>OY754965.1:3694268-6494487 GCA_963576475.1 Molanna angustata
TAAAGTGTTAAATCCAAGTCATTAATATCTGAAGTAGAGCAAAATTATTATGGAAATCTCAATATTTATTGGAAAATAATCATATTCCCATGGAGGCAGAACTAATATAAGAAAAATAAATATTGTATTTTAAAGCTTTTCATATGAAGTAAAGTATGAAAATATTTATATAAGTATGAAAAAACTATTAAATAATTTTCTAAATTGCATTAAATACCGAAGAAAGATAACTTCTACAAATATATTTATAGCGATAAAGTTATAATATAATATATTGTTTATAGCACATAAACTTTAGGTTGAAAAACTAAAAATATATGTCAATAAATTAAGAAAAAAAAAAATAGGCAAGTAAATTTGATAATATCAAACTATAATTAATTATTATTGGGTATTGATATTGTAAAAGATCTATCATACGCTGGAAGTAAAATGGGTGTATTATACAAACCAGCCCCCTTAGACAATGTGTCATTTAGCTCAATAACACACTTTCATACATTGACAGTTGGCAGTCACTTTCATACATTGTGATATACTCACTTCTTGAGTATAATATGGTTTAATTTAAAAGGAAGTAATCCAATAATATCTTAATATAAATATCTCCTTTATTAATAGCGTTTCCCTGTGACAGCCAGTAACAGAATGGCGTCGCACAACTCTCCACATAGCAACCGCATACATTCATCTCTTTCGCACTTCGATCCATCCCACTCACACACCAATCTAGCACACTTGACAACTGTCACTTCCATACATTGAGTTATCTTTTCTTGTTTCTTTTCTTGACCTAAATTACACCTTGTCTAGGGGGGCAGGAATGAATTGAGAGAGATTAAGTACCTACTAAGATAAAATAAACATTCTTAAAAACACATAGTTAATGTGACCATATTCTTGAATCAATACCACCATGTAGGTAATGACCACCATGTAAATGGTAATCCAACTGTCGAAATGTTCAAGGGAATGAAATTCTATTGAAGGAAGAGGCAGTTAAAATCCAAGATGCGTGTACAAAGGAACATTTTGTATGGCGTAGTGGACTTTTTGCATGCTAATAACACCAACTAGAGGCCTCGCAGCATATATGTTCTTATACATGGATTTACTCAGAATTTGGAGTAGAACATTTCATGTGAGTTTTGTGTGTTGTGTGTGTCCCTCCCCCCTTATAACTGTGTGTGTCCCCTTATAACTTTTGATCCGCTCAATCTTCAGAGCCCAAATTTTCAGAATATAAAAACAGTTATAGGCCTACAAAACTTTTGTACTCAGAATTGTTAATTTTTGTTTCAGTCAGGGGTTATCAACTTTTGAATTTTTGGTTTATTTTTCCATATATCTCAGAAACCATAAAAGCTAGAACGCTGAAAATTGGTATAAACATAGATAAATACAAAAACTCAAATCAGTTTTTTTTTAAATTGCAGGTTTTCTCAAACATTTTTTATTAAGAAAAATATTTTTTTTATGATAAATTTATGAGTTTAACTGCTTATATTTCCAATTTTTTAAAAATATCGTAAAAAGCCGAAACACCCCAACTAGATAATTTAATTTTATATAAAAAATATTTACATTGTATTAGCATTTTGTCCTTATAACTTTTGATCCGCTGAATTAACAGAGCCCAAAATTTCAGAATATATAAATAGTTATAGGCCTACAAAACTTTTATATTCAGAACTGTGAATTTTTGTTTCAGGCAGGGGTTATCAACTTTTGAATTTTTTGTTTATTTTTCCATATATCCCAGAAACCACAAAAAATCACAACTTGGTAATTTAAAACAAATCCAGGTTTTCTCAAACATTTTTTATAAAGAAAAATATTTTTTTCATGATAAATTTATGAGTTTAACTGCCTATATTTCCAATTTTATTTAAAAATATCGAAAAAAGACGAAACACTCCAACTAGGTAATTTGATTTTCTATAAAAAATATTAATATTGTAGAAGTACATCTCAATTTTTTTTAACAATTTTTATAAAAATTGAATTTAGTGACGACATTGCTTCATACAATTTGTATTGCAGTCGCCTATACACAATATCTAAGAAGACTTAATTGTTTGATACTAATCTCCAAACATATGTACATACATACCATCATGCTGTTTTCATATTCTGGGTAGGATCAAAGGACTGACCTCCATACTATCCTATCTTGACATACATACCTAGGTACATGTGTTGTATAGAAAACCAAATATCTTAAAATATTAAATAATTTGTATTTATGGGTTTATAGTTTGGTACTTATTCTCCAACTATACATACTATCGCTATCGACAGTTGGATCTCATGTGTTACATGCAACTAGTTATATATATTTTTCATACAAAAATTTATTATTATGAACATAATTTTTCAAACGGTTGTATGTTTTTCTTTTAACGTTGACCAACTTTGAATGCGGTTTTTTGAAGTTTATTGGTATTGTATAAATAGTTTGAACAAAATTAGAATATCACAAAATTTCCAGGTCGTGAGAACATTTTTCAGTTTTAACAGATGAAATCATAGAGAAACATTGAGAAAAAATGAACCGCTGTCTATGGAAAACTAATCAGCTCTAAGTTTTTGTACTTCATACATATGGTATCAATATTATGTTCATCGGCCTTTTAGTTTGAAACTCAAAGTATGCAATCTCTACATGATACCCATTGAGAAATTGATGTAAAAAAATACTCTTATAAGTTGTAAAAGCATGACTCTCCACCATTCCCTAGTAGTGGTGAGTAAAAACATAAATTGCCTTATTATGGCGATAAACCCGCCTTTGTGTACTTTTGCAGTTTATGAAAAAATACACAAATGAATAAAAAAGCAACATTCTACAAAATTATCCCTCGAAATAGTCTTTGAAAAATACAATAGCATGTAATTTGCCCAGATAATAATATACAGCGAAAAATAGGTTGATTCAACCTTTACTTGTTGAAAGACTTCATTGAAAACATTAGCAACATAAGCTTGCTATGTTTATAAATAAATGATGTACAGAATTTATGAAATGAGAACCGTCTTGTGTTCTTTAGTACCACATAATGAACTATCTCACAGTAAAATACTGGTGTTCGTTTAGTAAATGTTTTGGTTTCATGAACATTTATGTACGCAAATGTGTTCACTGAAAATTCTAATGGAATATTTGGTCATGCATATTATAGTCACAAAAAACACGAAGGTTATACTCATCAGGGGTCTGATATTCTCGATGTTGCTGTATGGTGTGGAAACATGGACCTTGGGGAGTCAGAGCGAAAGAGGATCGATTATTTTGAAATGTGGTGCTGGAGGCGTATGTTGCGCATCCCATGGACAGCCAGAAGAACGAATGCGTCAATTTTAGGCGAGCTGATGATCGAGGATCGTCTGTCGACGATATGTTACAGACGTATCTTTCAATTCTTTAGATACATTGCCAGAAGGAAACCAGACTGCCTCGAGAAGCTTGTTGTGATGGGCAGCGTGTAAGAACGGAGATCTCGTGGTCACTCACCGACCAGATGGAGTAATTTGGTTAAGTCCACAATGGGGTCTTCGGTGACTGGTGCTCTGCGTTCAGCCCTAAACAGATTGGCATGGAGGCGGGCCATTCGTGTGGCGATGGACAACAGCCGCTATCCTCAGTCATGAGGAAAAGGACGAATATATTATAGTCAGACATGGCTCATTGTTGATTTAGAGCAGTACTTTTGAAATTCTTTCATCAGCCCTCTTTCGTCCTGTAATGGACATAGGCCTCCCTTTGAGACATCCACAGTTCTCTTCCCTTCCAATCGTCAGTGTTTGTTGCAGAACGGGCGAGGGTTGACTGGATGAGGATATTGAGATAGCGAGAAATTGATGTTGAATTCAAGCGACTTACCTTCGAGCCGTTCTTGTAGAGCTTATTTGCACGAGTGTTCGGTAATATAATAACCTTCCAGTAAATATTAAATCACTGCAAGTTTTGGGTTTCAAGAGAGAGGCTAAAAAGTATCTTGTTGACAATGCTTATACTCTACTGCAACATCAAACATCAATCCAACACATCTATGATATCTGTTAATACAAACATATGTATTTATTACCTCATTATATGTATGAGCTTTTGTTTGGTTTGTCGCTCCTGACTCTATCCTTGCTGTTTTTTCAATGTCATGTGTTACCTTGTAAACCTAGAACTAGAGAGTAATTGCTGGATCCGTCATCCAGCATCACAGCTGTAACTAGCACATTTTTCGTCTTGCTGGATCCAGCGATGCGGATCCAGCAAGTTTAAAGTTAAATACAATTATATATGAACAAATCGACAGTTGGAACACAAATCCTTGACATTTCGTATTTAAAAACACAGAGAAATGTGGTGTCGCTTAACACTGGAGCGGGTCTCAAATGTGTCTGGGATGAGAATGGTGGGGGGTAGTGGAATATGCAAAAACAGAATATTATGGCTTATAAAGATGTTATTCAGACACAGAGTAAACGGTTAGACAACGGTTAGTCACGCTGAATACTGTAATTATTGATAAATAACTCAATTGAGAGGCGAAACAATGTCTATTATGTGTGTATTCACCCTTTCACCCTTTCACATTCACCTTTTATGAATGTTAATGTTTTACTAACTATTCATACTCTTTTTCGACATTGTAACTTTTGTTCAAAAACTGATCATTTTAAAACCGAATTATGTAATTTATTAACGTAATAAGTGCTTCACAATTTTCTGATGTCTCGTGAGTGCCGGCTTATCAAAAACACAACAGGCCAAATACCACCACAGATACTTCAGGTACGAGGTTCACGCTGTCATGCTTTTCTTATTAGGTAATGCATACCCGCACACCTGTCGCTGGTTACCTCGCATTGTGTGATATACCGTGATGATATATTTTTTTTTATTTTTTTTTTATTTTACAATTCTTTGGGAGACCAACAGCTATCCATTACAGTTTTTCAATTAGGATAACAACCGAGCAGCCAATTATAGGTCTCCGCTGATAGGCCATACCATCAGTTGCAGGATGAAAAATACAACATCACAATATATTGTGTTTCTGTAATAGATAAAGTTTCATCCTGCTGCCGAGGTAAACATAATATTACTTACAATAAATGTTAAAATTATAATAAAAATGTAAATATTAAATTACAATAAAAAAGTTCATATTCACAAACAAATCACATATCATTAAAGAACTTAGCACTAAGAACATTTCTCGCCCCTGTTATACTACACTGGAATACTCAAAATCTGGTGTCAAATTCTGGTATGAATAAAGAAATAGTGAAAACAGGGGCACAGTGAATCATTTTGGGGCACAATAGATCATGGATCACTGTGCCTCTTCTATAAAGTTAATGTGACCCCCCATGTGTATATGACCTAAATATAAAGAGTAATAATTATTTATATTACTTTTTAGATCAAAATGACACGGAACAGAGTTAGAATTTGGCTTACATACTGAGGACGATATAAAAAGCGCACTAGACGCAACAAATGGAAAGAAATCACCAAGATTTTGACTACTTTTGTTTATAAAAATTGTATTTTTAATAAAACTGTTTTTATAACATACTTTTTTCATTTATTCTCTATACTCCGAGAATGGGGCACAGCGAATCAAATGGCATATCAACTAAAAACGTCATAAACAGAAGAAAAAAAAATACGATATTCACATTTTCACATTAAAACATTCACGCTTGAACAACAAGCTAACAATAAAATTTTAAAAATGTTTTTTAACGCCGCAAATATAGCATATAATTGTTTAAAAAAAAGTGATACACTGAGCCCCAAATTCCCTTACATTTAAAAAAATAAAAGGAATGTAAAATGATTGTTAAAGATCTTAAAATCCGAAGGCAATTAAAAGAAAATGAGGCTTTAATTATGTATGTTGTAGCATAAAATAATTTATTTATTTATTTGAACGATAACAATTATTACAAATAAATATGTATATATTGACGTTAGCCTCTCCCATTAGGAATGTCCTGTGTCGGGAGAAGCAAAATTGATAGAAATACACAAGGGAGATCCAATTACTTTTTTCTATGTTTATAAAACCTTATGAACTTCGCGTTAAGAAACTATAGTAGGCTATATAGTATATTTTGAAAATAATTGCCCTAGTACCTACCCTCAAAAGATACGTCTTTTAATAGTTTTCTTGTAAAATTAGTTTCAGTAAAACACTTTTTAATTTTTTTAATGTTAGTAACTAAAAAAATACAAGGCCAATGAAGTAGATTTTTTCTTCAATCAAAAGAAAATATGAAAATCAATAGGCTGAGTTTTTTATTCTTAAAATACCAAGATCATTATATAATTTGTATCATATCATATTATAAAATTTTTACACTCTACTTTGTATTAAATTTATTATTGCCATCACGCAATTACTGATCTCGGTTTTTGTTCTATGTCGACCGACGTTACACAAAATAATTACATTAGACGAAGTTGCTCCAACTACAAAATTTATACTTTAAACATTTCAATATAGTACACAAAACACAAGCAAACTTCAAAATATACAAGCGCCCTTGAGGTGACCACGGTTTTCACTAAACGGCGCTTTATAAATTGTCCTTATAATTATTATTATTACAACGATTCGATAAATAGTATATTATGATACAATCACATTTATTCATAATCTATCTCGAATAAATATACACACAATATTGTTATAATATATAACACACATACATAATTTATACCAAACACATTTCCACTTACTTAATACATGCTTCATACAAGTATTATATTAATTATCTTTAACTTACTATTATTTAATAAGTCAAATAAATAATATATATTATTGGGGTACAATGAACTTACCTTACTGTGTAAGTCATCATATTGTATTTATACTTATAACATTGTATCCTGTTTGTTTTCCAAATAAGAAATTAAAAAAAAAATCATTACACAAAGCATAACGAACGTACAAGGCAAAACGAGGAATAAAATTAATCTAATAAATTATAAATACAGTAAATTTAAAACATATTTTCATTTTGATCTCAATTATTACTCTTTAAATAAAATAAAATCATTAGAATTACAAACGATGTATGTGATGACGATTGTGGAGATTGAGATTATATCTAAGATAATTTAGATAAGTTTGCAAACGAAAGGTGAATAACTGATGTTAGATAAAATTATACAGTTAGATTATGTAAGGTAGAATTATCTGGAGAATAATGAGAGAATTGTGTCTGTGATTGCGCAATAGTTTCCTCGGTTCTAACTACATACATTATTCAATCTCATTTATTTATTGTAGGTACAGTTTATTGACCTACTATACAAACTAATAGTAATTCTAAAACCAAAGCGCGACCACGAATGGGGTGTTACAAGAATAAGTTAAATGAAAATGAAAGTGGGTTGTGGCCAACACTTCTCCACTACATTGCAAGTGTACATTTTCTTCTTGAATAGTTGACAATCCCTAATTGCATTTTTATGAAGTAAATTTCTTCCTGAATAAATTTTAGTATCTCAGAGGAAAAAAGTTTTCATAATACGATTTTCCAGACCGTGAGAGCATTTTAAAAGTTTCAACAGATGAAATCACAGAGAAAAAACATTAACCGTTGTCTATAGAAAACTAATCAACTCCAAGTTAATATATTTCACACATTTGGTATCAGTATGAAATCCATCGGCCTTTAGTTTGGGCTGTACAGAGGACACAAGTTTTCATAGTGTGTACAGCATTCGGATTACGGCAGACACACAAAAACATCTCGACGAAACTTGTATTATGTATGCACTCTATACCCATTGAAAAATTGATGTAATAAAAATATGCTTAAAAATTGTGAAATCATGACTCTCCAGTCTCCACTATTCCACTATTAAAATTTAATAGATCGATGTTTTCTGGTAGAAGATACCCCCTGGATATAATATGAATATGATTTCCATATTAACATGGTAACAAAATTAGCATTGATAATTAAGTAAGTCTCAGATCTTGTTATTTCTCATCCTCATCACTATGTATATGTTAAATTCTTTAACGTCGATTTGGGTTATGTCCGTGTTTTCTTCACGCTGAACCAGATAACGTTGGTATGGACCCAAATTAAAACAGAATATTTTGGAGGTTAAAAAGATACAATCCCACGCGTAACCTCAAAATATCTTAGTTATGACCTTAAAACAACAGAGGAACGTAGTTTATAATACAGATTTAACACAAATTAATTAAAACTATGAAAAAATTTTATTTAATTTTACGTTCTACTTAAATTTTTCGCAAACGCGACTCCCATTCAACGGTATCGCTCTATGATGAGCATCGTCAGAATGGTGAGCAATAATGATGAAGACCATCTATATATAGATTCACAAAGAGGATAACAACAATAGATATGGAAGGGTTCAATTCTAAGAAAAATTAAATACCCGAAAGACATTCAGGTAAATATGTATGCAGGTATAATAAAAATAAAATTGAAGTGAAGGAATGAATATACAAATATTGTATTAAAAGGACAGCAATTATATTAAATAATGGCCAACAGAAAAACCCGACATTAACTATTCTAATGGTAATAATAATGGAGAAGTATTAAAATCTATTTGTGCGTTAATCAAAGGAACGTTGCTGTTACATTTTACTCTATTTATCTCTAATATTTCAAGTTTGTCTAATTTTTTACCTTTTCTTAAACTATGTATAAGATTTATCCCAGTTTGTGAGTTAAACGAATGCTCACTCTCAAGTAAATGTGTCGCAAAGTTAGAAGTGTCTTTTTTCAAACGGAAACACGCAAGATGTTCTTTAAGGCGTGTATTTAAAGATCTACCCGTTTGACCAACATATCCTCTATCAATATCCTCTTTGTGAATCTATATATGGATGGTCTTCATCATTATTGTTCACCATTCTGACGATGCTCATCATAGAGCGATACCGGTGAATGGGAGTCGCGTTTGCGAAAAATTTAAGTAGAACGTAAAATTAAATATAATTTTTTCATAGTTTTAATTGATTATGGAGTTCTACCATGAAGTGACAGTGTCTAATATTGAAAAAATTAACACAAATTGCTGTTTTATTTATTCATTTCATCTTATTTTATTCCATTTCGAGCTCCCGTATCAGCAGCCGTAATTATGAGCAAATATCTTTCAAATCTTGCAACCGTGAGTATTCAGATGTGTAAGGACGTGAAGAACAGATGTGAAGTTTAATGTACCTTCATATACAGAGTTGAAAACAGTCGCTGAAAATCGAGCGAAGTGAAGGAAGAGATGTATCGTTTGCTGCTAAACAATTCAAAAGATTTAAACCAAAGAAAGAAATTTTGAAATATGAAGAATACAAGTTAAAAGATATCACAATTTTTTATTGACAAGCCACAATGGGCTCATACTAGACGTGTATTTACGCTCCATGTGTATAGTCCAATTGTCATATCGACATAGTATCAAGCCTTATAGTATCTGCGAGATTTAGTATGGCCAGTGGCCAGATCTACATTTTTATGGTTTATCCAACTTTGAAGTCGAAAAACACCAAGTTTAAGGTTTAACCGCACATATTTATATATAAAAGCAATGTGACCTTACTGACTGACATACTCACTCATCAACGCGCATCCCAAACGGCTAATCGTAGAGAAAGTAAATTTAGAAATGAAATAGGTTTAATAACAAAACCTTCTTTAATGTATGTAAATAAGAATAGAAAGATTTTAGAATATTCGAATATTTAGGAAACTAGACGTGATATAAACTTGAGATTTGTCATATCGATACTTCTATGAAAATGAGTTATATGGCGTACGGAAATAGAGATAATTTTCAAGTGCTTATTAATAAGTCAAAAACTCATTTTATCGGAATTTCCCAAAAATGGTTATCTAAGAAAGGATCAAGTGTTTCATTCTTTGTTTTAAAGTCAATTATAAGGTGTAAAGATGTGGGTGTAGTTATTATCAAAGATTTATATCACAGAAACTAATTATGTTAGAAAGCTATAAATAAATATTTGTATTCGTCTTTGAAAACAAAAAGTTACCCTTTTCATTGTTTGGTCAAAAATCAAGTTAAAGATGTGTAGAAAAAATATTTTAAAACGCTATTTTAGACTGACGAAGTACTGCTCATTATCCATGTACTGTCGGCGGTACCTAAATAATAAAGCAAAGAGTCTTGAAAAGTTTATAAAAGGCCTTTAACCAGCAGTTGATTGAATATGGCTGATTAGATAAGAAAAGAAAGATGAATGTATGAACTAGTATGACTTTACGGTCAAATTAATAAAGTTGAGTGAATTGATGTAGAGAGAATGAATGATGAACGCCTTACAAAGAAAATATACAAGGCTAAAAAGAGTGGAATGAGATGTAGGGGCCGATCGAAAAAGAATTTACAAGATCATATAAATTAGATTTCGAAAGATGGTAACATAAGAAGTCAGAAAAATATTAGATTCGAATATTTCCAATATAATAATCCGGCTCGAAGGACCAAAAAATGTTAACGCTTCGATAAATGTTCCGTGCCAAAATTGCCCTGCCTCGGTTGGAAGGGTTTTGCTGATGTAAATAGTGGAACGGGGATGGAAGTTGCCAAGCGGCCTACCTTGTGAGCTCGAGATTCACTGGTGGTGACCAACTGGTTGACATCTCCTCGATGATCTCTCTGATCTACAATGATACACTAAAGAAGGTTTTGTCACACAGAAAACAAAGTATTTCACAAAGGAGGAAACACTATACTCAAATACACAATTAGTAGACACTTGTGTCCAAATTATATCACACTTCTTCGTATCGAAAATATTGCCCTCCGGCTCGATCGCAAGGAAAACGATAAACCTGATTATACATATAATGGGATGGAGCGGGGTGGGAGGGGAATTAGCAACAACAAATCTGAGTGTGGCGCTAACACGATGCATGGATGTAAATGAGGCAAAAGATGTATGTCAAGATAGATAAGTCAGGCGTTGGGTTCGCTCTGCCTATCTCAAATAGGGAAACGGCGTGATGCTGAAATTAAGACATAATTAGATATTGTAATTGCTGGGTCTCTCAGCAATTATGCTGAATCCAGCACATTTTTCGACCTGCATCAAGCGCTGCGCATCCGCAAGTAATTCATTTTTAAAATAATGCTGCAAAAGTTTAAGTTCTTAGGTTTTGATACACTAGTATTGGTGGGGAGTGCGATGCGACGTTGCTATTCGTTGAGGCATATTCCTATACCATCTTTGCACTGTTTATTTACAAAAAGTGGATTTCAATTGCAGACTTCTCCCAATACAAGTTGATGATTACCAAATACGAAAAACATTACATAAAAGAATTCGCAAATTTTAAAGAAAAGGGACAAAGATTTTCCTTAAGCTTTGATGAGTAGACATTTCAAAAATCACAGATACATAAATCTAAACGTGCACCATAAAGAGACTCATATTTTAATCTTGGCTAAATCAGAATTCACGAATCCTGCACGGCCGAACATTGCATTAAATAGGTGTCAGATCTATTGTCATTTTCTAAATATGTAAATAGTTGTATTGAGTTTTTTATACAAGTCTAAATAATAAAGTTTTTTACATAAGTCCAGCTGTATATGTTATTCCAGCAAAAATTTGCTGGATTGAAAAGGCTGCTGGATTGCAATACCTAGACATAAAATCAAATCAATATGTTTTAAAAAAAATATACATAACCCTATGAGTTTTTGATATTATTAGGTACTGTATATTCTTATATAAATGGATTTTTTTCTCTTACCTGTAATATGGATTACTAGGATGTGATTGCAATCCCTAGACATAAAATCAACTCAATATGTTTTATAAAAAAATATACAAAACCCTGGACGTTTTTGATATTATTATTACGTATTTCTTATATAAATTGGATTTTTTTCTCTTACCTGTAATCTGGATTACTAGGATGTGATGGTGTGAGCTTCAAAACAGATCGAAAAGCAAATAGGTCTTGACTTCCGTTCAGAAATGGATCCAGATAGGCTGAAAAAGAGGAAACAATTTATTTAGTTTTCCGACAACCTTTTCTGTAGACCTTCTTTACATTGCTACGTAATGAAAAGAATACTAAAACATGTATAATATAATGTTTTATGCGTATGTTCGCAGTGACATCTTTTTATATAAATTGATGATATACATACCTACCGTCTTACTGATAAACAAATAAAAAAATACTTATAATGTTTTTTCGTGTTTAATCGTGTTCAATCGTGTTTAATTTGACTCAACATAGCACAACGCGGTGTTCGTTTTTATTTTTCGATGTCAGTTATCCAAAGATTACATGCTGTTAGCGATATCAATTTGACTTCACCTTTCTTAACCTGAGCGTAGGAAAAAGTATGTCTACCCGCCTAGCCGAGAAAAAATGTTGCATATAAGAAAAAGAAGACTACAGAGAGTTACCTTTAAGATATGACACAGGGCACTTTACAAACATATTTTATGTATGCAATTTTTCAGTACGTGTGTATGTCACTGAACTCCTCCTAAACGGCTGAACCGATTTTGATGAAATTGTTTGTGTGTGTTTATGTGAGTCCCTGAATGGTTTAGATTCACAAAAAGGAATTTTATACATTAATATAATAAAAGAATAATGAAAATATCAATCGTTCTTCGTGTGTTGTATTGTGTCCTGTGCTTCAAATTAAGAAACTTCATATATTCATATATGACAGACAGCACCATTTTATTACAACAATACACGTAGTCGACTCCATAATACTGGAAATGAATATTCTCATTTAGGTGACATTTTTATGCTGTCCAAATACAAATATAAACAGACGATATGCACATTTTTTTATGAGAGAAACAACCTGTGATATTTCAGTACGGATTTGTATATTTTCGATTGTTAAATGTTTGTTTTTTTTGCATGTCTTTTTTGTTTATTTATAATTTATTATATGACACTGATATTTTTTTTCTATTAATAATACTTTTTTATTTAATGTTTTGGTTGATTTAAGAAGTGTAAATCTAATAATAAAGACTAATTTGTGTATATGAACTGTGCCTAAATATAAGTAGTGTTTTGTTTGTTATTATAGTATAGTATAGGATAGTCAGTAAGGTCTTAGTTAGGTATAGAAATTTTTATTTATTTTACTTATATGTTTTACAATATCGCCAAGAGTGCTGCTAAGGGAAGAATGAATGTTTGAAGTATGATAAGTTAAACCAAGGACACTGCCACAGCATCGATGAGGTCCGCCACCCGTCATGCTTGTGTCCAAAGGGTAGGCGACAAGAAGAGAACGGAGTGCAGAGTTGGAGTGTGAAATGTGAGAGGAGGTATGGAAAAAAAGATGAATGAGCTGTGTGAAATTGTTAATCAAAAAGAAATTGATGTGCTATGCCTGAGTGAGACTAAAAGAAAGGGGACCGGAATGCATGAGAGGCATGATGGTATGATAGAATTATGGTCAGGTGTAAAAGAAGACAAGCATGCTTCAAAGGGTGTAGGTATGATACTAGCTAAGCGAATGGTGGAATGCATGAAAGAATTTAAGTGTGAAAGTCCCAGGCTTATGTGGATCAGACTCAAAGTAGGAATCACACCGGTGTTTCTCTTAACAGGGTATGCACCTGTGAATTCAGACCAAGAGAGCGAAAAACAAGAGTTCTGGGTAAGTGTGACAGAAGCATTGAATAAAAGGAAAGGAAATAAAAAGATTATTTTGGCAGGAGATCTGAATGGATGGGTTGGGGTACAAAGAAAAGACTTTGAATCTGCCCTCGGGCCTCACGGTGATAGCAGAGTGAACGATAATGGAAAAAGACTGTTGAATGTATGTGTGGAATGGGATCTTTTTGTGGCTAATACTATTTTTTGCCATAAAAAGATCCACCAGTACACGTGGGAAAGAGGCTGTGAAAGATCAATTATAGATTTTGTATGTGTGGACTCCACTTTGAGGAAGGCAACGATGGACACTAGGGTATATAGGGGCGCAGAGCTGGAGACAGATCACTATTTGCTTGTTACTAAACTGCATCTGTTCATCGGCTGGCGCTCTAAAACAATCAAAAGTGCACCACCAATGCGCGTCAAAGTGGAAAAATTACAAGAAGAGGAAGTAAGACATGAATATGAAAGGAATGTTGAGTATGAACTAAATTCTCAAACACATAGTGAAAGAAGTGTAGATGAAGTATGGAAAGACTTGAAAAGTGCAAAGCTGCCAAGAATGCGTGCGGTGAAAGTAAAAGAGGAATGCAGAAAGGTGATGCTTGAATCGGTAAAAAATGCAGTTGATGCGAAAAAGGAAGCATGGAAGTTTTGGATATCTGTAAAAGGTACTGACAAAGAAAATAGAGCAAAAGAAGAGTACAAAGAATACAAGAGGATAGTAAAAGCTACAGTGAAAAATGAAAAAGATTGTATAAAAGAAAAAGAAAGCCAGAAAATAGTGAACGACTTTACGGGTAACATGAAAATGTTCTGGAAAGGCATAGCTAAGCGAAAGCAAGGGGAAGCAAAAGGTTCAAAGTGTATAAATGATAAAGATGGAAATATGCTGATAGATAACGAAAGTGTGAAAGAGAGATGGTGTGAATATTTCAAAGAATTGTATGAAAGCGCACAAGGTGACACAGTTAGACAGAGGACATGGATTATTGATGAGAATGAGAGAGATGAAATAACGGAAGAAGAGGTAAAAGAAGCGGTTAATAACGCGAAAACAGGTAAAGCCGCTGGTGTGGATTGTGTGGCAGCCGAATTTATCAAGTATGGCGGTAAAATATCTACGGAGTGGTGTCTATCGCTTTTCAATAAATGTTGGGAAGCTGGGTACACTCCGTCGGATTGGAGAAATGCAGTTGTAGTTCCTCTTTTCAAAGGGAAGGGATCAAAACTCGACTGCAAAAACTATAGAGCTATCAGCTTGTTAAGTTCGGTTGGCAAGATGTATGCAAGAATTATTGATAAGAGAATACACAAGATTACGGAATGCAAGATATGGGATGCGCAAGGTGCCTTTGTAGGGGGCAGAGGATGTATCGATCAAATTTTCTCTTTACGTATGGCTACAGAAAAGGTTCTGCATAAAAACCAGAAACTTTTCTGTGCGTTCATAGACCTAGAGAAGGCATATGATAAAGTGGATAGAGAAAAATTGTGGGATATCCTATCAATATATGGAGTGAAGAGCAAACTAATACGTGCCGTTGCGTTTCTGTATGAAAATAGTGGAGCCTGTGTCCGTGTCAACGATGCGTTGACAACATGGTTCCCTTTTAATAAAGGGGTGAAGCAAGGCTGCGTATTATCTCCATGGCTGTTCAATCTGTATATTGATCACTGCGTTAGGACATTGAAGTATGAAAATAAAGGTCTGAAACTAAGTACTGTAAACGTACGTGATTTGATGTATGCAGATGACAAAGTGGTGATTGCTGAATGTGCGGATGAGCTGCAGTATTTAGTGAATAAAGTGTATGAAGGATGCCTGCAAAATGGACTGAGAATGAATGTTAGTAAATCTAAGATATTGGTATTTGAAAAGACTGAAAGTATAACTGCATGTATGATAAAAGTAGAGAACGAATGGCTAGAACAAGTTGAGGAATATTTATATTTGGGGAGTATGTTTGAACGGAATGGAAGACCCGATAAAGATATTGAAAGAAGAGTTATGGCAGGGAATAGAATAAACGGAGCACTAAGACCAGTAATGTCCGACCCAAGCATCTCAAAGGAAGCCAAAATTGCAATACACAATGCAATTGTGGTGCCTACTTTGACGTATGCAAGTGAAACATGGACCTGGCAAAGAACACATGAAAGTAGAATAAATGCTATAGAAATGAGATCACTAAGAAGAGTATGTAATAGAACGATATATGATAGAATAAAAAATGAGGACATAAGGAGAGAATGCAAGTTAAAGAAGGATATTATATGTAAAATGAAAGTGAATGCTTTAAGGTGGTTTGGACATATAGAAAGAATGGACGATGAACGACTGACCAAAAAAATATACATGGGTGCTAGAGATGGAGTGAATAGCAGAGGTCGCCCCAGAAAGGGATGGCATGACCATGTGAATGATATTTTGAAAGAAGGAAACATAAAAAGTTTGAACAATCGACGAGCATGTATGAGACGATGCATGGATGTAAAGGAAGCCAGAAATGTGTGCAAAAATAGAGAAGTATGGCGCTCGGTTCTCTCTGCTTACCCCGTAAGGGACATGGCGTGATGGTATGTATGTATGTATGTATGTATGTATTTTGAGTCTATATCCTATGTACATCATTTTTTTATGTTTGCATACGTAATTGATTTATTTATTTTTTTAATTTAATGTTTTTTATTTTTGAATTTACTGTTTTGTTGTTTTTGGATCCTTATGTATATCTTTTTTTTATGTTTGCTTACATCTATTTTTTTATTATTCTTTATTTTTTGTCTTATTGTTTAGGTTTAAGTTTTTTTGTTTGCCAAGTGTATACCTAATTGCTTTTTTTATTCTATCTATTATTATCATCAATATGTGTTTTTATCTATGTATGTAAAAGGCATTTTATGCCGTTTATAAATAAATAATTAAATAAATATATTGGTACAATAAATTTACCTTCATTGTTCTATGCTTCCCTTCGAAATATTACCTAACTTTCATTCCCGATTTTAAACCATTTCGTACAGTCCATTTACTCTAATACACGCGTTTATCTATTTTTTGACATCATTCTGTGAAGCCAATGCGGCCATATGAAAAAAATAAATGAGGGTGTTCGTAAATAATTCGGCGAACTAGTTAGTCACATCTTAGTATAAGCTTATAAGTAAGATTTTTAATACCGATCTTAATTATTTTAGCCGTAAGTATCTAGTTGCGCATTTAGTAAACTATTAACGAAATCTAATAAGTAAGACCGATAGTTTTTAATTGTGTTTTAAGTATGGATCTGTGAGACAATAAATATCATAAGACGACAGAATGTGGCAACTTGTTAGTGGTCGATTGTTAAGTTAATGTCAATTTGACATAGTAGGTAGGTACTTGCAAATTGCTCAAGAAACAAAACAACTAGTCTAAGAGATTAAACGTCAAAAATAAAACGTCTTTTTTTTATATTTACTTCGTATTGAATATATTATGTATGAAATAAGTTGTAACTCTGGCACCTGGGAGAGGTTGAGTTTAACATATATACAATTATGTATAACTCAAGTGAGTTAATCCATATATATGTATATACAAAAAAATATCTATATGTGTATAGCATATATGCTGCGAACGTATAAAAGTTGAAAAAAAACACATGAAAAATATAGATTCGCAGGTCTAAGCTTCAAAATAATATGTCGATTTGTTCAAAGAAATAAATTCTCTTGAACAAATCGACAGCTGGAAAATCGACTTCAAATGAATGTGTCAAGATAGAAAAAAAGTGGCGTTCTTTTCTCTCTGCTTTCCCCTATGAGGGACATGGCGTGATGAATGTATGTGTAAATATTATCTTTCATACAATTATTCCCTCGCTTCATATTAAAAAATGAATAATTAAAATGACAAACGGATTTTTTTCTTGGAACCAATGACATATTTTGACAAATTTAATAGGTTCTTCTCATAAATTCCCGCTTCGTCATAACAATATAAAAAAATTGTGAAAAAAGTCCATTTTTATATGAGTAAATGTTTTTATTTTATTTTCTTAACATAATTATCTAAATAAAATAATATTTTTTTCCAATGTGCGAAATTAGTTAATTTTAAATAATTCACGACACCAAAGCATCATAAAAACAAGAGAATAAAATGATTTAACAAAGAAAATCATAGTTGACTTTTCTCATTATAATAATCTTAGACTTTTCTCATTATAATAATCTTAGACTTTTCTCATTATAATAATCTTAGACTTTTCTCATTATAATAATCTTAGACTTTTCTCATTATAATAATCTTAGACTTTTCTCATTATAATAATCTTAGACTTTTCTCATTATAATAATCTTAGACTTTTCTCATTATAATAATCTTAGACTTTTCTCATTATAATAATCTTAGACTTTTCTCATTATAAAAATCTTAGACTTTTCTCATTATAATAATCTTAGACTTTTCTCATTATAATAATCTTAGACTTTTCTCATTATAATAATCTTAGACTTTTCTCATTATAATAATCTTAGACTTTTCTCATTATAATAATCTTAGACTTTTCTCATTATAATAATCTTAGACTTTTCTCATTATAATAATTGGTGGAAAAGATAAAGGTATAGGGAGTTACCTTGCCTCGATATTTATTGTGCTGGTTCTGAATAATCTTTTCACCACATTCACAGCGTATGAAAACTTTGACACTTCACTAGTAATTCACAAGTTAATTAATTTCAGCGGATTTTGAAGATATAATTTTAAGAGCGGTGCGGTGCGGTGTGTTAGTCAAGATGACAGTTGATAGAATGAGAAAATTTATATGCAACAATACTTTTTTGCATATAGCTGGCAGGTATGTAGGTAGGTTGTTTTTAGGCCGAGGTAAACTAGGATAGGATAGGAAAGGTGTGTGTGTGTGTGTGTGTGTATATGCGTGTGTACCCAACTTTGCGTAACCATAACTCCCGGCCTTGGAGTATTACTCCAACAAAAAATTCAAAAAACATATGACTCACCGGATGGTAAAAGAAGAATACAAATTTAAACAATAGAGTGAAAAATTCAAATAAACGTAAACTAACTTAAAAAATAAAAAGAAATATTAAATTAAAAACATTTTGATTATTGGGAAGGTAACGGACATAATCGAATAGCTGGTCTTAAATATGTACCATTCCGGGTTCGAACTTTTACAACTCGAATGACGTTGTCTTTTCCCGGATATATTTCCTTGACTATGCCAAGTGGCCAAGATAATTTAGGGAGATTTTCCTCTCTAATAATAACTATTTGGCCAGGTGTAATGGGTTTTGTGTACGTATTCCACTTTTCACGCATTTGTAAAGAGGTGAGATATTCTACATGCCATCGTTTCCAAAATGACTGTACTAATTTATCGATCAACTCATATCGTTGAATGCGGGTTATTGAAATATCATCAACGTTGTAAGCGGGTATGTAATTTAGCGGAGTTAAATTTAAAAAAATGCGCAGGGGTTAATGCGGCAGGATCTAAAGGATCATTGCTTAATACACAAAGCGGTCTAGAGTTCAATAAAGCCTCTATTTGAATCAATACGGTATTCATTTCCTCGTAAGTTAATACTTGTGAGCCTATGACTTTAAATAAATGTGTTTTAATACACTTAATATTGCTTTCCCATATACCACCCATATGAGGAGAATACGGAGGATTTATTCGAAATTCTATTTTTCTAGGCGTCAATTCATGAAGTATTGCTTTATTATATTCATCGGAACAAACAAACTTATATAATTCATTTAAAATTTTATGAGCTCCAACAAAATTTCTTCCACCGTCACTTACAATGAGAGTGACAGGTCCTCTTCTGGCTATAAAACGTTTAAATGCAGCTAAGAACATTTCGGATGAGAGATCTGAAACTAATTCTATATGTAAAGCTTTTGTTGCTAGGCAAACAAATAAACAAACATATGCCTTTTGCTTTTTAACGCCTCTTCTCTTTGCCAGAGTTACAAACACTGGATCCATGTAATCTACTCCACATTTTGCGAAACATTTTATTTCATTTACTCGAAAATCGGGTAAATTGCCCATTAACGGGAAGGTTCCTTTTGGTTTGTTTTTAAAACAAATGTTGTAAGAATGAACAATCTTACGAACCAAACTACGACCAGATAAAATCCAGTACTTCTGTCGTAATAATGCTAACAATAATGCAGGGCCTGTATGATAATGTAAATAATGATAATATTCAATAAGTAACTGAACAATACGATCTTTAGAAGGCAATAAAATTGGATGTTTCGTTTCATACATTGATGATGAATTTTGAATTCGACCACCAACTCTAAGGATATTATTATTTAAAAATGGTAAAAGTTTGCGTAATACAGGACTACTCAATTTATTCTGTTCAAGAGAATGTATATCTTGAGAAAAATGGTTATTCTGAATGCATTTAATTACATGATTTTCAGCAGTTTCTAAGTCTGAGACCGTAATCATTCCAGACCTATTAAGTTTTCTTGTAAAACGAAGAACGTAAACAAGTATGTTTAATAATTTACTCCATTTAGAGATCCTGTTAGCGATTAAATAAATAAAGTGAGGCTCAGATTGAGTCTTAATTTGTATGAGAGCAACAGTTTTAGATTCAGGTATACTCTGATAGGCATT
Organism: Molanna angustata; assembly: GCA_963576475.1. Lineage (NCBI taxonomy): Eukaryota > Metazoa > Arthropoda > Insecta > Trichoptera > Molannidae > Molanna > Molanna angustata. Next base: position 3,714,602 of record OY754965.1, read on the forward strand.
TTCCTTTTTAAAATTAGTCACAGGCCATTGACTCTGTGGCAATGAGATCCAGGCTGGACCATTAAACCAATAAGAGGTTTTCAAAAATTCATTAGGAGTAACGGAGCGGGATACAATATCGCTTGGATTTTCAGTTCCAGGAACATGAAACCAATTTTCTTCAGAAATAATTTCTTGAATAATTGCGGTGCGATTGGCAACGAAGGTTTGCCACCTATGCGGTGAGGAATGTATCCATGAAAGTACAATATGTAGTTGAATCAGAAAATGCAAACATTTTGTCAATCTTACATCTAATCTCAATAGTTGAGAGAACAGATTTCATTAATAATGCAAGAAGGTGTGCGGCACATAACTCTAAACGTGCTAAAGATACCTTTTTAAGTGGGGATACTTTTGACTTGGCACATAGTAGTGATACATTTGAGGTGTTAGATTCAAGTGATCCAATGCGGATATATATAACCGCCCCATAGGCACGTTCACTAGCATCTGAGAAACCAAGCAAATTGATGAATGAATTATTTACTATACCTATATGTCTTGGTATATTTAAATTTGATAAGTTTTCGAGTTCACTCTGAAATTTCAACCAAATCTTATTTATATCCTCAGGAACCCGTTCATCCCAAGACAATTCTCTTTTCCAACACTCTTGCACTAGAAGTTTCAAACCGATGATAACTGGAGCAAGGAGACCTAGAGGATCATATAATGATGCCATATTAGAAAGAATTAATCTTTTCGTACATACTAACGTATCTAAAGAGAGAGGTTTGATTTTAAAAGTGAAACAATCAGAGGTGGGACTCCAAGACAAACCTATAATTTTGGTTTTATTATAGGTTTAAACCTATAATCATCCATATAAAAATATTTCATAGCAAGTTGTGTGGTTTCAGGCAGTTTATCGCCTTCATCTGTTAAGAGTTTGCGAATGACTTTCATTGCTAAATAAGGGGAACATTTAAGCCCAAAAGAAACGCGTTGAAATAAATGTCAATAGGATCTGAGTTATTAAATCTAAAAAGTATCCTTTGAAAACGTTTATGATCTGGATTCATTTTCAATTGAAAATACATTTTTTCTATGTCAGCAGAAATAACTACCGAGTACAGGCGTAGATTTATAAGTAAATCAAAAATATTTGTTTGCAAATTAGGTCCACAATGCAATATATCATTGAGACTTTTTCCAGAGGAAGTTTTGCAACTGGCGTCTAAAACTATTCTAATTTTAGTAGTATCTTTATCAGGCCGATATACAGCTCTATGTGGCATATAATAAACACAATCTGAAGTTTGTGTATCTGTAACTTTTTTCAAAAAACCTTTGTCAATGTATTCTTGAATAGTGGCATTATAACCATATTGTAAATCTAAATTTGATTGCAACTTCTTTTCCAATGAAAGCAACCTATGTTTAGCGTTTTTTATTGAATGACCCAAAACTGTGGGACTTTCACGAAAAGGTAATGATACAGTATATCTACCCTCGTTGTCTCGCAAGACTGTTTTCTCAAAAATTTGTTCACAAAGTTGCTCGTCAGGACTTAAATACTGACGTGATGGTACAGATTCTAGTTTCCAAAAGTTTTGAATCATTTCATCTAACTTATTTTTTGAATTAGAATCATCAATTGCGTGTAACGTGCGTTGAAATTGACATGATGAGAAGTTATCTATTTGCGTTTCGCCCATGATCAAATAACCAAGAGTAGTCTGTAAGGCGATCATACGAGTTTCTTTATGTGTTAATTTCCCAGGTAAAAGTAAATGCGGGAATAAACCAGCTCCGATTATGCAATCGATACTAGCAGGAAGATTAAATTTATTATCCGCTAGCGGCAAATTCTTAAAACAATCTGTCATTTCTAAGGCTGACGTAGGCAAATCATTAGTAATAGTTTCGACAACCGAAGCCTTAATATCGTAAAAGAATCTTGTATCATATCTTGAATAAATTGTAAATATAGCATATCCTAATATTGGTTTTACAGCAGACCCAATACCGTACACAAAAGCATTTTCGTACGTAATGTTTATATTAAATTTTTTACATATCTTTTCCGTTATAAAATTTGCATTTGATCCTGTATCTATTAATGTGCGGATGGTATTTTTTTTAATTCCATTAATATATACTATAGCGGTTGGTATTACATGATAACAGTTTACATTATGGATCAACAAACAATTGTCGATTTGACATTTAGGTTCATATGGTTGATCCAAATGTCGTCGACCGATATTATTCACCGAAGTGCTCGTATTGCGGTCAGAATTGACGAATGAGGTAATATTATCATCGTTTTTAACAATATCAGCTGCGCTAGGAACCTGTTTTGAATGATAATTATCTTTATTTTGATTATCTTCATCATCACATGTTGGTGAAGAAGGAAAATGAATCAATGAATGATGCCTTTTATTACAATAAAAGCAATTTTTTTCCGATTTACAATTTTTTGTTAAATGAGTACCAAAACAATTTTTACATAGTGATCTTTTGTTGATTATTTTGAATCTTGTGAATACATCCAACTGTAAGAATTTTTTACATGAATACAATGGATGTTTATTACATTCACACAAAAAACATTTTGTGATATCCATTGGCGTATTATTTATTACAAATGAATGTGAATTATTATTATTTTTTCGTCGATCATTTGGTGCACTTTTGTGGAATATAACCTGCGTTCTAGAGAGAATTTTGCTTTGCTCTCTCAGAAAAGATTGTAATAATTTAAAGTTTGGAATTTTTTCATTTCTAATATGTTGCTCAAATAAATTTAACGTCTCTCTATCTAACTTAAGAAGAGCAATGTGCGTTATGATGAAATCAGTTAAATCAGAAATATCTAATAATTTTAAAGCTTCAAATGAAGAGCAAAAATTTTCTATGAAATAATCCAAATTATTTCATAGAAAATTAAAAAGAAAATAATGCGTAGCTAAAATTCGTGAATCCTGGAATCGATCAACAAGCCTATCCCATATAATATCATAATTAGATGCGACAGGAAGTATCCCAGAAATAACACTTAAAGCGGTACCTGTCAATTTTGACACTAAATATTGTATTTTTTCACCATTCGACAAATTAATATTGTCGTGTATTAGATCTTTGAAATTTTGATAAAATAATGGCCATTTCGTTGGATCACCATTAAAACTAACAAGTTCCAATATTGGCAATTTGTGTGTTCTTTGAGAGTCTTTTTCAAATGATTTAATAATTGGAGGAACATAGTCAACTTTAGTTTTTAAAGATTGTTCAATATGCTTGATGTTACAGTATAATTCGTCAAGGGCTTCAATAGATTGAAAAGATGGAACATATTCTGGATTTACAGCTATTTTTCCCAAATTTAATTCTTCTACAACTTGACAAAATTCAGAACGAATTTTATCTATCGATTGTATGCGGATAAGAAAATTAGTTTTTTCTTCAGCGGTATTTAATGATTTCGAAAAGTCATAAGCTTTCTGAATAATTGCAAATAAACTTAGCCGTTTAGCTTCCAATATTTTTAAAGAAGCCATTATTGATTAAACAACAATAAAATTAATGAAACAAGAATTTGATTAAGTACTTAGGTACTACAATCAATGCGGGTATGTATGAAATATGTAATGTAAATAGCGTATGTATAATGTTAATTTTGTATAAAAATGTATACATTTGATAAGTAATGCGTGAAAATTCAAGATATGCGGGACAGAGGAACAAGGAATGCGGGAAAATACAAGATATACGGGACGAAGGACCAAGGAATATGGTGGAAAAGATAAAGGTATAGGGAGTTACCTTGCCTCGATATTTATTGTGCTGGTTCTGAATAATCTTTTCACCACATTCACAGCGTAGTATGAAAACTTTGACACTTCACTAGTAATTCACAAGTTAATTAATTTCAGCGGATTTTGAAGATATAATTTTAAGAGCGGTGCGGTGCGGTGTGTTAGTCAAGATGACAGTTGATAGAATGAGAAAATTTATATGCAACAATACTTTTTTGCATATAGCTGGCAGGTATGTAGGTAGGTTGTTTTTAGGCCGAGGTAAACTAGGATAGGATAGGAAAGGTGTGTGTGTGTGTGTGTGTGTGTGTGTGTGTGTGTGTATATGCGTGTGTACCCAACTTTGCGTAACCAATAATCTTAGACTTTTCTCATTATAATAATCTTAGACTTTTCTCATTATAACAATCTTAGACTTTTCTCAAAGACAAGAATATTCCATGCTCTAAATAAAATTATTTTTCATACCTTAAGTCTATTCTTTTTATCTCGATATCATAATTATAGCTAGTGTAAGAATTTATAAAGCAAATTGATTGATTTTTACATTTTATGTCCGATGCTTGATAACGATGTATGATAGAATAAGAAATGAGGATATTAGACGAGAAGGTATGATTGAAAGAAATATCGTAAGAAGATGAAAATAAATGCCCTAAGGTGGTTCGGCCACATAGAAAGAATGAGTGATGACCGTCTGACAAAAAAAGTATACAAGGCTGATAAAAGAGGAACGAAAAGTAGAGGTTGGCCAAGTAAAAGTTGGCACGATCACATAAATGGGATTTTGAAAGATGGTGATGTTAGAAGTAAGAATAATAGAAGAGCGTGTATGAGACGATGTATGGACGTGAATGAAGCGAGGAATGTATGTCAAGAGAGAGGAGTCTGGCGTTCGGTTCTCTCTGCCTACCCCAAATAGGGAAATGGCGTGATGGTATGTATGTATGTATGTCCGATGCTTTAAATAGAACGTTTTTCATTCTGAATTATTATGTTAAAATACCTTTTATTCACTTACTTTTTTTTATTTTATATAACTTTCTATAAGTATAAAGGTACTAAGTGGTTTAATTGACTTTTTTTGAGTTTTAGACTCAAAAAAGAAATACAATATATCTTAGAATAAAATCAAAAAATTGTACAAGCTATTTATTTATTTTGAAAATTTTGTTTCAACCTAATTACACAATCCTAACATGCAAATTATTGATTTGTCTTTATATAAATGTAAACATTAGTGATAAAACTTAGTGATTAAATATTTTGTGTATTATTTGGTTGATGTGCAATGTTTTGGTGAATGTAGCAATACAAAATAGATACTCCCCTCTTTTAACACGAGATTTATATCTCAATTAAAGAGGGTTATTATGAATTATATCATGGATCTTGTAAACCTTGTAAATAATTTATATGTAAATTTGTATTGATTTGATTAGTAATAAAAAAAAAACTTGTCGGGTAACTAACAGATGCTATGTCAAGTATTAATTCAACACGCACCCAATACCAAGTTGCCACATTATGGAGATTCACAGATCCAGCAGGCAAAGTCAGTAAAAAAGTCGAGATCCGACAACGTATCGCCGCTCTTCTCGCCATGTTTACGCCCGTGACGACAATTCGTAGTCACTAAGCGCTGTCGAGTTCGTAAATGCACTTATTAGTATTTGTCGCCGTTAGGCTGGCTTGCGATACATTTTTGAATTCATTTATGGCAATACACAATATTTTCCCCATGATTTGAATAAATGTCAAATTTGTTTACTTAAATTTGTTAAATAAATATAATATGGTCATATTTTTAAGCACGAAAGCAAGTTATAATACGATTAAATTAACTTCTTTTGTGTTTATTGAATGTTTTGAATGTTTTGTTTATTGAATGTTTTGAATGTTTTTGTGTTTATTGAATGTTTTGAGAGAATGTTTTACTAAAAACTACGCCGAATTTTCTTTTGTTAAGTGTTAAAATACATATGTGATAAAATAGATTACAAGAATTCTCAAAATCAAAAAAATATTTCAAATCTATACCTACGGAAAACATTTACGGACGCATAGAATTATAATGTTATAATCTAAGTACGGACGCATATTTCCAATAAATATACAACCATATAAAACTTTGTTATGCGGTAATTAGCAATAAATGAATTACGCGGAATATTTAAAGGGTTTGAAGAATCTCTTAAACGGCGTCGTTTAACCCGTTTATATAATTATTCTCAAAATAAATATGAAATTCGGCATTGTTCGCGTAAAAAATGACATTTTATTCAACATGGCGGCGTTAGATCTTGTCTCTCGACTCGATGTCGACCCAATCTCGCCGTCAAATAAGTGGGCGAGAACGATTCGACGCGTTATCTGCTTAGTGACTACCAAAACTGTCAAAATATCGACTAGTCGATATTTTGACAGTAAATCTCGACATTTATCGGTCGAGATCTACTTACAGACTTAGCCAGCTGACTCTGAAAACACAATATAAGACTGTCTTCACTGACAATCAAACCTGGGATCTCGCACCAACTGGGCCACAAAGGTTGACAATGATTTCCCCATGTTATTATTTTTAAATGATAAGATATTAAGTACACATATTATTTCGAACAGGTTAATTAATATGTGGCGATGCTATACACCACAATCAACATACGTCATTTGTCGGATGGTCTCGCATCTCATTCATATTAACGAAGATGGCCGAAGGACATCAGATCCTGAACCAAATATGAGGCGACTACTGTGTCAATTCTTTAGTAATAATTGTAAAATTAATATCGACCCCAAACATCGCGAACAACTGTGAATTAATTAAGTAAAATTGCGTAACTTATTTATACCGAAAATAGATGTAAATTATTTTTTAACAGATTTTTAATAATCTCAATAGAGACGAAGTTGGAATATTTACTGTAGGAGAACCTTGAAATCAAGGCACCTACAGGGCTTACGACCTGTCATCGGCTGGTTTATGTGATCACTTTATGCGCTTGCGCAACGTTCACCAATTATGCCTTTTTAATGAGATCCCTATCAATTCAATTTTGAAAGTTCTATATATTGTAATACTGAAATTCTTTCAGTACTTTCAAAATTGAATTGATAGGGATCTCATTAAAAAGGCATAATTGGTGAACATTGCGCAAGCGCATAAAGTGATCGCGTAAACCAGCCGATGACAGGTCGTAAGCCCTGTAGGTGCCTTGATTTCCCGGTTCTCCTACAGTAAATATTCCAACTTCGTCTCTATTGAGATAATTAAAAATCTGTCAAAAAATACCTTTGACTCCCGACAGGGATAAAAATCCAAAGTTTGCGCATATGCAATAATAAAAATATTCGATGTAAATTATCTTAGTCCTATTTTATTATGAAACCCTTAATCACTCAATTACTATTTCTATTTCTGACTGATTAACTGACTATGAAATTGAAATATATTATATACCTAGTGATGTATGTTGAGTAATTTGAACACGCACTTAAAATCGCAACCTTCTGATATATTATATTCTCAATTAAAGAACAACCTTATACCCCAGCTTATACCCCAGTAGCCCCTATAAATATCTCAAGAGGCAGCGTACGAAAATAATTTGTGATTCTCATATATTTTTGTTAAAAAGCATCCAACCATAATATGAATAATATGTTGGAAATGTTAAACGTAGGTATATCTCTCATACGTTTCTCATGTTGGAAATGTTAAACGTAGGTATATCTCTCATACGTTTCTCATGTTGGAAATGTTAAACGTAGGTATATCTCTCATACGTTTCTCAGGTCTTATCCTCATGTTTGTCTATGACTAGTTGCATGTAACACATGAGATCCAACTGTCGATAGCGATAGTATGTATAGTTGAAGAATAAGTACCAAACTATAAACCCATAAATCCAAATTATTGAATATTTTAAGATATTTTGTTTTCTATACAACACATGTAGGTATGTAGGTATGTCAAGATAGGATAGTATGGAGGTCAGTCCTCTTTTCCTACCCGGAATATGAAAACAGCTTGATGGTTCTGTGTGTATGTTTGGAGATTGAGTATCAAACTATTAAGTCTTCTTACATATTATTGTGTATAGACGACTGCCATACAAATTGTATGAAGCGATGCAGTCACTAAATTCAATTTTTATAAAAATTGTTAAAAAAAAAATTGAGATGTACTTCTACAATATTAATATTTTTTATAGAAAATTAAATTATCTATTTGGGGTGTTTCGGCTTTTTTCGATATAAAATAAAATTGGAAATATAGGCAGTTAAACTCATAAATTTATCATGAAAAAAATATTTTTCTTAATTAAAAAATGTTTGAGAAACCCTGGATTTTTTTTGAAATAACCAATTCGAGATTTTGCATTTGTCTATGTTTATACCAATTTTCAGCGTTCTTGCTTTTATGGTTTCTGAGATATATGGAAAAATAAACCAAAAATTCAAAAGTTGATAACCCCTGACTGAAACAAAAATTCACAATTCTGAGTATAAAAGTTTTGTAGGCCTATAACTATTTATATATTCTGAAATTTCTGGCTCTGTAAATTGAGCGGAACAAAAGTTATAAGGGGACACAGACACACACAGACACACACACACACAGACACACACACACAGACACACACACACACAGACACACACTCACACAGACACATGAAATGTTCTACTCCGAATTCTGAGTAAATCCGTATATGGAACATATAATATGCTGCGAAGCCTCTAAGTTGGTATATTTTGACATCAAAGTTTGAAAAGCCGTGAAAAAAGTAGACCCTGCATACAATTCTCGCGTATCTAGGATTTAAACTGCCTCTTCCTTCAAGAGAATTTCATTCTCTTGAACGAATCGACAGTTGGAATACGGATGTTATTGTGCGAAAAATATATTTATATATTTTTTAAATATTTTTATTATTGCATATGCGCAAACATTGGATCCAATGTTTGCGCATATGCAATAGTAAAAATATTCGATTACTTACACATTGGTACAAGTAGGTAAATAAGACAAAAATGACCTTATAAGTCTGGCGCAATTCAGGGGTGACTTCTATGCGAAAAATGCATTGTCACCTCAGATATAAGAATTGTAGCTTTCATTATTTACAAAAAAAAACAATTCTCTCAATAGATGGCGTTACAACAAAATAAATAAAAATAATAAGATTGTTGTTCATAATTTCACCCATAGATGGCTGTAATAAAAATTCCTTATTTTCAAGCGAAAAGAATTTCAGTATTACAATATATAGAACTTTCAAAATTGAATTGATAGGGATCTCATTAAAAGGCATAATTGGTGAACGTTGCGCAAGCGCATAAAGTGATCACGTAAACCAGCCGATGACAGGTCGTAAGCCCTGTAGGTGCCTTGATTTCCCGGTTCTCCTACAATAAATATTCCAACTTCGTCTCTATTGAGATAATTAAAAATCTGTTAAAAAATATATATTTTTTGTTTTCGTTAACATTACACATCCCTATCATACCTAGAAATACATGATATAATTTATTATACATTTAATTATATGAAAATATTTAACTATACATGTTTATTCTCATAATGATTACATACAATTTATTATTTTGTGTTAACTACAAGCATTACTAACTTATTCCCTGAATAAAAAAAAATATGTTTTTCAGTATCTATGTATACCTACATATAGTTTATAACTCGCATACTAGAAGCCAGCAAACGCGTTTCACTAGGCAAGCAAATGAACTGAACTTCTCTGTGCCTATAATGAAAACCTCGTTTGGACTAAAAGAAAGGAATGGCTCTTAGTATCAGGCAGACACTCTGCACAGAAGATTTTTCATTCATAGCTTTCGACACGATACTCTATTTTGCTCTAAGTATATTAGTGCATTTTTTTATATGATGTTTATTTTTGTAAATGTTTTTTCTTTATTTCCATTGTTGTTTGTGACATCAATTTTTATATACGATTGATGTTGGCATCAAGTTATACAGTATCACTGTCTCGAGATGTATTGCCCCCGGCAGAGGTTTTTTTCCTAGTGGGGTATTGCAGATTCAATAATTATTGTAATGTCATCAATGTTTGTATGAATGAAAAAATAAATTTAATTTTGCTTTTTTATCTATTTTTATTCAATTTAAATAATACAACTCATACAAAAATACAATCATAAAATACAGTAAAAGATACACACACAAAAAACATTTTGACCTTTACTAGAGTGGAAGCACTCAGGTGTAAATACAATTGAAAACAAAAGTCTGAAACAAATTTAAACACAATTTTATAATTGGAAGGGAAAGCCAAGCAATGAAACTATATGTTTTTATACTCAACTATGGACTAGTGAATTGTACTGTGGAATAGTGGAGAGTCATGATTTTACAATTATTAGGCATATTTTTACTCCTCACTGACCCAAGGGGATATAGTGGGGAGTTATCATTTCGCAATTTTTAAGGCTATTTTTATTGCAGATTTTCAACTAGTATCATGCTGAGATGGTATTCTGAAAGTTTCATCACAATGTATCTGTGTGTGTGTGTGTGCTATGTGCTTTGTACGGCGTGTTCATTTTACTTTATCAATTATAGACTAAAGTACCTACTCTTTCGATTCTTTTCAAATTTTGAAAATATGTATATAATGTAATACTCGCTTAGACCCCATCAGCGGTACTAATAACATTTTCGTTAAAACTCGTTTTAGCCAACTAAACCTCGCACTACGTAAACCACGTATTAGGCACTAATTCGTGGTTTAGTGGGTTCTTACTAATAATGTAAAAATGTACAAGGACTAAGTAAACCATGGAATACGGAATGAATGTTGAGTGAACGCAGCCATTTAACGGGAATTTCGGAATTTTTCTTTACTTTATGCTATTTTTTGTTCATTCTCTATGACTTTATTAGCCGTCATCTATGACATCTATCGAGAATCATCGTATTTCTATGTTTGTCATTGTTTGTTTACTGCATGTTTGATGGTTTACTGTTTATGTATCGTCACGTTTTGGTTGAATTCCCAATGATTTAACTTATTACAACATAAATTATTACATTTATTTTAAAACAATTGTCAATGGAAAATAAATATCTTCATTTATTTGCCTTCTTCCAAATAAATCTACGATATATCTAACTCCTGCCTTTGAAAATCTGTACTTTCTTCTAAAATTAATGTCATCATAATCAACAAACGGATTACAACGCACCTATGAAAACACCTTATAAATTTTGCGTCATCAAAAAACTTTCCACCTGCTCAATTTCTTGAAACGATCTTTCAAAATCGCCGATTCTATAATCAAACAGATTGTTGTCCATAATTAAAAAAAGTATTTCTTTAAAAATGACAAAATACAATACGCGCGGTCTATTTGACTTTTGACAGCTCACGAATTCACTATTGCTATTCCACCACTAAACTAGGGGACCGGATGGTTTAGCGTTACCATGGTGATATAAACCGTGGAATAAAATAGAAGTTTTAAAACTTGGTTATTAGTAAGATTTTTGGCCGTTAGGTTTTAGTCACTCTATTCCATAGTTCAACCTCGCTACTTTTTCGTTATTAGTACCGCCGCATAAGTTTTTTATGGATATCTGAATAGTGCTTCTCAATTTTTTTATCAAATATTTCAAAGTGACCACAACCCACACGCTTTACGTCAATTTCTCAATGGGTTGTAGAGAGTGTATACTTTAAGTTTCGTCATGATGTTTTTGTGTGTATGCCGTAATCCGTATGCCGTTCACAAATATGAAAATTTGTATCCTCTGTACATATTTGAGTGAAAAACAAGGCAATTATTTCGTTTAATTATAATGTTTTTCCATATTTTAAACTATTTTCCGTGTAAGTCGCCATTTTTCATACAAAAATGTTCCATACATTTGACATTTTGTTGATATTCGTTCCCATGTACATATAATATGTATGTAGCTATGTAAGTATATTACATGAATAATTTGTATTTTTTTTGTTCGTGTTCGTGTCGCAGGCGAGAACCAAGGAAGTTTCCATGTTTTGAATTCATTAATTAATTTATTTATGAATATATGATCTTCATTTTTATTTATTTATTTGTTAATATCACAAACGATTTTTTTATATAAGTATATAAAAAAGGTCATTTTTATTTATTGTATTGGATATTTTTTTTTCTTTCTAAATTTATCATAATAAATAAACAAAATTACAATCATGATTTTCGTGATGACATCACATATATACCATTCCAAACAGCACCGGGTATAAAAAAACTAATAAAAAATATTAATATAATAAGGCCTAAGTGATGAAGTAACGTCATCTCAATCCATTCAAATATTTAAAGGTAAACTCAAAAAAACTTTATTTGTCAAATAGTTCCTGAATTCCTTCTATGTATATCCTTCCGTAACCTCCTTTTCCTTATTGTTATTTTCAGTGTTATTTTTATTATTCTTTTTTTTAAACTCTCTTTTCATTTTTTTTCTTTGTATTTTTTATATTTCTTACTCTTTTATCATATCTTTTAAGTTATTTTTTATCAATTTATTTCTCACTAAATTAGTATTTTACCAATTTAACTTAGAGACTTCACGTTGCTCGGGTTGGTTGGAAAAAATTGCCTTATGGCAATAAACCTGTCTTTGTACACATGTTTTTTTTTTAACATGTCCACGTAGGGGACGACGGCTATTAGGATTTGGGTCCATTTTACTATTCCGAAGAAGCGCACTACGTAGCTTTGGGAGGGGTTTGCAATCTAGAAAAATGTTTATTATAGAGCACAGAATTCGGAAGATCGTTCCACAGTCGGACTGCTGTATTAATAAAGGAGTTCGAGAAGCGACTTGTTCGTATATGTTGAAGGTCCACTGTGAATGGGTGCTGCGATTGAGTGAAGCGAGTGACTCTGTTGCGAGTGGGTGGAGGAGGGACCAAAGATGCAAGTTCTTCTGAGCAATTCCCGTGGTAGTATCTATAGAACTAGTTGCATGTAACACATGAGATCCAACTGTCGATAGCAATAGTATGTATAGTTGAAGAATATGTACCAAACTATAAACCCATAAATACAAATTATTGAATATTTTCAGATATTTTGTTTTCTATACAACATATATTATGTAGGTATGTATATCAAGATAGGATAGTATGGAGGAAGTTCCTTTTTTCCTACCCAGAATATGAAAATAGCATGATGGTATGTATGTTTGGAGATGAAGTACTATTAAGTCTTCTTACGTATTGTGTATAGGCGACTGCCATACAAAATGTATGAAGCTATGTCGTCACTAAATTCAATTTTTAAAAAAATTGTTAAAAAAAATTGAGATCTTCTACTACAATGTTAATATTTTTAATAGAAAATTAAATTATCTAGTTGGGGTGTTTCGGCTTTTTTCGATAATTGTATAAGTTTTGGAAATATAGGCAGTTAAACTCATAAATTTATCATAAAAAAAATATTTTTCTTAATAAAAAATGTTTGAGAAACCCTGGAATCTTTTTGAAAAAATTGATTTGAGATTTTTTATTTTTCTATGTTTGTACCAATTTTCATCGTTCTAGCTTTTATGGTTTCTGAGATATATGGAAAAATAAAATAAAAATTCAAAAGTTGATAACCCCTGACTGAAACAAAAATTCGAAATTCCGAGTATAAAAGTTTTGTAGGCCTATAACTGTTTATATATTCTGAAATTTTGGGCTCTGTAAATTGAGCGGATCAAAAGTTATAAGGGGGGGACGGACACACACACACACAGACATACACACAGACACACACACACACACACACACACACACACACACAGACACACACACACACAGACACACGAAATGTTCTACTCCGAATTCTGAGTAAATCCGTGTATGGAACATATATGCTGCGAAGCCTCTAAGTTGGTGTTTTTTGACTTCAAAGATGGAAAAGCCGTGAAAAAAGTAGACCTCTCCATACAATTCTCGCGTATTCTGGCTTGATACATTGTCGATATGTTAAGAGAACAAAGTTCTCCTGAACAAATCGACAGTTGGATAAACTTAAAATACCGACTCTGCGTCTGTGTTCTAGTGATTGCAATCCATCAGTCAGTGATGGATAGTAGCGTCTAGCCCCTGAGTTTCTTTTCTGCATTCTTAGGTTAGGTTTAAGTTTGTGTATAATAATAATAGCGACTCGCGTGAGCGAGTTGCTTTATAAATTGAATTATAAATTATTATAAATTAAATATATAATATTCTTTTAATTTTTCGCATTTAATATAAAATTTCACAGCTCATTTGACTTAATACTACGAGATCTCAACCAATCAGAGAGCCAACCGGAAACAGAATGCAAACGGGTAGATTCAGATTGTAGACTCTAGTTCGATGGATCATCAATCAGACGTATAGCACGCCTTTGGACAGCGTCGAGGGTATTCAGTAGGTATTGGGGGGCTCCACTCCAGAGGTGACTGCCATATTCAATAATTGGACGTATTTATTTATTTATAAATTATATAAATAAATAAATAAATAAATAATATTAATATCTTTGATTTTTACATATAACACAGATGAAACTAACTCATTTACAAAATATATATTTATACAGGGTGAACGATTTGTGATGCTAATAGTGGCTAGTCTATAGTCACTTGCGATCTGTTGAATTGCAAATAAGGTATTTATACATCAGTTTAACATATTACCATAATTTAGTGTAGGTAACGACCCCCACGTATTATTAGAATGTGAATATTATATAAGTTGTAACAGGGATTTAATAAATATCAAGATTATTTTTCTGATAAATAAATAACCAATTTTAACAAAGTATTAGGTAATTTCTATCTTCGGATGTATACCTTTTACAAAGCGTTATCTAACTGTCGATTTGTTCAAAAGAATTTATTTCTCTTAAGATCGACAAAGTTTCTAGCCAAGATCCACGAGATTGGTATGGCCAGGTCTACATGGTTTTTCCAACATTGAAGTTAAAAAAACACCAACTTAGAGGCTTTGCAGCATATAATATGTTGTGTACATGGATTAACTCAGAATTCGGAGTAGAATATTAAGTGTCTGTGGGTCCGTCTGCCCTTATAACTTTTAATCCGATTTATGCACAGAGCCCATAATTTCAGAAAGTATGCAAAGGTTTAGGACATACTAAACTTTTAAACCAAGAATTAAGATTATTAAGTCAGAGGTTATCAAGATATATTTGATTATATTTGATTTCTCAGAAACAATAAAAACTATAACGCTGAAAATTTGTATAAATATAGACAAATACAATATCTTATAAGTACATAATTTTATGGAAAAGTTTCAGGGTTTCTCAATTTTTTTTTGTTTGGAAAAATATTTTTTTTTGCCAAATTTATGTGTTTAATTTGTAAAAATAATTTCATGTTCCAAATTTTGTTAAAATATCGAAAAACGCTAAACTATATAATTTAATTTTCTATAAAAAAATATTTACACTATAGCAGTAAATCTCGATTTTTTTTAACAATTTTTGTAAAAATTGACTTTGGTGACGACATCCTTTCATCCAATTTGTGTGGCAGTATGCACAAAATCTTCTTTGATACTTAATAAATGCATAACACGAAGCTGCTCGGGGTAGTAAAAAAGGTCTGAACTCCACACTATCTTATCGTGACATCCATATTTTGTATGGTAAAACAGTTTTCTTTTCATATATTCAATAATTTGGATTGAAGGTTTTGAAGTTAGGTACTTTTATTTAATTTTATTTATAACATACATGTATTCTTATGTGTTCATACTTACACTATTCACATACTATCGCCATCGACAGTCGGATCTCTCAATACATTTTGTTTACAGATCCATCTGTCATCTTTATAATGTACGTATACACGAAATTTTATTCATGTCAAATATTGAAGGAAAATAAACAAGAATGAAATGGACACTATTCATAAATCTGTTTTGTACGGGAAAAAATATTTTTCTTATCCTCTAACCTTGTCAGAGTGAGTGATTTATTTAAGGAGTCTCGCAAAAAATCTCTTAATAGCAATCAAAATGTGAGAATATGCTGCAAGGTAACATGTTTCCTTTTACATAAAGATTTTTATCTTATATTTATGACAAAATTTTTATACAGCCTCACTTCAAGGAAAAACGTATTCCTCATTTTTGGAAAAAAATAAAATCTAATCATCCATTAGTAAGCTCTTTAAAAATACTTTTTTTAGACATTATTCCTGATCCAATATATTTTTTTTGTTTCAATTTAATGAAATTCCTTATACTTAGTAAAATAACGTCACAGTTAATTAAATTAAAGCTTGTTTTAATATCATTTGTTATATTTGAGCCAGAAGCACTCCGCCATTGAAATACCATATTTGTTAATATACTATTTCAAATTGTTGCCAAGAGATATTTTTGCTTCCTTGTTAAAAAATGTTAATTATTTTTCATTGTCACATTTTAATTGGTTCTCAATTTCTATTGAAATGTTTCCTCCAAGATGATGTGTAGGAGATCCTCGTGTCGCAACACAACATGACCTATCCAGAAACGCCTTTTTGAGATGGTGTTTAACATGTGCCTGGTTTTTTTAAATTTTGCTGATAATCTCATTTGTAATACAGTCCCTCCAAAATATACTCAGTATTCGTTGGTAGGTCCACATTTGGAAGACCTCCAGTTTATCTTGGAGGGAACGGTTGAGGGAACAACTGACAGAAGGTCGCTGAAGATTGAGTGCAGTGGAGGGTGAGCTTACGGGATCAGGTCACTTGCTTAGGAGTTACCTTGGAAAGAGGACAGAGTTTTAAAAATCATGCACGATTGTGTGTCGACAAAGCTAAGTCTGCTTTTTTAAAGATCTCACACATCGCCAAGGCAAAATTGGGGTTTACAGTTTCGAGTCTCTTGTCTTCTCTATAAGGCAGTTTACGTCGGCGTTGCTTGCTATGCGGCTGGCTGATGGTCTCAAGATGTGAGCTACAACACATACAAAGAATTTGCTCTCAGGCCAAAGATTCGCTCTTATTGTTTTATCCAAAGCATATGGAACGAGTCCTACCGAAGCATTGCCAATATTGACGGGCATGACACCACTAGATCTGGAAATGCAGCGTAAAGGTTCTCGTAAAAATTCTCCTTCGACTCTTGGAACGCGAATACGGAATTTGTGGAAATATTCTAAAATGGATGACCCCATATATATCAGGAAGATTCCAGTCTGTGAGGATAAATAATAATACGTCTTTACCGGAAATTGTAAAGTTTGGAGTGCCTCAGGGATCGGTGCTCGAACCAATTTTATTTATTTTATACATAAAACAACTTGATAACATAATTCAAAATGAAGGATTTGACTCTTTTGCTTACGCTGACGACCGCTTGTTCTTCAAATTTTGTAATCCCATGTACAAAAACCGTCTGGAAGCTGCTGAGTGCATCGAAAAAGTCGCTACGTGGATGTCTCATAACAAGCTAAAATTAAACCCAACAAAAACAGAGTTTATGTGGGTAGCTTCACCACGGCGACAGCACCTCATTGAAAGTACTCATATTAACATCATTGGAGAAAAACTCTTGCCGTCTGCAAGTGTCAAGTTTTTGGGTGTACACTTAGACAATAAGTTGTCTCTTGACCTGCAAATCTCTAAAACAATCAGTTCATGCTTTTTCCAACTAAGACAACTGAAAAACATTCGTCGAAGCTTGCCCAAAACTGAGACAAAAACACTAATAAATGCATTCGTTGTGTCTCGGCTATATTACTGTAATGGCATCTATGATCTATGATAGCATTCAAAAAGCGTCTGAAGTCACACTTTCTATCCACATAAACACAAATTCACGTCTTTTTCCCTTTATCCCTCTTCTTTTCTCCTCTCCTATCCTCCATCCAATAAACATAGTGTATCTATCTGATGTATTTTTTATTATTCTTATTTTTGTTCTTATTTATACATATATTATTTTTTTGTTTCTTATATTTGACTTTGTATTTTTAAGTTATGATTGATTTATTTAATTATTTTTTTTTTATTCATTTATTATTATTATTTTTTTTTTTCTATTTCTCTATTTGTATTCTTCTATCCCTGTTACTGGCTGTATTTACCATGGTGGTTGACTGGTAGAGATTGCCTGCGGGCAATAAGTCCGCCACGTTGTGTAAAACAATAAAAGTATTTTATTATTATTATTATTATTATTATTATTATGATGGATTGCCAAAGTATCAGCTCGATAGATTACAGATGGTGTTTAATGCAGCGGCAAGGCTCATTTATGGAGCGGAAAAACGATGTCACATAACTCCACTACTTAACGAATTGCACTGGTTGAAGTGTCCAGAGCGAGTTGACTACAAAATCTGCTTAACGGTATTTAATGCTTTAAATAACCTAGCGCCACAATACATACAAGAGCTGTGTCAGAGAAAAGCTCTCTCTGGGAGGCATCTCACACTCAGGTCTTCTGGATCACAGAGTACCAACTCCCTAAAGGAGTTGGACAGAGCCAATAAAGCGGCTTACTATGATCGATGCTTTGGTGTGAGTGGTCCTATAAAGTGGAATAAATTGCCTCTAGATGTCCGCAGTGCAAATAGTAAGAGCACTTTCTCTAAAGGACTGAAAACAGCTGTGTTTCGTAGAGCAACATAGTATATATCTAAATAACAGCGCCATTGGAATGATCTTGAATCATTAAACGGCGCTATACAAATTATTATTATTATTGTTATTATTAAAGGTGCTGTTTTCAATCTTATGCGGGGCCGTTCTTCTATATGTTCGACATGTTCTTTTTCCTCCAGAGGGCCGAGTGTCACGCAGTGTTTTCGAAAATTAACAGAATTAAACGCGATTAAATTTTTTTTTGTCCAGGGTTGCGTGGCCCGAAGGTCCTAGTATCGCCCCTGAGACAAAATTAGAATTGTTAAAATTGTTTAGACAGAAATACCCAACAACAGAAGACTTCTCGGAAGACCTACGAAGAGTCGGAAGGACAGTTAGACCCCCTTCTCCCGGGAGATTCCACCCTCACAAACAGGTCTAATGACCTACATAATACACGATGACGATTTTATAATTTTTCCTGGTCTAATTCATAGGCCACAAATAGGCCGGAAAGTTAAGTAATTGTTTAAAATTGTCTAAGAAATCGTGTGTTATTCCAATCACCCTAAAAATAATTAAAAATGAAACAGAACAAGGCTTTTTATTTCTGATGCGTATAAAGATTTCACTATTAAAAATTAAGGTGTAAAGACAGTTAATTAGAAAATTATACAAAACGAAACCTTAATGTAACTAAATTTGCAATAGTTATACTAAAATAGGTACCTACTAAAACAGATAACAGCAACGAATGGTAAATAATTTGTTTGGAAGCACTAAGAGGGTATTTTACATTTTTCAATTTTATTTTTTATTTATCTGATCTACATGACCGTATTACCTTCCTGATAAGCTTAAAACATAGTTAATTATTGCAATAATGATAAAAAGAATTATTTGAATATAATTATATAATTTGAATTTAACATATTTGTGTGAGATACGTGTTAGTGTGAGTGCGAACGAGTCAGTATGATGACTGAATGTATTTATGTGGAAGGCGCGTAGTGTGCGCGCGGTCTTTCGATATTTTCTAGTTCATTGTGCCTACCTATCAATTTTGTATATAGTCGTCATATTGTAGATTTGTAGGTATATTGTACTGTACGTCTATTTGATATTGATGAAATGTGTATAGTTGACAGACGATGTTATTCATCATTGCTCGATCACCACAACCTAGGATATTATATTTTTATGGACAATTTTTTTTAATAATCATATATGAGTTTACATTGATTATTGAATAGGTATACATTTTATCTTAATTTCAATATTTTTATAATTTTAAACTGAGGTGTAGCAATATCGAAACAATTTCAGTGTCCAAAATTGAAAACGGTAATTTTTTTACCCGAGGAAAGTGTAAAATTGCTGAAATTTTTGCCTTTAATTCTTTGAATTTTCAGTTTGTCATGGAAAATTTTGTGGATGTTTCATTTAATAATAATAAAATATTTATTGAAACGAATAAAATAAGTATACACACAAATACAAAGAAATATATCAACAAACGAAAATAAAACAACTTTTCTGACTCAAAAGGACAATGCTCAGCTATGTTGCAAGAAGACAAGCCCCCCAGCAGCTGATTTTCAGCATGACCCTATTGCTTATGTATTATAATAATATAGATATAAATACAAAAATTGCATTTAATTCAGTTTTGAAATTGATCTACATATATGATATCAATAATTTCAAGTTCCAATTTATTGAACAATGCTAACCCTTTAAAAGTATTTAAAAATAAATCTTCTTCGTATTTGCAAAGTGTTAGGGTTTTATGAATGGGGTTTGGAGGGTTTATCACCCCTATTGTTGCAGTCACTTAAAACAGCCACAAGATACGACGTCATCAAGTTTTGTGCACATCACTGATCATTGCAAAGACACATTGATGGTGCCTTAAAGATTTAACTTAAAACATAATGTATTTCGTGTCAAGGGATTAATTTATGCACCCAAGATGTGCACGTCCATTTAAATTATGCGTTAAGGTGGATACTTAGGTGAGGCGAAATTTTCTATGAATTTGTCAACACTTTTTTTTATTAATTTTTTACACGAGGAAAGTGTAGAATTGCTGGAATTTTTGTCTTTGAATTTTGTCTTTAATTCTTTGTCTTGTCTTTAATTCTTCTCTTTGAATTTTGTCTTTAATTCATTGAATTCTTTGACTTACATTTCATACTCTTTGAATTTCGTTTTTGATTTCAGATTACACATTGCTATCTCTTTAGGAAAGCGTATTTTTCACAATATTCAGTAATTTTAAACGATTTCTCATTATTAAACGAATTAAAAAAAGGAGGAGTTTTTGAAAAAAAAATCCAGACTTGTCATAAAATAAACAAATAGTGTCCAAGTTTCTTATATCGGACACTACCCCGAGACACGAAACGTGTACTAAGTTTGCGATCTCTTACATAGATGGCAGCTGCATCTTACATAGGTTTCAAGCGATGTGATAAATTAAATTTAATTTTCTTTATGAGTAAATAATCTTGTATTTTATATCTATGGGCTGATAATTATAATTACTGAACACCTAGTCTGTCGATATATTATTAAATTTACTTATCCATATATTATTAATCCATCGATATATTATTAAATTTACCTCTTTCGACGATTTCTCGCCTCTTGTCCGGATCATAGATCTGATCATCCACTGAGATGACGATGTACTCTCCATTGTCCAGCAGCCTCTTTCTCTGCAGACACGAAACAAAGTCAACAAGGGCGATATGTTCTCCCAGGAACACATAAACTGAAATAGAACAAAGTAAACAAATGTAATGAACCTATTCATCATGAAATCTTCATGAAAGGCTAAGAGACAAAGGAGATGTTTTAAGAGCAGGTATTGAAATAATCAGTGATGGAAATAATTAGTAAAACCTAGTTTACAGCTGTCCCATTGAAGCAAACTATACTAGTCTAGCGATGTCCCACAGATGTATGCCGGCGTTTCTTAGCATTTGAACGATTATTTTTATAATTGAACACTGAAAATACACATTTTATTCCCTTTTCCATTAATAAACTGAAAACAGATCTAGATATTAAGATAACAATATATAATGAAGCACTATTAATTGCCGCGAAATCTGCTCAACTTTACGACCAACTGCCAAGATACCTTGGAATTATTATAGACCAGAATATGAAACGGAAAGCGCATACCTATAAGTGATTTAGTGAAACGAATAAGGAAATGAATATATGTATGTGTCTTTATAAGATTAAGAAATGTCTTAAATTTAAAGAATCTAAAAAATGTTTATTATGCGACGGTTCATTCTTTGTTTGTGTATGGAATTGTTGGTTGGGGAGGAGCATAATATGACAATATTTTAAGTCAGGTTAAAGTTGTACAAAAATTAGTAATTAACTAAAGAATAAACATACATTACCCACAAAAACACATTTCGATACATTCAAAGTTTCTAAAATAGAGGATATTTATAAAAAAACGTTAATTTTACTATTTTTTTAACATGATGTATTGCAAAAATTTGAAAAAAATATGTCACTATGATTCCGAAGCGATTTTAAAATTCATAAATGTAATACTAGACATATGCAAAACAATTACATTTATATGGAAATAAAGAATTTCAATTGCCTCCCAGATGAAATGAAACAGATAAATGATTTTAAAAGGTTCAAACAAAGACTGAAAAAACATTTCACAATCTAAACTGGTGTATGTAATGATGTGTGTATTGATATGACCAAAATTGTTTCGAATTATCCGTTTTCTATTGTTTTTTTTAATGTATATTTGTTTTTTTTGTGCATAGCTATTTTTCATCATAGTATAACTGTATTTTACACATATATCTACTTAACTTCTAGCTCTAGTATGTAATTTAATTTGTAAATTCCTCTTTGTATTATTAATAAAAATAAATAAATTAATATGAATAAATAAATAAAATAGAATAAAAATATTTCTATTTTCCATATTTCAAGAGCTCCACCTCAATACCACACTATTCACGTTTTTTTTCATTTTATTTGAATGAACTTTACAGCTTTATGTCGTGTTAAAAATAATATAAAATTACATTGATTCATAACGTCAATGACACAGTTGTTATTAGTTTTATGAATATTTAGTTTGAGTTAGTTAAAAACAAAAAAAAACTATTGAACCTACATATAGCATTGCATTAGGGTTTAGGATATAGGGAAGGGTCAGGGAGGGGAAAAAAGGAGGAAAGAAGAGGGATTTTCTCCCTTTTAGAGAAACAAATTGTTGGGTCAATCGAAAGGTCAGTCCCAGCGCAGGCATACCCAAAAAACAGTTAAAATTTTACCATCTCCATCAAACATTTTCTGTACTTGAAGTAAAAATATCAAGCCTAGGGTCACTCATACAGTTTTTATTGTAAGAATTACATGCTCTATTAAAAAATGAATTGCGTGAGTAATTAGTCCTAGGTGTGTCGATGTAAAATAAAGATGGGTTCATGCCTCATCTCCGAGGGCAATGAAAGAGAAGCAGCTGCAATAGACTCGGACCATTAATTATGTGTTCAAAGGATACTCTGTTTAATTAACCATGTATCAAGAAGGGAAATCGAAAATCTTGATTGGTTAGTAATGCTAACCAATCAAGATTTTCGATTTTGATTGGTTAGTAATGCTAACCAAACAAAGACTTTCTGTCTTAAATTCGGTGCACTATTATCTTCACTATCACTGAGCAGTGAGCCAGTTGTTTCAACATGATTAGCTCTCTTTGGGACATTAAATGCAGTGTCTGCAAGGTTTTAGAGTTCTCCGGACACTTCGTATGTTCTTTATGTGTTCTTTCAGAGTTTTGCAAGGGGCCGTTATTAGTCCCCATAAGCAGAACGGGTGGTGGTGGAGGAAGATATATGGTAAGTAATGCTAGGGAGCGTTCCCGGAAGAAGACCGAGGAGAAATCACAAGGATAAGGAAACTGCCAACTCCACTATTACAGATGTAATACCCATTGCTTGAGACAGAGAGGCCTGGAGGAGTTTTGTACGGTGAACAATTGTTGGGGATCACAAAACGACGCTCAGAGAAAGGGACAATAAAACCCATAGTTGACTTACTTCTAGTAATTGAGAATGTCGCTTCAACAATCCTCTCCATATCCGCAATGTGTCGTGGGATGTAGTCGGAATACTGATGCTGTGCTGTAATGTTGAGACCGTGAACAATTGCCAGTTCCTGGAGGGAAGAGATGTATTGTGATATTAATTACAATTTTTACAAAACATGAAAATGAAACGTGAAAACAATAATATTTTTATACAGGAAAAACAAACACACGTGGAATAAAATAATTATTTGATAAAAGCTACATATACCAAAGAAGGCGGGACACATCGTTATAAATATCATTGTATATTACCTATATAACGTACCCGGGTATACATCCAGCTCTAAACGCAAAATTTGTAAGCTATGTCCTTGTTATAAAAACGTGTGTTTTGCAGATTCTTTGCAATATTTGTATTTCAAGTGATTTTTACGCCATCTTTTTATGTAGGTGTGAAAACAAATTGTATTTTTTGTGAATGTGTTGGTGATATATATTCAACTATTTCAATGTTTTAATGGAATTTAAATGTTTTTCTTCTTTTTCAACCAATTTCCATCCACTGCTCTTGAACGAAGGCCTTCTTCATTTGACTAAACGTCATATTCTCATATATATTATTCTCATTGGTATCATACATATTGAGTTAATTGAGAAAAATATAAGAAAAAGTAGAGGTTTTGTAAGTAGTATTCTCGCAGTACGGGACCTTACCTATTCCTTACATTTTTCTTAAATAACTCCCGTAATACGACACTTAGAGCTGATTATTTTACAAAATAAAACGGTCTTTTCTTCTCTATGATTTCATCAATAAAACATTTAAAATACCCTCGCGTTAAGGAAATCTTCTATAATTTCTATTCCAAGTAGATATATTATAAAACGGAAATTGGCTTCATAAAAATTCATTCAGGAATTGAAACATATCATACCATCACCCTCAGGGGGTAGGCAGAGAGAACCGCACGCCACATTTTTCTATCTTGGCACACATTTATCGCCTCGTCTACATTCATGTATCATCTCATAAGTGTTCGTCTGTTTTCGCTTCTAATATTTCCGTATTTCAGAATATTGTTCATGGTCGTGGTATTCTTATTTTGGGAAGCCCCTCATTCCATTCCTGTCCGTCCATTGTATATTTTATTCGTCAGGCGTTCCTCATTCATTCTGCACATGTGGCCAAACCATATTAATGTGTTCAATTTCGTTCTATCAATGACATCTTCCTTCATCTTAGATTATTCTGTCAGACATCGTTCTATTACAGATTTCATTCTAACTGCATTTATTCTGATTTCACGCTACTTCCAATTTCCACTTTTTAATCCAACTGTCGATTTATTCAAGATAACTTTGTTCTCTTAACATATCGACACAGTATCAAGCCAAGATACGCGAGATTTGTATGCAGGGTCTATATTTTTCATGGTTTTTCCAACTTTGAAGTAAAAAATACCAATTTAGTGGCTTCGCAGCATATATATGTTCTATATATACATATGGATTTACCCAGAATTTGGAGTAGAAAATTTAGTGTGTCTAAAAATGTTTATCTCAGAAACTATACAAGCTAGAACGCTGAAAATTGGTATAAATATAGACAAATATAAAATCTCAAATTATTTTTTTCCAAATAATTCCTGAGTTTTCAATCATTATTATATTAAGAAAAACATTTTTTGTGATCAATTTATGTGTTTAACTGCCTTTATTTCAAAAGTTTTTAAAAATATCAAAAAGAGCCGAAACACTCCAACTTGATAATTTAATTTTTTATAAAAAATATGAAAATTGTGGTATTACATCTCAATTTTTTTTGAAAATTTGTAAAAATTGAATTTAGTGACGACATCGTTTTATACATATTGTAAGGCGGTACATAACCACTACACAATATTTCACTCAATAGTTTGATACCTACATACTTAAATCAACAAAAATACAACATGCTGATTTCATATTCTGGGTAGGAAAAACAGATTGACCTCCTTATTATCCTATCCTGACATACATACCTACTTGTTTTTTATAGAAATCTAAATATCTTAAAATGTTTATAAACTTGTGTTTAATTTTTTTTTTTTTTTTTTAAACTTTTCTACGGACAATTCTTGGTAGAACTCCATTTCTAATAATAAATAAATTTGGAATGGTAAAATAAAACCAAAGTTTTCAGTTCTACTAATTTAATGACACTGACTAGTTTCGGTTATCCAGTGACCATTTTCATCCAGTGACACTTTGAAAATGGTCACTGGATGATCGAAACTAGTCAGTGTCATTAAATTAGTAGAACTGAAAACTTAAGTTTTATTTTACCATTCCAAATTTATTTATTAATTGTGTTTATGTTTATAGTTAGGTACGTCTTCTTCAATTATACGTAGTATCGCCATCGACAGTTGGATCTCATGTGTTACATGTCACTAGTGTTATTATGATAAGTCAATAATATTAATTAGTAACTATATAATGAAATATATTAATTAAGATGTCTTGTCAAAGAAAATATCGATAATGTTTTACATGCTTCTCTAAAAAGATGACATGTGTGACATATATGAATGAACATTGAGTGGGAGTTTCGATATGAAAAATTCATTAAAGGCCAATGGAAAAATATATATCTCAAATATGTTTTTAAACATTTATCAAAATCGCCACATAAATATCTTAATTATAAATCACATTTCACATTACACCCACCGACAAAAATTTTCCTTCCCCGGCGACATAATTATCCAGTTGGAATTAACATTTGGGAAAAATAAAATAATAATTGCTCACTGCCACACGTAAAATATGAAGGTATGATACTAGTTAAATCCTACGAATATAAAGGATAACGAAATATAGATATCAATGAAATTTCATATCACAAACTCCTACCTACACGCTTTGATAATCTGAAGCATTTAAAACATATGACTGTTTTCCTCGAAAGACAAAATTACATTTGATTGTGTTCTAGAGTTATAACTGTAGAAAAAGATTATTTGAAAAAGTCAACAGTTGTTAGGAGTTTTTAACAGACTTCTCAAAACGGAAAAGTTGTCAATAAGATTATGATTTTTTTAGATTGTTCAGCGATAGCTTTTTACTGCGTTGTCCCATTTGCGATGACTCTTTTTCATTAAAAAGGGGGATCTTACGATTGGTCCAATTTCAATTTAGTCGAATGTTTGCTGTATGTACATTATAAACTTGTATAAAACACCGTTGAACTGAAATTATCTTGAATACGAGAAAAAAAGAATTGATTCGTTTTAGGGATATCTCTTTGACTCCTCTCTATACAAAATATCTGTACAGTAACCAAATGATAGTTAACATAGTTACGAGGGCATACATATAAACCAAAACACCCCAATTTGAAATTAAATTTCTCAAGTATATTATACAGTGTGATTCTAAAAAAAATACCATATGTATATTTGTAAAACATCTCTCTAGTGAATGTTCGTCACAAAATTTAAAAATCATCATAAATCCCCCGTACGATGTATTTAAAATATCCTTTTTTACAGATTAATCTTAAAAATGTATAATCGTATTAAGAATGTGTCATGAGTAGCCCCACAGTTATCGGTTTTCATTTTTTTTTGTGACGAGGTATAACATGATTTGCTCCTTTGTTTTAGATTCACTTGTAATATTTTCTCGCACTCTGGCGATAATCTTTGATAGACAGACACCGTTTACTGCCTTTACAAATATTACAAGTGAAATAAATACAAATAAGTTATTATTTCTATTTTAGTATGGAGTCTCACCAAGAATTTTCTTTCGACAAAATAAATAAACAAATATCTTTACTGGAAATTTAGAATGATAATGATACAAACAATTAACCTTTATTCTATGCAAATAGTCGAAGAAAAAAATTCAATGGAAAAAAAATCGTACAGCAAATGGGTATTTCGGTTAATTTAATAAGTATAGATAATAATAATTTGTGAAGGGAAATATGAAAATTAATTTAAGAGAATTGTCGACTGACGTACAATTTTTTTGTTTTTACAAGAAAATCATTTTTTAACAAAAATATGATTTATGTAAAGTATGTAGGTATTACATACCTATGTGTGTTAGAATTTATATAATCTATCTTCATATTATGTTGATATCACTTTGTGATTTATTTTAAAATTGTAGTCAGTCAGTCATTTTTCAATGCTGCAGCCAGGCTCATCACTAGAGCCTCCAGATTTTCTCACATCTCTCACCATCTTCGTAATCTGCATTAGCTTTGTCTCGTAATTTTTAAAGCACTTCGTGGTATGGCTCCTACTTGTCTCTCCGAACTGTGCATTCCGCTTTCAATAAATGACAGACAATCTGCTTCTTCATCCATGGTTGGAAAATTAGTTGAAATAAACCATCCATGGTTGGAAAATTGGATGGGTGGATGGCAGAGCGGTTAGCGCGCTGGGTTAGTAATCCAGTGGTCGCGAGTTCGAATCCTGCCTCGACCGATCTCGTTCACCTATAGGACAAGCATTTATGCTTAGTTTAGGGAACGTAGGAAGATGTATATGTACTTGTTTAACAAGGACATATTCATTTTTAAAAAAAAAAAAAAAACAGGGTTCACAAAACTACTTGCGGCGATCGTGCGTTTGCTGTGGCAGGACCAAATGCAAGGAATAAGCTCCCACACACCCTCAGACAAACCGAAAATATATCCTTGTTCGAAAAAATCTCAAAACGAACAACGTAGTTAAGTAACTGCCCCCTTGATACAAGATATTCAAGTAAATTTCGCTATATAAATTATCCAAATTATTATTATTTAGAATCTTTACTTCCTTGCACCCTGCGCAAGTGGCGAGTAATTTATAACTAGTTTAGAAAAATGTGATTTGTATAAAATATAAAAAAACATTAATTCACTAATTGATTCTGCGACAAATGGAATGCTGTGAATTTTTCATGTAGGTTGGTACTTGTTTTTAAAAGAAGGCAAAGTTGTGGCCAAATATCTTGAGCCAATTCGCTGAGAAAGGGGGCGATTTGCACGTACATATACCAACGCAGGAAAAAGACACAAATTTGCGTTGCATCATTGGCAAAAAGTATGATTAAGTATATTTGCAAGAATCATTACTGACTTACGTAATAATTATTTCAAATATCATAAGTAAATATCATAAGTAAGATGAAAATAAATGTTCTAAGGTGGTTTGGCCACATAGAAAGAACGAGTGACGATCGTCTGACAAAAAAAGTATATAAGGCTGATAAACGAGGAACGAAAAGTAGAGGTCGGCCAAGGAAAATTTGGCACGATCACATAAATGGAATTTTGAAAGATGGAGACGTTAGAAATAAGAATAACAGAAGAGCGTGTATGAGAAGATACATGGACGTGAACGAAGTGAGAAATGTTTGTCAACAGAGAGGAGTCTGGGGTTCGGTTCTCTCTGCCTATCTCAAATAGGGAAAGGGCGTGATGGTATGGTATTGTATGAAAGAATTATAAAAAAAGATATTACGCAACTTCTAGCAACGAAAAAAATTGGTAAATTTTACAAGTAAAAATTTTGTCAATGAATTCATGTTTCGTGAATAAATTAACATTTCATTTAACGCTAGCTGAATACAATGTGAAAAACTCTTTAAAAAAATATTTTGAAAGAAATAAATTGGAATGAAACCAAGTTGAATATTGTCTGAAATATGAACGGCATATTTACATATTTGCACATTTTGAATTGTGATGGAAAAGTTTTTCGATCATTGTCTTATACATTACACATGTATTTATGCTTATTTTAGGGAACGTAGGAAGATGTATATGTACTTGTTTAACAAGGACATATTCATTTTTTATATTAAAAAAAAATAGGTGAACATAATCAAATAGATGAACAAATGTCGTGGCAGGATTCGAACATGCGACCACTGGATTACTAATCCAGCGCGCTAACAGCTCTGCCACCACCCATCTAAATTATAATGGAATTATCCATTTATTATACACAGGAAAGTGACGCCTGCCAAAACCGCAATGTGTATAGCAGAATCAAATATACAATAATGCAAATATTTAGACAAATTACCTAGAATGTTTTTGAACTTCCGTGACCTTTCTATTTAATTCTAATTATTATACGCTTGTTTGAATTGTGATTATATCATCATTACTTCTCTGAACATCTGACTGAATGTTTCTATTTCATTAAATTCACCTCAATATATGATTTAGGTATGATGTTTATTCAGGTTGTATTGGATACCTTTCAAAAACCAATGTTGTACAGTAATTATATTATGATTATCGCTATCGTGTATAATTTATAAATTCGAAAAAAATATTATTTATATCGAATTTTAATCAAGCATTGGATTTTTCCCCTGTCGGAACATATAAATTGAGACGAAGATAGAATATTATAGAAGAACCAGCCCCCCTAGACAGCATGTCATGTCACGTGACGTCACAGCCACCAATTTGGCCTCGCACCAATTCCATACATTTACTATCGCTTAGCGCAGTGGTCGGCAAACTTATTGGCCAAAGAGCCAAATATGTACATTACAACGATTCAAAAAAATTCTGAGAGCCAAATCTGTTTTTTAATTTAGTAAACCTTTATTATAATTTTAGACCTTCATTAAATTACGGGTACCTACATACACTAAATAAAACTTGATTTCACACTTAATAAAGATTTATTCGTTATTAAGCAATAATATGAAAGAAAAATATCCATGAATTAATTCATCATGACAATGAATGACAAACACTTAATGCGAACAATGTCCTTGCATCTCCTTGGAAAGTTTCAGTAAGTCAGGTTTGTATGTTGTTGTTTTTAATTTTAGGCATGATTCCAGGTTCTCATCAATAAGACGACTTCTCAGTTTACTCTTGATAAAGTTCATGCTTGAAAAAGATTGTTCGCATGAATATGTAGAACCAAAAAGGGAAAGAACAGCAAACGCGAGTTTTTTCAGCTGATCGTAAGAGTCAGGAATACTATTCCAGACGTTGAAAATGATCATGTCTTCCTTCTCCAGGTCTTTCAAAGCAGACCACTTGTGTTGTGAACTAAGATCACATTTGTTCTTTTTCAATATTTCCAAATCAATACAAAGACGTTGAAATTTAGAGCTTCATATTTCCTTGTTTTTTAAATCCTGCAATTGTATTTCAAAGTTACCAATGCCAATGCCAAAAGGAGAAAATTTCAACTCAGTTATTGTAGCATTAAGAGGATTTTTGACGAATGCTAAGGTCGCTCTACTGTTTTTTAAATCCTGAAACCCGTGTTCGTGTCCGTGGATATTTGTGCCAGAGCCGCACTCAAGGAGCTAAAGAGCCGCATACGAAATACGAAATTATCTCCTTTATACGAAATTATCTCCTTTATACGAAATTATCTCCTTTACACGAAATTATCTCCTTTATACGAAATTATCTCCTTTATACGAAATTATTTCCTTTTTTTATCTCGAAAATATATTGCAAACTGGCAAAATTATTTCCATTAAGCTAATTCTTCCAACCAACCAGATTACAAAGTATGACAAGCTTTGATATGTACATCAACAAAAAAATGAAAGTGAGAATTCTGCAAGAAGCAAGAAGTTCTGTAATAGTTATGGTGCCTTACTTTAGATTGATTCCCGTTAAGTTTATTTTTTAAAGAGATCTTAGTAACACCTTTAATGCTTTACATTTGAAAAGATCTGAAGTCGATGACAGTCCACGAGTGTGAATCTTTTATTAACATTCGTCGATTGTTCTTTTTGCACATATGGTGCCGAGATTGCTAATCTAGGGGGCTCCATGAGCTACTTTTCGTGCTATGATTTTTTTGTCGCGCATTCTGTGAAGGGACCGTTTACAGTACCCATTTGCAAAGCGGGTGGTGATGGAAGTAGCGAAAGCGAAAATATACATGATATATTCTAAATATTAAAAACAAAAAAAAAACATCATAGCAAAGAAGCATTGAAAGAACAAGTAGAGGAAATCGGGATCAGGTGTTTCTTTCACTGTATATTGATATTATACTATATGGAAGCTTATTTCACTGAACCGGACCCACTATAGCAAATACACATTCACTGTCTATTGATATTAAACTATATGGAAGCTTATTCCACTGAACCCGACCCACTACTGCAAAAACACTTTCACTGTCTGTTGATATTAAACTATATGGAAGCTTATTCCACTGAACCGGACCCACTACAGCAAATACACTTTCACTGTCTATTGATCTTAAACTATATGGAAGCTTATTCCACTGAACCGGACCCACTACAGCAAATACACTTTCACTGTCTATTGATCTTAAACTATATGGAAGCTTATTCCACTGAACCGGACCCACTACAGCAAATACACTTTCACTGTCTATTGATCTTAAACTATATGGAAGATTATTCCACTGAACCGGACCCACTACAGCAAATACACATTCACTGTATATTGATCTTAAACTATATGGAAGATTATTCCACTGAACCGGACCCACTACACCAAAAATACACTTTTGAAACTGTAGAGGAGTTTGCATACCTGCGTTCTACTATCAATAAAGATAATGAAGATTCCCTAGAAATAAAAAGACGAATAGTGACAGGTAACAAGGCATTCTTCTCTCTGTTACCGGTGTTCAGGTCTAGAAGTGTCCATAGAAAGACAAAAGTAACCCTATATAAGACAATCATCAGGACTGTTGTGTTATATGGGTGTGAGGCTTGGACACTGACAATAAGGTCTGCGGAGATGATGGACATCTTTGAGAGAAGAGTGCTGCGTAAAATCCTGGGACCGGTGAATGATGGACAAACATGGAGAATTAGGTACATCGATGAGTTGTACAGCATCTACAAAGCACCCAAACTGTCTGAAAATATAAGACTAAGCAGGCTAAGATGGACCGGGCATGTTCAGAGAATGCCATCATCACGGGTACCAAAAAGAGTCTTAGAGGGGCACCCAGGTGGCAAAAGAAAGGTCGGGAGACCGAGGTTGCGATGGGAAGATGATATTGGGAGGGACGCATCCCAGCTTCTGAACTGGAGGATCGCAGAAGGTGACAGGAGAAGTTGGAGGAGGAAGTTACTAGAGGCCAAGGCTCGATATGGGCTGTAGAGCCATTGAAGAAGAAGAAGTAACTCATTATTTAAATATATAGTGGGACTGGACACGGCAGATGCGCCGACTTCTCCTTCAAGTGTGGATGGCGGGACTCTCCTGAGTGTGACTGCGGTGCGGAGAGGCAGACTGTGAGCCATGTGGTGTCTGAGTGTGCTTTAAGAGCCTTTGGGGGGGACCCCTCGGAATATATGGTCCTGAGTGAAGCAGCGGCCAATTATTTAGAAAACTTAGATTTTATTTTTTAACTTTTGACGGGCACTACAGTGCGACATATTGTTGTGATATACTAACTTTGTGACCATAAGATAAATAAATAAATAAATAAATTGAAATATATAGAAATTTCAAAATTTGCATCGATAAGCGAACTCAATACCTCGATGACAGGTCGTAAGCCCTGTAGGTGCCTTGAGTTCCTGGTTCTTCTATAATATTCCAACTTCGTCTCTATTGAGATGTTAAGAATTTTGCCAAAAAAAATCATTTGACTCCCGACAGGGGAAAAAATCGAATGTTTGCGTAGGTACATGTGATTAAAAAAAATATTCGATATTTTAAAATGTTTGTCTTATAATTAAATGAATAAAAATTCGTAGAATTATTAATCTAAGTAGGTTGATTTTATAAATAAGCTGTACCAATATGATTATAGAAATTCTACCTAATTATTAAACTCATACGACCACTCTCCATAACGATAGTTGAAATTTCGTTTATTACATCTTCATTTCCCCAGAGTCAAAGACAAAATTATCACTTTTGTCATGGCAACACTTCCCAACTGTGCAGATATTTTTACCTACAATTTGAAAGTATTTGCTATTTGCACATTAAATTGACATTCCATATTAATATGGTACGTTTCATTTTGAGTTTATGATATTTGACAGTGAATTTAATATATCACCTGCCGAAACTAATATAATAATCTACCAGTACGATTGAAATACCACACGATTTTCACATTATTATAAATTTGGCTGTCTGTCTGAAATAAAATCAAATGCTTTTTGTATTATTGGAATATTTGTGAATTGGTGTGTCATGGTACTAATTGACATTTATGGAAAATGTTTGAAAAGTACAACAAAAATTAATACATGGAAAACATGAAATTACTTTTTCTCTTTGCTACATTTTTTTTCGCTGACAATATTGTTTTAAAAGCTTTTAATATAAAGCACTTAAGTAAAATTACAACGAAAAAAAATACAATAGTTTCAAATTAAATGACCACACTTTAGGTATTTTATTTTGTTTTGTTTCTGGGTAAAACAAGTTGCCACATTTTGAAAGCGTTATTATTATTTATTATTCATTAAAAAAAAATTATATATTACAATACTTTGAATTTGTAAACTGTTTTTTTTTTTCATTTCTCAAAAAGTATGAAATGCTTGTGCTGAGAATGTGAGTAGATACATAAATATAGAACCCATGACTCTAATAACCTTTTTCTTTTTTTTTTATTATTGCATATGCGCAAACATTGGATTATTTTCCCTGTCGGGAGTCAAAGATATTTTTTAACAGATTTTTTAATTATCTCAATAGAGACGAAGTTGGAATATTTATTGTAGGAGAACCGGGAAATCAAGGCACCTACAGGGCTTACGACCTGTCATCGGCTGGTTTACGTGATCACTTTATGCGTTGCGCAACGTTCACCAATTATGCCTTTTTAATGAGATCCCTATCAATTCAATTTTGAAAGTTCTATATATTGTAATACTGTAATTCTTTTCGCTTGAAAATAAGGAATTTTTACTACAGCCATCTATGGGTGAAATTATGAACAACAATCTTATTATTATTTTTTATTATTATTTTTTTTTTTTTATTATTTTATTTTTTTTTTATTTTTTTTTTTTGAATAAAAAATAATAAGATTGTTGTTCATAATTTCACTCATAGATGGCTGTAGTAAAAATTCCTTATTTTCAAGCGAAAAGAATTTCAGTATTACAATATATAGAACTTTCAAAATTGAATTGATAGGGATCTCATTAAAAAGGCATAATTGGTGAACGATGCGCAAGCGCATAAAGTGATCACGTAAACCAGCCGATGACAGGTCGTAAGCCCTGTAGGTGCCTTGATTTCCCGGTTCTCCTACAATAAATATTCCAACTTCGTCTCTATTGAGATAATTAAAAAATCTGTTAAAAAATAACTTTTTCTTTTGTTTTACTTGTAGTGTTTTTTTTTATTTTGTTACCAAGCTGTTCATAATTTGATTCTCCTACATCCGTTGGAATTTAAAAAAAGTTAAAATAAAAAAAAAATGTTCTGCCATGTATGTTCAATGGTGCTGCGCAAATGATGTGTAAAATTTTGGAAGTATATATTTATATTAGATATGATATTTGGCATCTTACAGATCCAGACTGAAAACACAATTGAAAACTGTGTCTACACCGGGAATCGAACCTGGGACTTTTGACTCAGAAGCTAGATATCTTAATATCTGAGCCACGAAGACCGACTCTGTTATATACGTAGAACGTAGTATTTATGAAGGTAATAAAACAGGTTTCCATTTTCAAAGCTGATTAAATCCCGCTTCCTACTTATTGAAATAATTGATTACTGATTGAAATACTCCCTACTGATTGAAATAATTGAAGGCTGAAGTAAGCACATATGCGTATTTTAAATAGCTACATTAATATTTATTAAATATTTTCAATCATTCCAGCATAGAACGGAACGATAGCGAGGAAAAAAATAGTTATAGGTAATTATGTAATGTAAAACTCATTGAGACAAAAACTCAGTTTTGGATAACAACTAGGTAAACCCCGTCTGGTATTAATCGAAAATTTTCTCCCATGTTGCTACTCCTGTCAATTTATCCCTAACCACAAAAACGTATTTTCCCAATCAGAGCGGGCAGCGATCGGTCGTAACGAAAAATTACACCGACCAGAACGTATTTCCAATATCGAAAAAAGAGGAGAATTCTACCAGGGAAAACGAAAATGAAGACAATTTAAGGCATCAGGTAGAAACCTTGAGTCGTCAATTTGACATTTTATAAAAAAATCATGGCAGGATCCCCTCCATACTCCAAATGAGAGATCATTTTGACCCAGATTGAATTAATTTGCGTTTAACGGAAAGTACACTAGATCGATCATATAATTATTTTTCAAAAACAAATCAAAATTCACAAAACTAAACACAAAGGACACAAGAAGCAAAACATCGGGTAGGTATCAAGTTCCCAAAATGAATACCAAATTTAAGCAAAGATTTTTTTAAATATATTGTACCGCGCATGTATAACAAACTGCCATCGGCACATAAAAGGTTAAAAAAATCATAATGTCCGTAAAAAAGTATCAATATGAAATAAAATAAAATAAATTAAAACAAATAACTTTGTTTACTTCTACTATTGTAAACACCTTTAATTTATGAAAGGGGTTATAACGTTTTCGAGCGTGTGCTCATCCTCAGTAACCACTTATTACTAACTTAAAACTAATGACAGACTACTTAACTATGTTGGCGGGCGGACGGAGGAAGAAGGGGGTGGTGGATGGGGGGGGGTGATAGTGGGTGTGGTTAATATTTTTATAAGGGGAGAATTTATTAGTGGGTGTTGTATATTTAAAATTTGGTTTTTGGGGGCTCTATTTATTTCGATTGATTCTAGAATATCTAATTTTTTCCCCTTATTACACCTATGTAAAATTTCTACGTCTCTGAAGTCGAATGTATGTCCTGTTAGTCTGGCGTGGTCCGCGATATCTGAGTTGATAGAAAAGTTTTTTATTGCCTTTATATGTTCAGAAATCCTGGTTTTTATTTTCCTTCCACTTTGTCCGATGTACTGGTTTTCACAATTGTGACAATTTAATTTATAGACCCCACTATTGTTCAGCACACTAATTTTTGTTTTATTGTTCAATATATATTTTTTGATACTATTATCCGTGTATAGTGCAGGTTTAATTTTCATATCTTTACATATGTTTAGTAAATTTGAAGTAAGTTTTCCTGTGTATAAAATTCTTCTCCAAGGTTTATCTTCTTGATGGTCAAATACTCGATAATACACAAATTTATTGATGGCCGACTCTTGTTCTTTTTTACGAATCTTTTTGACGATCAGTTTTTCATCAAAACCATTGTTTTTTGCGATTGTTTTGATCGTTTCTACTTCTGTGTTGTAATTTTTTGTTGTCAGGGGTAGCGATGTGAGTCTGTGGATCATCGAGTTAAACGCTGCCATTTTTTGGGATAATGGGTGGCAAGATTCTGCATGTATGATGTTGTCTGCATATGTTTCTTTTCTGTATATCTTAAATATGAATTTTCCATTTTCAATTGATATTGTTGTATCTAAGAAATTTAATGTGTTATTATCTCCTATTTCACAAGTAAATTCTATTTTGTGATGTTGGGCATTAAACAATTTTAACAAATTGGTTAATTGTCTTTTGGACCCTTTAAATGTAAAAAATACATCGTCGACATACCTCTGATAAAAATAAATGTTTTGTACCAATTGATTCGTTGATGATAGAATTTTGTTTTCAAGGTTATCCATAAATATGTCTGCGAGTAACGGGGATAATGGATTGCCCATGGGGAGTCCGTTAGTCTGTGTGTAGTATTCTTCTTTGAAGCAGAAATAATTTTGGTGAATGGATACATGTATCATAGTATATATATCGTTTTTAAGGATACTATCTTCACATTTTTCTTCTAAAATTTCTTTTAAGTATTGTAATGCTTCTTGAACTGGAACGTTTGTAAATAAACTTTTTACGTCGAACGATACAAGAGTGCTGTTTTCTGGAGGTATGTTATGTTGTAAATTGTTACAGAATTCTATTGAATTTTTAATTGCATACTTTGGTTTAAACTGAGTAACTTTTAAAAACAAATCGTTAACATATTTGGATACCAGGTATGACGGTGCATTTATGTAGGATACCACAGGTCTCATTGGATTATTTTCTTTATGAATCTTGGAAAGTCCATATAATTGTGGGGATTTTGGGTTCATTGTTATATATTTATATGATCTATGTTTGTCTATTGTTTTTGATTTCTTGAGTGTTTCTTTTATTTGTTTTTGGTATTTTTCGGTGGGGTCTTCGGGTATTTTCTCAAATGTTGTATTGTCGGTGATTATGTCGTAAATTTTATTGTTATAGTCGGATTTGTAAAGGATAACGATTGAATTTCCTTTGTCTGCTTTGGTACATACTAAATCTTTTTCTTTTATTATTTGTACGAACTCTTTCATTGTCTTCTGGTAATTATTGTTACTTAGATATTTTTGGTTTTTATTTAGTTTTTCAAAAAAATTAGATATTCTAGAATCAATCGAAATAAATAGAGCCCCCAAAAACCAAATTTTAAATATACAACACCCACTAATAAATTCTCCCCTTATAAAAATATTAACCACACCCACTATCACCCCCCCCCATCCACCACCCCCTTCTTCCTCCGTCCGCCCGCCAACATAGTTAAGTAGTCTGTCATTAGTTTTAAGTTAGTAATAAGTGGTTACTGAGGATGAGCACACGCTCGAAAACGTTATAACCCCTTTCATAAATTAAAGGTGTTTACAATAGTAGAAGTAAACAAAGTTATTTGTTTTAATTTATTTTATTTTATTTAAAATGAACTTCTACAAAGTTTCTCACGAAAAATTCGAAGAATATGAAATATATTTTTCAGCAAAAATAATGTAACTAAAGTTTTTCTACTGCATCTAATGTTTATGGTGGTTTTTTACTGTGATTTTTTTTTAGATTCGATTGTTATTATTATTTTTCTTGTTGTTCATTTAATTTTATTGTACTTTTTTCTGTTTAATCTATAATATGTGTAATATTTTGCATATATTTTATATTACTAAGATGTAATAACTATGCAAAATATGCACGCACTTGCTTCGGAAGAGACTCTGTCTAGTGAAGCGGTTATCTTTAATATACCTTCTTTATTATATTTTGTTCTAAATAAAAAAAATAAGAAAAATAAACTGAAAACACGATAGTTTTAAAACCGCCAAATAAACTATGAAGTTGTTAGTAACTATCGCTTGAGTTAAAAAGGGTTTATAACCGATTCAAATGATCGGTAATTCAAAATTTGTTGAATTTTTACTTTTTGAGAACAGAACTGACTTGAAATTATTCAAAATTTTCAGAACTGATTTGTAATGATAAAAATATCGCGAACATTCACTTTGATTATATGCACTATTTAAGCACTTAAAAAATTTACTTCTCTACATGTAGTTGCTTCTAAGAATTATGATGGCTGCCCCAATCACGTCAAGGCCAACAAAGCTCGCTGTGCACAATGCAATCAATAGTCGTTTCCGACAATAATGTATGCAAGTGAGACATGGACATTGGACATGGCAGAAGACGCATGAGAGTAAAATTAACGCTGTGGAAATGAGGTCCCTAAGACGAATGTATGACAAAACAATGTATGATAGGATAAGGAATGTGGATATTAGACGAAAATGCGTGGATATTAGATGAATGAATGAAGTGAGTAGAATTCTTTATGATGGTTTAGACATGTAGATAGAATCAACGATGAACGACTGACAAATAAAGAGAAAAGTCTGAAAAGAGTGGAATGAGATGTAGGGACCGCCGAGAAAGAGTTAAATAAAGAGGCATGATCATAAAAAATATGATTTTGAAAGATGGTTATATATGTACGAAATCAGAAAAATATGTGAGCATGTATGACGCGATAAATGGACGTAAATGACGTAAAACATGTATGTCAAGATGGTATAATCTGGCGTTCGGTTCTCTCTGCCTACTCCAAATTATAATAATAATAATAATAATAATAATGAACACTTCCTTGCACCCTGCGCAAGTGGCGAGTTTATTGCCGTATGGCAATTTCTTCCAACTAACCAGTGTTTCCAGCCCAGAGAAGCAATATTTGCGTGAGAAATTAATTTAAATATATTTAAATAAATTTCTCCTCTGCTGGGAATCGAACCCAGGACGCCCGCACAGAAACCGAACGGCTTACCAACTGTGCCACGGCGGTCGGCATTATAAAAGGATATTTTTAGTATTTTTTTAAACATATTGATGTTTTAGTTTGTATGTCCTTTTCTAATTGTCGATTTGTTCAAGAGAATTTATTTCTCTCAACAGATCGACATAGTATCAAGCCAAAATACGCGAGATTTGTATGGCCAGGTTTACATTTTTCATGTTGTTTCAACTTCAAAGTAAAAAAAAACAACTTCACAGTAAATTTGTCGAAAACAGAGTTTGAGAAACCCTGGAACTTTTTCATAAAATTAAGTTTGGGATATTGGATTTGTCTATTTTTATACAATCATGTTCAGTGTTATAGCTTTTATGCTTTTTGAGATATATGGAAAAATAAAATTACAATGTGAAATTTGAGGCTCTGTGCATTAAGCGGATCAAAATTTATAAGTGATGTTCTACTCATGATTCTGAGTTCATCCATATATGTACACAATATACATGCATTTGGTTCAAATGGTTTTGGTCGACAGTTTGATTAATTTCAAGTTAATATTGCTTTTTGGATAACTTACAAATACTATTGGGAGAAATATATGATGCAGTATGTTCGCTGAATGACATTCCTTTTATCATTCTACGTTAAAATGATGAACTACTTACTTTGATTGCATCCATTTGATTGCTTCCCCATGCAGGTCTCGAACCAGAGACAACAGCAAACTGAGTCCATTTGAAGGCTTTGAGAAGAGCGACCACACTTTTGGAAACTTTGTTGGAAGGTGGAAGGGTGCGCGCGAACGTGCGGTAGACAAGTTTGTCGCTGACGACAGTTTCGGAACATTTCTGAAACAAATATTAAAAATTAAAATTTGTATTTTATGTCTGAGAGTACCTGCCTACATACTATGTGACATTGATTTAGGTTTGATAAGGTACAACTGATACTGGGCAAACTAAAATAAAGGATTATATACCATTATTTAACCCAAACAAAAGAAAATTATATAATATGAACTATTTTTAACCGACTTTTGATTTTGATTATTTTTTTTTCGTTAGAAAGGGGATATCGTCTGATCAGTCCCACTTTTAACTGACTTCTGATTTTGATCTAACCATGGGATCCATGAAAAAATTGTCAAACGCTTCAATTTGTTCATCAGCGTTAGTAATTAAAAGTAAATCATTTGACTCTGTAGAAACCTGGTCAATTTTAAGTACTCTTGAAAATGCTAGGATTGATTCTAGATACATAAGATTGATAAAATATATATGTATATATGAAAATGCTACTATGGATGTAAAAGTGAACGAAATCTGAAAACAGAAAAAATCAAAATCGAGAAGGGTGTAAGACAGGGTGATACGATATCCCCAAAACTATTCACACTGGCATTAGAAGATGTCTTCAAAACATTAAACTGGAACAATAAAGGCATTAAAATAAATGGCACATATTTAAATCACCTCCGCTTTGTAGACGACATAGTAATAATAAGCGAAGAATTGTCTGAACTGAAAGCTATGGTAGCAGAATTATATAAATCCTCTAGAAAAATCGGTCTGGAAATGAACATAAACAAAACCAAGATTTTAAGTCCAACTTCACACAGTATTTGCATTGGAAATAAAACTATTGGTGCTGTTGAAGAATACATATACCTTGGATATAAAATTAAATTGGGCAAAGAAAACCAGACCGCCGAACTGCCAAGACGTATTTGGCTGAGTTGGGCTGCTTTTGGAAAGTTGAGGCACATATTCGGTAACAAGGAAATACCGAATACCTAAAAGCCAAAGTGTACAATTCTTGTGCTTTGCCAGTGATAACATACGGTCTTGAAACCATGTCATTTACTTCCAGAAGTCTATACAAACTTAAGTGTACTCAACGAGCAATGGAAAGACAAATGTTGAGCGTATCCTTGAGAGACCGAATAAGAAACGAGGAAATAAGACGCCAGTCAAAGATCACCGACATTGCAGAAACAGTGAGAAGGCTGAAATGGCAATGGGCAGGTCATGTGGCAAGACAGAGAGATGATAGATGGACCCCCAAAATTCTGAATTGGAGACCCTATCATAATAGAAGAGGTGTAGGGAGACCACAGAGAAGATGGACTGACGATATTGTCGAACTGGTGGGATATGGGTGGAAGCAGAGCGCCCAGGATAGCGAGAAGTGGAAAACTCAGGAAGAGGCCTTTATCCAGCAGTGGAGTGAAAGGGGCTGAAGAAGAAGAAGACAGGCATACTAATAACTCTCCAAAAAAATATAGACATACTGCGAACAATGAAAGAGAAATGGTAGGCAGTATGATTTCAAAATGCGATGTTTGAATTTACATGCCTTCTTAAGCAATTAATGAATAAAAAACAAGGATTAAATAAAATTATGTACTTAAAAAAGATATAACGAGAATGAGCGACGGAATAATCAGGGACAAAGTTCCAAGTATCATAATATAATTGATATCGCTTAAAAATTGGGGCTGTTAATTTTTTTAAGATGAAGTCTTTCGAGCAGCAGTAATCCATCAGGCGCCATCTTGAATAATTATGCTAATATGATTACGTTGGTACAAATGTTTTTTAGGATAAACATATCATCTAATAAATTATTATAAGCTGTTTAGGTAATTCGCAGAATTTTTTACTACGTCGTTGAAACAATATGGACGTCGTAATTCTCAGTGAAAAGGTACGTTATATAATTAGCGAGTGTAAATTAAATTTTTATTTTTATCTTATGTTAAACGAAAATTACGCACTGCACAGACGGGGCCCATTCAGTCATGTGATCAAAGGGTGCAGATGTACAAAGCATAGAAAAATGGGCGCCAAAAACTAGCAAAAACAAAACTCAAAGAAATGAAAATGATATAAAATGAAAAAAATTAACCGACTTTCAAAAATGGTGGGGGTTATCTATTCGACGTGATATTTTATTCAGAGATACCTTTTTACCACGTGGTTCGATTTCGATGTTTCTTATTTCATTAGAAAGGGGGTAACTTCAGATTAGTTCCATTTTAATGTGGTCAAGATCTGATGATGGGATCCATGAGAAAATGGTTAAACTCTTCAAGTTTATACTTCAGCGATAGTAATTCTTTACCATATTAACCGATTTTAAATATTCCTTTTTTAATATGAAGGTACTGCTTCAGAGTTTATCATAATATGGG
The DNA here is from genome assembly GCA_963576475.1 of Molanna angustata. Lineage (NCBI taxonomy): Eukaryota > Metazoa > Arthropoda > Insecta > Trichoptera > Molannidae > Molanna > Molanna angustata. The sequence goes on from OY754965.1 coordinate 3,757,424, forward strand.
AGTGAGAACAATTTTAAAATGTAACAGATATACAAGAATAAACCTAATTTTAAATAAACTAAAATCAATGACAGTAAAGCAATACATTATATACAATACATTAACTTTGATTTTCAAACTAAAAAATAATATGCTTCCAAAATATATGCGGAAAAATATATTATTCAAAGCCAATGTTCACACGTACCCTACGAGAGGATGTCAGGATTTTAGACTTCCAAAAACGAGATTAACAAGTAGGTACACAAAATTGCTTATACCATAAAGGTCTCAAAATATATAATAGTTTGCCACCAAACATAAAAGAAACCACAAGTTTTGCCACCTTTTGTAGGCTAGGTGCTGAACACATAGTTAAAAAATATTAATGTTCTCCATACTTTTACATGTTTTAATAATTTAGTATCATACTCTGTACCATAATTTATTATTGTATCAAAAAAAAATTATATACTTTTTGATTACACTAGATGTACCTATTAATTTTGTATTTTTTACGTCTAAATAAGTTACTACTACTGTTACTACACATATGAATTTCATACAATTTTGATGATGCAACTAGTGAGAAAAAATATATTCAATTGGCAAAGTCGTCTGCAGTTAATAATAGTTCTTTACCACGTCGTCCAAATTCAATGATTCCTTTTTCGTTTAAATGGATTACCTACTTCTGGGATGGTTCCATATTAAGCCAAGAGGTTTGATGATAGGAATCATGAGAAATCATGAAACTCGTCAATTTGCGAAGGATTTGCGTATTAATGTATTTGCGAATCGTATGAAAGATAATATACATAACTACATATATTCCATGACGCAATTTCCCTCACGGGGCAGGCAAAGATAACCGAACACCACTATTTTCTATCCTAAAGAGTTTTTTTTAGGCAAGATCAAAATCATTAAAATTTTATAAATATGCACACAAACGTTATTTTTATGGTTCTCTGTAAATGACCAAATTCAGTTATAATTAGACCCTGGCATTGAAATCAAGCGCCCACAATTCGTTACATAAAATGAGATTTTTTTTTATTTATTTATCATCTTGTGCATATTATAAAAAATATAATGTACACTGGTAGACTTATTGCCATCAGGCAGTTCCTCCCAATCAACCAGATCGTAAAGTATGACAAAATTGTATTATGTAGGTACATAAACAAAAAAATGAAAGCAAAAAAAAAAACAAAAAAAATATAGGTACATTACACTAAGATAAATATTTAAGACAAAAAAAAACATGATAGCAAAAAAAGGATTGGGAAAGAACAAGGAGGGGAAAACGGGATCAGGTTTTTAGGGATAAATATTCGATCTTAATTTTTCACTTGAAAATACAAGGTGAGTTAGACGACGCAATATTCCATAGTCTTTCTGATGTTACTTCGAACGACGAGCTAAAAAAATCTGTGTTAGGCACAGGGATGGATAGTGTCGTACGTTCAGTAGATCGGAGTGGAAGTACGTGGTTGGTTAAATAAGTGAATTTGTGGCAGGTTTGGATTAGAGTGAATATTGTACAATAGGGACAGAGTGTGTATATTGCGCCTCCGGCTTATCATGGGCCAACAAAGAAGATTACGGTAAGATGATATATGTAGGTATGATCAATTTTTCCTTGTTATGATGACATCATTCATCAGTGGTATGGAATCCTTTTTTGATAACATACATTAATAGACTAGGAGTACCTACAGCATAAATTCCTGAAACAAGCGACAAGATATATGTAAGGAAATTAGTTCAAACCTATGCCCAAATTTAAACAAAATCGTGACATTAGTGAATATACCTTAATAAAAATGTGGAACGCAAACGATTCTAAATATGTAGTCCTATGCAAGTGTACATACATATTCAAAATTTAAGCAAGATTACATAAGACGTGGTTCAATTTAAATATCAATATATTACGCTTACAATGTTAACAACTTACAAGCTAATATAACAGTACTGAAAATTCATTTAAAACTAAGTCGGTCAATGACGTAAATTGAAGAGAAAATTTAAGCAAGATTACATAAGACGTGGTTCAATTTAAATATCAATATATTACGCTTACAATGTTAACAACTTACAAGCTAATATAACAGTACTGAAAATTCATTTAAAACTAAGTCGGTCAATGATGTAAATTGAAGAGAAAATTTAAGCAAGATTACATAAGACGTGGTTCAATTTAAATATCAATATATTACGCTTACAATGTTAACAACTTACAAGCTAATATAACAGTACTGAAAATTCATTTAAAACTAAGTCGGTCAATGACGTAAATTGAAGAGAAAATTTAAGCAAGATTACATAAGACGTGGTTCAATTTAAATATCAATATATTACGCTTACAATGTTAACAACTTACAAGCTAATATAACAGTACTGAAAATTCATTTAAAACTAAGTCGGTCAATGATGTAAATTGAAGAGAAAATTTAAGCAAGATTACATAAGACGTGGTTCAATTTAAATATCAATATATTACGCTTACAATGTTAACAACTTACAAGCTAATATAACAGTACTGAAAATTCATTTAAAACTAAGTCGGTCAATGACGTAAATTGAAGAGAAAATTTAAGCAAGATTACATAAGACGTGGTTCAATTTAAATATCAATATATTACGCTTACAATGTTAACAACTTACAAGCTAATATAACAGTACTGAAAATTCATTTAAAACTAAGTCGGTCAATGATGTAAATTGAAGAGAAAATTTAAGCAAGATTACATAAGACGTGGTTCAAATTAAATTTCAATATTTTACGCTTACAATGTCAACAACTTACAAGCTAATATAACATTACTGAAAATTCATTTAAAACTAAGTCGGTCAATGAAGTAAATTGAAGAGAAAAAGAAATATATTGATTTGATTTATATTTGTTTTTCAATCTAATATTTCAGAAATTGGTCTAACAATGGATCTGTAAGCAATTTAATACGATTTATTTACATTTTTTAGTACACGATTATTCAAGCTTATTCGGTGAATAATCGTGTAAAAGAGCTATGTTATCTTAACATAAATCAAGATGCTATTGACAAAAGATATACGACTCTGTGGAAATTTTCCTTTAGACTGAGCGGTGAATGACCGAAAATTAACTGTCAGATATAATCGAGAAGACACTTGTGAATCACAAATTTCATATATTATATCTTTGGGTCTATATATTAATGCCTGAAACGAAAACTTTGGATCATTTTTTAAGCATACTGAGAGTTAAAGATTACATTAAAAAAATACATCAACTACTGTGTAGTGTAAATAAAAATGATATATTCAAATATAATACTTTACTACAAATATTATACTCAATAGGATCATGCTGAAAATCAGCTGCTGGGGGGCTTGTCTTCCTGCAACATAGCTGAGCATGGTCCCTTTGAGTCAGAAAGGTTGTTTTTCTGTATATTTATTTTTATATGTCTGTGTTTTGTATGCAAACTCCTTTTTCGTCTCAATAAATGTTTATTTATTTATTTATTTAAAAAGAATACTTAAACCCCTTGATCGCCCATTAATCTGAAAAAAAACACCTAATATTTTTGATATTTATTTGGACTTAAAGTATTAGATTTTTTAAGTACCTAAAGATTTTTGTAACACCCACAAACAGGCATGCCTGGCGGATATCTCTTGTTTTATTTACCCAATTATTAAATACATTTTTTATGCTTCTATGTATTATGTTATGAACATACTTCTGTTTATATCAGTTTGTTATTTTTATGTTTGGTAATTTTTTTACATTTTTTTCTATTGCGATGTTTTTATTTGTTAATTGTTAATAGCGGACCCTGCAAACCGAGTACCTGGTTTTAACCTACCACAGAGGGTTTGGGGACAGCAAAACATAGTGAAAACCTTGTGAAAACAGAGCAGGACTGCTGCAATCACTGATTCTGGAGGTGGGGAAAATGTGATAATCCTGACTGTGAGTGTGGAGCTGAGCAGTCGGTGAAACATGCGGTGCAAGACTGCCAGCTAAAGAAATTTAGTGGAAGCCTCCACGACATACACATGGCGAAATCGGAGGCAGCGAACTGGCTTAAGTATTTCAAATGAATAAATAAATAACTTTGTATTTTTCCACAATATTTTTTATACTAACGATCGAACGTTTTCGCCAAGGTGACTTGGCATTATCAAGATCCAATAAAAATAAAAAAGGCAACATTGTTAACATCCAGATACCAAAGGTATCGCCACTTCTCCAAACATAAGCTCACCCACATAATGGCAACATTGTATAATTACTGTAACTCCACCCACATATTTGGCAACGCTGATGAGTTAATGTAGCTCCACCCACACATGTGACAACGTTATAAATGCTGAGTGAAGTAGAAATTAGCTTATTTTTGTTTTAGTTTCGTTTGGATCTTGATAATGCCAAGTCACCTTGGCGAAAACGTTCGATCGTTAGTATAAAAAATATTGTGGAAAAATACAAAGTTATTTATTTATTCATTTAAATGGATTTCCACTCTGTAAACACAAAAACCCTAGAATCATTAAGTATTTCATCTTTAGTCTTATGGCCTAAATTAACGTAATCTAATGCGAAATGACTTAGTGACTCCATCATTAATAAATAATAACAAACAAAATTACTTTGTATACACCACTTTATTTGACATCAGACAAGATGTTTCAAGATCGATGTTCTCTCCCTCAGGACATTTCGTATACTAATTAACAGTGAACAAAAAAATTCAATGTATAAATAATCGTGAACACAGCGAACAATAGGTATTAGCAGAAGGTAATGAGAGTTAGGGAAATAATATGCAAGGAACCATTAAAACAAAAGAAATTAAACATAAATTTACAAAATATTATATCATTTCGGAAATATGTTTAATAGTGGGTTATTTGTGAAATTAATTTGATTATTAATTATTGGCTTCTTTAAATTGACATTTTTTCTAATTTCTAAAATTTCTAGTTTAGTAATTATTAAATCCTTATGGCCTGTATGCAATATTGAAGGTATTAAAACTCTCCTTACCTCTTCCATTCTCTCCCTCCTTCTGCTAATATACCTATTGTTCGCTGTGTTCACGATTATACATTGATTTGTTTTGCTCACCTGTTCTGAGGAAGAGAACATCGTTCTTGAAACATGTTGACTGTTGTCAAATAAAGTGGTGTATACAAAGTAATTTTGTTTGTTATTACTTACTAAATTAACGGTCTCAAAACCATCCACAGTTTATAGTAAGTATGTGAATCGTTGGGTTTTGTTTACTGAAAGTTGTATTAAAGATCCGAGAGAATGAAAAAACATAGAAATATTGAAAAATATGGGAACAGGCATAGAAGAAGAAGATGCATAGTAGATATTTCTGTTGAGTACCTCACAACATGTTAATTTAAATCCCAGAACTTTAGGAAATCTGCTATTTAAAGTAATTACCCAGTTCAATTTCACAAGATTGCCTTTATAGGTACTGTAATTAGCATATTCGTTATAATTACGTCGCGAAAAAGCTTTTCGTGAATCATGTTTCCTGTCGTTAAATACAAAATAAGAGAATTGTTTCTATTGTGGGTTGTGGCCAACGAACGGGTTGTGGCCATCACTAAACTCTCCACTTCATAGTAAGTGTACATTTATTCTTCTTGAAAGGTTGAAAATCCCCAAATGCATTTTATGAAGTACATACACCATTAAATTCCTAATCAAATATCAGTTTTTCAGAGGATTTTTTTCATAATACCATCCACACAAAAACACTTTCCCAAAACGGCCAAAACTCATTTATTTATGCACTCTACGTGATAACTGTTAAGAAATTGATGTAAAAATATGCTTTTACTATAGACGAGCTTGCATGAGTGTTGATGAAGCGATGAATTTATTTATTGTTAATACACAAACATTTATTCATATTTAGGTTAAGTAAGTAATGCCCCACTATACAATTTATTTACACATAGACGATACATAATATATAAGGCACACAGATGTTAAATGTTACATTCATGTATTTTTTTTAAAAAAAATTCAAAAGATTAAGAAGCAACGTTTTAGATTAAATATAAGAAATGAAATAAAAGAAATAAAGAATAGGAAATACAAGTTTATAAGTTAGATGTTAAGGGTGGACAAACTACTTAGCGTAGAGCCAGCCCGAAGCAAATATAATTTTTTTTGTAAGAATTATAAAGCAATCTTGATGTGGTGTTATTTTTTTGTTATTATCTAGCTTATTAAATAAACGTGGGGCAATAATTTAAGCTGTCATTGTCCAAATGAGGTCTTCATAATTGGCACAGTATACCTAGTTAATGTTATTTGCATGTCTAGTGGTTTGTGTTTGTTAGGATTTGTTGTGTAAAGTTATGTTTTTATGGAAATGTACTAGTGCAGTTTTGAGGTACAGTTGTCTTGGGTCAAGTATGTCAAACATTCTGAACAAATCATCTGAAGGAAATGATTTCGCTCTTTTTTTTATGATACTAAGTAAACATTTTTGAGTCTTTTTAAGCGGATCTATGATTGATTTAACACATCCTCCCCATCCTATTATTCCACATGATAAAACTGAATATGTGTTGAAATAGAAGAAAATGGTGTTCGGTTCTCTCTGCCTACTCCATGAAGTAGATGGAGTGATACTATGTAGATGTTGATGAATACTATTATATTTATATTAGTGAAAATTTAAAAAAATATTAACTATGTTTAGTTTGACAATTCTTGATAGAACTCCATTGTACGTTAATATGTTATAAAAAAAATATAAAAATACTTGGTTATAGTTCTATTGTATTTATTAGATTATTGACGCGTTTGGGGACAGCAAAACATAGTGAAAACCTTGTGAAAACAGAGCAGGACTGCTGCAATCACTGATTCTGGAGGTGGGGAAAATGTGATAATCCTGACTGTGAGTGTGGAGCTGAGCAGTCGGTGAAACATGCGGTGCAAGACTGCCAGCTAAAGAAATTTAGTGGAAGCCTCCACGACATACACATGGCGAAATCGGAGGCAGCGAACTGGCTTAAGTATTTCAAATGAATAAATAAATAACTTTGTATTTTTCCACAATATTTTTTATACTAACGATCGAACGTTTTCGCCAAGGTGACTTGGCATTATCAAGATCCAATAAAAATAAAAAAGGCAACATTGTTAACATCCAGATACCAAAGGTATCGCCACTTCTCCAAACATAAGCTCACCCACATAATGGCAACATTGTATAATTACTGTAACTCCACCCACATATTTGGCAACGCTGTTGAGTTAATGTAGCTCCACCCACACATGTGACAACGTTATAAATGCTGAGTGAAGTAGAAATTAGCTTATTTTTGTTTTAGTTTCGTTTGGATCTTGATAATGCCAAGTCACCTTGGCGAAAACGTTCGATCGTTAGTATAAAAAATATTGTGGAAAAATACAAAGTTATTTATTTATTCATTTAAATGGATTTCCACTCTGTAAACACAAAAACCCTAGAATCATTAAGTATCTTTAGTCTTATGGCCTAAATTAACGTAATCTAATGCGAAATGACTTAGTGACTCCATCATTAATAAATAATAACAAACAAAATTACTTTGTATACACCACTTTATTTGACATCAGACAAGATGTTTCAAGATCGATGTTCTCTCCCTCAGGACATTTCGTATACTAATTAACAGTGAACAAAAAAATTCAATGTATAAATAAATTAGAAAAAAAAAAATTATAAAGCAATCGTGATGTGGTGTTATTTTTTTGTTATTATCTAGCTTATTAAATAAACGTGGGGCAATAATTTAAGCTGTCATTGTCCAAATGAGGTCTTCATAATTGGCACAGTATACCTAGTTAATGTTATTTGCATGTCTAGTGGTTCGTGTTTGTTAGGATTTGTTGTGTAAAGTTATGTTTTTATGGAAATGTACTAGTGCAGTTTTGAGGTACAGTTGTCTTGGGTCAAGTATGTCAAACATTCTGAACAAATCATCTGAAGGAAATGATTTCGCTCTTTTTTTTATGATACTAAGTAAACATTTTTGAGTCTTTTTAAGCGGATCTATGATTGATTTAACACATCCTCCCCATCCTATTATTCCACATGATAAAACTGAATATGTGTTGAAATAGAAGAAAATGGTGTTCGGTTCTCTCTGCCTACTCCATGAAGTAGATGGAGTGATACTATGTAGATGTTGATGAATACTATTATATTTATATTAGTGAAAATTTAAAAAAATATTAACTATGTTTAGTTTGACAATTCTTGATAGAACTCCATCGTACGTTAATATGTTATAAAAAAAATATAAAAATACTTGGTTATAGTTCTATTGTATTTATTAGATTATTGACGCGTTTGGGGACAGCAAAACATAGTGAAAACCTTGTGAAAACAGAGCAGGACTGCTGCAATCACTGATTCTGGAGGTGGGGAAAATGTGATAATCCTGACTGTGAGTGTGGAGCTGAGCAGTCGGTGAAACATGCGGTGCAAGACTGCCAGCTAAAGAAATTTAGTGGAAGCCTCCACGACATACACATGGCGAAATCGGAGGCAGCGAACTGGCTTAAGTATTTCAAATGAATAAATAAATAACTTTGTATTTTTCCACAATATTTTTTATACTAACGATCGAACGTTTTCGCCAAGGTGACTTGGCATTATCAAGATCCAATAAAAATAAAAAAGGCAACATTGTTAACATCCAGATACCAAAGGTATCGCCACTTCTCCAAACATAAGCTCACCCACATAATGGCAACATTGTATAATTACTGTAACTCCACCCACATATTTGGCAACGCTGTTGAGTTAATGTAGCTCCACCCACACATGTGACAACGTTATAAATGCTGAGTGAAGTAGAAATTAGCTTATTTTTGTTTTAGTTTCGTTTGGATCTTGATAATGCCAAGTCACCTTGGCGAAAACGTTCGATCGTTAGTATAAAAAATATTGTGGAAAAATACAAAGTTATTTATTTATTCATTTAAATGGATTTCCACTCTGTAAACACAAAAACCCTAGAATCATTAAGTATCTTTAGTCTTATGGCCTAAATTAACGTAATCTAATGCGAAATGACTTAGTGACTCCATCATTAATAAATAATAACAAACAAAATTACTTTGTATACACCACTTTATTTGACATCAGACAAGATGTTTCAAGATCGATGTTCTCTCCCTCAGGACATTTCGTATACTTATTAACAGTGAACAAAAAAATTCAATGTATAAATAAATTAGAAAAAAAAAATTATAAAGCAATCGTGATGTGGTGTTATTTTTTTGTTATTATCTAGCTTATTAAATAAACGTGGGGCAATAATTTAAGCTGTCATTGTCCAAATGAGGTCTTCATAATTGGCACAGTATACCTAGTTAATGTTATTTGCATGTCTAGTGGTTCGTGTTTGTTAGGATTTGTTGTGTAAAGTTATGTTTTTATGGAAATGTACTAGTGCAGTTTTGAGGTACAGTTGTCTTGGGTCAAGTATGTCAAACATTCTGAACAAATCATCTGAAGGAAATGATTTCGCTCTTTTATTTATGATACTAAGTAAACATTTTTGAGTCTTTTTAAGCGGATCTATGATTGATTTAACACATCCTCCCCATCCTATTATTCCACATGATAAAACTGAATATGTGTTGAAATAGAAGAAAATGGTGTTCGGTTCTCTCTGCCTACTCCATGAAGTAGATGGAGTGATACTATGTAGATGTTGATGAATACTATTATATTTATATTAGTGAAAATTTAAAAAAATATTAACTATGTTTAGTTTGACAATTCTTGATAGAACTCCATTGTACGTTAATATGTTATAAAAAAATATAAAAATACTTGGTTATAGTTCTATTGTATTTATTAGATTATTGACGCGTTTCGTGCAAAGCACATCGTCAGAATAATGCTCTTCAAGACTGAGACTAGTGGTTATATACAAAATTACATGACAGATGTATAAAAATGTTGGTTTTTGAACGGTTGAAAAGAAGTTATATAATGCATTATATAACTTCTTTTCAACCGTTCAAAAACCAACATTTTTATACAACTGTCATGTAATTTTGTATATAACCACTAGTCTCAGTCTTGTAGAGCATTATTCTGACGATGTGCTTTGCACGAAACGCGTCAATAATCTAATAAATACAATAGAAGTATTTTTATATTTTTTTATAACATATTAACGTAAAAAAAAATATACTTTTCTATAGAGACATAATACAATGCCAATATGAGGTTGATAGCTATTTTACTTCTGGTATATATATTTTTCTTGCAAATATACGTGCAATTGATCCATTTTTATTATGTTTCAGTACACAACTGATATTTTCAACTTAACAAAAAAAATATATTTATTTTTGGTTAATAGATAGTTATACAGTCTACACAATTTCTAAAACAGACAATGTTGCATTGCTTTATAAGTAGACCATTAAAAACTCCGTACATAATTCAATAGGATTTTAAATATTAATTAAAAAAATACAAACAATACATAATCAATTTACTTCTTCATAAGAAAACACATGAGACAGCTGATTAAATCATAGTACAAGATAGTTAAATATATGTAGGAGGAGACAGCTGTCCTAAACGCTCTGAGAGAGTTCGCAGAGATGTCGAGTGTATTCAAACTGTCGATTTGTTTCAAGACAATTTATTTCTCTTAATCGACATAGTATCAAGCCAAGATACGCGAGATTTGTTTGGCCAGGTCTATATTCTTCATGTTTTTTTTCAACTATTCAGTCAAAAATCACCAACGAATTTGTATTCAAAAATGTGTTTTGATGTCAAACGACTGCTTGCACTTAGCTAAAGGAAAATACTTATTTTTGATTGTGTACATTTTTGTATGTTTTTTTAATTAAATGTATGTTAATAATTGTGTTATAAATAAATTAAATTAAAAAATATGACAAAGCAATTGAAAAAATTCAATGAAGCAGATAAAGTGTTAATGATAATGATATTTTCAATAAGTCTCAATTTTAATTTTGGTAGAGATACTTAATATATTTGTATAAAGGTAAAATACGCCCGCTAGTGAGCATTATAATATATTTTTTTATAATATGTACAAGAATATGAATAAATAAATGAATATACGAATTTGTAAAAAAATGTGAGTCAGTGTAAATCATACATTACATTCTTAATTATCCAGTCCCCATTCCAGATGAAACAATAGATCCAATCAGAACCTTTTGTTTGATACGTGATAAGTATGTGTAAAATTGAGTTGTGAATTTAGGGATTGCAATCTCGAAAAAATGATTTCGTAAATCCGCAGGTTTTCATATTGTGATTGATTTACGTACGAAAAGAAAATTATTCTTTAGAATTTAAAGACAAATCGTTATCTTTAACTCATCATCGTACAAAGAGAATATTCTCGATATATTTTTTTATTAGTCTGGTATTCATCGAATGCCGAAACAAGTTTAATGTCGAATATATTTTTTAATTGCTGAATTAAAAAATATATTCGACAAGACTTCGTCTATTATTTTTTTTAACTCTCGAATATACTTTTTTTTGGACAGTTGCTTTCATTGATAACAAATAAACTAATTTCTCAATAGATGGCGTTACAAAAAATGGTTTCTTCGTTACCTCATAATATATGGCAAAAGTATAATTTCGTATTATTCAGGTGAAATGTTTACCTACTCATTATTCAAATAAAAAGAACTTTCGAAAATTACACTGATAAGGGAACTCATTAAAGACGAATGTTGCGCAAGCGCATAAAGTGATCACGTAACCAAGCCGATGACAGGTCGTAAGCCCTGTAGGTGGCTGAGTTTCTGGTTCTTCTATGATATCCCAACTTCGTCTCTATTGAGATGTTAATGTCAATAAAAGTTTTATGTCGTTTCGTTTATAGAATGTTTAAAATAAAATAATATGTTATAACTTTTTTTTTATCAATTTATTTCTCACTTAATAAGAATTGTGCCAATTTAACTTAGAGACTTCACGTTGCTCGGGTTGGTTGGAAGAAATTGCCTTATGGCAATAAACCTGCCTTTGTACACATGTAAATAAATTATACCATACCATACCATCACGCCATTTCCCTATTTGGGGTAGGCAGAGAGAACCGAACGCCAGACTCCTCTCTCGACATACATTCCTCGCTTCATTCACGTCCATACATCGTCTCTTACACGTTCTTCTATTATTCTTACTTCTAATATCTCCATCTTTCAAAATCCCATTTATGTGATCGTGCCAACTCTCTCTTTTATCAGCCTTGTATACTTTTTTTGTCAGACGGTCATCACTCATTCTTTTTATGTGGCCGAACCACCTTAGGGCATTTATTTTCATCTTACTTACTAAATAAATTATAAAAATAAATAAATAAATACCTCAAATACCATATAAGCTACATTGCTGAAAATTTGTATAAATATTCTCAAATAAAATATCTCAAATTTATGTTTATGAAAAAGTGTCAGGTTTTCTCAAACTTTTTTAATAATAAAAACATCTTTTCATTACAATTTTATGTGTATAACTGCTTGAATTTCCATTTTTTAAAATATCAAAATTCGCCGTTTCACCCCAACAAGATAATTTAGTTTCTAAAAAAAGTAAATACATTAAAGTAGTACCTAGCTACATCTAAACTTTTTCAACAATTTTTGTAAACATTGAATTTAACATGACGACATCGTTTTGTACAATTTGTAAGGCAGTATATACACTACATAATATCAACGGGGACTCAATAGTTTGATACTTAGTCTATGTACATATGTATATACCATCAAGGTGCTAACTCATTCGGGGTTGTAAAAAAGAACTGGCCTCCACACTATCCTATCTTGACATACATGTTTTGTATAGGAAACAAAGTATTTTACAATATTGAAAATTTGGATTTGATGGTTAATAGTATGGTATATATGAATCAACTATACTATCGACAGTTGTTACAAAATGACAAAAAATAAAAAATAATTTATAAAATATGTTTTTTAATATTTCGAAAAATGTAAATGCAATCCCTTATCGTGAACAATATTATTGTATCGGTGTGGTATTAAGTAATTGTATTTTCAATCAAATATAACATGAGGAACAACCAATTACTATTCAAATGATGTATTCCGAGTTGACCCTTTTTCTGAATCTACTCAATTGTCAACATTTCAACAATAATATCAATCGGTGACATTGTCCTTGAACAATGTCACGTCAAAAGAACTCACGGCCACATTTTATAGACTTTTATAGACCCCCAAGACGACCCCTCCACGGGTAAAAATTCAAAACTTTTTAAACATCTTAAGATACTATATTCTTCTTCTTTGGCTGGTCCTCTTCTCAGTTCATCTGGGGTCGGCCCTCCTGGTGCGCGGTCTCCACGTCTTTCTGTCATGTGTCATCTCAATGGTAAGCTGGTCCTTCCTCAGATCTCTCTCAATACTCGTCCACCAGGTGGCCTGTGGACGGCCTTTAGCTCTGGGTGGTGTGGGAATATTTAGGGCCACCCTGACCACGTGATCGTCTCCCCTTCTATTCACATGACCATACCACCGGAGTATGTTTTCTTTAATTTTCTCCGGGATAGGCACGACCCCAAAGTTACCACGAATATATTTGTTTCTAATTTTGTCCATTATAGTGACACCCGCGGACCATCTCAGCATTTTCATGTCGGCTGTATGTAGTTTATGTTCGTACTTTTTTTTGTAGTCCAGCACTCCGAGCCTATATAGTATCCGAGCCTATAGTTTATATAGTATCTTAAGATACTATATAACTCCATATAATAATTATATCCGTGATATGGGTAATCGTGAGGGTTTTGATTTCACCGCTTGAACAGACTTGCCCCCCAGGTGTTGCAGATGCTCGGCAATGTCGGCTATACTTTATAAGCTAAGCACTGATATCGTTCATTAATTGTGACTGATTCACGGCATTTAAGAAAAGATCAGTGTTAAGACACGTGTTTGCAAATATTATGAATATGTTTTTGCTGTGAGGCACCGCCTTAGAATAGTGCTTCCACTCTTTTCTACTATCATAGTTATCGAGTATCCCGTAAGAGCCGAGTAATCGAAAATACAAATAAAGTTATATCTCACATAGTTCAGCAATGAGATTCACCACCCATTCTGAACGCTGCTGCTTTTTTGTAGGTGAGACGATACTGGTGTGTAGGTTAACACGCATGTTACATGATTCGTACACCTGTCCCTGGCTACCCCACACTGTTGGATATGCCGTGATGGTATTATGTATGTAAATTGATTTTAAAATAATGAATCATGTCCATTCACACTATGACTTATTATTTAGTCTAGAAATAAAAATAAATATGTTATTATTTTGTTTTGGTGAATTTATGTCTTTATATTATGTGGCTGAAGTTTAGAACGTTCTAACGGAAAGATGGTCGGGATACAATAAAGACAACCCACGAAGAAAAAATAAATTGATTTATTCATTTATTACTACGAGTACTATTACTAGTTTGTTTATTAACGTATTTACTCCACCAATTCCAGGATCATGGGCAAGGCGTACCCCGATAGAAACGGGACAAAATCACTAAAGGGAAAGAAGAAAAAACTTTGTTTATTTACTTATATGTATATGAACGGTTGAAAATCGTATTATTCAATTTTATGTCCCATGCATCTACAGTCTATACTGCAATCAACTACAATTTAAATCGACTCCATATAGGTAGACACATCATTCATATCGCGGGCGTCAACCGAGAAGGACGTACAAACGAAATGTTACTTTACAGGAGAAATAAAAAACTATTTATTTCTGTAACGGTTCAATTTATCCATATAGAGTTTTTTTTTTGAAAATTTAGCAAAAATGAAGCCTCGTCGAGGAGTATTACCTAAATTTCAATAATTAGTGAATTCCGTATAATATATATTTTGCATATACGTCTCTTTGGCTCGCTAATGTTTATAGATGTGGACTCGATTTTTGCATAGAAAATTCATAATTATTGTGGGGCGTAAAAACAATTTTCAAAATTTCCTTAAAAGCTACGAATTATAGAGGGAAAATATGTATCTTAGTTATTTATTTATTTATTTATTTATTAAATTCTACGCTCATTAGAGTATTTACAAAAATTTGTTTAACAAAAAAAAAATATACATGTGCATTGCCATAGTAATAAAAAAACAAAATAAAATAATGACAACAAAAAATAAAAAACATAGGCAACTTTTTTATATTTAAGACGTATTTAAGCGTTTTGATTGAGAAATTGAGACAGTTAGTCTAAAGCTTCTGCCATTTTTAATGTGTGATGGTACGCCCTTCTAGATTGGCAGGTTTCTATGGCATTATCACACCATATTTACATACTATATGGGGCTTGCGAAAATACGAAAAATAACCAGGGGCAGCTTTCTTTTGACATTAGCCAGATCATTAGTACTAACTCAGATGCAGTATTGAGTATATAATGTAAGATTACCGCGTGAATTACGCATGACAATAGAAAGAGTTCCAGGTCCTCATGATTTACCTACACGTTCTAGCTCATCAGAAGTTCAGAACCTGAATGTAAGGAAAATTTGTGAAGTATGTCCAAGCCATCTAAAAAGACGCACAAGCACCTGCACATTTTGTTCAAAGCCAATGTGTCTTACCTGCTGTAATCAAATATGTAATGTACGTAAACGTAACCATTAGATTGCTTATGGTAAATGACTGTGTTTTTTTTATTTGATGTTTTTTTTTTCATTTTTGAGTTAATTTACTTTTATTATATAGTTCATGTAGAAGACCAAATAATATGTTATCGCAAACATTCGTTAGTGATTTTTCTGAACTCGTATTAAATATTGATTAAATAATTATAAACATTTTTTATTTAAAGGTTTTCTTTTAATTTACGTTTAGATAAGGTCCTTATTTGATATTATTATAATTATAATATTAAATATGTATATATATAGTACTTTTTATACTAAATTCAATGTATACGTCTTCCAGACGTCACCTCGGCGTTTAAATCATAGATAAGGTTGTACGTCTGCTAGAGGTTAAAAAAAATGTTCAATGATCGGCGTATGCAGATTCGCCCGTCTGGTTCGATAATATTTCACAAACATATCGGTCAAGTCTTCGGCGTATGTTCATACGCCCTTCTGGCTTTACAAATTCACCTATGCCATAGCATACGCCCAAAATTATTTTTTGAAATATCTCGAAAAATACGCAACGGAAAGCCGTGATTTTTTTTTAGATGGTGGAGGTCTTAATAAAGTATAGTTTGGCATAAAAAACGAAAAATCGCATTTTTGCAGATACGCCCATCTGGCTTGACGTCTGCGATATTAAATCAAGTGCATATTTATAGCGCCGATTAGTTTTTCATAGTTAACGCTCTATTATTTTATCATTCTCAAAATTTTCAAATATTCTCTACATTATGGAAAATTGTGCAGTTTCCAATATTTAAATTAATATATACATACAAACTACCACATTATGCCGTGGACCTGGAAAGCAGAGAGAATCGATAGCTTCATTTATTCTTCACTAGCTGAGAAGCTTCGCTTCGCTCAGCTTCTAAGCTAGGGCTTGCAGCCGGCTTTTACCGCTGCGCGGTAAATGACCGCCTCCGGCGGTCGATGGTACTGAGGGGTCTGAAGGTACTGAACGGTCTGAAGGTACTGAACGATCTGAAGGTACTGAGGGGTCTGAAGTTACTAAAATGTCTGAAGGGATGAAAGATTCGGGAGGAAATGAAGAGGGGTATGAGGCATTGATGGAACGGGAGGTACAAAAGGACCTGAAGAGACGGAAGACACTGAAGAGACGGGTGGCACTTAGGGACAGGAGGCATTGAAAGACGGGAGGCTCCGAAGGGACGGGAGACACTGAGGGACCATTTTTAATTATACAGGCAATACGAAGATTGCTGAGTTTCATCTAAATCAAACGCCTATAATCCGCAAAGTGGTTAAAAAGGTTGCAAACCCTATGTAGAAGTCAAACGAATCTTCTCTTTTAGTTTCTTAATTTGCGTTTCACAAACCATGACACGGAGCAAGCTTTATTTTTCGTTGCTGTGTTTGTCGCCTCCGCACAAAAACGTTATTCTTATAAAATATTAATTTACAAAATAATAAATTGTTTAATTTAAGAAAGATTGATATTTTAAACTCCTTGTATATAAGCATGTAATAAATATTAATATTTTTTCATGCAACTCTCCAATAATAATTAGTACTTTAAATCCTGGCAACACCGTGGTTGACATTTGACTTGACATTTGACAAATGACCGATAAATTATGTTTGCAAACTCAACATGTAGTCTAAATCTAAACGATATTACTTAAATGTTTACTCGATCATCTATTGTGTGTTATGTGTATTTAGATTGTATAATTTTTTATGCTTAAATAAGGATATTCGCCTTTTCAGTTAATTTAGCAAGCATTCGCAGACTCTTATTTTAACTGCAGACATTAAAGCGGTACTATAGTTTGGTTATGGACATTTTATATTTAATTCACCAGAATTTGATGTATTTCAGATTAGCATTACAGTAGCGAGATGTATTCTAAGTGCAATTTTTTTAATACTATAATTTATTTTGCCAACTGTAACCACTAAAATATAAAATCATGTATGTTCTCTTCGGTGATAATTTATTTTTCTTGTTTCTGTTTACCTCTAAACTTTATCTGTTACAGAAACATATTATATTATTATGTTATATTTTTCAACTTGCAACTGACAGTATAGCCAATCAGCGGAGACTTCTAATTGGCTGTTAAATTATTATATTAGATGTAATATATATGCTGTTAGTCTTCCAAAAATTTATAAACAAATAAATATAATAATTTTAGTCTAAATTTAATACTTAAACTTTGTCGTATGTTTGTTGAATAACAAATGAGAACGTATGAGGCCGACTTAAAAATTATTTACCAGTTAAGACTAAAATCATTCTAACGCGACGTCCTTACGAACTCCTAACGAACGCGATCAATTGGTTTGATATTTTCGCGCGAATTGGAAGCGGTGCCATAGTTTTTTTTTGTAAAGTATACCTAATGTCAGAAGCACGATTCGCGTGCCCGTAGGACAGAGCCGCAGCGTCGCACCGCATCGCTTTGAATTCGCATGTATCCGTTCGGATCGCTTCGCATTCGCTTTGAATCGCCTACGTAGGATGTCGCGTAACTCAACAACACATGCTACCATTACTTGACTACGCTGACGTTGCCTACGCTGAGATTCAACTGAAGACAACTTAACAAACTCGAACGGTTACAAAATGTCTGCATTCGATACGTGTTTGGACTCAGGAAGTTCGACCACATGTCCGAGAGCAGGCAACGACTCAACTGGTTAAAGATCCGTCACCGAAGAGATTCCCGTGTTCTTTCCCTTTATATATTTTATATTTTTAATACTATAAAAGTCTTTAATTATTATTATTATTAGGTGATGTATGTATGTCGAGTATCGAGACGACAATGCGTATATGTCAGAATAGGAAAATGTGTTCAATTCAATATGGTTATATAGTTTTTATAGTTTGATTCAAGTTTTTTCAATTAAGTTTTTGACAAAGATATACATTGTTAGAGATATGGAGAAAACTTACCACGTTAATAAGTTTTGTTGAATTTGATAGTAATATATTTTTATCGGATACCTACCTGGATATTAACAAAACATGATGAAAACAGAGTGGATGCCTTTGAAAGAAAAATCTTATGCAGAATATACCTATGTACCTATTAACGACTGTCAAACATGGCGTAAAAGATATATATCACCGAGCTTTATGATCTTTACCAGGACATCAGCATAGTCATGAGCCATGGGGCAGCAGAACTCGAAGGTGGCAGCCAACGATAGAACAGTATGGAGTAGATTCTTGGACACAGATAGGACCCATCAAGAGTTGTGACGCTAAGAATAATGATGATGATATTTTTATGTGAATAAAGTAATTGATTGTTGGCAATTATTTAATTTTATTTTCTTAAATTTGTCTTCATGAATTTGAAAGTAAAATAATTTGTTAATTAAATGAAACATACAGAAATGTTTTGAAAATATAGATTTCTTCTTCCTTGCCTCTTCCCAGTTCATCTGGAGCGGCCCTTCTGGTATGACCTTTCCTTTCTTGCGTCATTTCTCTGGTTAGTTGCTCCTCCCTCAACTCCTTAATATTTGTCCACCAGGTGGCCTATGTACGGCCTCTATTTCTGGACTGAGTGCGATATCCTGTGTGAGTTTAACTATATGATCCTCATTTCGTCTGGTAATGTGTCCGTACCATCGGTGTCTGGCCTTTAGTTTCTCCGGAATAGAGGCGACTCCAAAACTACCTCGGACGTATTCATTTCTAATTCGATCCTCCTTTGTAACACATCTAACTCTATCCCCTTTGAAGGGGTCTCTCATAATTCTTTAGTGGTTCCTAAAAATTTCATTTGAAAGCAAGCATTACATACATACCATCACGCCATGTCCCTCGCGGGGTAGGCAGAGAGAACCAAACGTTACTTATTTCTATCTTGACACACATTCATCGCCTCGTCGACATTCATACATTGTCCTATACATATTCATTTGTTGTTCATGCTTCTGACATCTTCGCCTTTCAAAATAGCGTTCCCATGGATATGCCATCCCTTACTTGGGCGACCCCGACCTCTCATTCGATTCCTGTCCGCAATGTATATTTTCTTTGTCAGGCGTTCCTCATTCATTCTGCCCATGTGGCTAAACCATCTCAATGTGTTCACTTTAATTCTATTAATGACATCTTTCTTTATCTTACATTCTTTCCTTATGTCCTCATTTCTGACCCTCTCATACATCGTCCTATTATATCTTCTAACATGACTTTTAAAATACTTAATTCTATAATGACATGCATTTTTAGAATTACCTGTCAATAATGTATAAAGAGGCTCTGGAGGATATCTATTGCAGGTATGTGTACTATTCCATTGTTACAACACATTCCTGGGTTTTCTCCCTTCCATTTCAAATCACCACAATATGTACAAATTATAGACATTCTACCAAAAGTTGATACTGGCTCAGAAATAAATTGCAACTATAGGTTAATATCTATATTGCAACTATAGGAAAAAGCAGAATTTTCCTTTTGTCTCCATGATTCATGTTTCAATGCCACTTCTGTTATTTTACATACAAAAAAAATAGTGTTTGGCGATATTGTTAAGCGTTTTCAATTTTACTCAGGGGCCTTATGACTTGAAGACTTAGAGGCTGTTTTATACTTTTAATGCTGCTAAGATGGCGCATTCAAGTGCAGTAATTTCTATTTCTTCAACGTCTTGCATATTCATCTGATCTATTGTCATTAAATTATCACGACTCCCTACCTCTATCCAATTACTTGAAGACTGAAAATCTGTACTTCCTCTTTCTTGCTGCAGAAATTGTAATACCCTATACGCCGTCATTCGTAATCTACTGGCTTCACATCTCCTTTCTTGCTGTTCTTTAGATTCGTTTGCCCTAAGTGCAACCATTCGCAACATGTTATTTTCATGTGCCATTCCTTCTGCACCCTTTCACCTACTCCTAGAAGAATGACATAACCTGTACACCGAAATACAATAATCACCAACTCATTTATGAAAATATCTTTAAACAAATACCTACGTTCTTTCCATATGTGAATGTTGATTTAAAATTTACCTAAATTCATCGAGAATTGAAATTTCAACTTACATTTTTTTGTAACTATATAGGCTAAAATTTGATTCCGAAAGAAAATTATATATAAAGTTATTAAATATTGGAAAATAAACTAAATCAATACATATTAATTACGATAAAAATAAAAAGTAGCTAACTTTCGAATATTTGACAGCTGAAAGAATGGTGGAACAACGCGAGGAAAGCAAATCTGACCCACAATGCAAAAGAGACCATTTGTTCAACGTGAATTGCTCACTCTCCCTGTGTCGGATTTTATTACTTCGTGCCATTTAAGGTCTAATTACGATAGGGACGCATATATCAGAATGTTGGTATTTTTGTCATCTTCGGGGTAAATTCACATAAATCAATTTTGGCGACTCGGCGAGTAAAGCATAAAAGCATTCTTTAATTCTTATTATATAACATTTAAACATACTTTCTTTTGAAAATAATAAAAAAAACATATCAGCTTGTGAGGCTTTGTGTTTTTATACTGTTTCAAATGTAATATTATAAAAATGTAATATTGTAAGTTTTTTACTCTACTGTAAAATTCCCGATTTCCACATAGAAAGATTTCAAACGAATGTAAGAACAGGCAGCCTTGGGCAGACTGACATGAATATAGTCGTGCACAAACATTCGCAAATCCAGAACGACAATCTTACCAGGTCTACTTTATTTAGATGCAGATGACATACATCCATCTCCTCATCTGGATCGTCTCAAATATGTCCGCCTATTGTTCACATCTCTAATGTTTCCTTCATAATAAAGTCCTTGTGAAATTTATAAAGTCCGGTTATTATAGAGAAACCCTTGGGCGAAATATGTATAAGGAATTATAAGATATTATTTGCGGTTAGCCATGAAACAAGAATATGTCAATCTTCCTTAAGATGAACCTTCACATTTTCCTACATTTTGACCTTACTTCCTACATACAACTTGGCATGTCAGAATGCTTGATGACATTCGTATCGGAATTCGAAACATTAATACCTAGTTTAAAATAAACAATAATTATTTACCAGGCAAAAACGATTGGATAATATGAACATTGAGTAGTAGTGGCTTTCGGAGATAACAGCTTTTAAAGTGTTTAAAATTTCTATTACAACATACGTCACGTCAAAATGCACCTTTTCATATAGAGAATCTTCGAAATAACTTTATCATTAACTCACCAATACATAGATTGCACCGCCTTGGAAACCAATATAGTGCTGTTGATATATTTAATGTACACACTATAGATGGTTTCAAAAGGATGCTTAACGCATATTATAATTTTTGATTTTTACTTTGCTTTGTTTATTTTTGTTGTTTAAATTGAATATGTAATACTGTTTATTTTTTTTCTTCTTTTATGTCTAGTTTTTTTTTTATCATTTACCTCTATTTTCTTTTATTATGTTGTATTATGTTGTTTTATATTGTTCTTCCTTTAACTACTTACGTTTTTTTATTATGTACCTATATAATCGATGTATTTACACTTATTGTTGTTTTGTTGTGCCTACATTGTTCTATTTATCCTGTATTTTTTTGTAAATGCCCTATTAAGGGCGTATATATAATAAATAAAATAAAAATAAAAATATCAGGTATGAAGCGTTATAGCATAAAGCGTGATACTTTTCCTTTTATAGAAAAAAATGAACCTTTACACTATGACGTAAGTCCTGTCTATAGACTATGACGTATGCCCGGCCTATATACTATGACCTAAATCTCGCCTATTTACTATGACGTAAGTTCGGCCTAAATACTATGACATAAGTCTTGCCTATAAACTATGATGTAAGTCCGGCCTATATTATACTATGACGTAAGTCCGGCCTATATACTATGACGTAAGTCCGGCCTATATACTATGACGTAAGTTCGGCCTATATACTATAACGTAAGTCCGGCCTATATACTATGACGTAAGTCCGGCCTATTTACTATGACGTAAGTTCGGCCTAAATACTATGACATAAGTTTTGCCTATAAACTATGATATAAGTCCGGCCTATATTAAACTATGACGTAAGTCCGGCCTATATACTATGACGTAAGTCCGGCCTATATACTATAACGTAAGTCCGGCCTATATACTATGACGTAAGTCCGGCCTATATACTATGACGTAAGTTCGGCTTAATACTATGACATAAGTCTTGCCTATATACTATGACGTAAGTCCGGCCTATATACTATGACGTAAGTTCGGCTTAATACCATGACATGAGTCTTGCCTATATATTATGACGTAAGTCCGGCCTATACACTATGATGTAAGTCCGGCCTATATACTATGACATAAGTTCGGTCTATTAATTCTCATAATTCATAATTAAATTCCACCTGGCTAAGGAAACGAAGCAAAAATCTATAAATAATTGCATAAAATTCAATTCAAAATAGTTAATAAAATCAAGCAATTATTCAATCCATGAAGAGATTTTAACTTTTAGAACTTTCACTAGACACAGCTAGCATTCTCAAGGGGCACAATATAATACTTCTGGCTTTAGCTACATGTGTCAAGTTAAAGTGTTTTTTAGAGTTATGTGAAATCTTCAATCAGGCTTAGTCCTAATGAGGTTGGAAATTCTTTATTTAATTATTTTTTTATTTTTTTAAATTTTATATTTGGGAAGCAAACAGCTTATTTACAGTTTTGATTTTACAATTTATATGACATAGTTAGAGCAAATAATATAATTCCATCAATAATAGAATGAATAAATGCATGGCTTTGTTCTAATTCTCTCCTTGATCCACTGCAATCTGGTTTCAAAGCAGGTCATAGTACCACAACTGTACTTGTTAAGATTACGGATGACATTAGACGTGCTATGAACAATAAACAACTTACAATTCTCACACTACTCGATTTCAGTAGCGCGTTTAATTCCGTTGATTTTGACATTCTTCTTGCTAAGTTGTCCTCGCTAAACATAGCTCAGCCAGTATTGGAGTGGTTCACCAGTTATCTTGGCAACCGTAAACAATGCATTAAGACAGCTAACTCTACTTCTGATTATGCCACCTTGCTGTCTGGAGTACCGCAAGGTGGAGTTTTATCTCCACTGTTATTTTCCGTATTTATTAACTCTATCACTACAAACCTCAGATGTAAATATCATCTTTTTGCAGACGATCTTCAATAATATTTCCATTTTAATATCTCTGATATTAACAATGCAGTCCTTCACATGAATGAAGATCTTAAATTTATCTCTTCTTGGTCATCGGATCATGGTCTTCTTGTTAATCCTACTAAGTCCCAGGCAATTATAATCGGCAGTCCTCGTCTGCTGTCATCTATAAGGAATTTGCAACTCCCACTGCTGTATATCAATAACCAATGCATTCCTTATACCAGGGTTGTAAAAGATCTTGGAATCTTCATCGATGATGACCTTTCGTGGCATGAACAGGTATCGCATGTTAGTAAATCTATTTTCTTTGCCCTACATTCACTTAATAAACTTAAAAATTTCCTTCCATTCCGTTGTAAAATAACTCTTGCTCAATCACTTCTTCTTCCATTGCTTGATTATGCCGATGTATGCTATTTGGATGCAAATGAAGTGCATCTCAATAAACTTGAACGTCTTCAGAATATATGTATCAGATTCGTCTTTGGGTTGAAAAAATTTGATCGCATATCATCTTACCGTAATTTTCTTTGTTGGCCCAGGATACGCCAGCGGCGCAATATACACATTTTGTCACTATTGTACAATATTCTCTCGAACCCAAACCTGCCACAGTACCTCAAAAGCAAATTCACTTATTTATCCAATCATGGACTTCCACTCCGATCTGCTGAACGTACAACACTATCCATACCTATCCATAATACAGAATTTCTCAGCTCTTCGTTCGAAGTACAATCAGCAAGATTATGGAATAGCCTTAGTCCGAATGTTGCGTCGTCTAACTCACTTAGTATTTTCAAGAAAAAACTAAAGAAGGAATATTTATCCTTGAACACCTGATCCCGATTTCCTCTCCTGTCCTTACCATATCCCTTTTCTTGCTATGAATTATATTTTTTTTGTTGTTTTAATAGTATTTAAGTATTATACGTATTTTATTTGATTTCTTTTACTCTTTTTTATTTGCTGTTGTACATATACAATGTTGTCATACTTTGTAATCTGGTTGGTTGGAAGAAATTGCCTAATGGCAATAAGCCCGCCAGTGTACAATTATATTTGTTTATATTATGTACAAGAAGATGTATAAATAAAATAAATAAACAAAATACAGACAAATGATCGTGTAGTATATGTGTAAATTGGTTGTATAAGAAAGAGATATATCAGTGTGCGAGAGAGACGAATGCTTAGTATATAAATAGTGCGTGAAAGGAAAAAAGGAACACAAATACTTTATTATATATTGTAAATAGACACGTTATAAGATCTATACGGCGTATTATTTGAAGATATTATCCTCTATAAATATAACAAGGAATATTGAAGATATACTGTGCAACCTCCGACACATTATACCACAGAAATATTGAAATAAATATTTTAACAAGAAAATGTTGTTTATGGTCAACGTAAAATAGAATATCGGAACAAAATCTTAATAAAGAATACGAAGAAAAAATATGGATTTTATAAATATGTTATTTTATTATTATTCTTCAATCGAATTCATTAATAACAAAACTCCATCCAAGTTGTCATATTCTGTTTACGTTTTATCTCTAGACAAGATATTATTTTGAAATATTTATGAACAGTAAAATCACGCGGAAGATTAGAGAATCCTACTTGACACATCAATGATATTTTTCCGACAATTTTATTAATAAACTTGTATTGTTTTCCCGTGTATTGCCATATATTTTCACGTGTATTGATTTAACCTAAGGTATATTGATAAAGTATATTTGTCTGAATAAGGTCAACGCGAAGCAGATAGATATTGAAAACAAGAGCTCTAACAAAACTTTCATTAAAACCGACTTCAAAATGAATTTGTGTCAAGAAAGAAATAAGTGTGGCGTTCGGTTCTCTCTGCCTAGCCCACGAAGGACATGGATTTATAGTATGTATGTAGTAATGATATCTTTCATACAATTCGCCTATACATTAATACGTGTTATACAGATTGCAGACGCCTTTGGTAATAATTAAAGAGTTTGATGAGTTCTATCATCAGAAATAGAACTCATGAAAGAAATCAAAAAAGAAATAGAATTCGAATAATTTATTCAGTTTTTTGAAGTCGGTTAAAATAGTTCATTTTAGATTTTTCATTTCTTACATTATCATACACTAAAAAACTTCACGTCGAATTGATTGCCTCTCCGTTTGTGCAAATCGTTTAATAATACATTTCATCAAAGTTTATTTAATCTAAGATACGAATTTTTATTTTATAATATAAATAATTACTTATTATACACCACTTATGAGCCCAAATAACTGTCGACCCGTTTCGAGAACAATTTTCTCAGGATGACTTATGTACGGACTTTAACGAATTAATGAAATGAAAGTAAGCATACCGAAAATATTTAAGACCCTTCCAAGTGGTATGGATAAACTTTTAGCTAATTGGTAACCAGATGGGTTACCAATCAAGCGTGTTTAGTAACCAGAGGGGTTACAAAAAAAAATAGGTGGTAACCAGAGGGGTTACCAATAAAGAGAGTTTGCTGATCCCAATTAAGTGGGATGGTTAATCAAGTGGTTAACAGTTTACTATCAAATCAAAGTGATTCGATATGAAATAAGAACACAAGGAAAATGGTTTAAAGAGAAGAAGAAAGAATAGGACAAGTTTACAATGAGTACATATATTGATCACAATTACTAGTTTGGTTAAAGGTAAATTTACAATTGATAAAATAACTTACAAAGGAACTTTCTCACGAGTAGGTATAACGAGCGAGTGTGTCGAAATGTCTGATTATTCGTATGGTGAAGAACTATCGTGCTCGCGGGTCGAGAGATTACCGGCGTTCGAGAGATGAAGTGTCGGCGAGACGGCGTGGTCGAGAAGCGACCAGTGGTCGCGTGGTCGTAACGGCGGCGTGAAGTGACGGAAATGAAGTGACGACGTGTAGACTCCCTTAAATAGTGCTGCGCTGGGGGTAGCAAGTTCAATGTCCTCGAACTTTCTAGACTTATTTCATTGAACTGTCATACCCAGTTGAGGAGTATTGTCACTCGGCCTAGCGACAAACTCGGCTCGGCCGATGAACTCGGCCTAGCGACAAACAAATATACTTGCCGTCGCTAGGCGCGCGCTTGAAAGAAATATCCTCACAAATAATAAAATATCCTCAGTTAAAACTGTATTTAAAAAAATATTGTAGAAAGTAATTAAAAACATTTGACTCAATTATAAGTAGAATTAAATAAAAAAACATAAATCTCATATTATAATCTTAATACTGTAACTTGAGGAATGTAATATGTACTTGACCTTTTTGTATGGGAAACTCACTGATAGCCTGTAGGCTAGTCAGATCACAATTATTATGATGTTAAACATTAATGAGTAGTCTAAAAAGGAAAACAGTTATTTGTGCTCATACATAAGTAATGTATACTAAGTTATTATTTATGTTACAAAATAAAAATTATAATGACGCCACAAAGTTGTTTCTGTGAAAATAAAACCGAATTAAAAAAAAGAGTTTTTAGAAAAATGCGTTAATTTCTGACGAATAAAATTACGTAGACTCCTCGCTATAGTTTTGGAACAAAATAATTTCTAAATATTATTTTTATTAAAATTAAAATCAATCATTGATTGCTTTTAATAATTCTCATCTACTGGCACCGGCTTAGAATACTGCTTCCATTTTTTTTCTTATATCATCGTTTTTTTGATGTGCTGTAAGAGCCGGGTAAAAAAAATACTATGTGGCAAATTACCCTTTTACATAGTTCAGCAACGAGGTTCACTAACCATTCTGAATGCTACATGTTAATGTGAGGCGAAAATGGTGTGTTGGTATATTGGTACGCGTGTTTTGTTACCTTTTTATAACGTAACGCACACCCGCACACCCGTCGTTGGTTATCCCACATTGTGAGATATGCCTTGATGGTTTTATCTTATTTTATTTTATATTCTTTGTCGGGCAACTAACAGGCAGGTACTTTGTCAAATATTAATTTAACATGCAATCAATAACAAGTTGCCACGTTCTGGAGACGTACGATATTTACCGTCTCACAGATACAGACTGAAAACACAATTAAAAACCGTGGCTCCACCGGGGATCGAACACGGGACTTTTAGTTCAGCAGTCAGATATCCAACCAATAGATCCATGAAGGCCGACACGAATGAATTTAAAAATGTATGAAGGTGCAAAAATGCATTTATTTATTTATTTTTATAAGCAAACAAACAGTCAAACAATATACTTTACAAAAAATAAGTAATTTTAGTAATTTTAATTTCAGTTTAGTAATTTTACTCGTCTTGAAGAAGTACCTACTTCATACTATATAAAAATGTGATCATATATAAAAAATTATTAATTTAGTAAATATTAGGTACCTACAGGAGATCAAAATTAATAGAAAGAAAATAATAACAAAAAAATATGTACCTAAATAAGCTCATGAGGAAGGAAAAGAAATGGAAGGAAGTGGGAAATAAGAATTACTGTAACGTAATCATCAACCCCTCATCAATGCCTAGAAAACTTGAAGTAAAAAATGAAGTAAAAAAAAAAGTATGAAGTAAAAAAAAACTTACATATGATATTATGGGGAGGTTCCATGCGGCTGCTACTAGAGCTTCTGAAGAACAAGTATCATCAGGTCCAATAAAAGCCACTGCGCCCCGATCTCGCATTTGGGTCATTGCTCTGAAAGTATAAGAGTAGTTTTTTTTTAATTTATTGAGATTCAAATATCAGCACAAAAATCTATTTTTCAGCGTTATCTTAATGACATCGTATTATTAATCGTCACAACTTGGAATTTTGATAAGAAGATTACGGACAGTGATTTTGAATGCTGAGCGAGACAGGTACACTTCGATTCTCTCCAAAGAATATATTATTATTATTTGAAAAAATATATAAATATATCTCGTTTTCCATTTTCAAGAAAATACTAAAATACCTGATCCCTCTCCTTTTCCCTCCTTTCCTTTGCTACGTAATATTTATTTAAGAAGGAATATTTATCCCTAAACACCTGATCTCGATTTCCTCTTCTTGTTCTTCCCAATCCATTTTTTTTTCGCTATGATGTACATTTTCTTTGTTCTTTTTTAGCTTTCATTTCTTGTTTATATAATTCTGTCACTCGATAATCTGGTTGGTTGGAAGAAATTGCCTAATGGCAATAAGCCCGCCAGTGTGCATCATATTTGTTTATATTATGTACAAAAAGTAAATAAATAAATAAAATAAATAAATAACGTTGAATTGCAATTATTATTAAACTGAGTACCTTATAGGTACATATATAAAATAAAATTAATATAAAATTTATACATACATAGATTTATGAACCACTATACCAGCCAGTTTCATAAAAATAAAAGGAAACTTAATGTCGACTTAAAAAAATGCGTTTCATAACAACAAAATGTCACTTAAAGTTCACTTTAATCTGAAGTCCAGTGTCTTCTTATTTTATTCACTTAAGTCTTCTTTTAGAGCAGTAATTTTTTTACCACCAGAGTGTGCTGACATAATTTTCAAGTCAGTTGTCAGTTCTTGTTAATGTCAATATTGTCAATAGAATGTTAACGATTATGTTCATATTACTTACTAATAATAAATAATAACATTCTACAGAATCGGTAATACCTACATACAATAGGCATTTCCAAGAGTTCGACATATTTTTATTTTATTTTTTATTTATTTATTTCGGGAAAACAAACAAGATACAATGGTAAAAGAATATACAATAGTTATAATAAATATGGATGATACATTGCATATAGTATAAATGTTTTCACATATAGTGTTTTCACATATACATATTCTTACTAAGCGCCCCCACATTTAAAAAGTATATCAGACATAAAATTTCATCCTCATAATGTAGTCAAACACTTAGGTAAAATATACTGCAGACACTAAGTGCACACATTTATATATATACAATTTCACACAATATCTCACCATAATATGAAACAATTTCTAACTTATATTAATATACTACAATAACTCCAGTGACAACCTATAATTGAAATGAATATTACTCAAATCATCCTTATTTTAAATATTTTATTATACGATGTATCTAATTAAATAGTTGATTATTCAATAAATATATTCAATGAATATTCAAGTACCTGTGCATTGAAATATCAAGCAGCAGTGACCTTTACGAAGAAGTCAGGGAACAAACGAATAAGGCTGCCGTTGTAGCGGGGTGCTTGCGAACTATTGTATGGAGAAACCAACACATGTTGAAAGAAAGCAAAATGAAGATATATAAGACCTGCGTAAGGCCAATAATGACATACGGCATCGAAACCAGAGCCGACACCACGAGAACAAAGAGTCTCTTGCGAACCACCGAGATGAAAACTCTCCGTCCCATCGCAGGTTTAACCATCCGAGACAGAGTACGAAACTCCGAAATTCGGAGGATCTGCGATGCCGAGGATGTCGTGCGATGGGGTAGAAACAGAAGACGTTACTGGAAAGATCACGTCGAAAGAGCGGATTCAGTGAGAGTGGTGAAAATAGCGGCAGATGAGATACCGTCAACCAGCACACCCCCTGGACGACCGCCTAAGCTATGGAAGGACAGTTGGACATCCGCGTCCCAGGAGTGAATCCGAGAATAAACAGTACCCAGTACTAGAACAAGCAGAAGAAGAAGAAGAAGAATATTCAATAGTAGTTTTTTGTAATTTTTTTGGTGTTTCCTTTAATTATGTAACATGACCCAAATAATAATAAATAAATAAAATAGTTAATTTTTATTATTCATATGTATAGGAGAAGAATTGACGACATGGAAAAGTAGAATTAAGGAGATGTCCAAGGATCAATTCAATGACAGAATTCACATAAGCATTATATTATGTAGTAGACCGAAATATTTTCCTATGCTATGAGTTACGTTTCCATAGATTTTGATAGCAATACTGCCAACTTTTGGGTATTTTGGTGACATTTCTGCCTTTTGCTAAAGAACCTACGCGGCGTTATTACTTATGAAACGCAACGACAAAGGCGTCTTTAAATGTTTAAAGAACTTTGAACTTCATAAAAGGCCATTTTGTCAACCTTGTGGGTCTGTTGGTTAGGTATCTGACTGCTAGTATCCAAGGGTCCCTGGGTTCGATTTGAATTGTGTTTTCAGTCTGGACCTGTGAGACGATTAATATCGTAAGCCTCCAGAATGTGGCAACTTAAATATAAACAAAATATAGGTACAACAAAATCGCATTGCTACAAATACATAAAGAAATCAGCAACAATATACACACAGACACAAATATTAGTACTAGAAATAGCACAATAGGAGGTCTTACGACACCTTTATTTCGAACTACTACAGCACAACATCATCTTTATATATATATATATATATAATTATTCTGTATGTGTGTATGTCACTGAACTCTTCCTAAACGGCTGAACCGATTTTGATGAAATTTCTTGTGTGTGTTCGTGTGATTCCCTGAATGGTTGAAGTGGAATTTTACACATTAATATTATAAAAGGAAAATAAAAATCATGATTTTTTATAACTATAAATTATAATAGGTGGCGCTAATGTCGAATTAGCAATGTTTAGTTTTTTTTCCATCTGACAACACTAAGAAATCTTACCATATTTGCTGTATTGCAATTATATACAAAATGACAGTAAATCTAATCTCTGTGTTTAGCGGCTCATCGAACAAGAAAATGTATGTTTGCTCAGCGAATAATAACATCCATATAATTCTAATTGTGTTAATATTTTTTTGTTTCACAAATAGTTCGGGCAGGACAACGTCTGTCGGGTCCGCTAGTTATATATGTAAAGGCATTAAATTATTTAACAACCTACCAATAAATATTAGAACAGAAACAAATTACAAATTATTTAAAGATAAACTCAAGACACTTTGAAACACTCTCCCTCATATTCCATTCTATAAAATTGCTATTTTTGTGGTTAATTTTTATTTTTCTATGTACCTATTGTAATTTTAATGGTGGTGTTGTCTTGATTTTGGATGTATTTTTTTTTGTTCTATCTATATTTTGTTCTGAAATTGTGTCGTTTTTATATATAATTGTTAATTGATTTGTTTTATATATTTTATAAGATTTATTTTATGTATTTTTTGTGAAGTATTCATATAATGTAAGCAAAGAGCTGCTGCTTTCCTAAACACAAGCTTCTAGCTTAAATTAGGAAAGGAAATATTAATATGTTGATATATGTAACCAAATATTTAAAAAAAAAACTTTTTATTGGGTGCGTTTTAAATTAATGTTTGACATAGTAGATTTTATAATAAAAAATAGTGAGGGCTGTGTTTGTCGCATACGGGTTATCGGAACGTTATGAAATGAGGATAAAGGACGTCCAACCAGCCATTAAAATCTTTCATAAAATCATCAAATCACTGATTTTCCTTCTACTTGATAGTGTTTTGAAGTTAATTTTACACGCAAATGAATCATAATTTATAAGTTCAATGGGAATCGATAATTTAAATAACAAATCTTTAAAATCGAACTAAATTATGCTGAACTAAACCTAATTCTAATGAAGTTACCCATTAATTAGTGTGAAAATTTACGAGCTCTATTTCCAAAACTAATTTACTCGTCAAAATTTATAGTTTTGTCATGAGGTAGATATATTTTTGTTCCCAATTTCTATTTAAGTTTTTAAAATAACTTAAAAGTTAGTAAGTTGAAAACCTACGCAGCAATATAATTTCTCAATTTTTTTATGTAATTTATTTCTGTTGAATTAATTGAATTCATAAAAATAATATTTCTCTTTATGGCGATAAATTAAGGTAATTAATAAAATGATTGTGTTTGAAAACAATTTTTTTAATGATTTTCGTCGTCCAAATGTATAGGAAAATACATTTGAAATTTAAATGACAAGTATTTATAAAAAATGTCGATAATTTGTATTGTTTGAATCAAAAAACATTTTATTTTAAAGAACAATTACAAATACATCCTAATAAATACCCTAAATTAAGACTAAATGCTTGTGCTATAGGTGAAAGAAATCTGTCGTGGCAAGATTTTAACTCGCGACCACTGGTTTACTGATCTATATTTCGTGGAGTGGCATACGAAAAAGCTATAAAAGTAATTCTAAATACATTTCCATCTGGCTAAGAAAACTCTTTTAGGGCATTACATTTTCAAAAATAAATTTTCTATCTATTATAATCTTCAATCTATTGGAATAAACCTAAAAAACCTAAAATCTGTTATATAATTCAATCATATAATTTTAAAACAAATAAAAAAAGGATTTTAAAGTCTTGAATATCTATATACAAGGGTGTAAGAGATGGAGTGATATTTTGAAAGAAGGAAATGAAAGAAGCTTGAAAAATCGACGAGCATGTATGAGACGATGCATGGATGTAAAGGTTTCTAGAAATGTGTGCAAAAATAGAGTAGTATGGCGCTCGGTTCTCTCTGCTTACCCCGTAAGGGATATAGCGTGATGGTATGTATGTATGTATGTAATATCTATATAGAAGCCCCATTTTAAACATAATTTTTAATGTGAAAGTGTTCACCAACCATTTTACTGCCGACCGATCTAAACGACGCTATATAAATACAGGTCATTAATAAAGCTTCTTTTTCAAAATAAACTAGAGTAGGTTTTTTTTGTTTTAAACGGAATCGTTTGATTGCTTTTTTTCGTTTTGCCTAGACGGCTTGCTTTCGTTAAACAAATGGCTTTGTGGTAGGTAAATGAACCTTTCATTTTATCCCGACCATACATATCTATTTATATCGAGTGTCTAGAAGACGGGATAAACAAAGTGATTCACGTTCATAGACTATATTTATTATTGTCCCGAGCCATTTTATAAATTGCTCTGTGCTTTCCGTTGAATAAACTTATGCTACGAAGTTTCATTGTCTATGTACCTACTTAATCAATACCCATTTCGACAATGTGATAAATCGGAAAACGAGTTACTAGTTGCATGTAACACATGATAGCATGTATAGTTGAAGAATAAGAATCAAACTATAAACACATGTTGTTGGTATGTATTTAACACATGTTGGTATGTATGTCAAGATAGGACAGTATGGAGGTCAGTCCTGTTTTCCTACCCAGAATATGAAAACAGCATGATGGTTCTGTAAGTATGTTTGGAGATTAAGTACCTATCAAACTATTAAGTCTTCTTACATATTGTGTATAGGCGACTGCCATACAAATTGTATGAAGCAATGTCGTCACTAAATTCAATTTTTATAAAAATTGTTAATTAAGTTTGAGATGTGCTAATACAATGTTAATATTTTTTATAGAAAATTAAATTATCTAGTTGGGGTGTTTCGGATTTTTTCGATATTTTTAAAAAATTTGGAAATATAAGCAGTTAAACTCATAAATTTATCATAAAAAATATATTTTTCTTAATAAAAAATGTTTTGATGATTTTGAATTTGTCTATGTTTATACCAATTTTCAGCATTCTAGCTTTTATGGTTTCTGAGATATATGGAAAAATAAACCAAAAATACAAAAGTTGTTAACCCCTGACTGAAACAAAAATTAACCATTCTGAGTATAAAAGTTTTGTAGGCCTATAACTGTTTATATATTCTGAAAATTTAGGCTCTGTAAATTTAGCGGATCAAAAGTTTATAATTTAGCACAAAACTCACATAAAATGTTCTACTCCGAATTCTGAGTAAATCCATGTATAGGAACATATATGCTGCGAGGCCTCTAGTTGGTGTTATTAGCAGCAAAAAGTCCACTACGCCATACAAAATGTTCCTTCGTACACGCATCTTGAATTTTAACTGCCTCTTCCTTCAATAGAATTTCATTCTCTTGAACGAATCGACAGTTGGAATATACTTAGCAGTAGAGAATTTAACATAGAACCCAAAAAACCAAGCCTTCCTGTAATGATTATAGTAAAGAAATACATAAAAAAATAAAATAATCAAGAAAAAATACTATATGTTAATATTGCATTTTTGTACGTATTAAGTACATATTAAATTAATGTTTTGAATGTTTTATATTTATTTATGGAAATAAAGTCATCATGACACAAGCTTTCCTAGTTTGGTGGTGATTTAAACACGATACCGACAATGCTTTCTATTTCCTCATATATACAGGCGTTCACTAACATAATGTGGAATGTTCAGTGTAGTCATAACTCACTCGTATTGTATGTAAATTAAATAAATAAACTAAAAATACATTATTATTATATAAAAATTGAAGCTTAACGTCGCTACCTGTTAGATACGAGCAGCTTGATATTGTGTGGGTTCTAATAGTTACACAATAGTATTTATTTATGGGAATAAGTCTCGCTCTATATTTCATATAATATATGGCTTTAAATAGCGATTTTCTATTTGAGAACTGGAGTATAAAGCTAGCTTAGGTATGAAGAATATATTGTACTTTCGTTCTCGTTCATAGAAAAATGCTATTTTTAGTATCGGTCAAAATAAAACAACGTTATCGTAGGTTTATTTTTTCATTAGTTTGTCTTTCTCGTATTATCGTTAAATACTATTCTTTTTTTTACTAAGTAAGTATGTTGAAGTATGCAAATTGCACGATGTTCATGTTTATTTACATATGAATTAAAAATTGTGTTTTGTGGTATTTTTCGTTACATTGTGAATTCATAATTTGTAGTATTTTTGGTACGGATGTTATTCAGGGTTGCATGGCCCGAAGGTTCTAGGATCGCCACTGATATAAGATCTACTTTCAATTTGTTGATGTAGCTAGTAGGTATACCTATTGAATACTAATTGAATTATAGTTCTCGGAAATAAATAAACATTTAAGAAAAAGTTTTATTACACAATTTTATGCTACACGGGTTATTTAAATGAAAAGAAAACCTTTCAAAACGTTCATCTAAACACAGTGGAAGATCATAATTATATATTAAAATAGAAATTTATTAATAAAAATAAAACGTATACCTAGAGTCTTTTACGTCGCTAGTGACGATGACACTAGCAAAGCGTTTAGGCTATTAAATTTCCTAAACTAGAAGATATTTATAAAAAAAACTTTAAATTTTACAAATTTTGAAAGATAACGTATTGCAAAAGTTTGAATAAAATATGCCACTACGATTCCGAGGCGATTTAAAAATTCATAAATGTAATACTAGACAAATACAAAACATTTACATGGGAATAAAGAATTTCAATTGCCTCCCAGATGAAATAAAACAGATTGATGATATTAAAAGGTTCAAACAAAGATTAAAAAAACATTTCACAATCTAAAATGGTGTACCTATGTAATGATGTATGTATTGATATGACCAAAATTGTTTAGAATTTCCAGTTTTCTATTGTTTTTTTATGTTTAATTGTTTTTTTGATTTATTTTTCACCGTTGCATAACTATGTATTACTTGTACCTATTATCTAATCTTAAATGATTCCCTCATCAAGCACAAGGTTTTAAACTTTTTGATGAGGTAATGCAACAATTTTTCCATAGTAAATCATTATGGATTTTGTTAATTTATTTGTAATATTGTTAAAAAACAAAATGTTAAATAAATAAATTAATAAAATTTAATTTAAATTTTATGAAAGTAAAAACAAATTATAAATAAATTTGGTATGGTAAAATAAATCCAAAGTTTTCAGTTCTACTACTTTAACTAGTTTCGGTCATACAGTGACCATACTCAAAGAGTCTTTAAATTTTTAATTTACCATACCAAATTTATTTATAATTAGCAATGGAGCTCTACCAAGAATTATCCGTAGAAAAGTTAAAAAAAGACAAAGTAACGATCTGGAAAATCGAGTTTTTTGTATACTGTTTAAAATTTCGATACAACAAAAATACACTCATCTAAAATGCATTCAAGGATTGTCAAATTTAAAAGAAAAAATCTATGGTTTGCCATATCAATGTGAAATAAATTTCGTACTTGTATGAAAAATGTATATAACATAAAACATACGTAAAATAGCTTCTGTAGGGGAAAATTGTGTGATCAACTTCATATTGATATTATATGTGTCTCTATAGACAAGTGTATTTTTTAATCTCCACCACTTCTATCTTCCTCAAGGGGTAGGCATTGAGAACCGAACGCCGTATTCTTTTATCTTGACACATACATCGCCTCATCAACATTGATACACTGTCTCATACATGCTCATATTACTGGTAGGTAAAGCAATTTTACTTAAAATTTCTCAACAGGTATCATTTAGAAAATGCATACAATGATTTGCGTGAAATTTTTTTTGTGTGTATGGTGTATTGTGAAAACTTTTGTCCTGTGGTAATCTTATAATTTTTTAATAATCTTATAGAAAAATACTTCATAAAAATGCATTTAGAGGTTGTCAACATTTCAAGAAGAAAAAATGGACGCTTACTATGGTGTGGAGAGTTTAGTGTTGGCCACAACCCACTCGTTTTAATTGAGACACCGTCACCTCATTTGTAAGGACTCTTGATTTCATTATTTACAAATAAACTAATTTCTCAATAGATGGCGTTACAAAAAAAAGGTTTCTTCGTTACTTCATATATGGCAATAGTAAAATTCCTTATTTTCAAGTGAATTGTTACACATTATTGAATATAGAACTTTCAAATATTACATTGATAAGGGGACTCAATAAGAACGCATAATTGGTGAACGTTGCGCAAGCGCATAAAGTGATCGCGTAAACCAGCCGATGACTGGTCGTTAGCTCTGTAGGTGCCTTAAGTTCCTGGTTCTTCTATAATATCCAAACTTCTTCTCTTTTGAGATGTTAAAAAGTCTGAATTTTGTCATTTATGGTGAGACGAGACGGGCGTGTGGGGATACATGCCCGTTTAGTGATTCCTTTAACAAAGTAATGCACACCCGCACATCTGTCGCTGATTACTCCACATTGTGGAATACGCCGTTATTGTATGGATGAAATAATGAATAAATAATGAATCTTGTCATTTTATTCATCAATCTCATCGTTCAACTTGGTGAAAATGTTTGATGTATTCCTAGGTTAAACATTTCATAGTTCAGTAGTTAACATCAAAGATAACAACTTAATTATCACAATTATTATTTTAACTTACATAGGCAGTAATTAAGTTAAATATTTCGTGGAATGTGATTCGGATCAAAAAGTTCTTACGAAATATTCAATACGATTTAGATCTTTATGGGCCGGTATTTGAGTCGGCCCTTAAGAGTTTAACTCAAGTTTAACTAAAATATTGCGTATTTCAGTACCTAATCTTCCCTTCTATACGTCACTTAACGACAAATATTTAACTCAACGTTTCTGGTGGATCGCATGTCTTAATCTTGAGTTAAGTATTGTTTCTAGTCTTTTT
The DNA here is from genome assembly GCA_963576475.1 of Molanna angustata. Lineage (NCBI taxonomy): Eukaryota > Metazoa > Arthropoda > Insecta > Trichoptera > Molannidae > Molanna > Molanna angustata. The sequence continues at coordinate 3,795,680 of OY754965.1, forward strand.
CCGCCAGGTGGCGTACTAATCGCCGCACGCTTTAATGTTTTATTTCATTTTATACTACAAAATAACTATGCACAATAATTATAATCATGATTTATTTTTGTTGTTAAAATAAAAGACTTGATATAGAAGTGGTTCATGTATTTAATATTTATTTTCTTTTTTACATAATTATAATGTATTGCCTGACAACAAACGAAATAAACTGTCAGCCACAATGAAACGTCAGGCACGCATTTTAAAACTTTATTTTTGCGATGTTTTTTCATCCCACTTTTTAAATTGATCCATCCTGTTTCTATATGTATATAATGTGTATTCTTAAATTTTCTACATAAGATATTATTTTACCATTGTCACTTAGTTCCATATCCATCTGTAAAATATACATACATTTTGCATTCAATTATATGTACTACGTACGTAGTACATATTCAATAGCATTTTGTCACTACAATGGTTGATTTTAATTTAAAAAAACATCGATCGGTATAAAAAATTGAAAAAGTAACATGCTGTGTAATGAAACAAATAAAATAATGTGTTGTTATAATAATAAAATAATATTTTGTCACAGCTTCGCGTCACGTATCATTTAAGGTTATTGACAATTTGACAGATGCGTTATAGACAATAACCATAGAAAACGTAAAATATGTCTATAGTTGAAGTTTACGAAACTGACGTTTCGTTTTGCACTGTAATACGCAAATGAAATTTAATCTCCCCTTAACTTTTAACTTGGATTGCTAAATCCAACGATTTGAGGGCCAAGTCAAATACCGGCCCTATGTGTCGTAGAAATACTTTGACATTTAAGTATGTCAGTGTAATAAAGTATGCGTAGGCATTTAAATAGGTACATCTGATATTTTCTCTTTATATTAAGGTGTCAGATGAATCAGCGAAGCAATCTGTCAAATATCTTTGGTAATAATGTATTTTCAACAACGATGTGAGATATATTTTATATCCACAAGTGTCATGCGTTTGACTGAAACATATTATTAAATTATATTTGAAGATAATGGATTGTGGTGTACCTACACAATTCTGAACGCATTGAAATGAAGAGTATCTAATATCTTTTTGTTTTTTTCAAAAATGAAATTGTTATATATTTTTTCTTAATGTGAAATTTTTATTTTGTCAAAAGATTTCAACGTTTGAATTATGTCCTGAAAAAGATGCTCTTGATGTTTTGAAACCTGTCGTATCAAATGCCTAACTAGTGGTCAAAATCATATCACGAATAATTTAAAAAATATATATATAAAAATACAACGTAAATGTTTGAAAAATTATTGTAGTAAGCAAAAATTGCAAGGGTATTTTTGTTAATGCCAATTACTTCCATCACTGCATGGAGTTTTAAACACAGAGAAGTGAAAATTACGTAAAAAAAATATTTTTGAATATTTTTTATCTGCTCTAGAAATCGAACTCACGAATTTGAACCACTATGCCCCGGCAAAAATGGTCGACAAACGTGTTGAAATCAAATTGCGAATTCATTAAAAGTAAAACTAGTTTTAAGAGGATGTTTACAAATTAGAAAAACTTATGATTTTTGGATGTAAAAAAAATTTATAATATTATTATGGAAATGGAAAGGAAGTGCCAATATCCGCCTCAATATGTTTTCCTCAGTCCATCCATGTTCAACAAAATAAATATTGTACTTCGGTAATTTTTCTCAAATAAAAGTTTCTAGCGGAGCGCATAATTATCTAAAATTAAAAAGTTTTAATAGATATGTTTTAATCTAATCTTCACGTTATATTATTATACCTTGCTGTGTAATATTCCTCAAAACTTGAGGAATATTTTTAAAACACTTCACATCCAATACTATGTTGCTGAAATTCATATTGTAAATAAAAAAAATGTCTTTCTTCATTTTATTATGTATCCGAAAACCTGTCGCTGGTTACCCTACATGGTGGGGTATAACGTGGATTACTTTATTTATATGCAGATGATTTTCAATTTTTATCCGTTAACATTACCTTACATTAATGCATAAATAAGTAAATAATTAAACAAACAAGTAAATACATAAATAAATAAATTAACAAGCAATTAAATCTTCAAATAAAATATATTCAATAAATAATAAATAAATATATTTTCTTTTGGTTATCTTTATTGTATCCTGACCATTGATCCTTTAGTTCATTCCGTTAGAACGTTCGAAATTTCAACCACATATTGATATATTCATATGTAAACGAGTGGGTTCTGGCCAACGCTAAGCTCTTCACTGCCAAGTCACCCAAAAGTATTAAAATTGTGTATGAAAATTTTCAGCATTTTCATGAAATGATTTTTGTTAAATTATTTTTGATTTAATTTTTTTATGGAAACCTGATAATAATTCAATGACATTTTATGAAGGTGATGTGCTTTTTTTAGCAATTTGAATATATATGAATGAGATTTTAAGTTTCCTGGGTCACTAAAACATTTGACAGTTAAAAAAAAATGAGAAACTCTATTCAGATATCCTTCAAAATCTATTGGAGTCTTAGTGAGTGTTAAATTTACAAATTTGAAAAGAATCAAATGAGTATTTTTAATCTTTAATCGATAAAGTAGAATGAACACGCAATACATATTAGTACAAAGCACATAATTTTCTGTTTCTTTTCGTCCTTTAGTAATAAACCAGTTGTTTGCTTTAGCTTTCAATTTGATATGTGAGTAGGTCCTTATATGAGTGGAAAGTCAGTTCTAAATTGGTTAAATATTTTAGGACATATATACGCGTAATTTTTCTGACCATGTTTTGTTTAAGTTTTTGGTATTTCGTCAAGATTTAGTAATGTTTGTCTAGTATTGTGTGAATATGAGTTGCTGGTTATCATTTGGTGGTTTTGATGTAGAAAGTGAGAGTTGACATAACAAAAAGCTGTCTTACGTCTAGTACATTAAATTCACTGAATAGTCTGTCTGATGAGTATCTAAGTTGTTTTTAAAGTTTTTTGCGCCGTTATAACCGTTTTTTTATGTGGTTTTGTAGGTACCTCCCCAACTTGGAATCGCATAGCTTAAGAATGACTGGGCAAGGGCATAGTAGATAGTTTTGAGTTGGTGTTTATTAAAAATATTGCGAATAGATTTAAATAGATAAACGAGTTTTAGAAGTTTTCCCGAAATTAATCCAATGTGTGGTTTCCAGTTTAGGTGTCAATCTATTATTATTCCTAAGTATTTCACACTTACTGTATTTTCAAGGGGGTTACAACTGCATTTTTGGTGTTGGCAATCATGCATATTTTTCAAGATTTACTGTTAGCAAGTTGTTGTCTAGCCAGCTTTTCACCATGTTGCAACCCAGATCCGCCCCCTTGAAAACAAGATCCCATGTTGAAGCGTGAAACAGTAGTATTGTTTCGTCCTCAAAAGTAATTATTTCCCCCTCCCCCCCCGTTATTAGCTTATGTAGATCGTTTATTTATAAAATAAATAAAACTGTTCCTAGTGTACTTCCTAGAGGCACTTGAGATGTGATTCCTTGAGGCACTTGTTTAATAAGGACATATTCATTTATTTAAAAAAAATGACACTCAAAGGTGAGTCGAGATAGGTACTCGTTTTGGACATTTTATCATTAAATATATATTTTTTTTAATATTATATAGTACGTGTATTCACCTTTTACAATAAAAGAAGAAAAAATAACATTTCCACTTGCAAAGAGTGTTTGTGTTGTTCTATTGAAAGTGCGTAAATTTATGGTGTTAAATTGTATTATCGTTCATGTGATATGGGTTCGCAGAAATCTGCGATGAGAAGGAAATTAATATTGTTTTGAATAATAAACGCCTTCACAAACATCCTTTGAAGTAACCTACATAAATCCAAGCCTAAATTTAGAGTATTTTAATTAGGCAAAATCTAATCATTAATCAACGATGATATTTAACTTGTTATTTAAAAATAATGGTATAGATACGTCAATACTGTTTTCAGAGATATAATGTTAAAATACCAAAATAAAACTAATTCTTAAAAAAAAATCGTCATTTGATAAATTTTGGAATTGTTTAATTATGAAAGTCAACAAGGTTTTATTCTGTTTATGTTGAAATTTCATTATCAGTTTTGAAAGAATTTTTCGGTCAGACACTCGTTTCGGCTTACTTTAATGTTTTATCAAATTTCATAAGAACAATATTAATTGAGACGATTGTTTTTCAGATTTTGATAAACAAAAATTGTACCAAATTAATATTGAAACAATATTGGCGAAAATAATGTTATTCAATTGGTTTTGCAAAAATAGAAATGAAGGTGTTATGATTGTATTGATTGAATACTTTTAAGTTATCTGATATTTGACAGAGAAAAGTATAATATTAACTACTTTGAGTGTTTGAGACAAAATCGTTATGATTTAAGAAGCCTGTTAAACCTTCAAGAAAAATCTACAGACGAAAAGAGTTGTATGAAACGTTAATACACCCCCTTAAGTAATTTAAAAAAAAATTATTATATAGTTTAATTTTAATTATTTAAGAAGAAAAAAATATTTAAGAGAGAAAAGAATAATAATAATTGTAGGAGGGTATTAAGTTGTTTTACACAATACAGTTAGTAATTGTTGGTGAGAGTTGTGGAGGAATAAAACACATAATAGGTTATTTTAAATATGACCAGGGGTCATGTATATTGAAAAAAAAATTATGCAATTGGGTTAGTACTCTTAAAACTAAGTACAAAAAAAATGAAAGCAGTAAAAAAATTGAAACGTCGGTGCTTTGTGTAGTGGGTGCGTGTTAAGGCGAGTGATTTTGTTTGGTGCTGAGATGAGGCGCTGGTCGAGCGACGTCGGCTTGGCAGATGGTGCAAGCGGCTTTGGCTCGCGTGGCAGGATGTTTAGGCGAGAGACGAGCGGCTTTGGCTCGTGTTGTGGTGAGGCGATGAGATACGAGCGGCTTTGGCTCGTCGTGGATGCAGCAGACTCGCAGGCAGGGGTTGCTGACATCGTGGAGGACGTCGGATTGGAGCAGGGGCTCCGTGAAGCTGGACTGGCGAGGAGGCAGTCGCTGTAAGCTTCGCCGGGACGTCCAGAAACATTCAGTTGTCTCAGTGGAGCGCTGGACTCTAAGGCAGGAGTCGCTGGGCTCTGGATGAGGAGTCTAGCGGCCGTGAAATATACCTATGCAAGGTAGAGGCGCGCTAGGGATCCGAAAGTAGGTATCGCCGGTTGTGTTGCTCGATTGCTCTGCCCGTGGTGTGAATGTTGACGTCGCGACGCGTCGTAATTATGGTGTCTACTTTTTAAAACAATGTAAGAAAATTAAGACGAAAAAAAATAACACTGATAGTGTGCGCTGTATATTTAAATTGTCTTTAATACTTTTAACTTAGGCAGGTAGGAGACATCTGCCGAGGCACAGATGCCCGTCCGTCACTTGCTACACAAACTGAATTTAATTTTTTTTTTTGAACAAGCCGATGAGAACTATTCATCTGTCTGTGGACTGACTCCACTGGTGGACTCCAGTTTACCGACTCATGACTGATGATTACTGACTACTTCAACTCTCGAAAACGTCTTTCTATCGAATTTCGTAGGAGATGGTCAGAGCCTCGATCATTGGTCACTACGAGTAGGCTGTCCTAAGGACACCATTGTTTGTCTTTTATTGCCCTCGAGATAACAACCAATTACGATCTTGGTTGGGGCGTGTTAAGTATGAAATACCCTGGCGTAGACCAACCCAACATGTGTTTAGAAAGTCAGCCTCGCCGGGCAATATATCTTATTACTAGACGTTTTGGAGACTTGAAAAAAAAATGTGAATTGGTTGTCTTCCGTTTCAAATATTAGGTATGTTCTTTTGTTGCATTTTAAGACAAAGAAGGATGCACATGTTGGCTATATATTTAGAAAGAATGGTGCTTAATGGATTTGCAGTTGTTACATGACTATAGAAATGCAATAAATCAGGAGATCTATTCAGTTGGACATTTTAAAATATAAATGAAATGCATTCTATAGTTTTGAAAGAATTATTTCGACATAATGTGAGCAGTAAATTATTATCTTGGCCCTAAGAAAAAAATAAAAACCCACTGCGAACATTTTATAAGCAGGTATTATTGCGTAAGAATTAATACAAATAATTCGAACGCAACAACGTTATATGAAAATGAATGAATAGTGTTAGTAAAATCTAAGAAACTAAACATTAATTTATGGGACAAATACAGTATTATAAAAATACAAAAGGAATACAATATAAAATAAATAAAAAACAGACCAATTACATTTGTACACAGATGACAATCATAATATACAAGCACACACATTACAACGTTAAATAAGTAAGAATATAATCAAAATAAATAAAAAATATTATTAGAATAATTTAATGTTTGCCGGTGACGGGAAATAAAGGGAAGAGGAAAATAAAAAGGAAAAAGAATGGGAGAAGGATTAAATGTGCTACTATGATATAAGAATAAAAACAAATAAAAAAAAATAGGTACAAAAATCAAAACAGTAGCAATTAATTGTACAATCATCCATTATTACGCATTACTTTGCATTAAATATAAACGTCATCTTTGTAATCAGCTATAAAGAAAGTTTTATGCTATATACCTACCGCTAAAAGTGCAAAACTTTGTTAAAATTTAATTTATATAAACACTGTAGCTGTGTAGGTGTATTCACTAATGAAATTGTATTTAAACATTACTTTAATCTAAACTAAGAAGAATTTAAGTTAGTGAAATCGTGCATATCTGTCACGTTAGTGTTGATTTGTGTTTGTGAAGTTGCTTGTGAAATTGGGCGCCTAGGCGAGAATAATAATTCCAGTCCTAGGGAGATTGGAAAGTTTTAATGAGTTTTCACAAGTCGTTGACCAGCGGATTACTACACACAAGTTTTTCAAGTGAATGACCGGGTAACACAATATCACTGTTGTTTTTATAAATCATAAAAATTTTCAATCTTTTTGAAATCGGCGACCTTTTTATATATAGGAAAAACAATAAGAAACTTTGAAATAAGGGTTAGGGAACATTTAAGATGCCTTCATAGTGATAACTATTCAGAATTCGCTAATCATTTAATTGAGGAAAACCATTATTTTGATAGAGACGAAGGTATAAAAATTTTGCACGCGGGGCATATCGAATTAAAAACTTCAAAGCTAGAAATATTGGAAATAAGAAAATATTTAAATTTAAATAAACCAATAATAAATAACCAAATTAATTTTACAAATAATCCACTGTTAAACTTATTTCCCTTATAATGTAATATTAATTTGGTAAATTTATGTATACAAAAAAACTCCGTTTTTGTAAAAATAATGTTGGCTTATATATGGTCACCCTAACCATCTTTACCCCTCTACTCCTCCTTCTCCTCTCGTTGCTTTTACCTACACGTATTATTTTTAAGAATTGTTAACTTGTACACTAAGTGTCCTGAGGAAGAGAACATTGTTCTTGAAACATGTAGACTTGTTTCTAATAAAAGTGGTTAATACAAAGTAATTTCATTGTTATTAATGATTAACGATGGAGCCACAAAACAATAATTTCGCATTTGATAAAGTAAAAATACCCTTTTATACAGCTGTCCGTCGACTTATATTCCATCTTAAAATAAGTATTGTGATGTGTGTGCCTACATAGTGTAGAGCGGGAACTGTCATCCAGTTCAAAATTATATTGTAACAGAATTCCCTAGTTGAGCAACAGTAGGCTTCTTGTTTGTTATCATTGTATACACTGTGATAAATAAATGTGTATATAAAATTAAAATATTAGGACGATACGTAAATCGTAAATAATTTGGAAGTCAAAATAAAATGCAACAAACGCACTGGTCTAGCTTTAATTGGGAATAATTTACCCAGCCATTTAAATAGATTGGGTTTTGAGAGTTCCTTATACTGTCTTTAAACCTGGATTTATTAAAACATATTTAATTATTCTACAAGAAAATAAAAAAACATACTTTGAATTTTTAAAGTAGTAATGTAGGTTTAGTAATTATAGCCAAATGATTTTGAAACAATGCCAGAGAATGACAAAGCTGACGAGAGTGCCAAATTTGATAAATTTTATTATCTAAAGCGTTCTTTTTACCTATTTTATATTTTTTGTAAAAAATAAAATACTTTTTTGGTGTTTTATAGTTGTGACATGGACGCCGTAGTCTTAGTCAAATTATAATATAAAGCAGATATGAACTTTAAATATTAATTTGTACAAAATTAAAATCATCATTAGCGTATAATATATGCTTTTACTTCTCACTAACCCAAGGGGATATAGTGGGGAGTTATGATTTCGCAATTTTTAAGGGTATTTTTTTTTATTGCAGATTATCAACTTGTATTCTGAAAGTTGAGATTGTATTCTGAAAGTTTCATCACAATGTATCTCTGTGTGTGTGTGCTATGTACGGCGTGTTTATTTTACTTTATCGATTAAAGACTAAAGTACATTAGATTTTGAAGGATATTTGAATAGTGCTTCTAAAATTTTTTAACTGTCAAATATTTCAAAATTACCCCAAGTTAAGGAAACTTAAAATTTATTTTTTTTTTTAAATTGACATGAAGGCACATCACTTTCATAAAATGGCATTGAAGAGTTATCTAGTTTTTATAATAAAATATTAAAATAAAAATTTGTTTGTCAAACTCATTTTATGAAAATGCTAAATATTTTCCATACAAAATTTGAATACCTACTTTACAGAATGACTTGTTAGTGAAAAATATAGCGTTGGCCACAACCCACTCATTTTTTTGTTTACTATACGACTGTACCTATGGATACTCTCCTATAATTTATCTATTAAAAAAAGGGTACATCAACAGACATCCAGCTTACAATTTTCATAAAAAAAAATTATATTGGTTATTATTATGGCAGAGAATTGCGAAGGCGCTGAAGTGATTGTGATTCATGCGATGACAGCTGCCTAATGATTTGTTTTCAAGTATCGCTGCTTATTGTGTATTGAAATATTCCTAAATTAAATAATTCCGTTGTTAAAAACTGGAAAACACAATTTTTCAATTTTTCTATAAACATTTTTTATATTTTTCTTAAAGAAAAAAAAAACATGAAAGAATAATGACTTGGTGAAATTGTCCCAAAGCACGTGGAGTTTGTAACTATTTTCATTGCATTCACTCGATAGAAAACTTTTCAAAATACCCACATATTTCATTAAACTTACTCCAAATACGGACAATGATAAATGCCCTGTAGAAGTTTAATCAGATTAAACTTTGCTTGTCAGGACTGGGATTACAATAAATCTTTGGTTAATGTTTCAGGACTTAAATGTAGGTACATATTGAATTTTTGAACGAGAATTACCTTTCGTAAAAAAAAATCTTTCACAGATTATGATAATAATGATAGTGTTTTAAATCGAAACAAAAGTATAAGTGATATTTTTTTTACTTACATAGATACTTTATATTATAATACTCATTGATAAGGTATGACATATTTACTCTTCAGTATTATGTAACATTCGTAAAAAAGCGAAAAATCCTTAATAAAAGATAAAAAATACAAGTGAATTTTTTTTATTTTCCCATTTTTTTATAACTTCATTTATTTTTCTTTAAAAGTTTTTTTTTCCGAAAAATCCGCACTCATATGAATTGAGGCAGTTAATTGAATAAGTATCGTATCCTTCAAATGAAATTGAATGAACATAATTAAACTTATTCGCATATAAAAATGAAAGCGTCGTTCTTTTGAATTATGTATTTTGCTTATTTCATAAAATTTCAAATAAAAATAAATTGTAATTATTTACACGTGGATGGATATGAAAAAAAAACGTTTTCCAATATTCCGAAGCGATTTTAAAATTCATAAATGTGATATTAGACAAATGCAAAACAATTAAATTTATATGGAAATAAATAATTTCAATTGCCTCCCAGATGAAATAAAACAGATGAATGATGTTAAAAGTTTCAAACAAAGACCGAAAAAACATTTCACAATCTAATTAGTAACATTGTTCGGTTTAGATATCATTTATTTAATTCTTTGCTAAATTTTATTTTCACTCTCCGCCACTGATATCCTAATAATTTTATGTTATTGTTACAAATCTGCTTGTGTGTGTGTGTGTGTGTGCCACCGCACGATGTGGTTCATCAACTGCATATACTACAATAATATACTTGTAAATGGCAGGAAACTATACCTATAAATAATAGTTCTGCCAAATAAAGTTAAAAAAAAAAAAAAAAACTGGTGTATGTAATGATGTACCTATGTATGACCAAAATTGTTTCCAATTTCCCGTTTTCTACTGTTTTTTTATGTATATTTTTCACACTTACCCTACGAGAGGATGTCAGGATTTTAGCCTTCCAAAAACGAGATTAACAAGTACACAAAATAGTTTATACCATAAAAGTCTCAAAATATATAATAGTTTGCCATCAAAAATAAAAGAATCCACAAGTCTTGTCACCTTTCGTAGGCTAGGTGCTGAATACGTAGTTAAAAACTATTAATGTTCCATAGTTTTATAATTAATTTTCATACCCTTACCATACTCATTGTTTAAAAAAATATTTTTTGTATATACTAGATGTATTAATTTTTATATATGTTTTAACATCTAAATAAAATTTACAATTGGTGCTGGCCGATTTACTAATGATATTAATAACAATTAAGCACATCAAATAATAACACTCAATTATTATTTTTACCATTATACACTTCCTCAAAAGAATTAGCAGATCAATGCGTAAATTGTAAATTATTTAAAAGAGCAAAATAAAATGTAACAAACGCATCATCAAGCTTTCAATTGGGAATAGTTCACCCATCCAGATACTTAACATATCAAAGGATTAGGCTCTGAGGAGGTCTCTATACTACCTAACAACTCTACTGATTCCCGAATATTAACGTTTAAAAAATCTTTAACTATATTATGTATTTATTGTATTATTTATATTATCAAATGATTCCCTAACTAAACACAAGCGGTCTTACTTATTAGATTTCGTTAATAGCTTACTTAACGCGCAACTAGATAAGCACGACTAAAATAGTTAAGATCGGTATTAAAAAATCTTACTTATAAACGTAGACTAAGATATGACTAACTAGTTCACTAAATTGTTTACGAACACCCAAATTTATTTTTTTCATATGGTCACATTGGCTTCACAGATGTCAAAAAATAGAAAATTGCATGTAATTTTTGGATAGCTGACATCGAAAAATGAAAACAAAAACCGCGTTGTACCGTGTTGAGTCAAATTAAACACGATTGCGATGAAGAATAGCTAGGAAAATCGTTACAAGTATTAAATTTTTCTGTCAATCTCAAATATGCGTCGGAACATATGTGAACGATCCGCCATTTTGAAATATTTGTTATGACGCGTTAGTCAAGCGTTAAACAACCTCTCGACTTGTCTTAACTTGACGAATATGAAATTAAGGCGTAATAAAGATAGTCACGGTTTATAAGTAAATTTTTACGTTAATCACGCTCTATTACCAGGTACTATAGATAGTTTACGTTTATAAGTAAGACGGAAGGTTTTTATCTTTTTGATGAGGTAATTCAACAAGTTTACCATAGTACCTAAATCATTATGTATTTCATAAATTTATATGTAATATTATTAAAAAAGGATGTTTAATAAATAAATAAATTAAAAAATATATATTTAAAACGTTTTAAACCGATAAAATGTTTTGATATAAATGGAATACGTTAATAATTTGAGAATAATGTAAAAATAACTAAGTCATATTTTTTATGTCTAGAAAAATGTGTCGGCTTAAAAAATATATTAGACTAGGCCCTTTTCAACCCCCGAAAGTATATACAAAACAACAATCAATTTGTTTGATTTTAACACCCTCGTAAAATGGAGTTACACACCATAAATACCGACAATATTGTCAGTAAAAACGAGTGGGTTGTGGCCAACGCCATACTCCTCACTACCAAGTCACTCCACAATACAACCAAATATTGTACGGAAAATTTACAAAATTTTTATGAAATGGGATTGTTTTATTATTTTTTTATTAAAATATTTTATCATTAAAACTTTGTACTTCTTCAATGCCATTTTATGAAAGTCATGTCCCTTTTTACCAATTTGAAAATAAAAATTTAAAATTTTAAGTTTCCTGTGCTTGGGGTCAAATTTAAATATTTGACAGTTAGTTAAAAAAATCAAGAAGCACTATTCAGATGTCCTTCAAAATCTTATGGGGTCTAAGTGAGTATCAGATATACAAATTTGCAAAATTTGAAAATAATCGAATGAGTTTTTTAGTCTATAATCGATAAAGTAAAATAAACACGCCATACATAGCACACACACAGATACATTGTGATGATACTTTCAGAATACAATCTCAGCATGATATATGTTGATAATCTGCGATGGAAAAATAACCTTTCAAATTGCGAAATCATAACCCCTTGGGTTAGGGAGGAGTAAAAATATGGATTGCTGATGCTCAGGAAGGTATATAATATATTTTATAGAACATGTTAATATTTTTACCTTATGGCGAGAGCAGCCAATGATGATGCTTTCCTTCCTCTACCAGCAGCTGTGTTGGTGCCAATATCTGCAGCCAGGAACTTCAGTCTACGGTTTGGCAGAAGATTGGGATTTCTATTGACCGCTGCTATGGCCAACGGAAGAGCTCCCAGCACAACCTGAAGAGGAAATAAAATATTTATCGTTGTTTGATAATGAAAGTAAACAAACATTTAATTTAATCATTGATAGATATCGACGGAAAGTTTCTTTTTTTTCAAAAAAAAAGTCTGCCATCTTGGACATGTTAAAGGTTGTTTATTGCAGTTGCATTATATGGCTTTTATTTTACCTGATTATTCTTTTTATTTTTTTTTTCGTAATTCTAATTTATTGTTATAACCTTTTACTCTGGAAATTATTTAATACATCACATAATTAGTTTTATGCACTTAAAGAACGTTCAAAAAGTTTAATTAGGTTTAACATATAACATAATCTATAGAATTATATGAAAAAGGAAACATCCATTTCTATACATATCTTACTGATGATTTGTTCAAGAGAATTTATTTCTCTTAACATATCGACGAAGTATCAAGCCAAGATACGCGAGATTAGTATGCCAGGTCTATATTTTTCATGGTTTTTTCATCTTTGAAGTCAAAAAACACCAACTTTAACTAATATGCCTTATCATAAAACTTTTTACATGTAACACACATCCAACTTTTTTATTCCTAATTTTATTAAGGTAGGATTAAGCCTTGTGGGATTTATGGTATGTGTAATAGATGTATATAAGTGTGTATGAATGTATGTATATGTACCTTTGTTACAGTAAATATATATTATATACTCTGTACATAAATTTGTTAGATAAATAAAATAAAATAATAAGTAAAAAATTCATACTCTGAGAATTTAGAATTATGTTTCAGTTAGAGGTTATAAACATTTGAACTTTATTTTTATTTTTCCCTATATCTCAAAAACCATAAAAGTTATATGGGAGTAGCGCTTGCGAAAAAAATTATACATAATTTGTTTCATAATTCTAATTCGATAAAAGAATATAAAATGTCGAATAATTTGGATTTAAAGGTTTTTGGTTAGGTATGTATTCTTCAACTATAAATACAATCGCCATCGACAGTTGGATCTCATCTGTTATCTGTTACATGCAACTAGTATTAGTGTTGTCATCACACCATTGTGTAAACCACACTAATGGTATAGTTTGAAATCGATACCAAAAACTTATCCACTACATACTTACAGGGAATCAATTTCAATTATCCTAAGCCTCTTTGTTTGTTTAAAATTAGTTTCAGTTGATAAACCTATCTATATAATCAAATAAAAGGTAGATAATCAAACAAGTAGATGGTTTATCTTAGCGATAGTTAAATTAATATCTTATCTGTTACGACAATTTGACATTTAATCTCCAACTATATTCTCTTATTACAAAACCTCCGCGTTCTTTATATTGAATTAAAAATTTCTCTACAAATAGTCTGTCTTAATTCAAACATATTTGTAAATTTTATTTTTGCGAAAAACTTTTGGTTTTCTATAAACAAATTAATAAAATACTTTAATTCTAAATAAACAAAATAACAGATATTTAACTTAAACTCAGTGGTCGGTATACAGAATATAATTAAACAAAAATTCGCAATTGCATAAAAAAAACTTTAATTTTTATTTCTTCATTTAGCTATGTTAAAATTTAGTCATTTATAGTGGATTAAAATCATTCATAAATATTACTGATATTGTGTATTCAACTAATACTGAAGGGCAAGATAGAAGGTCGCCGAGGGACTGGAAGGAGACAGATGTCCTGGCTGCCAGAGTGATAGCCGACGTTGGGGGTTCCTGACATGGCACCGGAAGAAGAAGAAGTGTATTCACTATAATAACTTTTTTAGAACTTTTGTGTTGGTAAGCTTGCATATTTAATAATCTTGCGAATTAAGATAGCGTTAATTACTTAGCATTAACTTTATGTTGTCACATCTGGCAAAGATTAGTTTCTTACATCTGATAACACTAAAAAATAGAACTAAAACAAAAACACGAAATGAGTTTTTTTCAATAAATATAATTTCGCTTCCATGAGCTTGCTCTGGAGTGCCACGGGGATCTAATTTGGGACCACTGTTGTTTTTGATATTCATTGAAGACATACAGGATGTTTTCAAGTATTGTCTATGTCTGTTGTATGACGATGACATGAAGCTATATTTTAGCATAAAAAGTATAGCAGACAGCCTTCGGTTGCAATCAGACATTGAAAACCTTTGGAAATGGTCTATAGAAAATAACCTTTACTTTAACATTTAAAAGTGTTATATTATGAGTTTTGCACGTTCCAGAATTCTAATGGTGTATAATTACAATATGAATGGTTCAATTTTAGCTCGGATTTACGAACTAAAAGATCTTGGAGTTGTATTTGATGCAAAATTAACCTTTGCTCAACATATAACATCAGTTACTACCAAATACGGTCAACTGCTGGGCTTCATAATGCGCCTTAGAAGATACTTTTCGAACCATGAAGCATTGAAAAATATTTTCAACTGTATGGTGCGTACCAAATTGGAATACGGAACCGCAGTTTGGGCGCCCTATCAAAGAAAATATTCTGATATGTTGAAGCAAATTTAGAAGAAGTTCATGAGGTACCTGTACACGGAGTATATATGGAGTATAACTCCTCTTTTCCATTCCTTCTACATATCAACTAGTACTTGCTTGCCGTCGGCCTTGAACGCATATTATTCGGACTACGTTATTTTGCGCTGAGTGCTTAATATCGCCGTGAAAAATCGTTATAGGAAACATCATGTGCAGTGCTGTGCCTCATTCATCGACTACGCATCTATCGTCGGACTGGGTGAGTAATCGAAACAAGGATTGCTTCTGTATTGGTAGGTGATTTCCTTTCTTGATCCATTTCCTTTACCTTATCGCCGTGAATAACGCGTTGTGACAAAGTGCAATTATTTAGGTACCTTATATCTTAGCCCGAGTTTCAATCGGCAATTTGGCGCCAATAGTGGGCTTCAGGGAGCGGATGGGATAATCGATATCGACTATAGAACTAATAAAGGGTCAAAATATGACGCTCACCGTATAGGCCGTAAGTATTTTGAGACGCCGATGTTTGTAAATATAGCTAGAGTATCTATTACGTGACACTTCAGCTTCGTATATAAAAAAAATTCTAATTCACTCATTCAAGTACATATGGTTTGTCGGAAATGTGCTGGTGAATGGACATGCACACATACTACAAACAAGCCCGAACTACCCACACGTACGATTCAATGTTGACAGTCTGGAACAAAACGAGGTTTATTGGATTTTTGACAAATATTTTTGTTGACTGTCCGAATTGACTAAATGAAGCGATTTGTTTATGAAAAGTTTCAGTGACCTCGTGAGGATTCCCAAATTGTCCGATGTGTATGAGAGAATAGCAATGTATGAAAAATAATAGAATCTTCATCAAGGAAACACAAGATTACCAAAAAAATTCTGCAACAAAGCTTAAAAATACACTGATATCGCACTTATTTCTTGGTAAGGAACGTCGAAACTGGAATATTATGTGCCCTCGTATTAAGCTAGTGTGTGTGTGGCAATTAAAATTATTAAATACAAAATTATATATATATTTAAATTAAACACGAAAAACGAAAAGAATAATAAACAATCAAATTAAAAAAAAGTTAGTAAAAATATTTACCTAATTTAAATCATTTTATAATTTAAAAATAACGATCACTTCAGCGTATGCCTATGGGCTAGTAGAGCGAATACATCTATATGACGCCAATGACAGAATTTATTTGATAATGTATTTTCAAGATTATTGTACATTACCAATATTTTATAATTTAGTGGATTTGTAATAAATGAATTAATAAAAATGGAGATGAGCAGGACACATAGCGTGAATGGAGGACGGAAGAAAAAAAAATTGGAGTGGAGATTTGGAGGCGATAAAAGACCACAGGTGTGGCCACCTAAGAGATCCCAGTGGATGGTAATTGCACAGGAACGAGAGAAGTGGAGTAGGAGATGTTGGACCTACATATGTCCTGCAGTCAGCAAATATGGGCTGATGAAAGGAATAGTGTTATCGCACCACGAATGGGTTATCTTATATCTACGATCAGTTTTGAAGTGACCGTTTCTTTCCAAGATGGATAATTTTTTTTAATGGATAAAGCCGATATCTAACATACCCCATCATCATGTGAGGTATATGCTAAGGAAAATATATGTATGTATGTCAATGTAGAGCCCATTAATAAACATTTGGCTGTCTTAAAACAGATTTCAACTAAGTTACAGTATAAAGCATATTTAATAATTAACTATCACCAGCATTTTCGGAACTTTCTTTTCAGTAAAAACATTTCTTCTTCTTTTTACTACAGCCATATCTCCACTGCTGGATCTCCACCGTCTCTCCCAGATAGCAGAAATGCACAGGAGGATTGGATTAACATGAGCAGCCTTTGGGACACTTAAACATGTCTTTAAAAACAAAGATATTCCCATTTGTCTAAAGAGAAAAAAGTTTGATAAATGTATCCTGCCTGTGTTTATGTATGGTCTGGAAACTGCGCGGACCATGCATAAGCTAAAATTTACTCAAAGATCCACGAAAAATAAAATGCTAGACGTAAGTCTAAGAGACAACAAGAAACTAGGAAATCAGACGCCTGACAAAAGTTGTCGATATCATAGTTCGAGTTGCGAAACTTCAATGGCAATGGGCGGGTCATGTCACTAGACAGGGAATGGACAGATGGGCACCCAGAATTCAGAAATGGACACTATGGTATAATATGAAAAGGCGAATAGGCCGACCTCAGAAAAGGTGGGCCGACGAAAAACTTTTAAAACTTATGAATAAATAAACAAAAAATTATTGAATGCTGAAAAATATTCAAATGAGGGTGGTTTAAATTATCTTCAGTTTTCTTCTTTATTGGGGACATGTCATGATGGTGTCTGTATCTATAATTGAACTTGTATGACCAATGGTTGACAACAGCAATGTTGTGAATCAGCCATAATATACCTAAGCACCAACCACCTCTTGTTTTGCACACTTTGAAAATGGTCACTGGATGACCGAAACTAGTCAGTGTCATTAAAGTAGTAGAAATGAAAACTTTGGTTTTATTTTACCATACCAAATTTATTTATGATTTGCAATGGAGTTCTACAAAAAATTGTCCGTAGAAAAGTAAAAAAAGAAAACAACACTTTTTTTAAATTAACAACATTATTTTTGAATATAAATCCCTGGGTAACATCCGCATGGAATCTGGAGGGAATTAAACCGGATATCGGAAAATTGAACCAAAAACTTAATTAAATTGGAAACTTTCCAAACGCTTATGAAATAATCAAACATCTAAATCCTTTGGCGCTAGTCTTAATGCGACATCGCTCTTTTATTTTTGTGTACTTAAGAAAATAAATTTGCTCATTTAAGTAAATGAACGTATGTCTAATGTATTTAAGGTAACATCATAGAAAGTTGTCACCGTATTTACGTTTTAATGAATTTGATGTTTATTTGCTAACAAATTAGACGCCAAAGTAAATTAAGATACATATAGAACGTACTAAATACATACATTAATGATTGTAGGTACATAAGGCCAAAAATGTCGTAGATTACATAATTTTACATCAGTGATCAAGATGTTTTAAGATGATAATTCGTAGGTATTTCGATGATGAGATAGCAAACATTCAAAGGTTTTCTTATAGTTTTATAAATAATATTTTCATTTCACCTATGTAATTTTATCTTTGCGCCTGCATAATTCTCAAAACTTAAAATATATCGAAAATTTTATAGGAACTTTTTTTATAATTCAGGCGCGGTTCAGGAGTGACATCATTATTTACTGCCTTACAAATTGTATGAAACGATTTCTTCACTAAATTCAAATTTTATGAAAATTGAATTTAGTGAAGATATAAATCCAAATTATTGAATATTTTAAGATATTTTGTTTTCTATACAACACATGTAGGTATGTATGTCAAAATAGGATAGTATGGAAGTCAGTCCTTTTTTCCTACCCAGAATTTGAAAACAGCATTATGGTATATGATGGTATGTTTGGAGATTAAGGCCCAAATTATAGAATAGTTCTCAAGACCGTTCTCCAAATGTGTCATCTCAAGACCATCTTGAGATCATGCTCGAAAATCCGTATTAAAAGTAAAATACGTACGCCGTATCATTCGAGAAAACGTACTCGAAAAAAATGTGCATGCAGCTCTATAAATAAGTACTTTTTCTCGCGAATGGCAATAATTTCAGCGTTATGTTGGTAGCAATGAGTTGGAATAGCTATTTATAGATATTTTGACAATTCGTTGTCTTGGTAATTGTTGGTAATCTTCGAAAGTGTAGAGAAATTTATGCGTCATAATATTATGATACTTGATTAAATAGTGAAAATGTCGACCATTTTATTCGGAAGAGGAAAATAAATACTTCTTCTTTTATCTGTCATATAGCATATTACGGGAATGTGTGTACCTACAGTCAATAGTTCCAGGAAAAGAAGCCATTTCAAAATATGATACAACATGCGTAGAATAACAACATGATATTTACTGGATGTACCGGAAATTTTATGAAATCTTACAAAATTTAATTCTCATAGTTATTTTATGAATGATTGTATGTAAATTACCCCCGGAAGATTATTTTAGTATCGCTAACAATGTAAACGTCAAAATAGTAATTAATGCGAAATTCGTCCGTGTCTATATGCGTCTCTTTTTCGTGTATAGCGCTGTCTCCTTCTATCTCATTGAGACCGTTCTCAAGATAGCGGGATAGCTGTCTCGAAGCTATTTCTACTCATTTATACATTTGACCGGTCTTGAGATCAAGCTCAGTGACTTTTGTTTCTTTATTACCATTTTGGTTGAGAACGTGTTCTCAAGACCAGTCTCAAGCTGGAGAAAGAATCTATAATTCGGGCCTGCGTCTCCTTAGATGCGATGTCATCACTTAATTCAATTTTTATCAAAATTGTTTATCAAAATTTGAGATGTACTGCTACAACGTTAATATTTTTTATAACAAATCAAATTATCTAGTTAGGGTGTTTCGGTTTTTTCATATTTTTAAAAAACTTTGGAAATATAGGTAATTAAACACATAAATATATCATAAAAAATGTTTTTCTTCATTAAAAATGTTTGAGAAAATGGAATTTTTTTTAAATAATTTTGAGATATTGTATTTTTATATATTTATACCATTTAACAGGGTTTTTGAGATTTATGGAAAAATAAAGTAAAAATTCAAAAGTTGATATCCCCTGATTGATACAAAATTTAAAATTCTGAGTATAAAAGTTTTGTAGGCCTGTAACTATCTATATATTCTGAAATTTTGAGCTCTGTGAATCGAGCGGATCAAAAGTTATAAGGGACGGACGGACACAGACACACTAAATGTTCTACTCCGAATTTTGAGTAAATCCATATAATGAGCGATTCCTCAAAGTTGGTGTTTTTTTACTCCAAAGTTGTATAAACCTTGAAAAATATAGACCTTGCATATAAATCTCGCAATCTTGGTTTGATTCTTTGATATGTTAAGAGAGTAAAATTTTCTTGAACAAATCGACAGTTGGAATATTACTAACCAATAAAACGATGTTATGTACAAAAAAAAACATCAAAAATTCTGCGAAATAGTTCAATAAATTGATACTCAAAATAAACATTTTTACTCTCAATATCCTAAGGCGATATAGGAAATATTCAGAATACAATCTCAGCATGATACTAGTCGATAATCTGCAATAAAAAATAACCTTAAAAATTAAGTAATAACTCTCCACTATGTATATCTCTATGGGGTAGTGAGGAGTAAAAATTGAGGACCGGGTAAAAACAACACCGAGCTGTCGTGTTTTGTTGTGTAAGGAATGATTGAGGTCAAACCAATATAGTATGACAAATAAAAATCTCATTTTCATCAAAGGTTCAATTTGGTGTCCTCCCTCAGGGAATCCTCAGGGTATGTATATAATCCTTTATATATTCATGCATGTATACTATCTTCTACATAAAACTTTCATAGTTTATATTATATATACATACATTTTTCAACATATTTGGGAAAAAGCCACTCAAGTAATAGTATACATACATGATGGACTATCTCAAGACGTAGTAAATATACGGTGACCAGATATTTAAAATATTTTTAATTCATTATTTTGGTTTTCAATATGTTCGATATTGTAAGATAATATATAATAGCCATATCAACGAATATCTCTCGAAATCCATCAAGATTGAAATCAAAGAACACCTGGATGACACAGTGCGTCAGAATCCTGAGAAGGAGAAATGACCTGGAGGAAGAGGACATACAGAATAGAAGAATCTATAACCCGAGGACAGTGCCAGGGAGAAGAAAGATATAGTACGAAATAGACAGTCGATATTTCATAAGGTAAATAAGATGTCGGCTTTTTGATAAGGCGTTTAATGTGTCAGAATTTTTAAAAGCCTTATTTGTTATATAAAAATCAAACGATATCGTAGATATTTTTCGTAGAGTTTATATCTTAACTAAATGGAATATCTTTTTAAGAAAGTTGTTATACATTTTTTTACAGGTTGAAGTGTTAAAGTTAGGTCACGAAAATTTCTAGACTTTTTACTCAAACAAAAATATTTTTCTACCTTGTGGCTTTATGTGCAGGACCCTTTTTGGCACTCTTTCATCGCCCATTCTTTACACGTGTCCTGCCCATCGCAGCCTCCCTATTTTTATCACCTTTATAATGTTGGGGTCATTATAAATATCGTAGATTTCATCATTGCGTCGTATTCTCCAAGCTCCGTTTACCTGCACAGGTCCGAATATCCTTCTGAGTATTTTTCTTTCGAACACTAGTAGAGACAATTCATCTTTTTCACTCAATACTCAGCATTCAGAACCATAACCACGTACAGGGCGTAGCAACGTTTTGTAGATTGTGACTTTGGTTTTTCTAGACATCATCCGAGATGCCAGATGTCTTCTCAGACCAAAGAAGCATCTGTTAGCAGTATATATCCTTTGCTTAGTTTCAGTGGATGTGTCATTTACGTTAGTCGCAATCGATCCAAAGTAAGTAAAACTTTCAACCGTTTCTATTGTGTGGGCGCCTATGCTGATTGTTGTTGGGTTTTGGTTGCTATTAACAGACTTGGTGATCTGTGAGACGTTTTCTGAATGTGGCATAGTTACTTGTTATTAGACGCGTGTTAAATCATTATTTGACATAGTACCTGTAAGTTACTCGAGGAGTAATATAAAATAAAATAAAATTGCGTAGGTAACTAAAATTAAAACTGACAAATTTGAAAATTTGAAGCCACAGGACCTAAAAATGTGGTCCGAAGTATCGATTTTCACGGTTTTGAAAAAAAATGTTCTCTTGCAAAAATAAAGCTACTTTTTTTTCCATATTTTTTATAAACTGTTATGACATAGGCTACATCCAGTACTCAGATTATCTTTGGCTTATGTTTGTGAAAAAGTTTGTTTTAATTTTGTTTTCTCGGTTTTTTTTAATTCCCGGGATCGTAAAAAAACAGGGAACTGAGAAACCTCAGTGCATATCAGTGTAAATCTTTTTAATGTTTGCTTATTTATATATTATAGTTTCATAAATTAGAATGATAAGAAAGTAATTAGTGTGCATATTTGTGTACCTCCCGTATGTCTCAAGGTCATAGACAAGGGCCTTGCTTGTACAAAAACTTTTACATTCTTCATTTTTTATAATAATTATTAAAAAATGGCCATCACCTATAACAATATTTTATAGTTAACATTGTCATAACCAAAAAAACTGACGCTGTCCAAAAGGTTGCCAAGCAGAAGTGGAGCTGGGCAGGGCATGTCTCCCGAATCACAGACTCCAGATGGACTAAGAATGTGCTGGGATGGCGACCTAGAACGGGCAAAATAAGTGTTAAAGGGCCTCAAACAAGGTGGTCTGATGATATTAGACTAGTGACTGTAGGCGGATGGCTGCGGTCTGCCCAAGATAGTGAGCTGTTGAGGTCTCAGGGGGAGGCCTATATGCATTACTGGACGAAGGAGGGCTGAAGAAGCAGAAGAAAAATTGTAAAATGGTAGTCATTCGTGTACAACAATAGTTTACTTCAGTTTTTGATACAAAGTCTAGGATCCAAATGCACAGTCCTAGGTAACTAAATACCAACTCCTAACCTCACTGGAGTATTTGGTATTCTTAAGTTAGCAACTGCGGTACAGAGACAACACTAACTATGTAAATACTAAATACTACGTCAAACTAAAGGTCGATAGCGTAGAATGTCACATTATTGTGTAAGAAAAGAGATAAATAGTTTTCTATAGGTTTAGACTGACGTTTAAAATGTTTATTGTCAAACAACACAAACACATGTAACCAAGCTCACACTGACATCTCGATGTCGCGATTTTTCTGAAATTCCATCGAATTTTCGGGATCTCGTATAGATCGCTGAATAATCTGTTTGGTATTTGATTTGACAATATTATACCAAATACATATTTGACGAAATCGCTAAAATCATCATCCATCGAAAACATCTCATATTTTATTATTAAACCACTCGCGATCCCCGAAAATTCCTCGCGATCAACATTACTTTATAACAGTTCGCAAATGTTTGTTTACATCAACGCGGATGCGCTAAGTATTTAGTTAGATATGTCTCCGCAATGCAATAACTGCTGTCATTACAAAAAATTTGTAGCATCCTCCAGTTAGGAAGCCGCGTGATCTCCTAACATATGTAAGTGAGCGACTGTGCAATGAAAACATGGTTAGTATTAAGAATTTAGTATTTAGGTCGGACTCTGTATTCGGACCTAGTTTTCGATTCCCGTTGGAATGCCTTTTCTTTCACACAGTCCTTTGCACATTATTCTTTCGTGTCCAATTTGTGTTGGATGTTCAAAAAGCATGGCCACCATAATGACACCCAATTATTTGATTCTGAGGGAGCCATGTAAACGGATGGTTTCTCAGTTATTTTTATTCTTCTTTTGATCTGAGAAAAAATGGACCATTCTACGCAGACGTTGAATGCAAATTATATTCATCTTGCTGTAAAAAAAATATATTATTTTTTTGTCAACTGAGAGCTTTTTTCATTTATATATTGTTATCTTTTAAATATATCAAAGGAAAATGATGTTTTTGTAGTGACAGGTTCTCCCTGTTTCTTCTTATTTTATCATTTTGTTCCGTTTTCCAACTCACAATCTCTTGACTCGTGAGTAGGCGGAACATAATACAACTTGTGTCAATATTCAATGTTTAAAATGTCAATATAAAGAGATTTTCATCCAAATGTCGATTCGTTCAAAAGAATGAAATTCTTTTGAAGGAAGAGGCAGTTTAAATCCATGCTACGCGAGATTGAATGCAGAGTCTACTTTTTTCACGAGTTTTCCAACTTTGAAGTCAAAAAACACCAACTTAGAGGCTTCGCAGCATATATTTATTTATTTATTCTATTTATTTATTTATTTAAGGTTACAGACAGTTTTTTTAAATATACATATAAATTCAAATTTAATTACTAAACATAAAAACCAAAATAGTAACACCAATTACTAAATTACGATCTTACGAAAGAAAAACAAAAAAGACAAAGAAAGATAAAAAAAACAATTAGAATAAGATCAGTCAAAATTAATTAAACAATGGACAAGCTAAGAAATAAGGACAGGACTATGAATAGGAATGGGAAAAATTTGGAAAGGAAAATCACCGTTACGAATGCCTCAACATCTTCCTAAAAATGGTCGGTGGGCCAAACATGTCAAAATCCGCGAACTTTGAATCAAACTGATTACATGATCTATAAATAAATGCATTCCCTGCATAGTTTGTTCGTACAACAGGCATACTGAATAAACGGTCACTCCTTGTCAAACGTGCAGGAACTCTGAGATAATTTTTTTCTAATAATTTTTGAGTATCGACGCGATTATTCAATATATTGTATAAAAACATCATGTCTCTTATTGTGCGTCTCTTCTGTAAGGTGGGTAGAGAATACTTAACACAGCGAGATGAGTAGTCCGGGGAGTAAGTGTGTGATCTGTAATCGAGGTGTTTCACAAACTTTATGTTCCATATACGGATTTACTCAGAATTTGGAGTAGAACATTTCGTGTGTCTCTGTGTTTCGTGTGTCTCTGTGCAAACACAAGACATTACAGCAAGTTTTAAGACATATATTGTAAAAGTCTGTTAATTATTAGTAAAGATATAGGCGTAATAAAATTGCATAATTTGTTATTTTTCTGACAATTTTCATTTTTATGGCATCGAACAAACCAATGTAGGTACCTACATATTCAAAAAATGTCTCCATAACATTTGATATTTTTCACATGTTGGAACATGGTTACTATGGTAACGGACACATTCTGATATTCAAATAAAATTTGTTATAAATCGAATTCGAATTAATTTAGAACATCATTGTAGGTAGGTACCTACATACCTAATACTTACTACTTAAAAACCAAGAATATACTGATTTTGTATAGGAAAATTATTAAACTATTTTAGGTTAACTACACTACACATTCAATATACCTACAAACTATTTCCTATAGTGAAATTCTTCTTTTTTCTATGTAGACCTTTGGGTGATTTTTTCTACAAACTATTTCTTGGGGTTTAAATCTTCTTCCTCTTCTTTTGTGAAGACATTTGGGACAGTTCATAAATAAACTATTTCCTATAGTCTAATTTTTCTTTTTCTTAATTTATGTAGACCTTGGGTGAGTTTTTATACAAACTATTTCCTATAGTCTAATTCGTCTTCTTCTTCCTTTATGTAGACCTTTTGGTTAGTTTTTAAACAAACTATTTTTAAACAAACTATCCTTTAGTCTAATTCTTCGTTTTCTTATTTTAAGTAGATTTTGGGTGAATTTTATATAAAATATTTCCTATAGTTCAATTCATCTTCTTCTTCTTTTATGAAGACATTTTGGTCAGTTTTTTATATAATACATTTCCTAATGTGTAATTCTTCTATTTCATCTTCTATGTAGACCATTGGGTCAGTTTTTATTACAAACTATTTGTTATAGTTTTAAACTTCTACTCCTATTTTTATTTAGTCTTTTGGATTAGTTTTATGTCTAATAGTCTATTGTAACGAAATATTATAAACAACATGCATACTTGATGAAAATACATAAAAACGAATGGGATGTGACCAACACTAGAATCTTCTCATTACTTTTGTTCAATCAAATTTACACCATTTATTATATCATCATATATTGCTTAATTTTCAATAACTACACATTTCATTTTGATGACAATATATAAAAAATCGGGGTTGTGGCCATTGCTGGATCTTCACAACGTTTATATTCATATTAAAAACTATTTAACATAGCTTAAGTCTTCTTCTTCTGTAATGTAGACTTATGTGTCAGTTTTAAGTCTATCAGTTTTATTGTGCAAAACTATAATAAACTATATGCACACTTGACGAAAAATATAAAAACGAATGGGATGGGACCAACACTAGAATATTTTCAGTACTTTTGTTTAATCAATTTTTAAACCATTTCCCATCATCCAAAATTACTAAATATTTAAAACACATTATTTGCGTTCGATGACAATATATAAAAATAGGGGTTGTGGCCAAATCCAAACTCTTTACGACGTTGTCTTTTTATAATAAGTCATATTTAAAATCATTTCCCATAGTCCATGCGTGCAGAAATTGTATGTGCTTATATATAAAAGCAAATGGATTGTGGCCATCACTTTAAGATTTTACACCGCTTAAACTCAATTAAATTTCAAACTACTTTTCATACTACGGTTAAAAAAAATTATGTGTGACAATATTATGTAGGTATATAAACGATTGCTTATTCCTTCACTAATTTACATTCTTGGCCAACGGCGGGACATAAAAGCTAGATTTATGGGTTTATAGTTGGGTACTTATTTATTTATTTATTTATTTATATATATAGAAATAAAATATAACAATTTACAATACTTATAATAGCATACACAAAAAATATTTTATTCATATTACCCCCCAAAAAGAGCTTATACTAGTGGTTTGGGGGGATTCCTATATAAACTAAAAATTAATCTTCATGATCATAATTCATCAAAAATTAATAATGTACACAATATCAAAATAAAAATAAAGAACAGAAAAAAACATGCAATTAAAATACAGAACAGAAAAAAACATGCAATTAAAATACATTAAATATTAAACAATTCCATTAAGAAGTTATAAAATAAAAAGAGACTTAACAGCATTTTTATAGCTTTCAAAATCAGTTGTATTTAATTTATATTTACCGGTCAGCTCATTAAACCATTTAACACCTTGGTATGTATAATGGAGCTGGCCGGTAGTCGTTTTTAATAATGGTATATCAAGGTTTGTCTTTCTTCTTGGATGTTTTCTTGAATTAGAGGTTGGATATAAATTTCTTATGAAATGATCTTTAAATATCTGGTAAAGAGAGGCTCTTTTAAAAAGTGAATTTATGTTGAGAACATAAAAATCCTGATAATTTGGTTTGTTGGATAATCAAAAGGTTTCTTAAGGATGATTTTTACAATGGTGTTTTGGACTATTTGTAAAGGCTTTAAATTAGTTTTGAAAGCAGCACCCCATCCTATAATCCCATATTGTAATATAGATTGCGCAAATGCAAAATAAACCTGTTTTATTGATTTTAATGGAATTATTCGACGTAATTTAATGAATACATAATATAATTTTCTTATTCTAATGACTATTAAATTTATTTGTTCTTTCCATTTAATGTTGTTGTCGATCATGATACTAAGATATTTTATACTTTTCGTGCGGTTTAATTCAGTGCATTTATTCTGGCAAATCTCATGACTTTCATGATGATGAATTTTCAGGAACAGGTTATTAGGAGCATCTCCAACGAGCGTGAAGGGTATGAAAAATGTTTTGTCAGTATTTAAAGATAATAGGTTATCATTGAACCACTTTTATGCTATGTTAATGTCATTATTAGCATCTTTAGTTACCTCTCCCCAATTTATATTTTCATTCAGTATTATTGTATCATCCGCAAAAGAAATAATTTTTCCCTTAACATTGAGTTGAAGCAAATCATTAACGTAGATAATAAACAAAATAGGACCAAGAACGGTTCCTTGCGGAATTCCGAATTGAGATGTCTCGAAGTCACTTGTGAGGTCATTAATTCTGACAAACTGTTTCCTTTGGTATAAGTAGCATTGAATCAATTTTTTAGCATTTCCAGTAATTCCTATTGTATTTAGTTTATTAATCAGTTTATTATGAGACACACTATCAAATGCCTTACGAAGGTCGAGGAAAATTCCCAGAGATTTATGTCCCTTGTCAAGAGCCTTATATACATGTGTTATAAGTGCAGCAATAGCATCTTGTGTACCCATTTTTTCTCTGAATCCAAATTGATTGGGACTTAAAATATTTTTTTTATAGATATATTGTGTCATTTGCTTTTTAATAATCTTTTCTAAAATTTTGGCAATGTTAGAAACCAATGCTATGGGTCTATAATTTATTATTCTTCTATTTATATATTTTATTTTGGTACTATACATACTATCGCTATCGACTGTTGGATTTCATGCAACTAGTATACTTATGTTGATTTTTTCCTGGAATTTTATACTGAGAGAGAGAGAGAGAGAGAGAGAGAGAGAGAGAACTTCGTTCTCTTAACATATCGACATAGTATGAAGCTGGGATTTGTATGTAGGGTCTATATTTTACACGGTTTTTCCAATTTTGACAGGTTTTACAGGTAGGTTCGGGAACTTAACAGAAAATACCTAATACCTTCAATAAACGCCATATTTAAACAATAAAATGTTACTTAAATGTTTTTAAAGTTACTAAATAATTTTATGAAATTTTTATCGGTGCTTTTAAAAACAACTATAAAACTGGTTATAAAAAGTCTTTTTAATAAAGGAGATTGTTTATTTATGGCAATGAAATTTTGATATGCTACATAAACGCAGTAAAAATGAGATATCTCGTTTGAATTTTTGATAAAACAACATACAACAGGTTTAATATATAAGATTTTAAGACAAGAATATGCAATGATGTAAGTTTATTGTGTAGAGATATTCAATATCATGACAAGTGAAAGCGTCTACCGTGACTAATAACATTCCTCATTCGTGGAATCGATAAAATCCGTACGTGATATGTCAATATATAGATAACTTGAATATCTATACAATAGTATGTAGTCATTCTCAAGCTTCCGGAGCTAGAGAAAATGATGAATATAATATCACACGTCATGATGTTTCTAACTCAACAATTTATTCTCATAATAGTTCCATGGTACTGTCTCCTTTTCTGAAATTTGAATGTGAAATTATGATTTGTATAAAATCTCATTCTTCTGGGCCCTAACTGTGTTTCTATACAATAATAACGGATTGTTTTGAAGTAGGTATGATATATGGCAGGGGTGGCCGACTTGATTAGATCCAAGATCTAATGTTTACAGAGGAAGTCTTGTGCGATCTACCAATACATCTAATAGATCTATATATAACATACATCTTGAAATTTTAAATGAAACAGCATAGTTCAGTACACAATTAAGTACCTAGTATTTTTTTATTTTATTAAGAGGGAAAACATAAAACTGAAAATTATTCTTAGTTACTACTTATGTATATTAGTGTGAGCACTGCGTCTGAGCATCTCCCGCTAGATTAGCAAAATCAGGTTTGTAGTTGGAAATTATCAATCTTAAAGAATCCAGTGTATGAACGTCTGTCAAGCGAGAACGGTGTTTATTTTTTGTTTGTTTAAAGTAGGAAAACGCTGACTCACATAAATAATGTATGTTGAACCAAAACACGAATGCAATTGTTGAACACATTTCTTCAAACATGGATATTTCTTGTTGGAAACTAATGCCCAGAAATCTAGATCCATAAAGTAACGTGAACGTAACGTGATGGGTGCAGCAGTTGGTGATTACGTTGCGCAGTCTGTTCTACGTATTTATGTATGTTTTTGTTTTTTGCCTTGCCATGATCGACTGGACTAATAGTCGCGATCGACCGGTTGGCCACCCCTGATATATAGTGATCTCGAAACACCAAGACTAGAAAGAATCTTGCGATATGCGAAATATTACATACGTACCAAATAATTTCAATGATAAGTACAGATAGCGGCAAACAACATGAGAATGTCAAATGGATACGCAGATCGCAGTTTTGTGTTTTTTTGCTCGGTCAGTATAATGTGCAAACCGCCCCCTCCACGATGAAAATTCTTTAGATATTTGTCGGGAACTATAGAATGTAGTTATGATTTGATGATGTAATTTTAAACAAAAGCGCATAAAATTACACATTGAGTTAGTTGCATTCTTTATGCAAAATTCATTCGTTGCATTCTTTACCTTTTGTATATGCAAAAAAAATAAAAATATACATTTTAAGGTAGGCCTTTGTGGTTCGGTAAGTTAGCTATTTGATTCCAGGGCCAAAGATCCCAGATTCTATTCTCAGTGAAATAGGTGTTTCACAAATTTCGCGGCTTTTAATAATTGTATTTTGAGTCTTAATTTGAGAGAATATTAAGACCACAAATCTACAAAACGCGACAACACGTGGTTAAATTTATTAACTACATATATGGGTGTTGGCATAGCGATTAGCGAGTTGGTAAATAATCCTTTGGTTACAAGTTCGAATCCTGCCACGACCGATTTCGTTCACCTTTAGTACATTGATATATACGCTCATTTTGAGCAATGTTTGAGGATGTAATATACTTGATACATCAAGGAAATATTCGATTTTTTTAAATAAAAAAATTGCCCGTAAGTTGTCCGATAAACAAAACACAAAACAAATAAAAAATCTTTGAAAATATGTAGATTTCATTGTTTATAACTACCCTTTAATAAAAAATATAACATACTTATATGAATCTCCTTAAAACCAATGGGTTGTGGCCAGCAGTAAACTCTCCATTAAATATTAAGTGTTTTTTTCTTGTTGAAAGGGTTAAAAATCCCATATTGCATGTTTATGAAGTACATTTCTATTAGATTCCAAAACAAATATTATTTCCCCTGGGGGTACGAGATTTAAAAATATACCATATACAGACACAAACTCATAGTATGCACTCTCTACATAATACCTGTTAAGAATTTGATTTCCTTCACTCCAATAATCCCTCATTTTATTCTCATTGTGTATTTTTTTTTATTCACTCGTTTTTATTATCATATCATTATTGTAATTACTTACCTGCCTTCTGCTCAGTATACTTGTTTAAATATTTTTTGATTTACAAGAAAACATAATTGGCTAGCACCATATATAAGAACACAATTTATTAAGCTGTAGTATTCTGAAATAAAATGAATAAATAAAATAAGTACGCTTAAAAATTGTCTCATCATGGCTCTCCACTATTCCTTAGCAGTGGAGGGGAAGAAAAGTAGATATAAATGTATATACATAGAATTATAAGGTACAGAAGCCGCATGCAATATAAATTTCGAATTCAAATGTATGACAAGTTTTATTTAAATGTGTGTGAGGTGGTAGATCGGTTATCGAATCGGTAGGTGTACGTATACTGCATAGAAGAGATTTTACGTGTACTACTATGTGTTCTATGACTGTATTGACGGCCGGGCGAGTGAAATTCAGAACATTGTTCTTAGTGTTAGTTGTCATACTTTCATTGCGCTAACTAGGTATCTGTATCATATATAATCTAAGTGTATATAGTTGGAATCGCTTCTAAAGGAGTAAATATAAAAAAAAACTAGACTATAATCTACTTCACGTTTCTTATATGAATAAATCACAAGTTTTGGGTACAACGTACTTCCCATCATTATTTTGGAGTTTGGACGATCTCCAATACATTTATCACACTGCAAATTTAGTGAAACTAAAAAGGTTGGCAACGAGCATATAAAATCCTCGATTTTGTGTTTTTTTAGGGTAAAGTAGAATATGAAAGACATTCTTAGGCGACATTCATTGTCTAGACATTAAACCAGTGTTTTTTGTCGGCCTTCGTGGCTCAGTTGGATAGATGTTTGACTGCTGAGCCAAAGGCCCCGGTTTCGATTCCCGGTACAGACACATTTTTTAATACAATGCGCAAAGGACATTTAAATGTTGCCTATCTGTATTTTTATCCCATGTTGTCCACAGTGTGTTGTCTGGCATTTGATGCCGGTAATACTCGTATGTCCGTAAACATAATCATTATTGCCTTACGATCATATGTACTATTCCAACTGTCAATTTGTTCAAGAGAATTTTATTCTCTTAACATATCGACAAAGTATCAACCCAATATACGCGAGATTTGTATGCAGGGTCTATATTTTTCACGGTTTTTCCTACGTTGATGTCAAAAAACACCAACTTAGAGACTTCGCAGCATATATGTTCTATATATACGGATTTACTCAGAATTTGGAGTAGAACATTAAGTATTTCTGTGTATGTGTCCTTCCCCCTTTATAACTTTTGATCCGCTCAATGCACAGAGCCTAAAATTGGCTACATAGCGCCTGTATGCAAAAAAAATATTTTATAGGCTTCATAGCGCCTGCAAAAATACAAGGTGGGAATTTCAATTGACAAGACTTAATGTATGACATTCTCAAAAACACACAGCATGCAACCTGACTATGGACAACAATCCAATACTTTTAGATACCTAGGAATAGACCGAACAGAAGATTCTGACCTCTGCGAAGAAAGTCAGCTGAAGTCTCGGGCCCTTAAAAATCTATTATCTATAAAAATGAGGATTTGGCCATAAAGAGCAAAATGAAAATATTCAAGGCATGCGTAGCAGTGATGACAGATGGCGTGGAGGCACGAGCAGACTCAGTCAGAAATAAACAAATTCTGACGACTTCAGAAATGAGGACACTGAGAATGATAGAAAGTAAAACCTTGAGAGACCGAGTGAGGAACACCGGAATAAGGAAAATATGTGAGGTTGGTGATATCATCAGATGGAGTAGGCAGCGGAGGAGGTACTGGTGTGGTCATGTCCAAAGGGTAAACAGTACCAGACTTTCTTATATCGTTCTTAAAACAAACCCAAAGGTCTATAAAAGAAGAAGAATAAAATGTAAAATTTCAAACACACAGAAGTGCGACATGAATATTTTCAGTTTAAAAAGGCTTTAGACTATATAATATGTTTGGAAATCGTCCATATGAATCAAGACAAAACATTTATATTCAGAAAGTGTTGTAAGATATTATGATACTGATTTCGAAGATACTGATACTCGAAGTTTTTCTGAAATAGTTTACACTATGTAATATTGTTTTTTTTTTCACTCATTGTTAATATGAAGAATGTCCGTGAATATGAAGAATGGTCCGTGAATATGAAAAGCTTATCCGGAACTTGGAGTTGCCATTCCATCCCGATCTTGAGTATCTCGAGTCTCACAGTAGGCTTAAATCACGAAAACCTCCACTGATTACGGCGAAGACCTTGCTCGATAGCAATTTCTGTGTTGTCGAGTCCTGGAGGTCTAGATGGGAGGCGGCATCGGACCCAGTGTTCAGCCATCTACCTTGCATTACGAGCAAACCACCTGGTTTCAACAAACCCCGAAGAATCTGGACAGCACTTAACCGAGTGCGGACTGGACACGGCAGATGCGCCGAGTTTCTCCTTCAAGTGTGGATGGCAGGACTCTCCTGAGTGTGACTGCGGTGCGGAGAGGCAGACTGTGAGCCATGTGGTGTCTGAGTGTGCTTTAAGAGCCTTTGGGGGGGACCCCTCGGAATTTATGGTCCTGAGTGAAGCAGCGGCCAATTATTTAGAAAACTTAGATTTTATTTTTTAACTTTTGACGGGCACTACAGTGCGACATATTGTTGTGATATACTAACTTTGTGACCATAAGATAAATAAATAAATATGAAGAATGATTTTCTTCTTGTTCTTTTATGGCCATGTTGAGGATCAAAAGGATGAAGATGACCAAGTGGTTACATAATCAACGATTCAAAAGATCAGAGAGAGAGAAATTAATAAAGTCTAATATTTGATGTATTAAAGGAATTATTATTATTATTTACGAGAACTCAAACACGTATTTGTGTTGTAGTTAAACTTGATATTTTTTTGAATGAGCTGGCTTTAGGTCAGGCTCAAGGATTGCGCAGGGTCCATGTTAATCTTCTCTGTATCGTTACAATTTTAGTATATGTACTGCCGAAGCAAGTACAAAGGCTCAAGGATTCGTGTGAAAATAAAAAAAAATTAAAGAACTCGTGACGTGAAACTTAAAGAAATCACGTATATCT
Organism: Molanna angustata; assembly: GCA_963576475.1. Lineage (NCBI taxonomy): Eukaryota > Metazoa > Arthropoda > Insecta > Trichoptera > Molannidae > Molanna > Molanna angustata. The sequence continues at coordinate 3,829,707 of OY754965.1, forward strand.
GTATTCTCTCTGTCTATAATAGTATTTACACTTTTTCACTGATTCCAGTACATTTCAAATTCACATCACATCCGTCTTTCTTCAGTCAAAGAATGTAAAAAGCATCTAACATCCTTTCATTAGAACTAACCCATGAACATGAATGTATTAACTCAACATCCGGTGCGTACAAAAACTTTTATTTTATAAAAATCAAAATAAGATACCTAAATAACACACTTTCACTGAGTACATATTCTTCTTATAGTCAATCGATTTAACGTGGTCAGAAGTTTTGAAATAGACTATATATGACACGAAAAAATCCGAAACACAATGATGTATGGAAAATTCGTGAAAACTCACCCAACTCGATTCTTTCGCATTGTTTAGATAAAGGGTATAAGTTGGTATTGTTGGATGTCTTCAAAATATTTAAAGCGTAGTAAAATTTCAATTTATTATTTGATATCACATCATTGTCCTAAATATATTGAATGTGCTTTTGACAGTATGTCAGTTTAAAAAAATGATACAAGTAGGTAAATAAGCCAAAAATGAAATAATACATCTAGCGCAGTTCAGGGGTGACATGTGTGCGTGACACCGTCACCTCATTTATAGAACTGTTGTTTTCATTGTTTACAAAAAATCAATTACTCAATAGATGGCGTTACAAAAAGATTTCTTCGTTATTTCATAGATGGCAATAGTAAAAACAGTTTTTTTCAAACGATCTGTCACAAAAATTGCATTGATCAGAGATCTCAATAAGAAGGCATAATTGGTGAACGTTGTGCAAGCGAATAAAGTGATCACGTAAACCAGCCGATGACAGTTTGCAAGCCCTTTAGGTGCCTTGAGTTCCTGGTTCTTCTATAATATTCTAACTTGTAAAAAATTGTCAAAAATTTTATGTCAATTTGATTGTTGTTTATAATTTTTTTTGCATATTCTTCTTCTTTATCATTTCCCGTCTTAGTCGGAATATTTGTTATGAACATTATCTTTAAAATATTTATTGGTTTATTATTCAAAAACATTTTTTTTGTTGTGTGTGACGACGGTTCAGTTATTTGCATTTTTTATTGTATTGATAAATAAACAAGTAGGAAAACCCAAGGATTTGCGCAGTCTCTTACTCAACCCTTTTTGAGAACATTATAGGACGATTGTCCTATATATTCACCCCCGAAGTGACCAACAGCACAATGACTACTACCAAAAATATTTCATGCCACTATCCCTAAGAGTCCAACCCCTGCTGAAAAAAAAATAGACGCAAAAAGGTCTATGGAAGAGTAGGTATATTAATCAGCCATTGTAATCTAATAAGTATCGAGTTTTGATGTGCACTTGTCAGTTCAGTATATTGTACAAATATCATGGTTGTCAATTTCAATGTTTTTTTTATAAAATCTCAATTATCAATTAGATAATGGCCGTCTGATAATTTAATGATATTAAATAACATTAATTTCTAATTTAGATATTCCTTGAAAAATCCGAGTTTATCTGGAATGGCCTACTCAATGTAATATAAATTTTAAGCAGTATATATATGAAACTGTACACAATATATATTTAAACATAGATTGGTTTCATACTATCTGTTTTATTATTGAATCATTCAATATCTTAAAATATATCTGTTTCAAATTGAAAATATCTACTAATAAATTGATCTATATTTATTTTTTTCCAGATTGAATAAGAAAATTACAGGTGGAGTACCCAATATCAAAATCTTTGAAGTTTCAGAATTTTCGGGAAATATAGAATTATTAAAATCACATCATTATTAGAAAAATGTATTATATTTTAAATTTATACCAAATCGTTAAGTATAATTTAGAAAAACAAAAACATAATACAAATTCCATATGTAGCTATTCTGAAAACATGTAGAACAATTAATCATACTATCATGGTATATGTGGGGTAACCAGCGACAGGTGTGCTCGTCAGCGACCAGTCTCGTCTCAGCTAAAAACGAAATATTCAAAGGGGCTGGTGAACCTTATTGCTGAACTTTTCGAGATGTTATTTTGCCTCTTTGTATTACCCGGCTCTAATTGGATACCCGGAAAAAGTGATAAAAGAAAAGAGTGGACACACCATTCTTACGACATCATTTAGATTAATTTAGTTATTGTTGATAAACTAAAAATTATGAACTGCCACAAAGTTACCGCCCAAACCATGAATATTTTTGATATTTTTTAAAAGTATTATTAAAAAGCAAAAAAGTTTTATAAAATTGTAGGTACTTGAAATAATTGCAGAACTCAAACGTGTAGAGCATTGAAAACCACCAAAAATTCTTAACAGTCTGCTTGTCATAGATTTAGATAATATAAACCAGCGGCCCGGTATTACAGTCGGTCCTCAACTTATTGAGTTTGTTAAACTCAAGATTAATGTTAAGGGGAGATTGAATCCATTTCCGTATTACAGTGCAATATGACATGTCAGTTACTAAATCTTCAACTATAGACATATTTTACTTTTTCTGTGGTTATTATCTGTCAAATTTTAAATAACTTCAAATAATACGAACTACAAAACGGGACGCTACGACTTGAAATACTATTGTTTTACTATCCAAGATGGTAAATTTAATATTTTTTACCAAAATAATGCTTTTAAATGCCCATGTTCAATATGGCTGTCAGTTTGTTTTGTTGTGTGGCGCCACCGTCGATACAACTAACGCCTCGAGTGATAGAAACTGAAACTACACGCGTTGCCTAGCAAATGACAGAGATCCGCCAGAAACGTTGAGTTAAATATTTGTCGTTTTAGTGACGTATTTGAGGGACGATTAGGCCTAAACGGACACTGTAATACGCTATATTTTTGTAAAACTTGAGTTTAGCTCTTAAACTGAGACTGTAATACCGGCCCATAGTTTGTTAGATATTCTAAACTTTTTTTCGACTTGTATTTTTTTTTGCTATCAGATAAAATAGTTTGTTATATTTAAGAAATAAAAAAAACTGTGCATATTAAAATATATTCTTATTGTTGCTTAAAAAGACAAATATACTATTCAAAGCCTTACTTTCTTTTTAATTAGTACTGAGAGATGACATAAAACCTTCAAGAACAAAACAAGGACAAAATAAGAAACACAAAACATTGAGTGGATAATGAAGTAAATAGTAACATACAAAATTGAATTATGTAATCCTTTATTCAGAATTTGTTAATTGAATGAGACAGTTAAAACTAATGTAATATCATGTACCCAATGTCTGGGAACTGTCTCCTTAATTAGAGGTTGTTTATATTTTTTGTTAAACAAATACGATGTGTAGTTTATTGTTGCTCCTCTTTTAATTGAAAAATGTGCTAATAGAAAAAGCAAATACTAATAAAATTGAAAATAGAAAAATTAATATAAGTTTTCGGTCAAATATTAAAAACTCATGTGATGATGGAAAAAAAATATGTAGCATAAAAATATATTAATTTTGGAAAAATACAAAACAATAAAAAAGGACGAAAATAATCCAACTGTCGATTCGTTCATGAGAATTCAATTCTCTGAATGAATCGACATTATTAAGCCAAGATGCGTGTACGAAGGAACATTTTGTATGGTGTAGTGGACTTTTTGCATGCTAATAACACCAACTAGAGGCCTCGCAGCATATATGTTCCCATACATGGATTTACTCAGAATTCGGAGTAGAACATTTTATGTGAGTTTAGTGTGTCTGTGTGTCTGTCCCCCCCCCCTTATAACTTTTGATCCGCTCAATTCAGAGAGCCCAAAATTTCAGAATTTATAAACAGTTATAGGCCTACAAAACTTTTATACTCAGAATAGTGAATTTTTGGTTTATTCAGGGGTTATCAACTTTTGAAATTTTTGTTTATTTTTCAATGTATCTCAGAAACCATAAAAGCTAGAACGCTGAAATTTGGTATAAACATAGACAAATACTAAATCTCAAATTCGTTGTTTTAAAGAAATTCCAGGGTTTCTCAAACATTTTTTATTAAGAAAAATATTTTTTTTATGATAAATTTATGAGTGTAACTGCCTATATTTCCATTTTTTTTTAATATCAAAAAAGGCGAAACACCCCAGCTAGATAATTTAATTTTCTATAAAAAATATTAACATTGTGTTAGCACATCTCAATTTTTTTTTAACAATTTTTATAATAATTGAATTTGGTGACGACATTGCTTCATACAATTTGTATGGCAGTCGCCTATACACAATATGTAAGAAGACTTAATAGTTTGATAGGTGCTTAATCTCCTAACATACATACATACCATCATGCTGTTTTCATATTCTGTGTAGGATCAAAGGACTGACCTCCATACTATCCTATCTTGACATACATACCTAGGTACATGTGTTGTATTGAAAACCAAATATCTTAAAATATTAAATAATTTGTATTTATGGGTTTATAGTTTGGTACTTATTCTTCAACTATACATACTATCGCTATCGACAGTTGGATCTCATGTGTTACATGCAACTAGTTTAGGAAAAAAAAATCTTTACGAATTTTTGTTTGTCGATTAGCAATATATGTACATCAATAAAAATTAAAACTCTATGTTTTCATTCTATTTGATTGAATTTCGTCATGTAATTTTAATTATATTATAAATACATACAAACATACCATTACCCCATGAACCACACGAGGTAGGCAGAGATAACCGAACGCCGAATATTTCTATCATGACGCACATTGATCGCCCCGTCAAAATTCATACATTGTCTTTTACATGTTCGTATGTTGTTCACACTTCTTGGATTTCCACCTTTCAGAATACCATTTACATGGTCGTGCCATTTCATTGACGTCTTATTCCATTCCCGTGCCTTGTATATTTTCTTCGTCAGGCGATCCTCATTCATTCTTTCCAAGTGGCCAAACCATCTCAATGTGTTAACTTTCATTCAATTAACTAAACCGTTCTTCATCTTATATTATTTCCTTTTGTCCTCGTTTCGTACCCTGTCATACATCGTTCTATTACAAATTCGTCTTAGCGATCTCATTTCAACTGCATTATTTATTCTGCTTTCGTGCACTTTACTCCATGTCCAGTATTCAATTGCATACGTCAAGGTTGGCACTACGATTGCATTATGAATGGCATTTTTGGCATCCTTTGATATTTTGCGATCTTTCGGTCTAAATACTTCATTCAATCTGTTTCCAGCCATAGCTCTTCTTTTGATTTCGAGGGTTTAAATTTTCATTTCAAAAATATCTAATATCTTATTATTTTTAACTTTTTTATGTGTTACTAGTATCTTGATGTTCAGTATATGTTTCATTTAATAAAAAAAAAAAAAACAATGGCGCTACAGCCCGGTGCGAGCCTTGGCCTCCTCAAGAAACTGCCTCCATCCCGCCCTGTCAGCAGCAAGTCTCCTCCAATTTGTCTGTCCGATCGCTCTTTTATTTCCCTCGATGTCGTACTTAATTAAATCGTAATAGTACCTAATTAATTAATTGAAAATCACAGAATGTTTTAGTTAATTTTATTTTTCGCGCCAAATGTTTATTTTACTCGTGCGTTGTATGTGCAGAAAAAAAAAAAAAGCTGTAGGTAGAAGTAATTAAATAATTAATTATGAATAAAGAAAATAATTTAATATAATATATGTAGTTTAAATACTCGGCGGATATTTTGTGGTTGTTCATATTAACCGTTTTGGCATGTGAATTTTGCCCTAAACCACTATATTTTGAGTCACTATCGACCGGCTTGTTTAGACGGTCGATGGCAGGACAGCACTGCCGAAACATGTCGCATAGTGACTCAAAATATAGTGGTTTAGGGCAAAATTCACATGCCAAAACGGTGAATTTAATATATTTTAATTACTTGGATTTCATTAATTATTCAGTAATTTGTAAGCCATCAAGAGATTTAATCAAGTCTGATGTTGAGATAATTCGTAAATCAGTTAGTATACATAATTATAAAATATTATGTAAATGCTTAACATATTTTAGAAATTCGATTTCAAAATACGTTATTTGAGTTTATTTGTCCTCTAAACTGTGGATTAAGAGCCCACGTAATAATTAAATAAAATAATAAATTAAAGCTTAATCTGGAAGATTAATGTAATTTGATTTTTCGTTTAGGATAGGTTGCCAAGAATCGATATTTCAGTATCAACTTAAGACTTATTTACCGTAAAAAAAGCTTAAATATTTTTTTGATGTATCCTAAGGACATTCTGAGGGCGGTTGATAATTTATTCAAATTTAATTATCCGTGAATATCAATAATATCTTATCAGAGAGGTTCAAAACAATATTTAAAATTAGGTAAAATCAAACCATCAGGAAAATAATTATGTTACCATGTTTTAGTAAAACATATTATGTATAATTAATTGGGTTATATACATGTATTTTTTTTAACATTAATGCTCAGGAATCGTTAGAGTTGATAGTGTAGCGATACGGCGCTTGGTAACCGTGCAGCCAATTACATATGTTTTTTTCCCGCTAGCGACGGCCTCGGCCAATTAGCAACGACGGATGATTCTAGAAAATAGGTCGAGAAAGGATATAAGAAGCCGGTCGGTCGCGCGCCAACCAGTGCTGATTATTTCCTCTCTCTTTTCATTATATTTATATACTTAATATCATTCTATCGTTAAACTAATTGATTGTATATAAGTAAAATATTTGATTCTGCACATCAGAGCCTGGTGCCTTTTGTATATTATATTAATTGATTAATTAAAGTTAATTCACGAGTAAAATAATGTTCTCGTATATTTTTAACATGTGTCGGTTAATGGTAATTAAACCTAGTTGATTACAAACCCTAACCGCAGTTAATGTAATTCAATTTACATAATATATACACATACATAATACAATATACTTCACGAGTAAATACATAATTGGAATGTATTTATATTTAAAAGATTATGTAAATAATGTTATGTAATACATTCTGTGAATTTGCCAACAAATAAAAATAAATTAAAAAATAAATCAAATAAAAAATATATTAATAGTATGATATTTAATACCGTACACATATTACAATATGCAGTTCAGGGACCTTCTTAGAAACTTGATATGTTTAGATGGGTTGGTGGCAGAGCGTTAGATTAGTAATTCAGAGGCGGGAGTTCAAATTTCATCATGTCTCCACTGAATTCGTTCACCATTTTAGTACCTGTGGGATTGTTGCCACCCAATGGTGTCCCCTTATAGATCGGAGCTCTTCGTGGCCTCTTCAAGATCCCTTTGGTCACGCGGATTTTATGATCTCGAAGAACAATTTTAAAGCCAATGAAGTTTTGTCATAAGCTATGGTGTCTTACTATTGTTGGATTCCCAGTAGGTCAATATTTTACAGAGATCTTGGCCATATCCTGATAGTATGAAGACGAAACCAACTGCAGAAACATTGACACAATATAGGAACTATAATTTACGGACGAGGCCAATTAATAGTTCCTTGTACCTTGAGCAAGTGGTGAGTTTATTGCCGTATTTCTTTCGAGTGTTTTTCAGTGTTTCCAGCTCAGAGATATGATATTTGTGTGAGAAGTAAATTTAAATAAATTACTCCTCTGAATTCTGAATTTAAATACATATATTATGTATATTTCAGTATTCAAAAATTATACCAATATGGTGTTACTTTCATACTAATCTATTTAAGGTTATCCACATAATATGATTGTTATTCCACACATTTCAAGCCTATAATATTCTATTACACGCTCATCATTTATTCGTTTTATGTGGCCAATCCATGTTGCCATAATATTATGTATTCACTTTATCTAAAAGGCAGATGAAATAGCGAGAATATATGTAGGTATTTGGCAAGGTTACAGGCAAAAGCCGTAATTAAGATAAATATTTTTTGAAATGTATTCAATGACATACCAACGTCGATTTTTCTTTTTGAACTATGGTCAAAGATTGTCGATTTAGAGGGTTCTATGAGGTAATCTTCGTGGTGTGCATTTATTGTCGCTCATTTAGCGTTCTATGAAGGGGCTGAATACATTCCCCATATTAAGAGCGGGTGGTGAAAGACCACAAATGAGATGGAGCCGAATTCCCATATCTCAGAAACGGGAGCCGTGAACAATCGGACGTTTAGTTCTGATAATTCATTCACAACCAATAACATTGCTTACTATTTTGCCACGAAATTGATTAAATGAACACCTCGGCACAGGATTTCTTGGTGTGGTGAATATTGTACCTGCGCAATTACACACTTATCAGTAACACGCACACACACTCATTTATACACACATACTAAATTTTGAGTAAGTTATTATATTGTAATTTTCATTATTTATATTTTGAAATGAAATCACTAAGAAGAGTATGTAATAGAACGATATATGATAGAATAATAAATGAGGACATAAGGAGAGAATGCAATGTCGGCCTTCATGGCTCAGTTGGTTAGGTATCTGACTGCTGATCCAAAGGTCCCGGGTTCGATTCCCGGTGGAGACACAGTTTTTAATTGTGTTTTCAGTCTGGATCTGTGAGACGATTAATATCGTTAGTCTCCAGAATGTGGCAACTTGTTATTGGGTGCGTGTTAAATCAACATTTGACATAGTACCTGTTAGTTGCCCGAGAAGTAAAATAATGAAATATTATATGTAACATGAAAGTGAATGCCTTGAGGTGGTTTGGACATATTGAAAGAATGAACGAATGCCCAAAAAAATATACATGGGTGTAAGAAATGGAGTGAATAGCAGGTGTCGCCCCAGATATGGATGGCATGACCATGTGAATGATATTTTGAAAGAAGGAAACATAAAAAGTTTGAACAATCGACGAGCATGTATGAGACGATGCGTGGATGTAAAGGAAGCCAGATATGTGTGTAAAAATAATAAACTTATGCTCAGTTTAGACAATGAATAAAATAATAAAAAAAATGTAGGTACATCCTTCATTTCTAAATTATTTTATGGAAAAAGTGGTATTCATACATTGCCCGCAATATCATACGGATATTTTATCTTGGGGAACAGTAAAAATGTCGTAAAAACATTCTTCAATACCTTTTACCGGAACGCCACTATATTAATAAAGAAATGTTGGGGGTGTCTCAAAGGAATAGTAAAGTCAGTAGTCGGCAAAAATGATCCAAATTTTGCTACGAGAATCATTCGGAGACATCTCTCAACCAGAATATTATAATATAGTTCATTCATCGCGAATTTCTGCTAAAGTGGGTGGATACGCCAAAACCACCCATTCACAATACAAAACTATTCAGCTTTCGAGGCATTATAAGATTAGAGCTTAGAAAACGCACAGGTCATTTTACCAATGTCGGAAAAGTTCTCAAAGTTGACATTAAACGCGAAAATTAAAACATAAAAAAATAATAAATAGGATTCAAAATCATAAAAGTAGGTAAAAATATGTTGCCATATTAAATAAATTATTTGAAAATGTGATCAAATGGCTTGACAAATACGAATACATAATAAACTTATTCCGTACCTCAAATGGCAATAATGTTGATAAAATTTTTCCTGCAACCAATTTCTATTCAACTTATAAAGCAACTTGCTCACGCGAGTCTCTATCATCATTAAAGACCAACTAAACCTAACCTAAAATCATACGGGGTGTAATAAAATACGACAACGAAATAATAGTATGATGTGTACGTAAATCTCGATTCACGTTAATTTTTTGGTGAGGTTTAGTTAGTCCTTAATGATGATAGCGACTCGCGTGAGCGAGTTGCTTTATACATTGAATGAAAATTGGTCGCAGGAAAAATGTCATCAGCACCTTTGGCATTTGAGGTTAGGAAAAAGTTTATTATGTATTCGCATATGATCACATATTTCAAATAAATAAGATTTCAATATATTATTTACATAAGTAATTGTATGATGCTTTCTATTTTTAATACTACTTTTTTATTATTTGTGTTGAAAATTTACGAGTTTAATGTCAATTTTGACAGCTCATACGACATTGGTAAAATGACCTGTGCGTTTTGCAAGCTCTAATTATTATAAGCAAGGTCATGGAAAGGTATGGATTCGCTTTAAGTTCAATTAAAGAAAAGTTGAACAAGTTTCAGGAAAATATTTCTGAATTATTAATATTTATTAAGTACATATTCAAATTTCATATTTTTCATAATAAAAATGCTTAACTATTCAAAGTTTTTGTGTTAACAGGGTGGAGATCCCTATTTAAATTAATGGACAAATATATCCAAAGTGTTTTCCTACAAAAAATCGATTACAATGACCGAACATTTTCGTCCAGCTGGCTCGGAATTATCAATGTCTAAAATGAAACTAACCAATTTAAACAAAAATCATCCTACATTACAACATTTACAGCGTTGCCACCTTTGTGGGTGGAGACACGATGATTTTACAATGTTGTTTCATGATTTTTGTTTTAATTAGTTTCATTTTAGACCTAGAAAATGCCGAGCCACCTCGGCGAAAACGTTTAGTCATTAAAATCGAATTTTTGTGAAAAAAAAACTTTGTTAATAATTGTTCATTAATTTTAAAAATACTTACATTGATAATGAAAGACTAGTAAAATACTAGTTGCAAGTTACACATGAGATCCAACAGTCGATGGCGTTAGAATATTTGAATATTAGAATATTAATGGCGTTAGAATATTTGAATGTTAGAATATTAATGGCGTTAGAATATTTGAATGTTAGAATATTAATGGCGTTAGAATATTTGAATATAAGAATATTAATGGCGTTAGAGTGTTTGAATATTAGAATATTAATGGCGTTAGAATATTAGAATATTTAGAAAGTATATTTGAAAAATACGTACCAAATAATAAACCCTAAATTCCAAATTTTTGTTTTTTATTGAAAATTAAATTATCTAGTTGGGATGTTTTAGTGTTTTAGGATATTTACAAAAAATGGAATTATTGGCAGCTAAAATTGTAACAAAAAATATTCTTCTTAGTAAAAAAGTTTGAGCAACCCTGGATTTTTTTTAATAAAAATCGATCACGCACACAGACACACTTGATGTTTTACTTAGAATTCCGAGTTCCTCCATATTTTTATAACAGTTATACTGCGACGCCCTCAAGGTGGTGTTTTTGACTTCAAATTTGAAAAAAACATGAAAAGCATATGATTCGCTAACTCCACCACCACTCTCTTTACATATGGGGACTGTGTGTTCACAGAACGCTAAGTGAGAGACGAGAAAAAAATGCATAGCAAGAAAAGTAGCTCATGGAGCCCTCTAGATTAGTAATCTCGGCACTATAGTGCAAAGGAACAATCGACGAATGTGAATGGAAGATTCAAACTCGTGGTCTGTCATTGACTTCAGATCTTTTTAAAGGAGAAACATCAGGGGTATGACCAAGATCTCACAAGAATCAATAGTAAGGCAACAAAACTTCTTCTTATCAAAAAATCCGCGTAACCAATGGGATCTTGAAGAGGCCCACGGACAGCAACGAGGAGCTCCAATCTAAAGAGGACACCATTGGGTGGTAACAATCCCACAGGATATGTTCCGAGTTATGATATTATAGAACTCCATAAGATAATTATATCCATGTATTGGTTATCATGAGTGATTTGATTCCTCCTGACCATACAGAATCCCACATATCCTGGCTTGAAACTTTGTCCATCTGTCAAGAGAAATAGATTCTATTGAATAAATCAGGATAGTTGGATTAATTTCTCCCTAAAATTGATTTACTTATTACTTCTCGGGCAACTTACAGGTACCATGTCAAATATTAATTTAACATGCACCCAATAACAAGTTGCCACATTCTTAAATTTACGTTGTTTATCGTCCCATAGATCCAGACTGAAAACACAATTAAAAACTGTGTCTCCACCGGGAATCTAACCGAAGACCATTGGATCAGGAATCACATACCTAACCAATTGAGCCACGAAGGAGACTGATTTTAAATATTAATCATTGGCTAGTGGAAATTGCTTATGGGCAATAACGTTAAGTAAAATTATTTTTTGAGTAATAAAAGGATATTATAATATTGTCTTTAGGATAATGGCTCAGTTTGTTTGACATATAATTCCAGGGATTGATTTCCTGTAGAGTTACAGATTCATAACGGGTTTTTAGTTATATTATAATATTGTCTTTAAGATAATATTTTGTCAGGGTTTGTTTTCCTGTAGATTAACAGATTAATAACAGGTTTTTTACAAATTCCAGGGTTTCTCAAACATTTTTTAATTAATTCAGTTTTATTTTCAAGGAAGTAACTTAGTGGCGTCATTATAATTTTTATTTTAAAATATAAATAATAACTTAGTATACACCACTTATGAGTCATAAGTGGTGTATACTAAGTTATTATTTATGTTATAAAATAAAAACTTTTAATTAAGAAAAATAAAAATAATAATTTTATCATAAATTTATGAGTTTAACCACCTATATTTCGAAATTTTTTAAAAAATATCGAAAAAAGCTGAAACACCTCACCTAGATAACTTAATTTTCTCAAATCATCTCAATTTTTTATAAAAATTTAATTTAGTGACGACATCGCTTCATACAATTTGTATGGCAGTCGCCTATACACAATATTATGTAAGAATACTTAATAGTTTGATACTTTATCTCCAAACATACATACAAAACCATCATGCTGTTTTCATATTCCGGGTAGGAAAAGAGGACTGACCTCCATCAACACCTAGTTTATAGTTTGATTCTTATTCTTCAACTATACATACTATCGCTCTCGACAGTTGGATCTCATGTGGTACATGCAACTAGTGTATGTAATTCACGTCTGAATAGCTTTTCGGGTTAAATTCGGATTACCTTTATCAAATTCTCTTAGAAAATATTTTATGTACGTATATCAGTCATATAATTAATCAACAAAGAACCCTATTTCTTTATTTGACGAAACAATCCGAAATGAAGACATTAGGAAAATAAATGACTTGAAGTTATCTCATCTTGGGAGATCTTTTGTGTGTAGAATATGCGCATAAAGGGAAATTTGCCTTTTGAATAAATCTACCTAGATTCGAATGATTCATTTGTTTACTCACTCAAAGTCTATATCTTCAACAACATTGTATTGTGATTAGGGTTTGCAAGAATAGTATTCGAAATATAATCCAACTGTCGATTTTTAATCTCCACACAATAGAATAGTGGAGAGTCATGATTTCACAATTTTTAAGCGTATTTTTTTACATCAATTATCAACGGGTATCATCTTGAGAGTGCACACTGTGAGTTTCGTCGTGATGTGTTTGTATGTATGGCGTATGGCGTACGGAATTATCCTTTTTGTGTCCTCTCTCCAGCCCAAACTATAATTTCGATCGACCTCATATTTACATCGTATGTGTAAAGTGCATAGACCTAAAGCTGATTAGTTTTCCATAGATATTCATAAATTTCTTCTCTATGATTTCATCTGTCCAAATTTTCAAAATGCTCTCACGGTCTGGAAAATCGAGAATTTTGTATACTGTTTAAAATTTGGATACAACAAAAATTCACTTATCAAAAAGGCATTCAAGGATTGTCAAAATTTAAAGAAACAAATCTATGGTTTGCCATATCAATGTGAAATAAATTTCATCTTTGTATGAAAAATGTATATAAAGGCCCCCATTCACGATCGTGCCATCCTTCCAAGTGGCTTGCCATCACTCCAAAATGCGCTCGTGAATGTCAAATCCCGCGCAGCCCAATTGGCCTGACACACCAAAATGGAATTCCAAACGATCGAAACTCTATAGTACCGCGAAAACGACGCGGCGTATCCTGTCGGTACGGCATGGCATGCTCGTGAGTGTGAAAACCAGCGGTACATTGCGCAATCTCACTGCGCCGAGCTGTTTGACACTCTCGTGAATGCGAAAATACAACATTTTCTCTTTTTTTTATTTTTATATATAAACAAACCGCTAAATAGCAGTTGTATAAATCTCATCATCAGAATTATAACTCATTTTTACTTGAAAATTAAAAAATAAAATAGAAATTATTAATGCGAAAGCTACTAATTTTGATGGCTCGATGGCGCGCCCGTGAGTGTGATGAAAATTTAAAAATGCTCCAAATAGAGCCGATGCATATGGAACGACGCCGAATGGCACGATCGTGAATGGGCTGCTTAACAGAAGTAAAATAGCTCATATTGATATTGTCTCTATAGACAAGTGTATTTTTTACTCTCCACTTCTATCTTCCTCAAGGGGTAGGCAGTGAGAACCGAACATCGCATTTTTCTATCTTGACACATACATCGCCTCCTCAACATTGATACACTGTCTCATACATGCTCATATTACTGGTAGGTAATGCAATTTTACTTAAAATTTCTCAACAGGTATCATGTAGAAAATGCATACAATGATTTCCATGACAATTTTTTTGGGTGTATGGTGTATTGTGAAAACTTTCTTCCTCTGGGAATCTTATAATTGTTTAATAATCTAATAGAAAATACTTCATAAAAATGCATTTAGAGATTGTCAACATTTTAAGAAGAAAAAATGGACGCTTACTATAGTGTGGAGAGTCTAGTGTTGGCCACAACCCACTCGTTTTAATTGAGACACCGTCACCTCATTTATAAGGACTCTTGCTTTCATTATTTACAAATAAATTATCTTGCTAGTAATGCAATTTTACTTAAGATTTCTCAACAGATATATGTAGGAAATACATACTATGAGTTTCGTGACTACATTTGTGTTTGTATGTGAAAAATTTTGTCCTCTGGGAATCATATACATATGTATAATACTGTCACTCAATAATCTGGTTGGTTAGAAGAAATTGCCTAGTGGCAATAAGCCCGCCAGTGTGCATTATATTTGTTTATATTTTGTACAAAAAGTTAAATAAATATATCTGCTTAAGAATCTTATAGAAATGTGCTTGATAAAAATGCATTTAGAGATTGTCAACATTTCAAAAAGAAAAAATGAACGTTTACTGTGGTGATGGCCACAACCCACTCGTTTCAAGAGAATTTATTTCTCTTAACATATCGACAAAGTATCAAGCTAAGATAAGCGAGATTTGTATGCATGGTCTATATTTTTCATGGTTTTTCCAAATTTGAAGTCAAAAAACACCAACTTAGAGGCTTCATATGGATTGACGCATTATTTTACGCCATTTAATCAATATGGCATCTTGATTCTTTAACGCATCAAATGGGTTGTTCGGGAGTGTTTACCACTACTATATTTTTATAATTTTTTTACTATATGTACGTAAATGATGATGAAGTAGAAGTCAATTATTTCATATTATTATTTTTCCTACATTTTATCGCAAGTAAATACTATTGATCCGGTAAATTATAGTGAGTCTCTTTTATTTCATCATAAAACAGTGATATTATCACTTAAAAAAATATTTATTTGTTTTATAGTATTTCGAATGATCTTCGACTATCACTGGCAGCAATTTCGAATACTCGAATACCTTCTTTTGTCGAATATGTATATTCACAAGCCCTGATTGCGTTGCTACAGACGATTGTCTCATTAATTCATATACCAAATTGTAGTCTTACTTTTATTAAGAACCAAGCGATAAAAACAAAAATTTACGCTCTCAAGGTATTTAAATTCTATTTAAGCTCTATTTAAATAATAATTGAATTACGAAAGACACTAATAATAATAAATAAACACATCCTTGCACCCTGCGCAAGTTGCGAGTTTATTGCCGTATGTCAATTTCTTCCCACTAACCAGTGTTTCCAGCACAGAGAAGCAATATTTGCATGAGAAATGAATTCAAATAAATTTCTTCTCTGCTGGGAATCGAAACTGAACGGCTTACGAACTGTGCCACGGCTTTATGTATTTTCACTTTCAACATTTTTTATAAAATATGATATTTCACTATCTTTCATTCACTATCTTTACTTTATTCTTTTTCATTCACTATCTTGCTTTACACTATCTTCTTTTTCATTCACTATCTTGCTTTACACAATCTTCTTTTTCATTCACTATCTTGCTTTACACTATCTCTTTTTTCATTCACTATCTTGCTTTACACTATCTTCTTTTTCATTCACTATCTTGCTTTACATTATCTTCTTTTTCATTCACTATCTTGCTTTACACTATCTTCTTTTTCATTCACAATCTTGCTTTACACTATCTTCTTTTTCATTCACTATCTTGCTTTACACTATCTTCTTTTTCATTCACTATCTTGCTTTACACTATCTTCTTTTTCATTCACAATCTTGCTTTACACTATCTTCTTTTTCATTCACTATCTTGCTTTACACTATCTTCTTTTTCATTCACTATCTCGCTTTTCTGATAGTGTTTATTTATTTACTTATTTATTTATTAAGAGAAAAAACAATCACACATACAACAAATACCTTAAATATACCATATATTAAAATTTCAATAGTTTACCAACAAATATTAAAAACATCAGTAATGCAAAAGAATTTAAAAACCTATCACTAAGATGGGTTTATGAAATAGATGAAAAAATCCTGAAGGAAATAATTCTTCCAAATAAAATGTAAATGCACAATTACAAACAACAGAATAGACAATTGAAAAAAAAATGAAACAAATAATTTATTTCCACAAATTTTGGTTGTGTGTGCATGACTCAAAATGAAATATTGTATTTAGAAGGAAAGATGCATACGTTTTGAATGCGTAGCGTATGTATGTACATGTACTTATATTATATGTAAATGTATCTATAAATAAACAACGTAATAGACAATAACATAAAACTAGCTCACCTTAGCACAGGCTATGCCTAGTGAGGGGGCTAGTAACAAAGATACAAACAAAAAGATATGGCTTAAACTATGTAAGCACCAGTGAAGTAGTAAATTGATATTTATTGAAATGAAATAACTTATATTTACTTTGTATGTTAACTATGTATGAATAAGCTTATATTATCTTAAGATATTTTGTATCTCATATAAACTGAATGTTTTTGGATATAAATAAATAAAAATAAAAAAATAAATAAATACACATTTTTGTTTTATAAATAGTACAGTTGATTTATATGTGCAATCACAATATTTCTCATAGACAATTTACAATGTAAACATAGACGTTCTTTGAGATTAAGATAGATATAAAAGTAATAAAATATAAAAAAATCAATACTTATTGAAAAAACATACGCAATTTGGAATACGCAAGAATGACATCATTCATATAACATTACTTCCTCAACAGTATATTCCAGCCATACCCAGGTCCTTAGAGGTTGTATCAGTGATGTTTTTTAAAATTTCCCTATTGAATATAGATTCAGATGCAATAAAAATGTCAATAAGGTCATTAAAGTTTTTACATATTCTATGAAGCGGTATCCGCGGTATGTTATAATAATAAAGGAGTGCAAAGTGATTTTATTATATTTTTAAATTAATTTCAACAAGGTAAACGCCTCCATCATAAAATATTAAGTATCACCATATTTGAATTATAACTTAGCTATAAACCACTTTTTTTTTTAGTCACTTCGCGACATGTTTCGAAAGCGCTGTCCTTCCATCGACCGGCGGCGTGTCTAGACTAACACGTTGAATTTGTGTGTATCTGTCTGTGAAGCGCGGGGGGTGGCGGTTGAGGGTTGGTTGGGTTAGTGGGGGGAGGGGGGGGGGTATTGTGTAGTGTTTTTGTTTTTGATGGGGAATATATTAAGTATTGGAGAAGTGTTATGAAAGGTATGGTTATTTATAAGTTTTATGCCGGAATTTATGTGTTTATGTATTTCGAGCGTTTCGTAGTTGTTAAGTCGGTATCCTTTATTCTGTGTTTCATGTAATAGTTTTAGTTTGTGGTTATTGAAAGAGTGATTAGTTTGGATAATGTGGTTAGCAAATTCTGAGAAATTATTGTTGTTTAAGCATCTTCTGTGTTCGTTAATTCTTATATTTAGGTTACGTGATGTCTGTCCTATGTAGTGTTCATTACAGTCACCACATGTTATTCTATAAACTCCACTTTTTTCTTTGTAATTTCTTTTAGTTTTAGAATTTAATAATGATCTACTGATGTTGTTGTTGGTGTAAAATGAGGCATCAATCGTCAATGCTTCTTTCTTCTGGGTCACAATCCTAGGATTGGCCTGCACCAAACACTCGATCTTTCCACTTATCTCTATAGTCAGCCAGTCTCTTCATCTCTTTGTAACTGCTACAGCGCACGTCGCCGATTATCTGGTCTATATAGATGTTTCTGGGGCGGCCTCTACAGATGCCCCCATCAATCATTCCTTCGACGATGGTAAAAAGTAGGCCTGGGTGCCAGATGTTGTGGTCTCTCCAAGTTGTTCTCTGTTGGGCAATTCTTTTCATAAGTTACCTTGTTTCTCCGACCCTGTTTAGTACCTCGTCGTTGCTGGTGTGTTCTGATCAGTGAACTTAAGCCATGCTTCTGTAGCACCACATCTCAAACGCAGACAGACGTCTCGTTTCGCATTGGCTGATGGCCCATATTTCACAGCCACATACACTACAGACAAGAAGTCTTGATCAAATTTTTCCTAATTTATGTATTATGGACTTAAAAAAAGATATATTTAACAACTACCTTTTTTCGTGTAAAAGTAAATTGCGTAGGTATACCTTGATACTGAACGAAGTAGCAAAAAAGGGTTTTAATTAATTATTACATTAATAAATGAATATGTTGACCGGAATATAAAGTGATAAAATTAATTGTGAATAAGAAAGTGTAACATTGTTAAGTTGGTCGGTGAGAAATATCATGGCCTCATAATAAATTGATATTCAACGAAAAGTTTGTAAGGGAAAATATTAATCAACGTATTATTATGTTCAAGTTCTTAAATAAACTTTCGTTCCTCTTAATGGCCTTTTTTAGTATTTCCTTTTGACGAGGTGGTAAGAATTCGTTATAATATATATGTATTGTAGACAAAAAAGAAATAAAAATTTTTGTCATAAAACCTATAAGAAATCCGTAATACAAATTAAGAATATTATTTATGTATTTCGATGAAATATAAAAACTTTGCCGACTTACTTGAAATGCTAAGCTATCGTTTTCGTAAGCCCAGCACATGAGCGATAAATTGGTATTATGTTAATTAGTAAATTTTTATTTATTTGTTTATTTATATAATTTATGACCCGAGTAACGTGAAATCTCTGAAGTTAAATTGGTACAATACTTATTTAGTGAGAAATAAATTGATAAAAAATATAAAAAGAAGAGTAAGAAAAAAATAAAATGAGACAAAAAGAAAAGAGAGGTGAAAAAAGAATAATAAAAATAACACCTTACATAGCAATGAGGAAAATAAGGAGTTAACGGAATGATATAGAAGGAATTCCAGGAACTATTTGACAGATAAAGTTTTTTTAGTTTTCCTTTTAACCCTTTCTTAACCGAATTATAAAAAGCACTATGAAAAAAAATATGTTTCATAAAAAAATGGACAAAATATGTGAGATTAAAGAGATTTTGATCATTTTTATATATATTTTTTTCTTTTTTTGGAAATAATAACGATTCAAATTGTCATCATTCATATATAAAACTATGTACTTTTCATATTTTTTTTTTCATTTTTAATTATTATTAGAGATTGAAGGAAATATAATTACCTAATGAAAAAAAATATAGCATGCTAGTAAACCAAAAAAGGCTCACATTTATTAAATATTGACTACCCTGTTTTGCAAGAAAATCACATTTCGCAATAACCAGCAATAACCGAGTTTTCAACTGTCAAAATGCGGTCCCTAAAGCAAGTTTTCGTCATTCTCAGTATTGTAAGTGATCAAAAATATTGTGATTAATAATTTAGAAGAGAAATAACGCAGCTGATAACAATTTTAATTGAGATATACGTAAATCACATCAATGATTCCAATTGGAATCATTGGTTAAGAAAGGGTTAATATTTGAATGGATTGAGATGACGTAGAAATTAAAACCCTCGTCTATAAACTTTGTCATCTAACTGGAAGATCATTTAAACCGTTGCGATAAAACTCTTGGGACCTGGATCCACAAACTGAATGAAGGAATTTCGTACTGTTTTTCCCATGATTAAAATTGTCCTAATCGCGTAAAATTGGTAGGCAGTCGTACAGGTCTTGTAGTGTGAAAAGTGTATCTCAAGCAGGAAGGTCTTGAGTTATCATGGAGCAATAATGGCTAAGATCGATTGACGAGTCTGGGCCGTTTTGCCTTCATTTTTGGAAATTTTGACCAGTAGACATACATTGATGAACGGATCTGAGGAAGTTGAAGTGAATTGCCTTTCTATGGGTAAACATCACTTAAGCGCATTATTGTGGCGTTTGTTTGATCTGGGGACAGCGGACAGCTATTGCTTCAAATGGGTGAATATCGTGGGTATGCTAACTTCAAACAATGCCGCTAATTCCTTGGTAGTTTGATACGGATCGGCTTCCACCTTCTTCTTCTTCTTCGCCCTCGCCTTTGTCCCATTTACTTGGGGTCGGCTCTCCTTATTCTATTTCGCCAAACTTTCCTGTCCTGTGCCAGATCAAAGACAGCTCCCTCTCTTGCAGATGCTTCTTGATGCTCGACAGCCATGTGGCTGGTGGTCTGCCTGGTCTTCTCGCTGGAACCTCGATGTCCACGGATCGGCTTCTACCGTTACCATTATATATCTTTACCACCATTAAGATGTTGGTCTTCTTCGTGGTTCATTCTTCAACTAACTATTCGAAGTTTCCACTACGAAAAGTGGTTAACCTAAAAACGTACGGTGTGTTCGTTAACCGCATCTTTTCCATACACAGCATTGATATTGTAAGCAGTTTCTGCTGCGTTAGTCCCACGTTGCAATACAGAATTTTATGTTCTTATTTTAATTGTGTATCCTCCTGGAGCATTTTTGCTTGTACCAGCCTACTTTAAACCTTTAATAGTAACCTACCATTCAATTTAGGATATATTATCACTGTAATCTTGAAATAATTTTTTTGTTATAGGTACTTAACGCTGTATTATGTATGATGTAATGATATAATGATATATATTGCCAAATAAATAAATAAAAAAATACCTACTTAAAACAATAAATATATTAAATAACCATTTAATAATTAGTTTCAAGGTTTCACGAGATTTATTTTTCTCTCGGAAGTATATTTTTCAATGAAGAGTCACTCTATTGGCTTGTCATCTGTCAACAAAAATGACAGTTTCAATTACCCTGTATGGACACACTCTATCGAGGACAAGAAATAACAGCAACAATATTAAAACAATTTTTCCATGGTCATCTGACGGAAATTTTCTGTAACGATTCTTTATTTATGTGAAAATAATACGAGTCTCATATTGTCCAACTGTCGATACGTTCAAGAGGATTTAATTCTCTTAAAAACGACAGTATTAAGCCAAGAGACGTGTATGAAGGAACATTTTGTATGGGATAGGGGACTTTTTGCATGCCATAAACACCAACTTAGAGCATATATATTATGTTCTTTATATATGGATACATAAAAAAACGTCATCTCAATCCATTCAAATATTTAAAGGTAAACTAAAAAAACTTTATTTGTCAAATAGTTCCTGAATTCCTTCTATATCCTTCCGTAACCTCCTTTTCCTCATTGCTATGTGAGCAGTGTTATTTTTATTATTCTTTTTTTTAAACTCTCTTTCATTTTTTTTTCTCTTTGTATTTTTTTATATTTCTTACTCTTTTATGTTATTTTTAATCAATTTATTTCTCAATAAATTAGTATTGTACCAATTTAACTTAGAGACTTCACGTTGCTCGGGTTGGTTGGAAGAAATTGCCTTATGGCAATAAACCTGCCTTTGTACACATGTACATAAATTATATAAATAAATAAATTTAGAATTTGAAGTAGAACATTTTGTGTCTGTGTGTGTCTGTCCCCCTCTTATAACTTCTGATCCGCTGAATGCACAGTCCCTAATATTTCAGATAATATAGAAAGTTATAGGCCTATAAAACTGCTATACTCGGAAGTTGAGATGCCGTATAGCAATTTCTTCCAACAAACAAGTGTTTCCAGCCCAGAGAAGCAATATTTGCGTGAGAAATGAATTTAAATAAATTTCCTTTCTGCTGGGAATCGAACCGCACAGAAACCGAACGGCCAACTGTGCCACGGCGGTCGGCACAGTTTTTCATCTTTTATTATTTTTTTATTTAAAAAAAATGAACATGTCCTTGTTAAACAAGTACATATACATCTTCCTAAGTTCCCTAAAATAAGCATAAATACTTGTGTTTTACGTGAACGAAATCGGTCGAGGCAGGATTCGAACTTGCGACCACTGGATTACTAACCCAAAGCGCTAACCGCTCTGCCATCGACCCATCTAAATCTTCTCCTTGGCTTTTCCCGAACTCTGTCCGCGCAGACTGCTGATGTCAGCTTTCCTCGTCTTTAAGTTATAGGTACTCCTACCCTGCACAATATCACCTAGACCAGGGATGGCGAACCTTTTCGAGCCTGAATGCTTTTTTTTTCAATACATAAAAATGTGTCGCGTGCCACATGCCATAAAAAATAAAAATGCATCAAAAGTTTGTGTAACATCAGATTTTTAAAATTAACAAAGCATTAATACACAG
The DNA here is from genome assembly GCA_963576475.1 of Molanna angustata. Lineage (NCBI taxonomy): Eukaryota > Metazoa > Arthropoda > Insecta > Trichoptera > Molannidae > Molanna > Molanna angustata. The sequence goes on from OY754965.1 coordinate 3,852,325, forward strand.
AAAAAAATAATTATGTACTCATCAATGGCTTAATAATTAGCTAATTCTTATTCGCTACTGCCACCACCACCTGCTCTGCATATAGGGACTGTAAAATAAAAGAAATAAATAAAAAAGTAGAACCCTCAAATCATAAGTGAGATTTTTATTGTCGGATGCTAGATGCCAAATTTTTATATCGGGTTGATAACTGGTAGTTTTTACCAGTACTTTCGTCTGTAAGTCTACTTCTCATGTCTGATTCAATAAAGTTTATTGAAAAAAAATAATGATTCACAGAAATACATAAGTCGATGAAAAAAATGTTAAAATGCCTATTGCTATTCGGCACGGCTTGTGCCGGGAGCGATGTTTATTACAAAATGAGTGGGTTGTGGCCAACACTAAACTCTCCACACCATGTAAGCGTTCATTTTTTTCTTCTTGAAAGGTTGACAATCTCTAAATGCATTTTTATGAAGTACATTTCTGTTATATTCTTAAACAAATATAAGATTCCCAGAGGACAAAAGTTTTCACAATACACCAAACACACAAAAACATTGTCACAAAACTCATAGTATGCACTTTCTACATGATACCTGTTGAGAAATTTTAAGTGAAATTGCATTACTAGCAAGACGAGCATGTATGAGACAGTGAATCAATGTTGATGAGGCGATGTATGTATCTGTAGAAGAATGCGGTGTTCGGTTCTCACTGCCTACCCCTTGAGGAAGATAGAAGTGGAGATTAAAAAATACACTTGTCTATAAAGACAATATCAATGTGAAGTTGATCACTCAATTTTCCCTTACAGAAGCAATTTTACTTATATACTGTTATATACATTTTTCATACAAATATGAAAGTTATTTTACATTGATATGGCAAGCCATAGATTTTTTTTTTTAAATTTTGACAATCCTTGAATGCATTTTTGATGAGTGAATTTTTGTTGTATCCAAATTTCAAACAGTATACAAAATACCTCGAATTTCCAGACCGTGACAGCATTTTGAAAATTTGGATAAATGAAATCATAAAGAAGAAATTAACGGATAATCAGCTCTAGGTCTATGCACTTTACAGCTTTACACATATGATGTTAATGTAAGTCGATCGGACTTATAGTTTGGGCTGCAGAGAGGACACAAAAAGGATAATCCGTACGCCGTACGCCGTACATACAAACACATCACGACGAAACTCACAGTGGGCACTCTCTACATGATACCCGTTGAGAAATTGGTGTGAAAAAAAATACGCTTAAAATTTGTGAAATCATGACTCTCCACTATTCCATAGTGGGAAGAGTAAAAAAATCGGTGACAGGAAAATTATTCGTATGCTCAATTTTACGAAAATTTATTTTACGAATGGAAATTATTCGAATCACATTTTTTCCAAAAACAATTTTCCGAACACATAATTATCATAATTTACAATTGTTCGAATTTTTATGACGTCATGTTGGTAGTATTGTGAGAGGAATAAACCATAGATTTTTATTATAATATACTAGATGTCGAAGTTAGCAAATTATGTATGAATCGAAGTGAGGCATTTTTCCGGGGGATTTTTGACGTTTTAGTACATCGTTTTTCCATAAAGAATAACGACTAATGTGAATTGTTTTCGGATTTATTTCTCGTAAAAAACACTTTGTTTATTTAGATTAAAACAAAAGTTATTTAGGATGTGTTGAAATGTAAGAAAAACTGAAATATGTTGCCAACCAAAACGTCAAACGCGCGATATTCCATGACTCACTTTTTTACTACATCTACATAGTATATTATGTATAATAAAAATCTATGGTATAAACAACATGGCGACGCACCGCGCTGTCAAACATCAGTTATTAAAAATGTGCAAACATACGTACCCAACAATAATACAACAAGTAATAATAGTCTTCATCGAATATATTTTACTGGCAACAAAGATATGTCAAAAGAGGCAACATAATGACACAAAAATATATTAAATTCGGTCAATTGGTTTTCCAACAAATGTTTAGTTCGAATAATTTGCTTTCGGACAATTGTCATTCTGATAACTGATTTTCGAAAAATTGTTATTCGTACAATTGCGCATTCGAACAATTGTGTTTCGAAGAATTTTCATGTAATCAAAAAGTCACCTCGGAGATCACCGTGCGGGAAGTATTAAACAGCACGATAATATATTTATGCATGAATGTCGTCATATCCTTCGTTTCGGTCGTTTATGAAACTATTGATGAACGAATAAAATAGATACACATGGCTATTACAATATTTTTTGATTTTTTTATGCTATTTCTAAAACTATTTTGAATTTTATGTAATTACTTTTATTTTTTTCATTTGAATGTCATGCAAAATATAGGTTCGCCATCGCAGACCTAGGCCATATCTATTGGTTGAGCTAATAGATATGGCCTAGGTCAGTCATTATAAGAAATAAATAAATAAAATAAATATATAAATTATGTATATTTTTAGACTGCAAAAACTATGGGAATATAATGCATAATGTGTCAACTGTATATTGTCTTTATCAATATCTTTATACAATATTTTATGATTTTTGCTCAGTCACTATTCAAACATTCATTTAATTTTAGTTTTCAAAGAGATGTAAATAAAACTAGTAGTATAACACATTCAAACCATGGGCGTCCACTTCGATCTGCTGAACGTGCTTTACTATCTATCCCTATTCATAGTTCTGAATTTTTAAGCTCTTCATTTGAAGTACATTCAGCTAGACTATGGAATAGCCTAAGTCCTGATATTACGTCGTCTATCTCACTAAACATCTTTAAGAAAAGGCTAAAGCAAAAATATTTATCTGACAACACCTGATTACATCTTCCTCTCCTCTTCCTTTCCTTATCCCTCAGTCTTCCTATCATTTCTATGATTTGATCTTATATGCTGTCTTCTTTGTTTTTGTGTTCTTTTTTTCTTTGTTTTTATTACTTTTCTTCTGCTATCTTTATTTATTTTGTAATGTGATTCACTTATTGCCATAGTACACATTGATTTGTATATTACACATTTATTATGGTTGGTTGGAAGAAATTGCCATCAGGCAATAAGCCCGCCAGTGTACTTATTATATGTACAAAAGTTTAAATAATAATATAATAACATGAGAACCAACTGTCGATGGCAATAATTATTGAAGGATACGTACCAAACTATAAACACAAATTAATAAATATTTTAAGATATTTTTTTCTTTATTTACATAACATGTAGGTATATATGTCAGGATAGGATAATATGGAGGTCAGTGTCTTTTCCTACCTAGAATATGTAAACAGCATGATGGTATGTGTGTATGTTTGGAGATTAAGTATCAAATTATTGTGCCTTCTTAAATATTGCGTATAGGTCACAGCCATACAAATTGTATGAAGCAATGTCGTCACTACATTCTATTTTTATAAAAATGGTTAAAAAAATGTTGAGATGTAATACAACTTGGGGTGTTTCGGATTTTTTCGATATTTAAAAAAAAAATGGAAATATAGGCAGTAGAACATATAAATTTATGATAAAAAAATTGTTTTTTTAATGAAAAATGTTTGCAAAACTGGAATTTTTATGAAAAAATTTATTCGATATTTTGTATTTGTCTATGTTCATACTAATTTTCAGCGTTCTAGCTTTTATGGTTTCTGAGATATATGTAAAAATAAAGTAAAAATTCAAAAGTTGATAACCCCTGACTGAAGCAAAAATTCAATATTCTGAGTATAAATTTTTTTTTATGTTTTGTAGGCCTATAACTTTTTATATATTCTGAAATTTTGGGCTCTGTAAATTGAGTGGATCAAAAGTTATAAAGGGGGGACGGACACACACACACACACATATGTCGTCAGTGTGCAATATATACATATATGTATGTACAACGAGTTAACGTTGGGACACCATAGTATACAGTGATTTATCTTCGTGATATTTGACAATTCGTGAACAGGATTTCTAGTTGATAACACATAACTTTTTACTATGTCAGGATTGCCTTGAAAAGTTAACTCCAGTAAATATTGTACACAGAATATCAAGTTGGCAACATTCAACTTTTCGTAGATAATTACCAACGTACACAAACTGTTGAAACTTCTCTCAAAGTCTTGTTTTTCATTTTGAGCTTAGTTACTTATTATGATACGAGTATATACTTTGATATTATATTACCTTCATTTCGATATTATCCTAGTTCGCCATCTTATAGCAAATTCTCGACACTAAGTTATATTCATGGCTAGGTAGCTCAAGAGGGCGCCTGCAGTCAGCGTACCTATTTTTCAATTTCATATTTCATCAAAATTACTAATAAAAAACTTGATACCTAGTTTGGATCAAGAAAAATATTTGTTAAATTTTTATTTACTTCTTCTTCTTCTAAGATCTGTTTTTATAGGTCCTGGGACGAGGATGTCCAGCTCACTCTCCATCTTTTTGATGGTCTTCCCGGTGGTTGGCGTCCCTCTGGTATTTCGCGCATTACAATCTTTGGCAGCCTTTTTGGATTAATCCTTTTAACATGATCTCTCCAGTATCGTCTTCTTTGCCTGCTCCACCTTACAATATCCTCCACATTGCAGGTTCTGCGGATCTCCTCATTGCGGATTCTGTCTCTGAGGGTTCTGCACAAGATAGGTCTAAGTGTTTTCATCTCTGTTGTTCTGAGTATCTGTTTTGTTCTAATCGTGTCTGCCCTTGCTTCAACTCCATAAGTCGTTATAGGTCTGATGCAGGTTTTATATATTCGGACCTAACTCTCAACTAGCATATGTTTATTGGCCCAAACAATGTCCCTCATGCATCCGGAGATAACTGTAGCTTTATTAGTCTGTTCTTTGACTTCTTTATAGAGATCATTACAACTAGATATCTCCACACCTAGGTATTTAAAAGTTGTAACCTGTTCTATTGGTTTATCGTCTACAACCAATTTGCATCTCAGAGGCTGTCTTGATATTGTGAGACATTTAGTTTTATGGACCGATATTGTCTTATTATATCTCAGCTGCAAGATGGAACTTGTATAATAACATTCTTTGTAGAGATAGTTCGCCATCCACCTTGATCATAGTTTTTATTTACGTTTTATATAAATTCTTATAGAAAAATAATGGCATACCTCGATTTCCTACATTTATATTTTCAATAATCTATTAGGTGTAGAGCAATATATTTTGTTTTAAATTAAAGAAGACAAAATAATCTGGAAAAATATGTCTTGATATTTGCATTAATGCTTCAGGTTTAGTAAAGAAACCTAAAAACATTTATTTTCCATTCAGCGCCATTGCGAAATAAAACACGTTTCTGTATTTTTACTTAACCTGAAGCATTAATGAAAATGTTTTGACAAATTTTTCCAGATATTTTTGTCTTCTTTAATTTAAAAAGTCAAGAAATATTTATCGTAATTAATGTCCTTTTTCATTTTTTCAAAATTGTTCGTTTAGTATTGATCATGCAATATCAAATCGTTAAAATAGGAACGCTGGCAGCAGGCGCCCCCTTAAGAGAGCCGATTCCGATAATTTACATAATATCATCATCATTATCAATAAGTATATAGATATATATTACAAACTTAGTTAACTAAACTTAGCATTATCAATAAATTTGACTTTGAACAGGTACCTACGTGAAATAAACGATGAATAGTTAATATATTATCATAACTTACGATAGAGGGTGAAAAATAAAGGTAAGTCATTTGTGGCGATACTACACGACACAACCAATTTGGTTAATGAATACGTCATCAGTGTGACCGTTTTCCAAACTGCCGAAAATACCGCACTTGTGGCGAAAATATACTAAACCCAATGTGAAAACATACCAAAAACAAATACTAAATTTTTTAACGATATTTGGGAACATACTAAGAAAACACGCATATATTTACAGTATAATTGTTACGTATATTTCAAGGAAGAGCGTGGAAAACGAGTTAATAACCGGATAAACAAAATAATATGGCTGGGGAGAAAGAATGTGTCGCGAGTAAGAAATGGAATCATATGAAATTCGGTTATATGTATAGAATAATAATGATCATCTTTGGAGAAAAGTCAAATTAAACACATTAGCCCTTGCTGAAATGAATTAAAAAATAATCGGCTGTCAAATAGGTACCTAAAGATCCAAATATTATATTCAAGGCAAAAATAATATATAATTGAAAAGATCTTACAAATCTGAGCTGCTCCCGTACTGGAGCTGTTAATTAAATACTTAGCGCTGTCACTTAACTACTTTTGAAAAAAAAGTTATTTTTGATCGCCCCGTAGATATGAAAAAAAAACTTAATTTTTCCTACAACGAAAAAACAAAAGATTAATTACCAAAAGATTGAGATTACTTAAAGATTTAAGATGTTGCATCTGAAAGAAAAATTACTATGAAATTCATTTCTGTTCATAATAATTTATTAACTCTGCACCAAAACAGAAAATGTCATCAAACTTTGTTTAATGTGGACGATACATGTAATTTTACAGAAGTAATTTAATGTTCGATACTTTTTAGTATTTTTTAGAATAATGTGATTTCGGAAATTCATCAAATTTTGCTAATTAAAAAGTCACCAGTTAAAAAATGTAATTCAAAAGATCCGCCACCACCTTGTCCATCTAAAATAAAAGTAAAGAGCGGTAAAATTATCATAGACAAAAAAAGTGAATGCAGACAGAATATTAAAAAAATACCAAAAAAATGGTAAGTATTTAATTTTCAAAAAATCACAAAATATACCAAAAAATACCAAAATTTTCAAAAATACTTAAAAAATACCAAACGTGTTCAAAAGTGGCGAAACAATACCAATTTAGTACTAAAAATACTAAAAACGGTCACACTGTACGTCATTTGTCGGATGGTCTCGCATCTCATTCATATTAACGAAGATGGCCGAAGGACATCAGATCCTGAACCGAATAAGCAGCGCGGTTTCCCATTCGCATATCAACCGGCAAGACGACTACAGAGTAAACTCTTTAGTAATAATCGTAAAATTAATATCGACCCAAACATCGCGAACATCTGTAAATTTATCAAGTATAATATTGTTACTTATTTAAACCGAAAATAGATGTAAATCATGTAAGATATCTTTTATTTTGAAACCCTTCATCACTCAATTACTATTTCTATTTCTGACTGATTAACTGATTATCAAATTGCAATATCTTATTTAGTGCTGTATGTTATTGGGAAGTAATTTGAACACGCACTTAAAATCGCAACCTTCTGATATATTGTATTCTCAAAATCTCAATTAAATAACAACCCCGATAGCATCCATCTCTAAACATTTTGGATTACACAAAATTATGTGAATATACTTGTTTTTATGAGTTTAATCATCTCCACCATCATCAGTGGCTCCACAGTCCACTATGGGGCTCTGTCTACTCAAGGAATTGTCTCCATTGCACTCTGTCTATGGCCATTTCTCTCCAATTCCGCATACCAGCTATTTTTCCCTCTCGACTCCATCCATCGTAGTTTAGGTCTTCTCATACTTCCTTTTTTCCTCTTTCATCATCTTGTAACGGTATAATTTAATCAGACCATACATACATACCATCAAGCCATGTTCCTTACGGCGTAGGCAGAGAGATCCGAATGCCAAATCTTGTAACACATTCTTCGCTTCATCAACATTCAGACATCGTCAAATGAATATATTAAATTACTTTGTACTTTCAGATTGTTGACAAATAATGCCGGGCGCATGTTCACTGTTCAAACAAATATTCACCATTTAATGAATTTAACAAAGAAGGTTTAGATAATATTGATTGCTGAATAAAATATGTACATACTGCATTGATTTTAATTTACATTTTTACCAAAATATAAACAATACTATTTACTGGAAGTTCCTTCAAAAAATATCGACGAAGTTAGTAACGAAGCCACACGAATGAATTGGCTATTCTGTAGCGCGTTGATCCACGAACGCTGTGACGCGCGCGCAGTGTAGGACTCGACAAACTAGAGATTGCGGGTGACAGTTTTATAAAGCGTTATTAAAAATCTATAGATGGTAAGGTCAGGGATAAAGTGACAGGTAATTTGCTGCACAACGTCGAAAACCAACTAATTTTATTGGTTAACACAAATTAGAGTAGGTATTTTTCTGCACTAAAATTGGTTTATGCACAGGTTATGTCAGCCGCAATCTTTCGCTGGGCGAGGTATACATACATTCACACTGAGCAAGCGCCGATTTAACCCTTTCTTAACTGAATTATGAAAGCATTATGAAAATAAATATGTTTCATAAAAAATTGGGCAAAATATGTGATTATAAAGAGATATTGATAATTTTTTTTCTTTTTTTTTGAATTTGGATTCCAATTGTCATCATTCATATATAAAACTATATACTTTTCATAAAATAAAAAGTCTTTCATTTTTAATTATTATTAGAGATTGAAGGAAATATAATTACATAATTAAAAAAAATATAGCATGCTAGAATACAAAAAAAAAACACATTTATTAAATTTTGAATAACCGTGTTTAGCAAAAAAAAGCACATTACGCAATAACTGAGTACAGAAGTTTCCGTCATTCTCAGTATTGTTAGCGATCAAAAATATTGTGATTGATAATTTAGAAGAGAAATAACACAGCTGATAAGAATTTTCATTGAGATAAACGTAAAATATTCCGATTGGAATCATCGGTTAAGAAAGGGTTAAGAGGCTGCTACAGTCTCATACATCATGTTCGTCTGTTGTCCATGATTCTTACATTTCCGTTTTTCAGAATATCATTCACATGATCGTGCTATCCTTTTCTTGGGCGTCCCCGACCTCTTATTCTATTCCTGTCAGCTTTGTATATTTTCTTAGTCAGACGTTCTTCATTCATTCTTAATTCGTCCTTCATCTTACATTCTTTCCTTGTGTCTTCATTTCGTACTCTTTCGTAATGAATCTTCTACTTCTTCTTCGTCAACTAAGACTATGTCCTGTAGTTCTCGGCACCTGCTCCTGGGAGCAGGACGTCCAGCTGTCCCTCCATCGTTTGGGCGGTCTTCCTGGAGGTCTGCTACCTGTAGGATGTTCATCAGCTGATATCTGAGGTTGCTCTCCCCACGTGATCTCTTCAGAAACTTCTTCTTGTTCTACCCCATCGCACCAAGTTCATTTATTTATTTCTTCTTCATAAGAAATTAATAAATGAGACCTATCAATGAAAACTACTTTTATTATATCTTCTTGTCTCAGATAACAACATCAGATAAATAGAAAATCTTTAAATTAAATAACTTCGTTCTTCATCTTACATTCGCACATCCGTGATTGGCAAGTTGACTGAAATAAATAGAGTCAACACTTCATCCCTCGGTGATCGTGCTTTTGCTGTGGCTGGACCAGCCTCGTGGAATAAACTACCACCTGAACTGAGGCAAATCGACAACTTAGCAATATTCAGGAAACACCTAAAAACTCACTTCTTCCGCGAGTCTTACAAAAACAACTAATATATTCAAAGCGCCCTTGAGGTGAGGTTATCACAAAAACGGCGCTATAAAAATAATCCAAATTTATTATTATTAACTTACCTGAATTGATATAATCAGGAGACCAACACTTGTAAAATGTAAATGTCTATATGTAAATGCGTTAATTTTCTATTTCTAAATCTTTACTCGATGGTTTGGTTTCCACAGAAGTCGAATATTTATGTTTATCTAAGTGTGATATTTACATAAATGATGAAACTTGTTTATATCCAATCCTAAAATAATTTCCGGTGGATGAACAAAATCAACACTTAAGAAAATAGGCTTTTGATTTTCACGATAACGTTCCCGCCATTCGTTGGTAAATAGTATAACTGTGTTTATAACACCGACTTTACGGCGTATTTTGTGATAAACCTATAATCGTAATGATAAAACAATCATAGGGTTATCACAAAAAATATATTTCTGAATTCAAAGATTTATTTACTCTAAGGCCATCAAACAATTAAAGTGTAAGAGCCCGCGATTCTAGAATTACGCCATATTGTGTATATTGAGCAAATACAAAATTTATACTTCTACTTATGGTTCGGTTTCCACAGAAGTCGAATATTTATGTTTATCTAAGTGTGATATTTACATAAATGATGAAACTTGTTTATATCCAATCCTAAAATAATTTCCGGTGGATGAACAAAATCAACACTTAAGAAAATAGGCTTTTGATTTTCACGATAACGTTCCCGCCATTCGTTGGTAAATAGTATAACTGTGTTTATAACATCAACTTTACGGCGTATTTTGTGATAAACCTATAATCGTAATGATAAAACAATCATAGGGTTATCACAAAAAATATATTTCTGAATTCAAAGATTTATTTACTCTAAGGCCATCAAACAATTAAAGTGTAAGAGCCCGCGATTCTAGAATTACGCCATATTGTGTATATTGAGCAAATACAAAATTTATACTTCTACTTATGGTTCGGTTTCCACAGAAGTCGAATATTTATGTTTATCTAAGTGTGATATTTACATAAATGATGAAACTTGTTTATATCCAATCCTAAAATAATTTCCGGTGGATGAACAAAATCAACACTTAAGAAAATAGGCTTTTGATTTTCACGATAACGTTCCCGCCATTCGTTGGTAAATAGTATAACTGTGTTTATAACATCAACTTTACGGCGTATTTTGTGATAAACCTATAATCGTAATGATAAAACAATCATAGGGTTATCACAAAAAATATATTTCTGAATTCAAAGATTTATTTACTCTAAGGCCATCAAACAATTAAAGTGTAAGAGCCCGCGATTCTAGAATTACGCCATATTGTGTATATTGAGCAAATACAAAATTTATACTTCTACTTATGGTTCGGTTTCCACAGAAGTCGAATATTTATGTTTATCTAAGTGTGATATTTACATAAATGATGAAACTTGTTTATATCCAATCCTAAAATAATTTCCGGTGGATGAACAAAATCAACACTTAAGAAAATAGGCTTTTGATTTTCACGATAACGTTCCCGCCATTCGTTGGTAAATAGTATAACTGTGTTTATAACACCGACTTTACGGCGTATATTGTGATAAACCTATAATAATTGTAATGATAAAACAATTATAGGGTTATCACAAAAATATATTTCTGAATTAAAAAATGTATTTACTCTAAGGCCATCAAACAATTAAAGTGTAAGAGCCCGCGATTCTAGAATTACGCCATATTGTGTATAGTGGGCAAATACAAAATTTATACTTCTACTTAAGTCATAGTAAAAAGGGTGTTTTTTTCTGTAAAGAATACAACAACGATTGGATACTATTCTACTACAAAATTTATATTGTACTTAAGTCATAGTAAAAAGGGTGCTTTTTTCTGTAAAGAATACAACTACGATTTGATACTATTCTACTACAAAATTGATATTCTACTTAATTCATATTAAAAAGGGTGTTTTTTTTGGTTAAGAATACCACTACGATTGGATACTATGAACGAAACTACCTAAATTTTGAATATTTTTAAAAATAACGCCAAACACCCAAGATAGATCATTTAATATTCTAAAAAAATCAATACATTACAGTAGTACATCTAAAACTTTTCACTCTCCACTCTATGGTATAGTGACAATGTTTTTGTGTGTTTGGTGTATTGTGAACTTTTGTCCTCTGGGAATCTTATATTTGTTTAAGAATCTAATAGAAATGTACTTCATAAAAATACATTTAGAGATTGTCAACCTTTCAAGAAGAAAAAATGAACGCATACTATGGTGTGGAGAGTTTAGTGTTGGCTACAACCTACTCGTTTTAAAATAAGTTTTGTAAAAATAGTTACGACATCGTTGCATACAATTTGTATGACAAAATACACATTATTTACGGTGACTGCTATAGATTGATACTTAAGCTTCATAGATATGTACAATATTTTCAATCTTTTTAAGGTGAAAAATTTTTCAATGAACTTCCGCTTGAAATACGTCAAATTGAAACCCATAGGAAGATGATGATGGCTGTAAAAAAATACTTCAAGGGGTTGCAAGGATTTAGTTGACGTAGATAATATATGCGTTTGTTCGTGACTTGTGTTGTTATTGTTTTCATTTAGTGTTTGTTTAGTTTTAGTATTATTTCTCTTCTTTTTTTTTGTTTGGTTTTAGTTTAATTTCATTCTTTATTGTTATTGTTTTTCATTTTCAGATAGATACACACATCCTCCCTCTACACAAGCTATAGCTTTAAGAGGGAGGTGATATTGTAAATTAATTAATGTATATAAACCATGTATTATTGTATATTATGTTTTTGAATAAAGAAATAAAAAAAATGTACACACTATCAAGCCATTTATCTATTTAGGGTAGGGAATAGGTATGACTCCACACTATCCAATCCTAACGTATTTGTTTTGTACAGAGAACAAAATATTTTAAAACATTAAATAATTTGGTTTAAGAGTTAATAGTTTGTACGTACTATAAAAAATACTACCGCCATCAACTATAAATACTACCAACTATACATACTACCGCCATCGACAGTTGGATCTTATGTTTTACATGCAACTAGTCATATTAATTTGAATGTACCTAACATTTATTTAATGAGTTTTTTTTAACCTCGATTTCTTTAATTAATATTTTTTGGACATATTTTACATACATACAAAAGGATGGCCGATGGGAATACAAATATACAAAGGATGGTTAAATTTAAACCTTTCAAAAAAAAAGGTCTAATAACCTCCTATTTACCCTCTTTTTTTCGACGAAGAACATTTGCACAGAAGTAATGGAAAAAATATCGTAGAAAGAAAATGGAAAAAAAGAAATTTCCTTACAAAAAGAAAATAATATTGTTGACATGAGGCTTTGTATGTTTATGTTAACTTGTGTCGTGTCTGTCAAATGTGAAAATATCAAATTCATCTCAAGCGACTAATTTGATGTACTTTACAATATATGAGAAGTTTATTTGATTGAAAGTAATTTATTTCAGTAAAGTATTGTCAAAACAAGTTCTTGCTTCAAAAAAATACGATTGAGTAGCTTTTGAGAATTGATGGACTACCTAATTTAAATATAGAGATGAAACATACACACACAAGAAAAAATGAAATCCGCAATGAAAATATGAGAGAAAGCCTGAGCGTCCGCCATGTTTTCTATAAGCTGGTGGAAATTAGGCAGAGGTGGTTCGGACATATCCAAAGAAAACAGCCAGAATACATATAATGTAACACTATACTGGACTATCGAATGTCAAAAGATCCAAAAGGCGTCCCGAAAGACGATTTAAGTGCTTGGTCGCGGAAGACATGAGAACATGCAGTAGTTTATCTGAGGACGATTCTCATGATATGATGAAAAGGAGGCGCTCGTCGGAGCAAATGGACTGTATGAAGTGGTTTCATATCGGGAAATGAAAGTTAGGCAAAATTTCGAAGAGAAACATATTTAAGGTGGTGAATCACGCCGGGGTCACCACTTTAAGGTGGTGAAATAATAATGCGTGTTCTGATAACATGTTGTTTATTTGACGGAGGCGCGAGGAAAACTGATTTTGGCTAGTCATTGATGGGGATATAAAAATAAAAGAGTCAGAGGGGCTGCCTTACCGCCAGCCGCAACGAGCCAATATATTATGAAGTTTATTAATTCGAAATGTTTCTTAAATTTAGAGCACAGGACACAATACACCACACGAAGAACTATGCACTTGACGTAGTTTAAACTAAGCAGAAAAACGAAACGAAGATAACCTTATAACGTAAGTATGTGAAGTGTACTGTATCATCTCTTGAAGGTCTGTACTGAATGTCTGTACTGCTTGTAGGTAGTTTTCTTTTTTACAACATTTTTTCACAGGATATGAATAAGGAGAGAAGTCAAAATGGATATCCCTAACAGCGCGTAGTAAGGAGAGCTGACCCCACTACCGTGTGGGATAAAAGCTTTGTAGAAGAGAGAGAGTCTAAATATTGGATGAGAAACTAAGCAACAGATAATTTCAAAAGTATATTTTTAGTAAGGTGTATTAATAATGATGTGATGTACCGTTTTAATTGAATATTCTCAAAGTATTGCTGAATTTACTGCGAAGGAAAGGTTAAAGAAATTCTTGCAAAAATGGTATTACTTAGTATCCCTTTTTATCCCCAAGTCAATTGAATTCAAAATTCAGAAATGGAACATTACTATTTAATGTAGGTACATAAATATTTCAATTTATAAAACGAAATAAATTTATCACAAAACTGTAGTAACACCGTAGTTTGCAAAAGATACAATGATTTTTCGAATATTCTTTTTTAATTGCATATACGCAAACATTGGATTTTTTCCCTTTCGGGAGTCAAATGATATTTTTATTGACAAACGTCGGCTGGTTTACGTGCCGATGACAGGTCGTAAGCCCTGTAGGTGCCTCGAGTTCCTGATTCATCTACAATATCCCAACTTTGTCTCTATTGAGATGTTGAAAAAATGTTTGTCAATAAAATAACAATGATTTTTGTTGGTTTTGTTTTCAGAAACTATGTAGTTGAAAGTGTAATCGTATTTCAGTTGTGTGTATTAGAAAGGATTATAGAAAAATGGAAATGGAACAATACGATCGTCTACGGACAAACCACCTAGAAAAACTCAGTTCTTATAATATATGAGTACCTACAATTTTCTTTTGATTATGGTATGAGATTTCTTGCTTAGATGTAACCATAAAACTTTTTTACCATGCATAAAACGATCATTTCATTTTACGATTTTTTTTCACTTCCTTGATCATAATAAATATTTAAGAATAAGTGGCTATAAAACCTGAAAAATCTAACGAAGTAAAACCACAAAATAAAAAAAAACATAAAACATAAATATTAACATTAATATAAAGTTTACCTTATTATTTATAAAGCAAAGGTGGATTGATGATAAATTTACGTAGGACGGTATACTCTCATATTATACAGGGCATAAAGAATACATTAGGAACATAAATATTACGTAATACCATGCCAAAAAAAAAATAAATCGTTTTTCGTAAAAAAACAATTTCATCTTGAGTATTGAAAATTTCTTACCGCCATGGCACAGTTGGTAAACCGTGTGGCTTTTGTGCGGGCGTCCTGGGCTCGATCCCCAGCAGAGAGAAATTAATTTAAATTCATTTCTCGCGCAAATATTTCTTATCTGGGCTTGAAACACTGGTAGAAATTTTCATACGGCAAATAAATTGCCATTTGCGCAGTGTGCAATGAAGTCATTATTATTTTTATTGTCTTTCATAATTTATTTATTATTGAAATAGAGCACGATGAAAAAGTAATCAATTCCATTTACAGAGAATGCGAGTATATTTCCAAACCGACAAATTATACGGGTTTGTCGCCATAGTAATTGTAGTACAAATTATGCTAAGAATTCCTACATTATATAGAACGTGTTGTAACTATGTACAACGCGTACTTTAATGAAATAGACCTTTTAAATAACAGACTCCTTAAACGGATTTATATTTTCAATTTCTAGGTTACTGTTTCGCAGTTAGGTGGTGTACGTGTGTTCCCCCTTTCTTACTTTCCTACATTTCTTTCCTACTCCCTTCCTCAAAACTACTTCTTTTTAACAGATTTTTAATTATCTCAATAGAGACGAAGTTGGAATATTTATTGTAGGAGAACCGGGAAATCAAGGCACCTACAGGGCTTACGACCTGTCATCGGCTGGTTTACGTGATCACTTTATGCGCTTGCGCAACGTTCACCAATTATGCCTTTTTAATGAGATCCCTATCAATTCAATTTTGGAAGTTCTATATATTGTAATACTGAAATTCTTTTCTCTTGAAAATAATTGGTGAACGTTGCGCAAGCGCATTAAGTGATCACGTAAACCAGCCGATGACAGGTCGTAAGCCCTGTAGGTGCCTTGATTTCCCGGTTTTCCTACAATAAATATTCCAACTTCGTCTCTATTGAGATAATTAAAAATCTGTTAAAAAATATCTTTGACTCCCGACAGGGAAAAAAATCCAATGTTTGCGCATATGCAATAATAAATACATATATTCGATTACTTCTTTTTGTTAATATAATAACGATATTTGTAAACTTAATTGGTTCACATGTCATATCGTCTACTGAGAACAATAGTGGCCAAACTCCAAATACGCTCTTTTGAGATAAACGCGGTTGAACATTTGGCCAAATTTTCAATAGTGGATTGCAAATTGTTTTTTAAGAATATTTAATTTTATATTTCTGATATCTTCTAATTTTATCCTACTCTTTAATCTTTCAGATAAAAAATCCTAGATTAACATATTCATATTTTTTTTTATGAGATAGGTCACTTATGCATTATTTTCAAAACCATTTTTATATTTTACAAATTGCTTAAGTCTATGGTGGCACTAGGATATTTCAGGGTTTTATAGAAAAACAGATAAACTTCAAATTTAACTCGTATTAGAATTTTAACATTTTTTTATTACTTTTATCAATACTTCAAACATAATATTTTTTGTTTTACAACATTGTGCAAAGAAAAATTATATTATTAATATATCATCAAAAAATGACATGAGCGACAACAATCGTATTTTAACGGAAACCAATTGAACTAACGTTTGGTCACTCTTACACAATAAAGATAAAAAAAAAACTAATAGATACTTTAGCGTGCTTATCTCATTTTCGACGATTTCGGAGTTTGGTCACTGTTGTTCTCAGCAGGCGATATTATATATGTTAGTAAAATAAGTAAATTTAACTGTCTGTTTACATTATAAATAAAAATACAATAGTATTTTTTTGATCATTTGAAAAGTGTTGTCCAACGACGTATGATCCATCTTGATTGTACACAGCGACCGAAATGCCCAATATTCTTTATTGGGAGAATCGAAATACATATTATTAAAAAAGGATTTTTAGAATTTGCATCAATCGAGAAAATTTTTTTTTTTTTTTTTTTTTTTTTTTTTTTTTTTTTTTTTTTTTTTTTTTTTTTTTAATAAAAATGAATATGTCCTTGTTAAACAAGTACATATACATCTTCCTACGTTCCCTAAAATAAGCAAATAAATGCTTGTGCTATAGGTGAACGAAATCGGTCGAGGCAGGATTCGAACTCGCGACCACTGGATTACTAGCCCAGCGCGCTAACCGCTCTGCCATCGACCCACCTAAATACAACAATACTAGAAAATATACAACAGAATTGAATAATTGTGAAAAAATATATATAAAAGATCGAAATAGGGGAAAAGATAAAAAATAAAACTCACCTGCGTTGTTCCGTAGGCTCCAAGAAACCCGATCGTGATAGTCTCGTCAAAGTTATGGGCTCCAACTCCAGTCAGATAGTTGTACAAGAAACTGTAGTCTTCGACGGTCGCGCCTCGCTGATGAGGCTCGTTGTTCAACGCTATCACGTCGTAGGTGGCTTCCTGGTCCCTCTGCAACTCGGACTCGTTCGAGGGCACCCCGAACATCTCCGAGGTCAGGTTGAGACCGTCCTCCTCGTGCCTCAAGATCGGGCAAGTCCGGTTCGCGGTCTGCGATGGTGCCGCGTCGCAGGCCAAAACCAGGACTCCGACAGCGAGAAAAAACGACAGTTCAGCTTCGACACAAGTGCGCGTCACTCTACTTATACGAACCTTTTTATCGACGGCCATATTTGGATCAGATTAATTCGGCTCTTCCTTTGATTCGCAATCCATTTTCTCTCTCCGGCGAATTCTCGCAACCGATTATTAATTATTCACGATTTAATTGAAACTTCCATTTAGGCGTTCTTATTAAATTTTTAATAACAGTCATTTCTTGTAACTAAAACAACATTGTATAGCTCAACATTGTGAAATTATTATTCATTTGAATACGTAAACAACATGTAAGCAACACCTGTTCGTATTAAAATGTTACCTCACGTAATGTTTATCTGGTTGTTTACTTGTGGAAGAATAATTTGGTTGACAGAACAAATAAGATTGTTTATTTTCTATGTATATTATTGTTTTTGTGTTCTTTATGAGATAAAAATAATAATTAGTAAACTTGATATAGCAATATATTTCTTAAGAAACATTAATCAACCATGTTTCTTTTCGAATACTTTTGACGTAGGTACCTGTTACAAAAGAATATTTCGATGTGCAAAACATAAAATTTCTCTGTCTTACAGTTATCTTGTAAAATTGTTGATCGGACATGGTGCTAATAGAACCTTTTACACTGGATCTGAATTATTATAAGATCTGAATAATTGCTTAATCTGTATTTTTACTCTTCATTTTTGAAATCTCTAATGTGTTTTAGTTTATAAACTATGTACTCTGTTGAACACTTTTGTACTTTAATATTAATATATATTAATATATCTAGAAGTATACTCCTTGAGCTGACCGGCTGTCATAGGTCGAAACCTGCATCGTATTATTTTTACCTTTATATGTATGTATATAGGTATATAGGAATTTTTTTTTGATTTATGTATTTATCTATTTTCTCACTTATTTGTTTCTTTATTTTATTTTTGTTTTATTTATTTATTTATTTATGTAGCTTCTCGGGCAACTAACAGGTACTATGTCAAATAATTATTTAACACGCACCCAATAACAAGTTGCCACATTCTGGAGACTTACGATATTTATCGTCTCACAGATCCAGACTGAAAACACAATTTTAAAAACTGTGTCTCCACCGGGAATCGAACCCGGGACCCTTAGATCAGCAGTCAGATATCCAACCAACTGAGCCACGAAGGCCGACGAATTGAAATTTAACCGACGAATTTAAAATTATGAATTATGTATATTAAAATTACCAAACTGAATTCGTCAACCTCAGATAAACCCTGAGGGTTTCGATGGTTGACTGTATCTTTGAATTGTAAATGTCATTATATATAAAAAATAAAAAAAAAATAAAATATATTTATCGATTTTTGTGACCATATTGTATTTTCTTTGTAACGATGAAACCAGGTGTCCTGTAAGAAACCTTCGGGAGATAAAAACGCGGACGTCCAGCAAACCCCCCTAGAAAACGTGTCATTTAGCTCAAGAAAAGATAACTATGTATAGAAGTGACAGTTGTCGGTCAAGTAGCAATTGTCACTTCCATATATTTCGTTATTTTTTCTTGAGCTAAATGAAAGAAAAATATGAAAATAATAAAGAATTTATTAGTAGACATTATTCAATACAAACCAGCTTACTGCTTATATAAATTTAATACTTTGTAGGAACATTATTTTATTCAATATACTTTTAAATATTTCCTTGTGAAAAGTACACTTTCACAATTATACGTTACTCAAATTAATACAATACTTCTATGTAACATAATGGGACCCTACTGATCATGGTTTGGGATGGATTTTTCTATAAAATTGGAAGAAAAATAACAAAATGAAATAGAATTTAACACATACTTACATACATCCCTACCATCATGCCGTGTCCCTAATGGGATAGGCCATGGGCGCCCGCAGAAAATTTTCTAGGGGGGGGCAAAATATTTTTAGTATTTTTTTAATGCAGACGGCAGGACAAGAATGATCGGCCCGAGCAATGAGGCGCGGGGGCCGAACGTAACATTATTTGACTATTTTCAATTAATCCAGGGGGGGGGGCAAGTGCCCCCCCCTTGCCGAGAGATGGGGTAGGCAGAGAGATTTGAATGCCAAATAATAGACAAAAAATCTACTAATTAAAAGCACAATATAGATTTAACAGAAAGTTTAATTTCATTCAGTGTATATAGAAAAAAAATCTATTCAGGTATAATATTCCAAGGGGATCGTTTTTATCTGGAAATGAACCAGTAACGAAAAATCTTTGACGGAAGAATATTTATATGTAGGTTTATTTTTCAGGTCACAGAAACGATGATTTTTTTTTATTTGTATTCATATAGTTGCGTGCTTTATATTAAATTGTTCTTTGAATTATGAAATTTTCGTAGAAATCTAAAAAAATGAACACCATTTCGTTGTGAATTTGCACAAAAAATTGTAATATTGAGTAAATGTCTCAAATGTAGGATATAACATTTTTATTTTCAATACATTGCGACATAGTTTAATATTTCAGATTTTTTTGTATATTCGGTTTTCGTGTGTTCTTATTTACATAATATTCGTCATTTAAATGGCATTGATTAAGATTTCAATCTATAATTTTCGTCGATCAACGGATAGCCAGTAAAATGTTTTTTTCTCAATCAATTTTCGAGTTCGAAATTTTTCATTAAAATAAAAAATAAATTTATGTGAAAAAGTACAAATTTATCGTTTAAAGTGTATTTAATAATCTGCGGAATATCCATTTGGATACTGACAACATTGCTTTCGACATGTTCATAATAATATGTCAGAATGTCGGTAAAAGATAAGATAATAAATATTTTCATTTCATGGCGTTATTTAGTTATATGATGTATACATAATTTATCATTATTATTGTATTATTAATAGAAGATATTCAGTCTTAACTGTTGTGTACTAAATGATATTTCGAATGTACATTCAAACTATCAATGTTTGTAATTTCAAACGTACGCATTTCATATAACGCATTTCTTTCAAAACATTGTCGAAAATATTTTTTTTTATAATTTCCGCATTTTTACTATAAAAATACCGTTTTATTACTTGATTTTAACGTTTTCACGTAAAGATATTTAGTTTGTAAATGTAGTGTAATGTCCTAAATGGTATATTTGACGATATTTAGTTTTATAAGGTTTTTTCGCAACTGCCGCGTGGCGACAAATAAGCCGCGCAGCGGCCGTCGTGGGTTGGGCCGCGACAGCGGCCAGGGGCATTGTAAATAATTTAGACTTCATGAAAAATCTGTCTTCTTTTTCATTGTTTTTTTTTTATTATTGTTTTTCTTTTTCATTAGTGTTAACCGACTTCCAAAATATGATATTTTACGTGATATTTTATTCAGCAATAACTTTTTCCACGTTGTCCGATTACGATTATTCGTTTTTTTTATTAGAAAGGGGGTATCATTCGATTGGTACTATTTCAATTTGTTCAAGATCTGATTATGGGATCCATGACGAAAAAAAAAAAAAAAACTAAAACAAAATACAAAATACAGCGATAATTCTTTATCTCGTCGGTCGTCCGAATTCAATGATTTATTTTTAATTAGAAAGGGATTACTTCTGGAGTGGTTTCATTCAATCTAAACCAAGAGATTTGATGATGGGAATTATGAGAGATCATGAAACTCACCAATTTGCGAAAGATTTGCGTAAAATTGAATAGGCGAATTGTATGAAATATAATATTGGGCAACTAACAGGTACTCAGGGGCGTGCCTAGAACCTTTGGACTAGGCAAACCCTGAAAGAAAATTAAGATATGTTGAAAATTAAATGTTTTTTCAGCATCATCGGTCAAAAATATTTTTCCAGTGGCCATGAAAAATATTTTTGAATCACATGTCAAAATAATATTTACTTTTGTGGCTCAGTAAAGCACCGTATCGACATACGGTTCAATTTTTAATCTTGTAGTATGGTTGCAATAAAAAAAAATAAAAAAATATATGACTTCGTGAATTTAACATATATTCATAGGAAAGCCAAGATTTTCGGCTCCAATTTTCCGCTTCTGCAGGTACTAACGAACCCAATAACAATTTGCTACATTCTGGAAACTAACGACATTAATCGTCTCACAGATCCAGACATATAAACATTTTGAAGTCGATTTTTAAGAAAGATTATTTTACTCTCCGCATAAGTTATTCAATATTATTTTTAATAAATTAATCCTCTTCTGGGAAACGTACCTAGGACACTGAAGCAGACGTCAAACGACTTACGGCCGCGAACTATGCTCTTGCGATTGACAAAATTATACACAAGAATCACAAATGTTCGAACCAAGATTTCTAGCAAATCTATTTTTTTTTATTTATTATACAATACATACGTTTACAAATATTTGGTTACATATATCAACATATTATTATTTCCTTTCCTAATTTAAGCTAGAAGCTTGTGTTTAGGAAAGCAGCAGCTCTTTGCTTACATTATATGAATACTTCACAAAAAATACATAAAATAAATCTTATAAAATATATAAAACAAATCAATTAGCAATTAATTGTAGGGATCAGTATGATAAAAAATATGATTGAATTTATATTGTTTATTGTTGAACTGACTGAAATGGTGTACAAATTGTTCATAACTCTAATTGAATCCTTGCAAGAATAATTGTTTCAATGTTCACAAAAATAACTTCGTACATCTCTGCTTCGTAATTGGTAGGTACCTATGTCAATTTTTTTCAGAGAGTAACATTTTACTCGATAATGTAAATAAGTCTTAAGGGACGGAAAATGTCAAAAAATATGTTTACTGAGTTATTTTTCGATATCTTCATACGTAGCTATGACTTTGTGGCACATTTTAAAAGATTTCTAATAAATAACTTTTGGTACAAATTAATTTTGTTTTAACCACTCAAAACGGTTAAAACAAAATTAATGTGTACCATAAGTTTTTTATTAGAAATATTTTTCGATATTTTGTGGGCATCCATAAAGTCACATATTTTTTGTATTACAGAGAATAGAGTAGTATATTCCTGAAAAGATTTAACCTTTATAAATGTGAATAAACAATTCCTTTTTACACTTTTAATTTTGTTTACACTGACAGCGTTTACTATGTAGAATTCCATTTTTAAAATAAATTAAACACTTGTTTTTCTTTCTACATTTATTTTTACTCTCCAGAACGACCGTTTCGCCTGGTGAAGGCCTTTTCAACTGGTTGAAAAGGCCTTCACCAGGCGAAACGGTCGTTCTGGAGAGTAAAAATAAATGTATAAGAAAAACAAGTGTTTAATTTATTTTAAAAATTCCTTTTTATTTTATGAAAAAAAAGTTCTACTCAAATTTTTGAAAAAAAAAACAGTAATGACAACACATTAGGTAAATTCTTAAATAACAGTAGACAGTAACAAGATAAAATTGATGAATTAAACCGTAGTGATGTTTACTCTCTTACATGCAATACATGTTCAGGTATATATGTAGGTCAAACATTAGGGTAGATCTTTAAATACACGCCTTAAAGAACATCTTGCGTGTTTCCGTTTGAAAAAAGACACTTCGAACTTTGCGACACATTTACTTGAGAGTGAGCATTCGTTTAACTCACAAACTGGGATCAATCTTATACATAGTTTAAGAAAAGGTAAAAAATTAGACCAACTTGAAATATTAGAGATAAATACAGTAAAATGTAACAGAAACATTCCTTTGATTAATGCACAAATAGATTTTTATATTTCTCCACTATTATCAACATTAGAATAGTTAATGTCGGGTTATTCTGCTGGCCATTATTCAATATAATTGCTGTCTTTTCAATACAATATTTATATATTTATTCCTCCTGGCGTCACCATCAGACGCAAGTCCTAGGATTCTACGAAGCACTCGTCCCTCAAACTTGTTCAGTGTCATTTTTGTTTTTCTATGGACACAGAGAGAAGAATGAAAACAATAGAATAACAACAGGTATCGGAGCAACTCTTATTAAAAGTAGTATAATTTATTGTTAACTTTATTTTACGTTCAAATCCTTTCATAAATCAAACATTATTTGATTTTGTTTTAATGACTTTGGAGTACAATGCTAATGGACGATTATGGCATTATAACTGTTTCGTTTGCTTTGTTAAACTGAGTTTAACGCGATAGGGTCACTCGTATTAATAACAAGAACTAAAAGCCGATTTGCTCCCAAGAGAGGTACTTGGTGGCTATATGTTACTTGAGAATGACTTCTGAGCGTTTAATTGATGAAGGGTTTCAGAATGTGAGATTCGATTATGAGTAATTTGTTCTAATTATCGCAACTCCTAATGACTTGAAAGTTATCTCCTATTATATAAAGACGACCGTCTCGACGTCTAAGTCATTTGACTTATTTACCGACATTCTTGGTTCAATTTATTAACTTATTATTTTATATATTTAAATTCACGTATTAAATTATACATAACTACCTTATTAAGTACCTCATGGCTCCATGGCCCTTATAAAAAGAAATGTAGAAAAGCTCAAATGCACACAGCGATCCATGGAAAGATCCATGCTTGGTATAAGCCTAAGAGATATAATCTTTCCTCATTTATTATTCTAGGCTTATACATGCTTGGTATAAGCCTAGAAATGAGGAAATTAGGAAGAGAACCAGAGTAGCGGATTTCATGGATCGCGTAGCAAGATTGAAGTGGCAATGGGCGGGCCATATTGCAAGACAAGACACCACAAGATGGACCCCTAAAATATTAAGATGGAGACTTTGGGAAAACAAAGAGGAGTCGGAAGACCTCAAAAAAGATGGTCCGACGACAAAGCCGCTGTGGGAGGTAAAAATTGGCTGCAAGCAGCAACCGACAGAGAGAAATGGAAGGGTATGGAAAAGGCCTATATCCAGCAGTGGAGGACATAGGAATATTTTATAGCATATTAAATAACTTAATTAAAATAAAATGCATTATCATGTTCACATTTAAGAAATTCTATATTTTTTTATTTTATATTGTAAAGCTTCTCGAGCAACTAGCAGATCCTTTTTTATTTATTTATTTATTTACAATAGCCACATAAAAAAATTAACCCAATTGTTCCCCCCTTTAGGTAGGTGAAAACCTACTCGTTTTGGGGGGTGTATATTATCTATTATACTATAGATAACACATTATTTAAATTTTGGTTTCATATAATATTCTCGAATATCTACAAATAAGAATAAAATACAAGATATATGATTTAGGTATGCAATTATGTATCGCTCAGATTTTTTTTGTTCGGTTCAATGTCTGTCAAAAATTAATTCAACACACACCCGATAATAACAAGTTGCCACGTTTTGCAGACTTATTGAATTTATCGTTTCACAAATCTAGAATGAAAACACGATTAAAAACTGTGTCTACGCATGGAATCAAACTGTATATCTAAATAGATGGGTCGTGGCAGAGCGGTTAGCGCGCTGGGCTAGCAATCCAGTGGTCGCGAGTTCGAATCCTGCCTCGACCGATTTCGTTCACCTATAGCACAAGCATTTATGCTTATTTTAGGGAACGTAGGTAGATGTATATGTACTTGTTTAACAAGGACATATTCATTTTTTTATATAAAAAAAAAATGATTGAGCCACGATGGCCAGTATTCATTTGTTGAAGAAATTGTGTATGATATTTATTTTATTTATTTATTTTATTTGATTAATTAATATACAATAATATACAATTGATATGTGGTACCTGCGTTATAATTTTTGCCAAACATCTTGAACGAGCTTCCGGTTTGTGTCTTTTTGCTTCGTTGGCTTACGTGCAAATTGCCTCCCTTCTCGGCCAAAAGTTCAAGTTATTTAGCGACAGCTATACTTACGTGAAATTGAAAAAAAAAAGTAGAACATAATAGGAAGAGATAAGGAAAGTTCAAGAGGAATGTGGTTGGAATGCATTGCTTTATGGCAATTTGATAAATCCGCCTTTGGGTACTTGACTGTGTAAAAATCAAGTAGATAATAATATGCTAGCTGTCCTCAAAAAAAATCGAAAAGATATTTCAAATTTGTGTTCAAAATATGATAAATTTGGTAAAGCTGTGATTTATGTTACGCCCAGGTTTTTGTTAAAATCTGGGCGTAAATCAGTCCTTGTCACTCTTGTCAATGGTGCGGTTTGTAAAATATTCATTATACCCCAACTACACAGGACCGTATCTGTCAATGATTCAAATAGAGCAGGTGTATCGTGCGCAAAAATAATCTGGGGCGCCAAATGTAAGGAAAATAATCCGACGTAAAAACAAAAACATGAATAAAAGGAATTAAAATAAGCCTTAATATTGAATTTGAATGCGGTTCTCAAAACATAAGCGAGATTTATAATAAGTCGCATGAAGACAAAATAAATTCAGTTGAAATGAGATCATTAAGAAGAATTTGTGGTAGGACGATGTATGACATGGTAAGAAATTATAAGTAATTGTGGATATTTTACGTAGTAGAATTCCATTTATTAAATTAAAAAATAAAACTGTATGTATTAGATCGAATATATTTTTTAATTTCATATACGCAAACATTGGATTTTTTCCCTATCGGGAGTCAAATGATATTTTGGTTCTTCTATAATATCCCAACATTATTGAGATGTTATTGTCAATAAAAATAAAGTTTATCCCATATGATCCTACGTATATTTTTTAATCAGTCGATAGCTATTTCGCCTTGTTAGGGCATCTTCAAGGCTAGTCTTGAAGATGCCCTAACAAGGCGAAATAGTTATCGACCGATTAAAAAATATACGTAGAATCTAAAACATACTATTTTATTTTTTAATTTAATTTAAGAAATTAGAACATTAGGAAAGAATGTAAAATAAAGAAAAATGTAATAAATGGATAGATTGGCTACTTAGGTGAATGAAGAACGTTTGAAAAAGAAAATTAACAAAATTAACAGATATTAAATAAGTGGTTGGGTCGTTCAATGGTATAAAATAAGTGGTTGGGTCGTCCAATGGTATAAAATAAGTGGTTGAGCGGTCCAATGATATGAAATAATGTTTGATTGTTTAATGTTTAATTTTTATTATCTATAGATATGTTTTGTATGTGTGTATATGTATGTATATGTATTGTGAACTTTCTTAATTGATTTTTAATTTTTTGTTTTATTCTTTTCATACACTTTGTTTTTGTAATACTTTATTTTTTTGTTTTATTACTATACTACGTATTTGTATATTAGTCATTCTTTTGAACATTCTTGGTTGATTTTTTTTTCTTTATACTTGATTATTTTTTTTTATTTTTTATGCACTTAAATGATGTGTTTATGATATGTTTTTATATTATTTTTTGTTCTTTTCTATGTAAATGGCTGTTATATACCGTAAATAAATAAATAAATAAAAAAAAAGTGGTTAGGTCGTCCAATGGTAAGTAATAAGTGGTTGGGTCTTCCAATGCTATGAAATAAGTGGTTGGGTCGTCCTATGGTATGAAATAAGTGGTTGGGTCGTCCTTTGGTATGAAATAAGTGGTTGGGTCGTCCTATGGTATGAAATAATTGGTTGGGTCGTCCTTTGGTATGAAATAAGTGGTTGGGACCGCACGACCACGTGAGCAAAATTCTGGAAGAAGATTGAACAACAGACGATGAGGCGTAGAATGCGTGTAAAGATAGAAAAATGTGGCGTTCGGTTCTCTCAGCCTACCCCGTGGAGGCCATGGTTTGATGAAATGTGTAAGTGATTTTCAAAGGACGGGAGGCGCGTTTTAAATTTAGTGTGTCAGGCGCTGATCCGGCTCTTGCTACGGTGACGATAAAATACACAATGGAGTAGCAAAAAGCTTTCACGGTACGTCGAAAACATTTTACAAATATTATAATGTCCTTTGAGCGTAGTCATTGAGAAGTTTAAGCTCTCGTGCATAACTCTATAATGTACCTATGGACTCACTATGTGACCTGTCGGGCGAACTTTGAGAATACTGAGACACCTGCGGATAATATCTTTATACAACCATAATATCTTTATATTACATTTATCTGAAATGGAGACCATGGAGTATGAAAAGAGGAATATGCCGGCATTGAAAAAGGTGGTCAAGAGACGAGTAGAGATATTTAAAAGAGACATATTCCAGCATTGGAGAGATGGCTTCGGGATTCCATAAAACCAATTTTACCTATTTCTTCATACGTTGCTATAACTTTGTGGTACATTTAAAATATTTTCGCAAATTGAAATTTGGTACAAATAGTATCGTAATAATAGAAAATATACTGAATAAAATTAAAAAAGTTTATATTCGTAATAAATATTTGTATAGCGGAATGGACAGTACAAAAACAGAAAAACAATGGCTTCGTATTTTATTTATTGATGATAAATTTAATAGAATATTAGCAAAAGATTTACCAACAGATATAAAACCGGCTTTTTACACTAACAATAACATGGGTAACAAATTACGTAACAGCATAGATAAAACTCCATCATTTTATATTGGCAAAACAGCACGTAAGTTTGACATAAGGATAAAAGAGCATATACGTTGTATAACAAATAACAATTTTTCTGAATTCGCCAACCACCTTATAAGTACAAACCACACATCTAACAAAGATACAAATGTAAAATTTCTGCATATACATAAAGAGGGATTAAAACTAGATAATCTGTAAGCCCTAGAAATTAGGAAGGCTCTGAACAGAAATAATAAAATTATAAATAATCAAAAAATTTTGAATAATTCACCGTTTCTCAATATGTTTCCACTAGTTCGCCATAACGGTAATCCTTACTCCTCCCCCTCCACTTCGTCTTCGCGTTACCACCCACAACATAATATCGCACACGTTCGTTCATTTTTTTAATAATAATTTAGTACAAGTCTGTCCTGAGGAGGGAGCGGTCAGCTCTTAAAACCGGTTAGACACCAAGTATTCACAGTGGTTTAAACAAAAAAAAAAATATATATATTTGTACCAAATTTCAATTTCCAATTCTACCTATTCCATAGATACTAAAAAGAATCTTTATAAATAATGGATTGTGTCACTGAAAGACTGTAATTAAGTGTGTGATTAAGACCATGACCAAGGATGCAAAATCAAGACTACACCAAAATTTCTATAAGACGCAAGCATGTTGCGGGCATGTTAAATTCAAATACCTACTATTTTTTCAATCTTCACCACCCCAAGGGGATGTAGTGGAGAGTTTTGAATTCGCAACTAGTATCATGCTGAGATTGTATTCTGAAAGTTTCATCACAATGTATCTGGGTGTGTTCTATATGCTGTGTAATACGTGCTGTCGTGATGTATGGCGTGTTTATTTTACTTTATCGATTATAGACTAAAGTAGGTAGGTACTCATTCGAATCTTTTCAAATTTTGCAAATTTGAATATCTAATACTCACCTAGACCCCATTAGATTTTGAAGGATATCTGAATAGGGCTTCTCAGTTTTTTTAACTATCAAATATTTCAATGTGATCCCAAGCTCAGGAAACATATTTTTTTATTTACAAATTGGTAAAAAGGCACATCACTTTCATAAAATGGAATTGAAGAATTATCAAGTTTTCTCAATAAAATATGTAAATAAAAAAATAATTTAACAAACTCATTTCATGTAAATGCTGAATATTTTCCATACAAGTGATTAGCGTTCGCCACAACTCACTCGTTTAAATAGTTTTTATTTATTATTCTCAATAATAGAAATAAAAATGCACCAGATTGATTAAAAAAAAGTAATATGATATTATGGCTTCATTGCTCATATTAAAAAAGTTTTTTTTATGGTTTGTTTATTTAATATTGACTAGACATGGTAGAAATATGGTTTCTGAATAGCAATGATTTATTCGAAAATTTTCCGATCATTTTTCACTAGATAGGTGTACTGTGCAGATAATCGCGTACAAACCACTTAAACAATGATATTTTGAAATACTGGTTGCATATAACATATGAGATTCAACTGTCGATGTCGTAAATATGTATATATTAAGAATAAAATAATAAACAATAAAATCTCAAATCAAAATTATTGAATATTAAATTTTAAGATTTTGTGTATTTATTTTCAAAACATGTATATCAAACTAGGAGAGTGTGGAGTTCAGAACCATTTTCTTACTTCGAATAGGTAAACGGTTCGATGGTAAGTATGAAGATTAAGTACGTTTTCATAGGAGTCCCCGTAGATATTGTGTATTCTGCCATACAAATTGTATGAAACGACATCGTTATTAAATTCAATATTTACAAAAATTCTAAAGAAAAATTTGAGAAGTAGGTACTGCCACAATGTGTATGCTTTTTATAAAAAAAAATAATTTTTGTTGGGGTGTTTTGGCGTTTTTCGATATTAAAAATAAGGAAATGTTAGCAATTTAAAACATACATTTGTAATAAAAAATATTTTACTGAATAAAAAAGTTAGAGAAACCCTGGAACATTTTACTATAAAATAGTTTGAGAAATTGTATTTGCCTATCTTCAAACAAAGTTTCAGTGTTCTAGCTTTTATGGTGTAAATATAAAATAAAAGTTGAAATGTTGATAATCTCTGACAGGAACAAATATTCAAATTCGTGAGAACAAAAGTCTTGTATGCCAAAAATTTTCTATATTTTATGAAATATTGCGCTCTGTGCATCAAGCGGATAATTAAGGTTTTTAATGAGATGATTGTATTCGCATACCAAATACTGGAAAAAGAGTACTTAACGACTGCGAAATATATAGGAAAATCTACTAGTAAACCGATTTCAAGTATCGACTCTGTTAAAGTACGTAGGAATACAATGATTAAGGAGAACAATGACATAAACCCCAACATTAACAATAGAATCACTACGTCACACACTATGCATAACGACAACAATAAATAAACAATGAAGATAATTCAGCACTTGGATCTTGACTTAGAACACTGGTAGCGGTGATAAAAAGCCTTTAAAATAAGAAGAAGAAGAAGGATCTTGACTTCTGATTTGAGCGGATGTGCTCGCCACTAATTCTCGAAACTCGAAAGACAAGTCGAAAATCCCTTTGAAAATGGACAGTGCTATTCGTACGAAATGTTGGGTGAACAATAGAATATTTCGAGACCATTATCTTTTACCTGCAAATTCTCTAATTATACCAAAAACTTAATATTAACTGTACCGACAATAACATAAAACTAGCTTACCTTAGCGCAGGCTATGCCTAGTGAGGGGCTAGTAACAAAAAATACAAATTAAAAGAGAAGACAATGTAAAAAAAAATACCTAAATCAATTTATTTCAACAAATAATTTAGTTTACCCGTTACGTTGTGTGTTTGTATGACTCAAAATGAAATATTGTGTTCAGAAAGAGAAAAAAAAGACGCATACGCATGAATGCGTATGTACATATGTACAATGTACATGTACTTATATTAAATGTATTTAATAAATAAACAACAAAAATAGACAATAACATAAAACTAGCTCACCTTAATTTAGTAATCTTGTTTCATTTAACGTCTCAAAAACCCAAGCCTGTCTAATTTCTGCGAAGAGAAACCCCAATGAATTGCAAGTGTCTTTCAACGGAAGCACCCTACCTAGCAGCAGCTCTATCGACCTGCTTGGAGTATCTATAACGAATCAATTACACTACAGGGATTCCATCGAAGCTAAGGTGAAACTCGCCTCCAAAAAATTGAGCGTACTATATAGAGCGCGTAGATATTTTACTTAGTCCCAGATGTGTATACTCTACAAAGCGCAAATACGTCCAATTATTGAATATGGCAGTCACCTCTGGAGTGGCGCCCCCCAATACCTACTGAATACCCTCGACGCTGTCCAAAGGCGTGCTATACCTCTGATTGATGATCCATCACTGACTGATGGATTGCAATCACTAGAACACAGACGTAAATCGGTATTTTAAGTTTATTTTATAGATACTACCACGGGAATTGCTCAGAAGAACTTGCATCTTTGGTCCCTCCTCCACCCACTCGCAACAGAGTCACTCGCTTTACTCAATCGCAGCACCCATTCACAGTGGACCTTCAACATATACGAACAAGTCGCTTCTCGAACTCGTTTATTAATACAGCAGCGACTGTGGAACGATCTTCCGAATTCTGTGTTTCCACCTTCGTACAACCCGGGTCTATTTAAAATCCGAATCAATAAACTCTTTTCTAGACTGCAAACCCCTCCCAACGCTACGTAGTGCGCTTCTTCGGAAGAGCAAAATGGACCCAAATCCTAATAGCTGGTGTCCCCTTCGTAGACATGTTAAAAAAAAAACCTTTGCACAGGCTATGCCTAGTAAGGGGGCTAGTAACAAAAGATACAAACAAAAAAAGGTAGCTTAAACTATTTAAGCACTAGTGAAATAATAAAATGTTATTTATTAGAAATGAATTTTGTATGTCTACTATCTAC
This sequence comes from Molanna angustata, assembly GCA_963576475.1. Lineage (NCBI taxonomy): Eukaryota > Metazoa > Arthropoda > Insecta > Trichoptera > Molannidae > Molanna > Molanna angustata. The sequence continues at coordinate 3,884,351 of OY754965.1, forward strand.
TATGAATGTATAATGTATATACTTATATTAACCTACAATTATTTTGTATTATATCTTCTCTATGTTTTGGATAGAAATAAATATAAATAAATAAATAAATAAACCTCTTGGTTTGTATTTTAACTTCAAAGTAAAGAAAATACAATTCAAAATACATATAGACTATATTTTAATTATGATATAAACTATATAAAAAAATGGTTTAAAGCTAATTTATATTATAATTCAAATGTGGTTATTATTATAGTTGTAGCCAAACATTTTGAACTTTTAGCCGAGAAGGGGGGCGATTTGCATGTAAACCAACGAAGCAAAAATACACAAAATTGCTAAAAATATACAAAAAAAAAACTACCGTAAAATATCCGCTGAATCATTAAATGTTTTACATATACATAGACTCCTTACAATTACCTATTATTTTCTTATTTTAGGGAACGTAGGAAGATGTATATGTACTTGTTTAATAAGGACATATTCATTTAAAAAAACGAGTGGGTTGTGGCCAACACTAAACTCTCCACTACACAATGAAGCTTCCCTGCTAATATTACACTCTAATATCAATATGAAATCAAATATGTAACTAAACATTGCTAAACATAAAAATTCTCCTATATATTTTTCATACAAAATATTGATTAATAGAAACATAATTATTGAAAGGATATATATTTTTCTTTTAAGGTTGGCAAACTCTGAATGCAGTTTTGTGAAAATTCTTTTTTTTGCATAAATAATTCAAATAAAATGAAAATATCTCAAATTTCCAGGTCGTGAGAGCATTTTTAAAGTTTTAACAGATGAAATCATAGAGAAATAATTAACTGTTGTCTATGGAAAACTAGACAACACACAAATTTTCAAATTTGTGTACGGCATACGGCATACACACAAAAACATCACGATGAAACTCAAAGTATACACTCTCTACATGATACCCACTGAGAAATTGATGTAAAAAATATACTCTTAAAAATTGTGAAATCATGACTCTCCACTATTCCATAGTTGGTAGTGGAGAGTAAAAATATATCAATATTTGGTACTTGGATATATTGCCTCACTAGGCAAAAGCATTTTCCGAGGCAATACCTATTCAAAATGAGTAGCTGTGCAAGTATTTAGTCAGTCAAAATTTAATTCGTGCGTATCGTATGTACATGTGTTGGTTGATATTAAGATACGAGTGAGATCCGTCATTTTATGGGTAACATGAATAAGATCCCTCTCATACTCTTCTCTGCCTCTGTCCATTGTTATTGCCACTTTGTTACGAATTTGTTTTTATTGCTATTGTTTGGTAGGAGTAATTGAAGTAAGTCAGGTAGGTACTTGTATTATATATCCGCGGCGCACATATTTTTTTTTTTTTTATATTTTTTTTTAAATGACTATGTCCTTGTTAAACAAGTACATATACATCTTCCTACGTTCCCTAAAATAAGCAAATAAATGCTTGTGCTTAGGTGAACGAAATCGGTCGAGGCAGGATTCGAACTCGCGACCACTGGATTACTAGCCCAGCGCGCTAACCGCTCTGCCACCGATCCATCTATATTTTATAAATAATTATTCTGACGATGTGCTAATGACACGAAACGCGTCATTACGCGTCATTGTGTTTGTTGTATTCGTATTTTTAATTTAAAGTTTTAAACTTTTAACTTGTAATTTATAATTAATATTATTATATTTCTTGTACTTTTGTTTAAATTTGAAGTTGTAATCTTATAAATTTATGGTTGATAATATTATTATGTTTGTTGCACTTTTATCTTAAATTTGAAGTTTTAATCTTATAAATTTATAATTAATATTATTATTTTTTTGTACTTCTATTTTTGAATTTGATGTTTAATCTTTTGTATACTTGTTGGTTTTTTTTAATAGGCAAGCCGTAAACGTAAAATAAATAAACAAATAATAAATAAATTATCACGTAAATATTATAAAGTTCTGCAAACATTTGTCGGTCGACAAACTTAATATACCGACCGCCGTGGCACAGTTGGTAAGTCGTTTGGCTTCACTGCGGGCATCCTGGGTTCGATCCCCAGCAATGGAGACACTTATATAAATTAATTTCTCTCGCAAATATTGCATCTCTGGACTGGTTAGTTAGAAGAAAATGCCATTCGGCAATAAACCACACTCTCAGGGTGCAAAAAAGTGTTTATTCATATTTTTATTTTTTAATTTTGTTGAATATTACATTCATTCATACATAATGTGGGATAATATTGAATTAATTGTCGGCAGAACTTTATAATATTTACGTGTTAATTTATTTATTATTCTGTACGACTAAACCTGTAACCCTGTATATTTGTACATATATGGTACATTTTAATGGTACATATAACATGGTTTATTGAATAAATTCGCTACTGCCACCACCCGCTCTGCATATGGGGACTGTAAAAGACCCCTTTATTAAATAAATATATGAAATAAAATAAAATAGATGAGTGGTCGCAGAGTGATTTGTGCGCTGGGTTTATAATTCAGTGGTCGCGAGTTCGTTTCCTGCCACGACCGATTTCGTTCACCTATAGGACAAGCATTTATGTTTAATTTAGGGAATTTATGAAGATGTATAGGTGATTGTTACTACAAGGACATATTCATTCTAAAACGAGTGGGTTGTGGCCAATACTAAACTCTCCACACCATAATTAAGTTAAGCGAATAAAATAAAAATAAATAATATAAAGTAACGCGCAAGTGGAGAGTTTATTGTCATATGGCAATTTCTTCCAACTAACCAGTGTTTTCAGCCTAGAAAAGCAATATTTTCATGAGAAATGAATTTAAATGATTTTCTGAAGGAGATGCGCAACCAATATCCCTCTATCCTGTCCTACTAGTCTCTCTTCTCTCCTTTATCTTCCTTTCCCTTGTTGTTGTATATATGTGTGTATGTATGTATGTATATATGCATGTGCGTATATGTGTGAGGATGTGTATGAAGGTGTGTGTATGAATGTTTTTGGCTTGTAAACTGTTATTTGTTTTTATATTATGTTGATAGAATAATTTTTTTGGATCTAACATTGTAAAAATAAATCTATATCATGAAACAGTAAATTTGCTGTAGCTTCCCAAAGAAAATAAATAAATTTCCCCTCTGCTGGGGATCGAACCCAGGACGCCCGCATGAAACCAAACGGCTTACCAACTGTGCCATAGGGGTAGGCAAGTAACAAGGACATATTAATTCTTATTTTTAAAAAATAGAAATCTCATTTATTATTTTTTTAATTCGAATCTGACAGAAGACAATTTAAATAACAGGGTAAAAAATCTACATGTATAGCTTGTATACCGTAATTTTGATTGAAGTATCAAAAGTCAACGACAAAACAAATTCAACGAAAAACAATAAATTAAACATCTGAAATATCAAACCAAATAAATACACTAAGACTTGATTTTAAATTTATTATTTTTCAGTGTAGGTACTGTTTGAGAAAAAAGTAATTTTCTTTGAAATATTTTTTTAATTACATTAAGTGTCTTTAACACTCTTTGGGCGATAAGATTTAAACGTATTTTGTTTAATTTTATGGTGTTCATTGTAGCGAGACTTCAAACAAAAAAAAAAGAAAACGCGGAAGAAACATTTATACAATCTATTTTTATAAAAATGGATGTACGTATATTTGTTTGTTTGTTTGTATGTTCGCGATGAGCTCCTAAACCAACCACCCGATTGCGATGAAACTTTGTGAATTTGTTCATTTCATTCGAAGGTTTATAATTTATTTATTCATTTATTCGATATCTTACAAAAAAAAACTAAAAAGTTTTGTATCGAAGTGAAACATAGCACATTGTTCACCACGCACAAGAGAAGTTTTATGAATTAAATTTATTTATTTATTTAATATCGTACACAAGAATTTAAAAAAAATATCTATTTGGGATTGTCATTTAATATTAGGGATTACATTAGCGCATATAAGAAACCGTATTTGAAGTTAAATTCAATTATTTAACTTCTCGTCGAAAAGTTATTGAAAAATGATCTATTTGTTATTGCAAGAAAATTATAATAAAAATTAATAACATATAAATAAATCAAGATCAAATAAATAAATAACGAAAAATTTAAAAAAATTACTATATTAATAAATAAATAAGTCAATGATCTAACAAGTAAATAAATGAATAAAGAAATAAATATATAAATCAAAAATAGTAAGAAAAACTCCTTTATACCCATATATAAAATGGTATATATTAAATAAAACTGGTATAATGCTTAAGGTTCAAGTAAATATATTTTTAATGAATAATTACATATAATTATTAATGAGTGAATGAATAGGAACGGCAGGGAAAAAATACGGAATTATAATTAACGTATCAAGATAATAATGTTAAATAATAATAAAAAGGAAACAGACCGATCAAATTTTTTTATATATTTGGAGTTTAATAATTAAACAGGCAGGACAAAGTCTGCCGGGTTTTACTAGTATTATATAAAACTGGAATAATGCTAAAGGTTTATTTATTTAATATTTGTTTGAATAATTAAATAAAATTTAAATGAATGAATGAATAGGGACGGAAAGGACTGTAGGGATGGAAGGAAAAAAAATACGGAATTATAATTAGCGAATCTAGATAAGAATGTTAAGTGATAAAAAGGAAACATAACGAACAACCATTTTTATATATTTGGAGGTAAATGATTAAACAGGCGGGAAAACGTCTGCCGGGTTTTACTAGTATGTATTTTATAAAGAAAGCAAAATGAAATTTGTTTGATTAAAATGTTCAGAAAAATTGTTATTTAAAATTTATTATAAATTATAGTTATTCTCAATAGATACGAAGAATAATTTATTATTACTAAAGGATAACCAGAAGGTTTATGATTATTTACGTTTAATGCCTGATCAATTTACGCACCATTTAAAGAAGGCATACAAATCTAAATACCCCAATTTGAAATAAGTTAAAGAGTGTATTTCTAAAAAAATCTGTTTTTTCAAGATTTCTCTGGTAAACGTTCATCACACAATTTCAAAATTCAACTCGAATTTCCATAAAAAATATTTAAATATCGATTAAATTGAATTACTTTAAATGTTTGTGTGTGCTATGTGCTGTATGCTGCGTGCTGTGTACTATGTACGGCGTGTTTATCGATTATAGACTAAAGTACTCATTCGATTATTTTTTAATTGTGCAAATTTGTATATCTGATACTCACTTAGACCCCATTGAAGGATATCTGAATAGTGCTTCTCAATTTTTTTAACTGTCAAATATTTCAAAGTGACCCCAATCTCAGGAAAATTAAAATTTGAAATTTTTATTTTCAAATAAGTAAAAAAGCTCATCACTTTAAATAAAATGGCATTAAAGAAATATCAACTTTTTATAATAAAATATATAAATAAAAAATAATTTAACAAAGTCATTTCATGAAAATGATGAAAATTTTCCATATAAAATTTAAATACTTTATAGGATGACTTGTTAGTGAGGAGTTTAGCGTTGGCCACAACTCACTCGTTTTTATTTTAAAGTTGTTAAAATGGCACACCACTTACATAGAAATGGCATTGCAGAAATATCAAGTTTTCACTATAAACTCATTTCAAAAAAATTTTGAAAATTTTCCATTCGAAATTTGAATACTTAGTGGAGTGACTAGGTAGTGAGGAGTATTGCGTTGGCCATCTCGTTTTTAACTTTGTTGGAATTAATTCCCGATGTTTAATTCAAAATTATTATAAATGAGTTGATAAAGTAAACCTTGTAAATTGTTTTCTCAAGCAAACTATTCAATACTAATGATATGGTAATGAATTAATATTTGAATAGAAACATTTTGAGATATTATTGTTTCTTAAACAGTTAAACACGTATATTAAAATTATCATATTTTGTGTACGAGCAGACAACGTAGATTGAATTCAAACTAATAGTTTAAATATCAGAGCCTGTATTTATTTTAAATATATAACGTCACAGTTCCAAGAACAATTTTAATTGTCCTTTTTTTTAATCGAATATTTTTATTATTTACTTTTTTTACTTACACATTGGTTTTTACTTACACATTGATTACTTACACATTGGTACAAGTAGGTAAATAAGACAAAAATGACCTTATAAGTCTGGCGCAATTCAGGGGTGACTTCTATGCGAAAAATGCATTTGTCACCTCAGATATAAGAATTGTAGCTTTCATTATTTACAAAAAAAACCAATTCTCTCAATAGATGGCGTTCCAACAAAATAAAATAAAAATAATAAGATTGTTGTTCATAATTTCACCCATAGATGGCTGTAGTAAAAATTCCTTATTTTCAAGCGAAAAGAATTTCAGTATTACAATATATAGAACTTTCAAAATTGAATTGATAGGGATCTCATTAAAAGGCATAATTGGTGAACGTTGCGCAAGCGCATAAAGTGATCACGTAAACCAGCCGATGACAGGTCGTAAGCCCTGTAGGTGCCTTGATTTCCCGGTTCTCCTACAATAAATATTCCAACTTCGTCTCTATTGAGATAATTAAAAATCTGTTAAAAAATACTTTTTTTTAATTTGATCAATAATATTTTGTGGCGATAGACTTTCGTATTTCAAATAATATATGTAGTATAACAATACCTCTTATTTTCAATATGTATGTCTTTATTATACACGTTACAGGAACAATGTTCCCTTTTAAGGAGTAAAATATTCCATTAAATGTCATTTAACAACCGGATTATCGTTTCTGCAACATACGATATTCCCAAAGGAGAGACAAGTTGAAATATCTAGATGAGTGAAAGAAAGGAAGAAGTATATGTAGATGTAGATTATACAAAGTATTTAGGTAAGCATTATCCTATTTAACTTTTTTCCTTTTTATGGATATAAAAAAAACAATAGGTGACCCCCTCGGAAATTAAGTGAAAAAATTGAAGCGACGATCGTCATAAAATAAAATATATCTACAAGAAGAAGGATCTTACCAAATATTACGTTGATTGTGACTTATTGTGATGATAATAATCAATTTTTTCGTGCGTTAATTGAACAAACGATTTTTAGGTTCTGAGGAAATTTTATGTCTAAAAAATAGGTAATCTTAATTTTTAAATTTTAAATACTAATCACGAAATATGAATCCAATTTTAAAAACAAGTATATGGATGAATTTAATAGTTTTTCAAATATTTTCCGAATTCTTAAATAATTTATTGAAAAATATATATATCGTTTATTTTTTACTGAAAATAGTGTCATGTATACAATAAAAAAAAGGTATCATAATATTTTTTATCGTATCAGAAATTAGCTTTTGTAATTATGAAATATTTTGAAATACGTGTTATCATAAAAAAATAATATTTAAAATGTCTTTTCTTACCATTTTAGATCACACAGTTTCAAAATGTATAAAAAATATTCAACGTTTAGAATTAATGAAATCCACGTTTTTTTCGTAGTTGAATTAAATAAACGAAAATAAGTTTCTGGGCTACGAAAAATAACATTAAAAGTACTTCGAAATAATCTGTCAACCAAAATTATTCGATCACTTAGAAATATTTATAAAAAGTTTTAAAATTGTCATTAAAAACAAAGTTGAATGAAGTGTATGTTTTCATTATGAAATTCGTACGTTTGGTTCTCGCAGCTTGGCGTAGCAAAACTGGTGTGTCTACGATTGAGAGGCCGACGTAACACTGAGGAAAACTGTGGGCGTAGCAAACAACTTTGTTGTGAACTGCCGGGCGCTACGCCATCAGTTGTCGGCTCTACGACACACGCTAATGAAAATGTTCCAGTGAAAGCTTTAATTTGTATGAAAATGTCGGCGGGCAGGATGTGTCACAGACTTGACGTGAACTGATTAATAAAGCCATGTAGTCAATTTTTATTACTAGGAATGGGAATATCCCCAATTATTTAATACGAAACTTAAAGAGACCAACCCAAAAGTAAGCGAATCGTTTCAGAGGTCAATGAAATTGTTTTTTGTGTTATTGAATTGTTTAATTGAATTGTTATCTTTGAAATAAATGTGGGATTTTATTATGTTTAGAATAGTGATATTATTTCATTTTATTTCAAGAAGACAGCATCGTTATAATATAAATTTTATGGGAAATGGCATTATACATACAATTTTCTAATGACGAATTAATACTGTATTCTACAATTGTCGAAAAAGTAGTATTTTTGCCACCTTCATAAAATATATCAAGTTTTTTTTTTAATAACAAATAATGACAATTACATTTTTCTCCAAACTACAAAGCAGTTTACAAGTGGGATGTTCAATAAAGATATTTTTTATTTTGAAACAATTTAACACAAAGGATTTAATTTTTTTCACACTTAACTGTTAAAACAGCTTTCAGTGCATACATCTTTACTTCCTACTAACCCAAGGGGGTATAGTGGGAGATATGATTTCGTAATTATTAAGGCTATTTGTTTATTGCAGATTATTAACTAGTATCATTTTGAGATTGTATTCTGAAAGTTTCAACACAATATTTCTGTGTGTGTGCTATGTGCTATGTACGGCGTGATTATTTTACTTTATCGATTATATAATACTAAAGTACTCATTCGATTCTTTTCATCTGATACATAGACTCCATTAGATATTGAAGAATATCCGAATAGTTCTTCTCATTTTTTTTAACTATCAGATATTTAAAAGTGTCCTCAAGCTCAGGAAATTAAAAATTTGAAATTTTTATTTTCAAATGTAAAAAGGCACACCACTTTCATAAAATGGCATTGAAGAATTATCAAGTTATCATAATAAAATATTTAAATAAAAAAAAACATTTTAACTAACTCATTTTATGAAAATGTTGAATATTTTCCATCTTCTTCTTCTTCAACCTGTTTTTTCCATTCTTGGATATAGGCCTCCCCCTTGATCCTCCACAACTCCCTGTCTTGGGCATACTCCATCCATCTCCCTCCGGCACATTTTTTGATGTCACCAGACTACCTTGCCTGGGATCTGCCGACATCTCTTCGGCTTGTTCTCGGTAGCCATTCTACGATATTTTTGGTCCATCGTGAATCCTGGCATCTGGCAATATGCCCAGTCCAGGCTCCACTTAAGACCAGCCACCCTTTCTGCTACATCGGCTACTTTGGTTCTTTCTCTTATCATGACATTTTAAATTTTGTCCCTTATTGAAATACACGGCAACTTTCTCTCGATAGCTCTCTGTGTCACTAACAGCTTGTGCATTATTTGTTTTGTTAGGACCGATGTTTCCATTCCATAAGTAAGCACTGGGTAATAAATTAATAAATTTCATAAGTAATTGTACTAGGTATTATATATTTTTATTTTTTAAATATTAGATAAAATATAATCTCTCAAAGTATCTGATCGTTTTTATTTATTTATTTATTAAAATCCTTTTTACAAGTATAATAATAACAATAAGTACAATATAACTTTATACAGTAGTTAATAAAATTATAAGTTATACTATAAGTAAGAAAAAGTTAAGTTTGTCATAAGTATATACGTTTATATATTTTAATTTGTGGATTAGGCTACTCTACTAGGCTATGCCTGACCCAGAGTAACGTTATATAAATCAGTTCTATTATTTTAATTCGTCATAGTGTTAGTTATTTTATAGATTTATAGATGTGCAAGTATGCATATATTTTAGTGTTGTATGAAAAAAAAAATGCTTGATGTAAAAAGGGCTAATGCTAATATAATTTTGATTTTTTTTATAAGTCGTCTAAGCAGTAATATTAAATAATTCTTCTGTTTCTTTTCGTCCTTTGGTAACTAACCAGTTGTTTGCTATGGCTTTCAATTTGATATGAGAGTAGGTTCTTAATAGTGGAAAGTCAGTTTTGAAGAGGTTAAATATTTTTGGACCTATGTACGCGTAATTTTTCTGGCCATGTGTTGTCTTAGTTTTTGGAATTTCGTCTAGGTTTAGTAGTGCTTGCCTAGTATTGTGTGAATGTGAGTTACTGGTTGTCATTTGGTGGTTTGAAGTTTTGATGTAGAAAGTGAGAGTTGACTTAACAAAAAGCTGTCTTACGTATAGTACATTAAATTCACTGAATAGTCTGTCTGAAGAGTATCTAAGTGGTTTTTTATTAATGACACAAAGTAAAGTTTTTTGCGCCGTTGTAACCGTTTTTAATGTGGTTTTGTAGGTACCTCCCCAACTGGGAATCGCATAGCTTAAGAATGACTGGGCAAGGGCATAGTAGATAGTTTTGAGTTGGTGTTTATTAAAAATATTGCGAATGGATTTAAATAGATAAAAGAGTTTTAGAAGTTTTCCCGAAATTAATTCAATGTGTGGTTTCCAGTTTAAGTGTCTATCTATTATTATTCCTAAGTATTTCACATTATCTGTATTTTCGAGGGGGTTACAATTGCAACAGTATAATTTGATTTCAGTCCCTTGTACATTGCAATCCGCCTCTATTGGTGGTTATGCCCTAGTAAAAAACAAAAGAAAAAAGATCGTGGTGCCCCCTTTTTTCCTATAAAATAATAAATTCGAGAAAGGCTTTTTATATATATATATATATATATATATATATATAATATATCTATACAAAGTTGTATAAATATTTAAAACTAATTGCATGTTACACATGAGATCCAAATGTCGATGGCGATAGTATATGTAGTTCAAGAATACGTACCAAACTATAAAACCGTAAATACAAATAACTGAATATTTTAATATGTAAACGGCTCGAAGGTATGTATGTATGAAGATTATGATATAGATATGTATTGTTTGTTCTACCATACAAATTGTATGAAGCGATGTCGTCACTTAATTCAATTTTCACAAAATTTTTACGAGTAAATTTCGTTTTCAATTTGCTCCACATTGTAAGTGCCATAGTGACTGTTATTTGTTGGGTTTTCAACTAAAGTAAAATGGCGATAATTGAGAGCACTACCTGTCCTAAGTGAAAATTAAGGTTGGAATTCCATGCCCATAAAGAGAGGTTATTTATAAAGAGGCGTAGTGAAAAGATAACTTAACTGGAGAATGCGACCTTACATCAAACACAAGTCGGCATTTAAGCTCGGCCCTTTTGAAGTAGCAATTTTTAAAAAGATATATTTTGAAATTCAAAATTTTATATGACAAAGCAATGTGTCATTTATGGGGTGATTATTATATAACTGGATTTGTCGTAGGTAGGTATATACAATAATTATTCTGAAATCAATGTTAAAAAAGCAAAAGGATTATGGGCCATGGAATGTTTTTACTCTCTACACTATGGAATAGTGGAGAGTCATGATTTCACAATTTTTAAGCGTATTCTTTTTACATCAATATCTCAACGGGTATCATGTAGAGAGTGCACACTGTGAGTTTCGTCGTGATGTGTTTGTATCTATGTATTGCGTACGGATTATCCTTTTTGTGTCCTCTCTACAGCCCAAACTATAAGTCCGATCGACTTCATATTAACATTATAAATTATGTAATGTGCATAGACTTAGAGCTGATTAGTTTTCCATAGAAAACTTTTAATTTCCTCTCTATGAATTTACCATTTACGTTTTTTGTTGTGTCCTCTCTACAGAACAAACTATCACTATCTATTAACATAATATATGATATCAATATGAAGTCCAATCGACTTCATATTGATATCATATATTATGTAAAGTCCATAAACTTAGAGCTGATTAGTTTTCCATAGATATCCGTTTATTTATTTTCTAATTATGAAAATGCTCTCATGGTCTAGAAAATTGACGTATTTTTAAACTGTTCATAAAAAATTGCATTTAATATCAATGTAAAATAAATTTAATTTTTGTATGAAAAATCTATATAACAAAAATAAATTAGCTTCTGTATGGGAAAATTGAGTGATGAACTTCATATTGATATTGCATCAACTTCATATTGATAGGTAGTTTCGGGGTCGCGCCTATTCCGAATAAACTAAAGGAGACCAGACTCCGATGGTATGAATACATTATCAGACTCGCACAGGACATAACCACTCAGTCTAGAACTAGAGGACGTCCACAGGCCACCAGGTGGATCAATATTGAGAGGTCGCTGAAGGAGGAGCAACTCACCCAAGAGATGACGCAGGATCAAAAGGTCTGGCGTTTACGTACCAGAAGGGCTGACTCCAGATGAACTGGGAAGAGGCAAGAAAGAAGAAGTAGAAGATTTGGAGGCGAGCGTAAGCTTATTGGCAGTGAATGATTTGGTGAAATCGTATTGAACCATTCAATTTGATATAAAAATATTCTATTGAATTATATGGGCTATCAATGTGAAAAATATTTATTTCGTGGAAAAACGAGATATTTTTTCAAAATTAAATTCAGTCAAGTTCTAAGGTTACACATAAATAATGTAGACACAACATAACACAACAAATATCAGATTTAATTAAGATTTGTTCAATGTGTTTTTTTTTTAAATAAATATTTTTTCGAATATATTTTTATTATTGCATATGCGCAAACATTGGATTTTTTTCCCTGTCGGGAGTCAAAGATATTTTATAACAGATTTTTTAATTATCTCAATAGAGACGAAGTTGGAATATTTACTGTAGGAGAACCGGGAAATCAAGGCACCTACAGGGCTTACGACCTGTCATCGGCTGGTTTACGTGATCACTTTATGCGCTTGCGCAACGTTCACCAATTATGCCTTTTTAATGAGATCCCTATCAATTCAATTTTGAAAGTTCTATATATTGTAATACTGAAATTTTTTTTGTTTGAAAATAAGGAATTTTTACTACAGCCGTTCATCTTATTATTTTTTATTTATTTTCGTTGTAACGCCATCTATTGAGAGAATTGATTTTTTGTAAATAATGGGAGCAACAATTCTTTTAACTGAGTTGACAAATGCATTTTTCGCATAGAAGTTACCCCTGAATTGCGCCAGACTTATAAGGTCATTTTTGTCTTATTTACCTACTTGTACCAAAAGTAATCGAATATTTTTATTATTGCATTTGCGCAAACATTGGTTTTCCAATGTTTGCGCATATGCAATAATAAAAATATTCGATTATGTTTTTATATTTCATCAATGTCTATATTTTTATTTGTTTCTATATTTCATCTTTGTGTGTAGTTAATTATTGTAAGTGTATATTGTAACAAGTAAATGGCTTATGCCGAATATTTTATAAATAAATAAATAAGAGGATATTAGACGAGAATATATGATTGAAAGATATATCGTAAGTAAGATGAAAATAAAAGTCCCGAAGGTAATTTGGCCACATAGAAATAATGAGTGATGACCGTCTGACAAAAAACATATAATATTGATAAAATAGGCTCGAATATTAGAGGTCGGCCGAAAGTTGTACTTTGAAAGATGAGACGTTAGAAGTAATAACAGAAGAGCGTGTATGAGACGATGCAAAAAAATGTAAGCATTTGAAATATTTCCGGAAAATCTGTTTTTTTTCGAAATAAAATGTATATATTTCTTATGGTTCTCACTTTCGTCGTTTTTTTTGTTCTTTTTCCTGTATAGAACTCGTTGGTAGCCCTGCATTTATTTATTTTATTTATCACACCATGTTTATAATGAAAAACAATAAGTAGATTACTGCTGCCCAACTACGAAATCCTGTTCAAGGGCTAGCAGTTTACAATTCATATTGACAATTATATGCAATTAAGAACCAGGTGATTTTTCCCGTTCCACACTAAATAATATGTAGGTATACAATCTCAACTTTCTGCAATCACAATCATTACCACAACAAACATATAGGCTCACACAAAACAGATCAACCAGATCCCAATGTCCGCTATAATACCTGTTATAAATCCAATCTCTGACGCGATTTTTATTTCAGAGCCATAGAAAGAGACTAGTTAACTATGTTGGTGTAATTAATATGAATCACATGGTTCCCAAATCAAATCAAATATTTTTATGTGTTACTGAAAGAGCATCGCGAACACAATACGGCATAGTTACAAATGTTGTTAATAATTTTAATTTTGAATTATTTATGTAGTTATTGTAAAAAAAACAAAATCATCATCAGGTTTTGTACCATTTGTATATTTTTATCGCTTTTGAATCTATAAAAATTGATTTTAATATCCGTTGTTATGTCAATAGACTTTTGACATTTCATAGGAAATTGCCTTTTTCTGTACAAATACGTCATCCTAAGGGTGAGTTTTAAACCGTCCGATAAATAAATACATCCTTTGTTATAAGATAGGTATATCTGTTTTCCGGAAGATAGACACGAAATAAATCCATAGACTTCTAAATTCAAATCTTGAGAAATTTGAGGGGAGAATTTCTTTTGAAATGTAAATATTATTTACTTTTGATCGAATTTTATCCAAATTTCGTAGGAGTTTCCTTTAAAATACCAATATATTTATAAACTTTATGGTGCATAAAGGCGGGTATATTGCCACAAAGTATACGTCATACAACATTTTTAAATAATTTGTTAACACTGCGCTTCTGTAGAAAGTTACATATCTTCTTTCTTCTTATTCGTTTAGTAGACCTAGTTGGTCTGTTCTTCAGAAACATACTATACTTCCTGGGATGACGAAGTCCAACTATCCTTCCACCTCTTGAGTGGTCTTCCGGGTAGGCTGCGTCCAGGGGGGGTTTAATTTTTTTTTATTTTTTGAAGAAAATTGTTTTTTTACCTAAAATATGAAAAATTTATTTACTAACCGTCAATACTCGATGGAAATCCACTAACAATTTAAAGAAAATATTAAAATTAAAACAAACGTTTTAAGATAAGTTTTTTAACTGTTTCATTGTTTTGGAATTTAATTATTCCAACAGTGGAATAATTAAAAAGTTTGTTTTATTTAAAAAAAAATCAAAAAATTTTAAATATGTTTTATAATTTAACATTTCAAAAAAAAAAAAAAAAAAAAAAAAAAAAAAAAAAAAAAAAAAAAAAAAAAAAAAAAAAAAAAAAAAAAAAAAAAAAAAAAAAAAAAAAAAAAAAAAAAAAAAAAAAAAAAAAAAAAAAAAAAAAAAAAAAAAAAAAAAAAAAAAAAAAAAAAAAAAAAAAAAAAATTTCAGGATTTAGACATTTCAACTCCCAATTTCGATATACAGATCTGGGGGGCAAGTCTGGTTCGATCGGCGAAATCAAAACCCCAGTGATTACCCATATCATGGATATAATTATCGTATGGAGTTCTATGACATCTAAAGATATTATAGAACTCCATATAATAATTATATCCACGATATGGGTTTTGATTTCGCCGATTGAACCAGACTTGCCCCCCTGGTTTGGTATCGATGCTGGCGACGCGACGCGACAGTGCGATGTTAGTGGATGCGAGCGATTTTCTTCTTGTACCGTTTACCCCTTCCCCTTACGTTTTCCCTTTCCTCCTTCCAATCATATATATGTATGTATTTTTTTTCTTCTCTTCATTAATTTTGTTTTCATTTTTATTACTTCGTTTTAAGTAGGTACTTGTTAAATTGATAAAATCATGTTTTTTTTTGTATAATTTGCGCTTTTCTGTAATTGGACTTATCCCTGTATTATGTTTGTATTGTTATTTGTTGTTTGTGTAGTCTGTTGAAAAGCGAAACAAACAAATAAAAAAAATTAAAAAAACAATAAAAATGAGCACGATGAAAATCCATTTGGGTATTGTCAACCTTTGAAAGAGAGAAAAGTGTACCTACACTGACATATGGAAGAGAGAGTTTATATCCACTCAATTTACTATGTTGTTCCCATGACAAATATTGATTAACTTATTCCGTAACAAATCAGAGTTAAATTTTATGGTTGAATCACGGTTCAATTGAATCCGGTTTTAAGTCTCATTCCACGTTTGACTGAAACCTAATTTATAAAAATATTTGAACCCTAGTTGAACTCGATTTTGAGCTCTATTTCATACGACAGTACCGAATTTGGTTTTGTTAAATTGATTGTATGCGCGGTAACCCACAGAACAGTATGCGCGGTTTGGAGAACACGTGCGCGCGACATAAATTTTCTGTCAAACTTAGCTATTCCACTTTTGACATTTATTTGATATTTTTATTTGAAATCAACATTAATCGATAATGCTAATGGAATAAAATAAAATAAAATATAATAAAATAAAATAAAATAAAATAAAATAAAATAAAATAAAATAAAATAAAATAAAATAAAATAAAATAAAATAAAATAAAATAAAATAAAATAAAATAAAATAAAATAAAATAAAATAAAATAAAATAAAATAAAATAAAATAAAATAAAATAAAATAAAATAAAATAAAATAAAATAAAATAAAATAAAATAAAATAAAATAAAATAAAATAAAATAAAATAAAATAAAATAAAATAAAATAAAATAAAATAAAATAAAATAAAATAAAATAAAATAAAATAAAATAAAATAAAATAAAATAAAATAAAATAAAATAAAATAAAATAAAATAAAATAAAATAAAATAAAATAAAATAAAATAAAATAAAATAAAATAAAATAAAATAAAATAAAATAAAGTAAAGTAAAGTAAAGTAAAGTAAAGTAAAGTAAAGTAAAATAAAATAAAATAAAATAAAATAAAATAAAATAAAATGAAATGAAATGAAATGAAATGAAATGAAATGAAATGAAATGAAATGAAATGAAATGAAATGAAATGAAATGAAATGAAATGAAATGAAATGAAATGAAATGAAATGAAATGAAATGAAATGAAATGAAATGAAATGAAATGAAATGAAATGAAATGAAATGAAATGAAATGAAATGAAATGAAATGAAATGAAATGAAATGAAATGAAATGAAATGAAATGAAATGAAATGAAATGAAATGAAATGAAATGAAATGAAATGAAATGAAATGAAATGAAATGAAATGAAATGAAATGAAATGAAATGAAATGAAATGAAATGAAATGAAATGAAATGAAATGAAATGAAATGAAATGAAATGAAATGAAATGAAATGAAATAAAATAAAATAAAATAAAATAAAATAAAATAAAATAAAATAAAATAAAATAAAATAAAATAAAATAAAATAAAATAAAATAAAATAAAATAAAATAAAATAAAATAAAATAAAATAAAATAAAATAAAATAAAATAAAATAAAATAAAATAAAATAAAATAAAATAAAATAAAATAAAATAAAATAAAATAAAATAAAATAAAATAAAATAAAATAAAATAAAATAAAATAAAATAAAATAAAATAAAATAAAATAAAATAAAATAAAATAAAATAAAATAAAATAAAATAAAATAAAATAAAATAAAATAAAATAAAATAAAAATATTCTAAACCATTTCCCATGGTCCAAGCTTGCAGAAATTTTATATATTTTATTCACACTTGATGGCGATCAAAGACAATATAATATACTTTAGTTTATAAGGTCTTTGATGGCGATATATAAAAACGAATGGGTTATGGCAAACACTTGAACATATTAGAACGCTTAAAATCAATCAAATTTCAAATTGATTTTCATAGTCTGTTTTTGCAGAAAAGTCTGGGCTGGCCAACATTAAATTATTCGCAATGCTTATAATCAATTTGATTTCAAATCATTTCCCATAATACTGAAATTATTATAGACAGTTTTATAAAAAGGATTGCTTATTCCTTCACATATTTACATTCATGGCTAACGGCGGAGGGACATAATAGCTAATATGTAATAAATTTAGCTTTTTCGCATTATACATGATTCATTAAAAATATATGCAAGTAGTCAGAAAATTTCATTTCGCCTGAGTTAAGTTATATTTCTGAATATCTTTAAGTTTTAGCATTCAATGAGTGTGTCAAATGGAATATGTGCGTTAAATATATTTACTTCGAGAGCAATAAGTCGCCTTTAATTTGACATTTGGGACTTATGATAAACTTAATAGTTCGTCCTTTGCCAATAATTATATGAAAAATATTACCAACACACTGAAGCACTTTTTCCATAGTCGTAACGCCTAATTATCTGAAGTCTCTTGGGATACAGCTGGTCCTTGTATCTTTGAATGGAGTTCGTATTATGACTTCGCATTACGAAATTAGATTGAAGATAATCAATGTTAATGCAAACTACAGTAAAATGTTCAGATTTTGTTACAGCAAATTTAAAATGGCTGAGTGATGAGCAAAACCATCCTTGGTCTGGCGTTTTATGTGTGCCTTGCAAAACATACTAAACCTATTGTTTTTAAAACATGATTACTAAATTAATTAAATTATCAATGAGCGGTGCACTTGTGTGTGCGATCGAGCAAAAGCGTTACAGATGGGTGCGAGGTTGAAACAACGATAAGAATACATTGCGGGCGTCAAGCCAGAAGGGCGTACAAACGAAATGACTACTTTACAGGAGAGACAAAAAACTATTTATTTCTGTAACGGTTCAATTTATCCAAAAAATCAATGTGTTCAAAATGAAGCTTCATCGAGGAGTATTACCTTAAATTGAATAATTAGTGAATTTCGTATATATTTTGCACATACGCCCCTCTGGCTCGCTATTGTTTATAGATGTAGACTCGATTTTTGCATAGAAAATTCATAATTACTGTGGGGCGTAAAAACAAATTTTCTAAAAAGATACTTATCATAGAGATAAAAATATGTAGCTTAATTGTGAGACGTAAACGTTTTCATAGCGAAATTGAGACAATTAGTCTAAAGCTTCTATCATTTTTTATGTGTGTAGGTACGCCCTTCTGGCTTGGCAATTTTCTATATCATCATCAAATGTTTTGAAAGGTCGTATGATATTATTTTCTTTTATCAATTTTTTTTCAGACATTTTTCTTTAAAAATATCTGTTTAATGTTCGGCATATGCAGATTCGCCCATCAGCAGGCCAAGTCAGTAAAAAAGTCGAGATCCGACAACGTATCGCCGCTCTTCTCGCCATGTTTACGCCCGTGACGACAATTCGTAGTCACTAAGAGCTGTCGAGTTCGTAAATGCACTTATTAGTATTTGTCGCCGTTGGGCTGGCTTGCGGTACATTTTTGAATTATCATTTATGGCAATACACAATATTTTCCCCATGATTTGAATAAATGTCAAATTTTTAATAATATTTCGATCAATTTATCAAGTGTGATGACAGCAGCGTGTTATTTTTTTTACTAAAAACTACGCCGAATTTTCTTTTGTTAAGTGTTAAAATACATATGTGATAAAATAGATTACAAGAATACTTTCTCAAAATCAAAAATTATTTCAAATCTATACCTACGGAAAACATTTACGGACGCATAGAATTATAATGTAATATTTCCAATAAATATACAACCATATAAAACTTTAGTTACGCGGTAATTAGCAATAAATGAATTACGCGGAATATTTAAAGGGTTTGAAGAATCTCTTACACGGCGTCGTTTAACCCGTTTATATAATTATTCTCAAAATAAAAATGAAATTCGACATTGTTCGCGTAAAAAATGACATTTTATTCAACATGGCGGCGTTAGATCTTGTCTCTCGACTCGATGTCGACCCAATCTCGCCGTCAAATAAGTGGGCGAGAACGATTCGTCGCGTTATCTGCTTAGTGACTACCAAAACTGTCAAAATATCGACTAGTCGATATTTTGACAGTTAATCTCGACATTTATCGTTCGAGATCTACTTACAGACTTAGCCTGCTGGTTCGATAATATTATTTAACAAAGATAGGCGTATGTTCAAACGCCCTTCTGGCTCGACAAATTCACCTATGCCCAAAAATTTTTTTTGAAATATCTCGAAAAATACGCAACGTAAAACCATGTTTTTTTTGCAGATGGTGAAGGAATAAAGTATCATTTGGTATAAAAACGAAAAATCGTATTTTTGCAGATACGCCCTTGTGGCTTGACGCCAGCGATTTATAACTTATAGTGCAGTGGAACCACCAGAAACACCAAAGTAAGGTTAATTATTAGTTGCATGATATCCAACAGACTATGGCGATATTATAGTTGAAGAAAACATACCAAACTATAAACCCTTATATCCAAATTATTAAATATTTAAAGATATTTCGTTTTCTAAACAAAACATGTATGTCAAGATAGGATAGTGTGGAGATAAGTCTTTTTTCCTACCCGGAATATGAAAACAGCATGATGGTATGTATGTATGTTTAGATATAAAGTTATCAGTTATCTCTATCCAATTGTGGGTATTGCCCCCCCTACGATCAGACGGCGTGTTGCAGCAGAAGTCGAACGGAGCAAGCAGCAAACTGACCCTAGACATCCAATGTATGGCTCACAGCCGCATCGGTGCAGACTCAAGTCCAGAAGAAGCTTCCTGGAGATGACCGCCCCTATAGTTGGCCTCCCCGAGGCCCGAAGGCTGTCACTGTGGCGTGATAGTGTCGAACGCACGCAGCTACCACCCGCGGAGGACGTGTCAGTGGGAAACAACCTGCCTTATCCAACATGGAGAACGCTCAATAGGCTCAGAACGGGTGTCTCCTGCTGTTACAGTGACCTCAAGAAATGGGGTTACAGAGAGGAAGACATCTGCGAGTGTGGCGCCAGACAGGACAACGTGCACCTACTGTCATGTCCTATGATAGGAGCGACATGCACGCACCAAGACACAGTATATAGATAGCAAACACTAGTGGAATCCGATTGGTCGAATATTGGGGGCTACGAATATGATGGTGTTCCGGACACGGAAAGTAAGTAAGTAGATATAAAGTATCAAACTATGAAGTATTCTTACATATTGTGTATAGGCGACTGCTATACAAATTGTATGAAGCGATGTCGTCACTAAATTCAATTTTTATAAAAATTGTTAAAAAAAATTGAGATATAGTACTACAATGATAATATTTTTTATAGAAAATTAAATTTTTTAGAAAAATTAAATTTGTGATTTTGTATTTTTCTGTATTTATACGTATTTTCAGCGTTCTAGCTTTTATGGTTTCTGAGATACATGGAAAAATAAAGTAAAAATTCAAAAGTTGATAACCCCTGACTGAAACAAAAATTCAAAATTTTGAGTATAAAAGTTTTGTAGGCCTATTACTGTTTTATATATTCTGAAATTTTAGGATCTGGGAATTGAGCGGATCAAAAGTTAGAGGGGGGGTACACATATACACACACACACACAGACAGGGCCGGATAAATCATAGAACAATCCGGAACAAGAAGTCAGGGCGCTTGTCTAAAAAGGGCGCTTAAAATCCTAAAATGTTAATTATATAAATCAAAAATTCCCCAGGTATGGCACTCGGTTCTCTCTGCTTTCCCCGAAAGGGACACGGCGTGATGGTGTGTATGTTAATATTCTGCGGTGATCTTGTCCGTCTATTACCGTGTTATTCGTAAACATATACCTACCTACCAAATACTAACAACACGTTTATGCTGCTCGACATTCGATTCACACACACGCACACATAATCATTGTAATAATTTACTTGCTTAAGTGTAAAAATTATCTACATAATGAAGCCAGCGCCCCCCTATCTGAAATCGCCCGGGCGGTTCATAATGAATTTCATATGAGATGGTAACGGCATGTTTGAAAACATTCCAGATGCTACACACCATAGTAACTTTAATGATAAATTATACTAAGAACTCTTATTGCTTGTTAATGAAACTACATAAGCCGTTTTAAATATGCGGAACCTGTATACAACCAATAGCAAGGTTTTCTAAAAAAGGGAAACAATGTTCTGTAGAAATGTTATGACAATTTCAGTGAAGTTTTCACTTTCCACTTTAGCGACATACTTACTTATTTTCTTGACTTCGGTCGCCGACTCGTCACCTGACTCTTTCAATTATTCATATATTATTGTTTCTATCTCTCTCTTCCGTCTGATGTCAAGTGTTAACACGTGTCAATATTTTTTACGAGTCTAGTATAGACCATAGATTTTAATATATACAACTAGATGGAATACTAGTCGGCAAAGTGCGTCGAAATCAACTGGAGTTTTCGTGTGCTGTTTTGTGTAAAATTCATCGAAATACCTCGTTTTATTAATTTTAATTTATGTATTAATTATACCAAGAACTTATTTAGTGTTTTGTGTTAATGAGAATAGCGATTTGTTTTTTTTATTTTAAGTTTGGTGTGATTTTAAATTTTTACTGGCATTTTATAGTTATATTGAGTTTTTATTTAATTAGAAATAGTTTTTATGATAAAATTAAATAGTGTTAACATTAGTTATTAAGTTTAGTTTATTTACATAATATTTGTGATAGTTAAAAGGACTTTTAAAATTATATTTTACTTTAAAACGGTTTATGTGATGAGACCCAATACTTTAAAAATTGTAAGACTTAAGGTTTTAGTTTAAAATGCCTACTTCTCAGGATACGTTACATACATGAATAGGAATAGGTAGAATTATAATTTATTTTTGTTCTTTGGTTTATATTATGTAGGTATCTTGATTTTTACTGTATAATATTGAATTATACTGCATAATATAATATTAAAATTCCAAACATTTGGGAAGGAGGGGGGGGGGGCGGTTTGAAATATATTGCTCTGGGCGCAAAAACACGTTTATCCGGCCCTGCACACAGACACAAGAAATGTTCTACTCCGAATTCTGAGTAAATCCGTATACTGAACATATATGCTTCGAAGCCTCTAAGTTGGTGTTTTCTGACTTCAAAGTTGGAAAAGCCGTGAAAAAAGTAGACCTCTGCATACAATTCTCGCGTATCCTGGCTAAAATAACATTGTCGATATGTTAAGAGAATAAATTTCTCCTGAACAAATCGACAGTTGAATTATTAAGAATACAGTTGAATTATTAATTTTGGATGGGTGGATGGCAGAGCGGTTAGCGCGCTGGGTTAATAATCCAGTGGTCGCGAGTTCGAATCCTGCCTCGACCGATCTCGTTCACCTATAGGACAAGCATTTATGCTTAGTTTAGGGAACGTAGGAAGATGTATATGTACTTGTTTAACAAGGACATATTAATTTTTTATTTAAAAAAAAAAAAAAACATTTATTTTTGATCACTAAGAAATTGCTTCAAGGTCTTTGACTCTTCAACTCTTACACCCTTAATAAATATGTACGTACCATTTATATTGTTTAATTAATTTTCGATGAACTGAAACGGTAAATATTTGTTTAAGAATTTGTTGGTGCCCCTGTTATAAATGGCGTAAATTCATCACTTATTTTGGATTACAAATGTTTGCTTTACAATCGCTGTTTTTCTTCAAATCTACATTATTATTTTACAACGTTGCCTTTTCCATTATATGCGAGACTAGAAT
The DNA here is from genome assembly GCA_963576475.1 of Molanna angustata. Taxonomy (NCBI): domain Eukaryota; kingdom Metazoa; phylum Arthropoda; class Insecta; order Trichoptera; family Molannidae; genus Molanna; species Molanna angustata. Next base: position 3,907,630 of record OY754965.1, read on the forward strand.
CGGTTTTTGGCACTTTGACATTTGACATTTTATAAATCAATTCATTTGCATCAACGATATTTATAATTTTATATTGGGCTATAAATATTATATTTGTTATTATTTAAAGCAAAACGATAGGAAATTTACTATTATGATTATATTTCAGTATGATCATACACATGTTTTTTTTCTAACCTAGATTGCTAATTGTGTATATAACAGATGTTTTGTCAATATTTATTTGATATACATTCAATAACTAGTTGAATTTATATGTGTATTCCCGATGACAATGCATGTAAAAACTGTTTCCAGCTTGATTCATTTGATCTTCTTCTCCCTTTTTATATATCCCAAGATCTGTTTCTACCGCTATTCTATCTCCTGCGATGTGGACTGCCAGCTGTCTCGCCATCTCTTTGCAGGTCTTCCTGGTGGTCTTCTTCCAGCTGGGTTCTCCTGGAGAGCGATACGTGGGAGTCTATTTTCATCCATTCTGTTTTCGTGTGAGCTCCAATATCGCCTCCGCTGTCTTCCCCATCTGACGATGTCTTCCGTACTACACTTTTTTCTTATTTCAGTATTTCGAATTCGGTCTCTTAGTGTGTTTCCGGTTATACATCTCAATGTCCTCATCTCTGATGTTCTCAGAAGATTTTGTTCTCGTTGTGTCTTCTCTGGTCCCTACTCCGTAGGTGGCAATGAGTCTTACACATGTTTTATATATCCGGACTTTGCTTTCGATATTTATGTGTTTATTCCTCCATATACTTTCCTTTAGGCATCATGATATTGCAGCTTCTTTATTTATTTATCTTAATGTTTCGTCGTATGGGCTACCGCTGCTAGTAATGTCTATTCATTTGATAAAATCGAATTTTGTATTTCATACAAAGTAAACAAAGCTATGCGTTTCCGGCTGAGCGTTAATAAAATTTTAATCCAACTGTCGATTTGTTCAAGAGAACTTTGTTCTCTTAACATATCGACAATGTTTCAAGCCAGGATACGCGAGAATTGTATGCAGGGTCTACTTTTTTCGCGGCTTTTCCAACTTTTAGGTCAAAAAATACCAATTTGGAAGCTTCGCAGCATATACGTTCCATATACGGATTTATTCAGAATTTGGAGTAGAACATTTCGTGTATCTGTGTGTGTGTGTCTGTGTGTGTGTGTGTCCGTCTGGGTAGGAAAAAAAGATAATTTGTATTTATGGGTTTATAGTTTGGTACTTATTCTTCAACTATACATACTATCACTATCGACAGTTGGATGTCATGTGTTACATGCTACTAGTTTTATTCGGTTAGATGCAAAAATAACATTTTACTGTATTTACGTGTGTTCAATGTACATCATCAGTTTACTTTTAGAGCACCGACTGCATTTAATCGGCTTCCGGTGGAACTTAAAGCTTTAAAAAATAAAAATAGGTTTAAGACAGATATTACTGCACAATTACTGGATAAGATCATAGATACTTTCTATTTACTTACTTGAGTTTTTGCAAGCTGACGTGTGGCGTGTGACGAAGGGTACACTGAGACTGAGATTTAGATTTACATTTGAATTCACTAAGGAAATAATTGTTTTTATGTTTTTGGGATTTAGTTCATTTTTTAATATTTTTATATAATTGTATTGTTTTAATATGTGTATGTTTATATTGTATTCATAATTTTAGGCGAAAGAAATAGCCATCATGTTTTTATTATTTTTTCCATCATCTTTTTAATAATTTTATATTATAATTGTAGCCATTATATTTTATATTATTTTAGCCATCATTTTAGTCATCTTTTTTATATATTTATATAATTCTATTGTGTTAATATGTGTAGTAGAAATAGTCATCATGTTTTTATCATTTTTTCCATATTTTTTTTAATATTTTTATATGATTGTAGCCATTATATTTTATAGTATTTATATAATTGTATTTTTATATAATTGTATTGTGTTAATATGTGTATGCTTATATTGTATTCATAATTTTATGCGAAAGAAATAGCCATCATGACACAGGCTTTGCCTAGTTTGATGGTGATTAAAACACCTTAATGACACTGCTTTCTGCATCACTGTATAATATTTGTATGCATATATTAATAATAATATGAAATATAAGTGTATCAATATTTTTCAGACATGAATTAATAAATAAAATCAAATAACATTATAATATACATTTCTAAAAAAGAACAATATACATATCAACTTTTACTAAAAAAAAAGTTTTTACATACTTACATAAATATATTGCGTTACTTTTAAAAGACATTACGGCATACTTACTGTTATGAAGGTTCCATAGGTTTCTTTAAATTTAATAAGAGCATTCTGTTATTCAGGGTCTCTAATAACAATCTTCATTTACGTAACGCGTGGAAGTGGTTATTGCGAAAAGAAACCAATAATACAACCCCCGTGTCCTTTCTTTGAATTCCAAACGTTGTTTGTTACGTGTTTTTATGCATTTTTTGTGAATGAATAATAATTGAAACGTGATGTTTTTCAGAGTTGTTTTCATAATAATATATCCATCTTTCTTACCGACGCGTAGGAACCCTGAAAAGGTCGCGAGAATTAACCAGCTTCTGAAGAACGTGGCATATCTCAAGGCAGTCAGATTTACTGGAGACACTCACAGACATAACAAAACGGTGTCCTTGTGTAGATTTTCAATAACATAATATGCATAGATCAGGGCTGAGCAAGCTTATGGAATTGATAAATTCAAAAATTCAAAGCGGGCCGCAAAAGTATAATACTCACATACCTCATAACACTATTAAAAATCACAACTATGTAATTTTACAATTTGGGAGAGATAAATTTAATGTATTTTCATTATTTTATTTAAACTTAACAAACATACAGTCATACAAACAAATATTGCAACAAATTCAATTTTAACAATATATCATAGACCAATTTTGTTTGCAGATATTACATTATCTTTTTAAGCTGCACAGTGTAAAACAATTGCTATTTAGAATTTAGTAGGTACTCAAAATTCAGAATAAAAAGGACAAATAGAGGGAAAGGAAGGTTGTGGCACTCGCAATTAAAAAGGACAAAGCAGGAATCAGCTACCGTAAACCTCTAATGGTCTCAGATATGGCATTCTTATATTTTATTTTAGTAATTTGTTAGCATTCAAAAAGCGTCTGAAGTCACATTTTCTATCCACAAGACACAGATTAACGTCTTTTTCCCTTTGTCCCTCTTCCTTTCTCCTCTCCTATCCTCCATCCAATAAGCATAGTGTATGTATCTGATTTTGTTTTTTTTTTATTCTTATTTTTGTTCTTATTTATACATATATTATTTTTTTGTTTCTTATATTTATTTTGTATTTTTAATTTATGATTTATATATATTTTTTTTCTATTTGTATTTTTAACTGATAATGATATTCTTAACCTGTAACTGATTATATTTATTTACCATGGTGGTTGACTGGTAGAGATTGCCTGCGGGCAATAAGTCCGCCACGTTGTTTCATTCAATAAAAGTCTTGAATTATTATTGTTATTATTATGTCTAAAATTATCAACATACTTAAAAAAAACATTATAAATGTTACATGCCCTTTGGATGAATGAATTTTGGACATAGTTAGTTCTGCAGAGAGGCAATCTAAAATTAAGATTCGTTCTATTATATGAATAATTCTTTTTCTGAGACTTCATATAACAAAAAAGATAGACACGCGGGGAAAAATCTATTTTGATTTTGCATTGGTTATTCCCAATATTCACAACTAGAAATTTTCAGTTTTCTTTTGATTTTTCAGGACAAATCAAATCAAAAAATTTCATGCAACGAGATTTTTTAAGATATGATATGTTTTTTTCGATAAATTAAAGTGCGCAGTGAGAATTTTTCAGTGTTTATTTGTTTATTTCGATAAACCAAAGCAAACGAAATTCGCGCAGCGAGAAATTTTCAATGATCTTTCCATTTTTTCGATTTAAATGCGTGTGAATGAAATGGTCAACATGATTTATTTAGAAAAACTATGTTTTTTCTGTTTGTTAAGGCATATTGCTCGCGGACCGCAGGCAACAGTTTGGCCAGGACTGGTGTAGATACTGACACCCGTATTCACAGACAAATATGAGGATTGAGGAGGCCTCTATGCCTCAATTTTATCTAAATTTGAAAAAACATCATTGCTATATTGATATAATGAGTTCAATTCCTAAGACGAATTAAATTATGAATGAAATTAAAGTCATTTAAAACAAAATGCGTATTTTTTTATGATAAACTTATGTGTTTAACTGCCTATATTTCCAAAGTTTTTAAAATATCGAAAAAAGCCGAAACACCCCAACTAGATAATTTAATTTCCTATAAATAATATAAACATTGTATTTAGTAGTACATCTTGAATTTATTTAGCAATTTTTATATAAATTGAATTTATATATTTATATATTTTTTTTGACAAAATTTTTAACATCTCAATAGAGGCGAAGTTGGAATATTATAGAAGAACCAGGAACTCAAGGAACCTACAGGGCTTACGATCTGTCATCGGCTGGTTTACGTGAGCAGTTTATGCGGTTGCGCAACGTTCACCAATTTATGCCTTCTTATTGAGTTACGTTATTAATGCAAAATTTGAAATGTCCATACACTTGAACAATGAAAAATCACCTGAAAATAAGACATTGCCGTGAAATGAAGTGACGAAAAAATCCTTGTGTAACGCCATCTATCGAGAGATTGGTTTATTTGTAAACAATGAAAGCAACAGTCCTTATAAATGAGATGACGATGTCTTACACAGATGTCACCCCTGAACTGCTCCAGAAATAATATTCGATTTTTGGCTTGTTTACCTACTTGTACTAATGTGTATGTAATGTTTGCGTATATGGAATAAAAAAAATCGATTTATATAAGACCTATGTATTTATGTTGAATAAAAAATATGTTTAAAGACGTTCAATACGAAGACTGGGTAATATGAAAACAATAGGTTTCGTTATATATGTAAATTTGAATTGATTGGAATGGATTTAGTGGATGAAAAGATAAGTTCCCCAGTAGACGTGTTTCAATCTAAAGTCACCCACACATTTCATCCATGTTTTTTGATTTTCATCAAATTTAAGTACCATAAAGTGGCATAAAGAACGCGCCACGATATTTATAAATAAAATTGCTTTTGATTTACGGATCGTTTTCTAAGTAGGTATTATCAGTCTAATTCTGGGTGGCACGTCCCATAAAACCGTGGAATTAAAACCCTCGTGGAATATGTATATATCACAATAATTGTACTATTAGCTTGGGTAGGTACTACACTAGATGGGTGCCTTTCAATTGTGCGGTGACAATATTATCGTTGCTGAATATAGGTGTTAGGTAGGTACTCTTAGGTAGGACTGTGTTTCCTTTGCAACTTGCAACATATTGTGAGGGTGTGAATCCGTTCGTGGGGACAGTAGAGAGCCCCTGGGGCTTCGCCCCGACGGTACGACACCTCACCACCGACCAGACAGTGGTTCGCATGAGACCGCGATCCCAAGGCGACGAAATTATCTTTCCACGGTCTGCCAAATTATGGCCAAGGAAAATAAATACATAAAAAAAGTTCAAGTAAGTGGATTAAATCATAATTAAATTTTCATCATTCTTGTCTAATCAATATTGGGTGGAGAGAGAAATATGAACATCAGATTTATCGATGACATAAATATATTGTTATAGAATTATACAGTGACATGAAATTAATAACCAAGACAAAAGTTATGTTGATATGCTATGAGTGATATTACATTAACGATTTAAACAGAATACAGTATTTTTTTTTTTTTTTAACAAAGTTTCTTTTTAGTTTAAAATTGGCCAATTTATATGATCGTTATAAATAGATGAGATACATAGAATTTTTAACCTTGATTTACATTTTTTAACATTAAATTTTGAAACAGAAGAAGTTATCATTTTGATCATTCGGAGGGGATGATACCAAATAAACATTAACATAATAATCGAAGGAGGTTGTGAAGATTCCGTTGACTTATGCTGTAGAATATGACAAGAAGTTAGATTTTTCGGTTGAAGTAGGCCGTTCGCCATTTTGTAGAAGCCAAATAATGCTTCTTAGACACAAATACGAGGTTTAATAAGAAGACATCGTCTTCTTATAATGTGATACTCTTATTGACGTTATATCGTGTGGTATTATATTACAATTCAACGGGATAAAAAGGAGAAATAAGGATTTCTCTGTAATACAAGAGGAAAAGAAATTGATTATGATGTGGGTCGATAACGAGTGACTTATCTCAAGAAAAATAAGGCAGGCTTACCCTGGTTATCCCGGAACGTTACGAGGCATTTTAATTGGCCTTTTTTCCAGCGCTTCGCGCTGATCACATGGACTTTTTATCTACGTCGGCAGCCATTATCGGCTCCGACCGATCCGTCCGCGTGACGTTTGCCAAAAAAAAGGAAAAGGACGCGTGTGCCACACCGCGATGTTACCACCCCTCAAAAGAACATTCCTTAATATTGTGGCCAGTCTTATAAATTTATTTTTAATTGATTTTACAAGGGATTGTCCAAAGTCGTACTAATTTATTTTATTTCAGGTAAGTAGGTCATGTTACTTTCTAATAAAAATAACATGACAATACCCCCCACCTGAACAAAAAATTTTAAGGAAGCTTAAAATTTTTTTCTTGAGAAAGTTCGAACCCTTAAGGACCCGTCATCACATCAATTCCTTCCCTGCTAAACCTTTTACAATTTATAGTTTAGATATCATGTCATGATAGGTATTCATATAAAATTAACTTAATCAATAAATATCAAACAAACTTAATGTTATACTCACTCATCGTGAAAGACTTAATTTATATTATACTTATTGCTATTGTTTACATCACAGAAAGGATACAACATGAATAATATTTTGGTATATTGAACAATACACAAACTTTATTGCTAAAAACTATACTAACATTATAATATTTTCGCTCGCTACGAAATATATTTCATAGAATGGTCACTCAAGGTGGACAATTCATTAATTATTACCCCATTACCCCCGATGTCTTTCTCTTCTTGGTTGAAAGCTATAAGAAACCATCACGTAAGTTAAAGGTATATTGTTAGCTGACCCTTCCCCAGCTCTCGCGGTTGATAAAGATAACTATCCCCATCAGAGATATTGTATACAAATTAAAGAAGTTAGGTACTGTCAGTTGACATAGAGGAATAACTGTAGGTCATTCGAAGGTTGACAGCATAAGCTTGTATACAATAAAAGGTAAAATGTACTATTCGAAGGTGTACTCTAACGGTCTCTTTACAGTGAAATAGTCTTCATTACTACTTAGAAGAATGTTAGTGTACTCGAACAAGGTGTACATAATAGAACAAGATAAGAGTATTAGAATATGCAAGTATACGATATCAGTCCTTTTACAAAGAAATACACTAGGGATTATTCAAGGGACCGGTATGGTATTCATTACATAATAGCATATTAAGAAATATCGAGCGAAAACAATTTTTTTTTTAGAATAATTGTTGAGACATTAACAATGTATAACGTTTCCTTTTTACAGAGTGGTGTTATACCATGCCGCAGGAAGGAAAAGTTTATTAGTATTATGTTATTCATTGAAAGTGCCTGCGTTAACTTTAAATAAATAGCTAGATTGTCATCAAGTTTGACATTAGAAATTCAATGAATCTATCATCAAGGGCTTGGTCTAACAGTTTACTCTCCTGAAGAAATTTGAATAAAGACCCATCCTTTGAATCATATTGTGAAAGGAAATCATGGGTGAACTGATGCCACTCTCTACCCATCAGTTGTTCACTCATAATTTTACAGAGTTGTGACATAAGTTAATTGTTAAATAAACTATTAAGTTTTCTATGAAGAATATATTATAGAATTACAATGCTAACAATGTTCAATATGCACAGAATCGTGCCACACATTGAACCATCGAAAGTTATCAATTCACCTGATTCAAAATATTTGTAAAATTGTAAAAAAAATTAAAATGGTATAATCAGCATAAAATTGTAAGTATTATAATTTACTGAGTGTATGCGATAATTATCCAATCTCCTTCTCTTCAGGAATATTTGACAGAATACTTAGGTATTTCTCAAGAGAAAAAATACTTTGGCTTATAAGAGCCGAATAATTACAAAAAAATTGAATTTGTCAGCACAAAATCATAAGTATTGCAATTTTAAAACGTTAAAATAAGTTATTTTTCAAGATTTCCCCGATGAAGAGCTATCAGTTGCTACTCAATGATACTTAAAAATTAGAAATAGTACATAAAAACAACAAATAAGTAAATACCAGACAGTAAAACGTAAGATGGAGATTCTTCGTTCTTGCAGCAGTAAAATGTCGATCGAGAAAAAATGAAACCGAGTTGCGTCCTTTCCAAAAGTTATGTCAGGGTGGAAGAACCGCGTGTAGAGTCGAACACCAACAGTCCTGAGGTCTAGAGATGATCTCAGCAGCTTCCTTCAAAATTCTCTGGTCTCAGCAGTTAGGTAGAAATGCAGGATATCAAAGTCCAGAAGACGGGACCAAAAGCTGAAAATTTTAGGAATATTTAGTTCGTCCTCACACAATTAAATACATCCTTCGTCTATAGGGTTCTATTCATGGAGCATACCAACTATGAAACCTCAAAGTATTTAAAAATAAGTTTTCAATTACTCACCCACATTAAAGTGGAAAAATTAACAGGTGGTTTGATCAAAACTTTTTATAAAATTGAAATTAAGTTATTATGAAAACAGAATATTTTCGTCCAGAAAGGAGAAATATTTCTTAACGATTAGTTTCACTTTGTATAAGGTTGATGCTTATTGTTTTATTTTATTATAGTTCACATCAATGGTGGAATAGTTATAAGTATTTTTTTTTTATAAAACAAAGTTGCACAACAAAATAATTTTAAGATAGTTGATTTCAATCATAATGTTCACTGTATCAATGTGTCTAGACAACTGGTTACCTACTGAAAAAATTGGTGACAAAAATTTATTGTTCAAATAAATTGATGATGCATTGTGTACAACATTTACTATATAAAAATAATTTTGTGGGTACTTGACATATTTTCATGTTGAACAATATTGTTAGATGTACTTTGTACATTATAGAAAAATATTATTTTTACCCACCAAACAAAATATAATGACAAAATTATTATATTGTTGAACACAATACCTATAAAATAGTATAAGTTTTGGTAGGTATTAAAATACCTGCCGTTTGGCTCATATTGAAAGGTATGATCCACTGTAAGAAAAACATTATAAATTCAAAGATTATGATTTTTAAATTATGGACATTTTTATATTTAAAATAATGGAACAGTACGACCTGATAATTAAAATAGAATGCCTCCTCCCGCGTTGATAAACATCCCACATGACTTGGTGGTCGCCTCTTCTTCAGGGCAATCTCTGGAGTAGCCGCGTATCTGCTGACGCAACTGTCGTCCGCCGTGGATGGTTGCTGGTGTGTCCGATGCTCGTTATACTGCGTTGTTGTCTCGTTCAGATGGAAAGGGTTGGGTAAGGAATGGAACAAGGATTCTCCACGTAACTAACTGTACCACATTTCCTCAAAGTATATTTCTCCGTCCCCGCCAATGATTGACAAGAATTGATGATGATAAAAAGAAGGGCGCCATCCTTGGACCGGCAAGACCAAAATTATAAAAAAAAATGAAAGATTTAGAATTTAGAAAGACGATTTCGTTTTAGGGTCATTCCACGTTGAATGGTGTCAATTGTGGCGGTATATCCGCGCCCCACGTTGGGCGCCAATTGTGAGGGTGTGAATCCGTTCGTGGGGACAGTAGAGAGCCCCTGGGGCTTCGCCCCGACGGTACGACACCTCACCACCGACCAGACAGTGGTTCGCATGAGACCGCGATCCCAAGGCGACGAAATTATCTTTCCACGGTCTGCCAAATTATGGCCAAGGAAAATAAATACATAAAAAAAGTTCAAGTAAGTGGATTAAATCATAATTAAATTTTCATCATTCTTGTCTAATCAATATTGGGTGGAGAGAGAAATATGAACATCAGATTTATCGATGACATAAATATATTGTTATAGAATTATACAGTGACATGAAATTAATAACCAAGACAAAAGTTATGTTGATATGCTATGAGTGATATTACATTAACGATTTAAACAGAATACAGTATTTTATTTTTTTTTTAACAAAGTTTCTTTTTAGTTTAAAATTGGCCAATTTATATGATCGTTATAAATAGATGAGATACATAGAATTTTTAACCTTGATTTACATTTTTTAACATTAAATTTTGAAACAGAAGAAGTTATCATTTTGATCATTCGGAGGGGATGATACCAAATAAACATTAACATAATAATCGAAGGAGGTTGTGAAGATTCCGTTGACTTATGCTGTAGAATATGACAAGAAGTTAGATTTTTCGGTTGAAGTAGGCCGTTCGCCATTTTGTAGAAGCCAAATAATGCTTCTTAGACACAAATACGAGGTTTAATAAGAAGACATCGTCTTCTTATAATGTGATACTCTTATTGACGTTATATCGTGTGGTATTATATTACAATTCAACGGGATAAAAAGGAGAAATAAGGATTTCTCTGTAATACAAGAGGAAAAGAAATTGATTATGATGTGGGTCGATAACGAGTGACTTATCTCAAGAAAAATAAGGCAGACTTACCCTGGTTATCCCGGAACGTTACGAGGCATTTTAATTGGCCTTTTTTCCAGCGCTTCGCGCTGATCACATGGACTTTTTATCTACGTCGGCAGCCATTATCGGCTCCGACCGATCCGTCCGCGTGACGCTTGCCAAAAAAAAGGAAAAGGACGCGTGTGCCACACCGCGATGTTACCACCCCTCAAAAGAACATTCCTTAATATTGTGGCCAGTCTTATAAATTTATTTTTAATTGATTTTACAAGGGATTGTCCAAAGTCGTACTAATTTATTTTATTTCAGGTAAGTAGGTCATGTTACTTTCTAATAAAAATAACATGACAATATGTGCCTACATTTGTGAATGATGTCGCACTAATTGTGTGAAATCGCCAACCTAGAAAAAGGCACAGTCCTAGTGAGGTTGGGGATTATGTGAATATAATGTTAAAATAATATGTAAATGCCAAGATAAAAAAAATATATAAATTTATTTTTTATGTCAGTCAAATTTTTATAAAATTAAAAGGTGATGATACAGCCATTATTTGTAAAGCAAAAAACTATCAACAATTGAACATGAATGCAAAAACCAATATCAATATTATTAAAGGATGGTTCGATCAGAATTTGCTTTTTCTTAATATACAAAAAACATTATTGAATAATATTTTCACTAACAAACATCGAAAATCACAAAGAAATACGACTTCTTATTCACAGTAATAATTGAAAGTCAGGAACTATCAAAAGTGTATCTGTGATGATAATTGCATAAGTTTTTTTTTAAAAAGGAATCTATCAAATACTTAGGAATAACAATAGACGCGAATATTACATGGAAACAACACATAAATAACACAACTAAAAGGATTCGGAAAACTGTAAGAAGAATTCGGAATCTTAAATTTGAAGAGCATTTTTGAAAGAACTGCAGTTTAACAAACCTATAAAAATATTATCAGCAATAATGAACATTTAAATTTAATTAGTTCTCGTTCACGTTCAGAGGTGAAAATTGCAGTTCCTAAATGCAATACAACTACCATGCAGCATCACTATTCTTATATAGGAATTAAATATGTATATTAAATATAAGAAAACGGAACCGTACGGCAATTTAAAAAAAACGTATATTCAATATTTATTCTCTAAAAATAAACAATGTGTAAGTAGAAGAAAAATTTGTTTTTACATAATTTTGTGTTACGCCATTCCTCCACCGAACACGAGACTTACTCTTTCAGTGGAGAAATACGTTTAGTAATATAAATGATAGTTAGTTTTAAGATATGTTGTATATTGAACTGTATTTAGTTTTAAAAATAAATAAATAAAAATAATAAAAAAAATCTTATGGAGTTCTATAAATTGTTAAGATATTATAGAACAATAAGATAATGATATCCATGATATCATGATCTTATTGTTATCATTAGGGTTTCGATTCTACTGTTTGACGGGACTTGCCCCTCTATTTAGAATTGTCTACGATGATCGAAGAGCAATACAGGACAGATCATCCTGGCTCCAAAGGATTAGGGTTATCACAACGCTGACATGAAGACGATTCGGATAAGTGGAAACGAAAAATATAGATTTTGAAACTACCGTGTCCAGTAAGGCAATGCGTGGTCCAACAATCGGGAACAATCCACGAAGAAGAAATTCGAGTCCTCGCATCGGAAAGAAATAAAAATGTCAGTCTGCCCATGGAACGTTGCCAAGCGTCTAGATGGCGTCTAGAAGAGAGCATAGAGAACTGTCTTATCAGCAGCGACACCATTGGAAACTGTTTTGGACCACAGATGACACTGCAGATCAGACAAATTATGACATTCATATATAATATATTATGTACTATATTGATTGTAGGAAACCAGGCGTTTACTATTAATTCAATTAAACAATGTTTCAATATAGACAAGCGCTGTCAAACCTTTGTAATGTGATGGAAATTTATTTTCTGGATTAAACCAATGCTAGGTATTTATGAGAAATAATTAATCTTATAGAAGTATGAATTTATAGGTATTTTTGAAACATCTGAATAGAGATGGATGAAGAGAGGTTATAATATTCTATGAAAATCAAATATTTTTTTAAAGTTGGATATGCACGAACATGTGTTTTTTCCCTGTCGGGAGTTTAATAATAATTATAATGATGAACACTTCCTTGCACCCAGCACAAGTGGCGAGTTTATTGCCGTATGGCAATTTCTTCCAACTAACCAGTGTTTCCAGTCCAGAGAAGCAGTATTTGCGTGAGAAATGAATTTAAATAAATTTCTCCTCTGCTGGGAATCGAACCCAGGACTCCCGCACAGAAACCGAACGGCTTTCCAACTGTACCACGGCGGTCGGAGTTTATGGTATGTTTTGACAAATTCTTAAAATCTCTATAGAGACGAAGTTGAAATATTATAGAAAAACCAAGAACTCAAAGTACCAATTCGTCGGCTGGTTCACGTGATCATTTTATGCGCTTGCGCAACGTTCGCCAATTATTATGCCGTCTTATGCCCTGTAGGTGCCTTGAGTTCGTAGTTCTCCTATAATATTACAACTCCGTCTCTGTTGAGATATTAAAAATTAGTCAAAAAAAATATGAAAAATTTAAATAATGTTTTTTATTTATTTATTTAAATTTATTTTACAATAATTATCGAGTAACTAACAGGTACTGTGACAAATATTAATATAACACGTACCCAATAACAAGTTGTCATTATTTTCTGAAATTAAATATACCCACGTACCCAATAACAAGTTGTCATTATTTTCTGAAATTAAATATTTATTGTCTCACAGATCCAAACTGAAAATATAACTATTTAAATCAATCAATCACGAATGAGTTATTCGATACAATCAGTTTCGATGCGACTGTTATTTCTTTCTGTCATCATTGTCATCCGCCCTGACGAGGAAACGGTCGCTTCGTAACCGCTTCGTATTGATGCTATTGTGAGGTACCGATTTAAAACAGTTATTCTATTATCATAGATATCGGAGGTCCTGTGAGAGTCGGGTAATCAAAATGCTTTGCACAACATAGTCCACATGAGTCTGCTGTGTGGGGATACACGCGTCTGGGAGTCTAAAGCATACCAGAACATCTTTACCTGGTTACCCCACATTATAAGATATACGGTAATGGTATTATTGGTATATAATGGTCCTATCTTGGGCAGAACCCTCAGAGACAAAATCCCCAACGAGGAGATCCGCAGAACCTGCAATATGGAGGATATTGTAAGGTGGAGCAGACAAAGAAGACGACACTGGAGAGATCATGTTAGAAGGATGAATCCAGAAAGGCTGCCAAAGATCGTAATGCGCGAAATACCAGAGGGACGCCGACCAGCGGGAAGACCATCAAAGAGATGGAGGGAGAGCTGGACGTCCTCGTCCCAGGACCTGTAAAAACAGATAATAGATCTAAACGAGTGGGTTGTGGCCAACGCTAAACTCCTCACTAACAAGTCATTCTATAAAGTATTCAAATTTTGTATGGAAAATTTCCAACATTTTCATGAAATGAGTTTGTTAAATTATTTTATTATGAAAACTTGATAACTCTTCAATGCCATTTTATGAAAGTGATGTGCCTTTTTACGAATTTGAAAACAAAAATTTAAAATTTTAAGTTTCCTGAGCTTGGGGTCACTTTGAAATATTTGACAGTTAAAAAAATTGAGAAGCACTATTCATATATCGTTCAAAATCTAATGGGATCTAATCGAGTATTAGGTATACATATTTGCAAAATTTGAATAGAATCGGATGAGTACTTTAGTCTATAATCGATAAAGTAAAAAATGAACACGCCGTACATAGCACACACACACACACAGATACATTGTGATGAAACTTTCAGAATACAATCTCAGCATGATACTAGTTGATAATCTGCAAAAAAAAAATACCCTTAAAAATTGCGAAATCATAACTCCCCACTATATCACCTTGTGTTAGTGAGGAGTAAAAAAGAAGGTATTATTATATTAAAATATAATTCTGTTAACCGTGGTGACGTGGTTATACAAAAAATAAATGTGTAAAAGAAATAGAGAATGATAGTTATATGAGATAATCTAACATGTATAATTGATTGGACAACATGAAGATACGTTTATACATTACAATTTCTTTCAATGAAGATCTTCGAACCAAACCAATGTTCCACATACGACGCATGAATGACTACTGATAGCCTATTGTTATACAAATAAGAAAATTATAGCTGTCGTGCTCTTGACTATCTTCATAATACAACAGTAGTTATTTATCATTATCAGCGCTGACTGGCAGATAGAAAAAATACAGTTTGACACAATTATAATCGCCGATTTGTTTGTAAATTTAATCGTTTTACAAAGATAACTATGCACTCGGCCCGAGCGCGTTAAAAAACTAAATAAATCTTATCACGCTTTGAATACTTTAGTGACTTTAGTCGTGTGTCGACGTGTTCAGTGAGTGGGCAGGTCTTGCGAGTTTTTGACAGCTACAAATTTAAGGTATTCAGATTTTAAAATGTTTAATAATAAAGTGTCGATAAAAGGATTACGTGTTTCTCGAGATCAAACATCGAGTTAAACGCTTTCAAATGTGGAGTTATTTTTAATAGATTCTTTGGTCGTTTTGACACATCAATCATTGTTCATATTTGTAAACATGTCAGACGTTTTTTTATTGACAGTCACTCGCCAAATATAGAGGAGTTCAAATGTTTGATTTGATCAATCCGAGTCAGTCGGTCATTTCGTTCAATTTTGTTGTCTTTTTAAATTAGCAAGACCTATTAATTTCGATTGAAAACAACTGTTTTTTTTTTAAATATGTGTGAGTAAAATAACCAGAGTTTATCTAAGTTTATCTCTGAAAAAGTGATATTAAAGTGATCAATTTAAATTAATATTTCATAAAAAGGGCATTATAGATTTATTTACATACGTAGATAGTGTGTTTTATTTACGATATCTTAAATGTTATTTCATATTTATTTTACACGCAGCCAAAAACCAGCTGTCACATTTTGGAGACTTATAATCATCACACAAATTCAGACTGAAAACACAGTGATAAACTTTGCGTCAGTCGGGAATCGAATCAGGGACTTCAGGATTGACTCAGACCTAAGAAATAATAATAAATATAAATCTTTTTTTTGCAAATAAAAAATAGGTACATACAAAAAATCATGTTATATCATAGAGTAAATAACACAAAAAATGTCAGCCTTCGTGGCTCAGCTGGTTTGGTATCTGACTGCTGATCCAAAGCGTCCGGGTTCGATTCCCGGTGGACACACAGATTTTAATTGTGTTTTCAGTCTGGATCTGTGAGACGATTAAGAACGTATCAAGTCTCCAGAATATGGCACCTTTTTATTGGGTGCGTGTTAAATTAATTGACATAGTACCTGTTAGTTGCCTGAGAATTAATGTAAAATAATGATAAGTTTTAATTACGCAGATAATATACTATCTTTGATTTCATAATGTTGTTATCTGAGATTTGTTTCTCTAATCAATATTGGTTATTACAAAATGACATTTTGGTTATGTAAATAATTTGATTGATAGCCCTTTTTAAAATCAAGACAAAGTATATTGTTAATTTGTTTCATTTTTTTATCAGGATGTTAGAAGATATTCCAAGTGTTGAATGTTTATTCAACAAAACGTGCGAGGAATTTCTGAGAGTGTTTGGAAAAAAACCCACTATAGCCGCATGCGCTCCTGGTAGAGTCAATCTTATTGGAGAACACACAGACTACAACGATGGATTTGTTCTTCCTATGGTAAGATTCTTTACACGAGAGCTTAGTTTTCCATTCATCTTCAGACCTCAATCGGTATCATGCCACATTAAACAGTGTTTAAGAATTTTCTGTTATCCTGATTAGATTCAGCAAAAAAATCTATATCGTTCAAAAACTAAATTGAAAAATTTGTATCAATGAAACCATTATTTGATTTGCATACCAAATAGCATAGGTCCTAAATATATATCCCCGCGGAATGCCGCGTTCATTTTATTTCACTAGCCTTTAAAAAATTTGATTACTTACATTTTTCTTAAGACTAAATAATCAGATGTTAATCTTTTTTTAATGCTTCATTTCAATATATCATTAAGTTTTAAATTATTTTCTAAATAATCTCCCTTTTAAAACAAGAACAAGCAAATTAATATAAAACATGATCTTGAGTTACAATAATATTTAAGATATTTTTTATAGTTATTTTCGTTGGAAATTGAAATATATTCTAAAAATCTTTGTGTACAATATCTGATCACTTAATTAAAAATATCTCTCTTTTACTTCAATGTGATTATCAATATTGTATAAATTTATATCTATATATAATTTATATAAATAAAACAATTTCGGGTTAGTTACACCATTTATAACGGTAAACGGTTGGACCAATTTTTTAATTTTATTTATTACAAAAACACATATTTTACATAAAAAAAAATACATAGCAAAAAAGAAATTAAAACACTTTATAATATGACTTCCTTCAAAAAGAGATATACTCGTGTTTTGAAGGGAGTTGCAACTATTTACATAATATAGAACAAAAACAAAGTAACAAAATAATCATAGGTAACAAAAAACATACTTAAAAATAGACATAGGTAAATATGCTATATTGTAATAATTGTAATGATCTCTTATTTGTTGGATTCGTCTTCGCCGAAATATCGGAAAAATCAACGGGAAAAAATCCAGAAAAATTCACGTAAAAAATATATGTTGTACAATTTATAATTCAAGAACGCCAAATAGCTGAATAACTATTGGAATATCGTAAAAATTCACCTAAAAATAATTATACAGAAATTAAATTTTTAAATAAATGAAAACACACCGCGATGCGAGCGAGAAATTATAATTTAATTTTAATTTTCTTTATACATACATACCATCACGCCATGTCCCTTGCGGGGTAGGCAGAGAGAACCGAACGCCACATTTTTCTATCCTGGCACGCATCCCTCGCCTCGTCCACATTCATGCATCGTCTCATACATGTTCGTCTATTGCTCACACTTCTAACATTTCAGTCTTTCAAAATTTCGTTCACATGGTCGTGCCATCCCTTTCTTGGGCGTCCCCGACCTCTCATTCCATTCCTTTCCGCTCTGTATATTTTCTTCGTCAGGCGCTCCTCATTCATTCTCCCCATGTGACCAAACCATCTCAATGTGTTCACTTTCATTCTAGTAATGACATCTTTCTTCATCTTACATTCTTTCCTTATATCCTCATTTCTTACTTGGTCATACATAATTTTCTTTATGCGTATTACTATTGTATCGTTATAAAAAATTTAATTAATTTTTTTTTTGTATTCATTTTATTAAGTAAATAAAATCCTAAATTTAGTTAGCTAAAAGTTATCACGACATTCATTGACTGTTAGGCAGTACGAAGTTCGCCGGGTCAGCTAGTTTATTATAAATATAAAATATTAGTCTTGATTTACAAAAAATAATATATCTGGCGAATAATATAACAATTATTCGAAAAGGAAAATGAAATTATATTCAATGATGGTTATGCTTTTGAATTGAATTCATTGCTCGGATGTTTTAATTGATAATGTAAATAAGGTCATATTTTCATCTAGGTATTCAATATTTATTCGTATTATATCTATGTGAAATATTACCCACTATAAATAATATATTTAATTGGCTTTTCATATGTAGAACACACAAATTAAAACGGAACGATTATGTCTAATATTGAACCATTCATCAAAGTTAGCGTATACCTATGTACATACTTCATAAATTATAGCAATATGATACCTACAGCTAAAATAGAAACCTATATTGAATTGTGCAGAAGATATCAAGAACTAGTTGCATGTAACACAAGAGATCCAACTGTCGATAGCGATAGGATGTATAGTTGAAGAATAAGTACCAAACTATAATCCCATAAATACAAATTATTTAATATTTTAAGATATTTGATTTTCTATACAACACATATACCTACATATGTATGTATGTCAAGATAGGATAGTATGGAGGATGGTATGTATGTATGTTTGGAGATTAGTATCAAACAATTAAGTCTTCTTAGATATTGTGTGTAGGCGATTGCCATACAAATTGTATGAAGCAATGTCGTCACTAAATTCAATTTTTATAAAAATTATTAAAAAAAATTTGAGATGTGCTAATACAATGTTAATATTTTTTATATAAAATTAAATTGTCTAGTTGGGGTGTTTCGGCTTTTTTTTGATATTTTTAAAAAAATTGGAAATATAGGCAGTTAAACTCATAAATTTATCATAAAAAAATATTTTTCTTAATAAATAATGTTTGAGAAACCCTGGATTTTTTTTGAAAAAAAAAATTTGAGATTTGTATTTGTCTATGTTTATAACAAATTTCAGCGTTCTAGCTTTTATGGTTTCTGAGATATATGGAAAAATAAACCAAAATTGCAAAAGTTGATAACCCCTGACTGAAACAAAAATTCACACTTCTGAGTATAAAAGTTTTGTAGGCCTATAACTGTTTATATATTCTAAAAATTTGGGCTCTGTAAATTGAGCGGATCAAAAGTTATAAGGGACGGACGGACACACACACACACACACACACACACACACACACACACACACACACACACACACACACACACACACACACACACACACACACACACACACACACACACACACACACACACACACACACACACACACACACACACACACACACACACACACACACACACACACACACATAAAATGTTCTACTCCGAATTCTGAGTAAATCCATGTATGGGAACATATATGCTGCGAGGCCTCTAGTTGGTGTTATTAGCATGCAAAAAGTCCACTACAACATACAAAATTTTCCTTCGTACAAACATCTTGGCTTAATAATGTCGATTCATTAAGAGAATTGAATTCTCATGAACGAATCGACAGTTGGATTATTTTCTTTATATTGGAGTGGGGTAGGAGACTGCAAAATTCATATCCCAAGATAACATCCATTGTTAAGTTCACATTCAAGAGGACACTAAAAACATGATATATTAAAACCGCCTAATGCACTATGAAGTTACGCTTTAGTAAGGGTAACTATCGCGTGCGTTAAAAAAGGTTCATACGTGATTTAAATTATCGGAAACCCAAAATTTGTTGATTTTTTGCAATTTAAGAACAAACCTTACTACAAATGAATAAACTTTATCGGTCATTCACTTTGATTTAATGCACTCTTTTAGCATATAAAAATTTATTTCTCTACGACAAATAGTTTTGGAGTAATTTAAAAAAAATGCTGTAATAGAGGATATTTTAAATATTTTTTTAGGGGAATTTAACCTGAAATTTAAAAATTGTGTGACGAACATTCACTAAAGAAATATTGAATACACTTATGCTATTTTTTCTAGAAACACACTGTTTAACATATTTGAGGAATTTGATTTGATATTGGGGAGTTTAGGTTTATATGCCCCCGTCCTTAACATCCTACATCCTATACATCTCTGATGTTCCCAATAGATATGGGTAGGACACTGCGAAATTCTGTTAAGTTATTGTCCTTAACATCCTACATCCTAATCATCCTTATTTAGTTTTATCTTTTAGTTCGCATATATGGTAAGTTTAGTTGTTTTATTTTTACTGTAAGAACGTACATTAGTAATTAATTTCGAATTTTTATTTATTTATTCATCTTTCTGTACACTGTTGATTAAAAAAAATGCTTGAATACTGCTAAATATTCTCTCTCCACCATAACATATTACCTAGTGGAGATGAAAACATTTACAAACATGAATGAAAAATGAAAATAAAATTTAATAAAACTTTCTCCGAAACGTTTTAAATTTAGCCGGAAAAACTCCCAGTGATAAAATAATGTCTTCAAACAAACAACAAGTATTTACGAGTATTCAAAAAATACTTGTTGATGTATTAGTATATTTATATTCTTTTAAAAGTGAAGGTTTCGTAATACTATATGTAGAACAAAGCAGAGTCTAAAATATACCTAAACTGAAGAATGTTTACCGTTACTTGAGCCGGTGTTGAGTGCTACTTTTAATTTGTTCCTAGTCGTTCAATTTAAAAATTTATCGGATCCTTTTACCGGTTGAGAGGATTTTGTACTGCGAATCATGATGTCACATGATATTAAAGTGATTTAGTAATAAAAAAGACTTATACCACTTGAAGATACCGCCGATCGCCGTGGCACAGTTGGTAATCCGTTCGGTTTCTGTTCGGGCGTCCTGGGTTCGATTCCCAGCAGAGGAGAAATTTATCTAAATTTATTTTTCACGAAAATATTGCTTCTCTGGGCTGGAAACACTGAATAAATTGTCATACGGCAATAAATTCGCCACTTGCGCAGGGTGCAATTATGTGTTCATTATTATTATTATTATTAAGATAGTTTTTAAAGGAATCGTTATAACTTGTGACTCGTTAAATTCATAAAACATGTCGATTGATTTAAACACATTTCAATTCAATTTATAAATTCCAATTGTGTTTTGGCAGATGATTCAAAGCTGTTTATATTGATAGCTTTTTTTGTTGTGTGGTAAGTAAAGAAAAATCTGTACATATTAAATGCCCAAAATTAATATGAAAACAATACAATGATATGTCCAATTATTCAAAGTCGTTTAGATATATTGCGCTTTAGATATATTGCGCTTTAGATATATTGCGCTTTAGATATATTGCGCTTTAGATATATTGCGCTTTAGATATATTGCGCTTTTGATTTAAAATGTCCAACGTTGGTTCGAATTAGAATAATTGCAAAATTTTGATGAGAATCTCTTTTTGACAAAATCAAGTAAATATTTGAATGTATGTTTGTGTGTTTGTTTGAGGGTGTGTCTGTGTGCCCTCTCTTATAACTTTTGATCCGAAAAGCTCAACAAATATATATGATTTTAGGCATACAAAACATTTATACTCAAAATTTTGCATTTCGTTCTAGTCAGGGGTTATCAACTTTTGAATTTTTATATTATTTTTCCGTAGGTAGGTATATCATAAAAAAAACATAAAAGCTAGAACGCTGAATTTTTTTATAAATATAGACAAATACAATATCAAATTTTTTTTTATGAAAAAAAACCACGGTTTATCAAACTTTAACAAAATATCTTAAAACATTTCATGATTTGGATGTAAGGGTTTAATGTTTGGAACGTATTCTTCATCTATAAATAAATACGAACTCCATCGACAGTTGGATTTCATGTGTTACATGCAACTAGTATACTATAAACATTGAGAATCATTTTTTCTTTCTTCAATTAATGGTAAAATGCGTTTTTTCAGGCTATACCACTTGTCACAGTTGTGGTGGGAAGATTCAATGGAACAAGCAGTTGCAACATCAGCACTCTTGCGTCTGTTGACGGCGAAGACTCAAAGGTGACCTTCGATGCCCCAATCGGAGACAACGGAGGAAAATCTCTGAAGCCTGGTAAACCACAATGGGCAAATTATGTCAAAGGTGTTGTCGCCAACTTTTGCGGTAAGTACATACATACATACCATCACGCCATGTCCCTCACGGGGAAAGCAGAGAGAACCGAACGCCACTTACTTCTATCTTGACATACATTCATCGCCTCGTCAACATTCATACATCGTCTTATACATGTTCGT
This sequence comes from Molanna angustata, assembly GCA_963576475.1. Taxonomy (NCBI): domain Eukaryota; kingdom Metazoa; phylum Arthropoda; class Insecta; order Trichoptera; family Molannidae; genus Molanna; species Molanna angustata. The sequence goes on from OY754965.1 coordinate 3,930,034, forward strand.
CTGTTGTTCATGCTTCTAACATTTACGTATTTCAAAATACCGTTCACATGGACGTGCCATCCCTTCCTTGGGCGGCCCCGACCTCTCATTCCATTCCTGTCCGCAATGTATAATTTCTTCGTCAGGCGTTCCTTATTCATTCTCCCCATGTGGCCAAACCATCTCAATGTGTTCACTTTCATTCTACTAATAACATCTTTCTTTATCCTGCATTTTTTCCTTATGTCCTCATTTCTGACACTGTCATACATCGATCTATTACAGATTCTTCTTAGCGATCTCATTTCAACTGCATTTATTCTACTTTCGTGCGACTTCTACCATGTCCAGGTTTCACTTGCATATGTCAAGGTTGGCACTAAGATAGCGTTATGAATGGAAACTTTAGTATCCTTTGATATGTTGCGGTCATTCATAACTGGTTTAAGTGCTCCATTCACTCTGTTTCCTGCCATAACTCTTCTTTCGATCTCCTTATCAATCCGTCCATTCCGTTGAAATATGCTTCCCAGATAGACATATTCGTCGACTAGCTAGAGCCATTCGTTCTCTACTTTTATTTGGCACGCTGTTCTGCATTCACTCTTTTCAAACACCATAACCTTTGATTTGCTGGCATTCATCCTAAGTCCGTTCTCTATGCATCCTTCATATACCATACATACAAGATTCTGTAAATCTTCCATACTTTTGCATTTGCGGTAAGTGGAACGTTTATTTGTCATTTATATATACAGCGCTCTAATTAAAATATGACTATTTTCAACAAACAAAGAATTTGATCACTTCAAGGTTGTTGAAAGATGGTGTTATTTCCTATTACACCTACCTCTAGATTTAAATGAAAATTCATAGAACCCAAAAATACCTTAATAAAGTGGAAAGACAGCCCGTCAATCAATCAATTACACAGTCAATCTTGATTGCGATTCAGATTGACTGTGAACGGGGTGCCTAATTCAGACGCTATGGCAAACGACGATATATTAGTATGACATAGAAATCTATGGCACTCACACGAGCAATAAAAATATATTCATAAATCGCTATGCCAAGCTATGACAATATCCTGGGCATAGAAAACTATGGCCGTCTAATATGGCGTCCCACCAATCATAACTACAAACAAACCTAACCAACCTATTTTTACCAAACTTTTGTAGGTTAGGTTTAAAAAATCGGTGTACATCCTAGGATATCCATACAAACGACACAGCGTCGGATATCCTAGGATGTACACCGATTTTTTAAACCTAACCTACAAAAGTTTGGTAAAAATAGGTTGGTTAGGTTTGTTTGTAGTTATGATTGCGACTGGCGTGAGCCAGTTGCATTATATATTTAAAAAAGTAACAATAATATTAAAATAAAATAACTAAATTGGTCTGAATACTAGATAAACTGTCTGTACATGATGTGTCAAAAACAAAAACTGGTGTACAAACTAGGCTATCCCGTTTGTATTCTATGGTCATAATTTTCTCTATGGCGCTACTGTGCATCATACATTAGAAGGTTATTTAGTATGCATATTTGTCTACATCCGTATGTCCAAGGTATACAAGGGCCTTAACGCAAAAAATAGCCAGGTTTGATAATAATCGTAACTTGAAAAGAACGGTTTCAATGAAATATATATTTATTTCCAATTGGAAAAAGGTTAATTGCAACTATACCCATTTAAAATGCGCTGTTTTGTTTGGATTGTTCAAATTATTAAACAGCAAAATATTAATAGTGTTTAAATAATATTTCTAGGTCTCTCAATACTCTAATAAAGCTTTAGTTATTTTGCGATCAATAAATTAATGTATTATAATACATTTTTACGTTTACCAAATAATATTTTAATAATCGTTAATATCGAATCATTGATTCGATCAGACAACTAAGTTGCGGTCCAAACCGAATTTCATTATTTATAAGGTTGTTCAAATGGTCATTTCGTTTCTCTCCTATAAAGGACTTGTATTTTATATTTGTCGGATGATATAGCGAGGATTGTTGTCGGCTTTCATGGCTAAGTAAGGTGGTGGGATGTATGATTTCTGCACTTTTTCGGCATATTTTACGTTTTTTAATATATGTAGTCAAGGTAAAAATGCCGTTCAAGGAAGAAAAAAAAATACTCGGTGTGTATGAAATATATGAGTTGACAGAGTCGCCAGTGCAAAAATTGATTTGCAAAACTTCAGTCAGTAATTTATGTATTAAAAATTGCGATTCTTATAAAAACAGTACCGTTAACGCTTTGTATAAAGTAATACTTATTTATATATTTAATCTTCTTGTACATATAATTAGTACACTGGCGGGCTTATAATAATAATACTTGTGTTACAAAACGGAATTTTACACTAAACATTGTTTTCATAGTAAATATAATTTAATATATTCAAGTAAAAAGTTGTCTCATATAGTTTTACTTTGAAAACATATTGTTAAAATAAGATGTAGGAATTAAGTTATACAGGATAATAAATTGGACATTTATTCAGACTTATACATAATAATACATTCGACATTATTTATACAGAATAATTTTAGAACTATTAATACATTTAAAATCCTATATACATCACTTGTTCGTAGTAATCTTGAATATAATTCAACTATATGGTCAACGTTTTATAATGTGCACTCATTGAGGGTCGAAAGGGTTCAACATAAATTTTTAAGATTTGTAAATTATAAATTATCCATTCCTTTAGAAAAATTAAATTATGATTTTCTTATGAGTATTTTAAATTTATCGAAACTATCAAACTGAAGAACGATTTGTGATTTAATTTGTTTATTTAAAATAATCGACGGTATATTGGACACCCCTGACCTAGTTGAAATGATAAAATTCAGAGTACCTACAAGGTTTGCTTCACGTCAAAATGCACCTTTTCATATAGTGAATCTTCGAAATAACTTTATTATTAACTCACCAATACATAGATTGCACCGCCTTGGAAACCAATATAGTGCTGTTGATATATTTAATGTACACACTATAGATGGTTTCAAAAGGATGCTTAACGCATATTATAATTTTTGATTTTTACTTTGCTTTGTTTATTTTTGTTGTTTAAATTGAATATGTAATACTGTTTATTTTTTTCTTCTTTTATGTCTAGTTTTTTTTATCATTACCTCTATTTTCTTTTATTATGTTGTATTATGTTGTTTTATATTGTTCTTAGCCGAAGGGGAAAAAATAAAGGCAAATCATCAGATAATATTGTCACCGAGAGATTAAATTTTATCAATTCGACCGTTATTGATCACGCGAAACGCTTTAATTTAAAATTTTCGTCATTCAATTTCACAATAAGAAATTAAATGACTTTACGAACAACCCTAATTTATTCGTATTTTTGATATTTTGTTTTTTTGTTTGATCAAATCGTAGCAGCGTTGATTGCTTTTGTTTTGTATTTTAAAGAATTGTATTTCAGTCATTTTCATTTTATTTTGCGTATCTTTGAAATGCGTTTTAATCGAAACAATGGATGTCAAACGAATGGACAAAAATTAAATTCGGATGAATATTTGGTAAATTAATATTTATAGGGCCATTTATTTTTATTATTTATGTATTCGAAAAAATGCAAAAAAGTACAAAAATAAAAATATAATAAATAAGAAGAACATAGGTAAGTAATTGAGTTCGATTCCCGGAGGAAAGACAGTTTTTAATTGTGTTTTCAGTCTGGATCTGTGAGACGATTAATATCGTAAGTCTCCAGAATGTGGCAACTTGTTATTGGGTGCGTGTTAAATTAATATTTGACATAGTAGAAACTTGTTAGTTGCCCGAGAAGCTACATAAAATAAATAAATTGTAACTTTATCAGCCCACCTTTGTACTCATGTTACATGTACTCACTGCTGGTTACAAAACAATTAATAAATCCTTAATGTGGCTTCTGAAAAGGGTCCTGGACATACAGAATATGTCCACGGAACTGGGGGGCTACTCATAACACATTCTTAATACATGCTTATCTTGCCTTAATCTTAAAAATGTATAAGTAAATCAGTAGATGATCATAATGTAATTTTAATCTTTCTCTTAAATTTGACCATAAAAATTTGGTAATATAGGGCCGGTATTACAGTCTCAGTTTAAGAGCTGAACTCAAGTATTACAAAAATATAGCGTATTACAGTGTCCGTTTAGGCCTAATCTTCCCTCAAATACGTCACTAAAACGACAAATATTTAACTCAACGTTTCTGGCGGATTAAGTACTTAACTGTGAGTCAACTGTCATTTGCTAGGAAACGCGTGTAATTTCAGTTTCTAACACTAGCGGCGTTAGGCAACGAGTGTAATTTCAGTGTTCTATCACTAAAGGCGTTAGTTGTATAGACGGTGGCGCCACACAACAAAACAAGCTGACAGCCATATTGAAACGAACATGGGCATTTAAAAGCATTATTTTGGTGAGAAAAATTAAATTTACCATGTTGGATAATAAAACAATAGTATTTCAAGTCGTAGCGTCCCATTTTGTTGTTCGTATTATTTGAGGTTATTTAAAATTTGACGTATTTTACTTTTTACATTTGAAAAAGTAAAATACGTCTATAATCAAAGATTTAGTAACTGACATGTCATATTAAATAAATAAATATATAAAAACATTCCATCACGCCATATTCATGTTGAGAAAGGCAAAGAAAATGAATATCTACCAAATGTCGTACATTAATTTATTAACATTTTTTTTTAATTATATTTATTTGTTTTTCTGTTATTTTGATTTCTTAAGTTACCCTTTTTAAGGTATTATTTATTTGTTTATCACGTCATTTCTTTCATCTGTGCATAAACCTATACACTCAAATTTGAAATCAAATAGCTCAAATTTTTTAACAGTGTGTTTCTTAAAAAATACCCTAATTATTTTCAATATCTCTCTAGTGAATGTTCGTTACACAATTTTAAAATACAGTAGGTATATACCTCCTTATTAAAAATATCTTTTATTTACTTACTCCATAACTAATGTGACGTAGAAAAAAAAATATTTCATACGCTTAAAGAGTGCATAAAATCAACGTGAATGACCTGATAAAGTTTTTTTATTTCAAGTTTTGATGACAAATTTTGGATTTCCGATAATTTAAAGCACGTATGAACCCTTTTTGACGAACGCGATAGTTATATGCGATATTTTTATTTATATGCGATACCATGACATAATTTTTTAGTTTATTAGGTGGTTTTAATATATCTTGTTTTCAGTCACTAGATTTACCGTTATATGCCTTCTTAATTTGTACACAAAAAATTTGAAGATAGTTAACAGTTATATTAATCAAGAGTGATATTTATTTTTCTTAATATTTATTATTAGACAATTTAAAAAAATGCTGTTGAATACTTTCTATATTTGATATATTGCGAACTCCCAAACAATTGATTTGTCTAAACCTTAGATTTTCATATAATATAGGTACCTACTAGATCTCGCAGTAAGCAAATTTTGTATGAATCGAATTGAGGATTTTTTCCGCGGGACTTTTTTCAACAATGTGGGTAGACCACGACGTTTTTTTAAAGAGAATAACGACTAATTTGAATTTTTTTTCGGATTTATTTGTCGAAATAAAACGCTTTGTTCATTAATATTTAGAGAACAGTTATCTAGGAAGTGTTGAAATGTATGGAAAACTGCAATATGTTGCCAACCAAGACATACGCGCGATAAACCATTACTCACTTATTGCACGGAGTAGGCACTCCATTTAGTATATTACCTATATGAAAATCTATGACCTAAACATATATTTTTCAGATTTAACTCATTGAACATCAGTTCTTGGTGAGATTCCATTTAAATTTCTTAATTTTTTTGCTAAATATAAATAAAAAACGTGTTTAAAAGCAATTCCACTATTTATTAAGGCTACAACCGGTTTCGTGCTAAGCACATTTTCAAGTAGCGACTACTTGACTACTTGAAAGTGTGCTTAGCACGAAATCGGTTGTAGGTTGTAGTTTTAATAAATAGTGGAATTGATTTTAAATGTTTTTTATTTTTTTTTATTAAAAATTTTAAGGATATATTTTTCTATTTTTATTTTTCATTCTCAATTAGTATCCTGTGGAGACTAATTGAGACTGTGGCCTATGTAGGCATCTACGGATTGTGTTTTGATTTGTAAGACTCATTTGAGAAATACGAAATAGAACTCAATAACAAAATATGTGTAGGTGTATTATATATTTGCTTCAACGCCCTTTAGAATTGAGAACACGTTTTGTAATTTCTGTAAAAGAGTTGCGGTATGTATTTGATCTGAAATTGGATTTGAGTTGCTTGAAAAACTACAAATTGTCCGTCTGGATGAATTTGTCTATTCAGTTGAATAGAAAGATATTTTTTTAATATGTATATAGTTGAATGACCGCACAAAAAATATATTTTGACTTCGCTTTCAGCACCACCACATGCTTCGTATATTATTAGATAGGTACTGGTGGAAAAGATAAAGGTTTAGGAAATTACCTTCCCTCGATATTTTTTGTTCTGGGTCTGTGTTAAAGTTTTATAACATTCACAGCGTTTGAAAGTTTTGATTTTCACTTCACCGAAATTAATTAATTTAAGCGGATTTTGAAGATATATTTCTGATAAAGAGCGGTGCGGTGTGCTTGTCAAGGTGGCAGTTTATAATGAGAGAAACATTTAACATGCTACAACACTTCTTTTTTTTTCATACCTATAGCCGGTAGGTAGGTCGTTTTCAGGCCGAGGCAAAATAGGATAGGAAAGGATGTTGTAAAAAGGTAACTTTTAGAACAAATAAGCAATATTTAGATTAATAAACAAATATATACCAAAGTATTTTTAATTTCTAATATAATGATTAATATTTTTTTACGGCGCTGGCCGATTTATTAATGATATTAATAAAAATTCAGCACTACAAATAATAACACTCAATTATTATTATAATCATTATACACTACCTCAAAAGAATTAGCAGATCAATGCGTAAATTGTAAATTATTTAAAAGAGCAAAATAAAATGCAACAAACGCATCATCAAGCTTTCAATTGGGAATAGTTCACCCATCCAGATACTTAACATATCAAAGGATTAGGCTCTGAGGAGGTCTCTATACTACCTAACAACTCTACTGATTCCCGAATATTAACGTTTAAAAAATCTTTAACGATTCTACATGTATTCATTATTACCGTTTTTTGCATTATTATTCTTAAGTTTTTCGATTAATCTAAAATTTCTAAATTACGGATTAACAATTAATGGAGTAATGCCAGTGGCTGAAATAATTTTACAAGAATGCCAAAGTCTTTTAATCTCGTTACCTAGAGCGGTGTATTTTCTAATTTTTTCATCAAAAGTTTTTATCATATTACTAGAAATTGGAATAGCCAAGTCACAAATGTATGTTATTTTTTTAATTTTATCATGTATTATTATATCGGGTCAGAGCTAATAATAAGCTTTCCATCAATAACAAGAAATTAATGTAAACAACTCATGTTACACGCACACACACATACACATGCACACACACACACATACGTACGAGGGAGGAAGATTAACAGCGTATTTTACAAATAAAATGCATAAATAAAATGCTATATATAATTAAGGATGGCATCTATAGAACTAAGGGTGATATCAAAATTTCAAAAATGAATACCACGACTGACCAACACAACACCATTACTCATACAGGAAGATCAAATGGTACAATCAATACATAATTAATGTAAAATCAACACCCAATTTAACATTTTAACAAAAAGTAAAGACGTTGCTAATCTTACAACCTAACTGTCGAATGTATTATTTTGTATAAGTCTGTATAAATTTCCAATGTATTATCCTGTATAAGTCTGTATAAATGTCCAATGTATTATCCTGTATAAGTCTGTATAAATGTCCAATGTATTATCCTATATAAGTCTGTATAAATGGCCAATGTATTATCCTGTTTAAGTCTGTATAACTATATTCCTTCACCTTATTTTTACAATAGGCATGATGACTAATTTTGAAAAACTATCTCACGATGTTTTTACGCATTCACTGTTTTCAAATATATATACATTTCTACATAAAATAAAGGTTTAGTAGCAAAAATCGCCATTTTAAAATCAAATTTGACATTTACGCCAAAAAAAGCTTGTAGTATCATGGCGGCTGCCGACCCTGACGGTGACGTCATGGTATCGTAAACTGCATATCACTACTATATGTAATATATGTGTTCTAAGACGATTTGTGTATTTATAATCAATTCAAAAGTGCATAAGTGTTGTGCGGTCCCTAAATGTACAAACACGACGAAAAAAACACCTACTGAGGTATTTGTTTTCGTCCCACGCGAAAAAAAAGAGAAATAAGTGATTAAATTTCGCACGGCGAGACACAAGTGAATTTTATTAAGTACGCGTTTACAATGAAGTACAGTATTTGTTCCCCCACTTTTAGCTCTCAATAATATAATATTTACCATTATTTAGGCAATAAGCATATAAAGAACTTCATTAATGTCCAAACGTCAAAATAGGCCATCATAAGTTTCCCGCGTATGTTTTTAGCTTATGAACACATAATGTAGAGAGAAGAAGGAGCATATTTTATCGATTTTCGAGATGTAAGTTGTATTTAAATTACAGATAAATAAAGTACTTATATGTACTTATTATTAAGTTTTTACGTTTCGAAATTCTGATGAACAAAAGTCTTTGTTCGACGCAAAGAAATATCCGACCATCAAAAGTTCCATTCTAGTTAAGAGTAGTTAAGACAGGCAGAAAAATAACTACTATGGCTGCTATTGCTAAAAATAACGATAGCAGATAAATATAGCTTGTTATGAACACAATACAAATAACGAGCGCTATGTAATAATTCGTATGCTGCTAAAATTGTAACGATGTTTTAAAACGCATGCTTCGCGTAATCGCCGTCGTTTCGCAAATCGCTTCATTGCATGAAAAAAATATAGCTTGCTAGTTTAGTTTGGCAGTGACCAGCATCATAACATGTCGAACGTTCGTCAGCTCACCATCGCGTGACAAAATTGTAGAATACTAAAACTAAATTAGTTTACCATACGTTGCGAGCGTTCATTATTTATTTATTTATTCAATAAAAACTAAGTTACATACAAAATACAATTAACATAGGCCCGATATTACAGTCGGCCCTCAACTCATTGAGTTTGCCAAACTCAAGATTAATGTTAAGGGGAGATTGAATCCATTTCCGTATTACAGTGCAATATGACATGTCAGTTACTAAATCTTCAATTATAGACATATTTCACTTTTTCTGTGGTTATTATCTGTCAAATTTAAATAACCTCAAATAATACGAAATACAAAACGGGACGCTACGACTTTAAATACCATTGTTTTATTATCCAACATGGTAAATTTAATTTTTTTCACCAAAATAATGCTTTTAAATGCCCGTGTTCGTTTCAATACGGCTGTCAGTTTGTTTTGTTGTGTGGCGCCACCTTCGATACAACACTGAAACTACACACGTTGCCTATCGCCTCTAGTGATAGAAACTGAAACTACACGAGTTGCCTAACAAATGACAGTTGACTCACAGTTAAGTAATTAATCTGCCAGAAACGTTGAGTTAAATATTTGTCGTTTTAGTGACGTATTTGAGGGAAGATTAGGTCTAAACGGACACTGTAATACGCTATATTTTTGTAAAACTTGAGTTTAGCTCTTAAACTGACACTGTAATACCGGCCCATAGTGTCCCCGATAGGTAGGCGAGTATCTAGGTAAATTGAAACTATTTGATTTGATGAATACTTGTTCCATTTATATTTAATTTGTTTTAATTTTAAGTATCTAATTAAAATATTAATATATCGATAACACCAAAATAAACATAGTCCAGACCGACAATTAATGCGTATATTGTATTGAAGACTATCAGAAGAATTGACGCGACCATACTATGACGTCGTGCGCTCTGATTGTTTTTTCTCATAAAATGGCGGACTAACACATTTTGTATTTTTATATTTATAATATTATTATTATTCACTCCTATAAATAAAAAAAAAACATTTTTTAAATCTTTATAACCTATTTTATTTTTTAAAATCATAATTTCAATGATTTTTTTCTTACAGTCATCACACCTATTACATATTTTAATATATTAATCATAATATGTATATGAATCATAACAGTTATCCCATATGTATATTAGATTCATCATAATACATTGTGTATTTCCATTTCAACCTCATGTAACACTGTACAACTCCCACAACCAATATAATTACATCATTTTATTTTATAATCAAGCAATGAAAGCCACCAAGTTATTTATTTCTGAAACGTTAAATATTCTCCACCACGTTACAATACTCGGTGCGTGTTATAACAGATGCGTCAACGATTCAATAGAGCGGATAGCGAAATTATTTGGTTTATTGTCCCAAATAAACCAAATAAATCAATAAATAAAAATAGCATGTTAAAAATAAGCAGCATATTCCATATAGTTTGTTATGAAAAAAATAGCCATTTCGAACAACACAACAGTTGACAGTAACAAACACAATTGACAGTGACAATATGGTGACGTCATGCGCTCTGATTGGTGTTTCACATAAAATGGCGGACAAACATATTTTGTATTTTTATTTTAATAATATTAATATTATTCGCTCTTTTAAAATGAAAATAAATATATTTTTTCAAATCTTTATAACATATTTTATCTAATAAAATCATAATTTCAATGATTTTTTCTTACTGTCATCACGCCTATTGTATTGCAACTATAACATAAAAATATAAATGACAACTTTGTTATTAGAATATTATTATTAACTTATTTTTTCTTTGAAAAAAAAAATGGTGTAAAATTCCGCTTAGTAACACTCTGGCGCTCTGTTTCCTCTGCGTACCCTATGAGGAAAATGTACTATAGGTAGGTTAAGCAATGAGGTTCCCCATCCATTCTAAATGCTGCCTTCTTAGGTGAGACAAGACTGGTGTGTGAGTATACACACATGTGTCGTGTTTCCTTTTTTTTATTTTTATTTTATTTATTTTAATATGTAGTATTGGATACAACTGCTATTTAAGTTTTACATTACAAAAGAAAAAACAAAACAATTATGATTTACTACGCCAATTACTGAATCCATCTATTTACAATTTGAAGTATTATTATATGAGATACAGATTGAAAGTGGAAAAAAAAAAAATAATTTATAAGGTTATTGTCGGGTAACCGCACACCTGTTACTGGTTACCCGACAATGAACCATCATGGTATGTCTAGTAGTTATAATTGATAAACCCATTTTTTTTTATTTTCATTTGACAACTTCAATAATTATTTTTATTTTTTGATCTTTTTTATAGTTAAAATGATTTTAAAACATGATCTGTTAAGTGGTAAGTTCCATTACGTTTAAAATAGATTCTCCTGTATGTAGAGGACACACTTTTAACTAACCTTCTCAATGCGTGGTTCGCACAGACCTATTTTTATATTTAGTTTATCAAAAACGAAGACGCTTTGTAATCCTTCTTCGTCAATAGCTCTGCAGCCCAAATGGAGCTTAGGCCTCCAGCAACTTCTTTCTGCAACCTCTTCTGTTACTTGCTGCGAATCTCCAGTTTGGCAGAAACTGAGACGCGTACCTCACAACGTCAGTGATGCGTTCAAATAAGAACATCATATTTTGTTTATGCGGATATCTCAGGATAATCTTATATGCCTTTAAGTAAAATATATAATTTAATTAATTTATTTATTTTATTTTTATTTATTTCTATCCAAAAACATAGAGTAGATATAAGATACAAAATAATTAAAGGTAATATAAGCTAATTCATACAAAGTAAATATAAGTTATTTCATTGCAATAAATATAATTTCATTATTTCACCATTGCTTACATAGTTAAAGCTATCTGTTTTTGTTTGTATCTTTGTTACTAGCCCCCTCACTAGGCATAGCCTGTGCTAAGGTGAGCTAGTTTTATATTATTGTCTATTGCGTTGTTTATTCTGTTCAAAGTTCTGATTCAACAGTATCATGACCAACTGAGTATTAAAGGTTAACCACGCATGGTTATAGATACTTTATGGAGTCGGGTGGGAATGTTTACTCGAGTCTCTTCAATATGTGTTCGAATTTTTTATTGATTTATCATAATTTCTAATGTCTTTTGGATTTTCTTGAAAATAATGAAAGATCCTAATGCCATCTGATGATAAACATTGTTGTCTTTTAATAGTTTTCATCATATTATACCTACTGCAATCGCTAAATACTGTAAGGCGACGTCCTACGAAGGGGATTCAAAGCGAACGCGAAGCGGCGCAGTAAACAGTCTGTAACTATAAAGTGTCCTACATTACCAACCGCGAGTAGGGTACGGTGCGGCGCAGCGCGATGCGAAGCGAACGCGATCAGTTGGTTTGATATTTTCGCGCGAATTGGAAGCGGTGGCATAGTTTTTTTTGGTTAAGTATAATGTCAGAAGCGCGATTCGCGAGCACGTAGGACAGAGCCGCTTCGGATCGCTTCGCAATCGCGTTCGCTTTGAATCGCCTACGTATGTAGGACGTCGCGTAAGCGCGGCTCGTTATGAGACGACGCATGTGTAATTTTCAACTGCCAAAATTGTATTCTCACATTTGTTTTTAATTGTCTGTCAGTTTTTTGTAAGAACAATATTTTTCTCTCTGACGTAGAATACATTATTTTTTCATTGTTGTTGTTTGGTTTTTGTCGATTGTCAGCGGTTTGGCGACGAATTCAATTGAAAGAAAAAGTTGCGTCAGGTTGGTATGTAATGTGCAAACCGCTCCACTCCACGACAAAAATGGAAAATTATTTACCGGAAGCTAAAAGAAACTTTGTCTCAATAAAAGTTTATAAGTACCTACTTATTTTTATTTTCATCTGTCGCCTTCAATAATTACCTAATTATGAGTTATAATTTCAACACTTATTTTATATTTTACCGACCAGCTTCAACCTGTTGAATTCTTTTCGACTAGCCCTTCGCAAGTTTGACAAATCCTGTTATAGACAATTCATTAAGTGATTTTTCCATTAAATTATGTTACATTGATGTGCCGTGTTGGATAAAGAACCTCATTATGGTTAGAGAGCAAACATGTTAGGTAAACTACAAGAGTTGACCTCCTGAACTCCATTAAACAGCTAACGGCCTCTATAAAGTCGCTTCATATTAAAGATACCTGTATACTGACATCTATGTAATATGATAAAAAGGTATTTTTATCTGTTGATAAGAGAACGTGTTGTTATGTCATGAAAATACTGAACCAATTTATTTATTACTCCTCACTAACCCAAAAGGATAAAGAGGGGAGTTATGATTCCGCAATTTTTAAGGGAATTTTTTACTTGTAAGTGAGGAGTATAGCGTTGGCCACAACCCACTCGATTTTAAAATATAATTACAACTATGACATAAAACCATAAATGAAGACTTTACACTTGGTAAATATTTAACTTATATTAACTATGAAAACGAGTGGGTTGTGGCCAATGCTAAACTCCTCACTAACAAGTCATTCTATAAATTATTTAAATTTTGTATGGAAAATTTCATGAAATGAGTTTGATAAATTGTTTTTTATTTAAATATTTTATTATGAAAACTTGATAACTCTTCAATGCCATTTTATAAAAGTGATGTGCCTTTTTATCAAATTGAAAATAAAAATTTCAAATTTTAAATTTCCTGAGCTTGGGGTCACTTTGAAATGTTTGACAGTTAAAAAAATTGAGAAGCACTATTCAGATATCCTTCAAAATCTATTGGGATCTAAGCGAGTATTAGATATACATATTTGCAAAATTTGAAAAGAATCGAATGAGTACTTTAGTATATAATTGATAAAGTAAAATGAACACGCCGTACATAGCACACAGCACATAGCACACACACAGATACATTGTGATGAAACTTTCAGAATACGATCTCAGCATGATACTAGTTGATAATCTGCAATTAAAGAAATACCCTTAAAATTGCGAAATCATAACTCCTTACTATATTCCCTTGGGTTAGTGAGGAGTAAAAATGTTTGGTGTAAAACTCATGATTGGTGAACATTTCGCATCCCCGAAACAGCCAAAAATAGTTTACAAGCCCTGAAGAAGCCTGGGTAATTATTTGCAAGTCTTGTCCCTAGCCGATTGTAATAATTTTTATATCAACAGATATATAAACGCGTATATTATAACGGGAAAATTAAAAAAAATGGCGGAAATGTTTTAAAGATTATAAAAAAAAAATAACTCACGAAAAATTTATTGAGGAATCCATTACAGTCATAGATTTTTATTATAATCATAGATCTTTATTATAATATACCTAGATGTAGTACTCTGTGCAAAAAGTGAGTCATGGAATATCGCGCATTTGACGTTTAGGTTGGTTACTAATTTCAGTTTTCCTTACATTTCAACACATCCTAGATAAATGTTCTCTAAATTATTAATAATTAAAATGTTTTTAGACAAATAAATCCGATAACAATTCACATTAGTCGTTATTCTCTATAGAAAAACGATGTGGTCTGGAACCAAAACGTCAAAAATCCCCCCCGGAAAAATGACTCACTTCGATTCATACAATATTTGCTAAATACGACATCTAGTATATTAATTTAATAAAAATCTATGATTATATTTTGTTTGTTTTCTGACATAATTTGAATTTCTGAAACTCACCGCTAGGTGGCATTTCTGCCTCCAAACCAGTAACGCTTGAAAGCAAATTATAAAGAATAATACAATCGCAATTTGCGACATTCACAACCGTGGCAAAAATATTCTAATTAAACATGGTTTTGATATATCTCGGTTAAATATACATTTTCTAGCTTCTTTTTTAATGGCATATTATCATAATTTTCTACTTATTTTTGTTAGGTAAAGTGGATGGATTCGATATGACAATTTGTACTAGCGTCCCTCTTGGCGGTGGACTATCAAGCAGTGCATCTTTGGAAGTAGCAACCTTTACATTTTTGGAAGCTCTGACCAACACTAAGGCAACGTAAGATTTTTTTATATAATATATTTTTTTAATAAAAATAACCATATATCTACCTAGTTCTAAGTATACACATCATGTAAAAATTTCTTTTACTATAGTTGCATGTAACACAGAAACTATAAAAGCTAGAACGCTGAAAATTTGGTATAAATATAGACAAATATAAAATATCAATTTTTTTTTCAAAAAAATTCCAGAGTTTCTCAAACATTTTTTATTAAGATAAATATTTTTTTTTGATAAATTTATGTATTTAACTGCCTATATTTCCAAAGTTTTTAAAAATATCGAAAAAAGCCGAAACACCCTAACTAGATAATTTAATTTGCTATAAAAAATATTAACATTTTAGTAGTACATCTTAAATTTTTTAACAATTTTTATAAAAATTGAATTTAGTGACGACATAGCTTCATACAACTTGTATGGCAGTCGCCTATACACAATAAATAAGAAGACTTAATCGTTTGCTTAATTTCCAAACATACACACATAGGTACTATCATGCTGTTTTCATATTCCGGGTAGGTAAAAATAGCTACCTCCATACTGTCCTATCTTGACATACATACCTACATGTGTTGTATTGAAAACTAAATATCTTAAAATATTCAATAATTTGGATTTATGGGTTTATAGTTTAATTATGCATACCTACTATCGCCATCGACAGTTGGATCTCATGTGTTACATGCAACTAGTTTACTATTAAAAATAAGTATTTGTTCAAATGTATGTTCTAATGGGCATGATGACTAATTTTGAAAAACTATCTCACGATGTTTTTACGCATTCACTATTTTCAAATATATATACATTTCTACATAAAATAAAGGTTTAGTAGCAAAAATCGCCATTTTAAAATCAAATTTGACATTTACGCCAAAAAACGCTTGTAGTATCATGGCGCCTGCCGACCCTGACGGTGACGTCACGATATTGTAAACTGCATATCACTACTATATGTAATATATGTATTCTAGGACGATTTGTGTATTTACATATAATCAATTCAAAAGTGCATAAGTGTTGTGCGGTCCCTAAATGTACAAACACGACGAAAAAAACACCTACTGAGGTATTTGTTTTCGTCCCACGCGAAAAAAAAGAGAAATAAGTGATTAAATTTCGCACGGCGAGACACAAGTGTAATTTATTAAGTACGCGTTTACAATGAAGTACAGTATTTGTTCCCCCACTTTTAGCTCTCAATAATATAATATTTACCATTATTTAGGCAATAAGCATATAAAGAACTTCATTAATGTCCAAACGTCAAAATAGGCCATCATACGTTTCCCGCGTATGTTTTTAGCTTATGAACACATAATGTAGAGAGAAGAAGGAGCATATTTTATCGATTTTCGAGATGTAAGTTGTATTGAAATTACAGATAAATAAAGTACTTATATGTACTTATTATTAAGTTTTTACGTTTCGAAATTCTGATGAACAAAAGTCTTTGTTCGACGCAAAGAAATATCCGACCATCAAAAGTTCCATTCTAGTTAAGAGTAGTTAAGACAGGCAGAAAAATAACTACTATGGCTGCTATTGCTAAAAATAACGATAGCAGATAAATATAGCTTGTTATGAACACAATACAAATAACGAGCGCTATGTAATAATTCGTATGCTGCTAAAATTGTAACGATGTTTTAAAACGCATGCTTCGCGTAATCGCCGTCGTTTCGCAAATCGCTTCATTGCATGAAAAAAATATAGCTTGCTAGTTTAGTTTGGCAGTGACCAGCATTATAACATGTCGAACGTTCGTCAGCTCACCATCGCGTGACAAAATTGTAGAATACTAAAACTAAATTAGTTTACCATACGTTGCGAGCGTTCATTATTTATTTATTTATTCAATAAAAACTAAGTTACATACAAAATACAATTAACATAGGCCCGATATTACAGTCGGCCCTCAACTCATTGAGTTTGCCAAACTCAAGATTAATGTTAAGGGGAGATTGAATCCATTTCCGTATTACAGTGCAATATGACATGTCAGTTACTAAATCTTCAATTATAGACATATTTCACTTTTTCTGTGGTTATTATCTGTCAAATTTAATACCTCAAATAACACGAAATACAAAACGGGACGCTACGACTTTAAATACCATTGTTTTATTATCCAACATGATAAATTTAATTTTTTTCACCAAAATAATGCTTTTAAATGCCCGTGTTCGTTTCAATACGGCTGTCAGTTTGTTTTGTTGTGTGACGCCACCTTCGATATAACTAACGCCTTTAGTGATACAACACTGAATCTACACACGTTGCCTAACGCCTCTAGTGATAGAAACTGAAACTACACGAGTTGCCTAGCAAATGACAGTTGACTCACAGTTAAGTACTTAATCTGCCAGAAACGTTGAGTTAAATATTTGTCGTTTTAGTGACGTATTTGAGGGAAGATTAGGTCTAAACGGACACTGTTATACGCTATATTTTTGTATAACTTGAGTTTAGCTCTTAAACTGACACTGTAGTACCGGCCCATAGTGTCCCCCGATAGGTAGGCGAGTATCTAGGTAAATTGAAACTATTTGCTTTGGTGAATCCTTGTTCCATTTATATTTGATTTGTTTTAGTTTTAAGTATCTAATTAAAATATTAATATATCGATAACACCAAAATAAACATAGTCCAGACCGACAATTAATGTGTATATTGTATTGAAGACTATCAGAAGAATTGACGCGACCATACTATGACGTCGTACGCTCTGATTGTTTTTTCTCATAAAATGGCGGACTAACACATTTTGTAGTTTTATATTTATAATATTATTATTATTCACTCCTTTAAAATGAAAATAAGTACATTTTTTAAATCTTTATAACCTATTTTATTTTTTAAAATCATAATTTTAATGATTTTTTTCTTACAGTCATCACACCTATTACATTACATTATATTTTTTTTAATATATTAATCATTATATGTATATGAATCATAACATTTATCCCATATGTATATCTTATTATATTCTGATCTACTAGATCCATCATAATAAATACATTGTATATTTCTATTTCAACCTCATATAACACTGTACTACTCCCACAAACATCATCATTACTGTACATAACAAAATCAAAGAAACAATATAATAACATAAAGTTATTTTATAATCAAGCAATGAAAGCCACCAAGTTATTTATTTCTGAAACGTTAAATATTCTCCACCACGTTACAATACTCTGTGCGTGTTATAACAGATGCGTCAACGATTCAATAGAGCGGATAGCGATATTATTTGGTTTATTGTCCCAAATAAACCAAATAAATCAATAAATAAAAATAGCATGTTAAAAATAAGCAGCATATTCCATATAGCTTGTTATGAAAAAAATAGCCATTTCGAACAACACAATATGACAGTAGCAATATGGTGACGTCATGCGCTCTGATTGGTGTTTCACATAAAATGGCGGACTAACATATTTTGTATTTTTATTTTAATAATATTAATATTATTCGCTCTTTTAAAATGAAAATAAATATATTTTTTCAAATCTTTATAACATATTATATTTTATAAAATCATAATTTTTATGATTTTTTCTTACTGTCATCACGCCTAATAGTGAGTCAAACGACGCTGTTTAATTTAGTAATCACTACTTTATTTATATGTAGATTAATATTACATAATAATTTAATGATACTTTTTTTTTTTTTTAAATAAATGAATATGTCCTTGTTAAACAAGTACATATACATCTTCCTACGTTCCCTAAAATAAGCATAAATGCTTGTGCTATAGGTGAACGAAATCGGTCGAGGCAGGATTCGAACTCGCGACCACTGGATTACTAGCCCAGTGCGCTAACCGCTCTGCCATACACCCATCTAAATAACAATAATAATATAATGATATATCAAAATAACATAAATAAATCAATGTTAACATATCAAGATTGTAAATAAATCATAAAATTAAATGTAGATAAAATATAAGTAAAATTAATCCCCAGAAAAATCTGATAAAAAAAATATATAATATATAATTAGTAGTAGGTACCTACCTAGTCATCGACAAACATCTCGAAATATCACGTTTTTTGCTTGGTCGGTAGATGTACTTATCGTAACCCACTCTTTCTTTCTCACTCACTCTTCCAAATTGTCAAGATATTTGCCGATATCTATGAAATTCATTTACTACTGAACACCGTGCCTACGAGAATAATTAATATAGTTGGTGTGGCAACAAGTAATTGGGGCACTTCATATAATTACACAAGTAATTATATCTTAAGTAGTTGTAACTGTTTTTTGTTCAATAAATAAAAAAATAAATAAGTTTTAAAATTCATGTTACAAGTTAAATCGAAAAATGTCAATGGACAATTTAATTTCCAATTTACATCGCATAACAATAAAACTATTTTTAATGGAATTAAAATATAAGGTATACTTTATAAATTATAATTTCATTTGTTTATTTATTTATCACTTCTTGGGAAACTAACAGGTACTATGTCAAATATTAATATAACACGCACCCGATAACAACCAAGTTGCCACATTCTCACAGATCCAGGCTGAAAACATAATTAAAAACTGTGTCTCCACCGGGAATCGAACCTGGGACCTTTGGATCAGCAGTCAGATACCAAACCAAATGAGCCACGAAGGCTTACCAATTTTCTCAGAAATTGTTTTGCTTTTACTATTACTATTTACATGTAACACATGAGATCTAACTGTCGATGGCGATAGGATAGTATAGAGGTCAGTCTGTTTTTCCTACCCAGAATATGAAAACAGCATGAAGGTATCTATATATCTATGGAGATTAAGTATCAAACTATTGAGTGAGATATTGTGTAGGTAGTGTATAGTGTATAGTGTATACTGCATTACAAATTGTATGAAACGATATCGTCATTAAATTCAATTTTTATAAAAATTGTTTAAAAAGTTTGAGATGTACAACTACAATGTTCATATTATTCATTGAAAATTAAATTTTCTAGTTAAAATATTTTTTAAAAAAATGAAAATATAAGCAGTTAAACACATAAATTTATCATAAAAAAAATGTTCAAGAAACTCTGGAATTTTTTGAAAAAACTAATTTATTTGAGATTTATATTCATACCAATTTTCAGCGATCTAGCTTTTATGATTTTTGAGATATATGGAAAAATACAGTAAAAATTAAAAAGTTGATAACCCCTGACTGGAACAAAAATTCAAAATTCAGTATAAAAGTTTTCTTGACCTATAAATAACTATATATTCTGAAATTTTGGGCTCTGTCTAAGTTGGTGTTTTTTGACTTCAAAGTTGGAAAAACCCTGAAAAATATAGACCCTGCATACAAATTTCGCGTATCTTGGCTTGATACTTTGTCGATATGTTAAGAGAAATAAATTCTATTGAACAAATCGACAGTTGGAATATTGGTAATAATTTCTAAGAACTGTAATAGAATTTTCTTTCATACATATAAATTAAAATCAATTAATTAAATGTAAAATATTACATAATGTATGAAGACTTAGGTACTCGTAATAACTACTCTCATTGTTTGACCTAACTGTATTTAACGATTATAAGAAATCATTATGTTATCTGTATTTTGTAGACCAAAAGAAAAGGCATTGATATGTCAAAAAGCTGAACACGAATTTGCTGGAATGCCGTGTGGGATAATGGACCAATTTATATCAACAATGGGACAAAAGGACAATGCTCTTCTAATTGACTGCAAGTAAGCCATATCAAAAGAAATGCTAAATATGCAAGATAGTATCTTTTGAGATTTATTACAAACTTGTCTCAGCTGATTTCTTCCATCTAATGAGCATTTTTTCCTTATTTTAAGAAACGTAGGTACATATTGCACATTTTTTCATAGTGACACTACAAAATTTAGATATTAAATTTTTAATTTCTATTACCAGCTATGTATTTTAGATGAGCGCTATCGATTGAATATAGACACACCAGATCTCTAGTTCAAATATTTACCACCAATTAATAATAATAATAATAGCAAATTTTATTTAGATCTAAAAACATACCTATATAAAAATTAATACATCTAGTATAAACAAAAATATGTTTTTTTTAAACAATAGGTAGGTGCATATGGTAAGAGTATGACAATTAATTATAAAATAGCATGTAAAACTATGGAGAACGATTAATAGTTTTTAACTATGTATTCAGCTTTTAGCCTACGAAAGGTGACAATACTTGTGGTTTCTTTTATGTTTGGTTGCAAACTATTATATATTTTGAGACTTTTATGGTATTGGCATTATTGCTATTTGTATTTTTTCAAATTAAATAAAAAAAAATCCGAAACATAAATCCCTGATTGTGAAAAATAGAAAAATGTATTTTTTTGTTTAGTGTCACTATGAAAATGAAGGTGCGATATGCATTTTTCATTTTAGAGTATAGAATATGTATTAACTATCTACCATAAGCATTTTTCTCGTACCTATTTAAGATAATGTATGATAAAAATTTTCCCATACACTTAGAAAATATACAAACGTTTTTCGCTTAATTATAAAGTATGAGAATTGATTAATAACATAATACATGTTCGTTATTTCTCTCAATTGCATAATTTTATGTAGGTATAGTTGTCGCCAAATTACTTGAACTTTTAGCCGAGATGGGGGGCGATTTGCACGTAAACTAACGAAGCAAAAATACACAAATTTGCGCTCTGCGCAATCGGAAGCTCGTTCAAGGTGTTTGAAAATCATACACTTTTGTTTTCCTTTTCAAAATTTCATAATACGCCATAAATTATGCTAAACATACAAAAACATCGCGATGAAATTTTGTACTATATCATAATTTCAGTAAACCTTATCTTTTATCTTGGGTCTAGAAAAATGTCCAGAGAGCAAAACCCTCACGATCACCCATATCATGGATATAATTATTATATAGAGTTCTATAATATATTAATAATAATAATAATACACACTTCCTTGCAACCTGCGCATGTGGCGATTTTATTGCCGTATGGCAATTTATTCCAACTAACCAGCGTTTCCAGCCCAGAGAAGCAATCGATCCCAAGACGCCCGCACAGAAACCGAACGACTTACCAACTGTACCACGGCGGTCAGCAGACTTGCCCCCTGGTCAACAGGCGGAATAAAAACCATCCATGTTTACGCATATCATGGATATAATTATCTTATGGAGTTCTATAACACCATAAGATAATTATATCCATGATATGGGTAAACATGGATGGTTTTGATTCCGCCGGTTGACTAGACTTGCCCCCAGATCAGTTGTTTTTTTTTTCAAATAGGCTGCCATTGAACAATTGAAAAGAAAATATGTTTTTGAATTTACACTGCAATTTTTTCTAGCTAAAATAATGGGGTATGTCAATTCGACTAATTGGAACATTTAGATGTATATTAGGTATGTGACTTGGAAAGTACGTTTTTTTCAGTAGGTATGTTATAGGGTGTAATCTTATGTTTATCATTTTTAACAGAACACTCGAGGCGACACTTATACCAATAAAAAGTGAAGACATTGTATTTCTCATCACTAATTCCAATGTCAAACATAAATTGACTGGTAGCGAATATCCTCAGAGAAGAGCCCAATGTCAGAATGCTGCAACACTCTTGGGTGAACCATCATTGAGGACAGTTGAATTGGACGAGCTTAAAGGTAGGTGTATAAAATAGACCATTACATAATTACCCTTAGACTATGAGTAAACCTTATCATCATGTATATTATTCCATAAATTCTTCCATATTCCATAGTTCTTGATGGAGTTCCATTTCATAATTTAAAAGAAAAAACTTTAATTATTCAATGATATACCTACACAATTTATTGAGTCAATCATCATCATCATCATCAGCCTGTGTTTGCCCACTGCAGGACATAGTCCTTCTCCAGTCCTCCCGTTCCTGTGCGACTCCCATCCACTGTGGTCCAACAAATCTTTTTATGTCGTCCATCCATCTGTTAGGTGGTCGCCCTTGTGGTCTCTTGTCGCCTCTCGGTCTCCACTCCACTAGTCTTTTAGTCCATCTATTATCGGTCATTCTTGATAGTGTCCTGCCCATCTCCACTTCTGCATGGCTATTCTCTCAACCACATCGGACAGTTTGGTCTGACTGCGTATCCAGTCATTCCTCTTCCTGTCTTCTAGTTTTATTGCCAACATTATTCTTTCCATTTTCCTTTGTGCTACACGCAGCTTGTTGGCAGACAATTTGGTTAAGGTGGTTGTTTCCATGCCATAAGTGAATACTGTGTAAGTATAAGTATAACTTTACTGTATTGAGTCAATACAGTAAAGTAATACTTATATACAAAGAAGAAGTACAATTCTTATATATTTATAACCACAACGTAAGAGCAATATATTCAACTAATATCGGAGAGCCTTATCTAATTTCGGAGAATAC
This sequence comes from Molanna angustata, assembly GCA_963576475.1. Classification (NCBI taxonomy): domain Eukaryota; kingdom Metazoa; phylum Arthropoda; class Insecta; order Trichoptera; family Molannidae; genus Molanna; species Molanna angustata. The sequence goes on from OY754965.1 coordinate 3,953,553, forward strand.
CAAACTCCTCCTTCGTAAGACTCCGTAAATACCTAATCCAATAAGGTATACTGATTTCTGCTAATCAGGCGTAACATCAAAAAATATATTACAATTTTATAAAACTTTTCAGCTTTAAAAATGTTGAAAGTTGACGAATCAACCATAAACAGAGCACAGCATGTAATACTAGAAATAAATAGGACGATTAAGGCAGCGGATGCATTACAAAAGGGAAATTTCGAAAAGGTGAGTTGAGTAAACAATCATAAATTATGATTACAAAAATAATGATCATATCAAGTCTTTGATGCAGTTGCCATAATATGAGCACCACAATCATTTGATTATAAAGATTTGTGTAGGTTTAACAAAGCCTCTTTGATATTTCCTCAGATGGGCCAGTTAATGAACGAGTCACATGATTCATTAAAGAATCTTTTCCAAGTTTCGTGTGCAGAACTGGATGACTTGGTTGACGCAGCCAGATCAGTGAGCGGCGTTCTTGGATCCAGGATGACAGGTGGTGGATTTGGTGGATGTACTGTTACATTGGTAAAAAAAACAAAACATTTTCAATAGAATGCTATTTATTATGTTTATTTGAGATAGCTACTTAATCCTGAATACCTACCTAGTTTTATACATACCTATCCAATTTGAAATATTTTACAGGTCTACAAGAAGTCATTGGAAGAACTAATTGAGACAATCAAAGAAAAATATAGTGGCACTCCAACATTTTATGTTTGTTCACCAGCGGAAGGTGCCAGGATTCTAAAAAGTTAACATGTATTTTCCAGCCATCCAAAGAGGATAGAGATTTTATCACAGCATCTAGATTAAGATTTTATACATAAAAAAATAAATGAAGACTAGGTATTTGATCATATACCTACTCATTGACTGATCAAGCACTGCTTTCAACTAATTGATCCACAGTCATAAACAACTTAATTTGTTTCAAAAATTAAGTTGATAGTAAAAGGAACTAATGTCTAACTATTATAAAATGAATGTGATTGAACATGGTCATAATAGATGATTTATGTAATTATCAAGTTGATTTGAGAATAACTAAATATATATACATTGTACACATTATTTGGTGAATGTGTGGAGCATTCCATTAATAATCTGACATTCCAGGTTCATCCATTCTACTTGAGGGTGAACAAATCAAGATTAACTGAATTATTTTTAAATACCTACTAGTTTAATAATTTTTATACTACTAAAAAGCAACTGAAACTGGATTTTTAAACTCTCAAAGCATTTTAATTAAAGATAAAAGATCATACTTACTTTTTGTTTGGCATCCGGCTCTCCGCCATCGGCTGCTTTTTCGGCTATTCAAAGCACCGTTACCCATCTAGTCAGCCAGTGTCCGGCCTCCGGGGTTGCGTCATAGATTGTAAAAAATTACTCTGTATTATATCAAGACCCTTCAACAAGAGGCCTCTCCTTCATGCCGTATCATAAGTCACTGTTAAATCCAGTAAGATCAGACAAGTCTTCTCTCCCCTTTGAAAACCATTTTCGATGCAAGTTGTCAGTGACAGTACCTGTTCGCAGGTACTTCGTCCCACATGAAAGCCAGCTTGCTCCACCGGCAAGTGGGATTCTACAAATGGGGACATTCTGTCTGCCAACTCTCTCTCGAACAGTTTGTACACAACCGAAATAGGTCTGTAGTCTGTAGGATCTTGGTCGGGTTTTCCCAGCTTTAAAATTGCTATAACCTTGGTCTCTCACCATGACTTAGGTATCTTTCCAGCGAATAGCATTCCAGTAAAAAAGGCGGTACTCCAGCTTACAGCTCTCTCACCCAATCGCAAAAGGAACTCAGGAAGGATACCGTCCATGCCTGCAGCTTTCCAATGACTTTCGTCAATTCTTCGGATTTTACCTCACTGACTATTGGATGGGTTTTAGCACACGTTTTTAATTTGTCTGTCAGTTTCTCTTTTAAGTGGTTTTTCTGCGTTTTCAAAGGTTTAATATTGGATGTCTCAAAAATTCTACTAACTATTTTGGTTTAGTGTTACTGTAGGTTCTCTCTTTGCTGGCGGGGCAGCACCTAGTTTCCTCAGTAGGGACCAGCTCTTATGAAGAATGTGTGAAGTCTAGTTTCTCCACACACTCCGTCATGATAACAAGTAGTCTATGATCAAAATATCAGTGGATACCCTTTTAAAAAAAGAGAGACCTTTAAGTCTGGATTCGAAGAAATTATACTCCGTATTGTAAACATTATTAATACACACTTGATGGAATATTTATCAATATATTAATAAACATGCAATTCATAACGATGTTTTTGGGTCAATAATTATTTATTTTTAGTAGATAAATAATTGTTTAGTAAATATGCAGTACCAATTATGTATTACGAGAGATTATTTCATTTTAACGATGTTAAAGGTTAGAGTTTAAGTAAAATGATCTTAATCTGGAAATATAATTATGTTTAGAACCCCATTAATTATTTTTCAATACACTATTTTGCTAATCACTAGCTATTAAAATATGAACAGGCTGATGGCAGAATATGAATCATATGGTACTTTATTCGTCACAGGTTTATTTACCTTGTGGTGCATTACAGCTGCAAATGTAAAATGTTATTTCTATAATATAATTATTAAATCTGCGGTATCAAATCAATTCTGGAACCAGAATAAAACATTATTGGCAAATTCTATACTTTATCTGCATAAATCTACTAATATAAAATATTTTAAAAGTGACATTACTTATGAATAATCAAAATTTTATCATCTCAATTAAGTTTCTAAAGCAAAGTTAACAAATATTATGTTGTTAATATTTTTCAACATCAAAGAATAACCCAACAATCCAATATGTATATTATAATCTTGAAAAAAAAAAACCTAGAATTTTCAAAAAAAATTTGGTATTGCTTATTTTTTTTGGATCCGTTATTATTTCTGTAATATTTTTACTTCAGTTATGTTTGCTCTGTTTTATATAGAATTTATTATTAATTTTTGTTTCTTTAAATTTATGTGAATCATTATAAAAATATCACAATAAAAAAACAGCATTAAACATCTCAATAAATTTATTTTATAAGAGAGTACATAATTATAAGAGAGTACTCGGGTTGGTTGGAAGAAATTGCCTTATGGCAATAAACCTGCCTTTGTACACATGTACATAAATTATATAAATAAATAAATAAATAACGTCGTTGCGCATGCAATTTCCGCTATGTGATTATATCCTACTTTACAGGAGAAACAAAAAACTGTTTAATTTATAAAAGAGACTTACAATTGAAAAACTAAATATGACGAAAATTGAACAGGGTATCCACATTATGAATGAATGTATTTTTGTCTTTTTTACTATGTTAATCTAGGAACTAGAATTTTTTTTGTTCAATTTTGGCACATAGCTGATTATTGATGCGCCATTAAAACCGCTATGTGACGTTTTCATCACATAACGGAATTATTCCCGTTCTACTTAATTAATAATTTTGGCCCATCTAAAGCACATAGCGCATTTATCAAACACTAAACTCATTTGGAAAACATTGACACTACTGCGAAACAAAGACAATTCACTAAAAATCATTATCAGCTGTTTTTAACTTATTTATACATTTATTGTGTGCAATCAAGAAGTAATAAGACACATGTCATGTCGATTTATTACACAAAATAAACAAAAAAACAATAAACATCTGAATTATATATTATCTTACATTCCATTGTTATGATTGAGATCAATAACAATTCACTCATTTTCTTACTATAACTTTTCTTTCTAAAATTTTGGCATGAAAGTCACTCTTGAGATCATTAGTTAATAAGTTATAACTTAGTGTGATAATTAAACTTAATCGCTTTTCGAACGCGATGCTTCCAATAAATGTTATTAGAAGGACAATGTGTCATAAAATGAATGATAATCACGATGCATGAACGTTTTTAACGACTGTAAACTTTCATATTTACTTCTTTCAATTTTCCTTGGTGCAGTGAACAAAAACCGAGCTTCTTCGTACAATTCAATCTTCCTCCGCTGCTGTATAAGAGTCCATTCATTCTGTTGCATCATGCCTCAACTTAAAGAATGTTTCACCATTCCTATATAACAGCGATCTAATATCGGCCACAGTGGGGTCACCCGCTTTTTTTCCAGGACGTATCGATGGGAAATTGCTAGGAATTGTTTCAAAGTTCTTAAAAAACTTATAGTCCACATGTTTGGGCCTAGGTTGCGGCTCTAAGGGCCTAGGCAGTAAAGGCGGGGGTGGGCGGCCGACGCTGTTGCGCCCTCGTCAATTCTGTACTTAGAGAAGAGCAGGACGAACGCCTTTAGTCTCGCTCGGCAGTGACTCGTCAACTGTGGCGAATGTTGTTGTGTGGTTCGGGCACACCGCCGGCGCAGACGTCGGGTCAGACATCCTGTGTTGACAACTAGACGTCATATCTGACAGGTGATGATTGCGTCGGATGCCCCCGGTGTTAGCCCGCGGAACCTCCGGACGCCAACACGAGGACCGATGCGTCGGGATATAAGCCTAGGTTGCGGCTCTAAGGGCCCAGGCAGTAAAGGCGGGGGTGGGCGGCCGACGCTGTTGTGCCCTCGTCATTCTATACTTAGAGAAGAGCAGGACGGACGCCTCTAGTCTCGCTCGGCAGTTACTCGTCAACTGTGGCGAATGTTGTTGTGTGGTTCGGGCACACCGCCGGCGCAGACGTCGGGTCAGACATCCTGTGTTGACAACGAGACGTCAAATCTGACAGGTGATGATTGCGTCGGATGCCCCCGGTGTTAGCCCGCGGAACCTTCGGACGCCAACACGAGGACCGAGGGGTCGGGGTACAAGCCCCTCCGACTTGAAACAGAGTGTACTTAGCGGCCGATTTCGAGACCAATCGGAGGCCCTGACGTGTGTGGTTGGATTCTCGGGGGCAGTGGTTGAACCCGATGGATGGTGGATATTTTGTGTTTGTCCGATGTTGCGGCTGCGTCCGGTGGTGAACAGGGCCAATGAGCTCTATAGCGTCGCCGGCGTGGAAGTGGATCGCGATCCCCCTCGAGTCCACATGTTCAATTATATACGGTTGACTTGGTCTTGCCTTAGCATAAAGCTCTATGAATGTTACGATGCATGTAACAAATTCATTGGCAGTAACACCACCATCGCCTTCATGCCAAGTAAACAGATATACATCTTTTGTGTTGTTTATATATATTGTGAAAACATGAAGCTGAAGTTTCTGCTTGTAGTATTGAGATGAAACTAGCAGCTTGGGGCACAACTGAACACTTTGCAAGTCCATCGTAAATACCAAATGTTCATTGGATAACGAAGCTATAGCTTGCTTCTTAGCTTCTCGGGCTTCATTTTTTCTTATTAAATGTATCTGATACGCTTCTTCTTCGAAGTTCCCTTCTTTATATGCCACACAAGTGTCACATTGGTCCTTTCTTGGTTTGTATACAGATATTTTTTTGCTTTCCAAAATTTCGCAAAACCTTTTCCTTTGCACAAAACCTACAGACTTAGATTGGCACCACTTAATATATTCCTGGTGCATTTGTGTTTTAGAATGTAGTGCATCATCAACATATGTTCTAGATGAAGACGAACGGCAATAATGGCTTGGCACTTTAGCTAACTGATCTAGCCATTCTATAACAGAGTCTGAGGTTAACGTTTTTACGTTTGGTTCAGTTACCTGGATGCTGTGGATATGTGCTCTTTCCGTGGAATCATCTGTATTAAATGCTTTTGCTTTGGTCCAATCACAAAAGGTATCTTTTGAAATATCCAAAGTTGCTAAAAACATATCTCTACAAACTCTTACTTTGATACCATCCTCTCTAGGCAACATACAGTCGACACCAGAAGTTTTTCGTTTCAACGATTCACTTTCAGCTGTTGTTTTGCGTCTTTTTATAACATTTCTGACTGCAACCGAACCAAAAACATAAGCTTTTTTAGCTTCCCAAGATGACAGAGACCAAAAATAATTAAAAAATGTCTTTTCGTCCTTGATGACTCACTGAACCACAAAGAAATGATCTTTCGGAAATTCCTACCACACCATGATTACAAGTTACTTCTCTTAGCTGTCTTTGGGGTTTCTTAGTCTTGATTACAGTTTCTCCCGCCTTTATAAGACCTTCGTATTCTTTCCCATGTACACGTAAAATTTGATTGTGCTTTCGCTTGTCCTTAATAGACGGGATTTCATTTCCCTGAATATTATTATTTTCTTCTGTTATATTTTCAAAGAGCCCTGTCTCAGGATTTAGTAATTAATGTGAGGAATCCGGAATCTGAATTGCTTCCATGTCCGAGGATCTATTGTCAGTGAGTGGTGGTATTATTACGGAATGTGGGATATCAAAAGGTCTAGTAAAAACATTGGAGCAAACTACAGGATCAACAGTAATTGGCATAACATGTGTACTATTTGTGTCATATTGGTTTGGTTGTTCTGATTCTGAAGTTAACTCTTTTACTCATAAGAGTTAACTTCAGAACTTTTGATTCATCTTGAAATTCAATGTTTGACATAATCGACAGTTGTAAATTATTTAAATCCATCAGAACCATTCCAGAGGTATTCAATTCAGGTAGGGAGTTTAAAGACACACCTGGCAAATGTGTCGGTATTGTTTCAGAGAATACGCTGACTGATTCTGTCTCATCAATTAATGTTGCTTCAAGAAATGTAGGTTGTTCTGTCACAGAAGAATTATTATCAAATGATAAAACAGAATTATACGGAGAATCGTGCGATAATTTATTAGAAGTGAGATTCTGATGAAACTCTGTAGATATTATAGAGTCTTCTTGGACATTTATTTTATTTGCCAGAGAGATTAACAACTGAGTTCTGCTACGACACTTCATAATTATTTTGTTTTGTTTAACCTGTTGAATAAAAATATATATAAAAATCTCGTTAAAACGTTTTGATGGTAAATTGACAGTTACACTATGGTTAGGTACAGGCACACGACTTATCAAAGTTAAAATACTGGTTCTAAGTATCACATTGTAATGTAATAAAAAAGAAAAATATATATAAATATATTGTTATTTACTTTTTTACTACTTATATACAATTAGTTATTAAGTAAATAACTTAGGTACTGCAAAAGGAAATTACAAAACTACAAATCATTCGAGTGAAACCAAACCCTAAAATAAATAGTTTTGTCGTTCGACAACGTGTTTTAAATTATTATTGTTGTGTTTCAAACTATTATCAACATTGAAGATTTATTTTCAACTATGCATACGAAATTACTTGATTCTAACTTCACATAGAAAAAAAATTGGCGGTAACATATCCAAGATGTCAAATAGGTATATCGTTGTTTTTAATTTATAGGTTAGAAATGTTATATAATTAGAAATAGTGTAATATAAAAAGGTACACTTACATGTATCACATAAAACTAGCTATTATATATTTGTTTCTGATAATGGGGTGCTATACATGTGTATACACATTCACCTCTACTCTATTACTTGGCGTTTGACAAATCCGCTTTGTGCCATGGTCAAGCGCAATTTCATACTACGCGCTTTTATGTAAAATTGCGCTATGTGCCTTTGGTACACATAGAGCGATTTGTATTGACAAATTTTGATTAAAATCACATAGCTGAAATTGTTATCTCCGGAACCAATAGAGATGCTAAAATATGGAGTTTATATACACATGCGCGATTGGAAATTGAACGAAATGGCATCAAAACCCGATTTTTAAAAAAAATCACATAGCGGATTTTGCAGGCGCATCGACGATAATTAAAAATACATAACACATAAAACAAATTAAAAACTTAACACATATATATTAGAAATAATTTGATTTCAAATTTGGTTAAAACTTTGTACTACAAATTCATACAAAATATAAATTATTTACATGCTTTGGGGTGTAAAAACCTAATATTATATCTTGATAATAAAACCTACATAAAAAACAGGTTATTTACACGCTTTGGAGTGTAAAATCTAGTATTATACCTTGATAATAACACCTATACCACTCGATATCGAGTGAATCCCCAAAAAATTTATTAAAAAATATATAAAACCTATTTACAATCAAGTTATTTACACAAGGAACAAATAAATTACATATTGATTACAAAATATGTATTTATTTTTATTTCCAATACAAAATATTATTATTATACTCCAAATTTTTGGATATGCCGTGATGGTATGAATGAATGAACTTCAAGAAACGAAATTTACTTAATTGTGAAGTTATTTTTTAATAAAAGTGAACACAAACTATTATATGATGCACTTCTACTTCAGGAGAGTCAAATTCATATTCTTTTAATAAATAATATACAATAAAAATTTTCAGATAATACAAATTTTACTATAATAAAAAAGTATCATATAATTATTTTAATTTTATTTACACAACAATTTATTTACTTATATACTTATTAACATTTTTATCATTTCAATAAATTAAATAATTTTGGTGATCAACATATCTTTGGAAAAATTACATTAGGATTTTTACTAGTTTATACATTAACAGTCGCACACCCTTTGACCAGTGTTTTAATTATAAAAAGAGCCCGTGTAAAGCCGGTGCAAAAATTATTTAAGTCTTACTAATAAACACTACATACCGAATGGGTAGTTGCAATGGGCTTGCATCAGAAATTAGTTCCAACGATTTCGCTTTTCGCACCAGAGCATGTGTAGAGCTATCAGCCGGCATTTGACGTTTGTCATGCTCAATATTATGGAAAATATAACGAATAACTTGATCATAAAGTCATTGTAAATAAAATAAAATGCACAACTATCGACTCTATAAATAAACATGTTATACATACCTGTTTATTTATTTAAACTGTCATATTATTCCAAGATATAACAATATAAACATGCAGATCAAAATCAAATTTGATTTGTGATAGATGACAGTTGTCTCAAAACACCGCTAAACAGGCGTGCAAGCGTTGTGTAAAATTTGTATGAGAGATATACAGTTGTTAAACGACTGATCTGCTGCACAGTTTTTACTAGCCGAATGTTCGATCGGACACTACATATTGTCTAAATTTCCCAAAATTCGGAAGGAGTAAATATGAATTTTCTTCAATCATTTATAATGATATTTCATATCTCGATTTTTATGAACTCTGTAGGAATCTCGAAGAAAATACCGCCTCATGTTTTTTCCCTATCATGTGTTTGATATCCAGTCTTATTGTCAGTTTAAGTACAGATAAAATGTGATCATAATTACAAGAAAAATGAATTTGATCTGTGGTTTCTTTTTTGAATTTTTGATGATGATTGTTTAGACAGTGTCGTTTATAGTAAACAATGAAAGTAAAATAGTATGTTATAATCTGTATTGTCAATACTGCTGGCTCACTTCGAATGAAAGCATTTCACTTATAAAACGTTTGAAAATGAAATTTTTTGTGTTGTATTCTTAAACTGTAGCCTGATGAATCCAAGTGTCCAGATGATTCTATGGACTATATGATACAATAATATTAGGTACATAATTAATAAATGTAACGTCACACTTGAATTCATAGAAAAGTTAGATAAACCATATTCATTTGATGAGACCGATGTTTCTAAGTTCCATTTTCAAAAAGGCTTGCATTCCAGGATCTTCTACATTTTCCAGTATTTTCTTGGCTATGATGGGATCGGCTTTGGTCATCCGCTTTGTCAAAGCTTCGGCCCACAAGATGTAAACGCAATTGCTGCAACCTGACATGCAGCAAGTCGTTGGCGGGTCATCGAGGGAAACCTGGAAAAAGAAACATTTATTTAAAATAAAACAGACAACAATTGGATATAATACAAGCTATTGGAAAGATAACTGCATCATTTTTGTAAGGCTTTTCTAGAAATTGAAACAAAAAAAAAATTGAACATTGCCTAAATGCTTTAATTTCTCTGTATAATAAAAGTTTAATTACCTATAAAACAAAATCCTGAATTAAAAAATAGGTGAGTACTAAATTTAACCAGGGGGGCAAGTCTGGTAAAATTGTGAAATGAAAACACCTTTGATTACCCATGTCATAGATATAATTTTCATATGGAGTTCTATGGAGTTTTTTCATTGGAGGGACCACGTAGCCAGTATGGACAGTGATCGGCTTGCAAATATAGCAGCAAATGAAATTCCTTCTGGCCGCCGCCTACCCGGTAGACCACCCAAGAGATGGAAGGATAGCTGGACTTCGTCATCCCAGGAGGCATAGTTTCTGAAGAACAGACCAACTAGGTCTGTTCTTCAGAAACTATGCATGTTACGTATACGTATTATTTATATGCTGTTGCTTGCTATTTTTTTGCTAAGTGCGTATCAGAATACTGTATTTTAAAGCTGTATGTTTACTTAAATATATAAAATAAATAAAACACAATTTTTTCTTTGCTGGAGTGAATGATATATTTAATGAGTCAATGATATTCAACCTCGTCTCAACTGAGATATTAAATTGTCAAAAACAAAAAATATAATGATTGTCTTTAGGGAATGTTGACTGTGTCAAGCAAAAACGCTTAAGCTCCTATATTATTAATACTCGCCGTCATGGATTGAAACTTTGGTTACCAGAATAACTAAAATAAATATGTCGGTATTATTGAAGATATATTTATCGACTCAGATTAATATTAAATGTACCAAAGTAAAATACGTTTCTCGAAAAACTGAACAAAATAAATAATTCTGTTATAAAGCAATATGATGACCCATTGGCGTATTGTAAATTTACTGTGACAAGTAACATATAGAAACTTGATTTTCGAATAATTTGACTATCTACATTTTATTTAAATAATTTATTTTAAAAAAATGCTTGGGTTGAAAAGTGTTTGTGCTGTTTCAAAGACTGTCTAAGTTTATTTATCAAAGAAGTAGTATCTAAGGACATAACTTGTATATGGCAAAGAAAGCTACAGATTCAATATCAGACGAATTCTGATTAACAGACCTAGACTATGAAATTAGATATTATATATGAAATCCATGAAAATGGTAATCTTGAGGGTTTTGATTTCACCGTTTGAGGGGAATTGCCTCCCTGGTCTTTCAATATACAATTTTTTATATTTTTTCAGTTTGATGAAATAAATAAATAACTAGATTGAATAAATATAATATCTAGATGCCAAATGTTGATAAGTTTATGTCTTAACACACAATATGTTCTAGGAAATATACTCACTATGTGTACAAGATGTAAGGATATGTTCACAATATTTTTCAAACTTTTTGAGTAAATATTAACAAACTGTGGCGGACCATCCCTATGATGTCCGTCCATCCCTAACTTCACATCATTGCTACCAACGCAAGGTGAAGTTATTAACAGTTATCCCCACCTACGCTAATCATTCGGGATTATTTCCAGTACCGTGGCTTGACGTAACGTGAATTCTCCTCGACATTCTTACTCTGTATTAATTAAATATCATATTACTAAACAACTTAAATGTAATTTTTTAATTTTGTCAAAACTGACGGTGTTGAATATGTAGAATTCCATAATAATAGGTAGTTTAAATCAAACAAATGATTTGGTCTACATATATATTTTTTCCTGAATCCAGGACGACCGTTTCAGCTTATTAGGCCCTTATCAACTGGTAAACATAGAAACTCTGCTTTTTCTTATATACAAAAATTCGATACATTTTGCAATTATGAATTGTTCAAAACAGTTGTATTATAGTTTATGTTGGGAATTACGTCGATGCAGGTGTTTTTAAGTAACTAAAATGTAACCTTAATTAAAATAAATAACCGTCAGAGTGAGTACTATCTTTCATTATATGAATTATCAATTGCCCCAATATTTATTTTCTGTAGTACCTATATCTAATATAGAGAGATGAGTTTTGACAATACTTTTGAACACGTAAATAATCTACTGATAAAAATTCCTTTAAATTAACTAATCATAATCAACCTTATAGTTAAAAAACCCATTTCACTATAAAACTTTTCCGACACGAATTTATTTATTTTATCCTGTGATATAGAAGCTTGTCTGGAACCTTTTAAATGTAAGAAAATTGGAACATTGTAGCTGATACTTTTTTATCAAATATTTGGTAATTGTTTACAAGAACTGTCCTTGTATTAAAACTATGTGTTTTAATTTATTTTTATAAATAATATAATTTATAATTGTGACCTTCCACTCTGTTAACGAAAAAACATTGTAATGATACCAAATCTAATTAATAAATAAACTTTACTAATATTTACATTTTCATCTGGTGTATAGGTAAGTCGTTTATTTTGATTTGTTACTAATTTGTGTTCATCTCCATTATCCTTCATTAGTGGTTGACATCTCATAAATTCTGTTGCATATTTTAACATAAACGAATGCCTGTTAGTCCATGTGTTAACTGAAGTTACTTTCTGAAATAAAATAACAATTATTGGGGGGGAAAATGCGAGTTTGCGGGCAGGGAGATGTTACGAAATAGGTAGTAGGTATAACTCCATTTTCACTTACGTGCATAGTGATCAAATATGAATTCAGATTTAAGAAAATATGACATAATAGACTAAACACTAATCTATCGTTTTCAGGATAAAATCAAATATTTCAAATTTTAAATGAATAGTTAAGACCCGCCAATCATTTTACACTCATTCGAAGTTTTTAATGACAGTGACTGCACAGATTATTGACTGGAATCACTGGAAAAAGTGGAAAAAACGTAATCTATGGCCAGAGATAAATAACATTTCATAAAAAAAATCGTATCACCGGAGCCAGCACCCTCTGGATTTGCTATTTTTTTCTGTTTGTTCCGGTTAGAACGCACCAAATTGTTAAAATAGTATATAGACGTTTCGAATAATAAATAATTGCTGTAAAGTAAAAATTAAATATATTAGCTTATGCTGGAAAGTAAAATACAAAAATAAACATGAAACGCTGCCGCTGAATAGAATATTTCTATTACTTAAAAAAAACATCATTGGCTGTCATATTGTGTCTGCAATGACAAATACATTATAATACAGGCATGGCAAAAATAATATATAAACTGGAAAGATCTTACCAAACTGCTCTCCAACCAGGACTGCTGATGAAACACTAATTAACACTATCACTTAATTATCATTGTATATGTAAATGTTTAATCAACCGATTTCTGTATATCGATTGAGAACAATCAAACATGTCCATGCCTGCAATGTTATTGTTGTAACTAATGTAAGCCCGCACAATGAATAAATTATTCTGTCCTGTAGTAGAGTAATGATATGAGATCAGGTATAAAGTTTGTAGGTAGATAGAGTTGTAGTCAAATATCTTGAACTTTTAGCCGAGAAGGGGGGCGATTTGCACGTAAACCAACGAAGCAAAAAGACACAAATTTGCGCTCTGCGCAACCGGAACCTCGTTCAAGATGTTTGGTGATATTTATACCACGCCCGACATCAGATAAGATGGCTAATAATAAGGATAAGCGGGCGACAAATCGTCGACATTGTCTTACTGTACGTCCGCGCGTTTAAACCTGTACTTAGTCATTTTCGGTGTAAATCGAGTTGTTAATTAGAATTAAAATATTTTTTATTAACTATCCATTCTGTAGAGACTTAACTGTAGTGCGCGCCCGGTCTGTATAAAATTGGGTGTTACGTCTGCCACATCGAATTGGTACATGGAAAGGAATTTATTTTATCAATTTTGAATGGGTCAATTTTGTTATTTTTAATTTTATATAATGTCATCTACGAAGCCATGTTGTTCCGAGATCAGGGGGGCAAGTCTGGTCCAACCATTGAAATCAAAACCCTCGTGATTACCCATATCATGGATAAAATTATCATATGAAATTCGATACCTAAAGATATTATAGAACTCCATATCATAATTATATCCATGATATGGGTAATCGTGGGAGTTTTGATTTCGCCGGTTGGACCAGACTTGCCCCCCAAGGAATGGTTTAATGGTTAATGGCTTATCATATGTAAATATCAAAATCATATTTCAATGGTAAACATCCTATAAAAAAGTTGCCATCACTGGCCATCACCACAGAATTTTGCTATGCTGCAATAAGTTTACTTCTATTTTCCAACTGTCGATTTGTTCAGGAGAACTTTGTTCTCTTAACATATCGACAATGTATCAAGCCAGAATACGCGAGAATTGTATGGAGAGGTCTACTTTTTTCACGGCTTTTCCAACTTTGAAGTCAAAAAACACCAACTTAGAGGCTTCGCAGCATATATGTTCCATACACGGATTTACTCAGAATTCGGAGTAGAACATTTCGTGTGTCTGTGTGTGTGTGTGTGTCTGTGTGTCTGTGTGTCTGTGTGTCCGTCCCCCCATTATAACTTTTGATCCGCTCAATTTACAGAGCCTAAAATTTCAGAATATATAAACAGTTACAGGCCTACAAAACTTTTATAATCGGAATTTTGAATTTTTGTTTCAGTCAGGGGTTATCAACTTTTGAATTTTTATTTTATTTTTCCATATATCTCAGAAACCATAAACGGTAGAACGCTGAAAATTGGTACAAACATAGACAAATACAAAATCTCAAATTAGTTTTTTCAAAAAAATTCCAGGGTTTCTCAAACATTTTTTATTAAGAAAAATATTTTTTTTATGATAAATTTATGAGTTTAACTGCCTATATTTCCAAAACTTTTACAATTATCGAAAAAAGCCGAAACACCCCAACTAGATAATTTAATTTTCTATAAAAAATATTAACATTGTAGTAGAAAATCTCAATTTTTTTTTAACAATTTTTTTAAAAATTGAATTTAGTGACGACATCGCTTCATACATTTTGTATGGCAGTCGCCTATACACAATATGTAAGAAGACTTAATAGTTTGATACTTCATCTCCAAACATACTTACATACCATCATGCTATTTGCATATTCTGGGTAGGAAAAAGGATCTTCCTCCATACTATCCTATCTTGACATACATACCTACATATGTTGTATAGAAAACAAAATATCTGAAAATATTCAATAATTTGTATCTATGGGTTTATAGTTTGGTACATATTCTTCAACTATACATACTATCGCTATCGACAGTTGGATCTCATGTGTTACATGCAACTAGTCATAGGCTAATGTTCCTCCATTTGAGGAAGTGTCATTTATAAAATAATAATATTTTCTATACTATCTATTATCTGTGGCTGCAACCTACAATATGACAGCCGCTAAGTTTTGGCGCGATTTTTCTTTATTTCGCAGTAAAATTTTGGAGGTATGTTTTTGTTTATCCTCAATTATTTATTAAATATTTATTTATCTTTATTACTGATATAATTTATTAATTGTTGTTTTTTAGTGCATATTATTTACATTTCCACTCTAACTAACCTCGGTATACAAATATTATGTAGTATGTATGCAACTTCAATTGACGTTCAATTCCATGAATAATACTGTATTTTTATAAGGATTTTTTATTTAGTGTTTAGGTGCATCTGCACATTTCTTTAGTATACCTTATCTATTAATTATTATGAATAACACGAACGATAGGATTTATCCCATGTTGATTTTATTTATTACTCATTGACCTAAATCGATTTTCATGTTTTAAACTGAGATAACCTCGCCTCAGTCTTGGTCCCTAAGATATGATGTTCCAGTAAAATTGCACAATCGCTATGATGTTCAGATTTTTGTGTAGTTTTTAGTCTTACATCCACAAAATAATGTTTTTCTGTTGTTCGAACCCCCACTTCCTAAGCGCTAAGAGTTCACCAAGGTTCCTAAACGCTAAAATAAATTTTTTGATGCTCTCACGGTAAAATTTCGTTTCACCAAACAATCTTACTACCGTTAAGTGACGCTGGCGACTCAACTCTTAAGTGACGGTCTATTGTGGATCAAGTCATTCATCAACGTATTATGTAACTAAAATTATTACATTTTAGCACTTGTTGTTAGTTGTTTCGTGTCATAAAGAAGTGTTATATTTTATGTTTTATTTGATTTTTCTATATTATCCAGATATATTATTATCATGAAAGACTGGGTTTGTGAAAATAGTTGAATTAGCTAATGAAATAGACAGAAGCGCGTTATACCCGGGGCCAAATAAACAAAATAATTTATTAATGTCAAAACAACGAAACCAATAATGGTGGTATGCACAATAATGCAGGTAGCAGGGGTAGAATAGCAGGTATGAGATACAGAGCTCGTGGCCATTCACGACACTAATGCGAATATACCTGATGAGATCAAAGTAATACTTTTTTTCAAACAATTTCAAAAACTTGTATAATGTGAACTACACACTGAATAATATTTGATTGTTATTTTAATAAAAGAAACAAGATAAATTATGATGTGTTCTTGATTTTTTAATATTTCTATACAATTTAAATGGAGATCGTATCCCGGTTCACCGGAAATTTGTTGAGCCTAGGGCTCAATTAAGAGTGTTGGTTTTTAGTTGGTGAAATACGTATTCATTGAGTGATGCACTCAAGGACTTGAGCTCCGAGCAGGTAGTTAGTTAATGATCCATTTGATGTTCCTTGGTGAACCCGGCCATAGGTTTTGACAACATTAACCATGAAAATAATGATGTAAGTGGTTTGACCCTTAGATTTTTTGTGTGTACTACTTTAAAGTTCATGCCAAAGACTATTGTTATTTTTTAGGTTTTCAATTCTTATCATTACAGAGAAGATTTTTCAGTGTTGCTCCTGATAAAATGTCTCAATCTTTGAATGTGAAGCCATCCAAGTCAAAAGCAAAAGCTTTCAGAGTGTCTGTCGAAGGAAATATTGGCTCGGGGAAATCTACGTGTCTCAACTTTTTCAAGAAATGGGATGAAGTCGATATACACCCGGTAATATTTTATTAAAGTTTAAAAATAATAGTTTTACTCCACGAATGTAAACATATAGTCGGCCTTCGTGGCTTAATTCAAAGGTCACGGGTTCGATTCCCGGTGGAGACGAGACAATTGATATCATAAGTCTCCAGAATGTGGCAACTTGTTATGGCAACTTGGGTGCGTGTTAAATTTATATTTGACATAGTAACTGTTAGTTGTCCGAGAAGCAATAACATAATGAAATGAAGTCTGTTAAATGGTGCACGGAAAAGTGCCATCATACATTTATTAAGTGACCATTTATTTTTCACTCAAAATGGGAAATTAGTTTATTTACGTAGGTTCTTAATGGAAATAACATCTTCAAATAATTTTTATTTTGTTCATTAAAATAGTATTTATTACAAATTAATAAAAAATATGAAATATAAATGCTCAGATATTTTTATATCTTATCAGAGGAAAAAAATTGCATAAATACAGCTGGTGATTAAGTAATTTTAGTAAGAATAAAATTCTTGACACTTTTTTAATATTCACCTTATCAACATCGCCATAAGAACCTCAACCTGTAACTGGGTTTTATCAGATGTCCACAATTGTACATTAAAGAAAAGACTTTCTACTGGTGCATTTGTGCCAGGCAGACATAAAATATATTCAATCAAAATACAAAAGTTTTCACGTTCAAATGTGAAAGTGTTTGATTACTTCCAACCAACGATTTTCCATAAAAACATTTAGATTGTTCCATTCGGTTACTTTTTGTGATGTGATGTAGTTAGATTTTGTGATGTGATGTAGCGGTTTAGGAAAATGGGACATTTTTGCGTCCCAAATGTTTTATTCGGGTATACTAAGATGGAGAACCGAAAAAAGGAACAGACGGTCACGCTGATCATACATAACGAAGTTATTTGTATCACAGCAGTTGTCGAATTAGAGGACAAGGCTTAGATCTGCAGCAACACGGACATTTGAAAAAAATCAGTGTCACTAGACCAATTTGGCGAACATGTTTTTGCTGTAAAGACACTGATTCAATAGAAACATTTAGAAACTCATTTATGTAAGCAAAAAGTTTAATTTTGTATGCAAATCACCCTTGAGATGGATGCTCAAAAACGGCACTAAATACATACATACATACCATCACGCCATGTCCCTTACGGGGTAAGCAGAGAGAATCGAGCGCCATACTTCTCTATTTTTGCACACATTTCTGGCTTCCTTTACATCCATGCATCGTCTCATACATGCTCGTCGATTGTTCAAACTTTTTATGTTTCTTTCTTTCAAAATATCATTCACATGGTCATGCTATCCCTTTCTGGGGCGACCTCTGCTATTCACTCCATCTCTTGCACCCATGTATATTTTTTTGGTCAGTCGTTCATCGTTCATTCTTTCTATATGTCCAAACCACCTTAAAGCATTCACTTTCATTTTACATATAATATCCTTCTTTAACTTGCATTCTCTCCTTATGTCCTCATTTTTTATTCTATCATATATCGTTCTATTACATACTCTTCTTAGTGATCTCATTTCTACAGCATTTATTCTACTTTCATGTGTTCTTTTCCAGGTCCATGTTTCACTAGCATACGTCAAAGTAGGCACCACAATTGCATTGTGTACTGCAATTTTGGCTTCCTTTGAGATGCTTGGATCGGCCATTACTGGTCTAAGTGCTCCGTTTATTCTATTCCCTGCCATAACTCTTCTTTCAATATCTTTATCGGGTCTTCCATTCCGTTCAAACATACTCCCCAAATATAAATATTCCTCACTAAATAAATATGCCAGTTTATTATTATTATATAGGAAGCCTTTGTACTTTTGACTAGACAAAGCTACCATTTTCAATGGCTTATCAAAATTAAATATGTTAAAAGATATTTTAAATCATTTGAGTAAAGTAAAAAACATAGGAACTTTGATATTCATTAAGATTCTACTGGATTTTAACATTCTTGTTAACCAATTGCAGCTAATGTTTTGTCTGTTTGTTGCAGGAGCCAATCGATGAATGGAGAAACGTTGATGGTCACAATTTATTGGGACTACTTTATTCGGATCTGCCGAAATGGACCTTTCCATTTCAACATTACGTCTACCTCAGTCGACTCATGATACAAACCAGCTCACCGTCTTCAGAACAAACTAAAGTCAAAATGTTTGAAAGGTAACCATTTTGTTTTTTATATTTACTGATTCTAATTATAACAATGGTACACTATACACCTTTTATCATTTTCGTACAATAATCTTACCTATACTAATTTGCTACAGTATTTTGAAAACAAATTAATCATAGACATCATTAAAAAACTAAAACCACATTAGCCTAACACAACTTTATTTTTCTTGATCCAAAATAGTTTGTTACCTGATGCACGATGGAAAGAAATGAAAATGGATTCGCCAAAAAAGACAATAAACAACTGCCTTATATCTGACGGAAATAAAGAGTAATATAAAATTTATTTTGTAAATATTTGTTGAGTTCCCAGGTATTGTGTCCTGGACTGCTGGCCAAATGAAAAGTCGAGGCTTCGGTGGTTAGAGTATAACTGGTTTATTTTATGAAAATTAATAACATGTCATGTACAATGTAAAAATACAACAAAACATGTGGGTACAAATACACAGAATGAATATACTTAATTAAATAAATGTATATTTATAGTAGGTACATATTTTTGTATAACTAGTTGCATGTAGCACATGAGATCCAACTGTCGATAGCGATAGTATGTATAGTTGAAGAATAAGTACCAAACCATAAACCCATTAATCCAAATTATTGAATATTCTAAGATATTTTGTTTTCTATACAACACATGTAGGTATGTAAGTCATGATAGGACAGTATGGAGGTCAGTCCTTCTTTCAAAAGAAAGTTCTCTTGAACAAATCGACAGTTGGAAGAATCATTAACTTTTCACCTATTAATTTTGTTATTTTTCGATTGGTATAAAGGATATACTGTGGGCGTTCAAGCAGAAATCATAAACTCCAATTTTACCTAAAAATAACCAAATTTTTTAAAAAGTTTGCTTTATTCTCACTTGCAAAAATCACTCTTTATGTATAGTAAACCATATTTGGATGCATAAAAATGTGGTTCAAAATTATTGTCATTTTGGAATTACTGTTTTTTGCTTGAACATCCACAAAAATTTTGATTATTATATACATTTTGTATATTATTAATCAAAACATTAGTCAAAGTTTAATATGCCGACCGCCGTGGCACAGTTGGTAAGCCGTATGGTTTCTGTGCGGGTGTCCTTGGTTAGATCCCCAGCAGAGGAGAAATTTATTTTAAATTCATTTATCACGCAAACAATGCTCTGGGCTGGAAATGCTAGTTGGAAGAAATTGCCATATGGCAATAAACTCACAACTTGCGCAGGGTGCAAGGAAGTGTTTATTATTTTTATTATAAATATATTTAAAACAATTTGTGTGAACAGAGTGGAAATCCATTTTAAATTATCAAATTTAATTTTTAAAAATATTTCTCATTATTTCAGATCAGTTCAAAACAATAGACATTGTTTCATGGAAAATGCACTGAAGAACAATCTTCTCGCTGATTGTGAATTCCATGTGTTGGTTGCGTGGTACGATTGGATAGAACAACATATAAACATTGACTTGGATCTGATACTTTACCTGCGTACTACACCCGATGTTGTATTCCACAGAATGCTGAAGAGAGGAAGGACTGAAGAAGCTGGAGTCACATTGGAATATCTTAAAGAGGTATGAGATACTATTACATTTTTATTTTACCTTATTTTTTTTTACACAGCTCGGTGGCTTACACATTCTCAAAAGAATAACCAGGCTAGTGTATGTCTGTAATAAATATGTTAATTAAATAAAGAAATTCAACGATGTGGCTTTTCTAGGAAATAATTTTTCCATCAACAATAACCCCCCTCCCCATACATGCTATTAATCCTATTGATCCCTCGATCCAAAGTTTAAATAATATTCTATGAGTTTTATCAAATATGGATCATTGTGGTATAGTCCAACTGTCGATTTGTTCAGGAGAACTTTGTTCTCTTAACATATCGACAATGTATCAAGCCAGAATACGCGAGAATTGTATGGAGAGGTCTACTTTTTTCACGGCTTTTCCAACTTTGAAGTCAAAAAACACCAACTTAGAGGCTTCGCAGCATATATGTTCCATACACGAATTTACTCAGAATTCGGAGTAGAACATTTCGTGTGTCTGTGTGTGTGTGTGTCTGTGTGTCTGTGTGTGTGTCCCCCCTCCCCTTATAACTTTTGATCCGCTCAATTTACAGAGCCCAAAATTTCAGAATATATAAACAGTTATAGGCCTACAAAACTTTTATACTCAGAATTTTGAATTTTCGTTTCAGTCAGGGGTTATCAACTTTTGAATTTTTTTTTTATTTTTCCATATATCTCAGAAACCATAGAAGCTAGAACGCTGAAAATTGGTACAAACATAGAAAAATAAAAAATCTCAAATTGATTTTTTCAAAAAAATTCCAGGGTTTCTCAAACATTTTTTATTAAGAAAAATATTTTTTTTATGATAAATTTATGAGTTTAACTGCCTATATTTCCAAAACTTATACAATTATCGAAAAAAGCCGAAACACCCCAACTAGATAATTTAATTTTCTATAAAAAATATTAACATTGTAGTAGAAAATCTCAATTTTTTTTAACAATTTTTTTAAAAATTGAATTTAGTGACGACATCGCTTCATACATTTTGTATGGCAGTCGCCTATACACAATATGTAAGAATACTTAATAGTTTGATACTTCATCTCCAAACATACATACCATCATGCTATTTTCATATTCTGGGTAGGAAAAAAGGAACTTCCTCCATACTATCCTATCTTGACATACATACCTACATAATATATGTTGTATAGAAAACAAAATATCTGAAAATATTCAATAATTTGTATTTATGGGTTTATAGTTTGGTACATATTCTTCAACTATACATACTATCGCTATCGACAGTTGGATCTCATGTGTTACATGCAACTAGTATAATAAAATTCACTTACTATATTATAAATTTATATAGACCACATTATGTATATCTCATTAACGCTTACTTTGATTTGACGTTGTGCTGACTGCTCCCTCAGACTAATTTACAACTTATTGTTACATTCCATACCACACCATCACGCCATTTCCGTATTTTGGGTAGGCATAGAGAACCATACCCCAGACTCCTCTCTTGATATACATGTCTCGCTCCATTCACATTCATGCATCGTCTCATACACGCCCTTCTATTATTCATAATTCTAACATCTCCATCTTTCAAAATTCCATTTATTTAACTCTTCCTTGGTCGACCTCTACTTTTCGTTCCCCTTTTATCCGGGATAATAAATTCTGCCTTGTATTTATTTATTTAAACATTTCCTTACACCCTGTGCAAGTGGTGGCTTCCAACTAACCAGTGTAACAATGCTTGAAAAGTATCAAGTATTCAATAAATTTCAGTCTCAGATGTACCCCTCACAAAGGTCCTCCAGGCCTTTCTGTCCCCGGCAAGGAGACAGGGAGAGATGTGTCACATCTCTAATAGTCGAGTTGGCAGCTTCCTTGATCTTCTTCGATAACAAATATTATTTCAATTTGACTGGTCAAAGTTCTTCCACTTAGACTACAAGAGCTATTAAAGTAACAACAATAATGTACATTTACGAAATTTTTAATTATGTTATAACGGGTTCAATTAACTTTTATAATATAAAATAGATATAGTTTAAAGTGACAGTTCTGGGGGGCAAGACCCGTCAAACAGTGGAATCAAAACCCTCATAATAACCCTTATCATCTTCTTCTTCTTCTTCAGCCCTCTGTCTTCCACTGCTGGATATAGGCCTCTTCCATATTCTTCCACTTCCTTCTATCGGTTGCTGCTTGCAGCCAATTTCTACCCCCCACAGCGGCTATGTCGTCAGACCATCTTTTTTGAGGTCTTCCGACGCCTCTCTTACTTTCCCAAGGTCTCCATCTCAATATTTTAGGGGTCCATCTTGCGGGTTCCTGTCTAGCAATATGTCCCGCCCATTGCCATTTCAATGTAGCTACGCGATCCATGACGTCCGCTACTCTGGTCCTTTTCCTAATTTCCTCATTTCTTATTCTGTCTCTTAGGCTTATACCAAGCATGGATCTTTCCATGGATCGCTGTGTGCATTTGAGTTTTTCTACATTTCTTTTTGTAAGGGCCATGGTCTCCAATGCATATGTAGTCACTGGCAGTATACATGATTCATATGTTTTTCTTTTCAGACAGATCGGAATCTCTTTATCTTCTAGAATGTATCTAAGTTTGTTAAAAGCTGCCCAACTCATTCCTATTCTTCTTGGCAGTTCCGGTGTTTGGTTTTCTTTGCCCAGTTTTATCTTGTGTCCAAGATATATGTATTCATCCACTATTTCGAGATTCTTATTGTTAACAGTGATGATTTTGTTTTCTGGACTTATAATTTTCGTTTTTGCTATGTTCATACTTAGACCAATCTTGCTAGAAGCCTCATGCAATTCATTAATCATTTGACTTAATTCATCAATGCTCTCACCTACAACAACTATGTCATCAGCGAATCTTAGGTGACTCAAATATGTGCCATCTATCTTCACCCCTTTGTTATCCCAGTTGAGGGTTTTAAATACATTTTCTAGGGCTAGCGTGAATAGCTTTGGCGAAATTGTGTCACCTTGTCGCACACCTTTTTGAATTTTTATTTTTTCAGTTTTAGTGTCGTCATCGATTACAACAGTCATAGTTGCATTTTCATATATAAAGTTTATTAGTTGTATATACCTGGAATCTATTCTTGCATTTTGGAGTGCCTCGATAATTGCCCATTTTTCAACTGAATCAAACGCTTTTTGGTAGTCAACAAAAGCTAGATGTATAGGTATGTTATACTCTGTTGTCTTCTCTATGAGTAGTCTTAATGTCTGAGTGTGATCTCTGGTTCCAAAACTTTTGCGAAAACTAGTTTGTTCTACGGGTTGATAACTATCAAATTTCAGGGTTAAGCGATTTGTTACTATTTTTGTTAGCAACTTATACAGGTGGGAAAGCAGGCTAATGGGTCGATAGTTTTCTAAGTTATCGCTGTCTCCTTTTTTAAATAATATTTTTACTTCAGCGTTTTGCCAGCCATTAGGTATCCTGCCTTGTTCTAGGCAATTGTCCAATAATATTTTTATAGCTTCTATCAACTTTCTCCCCCCTAACTTTAGCATATCACTTGTTATCTGATCATCACCTGGAGCTTTGTTACTTTTCATTTGCTTTAAGGCATTTTCAATTTCGTTAATTTCCACTTCTGGTAAATCTTCTGACCCTACGTTCATTATGCATTTTTGGTTTTCCTCGTGATTAATATGTGATGTGTAAAGTTTTGAGTAAAAATTTTCAACGGTTTTGCATATAGAATGCTTGTCTCTTACGACAATTCCATTTTGATCCTTAATTTTAGTTATGTTATGGTTGCCGCGAGATTCTATTCCTTTTAAGACTTTCATATTTTTGTTATTTTCTATTGTTTCTGTTATGAGTTTTGTATTATATCTTCTAATGTCTTTCCTTATCTCTTTTCTGATATTTTTGTTTAGGAGCTTATAATGATCTGAATCCCTATCGAGAGTTTTGCGTTCTTCAAGTAACTTGAGAGTGTCATTTGATAGTTTAGTAATATTTTTCTTTTGTCTGTATGAAATCTTTTTAACAGCTGTTTGAATAGTTGAGGCGATTTTGTCGTTAAGAGTGTCCAGTTCTGTTTGTTCGAGTTCCCTCTTCCCTTCCATCTTATTTACCCTTATCATAGATATCATTATTTTATTCATTCATACTATCACGGCATATCCTACAGTGTGTGACACATTCGCGTATCCCCACACACCAGTCTCATCTCACCTAAAAAGGCACTACGTTCAGAATGGGCGGTGAACCTCATTGCTGAACAATGATATATTATTGTTGATCTTATTTAATATCTCATTGAGTTTTATAATATCATTTGATTTTATAGAACTCCATGATATGGGTTTTCATGAGGGTTTTGATTCCACTGTTTGATGGGACTTTCCCCCCTGATGAACAAACTCTTAATGTTCATTCAAATTTTAATTTGTCTTTGGAATCGAATCCATTATATTTTTAACATTTTAAAAAAACTATTTTTAGGTCCACAATGCGTATGAAAAGTGGTTAAACACACCGGAGAAGGTAAACTGCAAAATTATTACCATCGACGCTGACCAAGATATTGAAGGAGTAACAAAGCAGCTGGAACAGCATACTTTAACAATTCTTGGATTGGATGCGGACGTATCAAATAAATCTTGATTTAAACTTTTATGTAGCCAAACTTTTGTAGAGCTCAGTTAGTGAGAGAATGCGGGGTAACAGTTTTATACAACATGGTTGTAAAATTTGGGACAAAAGTGACACACGTCACATCGTCGAGCGCCAACTGATTCTAATCAGAATATATCCCTGTAGTGAAATTGTTTTGTGTACGGGTGACCTCACCCGAATCTTTCATTTCCGAACTCTAGTAGTCTAATTTTACATACAAACTATAGGATCAAACAGATTAATTATAATGTAATGAAAAGTTAAGGAATATCTTTAACTTGTTATTTTTTTTTTAATTTACTACTTAATATGGCTTCTTTTGGCTTTAAGCAAAACAATTACCCTACTTGGCATCAATAAAATGAAATTTTATCAATGGAATTTTTATCTCGTCTCAATTAATCTGCACAATACTCTACTAACTTCAGTTCATTTGAACCTTCAAATACATACTTAAAATTGACCAATGACTTGTTATTATGTATTGTATCTTGTTTATATATTTATAATGTTAAATTGAATAATTGACACTTGGTCATTAATTGATTGCATAAAGCATAAATGTCAAGTACTAATCCAAAGATATCTTCAAAGTTTATAAAAACATTTTACATTTGTGTGACATGAAATGTATTTTTTAAAAATTCGTCTATTGTATATTTATCTGTATTTTTATTATTTTTTATTTTAAATTGTGTGTATACTAAAAATATTGATATTTTTAATGATTGTGGTGTAATCTATAAGACTGACTAGTTAGTTTTTCTTTTCGACGTACTTTTAGTTTTAGTTGTTATTTTTTTAAATTAAGGTAAGGACAAAGATATATTTTTATTCAACTTTTATATTTATTGGACTAAAATATATTATCATGTTAAGAAATTTTATGCTAACGCTTTAATTTTCTTATTATCACCTTTATTTATCAAACTCATGCAATAGAATAAAGATGTACATACAAACTGTTACTTATTTCAAAGATGTTTCTTTTGACAGTACTGGGGAAACTATTTTCAAAATATACTTTATAGCCTACTATAGCCTCTTAATATTGCAACTGAAACAAAAATGATAATGTTAATACTAATGATTAAATGGATGTTTCATAATTATTTCAATATCAGATGCCCTTAGCCATTTTTTTTTAAATCATTAATTCTGATGGTCTTATGTCATCCTTTTTAAAAGCTATTTTTATGTTATATGGCTCCATAGCTAAATTAGTTAGCTCGCTTGATTAACAAACACTGGAGTGGACCTGGGTTGAAATTCTCAATACCAATTCACTTACAGTACTAATATTTTTAAATGAAATAGTTTTTGTTACTAATTTTATCTAAAACTATAGGACTGATAGTCCATCGTACTAACCACTATATTTATACATAAGAATTTACTACATTGAATCTAATGTAGAATTATATTTATAATTAAATTGATATTACAAATCTATGTATGTGTTCAATTCTCAAAACAATGTCTCTGAAGAATATAATTTGTCTCAATTATGTATGTCATTGAAATGATTTCACACTATCTAGAAACTAAAATGTGTCAATTAAACCAGCAGTCTGTCAAACTTTAAGACCTCATGGACGACTTGATAACTTACAAGGAAAAAGTGTGCAAATAAGAGCAAAATGTTTCTTATGAGATTGAATTGCTTTTATGGATCTCGCATCGCAAAAAAACGTTGAGTGGCTTTGATATTCGCTGTCCCATTGGAGATATTTTAATTCTTGAAAGTAATGTTTTTTGCAAAAAAAAATAACCAGAAAATGCAAGTTTAACATTTTTTATGTAAAATGTATAAGATTTGAATGAATAATTGTATTTTTATCTAAATCTGCATTTACTTATTAGAATATTGAAGAAATAAATATTGAGATATATTAAAAATTGAAAAAGTTATGATGTTTTTATACTACGGTGTTACAAAAATGTAAGGCCTCGGAAATAGCCCTCGGGTCATTTTCAACCAAAGTATACAAGATATCAAAATAATATTTTGCATTATTAAAAAAGGATGTCAAAAGGAATAAATAAAAATAATATTTTGGATATTTTGGCAGGATATTTTGACGTATAAGGACCCCAAAGAATGTGTCTGATGTAGTGTTACATTTGTTTTTTTTGACATTACTATTGTAAGTATCTAATAATCAAAAACTACCTATATCTATTCAGAATCACAAAAAATAATGTAAAACTGAATTTAGTTTTATAATTTGTAACTCCTAATCAAATTCTGGTTATTTATCAATCTATATTTAGTAATAATACAGTTTGAGTTTGATAACATGACTGATGTATATTGTATGTAGCTTGAAGGCTAGCGTCCATAAAGACACAGCGGACGGATCGGATTTTTGTCTCCTAGCAAGAATGTGCGTACTCCATAAGATGCCGATCGATCGGTGGACACACTTGTATGAATTCCTATAAAAAGAATACTAAAATCTGTCTCTTGTGTTCCGTCCGATCTGTCTGCTGCGCCTGTATGGACGCTAGCAGTAAAATCATTTATTATTATTTATTAATCATTAATCACACCTTTAAGAATCATTTTTTTATTTACATATTTTTGAATTTCAATTAAATCACCTGTTAATGTTTTTAAAGATTCTATGTGTATGTAATAATAGGTTCCTACACTAAAATATTTTTCATAATATTGTCTTTATTTACAATCTCCTCATAAATCCCTTATACCCCATAAGTCCCTCCCATCCCATCAGACCCTTCCTCCCTATTTTCCCATCAGTCCCTCTGGTCTCGTAGAACAAGCAAGACCTTTTCGCTGAAAATTAAAGGCAAAGAGGTAACAGCATCGTCAGACAGAGTCAAGCTAGCGTAGGTGGCAGTAAATTCTGAAGTCCCTACCGAAACGTCGAACCCTGGACCACATACACGCAACGAGCAGCCACAAGCTCTACCAACCAACGAGGTTAAAGAGACGCCTACCACTGTCAAAACTCGCTCTGGTAGAAAGGTATATTTTCCAATACGATATAGTTAAAGAAACTCTAAGACAAAATAGAGTGAAGAATTATCATTTCAAATAATACATATATTAGGTATGTATGTACTTTCGTAGATGCATAAAAATATACAGTAATAAATTCCATTAGTTTGTATAATGCAACATAAACTATTCTTTGTACTCGGGGAACCCATGCAAATATATCGCGTATAATATTTACCCAGTGACGTAAGTAAAAAAATGCGAGGGCAAATGAATATTGTTTGACATGCGTCACTGTCGGTATTCATCGATGTGAAATTAATGAATTAGGTATTCAGAAAGCAAACTAAAAAGAGCCCTCAACTTTAATAATTGTAGGTACATAATAGTTTTTTAAGGATACTCTTCTTCTTGTTTTAAGGCCTTTTATCACCGTTACCAGTGTTCTAGCAATTTTAGGATACAAATGACATTTCATTGCACATGCGCACTGCGTTTGTTTAGCATTCATATTACGCGCGGAATGATTTTAGCTTACTATCGGGACAGCCTCGTTCAGAGACGAGTTTGTTCTATGGTAGATAGTTTTTATTTAATTAGTTTATAGCTATTTCAATTAAAATTATTTATCGAATGTAATTATCGAATATTTTCTGGAAGATTTCTTGAGCGCTGTCCACACTTTTTAGTTTGTGGCAACACCTTTTCGTGTTGGGAAATATCCATTGCCAGTAACGTTTTTTATATTGTACAATTTGTGAACATAAATATATAAAATTCAAATAAGCGTGAACAATTTTGAACAGGCTTAACCGGAAATAAACCGCCCCGTCATTTCTATTTGAGAAAATTCAATCTTTGTGTCGTCGCGATTTTGTTTTAATATTTTTATTTTGTAGAAAGTTTATTTTAAGTATCTATTGGTAAGTTGATTTGCATAAATCAAATTTGTTTTGTGCATATTAATATTAGCGGTATGTTGATTACACAGTCTCGGCGCTTCGTGACTGCCGGTTATTTCTAAATGAATTGATTCATAATAATTGAACATATATAAGGGATCAGCATTCTCTGTTGCGTTATTGATTAATGCTTCACGTGTGTTTAGTGAGAAGTTTTGCTTTTTAATGTGTGATTGTCGAAATATTTTATCCATATAGAACTACAACTTACAGTTTTTCAAAATGTCAAACGAGAAAGAGACCGCTCTGACCCCTGATGAAGTCGACGAAGAAATTGATACTACGTACAAACCCCCGCCTCAAAAGTCGATTGAAGCGATAATTGCTGCCGACCAGGACGATGAATCCTTAAGAAAATACAAGGAAGCTCTTTTGGGGCAAGCTCAGCAGGGGCAAGTCATAGTCGGTAAGTAATCCTTCATAAATCTTCACAAAATGTTAGATCAACCACACAACATCGACATTTTAATCGTTCACACAACTATCAAGTATTTTTTATCAAATCTTTCACGAAACTATCAATCGAGGTATTTTTATTTGTCATTGTGAAATGTGCAAGTATCGTGTCTTGTCTTTTCAATGTAGGTAAACTAAGTTATATATATTCCGTATAAAATTATCAGTTTAGGTTTAAGAGTTTGCTATCAAATTCTTATTTTTCTTATCAAATACTTACTTAACATACTACTTATTGAATGTGAATCAGTTAAAATATGTACCTAGTTTTTTTCATTAAATTATTATCTACAATTTATATTAGGTACTAAGTAATATTTTTTGGATATCAATTTATTTTTAAGTCAATTATTGTTTTGATAATCTCAGCTTATACTAAGCTACAATTTAACAAATGCGGAGCTCATGTTTTTAAAATCATATTATTATGCTCAATATGAAGTTAATAAAGTTATTTATTTATTAATAAGTAAACAAACATTTTT
Source organism: Molanna angustata (assembly GCA_963576475.1). Classification (NCBI taxonomy): domain Eukaryota; kingdom Metazoa; phylum Arthropoda; class Insecta; order Trichoptera; family Molannidae; genus Molanna; species Molanna angustata. Next base: position 3,983,702 of record OY754965.1, read on the forward strand.
TTACAAATTATAAGAGAGAACTGAATGCTAGAATCCTCTTTTGACATACATTTCTTGTTTTATTCACGTCCATGCATCATCGCATACACACTTCTGTTATTCTACAGATCTTAATGCACCATTCAATCTATTACCTGCCGTTACTCTCCTTACAATATATATTTCCATTTACATTATGCTGAAAAATGCTTCCTAAGTATAAATATTCATCCACTTGTTCTAATTGTACATTCTCCACCTGTATCTCGCACTTTGTGTTTTGCTCTTCTTAAATACCATCACTTTAGATTTAGTTGCATTCATTCTCAGTCCATTTTGCTTGCATCCATCGATTACTATCTTAACCAAACATTCCAAGTCTTCCACACTAATATAATAATGAAACTAATAATAGGTTTTCACTTGAAAGTATACATTAGAAAATATAAGCATATAAAGGTCAGAAGGAAAGGTGGTGAGAGAGGGACTAGGAGTTTGAGGGAAGGGTGAAGTGTGGAGATGTTTTTTTGACATCAAAAGAATTATTTATAATATAATATTTTGCACATTCATTATGGAGTATATATTGTTCATTATGAATGTATGACAGTACTGTTCAAAATTTCTGGGATTTGTGTTTTCAAGTATATAGTATCTTGGTCATACAAAAATTATGATTTCTATCCTGCTTAAGAATCAATATGATGTCGAACCTTTATGCCATGGATAGACCGATTTGAGTGGATTGACATTTTCATAAAATTTTCAATTGAAAAACATGTTTCAGCCATTAAGTCTTTATAATTGATATAAGATAATTTTACTACTTTTTAAATTAAGTTTTTGTAATAGATAAAAATCATTGATGTATTCATTGAACTAATTAAAATTTTCGATCCAGTGATATTTTTCATTGGTACATACAACAAAACAGAATAAGATGCACTGTAATCTTGACATTTATTTTAACTCTATCTACTTTGCATCTATTTAAATTGCTAGGATTTTTTAACCTTGCATTTCAGTCAAACTTAACCAGAAATAACAGTTCATAGCTAGATTACTTATTACATTACATTATCATTCCCTTAACAAACATGTTCTATTAAAATCCCAAAGCATGTAGCCCAATCCAATTCTTTACGCTGATTTCAGATGCAACGGATCCCAGGAAGGTAATTGTGAAGAAACTAGCGCTGTGCGTGCAAGACCGAGACGACGTGGAGCTAGACCTTTCTGGTGATCTCACTGACCTTAAAAAACAGGTCAAAAAAGTAATCTCTTTATTTTATACTAATCATTAATCACCTCGCCTTTTTCACACGGTGGTTGGTATATAACTATTGTTTTTTAAATAACCATTACTTACATACCATATTGTTCATTTATATATTTACAGTAGTTTTGTTAGTTTATGAATGTATTTATCATTGGTGCAATCGTGTAAATCTTTGAATAACCAATAAACAAAATAAAAGAAAATATGTATGTGCGATACAATAGGAATAAAACAACTTGTTCGAATAAATAGTATTAATAAACTACATCAGTACTAAACATAAATGTATTCAGGCTTCAATAATTTTCGATGGACATGAATATGTCTTGTTGAGTGTGAAGACAACTTTTGTTGGACATGAATATGATTTGTTGAGTGTGAAGATGACATTTTTTTACTGACAAACATTTTTTCAACATTTCAATAGAGATGAAGTTGGGATATTACCATCTATGGAGCAACGGAGAAACCTTTTTGTAACGCCATCTATTGAGAAATTGAGAAATTAATTTTTATTTGTAAAAATTTGCCTCGAGTTCCTAGTTCTTCTACAATATCCCAACTTCATCTCTATTGATATGTTGAAAAATTGTTTGTCATTAAAAATATCATTTGACTCCCGAAAGGGAAAAAAATGCAATGTTTGCGTATATGCCATTAAAAAAGAATATTCGATGTGAAGATGACCTTTGTTGGACATGAGGTCTCAGGGGGAGGTCTATGTCCATTACTGGAGGAAGGAGGGCTGACGCAGAAAAGTAAAAAGAAATGGTGCGAAGATGAATTTTGTTGGACATGAATGTGTTTTTTTCTTGGATGCGAATATGACTGGTTGAACTTGAGTATGATTTTTGTCGGAAACAAATATGACTTACTATAAATAATTAATTTTTCAAACTACTCCAACATGACAAATTATGAATAGAAAATTTATGCATATTATAAGTTGGTAACTAAATTTTGAATTTGATTAGCAATCCTATCCAATATTGTTTCAGTTAACTAAGGTTGGAATCCTGTTTTGACTGATTATTTTATTCACTTTATATTATAGCCCAAGTGTTTGCTTATTTTAGTAGATATATGAATGGTATCGATTGTCCTCTGAATTCTCTAATGTATTACCATAATGTTTCATTCAATCTCAAAATTTCATTTTGTATTATGCTTACTAATATATATATATTTTTATTTTCATTATCTGTATTTGTGTTTTATGTCATTGTGGGTTACGTATTTACATATTTATTTTTTAATATGTAAGTACCTATGTATTTGATTATCAATATTAAGAATAAATAAATTAAACAAGTACAATTCAACCAATACATAAAAGATATTTTTTTAATTGCATATACGCAAACATTGGATTGAAAAAATATTCGATTTACATACACATTGGTACAAGTAGGTAAACAAGCCAAAAATGAAATAATATTTCTGTCGCAGTACTGGGGTGACATCTGTGGCAGAACATTGCCACCTCATTTATAAGGACTTTCTTTCATTGTTTCAAATAAACCAATCTCTCAATATATGGTGTTACAAAAGTGTTTCTTTGTCAATCCATAGATGGCAATAGTAATGTCTTATTTTCAGTTGATTAGTTATTTTCAAGTGTATTGTTCAAGTGTAGGCAGATTTCAAAGTTTGCATTGATAAGGGAACTCAGTGAGAAGGCATAATTGGTGATAGTTGCACAAGCACATAAAGTGATCACGTAAAACCAGCCGATGACAGGTCGTAAGCCCTGTAGGTGCCTTGAGTTCCTGGTTTTTATATAATATTCCAACTTCGTCTCTATTAAGATATTGAAAAGTTTGACAAAAATAACATTATTTGACTCCCGAAAGGGAAAAAAATCCTATATTTGTGTTTATGCAATTAAAAAAATGTTTGATTTACAATATATTATATAGTATTAAGTAAGTTTTTGTATTATTAAGAGTCTTTATGAAAATGAATATACTTACTGTATTAAATTAGTATTTGTCCAAGCAAATACATAATATTGGGCAGGTATTTGATTATTTAGGGAGTTTTCATCACAGAAATATTTTATTTACACTTCATTACATAATAATTTTAATAAACACTTCATTGTACCCTGCGCAAGTGTCGGATTTATTGCTGTATGGCAATAAATTTCTTCCAACTAACCCAGTGTTTCCAGCCCAGAGAAGCAATATTTTCGTGAGAAATTAATTCAAATAAATTTCTCGTCTGCAGGGATCGAACTCAGGACGCTTGCACAAAAGCCAAACGGTTCACCAACTGTCCCACGGCAGTCACGAAATCCTGTATAAGTGGCGAGTTTATTGCCAAATGTCAATTTTTGGAACCGGTTTAAAATAGTGCTTCCACCCTTTTCTATTATCATCGTTTTCGGGTGTCCTGCAAGAGGCGGGTAATCGAAAATACAATGCCAAAATAACAGTCTAAATGTATGGTATTTTTAGGTGAGATAAGACATGTTTGGGGTTTATAAGTTAATGCACACCTGTCTCTGGTTACCCTTCATTGTAGGATATTCCGTGATGTTATCATGTGGAAGTGAAGCAATTTCCTTCAACCGACAGGTGTTTCCAGTCAGCAACATTTGCTCAAGAAATGAATTCAAATAAATTTTGCTGATATTCTGAGAATTCCTTTGATTGTTTAATAATATTTCTTTCGTGACTACATTATGTATGTTATTTTTATCATTGTGTATTTCCCACATGATGTGTCCGTACCGATTAATGTAAATATTTGTGTTAATTTCTATTATTATCATCTTGTAGTCCAGATGGATTTTATTTCACCGTAATGTTAGTACAATTCTAGATATGACATGTTTGTGCCACAACCAACCCACTATGAGTCCTGCGGTCTGGTCTTACTTTTCAATTTCAAATCCAATCCTAATTTTTAATTTTTGCTAAGAACCTACATTTATAATAGAGAATAAGCCGGTTGATGGGTAACTTCTATTCATAATAGCAATAAGAATGTACACTTAATGTTATTCTTAAAGAATTTACGGAGGATAATGCGGCAGTAAGGTAGGTTCTTAGAGTATATCTTGCGCCAACCTAATTAGTGACGTCGCATCGGCGATTCCGGGCATATTTATCACCACTGAATATGTGGCCAAAGTATGCGGCTCTGCGTCTCTTAGGCAGTAGGCAGCAACTCTCTCTTTCTCCATCATATTCAAACTCTTTCATTGGAGACTCAACCATTGAGATGCCCATTAACCTCTCGTGTGCTTAGCGGACATGTATAACACGCGCCGGTTGTGTGCTTACCGGTCATATAGATCCACAGCAGTATTTTTTGTTTTATTTTTTTTGTTTTTCAATTTTATATATGAAACATCCAATAATTAGTGTTCAAATTTGCTTGTATCGAATCCTAATGAGTTATTTTACCACAGACAACAAACATCCTGTCAAAAATATTGTTTGTCATGCGAGTGTCTGAAAGTTTTGTTTGAACAAGTGCAAAATTTTACAACGGTCAATAATGTTATTTTGATTTTTTGCAGGTTTTCACAATCAAAGAGGGTGTCCAGTACAGGATACGCATAGACTTCATCGTACAGAGAGAAATTGTCCACGGATTGAAATATGTACAGAAAACTTACAGATTGGGTGTGCCAGGTAATAATAGGTTTTATAATTCTTTGAAATGACTTACACATTCTATAATGTTTAATTGTCTATAATGGCACACAGAATGTTGAGTTATGGAGAGGAATGGAGGTCGAAAAGAACGATTTATGTCTGATATTATTAAATGACTGATAACGTTTAACATGAAAGCGAGCATATGCAAAAAACATTATGCAATTTCAAGTTAATATTTTTTTTCATTTTCGAGTGAAGGATCATTTGGTATTGAAAAATTTTCTGCTTGCATAACATTCGCTAATTATACCTTTCATTATCGAGAGCCTGAATCAATGCTATCTTAAAAACCTTTCAGCTGGTTCACTTTTGATGTTCAAATCTGATCTCAATTTAATATTTTGCTCTTAGAACCTACCTTTATAATGAAGCATAAGGCTATATATGGATAGTAAATATACGCAGGCAAGGGGTAGGTACATTGGTATCGAATTTAAAAAAGTAAGGCAGTTGGTATTGAAATGATTTTAATATAGGATTGATTCAGAAATTCAATAATGAAAAGTATAGTTGGTGAATTTTGTGCAAGCGCATAAAGTGATCACATAATTATTATATTATAAATGTTTCTTTACATCTTGTGCAAGTGCCAAATTTACTGTCAAATAAATTTTTTTTCAACTATCATAATATGTTTCCAGTCCAGATTTTTGCGAGAAATAATTTTGTATATAATTTCTCCTCTGCTGGAAATTGAACTCAGGAAACCGGAACAAAAGTTCAATGGCTTACCATTATGCCACGGCAGTCGATCATATATTGGTACTAATCCCTTCCCGGTATAAAAATGCAATTCATTGATGGATAATTTGTACGAGATATTTATGTAATTTATGTAAAGTACTAATTTTTCTGCAACAAAATGATTGTGCACAATTAAGTAAATAAAGATTGTGTAAAAATATTTTGTAGGTGATTTTTTAACAACTTTCAAGCTTTTATTTGTGCGATTACATTAATTAAATCATTTTCATTACGATTTCCTTTCCTTTGTAATTTATTATCAGTTGCGAATGTGTGGGTGTGTTAGCACTTTTAATGTAGAATATATATGTAGGTATGTATTTATATTGAGCTTATCTATTTCCTTATCTGTCGTTCAAATACAATTTGTTTTGATAAAATAATAAAAATAACACTTACCTATATTTTGATAAAATATTTTTTATAGTTGCGTATACACAAACATTGGATTTTTTTCCCTGTTTGTAGTCAATGATATTTTATGACAAATTTTTTTAACATCTTAATAGACGGAATAATTTAGAAGAAACAGGAACTCAAGACACCTACAGGGTTTACAATTTGTCATCGGCTGGTAATACAATTATGCCTCTTTATTGAGTTCCCTATCAATCCAATTTTTAAGTTTTATATATTTCAATTATGAAAATCTGTTCATTATAAGCTGAAAAAGCACTATCGCCATCTATGAACGAAAAAAACTCTTATAACGCCATCTATTGAGAAATTGTTTGTAAACAATGAAAGCCACAGTTCTACAATGATTCGCACAGATGTCACCCCTGAACTGTGCCAGAATTATAAGTTAATTTCGGGTTGTTTCCTTACTTGTATCAATGTGTATGTAAATCAAATACCTATTGTAATTTTAATTTATCAAATATTTTTTAATTGCATATAAGCAAACATTGGATTTTTTCCCTGTCGGGAGTCAATACTATTTTATGACATCTCAAGCAGAAAGGCATAATTGGTGAACGTTGTGCAAGCGCATAAAATGATCACGTAAACCAGCCGATGACAGGTTGTAAGCCCTGTAGATGCCTTGAGTTCCTGATTCTAAATTATTTCATCTACGTCTCTATTGAGATATTAATAATTTGTCATAAAATACCTATATTTTGTTTGTTCAATGTGCAATGTTATTTCCCATATTATGGAAATTTGTTTATTTTTTTATAAAAGAATTTATAATAGTCACAGTAAGACTATGTATATCGCGATGGACGATTTTTTTTTATTTTGAATTTTTTTTTTATGAAATATGCATAGATTGTAGTATTATTAATAATATGTTCAAAAAATTAAGCTTAATGTGAGTCAGCTCATTCACTCATATTTTTGTCTCAACAAATCAGCAACGGATCAATAACTTTCACAACCTCGTATCTCAAAAAGCTGCATTCTCGTATCCATAAATAAACAATGTTTTTAAAGACTTGAATGAATTAATTAGAAGAAACCTTAAAAGAACTTTCAATCCACATAAACAGAAGAATATAAAAAAATTGTGTAGAGAAAATCATGAAGGTTTTTGTGTCTCCTGTAAAATTATACTTATTGAGATATGAGGTTGTGAAAGTTATTCTTTTTATTTTTAATAATTGAAACAATCATTTCTTGTAAGAACTCTATAATTATTATATAAAATATTTAGTTATGTTATATTATCGCTAACGACCATGTTAACGATGCCCACCGAAGAACGATAGTGATAAATGTGAACATGCAATCAAAATAATACATAACAATGTATTTATTTATATTTTAAAACAAATAGTATAAAAAGATATTCTTTGTATTTCAAATATGTATTTTTGTTTGTTTGATCGCTCACTCGGATAAAATATTATTTAGGACCAGGTATGTGACAGTTCAATATTATTAACATATGATTTTGACAGAATTTGAATTAGATGTGACATATTTTGTAAAAACTAAAATAAATTATTTGCGTGGGGCAAAATTGCTATGAATTAAAAAAAAAATGTAAATATTAAATTTTCTTTTTTGTTTGCTTACATAATATACTTTTGGTTTTTTTTAAGTTACAATATTTTGTATAACGCAATTTTGGATATACTGACTTCATAATAATTCAGACAGCAACAAGTTTAACAACAAATATTTAAAATGCCTAATATTCTGGATAATTGGTTTGGCAATTTTGTTTTAAAAATAAGTTCAATTCTACCAAAATACCACGAAGGTATGTACAGTATGATTGGTTTAGATTTTGACTCGTGAATTACAGGTTTCACATTCAATTTCAAGTGAAATCAATTTATGTGACAGAATTCCAGTCTTAAAATAACAATATTGTTGAGTTATATCTACATTATGTATTAAATATCAATTATTATTCATCAAGTAATGATTCAGTACTGATATAATATGTTATAGTTTTGTTCTGCGTATTATTGGTTCACATCTCATTAATATTCCATCGAATGCGTCCTCTTTTTAAATCTACTCATTTGTGACCAGTCATTGTATGCATCTAGAATTTTAATTTCTGCCTTTGACTTGTGAGATATTATTGTAAACTGTGTAATATTAGTTCGTTAATTTTTTTATTCGTCATTCTTTTTGATACTGAGGATTTGTTTGATGAATGCTCCTTATGAGTCATTTAGACTTATTTGTCCGATTTAATGAATTTTTTTATTCTTATTAATTTCTTCTCTGATGACGTATGCAGATAAAATCTAATTGGCACGTTGCTTTCCTTGTAAGCATCCATTGCTCCTTATACATTCATATAATATTTTGAAATCCAACATTTTCCCCTTTTAATATCCTGCAATTCCTTCCCATTTGTGTGATCACGCTGTTTCTTTCTTGGTCACTGCTGTTTATTCTTTGTTCTTTTAATCTAGCTTCTATTCCCTGGCTATATCCCAACTCTTTGTCTGTGCAGACTGTTGGGATAAGCTCTCCTCGTCTTTAAACTATAGACTCCTGTCCTACACAATGTCACCATGTCTCTGCAGTTAGTTGTGTCTTTGTATAATCCAATAATTCTTTGGCGTTCTCTGGCTTTGGCTATGGAGATTGCTTGGTTTACAATATGATCTGGTGGTGTGGAACCGTACCATCTTAATTGTCTTTTCTCTGTCTTGCTATGTAAACCTATCAGTAACACCTAGGCTTCAACAAATTTAGTGAATTTTTTTATTTCATCCCTTAAGGACATTCCAGCTTCCGATCTTAGCACATGCATTTAGCAGATTATCAATATTTTTACAATTTCTTTCCATGTCAAAAAAACTGCAAATGAGTAATGTTAAATGACCAACTTTTAGTAATTTCTTCTTCCTCATGACATATGACAAGTCAAAATTTTAATAAATTTCAAAATAGTTTAAAATGTCACACTAAGTCAATTTGAAAAATATTATTAATTATTTAATGTTTGAATGCATAAACAATTTATTCATTTTAGTCTTTCTGTACACTATCATAATATAATGATTTACAATGGCAGGTATATTGCCTAATAGCGACGGGGAAAAATGAATGATCCGTATTGTTTGACCGGATCATTAAATTGAATCGGTGACTCACGGTTCACGTTGCCACAACGATCCGGTCATGAACCAGACATCACTCTCACACTTTCTATCTCATATAAAATATATCGTTTGAATGCGATACACAGACCGACTCATCGATTCCGGATCATGTGTTCTTTTGTTCTAATTCACGTAAAGTATATAGTAAGAATGCGATACACAGACCGACTCATGGCAATCTTCGACTCACTTCGGTTCATAAAATCTAATTCATTGCGGTTCTTAAATATGTTAAGCAATTTTGACCGCAACATACTTTGAAAAACAAATACGTAACGTCTATAATTGAATATACTTTTTTGAAGGCGATCTGTTATCTCATACTTCTTTTGAGATAAAGAGAGACGGCAATCTTCGATTCACGAGTAATTCATTATGGTTCAAAAAATATTTAAGCAATATTGACCATTAAGTACATTTAAATGCAAACATTTTAACGCCTACATTTGCATATCATATTTTGAATCGGTTTTGTTTTCTCTGTCATATTACGTACATGTTATGTACGATAGATAAGGATAGCCATATTTGAATCATATTGAATCGAAGAGCGAATTGATGATCCGCATAAATTTCATGAATCGATTTGAAAAGACAGGATCTTACAAAAATATCGAACTTTGCACCACTATTGCCTAATGACAATATCTTCCATTCAATCATATCCTTCGTGGCTCATCTGGTTAGATATCTGACTCCTGAGTGAAAGGTCTTTGGTTCGATTCCTGATGGAGACACAGTTTTTAATTGTGTTTTCAAATCTATCGTAAGTCTCCAGAATGTGGCAACTTGTTATTGGGTGTGCGTTAAATTAATATTTGATATGGTACCCGTTAGTTGCCTGAGAAGCAATTAAAAAAAAATGTGTTTATATAAAATAATGTAACATAATTTTCTTGTTGATATAGTTTGTTACACAAGTGTTTGAAATTGTTTTAATATGCAATATAATGTGAGGGAGGTTATCATCATTATCTTGCATTGTATGAACATGAGCACACTTTATATTATTTTATAATTGGTGTTAATATTCTGCAATAATACATTTTAACAATGGTGCATATTTTATTTATAATATCATGAATGTTAATATGTGATCCTTTTATGGTATTGTTGGTTTGTAACGTGTCAACGTCATTACTCCGCATACTTTGTCAGCCGTTTTATTGCACAATTTATAACTACAGTCAAACTCGGTTTATTTTCAAGAAGAAACAATAACATGCATAATTTGTTTATTTCATCCAAGGAAACTTAACAGATTCCATGTCAAAGATTACAGGCATATAATAACAAATTGTCATATTGTGGATATTTGTGACGTTGATTTTCAGTGAATTTTTATTTTCTTGTATTTTTTTTAATATAGATGGTATTACCAGTATATAGTTTCTATCAGTTAATTTATTATTTATAAAAAAAAGGTAAAGAGACAAAAGGGTGAAGTTTTTTTAACATTGCAAGTTGTTTTAGTTGAATATATATAAAAAAAAAAATTATGTCCCCGACGTTGTCTAAAGGGTTGACAACTAAAAGTGGAGTTGGGCAGGGCTCACACAACCACAGACTCAGACAACATAGAACGTCCAGAAGAAGTGTTGGAAGACATCAAGCAATGTGGTCTGCCCAAGATGGACCTGTGATGATATTTGTGGAGGTCTCATAGCGAGGCCTATGTCCTTTATTTTACAAGGCATTGCTGAAAACCCGCTGCTCTGTGGTTCTCCACGGGTGTACAGGGACCCTATTCTCCAATCTCGCACTATCGATGTCGTATACGACATATTATTACTTTCGCACGATTCATAGAATATGCTATGCTTGAGTATCGCATGCGACATAGTTGAATGAAAATCATTCGAGATTTTGACGAGTGGTATAGGACCACTCGACATTCAATGTCGCATGATTTTATCTGTCAAAAATGGTCGCCATATTGCATTTACGCACGGCAAACGTCTGTATCAACAAGTATTTTCGTTATTTTGTCTTTTGTAGTCACAATGGCAATTCAACGAATAAGTAATTTTATCTATTTAACAGTATATATTATAAAAATACATGGATGACGAAAAAATTTTAAAATATTTGATTCTTTCACTTTGTTAATATATATCCATTAATAAGTTTTGTAACGAACTCCATTAATAAGTTTTGTTCAAGTCTTGTATTTCTCCATTAATATGTTTTGTATTTGTTTTCTATTGAATATTTCAATATAGGTAAACAATATTTCTTTATATTTGTCTTGTTTGTATGCTTGTGTTCTTTATTTGCAAATAATTTGTCTCTTACATGTAAAAGTAAGAAACAAATTATTTGATTATTTGTAAATTACCAAAGTTGATTTAAATTTTATAGTTGTTTTCTGATATTTTTTTATAATATTAATATTATTAATGACTAATTGTTCGAGAATTCAGGAAGCATCATAATGAACAATATGTTTTAAGTGCTTAGAAATCTATCATATAATTGCATTGAAAAAGGCTGTGCTTTGACAATCATAGAAAAAAACGGCAAAAATATGCAATAAATGCTCAAAAAATATTTTAAACGCACCCCAAATGCTATGTTGCCTATTCTTTCATGTGACATTTCAATGTCGAACGATTTTAGTGACGAATGATTTCAAGACATTTCAAGAATAGGCTAAAAGCCTACCATACGACATTTTTTAGGCGACATAGTCGAATACGACATTTACTGTGCGAGATTGGAGAATAGATACCCAGCTGAGCAATAGCCCATTTTTTCTAAAATAGTTCAAAAAAATGTATAATTGTTTGTATTTTTTTATAATTATGAAACAAATATATTATTTTATATATTTTTTTCTTTTTATATTTTTAACATCGAAAAATGTGTCTGTTTACTTAAGCAATTTGCGGACAAGGTCAAATGTATTTTTATTTTTGTACTTTTTTATATAATTGGTTTTATTAACCGTTAATAAATAAACAAATTAAACATAATAATTTTCTGTTTGATCAGTTGACAAGATGACACATATGGTCGGTTCCTACCCTCCCAAGACGGAGATCCAATCCTACACAACACCCTTGGAGGACGCTCCCAGTGGTATGATGGCGCGAGGGTCCTACTCTGTCACCAGCCTCTTCACGGACGACGATAAGAATCAGCACCTTCAGTGGGAGTGGTCCTTTGAGATCAAAAAGGACTGGAAGGACTAAGCTAGGGGCTCATCACACCTTCAAAAGATTGAGACATCTTTCCTGTGTAAATAGACTTTCGAGCTCTCAAAAGACGTTGAACCAGCTTGCATTTGATTCAATCAAACATGCGATATTTCTAATATATAAATATTATTTTTAAATATCATCCCAATAGTCTTATATCGAGGGTATACAACCAAAATGCATTAAGTCATATTTTGTTTAACTATTTCTAAAGTGTTGTAAGACTATATACCAAAAAATTCCCATATTTTTCTCTTATTATTTTTTATTTGATATAAAATGATGATTGTATTGTCCTCGATATTTTTATTTCGTTTAAACAATGAAATCTTCTTAATATGTTCCTGTTCAATTTTTAAAATCATCCCAAGTTTTATATTTACAGTGAAATCTTTTTAACATGTTCCTGCTTAATCATTTAAATCAATATAATTAAAACACTGATGACATTTTTTAAACATTACAAAAAAATTGAACATGATTTTTAGTCTTTTGATAACTGTGTGTGATTTTGTATTTCATCTACAAGCATTGATGGAATTGTGATTCTAAAGTTAATAAGCATACTTTCATATATTTTCTAAAAGCATATTATTTTTTTTTATAATATAATGTCCTATTGTAATTTGCTCCTTTTGTAGTAATTTATCTTTAATTTTGAAAACCGAAATGTTTCCATTGGCAAAAGTATGTTTTTTTTTACATATTTGTATTTGCCTAAGTTTATAATAATATGTTTTGCTATACATTTTAAGGCATGTGAGAGATATTTAATTTTTTATATCAATCAATATATTCCGTGTGAGTTGTTCATTTGAATATTTCTTATGTATTATCAGATATAGTCATTTATGTATACTTATATATATTTATGCTCAAGTTTTGACATATTATATTGTGACAGATGTATTTTATATTGTAGAGGAATTATAAGCAATTTTGCTTGAGTGCTAATTATATAAATTTTGCTCATTGCTATGTGATGTGCTAATTTTAATTAATGTTTAATTTAAACGATTACAGTATTAAATATTAGAGCAGTTGTTTTTGTTTTGTCTATGCAAAATATCCGCTGGCTTTGAAAAATATCATTTGAAATGAACATAAAAAATTAAAAAATAATACATAATTGAATGTTAAAAAAAATCACTGGTGTACAACATTTTATATACCATACTATACTTGATTTACATTTTATTGCAATTAGAATGTAACCAATTTATTTGTAATAAAATCCATAAAATAGTATGATTCAGTTTAGGCAATTGATTACCTCACAAATTTACCTATGTATATTTTACGAACTGAATTATTGCGAGGACTTTGATTGTTCCTGCACTACGTTCTTCCGGTGTCCAAATATGGTGTACTCAGGCATTTGCGTCTTGCTTCGATCAACGTTAGACACTGACAATCTCCTACTGTTGACATTCTCTGCTGGTTGGGTCCTCCCCAAGCACCATCCATGTAGTGTCTTTTGATCAGTAAAAAAAAACTTTGGTCTCGAATAAAATTATAAATATGTTTATCCGAATAGTATTTTGTAACATGTACACTAGTGCTTTGTCAATGATTGTAATATTACGTACTATCCGTGAGCTTGCAATGTACAAATTTTTTACTATAATCGCCTTATCCCGTGCAACCTGTACTTGATATCATAAGCAATAAATGTTGATTGTATATCGTTTTATGGTGCCGTTATGAGTTAGTAAACTAAACAAATATCAATTTCATAATTTAAATAAATGCAATAGTCGCATGCATTAATTTTTGACATTTGATTTACTTATGTATCTTGCAATGTTTAATTTTTTAAAAACTGTGTTTTCAATATAATCAATATAAATATTTTATAACCAATCGATTATCTTTGATTAAATTAGATTGTTAATAATTAAAGCTTTTCATTTCATTCAATTGTAAAAACAAGACAATATGGGTTATAAATAAATCAATGTTCGAACACAACACTTTATATTTTATTGTTTTTTGATTTCTTTACTCATTCATAGTTTATTAATGGGTTATTTTGCCCGAGTTTTCTTTGAATTTACTAAAAAATTAGTCTTCTAATTTTTTTAGCAATAATACCTTATTTCAATCGTCAAATACCAGTTAATATTGTAACATATAATAAAATCTTAGATAATTTTTATTCAAACTTGTTGTCGTAAATAAGCTAGTTTTGAAAAATCTTTTTTGTCATTTGCGTGTTACATTTCTTTTCAATAAGTATTTTAAAGTTTTGGTGTTTGTATTGTATTTAAGTAATATACCTATTAGAGAATTCAAAAAGTCTTCAGAATCATTTATCGCTTTGAATAAAATCATACATAAATGAATATGTAATATTAATGTATCAATTATATATCTGGACCTCAGAGGCAGGGGGTATTATGTCCACTTTGTGTTGAAGGCGAGGTTTTGACTTTCGAAATATTATTGAAAGAAGTTAAAGTGAGGTTTTATTTTTGAAATATTATTGAAAGAAGCCAAAGCCTCACTATTAACGAGGGATGGACTTAATATACTTTGGCTCTGAGGTCCAGATATATGTTTTGAGATTTTTATATCAATTTAAGATACATTTTCATCCTATTGTGCTAATTACCTTTTTTGAATACAATATTCTAGTTCATTCAAAAAATACTTTTGTAATTTTTAGTGTAAGTGAATGATTAATATAATTTTTGAGAAATATTACGTATATCTACTCAATGTTGTGTCGAGGGAAATATTATTAGAATTTTGTATAATAGAATATGTACTATTGTATTTTTCTACCCTGAAAACTCAGTATTAACATATTTATATGAATAGAAAAAAATACTAGCAACATTGAAAAAAAAATTTTTTTTTGACTGAATCTATTTTTATGGTTTTGATTTTTTTTTGATTACCTTTTTGCGAATGTAGTCCTTAATTTGAATACCAAAGGAAAACATATCTTTCTTTACATTATAAAGAAAATGGCGTAAGGTCCAGTATTACAGTGATCCCTCGACCAATCTGATCAATAAAACTCACAAGGTGATTTTTTTTTGCATATTTCAGGTTAGAATAGTATTAGATTAGTTAAATAAATACCTGATTCCCTAAGTTCGAGGTCCCAGGTTCGATTCCCACTGGATACAGTTTTTTTTACTGTTTTCAGTCTGGATTTGTGAGATGATCAATATTATGTCTCCAAAAAGTGGCAACTTGTTATTGGGTGTGAGTTAAATTAATATTTGACATAGTGTCCGAAAGCTTCCCGAGAAGTAATACAAAACGTCAAAATGATTGATATTATAATATTAAAAAGTTTTGAGGTTAGTGCTCTGAACTTACGTTTCATAAGTCGAACCCGGGTCCATATCTGGCATAGTGAAGTAGGTACGGCAATTTCAACAAAAAAAAATCTTTGATTTATACAAATATTTTTGCTTAGGGGATAACTGTCAAACTGGGCCTTAGAATCGCTTGTACCCATCGTGAAAATATTTTTTAGTAAATTTGTTTATGGAAATATTTTTTCCCTTTTATTGATTTAAGTTAAAAATAACTTATCAATTAAAAAAATTACATAACCTCAAGTGCAATTCAAATACAAATTATTAATCCAATAATACAAGTTAACAAAATACTTGTTATTAAGATTTTTTCCCATGAAATAAGTCCTGCAAAAAATATTTTTTTAATTATTATTACTATCCTGGTGCCTATAAATGTATAAAATGTTGCTATAAAAATATTTTAATTAGTTTTTAAAAAAGTACAGTGAAACTCTCAAGCAGTTCATTTTTTTATTTTAAAGTTCAAATAAAAATGCCCTTGAGAGAATTTCGCTCTACTGACTCGTACATAATATAGATATGCTCATGTAAAATCAAGAATATAACAATCTATTTTCCTCAGCTGTTGTGCATTAAAAAACATTATTTTAGCAATATTTTTATTAAATTTGGATATTTTTAGAAGTACCCAATAAAGCAAATACATAAGTATCTATTTGTTTTATTTGTTCAATTGTACTATTTTTCCTTAACCACCATCCATTCTGCAGGGTGATTTTGTATGAAACACCAAGAGTTGTCTTAACTCTTGTCTTAACTCCCGAGAAATCCCGGAATTTGGTATTTTGTATGGAGTTTTCCGGTGTTAACTCCGTGAGAAAACTGAAGGGGGCGTGACCCAAACATTAGTACAAATTTGCCATATGTAAATAAAATTTCTATGTCCAGTTTAATTTACATATGGCAATCTCGTACATTTACCCGCATTTATCAGATTTTGACAGCTAATCGTGTGTTTTTTGTTTATTTTATTAATATTTAGCAAGGTATATACTCTATTTTCATTCATTGTTTTGTATTTCATAGCTTATTTACTCGATGCTTTTTATAAATAACATGTTCTAAATAAAATTTTAATTGAAATGGTGTTACGTCAAACGACTCAACTTTGAACAATTTTCTATTACCGATTCGATTTGTTTGTTATAATACAAGGGATTATTCTAATAAAATTGACACGCAAACATGTTTGTTTGGGTAATATCATGGGTTAACGTTTTTTTTATAAATAATTTCTTGTTTAGAATGGACAAAAAAAGAGCATAATAATTTTTTCATGAAATTTTGAGTCTTCCTTGTATTATTTTTATAAATAAATATCATACATAGTAGTAAAATTGATTTTTCTTTATTGCAGATATTATATATATAGTATATGATCTTCTTCAGTATCAGCTCAACTCTGTCTGGCTCAAGAATTCCTGCAGCAGTGTACTTAATTACATAATATGGCTTCCAAACATGTGCAACACACTGATGATTGCAAGATTTCAATTACATATCTGTAAAAATAATAAACAAGGTTAATAAAATAATTTACTTTGACCACTATAATGATCATGGTTCAAAAATTTTCATGCTTGTGTTTTCTTTATATCCTATTTTTTCCAACAAAATATATAGTTTCAGAATTATCTGCTCTTAACATGTGAGTGAATTATCAAACGCACTACATAAATACCATGCATATTAATATGAAGCAGTATAAAAAGGTAAAACTAGTACTTTTATGTATATATGTTGTTTAGCTATCTTCATATTATAGTACAATGTGCTTTTAAATACTATTTATTGATTTAAATCTACTTTCAAAACCAACTCCAATATTTTTTTCATTTATTTAAATTTAAACATTTCATTATATACATTATAACAAAGTAATGTGTTATTGAGTCATGAATTAACTGAAGTTAAAACAAACTACCACTATGCCACATGGATCAGCATTAGTCGCTATGCAAAAACAATTGATTGGAGCAGAATATTAATAAAATCTAAAAAAATTTAATAGATGTTCTCTCTGCCCTATGATAAATATAATATGATATATAATAAATAGAATTTACAAAGCGCCGTTTAATGATACAAGATCACTCCAAGGGCGCTGTAGTTTATTTGTTGGCTCTACGAAACAAGGCAGTCTTTCGGCATGTCCAACGGACCATCGTCTTTTTATCGCTTTTCATCGTCTTTTAACGCTCGCAAAAATAAGTATGACATGCTGCAAATAAACAAAACGTGATTAGTATCCTCATTTTATATTATTATACTCAAAGAAAAACGTCATGTTTCATTGTTTGAAACGTCAAATTCATGAAATATTAAGCCTCCAAAGACCTAAGTCGAAATATTAACAACGAATGTATAAACAAGTCAAATACTAAAATAAATAATAAATTTGGTAAATAATATGTATGAATATTGTACAAGATAAATAATACACACCTTGTAAATGATTATGGATGAATTAATTACTGTAATTAGTCAATTTTACAATATCAAACTCGCGTGCATAGAAAATTCGTCGCGTGATTTGACAGGAGATAACTCTTATTCTACAAATAAATAAATAATTTTAACTCCGAGTATTTTATTGGGGTTAAGACAACGAAAGAAAATTCGCTTACAAAATACCAAAAATATACATACATTGGTGTTAACGAGCTAAATCCACAGATAAAATAGTACTTAACTCCTTTCTTCTCCTCTGGTGTTTATACAAAATCAGCCTGCTGTTGTGTGTACTGATAACATACCTCTTCAGAACGAGATAAAAAGTTACAGAGTCCTAAGAACTCGGAAATTTTGCACACACTGCACTAAAAAGGGCCAAATAAGGTGTATTTATTTATCTTTCTGTACATAATATAAACAAATATATTGTACACTGGCGGGCTTATTGCCATTTGGCAATTTCTTCCAACCAGATTACAAAGTATGACAAAGTTTGTGTATGTACAACAACAAAAGAACTGTGTGGAAACAGCAGAACTGATTTTTTTCAATTACAAGATCATCAATGTAACAGCAATGTTAGTGTGGTTGACTGTGAAAAATTGCCTACGGGCAATAAGTATATCACATTATGTAAATTCTTTTAAAAATATTTTATTATCATAGTTAGGTAGTCGACAAATGGTTTGCCATTAATTTATTGGAAGTACATCATTTTGGTGATAAGTCCAAAGTTGCTCATTCTGTGTTCAATGAGTCTAAAACGCAGTATTGCCAAAATTATAAATCTGAAATTTAAAACTTCACTTCTGATACAAAAAAGAAGAGTAAAATAAAAATATTTTCTGTAATATATAATATTTATTGTTTTGAACAGGTTATGTATGTTGTACCACAGGTCAAATCTCAGTATAACGAAGTTCACAAGACCACAGAAAATGTTTCGTTATATTGAATATTCCCTATAATGAATGCTAGTTTTTTATTATGTTTTTGTCCATTTTCACACAGTAAAAAAAAGTTTTAGAAACACCAAAGATAGGTAAAGATGCGTACTCATAAAAACTAAGACTAGCAATAGCTACAACACTAATGAAGTAGATTCTCATTTCAATCGAAAGAAAACATGAAAATTTTTACCTTTTCTTAATGAAAAAAATATTGTATATCACAGATTGGGTATTTGGTTTGATAAACTTACAGTATTTGTTCGTGTTTCATACATTCTGATCTGTAAATCATATTGCACCGCCTAGTGTCAAAAACAGACTGAGTTCGCATTAAATTGAAACATCAATCTAGAAAACAAATCCTTATTCTGAGATCGGCTTCGCTACAGTGAATTTTGGTTCAGTACATTTTGTATGAAAGTTTATCGGGGACAAATTAAGTATACATTATACTGATAATTTGTTACTTCGATATTTGTTATTCAGAGATTTAACCTGTGTTTAAAAAATATTAATCAAAAAAGTAAAAGCTATGAATTGTTCAGAGTTTATTAGGTGTATAATTTAATTCTCCATCCAATTCAATCCATGGTGTGTAACTTTAGGGCATATTGCTGTTATTCTGCATGGACTTCCTGTACCATCATATATATTCATTGGCATCATTATTACGCTACATTTGTTAGCTGAAATAAAACGATATATGTATAAACATTGAAACATGGAAATGGGTCAAGATTTTCCCATTTGAAAATGGATTGATTTACAAAATGGTTTCTCAGGTCAAATAATGAAAGTGAAAAAATAGTTAATAATGCATTTTAAAATAGTAAATAATTATTTCCCTTTATGCGGGACTAATGTTGCCAGTATAAATGAGAATCTCGTAAATTTAATCATAAGCGTTTAGGAAAAAGGGACATAATTGAGATAGTAACAAAAATATTGCAAAAATGCATTTAAAATGGAATTGGGTGAGAAAAAAACATTAAAAATGGAAAATACCCATTTTGCATTTCCATTTGAAATATAGCACATCTCTGATGACAATGATATAAAATACAGAGTACATACAAACAAACATGGTGCCTATATGTTTTGATGGGAGATAGGTAATTGATTGGATGCAGGTTTGAATCCTGCCTTGACTTGATTTTGTATATTTTCCATAATAAATTTATTTATGCCAAATTTTATCAGTTGAATTTTTTGTCGAAACATGTCCTAAAATTGTTTTATGGTGAATTTTCCATAATAAAGGTAGGTTCTTGGAGAAAATTCTAAATTGGCATTGGATTTGAGTGTCAAGAGTCGGTAGATATGGTTGCTGATGTCAGTAATAAAACTTGTATACTTACAAAGCAGTGCTCTGTCAATTTTGACATTTTCAAGTATGAACATATTTCTATTACAAAACACTTTATGTGATCCCATGTCAATTGATGATCCCGGATCAACTGATGGAGTATCAACTCCAACGCCGACTATGTTTTCAAATGTCGCCAGCCATTTCGCCACATCCTCACTCACTCCTGAAATTTAAAATTTAGAAAATTTAATTTTGGAAAAAAATGTTCTGAGGACTTATGTTTTCTCAAGTATAAAATAACTGAACGCCACACTAATATATCCTGACACATTTTTTGCCTCAATCATGTTCATGCCCTCCTATTATTCTTGTTCTCCTTTTATATTAAAGACCTTTGAGTCTGTTTTTAAGAGACTTGCTCCTCGTATGAAGTGGACTCCCATCTCTATTGTTCTGACTGTATATTTCCATCTTTCAAAATCCCATTTAGATCCAGGCTTCTTTTTCTCTGTTATACCCTACAATTCATTCCACTTTTCAGCTCTGAATATTAACCTATTTTTTCAGTCAGACGTTTATCATTCCTTCTTTCTATTTATTCTATCTTCATCCTTCTCATTTATTTCAACTTTACATTATATCTTCTAATATCTTCATTTCTTATCATAAGTTGTTTTAATTTCTACTGCGTTCATTTTACTTCTGCCATGTCCCCGCTTACATTATTGTTGGAACAACTTGCATTGTGTAGAGTGAAGATTACTGGGTCAGCCACTGAATCCGTCAGGCTGGGTCATGTTAACTGAATTAAAATCCAAACAACTGCAAACTGAATTGTAATAACAGATTAGTTCACCTACCTGGAAATTTAAGATTATTCTGTCCAGGATGACTAGTTCCTAAATACTTTACTGTATCATTGTAATATTGACTCCATCCAAATCTGAATATAATTGTGTACTTGAGTTTAGAGTTTAGTTGAAATAGATTTTCAAAATGAAACTTTTCAGCAATGAAGTCTGGATCGCCTTTCACTTGGTCGCTCAAGTCAACAAAATATACTAAAAAAATATCAACAAATTCAAAATGGAGTTTAATCAAGAATAAATTGTTGATTGGTATAACCCCCATGGGTATTTCGATATTTTTTCAAGGTTGGCAACGTCAATAAAATTCAGTTAGAGAGAAATATATCAGTATCAGTTCTAACTTAAACTTAAGTGTGTAGGTACACATAATAACAAAAAAATGAAGATGATTATAATGAGAGAAAATGAAGTTGATTGTAGGCACTTATAATTTTATTTGTGCAAGAGACAATTCATGATATTGCTATAAGGGGAAGTCCTACAGTCCAGTTGCAATTTCCGAAATTCTACAACGGATAGCGCTGAGACGGTTGTTACAATTCAAGTAATACGTTCTCACAAGCATACGCCTCGCTCAGCGGCGACATGCAAAGAGTATATAATACCTTACGGCGATATGTTTCGACAAGCTTCCTGTCAGTGCTAAGATTTGTGTTGAGCATAGTGGACTTGCGACAAACGATTAAAGTTCTGTGAGTGATTGCTATATTTTTGAGGACGAGTTCCAAAGAAGACAAACTTGGTATGTATTGAGTGTTTATATAACTATTATAAAATACATTTAAAATCAATCTTTATCCGCACAGTCTGATGCTGTGTCGAAATAATATTTTACCCCGTTCCCTACAGTACCGGCCACAAAATTGTCCCCCAGTACCGGCCACTATTCAAATTAATGTTTGGGTAATTTATTTTGTTTTTAGATACACCAAGATGCTAGGCAATGAAAACAATGGTGAGATGAAGAAAAAAAGGGCAGCTGGGATCCTGAAAATATGCGAAAAGCCGTGGAAAAGGTACTGAGTAATGAAATGAGTGTGCGTCAGGCCGCAGATCGTTATCATGTACCAATCTGTCCTTTGTGTCTTGAATCTCATGAAGAGGATTGGATACAATGTGGAAACTGTAAAACTTGGGTCCATGAGGCTTGTGCAAACGTATCAGAGATATCAAATCACTATATTTGCGATTATTGCCTTAAATAAATGTTGAAATTTTTGCTGGCCGGTACTGGAGGCCAATTTTTTTGAAGTTAATTTTTCTTTGTCTTGTAATTTTATTAATAAAGTTGATTATTTCTAAATATATCGATATTTGATTATTTTTATTTATAGTACAAGAGTTCCTTTACACATATCACTGGGTATTTTGCATGTAACCGAGAGGATTTTTATTTTATTATAAATAAACCTTAGGGTGACGGTACTGTAGGACTTCCCCCTACAGGTAGATTATGCAAAAAAAATGAAAACTCCCACTATGACTATTATGACTAATATTAAACTTTAGTCTTGAGCAAAAGTTTTGGTCTTTAATTTATTTTTACTTATTTGTTGTTAAATTTCCGGAATATACATATTACATAACATGATTACCTTTTAAATATACTTAAATGCATTCCAATTACGAATTTACACATGGAATATTACAATGTTTATGCTTGGTGCAAAAAGTATCAACAAATAAAATAAATGAATATCAACAAACTAATTAAACAATGAAGTAAGCGAGATGCAAAATGACATAAAATTACTTTTATACTAGTTGCATGTAACACATGAGATCCAACTGTCGATAGCGATAGTATGTATAGTTGAAGAATATGTACCAAACTACAAACCCATAAATACAAATTATTGTATATTGTCAGATATTTTGTTTTCTATACAACATAATATGTAGGTATGTATGTCAAGATAGGATAGTATGGAGGAAGGTCCTTTTTTCCTACCCAGAATATGAAAATAGCATGATGGTATGTATGTATGTTTGGAGATGAAGTATCAAACTATTAAGTCTTCTTACATATTGTGTATAGGCGACTGCCATACAAAATGTATGAAGCAATGTCGTCACTAAATTCAATTTTTAAAAAAATTGTTAAAAAAAAATTGTGATCTTCTACTACAATGCTTATATTTTTTATAGAAAATTAAATTATCTAGTTGGGGTGTTTCGGCTTTTTTCGATAATTGTAAAAGTTTTGGAAAAATAGGCAGTTAAACTCATAAATTTATCATAAAAAAAATACTTTTCTCAATAAAAAATGTTTGAGAAACCCTGGAATTTTTTTGAGAAAACCAATTTGAGATTTTGTATTTGTCTATGTTTCTACCAATTTTTAGCGTTCTAGCTTTTATGGTTTCTGAGATATATGGAAAAATAAAATAAAAATTCAAAAGTTGATAACCCCTGACCGAAACAAAAATTCAAAATTCCGAGTATAAAAGTTTTGTAGGCCTGTAACTGTTTATATATTCTGAAATTTAAGGCTCTGTAAATTGAGTGGATCAAAAGTTATAAGGGGGGGACGGACACACACACACACACAGACACACACACACACACAGACACACACACACACAGACACACAGACACACACACAGACACACGAAATGTTCTACTCCGAATTCTGAGTAAATCTGTGTATGGAACATATATGCTGCGAAGCCTCTAAGTTGGTGTTTTTTGACTTCAAAGTTGGAAAAGCCGTGAAAAAAGTAGACCTCTGCATACAATTCTCGCGTATCCTGGCTTGAAACATTGTCGATATGTTAAGAGAACAAAGTTCTCCTGAACAAATCGACAGTTGGATAAAACTAGTTGCATGTAACACATGAGATCCAACTGTCGATAGCGATAGTATGTATAGTTGAAGAATATGTACCAAACTATAAACCCATAAATACAAATTATTGAATATTTTCAGATATTTTGTTTTCTATGCAACATATGTAGGTATGTATGTCAAGATAGGATAGTATGGAGGAAGATCCTTTTTTCCTACCCAGAATATGAAAATAGCATGATGGTATGTATGTTTGTTTGGAGATGAAGTATCAAACTATTAAGTCTTCTTACATATTGTGTATAGGCGACTGCCATACAAAATGTATGAAGCGATGTCGTCACTAAATTCAATTTTTAAAAAAATTGTTAAAAAAAAATTGTGATCTTCTACTACAATGCTTATATTTTTTATAGAAAATTAAATTATCTAGTTGGGGTGTTTCGGCTTTTTTCGATAATTGTAAAAGTTTTGGAAAAATAGGCAGTTAAACTCATAAATTTATCATAAAAAAAATACTTTTCTCAATAAAAAATGTTTGAGAAACCCTGGAATTTTTTTGAGAAAACCAATTTGAGATTTTGTATTTGTCTATGTTTCTACCAATTTTTAGCGTTCTAGCTTTTATGGTTTCTGAGATATATGGAAAAATAAAATAAAAATTCAAAAGTTGATAACCCCTGACCGAAACAAAAATTCAAAATTCCGAGTATAAAAGTTTTGTAGGCCTGTAACTGTTTATATATTCTGAAATTTTAGGCTCTGTAAATTGAGTGGATCAAAAGTTATAAGGGGGGGACGGACACACACACACAGACACACACACACACACACACACAGACACACACACACACAGACACACACACACAGACACACAGACACACACACAGACACACGAAATGTTCTACTCCGAATTCTGAGTAAATCTGTGTATGGAACATATATGCTGCGAAGCCTCTAAGTTGGTGTTTTTTGACTTCAAAGTTGGAAAAGCCGTGAAAAAAGTAGACCTCTGCATACAATTCTCGCGTATCCTGGCTTGAAACATTGTCGATATGTTAAGAGAACAAAGTTCTCCTGAACAAATCGACAGTTGGATAAAACTAGTTGCATGTAACACATGAGATCCAACTGTCGATAGCGATAGTATGTATAGTTGAAGAATATGTACCAAACTATAAACCCATAAATACAAATTATTGAATATTTTCAGATATTTTGTTTTCTATGCAACATATGTAGGTATGTATGTCAAGATAGGATAGTATGGAGGAAGATCCTTTTTTCCTACCCAGAATATGAAAATAGCATGATGGTATGTATGTTTGTTTGGAGATGAAGTATCAAACTATTAAGTCTTCTTACATATTGTGTATAGGCGACTGCCATACAAAATGTATGAAGCGATGTCGTCACTAAATTGAATTTTTAAAAAAGTTGTTAAAAAAAAATTGAGATCTTCTACTACAATGTTAATATTTTTTATAGAAAATTAAATTATCTAGTTGGGGTGTTTCGGCTTTTTTCGATAATTGTAAAAGTTTTGGAAATATAGGCAGTTAAACTCATAAATTTATCATAAAAAAAATATTTTTCTTAATAAAAAATGTTTGAGAAACCCTGGAATTTTTTTGAAAAAACCAATTTGAGATTTTGTATTTGTCTATGTTTGTACCAATTTTCAGCGTTCTAGCTTTTATGGTTTCTGAGATATATGGAAAAATAAAATAAAAATTCAAAAGTTGATAACCCCTGACTGAAACAAAAATTCAAAATTCCGAGTATAAAAGTTTTGTAGGCCTGTAACTGTTTATATATTCTGAAATTTTAGGCTCTGTAAATTGAGCGGATCAAAAGTTATAAGGGGGGGACGGACACACAGACACACAGACACACACACACACAGACACACGAAATGTTCTACTCCGAATTCTGAGTAAATCCGTGTATGGAACATATATGCTGCGAAGCCTCTAAGTTGGTGTTTTTTGACTTCAAAGTTGGAAAAGCCGTGAAAAAAGTAGACCTCTCCATACAATTCTCGCGTATTCTGGCTTGATACATTGTCGATATGTTAAGAGAACAAAGTTCTCCTGAACAAATCGACAGTTGGATAAATCATAAAAAATAGAAAAATTAAGATGCACATTTTTCACAACTTACGTAAGCAATTTCACCATGTATAAATCCTCGCGTAAGATCAAGACCGCATGTGTCACTGCAAGACCAAGACCCGGCTTTGCAAGACTAATGTAAGATCCTTGCGGTCTCAAATTATATTACTAGTTGCATGTAACACATGAGATCCAACTGTCGATAGCGATAGTATGTATAGTTGAAGAATATGTACCAAACTATAAACCCATAGATACAAATTATTGAATATTTTCAGATATTTTGTTTTCTATACAACATATGTAGGTATGTATGTCAAGATAGGATAGTATGGAGGAAGATCCTTTTTCCTACCCAGAATATGCAAATTGCATGATGGTATGTATGTATGTTTGGAGATGAAGTAACAAACTATTAAGTCTTCTTACATATTGTGTATAGGCGACTGCCATACAAAATGTATGAAGCGATGTCGTCACTAAATTCAATTTTTAAAAAAATTGTTAAAAAAAAATTGAGATCTTCTACTACAATGTTAATATTTTTTATAGAAAATTAAATGATCTAGTTGGGGTGTTTCGGCTTTTTTCGATAATTGTAAAAGTTTTGGAAATATAGGCAGTTAAACTCATAAATTTATCATAAAAAAAATATTTTTCTTAATTAAAAATGTTTGAGAAACCCTGGAATTTTTTTGAAAAAACAAATTTGAGATTTTGTATTTGTCTATGTTTGTACCAATTTTCAGCGTTCTAGCGTTTATGGTTTCTGAGATATATGGAAAAATAAAATAAAAATTCAAAAGTTGATAACCCCTGACTGAAACAAAAATTCAAAATTCCGAGTATAAAAGTTTTGTAGGCCTGTAACTGTTTATATATTCTGAAATTTTAGGCTCTGTAAATTGAGCGGATCAAAAGTTATAAGGGGGGGACGGACACACAGACACACAGACACACAGACACACAGACACACACACACACAGACACACACACACACAGACACACGAAATGTTCTACTCCGAATTCTGAGTAAATCCGTGTATGGAACATATATGCTGCGAAGCCTCTAAGTTGGTGTTTTTTGACTTCAAAGTTGGAAAAGCCATGAAAAAAGTAGACCTCTCCATACAATTCTCGCGTATTCTGGCTTGATACATTGTCGATATGTTAAGAGAACAAAGTTCTCCTGAACAAATCGACAGTTGGATAAATTTATTTATTTTTAATTAAAAAGTAAGCAATTAACTATGACATGTATATCTATATATATAAAAATGGATGTACGTATATTTGTTTGTTTGTTGGTTTGTTTGTTTGTATGTTCCCGATGAACTCCTAAACCAACCATCCGATTGCGATGAAATTTTGGGAATTTGTTCAGCTTATTCAGGAGTAGGTTTATGCATTATAATTTTTTTATTTATTTATTCGATATCTCACAAAAAAATTAGAAAAAAAGGAATATAAGTGAAACTTAGTGGGTTTGTTCAGCGCGCACACGAGAAGTCTTATGAATTAAATTTATTTATTTATTTAATATCTAACACAAGAATTTTAAAAAAATATCTGTTTGGGATTGTCATTTAATATTAAGGATTCCATTAGCGCACATAAAAAAGCGTATTTGAAGTTAAATTCAATTATTTAACTTCTCGCCGAAAAGTTATTGAAAAATTATCTATTTTGTATTGAAAGATAATTTTAAATAAAAAAATAACATATAAATAAATCAAGGATCGAATAAATAAATACTTATATATTAAAAAAAAATACCATATAAATAAATAAATAAATCATTGATCGAATAAGTAAATAAATGAATAAAGAAATAAATGAGTAAATTCATAAATAAAAAAAAAATCAATATTTCCATATATAAAAATGGTATATAATATAAAACTGGTGTAGGTTCAAGTATATTTGTTTGCATAATTAAATAAAATTATAAATTTATGAATGAATAGGGACGGAAGGGAAAATATACGGAATTATAAATAGCGAATCTAGATATGAATGTTAAATAATAAAAAGGAAACATACCGATTCAACATTTGGATATATTTGGAGGTAAATAATTAAACAGGCAGGACAACGTCTGCCGGGTTTTACTAGTCTATATTATAAATTTGAATGTTTGTATGTATCTATGTATGTATGTGTTGAATGCGCTCCTAAACCGCTCATCCGATTGCGATGAAACTTTGGTGAACTGTCGAGAGTATACCAGGGATGGTTTCTGGATCAAAAAATTTTAACTTCTTCTTCTTCTTCGTCGAGTTTTAGGTCATTTTACCTATGAAGGTGAACTATCCTGGGAACCGTTCATCCGATTGCAATTAAACTTTGGTGAATTGTCGATCGTATGCCCGGGATGATTTCTGAATTTAAAATATTTTCTTCTTCTTCTTCTTCATCGGGTATCAGGTCATTTTACATATGAAGGTGGACTAACCTGAGAACCGTTCATCCGATTGCAATGAAACTTTGGTGAATTGTCGAGCGTATGACCGGGATAGTTTCAGGATTAAAAAATTTTTCTTCTTCTTCTTCTTCATCGGGTATCAGGTCATTTTACCTATGAAGGTGGACTATCCTGGGAACCGTTCATTCAATTTCAATGAAACTTTGATGAATTGTCGAGTGTATGCCCGGGATGGTTTCTGGATTAAAAAAAAATTCTTCTTCTTCTTCTTCATCGGGTATCAGGTCATTTTACCGATGAAGGTGGACTATCCTTGGAACCGTTCAATCAATTTCAATGAAACTTTGATGAATTGTCGAGCGTATGACCGGGACCTAAAGGGAGGGGAGGTAATGAAGGGACGGGAGTAACTGAAGGGACGGGAGTAACTGAAGGGACGGGAGTAACTGAAGGGACGGGAGTAACTGAAGGGACGGGAGTAACTGAAGGGACGGGAGTAACTGAAGGGACGGGAGTAACTGAAGGGACGGGAGTAACTGAAGGGACGGGAGTAACTGAAGGGACGGGAGTAACTGAAGGGACGGGAGTAACTGAAGGGACGGGAGTAACTGAAGGGACGGGAGTAACTGAAGGGACGGGAGTAACTGAAGGGACGGGAGTAACTGAAGGGACGGGAGTAACTGAAGGGACGGGAGTAACTGAAGGGACGGGAGTAACTGAAGGGACGGGAGTAACTGAAAGGACGGGAGTAACTGATGGGACGGGAGTAACTGAAGGGACGGGAGTAACTGAAGGGACGGGAGTAGCTGAAGGGACGGGAGTAGCTGAAGGGACGGGAGGTACTGAAGGGATGGGAGGTACTGAAGGGACGGGAAGTACTGAAGGGATGGGAGGTATTGAAGAGTCTGAAGCGACGGGTGGTTATGGAGGAAGATTTTAAATTATACAGGCAATACGAACTTTGCCGGGGGTTCACTAGTCTATATTATAAATTTGAATGTTTATATGTATCTATGTATGTATGTGTTGAATGCGCTCCTAAACCGCTCATCCGATTGCGATGAAACTTTGGTGAACTGTCGAGAGTATACCAGGGATGGTTTCTGGATCAAAAAATTTTAACTTCTTCTTCTTCTTCATCGAGTATTAGGTCATTTTACCTATGAAGGTGGACTATCCTGAGAACCATTTATCCGATTGCAATGAAACTTTGATGAATTGTCGAGTGTATGACCGGGATGGTTTCTGGATTAAAAAAAAATTCTTCTTTTTCTTCTTAATCGGGTATCAGGTCATTTTACCTATGAAGGTGGACTATCCTGAGAACCGTTCATCCGTTTGCAATGAAACTTTGGTGAATTGTCGAACGTATGACCGGGATAGTTTCTGGATTAAAAAATTTTTCTTCTTCTTCTTCTTCATCGGGTATCAGGTCATTTTACCTATGAAGGTGGACTATCCTGGGAACCGTTCATTCAATTTCAATGAAACTTTGATGAATTGTCGAGTGTATACCCGGGATGGTTTCTGGATTAAAAAAATTCTTCTTCTTCTTCTTCATCGGGTATCAGGTCATTTTACCGATGAAGGTGGACTATCCTGAGAACCGTTCATCCGATCGCAATGAAACTATGGTGAATTGTCGAGCGTATGACCGGGACCTTCTGAAGGGACGGGAGGTAATGAAGGGACGGGAGGTAATGAAGAGAATGGAGGTACTGAAAGGTCTGAAGGGACGGGAGTAACCGAAGGGACGGGAGTAACCGAAGGGACGGGAGTAACCGAAGGGACGGGAGTAACCGAAGGGACGGGAGTAACCGAAGGGACGGGAGTAACCGAAGGGACGGGAGTAACCGAAGGGACGGGAGTAACCGAAGGGACGGGAGTAGCCGAAGGGACGGGAGTAGCCGAAGGGACGGGAGTAGCCGAAGGGACGGGAGTAGCCGAAGGGACGGGAGTAGCCGAAGGGACGGGAGTAGCCGAAGGGACGGGAGTAGCCGAAGGGACGGGAGTAGCCGAAGGGACGGGAGTAGCCGAAGGGACGGGAGTAGCCGAAGGGACGGGAGTAACCGAAGGGACGGGAGTAACCGAAGGGACGGGAGTAACCGAAGGGACGGGAGTAACCGAAGGGACGGGAGTAACCGAAGGGACGGGAGTAACCGAAGGGACGGGAGTAACCGAAGGGACGGGAGTAACCGAAGGGACGGGAGTAACCGAAGGGACGGGAGTAACCGAAGGGACGGGAGGTACTGAAGGGACGGGAGGTACTGAAGGGATGGGAGGTATTGAAGAGTCTGAAGCGACGGGTGGTTATGGAGGACGATTTTTAATTATACAGGCAATACGAAGTTTGCCGGGTGTTCACTAGTCTATATTATAAATTTGAATGTTTGTATGTATCTATGTATGTGTTGAATGCGCTCCTAAACCGTTCATCCAATTGCAATGAAACTTTGGTGAATTGTCGAGAATATACCAGGGATGGTTTCTGGATCAAAAAATTTCTTCTTCTTCTTCATCCACCTTCATTTTACCTATGAAGGTGGATTATCCTGGGAACCGTTCATCCGATTGCAATGAAACTTTGATGAAATGTCGAGCGTATGCCCGGGATAATTTCTGGATTACAAAAATTCTTCTTCTTCTTCTTCTTCGGGTATTAGGTCATTTTACCTAATACTCTGGGAGAAGAAGCTTCAACTGTCCTTGCATCTCTTCGCAGGTCTTCCAGGACATTTTTTGGATTTAAACTTTTTTCTTCTTCTTCTTCTTCATTGTGTATTTGGTCATTTTACCTATGAAGGTGGAGTATTGTGGAAGAATAAGATGCAACTGTCCTTCCATCTCTTCGCAGGTTTTCCAGGACGGTTTCTGGATTCAAACTTTTTTCTTCTTCTTCTTATTTATCGTGTATTTGTTCATTTTACCTATGAAGTTGGAGAATCCTGGAAAAAGAAGGTCCAACTGTCCTTTCATCTCTTCGTAGGTCTTCCCAGTATTGTGTCGGGAATTAAACTTTTTCTTAACCTACTGAAGGGACGGGATGTAATGAAGGGAAGGGAGGTACTGGTGGGTCTGACGGGACGGGTGGTACTGAAGGGTCTGAAGGGACGGGAGGCACTGAAGGGACGGGAGGCACTGAAGGGACGGGAGGCACTGAAGGGACGGGAGGCACTGAAGGGACGGGAGGCACTGAAGGGACGGGAGGCACTGAAGGGACGGGAGGCACTGAAGGGACGGGAGGCACTGAAGGGACGGGAGGCACTGAAGGGACGGGAGGCACTGAAGGGACGGGAGGCACTGAAGGGACGGGAGGCACTGAAGGGACGGGAGGCACTGAAGGGACGGGAGGCACTGAAGGGACGGGAGGCACTGAAGGGACGGGAGGCACTGAAGGGACGGAAGGCACTGAAGGGACGGGAGGCACTGAAGGGACGGGAGGCACTGAAGGGACGGGAGGCACTGAAGGGACGGGAGGCACTGAAGGGACGGGAGGCACTGAAGGGACGGGAGGCACTGAAGGGACGGGAGGCACTGAAGGGACGGGAGGCACTGAAGGGAAGGGAGGCACTGAAGGGACGGGAGGCACTGAAGGGACGGGAGGCACTGAAGGGACGGGAGGCACTGAAGGGACGGGAGGCACTGAAGGGACGGGAGGCACTGAAGGGACGGGAGGCACTGAAGGGACGGGAGGCACTGAAGGGACGGGAGGCACTGAAGGGACGGGAGGTACTGAAGGGTCTGAAGCGACGGGTGGTTATGGACCATTTTTAATTATACAGGCAATACGAAGTTTGCCGGGGGTTCACTAGTAATATATAAAAATGGATGTACGTATATTTGTTTGTTTGTATGTGGCCGATGGACTCCCAAACCAACCATCCGATTGCGATGAAACTTTGGGAATTCGTTCAGCTCATTCCGGAGAAGGTTTATGCATTATAATTTATTTATTTATTTATTCGATGTCTCACAAAAAAAAATTGAAAAAAATAAAGTTGGTATTGAATTGATACCCGTCAACGGCAGACCATTCCGGCATTGAAGGTTCATCAGCATGCTCATGGCCGTGAAGAAAACAAAATATTGTGTGTGCGCAAGAAAACGGCAATAACAATACTTGTGACAATTTAAGATGATTTGTTGGTGATAATATTTTGGCTGTTCTCAATTTACATTTATTGTCCTCAATTTACATTATATTGAAAATTGACTTAAAAAAGTAAGATCGTCCTTCAGCATTCTTGTGAGTAGGGTATCACTGATGCAAGGAAAATACATATGTGCAACATAATCTTTTTTTTTATTTAAAAATACCTAGAATATTTTTTTTTGTAAAAGTTGCAAGACCAAGACTGAGTATGCAATACATAATATGACCGATATCGCACCTGTGAATTCAAGACCAAAATCAAGACCGAGGGTGCAAGATCAATACCACCCCGATCTTGATCTTAGTCTTGCATTTGAAATTTTAATAAATAAAATTTTAATTTAATAATATGATAGGTATATTTTGAAATTTCAAAATATAAAAAAAAAATCGTGGTAGTGGAAGTTACAATATTAGGTACATCAATAATCAATTTTGTGTTTTTTATGGAAAAATATGTACTCACAAGCTGTTATTAGATTCTCAAACGGTATTTGGCCTATAGTCCAACCCTTGTCGTTAAAGTGATATGGTGCGTCCATGTGAGTTCCTCCATGTTCTGCAGCACAAAATTCAAATGCAGAATACCTGAAATAACAAAGGTAGAGAATTTAGATTATTGCAATTCAGAATACATATTCAAGAAATTGATAGTAATAATTCAACAGCTCAACGAAAAAATTATGACGGTATATCACACTTAGAAACTAAATAAGACAAATTTGGCACCTATATCAATTATGACGATATATCACACTGAGAAACTAAATAAGATAAATTTGGCATCTCTATCAATTTTCATTTAATTCAATTTAAAAGTTGTCATCTGCATTGCGGAAGAATTAGTTGCTTCAAACCGTTCAGGTTTTGCATACAAAGCGAATAGTAATAAAATAAAAAATGTTTGAAATGTGATAGACTGCGAAAATATTGATAATTTCATATATATCATATACATGATATTATCAATATACATAGGTACAGTACGAAATGGATGAATAAAACGATTTCCTGCATCATTAATATTATTTGTAAAATAAATAGAAGAGGACCTAAATGAAAACCTTGAGGAATTCCTGAAGAAAAGTAATTTCTACAGAAAAGGATTCAGAATCGATGCGCACTTAAATTATTTAAAATATTAGTTCTTTTGATTTATCAAAATAGAATATCAATAATTATAAGAATGTAACAATCGTAGTTTCCAGATTTCGAAGCATTCAATTTTTTAAGGATTTATGTAGAGAATTAGAGAACATATCTTACTCATCCTTTAAAAAGTTTGAAATAATTTTATCTTACCAGATTCCAGTTTCACTTTTTCCGACGAACTTCTTTGAGAATTCGAACATTTTTTCACCCGGCCAATAAACCGTGCGATTGTCAAAGGGATGCGACAAGTCGACGTATTCCAAAGTCCCGCTCAGGAGCAAGTCGTTTACGTTGACGACATCTCCTCGTTGTGGGGGAATAACAATTGACAGAATCACCACTAGTAAAACGACTCTTGAACCTTCCATGGCTGATGTGAGAGGTTTACTGAATTCAGCATTAAAGATTTTAGGTATATGTTATTAAGTAATTGACATTGATGTCCCCCAAAAAATGGAAACCGGTCAGTGATTGCACAATTTAGTATTCGCAGTTATTTATTGCTTGGCCGATTTATGAGATCGTTTTATTGTATAAATTCATGGTGAGAATTCCCCAAGGGCGC
The DNA here is from genome assembly GCA_963576475.1 of Molanna angustata. NCBI lineage: Eukaryota > Metazoa > Arthropoda > Insecta > Trichoptera > Molannidae > Molanna > Molanna angustata. Next base: position 4,018,267 of record OY754965.1, read on the forward strand.
CATTGTATTTTTTCAACGATTTGTAGAAAGTATTAACATACATATCTAATTAAAACAGATCGTGAGTATTGAATGATTTAGCCAAAAAATTGGATCATTGAGTGATATTTACATCTAAAAAGTGATATATAGATGGGTCAGTGACAGAGTGGGCATCACGCTCTTTTAGTAATCCAGTGATGGCGAGTTTGAAACCCTAGCTGCCTCAGTGCCTCGGCCGATTTCGTTTGACTATAGTGTACTAGCATTTATGTTTAATTTGACTATAGTGAATTTATGCAAAAAAAAACCACATACTTATTGATAACCTGCGTCTTATTGATGTGGAAACATATACAGTGGAATCGGTTGACTCTTTTTGTTATCTAGGCGCTATCGTAACCCACGAAAATTATTCCAGCACTGAAATTAAGGCAAGACTGGCCACTGGTAATAGGTGCTATTTGGTTTAATAAAAATCCTGATATATAAAACTCTTCTCAGACCTGTCGTTGCGTATGGAGCTGAATGCTGGGTTTTAACAAAAAGAGACGAAAGAGAAAATATATGGTCTTTGGAGGATACGATATAATCACGAACTACAGGCATTATAATATGAAGAACTCAACATTGTACAAGACATAAAAGTACGTAGACTGCAGTGGTTGGGACATGTCAGCCGGCTGAATGATGATCGTATCCCCAAAAAGGTTCTTAATACCAATCCAGAGGGCAGAAGAAGTAGAGGCAGGCCCAAGCTAAGATGGCTGGATTGCACAAAATACGACATAAGGGCGATCAGAATAACAAAATGGAGGAAAGTGGCGAAGGACAGGGACGGTTGGAGAAGGATTCTGGAAGAGGCCAGGGCCCACACAGAAGAAGAAGAATCTTCAATCATAATTCAACCTCTCCTTTCATAATTCAATCTTAAGAATAGCAAAATAAATCATAAAATGAATTAATTAGACATTCCATTAAAATTTTAAAATGATTGTAAGATAACTAAACAATTTATGAATCATTTTTATTATTGTGAGTATTATCTTTCAATTTGAATAGTAATAAAATTGTGAAATGAAAGATTAAAATTACCAAAAGTTACGGTAGTCGATCCCTTCATGTTTTTTCGTAAAAGAGAACTTTCTTGCTCCAGGCCAATATACAGTGTGGTTGTTGAATGGATGTGACAGGTCAATGTTTTCTAATGTTCCGCTCAGGAGCAAATCGTTGACGTTGACAATGTTTCCCTCAGTAATTGGGAGAACAATTGACAAAACAGCTGTGAGCAATAACAACACTACACTATGACCTCTCATATCTAATGCGTTACGGTGACTGACTGATTTATCTTTAAATGAGACTGAATTGTTTATAAGAATTATAGTGATGTTCTTTATCAATAAACACGTCAAGTTCAAAGACCGAAAACGCTCATTGATTGAGAAATGAATTGTTCTTCTTTTTCTTTAGACAGCCGTCTCTATCCACTGCTGGACATAGGCCTCCTTCATGCCCAGTATCTTTCCTTCTGCATCCAGTCACCAGCAATGACTGGATGAGGAATGACTACATCACGTTAAGGGGGCATGTAAACTTGAAATTAAATATGTTAAATAGTGTGTTTCTAAAAAATACCTTAGGTATTTATATACCTAATTTCTCTAGTGAACGTTCGTCAGAAGTTGAAATTCAGCATGAATTCCCCTAAAAGAATATTAAAAATATCTATTTCACAAATTTTTAACATCTCAATAGAGACGAAGTTGGAATATTATGGAAGAACCAGGAACTCAAGGCACCTACAGGGCTTACGATCTGTCATCGGCTGGTTTACGTGATCACTTTAAGCGCTGGCGCAACGTTCGCCAATTATGTTACAAACTCTTGACAGGGAAGTAAGTCTAACGTTTGCGTATATGCAACTTTTAAAAATGTTTTTGATGTTGCATTTTTTTATACTACTCCATAAATATGTGTTGTAGAGAAATAAATAATTTTATATGCTAAAAGAGTGCATAAAATCAAAGTGAATGACCGTTAAAGTTATCCTTACTAACACACACGTAACCGCCTCTTGCATTATGAAGATCAAGAGGCGGTTTTAATATATCATATTTTTATTTTATCTTGGGAAATGATTATTTTATGGTTCAATTTTTTTCGTAAAAGTAACTAATTCCGATCCAACTGTATTGTCATAATCTGTGGCTCTACAACATAGGTCGGATCTTAGCCTCCTGTAGAGTTCGTCTCCATCCTTCATCGTCCTATGCAACTCCTTTCAACCACCGAAACTTCGGCCTTCCAGCTCTCCTTCTCTCCCCTGGTGCTCCATTCGAAATCCCTTTTTGGATGTTGCCATCGCCCATTCTTTGTATATGTTCGGCCCACCTAAGTCTCCCAATCATTATCTCTCTGGAGATGATGGAATCTTTGTAAAGATCATAGAGCTCCTGGTTGAATCTGATTCCCCATTCTACACTGTCCCAAATTGGACCATATATCCTCCGCAGCACCTTCCTTTCGAAAGCCTCGAGAGCTCACAAAATCCATACAAGATTTCAAGAGATTTATTCGGGACCCTTACCATTTTAGTTTTCTTGGTTAGTATGTAGGTACCTATGAATAATTTTGTATTTTTGTAAATGTAAACCTGTTATTTGTTTCTTCGATTAAACTTTCATTGAATAAATATTGTCTCTTTTGGTATGTATAAAAAATATTTTGATTTACCATAAGCAAATAAATAATAGATCGGTTTTTGACTGTGGTAGAACAGTAAAATGTATTTATAATTTTATTTCGTAATCAATAAATAAATCAAATATGCAATATAGGTACCTAAATTGAAAATAGAAACTAAAACGATTAATTTTATTTGATTTTTCAACTATATTATATAGTTTTATTAGATTAACCTCTTGCTGAGATAGAAAATCTATTTAAAAACAAAAAAATGCCTAAAATGAAATAAATATTATCAAAATATACAATATTAAAAATAATATAAATAAAGATGTTTTTAAAACAAAGTATGTCCCATAAGTTTTGGACAAATGGCGTTGATGCGACATGGAGCTGCTGTTTGGTCTTCAAACTTCACCGGCATAATCATTATGGCACATTGGGTTCCTAAAAATACAAAGACAAGGACAATTATTATATGTGTAGTAATTGACATAGTGAATAAATGATGGTTTGAATTTGATGAATTTTATATGCAATATCTAAATCAGTCGATAATCTTCTTTTTTCTTTGTACCATATCACTGCTGAGAAAGCATCTCTATCCGCTGCCGTACGGAACAATTCGCCGACGTCTCTGATGCCGGTCATCTCACGAATGTTGCGGAGCCATGACATCTGACGTCTTCCTATTCCTCGGTGTCCCTCTATTTTACCCTTAATAATCACTTTGAACAGTCTGTACTTTATACCTCACAAAATGTGACCCAAATATGATATTTTTCGTCGCTTTATTGTGTCACCAAGCTCGCGCTCGACATTTGCTCTCCCGAGTACCTCCACATTTGATACTTTATCGACCCAGAAATTTTCAGCATGCGACGATGGAGCCACATTTCAGCCTCCAGGCGGTGAAGCATATTGACCTTAATGGTCCAGGTTTCAACTCCATATATAAGTACGGACCATAAGTAGCACTTCACTAGGCGCTGCCTTATTTTAAGGTTTAAGCTACCGTCGCAAAACAGTGTCTTCATTCTCAAAAACATCTATATAATTTCATATTTACCAAGATTGGTAAAAAAATGTTTTATTTCGCCCGGTATAAAGTGTCTGCAATTAAGAATTAAAGAGATCAAGGATGTACTGTCAATCCGAAAGCAAAAAATATTGGCGAATTGTTATTTTACACATATGGTATCAATATGAAGTTCATCGGCCTTTTAGTAGAAGTGGAGAGTGAAAATAAATAATAGATAACTTACTGGGTAAATCTTTGTCAATGTTGACATTTTCAACAATGAATATTTTGTGGTTGGCAAAGACGGATCTGGCGCGTCCTCTGTGATCCGATCCTGGATCTACAGATGGTGTGTCAACTGCCACTCCAATCAGGTAACGGTTTGCAGATATCCACTGAGCAACGTCCTCGCTGATACCTAATGAATAATTATAATTTATATTGAAATCTACAACTTTTCATGTCTTCGTGGCCAAGTTAATTACATATCTTGCTTCTGAGCCAATAGTCCTGAGCTGGATTTCTGGGAGAGACACAGTTAATTAATCAACTGAATGTTTTCAGTAGGTACACGGATTTGTGAGACGCATCATATTGTAAATCTTTGGAAGTGGAAAGAAAAGCGTTAAGTAGGTACATTAGATACTGAGATAAAATTTACAAACTATCAGGCTCACGACTCACGATGAACCAATACGAAAAAGTTTTTACTCTTTGGTTTTTAGAATGTACATACCAGGATATTTATACTGACTGACGTGACTCCCTCCGAGATATTTTTCTTTATTGCCAAAGTGTTGACTCCAACCGAATCTGAAGAGAACTGTGAAGTTCCTCCTTTCGTCCCCGTGAAACAGATAGTCCATGTGTCGTTTCTCCAAGACAAAATCAGGATTTCCAGCCACATAGTTGTTCAAGTCGACGACAATAACTGGAAATGTTTTTGAAAATTGAACTATACATAGAAAAAAATGTTCTTCAAGCACTCGAAGTTTTAATTTTTCCTGCCAAATATACCTACTCTTATACTCCCAGGATAGAAATAATGATATCAATTCTTAAAGATCGAATGCGTTCATATGCTTTTTTCCGGTGTGCAAGTCCAGGCATAATTCGCAGCCTCAGTTTTGGGTGGTGGTCTATTGGATGTGAACACAACTCTTCAGGAAGTTTTATTATTTAGGTATTTATCGTAACCAAAATATGATCATATATTCAGGTCGAGGGCTCCAAGCCAGTCCACAAATACAGGCGTTAGCTCGCTAATATCTTTGGGTCCTCATATGCACGGACGTTGCATTCCTCCAAAATATGTTGCATCGTTTGGGAGGGATCGCATTGAGCGGATGAAACAATGCCCCACTTTGCCACGAGGTAGTTACCTACAGCGTCCATGTCCAGTGCGGAATCTAATGGGGTCTAAGGCTGGGTTGTTTCAACAAAAGTAACGGTAATAGTATATGTAATATTAAAATACTTTGATTTCGTGAAATTGTTCAAAAATGCGTTGTTTGACGGCATTAGATTTCAATGAAACAACCTATGGAAACAATCAAATCTTTTGAATAATTTTATGAAATAGAAGTATTTTAACTATACTTTTACTTTAATCTTGGTTCGAGAAACACAGCCTAAGCGAGTATTAGATATGAAAAATTAAAAAAAAATCCAATGATTACCTACCTACTTTAGTCTATAATCGATTAAGTAGATTAAACACGCCGAACAAGCACATAGTACACAGCACACACACACACAGATACATAAATCTTTCAGAATACAATCTCAGTATGACTAGTTAATAGATAATCTGCAATAAAAGAAATATCCTATTAAATTGCTAATTCATTGTTCTCCACTATATTATACCCTTGGGGTAGTCAGGATTAAAAAGCTGATATTTACTGATTATAAATATTACTAATTTAAGCTTGAATAAATTAATTTATTCTGGAATGATCTATCTATTATATTTAATATCCATACCTACATGTTTTTTTCTGGTCGCAGATTTCATAGTCTGCTCACTGCTACTAGTAATGATTAAAAGTTTTGCAGTCTTGCAGTGTTGTTCTTTGCTCTTCACTACTCTGAATACCTCAGCTAATGCAGCTCGTTAAGGAGTTTTGTTATGTGTTTGAACAAAGAACTGGTTTTAATAATAATTTCATGTTATTTACGTGGTGTGATTAAGTTCCTGTATGGTATCATTCCAACTGCCCATTGTCCCTCTGCGTAGTTGAATGGTGCGTTAATCTTTGTTCCTCCAAATTCTGACTTGCAAGAATCATCCGGAGTGAACCTATACAAAGAAATTTATATTTATTTATGACATTTTGTTTTATACTTACTTACTTAATTTACTTTTTGTATGGCTACGGCTTTTCCTGCACCTTTTGCTGTCATCGAGTATTTTCCTTCTACACTCTTAGCTTCTGTTCGCCCAGCCACTTCACAGCCTCTGGAGTCGCCCTATGGATGTCCATCCAGTATGCTTCATACCTCCGTATCGGACACATCAATACAGACGAAGATGGAATATTAAGGGAGAACCGGATAATCAAGGCATCTACAGGGCTTACGACCTATCATCGGTCGGAAGCCCATTAAACTTTTTTATAACGCTCTTTATTGAGAAATTGGGTCGTTAACAATGAAAGTCACAGTTCTTACACACGAGGTAACAATGCTTTCGCATAAATGTCACCCCTGAACTGCGCCAGAACTTTTTCATTTTTGGCTTGTTTACCTATTTGTACCAATGTGTATGTAAATTGAATATTTTTTAATAGTTGCATATACGATTTTTTTTTTATTATTGAAACCAAACAAAATATAACAATATACAAACAATAAAAATAATAAAAAAAGTACAATTTAAATAAGTTATATGAAACATTTTTTATAGTATTATTTGGTATACACCACCTCACTAGGCTGAGCCTGTACCGAGGTGGCAGAATTTTATAGTATTATTTGGTATACACCACCTCACTAGGCTGAGCCTGTACCGAGGTGGCAGAATTTTATAGTATTATTTGGTATACACCACCTCACTAGGCTGAGCCTGTACCGAGGTGGCAGAATTTTATAGTATTATTTGGTATACACCACCTCACTAGGCTGAGCCTGTACCGAGGTGGCAGAATTTTATAGTATTATTTGGTATACACCACCTCACTAGGCTGAGCCTGTACCGAGGTGGCAGAAATTTATAGTATTATTTGGTATACACCACCACACTAGGCTGAGCCTGTACCGAGGTGGCAGAATTTTATAGTATTATTTGGTATACACCACCTCACTAGGCTGAGCCTGTACCGAGGTGGCAGAATTTTATAGTATTATTTGGTATACACCACCTCACTAGGCTGAGCCTGTACCGAGGTGGCAGAATTTTATAGTATTATTTGGTATACACCACCTCACTAGGCTGAGCCTGTACCGAGGTGGCAGAATTTTATAGTATTATTTGGTATACACCACCTCACTAGGCTGAGCCTGTACCGAGGTGGCAGAATTTTATAGTATTATTTGGTATACACCACCTCACTAGGCTGAGCCTGTACCGAGGTGGCAGAATTTTATAGTATTATTTGGTATACACAACCTCACTAGGCTGAGCCTGTACCGAGGTGGCAGAATTTTATAGTATTATTTGGTATACACCACCTCACTAGGCTGAGCCTGTACCGAGGTGGCAGAAGTTTTCCCGGTTTTCCTTTAATATTCCTACTACGTCTATTGAGATATTAAAAAAATTGTCATAAAAATATCATTGGCTCCAAGAAATGAAAAAAACGTTTGCATATATGCAACTTGTATGAAATATTCGATAATTTAGCTACCTATTCCAACTGTTGATCCGTTCGAGAGAATGTAATTATCTTGAAGGAAGAGGCAGTGTAAAGCCAAGACGCGTGTATGAAGGAACATTTTGTATGATGTAGTGGACTTTTTGCGTGACAAAAACACCAACTTCGTAGGAAAAAAACGGCAACAACAACAACTTCAACTTTCAGGCTTCTTAGCATATATGTATGTTCTATACATGGATGAATTCAGAATTCGAAGTAGAACATTTTGTGTGGTGTCTGTCTGTGTCCCCCCCCCTTATAACTTTTGATCCGCTCAATTAACAGAGCCCGAAATTTCAGAATCTATTAATATTTATAGGCCTACGAAACTTTTGAATTTTTACTTTATTTTTTCATTTATCTCAGAAACCATAAAAGCTAAAACTCCGAAAATTGGTATAAATATAGACAAATACAACATCACAAATTGTTTTTCTCGAAAAAATCACAGAGTTTCTCAAACATTTTTTACTAATGAAATGAAATGAAAAAAAAAATGAAATGAATTGAAACAAAAAGAAGAAAACAATCAAAAAGCACATAAAAAGGAACATGAAAGCTAGGAAGTTTAGGACAGGCTAAATAATGGATATGAATGGGAAAATTAGGAAAAGAAGATAATCATTGAGAAAGCCTCTACATACTCTTAAAAATACATATCTAATGTGATTATTTTCGGAATAGGTCTTTCATGCATCAGATAGTTTATAATTTGCGTCTATATTTGAATACGGAAATAAATTCATTTTGAATCATGATTAGTACATTAATATATTATGATTCAATATTTTTTTAAGTAAGTTTTTAAGTAAGTAATGAAAAAATTGGCAATATCTGAAATGTTTTTTTTAACATGGCAATGTTTGTGATCTATTGCATTGACTTTTGGTGTTGTTCAGATCTGAGATATATTTTTTATTTAAACTAATAGTGCTATGCCATCTTGTAAAAATTGGTCAATCAAAACAACATTAGTAACGTACCTACCTTTTATTTTTTATCATTAGATTTTAATTTAGATACAAATAACTAGATGTTGTTGGTAGTGTTTGATTCATTCCAATTATTGTTCATACTAAACGAGTTAAGAAATATACTCAACATTGAACATTTATCAAAATTTGAATTCGAAATTATTAGTCATCTTATATATATCTTAAAAATATGAAATTGCATGCAATCACCCTGAATTTACCAAATCCTCAATTAGATTCCGAAAAAAATCGCGGAGGTAAGATCTATTTAAATTATAAAATTGAGTATAGTTGTTATTTGTACTCTGCGATGGAAAAAAATAAATTTTTGTAAATTTAGAATCAGAGCAAAATAATTTGTAAACATAATGTTTTAATTAATTCTGTAAAGTCCATAATCTGTAGTCTAACACCCGTATTCAAAGACAAATATGAGGACGCTTCGAGCCTTAGGCCTTCTCAATCCTCATATATGTCTCTGAATACTCTTCATACTCAAATAAGATCCAAATTTCGAATTTACGTTTAGAACATAGAATTATGTACTTTTACGATAAAAATATCTATCTACTGTACTGCATTTTTCTCCTCTACAAGGTTAGGTTCATAGCGAAAAAATCATAATTTGAATCTGATTTACAGAAGTGTAAGGTCACTGATTAAATAGTTATTATAACATTAAATTGCATAGTTCTTTGATTATTTTTGAAATTAGAATAAAAAATCCAACTCGGAAATATCATTATTTTCGTTTTGAAATAAATAAATGTGATTTAAATATGGAATTAAACCAACTTGAATCATATTTGAAATTAGAATACAAATCCAACTCAGAAATGTCATTATTTTCGTTTTGAAATGAATATATGTGATTTAAATATGGAATTAAACCAACTTGAATTATATTTGAAATATTAGAATACAAATCCAACTCAGAAATGTCATAATTTTCGTTTTGAAATAAATAAATGTGATTTAAGTATGGAATTAAACCAACTTGAATTATATTTGAAAATTAGAATACAAATCCAACTCAGAAATGTCATAATTTTCGTTTTGAAATAAATAAATGGTATTTAAATATGGAATTAAACCAACTTGTATTAACCTACCACGATCCAGCCATCCTAGTTCCTCCTGATTCCTTAGAAAATGATATTTGTTTTGTTCCCGGAATACAAAACGTGTCATTGTCAAATGGGTGTGACAGATCGTTGAATTCCAGAGCACCACTAAACAGAAATTCGTTGACGTCAATCAATTTGACAACTTTTTTACAGTTGATCAACAGCGGAAGAATCAACAAAAGTGACAGTTGTTGACGACGCATCTTGAAGATAAATACACACTGACTACGTATTTTGCTAATAGGTATATAGAAATTGTAAAGGTGTCAATATACTGCTCAGTTTTTGATCTTCAAAGACTCATTTAATTCTCAAAACTACTTGCATACATACCTAATTCTTACTTCCGATGGACGTACAACGTTCAGATTCAATAGTACTTTTGGTTCTCTACTGATACTTGAAGTTGGGACTTGTTGCATATTTTTGGAAAAAAATGAATTATTTTGGATGAGTGAAATTTCTCGATTTTTCCAAACTAAATAATATTCGTTTTGTTGCGGGTAGAGAATTTTATTATTAACAACATACATCCGATAAAATTAACTATTAAAGCGCGGCTGACAGGTCTCCGGAAATTGACAACATTTACTCACTTTCAAATTAAGTGTTGGCGCGCGACACACTAGAACAACACGTACTAATGCACTTAAAATGACATACTTATTATAACTACTGCGTTCTACGTATTGTAACAACAAATAATTATTTTTAAACCATTAAACTTGAGGCAGAAAAAATAAAAAAAATGACTAATTTGAAATATTTGACCTCTGGAAGAGGTTAAAAGGATTTTATTTATTTATTTTACATATTATGTTCCAATACACATAAAAATATAATTCACAAGTAGATATAGTAATTTTACAATAGTTTTTTTTGCAAGTAGTATTGTATAGGTATTTTTATATTATTTTTTAGATAAACAGTATCCAAATAAGCATCTTTTAGACCCCTTTCATATGTGGATTCTCAGCCTTCATATGTGGTATAGCCTCCTGAAGAATAGATTTTATAAGCTTTTTTTTGTTTGATTTTAAAAATCCCAAAAAAAATAAAATTATTAAAAATATACTTGACTCGGACGTATGTAATGTAGTAATACCTGAGAGCTTCAGCGTTATATACGGGCCAGTATATAACAATTTTACAAGAGCAATAGGTTTTGATCTAAGGAGACTTAAATCTCCTGCTGTGTAAACAGACCTCAAGAGTCAAAGTTGATGATCAAGTGAGCTCAGTACGTGTCATTTGAACGATAAAGACTACTGATCAATTCATTTAAAATATGTTTGTATTACATAATATAACGTTGAATAGATCATAATGTAAGGTGACAATCATTTTGGACAACAAAAATATATCATGAGGCGTTGCGCCCCTTTCGCTATGTCCCTTTTAAACAATATTTTTAATAAAATTAATATTTTTTTAATCTTTTTATATATCTAAATTATCAAATTAACATTAATTCACCAATATTGTTACAGCTGTTTCAGTTAAAATATATTTTTGTGTTTTTTTTTCATTATACAAACACAGGGATGTTTTTTTTAAACGTTTATTGAAGACAATTATTATTTAGGTACATTATATTAAATTAAAAAATAGTTTTTAATAAACATTTTTTTTTCAGTTTTTACATTCTACTTAGAATTAAACAAATATACATTCGAAAATGAAAATAATATAATTCTATTTATTTAATTTGTTCTGTAATTCTGTAGTACTAAAATTGTATAGCGGTGATAGCCCAGCGGTAAGGTTGTCGCCTCACATGCGTGAGGTCGACGGTTCGAATCCGGGCGGGGCACGCACCTATGGATTTTTAAAAAAATCTATGTGCGGATTTATATCACCAGCTATGTGTAGCCATGATCCAATTTGTCTGGTTCCCCTTTCTAAGGGTTACGAAGGTCAGATGGCTTCAATGTAATAACCGGACTCGCCAATTCCAGGATCATGGTCAAAGCGTACCCCGATAGAAACGGAGCAAAAGCGCTAAGGGGGGGGGGGGGGGAAGTTCTGTAATACTGCCAAAATATATTCTTTTTAATAATTTTAAATAATTCAATAGTTTAAATAGTTTAATAATTCTGAAAGTATACAGTTTTATTTATTAAATTTTTCGATGTACCCACACATGAAATTGATAAAAAATAATATTTTTTCGTGTACTTAAATAACTACAATGCAATTAGTTTTAAAAAAATAAGTGACAAGTGAAGCTACATTATATACAAAAAGATTTGGCATGTATTTGTGAAAATGAATATAATGTCTTCGAAAAACTTTGCTGATGCAAAATTTTTGAAAACCATCCGATTCTTATGTGTTCTTCTTAAATCTATACAAATCTAATTACAATTTTCTTTCCTTCACCTACGTTTTATTCTCAGATGTATCCATTAACAAATCCAAAAGAAAATACTAACGAAAATTCTTCCTCACATATAATTTTAACTTAAATTATAGATGATATTGAAACACGCTTATTTACATTTTTTGTAAAAAAAATAAACTTATACTAAGTACCTACAATTCTAATTAATCATTCATGTTATGGCAATCAATTCTAAAATAAATAATTAATTTACAAACAAATATAAATGAATTTAAATTAATACAAAATTAACGATCTATAGATTTCAAAATATAATTACTAAGACATTAATATTGCACTATTTTCTGATTATTTTTTTTTACCAGAAATCTTTGTTAAATCATCTTATATTTTTAAATTATCACGTGTTTATTTTTTGTCAATTTTTCAAATTATTTTATCATATTTATTTTGCGAGTATGTTCTTTGCAATAGCATAATATTATGATACGTTGTATTGACACATGAATGTGACGAGATCTTAGTATTAAAAATAAGGAAGCTAAAATTTATGACAAATGTTTTCAATATAACCCTGAAGGAATATCCGTTAGTTTAGCCACACCGCTCATATTGCTAGCAGCACTTCTAGTTCCATTTGACGTCAAACCACCAGAGAAGGTTTTACCAATGTGCGAGATGCTCGTAAGTCTGGTGTTGAAGTTCTTTGAGTTTCCCTTGGGACAGTTCTGTCCTGAGTACAAACCCGCGTTTGTTCGTCCAGTTTTGATGATGAAAGATGTGTTTGTTCCGTTATTGCTGGAGTGCTGTTCGAACGAGTTGTTGCTCACCCTCGAAGATGGAAAGTAGAGACGATGCGAACTCTCCGAAGATTGGTGTCCCATTTCGTAGCTGTCTTGGTTCGTTTTGTTGCCAGATCCCCTGGAGTCAAGTCTACTCCTGTTGCTCTTGGTCACTCTTCGTTTGCTCGGACTTCTTACGATGATGTTGTCGGAAGAGTCTCTTGAGATGTCCATGTTGGAATGCATCTGAACGAGTTTGTCGGTCCAATGTCTATTATTTGTGTTTTCGGACGTCAATATTATATCGACCATCGAGTCGAGCCCTTCGTCTATCCGATCTAAGCTTTTTGTAAGTTTTTTTGCTTCTAACAGAGCATTTAAGTCTTCTTGTTGTTTCGGTTTTGAAGTATGGTATTGGTCCATATTGTTTTCGTTCTTTTTTCCATACGAGGAATTGATGGTGTCACTTAAAATGTACAAATCATTGTAGCTGTCATGACCTATTTTGACTTCGTCCACACTGACAATCCCAACCTGCTGTTCAATTCTTTTAAATGATTCTGTTCTTTTTATCGATTGCCTTCTACAAATATCTTCACCGGGACGTGTTCTAGACTTCCTTGCGTGTTCTCGTTTTTCTGCTATGATGGCTCTCTCCCTCGCATCCATTATTGTGTTCAAAAGAGATCTGTTGTTCGTTTTGATGAAAACTTCTTGTTTTTTCTTTTCTGGTTGTATCGGTACTTGTGGTTGACATCTTGATGCACTCAATAATGAATCAGATCCTTCGTCACTGGAATAATAATGTTGCTCATCATCAAATGGCATGTCAGTTTTGTTATTGCAGATAACTCCTTGTTGGGCCGATGGGATAAAAAGATGAACCAAACTTTTCGATTTTCTCGGCGGCTGTGGAAGGATTTTTACTGGAATGATTTCAGAATCGGAGTCCAAACTAAGCTTTGATCGAGATTTGTAATCTGTTCCATCAGTTATGATTATATTGTGTTTTGTGCTAGTGATGGAATCTTTCTTTTCTAAGTCACTATGATTTCTTGGTTCGATTGCCTTTATAGATACGTTCATTTCTGATTCTTGTTTATACTTTGATAATTTTTCATCGGCAAGTATTTTTTCTTTTGCATATTGTTCCGACTCAGCATCGTTGATAATATTTCTTAGTTCCTCGATAACTTCTTCGATAGTGGTTTCGTCTTCGTCGTCAGAAAGTTTCTTTATTGAATGTTCTGATGAAGATTTGATCATATCTTTTGGCTTACCCGATCGCATTAGGATTGTTTCGTTCTGGACGTTGAATACTTCGTACACCATTGGTTCTCTTTGCATGTCATCTTCAGGGCTGAATGATCTTTCGGATGAACTGATTCCTTCGTCTTCTGGTGGTGAAGATTCATCTGAAAAATTCAAAATAAATTTTAGATATTTTAAAAATAAAAAATGACAGTGTAACCAAATTATTTAAAATATTCTCATCATCACCACAATAAGCTCGACCGCCCTGGGTGGGCCTTGGCTGAATCCAGCAATCTCCTACATTTTTGCCTTTCTGAAATCTTGGTTTTCCATTTTCTGATTTGCAGAATGGATACATCAGTGATATTTTTAAGTTACTACGATAAAATAAAAGGTTAAATACCTCTCTTGACTGTTGTTTGTTTTCCAATGGTTAATTTCATTCTTCCAGAGTTTCCGTGTTCTGATCTCAAAGAAGTCACTTCCTCTTGAAGTTCGCAGCAACGCTCCTTTAGGCATTGTTCTAGCGACAAAAGAATCCCTTTTTCTTCTTGCAGTATCTGAAAGCAAAGAATCTGTTTTAGTATGATTGGAAACGAGAGTCTTTAGTATAAAAGAATTCAGGCATAGTGATTTCGGCTTTATACATTGAAAATAAATAATTAATACCTTCACTCTCTTTTCCAATAATTCCAGTTTGGTTCTTAAACTATCCTTCTCCCTTTCAGCTTCTGAAGCTTTTTCACTTAGTCCATCAACATCAATCAGTTGTCGTTCGTAACGAGCCAACTCCGTCAAAACTTGATCTGCTCCTGGAGTGTTTCTTGCAACCGCCTGGAATTTAAATTGCTAAATTAAATAATTGATATTAGCATAAATATTTTTTCTTCTCATAAGCTGCCGGATATAAGCGTTTACCAAGTTTTTTTTCATTTGTATCCATATGTAATGTTATTGAAAATATTATTATAAATTATAAAAAACAATTTGTTATCAATTCATTTAAAATTTAACACCAGTATAATGTCATCTGCATATTATTTGTTCTTGAGAGATTTTCCATATCAAGTTAAACATGTATGAATACTAAGAATAAGGTTTAGTACTTGGAAATTAAAGGATTTTTTACTGCATCGTAAATGCATTTGAAATGTTGCATGATCCAATAAAATAAAATTTAGTTTGTTTTTTATTTTAATATTGTATATTTTATGAATAACTTCGAGTGAGCTGATGTCACCTTTCTAATAGCCACCACATCTAGCCCAGCTTGATCCAATTCAGCCTGAAGATACAGCCGTCTCTGTGGTGTGGGTGCTCCTCCGAGCAAAGCAGCCAGCAGTCGCAGTCCAGCAGCTGGAAGTTCTCCGCCACCAGCCCCGCTCTGAAGCATCCCGGCCAAGAAGCGGAAGCGGCAGGGCTCACCGTACCGGAGTCTTAAGGTGGAAAGAGCTTCGGACACTCCCGAGTGGCCTTGTTGTGATACTTCGCAGGCGATTGTCAAGAGCTGAAATTCACAATGGTTGATGTAGAAAAAGATTTTTTTTTTTTTTTTTTTATTGAAAAATAATAAACAACATAAGATACAACAAAAAAGAAAACAATGATTATGAGTCACGCCAAGTCTAAATTCTAGACTTGTCGGCGTGTTCTCAAGACAATATATATGTAAACTTTAAAAATAACAAACAACATTAGGTACAGTATAAAGAGACATACAAATATCACAAAGATGATCTCCCAAACAAACACACACTATGTTACAAAAGTTATCTTTCTTAAAATCATAAAAATAAATGAATTGAGAAAAAAGAAATTAAAAAAAAATCGTTTGTGATCTTAATTATATATAAATCCACACCTCAATAACCATTCCTTGACAAGCCTTTTTACATTATTTTTGCTTTGGCATTTCTTAATAGATGCCGGCATCATATTAAGCAATTTAGGTACATTATATTCTAACGTTCTCTTACCGTATTTATTATTATATTTTGGAACTACATATCCGTCGTTAAATTTAAATCTAGTGTAATGCGTGTGTTGCGGTCTGTCTTTATATTCGTCCTTTAAAAACTGGTCAAGGATTGTTCTTTCCCAAAACAAGCCTTTAGCGGATAAAACATTTTTTTACATTTAGATATACATTTAGTGTTTTATAACTTGGCACACATATATTGAAGGAATAAGTAGAAAGATTGGCTTGAAAAGCTGGTGCTGAACATTATAGAGGAACGAAGATATCGCGGTCGATCGCCGACTAGATGAAGTGATCTTGTTTAGCCTTCATTGGGGTCTTCAGTGACTGATGCTCTGCAGTCTGCGCAGAAAAAATCGGCATGGAAGCGAGCTACACAAAAAGCGATCGATTACAGCAAGCATCTTCTGCAGCCATTGTTTTTGTGGAGTATTTAGATTATGACAATTTTTTGCGACAGAAATGATTATTTCATTCTTACAAATAAATTTTGGTACAAATTAATTTGTTTTCACCACTTTGAGTACTTAATGTTGAACTAGTTTTCGGAGCTGACCGCTCTCGCCTCAGGACAGACTTGTGCTAAATTATTCATCATAAATGAACTCGTGCATTATTGCGGAATGTTGGGGGTGGTGACACGGAACGCGAAGGGTGGGTTTACTGTTATGAAGAGAGAGTGGAAAAATATTAAGTAGCAGTGAATTATTTAGAAGGTCCTGATTATTTATAATGTGAACATTTCTGTTAAGTGCTTTTCAAATTTTTAGAGCTTCCAAGTTGTCTAGTTTCAATCCATCCTTGTGAATATGTAAGATTTTAACATTTATATCTTTAAAATGAACAAATTCGGAGAAATTTTAATTTGATAAACAACGTATATGTTCTTTTATTCTTATATCGAACTTCCGCGCTGTTTTACCAATATAGAATGAGGGACAATCCTGAATATACCAGAGTTACTTAATAACGGCGATTTATTAAGTAACTTCGAACTTAACAACAAAACTTCGAACTTGACAAGGACAAAAATATGATAAAGTGATTTTGGCAAGAATATTCGTATTAAAAAATAAACTAACATAATTTGGTGGTATAGGTACCTGTAAAGCCAGTATTCTGGATTTGTTGACTGTGGACATGATACAAGCAGCTAGAGCATACAGACCAGCAGGACATGACACCAGACGACGGGCAGATTCTGGATAGCGCTGGCAACAACTTTGAAGGCATTGTCTGGAAAATAAAGATAAATCCAAAAAATTGAAACAGTTTGAATGATTCTCTTGAGAAAAACACCTAAAATCTCAATTTTAATGCTCATTTTTTCATTTAAAAGATGGAGTTGTCATTAGTACTATTAGTAGTATCATTACGATGTATGATTGTTGGCTCTGCGAAACAAATACTCCAAAAAATCAGGCATAAAATTGAAACTTTATCAACATACAGGCAAGCTAGTTCATCAAGGAGTATTCTCCTCTGAACAGCTGGTGGCAGGCGGGTCGGTGTCGAAGGTGCGAGTGCTGTCCCTGCTCCAGGTGCTGAAGCTGGTGGTCCACCAAGAGACGAAGGAGGAATTGAAGCTCCAGACTGACTCAGCTGGATGGTTCGAAGTGCCTCTACAACCAAACTCACTCCATCGAGCGGTTCGCTGATGAACTCTTGAACGAAACTGGAGACAAAGAAATGATATGATTATTTAATTATTCATTGAAATCATGTCATATGACATATACTTAATTACAATTGATTAATGTCTAATGAAAAATGGATTGCAAATATAAAATATGAAGAAAACTCTGCACTTTTAAGATAAAACTGAAGAAGGAATATTTATCCCTAAAGACCTAATCCCGAGTTCCTCTCCTTGTCCTTTCCCTAGTTTTATTTTGCTATGAAGTACTTTCAATTTTTTTGTTTTAATCGTTATCTTAGTATAATATATATTTTATTTTATTTTTGTTTTGCTTTCATTCTTTTGTTGATGTACATACACAACTTTGTCATACTTTGTAATCTGGTTGGTTGGAAGAAATACCCTAATAAGCAATAAGTCCGCCAGTGTGTAATATATGTACAAAAAGATAAATAAATATAACTCTGACAAGGGTGTCCTCAATTTTTTTTCTTTTTACTAATTTTAAATGAAATTAAAAAACCCATTTACGTGTGTGATATTTATTAGCTTTAAATTAATGTTTCTAAAACTTATGTACCTACTGTGGTACTTGCTTAGTAATGTAATGTAGGTACATCATTGGCATAAGCAAATGAAATCCTTTACTTTATTACATGTGAAAATGATGGGAATTGATCATAAGCAATAAAGGAGAAAATTTATTGTTCAAACATAAACGTAAAAGAAGATATCTTGGTTAGGTGTAGTAAAAGGTATCTGTTATTTATATTATTAAGTCAGAAGTTGAATATCACATATTGTGTTTATAACTAGAATGATAATAACGTCTGTGACATCGAATTACAAATAAACAATAGGATATAATAAAGAATTATGTATATACACAACAGTTGGTTGTAAGCAATTCTCTCAAGGCATCGTAACACTTTCCTAGAAACAATATGTATATAAAATACCTTCAAACTACTCAGCAACGTGGAA
The DNA here is from genome assembly GCA_963576475.1 of Molanna angustata. Classification (NCBI taxonomy): domain Eukaryota; kingdom Metazoa; phylum Arthropoda; class Insecta; order Trichoptera; family Molannidae; genus Molanna; species Molanna angustata. The sequence continues at coordinate 4,036,894 of OY754965.1, forward strand.
TCGTTTGATAATTTTACATTTCTTGAGACATGATATTGAAGAATATAATAAAATCGCACAGAAAGTCGTACAGTAGCAAATAAATAATGAAACAACTATTGGTTTAGGAGACATGTATTTAGCAAAATTATTGGTATTGAACAAAATAAGAGCAGGCATATACATAGTCAAATGAAATGGAATTCTGATATAAGTATAATGACACAGATAATCTCATTTTAAGGTTTTGTGTGAATGGCACATTATAATGGAGTAACCAGATCAAATGTCGACCTACGTGGTTCAGTTGGTTTGGTATCAGACTGCTGATCCAAGGGTCCCAGGTTCGACTCTCGGTGGAGACACTGTTTTCAATTGTGTTATCAGTCTGATGGGTCTGTGAGACGGTTAATATCGTAAGTCTCCTGAATGTGGCAACTTGCTATGGGTGCATATTGCCTGTTAGTTGCCCGAGAAGCTATTTTAAATAAATAAATAAGATATTGGATTGAAATAGAACAAAAAATAAAGCTATAAAAAACTTGAAAAAAAAACAACAAAAGAAATCTTTTTACGTATGTATTTTTAACATCAATTCAATTCTAGTACACAAAACGCATTCTTCAGTCATACTTATTCAATTTATAAATTTGTTATATTTTATATAACTGTGCCTATTACGTACTATAGGTACCTAATATAAAAATAAGACAGTTAAGGAGAGTGATTATCTAGGCGCATGACATGAGATAAAAATGATATATTTATGAGGTAAATACATAGATTTTTTTTATAATACACGAGATGTAGTACTCCGTTCAAAAAGTGAGTCATGGATATTGCGCGTTTGACGTTTTGGTTGGCAACATATTTCAGTTTTCCTTACATTTCAATACATCCTAGATAACTGTTATCTAAATCTCAATAAACAAAGTGTTTTTTCGACAAGTAAATAGTTATTCTCTATAGAAAAACGATGTGGTCTGCAAAAAACCCCCCCGGAAAAAGCCTCACTTCAATTCATACAAAATTTGCTGACTACGACATCTAGTATATTATAATAAAAATCTATGGGTAAATATTTACAAAAGAGAATATAATAAATGATAGGGTTGTTATTTTTTTTTGAATCAGTAGGGTTGTTAGGTAGTATAGAGACCTCCTCAGAGCCTAATCCTTTGATATGTTAAGTATCTGGATGGGTGAACTATTCCCAATTGAAAGCTTGATGATGCGTTTGTTGCATTTTATTTTGCTCTTTTAAATAATTTACAATTTACGCATTGATCTGCTAATTCTTTTGAGGAAGTGTTTAATGGTAATAATAATAATTGAGTGTTATTATTTGTAGTGCTTAATTGTTATTAATATCATTAGTAAATCGGCCAGCGCCGCAAAAAATATTATGTAGGTACATTACTCTTAACATTAAATAAGGCGTTTTGAGTAAGAAATAAAATATAGTGTACTGTATTAAAATTGATTGTATTTCAACTATGTACCTACTTATATTGAAATAAGAAAGATTGTCAACCTCTGAAGAAAAAAAGTGTCATATGTACAGTCAAAATATACATAAGTTCATCATATTGATATGACTTTTCAAGTATTATACTGTTGTTCTTCCCCCACCACCACCCGTTCTGCTTATGGGGACTAATAACGGCCCCTTGCAAAACTCTGAAAGAACACATAAAGAACATACGAAGAGTCCGGAGAACTCTAAAACCTTGCAGACACTGCACTTAATGTGCCAAAGAGAGCTAATCATGTTGAAACAACTGGCTCACTGCTCAGTGATAGTGAAGATAATAGTGCACCGAATTTAAGACAGAAAGTCTTGAAAGCCCTAAAGTTGCTCTTCGTGGCTACAAGGTCCGCATGTCCAATGGGTCCAAAGAAATTCCCTCGGACATCGTCGTAGAGTTCTCGTCGGAATGTTGACACGGAGAAGTTAGTGCATTCCCATAGGATATGCTCAGAAGTCTGTTCAGGGTTATCACAAAGCTGACATGAGGACGAATCGGATAAGGAAAACGAAAGAGATAACTTTTGAAACTGCCGTGTCCAGTAAGGAATTGCGTGGTCCAATAATCGGGAACAATCCACGAGGAAAAAATTCGAGTCCTCACATCAGGAAGAAATAAAAATGTCAGTCTGCCCACGGAAGAAGAAGACCAGCGACGTTGCCAAGCATCTAAAAGAGAACTCCGGGCCAAGTTCTCAATCTCTCCACGAACTGTGGGTAAATTTACAGGTGGGTAAATTTACAAGTATTATACTATGTAAATACAGACATCTGTAGTGGAGGTAACAGAATCCAGGCGCTTTAAAATAATCATATTGAAGTGCAATGCCATGCTATTCAGAATTATTAATTTATAATTTAAATGAACCTAAAGTAATTTTCTTATTTATTTTTATGACAAATTTGTAATATCTCGATAAGATGAAGTTGGAATATTATAGAACAGGGTAATCAAGGCACATTACTAGGTTTACGATCTGTCATCGGCCGGTGATCACTTTATGCGCTTGCGCAACGTTCACAAATTATACCTTTTTATTGAGTTCATTATTTGTATTTTTTTACGGCGCTGGCCGATTTACTAATGATATTAATAACAATTAAGCACTACAAATAATAACACTCAATTATTATTATTACCATTATACACTTCCTCCAAAGAATTAGCAGATCAATGCGTAAATTGTAATTTATTTAAAAGAGCAAAATAAAATGCAACAAACGCATCATCAAGCTTTCAATTGGGAATAGTTCACCCATCCAGATACTTAACATATCAAAATATATATTGTATATCTTATGTATTGTAGTTATTATAAAGTTATAATATTATTGTTATTCATCTAAATTATTTGACTTCAGAATAAGCTGAAAAACACTATCGCCATTGAGTGACGAAGAAACTTTTTTGTAACGCCATCTATAGACGACTGCTATAATTTTCTAAATTCGTCTGTATTCATAAAAGTATCATTGGCTACCGACAGCGAAAAAAACCCAATGTTTGCGTACCTATATGCACCTTTTAAAAAATATTCAATTTCTTATTTATGTTTATTATACAGTGGTACCTCGACATACTAGTGCCCCAACATACGAGTTTTTCGAGATACGAGCCGGCGAACGAGTGATTTTTTGCTTTGAGTTACGAGCGAAATTCGAGATACGAGTTCGGTTTAGCAGAGGATATTATGTCTCTGGGGAAATCCATGGGTCTAGAGGTGGAAGAGAGAGACGTGAACGAGCTCGTCGAGGAGCACACCCAGGAACTGATGACTGAGGAGATACAATAGTTACAGTCACAGCAGCATACAGAGGTTATAAAAGAAATTGGTTTCGAGGAGTCAGAGGAGGAGGAGGTTATTTCTACAAGTGAGATTAAGGAGATCTTAGGAATGTGGGAGAGAGTTTCACAATTCGTGGAAAAGAAACATCCAGAAAAAGTTACAACAGGTCGTGCATCTGATCTTTTTAATGACACTTGCCTAACTCATTTCCGGAACATTCTGAGAGGGAGGAAGAAACAAACCTCCTTAGACATGTTTTTTTCTAAACGGCCTACAGGTGAAAGCGAGAAAAATGTAGCGAAAAAGGCAAAGACCAGTGAGGATATCTAATTTATTTCTTTACATTCTCTTTTTTGTTTTTGTACAATAAATATTTGTCATTTATAAATACGTTTTTACCATTCAAGACCACGTAACAAAAATAACTGGGGTGACATTTTGGGGGTTGGAACGGATTAATGGTAGTTCAATTGTTTTGTATGGGGAAATTTGCTTCGAGATACGAGTAATTCAAGATACGAGCAAGGTTGCGGAACGAATTAAACTCGTATGTCGAGGTACCACTGTATATTTATTGATTTTAGGCAAAATTGTAGGAAACGTATCCTCTCATTTTCATACAGTTCTGTGTGATAGCAAATCGAATTATGATTTCTGACCACCATTAGCCACTTATCGATAGATACAAGTGTTAGCGTTTTAATTGTAGAATACGACAAATTGAAACATGTAGAAACACAAAGGAATCCGTCGATAATTTTCGCTTTTGTCGAATTCATTGACGATCGCAATATTACATCGATTGATTTAAAATCGGCAAAATTATTCGTTCGCCAGCAACCAATGTTATATACAAAGAAAAGTAATAACATTTTTTTGCGCTTTGTAAAAGTGAATCGCAGTTGTTAGGAAATTCTTGTGTATGTTGAGTCTGCGACAAACTAGAATTAAAATTATAGATTTGAATAGTCAACGGATATGACAGAATGAAAGTTTGGTAATTAGTGAAAGTGTATCGAAATATTATTAATTGCTTATAATTATTGTAGTTATTATAAATCGATTTTTTAATAATATTTAGTAGATAGTATGAAATGGGAGCATGGAAATTATACATGTTGTGTCCATTTTGGAAAGGACGCAGTTTTACCTCCCAGATAATTCCTCAAGACGCTTTTGCCTTCTGCCTCTCTCAATAGCCGAAGCTACTTATAGACCAGTTTTTCTGTCAGTTATCTGGTCAGTCCACTGAAAAAGGGATTGTCCTCAGGTTCACTGTTTTTCCAATTAACAAACAAACTATTTTTTCCAAGTATTTAGGCTCTTTTCTCGCTATGTGAATGAAATACTTCTGAATTTATAAATAACAACTGGCTGTTTCTTGGTTCAGAGACACAAGATTAAAATACTATGCAGACAACCATATTTCCGAAACTTTATAACATGCGATAACTTCAGACTGTAATATGGACCATTTTTGGGCCTAGGTTGAGGCTCTAAGGGCCTAGGCAGTAAAGGCGGGGGTGGGCGGCCGACGCTGTTGCGCCCTCGTCAATTCTGTACTTAGAGAAGAGCAGGACGAACGCCTTCAGTCTCGCTTGGCAGTTACTCGTCAAACTGTGGCGAATGTTGTTGTGTGGTTCGGGCACACCGCCGGCGCAGACGTCGGGTCAGACATCCTGTGTTGACAACTAGACGTCAAATCTGACAGGTCGGATTGCGTCGGATGCCCCCCCGGTGTTAGCCCGCGGAACCTTCGGACGCCAACACGAGGACCGAGGGGTCGGGGTACAAGCCCCTCCGACTTGAAACGGAGTGTACATAGCGGTCGATTTTGAGACCAATCGGAGGCCCTGACGTGTGAGGTTGGATTCTCGGGGGCAGTGGTTGAACCCGATGGATGGTGGATATTTTGTGTTTGTCCGATGTTGCGGCTGCGTCCGGTGGTGAACAGGGCCAATGGGCTCTATAGCGTCGCCGGCGTGGAAGTGGATCGCGATCTCCCTCGATGTAATATGGACCAGATGATTAGTGATGTGCGCTCTAGCTGCTACCAAGAGATGAAAAGGCTGGCGGACAACGGAGATATGTGGAGAGATGGAGTTCTTGGTTCAAACCAATCCTAGTACATATTGTGATGATGAATAAGTAACTTCAGAGTATTGATACTTAATTCAGCACGTGCTTGCATCATTGAACTGCGCAATAAAAATGATTGTGTCTGTATTTTTTGTAGTAAGATGCGTGTGATTGACTAGTTTAGGATACGATACTAATATGTACATCATTATCATTGCTTTACGATGGACATATAGATACCATCATATTTTTTTCAACGAGAATATCTTTTTGAAAATAACAGCTGGCGAATTTGAAATATGATAATTAATTTAGGTAATATTTACTTCGATTTGAATTCAATATAAACGACTTTGCTGGTATGTCATTAATGTTCGGTATCTTTCATCGTGGTAATAATTTCGATTTAATGGGATTTTTCCTCTCCGAAGTCATTATGATATAACATACGATAGGTACCCTGGCCATTGATTGGGACGGTCAAAACCATAATTTTATTTCAAAATTGCAATCCTGAGAAGGTAATAGATTTTTTTAAAGTATTTTGATGTTATATAATAGCCCACACGATCAATTTAACAAAAAAGAAATTGGAAGATTTTAACAAGGAAGCATCGTATGCTAAAGTCGCATTTTAGGACAGGGATTTGCAAACCGGGGTGTTCCTCAGGTTGCAAAACCACAATGAAATAAAATAAAATAAAACCAAGTAATCGCTTACCAAGAAGCAAATAATCTTTTAAGTGACTATGCGTTATCGCACATTGGAAAAATTTGAACAATAATCACATAAGCCACAATTATCTGCCTTGACATTTGATTGATTCCATGATTTTAGAATTGTGGATATTTTTCTATTGAAATTAAACAATTGTTTCGAACCAACGATAAATGAATAGATGAAAGTGTGAAACAATGAAAAGGTAAAATATATAAAAAATAATAATGGATTAATCAAATTTCATTAAAGTAAACATATATTAGGAAGATAATAATACAATTTATATAAATAGAAATATGGGTATTTTATAAAAAAATAAAAATAAATAAATAGTTTTCATAGAAATAGAAATAGGTTCGATCATTTATTTATTGATTTCCTTTATTTTTCTCCTATATTTATTTTTTTTATTTTATAAATCGATTTTTAAAAAATAAAAATCGATTTAATAAATATTAGACATGCTTTACTAAAATTAAAAATAGATGTTATAGAAATAAAACTAAATTATAAAAATAAAAGGGAATTTATAAAATAGAATTATATTTTATAAAAATAAAAAAAGTTTATTTTATAAAAATAAAATAAGTATATTTTATAATAATTAAAATAGATTTTATAAAAATAGAAATAGATTTTATAAAAATAGAAATAGATTTTATAAAAATAGAAATAGATTTTATAAAAATAATAGATTTTATAAAAAAAATAGTTTTTATAAATATAAAAAAAAATCTATTAAGCAATACAGTTTTTGAAAAACAAAAATAGTTTGAAACCTAATCCCATCTTTGATCAAAATAGAAATAGATATACACATGTGTATCGCTGTAGGTAGGTACCGACTAGATTTTCACACGTGGAATTGTGTTGTCAATAAATTACTTTTGATACTTTAAGAAAAACCCCTTATTAAGTGAATATTTTTTTATGACCTCCGGGACATGGGAATTGTGGTTGAAATAGCAAACTAATGAAGCATTTCCTTCGAAACTGGTTCCTTCTCAATTAATGGCCTCCACAAAGACTACAATTAGGATGAGTCCACTCTATACCTACCTATTTCTTTTAACATACATACCATTTCTACATTAAACAGTTACGGATGGCAATCCATTTAAAAATATATAAAAAGTGGCTTTTGCACGTTGGAAGATACTATCGGAACATATTTTTGACATTTGTGTAGGTATTTGTTAATTGTTCCTTTTTCTTTCTTTTATTTTTTTTTGTTTTGATGCCTTTTGTATTGATGCTTTTTTATGTTTTAATGGTTTTTGTATTAATGCTTTTTTTTTTGTTTTGATGCCTTTTGTATTGATGCTTTTTTGTTTGGATGCCTTTTGTTTTAATGCTTTTTGTATTGACGCTTTTTTTGTTTTAATGTTTTTTGTATTGATGCTTTTTTTATGTTTTTTGTATTGATGCTTTTTTTATGTTTTTTGTATTGATGCTTTTTTTATGTTTTTTGTATTGATGCTTTTTTTATGTTTTTTGTATTGATGCTTTTTTTATGTTTTTTGTATTGATGCTTTTTTTATGTTTTTTGTATTGATGCTTTTTTTATGTTATTTGTATTGATGTTTTTTTGTTTTGGTGCCTTTTGTATTGATGTTTTTTTTGTGTACCTATAGTTAGTATCCTTGTATCCTTGTTTCCTATAGTTAGTATCCTTGTTGTATCCTTGTATTATTAGTATCCTTGTTTATATTACTTAAGATTTATAGATGGGTGGTGGCAGAGCGGTTATCGAGCTCGGTTTGTAATACAATAGTCGCGAGTTCGAATCCTGCCACGACCGATTTCGTTTACCTATAGCGCAAGCATTTATGCTTAATTTAGGAAATGTGCGAGGATGTATATGTACTTGTAACAAGGACACGTTATTCTTTAAAAAAATACCATTTTTTTTGTAAAAATAAAAAAATATATATATCGAAAATATATTTCACAAAAAAATAACATTTCACATAGTTCAGTAACGAGGTTCACCACCAATTTGAATGTAGGTTAGAAGAGACAGATGTGTGCACAGAGATATGGGACCGCAGAGTAATATTTTTATTATGTAATGCACACCCGCATACCTGTCACCCCATATTCTGGACTATTGCCGTGATGGTATGGATTGACGAATGAATCAAAGCACTTAATTCTTGATATGTACAAAAATATAAGAATAAAACTAAAATAAAAATATTTTTATTTGATCATTCCTTTCACATTATTCAATTCTCTCTCAATTTACTTGAGTATTTACGTTGCTTGAAAGAGATTGCTTTATGACAGTATACCCGACTATGTACCTACAACTTTTTGTATCTATAGAAACATACGAACTAATATTTTTTATATTGTTCGTATTATATTTTATTGTTCTTTTTTTATTTATTTATTTTATTTTATTTTATATTACTTCTCGGACAACTAACAGGTACTAGGTATGTCAAATATTAATTTAACACGCACCCAATAACAGGTTGTCACATTCTGGAGACTTACGATATTAATCGCCTCACAGATCAAGACTGAAAACACAATTAAAAACTGTGTTTTCACCGGGAATCGAACCCAGGACCTTTGGATCAGCAGTCAGACACCCAACCAACTGAGACACGAAGGTCGTTTTTTTGATATGATTTAAATGCACATGTTTGTTTTTTCATGTTAAACTTATTTTGTAAATGCTCATTATGAGCAAGTTGATCTTGTTAATAAATAAATTGATTCTGTTCATATTTTTTTTTATTCCTTTCGATTTTAATTTTTTCAATCGATTCCCAATGTTGCGTGATTTGATGTATGCAGATGACAAAGTACTGTTAGCTGAAAGTATGGAAGAGTTACAGTATCTCGTAAGCATGGTATATGAAGGATGCATAGAGAACGATCTGAGAATGAATGCCAGCAAATCAAAGGTAATGGTCTTTGAAAAGAGTGAAAGCAGAACAGCGTGTAAAATAAGAGTAGAGAATGAATGGCTCGAGCAAGTCGAAGAGTATGTATAATGTATATCTGGGAAGCATGTTTCAACGGAATGGACGACCTGATGAGGATATCGAAAGAAGAGTTATGGCAGGAAACAGAGTGAATGGAGCACTTAAACCAGTTATGAATGACCGCAACATATCAAAGGCTGCCAAAGTTGTCATTCACATAACGCTATCTTAGTGCCAACATTGACGTATGCAAGTGAAACCTGGACATGGCAGAGGTCGCACGAAAGCAGAATAAATGCTGTTGAAATGAGATCGCTAAGAAGAATCTGCAATAGAACGATGTATGACAGGGTAAGAAATGAGAACATAAGGAAAGAATGAGGGATGAAGAAAAATATCATTAATAGAATGAAAGTGAACACACTGAGATGGTTTGGCCACATGGGTAGAATGAATGAGGAACGCCTGACGAAGAAAATATACTATGCGGATAGGAATGGATTGAGAGGCCAGGGCCGCCCAAGAAAGGGATGGCACGACCATGTGAACGATATTCTGAAAGACGGAAATGTTAGAAGCATGTACAATAGACGAACATGTATGAGACGAGGCGATGAATGTGTGCCAGGATAGAAAGATATGGCGTTCGGTTCTCTCTGCCTACCCCGTAAGGGACATGGCGTGATGGTATGTATGTATGTATGTATTCCCAATGTTTATTTTTTGAAGTGGGCTGTGATCAACACTTCATTCTTAACTGGAAATGAGTAAGTGAATATCGGTTAGTAAGTACCTACTTTACTGGATGAAGTTTTCTTGATTTAAAAAAACATTGTAAATATCTAACATGTTTTAGTAAAAAAAAAAATGGGATGTATTTTTTATTTTACTGTCCACACCGGAAGTGCTGAAAGGCATCAACATTCGTCGTTTGGTGTGTTAACACAAAATATAGTAACAGCGAATTGAAAAGATGGCGTATGATGAATGGCGCGTAAAAAATAGTTAAGAAAATTGGATTCTAATTTGACTATTATATTCAAATTTGGAACGCTTGTAGCAATTAAAAAAAATTAAATAAAAGACATAATTAATCCGTACGTTAATTCTAATGTGTGAAGATATTGTATATGTGCAGGTCCGGAGCTTCAGATTAAAGCGCCTGCCGCGTAAAATTTAAAGACACGCCCCCTTTCCACAATTTCATATCATCGCGCCATATCCTAGGCGGGGTAGGCAAATAGAACAGAACGCTACATTTTTTGTCTATCTTAACATGCATCCATCGCCTCATCAACATTCATGCATCGTCTGTTGTTTAATCTTCTTAAATTTCCCTTTATAGGATGTTGTTCAATTCAAATTGCTATTTTTTATATATTTATTTCAATAATACATTAAATTAATGAATACAATACAACTCAACTTAATTTTTTTCAATGGAATTTATTACCTCACAAGGCGAAGACTTTTCTTAGATTATACTAACAATAATTACGCAATACATTTTTACTACATTAATTCTCAATTAACTTCAAAGTATTAAATAATATAAAAGTACTTATAAAATAATAAAAAGTATAAAGTATTTAACCTCGATGTTATTTTTTTAATTTGTTTTTATTATTTTTAGAATTTAATTAATATTTAATATTGCTTCTCGGGCAACTAACAGGTACTATGTTAAATATTAATTAGACACGCACCCAATAACAAGTTGCCACATTCTGGAGATTTACGGTATTTATCGTCTCACAGATCCAGACTCAAAACACAATTAAAAACTGTGTCACCACCGGGAATCGAACCCGGACCCTTGGCTCACCAGTCAGATATCTAACCAACTGAGCCACGAAGGCCGACAAAATTCCGACAAAAGAATTCAGATTGTTGACCTTTATGACTAAGTTAGTTTAATATCTGACTCCTGGGACAAAGTTCCGGATTCTATTCCCGGTGAAGAAATAGTTTTCAATTTGGTTGTGTAAATCTCCCGAATGTAACAAATTGTTATTTGGCGCGTGTTCAATTATTTTAATGATCTGTCAGTTGCCCGAGAAGCAATTCAAAGTATACATTTTTTTTCGGTAAATTTGGGGTACTTACCATATTTCTTTGCGCCTGGAGTAACTCTACCATTTGAACCTATGTTGGATCCGGCCCTGAATATATTATTATGTACACTGTTCTATATTCATTTTCGGTAAGTTTCATTAGACTTGTATTATAGTCTGTCATCGCGATTAATGTGTGAATTGGATTAATTCCAATTAATTTCACTGTATTATACATTTCGCAGTAGGTATACACTGTATAATACTTGAAGTATGAGAAAAAAGAACGAATTAATTAAATGCTAATTTATATCGCATACAATCACACAATTTCTCACGTGTCTTTTTCAACTTCATATTTTTTATACGATTTTTTCTATACTATTGAAGAAATTCGAATGACAAATTAAAGAAACTTTGATTAAGTGCTCTGATACTGATGGCGAGTTTAATTATTCATATGTTTTTTATTAGTATTTTATTTTATTTGTATGGCTTTTACTTCCGCAGAGAGTTTGTTAACTTTTAAAATCGATTGACCAGGAACTGCATTGCAAATCAGAGTATGTGATAGCCCTGTATTAAAATTAGTTTTCTCTACGAAAGTCTTTTTTGTTTGCTTGTGAATTGGCAATGTGTATAGCACACAGAAAATAATATAACAATTTATTAAACTTCAATTATTATAAGCTAAAGTTTTTATTGTTTTTATTGACTAGAAAGATTTCAAAAACGATTTCTAAAATTCTTAAATTTCAAATGATATAACATATACAGTTCTTATGACGAAATTGAGAAACATTTCCGAATGAAAAAAATCGTACACAGGAGAGAAGTTGCGGATCAAATGTTTCTCTTTATTAATTCAAAATTATTAATTCAAAAGTTGACTGTCCTGATTTATTAAATAAAATTAATTTCCATGCGCCGTTGCGAAATGGCAGATTGAACTACTTTTTTTACGTTCCTCGAAGTAACACTAATTCTAACCAAAATGAGTTCATCAAAAGGGCTTGTAACTTCTATAATGTCAACCTCTCGGCCAGTATCACACATTCTGATATTATATTCACCGCTAGTAATAATGTATACAAAAATTCTCTCTTTAAGTGAATAGCATAAACTCGTATGTTTAATTTTTTTTTGTTCATTATTTGTGTTTTTTTCTAATATTATCTTTTGTATAGGTACTTTAATTTACATTTTTTGTTGTTGTTTGTAACAAAAATATAACAATTTAACTGTCACAATCCTTTTCCCATCCTTTTTTTTCTCTTCACTTCCTTTCCCATCACAGGCAAACATACAGTAAATCTTAGATATATTTAAATTTATGATGTTTAAAATGTTTCATATTTAATATCTGTGGACTTATGAAATTGGTCTGTTTGTTATTATTTTACAGTGTATTATTCTATTTTACTATTTTAAGACTGTATTTGTCCCTAAATAAATAAATAAATTGTGTGTATTTCTTTATTATAGTTGACTAATGATAATGGAACATTTAAAAGACGAAAAACTAAAGAATGAAAAGTAGAAAATTTATGTGAATTTTAAAAGTATATGTGCAAGTTTTCCACTATCCAAAAAGTCCGTAAATAGAAGATGTGATTTTTAATAGTCAAAAGAAATCACGTTTTATACTGTTTGTCAATATAGCAATTTTACCACATGCGGTTATCTCCGAAAGCCACTAGTACTTATGGTTCATATATTATTATTATCCAATCGTTGCTACCTGCTGTGCTACCTTTTTACTTCTGCTTCGTTAAACTCCACGTTTCTGATGAAGCATACAAAAGGACAGCTCTTATCAGGGTCTTGTAGAGAGTGACTTTGGTCTTCCTTGAAAGAAGACGGGATCAAAGTTGGCTTGTGAGTCCAATGTAGTATTTGTTGGCTGCCACTATCCGCTTACTTGATGTTCTTGGTGTTCTACTTCTTTTACTTGTGCCGCTCCTAGCGGAGGTCGGTAACCATCACACCAAACTCATCCTGATCCTGCGCCAACCTAAGTAGTGACGCCGTATCCGGAATCCCGAATCACTGCTTGAGATTTTTAAGCCACGATATCCTTTTATGACCCTACTCCATTTTCCCTCTATCTTTTTCTCCACTATAAGTTGTATAAGGGCATATCTATCACCACGGATTATGTGGCCAAAATATGCGGCTTTGCGTCTCTTGACAGTGGCGAGTACCTTTCTCTCTTTCTCCATCATTTTAGAACTCTTTCATTGGAGACTCTATCGACCCATTAGATGCGCATCAACCTTCTGCACAACCAACCTTCCTCTCCATACAACAGTACTGGCAACACGTATACTTAAACACGTCTCTTGGTCTTCAGTTGGAGTATTACAGTCAGGTTCAGCTGATGTTAGGTCAACTCGGAATATCACGATTATAACACTCGCTCAAAGGGAAGTATCCGACCCGTGGAGCACAGATTAGCAAAATTATCTAAAAAGCTTTGTTTGTCTCAGTGTGCGTCTATTCGACAAGCTGCCGGAAGGAATCAAGTCTCTGAATGATGATAAATTTCGAGGAGCAGTGAAGACGTACCTCGTTGATAAATCTTTTCATTCTTTGGACTAAATGCTGGAGTGAACCATTCACATTCACTTCAGCATTGAATTGACTATAATAAATTGTTCATTGAATAATTATATTTTCATAGAACTATGAGTGAGTCCAGAATCTACCTAATTTATATTCGTATTTCGTAATTTATCTATGTAATTGTTGTTGTTGTACTGGAACTTTAATGAATCAATCTATCTTAATATCCCTGATAAAATGGAAACAGAGCCTTTCACACTCTGTTTATGACATTGTATATTGTCAACAAATTATAATTTAAAATTGATGAGTCCAAGTACCCGAGCTAGGGTCTACGGACGATAAACAATAAACTGGTGGTATGTGATTTTGGCGCATTGTCATCAGGTTCAGCAGCTCGTCAAAGTGCTCCGTCCAGCGGTCAAGTATGCTTGGCTTATCGTTGTACTATGCCCGAATTATCTTTGCACATCATGAGGCGTGGTTCAAACTCCTTTCTCATAATATTGATGCTTTTCTGTTAAAGACGACTCTCATTTTTTATAGGTTTCTTGGAGTTGGGTGGTTTCACATTTCAAACTTAGTAAAGGATAAATATTATACCGACATAATATAGCTAAAATAAGTCTGTAAATACCAACGTACGTAGAAGAAACTCACAGTCCACATGTTATTTACACAGTCAAAAAATATACTGTATCATGTTATTGATATATGGGTACCTGTAGGTGTCATTGACTTCACTTGAACTTGGATTAACATTGGCCTTAAAAATACATATTATTATATACCTTGGAGAGTGTTATGATATCATCTTTAGCAATAATATTGAGTTACATAAGAATATTAATATTATTAATGTGTTTTAAGCTCAGGGTGCGAACTTCCGCTCTACTCTGAGATTAAAACTAAGTAATAGACGACTGGTTTTAATAAATACAGGAATAATATTTTTGATCACAGATTATTTTTCCACCGCTTCTTCGGATATATTTTTAAGAAAATAAATAGTAAATATATTTTTACTGATCCATTTTAATTAAGTTAATTTAAAATTAAATTAAGATGTATTTAAGATTACAAACAGCCAGTTTTTTATAATAATAAAACCACAATTAAAGTTATGTTAAGATAGTTTTATCAGTCTGTGTTATTATAGGTAGTCAAGAAAATATAAGAAACCTACACCAAATAAAAAAAACCAAACTTTTCATCAATATAAAAAAATATTTAAAAATAAAATATGTGGCAGAATTTTAAATACCTATATGAATTGTACTAACTCAACAATACTTAATAGAGTATTCACTCATTCATATCATCACGGTATATGCCACAATGTGGGGTAACCAGCGACAGGTGTTCGGGTGTACATTACTTTATAACAGTGAGCACGACACATGTGAGTATCCCCACACACCAGGATCTTTTCGCATTATTAGATCATTAACGAGGCGAAATACAATTTAACTATGTTGTTTGTAGAATAAAAAACATATTGGTTTACTTTTAATTAAAATGAAAATTCATATATTATCTGATAGCTATTTCGTTTGCTTATTTCTTTACACATTATCGCATGACATAAGTTGAAATGAAAATTCTATTGTTTTAAAAATAATTTTATATTATTTTTAATGATCTTCTTACAATAAAAAAATCACATTATTTTTTTAATGAAAATATTGAAATAGGATACAACGTTATTGATTTATCATAAATTATTATTGCTGTTATAAACAGAAGATAATTTAATTTTTTTTTTTTAAATAAATCAGAAGTCAATTTATATAACGCCTGTCCTAGTCGTTATAGATAGTGTAATGTGTGAAATAACGAACAGCGGTTTTTTCCAAACAGTGTTAAAATTAAACGATATAATGCGTTATAATATTTCACACCTATTAACTGATAGCATGGTCGTTAAAAATAAATTAGTTTTATATTTTTCTTTTGATGAAACGTAGTTTTTTGAAAGAACCTTATTTACTTTGAAATACATCAAAGTTAAGTTTATTAAAAAAAAATTAAATATCAAAATAAAAAAAATATTGAAATATTATTTTTACTGCAAATAAAAATGAAATTTTATAAAATAGAAAAATAAATAAATAAATTAGAAAATACACCGCTTTAGGTAACGAGATTAAAAGACTTTGGCATTCTCGTAAAATAATATTAATGTTCATTATTTCAGCCACAGGAATCATTCCAAAAATCGTTAATCCGTAATTTAGAAATTATAGATTTATCGAAAAACTTAATAATAAAAATGCAAAAAACGATAATAATGAATACATGTAGAATGGTTAAAGATTTTTTAAACGTTAATATTCGGGAATCAGTAGGGTTGTTAGATAGTATAGAGACCTCCTCAGAGCCTAATCCTTTGATATGTTAAGTATCTGGATGGGTGAACTATTCCCAATTGAAAGCTTGATGATGCGTTTGTTGCATTTTATTTTGCTCTTTTAAATAATATACAATTTACGCATTGATCTGCTGATTCTTTTGAGGAAGTGTAAAATGGTAATAATAATAAAAGAGTGTTATTATTTGTAGTGCTTAATTGTTATTTATATCATTAGTAAATCGGCCAGCGCCGTAAAAAAAGTGATCAAAGGTAACAAAAAAAAATAATAATAGATATTTTTACCAACCCCAACCCATTACTCTCACAAACATGCTCCTTCCTTCCCAATAATAACCCCTCCTTTTCCTTATTTTGTTTTTATTATGTACTTATTGTTTTTTTATCACTCGTTTTCTTTATTATTCTAAAACTAACTGATCAGCATACCGATTACTAATTACCGATTAATAAGTTTAATTGGATGGAAACATTGTTGGTTTATTATTTTGTAGTTTTGAAACAATAATATTCTTGGCGATTTGAAAAATATATCAGACTTAAAATTTCATCCTCATAATCTTACCTACTCAACATTTTATATACTGCACACATTTATATATGTATATACAATTTATCATTCAGATCATTCACACAATATCTCACCATAATATGTAACTATTCCAAACTTATCTTAATATACCTACTACAATAACTCCAGCGACAACCTGTTGTTGGCTTTAATTTTACTCAAATCATCTTTATTTCATATAATTTATTATACGCTGTATGTTGTCCTCTAAATATTTTTCAATATAAAGATTTTAATTTTTCAGATCTGCAGTGTCATCTATGGTCCAAAACCAAAGCTTCCGATAATTCGTTTGGGACATGACAGCTCTCTGTGTTTCAAATAAAAATGATAACAGATATTAATTTGTGCTCTGTCCGATAGATGGCCGCTTAGCATATCAATGTACTAAATTTCACCTTGATTTAATAAATGCATGTTTCAGTCTAACAGCTCAAACAAGGAAAATTTATTATAAGACATTTGAATTGGTAAATATTGCAGTTGATGATGAAATGATGACAGGTCATAATCCCTGTACGAATGTTTTTGTGATTTTCCTTGCTTTTATCTACAATTTCTCTTCCTACATCTCTATTGAGATACTTAAAAAGTACTACAGTATATACTTTTATATGTTTCATTGTTCCCATATATATATATATATATATATATATATATATATATATATATATATATATATATATATATATATATATATATATATATATATATATATATATATATATATATATATATATATATATATATATATATATATATATATATATATATATATATATATATATATATATATATATATATATATATATATATATATATATATATATATATATATATTGTGTTTTCATACTGTTCCCAGAATGAAATAAAAATAAAATAATATCGATTGAATTTCGTATTACTGGCGGTTGCTTTAATCTCTTGTTTTTTTTCCTCCTCGCTTTTTGAAAATGGCCGATCGCTAATAAATAATCCTTTGAGATTAATTAGATGGCTCCCAGCGGTCCATCGTTAAATTAAAATAATTTCGATATTACAAATTGTTTGTAATTAACTTAACGATCATTTCAGAGGAGAAGAAAACAGCATGATGATGATAAAACGATCATTCGAAACACGTGTTGTTATAAGTATTTATTCTCCATACCTAATGCATCCACCACCAAAATCGGATTATTTTTATATATAGTTTATTTCAAATCATTGCATTTTGTTTTATTATTTCCATAAAAGAAAACAATAAATACAATATAACAAAAACTTAAATATTATTTATTGAAGCCATTTAATTCAATTTAATTCAGTCATTCATTTAATCTTTATTTTCAGATATTTCTTATTGAAGTTCACCAACCGAAAATTCTGAATGTAGTGCATTTTTAGGTGAAACGAGACTGAATAGTGAGGAGACACACCTGTAGCTATCGTGCTTGATCAACATCCGTACACATGTCGCTAGTTACCTATTTAGTCGCTAGTTCTATTTTGGAATATACTGTAATGATATGAAACTTATTATTTTTAATTATTACGTTCCACTCCTAAGGAATATGTGAGTAATCATTTCACAATTTAAATCGTGTTTTTTTTTATCAATTTTTTCAACGGGTATCATCTTGAGATCAGTGCGTTTCATCGTAATGTTTATCTGTGTATGGTATATGAAGTCCAAATTTTTTTTACGGCGCGGCGCTGGCCGATTTACTAATGATATTAATAACAATTAAGCACTACAAATAATAACACTCAATTATTATTATTACCATTATACACTTCCTCAAAAGAATTAGCAGATCAATGCGTAAATTGTAAATTATTTAAAAGAGCAAAATAAAATGCAACAAACGCATCATCAAGCTTTCAATTGGGAATAGTTCACCCATCCAGATACTTAACATATCAAAGGATTAGGCTCTGAGGAGGTCTCTATACTACCTAACAACCCTACTGATTCCCGAATATTAACGTTTAAAAAATCTTTAACGATTCTACATGTATTCATAATTACCGTTTTTTGCATTTTTATTATTAAATTTTTCGATAAATCTATAATTTCTAAATTACGGATTAACGATTTTGGAATAATGCCAGTGGCTGAAATAATGAACGGTAATATTATTATTTTACGAGAATGCCAAAGTCTTTTAATCTCGTTACCTAAAGCGGTGTATTTTCTAATTTTTTCATCAAAAGTTTTTATAATATTACTAGAATTTGGAATAGCCACGTCGCAAATATATGTTATTTTTTTAATTTTCTCATATATTATTAAATCGGGTCTGTTATGTTGAAT
The DNA here is from genome assembly GCA_963576475.1 of Molanna angustata. Classification (NCBI taxonomy): domain Eukaryota; kingdom Metazoa; phylum Arthropoda; class Insecta; order Trichoptera; family Molannidae; genus Molanna; species Molanna angustata. The sequence continues at coordinate 4,055,784 of OY754965.1, forward strand.
TGGACGGTCAGTTAATATTGTTTTATCGTAATAAAGCCAAATATTATTATTTTCTAAATATGAAATCGGATCATATTCATAATATGGTTTTATGTTTATCGCCTCAATTAATTTATATTTAATAGCTAAATTTTGATGTATTATTTTTGCTACTTGGTTATGTCTAAATGTATATTCTGATTGCGCGAGAAAAGAACAGCCCGATATTATATGCTCGATTGTTTCCGGAAAAGCCAAACATTTCCTACAACTATCATCAACTACATTTATGTCTTTTATTATATATTTTTGATAATTTTTAGTTTTCATTACTCTATCCTGAATTGCTATTATAAAACCTTCTAAATCCGCGTCCAAATCACCAATACTCAACCATTTGTTTGACCAAATTTTGTCAACATAAGGTTGGTTTAGAAATTTTGGATGTATAGAATGAATTATTTTATTTAGCCACGAATTTAGAAGGTCGTCATTTATATTTATAATATTGTTATTGGCATTCTCGTAATTTAAATTTAATGTTGTTAAATTTTTGTCCGCCTCACAGATTAATTTATGCATTAAAGAACTATCAGATTTTTTGTGAAAGAAAGTTTTCGATTTAATTATTATGTAACGATGTTATTTTTATTATACCCCTACCTCCTAAATTCCTAGGCAAATTGATTCGTTCAATCGTTTATTTTTTATTTATTTTATTTATTTTCATTTATTTATTGCAAATAATATGTTGGTACAAAGGTATATAATATTTCTTATAATTAATACATTTATATTATAGGTACGTATTACTCCACTGAAAGAGTAAATCTCGTGTTCACAGCGGAGGAAGAGCGTAGCAATTATTTCAAGTCCATAATAGGTACATTAAAGATATTATATTAGATACACAATTGTTTAACATTGATTTGAGAATATAAAATTATTATACACTTTTTTAAATTTTATAAAAGGTTTAATTTTTCTTGTATCTAAAGAAAGTTTATTATAACAGCTTATTCCTAGGTAAGAATAGTGATGCTGCATGGTTGATGTATTGTATTTTGGAACCTTAATTTTATTTGTCCCTCTGAGCGAGGATGGGAGCTTATTTATCGTTGTTATCAATAATATTTTTGTAAGTTTGAAATACTGCACTTCTTTTAAATATGCTATCCAGTTTTAAAACTCCAAATTCTTTATATAGTTGCTGTGTTGGGTAGTCTCTTGTTTTTTTTTTAATAACTTTTATGATTAAATTTTGAGCAGTTTTAACAGGTTTAATGTTGGTTTTAAATGCTTTTCATAACTCATCATTTTCATAACTCATCTAGCTCAATCGCCTTAGTATTTATATCTATGTGGAAAGAACTTTGTTAAATTATAGAGCTGATTGGTTTTGCAGAGAAATTTGTACTCTCTTATTAATGATTATATTTGTTATTAAAAATGCGTTTTAAAAAAATGTGTTTATACTATTTTTGTTTGAATAATGTGTATAATACAGATATAATTTGTAAAAATGCATTCAGGAATTATCAACCTGGAAAAGATGGAAAAGTTTTTAATGGTTATATTTTTCCGTTTCATGTGTAAAAACTAAATAATTTTATTGTAGGACGTATGCGATCGAGGTTTGTTCCTTTGAAATTAACTCATGGATTGTCAATCTTTGAATACTAAAAAAAAATATTTTTAGCAGGTTAAACTTCAAGTTATATTAATATATTTTTGTAGAGGAGAGTTTAGTTTTGGCTACAACATTATTATCTATTGAATTTTAAATAATATAACAATCAGTTAAGATATTGTGTATGAGTATATGTGAGTAAAATAATCATCACAAAAGTCTAGTGTCATTCAAATTAATAATGGTTCAAAGCGAATTTTGCAAAGGGGAATGAACTCTGAAAATAAGATTTTTTTGTATTGATTTTCCGTTACATTTGACGTGTGCTTGTGAAATTAATACAATAGTAGGTATGTATTATTATCAATATCTAAGAATTTGTATTTTCACTATTTAATCATCTTTTATTTCAAAATCAAATATATTTAGTTGGAAGGCACCGGCTAAGAATAGTGTTTTCACTATTTTCTATTATTATCGTTTTCGGGAGTCCCGTAAGAGACAACACAACAGGGAAAATATAGTTCATCTCACCCAGTTCAGCAATGAGGTTCATAATACATACTGAATGCTCCATTTTCAGGTAATACGAGACTGGTGTGTGGGAATACACGCACGTATCTTGGTTCCATTATAAGGTATTGCACACCCGCACACCTGTTGCTGGTTAACCCATTTTGCTCCTTAACACGCGAGTGTTTGTACTCTGGTAATGGGTAATAATGCCTTTCGTATTTATGTATGTTTTTTTATTTATTTACTTTTTATATAAAGAATTTTATATTATTATATTATATTTTTAATTTTTATATTTATTTATTTATGTATTAGAAAACCAACAGTTTTTTTTTATTTTACCAAAAATAGATATTTTTTTAGAATGTTTATGTATTTGTGACTGTTTATGATTACATATACATCCTCATATATTCCCTAAATTAAGCATAAATGCTTGTGCTGTTGGTGAACGAAATCGGTCATAACAGGGTTCGAACTGCGACCAATGGATTACAAATCCAGCGCGTTAACCACTCTGCCATAATTCCACCTGTCCTGTGGAATTATACCTATCGCACCTTTATTTTCATAGTCACACTAAACAAAAAAAAATTCACCATCAGGGATTAAATTTTGGATTTTTTTATTTAATTTTAAAAAATACAAATCGCAATAATGCCAATTGGTGGTATATATTTGAACGAGTGATCTGGGGGGCAAGTCTGGTCCCACCGGCGAAATCAAAACCCTCACGATTACCAATATCAAGGATATAATATGATAATTATATCCATGATATGGGTAATCACAGGGGTTTTGATTTCGCCGGTGGGACCAGACTTGCCCCCTTGGTTTTTCTGAATTCAATAGATAGCGCTCATCATAGCTGGTTATAAAAAATTTAATATTTACAATTTTGTATAGTGTCACTATGAAAATAAAGGTTCGCTACTAAGTAGTATAATTTCACAGGATTTAAAATTGTGTCACCTACTTTGCAGCATGTTGATAATGATTATTCAAGTTTTCGCGTTATATCTAGTAGTTGAAAGAGAAATTATTCTAAGGTCATAGATGTGTGTAGTGTTAGATTTATAAGAACAAATCTATTTTCTCTGTGGTCAATAGTGCAAGTTTAACCTGTTTGCTATAATATGGGACCTAATAACGAAAGTACTTACTCAGTTTCCTATTCATGCTATCATTACCTCTGACACACGTAACCTGATATATTAATAAAGCGATATACCAAGAATTATAATAAATTTGCAGTAACTCCATAAGAAATTTGTTGATAAATATCACAAAGGCAACTCTCTTCTAACAAGCAAATTATAATAACTAGTCGCATGTAACACATGAGATCCAACTGCCGATAGCGATAGTATGTATAGTTGAAGAATAAGTACCAAACAATAAACACTTTAATCCAAATAAATTACCTATTGAATATTTCATGATATTTTGTTTTCTATACAACACATGTAGGTATGTACATGTGGACAGTATGGAGGTGAGTCCTTTTCTCCTACCCGGAATACGAAAACAGCATGATGGTATGTATGTATGTTTGGAGATTTCAGTACCAAACTATTAAGTCTTCTTACATATATTATTGTGTATAGGCGACTGCCATATAAATTGTATGAAGCAATGTCGTCACTAAATTCAATCTTTATAAAAATTGTTAAAAAAAATTTGAGATGTGATAATACAATGTTCGAATTTTTATAGAAAATTAAATTATCTAGTTGGGGTGTTTCGGCTTTTTTGATATTTTTAAAAAAATTGAAATATAGGCAGTTAAACTTATAAATTTATCATAAAAAAAATATTTTTCTTATTAAAAAATGTTTGAGAAATTCTGTATTTTTTTTTAAAAAAACCAATTTGATATTTTGTATTTTTATATGTTTACACCAATTTTCAGCGTTCTAGCTTTTATGGTTTCTGAGATATATGGAAAAATTAAGTAAAAATTCAAAATATGATAACCCCTGACTGAAACAAAAATTCACAATTCTGAGTATAAAAGTTTTGTAGGCCTATAACTGTTTATATATTCTGAAAATTTGGGCTCTGTAAATTGAGCGGATCAAAAGTTATAAGGGGGGGACGGACACACAGACACACACACAGACACATACACAGACACACACACAGACACACACACACACACACACACACACACACACACACACACACACACACACACACACACACACACACACACACAAAACTCACATAAATGTAGTTTTTTTAAAGTTGGTTGTCATGACCACATAACAGTATGAGCGCCAGACATTAGTTCTGTCAAACTCTAGCTATTGTACTTTTTGAAATTCGATATTTTTGTTTAAATTCGACGTCAATCGAAAATTGTAATGATAGATTTAATCGCATTTTACATGTTTTTCGCATATCTTATGGTCAAAGGTACTTACAAATTGTGAAATGTCAAGTTGAACCAGTGTTAAACTACCCCCGTCGCCGGTTCAATTTGACATTTGAGTTGAATCGCGGTTGAACTCTTGATTCATACTTATAAGATAGAAAAGTGATCAAATTTGGGTTCTACCGTATTTACACTGCAAGTTTTTTTTTTATAAAAATGCAAGTATCTATGGATGTCGTTAGATATCCAAATGCAGGTAGTCTGTTCGTAATAAAGTGAAGAATTGGTGAAGTGTAAGGGATAGTAAGTACAGGGTGTCTCAAAAGAAAGTATATATTTAGTGGATCGATTAAAAAAAAGTAAGCCGTGTATCGAAAAAATGTTTATATATTATTAAAGTACACAAGTTGGGAATTAATTTCTTAAAAATAATATCGTCCAAATGTAGACCCTCGCGTTCGCAGCACTCATTTGGTAGTAGTAGTATAAGTACTGCCGAAGCAAGTACAAACAGCACTCATTCAATCGAACAGTAAAATAACTTATGACGGCCCGGCAGGTGGACTCAGTGATGGCTACCATTTCGTGACGGATATTTTCTTTCAAATGCGCCAGGGAAGTCGGTTTACTGGCGTAAACTTTAGATTTAAGATAACCCCATAGGAAAAAGTCCATAGGGGTTAAATTAGGACTGCGTGGAGGCCAATTTATGTCACCTCTCCTGGAGATCAATTTGCCTGGGAGAATTTCACGAACTCGTGGCAAATATGTATTTGAGGTGTGTGATGTTGCTCCGTCCTGCTGGAACCATGTTCTTTGGTTATAGCCAGGAAAGTTTTGCAGTTCAGGCACCGAGAAGTCGTCTAACATTTCCACATAAATTGAATTCGTCTAACATCTCCTCTGAATTCAAATATAAACATTCTTTCGAGACACCTTGTATAATACAGAGAGAGACTTTGAATAATTGTATGTGAACGGATTTTAGGACATCAATTTAATGACGCTTTTGTGGTGATTTTGTAAGATCTTTTAGTAAAAATCGATCCGACCATGAATAAATATTGATCAAACCATTGCGTAGCGTAGATCATAGTCTGCAGAATTTGTTATATGTATTTTTTCGCTTTGCAATTAACAATGGAATTTTATACATTTTTATAAGTAATAAAGGTACTATTTATTACATGGTAAGTCATGGTGTTTTTCTCCATGGGCCGGGTAAAGAGAAGTCATTAATTTTCTTATATCGATCCCGATAAACAGCGATTTTAATAATCCTAATAATTAATTATTGTGGAGTATAGTAATGGTGATGAGATATGGTCAGTTGGGAGAGTATTGAGATTAATGTTGCGTGGTAGGTAAATCTTTCATATGCAATTATTAGATAAATCGATATGATTAGCACAAACTTATTATTTATTAACGTGAACAATTTGTTGATTCCAATGCTGGAGGATACGAACCTCATACTAGAAGAAAATCGCAAATATAAAATGTAATTAAAAATGAAGTATTTACTGGTGTTTTTACCCTCCACTTCTATCTAGTCCTGGAAAGTAATTATTTTGCTGTCTTCAAGCAATATGTTTATAATATAATATCCCGAGTTTGATCGTAATTTTTTTGTATGAATGGCGTACGAACTACGAAGTAAATGTAAAACGTAATTAAAATTTGGTATTTTCTCGTTTTTACTGTACTGTATATTCCTGGAAAGTAATTATTTTGCAATCTTCAAGCATATGTTTTTAAAACAGATTGGGCTCAACGTTTTTATATGAATGTAGTTTGATGTATGTATGTAGGTATAAGTGCGTTGGTATCTCAAAGCTATAGCGACTTAACACCATCGATGTCATTAATTACTGTACTAGCTCGGAGTTAATAAATTTTCCATGGCATTTTTGATCTTTTATGTCCAACATATGACATGAAACGTTATTGAATCTATAAAAAAAACAAGTTAATAATATAATTGATTGGAAAATATAAAGATGAAAAGGTGAAAATGGTCTCATATCTTGGTCATTTATTGTGAGGAGAATAAATAGCAGACACGAGACAAGAAAAAAAAGAAAACTATTAGGTAGAAGAAATTTAAAAATATTTACCTTGGAAAGGCGAGACGCAAATCAGCCCTGAGCTTAGTGAGAAGTTCGCTGAGAGACCCGAACTGTCTTAAGCTCATCTCTCCACCGGGACTGAGGCAAGGATTTCTTGAAAAGAAAATATTATTACATTAGAAATATCTTTTTTTATTACATATACCAAAAATTACATAAGCAACATAACAAATAAATTGGGTTGGTTTGGACCACCTTGCCAGGCCAGGCCTGTTCCGAGGTGGTAGACTAGTTACATAATATTAATTACTAAGTCATTGTAAGCTGTTATATAGAATAATTGTGTACCCCATGGTCCACTTATTGAGTCCTATGTTAATAGTTTTGCTGTGTATGTTGTTATGAATTGAGAATTTGCTGACAATAGTTGATCCCTTTGTTATATAACCATGTTTGTATTGTATGTATGTTGTTATGAATTGAGAATTTGCTGACAATAGTTGATCCCTTTGTTATATAACCATGTTTGTATTGTATGTATGTTGTTATGAATTGAGAATTTGCTGACAATAGTTGATCCCTTTGTTATATAACCATGTTTGTATTGTATGTATGTTGTTATGAATTGAGAATTTGCTGACAATAGTTGATCCCTTTGTTATATAACCATGTTTGTATTGTATGTATGTTGTTATGAATTGAGAATTTGCTGACAATAGTTGATCCCTTTGTTATATAACCATGTTTGTATTGTATGTATGTTGTTATGAATTGAGAATTTGCTGACAATAGTTGATCCCTTTGTTATATAACCATGTTTGTATTGTATGTATGTTGTTATGAATTGAGAATTTGCTGACAATAGTTGATCCCTTTGTTATATAACCATGTTTGTATTGTATGTATGTTGTTATGAATTGAGAATTTGCTGACAATAGTTGATCCCTTTGTTATATAACCATGTTTGTATTGTATGTATGTTGTTATGAATTGAGAATTTGCTGACAATAGTTGATACCTTTGTTATATAACCATGTTTGTATTGTATGTATGTTGTTATGAATTGAGAATTTGCTGACAATAGTTGATCCCTTTGTTATATAACCATGTTTGTATTGTATGTATGTTGTTATGAATTGAGAATTTGCTGACAATAGTTGATCCCTTTGTTATATAACCATGTTTGTATTGTATGTATGTTGTTATGAACTGAGAATTTGCTGACAATAGTTGATCCCTTTGTTATATAACCATGTTTGTATTGTATGTATGTTGTTATGAATTGAGAATTTGCTGACAATAGTTGATCCCTTTGTTATATAACCATGTTTGTATTGTATGTATGTTGTTATGAATTGAGAATTTGCTGACAATAGTTGATCCCTTTGTTATATAACCATGTTTGTATTGTATGTTTAAGTCTTGTATTTTCTATTAAATGTATGTTCTTTATATCTTTTGCAACTAAATTTAGGATCTTTGGAGCCAAATATTGATAATGTCTTTGTCCGTATGAAGTGTTTGTCTTCGGAGTGATTAGTTGATGTCTGTGTCTTGTATCGTGAGAATATCGTGAGCAGTGATATGGTTTTTCTTATCATTTTTAAAATGAATAAGAATTTGTTTAATATAGAGTTGTGCTGTAGTTAGTACGTTAAAGTCTTTAAATAGTTGAATGGTCGAGAAATTGAAAGGTTTTTTAATAATCACTTTAATGAGAGCTTTTTGAGCCTTGAATAGAGGATCCATATTTGTTTTAGATGTACCTCCCCACCCGATCATTCCATGAGAGATAATGGATTGTACTAATGCATAATATATAGTTTTCAAAGTTTTTTGGTCCATTATATTACGAATGTTTTTAAATAGGTATATAAGTATATAAGTTTTCTTATTTTTTTTCTTATTATATCTGCATCGCTCCATAAAACTGTTGCTGGATGGTCGCTTAATTGGTTGGTAGTCTTAATACTGAACTGTCATACTCCAGACCTTTACACCAAATCAAAGTATATTTTGGATTTAAAAGGGTGACTGCTGCCAACGTACCTATTTCTTAAATTTGAAATTGCATCATTACTACAAAACGAATCATTTTGAAAAAAATAACCTAGTTAGTTTGGACATTGATAAAGAAAAATATACCTTAACTTTTTAATTATGTTCTGCATATATTACTGTAGGAAAATAATAAGCATAACCCGATTTTTTACATTTATCTTAAATTTCTAAAAAACTATAAGGTATATAGCATTATATTTTTTTATAAATTGAAGAAGATCAAAATATCTGGAAAAATACGATGTAACGTTGCATTAATGCATCAGGTTAAGTTAATAAACCAAAAAAACTTTAATTTCGCAATGGCGCTGAATGGAAAATAAACGTTTGTTAGGTTTATTTAGTAAAACTGAAGCATAAATGCAACGTCACATCATATTTTTCTAGATATTTTTGTCTTCTTTAATTAAAAAAAAAATGTTGAACTACGCCTTATATTTTATTAAAAATATAAGATAAACGCTGAAAATCAGGGTATGCCATTATTTTTCTACAAGAATTTATAGAGAACATTATCAAAAAGTAAAGATTTATTTTTTTCAAAACGATTTGATCAGAAATAATGATGGTATATCAAATTGAAAAATTGGTACGTTGGCAGCAGTCCCCCCCTTAAGATACTTGATACGCGTATATTTAACATCACAATACAGACTAAGTTGGATTATTATAGAAGAACCAGGAACTCAAAGCACCTACAGGGCTTACGACCTGTCATCGGCTGGTTTACGTGATCACTTTACGCACTTGCGCAACATTCACCAATTATGCCTTAATTTCAATATACCTGTAATCTTTATCATTATTCTTGTTTCTGTTGGACGGTGACTGTAGTTCTCCCTGAGGTGGTACACGTGATGGTTGTTCTGGTGGTGATGGCCCCATGGAGCCCCCTCGTTTTCCCCATTTCCTTAATGCGGCTGCATAGTCTTCGGGGTTGTATGTCGGTGGCCGCTGCTTTTCCTGAAACAATGGCAAAAATAACGTTTTAATGATCGTTTGCTATGTTCAGAGACGTGAAGAATTTAGATATTTCGAATAATGTGATTGATTGATAAAAATGAGTGGCTTATCAAAGTCAAATTCAAACTAATCACTTATAACTTAAAAAAATGAGTAGGTTATAAAGTTAAGTCAACGCTAAATGCCTCACGACCAAGTCACTCCACAAATTATTCAAATTTTATATGAAAAATTTTCGGCATTTTCATAAAATGCGTAATATTAAATTATTCTTGATTTAAATATTTTATTAAGAAAACTTGATATTTATTCAATGCCCTTTTATGAAAGTGCCTTTAGCAATTTGAAAATAAAATTTCAAATTTTAAGTTTCCTGAGTACCTACCATCAGAGAGACGCTTAACATAGAGATCGTCAGAATCACCGAATACCAATTATTTAAAGGAATTGGATAGAACTAATAAAGCGGCTTTCTGTGATAGTGATTTCAGTGTTGACGGATGGAATATATGGAATAAATTGCCTTTTGAAGTGCGAGGGGAGCAGAGTTTTGGGTCCTTCAGTAAATTGCTCGAGACTTCGCAGTTTCGCAGAGCCAACAAATAAGCGAAAGCGCCCTTGGAATGGTCTTTTTCCAAAAAACGGGGCTTTATAAAGTTGATTATTAAAGGTAAAACCTCCACTATTTTATAAGTCTATTATTTTTTGAGAGATAAAACATTGTAGCTCTTTTATAAAACAGTATTAGAATATAGATTCTTATACAATATGAACGTACATAAGTAGGTACTCCAATTCTAGAATCTAAAACCTAGCTAAGTGAGTTACAATGTCTAACTAATAAGGGTCGTATTACAAGAGTTATTTGAGAAAAATGTAAGCATAAGGTAAGGTCCCGTACTGCGAGAATACTGCTTACGGGACCTCAACTTTTCTTTGATAATTCCTCGTAATACGACTCTAAAAGCGTAATTATGTATGTATTATAATGTTTTTTATAACATTTTTTATATCTCAATAGAGACGAAGTTGGAATATAAAAGCAGAACCGGGAAATAAGACACCTCCAGGGCCTGCAATCTGTCAAAGGCTAGAATACGTGATCACTTTATGCGCTTGCGCAACGATCACCAATTATGCCTTAATATTGAGTTCCCTATCACCAAGTTTTTGATAGTTCTATACATTGTTATTCATAGTATGCTGAAAAAACACCAACGCCGTCTATTGAGAAATTGGTTTGTAAACAATGAAAGCAACAATCCTTTTAGGTACACGAAGTGACAATGCTTTCGCATAGATGTCATCCCTGAGCCGCGCCAGAATAATTAGTTCATTTTTGGTTGGTTTGTTTTGTTTGTATGTCATGTGTCATTAATACTCATAATTTTAGATTCATCAAAATATTATTGACATATCCTAAATTTGAATTTGGGTCGAGAGTGTCGAAGCTGCTGCTTTAAAACTGTTCATCATTTCACGAGTAATTAATATAACCGACAAATATTGATTTTGTGTTAACATTTGCGAATAATAAATAATGTTAAACCGTAGTTAACCACGCGCCTACGCATCGAGATCATTGTATTACGGTTAATCCGAGTTTAACGGACCGTTAAAGTATCCGTGGAATTGGGTCGTAAGTAGTTGCTGATCTGGGTTCAGCAATGATAATACAATAAATGACTTTAAACTTGAAAATGACCGCGATTTTGACAATCTTACTTTTACTGAATTTGATGCGATCTTCAAAACGCTGGTCATAATTTCATGGTGAATGCGAAACAAATTTAATGATAATAATATAAGATATTCATGACATGAATACGGAAACTGTATGAACTGACCTTCGAAAGAGAAACACTATGAAACGAGTGGGTTGTGACCAACGCTAAACTCCTCACTATCAAGTCATTCTATAAATTATTCAAATTTTGCATGGAAAATATTCAGCATTTTCATGAAATGTGTTTGATAAATTGTTTTTTATTTAAATATTTTATTATGAAAACTTGATAACTCTTCAATGCCATTTTTTAAAAGTGATATGCCTTTTTATCAATTTGAAAATAAAAAATTCAAATTTTAATAGCTTGGGGTCTCTTTGAAATATTTGACAGTAAAAACAATTGAGAAGCACTATTCAGATATCCTTCAAAATCTAATGGGATCTAAGCGAGTACTAGATATACATATTTGGAAAATTTGCAAATAATCGAATGAGTCTATAATCGATAAAGTAAAATGAACACGCCGTACATAGCACACAGCACATAGCACACAGCACACAGCACACAGCACATAGCACACACACACAGATACATTGTGATGAAACTTTCAGAATATAATCTCAGCATGATACTAGTTGCTAATCTGCAATAAAAAAAATACCCTTAAAAATTGCGAAATCATAACTCCCCACTATATCTCCTTGGGTTAGTGAGGAGTAAAAATAGATATTTCTAAAAACAAAGTATTTTTAAAAATATTCGATTTACATATAAAGGGGACCTGACATAGCACAGGGAGAAGAAGAAGAAGAAAAAAATAATAGATATAGAGTAGTCGTTAATAAAGAAATATAAAAAACTACAAAGATCATCCAATAATACGAATTGTTCATGAATATGATAAAACGAAAATTCAAAAACTGCAAGACTTCTTCAATTATATGGTTTTTTCAATAAAATGATGAACACGTGCTAATGATAGTAAATAATATGTATTTTTGTTATATTAAATAGTCGTCACATCAATAAATTAATGACGATCATTATGGCCAAAGATGAATATAACCTTACGTTTTCTATAAAATGCAGGTGAAATTTTAGGTCAATTCACGTTTTATTGAAGAGAAGACATAGAAAAGAGAATTTTGTAAGGTGTAATTTGTAGAGAAAACGATATTATTATTAAATATCGTTATATTTTATTTATTGTATTAAAATATCAGACACTAATGGAGGCCATGGACAGTTAAAACCTTCATCTAATAAAACGTAGCATTAATGTTCATAAAATAATGTAATTTAGAGAAAATTATAACGAAAGAAAAGTGTTGAAGCGATTGTGGTGAGGCATTTGATTGTAGTGTCGTCATTCCAGGCTCGATTCCTGGAGATAAGAGATTTTTGCATTTTCTTCTTTTGTTGTCTACTCCATCTTACGATATACTCAGCCTCGCATATCTCTTGTATTTTGGTGTTCCTCGCGCAATCTTATACGGCCGCTTTTGCTTAGGTACATCGGATCAAATATCAACTAAATAAATATTCATTTGGAGTTCAAGTCCTTGAGTGGAGCATGCGCAGTACCTATATAGGTATCACTCCAGAGCCGTGATTGTTTTGATGACAGTTGACTATGGATATAATTTAAAGGATACGGTCTACAAAGTATCAGTGAAATATATATTAAACATAAAACTGCGAGATTAATTGTGCTCAAATGTTTTGGTTTAACTTGTCGATGATTGGTTTTCTATCTCCCACTTGATTGATGCTCTGTCACAAGAGGAGTTAGGATTCATTCTTATTTTTCTTCGCCCTAGCCTTTGTCACATTTACTTAAGGTCGGCTCTCTTAGTCCTCATCCTTTAAATCCTTCTGTCTTCCGAGATCTCTGGTTGTTGTGGGCATCCAAGTGGTCAATCTGGTCTGCTGGGCCCCCTTCTATGTCCATCGTTCTTTTTAATAGTATCCTGGGGAAGTCCCATAATGTGTAAATACCATCTAAATTTGTTCTCGGTCAGTTATTCTATCTTGGTCTTTTGGTGGTGAAAATGGCAGAATTTTGCCTCCGACCAACTGAATTTGTTTCCGAAGTCGTGTTTGTTACTATCTGTGTATGTCTGTCTCTATAAATTATACATAGACAATGCATAATCCGATACATTCAAAATTCAACATAATTGATTACATAGATACAATTGAACAATATGTTGGGATATGCTTTTAATTAAAATAAATCGTTTTTTATTATATACTAGCTGACCCGGCGAACTTCGTACCGCCTCAATCAATGGATGTCGTGTTAACTTTTCAGCTAATCCTCATTAAGGATTTAATCAACTTAATAAAATGAATACAAAAAAATTACTAAGTTCAATAGTTTCCTAAGATATAATAATAATATAAAAATGAAAAAATCGGTAATAACGAATACATTTGTCTGTGTCTGACAGCTCAAGAACCAATTATCTGTAGGTATTATAAATATACTCTTTGTAGCCACCCCAAGCTTTTGTCAAAATTTTCTTTAATCCATGTTTTGTTTTTCAATTTTTCTTCGTAGGATAAATCCATTTTCAAATCATTTAAATAATAATGTTAATTAAATTAATACTATTATGTACCGACCTCGAGTTTCTATTCTAAATATATCAATGATTTGTTAAGGGGGGGACTGCTCCCAACGTACCTATTTTTCAATTTGATATACCATCATTATTTCTTATTAAATCGTTTTGAAAAAAATAATTTAGATAGTTTGGATATTAATAAACAAAAATGTACATTAACTTTTTGATAATCTTGTGTATAAATTCTTGTAGAAAAATAATGGCATACCCCGATTTTCAACGTTTATCATATATTTTTAATAAACTATAAGGCGTAGAGTAATATATTTTTTTTAAATTAAAGAAGTCAAAAATATCTAGAAAAATATGATGTGACGTTGCATTAATCCTTCAGGTTTAGTAAATAAACCTAAAAAACATTTATTTTTCATTCAGCGCCATTGCGTAATAAAAGTTTTTTTGGTTTATTTACTTAACCTGATGCGTTAATGCAACGTCATATCATATTTTTCCAGGTATTTTGTTCTTCTTTAATTTATAAAAAAAAAATATTGCTCTATACCTTATATTTTTTTTAGAAATTTAAGATAAATGTCTAAAATCAGGGTATGCTTATTATTTTCCTGCAAGAATATATACAGAACATAATCAAAAAGTTAAGGTATATTTCTTTTTATTAATATCCAAACTAACTAGGTTATTTTTTTCAAAATTATTCGTTTAGTAATAATGATGGTATATCAAATTGAAAAAATAGGTACGTTGGCAGCAGTCACCCTCTTAAGTAGGTAGCTTACCTACCCTGAAGTTTTATATTCCATTTTTGATTCATTTATTTAGATTTCATAAGTTATATTGTTTGCATAATAGGTACCAGTCGAACAGTTTATTTACATGTTTTTTTCCGTTAATTTTTCCGATACTTTTACAGTTATTAGACGAATCCAACAAATAAGAGATCATTACAATTGGTCCAGCCGTTCTTCAGTTGTAAATAGTCTAACTAGCCCGACTTTGTTTTATTTATATACATAGAATGGATTGGGGCCCGTTGTTCTCTTCAGAAGAAGCGCTCTACGTAGCGATCATGATGAGGGTTTGCAATCTGCTCAGAAAAATATGAATTCTGATCTTAAAAAGACCCTGGTTGTGAAGGTGGAAACAAATAATTCGGAAGATCATACCTCAGTCGTGCTGGTGCGTTAATAAAACATCTACCGACAAATATACAAAGCCAGTACAAGAAAAACATAAACAACGTTATTGTCAATTTGTTCCAAGGGGTTGTAACGTAATATTAAATACGTATTATGTAATTATCGTTTATCGATTTCAAATTGAGATGTCGGCTTTTTCCGGTATTGAATGCTTTATTGCGGATGTTCAGTGAAATTGAATGAAGATAATGTTACAAACAGGTTTGTAACATATTATAGTGAACCGGTTTTAAATTATTGTTAAGTACAGCAACTCCGAACTGTGTTGCAAATGATAAATAATGTATTTATTTCATATTATACAGCGGTAAAAATCAACGAAAAAATGCTACATACTATATTTTTTAAATAAATAAAACTTAAATCCTCTACGTTCTGTGATTATGATGACAATATGGATCGCGCAATTGCGCATTTATGGCGCAAGGTAAGGCTCGGTGAATATTTCTCGGTGGACTTGGCTTACAAAGCCAATTCCAATGTACGTCTAGATTACAATAGTGTGCTCCCGAGTTATTGTATTTGAAACGAGCGTTTCTAGAAATAGATTATGGTTTATTTTCCTATACAAAAAAGGAAGAACATTACGTAAAAATAAATCAGACCAGTGTTAGATTTATAAACTACATATCATTTAAAAAAAATGTTTCTACACCTCATAAGTTTTGAGTAATAAATTGGAAAAAAAGGGTATTGAAAAAAATAGTTACAAATAAAGTATGTAGTTTTTTTTAAGACGTAGCGTACCTTTTATATAAATGATTTTAAAATTAAAACTATTAAATTTCATACTTTTTATGGAAACTGTGTGTTTTATTGTAATAAATAAAATTTAAATTCAGCGTATGTTGCACTGGGTTAGTAATCCAGTGGTCGCCAGTTAAAATCCTGTCAAAAACATATTCGTTCACCTATAGCAAAAGAATAGCTTAATTTTGGGAATGTATGAGGATATCTATGTATGTGCTTGTAACAAGAACATATTCATTCTTATAAATACTCTTTTCTTTTCTTTTCTTTTCTTTTCTTTTCTTTTCTTATCTTTTCTTTTCTCGTCTTTTCTTTTCTTTACATTTCTTTTCTTTTTATTTATTTTCTTTTCTTTCTTTTCTTTTACTTCTTTTCTTATCGTTTATTTCTTTTCATTTATTTATTTTTTCTATTCTTTTCTTTATTTTCTTAATTTTTTAAGTGGTCACTCAGTAATGCCCTTACTGTATATATTTATATTTTTTTAATATATTGAAGCTGTAACCACTAGGATAAAGGTAAAATGTTTATTCTAGTGTTTTGCAAAGGATTAGAATAAATAATGTAGTCACCAGATGCGGAGCAGGTGGTGATAGACTTGTAGAAAACTTTTAATTGCCATCATGCCGTGTCGCTGTTAAGGTGATAACCAGTCCGTAAACAAACACCATTTTTAAACAGCGTATTATTTTGGATTCACAATAGTCCCATACGCAAATGTGGCGGAGAAATTTGTCCCACATAAGAAAATGAACCGACTATGTGGAAAAGAACACGATAGTCAATGTTATAATTTAGATCTGTCTATTGTCAGATACAGCCATTGTTGTACACCAATCAAGAATGAAAAAAAAATGAAGACTTGCTTAAAAGAAACGAATGCCGATAATACTTAACACTTCAAGACGAAAATATGAACGGAGAATTAATTGCGTGTGTAATTAATACGAGAAGTGATACATATAGACACGACACGTAATTCATGGGACAGGCAGAGAGAATCAAGCGCCACAGTTAAATGTTGTGGATCTGGGGATTCTGCTTCAATGCTAATAAAAACCGTTGAATATTTATTTTCTTTTTTCTATCCCGTCCATGACTTTAAGCATTTAATTGACTTTGATAATGAGACTAAAATATGACATTGATAATGAGACTGATGATGAAAGAGAAATGGAAGGAAGGAATTGAAGGACGCTGAAGGAATATCGCTCTGGAGTCATTTGGTAAATTTTACGTCATTAGTTATTCTTATTTTTGTTGTTGAACTTATGGCAAGTACTTACTCTTTTATTCACATATAACCTATCTCACAATGTCGGATAACCTATCTCACAGTGCGGGAGTGCATTTCCTTATAAAAGGAAGCACAATCCAAGAGTGTATCCCCACACACCAGTCTCGTTTCACGTAAAAATGCACTATACTACATTCAGAATGGGCGGGAGAACCTTAGAACCACAACATCATTACTGAGCTATGTGAGATGTTATCTTATTGTTGTATATTCAATTACCCGTATCTTACGGGACCGAAAATGATGATATTAGAAAAGAGTGAAAGCACTATTTTAAGGCGGTACTTCACAGCATATCCTACACATAAAACCTTCGTTCTCAAATTTAAAACGAGTGGATTGTGGCCAACGTTAAACTTCTCACTAACAAGTCATTCTATAAAGTATTCAAATTTTGTATGGAAAATATTCAGCATTTTCATGAAATGAGTGTGTTAATTTATATTTTATTTAAATATTTTATTATGATAACTTGATAATTCTTCAATGCCATTTTATGAAAGTGATGTGCCTTTTTACCAATTTGAAAATAAAAAATTCAAATTTTAAGTTTAAATATTTCAGATATCCTTCAAAATCTAATGGGGCCTAAGTGAGTATCAGATATACAAATTCGCAAAATTTGAAAATAATCGAATGAGTACTTTAGTCTATAATCGATAAAGTAAAATAAACACGCCGTACATAGTACACAGCACGCAGCACATAGCATACACACACAGATACATTGTGATGAAACTTTCAGAATTCAATCACAGCATGATACTAGTTGATAATCTGCAATAAAAAAATAGCCTTAAAAATTGCGAAATCATAACTCCCCACTATATCCCCTTGGGTTAGTGAGGAGTAAAAATATATTTAAGTAATTATAGAGAGCAAAATGTCTAGAAAAAGGTACTTATTGGGACCAAAAAGAACTTATGTAGATTCTATATGTTACTTATTGGGATCAAAAAGAACTTATGTAGATTCTATTATGTTACTTATTGGGACCAAAAAGAACTTATGTAGATTCTATATGTTAGATTTTGTAATAAAATTACTTGCTTATGTTTTGATTGTCAATATCTTAAAAAGATGAAAGTGATTGATGAATTTATCATTTTAAATCTGCTCAACTGTGACGCCCCAACACTAAAATCAAATTATGGCTAGTGTTGCTTTAACAATCACTTAATATATTTAATGGTTCGAAAAATCCTCGAAAGTTTAATTTTATTTATTTCATAAATTTGTACATTGTAATATACCATGTTTGGTCAGAAACGGGATTGAAAAGTCCCAAATTAAATTTAAAATGGATGGAAATATAGATGTCCCAACAGTCTAATACGTTTGTAATAAAATGAACCATATTTATTGAAAGTATTGACAATGAATTGAATAATACCTTACCTACTTTTCTAGTTATCGGCATACTGTATTAACTACTTTCATATAGGTACCTTCGCATGCGCACTCACAATACTGAAATGTCTAAGAATATTGACGATATTATTTTTCATTTTTTTTTGTAGAAAAGCATTGTTTTTCAACTATCACAGCGTAGTTTCAACTATCATTGGTCGACCTCAATTCATTGAGAAATTAAAAGCATGTAATAACCAATATAATACCTATACCTACACAAGACAGGCATTATTATGTTATTCTTTGTATGTAACGTATGTGTGGGAGATATTCATTATTATCTGATGCATTGTGAAACAAAATCAGTAGTTAGAAATTCATTAAACCTTGTCATAATTTATTATGGTTTTCATTAAAAAAAGTTTACCCGATTTGCACATACGTTACGTTAAGCAACTCGCTCACGCTAGTATCATTAATTCTAACTAAACCTTACCGAAAAATATTTGGGAAACAAAAAATACGACAACGAAAAAATAGTACCTATGATGTGTACGTAAATATCTGTGGCGAAACATCCCTATAATGTCCGCCCATCCCTAACTACACCGCATGGCTGCCAACGCAAGCGGAAGATATATACAGTTGTCCCCAGCTACGCTAATCATTCGGGATTATTTTCAGTGACGTGACGTATCGCGAATTCTCCTCGACATTCTTATTCTGTATTAATTAAATATCATAATTATAAAACAACTAAAATGTAATCTTAATTGAAATAAATACTTGTCAGAGTGAGTACCATATTTGTTTATATAAATAATGAGTAAATGAGTACGTATTTAGTGTGGAACGGGAACAATCACCTGGTTCATAATTGCATATAATTGTCAGTAAAAATTTTAAACTGCGAGCCCTAGAACAGGATTTCCTGATTGGGCAGCAGTAATGTACTTATTGTTGTCATTATAAATATGGTGTGATAAAAATAAATAAAGAAATAAAAAAATAAATTATCAGTTGCCCCAATATTTATTGTCTGCTGTATATCTAATATATAGAGAAGAGTTTTGACAATACTTTTGCACACACAAATAATCCTCTCGGTTAAAAAATCCTCTAAATTAATTAATCACAAACATTATAATTAAAAACCATCTCCCTATATATCCCCCTTAATTTTTTGGTTAGGTTCAGTCTGTCTTTAATAACAAAAGCGACTTGGGTGAGCGAGTTACTTTATAAATTGAATGAAAATTCGTTACAAGAAAAATGTTATCAGTACCTTTGTCATTTGAGGTTAGGAATAAGTTTATTATGTATTCGTATTTGAACACATTTTGCAAATAAATTAATTTTCTCAATACATTATTTACGTAGATGAACGATACCTATTATTTTAATAATACTTATTATTTTTTATGCTGAAAATTTTCACGTTTAACGTCAACTTTGACAGCTCATCCGATCTTGGTAAAGTGAGCTGTGGTGTATTCTGATATGGGATAAGGATGGTATGAGAAAGAAAGATTAAAAGCGTATCACTGTATCACCTTCTGTATTTCGCGACGAAACCAACCATATTTTGCATTGAAAATGTCTACCTCGATTGTAATAATTCTTTATATTTACATAACTTGAATTAAAATTATGTTTAAAAATACAAGGCTATTGATGTGAATCATCTATATGGGGTCACACTGTTTTCGTAAACTTTTTTTATAAAAATAAAAAAAAACCGCTATGTATTTTTCAGTGTTTGACATCTTTGCTTGGGGGCATCACGATTTAGCGATGAATTTATTTTTTGTTACCAAATTTATGGACACGTTAGTAGTGGGTATAGGTAAGATGATAAGATACTATCAAAATATAATAATACATATTGTATATTTTTGTTGTGTAATTTTAATTTATTGCCCACATGTACATCACACATTAATATGAAATTATGAATTCAGAATATCAATTATTTGTGTGTAAATTTGTGTGTATCAAAACATTATTTAAATAAATGGACAAATGTTTTGATAATTCTTCTTCTTCTTGTGAGGCTCCTAACGGCGGCGGCGGCGGTTGACGACCATTACACCAAACTCATGCTGATCTTGCGCCAACATAATTAGTGACGTCGCATCCGGAATCTCGAACCACTGCCTGAAATTTTTGAGCCAAGATATTCTTTTACGCCCCATACACCGTCTTCCCTCTATATTTACCTCCACAATAAGTTGTAGAATGGCACATTTATCACCACGAAGTATAATAAATGTAAATGTTCAAAAAATTTCTGATAAATCTACAAACTTCCACAAAGTACCTTCACATTTGATTTTCTATTCGATAAGTGTTTAAAATAATCGCTTTTTGCGTCATAATTTTTTTTTTTTCGAAAATCTAGGTGGTCAATATAACGATGAATTATTTTTCCATAATACATTTATTAAAAAAAAAACAATCGAAAAATTCAGAAAAAGTTACACAGTAAAAAAAACATATTGTAAGAAAGCAATCCAAAATAGCTTCCTCCGCAAATGAAATGGAAACCAGCGTTTCCGTGGCATATAAAGATATGTGATATTATCACTGTCTAATTATCATATGTAGTAGGTAGGCGCAATGTTACGCCCATAACTCTTAATAAAATAATATGTGTTTGTCGTTTAGTTTTGTATGTATGGTTGTAAAAAGTAAAAAATATACATAGCTCTTCGATGGTTCAGGTCGTTGATCTCAAAACATAATTTTCTCTATTAAGAGGCTATAGTAGGCTAAATAGTATATTTTGAAAATAATTTCCCTAATACCCTCAAAATATACGTCATTGAAATAAGGAACAGTTTGTAGGTACATCTTTTTTCTATTGCATGAGTTTTTTTGAATTTTGAATTTGTTTAATACTCTTCTTGTAAAATTTGTTTTTGTAAAACATTACATTTTTCTCGATTCACTTTTTAAGAACTTTTTGACGAGTGTCTATGAAATACTCTTTTCTACAATATTTTTATAGATATTGACATTGTAAAAAATATCATGTGATTTGAATTATTAAAATTCAGCGCTTACGTTGGCTTGGACATGTTTGCCGGATGGATGATGACCGTATTCCTAAAAAGGTTTTTGACACCTGTCCAGAAGGCAGAAGAAGTAGAGGCAGACCTATGTTGAGATGGCTGAACGACGTGCTGTGCGATATAAGAGAAATGGACCTGATAAATTGGTGAAGACTGGCGGTCGATAGAGAGGGATGGAGACGATTTCTGGAGGAGGCCAGGGTCCGTAGCGGACTGTAGTGCCAGTAATGATGATGAAGTATTGTTGTGGTAGGTGGGGATAATATTATTTCATGGTAATGGATGTCACAAAATCTTGACGAAAGAACATAAAAATTTAAATTAAAATTGACAATATCACACAGAGGAAAAGAAAACTGACGAAGCCTGGTACTATGTGTAGATAATAGTAGCTAATATAAATAAAAAAAAGTTAAATCATGACTCTCCACTATTCCATAGTAGTGGAGAGTAAAAAACATTGTAACAAGGAAGAATTGTATTTAATTTCATGTATCGATTTATTATTATAATGTCTGTGGTTTTTTATTAATGCAACTTATGATGTAGGCGTCAACAAACAATGAATGCATGATGTATTGTTGAAATGAGGTAGGCGAGGATAATTATTTTTATATTATCATGGTTATGGATGTCACAAAATCTCGACCAAAGAACTTTACCAGAGAAAAAATATCCATTTCAATTTTGGCGTAAGATCTCAAATGCACCAACAGAACACTGCACAAGTTATAAAACATGATACAATGCATGATGTAATGTAAGATCTCCAATGCTCCAATGACAGGCGTCTGTCATAGAGTCAATAGGTACCTACTGAATATGTATGTTTTATTTTATTTTATTTATTAAGGAATACAAACAGTTACAGAATATAAATGTGTATAACTAATAGTAATATGTTAAGTCGACGTTTATCTGCAACCTTACAGTATTCACAATGTAGTTTGCAGAATAACACAATAAAAAATAAAAGGCCATAAATAATAAAAACAAGTAAAGAATTAATAAAGAAATAACATTAAGGAAATGAAATAGTTAAGAAATTGATTATACAAAAACATTAGGGGGCAAAAGAAAACAATAATCATATAAAAACATAAGAATAGTTAAATATTTAATACAAGTGGTGTATGTGTATGTGTATCATGTCATCGCGTGTTATGGTGATGATTTTTGAATGTGTCGTATTTCATGTTTGAATGCTACGTATGATTTGGAGAAGATGTGTGTGTCTGGGAAGGTTTTGTTGTATTCATTGCAAATTCTGTTTGTTGGTTTCCTAAATCCTGCATTTGTTTTTGAAGTTGAGGGGAGGAAGAGTAAATTATTTCGTATGCATCTGAGTGGTGCATGTATGTTGGTACAATCATCGTCTGAAACGTTATTAATTATATATTATATCAATAGTTTTTGAGATTTGCAAGTCTAGCGATAGTTTGTTGTCCATGTGGACGCCTAGAAATTATTTTGGATAACCGCTGATTTATATAACGGAATATCATAGTTCAATGCATAGTAGGTACGTCGGATATCACGAATTCAAGCACGTTGTGATTTGTCCATATTATGAGTAAAATCAATATCGTACAGTAAGTAATGTGACAAATTTCACACAACAATAACACTGAGAACAATTTTTAAGTTAAAAACAAAAAATAGGCCCTATGTGTGTATTCAACTAAATGAAGGTACCCAGTGAAATCGACATAATATTCACCAAGTCAGCAATTTAATATTTTAATGGTTTGGGTCAGCAAAGTCACGCTTTTTATCACAACCCACCCACGCCAGAAAACATTGTTTTACTCGATAAAATTTCAAATAATACGAATATGTCGTGCCACGAATGTAGTGTTTTAAAATTATTTACATTTTTTCGAGATTCTCCTCGCACGAGCGTCAAAAATCCAATCTTCTTCAAGTCAAAATACTCGAGGCTAGCGCCAGTGTATAAAAAAAAACATTAACAGTAAAAATGTCTCTGGAATTTGTTGTTAAGATAGATTGAAACTGATGTGGCGACAAAAGATTTACCGACACGCCGAGGTAATTTATACAAAACTCAAGATGGGATGCAAAAAAAGTTATCAAATTTACACCTACCAATACACATATTACAAAAAATAACTGGACAATGAAATAAAATACAGCACAACGGTAAATACTCTGATGTTCTCACTCTATTTTCAAAGTATGGCGTGATGTTATTAATAACTCCTTTATAGTATGGTCATAACTGTCATAAATAACTTGATTTTGAGTTCTACGTCTTCTTCTATATAGTCACAATCCTAGGATTGGTTTGCACCAATAATTCCGTTTCTCTACATATCTCTGTTGTCCACCAGTCTCTTCATTTTTTGGTAGCTGCCGCAGCGCACATCACTGATCGCCTGGTCCATATAATAAATTGTTCTTCATATAGATACATAACATTCAAATGCATACTAAATTTCGGATTTATTATTTCAATGTTTTTTTTTTCATGTCAGATTTTTCATCTTTGAAAGACATCGTATTGGAATATTTTTTTTATTTATTTATTAATAATAAAGATATAATTACAATCGTATTATTGTGCCTAATAGCTTAAGGGAATTTTTGGCACAAGAACATAGATCCTCGCTACTATCTATGGACCACTCCAAAGTCTGACTATGCGGAATCTCAAAGAACGATTACAAATCAATTGAACAATGAATTATGTCATAACGTTTAATATTACATCCAATTCAGTAACTTTTTGAACTAGGTACATAGAATAGGAACGTTCTAAAATTTTAGAATTATGGTCATTAACTTAATATCGTATTCTGTAACTGACGATGTTCCTAAATCTAAAATTTACAAAATTAGTGCACCGTAGATAATATTTTGAACTCAAATTGTCTATGGCGCAGACTACACATGCGCACTGTGGCACCGTTCGGCCATGTTTAATTATGTCATGTCGCCGTGATGTCTCCTAACCTAACAATTAAATTATTGATCTGCACTAATATTCTTTGGTTTTTTTTTACTATCAACACGTGTAAATTATCCATATTTATTTTTTCCGTGCACAACTGATGTTTTAAACTTTACTAAAATATCCCGAACTGTTGTGAAAATAACTAGCACGCTTCCAATTAGGTGTGAATTAAAATTAGGAACGTTTTGACAGTTGATTCGACTAAAATGTGGTTATAGAATAGGAAATTGAACTAATTCGTGACTTAATTGGAGTAAGAACGTTCCTATTTCAATGCCTATTTCACCATTATAGAAATAATGGTAAAATAAATAATAAATTTATTACTTGGACTAAGTGGAATAGAAACGCACCTATTTTAGCCGGAATGTTTTTAAAAAGTTATAGAATCGGACATAGTATGTGCAAGTGGATTAACTATGTGTTGGTAAAATATTGAGATTGTGTGCAGTTGTGTTGGGAACGTAGGTTTAGTCCGTACGAATAAAGGTGGACGAGTTTCTCTTTGAGGAATAGAAATACGGTGTTATAAAAAATCTTGTGATTGTCACATTATAATGGACTTATACTTTAATGTCCACGTGTTTAGATTTCACATTGATTTTATTGAAACGATCCATCAAATACTTTGAATATCTTATCACCATAAGACAGATCTAAGAGAAAATTTATTGTATTAAATAAAAATATATTATGAAGACTAATTATAATTAATAATGAATATGCATGTAACAATGTGACTATGACTTTACAAGACATATTATCTGGGAGAGAAAATACATATCATTAAACGTGCGTCATTTCAAATAAAATATAATTTGCACCATCAAAACAACATTTTGTTTTTTGATTATAGTTACTTTGTGCAATCATTACAAAGATAATCATACATCTACTGTAGTATTAAATTTTATATTACTGTCTAATTAAGGAAGAAAAAATAAGGACCTGTTTAGTAGAATAAGGATTTCATCATCATACTTTATCCAACTGTCGATTCATTCAAGAGAATTAACTTCTCTTAATGAATCAACAGTATCGATCTTAATGAGATCTTATCGTGTGAGAGAATTGTTCGAGAATTTTTCACACTTTGTTACTAAGCAAAACATTTATTTATGATTAATTTATGAGTTTAACTGACTATATTTTCAAAAAAAAAATTAAAAAGCTGAAATACCCCAACAAGATGAATTAATTTTCTACAAAAAATTCACATATAGTATTACATATCTCCTTACAGACATACATTCCATCAAGTTGTTTTCTATTCGGGGAATGAAAATAGGACTGACCTCCAAACTATCCTATTTTGACATATATTATTTTGTATAGAAAACAGAAAATCTTTAATATTAAATAATTTGGATTTAAAGGTTTATAGTTTGGTATGTATTCTTCAATTACGGTATACCTATACACTATTGCCATCGACAGTTGGATTTCGTGTGTTTCATGTAATTAGTGTAATACTGATAAAAAAAGATTTTTATTAGGTGTAATTGATGTAGGTAAGTCAAACACATGAACTTCATCGTTAGGTAAATACTGAAAAATTCTCAATATACAAGCAGATGGGTTAGTAATCGATTAGAATTCTAGTGGTTGCGGTTTCGAATCCTACCTCGACCGATTTTGTTCACCTATAGTAAAAGTATGTATTTATGTTTAGTTAATTGTAGATGTATATAATTTTATGTTTTCGTCATAAGAATCTTTAATTTTCTTTAATTAAAGAAGTGCATGGAACTTTTTTGTGAAATTGAGATGAATCACGTTTTTTTTTTTCTTCTTTCTTTCAAGGCACTGCGTCCTATTGGATGATTTGTGCCAAAAAAATCAGCAAATAAACACATAAACTCAGACATGGAACTCTAACAGAAATGAAAAATTTACAGATAAATAAAAATATGTAATTACAGAGTTGGTCTTGAATGATTTTAAGAGGATGGCTTTAGTAGAATCACGATTTTGTTAACTCAAATTGTTACATAACTTTAAATCTCCAGATATTAATTTAATATTGAGATAAGTAATTTTTGACTCACATCTTGTTTTGAGATTAAGGTCAATAACTTTAACTTAATTTTTTTTAGTACAGCTGATGCTAAAGAGGGTATAAAAAAACTTATTCAGCTGGTGTCTGCTTGGTTGCGCAACAAATGTCGACGCCTGTACTGAATATTGATTCCATATTCTTTGACGGAGTGATACTGGTGGCGCCACCTAGCTCGATACACAACAACTATAATTATATGTATGGTGTCTCTCTCACTCGTTCGGCCGCCAGTTGCGCTACTGGCGGTGTCCCCGTGTAATGTTTCCGCACACTTCCCTTTTTTCCTCACAGTCACTAGTCTGGCGTGTGCGTGTTCAGTGTCGTTATTGACATGTCAGTTCTCATAAATTTACGCCGTAGAAAAAATGGATACTTTCGACACGGGAATGTTTATTATGGAAATACAAAGCAGACCGTCCATTTGGGACAGTTTCTCGCAGGATTATTCCAATAGAGAGATGAAGAAGAAATGCTGGGAGGAAATCGTGGATTTATTCGGGGGACATGATCTAAGCACCGACAAAAGAATGAACCTTGGTGAGTGTCAAAAATTGTGTATTATTTGAATTGTAAAAAAAATCATTTTTTGTTCATTTTTAATTTAAATAGGGATGAAACGATACCGATATAATCGTCATCACCGATTTATTTATCAATCGATATCAAACAGAAAAATGCGCAAAGCGACGACGCAGAAGTAGATTGTCGATTCGTTCAAGTAAGTATGTAGGTAATTCTCTTGAAGGAAGACGCGTGTATGAAGGAACATTTTGTATGGTGTAGTGGACTTTTTGCATACCAAAAACACCAACATAGAGGCTTCGTAGCATATATGTTCTATGGGCCTAGGTTGCGGCTCTAAGGGCCTAGGCAGTAAAGGCGGGGGTGGGCGGCCGACGCTGTTGTGCCCTCGTCAATTCTGTACTTAGAGAAGAGCAGGACGGACGCCTCTAGTCTCGCTCGGCAGTTACTCGTCAAACTGTGGCGAATGTTGTGTGGTTCAGGCACACCGCCGGCGCAGACGTCGGGTCAGACATCCTGTGTTGACAACTAGACGTCAAATCTGACAGGTGATGATTGCGTCGGATGCCCCCGGTGTTAGCCCGCGGAACCTTCGGACGCCAAAACGAGGACCGAGGGGTCGGGGTACAAGCCCCTCCGACTTGAAACGGAGTGTACATAGCGGCCGATTTCGAGACCAATCGGAGGCCCTGACGTGTGAGGTTGGATTCTCGGGGGCAGTGGTTGAACCCGATGGATGGTGGATATTTTGTGTTTGTCCGATGTTGTGGCTGCGTCCGGTGGTGAACAGGGCCAATGGGTTCTATAGCGTCGCCGGCGTGGAAGTGGATCGCGATCTCCCTCGATATACATGGATAAATTCAGAATTTGAAGTAGAACATTTTGTGTGTCTGTGTCGATCCCCCCTCCCTTATAACTTTTGATCTGCCCAATTTACAGAGCTCAAAATTTCAGAATATATAGATAGTTAAAGGCCTACAAACTTTTGTACTCAGAATTTTAAATTTTTGTTTCAGTCAGGGGTTATCAACTTTTGAATTTTTATTTTGTTTTTACGTATACATATCTCAAAAACGGTAAAAGTTAGAAGCCTGAAAATTGGTATAAATATAGACAAATACAAAATCTCAAATTGATTTTTTCATAAAAATTCCAGAGTTTCTCAAACTGTTTTTATTAAGAAAAACATTTTTTATGATAAATTTATGTGTTTAACCTATATTCTTTGTTTTTAAAAGTATCGAAAAAAGCCGAAACACTCTAACTAGAAAATTTAATTTTGTACAAAAAATATGAAAATTGTAGTAGTACGTCTCAAATTTTTTTAACAATTTTTATAAAAATTGAATTTACTGACGACATCGCTTCATACAATTTGTATGGCAGTCGCCTATACACAATATCTAAGAAGAATCAATAATTTAATACTTCATCTCCAAACATACATACTTACCAACATGCTGTTTTCATATTCTGGGTAGGAAAAACAGAATGACCTCCATACTATCCTATCTTGACATTGTATAGAAAACAAAATATCTTACAATATTCAATAATTTGGATTTATGGGTTTATAGATTGGTACTTATTCTTCAACTATACATATTATCGCTATCGACAGTTGGATCTCGTGTGTTAAATGCAACTAGTACAATGTAAGGCAGTGTACACTACATAATATCTACGGGGACTCAATAGTTAGATACTTTATCTCCAAAAATTCATACATATTATCATTCTGTTTTCATATTCTGGGTAAGGAAAAAAGACTGACCTCCATATTTTCCTATCCTGACATACATACCTATATGTTTTATATAGAAAACAAAATATCTTTAAGTTTAAGTTTTGTACGTATTCTTCAATTATACATACTATCGCCATCGACAGTTGGATCTCATGTGTTACATGCAACTAGTAATACTTTTATTTATTTTCAGGATTGGTGTTACTGAGGAAATGGAAAAGCATCAGATCATGTTACACACGAGAAATCAAAAGACAAATAGATTTGAAATTTGGTTCTGGAGCCCCTAACCGCAAAAGCGAATATATATATTTTAAACAGTTAAAGTTTCTTAAAAATGTAGTGACTGTTAAAGACTCACACGAAGAAGAAGAAGAAGAAGAAAAGGAAGAAGAGAAAGTAGAAGAAAAAGAAGAAGAAAAAATCGAGGATAATCAAGAAGGAGAAAGACCGTACAAAGAGGTTACAATGAAACGTAAACGGCAAATGACCGAAGAGGAAGATGATGATCCCTTTATTCGAGTTTTAAATAATTTCGTTGAGCACAGACAACGTCGACGTGAGAAAGCAGAGGTCGACGAAGACAAGCTATTTCTACTTTCATTATTAAACACACTAAAAGCTCTTCCTCCTCAAATCAAAATGACAACTAAAATAAAAATGCTAACTATGTTGAAAGATGCGTCAGATTATTCCGGCAATGAGACAAACACGTAAGATAATGCCGACCATTTTAATTCAAGAACGCTTTTGAAGTCAATCCAAAAATCAGTTTGGCTAACCAAGAGAATTATCGTTCTAAATATTAGACGCAGCACCCGGTGGCTTCTATTATGAGTATTTACTTACATACTTTGAATATTCTGAGGAATTATTACAGGACGAGTCCGAATCATTCTAGTCGAACTGTTGTCTATAGTGCTAATCCATGGAATTCAATGAAGTTTAAAAGTTCTCGAAGCGATACAAAAATTTAAATGACTCATAATTATATGAATCTGTTCAACACACCTAACTAAGGCTGTGTTTCTCGAACAAAGATTAAAGTAAAAATATACTTAGTTAAAATATTTATTTATTTATACATCTTCTTATACATAATATAAACAAATTAAATTGTACACTGGCGGGCATATTGCCATTAGGCAATTTCTTCCAACCAACCAGATTATAAAGTATTACAATATGTGTATGTACAATAGCAAATAAATAAGAGTAAAATAAATCAATGAAAATACTTATAACACTTAAATACTATCAAAACAAAAAAAAAATAATAATTCATAGCAAGAAAAAAGGATATGGTAAGGACAGGAGAGGAAATCGGGATCAGGTGTTCATGGATAAATATTCCTTCTTTAGTTTTTTCTTGAAAAAACTAAGTGAGTTAGACGACGCAATATCCGGACTAAGGCTATTCCATAATCTTGCTGATTGTACTTCGAACGAAGAGCTGAGAAATTATGGATAGGGATGGATAGGGATGGATAGTGTTGTACGTTCAGTAGATCGGAGTGGAAGTCCATGGTTGGATAAATAAGTGAATTTGCTTTTGAGGTACTGTGGCAGGTTTGGGTTCGAGAGAATATTGACAAAATGTGTATATTGCGCCGCTGGCGTATCCTGGGCCAACAAAGAAGATGATATGCGATCAAATTTTTTCAACCCAAAGATGAATCTGATACATATATTCTGAAGACGTTCAAGTATATTGAGATGCACTTCATTAGCATCCAAATAGCACACATCGGCATAATCAAGCAATGGAAGAAGATGTGATTGAGCTAGAGTTATTTTACAACAGAATGGAAGGAAATTTTTAAGTTTATTAAGTGAATGTAGGGCAAAGAAAATAGATTTACTAACATGCGATACCTGTTCATGCCACGAAAGGTCATCATCGATGAAGATTCCAAGATCTTTTACAACCCTGGTATACGGAATGCATTGGTTATTGATATACAGCAGTGGGAGTTGCAAATTCATTATAGATGATAGCTGACGAGGACTACCGATTATAATTGCCTGGGACTAAGTCGGATTAATAAGAAGACCATGATCCGATGACCAAGAAGAGATAAATTTAAGATCTTCATTCATGTGAAGGACTGCATTGTTAATATCAGAGATATTAAAATGGAAATATAATTGAAGATCGTCTGCTTATCATCGAAAACATACCTAGCCGCAGTTCCTCGGGACCTGATTCAATAAGTACCAAAGTAATAAAATCTAATAAAACAGAGATAATAAGCCCATTGTGTTACATTATCAATTTGAGTATCTCAAATGGAGAATTTCCGGATAATCTAAAAATAGCAAAAATAATACCGATACACAAAGGAGGAAAGGAAATTGATCCCAACAATTATAGACCTAATTCGATACTGAATGTCATCTCCAAAATATTTGAAAAATGTATATGCAGGCAATTAACTGATTACCTAGAATCAAACAAAATTCTAGCAAATAATCAATACGGGTTCAGGAAAAACAGAGGAACACAGGAAGCTATACTAGAAGTGGTAAACTATATATCAGATAAATGGATACAAACAATACATGCATAGCAGTTGCCTTAGATCTATCAAAAGCGTTCGATACGGTATCTCATCATAAATTATTAAAGAAGCTCGATAATAATGGAATAAAAGGATCTTCCTTAAAATGGTTTACATCATACCTTTCTGGCAGAACGCAATACCTGAAACATGGTATTACTCAAAGTGACAAAAGAATCCTCAATTTTGGTGTGCCGCAGGGAAGTACCTTAGGGCCCATCCTTTTCCTTCTATACATAAATGATATGTGGCAACTTGAAACATAAGGAAAGATTGTAACGTTTGCTGATGACACAATTATCTTATTTCATTCACTGACATGGGAGGGTGTCTTCCTTAAGGCAGAACAAGGATGTAATCTTTTAAAAAGATGGCTAGATCAAAATTTACTTACCTTAAACACAAAAAAAACTAACTATGTCACATTTAGTATTAATACAAGAGGCCAACCTCATACAACTAACAAATTAATTATTCATAACAATAACTGTATACGTTCACAATGCACTTGCAACCCTCTAACAAACGCTGAAAACATTAAATATTTAGGTATCATCATTGACAGACACTTATCTTGGAAAGCACACATAAACCAACTAACAGGAAAAATACGCAAACTAATATACCTATTCAAGACGATTAGAAACATTTTAAATAAAGCACAATTAAAAACACTGCCCTTGTTCAATCTCTCTTGTGCTATGCAATTACTAGCTGGGGGGGGGACACATAAAACAACATTATACCCATTAATCATTGCACAAAAAGCTATTTTAAGAGTAATTAACAAAAAAACATATTTATACCCTTCCGAATTGCTATTTAAAGAATTTGAGGTCCTTGACATCCGAAAACTTTACATAAAAAGTATTACACAAAACTATACAAAAACTAGCAGCCCCGTTCCCCAAAACCATACTACACATAAAAGTCTTGAAGCAGTACCCAGAATGAAAACCACACTAGGACAAAAAAAACTATACATACCTAGCACCTAAACTTAATAATATGTTAAAACAAGACATACCAGAAATTTCAACTATCTCATCAACTAATGCAAAAAAAATAATATTTAAATGGTTATTTAACAAAGGTAGAGAAGAGAGCGAAAGACTATTGCATATAGTGAAATGAACAAATAAATACATTGCTATTAGACTACCTTACAGTAGGTACCAATAGATTATCATTGTACTAAATAAAAATATATGTAATGGCACTCCGACACAGGCATTGGCCTAGTGGAGTGTCTTATCCAGAAATCATCTACAAAATATAACTCTATAATGAGTAAGTGATCAAAATAAAAAACATAATACTTTAATTTTAAGTTCATTATAGTACTATATATTTTAAGTTATATTGTGCATACATAATATGTTATTGTATTTGTAAGAAAGGATTTATAATAAATAAATAAATAAATACTTTTATTTCATAAAATTGTTCAATACTTTTGGTTCTTTCATTAAAATGTAATGCCGTGGAATGACTCCATTTTGAACAATTTTATGAAATTAAAAAGTACTTAAACTATACTCCAATTACTGACACTTTTGTTGAAACAACCCAACCTAAGAGTCTTATTTTAAGAGGGCATACAACGCTAAATATTTAAATGGGTCGATGGCAGAGCGGTTAGTGCACTGGGCTAGAAATCCAGTGGTCGCGAGTTCGAATCCTGCCTCGACCGATTTCGTTCTCCTTTAGCTCAACCATTTATGCTTATTTTAGGGAACGTAGGAAGATGTATATGTACTTGTTTAACAAGGACATATTCATTTTTAAAAAAAAAATCTAGTGATATATTAAAACCGCTTAATGCACTATGAAGTTACGCGTTTGTAAGGGCAAATATCACTTGCATTAAAAGTGGTTTAAACGTGATTTAAACTATCGGGTATCCAAAATTTGTTGATTTTTTGCATTTTAAGAACAAATTCGAGTTGAAATGAAAAAACTTTATCGGTCATTCACTTTTATTTTATACATAGAATATTTCTCTACGGAATAAAGATACATATTATGGAGTATCCAATTAAAAAAAATGTTGTAAAAAAGGATTTTATTAATATTTTTAGGGGAATTTTTGCTATATTTTAAAATTGTGTAACGAACATTCACTAGAGAAATGTGGATGTTCTTTTGAAACACGCTGTTTAGTATATTTGAGAAATTTGATTTCAAATTTAGGTGTTGAGGTTTATATGCCCCCTTAAGTCTTTTTCGTGTTTGTCTTTGATAAAACTTACTTTAAGAAAGTTCATGTCTTGTTTTTAAATTTCTCAAAAGCTTTTCTACGGGAGTGGCAGGTTTTATTAATATTGTAACTTGTTTCAACTAGCTATTTTTGCACAGAGTCAATACACTCAATTTTGGTACAACTTCCCATTAAGCTTTTGAATTTATAAAATAATTTATGACAAAAAAAAATAATTATGTATACCTATTACTGTGATTTTTTCTGAACAAAACATGATGTTGGTTTGATAAACCTATCTTCCTTAAACCTTCATCCCTTCCTTATCAACGCTTTTCTATATCCATTACCCTTCCCTTTCCTCCACATACACTCACCTTCTTCTTCTTCTTCTTTCTCAGCCATCTCTCCACTGCTGGATGTAGGCCTCTTCTAATAGCTTCCACTCGTCTTTTTTCTGGGCTTTTCGAACCCATCCGCTTCCAGCGACAGGGACAATATCATCGGCCCACCTTTTCTGGGGCCGGCCTATTCCCCTTTTCATATCCCATGGTCTCCAATTTAGAATTCTGGGTGCCCATCTGTCCGTACCCTGTCTGGCAACATGACCTGCCCATTGCCATTTAAGTTTTGCAACTCGATCCATGACATCAACAACTTTTGTCTGGCGTCTGATTTCTTCATTTCTAATTTTGTCTCTTAGACTTACGCCTATCATTTACCATACACTCACCATCATACAATAACTACCCAAAATAAATAATATATAATAATTCAACTAAATGAAACTTTATAATTGGCTTATTTTTTTGTATACTTATTTACAATTAAGTATTAAAAATGTATAGCTGTTAAATTTCTAAACAAATAAAAAATAAATAAAAATAATATGAATAAAATTGAAAATGAAATACTGTGAAAAACATAGATTCACAGAGTTCATATGGGATATTCAGGGTTCATATTAACATTATACATGTAACAACCACAGGTGTTCAGTTTTGAATTAGCTAGTAAAAAGAAGCATAATATTTATATGCGTGTATCATGTGTAATATTTTCTTATGTTTATATCTATTTTGTGTAAAAATAAACTGTTGGTTTTCTAAATAAGAAATAAATAAATTATTTTACGAGAATGCCAGTCTTTTAATCTCTTTACCTAAAGTTAAGAACCTCGGCACAGGGCCTCTGCCTTTCGGCTGCCGAGTATGCGTGTCCGGTTTGGCAGAAGTCTGCTCACTCCAAACATGTGGATATAGCGATAAACGAAACGGTACGAATAATTTCTGGATGTTTAAAGCCAACACCAACCGAAAAGCTATACCCAATAATCGGAATCGCTCCACCTTACATACGACGAAGGACTGCGGTAGATGCGGAGAGATACAAACAATTTCACGACCGAAGACACCCCCTGCATCACCATCAGCCAGTTACGTCGCGTCTCAAGTCTAGAAATAGTTTTATCAAAACTACCTCCCCTGTTGAGACCTCACAGCAACGGAGAGAAGAGCTATGGAAGCTGGATTTTGGAGCGACGTCACAGACTGACTTACAAGAGGGTGCACGATTGGGCGAACATCTCCCATACTCTATTTGGACTACCCTCAATAGGCTGAGAGCTGGTGTCACTCGATGCAAGAAGAACCTCAAGAGGTGGGGGTACCTGCCTGCAGATGATGATGTTTGTTGTGATTGTGGCGAAACCCAGGATGACAGCCACCTACTGATGTGTCCACTGATGAGGGGAGGCTGTACACCTAGGGACCTGATTATGGCCAATGACAAAGCGATGAAAGTCGCGGCTTACTGGAGTGGCAGAATCTAACCCGGACACGTAAAGTAAGTAAGTAAGTACCTAAAGCTTTTCTAATTTTGTATTATTATTATATCCTAATAAACTATTGAACTTAATTTTTTTTTAATTCATTTTATTCTTTTCTTTCCCCTTAGCGCTTTTGTCCCGTTTTTGTCGGAGTACGCATGATCCTTGAATTGGCGAGTCTGGTTATTACATTGAAGCGACTGCCATCTGACCTTCGTAACCCTTAGAAAGGGGAACCAGACAAATTGGATCATGGCTACACATAGCTAGTGATATATCCATTTTATTGCGTTAATAAAATCCCAAATTAAGTTTAGCCAAAAGTTAACACGACATTCATAGACTGTTGTTAGGCGGTACGAAGTACGCCAGGTCAGCTAGTCCAGATAGAATGACATTACAAGCAATTTGTTGCGAAACATTGTGCAATCGCTACAATTTTACACTAAATAAAAAAAAAATCAGACTATAGGTAAGTATGTGGGTATATTATTATTTTTTACGAATTCTTAACGGGCCTAAAACAAAGGAACGATTTCGCTTAAATATTGACATTCAGACACATTCTTGCCAAGAAGACAAACGACTTCACACCGTGACTTGGTTTTGAAGATTACTATCGTCTGTAAAAACGTTATCATTATTTGCTAATCATTTAAATGGCGCATAAAGATAATAAGTCTTTTCACCAGAATAATATTGTTATTATGTGGCAAATATATAAACCGACATCAAAACTGTCATTTTTATGTCGAAAGAATGACATATCATTTGAAATAAATCAAAACGAGTCATTAGTACAAAAAATGGAATATAGCCACCCTTAATAACCTATTAATTTAATTTATATACATAAATAAGTGTAAAAACCGGGTTTATAGATTATGTAATCTCAAAAAAAAAAAATGTTAACCCTTTGAACGCGCGTTAACCTTAAAGTTATGAAAAAAATGCAAAAGTAGGTATTCTATAAAATTCCTTTTATTTTTTTTAATCAATACCTTGATTTAAAAATAACAAAAAATAGTTGTCACGTTATGTTTTGGGAAGAGAGGGGGCCAAAATAAATCAATTTGTTTTTTTTTATCGCATCCAAAGGTAACGTTTTTTACAACCCATGGACTATAGTCGATTTACGCGTCGAAAGGGGAAAAATTCGGGCGTCTTTAGTCGATTTACGCGTTAAAAGGGTTATAGAATGAATATATATTTTGTCTTTGTAGCAAGAAATATACATACCTACATACATCATCATACATTCCCGATACTACATAATATTATATGTAAACTTTTGTGTTATGTTACAGCGTGTTTGCTGGTCTGCAAATCTTACCAAATCTTTGAATAAAGATAAAACATTTGAGAAGTGGCCAATATAACTCGTTATTCACCGGTTAGACTAGAAAAATTCACTAGTTATTCCAATCATGGACTTCCATTGCGATCTGCTGAACGTACGACACACTATCCATCCCTGTCCACAACACGGAATTTTTCAGTTTGCTGCCGTCCGAAGTACAATCAGAAAGACTATGGAATAGCCTGATTCCGGATATTGCGTCGTGTAACTCATTGTATTTTCAAGAATAAACTCAAGAAGGAATATTTATTCCTAAACACCTGATCCCGATACCCTCTCCTTGTTTTTTCCCAATTCTTTTTTCGCTTTGTTATTTTTTTATTTAAATATTTATTCTAGTATATTGTATATTTTCTTTTTTTTTTCATTCTTTTGTTAATGTACATGTTTTCAATTTTTTGTTTAAATCGTTATCTTAGTGTAATATATCTTTTCCTTGATTTTTGTTTTGCTTTCATTCTTTTGTTGATGTACATACCCAACATTGTTATACTTTGACAAAGTTAATCTGGTTGGTTGGAAGAAATGGTTTAATGGAAATACGCCCACCAGTGTGCATTATATTTGTTTATATTATGTACATAAAGATAAACAAGTTTCTAGATGATACCCGTTGAGAAATCGATGTAGTAAAAATACGCTTAAAAATTGTGAAATCATGACTCTCCACTATTCCATAGTATGGAGAGTAAAAATTCTATAAAGTTTTTGTTTAAATTACAAAACCTGCATTTCTTGCCTGGGAAGAGTATCAACAACAGCAGCGATGATTTCCTGTTTGAAAATTGACTATTGGCCAACTTTCCAAAAATATCAAGTACGGTTGAAACAGTAAGGCTGCAAATTGTAAAAATGAAAGATTTGCCACACAAGCGAAATCATCTTGGTGTATTTGGAGGCATCGCTAAATCAGTATAATAAAATTGAAATAAGATGTAATTTTTGTATAAAATATTAATAATTTAAATTTTTATTATTATATATAATATTAAATATTAAAAATTAAAGTAATTTAGATTTAGTAAAAATAATATTATTAATAAAATTTGTGCCAGCAATTGAGATGTATAATGCACATACAATTCAAATTATTGGAAAAACTGTTAATTGAATTAAATACACGTGGTATTCTTCAGCATTCCGTTATAAATTATTATCAGATGTTAATGAGTTATATGGCGGTACGTTAAGATCAGAGCTAGGTACAGATAACATTGCGCCTAAGAAAATGCTCAAAATTTTGAAATAGATTATTAAAATGAATAATGTTTCTGGCAAATAATTTGAGAATTTAAGTCGTGGAGGGTGGTGATTTGCACCAATCAAGTAAAAGACCAATATTCCAAACTCACGTTTTTTTTATCAAGTTCTTTGTCGATAACTGTAACTTTATGGATGGATTTTTATAAACTTTCTTCCGGTAGATTTTTTACACCATAAAGATGGTAGGATGAAATTGTCCAGGTGGTTGAAAGAACCTGGATGGCAAGAGAGAATTGAGTGGTAACAGTTGGAAAAGTCCTATATCCAATACTGGAGAGAAGAAAGCTAAAGAAGAAGAATCATTGAAATCGTATTTAAAATAGTTTTTATTTGACATTTTTGAGGATGATTTTATTTGAAGAATCGACTGTAGAAATAGTTGACAAAAACCTCATGGATTAGGAAGCGTATTGGGCGAATGAGCCAGTCGTGTTTATCTTGTGACGGTTCTGGCAATACTTACATATCTAATGAGAATTAAATGAGAAAATCATGTGTTAAGTACCTACTATCAATGGTTCCGTACTGTGCATTGCGTGTGGAAGCCAACTCAGCAAATTACAATTTAGGATAAAAAGATAATTTATCCACAGAAAATTAAAGGCAATTACGCATGTTTTTCTATTAGAAAGTGGGATCTGTTTGATCACTTTTTATAGTCAACCACAGTAAACTTTCCGACGAGAACTCTACAGCGATTTTCGAGGGAATTTCTTTGGACCCATTGTACATGCGGACCTTGTATCTATGAAGAGCAACTTATGTTCTCTTTCAGTGATCGGTGAGCTAGCTATTTCCTCATAAATAGCTCTCTTTGGCGCTTGAAGTGCAGTGTTTGTAAGGTTTAAGGGCCGTATTAGACTTGGTCACCAGGCGACGTCACCTGTGACGAGACCGGTGACGACACGGGTGACGTCACCATTTACTGTACGGGCAACCAGCCGCTAGATAAAAGCCAATAAATAAAAATAAAATAAATAAATAATATATTTTTTTGAAACTTTTTTTTGGAAACTTAATTTAATAACCTATAAATTGGTTATATTGAACTTCTTTCATGGCACTTATTATAAATTTGAAAAAAAAAACAAAAAAATAAAGAAATTTGGTTTTTTATCAACAAAAATCAGTAATATAAATAACTGTCCCCGTATCTGCCTTATCTCACCTTGTTTTGGGATTGTTCATTATATTCTTTCCATTTGCCAAGGTATAGCAGCATAACTTCATATTTCATTTCTTCAACAAGAAGCAGCATTTCTTCATATTTTACCGACATTACGACCGCTCACTACACTAGCGTCAAACAAACTGAACTCGCAGAACACATACTTTGGTGATGCAACAGCGGGGACTGTGTGTAATAGGTGCCATTTGATTCAATACCCAACGATAATTCTTGGTCACCAGTGGTGACTCGTCTGGTCACGGGGCAGAGTCACCGGCCAGTCACCAAAAGCTGGTGACGTCACCGGTGACCCTAATGTAATAAGCACCATAAGAACTAGTGCCCAGCAACTAGTCAGATCACCGGTGACGCCACCGGTGACGTCGCCTGGTGACCAAGTCTAATACGGCCCTAGAGTTCTCCGGACTCTTCTTGTGTTATATATATGTTCTTTCAGAGTTTTACAAGGGGCCGTTATTAGTCATCATAAGCAGAACGGATGGTTGTGTGGAAAGAATAGTAAACCAATGTAATATTCTAGCTTGACTTTATCAAGCGTTGTCGTGGTAGAGAATTAACAAAAAACAACTCTCATTCACTGCTGTAAATTGTGATTTCTGATTCTGGCACTGGAAAAGATCAATTATTACGATATTACAATGTAAAAATACTCAAAATAATGGATTGTTGAAACACAGTACCAACTAAAAAGGATGGGTATATTAAATTAAAATTTATATTTCCCTATATTAGCAAAACAGAGATCAAGGTGTTCCTTTAACGGCCAATTGAAAATTAATTTCTCTAATAATAATTTATTAAGCGCTGTTTTATGATACAAAGTCATTCATGGGCGCTCTTGCTTATTGTTGGCTCGACGAAACAAAGAAGACAAAAGTATCACCTAAATATTCCAAGATTCTGGGCTCTACGTATGACAGGAGGTAATTTATTCCAAATGTTAATCTGCTTATATGTGATCGTAGTATGCCGCTCCTACACTATACAGCTTCATAAAATTATTGGAACTCTGTGATCCAGATGATTTCAATATAAGATGTCTTATGGTACAGTCATATAACTTTTCCTTCTTTTTTCCTGAGAATGGCGCCTAATCCTTATCAGTCTACAAATGGTCCGGCTCCGTGCAGCACGGTCCTAAGTATGCGGATCGAAGGGCTTCGGTAATTTATAATCTTGCAAGGTTACTCCATCAGTTAAGTGAGAGATCTCTGGATCCTCTACCCTTCAAGATTATTTTTACTAAGAGCTTCTCAAGATTATTAAGAGTTCTTTTGTCTATATTTCTATAATATTGAATGAATATTATTTTCCAATATAAGGTACATAGGCTATGTGAACGGGAGAATCTGCCCTTCCAAAAACTGCCTTACGTTTTGGCAGGAAAATATTATCGTTATTTATTGTAATGAATAAAAGATTCTTCTTCCTGGCCTCTTCCCAACTTATCGTCGATGAAGAATGTTGGGGTCAGCTCTCCTCGTCCTCAAGCTGTACACTCTTTGGTTCTGGGCCGCCTCCGATGTCAATTCTTGTTTCATCAATTGTAAACTCCTTTGCGCCATCCATGTATTTTTTGGTCTTCCCCTATTCGTTGATCGGGGGATGTCTACAGCCATAGCCTGGTTCACAATGAACCAGATGAATAAAAGAGTAATTTAAAAAAATGTATTGTAGAGCCGAGTCATGTAGTCTTGAAGACCACCAAGTTCAATTTCTAGTCCAATAACTCTGGACACCTGAACCATCTTTGAACTTACTGACAACTGTCATGTACTGACTGTTGTCAGTAAGTTTGCTATTAGTAAAACGGTGAGAGATGTTACATAAAGATAGCTAGGTCTAATTGAGATCTCATAACTACTTAAATATACCGAGTGGATTTTTATTTTTGCAGAGCTGTCTATTGTTTGTGTATTTTCTCACAATTAGTTTTACAACATTTTATAGGCAGGTAGGTGAATCAAGTTGAGTTATTTAACGTCTCAAACAGTATTATTATCGACCATGTCAATTTGCTGAAGATCGTATATCTTGTCTCAATTATTATTAGTACCAATCATTTTTGCTGTCGACTCTTTCATCTGCTGCTGTGATGAAATGTTGGCTCGATTGACCCTTTGAAAGTTATTGAGTAATATAACTATTTGTAAGATTTTCATTCCTTAATAATAAAAAAAATCTACTGAGAATTTTTTTTGACCTATCTAACAAGAGAGGTGTACGGAGACTACGGTAATATCATGAGCAATGATTTTAGAGGCATTGTGTGATTCTTACTTTGGCTTGACTACGTTAACTTGAGCGTGTTTGGTGGATGGATGACCGTACTCCGAAAAAAGATGTAGACACCTAGACACCTGTCCTGAAGTAAGACGAAGTAAAAGCAGACCTAGGTAGAGGTGGCCGGACTATGTGATATGCTGTCATAATAATTGAGCTTTTCATAGCGCCGTTTAATGATGCTGTATCATTCTTTTGGCACTTATAGTTCAATATCATTTTGCTCTACGAAACTTAATGAGTTGTTACTCAGTGATCCAAATGATCTGAGTAATGCCTCATAAAGAGCTCTTTTCTCTGACTTGGTTCTTAAAAATATATTGTGGTGGCAATTTTTTTTGTTGAGTTTTACATTCATGTATAACTCATAGAAAGGCAATGTTGCAATGTTTTCCTTAAATATGTGATTTCGTAATCAATATATACACATCATCTTGAGTGAAAAACTGTCAGAGGGCGTCCCCGCGAGAAGTACCTAGAGCAGATGTGAGTCCCTAAATACCGATCAGAGTAAAGGAAGAAAGATATTTACTACCAACCGATCCCCAAGATGGAAAGCAGAGGAGTTCCAAACTGTCTGAAAATAGCACAAAGAAAAATGGAAAAGATGGCTATTGAACTAAAAGACAGTAAGATGAATGACTGTCTATGCAGTCAGATCATGTATCCGATGTGGCTGAGAGAATAGCAATGCAAAAGTGGAAATAGTCGTGAGACATAACGAGGAAGAAAGACAATTAATATATAGACGATAATACTGGTGGAGTGAAGATCGAGAGGCGATAAAAGACAACAAGGTTTACCGCCTTACAGATTAATGGACAAGATCAACAAATTAGTTGGACTCCAGTGGATCGGAATTGCACAGGAGCAGTGGGGTAGAAGAGGGAAGGCCTTTGTCCTGCAGTGGGCAAACACAAGCAGAAGATGATGAGATGATTTGTATAGGTTGAGGTGGGAATAATTTTGATTTGAGAACAAAAGCAGGTTCAAAGCAAAACAAAATTATACTAATAGTCAAAAAAAATATTTTAGCGTCGTAAACTTTTTAAAAATAATTCATCAAGGCAGGGCTGATTCCATTTCTTATTGACATTAGATAAGTCGATGTATCTATCGGTGTTATGAAACACAAAGACGGAATTGAGACATTAATCATCTAATTTCAATGGTTTCTAAGTAGGTATACTTTCGTTTAATGACCAAAAAAGTTTGATGGATGAGTCGTGGGAACACATACATATTTAACGGTATTTGATAGTATTTACACAAATAGCAAATAAATTATTTAATAATTTGGGAGAACGCAAATTTCATTTGTCCATCAATAGTAATCACCATTTTATTGCAAACTGATGCTTTTTGAGAATACTGGACAAAGGGTCGTAAAGAGTCTTTAATTTAAAGGTAATTAAAAGTTTTAATTTTTATTTTAAGTGTTTTTTTTATTTGCCAGATTTTTTCTCTCCACTACAATGAAATATATTGAAAAAAAATCAATTGACGTCAATTTCTCAACGTCTATGGCGTACTAAGAAATTTTGTATCAGCAGAATATCATATAATATGTAAAAGGCATGAATTCCAACAGTCCATTTTGTCTCAATGATTAAACATCTTGAAAATTGAGTTTTGTTTAAGTAACTCTGTAAGTAATATAGTTTAATTTTCGAATCGCTTAATAATTTAAAATAAAAACATTGAAATATATATATTAACAAGGGGGTTGGCATAACATAATAATGACGATAATGCTCAATTTAGCTGAACGTAAGAATATATTATACATATCGTCATTTAAGGTTTAATGGGCCCCATACACGCTACGATCCGTCGTTTCAGACCGATCGAAACGATGGATCGACAGTGCATGTCAATATCGTTAACGATTTACTTGGTCGAAGACGATATCGGAGATTGCAACAAAAACCCATGCAATCTTGCAAATCGTAACGATAAATCGACAGTGTATGGCCCTTTGCGATCGATCGTCACGATTTGTGTCTCAGTCTGACTACGTACTTCATACGCGCTGTACGTGCGTGTCTTTGACTGGCGCCTCACTCAGACCCGTCGTGTTAAA
This sequence comes from Molanna angustata, assembly GCA_963576475.1. Lineage (NCBI taxonomy): Eukaryota > Metazoa > Arthropoda > Insecta > Trichoptera > Molannidae > Molanna > Molanna angustata. The sequence continues at coordinate 4,099,439 of OY754965.1, forward strand.
AATGACTACATGGAGTAACGATCATTTGATCGAATTTATTGAATTATTAAAAGAGCAAGAGCTTTTATTGTATTTTAGGTATTACCAGTTTCAATAATTTTAGGTACGTCGGTTCTGTCATTCTTACATAGTTGTGCCAATCTTTTGGATGAAACCTTAATTCCTTTAAAATATTTACATGCGAATATTGATTTCGTTTTAATAGCCATTTCTTAACCCACACATTTCTAGATTTTCTTTTCTGTTTATTTTTCTGTAGCCGAATTAAATTTACCGCCACATAGGTAATGAAAAGAAGTTCGTTTCCCATTTTCAAAATAGGGCATGTACTGAATTATTTGGGTTTTCTATGTGATGACACGTTTTTATCGTTCCGTTTCAAATAAGTAAATGATCGATCGTAACGACCAATCGCATTGTGTATGGGCAGCATTTTTGATGCGATCGATCGTCACGATTTCCTTCAGATCGATCGTAACGACGGATCGTACCGTGTATGGGGCCCTTAACACCGCGTAAGTCAATATCTAGTAAAATTCTTCTATGACATTTGAAAAAATATAAAAACATAAAAGCCGCGTTAGTTGGCATGCTTTTTTTTAATTAGTATTTTCTAAAGAAAGTATAATTAAATGACATGTAATAAGAATTATAAATAGTTTTTTTTCTACTGTAAAGTTGCCGATATTGACTTACGCGGTGTTAGACCTTAAGCGACGATATAATATACAAGTAGCTGCTTCAGAACAGATTAATTCCAGTGAAACAGCTATATTATACTTGTAAAATATATATGTATATTTTTATGATTCAATAAATAAATAAACAAATAAGACCATGACTTATAATATCCCTAATAATATAATTTAACACTCTTACCCTGGCCGTTTCGTCAGCCCATCCCCCACGCTGGCCCTGCGAGGAGTTGGGCGCCATGGAATCACTCAACTCGCCTCTGTACGTCAGATCGCTGAAACAAAATGAAAATAAATGTTTTAAAATCTGTACAATACTAAAGTTACAATAATATATTGTAAACAACACTATTTTTTTATGATGTTTTTATGAAATGATATAACTATAATATCAAAAGATTGTTTGATCCGTCAACGTCGCAATTCATTCATGTTTTTGACGGTGTTTAATGCTTTGAATAACCTGGCACCACAATACATTCAAGAGCTGTGTCAGAGAAAAGAGCTATCTGGGAGGCATCTCACATTTAGGTCTTCTGGATCACAGAGTAACAACTCCCTAAAGGAGTTGGACAGAGCCCACAAAGCGACTTACTGCTTTAGTGTGAGTGGTCCTATAAAGCGGAAAAGATTGTTTCCAGTTGTCCGCAGTGCACAAAGCAATAGCACTTTCTCTAAAGGACTGAAAACAGCTTTATTTCGAAGAGCAACATTAGACGGAATATAAGTGCCCTTGGAAAGATCCTAAATCATTAAAATGCGCTATATAACTTATTTATATTATTGTTATAGTGCATTTAAAACTGTCTGGGATCGTGTTTATCTTACGAATGAAGTCGTTGGTCATTCATTGGTCATTGGTCGTTACTGAACATCAGAGTACCGAGTCTTCGACTCTTTGCTCCTTCATATGACGTTACTTGACTGGGTGTTTTGGAGGTTTAAATACTGAAGAGTTTAAATACTGAAGGGTTTTAAGTAGGAGGGATGAATATATATTTTATATGAAGGAGTGTGGGGTTGTCGGGGGTGAAATTTGTATTTGTATATTGGTTGCAGGGGCAGTTTTTCGGATCGCTACTATGAGGGGCAAGTCTGGTCCGACCGGCGAAATCAAAACCCTAGTAATTACCCAAATCATGAATATAATTATCATATGGAGTTCTATGATATCTTTATATGGGTTTGTTTTCGCCGGTCGGACCAGACTTGCCACCATGGTGGGGGTGGTCTCTTGAGGACAGTTTTGGGTTTTTAGTACATAATGGAAGTCGTTTTCATCATACGTGGCTAGACTGTTGATGGAGGCGTTCTTATGCAAGGGGATCTTCGCATTAAAACGCTAATGAAGTCGTTGCGAAGCATTTTTGCCTTATATTATTATGAATAGTGATTTTTTGTGACGCAGATTTGAACTGTCATAAATCTTACATATTATGTCATTACGAATAAGGCCGATAGCCCGCTCTGCAGTCGCTGATAGTTTATATTTTGCAAATTCTTCAAAATATGTTTTTTTATTCATCCATATACGTAATCGTGCCTAATTGGTTTGTATTCAGTTCTGGGTGAAATATAATATATTATAAACAAAATGATTCCATTCGCTGACTTTAAAACGGTGCATTGTAGGTACTTGCATAAATGCATCGCATCGGAACTTGCGGCTAACTTAACGCATGACTTCACAAATTACATATTGCAACAGTATTGACAATAACCGCCACAGATAGATATTGCATTCCGTTTTCAAATAGATGTAACGCTTCTGTGTATTATTTATCTATGGTCGGTTTCCATCTTGTTTACTATACAATTGCGTTTTAACCATGTGAAGCAATAAAATTAGTAGGTACCTGCATGTTGTCTATTTGTTTTACATTTTTTTAAAAGTCACCAAAGAGAAGAATATTAGAAGTGAAGCTGCTAGCTCCAAGATTAATGATGAAACACATCTTACTGGAGATAGAGAGGCTTGGAAGAGCTATGTTCGGTGTTCGGGGTACATCTATTGGGGACTAGGACTCAGTCATGAGGAAAACGACGCAAAGACAGATTTTATATATTTGCTGATTTGCTCAAGAAGCAGTTAGATGTATTGAAAATGACTGTATGACTGATAAATAATGCCACATTGCACTTCTCCCAAATGAAGCACAATTGGCATAGTATTCAAAACGAGTGGACTAATAAGTATAGGTACCTACTCGATGAAATTCACAGCATTCTGAGGAACTGGACCAAATCAATTAGACTTCATATAGGGTTCTTACATTACGTCCAATTCTTATTTTTATGAAAATTTGTTAGTATATAATGTTAAAATATTTGTTTCGTGTATTCTTGCATGTATTCTGTTTTCCTTCTCCTTTTGTATCGAGATACGTATAATTCTACTATGCATAACCAAGTATTAATATTCAAACGGACACATTATAAGCAAATGCACCTTACGTAGGAATTATGGTCTATTTGTCAATTGTAATTTTAGACATCCGTGAATGAACAACGAACCAAATTAACTAAATTGATTTACTTGCAATTACATAGGTTACAATACAAAACAATAATAATAATTAATCTAGTTAAGTATGCAAATGTATGATTATCGTGAAAGTTGGATGGATGGATATAAAATATATGATTGTGCACTTCCAGTGATGCAGAACAAACAGATAAATATTAATTAATATTTATAATAACAAAGTTGTTTTGTTTTAATTGATTCAGCAATTTTAATTATTGTGAACAAGTTCGTTGTTCGACCGAGAGTAAGTACGGCAATTGTATAATAGAAAGCGGAGATTTATTAAATCAAAATACCTAGTATGATTTGATTAATTAATTGAAATTGTTTTGGAATTAGATGAAAAAAATGCAATGTTCCTTTGTGCACTTGAATATATCGTAGAAGAACATAAGAAATAACAGTGGTTTGAGATGAGAACCTTGTGGAACTTCACAGGGTACAAATCATTGTATGTAATAAATTTTCCTCCTTAATAATTTTTCTTATCATTATACTATTTTTAAAGTTTAAATAGGTTCTAAAAATAACTGATTCAGTAATGGATTAAAAAATTAAATAACATTCGCATTGAACTATAAATATGTACTACGTACAGGTTCAAATAGATCAATGTTCATTAATTTGAGGTTAAAATTTTTCACTACCTAATAAAAACGTTAAGCCTATTTTTTTGCATTCTTTGAAATTACATTGTAAATATTCTGCTGTTTCTAGGATAGCCGAGTCTAAAATTTTCGCAATTGGGTCCAGAACTTGCCGCTTTCAAAAAAAAAAAAAAATCGCTGATATATTCAGTTTACAAATTAATAATAATAGATACAAAATAATTCCGTCAATGGAAAATTCGCTAAAACCGAGAGAAAAATTACTCAAAATACTGATTTAAAAACTATAATTCCGTTTGGAAAATCAAACATATTTTTTTAACCGGAATTCCGGTTTTTAATTATTTTGTTTTACTCTGGGTAGAACCTTCCAGAAATTATATCCAGATATCCAGATATCAAATAGATTCAAGCGGTAATTTGAAAATATAAAATACTCAAGGGAATATTCGCAACGAACTAATGAACACGAATAATTGTTTAATTATACAATCTTATTTATAGTTAAAACTGTAATTATAATAAATTATAATTTAAGTAGTTTACGTGGTTTAATAGTGAACAAGGTAATGGAAAATAAATTAGTCTTGCTTTTTATTGCTTTCATCAATCAATTTATGTAGCCTTTGACTGAAACATTGATTCTTCCTGATTTTAAATGATTGAAGTTTATTCGTGAACCATTACCAAAGGGACGCCCCTAGCTAATTATCCACACAGAATATAAATACGGAATAATGACGAGTAATATACTAGAATTTGAATTCTACTTCAATCGAATTCGTTCACAATTTAGAGAATGTACATTACCAGGTACATTGTACCTACATAATATATATCTATATTATGTAGGTACAATGTATAATATATATGACATTTATGTAATAACAATTGTGACCAATTTACTTCCAATGCTTCCTCTTGTTCTTTTTTCTTTTAAGAATTCTCCCGTTTAGACATTAAAGAAATCCATACTAAATGTAAACTTTTTAACACTGTCACATTTTAATAACTTATTCTGTTCTGTAAATTTCTGTCAATAAACATCGTTCGATCGACCTGCTTGAACACAACATTTGTCGTGTAGATATTACTGAGCATTGTTCCACCAACAGCTAGCTGAAGAGAAATTAAATGGAACCTATTGGATACCTAATAATTTCCAAAGTAAGTGAAAAGTTAACCCACACACCCTTCTTTCACGTTACATTCTTCATCTCGTTCTGGTTTGGACATTTACTGTTTCCTATCAAAATATAATTATTATTCTATATGTTTGTAGGACTCGGTGCAGAAACAGCTGAAGATTTGTCAAGGAGAGGAGTCAGGGTTGTAATGTTATGTACCTACAGATGTCAAAAAAGGTGAAAGTGTCAAATCTTGTACACCCATGTAAATTTCTTTGGCCAACCGTTAATCGTTCGTTCTTTCAATATGTCCAACCACCTCAGGGCAATCACTTTCAATCTACGTAAAACATCCTTCTTTATCTTGCGTTCTCTCCTTATCAATTTTTTGTTTAGAAACTCGAGTTTTTTATTTATTTTGAAGTAGGTGCTTTTATTTTTCTGTGCAGTTAATAATCAAATGAAAGTGATATACTGGTAGGGCGTTCTCGCCATTTTTTTGCACATTTGTTTGTTATACTTCGCAAATATACTCAATAATTTAATTTACAATCTTGATTCCTTTGTTTCATCAATTGCATTGTAATTGTAATTAATTTTCGCGTTATTTTATTTATGATAATGCAAAACAAGTGTGAAGATTGCCATGTTACAATATTAATTCAATTTTAGATGTTTGATTATTTTGAAAAAAAAATCACCTGTTGTAAATGAACCAAATTATAGCTGCGAAATGTTTGCGGTGTGTATTTATAAACGTATATAATTATATTCCAAAATATAATTTATTTTCCCACGCTGGCAATAATTTTGTTAATATGAGAAATAGGGTTGGGTTTCATTACGTTCATAAAAGAGAGAAAAAAAAACAGGAAAAAATCTCGTTGATTTAATCGTGAGATAAACGACAAGATAAAAAGATTGGTTTATAACCAACACTAATATACATATAATTATATATGTAAGTAAAGAGACGAGATTAATAATATTTTTTAAACCAAGTAGTATTTTTTTCTCTTTACTTATAGGAGAATCCATTCATTAGGATTATTTTAGTCTGCCACTGCTGCTGCCAACGTACCTTTTTTTCAATGTGATATACCTTCATTATTTCTTATCAAATCGTTATGAATAAAGAAAAATCTACCTTTAACTTTTTAATAATGTTCTGTATAAATTCTCGTAGAAAAATAATGGCATACCCCGATTTTCAACGTTTATCTTATATTTTTAATAAAATATAAGGCGTACTTCAACATATTTTTTTTTAAATTAAAGAAGACAAAAATATCTAGAAAAATATGATGTGATCTTCTTTAATTTATAAAAAAAATATAATGCTCTATATCTTATAGTTTTTTAGAAATTTAAGATAAATGTCAAAAACTGGGATATGCTTATTATTTTCCTACAAGAATATATACAGAACATAATTAAAAAATTAAGGTATATTTTTCTTTATTAATATCCAAACTAACTAGGTTATTTTTTTTTCAAAATGATTCGTTTTGTAGAAATGATGCAAATTCAAATTGAAAAAAATAGGTACGTTGGCAGCAGTCGCTCTCTTAAAACGCAAAACTATCGTCCTATAAACAGGAATAAAAAATAACAAAATTTTTAATTTTCATAAAGGCGTGAAAGGTTCCATTTTATGCATTTAGGTATCATTTTTCACATAAACACTTTAATGTTTGTTTTTATACGGACACGAATTTAATTATAGATCGCAGACAATACAAATCGTATGAAAGTGTTCAAATCACAAAAAAAGTTGTCTGATATAAGAGAAAATGAAATTTGATAATTGTTAGAGTAATGTTGGCACATAACTCACGGACAATTATTTCATTAAAATTACATTAAGAAACTAATTGCCGACATTATCCACAGCGTTAAAAATAATTAACGCTTAATGTTTTGTTTGTACTTGGAAATATAATTTAAACATATATGTATAAAAGTTACATAAGGCACTTTACTGACCAATGTATGTAAAAAAACTCAATTTGATTTCTATACAGACCACAGGTCATTAATGGCTCAATTGTGTTTTGATTCATTTCTAAATTGAATTTAAAATTAATACGTTAGGTTACAATGTAATGAAGATTGAAAAATATTTTCGTATTATTAAATTGGCTATTGTGATATTTTAAAATTTTTCCTGATTTTTTCAAGTAACAAATAAATATTGATAAACCTACGATTTATTTTTATTTTTTGAAAACAAAAATATCCCGGATAAATTGCCTGGCTAAATATATCTTGCTAGGCCTGTAAGTTGGTGTATTTTGACTTCAAAGTTGGAAAATCATGCAAAAGGTCCATACAATTCAGAGAGTGCGTCAGAGATTGGATTTATGACAGGTAATATAGCGGACATTAGTACCTGGTTGATCTATTTTGTGTGAGCCCATAATATATTATGTTTGTTGAGGTAATGATTGTGCCTATTTAGTGTGGAACGGGAACAATCACTTGGTTCATAATTGCTTATATTGTCACTAAAATTGTAAACTGCTAGCCCTAGAACAGGATTTCCTAATTGGGCAGCAGTAATCTACTTATTGTTGTCATTGTAAATATGGTGTGATTAAAAGTAAATAAATTATAATATATGTTACGTAAAAAGTGATATTTCAAACTGCGATTAAAAATAACCGATAAATTGACAGATGGATTATTTATTTTTATTTAATAGTAGAAATGACTGAGACAATTGAAAAGTATTATCAAAAAACGAAAGCTAAAACGCTTATAAATGCATTATTTATGTCAAGACTGGATATTATTGTAATGCTATTTATGCAGGTTTTCCCAAGTATCAGCTTGATAGATTACAAATTGCTTTCAACGCAGCTGCGAGGTTGATATATGGAGCTGACAAAAGATGTCACATGACACCTCTTCTTAACGAACTACACCGGTTGAAATATCCAGAACGAGTAGACTATAAGGTATGCCTGGTAGTGTTTAAGGCTCTGAACGACTTGGCTCCACAATACATTCAAGAACTGTGTCAAAAGAATGTTCCATCAGGAAGACAGCTTAAATTGAGATCATCCGGATCACAGAGTACCAACTCTTCAAAAGAATTGGACAGAGTCAATAAGGCGGCTTCTATAATCGCGGTTTCAGTGTGAACTGGCCTCAAAAGTGGAATAAATAGCCTATTGACGTACGTGGAGCTCAGACCTTGTTTCGTAGAGCCAACAAATAAGCTACAGCGCCCTTAGAGTTATCTTGTATTACTAAACAGCGCTTTATAAATTCTAATTATTTTCATTATTACTACATGCATACAATTATTAAAAGAAAACAAACAGACATACAAATATAAACACGTATGTACCTCTAATTACGTATCCATATATCAAAATAAGACAGTAAAAAGTGTGATTTGTTTGGTGGGAATTATAGAAAAATAATTCGAATTCAATAAAACTATTCACCAACTAAGACATTAAACGTACAACACCACCTTGATCAAAACAAGTTTTTAAAATATTCCATACTTTTCAAGATCCAAATTTCTGGGAGGTTCGACAAAATTATAGACGACGTTTCATCTTTGTGATAAATTAAATAACAATTTTCGTTAAATAATACCATGACTCGTCTTACCTAAATTAAATTTCGTTCATTGGTAGGTACATGTCCATGTTTCACTATAATTGTATTGCTATTGATCGATGAGTAGAACCGTTAGACGATGCTGGCTGAGTGTATTTTGTAACATTTTTGACAGAGTTATTATAATTATTTATCTATAGTCATCGATGATGGACTGGAACGAGTTTGTTTGTAATGTTATTATGCAAATATCAGCGGTAAATCTCTATGTATTACTAACATACTACACATGTCAAATATATAGACGAACAAATCAAACACTCGAATTTATAACTTGACAGAAAAGACCCATTGATAATCTTCCATTTTCTACTAGTTTAGCGAGTAAGCATACCTCTCCCATTGACAGGTGTGTTATAACTAAATTACCACGCAACCTAATTAAGTTATGATACATCTGTCTATGGGAGTGGTGTACTCCCGAAACTAGTCGGGTAAAGTTCTCAATAAGTGATTTAAAGCACATTCTTTGGACCATTTTTTATGCATTTTATTTACATTACAACATTTATTCAAAAAACACAATCAAAAGATACATAATAATAAAAAAAAACATATTGCCCTTTAACATAGTGCAAGGTGCAAGCATTCGTGTATAAAGGAGATATTGACATTATCCATTGTACCCATTATTACCCTACCCATTGTACCCATTATTATCTAACCTATTGTACTTATTATTACCTTACCCATTGTATCCATTATATTCCTTACCCATTGTATCCATTATATTCCTTACCCATTGTATCCATTATTACCTTAATCACCCTAACCATTGAAACTATAATTACCTTAATCACCCTAACCATTGAACCCATAATTACCTTACCTATTGTAGCTATTATAACCATAATTGCCTTACCAAGTGTATTCATTATTCCCTTAATTACCTTACCCATTGTACCCATTATTACCTTAATTACCTTTAACATTGCACCCATTATTACCTTTCCTATTGTACCTATTATTCCCATAATTAACTTACACATTATATCCATTATTACCTTACCCATTGTACCCATTATTACATTAATTACCTTTAACATTGCACCCATTATTATCTTACCTATTGTAGCTATAATTACCATAATTGCCTTACCATGTGTATTCATTATTCCCTTAATTACCTTTTCCATTGTACCCATTATAACCTTAATTACCTTTAACATTGCACCCATTATTACCTTTCCTATTGTACCTATTATTCCCATAATTACCTTACACATTATATCCATTATTACCTTACCCATTGTACCCATTATTACCTTAATTACCTTTAACATTGCACCCATTATTACCTTACCTATTGTAGCTATTATTACCATAATTGCCTTACCATGTGTATTCATTATTCCCTTAATTACCATACCCATTGTACCCATTATTACCTTAATTACCTTCAACATTGCACCCATTATTACTTTTCCTATTGTACCTATTATTCCCATAATTACCTTACACATTATATCCATAATTACCTTACCCATTGTACCCATTATTACATTAATTACCTTTAACATTGCACCCATTATTATCTTACCTATTGTAGCTATAATTACCATAATTGCCTTACCATGTGTATTCATTATTCCCTTAATTACCTTTTTCATTGTACCCATTATTACCTTAATTACCTTTAACATTGCACCCATTATTACCTTTCCTATTGTACCTATTATTCCCATAATTACCTTACACATTATATCCATTATTACCTTACCCATTGTACCCATTATTACCTTCATTACCTTTAACAAATGGCACCCATTATTACCTTACCTATTGTAGCTATTATTACCATAATTGCCTTACCATGTGTATTCATTATTCCCTTAATTACCATACCCATTGTACCCATTATTACCTTAATTACCTTCAACATTGCACCCATACCTTTCCTATTGTACCTATTATTCCCATAATAACCTTACACATTACATCCATTATTACCTTACCCATTGTACCCATTATTACCTTAATTACCTTTAACATTGCACCCATTATTACCTTACCTATTGTAGCTATTATTACCATAATTGCCTTACCATGTGTATTCATTATTCCCTTAATTACCATACCCATTGTACCCATTATTACCTTAATTACCTTCAACATTGCACCCATTATTACCTTTCCTATTGTACCTATTATTCCCATAATTACCTTACACATTATATCTATTATTACCTTACCCATTGTACCCATTATTACCTTAATTACCTTTAACATTGCACCCATTATTACCTTACCTATTGTAGCTATTATTACCATAATTGCCTTACCATGTGTATTCATTATTCCCTTAATTACCATACCCATTGTACCCATTATTACCTTAATTACCTTTAACATTGCACCCATTATTACCTTTCCTATTGTACCTATTATTCCCATAATAACCTTACACATTATATCCATTATTACCTTACCCATTGTACCCATTATTACCTTAATTACCTTTAACATTGCACCCATTATTACCTTACCTATTGTAGCTATTATTACCATAATTGCCTTACCATGTGTATTCATTATTCCCTTAATTACCATACCCATTGTACCCATTATTACCTTAACTACCTTCAACATTGCACCCATTATTACCTTTCCTATTGTACCTATTATTACCATAATTGCCTTACCATGTGTATTCATTATTCCCTTAATTACCATACCCATTGTACCCATTATTACCTTAATTACCTTTAACATTGCACCCATTATTACCTTTCCTATTGTACCTATTATTCCCATAATTACCTTACACATTATATCCATTATCACCTTACCAATTGTACCCATTATTACCTTAATTACCTTGGCGACATCGTGAAACACTGAAGGTGATACGATTTTAATCTTTCTCCATGTTACGATGTTACCCTCGTATACCTCCCATACCCTTTTTGTGTTTGTATATGTAGCTTATTATTGATGGAATACTTTTTTGGCTCTCATATATAATTGTAACATCTAAAATAAATGAAAATGAAATGTTCCTTCCCCCAAATAAGTAATTTCCTACAGTTTCGTTCTGCAAAGGGGCTGTTTTCAGTCCCCATATGCGGAGCGGATGGAGGTGGGTGTAACCAGTCAAGAAAAAATCTTCAGAGAGACGACTACTCTTAATGACTTTATAAACCCGAGCAAGTTGTAAATTTACGCGTTTTAATTACTTAACTTTGAGTATAAAAGAAATCATGGTTTTAGGATAAACCAATCTTCTGTTAGTTTGAATGTAATAAAGGGTATAACTACCAAAAAATGGAATTTCACTTTTTGTATATATTTGAAGTATAATGTTGCCATGCATACGTGCTCATGGCTGTAATTCATTTTTACGATATGCGTAATAAAGAACTGGTCGAGATTTCACTTATGGTAATGCAACACTGGAAATCATAATGGATGGACACCATGCATCTGAAGTTCTCGAAAAAATAATTTATCAATAAAGATGAAGCCTAAAGAAGATGAAGAATTCGGACGCTGTCCCATCTTCAATACCTTTATTTTTATTTGACAAATACATCATGGCAAAAAAAACGTGAGCATCTTATTAAAGAATAATCTGTTCTTGAAAACATCCTTTATTTCCATTCTTCCTTCCTTCTACGTTCTTTCCTTCTTTTCCTCATTACCATGATCAGTATTTACTGCGGTATTTTTTTTGGTACCCTAATAATATATAACTGTTGTACCAAATTTACCGAAGGGTTTCACATTGCGTGAAATGGTTGGAAGAGATTGCGTTAAAGCAACCAAACTATTTTTGTCCCTAATTTATTTGTATTGTGTGTAACTGTATCAACAAGGGTCTGGCCACAGACGAATCAAGGGACGGAAGTCGAAAATACGCTAGCGCACAACAGAATAAATAAAAAAAAACATTATAAACTGCTGTCAACGTACCTATTTTTTCAATTTGAATTTGCATCATTACTACAAAACGAATTATTTTGAAAAAAAAATAACCTAGTTAGTTTGGATATTAATGAAGAAAAGTATACCTTTACTTTTTAATTATGTTCTGTATATATTCTTGTAGGAAAATAATAAGCATACCCCGATTTTGACATTTATTTTAAATTTCTAAAAAACTATAAGGCATAGAGCATGATATTTTTTTTATAAATTAAAGAAGATCAAAATATCTGGAAAAATACTATGTAACGTTGCATTAATGCATCAGGTTAAGTTAATAAACCAAAAAAACTTTTATTTCGCAATGGCGCTGAATGGAAAATTAATGTTTTTTAGGTTTATTTAGGTACTAAACCTGAAGCATTAATGCAACGTCACATAATATTTTTCTAGATATTTCTGTCTTCTTTAATTTAAAAAAAAAGTTGATCTACGTCTTATATTTTATTAAAAATATATGTAAGATAAACGTTTAAAATCGGGGTATGTCATTATTTTTCTACAAGAATTTACACAGAACATTATCAAAAAGTAAAGATATATTTTCTTCATTAATACTCAAACAATATAAATTATTTTTTCAAAACGATTTGATAAGAAATAATGATGGTATATAAAATTGAAAAATACGTACATACCTACGTTGGCAGCAGTCCCCCTCTTAAGTGAAATGCGTAGTTTTGATATACGTTAAGCCCTGCACTCAAACGATTTGTGTGTAATTTTTTTTTTGATCTCCAATTTGTCTGTATAAACGTGACAATTGTAGGATATTATTGAAATGTATACAGATGTTAACTTTCTTAACCTGTGAACCTGAAACGTTTCTGACCTTGCGTCGTGATTTTCACGTAAAACGCCCAGTTCATACTGAAGAAAGCAGTAGATACAACTTTGATTCATTACCTCATTAACATAAAAATGCAATGTTAGAGTGTTTGTGTATATATTTATTTATTTATTTATTTATTCATTCAAAATTGACAATAACCATACAACAATACAATAGTGAAACATAGTACAACAAAAAATGCCATCATCACGGGTACCAAAAAGAGTCTTAGAGGGGCACCCAGGTGGCAAAAGAAAGGTCGGAAGACCGAGGCTGCGATGGGAAGATGATATTGGGAGGGACGCATCTCAGCTTCTGAATGTGCCAAACTGGAGGGTCGCAGCATGTGACAGGAGAGGTTGGAGGAGGAATTTGCTGGAGGCCAAGGCTCGATATGGGCTGCAGACCCATTGAAGAAGAAGAAGTACAACAAAAAATATGAAAAATAGACAATTTAGTATATGCTGGCACTGACAAAATGAATACAATCTATCAGTACCAACATCCAGTGGATAAGAACTATTCCACTAAGCAGTGCTTGTGTCGGAATAGCTTTACATTAATTTAACTGACACAGTCCATACTTATGTATCCCATTATGTCTAACACATAATTATAACTCATCAAAAAATCATTCATTCATTCATACCATCACGGCATATCCCACAATGTGGGGTAACCAGCGAAAGGTGTGCGGGTGTGCATTGCCTTATAAAATAGTACACCCACACACCAGTCTCGTCTCACCTAAAAAGGCACTATATTCAGAATGGGTGGTGAACCTCATTGCTGAACTATGTGAGATGTTATTGTGCCTGTTGTATTTTCGATTACCCGGCTCTTACGGGACACACTCGAAAACAATAATTTATTTATTTATTTATTTTATTTTGGCAAACAAAACAGCTGTTACATATTTTACATTAATAAAAAAAAATAATAATCAGGAAAGTAAGCCAATTACATTGTTCCACAGATTAATATACATAATAAAGACAATTCAGTACAAAGTCAAAGACAAAATTGTGGTGTAAGTGTACAATTGTGATGTGTGTGTATGTGTGTGTGTGTGTGTATTTTATGAAGCGAGGGTGGGACATGAAAAAAGGTAGGAGAGGAGGAAAGGGTTAGTTGTCATATTAATATAGTATTGGACATACCAAAAATTATACAATTTGGTACATATGTAAAGTATTCATTATAATATTGATGATAATAGAAAATAGTGGAAGCACTATTCTAAGCCGGTGCCTCACAGCTACAAACATACAAATTATAATATACAGCTATAAAATCACGGTTTTATATTCATTTCATAATTTAAAAAAATATATTTTCAATGTTCATTTTCAAGATAGTTTATTTTTCATGGCACTTAGTTACTTTATATTATTATATACCTATCTCAGAACCATTTAATTCTTTTGTAAATATGTTAAAATACGAGGTAAAATAAAATCAAAATGTTTTTGAGCAAACGTGGTATGAGTTATGGGGATGGGTAAAAGTCTGTGTCTAATATTGTAGGAATAAATAGACTGTTTTTCAAAAGACACCAAATTTTTCTTGCACAAACTCTGTTTTGTTAAAAAACACATGTTGATTGGAAATAAGACTAGCTGCTAAGGTACAATATAAAAAATATGCGCACATCTTTAACGATAAGTTTATACAAGTGTCAGGAAAGACGGTTCTTTCTTTTGAAAATTATTTTTTACTGTTGCAAAATACATCGTTCACTTTGATCTGCATTTGGAAATTTATTTCAATCTTTATTATTAAAAAAACCCGCGATAGGTAAATTTACATGAATTTCTGCCGAAAATGGAATATATGAAGGACAAGTGCAGTAATAAAAAAAACAATTTTGTAGGTATGGCCTCATAATACTTGTATGTTAACTAACAAGTTACAATTTTTTTTCACGACTTAAAGAATCTCACGATGAAATGCAATTAAGCGGGCGACGCCGGGTACGTTTTAGGTAACCATCGATGATAATGCGTTGAGTAATCGGTTAAATTTTATGAAATGGAAAGCGTTAAAGTAAAAGTAAAAATTATATTTATAAGTCAGATTTGTTCGAAATTATTTATACCTAGGTACGTGTCAAATTATAAGCATATGCATATAGTAATTATTGACTACGCCTGCGTAAAATAAAAAAGTGAGGTTGCTGATAGAAATGCTGAAAGGAACAACGTTTTGTTGACGAAATATTTATTGACTCACATTCCTTTGGTTGGTGAGAAGAAATTTCCTTATGACAATAAACCCGCAATTGTACACATAATAATAGTATAAATAAGTCAATATAAATAAATAAAAATATCAGTTGTAATCTGAACAAATCATCACATGATATTCTGTTGAAAATGACTAAAAAATGAATATGTTATTCTGGTAACTAATATTTTTAAACCCAATGTCCAAGTTTGCTGTGAGGCAACGGCATAGAAAAGTGCTTCCACATTTTTCTAATATCATCGTTTTCAAGTTTCCCGTGAGAGCCGGGTAATCGAAAATATAATCAGGCATCATCTCACATTCCTATTTCAACAATGAGGTAGGTATTTATGTGAGATTTATTTATTTATTTATTTTATATTTATTAATTGATTTCTTTATCTATTTATTTATTTATTTATTTATTTATTTATTTATTTATTTATTTATTTATTTATTTATTTATTTATTTATTTATTTATTTATTTATTTATTTATTTATTTATTTATTTATGTATTTATTTATTTATTTATTTATTTATGTATTTATTTATTTATTTATTCATTAAGGAATACAAGCAGTTACAGAATATAAATGTGTGTATTACTAATAGCAATATATTAAGTCATCGTTTATCTGCAACCTTACAGTATTCACAATGTATATAAGTGAAAGCCACAATGTATATAAGAGAAAAAAACACTTATTCTGACGATGTGCCTTGCACGAAACGCGTCGATAATAAAATAAATTTCAATAGAACTGATATCAAGTATTTTTTTATATTCGTTATATAATATCTACATTATATTATTATTATAACCTAGGACGCCGCCGACACAGAATTCAAACGACTTACCAATACGTCACGGAGATCGGTATAATATAGTAAAATTATGTTTAATTTGTCCAATAATGTTGTAAAATTGAACATAGACATGTGCAATTTGATCTGTGTTACACCATACATATAAAATAGCGGAATATTGTAACTGTTGGAACCTGTTAATTTTATTAAGATGAAATATCTGGACCGAATGGCTGACCCAGTAATGTTCATAGCGATATATTTGCACAGTAGCTTACTATTTAATTTGATGAAAACATATTTTAATGTTAAGAAAAATATCAGGAAAATGTAATTAAGCATGATGTCGAAATTAATAAATATTTTAAGTGCTGTGGTATTTCTCATCCCTTATATTCTTAATTTGATTTTAATTATGCATAGGCGAAATCTATTACATATTATAATTTACCAGTCACCACAATTTACCAATTTTCATCCCCAGGCGAATCAGTTGTCCTGTTTAAAAATAATTTATTTATTTATTTGTTTGTTTATTTGTTTATTTATTTATGTATTTATTTGTTTATTTATTTATTTTGTTATGTATTTATAAATAATAATAATAATAATAAACACTTCCTTGCACCCTGCGCAAGTGGCGAGTATATTGCCGTATGGTAATTTCTTCCAACTAACCAGTGTTTCCAGCCCAGAGAAGCAATGTTTGCGTGAGAAATGAATTTAAATAAATTTATTTATTTATTTATTATTATTTTATTAATTAATTAATTATTAATTAATTAATTAATTAATTAATTAATTAATTAATTAATTAATAAATAAATAAATTAATTTATTTATTTATTCATACAAATATTGATGACATAACAATAATTAATGAATCTGCAATACCCCACTAGGCAAAAAACCTGTGTCGGGACCAATGCATCTCGAGACAGTGATACTGTATTACTTGATGTCAACATCGTATATAAAGCGTGATAATATCACAAACAACAATGGTAATAAAAAAAATATTTGAAAAAAAACATAATATAAAAAAATTGCAATTATATACTTAGAACAAAATAAAGTATGCGGTCGAAAGCTATGGGTGAAAAATCTCCTCTGCATAATGTCAAAAATGTAAAATTATGTTGTTTTAATACAA
Organism: Molanna angustata; assembly: GCA_963576475.1. Taxonomy (NCBI): domain Eukaryota; kingdom Metazoa; phylum Arthropoda; class Insecta; order Trichoptera; family Molannidae; genus Molanna; species Molanna angustata. The sequence goes on from OY754965.1 coordinate 4,116,976, forward strand.
CAGGCAACACTAACATCTCACATAGTTCAGCAATGAGGTTCACCATCCGTTTTGAATGTAATGCGAGATTGGTGTGTGGGTGTACACGCACGTGTTGTGTTTCCTTTCATAACGTTGCGCACACCCGTGCACCTGTCGCCGGTAACCCTACATTGTGGGATATACCGTGATGGTATGAATGAATGAATGAATTTTATTATGTTGGAATCTGATTTTTTGATTTCATACTTTGTATACAAACATCTCAACGTGAAAAAAAAAATCAAAATATTAAACAACAACATTTACCGTAATCAAAATTACAATTGTGTTTATTTAATCGTACGTTAACGTAATCGGTGCATTGTAATTTATCCAAAAAATACCGGTTTCGATTAACCGGTACTGCAGTCTGACGATGCGTACACAACTTTCATCTGTTGCAATCGAAATAATATCGTAGTAGTCGGTATTATGTGTTACCATTTGCCATAATAAAGATAATTAATATTACAGTTCTGGGCGTTCACGGGTTGGTCTGGATAAAATATGTATAGCACTAGGGATGGGCGAGTGCAGTCTGGACCGTGGCCTGTTTTGGTCAAGATATCGCCGTAAATATGACCAAGACCAATCAACACACAACAACAATAATTGTCGGCCTTCGTGGCTCAGTCGCTCAGAAATCTGACCCCTGAGCCAAACATTCCGGGTTTGACTGCCGGAGGAGACTCAGTTTTTATTTGTGCTTTCAATCCGTATCGGTGAGACGATATCAACAAAAGTCTCCAGAATGTGCCAACTTGTTATTGGGCGCGTGTTAGGTTAATATTTAACATATTAACTTGTTAGTTGCCCAAGAAATAAAATATAGGTAGGTACATAAAATAAATAACATTGAAGTTCTGAATTATGTTGTTTGGTATTAAAATAAAAAGTACTGAAAAAGTTCTTCTTCTTCTTATATAAGATACTAGATCTGTTTTTCCAGAAAGCTATTCCTGTGAAGCTGAGGTGCAGCTATCTCTTGGGATTTCGTTTGCCGCATGGATGGGATTCGTGATGCGTCTATCCTGTTGACGTGGTCCCTCCAGAATCTTCTCCTAGCTCTACTTCATCGTATGATGTCCTCGGTCTCACAGGTCCGCCTAATGTCGTCATTGCGAATTCTGTTCATTTCCGATGTTCGTAGGAGGTTTTTGGTTCTGGTCGTGTCGGCTCTTGTCGGCTCTTGAAAATGATTATTTACATAAAGTAAATAATACTGAAGTTTTGAATTATGTTATTTAATGTGTTGTTTGTTATTAAAACAAAAAGTTCATTTACATTTTTTTTTAATTTAAAAAAGATATAAAAAAATCACGCATTAGGGGTAGCCTATGACATAAACAGAAAGTTAAAAATAAGAGATGAACGGGACTCATTATTTACACACAGAAACACATACATGCATACACATATGCACACCCAAACAAAAATAAGGCACTTGCAATAGTATGTCAAAAAAATGGTCACATGATAAATATTCATAGCGAAAATGTAAAGAAAACAGACCATTTTAATTAAATGAGCTTAAAAGTGACAATCGTTAAAATTATAGTTCATTGATCTGTAATTTAATGAAATAGCATAACAATTACATAAGCAACAGACATTATTTTATCAGATGATGCAAGTCAATTTATTTTAAGGAAATGGATACCGAGGAATTGAATTCTCGACCAAAATTGTAAGAACCTCGGTCACTTTGACGTTGTATTTGCCCATCTCTAGACTATATTACAGGTTGAAAGAGAGCAGCTGCTGGTAGTTATGAACCATAAACGGACTACATGATCCACATGGCAGCCACCAAACATCTATTGTACCATAAATAGTTGAAACTCCGTTCGGTATAATATAATAATCAATAGATAAATATAAATCTTTTTAGGTGTCTGTCTTCATGTGCATAACATTTGTTTTCATTTTTCAAATTAAATTAACTTGTTTTAGAATATAATTCTTTAGAAGTTTTTATAATGGTTACGTTTATTTTTTTTAAAATAAACTTCTACGAGCCACTCACGCCAAGCTCGAAGAATTTTTTTTTTTGAAAAGGTTCTTTTTTATATATAAAAGGAATATGTCCTTGTTAAACAAGTACATATACAAATAAGCGTAAATGCTTGTGCTATAGGCGAACGAAATCGGTCTATAACATCTGTTAATTCTTGAACACGCAAGCGTTATACTTCTGTTTTTTTATATTGTAATTTTTACCTGATTATTTATGTATTTCTTTACTGTAATTGTATCGAAAGCCCGGATTTAGGGATTATATGTTAAATTCGCTACCGCAAAGTAGGTACCTACCAATTGTTTTAAAGAATTTCATTAAGTTAATAAAGTGGATTACTATAATCGTAGTTTCACTGTAAACGGTTCTTTATAATAAAGAAAAATACTTCCCTATGTTTGTGAATTCCAGTGTACTTATTAAGAATAGTTTATTAAGAATGTGGTTCACCACCCATTCTGGTCGAGATGAGACTGATGTGTGTGGGGGATACGCGTATGTATTGTGCTTCCGTTTATAAGGTACACCCGCACACCTGTCGCTGATCATCTTGCATTGTTGGATATTTTTTTGTAAATGAATGTATCCTTGCTGAACATGTACTGTACATATACATCTTCTTACATTCCCTAAAATAAGCAGAAATGCTTGTGCTATAGGTGAACGAAATCGGTCGAGGCAGGATTCGAACTCGCGACCACTGGATTACTAACCCAATGCGCTAACTGCTCTGCCATCGATCCATATATTTGTTTACAGTTCCGTGTGAAGAACGATATATTGTGATTGGAGATCCAAGGATGATGCCGTTATATGTGTAATAAATGAGGGAGAGAGATAGATGTATGTTGAACGGTAGGTGCTAACTATGACCAGAGGCTTTATTATACTGACGCGGTAAAATTCATATCAAAAACGTTTTAAAATCAACCAATGTGTTAAGAAACACATTATTTACATTATAAAAAAAATCATTTTATTCTTCCTCCTTTACTTCATAAGTGATAAAGGCGGGTGTATTTAATCACTCGCCGAATGGACAACTTCCATTTAGGGCGGACGATCTTGGGAAGATCATGTCACGTCATCAAGTAAGTGAGCGACCTCTGGATCTTTTACTCTCCACGAGTATTTATGATGAGCTTCTCGAAGTTGCCAGGGGTTCTTCTGTTGATGTGTTAACAGAAGAATCTTGCTCGATCTTGTCCCATCGGCAAACTCCGAATACGAACGTTTATTTCAAGACTTTTGGATGGAATATTTCCTAGTGACATTGGCCAGATGTCAAATTCTATACAAAAAAGTCACCAACTTGGCGCAGCTCTTAAGAGTAACGTTAGTATTTGTAACTTAGCAAGGGCTATTAATATTTTTATGAGAAAAATTATGTCGAACTGCTTATTCATAGTCCGGGTGTAACTAACATTATATTCTGCTCTGAAATACGTCAAAATGAATTCCTAAACTATTAAAAAGATAGTTCCAGTTGGCAGGATGAACCTTGATGCGGAGAGCATAAGATAGAAAGTAATGGTGGCAGATGGAGGAGGTAGAGGGAGCAGCAGTGGAGGGAAGAAGGCTAAAGATGAAAAAAAAACTATAAAAAGCTTTGATTTAGTTTTACATAAATTAAGGACCGACCGTAATACTGGGTTGAAATATATGTAAATTATCGATTAAGAGATAAAACTATTCGCTGGAGTATTGTTCAGGTATTATAATATATTATACGATAAATAAAATTGTCTTTGTTTATAGAGAGTTAGTGTTGTCTGTTATTGATAAGTGGTTAGTAAAATAAGTTAAATAAGAAATCTTTCTTTTTCTAAAAAGAAGTAAACCGCATAACAAAAAAAGGTTAACAGTAGATATTAAATCAAATACAATATTAACTTGCTTAAAAAACGAATAGGCAAGTTTAAATAACACTTTAACCACAATATACTTTCCAGCTGTTATGAGAGACGTGCCGTTATTTCGATTTTAATTTAAACCATTCACAATTAAGGCACTATTGTATCTTGATACTTGATCAAGCTGTATTCGAACTGTATTGAACTGCAAATCTTGAAGATGTAGGAGGCGAAATGGAGATTATACTATTAGATACTACGAAATTGAGGAAATATTTTATAAGCCTTCGACTAATGTAAGTTTAACAGTCACTTGTCATTTATTTTGGAAGGTTACCCTCCCCTTAGTACTCGTTACACTACAGTCTGAATTTAGTCACGTTTAGTCAAGTTTAACCGAATTTCTCTTCACCTCGTCTTAGAAATAACCTGGGTCTTCCTATACTTATTATTTCATCTAGATGTACGGTCATTACTTTTTTGGAGAAACAATTGCGGAAAAAATAATTCTGCTGCATGGACGAAATGGCGTGGAGTCACGGGTGTAATATGCAGCAAAAATATATCAGTGAAAACGAAGGGTCTAGTTTATAAATCAATGATACGACCCGTACTGGTATATGGATCAGAAAACTGGAACGTTTCCCTAAAACACGTTCGTGCATTCCAGACAATGGAAACGGAACGGAACGGTAAAAGATCCAGTGCACAAGACAGATGTTAAGAAGTGATGAGGCAGGATATGCTAAGCAACGGAGTAAGTACAATGGAAGCATAAGACCCAGAGAGCAGACTCTACGAGCATGAAGCTGTATTGCAGAGGATAAGAAGAGAAAAATTGTGGAAAAAATAATAAAAGATAATTGAGTAAAGTCAGTTGAGTTTGAAGTATTAAAGAAGTTTTAGTGACAGCCTCGATGAAATTGTCAATAAATCTTCGAGTGTGCAAAATAGCTGAGACACATTCGTACATCACATCGAGTCAACACATCATTCAGTCTTGGAGACTTTTGATCTTGATGTCGTTGGAGACGTCGTTGAATGCAGTTTGTACCGCTATTCGCGGTTTTCTCGCTAGCCTTGTTTAAAGAGTTTTAGTGTGAAATGCATTTACTGCAATAACAAATAGCGGTTCAAATCTTGTTGGACCAAGTGTAAAAACAACTAGTGCAGCAATGACACATACCTATCCAGTCTTTGCACTGGGTTAGTAATGAATGATAACATTACTTACTTCTAATCTTGTTAACCTATATTATTTCTCGTTTTATTGTATGACGTCCGAGAAGCTAACCGTATTTCCAAAACAACATGCCATGTATTGGCTGTAACTTAACAGTTTAGAGATGCGATAAACATTACAATATATTATGCAAAAAATATATCTAGCTGGATAAGATTTATAGATAGCTTCTGAATAAGTTTATATTAATATAAACTATGTGCCGACAGCAATGGATCTACTAATAGGAAAGGAAAGGGAGTGCCAATTCTTTAAGCGTATAAGTAAGATAATTTCAAAGTGGATTAATCATAAATGGATCTTAAAATTGTAATAAATTCGTGAAATGAGGTTGTATTAATAAATTAAATTATTTGCAGGTAGCAACACTGAATTTAGAAGCAATCTAAGCTCACATTTTAATATAATATTAAAACATAAAATTCAAAATAACTAATTGCTACCTACATACTTATAAATTTGAGTAACAATAAGAAACTCAATAATTTCCATAAATCAATATGAGTACAGGGTATGTGGCATGTACATAAGACAGATGATGAGTACCTACCTTACATTGTTCAATATCTCATTTAATTCCTATGAACAGTTAAAGCCATTTCGATGCAGAATAAACCTGACACTCTTACTCATCCTGAAGAAATTGTTATCTAGGTACTATAAAGGTACAAAAACCTTTGGAATTGAATGAAAAAAATAATTAATAGATATATTTGACTGTATGTGTAAAATGTTTGGTAGATTTCATTATTATTTTTTTGATAATTAGAAGCAGAAGACCTAAGGGTATTGTAAGAAAAGGAACGGAGCACTGAGAGAGGTTATTTGAAGAAGAAAATATTCGTTAACTTCAATGGTTACAATGAATCATTTAAAAACACCAGTTTGGTAGTTAATTACTTGCTTCTTAAAATACGAAACAGGTTTATACAAATTTGCAAAACTAAAAGACTCTTGAATAAGTCTTGGTTTTGGTCTAGGGGCCGGTCTTATAAACGAAAGACCAAATATTCGTAAGTATGTTTACGATTTACTAACGGATGGATGTTCCTAAGTAGATATTAATATCGGCGGTATTATAAAACTATTTTAACTGTCCGTTTATTTGACAGATATAGTCTAATTGGACTACAATGGATTTTCAATAGATTTGTAATGGACTATAATGGATGTATAATGGATTGTAATGGATAAAGCGGTGCTGACATTGCAATATATAAACAGAGAGTGTTTAATTTTTTGCGTACTTCAAACAATATAAAAAATTACAAAAATGGTGTAAGTCCTTTATTATTTAGCTAGCGCGCTGGATTAGTAATTCAGTGGACGCGGGTTCAAATCTCGCCTCAACTGATTTTGTTCACTTATATCACAAGCATTTATGCCTAATTTATGGAATTAAAATGAAATTTAAAAAAACTTAATACATATGTAGGAACTAGTTACAATTATTTATTCATTCATTTTTTAAATAAAAAAATAATTAAAATAAAAAGAAATTCAGTGTCATCAATGTCATGTTGAAATAATAAAATATTTCGTCAAACACAAACTTGTAATCAAATTCATTTTGGTTATTCAAAATCACTGTCGGACGACATTTTTTACCGAAAAAAAAGCAATTCAATATAAAGATCCAAAAAATATAAAACTGTATATTTAAAAATATTCGTAATATTAAAAATGTACCGCAAAATAAAAAAAACAAGTGTGGTAAAACTCAATCCTTCCATAACTCATTGTTAACGAATGCTTAATCGGTGGTCCGACCGTCAGTAAAGGCTATCGGTAAAATTTTACTAAAATTTAACTAACGGATTGTTATAAGACGAAATATAGAGCATTTGTATCAAATTTCGGTTCATTTGGTCTGAAATCTAACTAACGGACGTTTATAAGACCGGCCCTAAGTCTTGCCAGAACAGGACCAAAACTGCAAGATTTGCGAGACTTGAACTCATATATAAAAGTGACTTGATGATATGGTAATGATCTCATCAAAATTGACTCAATGTTCTTGTTCTTTGTAATCAGGTAGCTACAAAATCAAAAGGCCTTTTTTCCCATTGATCATCGAATACTATTCAAAATACACCGTGATGTGTTTTGAATAAGTAAGAAAAATATTCAAATTTGTATATAAGTATTTGAATACAAGATTCGAATTAGCATTCACGTAATGTTTTTGACCCGATACTATTATATTATCGGAGAAAAAAATATATATATTGATTTAATAGCAATTTTGTTTTTTTTTATCTATGGCCGTTGAACTTTGATTGACTAATGACCATTTTGCACACACAATCTTTTGTATATTTAAAATGAATAAGAAAAAAAATGTGTATTCTCAGCTCGCATACTGTCGTTTATTATATTAGGTACCTACATCAAAGCGATAATAGGAAGATTAGAATCGACATATATGTACATACATAATAGGTACATATGTTGTTTGATAATATATTCCAATGAACAATACAGTGAAATATGTACAAACAATATTTGAGTGAACAAAAAAAGTATTTGAACGAACAAAAAAATCAAGTGCACTTTAAATTATTTTAACACCACTAAAATGATTTAAAATTTAAATATCTGAACGAGCAAAAAAATATGTAACTAATTAAACAATGCAATACCTACATGATATTAAATAAATTATTAAATACGTAAATGAAAGGATGACAATCTCTAAATGTATTTTATGAAGTACATATCTATTAGATTCCTATAAGATTCCCAGAAGACAAAAGTTTTCACAATACACCGGCTTAGAATAGTGCTTCTAATCTATTCCAAAATCATCATTTTTCAAATAAAAACATACCGTTTAAATACACGAGAGTAAAATTTATTTATTACATACTAGAGAAAAAAGACTTATGAATGGACTACTGGCTTAATATTGACGTTCAAATCAGATAACAATTTCGATTTTTCGATTAGAACTTACTTGCCAACCGCCTTATGCTCAATTACAAAGGTAGGTTCTTAGCGAAAAATAAGAAACTGGAAACGGTGTTTTCCAATTTGATTTATAATTATAAATTGTAAAAAAAAACACTTATAAATAGTATATAGTGTGCCTCTGAGGATGCCAGCTGTGACTGGCGAAAGCACTTAGGCAAATAAAAATACTCATTGTGGAATCTAACTGTGTTTCTATTTATAAGTGTTTTTTTTTTACAATTTATAATTATGAACTTCACTTGTGTCAACGAAAAAACCTTCAAGTTATTAATTTATAATTATGAAACTCTGAATTTATTAGATACATACATATATAAAGAAGGACGAAATACGAAATAAAAAGAAAATAGAACTGCTATTTAAAGGCATTTGTTGTTGTTTATACAAAAATAGTATGTCTTTATATGTGTAATTGCGTAGATCAAAGCTTGAAGGCGTGTGAACTTCTCCAATCACAATGGGTTAAAGAAACTATGTACATATTATGTATGGCATTAAAATATCTACCTTCTATAACATTTTTATTGTTACATACCTCTTCTTCGTTAAAACGTGTTGGGTCAGTGAACTAACAATAAATTCAACATGGATATCGTGTGTGGAAGGAAATCTGCACATATTATTTAAAACTGTCATTTTTTCATATATATTACTCAAGCATACTTATAAAAATATAAATTTGTCTTGGAAATACATTTAATCAATTTATTACATGTAGTAACCGATCTACCATTGGTTCAAATATTATATGTATCTATGTATAATATACCTAGATGTAAAAAGGACAAATTCTTACATCTAGTATGAACATTATATAAAACGAGTGGGTTGTGGCCAACGCTATACTCTAACTCAAAGTCACTCTACATAGTATTCATATTGTATGATTTGTATGCAGCATTTTCATAAAATTAGTTTCTTTTTTATTATAATATTATATTATGAAAACTTGATAATTCAACAATGTCGTTTTATGAAAGTGATATGCCTTTTTTGCAATTTGTAAATAAAAATAACAAATTTAAACTTTCCTGAGTTTGGGGTCACTTTGAAATATTTGACAGTTGAAAAAATTGAGAAGCACCAATGAGATATCCTTCAAAATCTAATGGGGTCTAGGCGAGTATAAGAAATACAAATTTGCAAAATTTGAAAATATTCGAATGAGTATTTTAGTCTATAATCGATAAAGTAAAATAATCACGCCGTACGCAACACACACTTTGAGAATACAGTCTGAGCATGATACTTGTTGATGATTTGCAATAAAAAAATATACCATAAAAATGCTTATCGTTGTAAAAAAACGGAAATAGAAGCAGTATTCAGAAATTATAGTTTGAAAGTACCAAATGCCTATAATACATGACAGAAAAAAAAAGATTTTAAAACCATAATTCCTTTTATGAAATCAAGAATAATGATATTTTATATGGAATTCAGTGTTTTAAACATTTCTTTTTCTCATCTATCATTTATTTTACTACACTGCTAATACCACATTTTTTTACACATGTGCTGCAATTTTACATATAACACAAAAAATCTTCATAATGGATTATTTCTTTTAACAAATTCATATTATGTATTTTATTGAATATTCATCAAAGGCGGTCTATATTTTCCATCATGTAACAATAAAATGTTATGGAAAATTACAATACAAAAATACCTCAATAAAAATCGACATGCAATAAGTCACTTTCTAATACATTTATTAAATTATAATTTAGTTTGAAAACTTTCGTTTCATACATCAACACTTATTACGCGTTAAGTACTGTTATTTTCTGTTTAATTACTTAATCTAAAAAATATTTTGTGTGACATAATGTAAACAAATAAGGAAGTATTAATAAAATAATTAAAATAAATTTCTCGTTAAAACTACCACAATTCAAACAAACATTACTTATGCTATACAAATGAACATTGAATTATTTGAATTAAGTTAATATGCGAGAATTTACGTTGTATTGTTTATTGAGTAAGTTTAGTTTTGTCGATCGACAATTGTGTTGTGACCAACGCTAACTCCTCACTAACAAGTAAAAGTAACTCATATTAAAATTTTGTAAATTTACAAAATATTCAAATTCTGTAAGGAAAATATTCAGCATTTCCTTGAAATGAGTTTGTTAAATTATTTTTGATTTAAATATCTTTTACCAAAACTTGAAAATTCTTGTGTCATTTTATGAAAGTGATTTGTCTTTTTAGTAATTTGAAAATAAAAATTTCAAATTTGAAGGTCCCGAGCTTGGGGTTACTTTGAAATATTTGACATTGTGCAATGTGCAAAGCTAGTGAAAGATTTATAAATTACAAAGATAATTACTGTAATGACTTTTGTTCAGAAAGCCATTTATTTTTATTATCATGCGGATTATTTTTAGAATGACTAGCACGTTTATCTAGTTCTTGGTACATAAAATCCAATTTTCTCGAATTATTCCCATTTCCAGGATACTGTTGAACTATCTCATTATAGTCGACAAGTTTCTCGATGGAATTTAAATATTGAGAAATTCTCAAAGATAAAAAATCTAGCATTAGTTGACGCCATAGAAACAAACCAAAGAGGTGCAGCCAGAGGTTTGCGATTGGTGCACGCCGAAATCGCATGCGTCTGTCGCAACGCATGCTGTAGTTACATTATAATACGATAAGCGTGATAGGATTAAATAATGCCTTGTCCGCTACCTTCTCAGTCCAGAAGGGTGTCCGCCAGGGATGTATACTGTCTCCTGCTCTTTTTAACATATACGGAGAGTATATAATGAGGAAAGCTCTGGATGGTTGGGAGGCTGGATTCAGCATTGGTGGCAAGAAAATCTCCAACTTACGCTTTGCAGACGACACAACTCTAGTAGCCACAAACGAGACCGATATGAAACAACTTTTGGATCGTGTTGAGAGGGAAAGTTTATCACTCGGTCTGAGCATAAACCAATGCAAAACCAAACTGATGGTGATTGATAGAGCATGTAAACTTCCCCCAATAAACTCTCTAAACCATCTTGAGATAGTACATGACTTCACATATCTGGGTTCCAACATATGTGACACCGGTGGTTGTGAAGCGGAAGTAAAAAGACGCATCGCCATGGCAAAGGGAGCACTGGGAAAGCTCACAAGAGTATGGAAGGACAGGACCATTACGAAAACTACGAAGGCTATACTCATCAGGGCTCTGATATTCCCGATGTTCCTTTATGGCGTGGAAACATGGACACTTAGGGAGTCAGAGCGAAAGAGGATCGATGCTTTCGAAATGTGGTGCTAGAGGCGTATGCTGCGCATCCCATGGACAGCCAGAAGAACCAATGTGTCAATTTTAGACGAGCTAAGGATTGAAGATCGTCTGTCGACGATATGTTACAGACGTATCCTTCAATTCTTTGGACACATTGCCAGAAGAAAACCAGACTGCCTCGAGAAGCTTGTTGTGATGGGCAGCGTGGAGGGACGGAGATCTCGTGGTCGCTCACCGACCAGATGGAGCGATTTGGTTAAGTCCACAATGGGGTCTTCGGTGACTGGTGCTCTGCGTTCAGCCCAAAACAGATTGGCATGGAGGCGAGCCATACGTGTGGCGACAGACTACAGCCGCTATCCTCAGTCATGAGGAAAAGGACGATTGATTGATAGGTAAAATATCAACTGGTATAAACTTTAAATATAATTTACACTGGCTTAATATCTGAAACACGATTTAAGTATAATTTAAGTGAATATTACGTCGTCTCAATCGACTCAACTTTTTTAAAAAAAGATTTAAGCTGTTACTATACCTGTCTAATAATTCTTAATTGACACTCCTTTCCCATCCTCTTTTACCATAATCTCCCTCCTTTAAATGTTGTTATGATTTTAAATTTAATAACGTTACGTGTATATCTTTCCTGTACCTACCACTATATTATTTATGGGCTCACGTTGCTTTTGTTGGTTGGAATAAATTGAATTATGGCAATAAACCCGCTATTTTACATGAAGTCAATGAATAAGTAAATCATATTTTAACACTTTTCGATCGAAAAAATGTCGTCGTTTGAACCATAACTAAATAACTTCCGAATTTGCAGATTACATCATGGAAAAAAAAATCCAAATCTAAAGGTTGTATAACTCCGTAATTTTCGGAAATAATTAATGTTGATTAAAAGTAACGAAACCAAACTTTATTTATTAATCTATTTATTTCTTTAATTAATAAATCATAAAGCTTTAAGAGGTAGGTATCCATTATTATGTATACATTTTGTGTGTTCGTATATTTTGTTATGATATGAATAAAGAATATAAAATAAATAATGTGTACAATGGCAGGTGAATTGCCATAATTTTTTTTAACAATTCCTACACATTAATTTATTGTTTAATTTAATATTAAGTACTTCTCGGGCAACTAACAGTAACTATGACAAATATGAATTTAACACCCACCCATTAACAAGTTGTCACATTCTAGAGACTAACGATATTAATCGTTTCAAAGATCCAGACTGAAAACCTGGACAAGAATCCGGGACTTTTGGATTAGCAGTCAGATACCAAACCAACTGACCCACACTATTTTCATACATTATATATTATATTTACAATATTCGTTGCACTTGCACTATTTTTTTAATTCTATTTTATTTTTATTATATTTCTTTAGTACCTACCTATAAAAGAGAGATTTTATATTTTTTATTTTATTAGTTGAAGATTCTTACAAGGCAATGAGAAAGACCGCTATCCCAGAGTATGACTTCCTGTCAAAAGGAGAATAATATAAAATTTACGCGAAACGGATTTTTACAAACTTCAAACTCCGTTGGAATCAACATAAATTCAAAATGAAATTATATATACCTTCTTCTTCTTCTTTCAGCCCCTTTCACTCCACTGCTGGATAAAGGCCTCTTCCTGAGTTTTCCACTTCTCTCTGTCCTGGGCGCTCTGTTTCCACCCATGTCCCACCAGTTCGACAATGTCATCAGTCCATCTCCTCTGTGGTCTCCCTACACCCCTTCTATTATGATAGGGTCTCCAATTCAGAATTTTGGGGGTCCATCTATCATCTCTCTGTCTTGCCACATGACCTGCCCATTGCCACTTCAGCCTTCCCACTCTTTCTGCAATGTCGGTGACCTTAGACCGGCGTCTTATTTCCTCGTTTCTTATTCGGTCTCTCAAGGATACGCCTAACATTTGTCTCTCCATTGCTCGTTGAGTACACTTAAGTCTGTGGAGGCTTCTGGCAGTAAGTGACATGGTTTCGAGACCGTATGTTGTCACTGGCAAAACACAACAATTGTACACTTTGGCTTTTAGGTTATTCGGAATTTCCCTGTTGCCGAATATGTACCTCAACTTTCCGAAAGCAGCCCAACTCAGCCCTATACGTCTTGGCAGTTCGGCGGTCTGATTTTCTTTACCCAATTTAATTTTATGTCCAAGGTATATGTATTCTTCAACAGCACCAATAGTCTTATTTCCAATGCAAATACTGTGTGAAGTTGGACTCAAAATCTTGGTTTTGTCTATATATACCTATGATAAAAAAATATATTGTATAAACATGTTTAAAGAGGAGTTGAGCGATTAATTACAATGCGTATAGGTTTTAAGTATATATTTAAAAGCGTAAAATTCTGTGAGCTTTTCACAAGCAAGCGAAATACTGTTTTGTCGAAATACCGTGAGATTTGCATTCAGTTGAGCGTTCAGCTAAAGCGACCTTGAACTTCGACGAAAGAAAAAAAAAACAATGGAGCGTTGCTATCTTTTGCTTCGATACTATCCTATGGAATGGTACGTCATGCGTATCCAACAAGAGATGGCCCATACGTTTTACATGGCAGTACCGTTGTTATTAACTTTGGAATATCACTATCTTCTTTAACGGATTTAACATCATGGTACAAATGTATCCAAATGAATTGATTAAAATGATCATTAATATAGAGCCGTTTTGTGATAATAAGTATATCATTAAAGGGCGCTGTTGATTATTTGATGGCTATATCATACAAAATAGTTATAAATAATCTACTAAAGGTGTCAAGAATCTAAGGTCCACGTATTTCAAAGAAATTTTATTATTATTGTATTGTTTCTCGGGTAACGAACAGGAACCATTTCCAATATCAAAATGGTTACCAACCACTGATTCCAGGTGGTCTAAGAAAGTGCAATTAGCAAAATTTAACATGAAAAAACTTACTCAAGTAACAGTACTTAACGATAATATGAGAAAGTCAAACTAATGAAGAGACAAAACTTCGAAAAGGTAGTTTTATTGAAACCTATACATACATACATACATACCATCACGCCATGTCCCTTACGGGGTAGGCAGAGAGAACCGAACCCCATATCTTTCTATCCTGGCACATATTCATCGCCACGTCAACATTCATGCATCGTCTCATACATGTTCGTCTATTGTACACGCTTCTAACATTTCCGTCTTTCAGAATATCGTTCACATGGTCGTGCCATCCCTTTCTTGGGCGGCCCCGGCCTCTCAATCCAATCCTATCCGCATTGTATATTTTCATCGTCAGGCGTTCCTCATTCATTCTACCCATGTGGCCAAACCATCTCAGTGTGTTCACTTTCATTCTATTAATGATATCTTTCTTTATCTTACATTCTTTTCTTATATTCTCATTTCTTACCCTGTCATACATCGTTCTATTGCAGATTCTTCTTAGTGATCTCATTTCAACAGCATTTATTCTGCTTTCGTGCGACTTCTGCCATGTCCAGGTTTCACTTGCATACGTCAACGTTGGCACTAAGATAGCGTTATGAATGGCAACTTTGGCAACCTTTGAAATGTTGCTATCATTCATAATTGGTCTCAGTGCTCCATTGCCTGCCACCTATACTAACAATATTTATTTTTATAACGCGCAAATTTTAACGTAGGTACAATATAATGTTCTTCAAAACGCTATTAGCTATTTGAATAAATTCCCATAAAGGAATCCTATTTGTGTGAAAGAGAAAGCGATAAAATATCAAACCATATAATAATCCTGCTCGTATAACTGCGGATATGTATCGACATATCGACATTATGCTTTAAATAGTATGAAATCATAAATTCTTAAACAGAAGCGCATTTCTCCACAAATTCTATAACATCTGTTAATATTTGAACACGCGCGTGCGATACTTCTGTTTTTTTATATTGTAATTTTTACCTGATTTTGTCTTTATATTTCTTTTTTATATTTGTATTGAAAGCCCGGATTTTGGGGTTCTATGTTATATTTTCTACTACAAAGTAGGTAGGTGCCTACCAATTGTTTTAAATAATTTCATTAAATCGTTTTATACGAACAAGTCGCTTCTCGAACTCACATATTAATACAGCAGCCCGACTGTGGAACGATCTTCCGAATTCTGTGTTTCCACCTTCGTACAACCCGGGTCTTTTTAAAATCCGAATCAATAAACTCTTTTCTAGACTGCAAACCCCTTCCAACGCTACGTAGTGCGCTTCTTCGGAAGAGCAAAATGGACCCAAATCCTAATAGCTGGTGTCCCCTACGTAGACATGTTAAAAAAAAGTCAATAAAGCGGATTACTATAATCGCAGATTCAGTGTAAACAGTTCTGATTAACGAAGAAAAATATTTCCCTATGTTTGTGAAGTTCAGTGTACTTATTAAGAATAGTTAATTAAGAATGTGGTTCACCACCCATTCTGAATGAATGTTGTGTCCTTTTAGGTGAGATGAGACTGATGTGTGAGGATACACGTATGTATTGTGCTTCCTTTTATAAGGTAGTGCACACTCGCACACCTGTCGCTGGTCATCTTGATTTGTTGGATATTTTTTTTAAATGGATATATCCTTGCTGAACAAGTACATATACATACATCTTCTTACATTCCATTAATTAAACGAAATCGGTCGAGGCAGGATTCGAACTCGTGACCACTGGATTACTAATCCAACGCGCTAACCGCTCTGGCCTCGACCCATCTATATATTATATGCCGTGCCCAAAAAACAAGTTTCGGTCATCATAAATGATTTGAAAGCGTTTATTTTTATATTAATATTTAATAATTTTAATCTATTTTCCGTTATTTTTTCTTTTAATTTACACGATCAGATTAGCAGGAAATTTTCCCGTGCAAAAGAACATATAATAGCATGATTCACTCTTCGCTCGCAGACAATGGCAGGCGTCATGCATTAATATAGTTAACATGTAGGTACATAGATACTTATATGATTATGTGGTTGTGGGTACATATCTACCTACCTACAATGTTAAAATTTCGCTGCAGCGTTGAAGAGATTCGTGCATATAACGGGCATTTGGAGCTAGTAAAATATAAATTAGTTCATACCTCTCCATTGGTACGGAAAATTGAAGGGTTCATACCTGTATCCCAATTTTTAAGCGTATTTTTACATAAATTATTCAACAGGTATCATGTAGTAAATGCATACTGTAATTTTCGTTTTTATTTTGATTTATTTGAATGTATAAAGTAGGTACATATATGTATATATATTTTTTTTTGGTGCAAGAGATGGAGTGAATACCAGAGGTCGCCCCAGAAAGGGATGGCATGACCATGTGAATGATATTTTGAAAGAAGGAAACATAAAAAGTTTGAACAATCGACGAGCATGTATGAGACGATACATGGATGTAAAGGAAGCCAGAAATGTGTGCAAAAATAGAGAAGTATGGCGCTCGATTCTCTCTGCTTAGCCCGTAATGGACATGGCGTGATGGTATGTATAAAGTACATAGGTTACATAAAATAATATGGAGTACCTATATAACAATATTTTAATACCCACATAGACGTTGACCTGTACCTACAAACTTAATGAAGTGAATACAATGTATACTATGAGTTTTTTAAGTATTTTTTTTTTGCATGTCATATTGCGTATAGCCTACTATGAAATTTTGTGTCCTGTGTAAAACTAAAAATATAACTCATTTCAATCATCATTATTATATTGATATTATTTGCGTAAAGCGCATTAACACTTTTTTGTTTCGACAAAAGTATCGCTAATAGTAGGTATATTTAAAATACTTTGATTCCAATAAAACATCCGTAAGTTCTTTCCCCTTAGGGGTACGCTTTGACCATGATCCTGGAATTGGCGAGTCTGGTTATTACATTGAAGCGACTACCATCTGACCTTCGTAACCCTTAGAAAGGGGAACCAGACAAATTGGATCATGGCTACACATACACATAGCTAGTGATATAAATTCGCACATAGATTTTTTAAAAATCCAGAGGTGCGTGCCCCGCCCGGATTCGACATTAAAAAAACATCCGTTAGTGTTGAAAAAAATATGAAATCAAAGGATTTTATGAATACCTATTTTTACTTTAATCTTTGTCCGAAAAACTCAGCCTAAGAGCTGATTTATTTTCCATAGACATCCGATAGTGATTTGAACTGTCAAAAAATTCAAAATACTATCTCTTCAATTTTTTTACTAGTTATTATTTTTTCAAAGAATGTATTATTGAAATGAATGTTTCACATATCAAATTTTTCGTGACTATTTTTGTAGAAGTTCATTTTTATAAAATAAAAATAAATGAAACAACTTACTTCTACTTTTAACTTTTAATTTCGTAAGTTATAAGTTATAACGTTTTTGAGATTTCTCCTATGCAGTAAATTCTTGATACTAACTTAAGAAAACTAGGAACAGACTACATAACTGATGTGACTGTGGGCGGGTGGTTGAAGGGTGGGTGGAGATGAGAGAAATCTCGAAAACGTTATCTTCTTCTTCTTCTTCAGCCTATTTTTATCCATTCTTGGACATATGCCTGTCTTGGGCACACTGCATCCATCTCCCTCCGGCACATTTCTTGATGTCATCAGACCACCTTGCCTGGGTTCTGCCGACACCTCTTCGGCTTGTTCTCGGTCGCCATTCTACGATCTTTTTGGTCCATCGTGAATCCTGGCATCTGGCAATATGCCCAGCTCCACTTGAAGGCCAGCGACCCTTTCCGCTACATCGGCTATTTTGGTTCTTTGTCTTATCATGACATTCTGAATTCTGTCCCTTATTGAAATACCCAGCAACAGCTAACAGAAAACGTTATAACTTACGAAATTAAAAGATAAAAGTAAGCAAAGTTCTTTCATTTAATTTTATTTTATAAATAAATAATTGAATATTTTTATTATTGCATATGCGCAAACATTGGATTTTTTTCCCTGTCGGGAGTCAAAGATATTTTCTCTCAATAGATGGCGTTACAACAAAATAAATAAAAAATAATAAGATTGTTGTTCATAATTTCACCCATAGATGGCTGTAGTAAAAATTCCTTATTTTCAAGCGAAAAGAATTTCAGTATTACAATATATAAAACTTTCAAAATTGAATTGATAGGGATCTCATTAAAAAGGCATAATTGGTGAACGTTGCGCAAGCGCATAAAAGTGATCACGTAAACCAGCCGATGACAGGTCGTAAGCCCTGTAGGTGCCTTGATTTCCCGGTTCTCCTACAATAAATATTCCAACTTCGTCTCTATTGAGATAATTAAAAATCTGTTAAAAAATAAATAATTGTTGCTACACCAACTATGTAGTGGAGCGTTTAATGTTGACCACATCCCACTCATTTTGTATGAAGCAAATTTGTGAGTTTCTCGTGTTAATTTTCTTCTTAGATAACCGTCTTCATTTTCTTCATATGGAAACTATACGTGGACCCAATTACACAATGGGCACATTATAATTTAAATATCTTTAATATTGGGGTTGTTGAAAGGCAGTTATACCAATTATGTTTTAAAAAATTAATTATCGTCTGGTAACTTCTGAGTTTAATTCTTGTAGTTTGTTCTCATCATACTTTGGTTGCTGTTTAACGAGAGATAATTTAAAAAATAACAATAAGTAGTTATATAAAATAAAGAAATAATATACCTGTGTAAAAAAGATGGTTGCAAAAAAATTAACGCCAAAATATTTAATGTTGAATTTGAGCAAACAATTAATTAATACCATCACGACATATCCCAGTTTATGTGGTAACTAGCGACAGGTGTGCAAGTGTGAATAACTTATAAGCACGATTTCGTTAAAAGATTACTATACTTTGTTTAAAACAAAATATAATATAGGTATAGGTTTGCAGTTGATAAAATTCAGCACAGAATCAATTCAAATTAAGTTATAGAGATAAGCATCGTATTTTCAGTAGGTTAATTCAGTTGTTTTCGATGTAATTACGAAGTTGCAGTAATCTGTGCTATTGATCTGTTCATGTTTGTGCCATATTAAGTTATCATCGGATGTCATCTAGGTATCCATTGTTGGTCCAGTGAACCAATAGTTTCGCTCTGATGATAATGATGGTGACCTATACAATTTGATTTTGATTATAAAGCAAATGGTTTATAAATGGTCAAGACAAACTTAAATAGACATTTTTATTTACACTAATAAGTGCTTCGTTACACAGTGGAAGTTCAGTTCCACAAACGAGTATTAAATTTAATGGCCTATGCGCTTTCGCTAGTCCCTGCTAGCATAATCAGAGGCACAGATGCTAGCAGTCTTCTGCCATGTCCATTATCTCGAACGATCAAAGCAAACTATCAAGTACATTTTGAAATGCCCGTTTATCAGCTATCGGCGCAATATATACTATAATCCAACTGTCGATATGTTCAAGAGAATTTTAATTTTTATCTCTTAACATATCGACAAAGTATGAAGCCAAGATACGTAAGATATGTATGCAGGGTCTATATTTTTCACGTTTTTCAACATTGAAGTCAAAAAATACCAACTTAGAGGCTTTGCAGCATATATATGTTATATATACGGATTTACTCAGAGTAGAACAAAAAAAGAGTCTCTCAAATATTTTTTATTAAGAAAAATTTATATGTTTAACTGCCTATATTTCCTAAATTAAATAAATAAATTTTCTATAAAAAATATTAAAATT
This sequence comes from Molanna angustata, assembly GCA_963576475.1. NCBI lineage: Eukaryota > Metazoa > Arthropoda > Insecta > Trichoptera > Molannidae > Molanna > Molanna angustata. The sequence continues at coordinate 4,137,065 of OY754965.1, forward strand.
GCAGTAGAACATTTATACCTTTTTACGACGACATCGTTTCATACAACTTGTATGTATGTAAATACTACAAAATACCTCACTCAATAGTTTGATACCTACTTAATCTCCAAACATACATACATACCATCATGCTGTTTTCATATTCTGAGTAGGAAAGACAGACTGACCTCCATATAATCCTATCCTGACATATACAACTACATGTTTTATATAGAAAACAAAATATTTTAAAATTTTTATTAATTTGTGTTTGAGTGTTTATAGTTTGGTACGGATTCTTCAATAATGCATACTATCGCCATCGACAGTTGGATCTCATGTGTTACATGCAACTGGTAATTATTGAATCAAACCTAGGACACTGGTATATAAGTCAAACGTACTTGTTAGCAGTAACGAAATTGCATAGAAGCCGAAAATCTTGGCTTATCTTTCTATGTTAAGAAATTCATCACACAAGATTAAAAAATACACCATTTGTAGTACGATGCTTTACAGGGCTACAAATATATTATTATTTTAGAATGTGATTTTAAATATATTTTTCATGGACACTGAAATATAAATTTAAAACATAAATTTTTCGACATTTCCTGCTACATTAAATGGTCTTTTTCTTCAAAAAGTATTTTATTGTTAATCATTTATTGAAACTTTGCTGGTTTATTTGATTACTATTTTGTACCATTACAATTCATTAATAAAACTGTATGTTTCCTTGATAAATAATTAAAAATAAAAACTAAAAAAAATTTCCCAATTTTCTTCCAGGGTTTCCCTAGTCCGATGGTTCTAGTCTTGCCCCTGAAAGTTGTTAGAAGTAGGTCTCTCTCAATGCGATTCATCACGATCTCATTACAACAATAATAATATATCTTTTTTGCTCGAATTACCTATACACCAGTTCCCATCTTGTTAATCATAATTATATAATACAAGGTACATCTACTTAATTCATTAATGATAATTTCTAAACCTGTCCATTAACCGATGGCTTCTCGTACGCATAGATTTTTGATCTCAAAATTAACGGTAAAATAATTTACTATATCGGACTGCGGAGTAGGTATGGGTACGAAATGCCCGGGGCCCCAATTAAAAAGCAGTATTTTATTATTGGATTTTTTTTATTCTGACGGTTAGCATTGTTAACAAATAATTCGTCGGGTTCATCGACCTTTTGGCTCGAGAGCATTTATCTATATTTTAAAAATTGCCAGCTGCATTGCGTATTTTTTGAAAAAGCGGCGAAAAATGTGATGTCAGAATTCGATAGAAAAAACGGTTTGACAGTACGATTTTCTTTATGTTCTTTTATACCAAGATCGGAGGTCCTCCTTGGCGTTCGTAGGACTATTCAGAATCAAATTTAAAAGTGTTAAATCAATACTGCCATATTATATACGGTGACATATTTGCAGAATAATGTCATGAAATGACTCAATTTCATATATGCCGATATTAGATCTTTCTCTGAAGCCTGAAGCTCTTTCGGGTGTTGAAATGTATATCTAGCTCTCATTTCTCGCTTAGTTCAGCAATGAGGTTCACTACCCATTCCGAATGTTGTGCCTTTTTAGGTGCGGTGAGACTGGTGTTCGGGCATACGCGCATGTTTCGTGTTTCCTTTTGTAAGGTTATGAACACTCGCCCACCTGTCGCTGGTTACCCCACATTCTGGGGATATGCCGTGATGGTATGAATTAATGAATATTAATTATGGAGTTCTATCATAAACTAGTTAGCTGTCGATTAATTTTTATTATATTTTTTTATAGAACGCAACAACAAACAAGAAAAATTTATGCAATGATAATTTTTTGATAAAATAAATTTGAGATTTTGTATTTGTCTATATTTATACTAATTTTCAGCGTTTTAGCTTTAATAGTTTTTGAGATAAAATTTCAAAAATATAAAAGTTTTGTAGGCCTAAACAAAAGATACTGGCGAACGTCAAAGTCAACACAACACAAACGGCAGCCATGTTGAATCGTCGGCAAGGAATAATTTTACAGATTTCTGTTTTACGAAAAACGATACGAAACGCGTTGAAAAATAGAACACGTTCTATTTTTTCACGCCGGGTCAGCACGTATCACATAAAAATCAAACAAAAACAAATAATACAGATTTATTAATTTGCTAATTATAGTATTCAAAAATATATTACATACGCAATTGTTAACAATTTTGAAAATATTTTAAAAATTTTGAAAACAGGATCGAAAGGAGACCACTAGAAACTCATATTGTGTTTATACCTCATAAGAAAAATGTATTATAATATTTTATCACTTACGAGACATGTTCGTCAAAAAAACAATAACATCTGTCTATTATGCGTTCGTACACTCAATATTGCGCTACGGAATAATAGCATGGGGAGGAGCTTATGTGACCACCTTATATCCTTTATATATAGCCCAGAGAAGTGTCCTCAGAAAACCACGTGACTACAGTACTAGCCAATTGTACAGTGAACTGCCTGTCCCATCGGTACAGAATATATACAAGAAAGTGGCTATCTGTCAGGTGGTCAAAGAGTTGATTGTTAATGGGGCAAATAATGACATATTGTATGTAACTCCTAGACTACAACTTGAGGGCTATATAAGACTCCCCATGAGGTTAACGAAGTTGGGACAGAGCCATTATTCATTCATGGGTGTAAAATGGTACAATGCACTGGATAGAAATATAAAGTAATAAATAATACTGACAACTTGTCAACTTTTAAATAATGACATATTGTATGTAACTCCTTGACTACAACTTGAGGGCTATATAAGACTCCCCATGAGGTTAACGAAGTTGGGGCAGAGCCATTTTTCATTCATGGGTGTAAAATGGTACAATGCACTGGATAGAAATATAAAGTAATAAATAATACTGACAACTTGAGGGCTATATAAGACTCCCCATGAGGTTAACGAAGTTGGGGCAGAGCCATTTTTCATTCATGGGTGTAAAATGGTACAATGCACTGGATAGAAATACAAAGTAATAAATAATACTGACAACTTGAGGGCTATATAAGACTCCCCATGAGGTTAACGAAGTTGGGACAGAGCCATTATTCATTCATGGGTGTAAAATGGTACAATGCACTGGATAGAAATATAAAGTAATAAATAATACTGACAACTTGTCAACTTTTAAATAATGACATATTGTATGTAACTCCTAGACTACAACTTGAGGGCTATATAAGACTCCCCATGAGGTTAACGAAGTTGGGGCAGAGCCATTTTTCATTCATGGGTGTAAAATGGTACAATGCACTGGATAGAAATATAAAGTAATAAATAATACTGACAACTTGAGGGCTATATAAGACTCCCCATGAGGTTAACGAAGTTGGGGCAGAGCCATTATTCATTCATGGGTGTAAAATGGTTCAATGCACTGGATAGCAATATAAAGTAATAAATAATACTGACAACTTGTCAACTTTTAAATAATGACATATTGTATGTAACTCCTTGACTACAACTTGAGGGCTATATAAGACTCCCCATGAGGTTAACGAAGTTGGGGCAGAGCCATTTTTCATTCATGGGTGTAAAATGGTACAATGCACTGGATAGAAATATAAAGTAATAAATAATACTGACAACTTGAGGGCTATATAAGACTCCCCATGAGGTTAACGAAGTTGGGGCAGAGCCATTTTTCATTCATGGGTGTAAAATGGTACAATGCACTGGATAGAAATATAAAGTAATAAATAATACTGACAACTTGAGGGCTATATAAGACTCCCCATGAGGTTAACGAAGTTGGGACAGAGCCATTATTCATTCATGGGTGTAAAATGGTACAATGCACTGGATAGAAATATAAAGTAATAAATAATACTGACAACTTGTCAACTTTTAAATAATGACATATTGTATGTAACTCCTAGACTACAACTTGAGGGCTATATAAGACTCCCCATGAGGTTAACGAAGTTGGGGCAGAGCCATTTTTCATTCATGGGTGTAAAATGGTACAATGCACTGGATAGAAATATAAAGTAATAAATAATACTGACAACTTGAGGGCTATATAAGACTCCCCATGAGGTTAACGAAGTTGGGGCAGAGCCATTATTCATTCATGGGTGTAAAATGGTTCAATGCACTGGATAGCAATATAAAGTAATAAATAATACTGACAACTTGTCAACTTTTAAAAATAAGTTAAAATAATTTTCCTCCTCATTGTACCATATGAATGTATTAATTTTGGTGTATTGTATTGTGTGTGTGAGTATATCTTTATTGATTGTTATCTTTTTTTTATTTTTCCACTTTTGTAAATTAAAATAAAATATTTTTTTTTTTATGAACTCTTTCTATGTATTTTATGTATCTTGTTAAATTTAAGTTTTGTGAACTCCTCCCCGAAGCACAAGGTTTCCTTCTTTTCGGGGAGAATTTCAAATTTATTTGTTATGTATATTTTTTTTTTATAATATGTCAAAATGTATCCTTTTTATTCTTTCTTATTAATAAAATTTACTTTACTGTACTTTACCTCACGTGTCTCAATGTATGAATTAAACGTAGTTAAATTATATACATAGAATAAATTAAAATTAAAAATAATATATGGTTATTTCAATCGAGTTTGAATCCTGCCACGATCGTTCACCTATTGCACAAGCATTGCTTAATTTAGGGAATGAACAAGGATGTATATGTATTCGCTAAAAGGACATATTCAATCTTTAAAAAAAAACATGTTTTGTTTCGTCTACCTTCAGGTTTAATTTGTTATTCACAATGTATGATTGTGAGTAATGCAATCATGTAAAATAGCAGGCGCCTTCTGTAGACAATAAAAATTCAACTTGACAGTAATGTTATTATTCTTTTTGGCATTGTACTTGAATTGAACGTCAAAAATAAATCAAATAATTAGCATACGAATGGTATAAATCTCGATTTCGTATTAAAATTCGCACTGACGCGAATCTCTCGGTATTTGTACAAAACGAATAGTTGCGTTAAGAGCGACCGATAAACGAAACTAAATTGAGATATACTGACGATTTTTACTCCTCACTAACCCAAGGGTATATAGCGGGGAGTTCTGATTTCACAATTTTTAAAGCTATTTTTTTATTGCAGATTATCAATTAGTATAATGCTGTGATTGAATTCTGAAAGTTTCATCACAATGTATCTGTGTGTGTGCAATGTGCTGTGTGCTGCGTGCTGTGTGCTATGTACCGCGTGTTTATTATATTTATCGATTATACACTAAAGTACTCATTTGATTCTTTTCAAATTTTGCAAATTTGTATATCTGATACTCACTTAGACCCCATTAGATTTTGAAAGGTATCTGAATAGTGCTTCTCATTTTTTAACTATCAAATATTTCAAAGTGACCCCAAGTTCAGGAAACTAAAAATTTTATTTTTTTGTTTTCAAATTAGTAAAAAGGCACATCATTTTCATAAAATGGCATTGAAAAATTATCAAGTTTTCATAATAAAATATTTAACAAACTCATTTCATGAAAATGCTGAATATTTCAAATATTTCAAAGTGACCCCAAGTTCAGGAAACTAAAAATTTTATTTTTTTGATTTCAAATTAGTAAAAAGGCACATCACTTTCATAAAAAAGGCATTGAAAAATTATCAAGTTTTCATAATAAAATAATTAACAAACTAATTTCATGAAAATGCTGAATATTTTCCATACAAAATATAAATAGTTTATAGAATGACTTGTTAGTGAGGAGTTTATCGTTGGCCACAACCCACTCGTTTACTATTGTGATAAATGAATAAAAGAGAATGAAGTTTTATGTTCTTAGTGTGAGTTTTGCAAAGGGCCGTTATCAGTTAGTCCCCATAAGCAAAACGGGTTGAGGTGAGGAAAGAACATTAAAATGATTAATAATCTACAAAAAATACAATCCAAGTAAAAAAAGAAAAACTATTCATTTTGCTTGATCTATGGAGTCTTCTTAATGTATTGTTTGTTTCACCGAATCACTTATTTTTAAATTAGTATTCGTGTCTTGAATCACTCCACCCATTTATTTAAAATACATCACTTCGGTAGGTGATCAAACATGTCATGTCTCTCTATTTATATTATAAGTTATTTGATAGGTACCGTCATAGCTGGATGCCGACACGTTGTCAATATAGTCACAAAACTATATTACTAGTTGCATGTAACACGTGAGATCCAACTGTCGATGGCGATAGTATGCATAATTGAAGAATACCTACCAAACTATAAACACAAATTAATAAATATTTTGTTTTCTATGTAAAACATATAGGTAGGTATATAATATGTCAGGATAGTCTGTTTTGCCTACCCAGAATAATATGATAACAGCATGATGTATGTTTTTAGATTAAGTAGGTATCAAAATATTGAGTGAGATATTGTGAAATGTTTACTGCCTTACAAATTGTATGAAACGATGTCGTCACTAAATTCAATTTTTATAAATATTGTTACAAAAAGTTTGAATTTATTTATTTTTTAAAAAAGTTTTATAAAATAAATAAATTGTCTAGTTGGGGTATTTCGGTCTTTTTCGATATTTTGAAAAACTTTGGAAATACAGGCAGATAAACACATTATATTTATCATAAAAAAAATGTTTTTCTGAATAAAAATGTTTGAGAAACTCTGGAACTTTTTTGATAAAATAAATTTGAGATTTTGTATTTGTCTATATTTACACTAATTTTCAGCGTTTTAGCTTTAATGGTTTTTGAGATAAAATTTCAAAAATATAAAAGTTTTGTAGGCCTAAACAAAAGATACTGGCGAACGTCAAAGTCAACACAACACAAACGGCAGCCATGTTAAATCGTCGGCAAGGAATAATTTTACAGATTTCTGTTTTACGAAAAACGATACGAAACGCGTTGAGAAATAGAACACGTTCTATTTTTTTTTTTCAAAACCTGAACCACGTCGAAAACCTCGTCCGTGTAAAATGTGCTTCAGGCGATACGAAGTTCGCCGGGTCAGCTCGTATCACATAAAAATCAAACAAAAACAAATAATACAGATTTATTAATAATTTCAGGAAATAGTTCTTTTTTTCAAGTGCTAGTTCAGTTCATCCATCCGTCTCCGATGAGTCGATTTGAAGTATGACCAGTAAGTTCTGGTTTTGTGTTAACATGCATCGCCACTTAACTAGAGTACATCCTTGACATCCTGCCTGTCCATTATATATGTACATGTACAGCATTCTGTCCCCTTATATAATTTTCTTTTCATATATGTATCTGTGAATCGTCTAGAGTGGATCTTTGTTTGTCCTGTGTATTTATTTATGTATATACCTACTTAACAAGATCCACCATTTATGGCGTGGACTTAGCAGCAGGCTAAGTCTGTAAGTAGATCTCGACCGATAAATGTCGAGATTAACTGTCAAAATATCGACTAATCGATATTTTGACAGTTTTGGTAGTCACTAAGCAGATAACGCGTCGAATCGTTCTCGCCCACTTATTTGACGGCGAGATTGGGTCGACATCGAGTCGAGTGACAAGATCTAACGCCGCCATGTTGAATTGAATGTCATTTTTTACGCAAACAATGCCGAATTTCATATTTATTTTGAGAATAATTATGTAAACGGGTTAAACAACGCCGTTTAAGAGATTCTTCAAACCCCTTAAATATTCCGCGTAATTCTTTTATTGTTAATTACCGCGTAACAAAAGTTTTATATGGTTACATATTTATTGGAAATATGCGTCCGTAAATGTTTTCCGTAGGTATAGATTAGAAATAATTTTTGATTTTGAGAAAGTATTCTAGTAAGCTATTTTATCACTTATGTATTTTAACACTTAACAAAAGAAAATTCGGCGTAGTTTTTAGTAAAAATATAACACGCTGATAAATTGATCGAAATATAATTAAAAATAATTTTTAAAATTACTCTCAAAACATTCAATAAACAAAAAAGAAACTTAATTTAATCGTATTATAACTTGCTTTCGTGCTTAAAATATGACCATATTATATTTATTTAACAAATTTATGTAAACAAATTTGACATTTATTCAAATCATGGGGAAAATATTGTGTATTGCCATAAATGATAATTCAAAAATGTACCGCAAGCCAGCCCAACGGCGACAAATACTAATAAGTGCATTTACGAACTCGACAGCGCTTAGTGACTACGAATTGTCGTCACGGGCGTAAACATGGCGAGAAGAGCGGCGATACGTTGTCGGAACTCGACTTTTTTACTGACTTGGCCTGCAGGTACCTACTTGGTTACGTATAAACACTTGACAAAATAAACATTGCAAATAGGCTGTTGGTATCTCTATATTTAGTATTCTTGGAATTAAAAATAAGTATACATGCAATACGAGTGGGTTGTGACCAACGATATACTCGCTACCAAGTTCAAATGATAACTTTTATCATTTTCATGAAATGAGTTTTTAAAATTATTTTTGATTTCAATATTTTCAATATCGTGGGTTCAATGCTACAGTCCCTTATTGAAATACCCAGCAACTTTCTCTCCATAGCTCTCTGTGTCACTTACAGCTTTTGCATTATTCTTTTTGTTAGGACCGATGTTTCCATTCCATAAGTAAGCACTGGGAGAATACATGCATCAAATAGCTTCTTTTTCAAATAATGGGAGTATTTACGGGATTTCAGAATGTATGATAATTTTCTAAAAGCTGCCCAGGCAAGGCCACGTCTTCTCTCTATTTCTGCCTCTTGATTTTCTTTGGCAAGCATCACGGTATGGCCTAGATATAGAGAGAAAGTTGCTGGGTATTTCAATAAGGGACAGAATTCAGAATGTTATGATAAGACAAAGAACCAAAGTAGCCGATGTAGCGGAAAGGGTCGCTAGTCTTAAGTGGAGCTGGGCTGGGCATATTGCCAGATGCCAGGATTCACGATGGATCAAAAAGATCTTAGAATGGTGACCGAGAACAAGCCGAAGAGGTGTCGGCAGACCCCAGGCAAGGTGGTCTGATGACATCAAGAAATGTGCCGGAGGGAGATGGATGCAGTGTGCCCAAGACAGGGAGTTGTGGAGGATCAAGGAGGAGGACTATGTCCAAGAATGGATGAAACAGGCTGAAGAAGAAGAAGAAGAAGAATGCTACAGTTAGGGTGATATAAGAGCGATCGGACAGACAAATTGGAGGAGACTTGCTGTCGACAGGGCAGGATGGAGGCAGTTTCTTGAGGAGGCCAATGCCCACACCGGGCTGTAGTGCCATTGTTGATGATGAATGCTACAGTTAGACAACTCGAATTTCCAAGTCATAGATAACTAGACATTATAAGTACCTACATATCCTGCAACAATGGTTAACGCATAAATAAATATTTACTAAATTAATCTTTTAAAAATAATTTAATAATATTAAGTTAAATTTATACATGTGGCTTCTTGAATTCTTACCAATGTTGTTCAACAATATACTATATTTTATGATACTATCCTTCTAAAAGGAATATCATGATTTGTGTAGGCAAAAACTTTAATTGTAATTTTTTTTTCAAATCATCATATTTTGAGTTGTTCAATTAACATTGAACCCATGATATGTCCTATTCTGATTCGTTTCAGAGTACGAAAACGTCTGTAACCGACGGGCGACCGTGGATAAAATGATTTAATCGACATAATGAGTCCCGTATACCTAAATCCAGACAAGTTTTAGATATTTCTCATATACTAAAATTCAGACGGATTGTTATATTTAGACGAATCAGAATAGGACATATGATGTATGTAAACACGATAATTCTTCAATGCCATTTTATGAAAGGGACAAAAAAATCAAATTTTACGTTTTCCGAGCTTGTGGTCAGTTTGAAATATTTGACAGTGGAAAAAATTGAGAAGCACTGATCAGATATCCTTCAAAATATAATGGGGACAAAGCGAGAGTATTAGGTAAGTATACAAATTTGCAAAATTTTATAAGAATCTAATTAGTACTGTAGTCTATAATAAAATAAATAATATTATAATAAATTGTGGTGATTTACTGAAATATAAAAACTTGGCAACACTCATTTGTGGAAGATTCCAGAATAATCATAAAAATATAAATAGTCGTTTTTTCATTCGCCCGCCATTGCTCTCTCGAAGTGTCAACGTACTGCGTCAATCGATATTTTATCAGCCGTGTGAATTTATAAATCTTATTATAAAATATTTAAATAATTCAAAGATTGTTATTTGTGAATAAACAGTGTATTGCAAAGTAAGTTAATTCTTTTATTCTTTAGACAAATCATTCCCTTATTGCATTATTTCATTAATAAATATTTAGTGGGTAATTGATTTTAAAGATTAATGATAAAAATTTTGAACACGCATTTAAAAACCTTCTGATAATTATTATAACCTTCTAATAAATCTTAAAACTACATTAAATCAACCCCTAAATAATAATAAAAGAAACGAGTGAAAGCACTATTTTAAACCAATGTTTCACAGTATTAAAAAAAAACCACTATATATTTATGAAATTCCACTGCGTTGCAGAAAATTTATATAATTATAACATATGTAAGCTTTAAGTTTTACTGCTAATTTTATCTTGTACTTACATATCTTCCTGAGTAGCCGCGAATTAAATCGCGTACCATTGCAATGAAAAATGTCTGGGCATATTCACTTGTGCGTACAATTTCACAATATTCCCACAGAAATAAAAGCCCAAGAGAGAAATAAAAAAATACTAATTACTCAGTTAATATTATACAGTCATGTCGTTGTCTTATATCATATTAACATAATTTCATTCGCTTCCTGTCCCCTCGTCTTATTTCTCATATCTGACACTTTTTATCTTAATTTATTCCTTGTTTTATAATCCGTTGAACTTAACGGGATATTTTGCTTATTTGTCACCGAATATTCCAGTTTTTATATCGCTGTTATATTTTTATTCGTTATTAAATGTTTGTCGAGTAAAATATTTTATAATCAGTAAATACGTACACATCAGTGTAGGTTGGAGTCTATCAATAAAAGAGTGGGTTGCGGTTAACACTAAACTCCCCCACATAGCTGTTGGTAAATAGTTTTTTTTTAATTAAAATATGACAACCCTTAAGGGTGCAATTAAATGAAAATTTCTGTCGTAGGTATCATTTTTCTTATTTTTTTTTGTCTTATCGTAGGTATTTTTTGTCTTATATCGTATCTTTTTCTGAAAACAGTTACAAATTTCCGAAATGTAAGAGATTTACAAATAATGATTTATTTTTAACAAATTTTTCTAGAAAAAAAATCAAAATGCATAAATTTTCTGGAAAACTGTGTTTTTAATTTTTTGATATAATAATTCACACAGTAGAAATATTTTTGTTTACGCTTGACAACGTTTTAAGAAAATGATCCGAATAACATCTGAGTGAGTGAAAAAATTGGCCAACAGGCAACTAAGGATGTGTTTCCACCGACACCCAAAACGCAACATAGATCAATTTCATATGTAATAACGACAGCAGTTAAACCTGAAATTGTCCCTTTTCAGAGAAGGTATACTTTCAAGAAAGCAGACTGGAATGGCTACTCTAGGGAACTGGATTCCATGGTTGAGAGCCTGGATCCTGACCCAAAATCTTATGATGATTTCATCGACCTTGTCAAGAAGGTATCCAGGAAACACATAGGTAAGGAAACACATAGAAACACATAAAAACACATATCCAGGAAACCTCGTGAATGCAGAACCGAATTTATAGCAGGTCTTAACGAAGACTCTAAGGAAATAATTAGAGGTATACCAGAAACTCTACGATGAGAGTCCGTTCTCTGAGGAGACCATCCAAATAGGCGAAATGGTAATACAAGCAATATCTCAGTCAAGAACACACCGATGGTGCAAACTATTATCTGATCTTGATATGAAACAAAATAGTAGACGCGCGTGGAAATTGATAAAAAATCTTAAAAACGAGCCACAAGCACCACCCTTAGGTCTGAATAACGTAACGCCAGACCATGTGGCTCACCACCTACTATTGAATGGCAAAACATCAAATCAGAAAAGGATGGATATACAGCGAAAAAGAGATAATGAAAATGACATTCTGAATACCGCATGTAGTCTTGATAAACTGAACCATGCTATTAAAGACATGAAGGATAATAAAGCGGCAGGCCTGAATGACATCCGAACGGAGCAGATCAAGCTTTTTGGACTAATCACCAGAGACTGTATAGCAAAGATGTTTAATTAACAGGTGTGTAACTACACTACAAATTCCAAAGCTATGGCGGAAATCCAAGGTCGTTGCCTTACTAAAACCAGGCAAAGATTCAACACACCCAAAAAATTTTCGTCCTGTCTCCCTGCTTTGTCACCTCTTTAAGGCTTTCGAAAAGATGAGTCTCACACGCATGTTCGGAACAATAGAGAATAAAATAATAAGAGAACAAGCAGGTTTTATGCCAGGCAGGTCATGTTGTAGCCAGATCCTAAACCTCACCCAACATATTGAAGATGGTTTTGATGGAGGTCTGGTTACTGGGGTGGCCTTCATAGATCTATCGGCAGCGTACGATACGGTAAACGATCGGAAACTTTTGTGGAAATTATATAACATCACTAAAAACTTTCACCTGACCAAACTCATAGAATGCTTCCTATAAAACCGAAGATTCTTTGTGACCCTCCAATCTATGAAAAGCCACTGGAGGAACCAGAAAAATGGACTGCCGCAGGGCAGTGTGTTGGCACCCATACTTTACAACATATATACTAATGATCAGCCCATAAATCCTCAAACTCGACAGTTCATATATGCAGATGATACCGCTGTAGCAGCACAGGCCAAAACCTTTGACGAAGTGGAAGGAAGATTGTCAACCTCACTCCAGGAACTGGCAAAGTACTACAAAGAGAACCACCTCAAATCAAATCCATCCAAGACTCAAGTCTGCGCTTTTCACTTACGCAATAGAGAAGCAGGAAGAAAACTGAGAGTTCGGTGGCAAGGACATGAATTAGAGCACAGCGACGCACCTAAGTATTAAGGCGTTCGCCTTGACCGCTCACTGACATTCAGGGGACACTGTGTAGAGGTCGAGGCCAAGGTATGCTCCCGAAACAACATTATCAGGAAACTTACAAGCACTAAATAGGGAGCACAACCTTATGTCCTCCGAACCTCGGCCCTAGCACTATGTTTCTCTGCCGCTGAATATGCTGCACCAGTTTGGTACAGTTCAACGCACGCAAAGAGAGTAGATGTGGCAATAAACGAAACAGCCAGAATAATATCTGGCTGCCTAAAACCAACTGCAATTAAAGAAATATATCCAATTGTAGGTATTGCCTCCCCCCCCCCCGAAATCAGACGGCGTGTTGCAGCGGAAACCGAACGGAGCAAGCTTAATTCTGACCCTAGACACCCCATGCATGGATCTCAGACGCGTCAGTGTAGATTGAAGTCAAGGAAGAGTTTCCTGGAGTCGACTTCTCCTGTGGTCGAACCACCAGGGGGCCCGGAGGCTGTCATTGTGGCGTGCAGAGAGTGCCAGTCCCACACACTTACCTCCAGCCGAGGAGATGTCTGTGGGACACAACTTACCATATGCAACATGGAGGGCACTCAACAGACTAAGAACAGGCGTCACCCGCTGCTACAGTAACCTCAAAAAATGCGGCTACAGAGAGGAAGATACCTGTGAGTGTGGCACTGTGCAAGACAACTCGCACCTTCTCTCATGCCCCTTGATTGGAGTTACATGTACACATGAAGACACCGTGACAGCGAAGGAAAGCGGCATACGGGTGGCCGAGCACTGGAGTTTTCTAATTTGATGGTGTTCCGGACACGGAAAGTAAGTAAGAAAATAAAAATTGCGAATTTATCGCTAAGATATCAATTTCTTCCAAATAATTAATACTTCCAACCCAGAGATGCTAACATTGCCTGAGAAATATTTTGTAATAAATTTTTCCTCTGCTGGGAAAAGAACCCGCGACGTCCGCATAGAAGTTTTTAGTCAAACGACCAAAGACTGTATACCATTTCGATATACATGAATCGGGGAGTTTAGTGTTGGTCACAAACTATCTCTTTTATTGTATTTGTATGTATGCATATTCAATTTCGATGTAAAAATTAAATGCATTTTCTTACATTTAGTATAAGCAAAAAGCATATTAACAAGTTGAAAAAATAATAAGTTTACACAGTATGAATTATATAAAAACAAAAAAAAACAAGAAAATATTTCAATTTAAACAAAAATACAAAGGAAGCACACAGTATCTAAAAGAACACCAGATGCTATCTTCACACATTCTGGCAAATCATTAAACAATTGTTAACCTTTGTGAAACACATTATTTTGTGTACCTGCCAGTCCTGCATGTCCCGCCGACTCGTCGGGTAGGTGTGAACTTCAAAATTATACAGAACATTTTTTTGTGAATATCGCGGTTGTAGTCCATTTTTAAATTTATATAATATGAAAATCAACACTTTTTAATTTATTTTCTATTTTATTGACAGCAACTTCAACTGCTCAAACATATATTTGATTTTAAAATTATCTGCATTGCTTTGTTTTGTAAAATTTGTTATTATTTTATTTGTATAGGTAGGTAAAATTTAATTTGCATATTCATGCAGAAACGCATAACGTAATAGTTTTGTATGTTAAAAAAGTTATGTAACGATATAACAATTTATTGTTTAGTTGATTTAATTTTTATAAATTGAGATAAATCCAAACATTCGTTTATAAGAAACAATAAATGTGAGATTTAATAAATTAAATAATAAATGATAACAAAAGAAACATACATACAACACTATAGAATATTGCGTACTTGAATCAATTATATTAAGTTTTTTCGCAGACCCAGCGTCAATTTACAATTCCTTCCGCTTGCTTTCAATTATTTGAAGCATCCGTTCCTCGCACGGAGAAAAATATTCAGTTTTTTACTATCATGGAATGGTGGGCAGTTCCTAATCACTTCTGTGTAACATCAATTTCTAAACAGATATCTTGTATTGTATTGATATCTACTTATATTGATTAAATTTTACGAAAAGTTCTTGGATGATTTGATTTCCTTATATATGCATCCGTTCATTCATTTTCTGATTGCATCTGCCATTTTTTTAAATTTAGAGTATACAAAATTGTATTTAAGTCTCAAATACAAATTATTGAATATTTTAAGCCGCACTCAAATGTGATTAGTTGCATTGGCGTAGAACTATAATTTTAGCAAAAATATTGTTAAATGTAATGCAAATAAAAATGACTGCATTAGAGTTTTAAGTTTACGCATCACACTGTCGTAATAGGCATTAATTATATTGTCGCTTGCGTCATTCCTGTGGGACGAACCATACCGCTTCTTCTTCAGTACGTCCCTGTATTCCTGATTGTTTTTTGAATTTTTTTTATATTCATTGCAGCATTTTCAGAGTCTTTAATATAAGAAGAGTCAGCTTGGACGAGAAGTGGGTATAACTAGCGAAAAATTCTCAGTGTCTGTGCAATATTGTGTTTTTCTTTACAAGTCCCTTTTTCTAACCCCGAATAGGTAAACGGCTTAATGGTATGTAGGTGTATATGAACAATAAGTAACGTGTATTCTGCCATACAAATTGTATAAAATGAGGTCTTCATTAAATTAAATTCTAACCAAAATTATTTAAATGAATGAAATTTGAATTGTTTGGATGTATAAGCAGTTACATAACTAAAGAAATTTGTCAAAAAAATATATTTTTCCTGATAAAAAAAATTTGGTAACATTTATTGTCACATATTCGTCAACGAACACATACATACAGACTGACGGGTGGACAAATTTATATAAAGAGTCGAGTGGCGTTAGTTTGTAACTCTTTAAATAGTCTTATTTCACGTTTTAACCGGAAACTAAACCGCCCATACCTGTTGAGATATAGTATCTATACCCACCTCTACCGCTTGTAGATCAACCTGGGCGTCTACATACAGTCATCAACCTGCAGATGGATGGATCATGATGATGATGATGATGATAAAATTGTTACATTTTAAATACACACTCTCGATATTTTCAACAGGGCCATAACCAAACTTAAAACATTTGGAATGTGGCCAACATAAAAATCCACAAGTTTTTATATTACATATATGAAAAATTTTATCACGTAAAATATATGCCTAACGGAAACCTCAAAATATTTATTTATTTATATGTCTTATTAATTTTGGCTTAAATGCCTTTTGCATATTAAAATAATAATATTAAACATTGAAATAAAACAAAAAGAAAACAGAGAAAAAAAATTATGGACCCCCAAAATTCTGAAATGAAGATCCTATCATAATAGAAGAAGTGTAGGGAGACCACAGAGGAGATGGACTGATGAACTGGTGGGACATGGGTGGAAGCCCAGGATAGAGAGAAATGGAAAACCCAGAAAGAGGCCTATATCCAGCAGTGGAGTGAAAGGGGCTGAAATGAAGACAAGAGGGTTCGAATCCTGCCTCGATCGATTTTGTTCACCCATAACACAAGAATTTATGCTTAATTTAGGGAACGTAGAAAGATGCACATTACTTGTTCAACATGGACATATATATACATTAAAAAAAATATCCATCAATGCAAGATAACCAGCGACAGAAATTTCTTTATAAGGTGTGCGGGTGTGCACTACCTTGGAGGCACGATACATACGTGTATCCCAAATACCAGTCTCATCTCACCTAAAAAGTCGTACAAAAAAGAAATATTGTTGGAATATAGAAGAATTTATTTAAAGTATTGTTTTTACTGACGGTTATAAACTCGCCACTTGTGCAGGGTGCAAGACGTCAATGCTTATTTAGAGGGCTCTGTGAGCTACTTTTCGTTTTTAGAAAATTGTGTATTTGTAGCTCGCTTGAGATTTTGAAATGGGGCGAGTACTCCCATGAGATAGAAATTCGTATCCAATGTATCATTCGCGATTTAAAATTGTTGCAATAAGATAATATCACAATTTTCACAATATGACACTCAAAGGTGAGTCGAGATAGGTACTCCTTTTGGATATTTCATCACTAAATATATTATTTTTTTATGTAATGTGTAGTACGTGTATTCACCTTTAACAAAAATAATTAAAAAAAAATTAAATGTTACAAATAATACTGAGTTTATAAAAAATAATGTTAATCTCATTTGATAACAGGATTATCAAATTTATCAACAAAGTCGGCTTTCATGGCCCAGCTAGTTATATATCTGACTGTTGAGCTAAAGATCCCGGGTTCGATTCCCGGTGAAGCACTGGTTATCCAACTGTCGATTCGTTCATGAGAATTCAATTCTCTTAATGAATCGACATTATTAAGCCAAGATGCGTCTACGAAGGAAAATTTTGTATGGTGTAGTGGACTTTTTGCATGTTAATAACACCAACTAGAGGCCTCGCAGCATATATGTTCCTGTACATGGATTTACTCAGAATTCGGAGTAGAACATTTTATGTGAGTTTTGTGTGTGTGTGGGTGTGTGTTTGGGTGTGTGTGTGTGTGTGGGTGTGTGTGTGTGTCCGTCCCCCCCTTATAACTTTTGATCCGCTCAATTAACAGAGCTCAAATTTTTAGAATATATAAACAGTTATAGGCCTACAAAACTTTTATACTCAGAATTGTGAATTTTTGTTTAAGTCAGGGGTTATCAACTTTTGAAATTTCGGTTTATTTTTCCATATATCTCAGAAACCATAAAAGCTAGAACGCTGAAAATTGGTATAAACATAGACAAATACAAAATTCCAAATTGGTTTTTTTTAATTCCAGGGTCTCTCAAATATTTTTTACTAAGAAAAATATTTTTTTTTGATAAATTTATGAGTTTAACAGCCTATATTTCCATTTTTTTTAAATATCGAAAAAAGCCGAAACACCCCAACTATATAATTTAATTTTATATAAAAAATACAAACATTGTATTAGTACATCTCAAATTTTATTTAACAATTTTTATAAAAATTGAATTTAGTGACGACATCACTTCATACAATTTGTATGGTAGTCGCCTATACACAATATGTAAGAAGACTTAATAGTTTGATACTTAAATCTCCAAACATACATACATACCATCATACTGTTTTCATATTCTGTGTAGGAAAAACAGACTGACCTCCATACTATCCTATCCTGACAAACATACCTACATGTTTTATATAGAAAATAAAATATCTTCAAATATTTATTAATTTGTGTTGTTTATAGTTTGGTACGTATTCTTTGATTATGCATACTATCGCCATCGACAGTTGGATCTCATGTGTTATATGCAACTAGTTTATACCTAATTGTGTTTTCAGTCTGGATCTGTGAGATGGTGTAATATATCATGTCTCCATAATACGGATATTTTTTTGGGTACGTGTTATATTAATATTTGACATAGTACCTGTAGGTAAATATCTTGAGAAACAAAAAAAAAATATCTTGTAGAATATTCTGATCTCATTTTATATGCAAAATAAAAATCGCATTGTTACGCTTTTAGTTTGTATATGCTCATTTTTCTGTTAAATTAGACTAAATAATTTGTCAACAAAGAAACAAATTAACTGTTGAAGATACCGTCTTTAAAATTGAACGTATAATATTAATAAAAAATAGCGTGTAGAGTAATTGGTGGACACGATATAAGTGCCATTGTTTCACTAGAAAACTATGTATGTCGTTCGTGTTTCTGCACTCAACTTTAATTCTTGAATAATTAGTATTCCATGATTTATGGTTTCACTACAATTACCAACTGGAAAATCTTTTTTTTTCTATGGTTATCTTTTTTGTCTACGATAAAACAATGTAAGATAATAAGCATCTGTGTGTAAAAAAAAAATTATACACTCAATTTTGTGTTGAGAGATTCTCTCGTTTTGTGGTGTTTCTATGGTATCAAAATTATATTTAATAATCCGTTTTTCACGATAAAATCACGAGATTTTTTATCATTTAATTCATTTTTATGAATAGACAAGTTAACAAAAACTTCCTCTGAAAATAGAAGCTTCTGGGACAGTGTTATCTCAAATAATTAAAAAAAGCAATAAACAAATACAAAAAATACTAGTCTTTGTAAACGGTACAATGTGTATTATAAAATAGACATACAATTTAGTAAATTAAACTGAATTAATTAATTAAATTTATTTTAATCATACAAGTAAAAAAAATATAATTTATACAGTATTAGGTACCAAAAGACACAAAATGGTATAAAATAAAATTAAACTGATATTATATTAGGATATCTAGAAAAAATTAAGTTATTCAATTAATTCATAATATTGCAAAGACTCATTCATAAAAACTACCTTTACTTGTGAAAGTGAGACTTGGACATGTCATAAGTCACACAAAAGCATAGCTAAAACGGTTTAAATGGGACCACTTATAGAAAAAAAAATATTTTATTTAATTTTTTATTTTTGTAGCTTGAAAAAATATTGGGTCTATTATATACTCTTAACATTTTGTTATAACATTTTGTAAATTTAGAAACAGCAAAAATTTCAATATCTTATAACTGATTGAATTTATTTGTGAAATAAAAAAATATGTAAATTCCATAAATTATTTATGATAAACAGTTGTATCATAAATTATTTATGCACATTGTACATCGATAAGGACAAATTCCTTCACGTATTTAAGTGACCAGATAGATTACTTCATATTGAAAATACTGTGTTATTTATCTTCCGGGCAAATAGTGTAGACTATTTACTGCACGAACAGAAGTCTCCTGAAGATTCCTGATAATATTTGTGAACGAGGTCTGCTAGAGGAATTTACAAAGCACCTACTTACCACAAAAGAAAATTCGAAATACAAGTCAACTACTTTGTTTACGAACAGGAGAGCGACCGTATCTGGAAATTTGATAGTTTATATTTTAATTTAAAAGCATTTGCTGTAATTTAAAGGTAGGTACTAATTTTATGTATTGAAATATTATTTATTGCAATACGCAAATTCCGCCAACAAACCGAGTTTATAAAAAATATTCAATTTAACTGTAACACAATAAACAATAAAAAAACGTTAGTATTGTAAATGAGGATAATCGATGGGATTTCAGATCGATGTTATTAGAAGTCTTTACAAATACGTGAATAACGTAACTGGACTTAAAACTTTTTCGGAGTATTGCTGAACTTACTTCATATAATTATATTATTGTCACAATGCTAGCAGTGGATGGGTACGAATAAATCCAAATTGCCAAAATACCCATTGGAGATAACTAGAAGGCCTTAAGCCAACAGTGGAGATAGAAATACTTTGGCTACATTTGTAAACAATACCAACAAATTCGAGTTTTTGTCACTGTTCAATGTTGACATCTATGTTATTAATTTATAAAGATTTTGATAGTATTTATTTCACCTATTTATTGATAGATGGCATTAGTATAATTTCATTCTAATTTAGGTACACATTATACCTTCTTAAAATATAATACAGGTGAAGTCAATGTCTTCTTATACTTCAATAAATGGTCATGCACCGAATATGCGAGTGATTGCACATTTGCACACTTTGAATTTTTTAATAAAGATATATAAATAATAATACAAACTATTACGAAAGAGACAAAACAAAAAAAATAAGTAACTTTAATGTCAATATACTCAAAGGCAGGATTTGATACATACATACATACCATCACGCCGTATCCCTACTTGGGGTAGGCAGACAGGACCGAACGCCAGACACCTCTATCTTGACATACATGTTTTGCCTCATTTACATCCATGCATCGCGTCATACATGCTCTCCTATTATTCTGACTTGGTATATTACCATCTTTCAAAATCTCATTTATATGATTATGCCAACTCTTTCTCGGGCGGCCGCGACCTCTCATTCCACTCTTTTCAGCCTTGTATACTTTCTTTTACTTTCATTCTACTCACAATATCTCTTTCAATCTTGCATTCTCGTCTGATGTCCACATTCCTTATCCTATCATAGATCGTTCTACCACACATTCGTCTTAGGGACCTCATTCAGGGCAGGATTTGATACCTGAAAAAATAAATCATAACACGTGGCTACAACTTTATCTGAGATCGAAGGTTCATAGCTTGTTTATTTTTTAGTCACCAAACAGTACCTAATTCGAACTTTCGATCACGCGTTGTAATTAGCCTTTCTAACCACTGTGTCTCATCAAAACATCGCTGTGATAATAACAATCTGGGTTACGGGTAAAGCTACCTTCTTAAATGGTTTTTCGATGTTTCAATTCATGTAATTACAGTAATTAAATATCTGGTTCCATGGCGGTACTACACAAAATAATTGAGAAACTATTTTCAATCAAATTGAAATTAAAGGTGTTGCGAATTAACTCCTAATTTGGTGTTAAAGTAATTTAAACTAGATTGACTTTGAACCAGATATTCTGTCAGTCAGCCATCTGATGATAATAAAAGCAGTAGATTTACGAGTAGGTATGCTATCGAAATAATATATTAATGAAATCATATAATACCTAATTCTTCATAATCACTAGGCAGGAAGGTTTAGAAAATGGGCTCCATTTTAAGATCGTTTATTTGTATAATAAAATAATGTATTTGCGTCATCTAACGCCATCTATCAACGGTTATAAAAAAGCCAGTCCTTCAATAAGTTATTTTATGAAATTTGTTCAAAATATACCAGTGAATTCAATTCAATTATTTTTGTTGAAATCAGTTACACAACAATTATATATGTCTATTTAAATAAATAGACATACCTATATAATTAAAAAAAACTACGATGGATGGATGGAGTCGAGAAGGACCTTCAGATAGCCGGTGTGCGGAATTGGAAAGAAAAGGCCATGGATAGGGTGCAATGGAGACGATTCCTTGAGGGGGCCAAGACCCATTCTGGACTGTGGAGCCACTGATGATGATGATGATGATTTTAAAATTATCGTTTACAAAATATCATTTGACTCCCGAAATGGAAAAAAATCCAATGTTTGTGTATATGCAATTAAAAAGGAATATTCGATTTACATACACATTGGTACAAGTAGGTAAACAAGCCTAAAATGAAATAGTATTTCTGGCGCAGTTCAGGGGTGACATCTGTGCGAGACACCGTCACCTCATTTATAAGGAATGTTGCTTTCATCATAAACTAATTTCTCAATAGATGGCGTTACAAAAAGGTTTCTCCGTTACTCCATAGATGGCAATAGTAATAATGTATTATTTTCAGGTAAATTGTAACACACTATTCAAATATATAGAACTTTCAAAATTACATTGATAAGGGAACTCAATAAGAAGGCATAATTGGCGAAAGTTGCGCAAACGCATAAAGTGATCACGTAAACCAGCCGATGACAGGTCGTAAGCCCTGTAGGTGCCTCGAGTTCCTGGTTCTTCTACAATATCCGTACTTCGTCTCTATTGAGATGTTTAAAAAATGTTTGTCAATAAAAACATCGCTGTTCATTTCAGTGTCCATAAAAAATGTTTCTAAAATCACATTCCAAAATAATATTTACAATCGTGGCCCTGTAAAGCATCGTATCTACATACGGTTTAATTTTTGTAATATGGTTGCAATAAAACAAATAAATAAATATTAGTTCTTGAACTTCTTAACATAATATTCATAGGCAAGCCAAGATTTTCGGCTTCTATAAGCAATTCCGCTACTGCTGTTTATCAGTAATAATTTATGATAAGTATTATTTTTTTTATGTCACAAATAAATTCAATCATTTGCTGTTTCTAAATTTAAAGTAGTAGGTTTAGTGTTGGCCACAACCAACTCGTTTTTTTTTTCAACAAAAATGAGCTCGGGTTGTTTCATATCAAGTTCTAACAATAAATTGTGAATAATTCCTTTTACTACCATTTGAAGATAAATAACCTGTTTAAAATACACGTTTGTAAGTTTTAACATTATTATTTGTACCAATTAGCAGCGATTTGTTTTTGCTTCATGTTCCATCTTCAAGCACTTATATATCATTAAACAATTCTATCGTGATATGATTACATTTATCTTGAGCGAAAATATCACCGTTTTATTATAAAGTATATAATTATCAAGACACCTTTTCGTATTTTTTATACCATTCGAGTGTCGTCTGCTATGAACAACTAGATTATTTATCTGAGTCAGTGGCGGAGCGTAATGCGTTGGACAAATCTAATTTTCAAGAATCATTCAAATTTCTACGAACAAACTCAATCACTCTATTGACTGGAAACATTTCTGTAAGAGTACCTAGGTATTGATATTTTGTGATGCAAGAAATAGTTTTTAATCAGGCCGACCGTTTCGGCTAGTGAAGGTTTTTAAAACTGTTGACTATTGACCAGTTAAAAAGGTCTTCACCAGGCGAAACGGTCGAGCTATTTTAAAACAACAAATAGTACCTACATACATACCATCAAGGCATAATGAGGGAAACCAGCGACAAGTGTGCGGGTTTGCATTATGTTGTAAATAAAAGAAAGGACGACAATTGCGTGTATACCCACACACCAGTCTCGTTTCACATGAAAAGGCACCTCATCGTAGAATTTTGAGAGATGTTATTTTGTGTCTTGTATTTTCGATTACCCGGCTCGTGCATGACACCTGAAAACGATGATAATAGAAAATATGGCATCACTATTCGAATGCAGTGCCTCGACCGATTTCGTTCACCTTTTAGCAATGTATGAGGATGTTCCTATATGTGATTGTTATAAGGATACATTAATTCTTAAAAAAAACAGTGTGTTCGCCAGGGGCGTGCCGAGAACCTTCGGACTAGGCAAACCCTGAAAGAAAATTTGGAAATGTCGAAAAATCAATATTTTTTTAGTACCGTTGTTCATTTGAGTTGCCATGAAAATATTTAAAAATCCCATGCCAAAATGATATTTATATTTATGGTCCTGTCAAGCATCGTATCTACAAACGGTGCAATTTTCTAATCTTGTAGTGTGGTTTCAATAAAACACAAAAATATTAGGTCTTGATTTTCTTAACATAATATTCATAGGCAAGCCAATATTTTCGGCTTCTATAAGCAATACCGCTACTGGTGTTCGCTTTTATTTTAAAATAAAAATGGCAGACTACGAAGAAAATGTCGTCGGTGTCAATAAAACAAAAAAAAACAAATAGAAATTTTTTAAAAATAATTTTCTTATGATGGGAATCAAACACAGGATTCCTGCATAGAAATCAAACGACAACGATATACGCTACGACGTTCGACATTGAACTAAAATAATGCTTCCACTAAAGTGACATCTTACATAATTCAGCAATGAGGTTCACCGCCGATTCTGAATGTAGTGGGTGACGAGACTTTTATATTTTTTGCACACCCGCACAACTGTCGCTAGTCATCCGACATTGTTGGAATTGCCGTGATGGTATGATTGAACGAATAAACATTGGAGACATTTTGGGTTAATTTGACAAATAAAACTAATGCTCTTAATTAGAATATAACTCTTGGGTCTGGTTGAGATCTAACACGCCCCCGGCCTCAAAAGAAATTCTTGTGCTATAGTTTATCCTTTCACCACAATTAAAATGCAATTTAAGAAGACACAAGATGAACTGGATACTGTGTGTATGTGTCACGCATCTTAGGAAGTGTAAATGTGGTATCGCTTCAGATAATCCATAATTATTTGAGGTTAGTATTATTAATCAGTCACATTGTAATTCCATTGTTGATGCATTGTTATAAAGTCGTTAGTAAAAATTGTAGAGAATTCATCACAATATAATAGGATGTTATATGAACTCAATTGACATATATTATACCTAGTTCAATAATGCGACTATTATAAAAAGTGACGTTCATCAACGAATTTGAGGGGAACATTATTGAAACAAAACGATTTGCTCAAAAACTATTTAAATTTTCAACAAACACGTTTTTCTATGAATTGACGACAGACACATATATTTATTGTATATAACTTGTCAATACTGATGGTATTTAAGGTTCATGTACAACTTTAAGGTGCAACTACTTAAAGAAATATATTTTACCTGTGTACAATAATGCATATGACATGAGAACATGGGAATATCTCCTGCCAAAAAATACTAAATGATATGAACGATGAGCTCTTGCATAGTTATATATACTACATGCCCAAAATATTTTACCCACTTGAAAAGGTACATGATGAGGTCCGATGACTACAGCTAATATGTGCTCTAAAGCCGGCCTGACACCAGGTAATATTACAACTCATATTCCAACTCATTGGAATATGAACTGAAAAAATGACATTGTGCCTGACACGATATCATTTAAATGACTCAAAAATGATATCGCTCTAAAAAACATTATATTATTGAAATTACATATCGATATTATAGCAATGATCTCTCTTGACTGTCAAAAAACTTGCATTTTTGGGTATATTAATGATTCTCGCTTGTTTTTTTATTACATTTTGAGTTTGATTACCTGTTACGAAATATTATGAAAATCAAAGGATCTTGCATTAAATGTAAACGGTCTTGATTGGATAGGAGAAAAAAATCAAGGAGTTTTTTAGTATGTTAAACGAACAACTCTCATTAGAAGATCCATTTTCATAGAAAAATGAGAATTTATGAAAATAAATGAATTTATGAATGTATTTCTAATATTTAAAACCATACATTCAAAGGCAAAACAAATTTATAGTGATGCGAGAAGCAATATCATAAAAACAGTAGTAAGAACATTCCAAATCATAGCAATTATATCGAAGAACTCCGATGTGCCGATATTTTTTTATGGCTAGGAATGTACGTCTGGATCAATCAAAAATAAAAAAGAACGCGAAAAAAACTTTACAAAACATGAAATAAAAATATATTTCCTCCTTTGTATGATGAATGACAATGTAGTAGATATATAAGCATAGATAAAAGAGATAGGTACACAGTTTCCAGTTCGACTTCAAAAATTACTTTTCAACTCATATTCCACATGAGTTGGAATATTACCTCGTGTCAGGTGGGCTTTAGAGTATGCTCTTTGAGTTGCTCGGCTGACGTAGGTTGGAACCTGCATCGTATTATGTAAGTATTTTAAAATTACCAACTACTGAACTCGTCAACCTTAGATAAACGCTGAGGGTTTCAATGGTTGACTATAGGATATACCTATCTTATTATAAAAATGTCATTATGTATATAAAAAAAATGTATAACTCCATTATACTAGGTGATTTTTTATCAAACAAAATTTGATTATGGTTTTTTATATAATTTTTTCTTTGTTTTTCCCAAACGTATTTAGTACCTACATTTAAAAAAGAACACAATTTTTACATTATTTTTTTAATCTCTGAGATGCATCAATTTTTGGATTAGTCTGTCGTCATCTGTCGGTGAAATCGAGTATACTTACTTGGATTAGTAACAAGTATTCTTATAGCTTTTATGTAGCTTTGAACCATAAAGACATTAAACATATCATTCGTGTATCATATGAAGCTTAATTTAATTTTAAATGTGACCTCGTTTATTCACTTTCTGTTGATTAAACCTAACGAGAAAAAAAAAATTAAGAAATGCTGGGACAAATGATAAGTTGGATTAAACCAAAATACCTAAATCGATCTTTTAGCGTTTCTGGACCAAAGTTATGGAACAATCTTCCAATGGATATAAGATGTGCCGAAAATATCAATGAATTCAAGAAGAAATTAAAAACTTATCTTTTCCGCAAATCGTATCCAGATTGTCCTTCATCCGTTCAATATTCCTTTACTTAATATTATGCCTGTTTACTTTGAATTAATTTCATCTGGATTATGTAATATGTATATAACTAGATTAATTTGTGATTTCTACGTATTTTTTTTAAGTTTTATGTTTCACCATTGTCAATGTGTTAGCTATAGGACTATTTTTAACTTATTTTTTTGCAAAGTGAAAGCGCCCTTGAGGTAACCACGGTAGTCACTAAACGGCGCATTATAAATTGTCCTTATTATTATTATTATTATTATTCCCATATTCACAAAAAAGTCAGGTAAGTTTTCTCTGGTGATACTTATTTTTCTTTTTTTGCTGTCAGTGCATTGTTTAGACAAACATTTTTTTACTTAAGATATTGTTTATTTATTTATTTAACTTCATGTACAACAATGTGTACAATGGCGGGCTTATTGCCTTAAGACAATTTCTTCCAACCAATCAAACCAACGTGAGGCTATACATAGTGAAGTGGCAAAATGTCTATATTCTGTAGTAACAATAAGTTTACTTTCTTTGTCAGGCGCTCATCGTTCATTTTCTCCACATGTCCGAACCATCGTAGTTTATTTACTTTCATTCTACTCACAATATCTCTTTCAATCTTGCATTCTCGTCTGATGTCCACATTCCTTATCCTATCATATATCGTTTTACCACACATTCGTCTTAGGGACCTCATTTCCACAGCGTTAATTTTACTTTCATGCGTCTTCTGCCATGTCCATGTCTCACTTGCATACATTAATGTTGGTACGACTATTGCATTGTGAACAGCGAGATTTGCTGGCCTTGAGATAATCGGGTCGGCCATTATTGTTCTCAATGCACCATTCACCCTATTTGCTGCTGTTACCCTTCTTTATACAAGGTTTCCTTAAGTATAATATAAGGCTGAAAAGAGTGGAATGAGAGGTCGTGGCCGCCCGAGAAAGAGTTGGCATGATCATATAATAAGTCAGAATTATAGGAGAGCATGTATGACGCGATGCATGGATGTAAATGAGGCAAAACATGTATGTCAAGATAGAGGTGTCTGGTGTTTGGTCCTCATTGCCTACCCCAAGAAGGGATACGGCGTGATAGAATGTATGTATGCATGTACAATAAGTTCAAACGATTTTCAGTTTTTAATCTGTAGAACTCAATAATTGGAAAAAATATGAATAACTATTTTTTAATCTTAAATATCTCTGTAAATAAGGACTAGAGTACCTCCTTATGTACTATGTATTCATCGTTCCAAATTACCTCAATATTCATTCTGTTATTACGCCCTACGAAAATTCGGATTTTTTTAAAATAATGAAAATGTCTTTGAAATAAGTACATACACATCTTCATTCAATCCCTAAACTAAGCATAAATGCTTGTACTATAGGTGAACGAAATCGGCCGTAGCAGGCATTCAACAATGTTAAATTGTTTTATTTAAGGGGGGGGGACTGCTGCCAACGTAACTATTTTTCAATTTGATATACCATCATTATTTCTTATCAAATCGTTTTGAAAAAAATAATTTAGATAGTTTGGGTATTCATAAAGAAAAATGTATCTTTACTTTTTGATAATGTTCTGTATAAATTCTTGTAGAAAAATAATGGCATACCCCGATTTTCAACGTTTATCTTATATTTTTAATAAAATATAAGGCGTAGTTCAACATATTTTTTTTTAAATTAAAGAAGACATAAATATCTAGAAAAATACGATGCGACGTTACATTAATGCTTCAGGTTTAGAAAATAAACCTAAAAAACATTTATTTTCCATTCAGCGCCATTGCGAAATATAAGTTTTTTGGTTTATAAACTTAACCTGATGTATTAATGCAACGTTAAATCGTATTTTTCCAGATATTTTGATCTTCTTTAATCCAACTGTCGATTTGTTCAGGAGAACTTTGTTCTCTTAACATATCGACAATGTATCAAGCCAGAATACGCGAGAATTGTATGGAGAGGTCTACTTTTTTCACGGCTTTTCCAACTTTGAAGTCAAAAAACACCAACTTAGAGGCTTCGCAGCATATATGTTCCATACACGGATTTACTCAGAATTCGGAGTAGAACATTTCGTGTGTCTGTGTGTGTGTGTGTGTCTGTGTGTGTGTGTGTCTGTGTGTCTGTGTGTCCGTCCCCCCCTTATAACTTTTGATCCGCTCAATTTACAGAGCCTAAAATTTCAGAATATATAAACAGTTACAGGCCTACAAAACTTTTATACTCGGAATTTTGAATTTTTGTTTCAGTCAGGGGTTATCAACTTTTGAATTTTTATTTTATTTTTCCATATATCTCAGAAACCATAAACGGTAGAACGCTGAAAATTGGTACAAACATAGACAAATACAAAATCTCAAATCAGTTTTTTCAAAAAAATTCCAGGGTTTCTCAAACATTTTTTATTAAGAAAAATATTTTTTTTATGATAAATTTATGAGTTTAACTGCCTATATTTCCAAAACTTTTACAATTATCGAAAAAAGCCGAAACACCCCAACTAGATAATTTAATTTTCTATAAAAAATATGAACATTGTAGTAGAAGATCTCAATTTTTTTTTAACAATTTTTTTAAAAATTGAATTTAGTGACGACATCGCTTCATACATTTTGTATGGCAGTCGCCTATACACAATATGTAAGAAGACTTAATAGTTTGATACTTCATCTCCAAACATACATACATACCATCATGCTATTTGCATATTCTGGGTAGGAAAAAGGATCTTCCTCCATACTATCCTATCTTGACATACATACCTACATATGT
This sequence comes from Molanna angustata, assembly GCA_963576475.1. Lineage (NCBI taxonomy): Eukaryota > Metazoa > Arthropoda > Insecta > Trichoptera > Molannidae > Molanna > Molanna angustata. The sequence continues at coordinate 4,166,602 of OY754965.1, forward strand.
TGTATAGAAAACAAAATATCTGAAAATATTCAATAATTTGTATCTATGGGTTTATAGTTTGGTACATATTCTTCAACTATACATACTATCGCTATCGACAGTTGGATCTCATGTGTTACATGCAACTAGTTTATAAAAAAAAATATAATGCTCTATACCTTATATGTAGTTTTTTTAGAAATTTAAGATAATGTCAAAAATTGGGGTATACTTATTATTTTCCAACTGTCGATTTGTTCAGGAGAACTTTGTTCTCTTAACATATCGACAATGTATCAAGCCAGAATACGCGAGAATTGTATGGAGAGGTCTACTTTTTTCATGGATTTTCCAACTTTGAAGTCAAAAAACACCAACTTAGAGGCTTCGCAGCATATATGTTCCATACACGGATTTACTCAGAATTCGGAGTAGAACATTTCGTGTGTCTGTGTGTGTGTGTGTCTGTGTGTGTGTCTGTGTGTGTGTGTGTCTGTGTGTGTGTCTGTGTGTGTGTCTGTGTGTCCGTCCCCCCCTTATAACTTTTGATCCGCTCAATTTACAGAGCCTAAAATTTCAGAATATATAAACAGTTACAGGCCTACAAAACTTTTATACTTGGAATTTTGAATTTTTGTTTCAGTCAGGGGTTATCAACTTTTGAATTTTTATTTTATTTTTCCATTTATCTCAGAAACCATAAACGGTAGAACGCTGAAAATTGGTACAAACATAGACAAATACAAAATCTCAAATTTGTTTTTTCAAAAAAATTCCAGGGTTTCTCAAACATTTTTTATTAAGAAAAATATTTTTTTTATGATAAATTTATGAGTTTAACTGCCTATATTTCCAAAACTTTTACAATTATCGAAAAAAGCCGAAACACCCCAACTAGATAATTTAATTTTCTATAAAAAATATTAACATTGTAGTAGAAGATCTCAATTTTTTTTTAACAATTTTTTTAAAAATTGAATTTAGTGACGACATCGCTTCATACATTTTGTATGGCAGTCGCCTATACACAATATGTAAGAAGACTTAATAGTTTGTTACTTCATCTCCAAACATACATACATACATACCATCATGCAATTTGCATATTCTGGGTAGGAAAAAGGATCTTCTTCCATACTATCCTATCTTGACATACATACCTACATATGTTGTATAGAAAACAAAATATCTGAAAATATTCAATAATTTGTATCTATGGGTTTATAGTTTGGTACATATTCTTCAACTATACATACTATCGCTATCGACAGTTGGATCTCATGTGTTACATGCAACTAGTTCTACAAGAATATATACAGAACATAATCCAACTGTCGATTTGTTCAGGAGAACTTTGTTCTCTTAACATATCGACAATGTATCAAGCCAGAATACGCGAGAATTGTATGGAGAGGTCTACTTTTTTCATGGATTTTCCAACTTTGAAGTCAAAAATCACCAACTTAGAGGCTTCGCAGCATATATGTTCCATACACGGATTTACTCAGAATTCGGAGTAGAACATTTCGTGTGTCTGTGTGTGTGTGTGTCTGTGTGTCTGTGTGTGTGTCTGTGTGTCTGTGTGTGTGTGTGTCTGTGTGTCCGTCCCCCCCTTATAACTTTTGATCCGCTCAATTTACAGAGCCTAAAATTTCAGAATATATAAACAGTTACAGGCCTACAAAACTTTTATACTCGGAATTTTGAATTTTTGTTTCAGTCAGGGGTTATCAACTTTTGAATTTTTATTTTATTTTTCCATATATCTCAGAAACCATAAACGGTAGAACGCTGAAAATTGGTACAAACATAGACAAATACAAAATCTCAAATTAGTTTTTTCAAAAAAATTCCAGGGTTTCTCAAACAATTTTTATTAAGAAAAATATTTTTTTTATGATAAATTTATGAGTTTAACTGCCTATATTTCCAAAACTTTTACAATTATCGAAAAAAGCCGAAACACCCCAACTAGATAATTTAATTTTCTATAAAAAATATTAACATTGTAGTAGAAGATCTCAATTTTTTTTTAACAATTTTTTTAAAAATTGAATTTAGTGACGACATCGCTTCATACATTTTGTATGGCAGTCGCCTATACACAATATGTAAGAAGACTTAATAGTTTGATACTTCATCTCCAAACATACATATACATACCATCATGCTATTTGCATATTCTGGGTAGGAAAAAGGATCTTCCTCCATACTATCCTATCTTGACATACATACCTACACATGTTGTATAGAAAACAAAATATCTGAAAATATTCAATAATTTGTATCTATGGGTTTATAGTTTGGTACATATTCTTCAACTATACATACTATCGCTATCGACAGTTGGATCTCATGTGTTACATGCAACTAGTATGTAACTTCTCTATGGGAAATATTGTGATTGCACATATTTTCCAACTGTCGATTTGTTCAGGAGAACTTTGTTCTCTTAACATATCGACAATGTATCAAGCCAGAATACGCGAGAATTGTATGGAGAGGTCTACTTTTTTCATGGATTTTCCAACTTTGAAGTCAAAAAACACCAACTTAGAGGCTTCGCAGCATATATGTTCCATACACGGATTTACTCAGAATTCGGAGTAGAACATTTCGTGTGTCTGTGTGTGTGTCTGTGTGTGTGTCTGTGTGTCTGTGTGTGTGTGTGTCTGTGTGTCCGTCCCCCCCTTATAACTTTTGATCCGCTCAATTTACAGAGCCTAAAATTTCAGAATATATAAACAGTTACAGGCCTACAAAACTTTTATACTCGGAATTTTGAATTTTTGTTTCAGTCAGGGGTTATCAACTTTTGAATTTTTATTTTATTTTTCCATATATCTCAGAAACCATAAACGGTAGAACGCTGAAAATTGGTACAAACATAGACAAATACAAAATCTCAAATTAGTTTTTTCAAAAAAATTCCAGGATTTCTCAAACATTTTTGATTAAGAAAAATATTTTTTTTATGATAAATTTATGAGTTTAACTGCCTATATTTCCAAAACTTTTACAATTATCGAAAAAAGCCGAAACACCCCAACTAGATAATTTAATTTTCTATAAAAAATATTAACATTTTAGTAGAAGATCTCGATTTTTTTTTAACAATTTTTTTAAAAATTGAATTTAGTGACGACATCGCTTCATACATTTTGTATGGCAGTCGCCTATACACAATATGTAAGAAGACTTAATAGTTTGTTACTTCATCTCCAAACATACATACATACCATCATGCAATTTGCATATTCTGGGTAGGAAAAAGGATCTTCTTCCATACTATCCTATCTTGACATACATACCTACATATGTTGTATAGAAAACAAAATATCTGAAAATATTCAATAATTTGTATCTATGGGTTTATAGTTTGGTACATATTCTTCAACTATACATACTATCGCTATCGACAGTTGGATCTCATGTGTTACATGCAACTAGTTAAAAAATTAAGGTATATTCCAACTGTCGATTTGTTCAGGAGAACTTTGTTCTCTTAACATATCGACAATGTATCAAGCCAGAATACGCGAGAATTGTATGGAGAGGTCTACTTTTTTCACGGCTTTTCCAACTTTGAAGTCAAAAAACACCAACTTAGAGGCTTCGCAGCATATATGTTCCATACACGGATTTACTCAGAATTCGGAGTAGAACATTTCGTGTGTCTGTGTGTGTGTGTGTCTGTGTGTGTGTGTGTGTCTGTGTGTGTGTGTGTCTGTGTGTCTGTGTGTCTGTGTGTCCGTCCCCCCCTTATAACTTTTGATCCGCTCAATTTACAGAGCCTAAAATTTCAGAATATATAAACAGTTACAGGCCTACAAAACTTTTATACTCGGAATTTTGAATTTTTGTTTCAGTCAGGGGTTATCAACTTTTGAATTTTTATTTTATTTTTCCATATATCTCAGAAACCATAAACGCTAGAACGCTGAAAATTGGTACAAACATAGACAAATACAAAATCTCAAATTAGTTTTTTCAAAAAAATTCCAGGGTTTCTCAAACATTTTTTATTAAGAAAAGTATTTTTTTTTTTATAAATTTATGAGTTTAACTGCTTATACTGTAATTTTTTTTTAAAATATCGAAAAAAGCCGAAACACCCCAACTAGATAATTTAATTTTCTATAAAAAATATTAACATTGTAGTAGAAGATCCCAATTTTTTTTAACAATTTTTTTAAAAATTGAATTTAGTGACGACATCGCTTCATACATTTTGTATGGCAGTCGCCTATACACAATATGTAAGAAGACTTAATAGTTTGATACTTCATCTCCAAACATACATACATACCATCATGCTATTTGCATATTCTGGGTAGGAAAAAGGATCTTCCTCCATACTATCCTATCTTGACATACATACCTACAATGTTGTATAGAAAACAAAATATCTGAAAATATTCAATAATTTGTATCTATGGGTTTATAGTTTGGTACATATTCTTCAACTATACATACTATCGCTATCGACAGTTGGATCTCATGTGTTACATGCAACTAGTTTTATTTATTAATATCCAAACTAACTAGGTTATTTTTTTCAAAATGATTCGTTTTGTAGTAATGACGAAAATTCAAATTGAAAAAATAGGTACGTTGGCAGCAGTCCCTCCCTTAATTGTTTGTCTTCTGCCACACCCAAGATAGACATTTTGATGTGTGAAAAGTGAAATTAACACATAGGCTATTTGCCTTTCATTATTTGCGGTTTTGTGAAATACGTGTGTTGATAAATTACTTATTGCTCACAAAAAAAAAGAAATTGGTTTCGTAAATTGAATTGATCGTTGTGAAGTCGATAAGAACTCAGTGAGTACCTAATAAATATAACAGTTGTGAAGTGCAAATAAATTACTTTAAATTGATCACCAAATTATCGACCATAAAATTTCTAATATTGCCAATTTAAGTGTGGTTTAGTACAAAAAAATATATTTCCGTGTAGCTAGGTACCTATAACCCTATAGCCTCGATATATTTTGGAAAATTACGACATTAAAATTACATTATCCAAATGTGAATTACATAAATTAACTTGAATAGCTACATATTATTATGATGTATGACTTTAACTACAGAAAATTGAAAATAAAATTATGATCGCATAATTAAACAGGCAAATCATTATATTATTTAATAATAATCAAAAAATGTTTGGTTATACCAATATATTTAAACGTTTGTACCTAATACTTGAAAATCGCGAGTTGCGACGTTTGGCGTTCCGGAGCAAAATATAATGAACATTTTAAAAACTATTCTTTATATTAATTATCGATGAAGTTTTTTTTTGGTAGAATTCCATTATATGTTATATCTATAATAAAAAGTAAAGACTTTTTGATTCTACATTAATTTAATTGAGCGCGATAGGCCTATTTATAGGCCTATAAGCTAGTTAATGCCCTAACAAGGCGAAATAGGCCTATCGCGCTCAATTAAATTAATGTAGAATCAAAAAGTCTTTACTTTTTATTATAGATATAACATATTCTTTATATTTTTAAATATAATGATTTGATTTTTTAATTGACAATAAAGATATAGTTTATCGACGTATTATTATTTTTTTATTCCTAAAACAAAGCCTAAATTATGTATCGGAAAGTTGATGGGCGGAGCTTACATTATTGAAAGCAGAGGTTGTAAAAGGAAAAATATTAAATAATGGAGTATTGTTTAAATGTACTTGATTATTAATTATTTTTTGTTTTGTATTTAAGGCTTTTTTTTATCTCTAATGCCTCTAAGTTATCTAATCTTAATTTAATATTTTTCCTTTGACAACCTCTGCTTTCAATAATGTAAGCTCCGCCCATCAACTTTCCGATACATAATTTAGGCACACGGGTCACATTATGTACATAGTATCTAAGTTAAGTATAAGTTTGTCCAGACGAAGGAGCGGTTACGTCTCCGAAACTAGTTGACATATAAATATACTCAACGTGGTTAAAAACTAAGAGATTTTATTTAATTATATTAGTTAAAATGTGCCACAAAGCAATAGCAGCAAAGTATAAAGATATAAATATTTAATACTTATAAAAGTAACGTTTAAGACATACACAATATTATTATACAGGGTGTCTCAAAAGAAAGTTTATATTTAGTGGATCGATTAAAAAAAAAGTAATCCGTGTATCGAAAAAATGTTTATTTTATTATAGTACACTATTTGGGAATTTATTTCTTAAAAATAATATCGTCGAAATTTAGACCCTGGCGTTCGCAGCACTCATTTAATCAAACAGTAAAATTACTTATGACAGCCCGGAAGGTGGACTCAGTGATGGCTACCATTTCGTGACGGATATTTTCTTTCAAATGCGCCAGGGAAGTCGGTTTATTGGCATAAACTTTAGATTTAAGATAAGATAGAAAAAGTCCATAGGGGTTAAATCAGGACTGCGTGGAGGACAACTTATGTCACCTCTCCTGGAGATCAATTTGCCTGGGAAAATTTCACGATCTCGTGGCAGAGATGTATTGGACGTGTGTGACGTTGCTCCGTCCTGCTGGAACCATGTTCTTTGGTTATAGCCAGGAAAGTTTTGCAGTTCAGACACCAAGAAGTCGTCCAACATCTCCACACAACGCTCTGAATACAAATAAACTTTCTTTGGAGACACCTTGTATTATAGGTAATATAATAATATCTGTAGTAATAATTTAAGCTGTGAGGCACTGGCTTAGAATAGTGCTTCCATTCTTTTAAATCATTGTTTTCGAGTGTCCCGTAAGAGCCGGGTAATCGAAAATACAACAGACAACAATAACATATCACATAGTTCAGCAATGAGGTTCACCACCCATTCTGAATGTAGTGCCTTTTTTGGTGAAACGAGACTGGTGTGTGGGTATACATAGATGTGTTGTTCTCCCTTTTATAAGGCAATGCACACCCGGACACCTTTCGCTGGTTACCCCACATTGTGGGATATGCCGTGATGGTATGAATGAAAGTAATAATTTCATAACGAGGTTTTTAAGAGGGTATTATAAAGTATTACAAATTATGGTGACATATAATTTCCTCAAGAATATTTAATACTCATTCAATAAGTAAAAAAAGCTCTTTCATAGATGGCATTCCGATGGTTTAAACCAGAATAATATATACCTTGGATGGCTCTAAGTCAGTTGAGATTCGAAGCTGTAAATTGCATGAATATTCATGAGATGTTCGTGAATTCTCACGTAGATATTTGACTATAATTTCGGACGATTCAAGTTTTTGAATATTTATAAAGCTCATTTTTACTACAACATCATCAATATAAAACATACATTTTACCTCTGATAAACCTAATTAGTAATAATTGTGTTTGAATATTTATGTCGTAATATTATTTAATATATTACAGCCTAGCTAATGTATTCATTTGCGGCGAGAAAATAAACACATATTTTCTTTGACATTTTAATACAAAATCCGGGCGGGGCACGCACCTCTAGATTTTAAAAAAATCTATGTGCGGATTTATATCACTAGCTATGTGTAGCCATGATCCAATTTGTCTGGTTCCCCTATCTAAGGGTTACGAAGGTCAGATGGCAGTCGCTTCAATGTAATAACCAGACTCGCCAATTCTAGGATCATGGTCAAAGCGTACCCCGATAGAAACGAGACAAAAGCGCTAAAGGGAAAGAATAAGAATTTTAATACAAAAAGATCACTACTTAATTATCTTCCTGTTGACTTATGTATACGTATCTTTCCATTTTCTAATAAACCGTTCTATTCCCTCTTATTATACCAATCAACCGCTTAAAACTATAGAGTTCCGACGAAAAAGCGACCTCTCCGAATCGTCTGTCTCATAACACAATCGCAAGTCTCCAGAATGTGGCAACTTGTTATTGGGTGCGTGTTAAATTAATATTTGACATAGTACCTGTTAGTTACCCGAGAAGCAATATAAATAAATAAATAAATAAAATTTAATTCGCTTCTGGTTCTTCATATTCTTCTTCTTTAAGTAGACTTATTGGTCTGTAATACAAAAACTGTGCCTCCTGAGATGACGAAGTCAGATTATCCTTCCATCTCTTGGGTGGTATTCCGGGTAGACGGCGACCAGAAGGGATTTCATTTGCTGCTATATAAGCAAGTCTATCACTGTCCATTCTGGCTACGTGGTCCCTTCAATATCTTCTCCTGGATCAACTTCACCGAACGATGTCCTCTATTTCACACTTTTTTCTTATATCAACATCGCAGGCACTATCTCGATCTCGGATAGTTTTTTCAGTGATTGCCCTTAGAACCTTCATTTCCGTTGTCCTTAGGAGCCCTTTGGTTCGTACTCATACGTCATTATTTGACGCATGCATATCTTTGTGTTTATTTTTCCAGATCATATTTGTTAGATATCCATATATGGTAGATGCTTTATTGATTTCTTCGCAGACTTCAGTGAATAGGTCATTATGGCTGCAGATTTTTACTCCTAAATATATGAAACTCATTCCTTGATCCACGGGCTTATCATCAACAGTTATTATTATTATTATAGTTGGATGACTTGTATAGCGCCGTTTTCGTGGAAAATCACCTCAAGGGCGCTTACACCTTGTAGGCTTGCGGTTACTTATAAAAAACAAAATAATTTGTAATAAATAAAATAATTTTCAAAGAACTTACCACAAAGAGAACGTATTTTTTCTTCAATTAATAATAGCTAATTTGATTATTACCTACACACAATACAATGTGCCAATGTAGTTTTGCTTAATAAGTAGCAGTTCTAACTACTGTTTTTACAATAATACAGGATACACTTTAAACATAAAAACACCGAAAATGCATCAGCAAAAAAAAAATAAAAAAAGTACAAGAAAATTCAATTCGCCATTTTCTTTTGACATCACAAATTTTGAAATCATTTGATACATAGAAATTCAATTAAATGACAATGAAATGTACGCACTAAAATCACATGTTTTGCATTCATTGTTTTAAGCCAAATAATGTAGAACTCGTGTTGTGTTAAAAGTTGTTAACGGATTTCACAAAAAAATCAGTTAGGTCAAAACTAATGAATTGTAGAAAATTAAGATTTTCTTAAGTACAATACCGAATTACCTAGGTACTTATATATCAAAAAAACAATTTATCTAGAAATGAAATGCAGTACGCATGAGTTTTATTTTCAAAGTAAATTTCTTGACAGTATCAGGATCGCAGAATATTTTAAATTATAACGAACGTATTGTTTTCATAGGTAGCATTTTTGTTTTTATTGTAAAATATACAAGTAAGTATAAGGGGAATAAAATACGTCAAATTAACAAACGAAACTTCTTTTTACAGATAGTTTTATGCTTTGATAATAATAAGGATTTAGACAAAAATACAAGGAGCGCAGAAAACGTAGAAGATTGTATACTTGACAAAGGTAAAAGAGGGTTTAGAATAAAACTGTCAGGAAGGCAAGGGACGGAGGAGGTTTCAAATCAAAGAAACAAAATGGACTAAACAATAAGGAGCTCGGAAGTCGTAGATATATTCAAACTTAGCAAATATAATAGTTGAGGGTAAAAATATAAGGAGCTCAGAAGACCTAAAAGGTTATATTAGAGAAGAGTCTATATCTCCACTTCATCGTAATATAATAGTATTTTTTCTGTTCAATGGTAAAAGAATTGGATGGATGAATGCTTGTAAATTGATGATAGGTATATATACATACCTTCATCATATCCGGAACCGTGTGAAAATGCATCCGCATAGAAGTGCGGACATCTTCCTTATAATGTTCGTGCATAACATTTTTACAAGATTCATTTATTTTTTCTCACATTAAGGTACCAACTCTGAATTTTCCCACCAAAGGTCACAAAAGAATATGGATCAGTTCAGGAAGATACTTTATATACTGTGGGTATTTATTTGTATTTTATCACACTTGTAACAAAAATAGAAATAATATTCCCTAGGTTTGAATTATTTAAAAAAAAATTCAATTGAACCCAAGTTATTAAATCTTTGATTATAAATGTATTCAACATTTTCTGAGGAAATTGAATATTTCTCTTTTGTCACATGTCACTCAAAAAACCTTAAATAACTAATTAAATATTTAAAACATATACAAACAAAATGGAAACTTGTCAAAAAAAGTTATAAATAAAAACTTATCAAATTACAATTTCAATGGGACATGACAATGACAGTTATTGTGGTTGTAAATAAAATCAAATGAAAGACATTAACAACAATAATAACAAAATTAATAAACTTTAAAAACTTGTTACACAAAGTAATGTAAGACCTATATAAAACCCTTTTGGACAGATCAACTATGAAAACTGTGTATTATTCCCTCACACAATTAGTTTTATCATATGGAATTATAGTATGGTGAGGATGTGTTAAATCAATCATAGATCCGCTTATAAAAGCCCAAAAATGTTTAATACGTATCACAAACAAAAGAGCGAAATCATTTCCTTCAGATGATTTGTTCAGAATGTTTGACGTTCTTGACCCGAGACAACTGTACCTCAAAACTGCACTTGTACATTTCCATAAAAACATAACTTTAGACAACAGCTCCCAACAAACACGAACCACTAGACATGCAAATAACATTAACTAGGTATACTGTGCCAATTATGAAGACCTCATATGGACAAAGACAGTTTAAAGATATTGCCCCACGAATATTTAATAAAATTGACAATAACAAAAAGAAAACACATCACAATTCCTTTAAAATTCTTACAAAAAAATGGTTAATTGCTTTGGGCAGGCTCTATGCTGAGGAGGTTGTCCATCCTTAACATGACTTATGAACTTTTATTTCCTATATTTCATTTTTTTTATTTCATTTCTTATACTTAATGTAAAACTCTACTTCTTAATCTTTTGTAATGTTTTTTTAAACTACTTGAATGTAAAATTTTACCTCTGTGCTTCTTAAATATTGTGTATCCTCCATGTGTAAATAATTAGTATACCCTATGATATAAAAGCAACAACCCCAGAACAGGTTTAGCCTAGTGGGGCGTTACTTACTTAACCTAAATATGTACAAATGTTTGTGTATTAACAATAAATAAATGTACAACAGCTTATACTATAATATGTTTGTGAAAATGCTATAGATTAAAGTGAGCATATTTTTCATTGTTTCAAACATTTAGGAGTAGAGATCTGCAGCCATAACGACTTATACACTGAAGTCCGCGAACAAGTCAATAAAGCATCTGTCGTATATGGATGTCTAAAAAATATGATCTGGAAAAGTAAACACATGCGTACTGACAGGAAACGCGAGCAGACACTGCACAAACCAAGGGGCTCTTAAGGACAACGGAAATGAAGGTTCTAAGGTCATTCACTGGAAAAAATCTCCGAGACCGTGTTCGAAATGTTTAAATAAGGAAAACATGTGGAATAGAGGACATCGTTCGGAAGATCATCATCCCGAAGAAGACATTGGAGGGACTACGTAGCCAGGATGGACAGTGATAGACTTGCGTATATAGCGGCGAATGAAATCCCCTCTGGCCGCCGCCTACCCGGAAGAACACCCAAGAGATGGAAGGATAGTTGGACTTCGTCATCCCAGGAGGCGCAGTTTCTGAATAACAGACTAACTAGGTCTACTAAACGAACAAGAAGAAGAAGTATTTTTCATATAATTTTATTTTCACAAATTAGAGTAGCCTATTATTAAATGAAGTATGATTGTGTAAACAGAAATACCCTATTTTTTGTAGATAAACCGAGCTTATTAAGAAAAATATCATGAAACAAACCTCGTAGCGGACGAAACCAACTGGTTTTTATGTATTTTTTTTCTGACTATCTGATTTTAATTAATCTTTGTACTAATTAAATACACGGTGTTATGCGCATAGTTTGACAAGATCAAAAACACGTTTACAAGAGTTAAAGATAGGTATGCCTTTAATCGAGGGGAATCTATTCACATAGTCTTACCATATTAAGATTAAAGGAAATTAAGTCTACGGTATTAAATCCGGTTTATTTTTTTATAGGAATAACATCAATCCACTGAATAATTTTTCTTCTGGGGATAGCAGCGATGACTAACTGACAAAGCAAAAAAAACATAGGTTTAATCGTATGGCAGCTATTCTGTCAGACATGGGTTTATTCAAATGGAAAAAAAACAACTATGGATGATCATGTTTGCAAACACTACAGTACTTCTTAAGGAAGAACCAGTCGGAACAACGGCCGACGAGTGGAATCAAGTAGCCAATAAACACGAAATGGTTTTTTCAAAGATTTTTAGTTATAAATAAGTACATCCTTTTACTCCTCACTAACCCAAGAGGATATAATGAGGAGTGATGAATTCGAAATTTTTATCGTTATTTGTTTTATTGCAGATTATCAACTAGTATCATGCTGAGATTGTATTCTGAACTCGTTTTTTAGTAGCATTTTTTACGATATTCTCTCTCATTTTCGTTAGTTTGTTAAACGATATCCTTATGGGATGGGCAAAAAGAACATAAGAAAAATAAAACTTCATATTTTTATCTTTGCAAACATTCTTAGTCATATGTACCAATTCGTATTAAATGCTAGGTTTTATAGATGAAGGCTTTTTTTTATTCCTGCAGGTTTATTATATTTATATTTATATACGCAAACATTGGATTTTTTCCCCGTCGGGATTCAATGATATTTTGCGACAGTTTTTTTTAGCTTATTTTGAAAAGAACAGATTTTTATGATTAATATATATAGAAATTTGAAAAAAATGGAATGATAGGGAACTCAATAAGAAGACATTATTGGTGAACGTTGTGCAAGCGCATAAAATATTCACGTAAACCAGCCGATGACAAGTTGCAAGCCCTTTATGTGCCTGTTCTGGTTCCTAGTTCTCCTATAATATTCAATCTTCGACTCTATTGATATGTATGTTAAACATTTGTCATAAAAGAAAAGTTGTAGTTATTTGAATGTACGCAGGCGACATGTAGGTTATCTAAGCAAAAATTCGAAATTGGGATTGAATTGAGAGATTTTGGTTGGTGCTCAGAACGGGTGTCTCCTGCTGTTACAGTGACCTCAAGTTAGGGGTTACAGAGAGGAAGACATCTGCGAGTGTGGCGCCAGACAGGACAACGTGCACCTACTGTCATGTCCCATGACAGGAGCGACATGCACGCACCAAGACACAGTGATAGCGAACACTAGTGGAATCCGAGTGGCTGAATGTTGGGGGCTACGAATATGATGGTGTTCCGGACACGGAAAGTAAGTAAGTAATTGAGAGATAAGAGTAAAGCTTCAGGTCTAATCTTTACATGTGTCGACTGAGAGAAAAAAAAATAGGTTACATAGATCCAAAACTCCCTTCAAATTTTAAACGGGATTTGTTTGAAAATCAGTAGGTAGGTACCTACCTATATTATTACATTTTTCTACGTCCTGTGCTACGTCCAAGTTTTATGTACCTACACATACTTATATTTTTTAAATAAGTAGATACTTAAATCATTTGATAGAAAATCTATACATTTAATACTTTTGACATCTTGGGCAGTATAAGAAGTAAGTTTATTAAATTTAAAACATTTATATGAAATTTTAAGTACTTCCTCAAGTCTACTTGATTAATACTCTGTTAGTTCAGTTTCCGGTGTTAAATGATAATCGTGAACTTCTTATCTACAGTGAAACATATTAAAATTAACGACTTGAGTATTTTAAGTCATCTAAAGACCGCATGAATTTCTATAAATTGAGTGGTATTTACAAGGGTAGGGAAATTAATTATGTATTTATATTAATATACTTTGAAATGTATTGATGAAGCTTACTTAAGGCGACGCTAAGCTCACTTAAATTTGAAAGTAAGGAGTACTTAATGCTCAATATGAATTCGAGTACCTAATGCATAATTATTTCAGTCCATATAAAGAAACATCGATTTACAAAAATAAAAATGAAGCAAATAATTTGCTATATACCACTTATTGAGTATAATTAAATACTACTAGTAGTATTTAATTATACTCAATAAGTGGTATATAGCAAAGTATTTGCTTTATTTTTATTTTTGTAATCATGGACTACCACAAAGTTACCGTCAAATCTATCAATCTTATTAAACATCGATTTAATTTATAAAAAAATTTCTTTCAAATTTTTGTAAAAATCCATTTTGTTTTGTAAACGGTTTTGTTGCTTATCGCATCTTCAGATTTATAAACAAACTAATTATACAACACGTTGGTTGTGGCTATAACTAAACTCTCCGTGTATATGTTTTTTTTTTCATTTTCGACTGTACGCATATTATTGAAAATAAAAATTAAAAAAAAACCTTAATTTTCTATCATTTTTTATACCTGATACGAGTGAAATCTAAGGAAATTAACGATTAGTAAATGCAAGATTAAAATTATCACAAGTATGGTCTTGTTCTTGCCTTTACATATTCGTGTATTGGTCTTGTAAGTCTTATTATTAAAAGAAACTAAACTACTATGTAAATATATATTTTTCTGCAAAAGATCGGTTACTTACACTAATTTAACCGAGTCATGGAATTAGTATTGGTCCTACAGTTACACATTACACATGCAGACACAAATTATTTAAGACTTACAAGATTTATGGTCTTTACTTAAAGATATTGTTAAAAAATAATAAAACTAATGACTCCCGATTATCGTTAACACTAGTATATCGAAAAAATGTGACAATTTTTTAACGAACGACTTAAATTTTTCAAGTAATTAACGATGTCGTTAAGACGGTACTGGTATCGTTATACGCACAATATCGGTTGTGGAATTTAAGTCAGTCGATATAATAAAAAATCTTAAAATTCAGACAGAGATGATGTACGTCATATTTGATATCTCTACGAACGATTCATACCTACTGACGACGTTCGACGAAATTTGTCGGACAAATTATTATAACGACGTCGTAATGATCCCGTTACACAATGCTGTAACTGGTGTAACGTTCGCGTCAGCCTCGGGCGGAAATCGAACCTGAATTATTTGACGTGTGTTCTGTTGTTGTGAGCATTGTGTATGTGTAGTAGGTATATATTGTGGCCCGACTAACGAAAAATAGCGTATTTTGATTCACACATAAATAACGCGCGTTCTTTTGTTTAACATTATTTCATGATTTCTCGTGTTTTCGTTTTAATAATAATAAACGCTTCCTGTACGCTGCTATAGTGGCGAGTATATTGCCATTTCTTTAAACTAACCAGTGTCTCCAGCCCAGAGAAATATGTATAATTTTAAATACATTCCTCCTCTAGTGAGCATAGAACCCAGGACGCATGCACAGAATTCAGTTAGTTTACCAACTTTCAACTTTCGACAGTAATATAGTGTGGGTCCTAAGAGGATATCACAGGACCTATGGCGGTACAGGTTTGAAATGCAGCAAGTATACAGTTTTTTTGAGATCTTCAGTATGATAATAAAAAAATAAATGCATGAAATTCTCCAAGAAGCCACAGGAGTGCAGAATCTCGATTGGCGACGAGCTTATAGACCAGGTATCCTTAGTTCAGATATCTAGGCTGTGATCTCATCAGCTATCATCAGGACCTCCCCAGAGAAGTAAGGCCTCAGGTAGACAAAACCTCAGCTGTGGCAGGTTGCCTGCAAGATTGCACCCTTGCACCCTGCACAACTGGCGAGTTTATGACATATGGAAATTTATTCCAACTAATCCGTATGCTGGGGATCGAACCCAGGACGCCCGCACAGAAACCAAACGGTTTACCAACTGTGCCATGGCGGTCTGCATGAATTATATCGAAATGAATAAAGTTTGTATTGTAGTTGGAGCAACTCCGTCTAATGTAATTGTTTTGTGAGTAGTTAGTGAAACATCGGTTGACATAGAACAAAAACTGTGATGTGAAATTGTACGATGGACAGTACCTAAATGGGCAGTGTGAATAATATGGGGAAGGTAGAGATTGTCATATGGAGGAATAAAGACAGCGTCGAAGATACTGGTAACAGCATGTGCACAGGATATGTCACACGGATATCCTTCACACGGCTTTATACCAAGTACCAAAAGGAAAGCACTTATCAAATAGACCCCAAAACGATGGAGAGACAGCACGAGCCCAGTATTTCAGGAAGATCATCCTGTGGCAACAGACTCTTGAGTCTACACCAAGATGATGAAGAAGAAATCTAAAATATGTAACTCAATGCAATGCATTAACAGAGCACATAACGCTAAATATAGTGTCTGAAAACATGATATTATATCACAACCACCTAATGCACAAATTTTGGGTAATATTAAATATTAACCAAAATTTGTTGATTTTTGGCATTTTATGAACAAACCCGAATTGAAGTTAAAAAACTACCAAGATCGTTCACTTTGATTTTATGCACTCTTTTAGCACATAAAATATTTATTTCTCTACGACACATAGGTATGGATTTAAAAAAAATTGTTTGAAAAAATGATATTTTAACAAATTATTTTAGGAGAATATATGCTGAATTTTAAAATTCTGTGACAAACATTCTCTAGAGAAATATTGAAAATACTTAAGATATTTTTTTAATAATACACATTTTAACATATTTAAGGAAATAAGGTGTCAAATTAAGGTGTTAAGGATGCCCTCTTAAACTATTTTCAATCAACTTAATAACACAATTAAGGTTTTCCGTTTCCATGTTCATCAATGAAAATTAAATAATTGTAAAGTTCATAGAATATGAAATACACGGCGGCACCAGAAAAAGACGGGCATACCATTAGAATGAGACACATAATGTCGTTATTAATAATGTAGAAGATTCAATAGAAAATAATGACATAATGTGGCGCACTGAAAACTTCAAGTTAGCGCTATACATAACTCGTTTGCTACTTGTTTCTGTATACCGACATATCAGGCAGTTAAAGTATCTACCAATCTGCCTATATCGTCTACATACTAGAAAAAGTCACTATCTGCAAGACACATTTTGTAGATAGTGGCAGTCAATGTTTTTGGGCAATGTTAATTCTCATAACTCCTGTATTTGATTATAGGCTGTCATATTTTTTTCAACATACATATATAAAAAATAGCATAATCTAACAAAATTGAAAATAATGTGCTTATCCTGACAGCTCATCTGACATTCTGTGTTTGACTGTATGAAATATTTTTATGTGGCAAAATTCATTATAATGCTTTCATAAAATTTTTCTAATAATAAAAACTTTCTTGCAACCTGCGCCAGTGGTGAGTTTATTGCCATTTTCCAATTTTATTTATTAAGCTTCATGTACAATATTGTGTACAATGGCGGGTATATTGCCACAAGGCAATTTCTTCCAACCAACCAAAGTAACTATACAAATAAAATAAAATAGGAAAATATACAAAAATGAACTGCACGTGGTTGTCAAGTTCTATAAAACTTATTAAATCTAATATTTTATAGATTTAAGTTATATTGATATAAAAAAGATGCATATAGCGGGTTTTATGTATATAAATATGAACCCGAAACATATTCGGTCATTGCCGTCACTATTCTTACGGTTAATTAGAGGTCCACACAGGTGCGGCATAAGGTCATTGTAAATAAAAAATATTTATATATTTAATTTAAATCCGTTTAATGTTTGATTATCGTTTCCAATAATGTATTGTGTTGATGATTATTTTTTTGTTGATTAAAAAAAAAATTTAAAAGATTAAAAAAATGAATATGTCCTTGTCAAACAAGTACATATACATCTTCCTACGTTCCCTAAAATAAGCAAATAAATGCTTGTACTTAAGTGAACGAAATCGGTCGAGGTAGGAAGATGGTTGAATTTAACTGATATTTTTTGATACTTCTCACTACCCCAAGGGTAATCTCACTACCCCAAGGATAAAGCGGGGAGTTATTATTTGTTATTTAAATACTAACTCCCCGTTTTATTATTAAACTTATGAATTCGCAATTTTAAACGTTATTTTAATTGACGATTATCAACTACGATTATCAAATAGAAACGTTGAGTTTAATATTTGTCGTTTAGTGACGTATTTAAGGGAAGATTATGTACTGAAATACGCAGTATTTTTGTTAAACTTGAGTTAAACTCCTAAGGGCCGACTGAAATACCGGCCCTATAATACTTAATTAAGTAATACAAGTTAATAATCAAATAAATATAGTATTTTTTATTAGAAGTTATTTAGCGTTCGTTAAAGATGGCGCTTTATGGTTAAGGCATACTTTTTTCTAGATTTGTACGAGAAACACCTCTGGTATATACGACTTGATAACATTTTTATAATAAATATAGGGACATAATATAAGTTAAAACGTATGATATTTTGACGAGCTCAGAGCTTATTATTAGAACTATTATTTAATCATCATACTTGAGTAAATCTTTTTTAGGGGTGGATATAACTGTTTTTTCCAATCGTACTAGAATAATATATTTATCTTTCACAATAAAATATAGTGGAAAGTAATATATATTTAATTTTTTTTTTAATTTGTCCTCATTCTAACGATACTTATAGAAAAACGATACTGACCAATATTTTTCTAACGAATTTTTTGCCGTAACATAAATTTTATCATATAAATAAAGTAAAATATGAAAAACGCGTAATTGAGTATTTCTTCGGTTACCAGTAGGAGATACAAAAAAAAATACTCGTTTTTTTACATACACTTCGTAAAATTCATCAATAGATAGCATAAAATGGCACGAAAGGGCCGAAAAGAATAAAATTATATTCAAGAAAACATTGAATGATCAAGGAAGATACGTACTTGTAGCAAAAAAGACTTGAGCAGGTCTCAATATTTTGAGATCAGTGAAGGAAAATGAACAGAGATCTAGATCAACAACTGGTAGTATATTGTACCAAAAACAATAGGAATATTAAGTAATGATATATGTACCCGAACTTATGATGAAGTTATGTTCTTAATAATCCTGTCCTGAAGTAGAGAACATGTTTCTCGAAACAACATGTAGACATTAGTCAATAAAGTGATGTATACAAAGTGAATTTGATATTATTATTTATTATAAATAATTCTCCATTTTGACATAACCGATGTAAGCATTATGTATTTTAATAGAAATGTAGATGAGGTGTGTTTCTTTAATTTTTTACTATTACATTGCAACACGTTTTATGTTTAATTAAATAAAATTGTTATTATTTATGTAATTTAAAACGAATTAATACATTATGTGTGGCGTATTGGACCTCAAAATCATGATATACAACAATTAATCATTCTACATATGCTAAACCACTTCCTCAGTTATAGATAATTCATCAAAAAAATGAAAGTATTTTGGACATGGTTGATGCATGGTGTAATTATAACTTGTGGATAGTGTAAAAACGATCATTATAATATTCAGGTACCAGGGTACTACCATACGTCAAACATATTGATAATTATATAAGAGAGCATATTCAATAATTTGTATTAAACATTCATTTCATATATCTCTCGAAAACCGACCAATTATTGCTAGATAAAATAACGAACAACTACATTGATTCTCCTGATGTTGTGAAATTAAAATGATCAGAAGACCTGGGAGGCAAGTCTGGTCAACCGTCAAAATCAAAACCCTCATGACTAGGTACCCATATCATAGATACAATTATCATATGGGTAATCATGGATGTTTTGATTTCAATGGATGACCAGACTTGCCCCCCTGAATTGTTTTATGTTTCAGTATATATGTAGAGCGAACTATCGAAAATTCCCCATTATACCGCACATATGCCGCCAATAAAATGAAAATTTTAATGATGTTGGTATTTTACAATTTAGTTTTAACAAATAACGAAAAAAGATACGAAATTATTATTATTTATTTATAGGCAGGCAGCCAAAGCTGATGTGCCTATATCCACTGTCGAATTTTATTATTTGATTGTAACTATTTTGCTGTGTTCAAAAAAAGTCCAGTCTATTCTTGAAAATATTAACATTTTCAGCATCCAAAAAATGTTGGGTCATTTAATTCCAAGTACTCACCACTCTATTTGAAAGAAAATGCTTTCGAGGATTTTTCGAGAATCTACTTTTCACAAGTTTTAAGCTATTGCCACGTAAATAAGTGTTATGACTATATTGAAAGAGATTATTCATGTTTACACAGTCATAATGGCCTGATAATATTTTGAATGTTTCAATAAGATCTCCACATTCTCTTCGGTTTTCCAGTTTTGACAGATTTAAGAAGTCAAGTCTTTCCTCGTATGTGACAGACATCTTCATGGCCTTCATTTACCTCTTTGTCTTTCCTACCTCTTCATCACAAATCAAAATTCTCTACACACTACATTGTTTAATTTGTTATTTTTATTTAGAAAAGATCTTTTTATTATATATTTTTTAATTCCATTTTATTTAGTAATGTTTATCTTATCACGTTTTTTCACAGCCACATTATGGGATTCATATCCCACAATGTGGCATAACCAACGACAGGTATGCGGGAGTTCATTCACTTATAATATTTAATTATAAAAGGAAGCACTACACATGCGTGTATATTCACACATTAGTCTTGTTTCACCAAAAAGGACAGAACAACTTAACTATGTAAGATGTTATTGTTGCCTGTTGTATTTTTGATTACACGGCTCTTACGGGACACCCGAAACGATGATAATCACAGTATATCCCACAATGTTGGGTAACCAGCGACAGGTGCGTAGGTGTGCAATACCTTAACCATAAAAGGGAGCCCAGCACCTGCGTGTATCCCCACACACCAATCTCGTCTCACCTAAAGGAGGACTACATTCAGAATGGGCGTTGGTGAACCTCATTGCTGAACTATGTGAGATGTTATTGTTGCCTGTTGTATTTTCGATTACCCGGCTCTTACGAGACACACGAAAACAATAATAGAAAAGAGTGGAAGCACTATTATAAGCCTGTGCACAGATAATGAAACAAATATGTAAGTACAAATACAAATGAAACTTATCTCATGAGAGAGGTAGAGATAGCATAGAGCCACACTTGAACATACTGAATAACATTCTTTGCACCCTTTCAATTCATTCATTGACTGGCCGTTTATTTGTGAACACAAAACAAGTACTCGTTGTTACACAAACCATCAGAGAGAAAATGAAAAGTTGTCGTTTTTAATCTTGTCAATACTAATTGTTGTAGTTTTTCACACGCTTAAGTAAATTGTTATTAACAATTGTACATTAACAACGTTTATCTCCTTATCGTGGATGTCAACCAAGGTACGTACTAATGAAGCAGTCAGCCACCGTAACCACTCAGTCAACGTGACATGTTATATGTTCATACATACAATAATACAATTATGATTTATAAACGAGCATAAAAAAAGGAAAGTTTAAAAAACCGAGTGATTTTTAGTTAACACTAATGTCTCCATTTAGTGTAAACATTTTATTTTTATATATAAAAGTTTGACAATCGCTGAATATATTTTTTATGGAGTGGATTTCGATTGTACACATTATTTTTGAACAGTTATTAATAATCTCGATTTTCCATAACCTGGGAGCGTTTCGATTTTTTCGACAGATGAAATTATAGACGCAAAATGAACGTCTATTGAAAATTTTTAAACACTGCAAAAAAAAATAACAAACGCATAGTTCTTTTGTATCGAATTCAAAATTCATGCATCAACAGTTTCATGTCTGAAAATCCACAAAAAAACTACTCAATTGACTGAAAAATGATTACATATATGCCTTCTCAGCCAAATGTCCCGGGTTCGATTCCCGCTGGAGACAGTTATAATTTGTATTTTCAGGCAGGATCTATGATATGATTAAGTCTCCAAAATGTGGCAACTTGTTATTAGATGCGTTTTAAATTAATATTAAACACAGTGCCTGTTACTTACCCAAAAATCAATACAAAATAAAATATTCATTCATTCATTCATACCATCACGGCATATCCCACAATGTGGGGTAACCAGCGAAAGGTGTGCGGATGTGCATTGCCTTATAAAAGGGAGCACAACACATATGTGTATACCCACACACCAGTCTCGTCTCACCTAAAAAGGCACTACATTCAGAATGGGTGGTGAACCTCATTGCTGAACTATGTCAGATGTTATTGTTGCCTGTTGTATTTTCGATTACCCGGCTCTTACGGGACACTCCAAAACAGTAATAGAAAAGAGTGGAAGCACTATTCTAAGCCGGTGCCTCACAGCTAACACAATACCCAAAGACAACGTTGTTTTCTGTCAAATTTCAGTCTTTTGGAAAATACATTTAAGAACAAAAAACTTTTATACAATAAAAAAGATGTAACACCATTTTTTTTGTTTTTAAACCCCATAGATGTTTTTGTATTTGAACATTTTTTTTCCTTACACCTTATAATACAGGAGCGATTATTTTATTTATAATAAAAACTAAGACTTACCGTTCGTGTGTGTAGGAATAATCCAAAGATATTGATTCACTCATTAAAACTGTATCACTTTTGATATTCGTTCACAAACATATTATCTCTAATACATGATTACAGTTAGCAACTGTCAAACGCTTTTATCTTCGATAACTGTCACTGTGGAGAAGCACTGTTCTTGATTTTAAAAGCTCACCACCAAGATTAAGAAAATAATCCTTAAAATGAAACACACAGAATTAACGTATGTAGATTCGATTTTATAACATAATTAATCTCTTAAAATGTTTTAAATCCTTAATAGTATCTTATTTTCAAACAAAAATTTATTAAAATCAATAATAATTGTCAAAAAAGTTGTTTAAAACAGCTTTAATTAAGTGCACATATTTTAATACACACGTCTGTTGTTGATTACCGTTATAAATTAAACAGCTATTTGTTTACCAAATAATTAATTTATTAATTATAATATTCGTTTTTTATTGCACGAAACATGTAATGAATGAATTAAAAATTAAAATAACTAGTTCAGTGCTTACGATGTCAATGCATTACTTAAAAATGTATCGATGAAACGATTTTAAAATGCAAAAATATTAATCATTTTGTGTTTTAAATTGTGCGTTGTATAATTTACGAATAAAACTACAATAAAAAAATAATAAATACGGATTGCACAATATTGCTGTTAATTAAAGGCGAAACCCGTAAAAAAAACTGTCAATAAAAATTATGCGTTTAAAAATTATGTAAAAAATAAAATAAAACACTACGAACTTGTATTTTTTACCGTCGCATTTATGAACCATTGTTTTGCTATGAAACTTTCAAAGAAAATCACTAAAAATTCTAATATTATTAGCGAGTTTCATGCAAGAGTCGTAATTTATCCACGCATGTTTTTATCGCTGTGCACGCAATGTAAATGTAATTTATTTATTTTTTTATAATTTTCGCACGGTATCTTCCAGCTACCGAGAATCTATTATTGTTAAGAGCTATCGAATTCGTAAACAATCGAGTGCAGAATAACGAACGGATAGAAATTGAGGTCACAACGATAGACGCGAACCAGATACAACCACACACCTGCGACGTTGAATCGCGACTAACTTGAATAAGGTACATTACTATAGGTAAACCATCGCGAAGCACCGCGCTTCCGATTAAACTTTGTAAGTTAGTACCTACTCCATAGAAAAAGTACATACTTACTAGGAAAAGCGCGCGATATTTTTAGCGCCAAAGCAGGACACATTATTTTATTGATTTTTTGTTTATTTATTGATTTATTTATTATGCTTTTAAAAACATATATATTCTTATTTGTAATAATTAATTAATTTATTAAATAATGAATAAAAAAAAAATATTTATTGATTCATACATTTATTTATAAAATACTTTAAATTAATTATGAATATATTATTTTTTTAGATTATTAATTTTTGAATTTATTTATTTACTAATTTTTTATGTAGATACATCATTATATTACAAAACGTAGCCTTATACATATAGTAACATACAAAGAAACTGCCAAACGGCAATGATCTCGCCACTTGCGCAGGGGTGCATGGATATATTTATATTTATTTATTTATGTATTTATTACTTTATTTTATTTTTTATAACTTCTTGAGGGGCAACTAACAGATACTTATTATGTCAAATATTAATTTTACACGCACCCAATAACAAGTTACCACGTTCTGGAAACTTGCAATATTAATCGTCTCACAGACCCAGACTGAAAACACAATTAATAATTGTGTCTCCACCGGGAATCGAACCCGGGACCTTTGGATCAGCAGTAAGCAGCAGTCATTATATAGGTATGTATTTATTATTATTTTTTATTTATTTATTTATTAATTGTTTGATCTTATTAAAAAATGTATATCTTTATTTCTTAATTTATTTATTAAAAAATATTAAGAAATTCAAAATTTATTATTTAATTTTTTTTTTAAATTTAATCATATTTTATTCATTCATTAATTAATTAACTATATTAATTATAAATTAATTTATTCATTTATTTATTTATTGATTTTAAATTATTTAATTTATGTTTTTTTTACATTTTTTTTGTTAAATAGATAATTATATTTCAATATATAGTAATAAAGAGTTGTTTCAAGTTTACATAATATAGTAAACACCTTTTTAAAAAAAAGACCAAAAACTAGATAAACTAGATAAACTAATCAAAGAGATAAATGAAAAATCTTCTTAGTTCAACTGTTAATCTTTGTCTTTGTTTAAAATATTTATGTAAGATCCGTAACAGGTTTAAAGGTTTGTTCATTATGAGACAGTAATATGTCTTAGCGGATATGATCTCTTACTTTGAATAATTCTCTCATTATTCTTGTTCAAATTCTGATCAGATCATCGTCAATTCTTCCTTGTCTCATATACCCAACACAGAACTATACCTAGATATCCCTTCCTATGTGTCCTTTGTACATCACGTTCATAAATCTCGTTGAAGAATATGTAATTGTTGTAAATAGGTACTACCTATTCAACGCTTCAACTTTGTTCCAACAAGTACAACTTAATACTTACATTACAATTAAAATTAAATACAGTCACATTTGTGGTGAGCGATATAATGAAGACCAAAGTCCATAGACATTCTCCATTTCCCATCCATCTGTCGTTTGGGAAATGAGTATGGCTTTGTTGCTGACGTGCTCAATGTCAGCTTTTACAATTTAAAAATCAAACAGATCAGGGGGGCAAGTCTGGTTCGACCGGCGAAATCAAAACCCTAGTGATTACCTATATCATATATATAATTATCGTATGGAATTCTATGACATCTAAAGATATTTAAAAATTCCATATAATAATTATATCCATGATATGGGTAATCGTAAGGATTTCGCCGATTGAACCAGACTTGCCCCCAGAATTGTTTTCTTAGCCTATTTCTATTGTGTTTTTCTATTATTTTCCCCTTAAATGTATCTTATTATATTTCATTTTTAATTTTAATTATTTTAATATAGGTATGTATGTTTTATGTGTGCATATTTTATAAGTATACATATGTATGTTTCAATATTTTTTGTATCCTTTATCTTACTTTTGATTATAATACTTATGTATTCGTACTAAGTATTTTTATTTATATAAAACGATAAAAAAATTTCATTCTCTGTTTCTCTTCTTTTTATTTTTTCTACTCTTGCATAATCTTTTTCTCTGTATTTCTTTTTCTATGTATATTTTCTTCTTTAATATTTTGTACAACGAATAATGTTTAATAAATAACAACAACAAAATTACTTTGTATACACCACTTTATTTGACAACAGTCAACATGTTTCAATAACGACGTTCTCTTCCTCAGGACACCTGAAAAAGAGAACATCGTTCGAGAACATGTTGACTGTTGTCAAATAAAGTGGTGTTTACAAAGTAATTTTGTTTTTGTTACATATTTATAATTGATGGAGCCGCAAAGTTATTTCGCATTATTTTACGAAAAAAAATTGTTTATTTAAAATGACGTTTTGCAGGAGCGAGCTAAAAACCTTTGGACTAGGAAAACCCTCAATGAAAATGGTGAAATGTCGAAAATTTAATGTTTTTTAAGTATCATTGTTTATTTCAGTGGAATGATTTTTTTTAAATCACATTACAAAATAATATTTACATTTGTGGTCCTGCAAAGCATCGTATCTACATATCTACATAAGGTTCAATTTATAATATTGTAATATGGTTGCAATAAAATAAATTAAAATAGGTATATAAGTTCTTGAATTTCTTAACATAATATTCATAGGCAAGCCAAGATTTTCGACTTATTTCAAGCAATTCCGCTACTGCGTGTTTGTCATACGTTTTTGTTCATTTTTATGAAAAGGTTTTTTTTTATTGATAAATAAACAAGTAACTGAGGATGTACAAGTCCGAAAATGTTCAACGCACAATAAAAAAAGTTATGATACAAAGTTTTTTTTGTAATTTATAAAATAGTGCTAAATATTACAAGTCTCCAGAATGTGGCAACTATTTTTGGGTGCGTGTTAAATTAATATTTGATATAGTACCTGTTAGTTGCCCGAGAAGCGAAACATAATAAAGTAAATAAAATAAAATTTCTATTACATAACTTTATAAATATTCCACTGACAAGGAGACATGTTGCTTCCTTTGAAGATACTAAAGATAGAGGAAACGGATGTGTGTTGCCAGACTTATAATCAACTACACACCTGCATCATTTTTCATCTCATTATATCTTCATTTATATTCCTGCCGGTTCTTGTATACATATGTAAGTAATTGATATTATAAACATAAGTTTCTTAATATTCAGGACCTAGTACCAAGCTCTGCTTAAGATCTTGTAATCTATGAGATCCATAAAAACGCATGGAGATTTTTAACATTTGAAATAGAAAAAAATATACTCAAGTGGAGAGTGAACTGTCGCATGATATATATATTTTTTATACAAAAATAAATCGACAAGGTTTTACGTTTACCGTGCGTCGAGGTTTTAAAGAATGCTCCGAGATGGGTATAATTTTTTTGCTTCTTATGGCGGTATTATACATAAAAGATTTGAAACACAATTCAAACTTCAATACAAAACATTATTATATTATAAAATACCTACTACTTGAAATACGATTTAGAAAGATTTTTTTTTCTTTAAAGTCTTTTATATTAACACGCTTAATATATTAATTATCGACGAAGTTTTTATTTGGTAGAATTCCATTATAAGTTTTATCTATAATTATAAGTAAAGACTTTTTGATTCTACATTAATTTTTTATTCTGCGCGATAGGCCTATTTCGCCTTGTTAGGGTATTAACTAGCTTGTTAATGCTAAGCTAAAATAAAATAATTAAGATTCATCATTATGTTTCGATGGTTATTTTTTTTAATATATACCCATTCATTCATTCATTCATACAGTATTGATGATGTTTGTATGAGTTATACAGAAATATATAATGTTGAAATGTATATAAATACTCAATGTATGTGAAGCATCTAGTATATCAGAATATGATGAATGTGATAATTCAAATACACTTGTAATGATTTATAAACATAAGATTAATATATTAAAAGAAAAAATATGTATAAAGTTATGTAATATAATACAATGTAATATGATGGAATGTAATATAATATAATTTTATACGATAGAATGTAATTTAATACCCCGTATTCAGTAACTATTGTAACTAAAATAGGAACGTTCTAAAATTGTAGATTTTAGATTTACGGTCGTATTACAGCGTTATAAAATATCAACTTTGGCTAAATGGAATTGGAACGCACCTATATTGTCCGGAACGTTCTTAAAAAGTTACAGAATCAGAGGTATTATGAATAATTATGAAATTTTTATCATTTTCATAATTATTAAAAATACGTATAATTCGGTAACTTATTAAGAACGTTCCGGCCAGTATAGATACGTTCCTATTCCATTTAGTCCAAGTTGATATTTTATAACACTGAAATTAGACCGTAAATCTAAAATTTACAATTTTAGTATGTTTCTATTTTAGTTACAATAGTTACTGAATAGGGGGTAATATAAGGTTTTGGAATATGATGTAATATAGTGTGATATGATGCAATATGATAAAATGTAATATAATGCTATGCAATATAATATGATGAAATATAATATACTATAATATGATAAAATATGTAAATTATAATATAATATAGACCTCCAACACGGGTAGGTACTCGTCTACCTAATGGGGGACACTATAATGTTAATATGTTATGTAACTTAATTGTTAATGAATACATAAATAAAATAAATAAATACCGTTATGATATATCCCCCCCCCCCCACAATGTGGCGTAACTAGCGACAGGTGTGCGGGTGTGCAAAAGGAAGTACGACACATACCCACACACTAGTCTCGCCTCACCTAAAAAGGCACTACATTCAGAATAGGTTGTGAACCTCATTGCACAACTATGTGAGATGTTATTGTTGCCTGTTGGATTTTCTATATCTCTTACGGGACACTTGAAAACGATGATAATAGAAAAGAAAGGAAGCACTATTTGAAGCCGGTGTCTCACAACTCAAATATTAAATAATCAAAAATTAATTAATATTAATTTATGAAACATAGGTATATTACTTAAAGCATTAATCTTCCTCAAAAAACCACATATATTTTTGGTTTTGAGACACTATATTATGAGGTTTGTCAATACTGATATGTATGTATATAAAAAATAATTGTTATCACAATCTATATAGTCTAACTGTATCATCAATAAATTCGCAGTAGCTGAATATTCTCATATAATTGTTATTATATAAATGCTTTTCTATTAACCCAATAGATATAAGTAAATAACACTTAAGATAGAATTTATAAATAAATAACTATTCAAATTAATGTGACATAAATATCTGACTTCAATATACCATAATTCTTATAAATTTTGATATCATATTACTGTTTACTATAACGGTAGTTCTAAAACATTTGTTTGAATCCATATAATATTATGTAGGTAATAGAAAAAAAAATAAAGTGGGTACCTACACGCTAAAAAATAATATGTATATACCAAATGATAATATTATATTGATATACTGATATTATTGATACACCAGACTTGCAATATTATAGTCCCAGCGGGCCTATTCCGGTTCTTTTATCGCAGCAATATACACAAGTTTTACGCTACATGTGTTTCTTATAGCGGATCGTTATTCTGTTTTCCGCGCATTATGTCGAGAAAACTTACGTTCGCCGTTTGTACCTAACGCGGCATTCTGATTAGAGCGAAATACGTATGACATTCGACAGGTGAATTTATACGCAATGTTTTATGCGGCATATCTTTTCTTGAGTTATCTTTTCTGGTTTCTTTTCTTGAGCTAAATGACACGTTGTCTAGGGGGGCAGGAAACTTAAAATTTGAAAATTTTATTTTCAAATTGGTTTAAAGGCACATCACTTTCATAAAATGGCATCGAAGAGTTATCAAGTTTTCATAATAAAATGGAAATAAAAAATCAATTAACAAACTCATATTATGAAAATGCTGAATATTTTCCGTACAAAATTTGATTACTTTATAGAATGACTAGTTAGTGAGGAGTTCAGCGTTGGCCACAACCCACTCGTTTTAATTTAGTACCAAAATGATCGTTTCATTATCGTAACAGTTGGGGAATCGATACCCAACAGAAACATAATATAAATAATTTATTATGACTGTGATATAAGATCCGTTGTCTATTGAAATGTAACGATATATTTACATACATCCACAGCTTACCAACTGTTTAACCATTCACACTCTTAACACCGACACAAGGTTATAAAAACTATACAGAAGATCATATTAATATTTAAGGGATATATTGCCGATGAAAACTTACCGCATGTGTTAAAATATTAAAAAGCAAGTAGTTACATAGTTGAAAAACTGGGGTAAGCAAATATAAGGTTTAATGAGCGACGCGACAAGTTGCATTGTTGTGTGTTTTTATATATTATTATTAATAATAATAATAATAATAATGAACACTTCCTTGCACCCTGCGCAAGTGGCGAGTTTATTGCCGTATGGCAATTTCTTCCAACTAACCAGTGTTTCCAGCCCAGAGAAGCAATATTTGCGTGAGAAATAAATTTAAATAAATTTCTCCTCTGCTGGGAATCGAACCCAGGACGCCCGCACAGAAACCGAACGGCTTACCAACTGTGCCGCGGCGGCGATATATACATACCTAATTATATAAAACTATTTGCATGTAACACATGAGATCCAATTGTCGATAGCGATAGTATGTATAGTTGAAGAATAAGTATTATAGCATAAATTGGTAAATTGGCATTATAAAAAATATAGTAAATCTTCTTCTTAATTCTATAAATCTGTTTGTGCCGTTGTCTCCTGGAAAGTCAACTGCCAACTGTCTCTTTAAGGGGGCCTGCCAAGAAAACTTGCACAGAACTTAAGTTCCAATAGAAATGAAAAAGTATTTTTGTACATACATATGAATGTTGCGAAAGCTCAAAAAGTGATACAGTTAACGACAAAGAACAAATTATCGCTTGCCTTGTAGGTTTTCCGAAATTTCATCCATTTCATTTTATTTTGAGCGAAAGGCGATGAGTTTTGGGCGATGAATTTTTTCGTGCAAACATCCAATATCGCGTGTTTTACATATTAATAAATGCTAAAATGAATTAAATAACATCAGATGGCACATATATAACTCTTAAATCATGTAATGTAATTATGGATATAAATATTTTTGCACAGTAAGCGATTAAATCGAAGAAACTTTTAAATAACAGCTTCGTATTAATTTAATAACGCAAAAAACACGGAATTCACGATGATATTGGCATTTTTCGTTATTTATATCATCGTATATACATATTATAAGATTTATCTTAATTAAGAAATTAGTAATTATGGTCATATGATACCGATTAATCAGATATTTATATATTTATTTGTATCTACGGCCAGAAGCCTTTAACAATTATATACAAAAAATAAAGCAGTCACCCAATATAACAAAAATATTAATAATAAAAAACAATAATTGTATGCAAAACAAAAAATAAAAGTTGACAACAAATAGGCGATAAAAAAGAAATATAAAAATATCGATAATATATAGTTAATTAAAAAAATGATGAAAAATAATTGGTAATGTAAATAAAGATATAGTGAATTCAGGAGAAATGGACCACTGGGTGATATGGGTCGGGGGTACAAGCTCCAATTCCTACCACAATAGAGCGATGTGTGAGCCAATATGGCGTTCCTTTTGATGCTGTATGTGTGTTGTGTTAGTGTATCTTCGCTGGAGAAAACCGCAAAAAACGTTAGTTTGTTATTCAACAAAGTCTGACCTGAGATAAGAGCGGTCATCTTCGAAAACTAGTTCGACCACGACACAAATGCTCAAAGTGGTGAAAACAAAATTGATTTGAATAAAAGTAAAGGTAAGTATTTTCTAAGATTTTTAAAGAATCGGATAAGCGATAAAAGTAATAATATTAGTGTTTCTGGGTTGTTTTCGTATTTAAAGATGCTAATCGATGTAAACTAGCAAACCTGTTGTTAAAATGATTTGTTCTGTAAAACCATCTCTTTGCAAAAAAGGAGAAATGTACCAATGATTTGAGGGATAGATATTGAGCGACTGTTTCTTCCTAGATCTTTTGTGAAAAATAAATATGAGATAAAATAAGTTTTTAATTATGTATGATCTGTGAGAAAATTAATTAATATTATTAGTCTCCAGAATGTGAATACTCGTTATTGGGTGCGTGTTTAACTAACATTTACAGTTAGAAATAATAAAATATTTCTTCTAATTTTGAAAAAATGGAAAAAATAACATTTGACTCAAGACAGGGAAAAAATCAATTGTTCGCGTATATTTATTTATTTATTTATTTGGGACAGACAACAGCGACAACAAAATAATGAAGGTACAGAACAATAAAATAAGACTTGCGCCAAAACATCTATCCACAAATTAAAATAATATGATCAATAAACATAAATAATAAACCAGAAAAAAAAATGTTATTAAATAAAACAAAGTGAAAAAAACAAACAAGATATCATGGTAGTGTGTAAAGGATTTTGTTTGATAGGAGATGAAGGGGTAGGGAGGAGGGGAAGAGGTAAGAAATGAAGGTCATGAAGGTGTCTGCAGCACTTCACTGGTTTACCACACAATCAACCGGCATCAGTTTACTTCGTATCATTTGTCGATATTTATTAAAACGAAATTGGAAAATATCAACATCATTAAAATTTTCATTGTATTGACGGCATATGCGCGGTATAATGGAGAATTTTCGATAGTTCGTTCTACATACTGGGACATGAAACAATTCAGGTATTCTTGTCATTCTTATATGTAACCTTTAAACAGTATTCGATTTAAATACACATTGGTACCAGCGGCGACTCTATATGAAGTGCGTTGGATCAATTGCACTACCAATTTTTAAATGGTATATTCTAAAAATTAATATTAAAATATGTTTTTAATATATTATTACGCTTTAATTTATTACTGTTATTTTTCTAAACCAATTGATTATTATATAATATACCCTCGCAATCGACATCATATAATGAAATCTACCGCAATACAAATAATATCATTATGTAATGTATGGCGTGCAATATACATATCGCACCAAAATTAATTTCTTTTTAATACAGCGTATGTATGAAGAGAAAGAGATAGTCCCCTGGCAGATGAAATAGCGATACTTGTACTGAACTCATAAGGCAGACTCGTGTAGGCTCGTAAGCTGCACTGAGCTTATCATATCTTAGATGTAATTAGTATGTATACCTCTATCTCGCTCTCTAGTTTATTAGCCATTCGTATTGAAAGAGATGAGTACCATGTATACATGACATACAGCCGATTCCGCGCCTAAAATATGTGTCACATATTGACACACAACTTTAGACCTAATTACTTCGTATATTAATACTTGATTGAGACGAAAATTGTATGAATAATACTCCCATACATTTGTCTTTACGACATCTGTTGATAAATCAGTAAAACAATATTGTAAAATAACAATATTACCTATAAAAGAGAACGTCACTAATTCAAATGTGTACATATTGATTTAAATATTATAATAAATTAAAACACATTGTGTGACAGTCAGGTTAGGTTGAAAAGTAACCTTCCTCTTTATTATTATAAAACCATAGCAGCAAAAAAACAATATAAAAATTATAGAAATAAAATAATGATAAATGTTCCACATTTAAATATTTTAACACATCGAATCCAACAATAATAATTTTCCATAGATTACACAACACTCCTTCCTTTAGTCTCATCCAAATATGATTCTTATGTCCTAGCATTTTTATAAACAAGTATTATTAATATTAACTTACATTTCTATATCCAATTTTATTATATTATATTTAAAGTAAAGTCTTATAAACTAGCATTTTTAAACAATCTTATTCCTATTGCACTAATCACATAAATCTATTTGGTTTCTTAATAACTCTCCCATATCTAGAGGTTTTGACAATTTCATGATTTTCATCATTGTTGATAGTTGGAAATGAAACATACTTTGTATCATTATTATTATCGTTTATATTGACATTAATAGTATCTTTACTACCTTCCCTATCCACCTTTTTTCTTAAGAAAAAATGGTTTCTTCTAAAAAGACATCCATTATTATGTTTAACTATATAAGATCTAGGGGACTGATGTTTTTTAACTATGACTGCATCTTCCCAAATGTCTTTAATTGTATTTTTCATTAATACTTTTTCTCCCGGCTCAAATTCAACTATTTTCCTATTCCTTGTTATATTATAGTGATCCTCAGTGTTCTTTTTAATCTTGTCAAAATCTTTTTTAACTATTTCAAATTCGATAACTTTTGGTTTTAAGATCTCTTTCGACATAGGTAGAGTGCTCCTCAAGATTCGACTCATAAGGAGTTGACTAGGGGAATACTCTAAATTGGCTAGTGGAGTTGTTCTATATTCCAGCAATGCTTTATTAAGATCCCCATTCTCAAAATGAACCTTTTTTAATATATTTTTGGCAATACCAACACCTTTTTCTGAAAGGCCGTTGGATCTGGGGTAATGAGGACTTTCCTCTCATTCCTCTGAAAATTTCTTAAATTCTAAACTGTTAAATGGGTTATTATCACATCTTATTTCTAAAGGAATACCATGATTACTAAATACACATTTTAGTTTTTTAATTATTTCACTGGAGGATTTAGTTTTTATGTAAATTATATCTAAAAATTTTGAATAATAATCCTCAATTATTAAATAATTTTTTCCTTGATATTCTCCTATGTCCATTGCTATACATTGAAAAGGTAACAATGGTGTTGGAGTTTGTATCAAAGAATCTTTTATATTATTATTTTGAAATGTTTGACACGTTTTACAGGTTTGAATAAATTTTTCGATGTCACTTGACATACCAGGCCAGTATAATGTAGACCTTGCTCTGGTTTTAGTTTTCCCAATTCCCAGATGTGCATCTCCATGCAATATTTTTAACATCATATTTTTTAAATTAAATTTAATGATTTTATCAGAGAAAAATAGAATTCCTTCTTTATCATGAACTAGTGAACACCCGGCAAACTTCGTATTGCCTGTATAATTAAAAATCGTCCTCCATAACCACCCGTCGCTTCAGACTCTTCAATACCTCCCATCCCTTCAGTACTTCCCGTCCCTTCAGTACCTCCCGTCCCTTCAGTACCTCCCGTCCCTTCAGTACCTCCCGTCCCTTCAGTACCTCCCGTCCCTTCAGTACCTCCCGTCCCTTCAGTACCTCCCGTCCCTTCAGTACCTCCCGTCCCTTCAGTACCTCCCGTCCCTTCAGTACCTCCCGTCCCTTCAGTACCTCCCGTCCCTTCAGTACCTCCCGTCCCTTCAGTACCTCCCGTCCCTTCAGTACCTCCCGTCCCTTCAGTACCTCCCGTCCCTTCAGTACCTCCCGTCCCTTCAGTACCTCCCGTCCCTTCAGTACCTCCCGTCCCTTCAGTACCTCCCGTCCCTTCAGTACCTCCCGTCCCTTCAGTACCTCCCGTCCCTTCAGTACCTCCCGTCCCTTCAGTACCTCCCGTCCCTTCAGTACCTCCCGTCCCTTCAGTACCTCCCGTCCCTTCAGTACCTCCCGTCCCTTCAGTACCTCCCGTCCCTTCAGTACCTCCCGTCCCTTCAGTACCTCCCGTCCCTTCAGTACCTCCCGTCCCTTCAGTACCTCCCGTCCCTTCAGTACCTCCCGTACCTTCAGTACCTCCCGTCCCTTCAGTACCTCCCGTCCCTTCAGTACCTCCCGTCCCTTCAGTTACTCCCGTCCCTTCAGTTACTCCCGTCCCTTCAGTTACTCCCGTCCCTTCAGTTACTCCCGTCCCTTCAGTTACTCCCGTCCCTTCAGTAGGTCCCGGTCATACGATCGACAATTCACCAAAGTTTAATTGCGATCGGATGAACGGTTCCCAGGATACTCCACCTTCATAGGAAAAATGACCTAAAACTCGATGAAGAAGAAGAAGAAGAAAATATTTTAAATTCAGAAATCATCCCGGGCATACGTTCGAAAATTCACCAAAGTTTAATTGCAATCGGATGAACTGTTCCCAGGATAGTCCACCTTCATAGGTAAAATGACCTAAAACTCGATGAAGAAGAAGAAGAAGTTAAATTTTTTTGATCCAGAAACCATCCCTGGTATACTCTCGACAAGTTTCATCGCAATCGGATGAGCGGTTTAGGAGCGCATTCAACACATATATAGATACATACATAGATACATACAAACATCCAAATTTATAATATAGATATCATCTTTAATCTTAAAATATTTTTGAATATTATTGTTATTATTATTTTTTACATTTTTGGGCCAACCTTCTTTTAAAAAAGTTATAATTTCCGATAATGTACTATCTTTCGCAGTTGAATCTTGAATTAATTTAATTATTGCTTTATTAATTGGCAAATAATCGTTTAGTGAAAGCGAATGCACTATGTCTGACATATTTAATTCTTGATAGTCATCTTGTAATGAACAATCTCTAGATAATAAATCCGCAATGTAATTTTCCGACCCTCGTAAATATTTTACATCTAAGTCTTTTTTTAATAATTTCAACTGTAATCTTTGTAGTCTGTTAGTATTTTTATGAATATCCTTATTAACTATAGTAATTAGTGGTTTGTGATCAGTATTAATTGTTACTTTATGGCCATAAATATATTGATGAAATTTGTTTACACTAAAAACAATCGCTAGCATTTCTTTTTCCACCATGGAATAATTCTGCTCTGCAGATGTTAAGCTTCTTGAAGCAAATGCAATCGGTTGATTTTCCTGCATTAAACAACAACCTAATCCGTTTTTACTTGAATCGCATTGAATTACTATTTCCTTATTAATATCAAAAATCTTTAATGTCGGAGCTGATACAAGTTTACATTTTAAATTTTTAAAGGCAGTTTGTTGGTCTATGTTCCATTACCATTGACAACCCTTCTTTAACAATTTTCTTAAATTTGTTGTTTCTCCAGAGAGAGATGGAATGAATTTATTTAAAAAATTTACCATTCCGAGGAATCTTTGCAATTGTTTAACATTTTTAGGCTCATTAATTGCATTTATTGCCTAAATTTTGTTTGGATCAGGTTTGACACCGTCCTCTGTAAAAATCATACCAAAAAATTTTACTTCGTTTTGTTTGTATTGAAGTTTGTCGGCATTGAATTTAACATTATTTATTTTAGCTCTTTCCATAACCTTGTTAATAATTTTATCATGTTCTTCATCATTATTTGCTGCAAATATTATGTCATCAAAGTACACTGACACTCCGTCAATGTCTCCAAATATTCTGGTATTTTCTCTTTGGAAAATTTCAGGGATGCTAGAAAGACCAAAAGGTACACGGTTGAACTTATATCTTCCAAAGGGGGTGTTAAATGTACAAAGATATGAAGACTCTTCATCCAATTCTATCTGATGGAACCCATCTGTCATATCAATTACTGTGAAAATTTTCTTTCCTGTTAAGTTTGTCATTAATTCTTCTTGTGTTGGAATCATATAGTGCTCTCGTTTTATAAATTTATTGAGTGGTATTGGATTAATACAAATTCTCAAGGATTTATTAGGTTTTTCAATTATTACTATGTCATGAACCCAATCTGTAGGAATATTCACCTTGGATATTATACCATTAGAATCTAATTGATTAAGTTTTTCCTTCAATCTACTATTTAGTACCAAGGGTAATCTACGAACAGGTTTAACTACAGGAACAAAGTTTTCTCTTAACTGAATTTTGTATTTAAATGGCAATTTTCCCAATCCAGTAAAAATATCTACATTTGTATTTATGAATTTTCGTTGTTCATTATTAATATTTTTCTCTATTAATTGAACTTTTTTAATTAAATTTAATGTAATACAAGTATTTAACCCTAAAATGGGGCACGAGGTCACGTCAGCCACAACAAATTCTATTTCATGATTACTTGAATCTATTTCATTAAAACAGTTTAGCTTTACATACCCTTTTGTTATTATTTTATGACCGCCATACGATACGACCGTTATGTTTTTCTTTGAACTAATTAGATTAGTACTAAATTTTAACTTTTTATAAATATACATTGGTAAAACATTAATATCTGCGCCTGTGTCAATTTTAAAATTTATACATACATTATTTATACAAAGTTTACATACCCAAGACCTTTTTAATTCATTAAGATTATTTACAGAGTCTATTTGCAAGAAATTAACCTCATCATCCTCATTCTCCATCTCCATTTTATTCACATTTTTCTTATTAAGACATCCGTAACTGAAGTGGTTTAATTTTTTGCAAATGTTACATTTTTTTCCATAAGCAGGACACTTCCCATAACAGTGCATTGTACCGCATTTTTTACATTTAAATTTTCTTCCTTGTTTGACTTCTTGGGTTTTTAAATATTTGTTTGTTGCATAAACTTCGTTTTGTTCTTGTTTTACGAGCTTGTCCGTACTACATTCTGATTCTTCTTGGATATATAGTCGTTCTTCCATCATCTCCAGGGTATCATTTGGATTTTTTAATAGCTGTGTAATCATATTTTTATCGGAAATACCCATAACAATTTTATCCTTAACAATCCTTTCTTCGTAGCTGCAACTGCATTTGCTGCATTGAAATTCACACATTTTTACTTGCTTCTTTATTTCCGTAACAAAATCTTTATACGTTTGTCCCTGTTTTTTCACAATATTATTTAATTTGAATGTTTCTAATGAAACATTTGCCTTGGGACGGCAATATTTTTCAAACGCGTCCACCACGTGTTCTAAATTGTCTTTGAACTTTGTTTCTAGGTTATTGTATATGTCCAATCCTTTATCATCTACTGCATTTAATAATATTGCAATTTTTAACTCCTCTTCCTTTAATTTTTCTTTACCAGACGCCTTCATATATATATAAAATCTTTGTTTCCAAAGCGGCCATTTTTCTGCCCGGTCATCTGAGCCGAATTGGAATGTTTTTATATTTATCTGCTCCATTAAGTTCATAATTATGACACCGTATAATAATTAATATTATCACTTTTTTTCCTTTTTTATATATTTAACACTGTTAACACACCTGACACCATGATTTAAATATTATAATAAATTAAAACACATTGTGTGACAGTCAGTTTAGGTTGAAAAGTAACCTTCCTCTTTATTATTTTAAAACCATAGCAGCAAAAAACAATATAAAAATTATAGAAATAAAACAATGATAAATGTTCCACATTTAAATATTTTAACACATCGAATCCAACAATAATAATTTTCCATAGATCACACAACACATATCCTTGTTTGAACTTGATTTTTACCAATCGTCAATATCGGGCACAGTTTTTATTTTGAATTAAAAAATTATTTGAAAACAAATACTGTGACTTTAATACATTTGTTTAAATATCCTATATTGTATTTATGGTTTAAATACCTATTAATTTATTATTAATTCAGGAAAAAATTGCACTACCAAAAATGATCAAAAATACCATAGACCAGTCGCCACTGATTGGTACAAGTAGGTAAACCAGCCAAAAAATAAAATACATTTCTGGCGCACTTCAGGGATGAGATCTGTGTGAGAACACTTTCACTTCGTGCATAAAGACTGTTGCTTTCATTGTTTACAAAAAACTAACTTCTCAACAGATGGCGTTACTAATAGGTTTCGTCGTTACTTCATAGATGGCAATAGTAAAAATGTCCCATTTTCTCATTCTTAAATTATATAGAACTCGTAAAATTAAATTGACAAGGGAACCCAATAAGAAGGAATAATTGGTGAACGTTAAATAAAGTGATCACGCAAACCAGCAGATGATATATGCTTTAAGTTCCTGGTTATTCTATAACATTCCAACTTCGTGAGATGTTTAAAATTTGTCAAAAAAAATAGGAACAATACGAAATGAATAAATTTAATGGATATTAAGTAAAACCTTTTTTTTTTTAATTTTGTCAAATTTCACTTTAAAGTTTATATCTATTTGATTTCCAGTGAAGTATTTCAAAGTACATATGTCATATTTTAATATGATTTGTCTATTCGCATAGATATAATAACTATTATATAACACGACCACCCGAAAACTGAATTTCTATCATTTACGATCAAAGTTTCCCCGCAATCAAATCATTATTGTGATAATTAATTAAATACAGGAAAATAGTAGCTTATCTGTCGTCATAAAAATATTATATATGGAGCTATTTTGATAGACATACTCGTAATATGCTGGTTACAACTGAAACACAGATCATTATATTCTAACGCAGAAAATGCACCAGTGATATTTCTACGCCAACAAATTAAATTGATTTCAATTTTAAAATTTCTTTTCCCTCCGGATTTGCTGGAAGATTTATATTCATGTACTACGAAAGATATTTTGTATGATACATACATACCATCACGCCATGTCCCTCACGGGGTAGGCAGAGAGAACCGAACGCCACATTTTTCTACCTTGACACACATTCATCGCCTCATCAACATTCATACATCGTCTTATACATGTTCATCTGTTGTTCATGCTTCTTACATTTCCATCTTTCAAAATATCGTTTACATGGTCGTGCCATCCTTTTCTTGGGCGCCCGCGACCTCTTATTCCGTTCCTGTCAGCTTTGTATATTTTCTTCGTCAGGCGTTCTTCGTTCATTCTCCCCAAGTGGCCAAACCATCTCAATGTGTTAACTTTCATTCTGTTAATTACATCTTTCTTTATCTTACATTTTTTCATTGTATCTCCATTCCGAACTCTATCATACATCGTTCTGTTACAAATTCTTCTTTTATGAACCTTAAATATATTAAATAAAAGGGCTTAGAAAAATCAAGAACAAATTGGTTGGTTTCCAAAGAAAAATAAAATTTAATGAATATACATTCATAAAAATATATATTGTAAATAGTGTTCATCTCATATTTGTACCTATATTTATTGCAGTCAATGCTTCAATCTCCTATAGTACAAGCATTAATTTAGGGAATGTAGGAAGATGTATATGTACTTGTTTAACAAGGATATTTGGTCATTTCTTATTTAATAAAAAAAAAAATAAGAAATGACCAAATATCGTAACTCATTATTTTTCCATGTAATTAATGCTGCTTTAATAAAAAATGACCAAAAGTTGTTAATTATCAATTAAAAATCTTTAAGTTTTATACATTTATATAATAAATTTTATCATATTGAGAAAATTCAGGTACGAATCCTGCCAAAACCTATTTCGTTCTCTTAGCACAGAAAATAAAAAAAATCGTTTTAAGACTGACTAAATTTTTAATTACGAGAATATAAAAATATTATTATGTTCACAATTTATTGTTTAATGTTATTTCTTGAACACGTTCACTGAACGGAAGCTTTTGATTTGTGTCAATGATTCACGACCATAGTGAATACCCAACTTTAGAAATGAGATAAAATTTAATTTCACACAGTCCAATAGGTAAGTACTATTGTTAAGATGTTGTGTTTATTATATAAAAATATCCATAATTAAGACAACATGTTGTTATACAAAGAAAATTAATAATTACGTCACATTTCATTCAATACTATCTATCTTGGCAATAAAAAATATATCTCAGTGACTTAATTAGTTCAATAAAAACGTAGGTATACACTGTGAACAGTAGATAAGTATATTGATAGAAGAAATATAAAATTCATAATATATTGTTCTATTTGCATGTTGAAATTTTTGTTCGATAAATCAATTGTAATTGATAAGCCTTGGTTCATGACGTAACAAGAGCTAACATTATAACGAAAATTTGTATTTTGAAAATTGATAATTCCTTATACCTATTCCTTATGTCGGCCTTCGTGGC
This sequence comes from Molanna angustata, assembly GCA_963576475.1. Taxonomy (NCBI): domain Eukaryota; kingdom Metazoa; phylum Arthropoda; class Insecta; order Trichoptera; family Molannidae; genus Molanna; species Molanna angustata. The sequence goes on from OY754965.1 coordinate 4,207,984, forward strand.
TCAGTTGGTTGGGAATCTGACTGCTGATCCAAAGGTCCCGGGTTCGATTCCCGGTGGAGACACAGTTTTTGTGTTTTCAGTCTGGATCTGTGAGGCGATTAATATCGTAAGTCTCCAGAATGTGGCAACTTGTTATCGGGTGCGTGTTAAAGTAATATTTGACATAGTACCTGTTAGTTGCCCGAGAAGCAATATAAATAAATAAATAAATATTTATGGTTATTAAATAATTTCCAATAATTCGAATAGTAGGTAATGTGCACTCAAGTAATAAAGACACATAGCAATAGGTACCTATAATATTTTGATATAATATAAAACATGTACGGGAAAATGTTTTTTTTAAAGATGGAAACAACCATCAGGAATAGAGGGCGACGAAGAATATTGTATATGTATATTATTCAAGACAATTCACTTCGTTTGAACCACGAATGAGGTATTTGTTACAGTCAGTATATATCAAGAACAATATCCTATTTCTGATTAATGTATGCACTTGAATCGCATTCATATAAAATTACCGTCTAAATGAAAGTTATATTTCAGATGTACTAACACGATGATGAAATTTTAAGCTATATATGTGGCATTTTCTGCTTGCACCTTGTCCGTCCGAATGCTAAGATTGTCAGGAGGTCAAGCCTATGCTGCATTTGGAAAGATGTATTTTATCCTAAAATCCCCAAAATTTAGAAGTAATTTAAAGAAATCAATAGTATGCACAAGCTCATGGTGACACAGAGGGCAATGGAGAGAAGGACGTTGAACATCTCTTTAAGAGATAGAAAAACTAATAGGTGGATAAATGGAATTGGGCAGGACACGCTGCCAGATATACAGATGGTAGGTAGACCCAGAGAGTCTTGGAGTGACGTCCGAGACAGGGAAAAAGAAGTGTGGGACGTCCTCAGACACGGTGGTCGGACTACGTCAAAGCAGTGGCAAGGAGCAATTGGAAGCAGTGTTCCCAGGAAAGGGAGGAGTGGAAGTTCAACTCTGGATGAAAACAGGCTGTCAGAACGACGTGGATTCAAATGGAGGAGGTCTTCGTTCAGGAGTGGACGGAAATAGGCTGAAGAAGAAGAATATCTAAATCATGACAAGACGAGACTCAATGACCATTATGTGTAAAGTGTAAATTTTGACAGTAAATGTATTTATTCGTCATCATTTAATCATTTAGGGCATATATTGCCCTTTACAAGCATACATAAAAAAACACATATTATCGAAAACAAAATCATAGAAAAGAATACAATAATAAACTTACGCCAAAAAAGGAAAAATTAATCAACATAATAAACATAATTGAATTAAAATCTTCATTCATTTCCAATAAATTGTATACATATTGATATGCAAACCAGAAAATTACACATTTTATTGGAGGGTATGTTTTTGTGAATGTTTCAATAAAGTGTCCTTATAGTGCTTAATACATAGAATGCTAGAACACATCAGTCAGATAACCATAATCATTGCCCAACCGATGAATTCTATTCATTGGTAAGTTATGCATATAATAAGTATTGATTTTTCTGTTTATAATTCAAAAACCTTAAGAATTTGTACTAACGTTACTGTTATATCTCTAATAAAATAATATATAATGTTTTATAACCACCCGTAAAGTAGTGTCCTTATGTTACGACTTTCGCTGTTAGAACTTGAACACTAAATAGCTCTTAAGATAATATATGAATCAAAGATCCTTACAGCATCATTTCATTGTTCTCCCTATCAGATGGCGATATATCTTCGACGATAAGATTACACTGGAGGTAGGTACCTATGTGGAACGTTTCGCGTACACCTAACCCGTCGTCGGCTGAAGTCTGCTCGGACAACGTGGGCAATACTCGGCCGATCGAACCAAACATTAGGCTTGTATATTTTTTTTTGTTTGCAGAAAACAATAAAAAATGTACTTAATACAAAAATAATATCTGCGAAGGAAAAGTTAAATCCTTGACCCCCAAATAAGAAAAAAAATATTTTTAAAAATGGTTGTGTCATACTTTCGTAACGATACGATTTATTATTTTGCCATGCCCCAAATATGTCATTATGAAATGGGAATGAATCAATAACCATAGAAAAAAACTAATTGAAAGCTGACATAAAAATGACGTCATTATTCGGGATGAATTTGAATCTCGTGTTATATGCGGATTTCTTTTTATTTCCAACATTTTAATGATTAAAACAAGAATATATATGATCCCACTAACTAAATAAGGTTATTGGTGGGTAACTATGGCATAATTATATAATAATCTAATCTTAACTGTCTAACAATGGAAAAATAAAAAAAACATTATATTACATACAAAACAATAAAAAAATATTATGATAACAGAACAGAGCAAAATTAGTATCAAAAGCAAAAAAATACTACAAAAAAAGAAAAAATAGCAACATCTAAATATTTAGTTAAATAAATAAAATTGAAACATAAAAAAGAAGGAAAAAACATTATTCGCTAAAAATGAGCTTTTGGCATGTTAATTTGATCTCATTGTACGAATTTAATTCAACAAAGTCTGAGGGTTCGCTATTAAAAATTGTTGGTGTTGAATATTGCAGTGTTCTTTCACAGTAATAATTATTGAGTCTTGGTATACTATATTTTCCAGAAGTAATTTGTCTGTTGTTATATTATTTACATTTTCATTATAAAAATTATTAATTAAAACATTTAATAAAATTTTGATTTCCATTTATTCAATAGCCATAATCGATTTCAAATATTTTGTTTCACATTTGTGAAACTATTTACCTACCTACTTACCTTGCTATCAAAGTTTTGATAAAATTGTCTGTCTTAAAACAGGAATAACTCCTAGTTAGATAGACAAAGATTTATTGAGGAACTAAAAAACATGGTACTTCCCAGCATCTATTTTATTTTATTTTATACATTATACATGTTCAACAACTATAAGTTCCTGTAAATGTTACGAAACCCTATACACATATATATATTTCTACTCGCCGGAAAATTGTGCATTCGAAGGTGCTAAAAGTTTGAGAAAATCTGTGAAAATAATAAAGTTTTTATATGTGAGAGTGAAAAGTGAACGAAAATCTTAGGAAAACTCAAAGTTGCTACCTTATTAGTGAACACTCAGAGTTAAAATCACTTCTACGTGATAGAGACTCACTTCCCACAAAAAAAACCTCGCGGTGGCCATATTGTGAACCTAATATTTTCCGAGAAAAACTCAATTTTCTGTCGTGAAAATTTTCCAAACTTTTCCAATTAAAATCTTAAATATACAGTTTCATTCCTCTCATATACTGCAGTATTCAATAGTTATTAGATTATTTAAAAAATATATGGTTGTGGAAATATACCGAGTTTTATCCGGAAAAAAATATCTTCCTTAAACGCTGAATATAATAATATTTTTCCTGGACATTCATATATACCATCTGAAAGAGCAGAAAAAAACACACAAAAAAGTTCGCGAGGGCAATAGTGTACTATAAACACAAAAAGTGCTACATCCATAAATAACATTTTCCCATACTAATATTATACAAAAGTATATTGAAGTACCCGCATATCGATTGTCTCATAAACTCCGTTCTAACAAGCATTTTTGTTTTAATTTTGTTTTTTCGTTCTACATCTAAATGACTATCTTACATACATAATTTGATATATACTATAACAGTATCCACCGCACCATGCCAGGTCCAGGAGAGAAGGTTCCGTGTACCAGATGTGCTCATTCAATTAGCCCGAAAAAGCAACTTCGGTGCAGTAGGTGCGAGCTATATTTTCATTATACCTGCGTTGGCACCACCGAATCTAATTACAAAAAAATGTCCGTAATGACAAAGGCCTCTTATAAATGCATGTCTTGTAAGAATTCAGATCCAAGATCAATTTCCACATCTTCACCTACAACTGCGAGTGTTGGAGCTTCCGGTAGCCCTGCTGTTGTCCTGCCAACTGATCCGACAAATACTGACATAATGCTACTTCTAGCATCTTTGAGGGCAGATTTTGGTGGGATTCTAAAGCAGTTCGAGGATCTTAAAGCCAGTGTTGAGTCCAGTAAGGCGGTAATGGACACGCTGGTTGAAAGGTCTAGGGCTGTCGAGTCAAAGCTCAACCTAATCGATGAGATGGAGAGAAGATTTGACGTGAGTGAGGCGAGAATGGATATGCTTGAGACTAGACTGGAGGACCTCTACAAAAACGGCGGAGTGCAGCGTGAAGAGACTCTGGAGCGTGAGGTCGTGGAATTGAGGACGCGAATCGATGTGCTTACGGATGAAAGCAATGAAAAGGAACAGTATCAGAGAATAAATAATTTGGAAATATCGGGAGTGCCGCAAACTAATGATGAATCTCTTGTAAATATTGTTCAAGACATGGCAAGTAAACTTAGTGTCACTATGAATCCCCACGACATTATTTTCTGCCGGAGGGTCACACCTTGGAATACAGATGGTGTCAAGGGCAACAAAATTATTGCGAAGTTTACTAATAGAGATATGGTCGACAATTTCATTTCAGCTGTCAAAAAGAAAACCAACGGCCTTCTGACTAAAGATTTGGGATTTGGTGGGAGAGAATCTAATACTCGTATTTTCCTAAACTACCATCTGACCGTCAATAATAAGCGACTTCTGAAGCGAGCAAAGGAACTAGCTAAATCAAGAGAATACCAGTATTGCTGGGTTAAACGATGCAACATATATGTAAGAAAAAATTCAAAATCCCCCGCTATTCTAATTAAGCGTGCTTCCGATCTTGGAAAGTTATCGTGACTTCTTTTTGCCTTCCCCATTGCTGACTCCAGGAAGATGCCCTCATTAATTGTTGTATCATATCCTTTTTGTTTTGTATTACTTGTTTTTTCTCATTTACCTCTATTTATGAATCTTTGTTTTCACCTTATCCACTTTATTAACTATACTTGTTTTTATGATGCTTGTTTTCCCACTCACACATATATCCTTTACACGTATGCGCGCGTACTTGGACCCTGTCGTGGAGTTTTGATTTCTTCTATTATATCAACCTTACTATGAATCTTACAATATACTATCAGAATGTTAGAGGTCTCAGAACGAAAACACATGTATTCAAGAGCAACGTACTGAATAATAATTACGACATAGTTTGTCTCACAGAGACTTGGTTAAATAAAAACTTTTATGATTATGAACTTTTTGACCATAGGTATAACGTTTTTCGTAGAGACCGCGATTATGATGCAACAGGTCAAAGGCTTGGTGGAGGTGTGCTTATTGCAGTGAAGTCTAGCTTGTCAGCAAGGCTTAATACTGATTTGTCTTGTTGTAGCGAGGATATTTGGGTAACTATTCAACATCCGAACCAAAAGGTGCGTATAAACCTTTGCTGTGTTTACTTGCCGCAAGGTGAAAATTATAGAAGTCAACTTAACACTTTTTTAGAAAACACTTCTAAAGAAATCATTAACTACTCCGAAGACTCATTTGTGATAACAGGTGATTTTAATTTATCCAATATAACATGGATATACAACAATGAATTTAATTATTTTTCACCTTCGTATTTCAGTGACTGTGTCGGTTCTCTCATTGCGGATTTCATTTCTTATAGTGATTTAAAACAGTACAATGGCATCACAAATATAAACGGTAGAATATTGGACCTTGTGTTGTCGAATACTATTTGTAGTGTTTCTGAGAGTACTGATCTACTTATTCACATGGACATTCATCACAAGCCCCTATTAATAACTTTATCCGTAGATAGTGAAATTTTTATTAAAAACTGTCCTAGATTAGTAAAACTCTTTCATAAGGCAGATTATGCACCTATTAAACAGTTTTTGTCTGGCATTGATTGGAATTCTTTGTTTAGTAGCGATATTGAACAATCCACGAACGATTTCCACAGAATTCTAAACGAATGCATTTCTAAATTTATACCAACCAGGCTTATCCAAAGTATTAATAAATTTCCATCATGGTATACTAAACCTCTTATTAATGTCATCAAAGAAAAACTTAAGGCACATAAGAAGTGGAAAAAAACAGGTTCTCCAGTTTATTACGACGAATTTTCTTTACTACGCTCTAGACAAAAGATCCTCCAAGCTGAATGTTTCGAAAACTATGTCAGTCAAATAGAAATTTCTATCGCCTCTAACCCAAAACGACTGCACACTTACATAAAATCAAATAAACCACACTCTGCATACCCTCGTGACATGTTCTATAACAATTTAACAACTAGTGATATCAATATTATATGTAATCTCTTTAGTGATTTCTTTCAATCGGCGTTTACGGTCAATACACCCGATATGCCTGACGTTGTTTGCTCAGGTGAGGTGGATATAAGTGGTGTGACGTTCTCGGAACCAGATGTTTTGAAGAGATTGAAGAGCCTAGATTTGAGTAAGGGCCCGGGTCCAGATGGCATACCACCTTTATTCATAAGAAACTGTGCTTCTGAACTGGCAAGTCCTTTATCGTATCTTTTCAATTTATCCTTCCACACAGGCGTTTTTCCGTCGTATTGGAAGAGATCTTATGTTACGCCTATTTATAAGGCCGGCGATAAACATGATATAAAAAACTATAGACCAATTTCTAAGCTCTCTATATTTAGTAAACTTATGGAAAGAATTGTGGTTGAGCAAATAACACCTTTAATTAAGCGATTCATTATACCAAATCAACATGGATTTTTCCCTGGGAGATCAGTGGAAACTAACATGTTAGAATATACAGAATATATACTGTCGTCCATGAAAGCAGGTGGGCGTGTTGACGCAATCTATACAGACTTTTCGAAAGCTTTCGATAAGATTAATCATGATATATTAATACACAAACTTGAAGTTTATGGTATACATGGAAATTTACTAAGATGGTTAACCTCATACATCAAACACAGGCTACAAGCAGTGACAATAAATAATTTTAGGTCAGAATTTAGGACGTGCAGTTCAGGGGTGCCTCAGGGCTCTCATTTGGGTCCTATTCTCTTTATATTATATATAAACGATATCTCAAATTGTTTTTCCTCTTCTAATTTTATAGTATATGCGGATGATATTAAATTTTTTAAAAAAATATGTACACAAAATGATTCACTAGCTTTACAATCCGACCTAAACCGCTTATATGAATATTGCTCCAAAAACAGTTTGTTTTTGAATACTGATAAATGCAACATTATCACTTTTACTCGTTCTAAGTATGTTGTTCTGGAAAACTACTCTATCAATAATAAAACGCTTGGCAGAAAGCATGAAATAAGAGACCTTGGAGTGTTACTCGATTCAAAAATGACTTTCAAAAGTCACGTAGATAAAATTATGGAAAAAGCATACAAACAATTGAACTTTATCATAAGAGTATCTAAACCTTTTAAGTCATCAAAAACTATTAAGATTTTGTATTACGCCTATGTCCGTAGCTGTTTAGAATACGCATCTGTTGTGTGGAACCCACGATACATAACTTATATAGATAGGATAGAGAAGCTACAAAATAAACTTCTCAAACATTTAGATTTTCGAGAAAGACAGGCATTCAACAGCTCAACCCAATCCGCTAAATATCATGGACTAATTTCTTTAGAGAACCGACGCACACTGACCGACATGATGTTCTTATATAAGATTACAAACAATATTGCAGATTCGAGCCTCTTGTTGAGTAAACTGGCCGTACATGTACCAATAAGGCTTACAAGAACTGCCCATACCTTCAGACCTCCCGGCTGCGATACCAACTATGCTCAGAACTCTTTTATACACAGATCATGTAATACATTTAACGGTTTCAACGACATTGATTTGTTTCATAATACGTTTTTAAATTTTAGGACTTCCATTACAAACTCTTTACTTCGAGCGTCATCGTAGTGCGTGCGCCCCCCCCCCCCTTACTGTCCTCATTTTCCTTTTCCCATTAATCAAGCATAACTCATTCAATTTTTTCTTTTACACTTTTAGTTTCAGTTCTTATGATTTATCTTTTTTAATGTACATGAGCTAATAGTAATATTATGTAAACTTTGCTGGCTAATTTTTTGGTTATATGTGTATAAGATTTTTGTTTTGTATTGCTGTATGTTTACCGAAATATATAAAATAAAATAAAATAAAAATAAATATTTTACTAAAGAAAAAAAAATTATATTTACCTAACGACAAATAAAAAATTGTTTCAAATCTAAATATGAATATTATAAAAATAATTCATTGTATTTATTGATAAGATACCACTATGGGATAAATAAGTTATATGTAGTAATAAGGCCACTTTCGAAAATGTATACATAATAACAGGTTGGTTATGACATTTCTAATGTAGTATATATTTTTTTCGGACGAGAAGAGAAAATAAAAGTATAAGTTTCATCAGAGATGGAAGTGTCTGTTACAGATATTAACAGTAGGTACAATAAATACAATGAACCTGGATTTTTTTTCTTATTGGACTTAAGGCTATAGTGTGAGCAAATTGTGATATGTAATATAACAAAAAAATAACTAACTTCACAAAGCACTCTTTTCAGGGTGAATTGCTTAATACAAAAAACAAAACTAACATGTCATACGATTAGATAGGACAAGATATAGGATTCGACAATTGATTATGACAAATATCCCTTACTCAAGTATTTTTGGAGAGACAAATCGCCAATAACAGCATCGTCCGAGAACGGCGGCAGTGTATGCAGATGAACGTCCGAGCCATTCGGCCGAGTAGTTCTGACCCGACATCGGCCGATGGATCGGTTGCAGTGGACGCGTACCGTAAAAGTATACAAGACCTCTGCAGAATGCGGCAGTGTAAAGGAAGCGGGTACGACGTGACGTGAGCAACAGTTATTCTAGGAAACACTGTGTCGCATCAAAGGAATTTATAATTGTTTTTGTTTCACAAAGAACACAGTCGGGAACAGAGTGGACACTGAAAATTCCTACAGAATCAACAATGGACAAGCTGGTACTCTTATCTTTTGCTTTAATGAGTTGATGAAGTTCATAATGCAAAGTAACAATGTTTTTTCGATTATCCAAGCACATGCCGCTTGAAAAAGACGTATGGACAAGCTGGTATCTTTTCCTTGCAATTTAAGGGAGATTGAACTTATTTGTTGGATCAACTAAACAAAGGAGTTTAAAGTAATTTACCACATTAAAAAACATAATTTGTCGGCCTTCGTGACTCATTTGGTAATGTATCTGACTGCTGATCATGAAATAATATTTTTTTTTTCATAATTTTGAATCTGAAAGCGAGTTCGATTCCCGGTGGAGACGCAGTTTTTAGTTGATTTTCAGTCTAGATCTGTGAGGCGATTGATCTGTCTTCAGAACGTGGCAACTTGTTATTGGTTGCGTGTTAAATAATATTTGGCATAGTACATGTTAGTTGCACGAGAATGATATAAAATAAAACTAAAATAATTGGTGAATGTTTCGTAAGCGCTTAAAGTTATCACGTAAACCAGATGATGGCTGTGTGGTTCTGTATATTTCAAATTTGTCTCTTTAGAGATATTAAGTTTAAAATAAATGTTGATGACCAATTTAAGAATTATATTTTAAGAAGAGCAAAGATACTTACCCTCAACAATTCATCCATGGGTATAATTGATGGCTTTGCTTACCTGTAATGAGAAAATAAAATTATATAATGACAATTCCGTATCTTTACATATTGAATATAATATGTATGATATTTTCTTTAAAAAAACTGGCATTTGTGCAAAAACTAATGATTTTTTACCTGCACTTAACTCTTAGTAAAATGCTCAAGTGCCTTGATTACATATTGTAGGGGTTACGGAGGGGCGTCATATTATACTGATCGTTCAAAGGCCTTTGACAAAGTACCTCATAGGATTCTGATAAACTTCGGGGTTATGGAGTCAGAGGCAGCCTTCTGTCCTGGATCTCAAGCTATTTACGTAACCGAATTTTGTATTTAAAAATCTTAGACTGCATCTCGTTTCCCATTAGGGCTACAAGTGGTGTGCCGCAGGGTTCCCACTTAGGACCAACTCTTTTTAACATCTTTATCGGTGGTGAGCAGATATGACTGGAGACAATTTGTTCTGTCCATTGGCGGTTCTCTGATACGACATAGTAAAAAAAAATATGATGTAAAAGTTATCAATTTTAACAGGAAAAAAATATATAAATTCTTTTAACTATAGAATAGATGGTAAGGATCTTGGTACGGTCGAATATATCAGGGACCTTGGTATTAGTAAAGTAGTAGTCTTTCTGTTAACATGCATATTGAAAAAATAGTGGGCTAGAGCGATGAGGACCCTAGGCTTTCTATTGCGTTAAGGAATAGACCTTCGTAGTTTGCAGTCATTTAGAATGCTAAATGTATCTCTAGTGCGACCTCAACTTGAATACAATACTGTGATATGGTCACCCTATTGTGAAATTCATTCCATTGTGATCGAACGAGTGCAGCGCAAGTATTTTGCTTTCTTAACTATAAAATAGGTCGTTCCATTGAAGTTATAGATTATCCCGACTTGATGTGTGGCTTTCGATTGCATTCCTTGGCCGAGCGACGAAGATTATTGGTTGTCTCATTGTTGTATAAGTTAATCAACGGAGAGATATACTGCATCGAGCATGTGAGTGCAATTAATTTAAAACGTTCCGAATAGACGTACAAGACAATCTGTGCTGTTTCATGAGGTAGCATCTTTAACAACCTAATTTAGCTCACCGATGCCGAGATTGCATAGGTTAGGAAATTAATTGTGTATCGATGCAGATATTTTCGGGGATAGCTTGCCGTTTTTCAAAAAAATATGGGTCTTTCCAATATTTTTAGCCACCAACTTTGCAGTTGATCTATTGCCACATTTGTTTATTCCTCCTTATCTTTTTTTGCTATTTTATTGAAGTTTAAACAATTAATACATTTGTTTCTTTGTGAGAACAATTCTATACTGTTTGTTTATACGATGTCTAATTTTTTCCTGTTTTTGTTTCTTTATTATTTTTATCTTTGTAATTGTTTTTATTATTGTAAAAAATAAATGGCTTATGCCGTATATTGTATGAATAAATAAATAAAATTATTTACATTATTTGTATTCCCCAAAATGAATGCATTTATATGAAGTCCATTTATAATGTATTATTTAAAAAAAATCATTTTCCAGAACGTGAAAGAATTTCAAAAAATTTGACAGTTGAAATCATGATCATCGTTTATGGAAAAAAAATACAATAATGCAGTCGATTGAGGTCGATTGTCTCATTGTTTGGGCTGTAAGTATGTAGACATACATAGGACATAAAATTTCATGATACGACATACACCTGGAACATGAAAAATCATCATGATAGTTGTTGAGTAATTGATGTGAAAATATACGTTTTCAAATAATGAAATAGAAATTTGAAACAAATTCCACAACATTCGGAAAAATATAAAAAGAAGGTAAAAAAAATAGGAAGTAAATCTGACATTACAAAATAAATAAAAAAAAACACACTGATTTACAATGATTAACAGTAGCGTGTTCATAACGACACTAGATCAAGGTCTATTTAAGTATGAAAAAGATATTATTTCGCAAATGCTCTTCAAAATGTTGAACGTAGAGAGTCAAGAACGAATTGAATTACAAAATTTAATTCATGCATTTGATGATTGTGCAAACTTGTGCGTTCAAATAATTCAATGTTATGTCTACAAACTATTCCTTCAGCTACATGAGAAGTCGTTGATATTTTAAATTTTCGAAAAACTACAAATAATTAATTGACACATTGCATACATACTGTTACACCATCTCTCTTAAGGATAAGCAGAGAGAAACATGCACAATACTCCTCTATTTTAGCACACATTCCTGGCTTACTTTTCATCCATGTATCGTCTCATACATGGTCGTCAATTGTTCAAGCTTCTTATGTTTCCTTCTTTCAAAATATCATTCATAAATATGGTCAGTCCATCCCTTTCTGGGGCGGCCCCCGCTATTCACTCCATCTCTTACACCCATGTATTTTTTTTTTGATCAACCGTTCATCGTTCATACTTTCAATATGTCCAAACTGCCGCAAGGTATTCACTTTCATTTTACTTATAAAGTAACACATTAAAGTAATAGTAATAGTTCACAACAGTTTTCTTTAGAAGCTATAACGTTGTTTGTTTGGGATAAGTTTGGGAAACTTACTGTCTCCCGTTCTCACCACGTGATCCCGCCAGAATCATCTTCGGCTCTTGCACCTGCATCCTCTATCACCTTGTCCAGAACAAAATTAAATATTAAAGGGCTCAAAGTATCTTCCTGTTTAATTCCCGTTATAATTCATTGCGCAGATTCCCATTTACTTCTATTCTTGTTTACCAATCGGTATTGATATTTTCGATTGGCTTGATTTTAGATGGTGGGACAAATTTCTCTATTAGGATATATCTACAACGTCTTTCAGCATGACTCTGTCGAATGCTTTGGTCAAATCTACAAAACATACATATATGCTGGGTTGTTTTATTCGATTGACTCTTCTTTCAATTTTCTCAGCATACATAAATATAGAAACCGCAGTTGAGCGGTTGTTACGAAAGTTTCTGTTGTTGTTCTCTGTTTTCAAATTTCCGATGAAGTAGGTTCCTCAAGATACTGACTTGTGAACAACGCAGCTTAAAAGTAATATTCCTCTTTAATTTTCTGGGTTTATTTTTGACCTTTCTTGAATATCGGTAGGTACTGTAATACTTATTTTCCACTCCTTTGGGATTTCGCAATACTTAAGGATCCTATTAAACATTTTGTGTAGTTCAGCTTTTAATAGAGTACCTGAATATTCGATCATTTAGTTGGTTATATCATCAATATCAGGCGATTATTCAGCTTTTTAAGGGCATTTTCGATAGCTGTTATAGATATCTCTTCTCCTGTGTTTAACTCATTGTTGATCGAAATTAGTTCGTCTCCTATATATACATAGGTCGAAAAATAATGTTCCCATTAATCTAGTGATATTTTGCTAGTCTAGTTATGTTTTATTTATTGGCTTCCTTTCTCTCTTTCTGATTTTTGACATTTTTCCACACGTTTATTTGGACACAGTAATAGTCATGCTTCATATTTTTCCTGAATTTATGCCAATATTCTTCAATCAGTTTGTCAATTTAGGCGTTGACTCTATTTATTACAATTTTGTAATCTTCACATTGCTTAGTGTTTGGGTTACTTCTATATTTTTTAAGAATGAATATGCCCTTGAATCTAGTATATGTTTATCCTCATACATTCCCTAAACTAAGCATAAATGCTTGTACTATATGTGAACGAAATCGGTCATGGCAGGATTCGGACTCGCGACCACTGGATTACTAACCTAACATAACCGCTCTGCCACCACCCATCTACGGTAGCTGTTTCGATTTTCCTTAGCTAAGATCTTAACATCCTCCGAGTACCGTGGTTTGATATTTTGGCAAGGGTGGATATTTGTTTTCCTTTTTCTCATGACTTCCAATGTACTGCAAGTCCTTGTTTTCGTAAGAAATATTATGTTTTACCCTCCGATATGATTTTTTGTGTGACCCAAAAATGACAATTAAACTAAAAGGAAAAATATATCAGACAATTGTCAGACCTGCGCTACTGTATGGCTCCGAATGTTGGACGATGTACAACACCTTCCATAGGCAAATTGAAACCACCGAGATGCGTATGTTAAGATGGTCAGCGGGGGTGTCTCTAAAAGACAAAATAAAAAGTTCATACATTTGCGGAAGCTTAGGAGTGACAGGCATTAACAATAAATTAGACGAAAGACAATTGAGATGGTATGGTCACATATTAAGAAGACCCGATGATCACATTGTGAACCAGGCTATGGCCTTAGACATCCCCCGATCAACGAATAGGGGAAGACCAAAAAATACATGGATGGCGCAAAGGAGTTCACAATTGATGAAACAAGAATTGACATTGGAGGCGGCCCAGAACCGAAGAGTGTACAGCCTGAGGACGAGGAGAGCTGACCCCAACAGTCTTCATCGACGATAAGTTGGTAAGAGGCCAGGAAGAAGAAGAACCGATATGATTGTTTTACCGATTTTCGTGTCTTACTAATTAAACGTCTTTTACCTCAAACACGTAGCGAATTTTTATTGTAGGTACATTACATTGCATGTTATTTGGTCCTGATGCGTTCACAATTTGAACAAAATAATTATTTAAACTCGCAATACAAACGACTTCCCGGAAAACAATTTTAGTATGTACAGATTGCAGAATCAAGTCCATTACATGTATTATACAATTAATCAAATTTATTTCTAACATATCATTGAGATCTCTACAAAAGAGATAATGTACTGTGATACCTAAATATATTCGTATAATATAGCTTTGAGCATTAGCTGTTAACGAAAGCATATCATTGCTTCTCCAGTTCTATTATTATTTATTGAATTAATTTAGGAAGCTCCTAATTGAATTTATTGTTGTGATGAAATAAAATTTAATTTGTATGATCTCTGAGATTGTGATCTTGACATGAAATATGATTACGGTTTTGAAACGATTAATGATTATATTACCTATATCTATATGAAATATTCAACAAATGTGATTTTTAAAATTTCATTTATAATATTTTTTAGTCAACCGTTCATCGTTCATTCTTTCAATATGCCCAAACCATCTCAGGGCATTTTCTTTCATTGTCCTTATAAAATTCTTCTTTATCTTGTTTTCTCTCCTTATACCTATCCTCATAATTTATTACATAATCTTCTTAGTGATCTCATTTCTACAGCATTCATTCTACTTTCATGTATCTTAAGCCACGTCCATGTTTCACTGGCATATGTCAAATTAGGCACTAAAATTGCATTGTGTACGATAAATTTAGATTCCTTTGATATGTTTGGACTCGACATTAGGTACTGGTACAAGTGCTCCGTTTATTCTGTTACAACTATGTTGAAAGTATGAACGATGAACGGTTGACCAAAAAAATATACATGGGTGTAAGAGATGGAGTGAATGGCAGGGGTCGCCCCAGAAAGGGATGGCATGATCATGTGAATGATATTTTTAAAAAAGGAATCACGGAGCTTCAAAAATCGAGGGGCATGTATGAGAGACGATATATGGATGTAAAGGAAGCCAGGAATTCGTGCAAAATAGAGGATTATGGCGCTCGGATCTCTCTGTTAACCCCGTTAGAGACTTGGCGTGATGGTATGTATCTATGTATAGATTTATAACATATTTATATCAATACAAATGGATATACAGTATGTAGGTAAATTGAGAAAATAGTATTTGGAAATAATATTACAAAATAGCATACCTACATGATCATTATAAAAGCAAGATTTTTTTTGTATACTTGTAACAATGAAGAATTTCCTTAAATAAATTAAAAATATATTATGAGCTCAGCATATGAAGGTATATGTCATGTTGACTGATACGGTGGAGTGGAATCAATTACTTTGGGAGGTCATGACTCATAATACATAGGTTGTAGCGCCACAGATGTACATATAATGTATCTATAATGTATAGTGTCCTAAGATTATAAATTTATAGAATGCTGAAATATTCGCGAGACGATTTATAGTAAATGTTTTATGTAAACTAAATTAACCTAACCGAAATTTTGGTACTGATTAATCAAAATAATTGAAATTTTGAAAACTCATTATATTTTATACGTTTGTTGAAAGAAATTATGATAAGGTATTAGTGAAAACGAGTATTTACAGTAAACAGTATGTAAAGAACTGTAATAGAAAAAATAATAACGAATAAATTGGAAAAGTTTCCATAAATAGGGCTGAGCCAGCTAGTTTAAATAAAGAAATTTAGTTCAACCACAAGTTAAACTTTTTTGCAAATTAAAAGTTGTTTCGACATTAAAGTTATTAAAAAAAAGTGTTTACCAAAACTGTCACCTTAAACTATTTCCATTTTATACTAGTGATATTCTTTTGTCATTATAATCTTATTTTTACGTCAATTTTTTCAATATCTCTATAGAGACGAAGTTGGATTATGAATAATGGAGAAGCGAAATTAAGGCTCCTACAGGGCTTACGACCTGTCGTAGGTTGGTTTACGTGATCACTTTATTCGCTTGCGCAACGTTCACCATTTACCTATGCTTTTTATTGAGTTCCCTATCAATACATTTTTTTGAATTTTCTATTTATTTTGTTCATAGATGTTGTTGAACTTGAAAATAAGCTGTTTTCACCTTTGCCATCTATGAAATGACGAAGAAACTTTTTTGTAACGCACTCTGTTGAGAAATTGGTTCGTAAACAATGAAAGCCACAGTTCTAACAAATGAGGTTACAATGCTTTCGCATAGATGTCACCCCTGAACTGCGCCAAAATATTATTTAATTTTTGGTTTGTTTGCGTAAGTCAACGATATCGCTTACTTACTTTCCGTGTCCGGAACACCATCATATTGGTTGGTGCTCCGGTGGTGGAAGGATTGGCCGGCATTCTGCCGTTTCCAGGTACGCCCGATTGCTTTCGATATCGCTGAATGATTCCAATGTTTGTGTGTTTGCAACTATAATATATCTATTATATTATTCAATCTTAAGAATAGCAAAAAAAGTTAAATCAATAAATTTGACGTTTCATTAATATTTAAATGTGTTTTCAAAATTGAACCCAAGGAATTGGAATAAACTATATAAAGTCGCTGAAACTGAATTAACCCATGTAAAAAAATGGCTTGACAGGAACTCTCTGGCACTAAATACAAACAAAACAAAATATATTGCATACAGCATAACCTCCCGAAATAAACCTAGTGACGAACATAAACTAAGAATTCATGATTACTGTACCGAAAACTTAAGTGATCAACCAACATGTAACTGCCCGATCATTGAACGAACAGAGAGCATGAAATATCTAGGAGTTATATTTGATGAAAACTTGAGATGGGACTGCCACATTGACTGCATGACAACTAAAATGAACAGATTAATATGCTTCTTTAAATCAATCAGAAATGTTAATGACCTAAAACATTTGAAAAATATATACTATGCTCGTTGTCATTCAATAATGGAATATGGAATTATTGGATGGGGAAGTGCAACGCCAATATTAATAAAGAAAATAGATATAGCCCAAAAAGCTACAATAAAAGTTATACTTAAGGTACCTATTTGAATGAGATTACATGAAAATTCTTCGAAACACAATTGTTCGAATGCGCAATTGTACGAATAACAATTTTTCGAAAATCAGTTATCAGAATGACAATTGTCCGAAAGCAAATTATTCGAACCAATTAACCGAATTAAATACATTTTTGTCATTATGTTGCCTCCTTTGACATATTTGTTGCCAGTAAAATATATTCGATGAAGACTATTATTACTTGTATTATTGTTGGGTACGTATGCTTGCACATTTTTAATAACTGATGTTTGACAGCGCGGGATAGCCTAGTTTGTACACCAGTTTATGTTTATCTATTATTCACACCAGTTTAGTTATTTTATTTTAATATTATATTTACTTTTTTAAATATATAATGCAACTGGCTCACGCCAGTCGCAATTATAACTACAAACAAACCTAACCAACCTATTTTTACTAAAGTTTTGTAGGTTTAGGTTTCAAAAAATAGGTGTACATCCTAAGATATCTGACAGCGCGGTGCGTCGCCATGTTGTTTATTCCATAGATTTTTATTATACATAATATACTATGTAGATGTAGTACTCCGTGCAAAAAGTGAGTCATTTGTTTTCGATTCATACAAAATTTGCTAACTACGACATCTAGTATATTATAATAAAAATCTATGGTTTATTCCTCTCACAATACTACCAACATGACGTCATAAAAAATCGAACAATTGTAAATACTGATAATTGTGTGTTCGGAAAATTGTTTTTCGAAAAAATGTGATTCGAATAATTGCCATTCGTAAAATTGATTTTCGTAAAATTGAGCATTCGAATAATTGTTTTTCGAATAATTTTCCTGTCACCTTTGAATGAATACTGAAGAGATTTTCACTAAATTCAAAGTTCCAACAATTACAAAAATATATGCAAAAAATCTGCTATTATACAAGCTAAAAAGAGAAGACCAATATACTAGCTCACAACAATTCAATCACACTAGGTTAAGTACAACAAATACCTTAAATATACCATACATTAAAACAACTTTTGGACAACGTAGCGTACGATACTTTTCAACAAAACTCTTCAATAGTTTACCAACAAATATTAAAAACATTAAAAATGCAAAAGAATTTAAAAAACTATCACTAAGATGGGTTTATGAAATAGATGAAAAAATCCTGAAGGAAATAATTCTACCAAATAAAATGTAAAATGCACTAATACAAACAACAAAATAGACAATTGAAAAAAGTGAAAAATAAGTACTTTTGTTGTTTTTTTTTATCTCTACATAAATCAATTTTTTCAAATAATAAATTATTTCTACAATTTTTGTTGTTTGTTAATGACTCATAATGAAATATTGTGTTTGGAAAGAGAGAAAGAAGGATGCATACGCTTGAATGCGTAGCGTATGTATGTACATTTACTTATATTATATGTAAACGTATATATAAATAAACAGCGCAATAGACAACAATATAAAACTAGCTCACCTTAGCACAGGCTATGCCTAGTGAGGGGGCTAGTAACAAAGATACAAACAAAAAGAGATAGCTTTAACTATGTAAGCAATGGTGAAATAATGAAATTATATTTATTGCAATGAAATAACTTATATTTACTTTGTATGAATAAGCTTATATTACCTTTAATTATTTTGTATCTTATATCTACTCTATGTTTTTGGATAGAAATAAATAAAAATAAAATAAATAAACTATTTATGCTGGTTCTAACTGTCTATATTATGTTTTATGTGTATTCCTATGTTCTGTTGGTGTTTTTTTAAATATATAAATAAATAAATAAATTTATTTTGTTCAATTTATTTGTGGATGACATAGTTCAGATCTTCAAAGGTGTTGAAGTCGTGTTATTTGCGGATGACTTGAAAATTTTCAAATCTATTAATAATATTGAAGACTGTTTAACCATTCAAAACAATCTGTCATCTTTAAGCGATTGGTGTAAACGTAATAAACTTATTTTAAATGCTTCAAAATGTCAAGTTATCCGTTTTCATCGAACTAGATCCCAATTTACCTATAATTATACTATTGACAATGTTATTCTTGACAGCGTTACAAACTTGAGGGATTTGGGAGTCACATTATCTGAGGATCTGACCTTTAATTTACATATAGAGGAGGTCGTCGGTAAAGCTATGAGGGTGTTGGGCTTCATCACGAGACTGGCAACTGATCTTAAAAAAACTGAATCATACAGGTTACTATTTGTTTCTCTAGTCAGACCATTATTGGAATATAATTCTGTAATCTGGTCCCCCTACTACAATGTTCACTTAAATCATATTGAAAGGGTCCAGAGAAAATTTTTACGATTTATAAATTATAAAAAGGAGATTCCAATAGAACACATCAATTACTCAGATCTAATGCTAGAATTTAAACTTTTAAATCTTGACGTTAGAAGAAAGGTTTTTGACCTTTCCTTCTTACAAAAAATATTGAACCATGCTATAGACTGTCCTGAACTCCTTAAACTCATCAACTGTAATGTTCCGGCTAAAACTACTAGACAGTGTGTTATGTTTCGTGAGAGCCATTCTCTAAATAATTATGTCTACCAATCCCCAATACCAAGGCTACATAGACTTGGTAACATTGTGGGAAGTCACTCCGATGTTTTTGCCGACGATTTTTCTTCCTTCAAAGCAAAAATTGTAAATTTTCTTTCTTTAAACTCTTGTATTTGAATAAAAATAAGCTTTCAAGCCATTAGTGTATTTAAATAAATAAAATTAATTAATTAACATTTTAACTCATGTAATGTTAATCTAGTAATCGTTGTGTCTGGTTTTTTTTTTTTTGTATTTTTTTATGTATTTTGTTTTTAAATTGTGTATAGTATATTATTATGGATATTATTTATTAATATGTTTGTTATAAATTTGCATTGTTGATATTATTGATATTATTGATATTATTATGTTAGTTTAAATTTACTTTTATTTTATAATTCAAAGTTTTAATCATTATATACTTGTTGTTTTTTTTTATATAGGCTCTCAAGCCGTAAATTTGAAATAAATAAATAAATAAATACATTGGTTGGTACCTACTACGAAAATTGAATGATTTTAGTTTGAGAACACTAAGTAGATACCTACCAACCTACTTGTGATAGATTAGTTTGATATACCTGTCGTAAAATAACCGTGTATAATAGATATATGTCGGATTTATTGTGAAAGCAAAGTAAATCAAATTATAGTCTAAATATTTTGACGTTTGTTTTTCGGATAATTGAATTAACTAACCGTGAAACGTTAAAAAATATGCAGTGGTTCTCAAATATGTATTTATTTATAATATATATTACAAAATAATTCAATTAATTATATTTTTCTTCAGCTTACATTCTTTCCTTGTGTCCTCATTTCTAAACCTGCCATACATCGATGGTTTGGCCACATGGAGAGAACGAATGATGAACGCCTGACGAAGAAAATATACAGTGAGGACAGGAATGGAATGAGAGGTTGGGGACGCCCAAGAAAGGGATGGCATGACCATGGGAACGATATTCTGAAAGGCGGAAATATCAGAATCGTGAAAAACAGACGAACATGTATGAGACGATGCGTGAATGTGGCCGAGGCGAGAAATGCCAGGATAGAAAATGTAGCGTTCATCATTTCTCTCT
This sequence comes from Molanna angustata, assembly GCA_963576475.1. Classification (NCBI taxonomy): domain Eukaryota; kingdom Metazoa; phylum Arthropoda; class Insecta; order Trichoptera; family Molannidae; genus Molanna; species Molanna angustata. The sequence goes on from OY754965.1 coordinate 4,228,813, forward strand.
ACCTACCCCGCAAAAGACATGGCGTGATGGTATGACTGTATGTATGTATGTACAAATTAATAAAATTTTAGATCCACTTGGAAGATTCCTTGTGGGAACAAATTTTGTATAAATAGGTACATTTGGAAATGAAATCTATAGAATTTGTATGTAATAGATCGATATTTTATATTATTTTTGAATTGCTTATCTGAGGTTCTGGGACATCTTCAGACACGGTGGTCGGACAGCATCAAAACAGTGGCAGGAAGCAATTGGAAGTGGGTGTCCAGGAAAGCGAGGAGTGTTAGAAGAAGGGGGAAGCCTATGTTCAACTTTGGAAGCAAACGGGCTGATGAAGAAGAAGAAGATTGCTTCTCTGGCAACTAAAAGGTACTATGTCAAATATTATATTTTAACACGCACCCAATAACAAGTTGCCACATTCTAGAGACCTACGATGTTAATCGTCTCATAATTCCTGACCGAAAACACAATTAAAAACGGGTTCGGTATCCGGTGTCTCTTCTTTCGGGACCTTTAGCTCAGCAGGTAGATATTATCAAACAGACTGAGCAACGAAAGCCGACATATATGTCAAGGTACGAAATAAGGACACTAGAAAATAATGTAAGATGACACATGTAATTAATATAATGAAAGCTAACTCAAGATGGTTTGGCCACTTGGGAAAAACGCATGACGAAGAAAATACACAAAGCTGACAGGAATAGAATAAGACGTCGGTGGCGCCCAAAAAAAAAGGATGGCACGACCACGTGAACGACAATTTGAATGACGGAAATGTAAGAAGCGTGAAGAAAGACGAACTTGTATAAGAAAACGCAGTAATTTTGACGAGGCAATGAATGTGTGTCAAAATAGAAAAATATGGCGACCGATTCTCTATGCCAACTCTCAATAGTATGCCTGTTGACAGTTTTATGGTAAAAAAAAAACCACGATAAGGTAGAATCATCGCTCTCCACTCTAAAATAGTAAAAGTAATAAAAAACGTTAAATGAGTACATAACGATAAAAGTTTGAGAGTTGTAGTTATATCCTATTGACCGAATACCGCATAACGCGGTTTAGGTTAGCGGATGAACATGGAAGGTTATCTTTTAACAAAATGGTTTAAAAATTAGTAAGTAAGTACATTTCTTTTCTAATTAAACCCTTGACATAGTTACAATAGCTCAACAAGGCTGCTTCTAATATTTTAATTATTATATAAACCAGATTATGAAAGACGAATAAGAAATTAAGTGAATGGGATTTAAAATATTATGTGCCTGTACAATTTTATTGTTATAAAAAAATAGTTTGGGCCAGCAGTAACAACAGTTTTATTTATGACCGTGGTTCAAATATTGAACTACGGTGGAACCCAATTTGATGACTTTTCTTATTTAAAAACATGGATCAAGAGTTTATCCGTGATTCAACTCAAATGTCAAATTAAACCGACGACGGGGGTAGTTTAACACTGGCTCAATTTGACATTTCACATTTTTGAAATAGTTATGATCCGTTTAAATATGTAATTTCGATGGCCTTTTTTAAATAAAAGACACGATAAAACACATATAAAGCGAATTATTCCATTAAAATTATTGTTTTAAATTGAATTGAAACAAAAATATCAAATGTCAAAAATTGCAATAACTAGAGTTTGACAGAACTATCACTTGCCGCGCATACTGTTTTATGGTCATGACAACCAACTTAACAAAACTAAATTCGGTGCTGTGAGTTCATCTGAACTGAATGTGGAATGAGACTTTGAACCGGGTTCAATTGAACCGTGATCCAACCTTGATTCAAGGATTTTTTAAATGGATGAGTGATAAGTCTTGATTTAATACTGTGAAAATGACTTATATTTATACCAGAAGACCTAGTATTGAATTTCAAAAAGCTTAATCAATACCAACTGAGTCATAAAAACATTTCTATTATTTCAATCAAACTGTTTGAATTATCCACATCAATACATAGTAGATTATATTATGTAGGTACTAACAAACTTTGTATGAACAATAAGCGTTGCGTTTAAATCCACATTACGACAGAATAGAAAAGTGACATTGGAAAACAAAGCAGTTGTCTAAATACAGATATTATCTCCAATCAAGATAAGCTTGCAGCATCCATCAATCATTCAAACATTTGTCTATATTTTTTTTTCAATTCGCGATCTTTGAGCGAATCTTTACCACGGAGACAACTGGCACCAATGAGTTTTTGATCGACTCACACAAGACTGAGACGAACACAGGAGAAAGTGAACTTTTCAAGCGTTTAAATTTGAAAAAAGAATGTTCAATAAAATATGCGGAAACTTGTGATGGACAGCGGATGAGAAAATATTATGACATGTCCATTTTTTTATTATTCATCGTCTGCAGAAATGAATGACAATTGATTTCAAATATTTGTGTCATATCACTGTGGATTAACGTATATATGTGAAAGAACAAACCAACAATCACACACGTATTTAGACAAATATTAGTGATTAGGTAGGCCTCAGGCCTTAATCCTCAAATTTGTCTATGAAAACGGGTGCCAGTACCGACACATATCAACTTAATTATATGAAATGAAATATCATGAATTATTTATTTGCACAAATTTATATTACAATAATAAAAAAGTAACCATATTAAATAAAATACTTATTTATAACATACTATGTATGTACAATTGTTCCTATTTTGAAAATTACTGTCTCACTAGACGAGTCTGTTCTGAGGTAGTACTTTTTCAATTTCATCTAAGGTTACATGTTATTGAATGCAAAGAATTAACGTAAATAATTGAACATAAACAGAAAATAAAAATAATCATAAAAAATATATAATACGGATATGGTTGGTTGATGTTGATAAAATAGTAGGTAGCCTGTTATATAAGTACATACACAAATAATTTAATAGGTATTTATTGAACAAAAATGAGAAACACACAGTGAAGGGTTTTGTATTTAAACTTAAATAAATTGAATTTAAAGATATAACTTTGTATTAACCACGTTTTTTGGTTGAAACGATGCGACCGGTTTCGGAACTAACCGTTCCCTCATCAGGCTAACTTTCAACTGAAAGTTAGTCTGATGAGGAAACGGTTAGTTCCGAAACCGGTCGCATCGTTTCAAACAAAAAACGTGGTTAATACAAAGTTATATCTTTAAATTTAATTTGTTAAATATGAACCACAAAGTTAACATTCAAACATTTGAAAATATTAAATAAATTGCTTTATAATATTGTTGATAACATTATTCATCATTTCATAATTTTAAATTCAGACAAGGAAATCATACAGTATGTAAAAAATGACGAAATTCGAGTCATCATTTATTTGATTCCAATATCAAATGACACCAAAGTTGACACATACCTACTTATAATTGAATTGTGGTACCGATTTGACTCAAGTTTATCTATGATCATGTATGCATGATATTATTATCAATACACGTCTGACGAAGAAAATGAACAAACAAAAAAAAATGGAAAATTTATGGAAGGATTGTATGACATAATATGTGGAGTAGCAGATCATTGATTGCAAGGAGATAAAATCTGTGGTAATTAGGCAAAACTACAAATGTCAAAAATCCCATTTTTTCAGTAGAGCAATTTGAAAAATTCAACAACTTCAAAAAGGTCTGCCAATCTTAATATAAAACATTATGTTGCAAAAGTTGGCACATAGGATAAAAGATGCGTGCTCTTTTATTCTGTATGCTAAATTTTAAAATATTATGTAAAATGAAATAAATAATTGACTTATGCTACAGTGAGCACCATCCCATAGATGAGCAAAACTACATAAGTCACATTTGTGTACTTTTGCTCATCTCAATATCAGAGTTACTTGAGTAAAAAACATCACTTATGACATTTAGGTATAGAAATTTTTTTAAAAATTACAAACATACATACGTACCGTCAGCCATGTCCATAATGGGATATGCAGAGAGATTTTATATGTGTACCTATATATGAAAATTTAATATAATATGAAATTACACCATTAAAATAATGATTCTTGGTATTTAACCTTGAACAGTTTACCCTTGATTAGAGAAAATTATAGTTCAATGCCTCAGAGGACGTTAACAATGATTTTATGATGATGATTGATGAGGTTGACCCAAGAAAAGAGAGAGTGGACGGCAAAAGAAACGATTGTTTCAAAAAACCATCTATCAATAATACACAACGTCAAAAAATAATTTTAGCTTCAAAGTAATCAGGGCAGAAGAGTGTGCGAGTCACATTTACCGGATTTAACTCATTTTTGATTTTAGACAATAGACGAAATAAAAATAAAATAAAATAAAATAACAACCATGAAGATTTTTCCTATTAATTTATTGTTTCCAAAATAAATTCATAGATTGGAACACAATATTAAACGATAGTTAAAATAAATAGTGAAAGTAAAATTTACACAAGTAAAATTTAAGTAAAATAATTATTTCAACCCTATTTGATAGTTTGTAGAGTTCCACTAATAACCTTTGTTTGGCTAACTAGGAAAAATTCCTCTTTTAAAACAGAAAAAATATTTTATGCTAGCTGGCCCGGCGAACTTCGTACCGCCTAACAACAGTCAATGAATGTCATGTAACTTTTAGCAAAAATAATTGGTTTATGATTTTATTAACGCAATAAAATGAAGAAAAAAATAAGCTCAATAATTTATTAGGATATAAAATAAACAAAATAAAAATTCAATTACACTTTCACGCTCGCATTGCGGTGTGTTTAAATTTCTGTATAATTTATTTACGTGAATTTTTCCGATGTTTTTTAGTTATACTGCTATTTGGGGCGGAGACGAATCCAACAAATAAGATCATTACAATTGGTTCAGAAGTTCTTGAATTAAAAATGTGTAACTGAACCTTAGTTTAATTTATATAGATTTGTTTTCTTCCGTTTCCTGATTACCGATAACATTAATAATTCAATTTTTTATTCCTCATTTATTTTACGAATATATTAATGGCGATACGTCATAATCACGCCGTAAGTCATTTACACTAAATACACTATATTGATTTATCTAAGAATACCTAGCCACGCATCTACTTAGCTAACCGTGGGATAAATTGATACGAGAAAAATAATAACGAATAGAAAACAGACAGATGATAATAATTTCCCCATATTAAACATCCATTTTGTATAAATAAATAATTAATGAACGTATTTATGTTCAATTCTAAGAATAAATATTATAAATCAACCGAACTGAGTTCATCAAATTGTTCGATAGCTAATTATGATTTATTGTAGCACGTTAGAATTATTTAATTATTGCTAGCGAACAAAAAATTCCTTTGTTTTTTTTTGTTCTTCAATAATTTTTACCAGTAGGTAGAGAGTAATTAAGTCACAATTTTCAAATCTTTTTTACTCGTCACTACCCCAAGAGGATATAGTGGTCAGTTATGAATTCGCGATTTTTAAGGTTATATTTTTAATGCAGATTTTCAACAAGTATCAAGCTGAGATAGTACCTACTCGGAAAGTTTCATCACAATGTATGTACGGCGTGTTTATTCTACTTTATCGATTATAGACTCATTCGATTTTTTATAAATTTTGCAACTTTTTATATCTAATACTCGCTTAAACCTCATTAGTCTTTGAAGGATGTCTGAATGGTGCTTCTCATTTTTTTTAATTGTCAAATGTTTCAAAGAGACCACAATCACAGGAAACTGAAAATTTGATTTTTTTATTTACAAATCGCTAAAAAAGCACACCACTTTCAAAAAATGGCTTTGAAGAGTTATCAAGTTTTCGTAATGAAATATTTAAATCAAAAAATAATTAAACAAACCCATTTCATGAAAATGCTGAAAATTTTCCATATAAAATTTGATTACTTTGTGGAGTTCGGAGTATATCGTTGGCCGCAACCCAATCGTTTTAATTAAGTACCTACTCACTTGTTAATTGTAGAGTTTTCATGTTATGAAACTTAGCTCGTTGATTGAGTCTGGATATTTAGTGATGAACAAAAATAAGTATAGGCTTGGAAGACAGTGAACCTTGTATGACCATAGTCTTGCAAAATTTCTATATATCATCCAATTACATCAAAAAGTAAGCAATTTCTATCGAAAATTATCTGATTCATGTTTGTTTCATATTTCATTGTAATAATAAGTGATGAGCAAATGCAAGACCAATAATACAGGTCTTGGTCTGGTATTGCTCTTTCATACTAAATCGATTCTTGGTTTTGGTCTTGCAACTTTAAAAAAATATTTTTATTTTAACGTAGTAAATGTAGTACGTAGTGCATTGCTACCTTTTAAATTTAAAATAAATAGGTTTATAAAATTTTGCAAGACCGCAAGACTCTTGGTCTTGCACCCTCTAGACTTGGTATTGCGAGACTTTCAATATCAAAACCAAGACCGCAGGTAGCTCCTCCAAAACCAAGACCAAGAGTGAAAGACTCGCAAGATTTTTGCTCATCACTAGTATGTTGAACTTCAAAGAATGCGTTTTGAACGATTTCAAAGCGATCTCTTCTAATTTAGGGCGGTTGATAATTGATTACTTAAATACTCCCTGTGCGATAAAATAATACGGCCTAAACAATTTCGTCTCTTTATCTAAGTCTAAGTTTTTTTTAGGCTTGATGATGGTTTCAACGTTTCTTAAAGAATACAATATTGGACTGTTAATATAAGTGCTGCACTTTTTGATCATTGCTGTTGATAAACTAGTTGCATGTAACACATGAGATCCAACTGTCGATAGCGATAGTATGTATAGTTGAAGAATAAGTACCAAACTATAAACCCATAAATACAAATTATTTAATATTTTAAGATATTTGGTTTTCTATACAACACATGTACCTAGGTATGTATGTCAAGATAGGATAGTATGGAGGTCAGGCCTTTGATCCTACCCAGAATATGAAAACAACATGATGGTATGTATGTATGTTTGGAGATTAGTATCAAATTATTAAGTCTTCTTAGATATTGTGAGTACGCTACTTCCATACAAATTGTATGAAAGAATGTCGTCATTAAATTCAATTTTTATAAAAATTGTTAAAAAAAAATCGAAATGTGCTAATACAATGTTTGTATTTTTTATATAAAATTAAATTATCTAGTTGGGGTGTTTCGGCTTTTTTCGATATTTTTTAAAAAAATGGAAATATAGGCAGTTAAACTCATAAATTTATCATAAAAAAAATATTTTTCTTAATAAAAAATGTTTGAGAAACCCTGGAATTTTTAAAAAAAATTAATTTGAGATTTTGTATTTGTCTATTTTTATACCAATTTTCAGCGTTCTAGCTTTTACGGTTTCTGAGATATATGGAAAAAAAAACCAAAATTTAAAAAGTTGATAACCCCTAACTGAAACAAAAATTCACAATTCTGAGTATAAAAGTTTTGTAGGCCTATAACTGTTTATATATTCTGAAAATTTTGGCTCTGTAAATTGAGCGGATCAAAAGTTATAAGGGGGGGATGGACAGACACACAGACAGACCCACACACACAGACACACACACACAAAACTCACATAAAATGTTCTACTCCGAATTCTGGGTAAATCCATGTACAGGAACATATATGCTGCGAGGCCTCTAGTTGGTGTTATTAGCATGCAAAAAGTCCACTACACCATACAAAATTTTCCTTCGTACACGCATCTTGGCTTAATAATGTCGATTCATTAAGAGAATTGAATTCTCATGAACGAATCGACAGTTGGATTAAATACTATTTGTTATATGTTGGATTATAGTTCATATCCATAGATAAAAGATACGCTGCTCTATAAAACGTTAAATGTCAATTATCAAGCATATTTTTGCTCTTCTATCTTCTTTATATATATAATTCTTCTGTACGTGTGTATGTCACTGAACTCCTCTGAAACGGCTGAACCGATTTTGATGAAATTTTTTGTGTGTTTATGTGAGTCCCAGAATGGATTAGATTCACAAAAAATTATTTTATAAAAATATCAATCGTTATAAATATTTTCGGAATACGCATTTTGAATAATGGCGACATTCCTTTCGATATGTCATAATATTATGCAATGTTGGTTATGCCATTAAAACTTGATGTTTTTTCTCAACGCTGTTTGTGGTATTTGTTTCATATTTTTAATATTTTATGTAATTATTTAGTTAAATGCATATTTTTTTTATTATTGTTATATGAATCTATTTAGTATTTTTACAAGTTTATTCTGTTCTAAGTGGCATTTTGACGATAGGTATATCAAAGTCATTTCAATGTAATATTTCATTGGGGGGGGGGGGGGAAAGAGAGAGTGAGAGAATGAGAATATTAATGTGTACCAAGACATATATAAATTAAATGGAATGCGAAGGGGAGTAGCAAAACTGTTGTGCAGGGACAGATTTTTTTCTATTGTCATTTTCTGGTGTCCACACCCGCACACCTGTCGCTGTGGGATACGCCGTGATAGCGTGTGGTATTTTTGTTTGTTAAACCATTTAATAACAGGCAAGCCAACTTTCGTGCAGGGCAACGTCTGTCGGGTCCGCTAGTTTCTGTATAATTTTCTCATGAAGTCACAAATAAGCACCTATTTATCAGCGAAAACGGTATTCAATAAAAACATGAGAGTTTTTAAATGAATTCATAGGTGTCATTTATATAGGCGTTCCTACGTAATGCGAATGGCGACAGCAATGATTTACAGGGTAATTTGAACAAATTATCACGTGAAGTGCACTGGATATTTTTTCATCGTAAAAATAAATTGTAAGTATTCCTCATTTCTTTTTCCTTTTCAACGGTCTTTTCAACATTTCGATTATTATTTTATTGAAAATAAGATGAATATATTTTACTAGGTACTTACTGAACGCTCGTAGGTGTGAATTGAATAAGGTTTTTTTATGATGTTATTCCACCCTTACCATATCTCATAATAAATTGAAAAAATCCTGTTTATCAAATATCAACAATAAACGCAAACTATAAAAATACATGTTTTTGAAATTGAAATATTGATGACATGCATTTAGAAAATATCTTATTCCAAAAACATTGTTTAAATTTTAAGTGTAAAAAAGTACATACTTAACAAAATAAATATCGAACATATTTATTGCATGAATCCCATGAACTTTTTAACTAAAGAAGTAAGGAAAAATGTATTTTCAAAGGCAGAATGAATGTCATTGAGGTGATAAGTATTTGTGGCGCTCACTTCTCAGTGACAACACAGCAAAAGAATGCTTGAAAAAAAATTTATTAAAGCGAATGCATTTCCATTAAATTTATTTACAAGTGTGTAGATTTTACTGACATCTGTTGAATTTATGGAGAAGCTTTTGGTTGAAGATATGTAACTAATATTCAATGATTGTAATATGCATTGAATGTTTTAATTTTTTCTCGATAGATGTCTCTTCACATAACAATAAAATTATATTTTGTGTTTTATAACAAAACAAAATATACCAACGAATAAGCACCTTTTTTCCGTTTTGGTAATTTTTTTGTCTACTTTAATGAAATAGTATTACCTACTTTTTAATGAAAAAGTATAAAAAATATTTCTTTATGATCACTAACGGCATCTTTGGCCGAACGCCGTATACATTATGCTGGTTCAAAACGAATATGTATTATCTAAGATATGAAGAACAACACGACATAATAATATACTAATCATTTCATAGATGGCGTAAAATAGTTACACGTCAAAATAGGTTCGTTATTTCGATTTTTATCCCCGGATAAGATGAATAATTAATTATTTTTGGATATTTGAAGAATAATAAATATAATATGTAGGTAATCATAATAATTAATGAAACACCATTTAGTGATGCAAGGGCGCTATGGCTTATTTGTTGACTCTACAGAACGAACAAGGTAGTCTTAAGTACCTAGTCAATCGAATCTGTCAATGCTCTGCACAGATAATATAGAAATAAACTTATGCTATGAGCCTCACGTATACCAATGGGGCAATTTATTCCACTTTAAAGGCCCGTGCACACTGCGATCATAGTAAGCCGCTTTATTGACTCTATCCACGACTCTATACAATTATTTTAAAGAGGTGGAACTCTATTATTTAGATGATTATTGCTCACAACTCGAATATTGCTCTCAAGTATGGAATCCACATTACAACAAATACGCAGACAAAATTGAATCAATCCAGAAAAAATACCTCAAGATTATGCAGTACAGAACACAGAATCCCCGACTACCATACACTGACCTACTTAATAATTACAATCTATGCACACTAAAAGAGAGACGTACCCTAATTGACATGACAACACTACACAAAATAATCAATAGCACTTTTGACTGTCCAGCACTCGTTAGCGCAATTAACATACATGCACCACTCAGATGCCTACGAAATAATTTACTCTTCCTCCCCTCAACTTCAAAAACAAATGCAGGATTTAGGAAACCAACTAACAGAATGTGCAATGAATACAACAAAACCTTCCCAGACACACACAATATCTTCTCCAAATCATACGCACCATTCAAACATGAAATACGACACATTAAAAAATCATCACCACAACACGCTATGACATAATACACATAGTCATACAACATTTGTACTTTTGAATTATGGCTTCTTAATTTTTAATTTCAATATTTTAACTATTTTTATGTTTTTATATAATTATTGTTTTTTTTTGCACCTTAATGTTTTTGTATAATCAATTTCTTAACTACTTCATTTCATTAATTTACTTGTTTTTATTATTTATGGCCTTTTATTTGATATTGTGTTACTCTGCAAACTACCTATACCTATTGTGAATACTGTAAGGTTGCAGATAAACGTCGACTTAACATATTGCTATTAGTTATACACATTTATATTCTGTAACTGTTTGTATTCCTTAATAAATAAAATAAAATAAAATAAAATAAAATAAAATAAAATAAAATAAAATAAAATAAAATAAAATAAAATAAAATAAAATAAAATAAAATAAAATAAAATAAAATAAAATAAAATAAAATAAAATAAAATAAAATAAAATAAAATAAAATAAAATAAAATAAAATAAAATAAAATAAAATAAAATAAAATAAAATAAAATAAAATAAAATAAAATAAAATAAAATAAAATAAAATAAAATAAAATAAAATAAAATAAAATAAAATAAAATAAAATAAAATAAAATAAAATAAAATAAAATAAAATAAAATAAAATAAAATAAAATAAAATAAAATAAAATAAAATAAAATAAAATAAAATAAAATAAAATAAAATAAAATAAAATAAAATAAAATAAAATAAAATAAAATAAAATAAAATAAAATAAAATAAAATGATCGCAATGTGAGCTTCTTGACGGAACATTCTTTTGACATAGTTCTTGAATGTAGTGTGAAGCTAATTCGTTATAAGCCTTAAACACCATCAAGCACACCTTATAGTCTACTCGTTCTGGATATTTCAACCAGTGTGGTTAGGTGAAGAGGTGTTAGATGAGAAGAGGATCGTTAAGAAGAATATTGGTGGTTTATTAGAAATAGGAGTGTAAAAAATAACGGGTTGTATATTTCCGTAAATACATAATATTGATTCAAAGTTGATTCCTAAACAAGAAAATTTTTGACCTTATAAATACGTATACAAAATAACTTATAAAGGCATACAAAATAATTTGAAAAGGTTTATACTTCTTCTTACTCTGGTAAGTTTCTTTTATTTAAGTTTTTTTTTCAAGTTTATACTAAAGAGTAAAAAAATATAACATATTTCGCAATATTTTAGTCTTGCTCTTTAACGGGTATCATGAAGAATGTATCATATTTGATTTATTTTTATCTAGCTATGTAATAATAAAATTCTTTTTTATGTAAAAAAAAAGTTTTTCACACTATGGCGGACATATCATGTGCTGCCTGTAGGCAATTTTTGACTAGTCATTTTTTATCGCATGTTTTTAAGGGAATTTTCATATCGAAAACATTTTTACTCCTCACTAATCTACGGAGTTATAGTGGGGAGTTATGATTTCGCAATTTTTGAAGGTATTTTTTTAATGCAGATTATCAACTAGTTTCATGGTGAGATTGTATTATGAAAGTTTCATCACAATGTATATGTGTGCGTGCTATGTACGGCGTGTTCATTTTACTTTATCGATTATAGACTGAAGTACTCATTCGATTCTTTTCAAATTTTGCAAATTTGTACAACTAATAATCATTAAGACCCCATTAGATTTTGAAGGATATCTGAATAGTGCTTCTCAATTTCTTTAACTGTCAAATATTTCAAAGTGACCCCAAGCTCAGGAAACATTAAATTTGAAATTTTTATTTTCAAATTGGTAAAAAGGCACACCACTTTCATAAAATGGCATTGAAGAATTATCATTTTTTTATAACAAAAAAATTAAATAAAAAAATAATACAACAAATTTATTTCATGAAAATGCTGAATATTGTTTAACAAGGACATATTCTTTAAAAAAAAACTAATATCGTGAAAATGCTGAAAATTTTCCATACAAAGTTCGCATACGTGACTTGGTAGTGAGAAGTTTAGCATTGGCCACAACCCACTCGTTTTATTTTAGTCATTAAACGAACTTGATCCATTCTTTCAGTTGAGAGGGTTTGGAAATTGTGCAGGATGGTTAAAATAAGAAATGTGTTATCTTTCAAGTTAGTTACACAGGGTTGAGTTTGGTTTATTTCTTCCGTTCCATAGCTTGAAATGCTCTTACTATACTTCTGCTGTTTGCTGGTGGTGGGCGGTAAGTGGTTGAATATTTGGAAATCTGCGATGAGAATTCTTAGCGCAGCGGAAATTCTGCGCTTTGCGGCTAAGCTCGACAATAGGAGTGTTAAGGGTGGGATCTAGGTACCACATGGTCAGATGTTTTGGAAGCAGAGAAATTAATCAAATTACAGCAATTCGATTTTTATAAAGTACCTAGCACAGTGTTAATAAATTAACTTACTATCGTACTAAGAGTTAAACAGTACTTTTTTACTACACAAACGCTCGCACACTATAGCACGACTTCACTATTTGGGGAACAAATTTAATATTCTTCTAGCCTAGGCGATATACATATATTAATTGTATTGACATATTTGCCAATGACATATTTGTCATTGGCAAACTATGATTTTTGCATCAATATTAATTTGGTGCAATATGACACTTTTATTGATGATAATTTTTTTTGACTTTTTTGAAAGAACTTCGTGGTATATGTTTGGGACTTCTTTTTTTATTTGGGATTTGTATTTTCTTGTCTTTTTTCTATTCTAATCTGCATTTTTACATTACGTTTTACATTTTTATTCATTTGTTGTTTATTCATTGATTTTTTATTCATTTTTTATTTCATTTGTTGTACTCGTTTGTGTCTTTTTTTTCTTTTTTTATATAATTTTGTTTTTTATTATATTTTTTTGTATGTATTATCATGTTTAAATACTGTTTTATTGTATGTGTAAAAGGCTATTAAGTCGTAAATTGCATTTAATAAATTTAATAAATGATAAGCATTTCTATACACCCTGCGCAAGTGGCGATATAGTTTCCTTTTGGCAACTAACCAATGTTTCCAGACCAGAGAACCAATACGGGCGTGAGATATGTATTTTAAATTTTTCCTCTGCTGGGGATCGAATCCATTTCCTCGTTCCTTAACTCTCATTGTTTTTGGATTTTTTTATAATCTTTTGATGGTGATTTTTTTTCTCGATATTTTTGCGAGCACATTTTGAATTAATCTTTCCAGGCAGGATTAATTAATATTGTAAATCCACCCCTGGATATGTAATACTTGTGTCGACAACTGCAATAGTAGGAACTCTGTGCTGAATGAATCCAACGTTTTAGATTTCCACCAATTTCCCAAAGCGAATAATTTAACAGCATCCGTAAAGAATTTGTGATTTATCTAAAACCACATTACTACCTACCTACATCCTAGATGTATATTAACTAAAAATATGAAATCATATGATTATAAATTATATTTTTATCTCACGAAGAGTAACAGATTAAATGTACTTGCAAAAACACGAAATATTCCAAATAAATACCGGATACAATAGATTTTCTTTAAGTAAATTAATAGTATATTTGACATCATTTAATGATTCGGCGGATATTTTGTGTTAGTTAATATTAACCATATTTGAATCATAAATTCGCTATAAACTACTTGTTTTTTGAGTCACTTCGCGACATGTTTCGGAAGCGCTGTCCTTCCATCAACCGGCGTGTCTAGACTAACATGTTGACTTTGTGTGTGAAGCGAGGGGTGTGGCGGTTGAGGGTTGGTTGGTTTAGTGGGGGGAGGGGAGTATTGTGTAATGTTTTTGTTTTTGATGGGGAATATATTAAGTATTGGAGAAGAATTATGAAAGTTATGGTTATTTATAAGTTTTAAGCCGGAATTTATGTGTTTGTGTATTTCGAGCGTTTCGTAGTTGTTAAGTCGGTGTCCTTAATGTTGTGATACGTGTAATAGTTTTTGTTTGTGGTTATTGAAAGAGTGATAAGTTTGGATAATGTGGTTAGCGAATTCTGAGAAATTCTTGTTGTTTAAGCATCTTCTGTGTTCGTTTATTCTTATATTTAGGTTTCGTGAGGTCTGTCCTATGTAGTTTTCGTTACTGTCACCACAGGTTATTCTATAAACTCCACTTTTTTCTTTGTAATTTCTTTTAGTTTTAGAATTTAATAATGATCTACTGATGTTATTGTTGGTGTAAAATACAGCTTTGATGTTAGTTGGCAATGTATTTTTTATTTTTATAGAAATAGGTCCTGTGTATAAATTTTTTTTCCATTTTTGTCCTGTATTTAGGTTGTTGGTGTTGAATGGATATATGTATTGGTCAGTTGTTTTTTGTCGAGTATGCTGTCTATTATTTTGTTATTGTAGCCGTTATTCAATGCAATTTGTTTGATGATATGTAGTTCGTGTTGGAAGTTGTTTTGTGTCATAGGTATATTTATGAGTCTGTTTATCATGGAATGGAAGCTAGCAAGTTTGTGGGAGATGGGGTGGGACGAGGAGTTAGGTATGACAGTGTCTGTTGTGGTAGGTTTCCTATAGATAGCAAGATCTAGTTTATTGTTTATAATTTGGATTGTGAGATCTAAGAAATTTATTGTGTTATCTTCGTGTTTTTCGATCGTGAATTTGATATTATCATGTAGGCTGTTGATATGTGTAAGGAAAGCATTTAGTTGTCTATCAGTTTCGGTATATATACAAAATATGTCGTCCACGTATCTGTACCATGTCTTTACGTATTTGTTCAGGTGGAATGTGGAATTAAATAGTTTTGTTTCCAAATTATCAAGAAACATATCTGCCAACAAGGAACTAGCTGCCACACCCATCGGTAACCCGTTGTTTTGTATGTATATTTTGTGGTTGAATTCAAAATACAAGTGGCTCAAAAAACAAGTTGAGGTTTATAGCGAATTTATGATTCAAATATGGTATATTTGACATCTTAATTGCTTAGTCCAAAGTATAATTAGTAGTTTCTTTCATCGCTTGTATATTTTTTCAATAAAGACAAAGTTTGTATTTATACCTATATAAAAATACGACGGTAATTAACCTTAATAAACGAAAGATCAAGCATTTATGTATGTATAAAAACTACGTTGATAAGAGAACTTATTTAAATAGAAAATATTATTGATGTAAATGTATAAAAATATTACATGTTTCTGTTGATGACTGGTTGTACCTGTTTTTGTAGGTCTTTTTATTTCCATGTTTGTGGCTTGAAAATGTATTTTCCATCACTTATATTTAGAAATACATTATTAAATGTCATTGAATTAAAAAAAATACAAATTCTTAAGTTTTTATATCAACATAGAGGGGATTCCATTTAAAATTCCACAAATGAAATATAACCCAATAATTTTCTCAGATTCGATTTATTATTTTTTAATTACTGTAACTCCGCCCACAAATTTGGCAACATTGTCTGTACATTAAATTGATGTTGAACTAGTCTAATCAAATTTCGTTTCATTTAGATTTTGGTAATGTCGAGTTATGTCGGCGAAATCGTTATGTCACAATAAATCGAATCAGTGGAAAAATACTGCGTGTTATTTGATTCGTTAATTTTTAAATAATTCTGTCTATTTTCACCAAGTTATTTTGTTACGGATGTGTCTAGCTGTTCCTTTGAGTAAAATCAACAGAGAGCTTTTTGCAACATGTGCGATTAATCTCTGTCTGTCGGCCTTTAAAAGCTCAGTTTAGCGTTTAGAATGTGTAATTTAAAACGATTTCAAGTGCTAAAACATGTTCTATTAGGTATACCTATATATTTCTTTAAGGTATAAAAATACATGCAGCTATATCGTCGATGCGAGTCTATTTATAATATCAATTTATCACACCGAAGACACGTGGTCAATAAATGTATCGGAAAAACGCCTTAATATTTGTGCATTTTTTTATATCCAACATTTTTTTTAATTGCAGATACGCAAACATTGGATTTTTTTCCCTTTCACAAACTTTTTTTGACATCTCAATAGAGACGAAGTTGGGATATTGTAGAAGAACCAGGAACTCGACGCACCTACAGAGCTTACGACCTGTCAAAGTGACATGTCGTAAGCCCTGTAGGTGCCTCGAGTTCATGGTTCTTCTACAGTATCCCAACTTCGTCTCTATTGAGATGTTAAAAAAAGTTTGTCAATAAAAAATATTACACTAATAAAATAAGGTTATCAGTAGGTTACTAAAGCATAATAATCCAATAATCTAAACTTAACTGTCTAACAATGGAAAAATTAAAAATCATGATCCCATGTGTTACATGCAACTAGTAAATAAAAATATTGATCAAATGTAATTTTGTTTTGATAACACGTCATGACACCACGGACCCTGTAGTACAAAGTCAGAAAAAAGAAAAATAAGTACCTACCTGCATTGTGAAGAACAATCCTCAGTGCACTGACAATGGGAACAGCTGCAGAATGAATACTGAGATGCGAGTTCAGAGTCACGTTGGTCACTTTCGGAGTCAAGATGTCTCCGAGATCCTCTCCATCTGGAATAGACAATCGACAATAGACAATCAGATGGGTGGTGGCAGAGCGGTTAGAGCGCTGGATTGGTAATCCAGTGGCCGCGAGTTCGAATCCTGCCAAGACCGTTTACTTTCACCTATCGCTGCTTAGTTTAGGGAATATAATATGAGGATGTATAAATATGTACCTACTGGTTACAAGGACATATTCATTCTTTAAGAAAAAACATTAAGAACAAATATTATTTGGTTCATTGACAAAGTAAAAAGATCAGTTTAAACATAAATTGTAAAATCGTATATTTTCATTTATTTTAAAATTCTTCTTCTTCTTTATTGCGAGGAGGCGGTCCAACTGTCTTTCCATCTCTTTGAGAGTTTCTCAATAAAATAATTATTCATTCCATCATTCATACCATCACAAAATATCCCACAAAATGGGGGTAACCAGCGACAGGTGTGTTGGTGTGCATTACTATATATAAAGGATAACACGACACGTGCGTGTATCCCCACACACCAGTCTAGTTTCACGTAGAAAAGCTACATTTTGAATGGGTTCTGAATCTCATTGCTGAATTTTCTAAGATGTTATTTGGCCTGTAATACATATATTCGAAATCCGAAAACGATAGTTTGCAATCGAAAAAAGTGGGTTGCACAAGCTTAATAATTTAGAAATCAAATAAAAATCTTTTGTCTATAAATGGAAATATATAAGAAAAAAATAAAAGAAAATGTACCTACAAACTTTAAATACAAAGTAATGTTAATAATAATTTCAAGTAGGTTCGTTTAATAGGGCATAATATGAACTAATAACCCAATTTGAAATCCAATTTATCAAATAATAAATACCTTATTTTCATAGGTATTTTCAACATTTCGCTAGCTCGTTTTCGTCACAATTTTAAATTCAGCATAAATCCCCCAAAAACATATGAAAATAAAAATATTTTTAAATAATATTTTATATACTTAAAGAGTGCGAATTTTGGGTTTCCCATAGTTTAAATCACGTATAAGTACCTAAACCCTTTTTGGCACGCGGTAGTTACCCTTACTAATTTGTATCTTCATTGTGTATTAGGCGGTTTTAATACATCATGTTTTCAGTCACTAGATTTAGCGTTAAATGCCCTCTTAAGAAATATAATAGCTATGTATTATAAAAAAATATTAAAACAATATAATTTGTTTTATTTGATAGCGTCTCACCATAGCGTACCAGACATGCGCTCATGACACTTTACAGCATTATCAAAAATAAATATAGATATTCTTAAACTCCAATACACAATCCAATAATCCCCTCCTCATTCACTAAAGGTCCCTCCTCCTCATCCTGTCACTTATTCGTTAACTGTATATGTGTATATTTTTATTAATCTTTTCAATTATGTTTTGTCATGTACCTATTATTATTTTATGAATTTTATTTTTTTTATATTTTTTTTATTTTATTTAAACCTAAGAAACATACAGTCATACAAACAAATATTACAACAAATTCAATTTTAACAATATATCATAGACCAATTTTGTTTGCGGATATTACATTATCTTTTTAAGCTGCACAGTGTAAAACAAATAGCTATTTAGAATTTAGTAGGTACTCAAAATTCAGAATAAAAAGGACAAAAAGAGAGAAAGGAAGGTTGTGGAACTCGCAGTTAAAAAGGACAAAGCAGGAATCAGCTACCGTAAACCTCTAAGGGTCTCAGAGATGGCATTCCTATATTTTATTTTAGTATGTCCAAAAATATCAACATTCTTAAAAAAAACATTATAAATGTTACATGCCCTTTGGATGAATGAATTTTGGACATAGTTCTGCAGAGAGGCAATCTAAAAGTAAGATTTGTTCTAGTACTACGAAAGGGACAATTAATTGGAAGACTCCCAACAAGAGACTCAGAGTCAACGGCACCACCAATAATTTTATGTAGGTGTGTCATGTCTGCAATGGTACGTCTATTTTCTAATGATGTTATCTTATGATGACGAGCGGAAAGGATTCTATCATCAAAGGCAAGACGGCATTTATAATCAAGGTGTTTTGGATCTCAACCTTTGATCAGCAAAAATTTATTTTGTTATGTATAAGAAATAACTCAAAGTTTTGAAATGAAAGAAATACATAAATAGCTGAGTAAGTTTGAAACGAAAGATATAAGAAATTGAAATAAAATAAAAAAATATATGAAAAAAAGAATACTACAAGTAATTCAAAATTAAAAACTTACAAATGATGCAGGGATATGTAGGAATTGGGGGGAGTGGGGAGTGATAAAGGATAAATGAGTTAGGTATTCAATGCCTCATATCACTGCGTCATTGCCGATGTACTCCTGCGATATTCCGGATATGTGTTGTTGAATATACATCAGTGTCATAAAATCTTGTATTATATTACTACTTACAAATGCGTGGAAAGCATACCTACATTAATTCTGTGATTAGTAGGTACAAGTATGTACCTATGCAAGTAATGTAATGCAAAATAAATTACTAAAAACTGTAACTTTCTGAGATAAAATAAAGAAATAATAATCAATGGAATTAGACAATCAAATTGATAATAGCGATGTTTTTTAAATTATCTAATTCATACCTGGACACACTTTTGACGTCCACGTGCTCAACAACAATGTTCCAAGTTCTGTGTATCAGATAGAGAAGAAAAAGCACTCTTGATGATTCAGCTTGATTTGTCTCTGGTATCCGTTTCTTGTATTTTCCACCCCATTTCTTTCTTGGTATCTTCTCCAGCTGTATTTCACTACTGAACGTATTTCCCATATTTTAATTTGTATTTTCAATCACAAAAAAGATGATTTAACAATAAAATCATTGTATAATTTGATATACTTTTATTGAATTTATTACTTTTTTGTTTATCTTTTTAAGAAAGAATCACAACACAATTAACAAAGCACATTTTTTTAAAGTTACAAACTGCGCAGGCTTGAGTTATTAGATTCTATTCGAGGGCATCCAAACTGATTAAAATTATCTGAAACAAAATGAAAAAATAGGTTTTTTATCAAATGTGTTAAAACAAAAATAAATTTCTTCCAACTAACCAGGGTTGTCAGCTCAGAATGTCATGATTTTCGTAAGAAACGTTATTTATTTTTTTACCTCTTCATGGAATCGAACACACGACGCTGACATTTAACCACTATTCTACGGTAGTCGACAATAATAATAATAATGCGTAGAGCTTGAGATAAATCAATTCTAACGCTGAAGCGAAGTGGCTAAGTTATTTGACTTGTCCTAAGTTAAATATAATATTTTTTTGGACTTTTGAACTTCAAACATTGGGGGGGTGGTTGGTTGAAATATCCACTTGATTGTATAAAAATTATTATTGCAATATTTTGTGAAAAATTCATACATATAAGAAGCCATTAGGTATAGCCTACAAGACATTTGTAATATTTCAAAGTTATACTAGTTGATTCATGTATTTATTCATGTATTTTTAAATATTTCAACTGTACACTAGTTAATTCATGTATTGAATTCATGTTAGTTAATTCATGGTTAGTTAATTCACTAGTTAATTCATGGATTGAGAGGCCGGGGCCGCCCAAGAAAGGGATGGCACGACCATGTGAACGATATTCTGAAAGACGGAAACGTTAGAAGCGTGTACAATAGACGAACATGTATGAGACGATGCATGAATGTTCACGAGGCGATGAATGTGTGCCAGGATAGAAAGATATGGCCTATTTTTCAAAAACGATGAAAATTAAAGAAACTAAACCAAAGGACATAGGGATCAAAACATCCGGTATCTAGCTATAAAGTTCCGAAAATGAATACCAAATTTGGGCAAATATTTTTTACATAATATTGTACCACGAATGTATAACAAACTGCCATCGGCACTTACATGGTTAAAAAATCGAAGTGACAGGTACAAAGTGGCTACTTGAAGTAGGTAGACATCAAAATTAAATAAATCATTCAGCAATAATAATATAACTAATGTATATCAACTACATATTGTGTTTTTGGTGGTAATTTTTATTGTGAATTTCTTTTACTGTTGCGATTTATATTAAAATAAATATTGCGAACTTCACGTGAGTTTTTACGAAAACGGAGCCATATAAATAATAATTATAATAATAATAAAAATTTATAAACCGCCGTTTAGTGATACAAGATCACTCCAAGGGCGCTGTAGCTTATTTGTTGGCTCTACGAAACAAGGCAGTCTTAAGAAGTTTACCGAAGGTGTCAATGCATTGTAGAATATTATATATAATTGGATACATATGTATCAAATATGTATGTAGCAAATGTATGTATCAAATAATTGTAGAATACAATATATAATTGGATAAATATGTAAATCAAATATTTTTTGATCGCATATAAATTGAATATTATATGCAAAAATTGGATTTGTTTTCCCTGCTAGGTTAGTAAATTGATATTTACCTATGTTGTATTTTGAAAATTGATTTAAAATATGTACCTACTTTTAATTTTCAATTAATACATATTTTTCATATGATGTTTTGAGATTTGGGTGCTATGTCACTACTGGTCCGTCGTTCTTAGCATTGGGTGTTGTCAGATAAATATTTTTGCTTTAGCCTTTTCTTAAAGATGTTAGGTAAGTGAGATAGACGACGTAATATCAGGACTTCGGCTATTCCATAGTCTAGCTGAATGTACTTCAAATGAAGAGCTAAAAAATTCAGAACTATGAATATATATCGTATCCGTATGCATGAGTAAGGAATTTGTATCATGGTGCGTTACTTTACTGCAGTATATCTTCTAAAGCGCAAAGTCGTCAACATGATTGTGGTTTTATGAATGAACTAGTTTACAAACCTGTTTTCACCGGGCCCTGTAAGTGTGTGAGTTTTATGAAATTGTTTTGAAAAATGATATTTACTAAAAATACATATTTATATTTTTTATTACTTCTCGGGCAACTTACAGGTAGATACTATGTCACATATTAATTTAATACGCACACAATAACAAGTTGCCTCATTCTGGAGACTTCGGTATTTATCGTCTCACAGAAAACGCAATTTTAAACTGTGTCTCCACCGGGAATCAAACCCAAAACCTTTGGATCAGCAGTCAAATACCTAAACCACTGAGCCACAAAGGCGGACAGAATGGCGTTATATGTGAGAAGATAATATTATATACACTGAAAAAAATAACGATTTGAAAACCAGATTTCTGTACAAAATTAAAGGTATAAAGATATTTTAAAAGTCATTTCGATACTTTTTCAAAGTATTTTTTTAAAACGGCGCTATATAAATGATCAACTTATTCACTCATCAATTCATACCATCACGACATATATAACAATTTGGGGTAACCAGCGATAGGTATACGGGTGTGCATTGCCTTATAAAAGTGTATCACCACACACCAGTCTCATCTCACCTTAAAAGACGCTACATTTAGAATGGGTGGTGAACCTCGTTGCTGAACTATGTGAGATGTTATTGTTGCCTGTTGTGTTTTCGAATTATAACAATAAAAATTAGGCAATCTCTTTGAACCGACTAAAGCAACCTGAATTAAAAAGATTTTTCTCAACTTTCCTTTTTTTTGTGTTTTCAAATGTTTTCTATTAATTATAACTTGTTCATAATACAATAACTTCACAAATGTACAGCGGCCTCTCATTGACTTCAAATCCATTTGACTTCATGCACATACTCGTAGCTGTCGTCATCGGACCTCATCATCTACCTTTTCAATTGGTTAAATATTTTAGGCATTATTTTTATTTGTATTGGTTTATCCTCTATAGGCTTCCAAACAGAGCACTTGGATTCGTCACTGATTATACATAATCAAATAATACTCATGGTTACTCTACATATTATATTTTTGTAATTGTATTATTTATCATTTATATTCTTTAAAAAATATTGTTGCAAGTAGTTTATAGGTACCTTACTGGCGACATTAGTGACATGTTGTTTTGTATAATATTATTTTTGTGTCATTTATGTCTGTCAAAAATGTGAATTTATTTAACCTCGATACAGATTTATCCTAGTGAGGTTGAATACATTATATAATATTAATTGTAATCAATAACCTGTAAGATTTTTTATAAATAAATTTATAAATTAAAGATTATTATAACAAAGAAAAATAATCTTTTTCATTTAACATTTAGTCAGTTGTATAAAAGGTTGCAGAACTTGAAAAAAATTAATATTAAAATAAAATTTTTACGTTACGGCCGTTACGGGAGATTAATGTTTTATTTAATAAGACGTATATAGTTTTGTGGTGTATTGATAGCATGTATATTGTATGAAGGCAGTCAGTATACAATGTATAAATGTTTATATATCCTCAATTAAACTCGTTTCAAAGGGATCATGGTTATGAGGGGAATATACTACTTACACTGTAACATATTTGATATCAAATCTCGGTCAAATAATGAACGGAACTATTTACTAGAACACTAGTTGCATGTAACACATGAGATCCAACTGTCGATAGCGATAGTACGTATAGTTGAAGAATAAGTACCAAACTATAAACCCATAAATATAAATTATTTAATATTTTAAGATATTTGATTTTCTATACACCCATGTACCTAGGATATTTATGTCAAGATAGGATAGTATGGAGGTCAGTCATTTGATCCTACCCAGAATTTGAAAACTGCATGATGGTATGAATGTATGTTTGGAGATTAGTATCAAACAATTAAGTCTTCATAGATATTGTGCGTAAGCTACTACCATACAAATTTTATGAAGCAATGTCGTCACTAAATTCAATTGTTAGAAAAAATTAGAGATGTGCTAATACAATGATGATATTTTTTATATAAAATTAAATTATCTAGTTGGGGTGATTCGGCTTTTTGCGATATTTTAAAAAAAATATGGAAATATAGGCAGTTAAACTCATAAATTTATCATAAAAAAATATTTTTCTTAATAAAAAATGTTTGAGAAACCCTGGAATTTGAAAAAAAAACTAATTTGATTTTTTTTACCAATTTTCAGCGTTCTAGCTTTTATGGTTTCTGAGATATATGGAAAAATTAACCGAAATTTCAAAAGTTGATAACCCCTGACTGAAACAAAAATTCACAATTCTGAGTATAAAAGTTTTGTAGGCCTATAACTGTTTATATATTCTGAAAATTTGAGATCTGTAAATTGAGCGGATCAAAAGTTATAAGGGGGGGGACAGACAGACACACAGACACACACACAGACACACACACACACACACACACAAAACTCACATAAAATGTTCTACTCCGAATTCTGAGTAAATCCATGTATGGGAACATATGTCCTGCGAGGCCTCTAGTTGGTGTTATTAGCATGCAAAAAGTCCACTACACCATACAAAATTTTCCTTCGTACACGCATCTTGGCTTAATAATGTCGATTCATTAAGAGAATTGAATTCTCATGAACGAATCGACAGTTGGATTAATCTTACAAATTACATTTAATTTTTATCAAAAAATACTCTATAGAGTATTTTTATAGTAAATTTTATATTAAATACATTAGTAATTTCTAAAAAGTAGTCCGTTGACCTTATAATCAGTCATCAAAATCATAATTTTTTTTCACTCATAATCATTTTTTGTTAAATTAACAAGCAGTAGGTATTTTTTTAATTAACCATTTTTTTATTAATTACAAATCAATACAATTTAAAAAGGTTTACAAATTCCATTATATGATTCATAATAACACTCTTAAATTGAGATAAAATCTCGTGTTAAAAGAGGGGAGTATCTATTTTGTATTGTTACATTCACCAAAACATTGCAAATATTCTAAAAATAAGATGCTACACATAAACAAGAATGAAGTAAACAAAAAACAAAATTATTTCAGTACAATTTTTGATTTTATTCTAAAATATTTAAACTCATTATCAGTTTTTTTAATTAACCAGTAAAGCTAATTAATCAGTCTTTTTTTTAATTAACCAGAAAAGCCCATAATCAGCCATTTTTTTTAAATTTATTTGAAAAAATGGGCAACGTACAATAATATTTTTTTAAACAAATATAATAAATAAGAATAGCAACATAAGTAATTGTAACTTAATCAGCCCACCTTTGATTTCATGGTGCATTGTACTAACTACTGGTAACAAAAAAAATATTATTCCTGTCTAACGTGGCTCCTGAAAAGAGTCCTGGACATACCGAATATGTCCACGGACCTGATCTTTTCCAAATTATTATACGTGGTAAGGCATCGGTACAATGGCGAATTTTGAGCGGCATTAGTGTTTTTTTTTTGTCTAAAAAGAACATTGAGGTGTGTCTTGTTCGTCTGTTTGGTATGTTGAAGTTAATAATTTTCAGAAGGTCTGTACAGTCAATATTGAAGTTTATTATGTCATAAAGGTACATTAAGTCTGAGGTCCTTCGTCTTTTTTGTAAAGTCTGCAATTCATGTTTGTAGTTATTACCAAATTTGTACTTCATATGTTTCAAAAATATTTGTTGTATTCATTCTATACTGTTAATATAAATATTATATTGTAGATTCCAGATGACTGATGCATGCTCCAATTGACTTCTAACAATTGTGTTATATAGTAAGATAAATGTTTTCACTTGTGTGAATGGTTTGCATACTCTCATCAGGAATCCCAACATTTTATAAGCTTTCAGTGTAATTGTGTCAATGTGTTTGTCAAATAAAAGTTTACTGTACAGTTGAATACCTAAGTCTCTACAGTCTGATTTCTTATCAATCGCCTCCCTATGTATGTGTATGTGTATTGTATTGTACTCTTTTTCCTAGAGAATGTAATGGAGTGACTTTTTTTTACATTTAGTAACAGCTTATTCGAGACACAATAAGAAGTTAGTCTATCAAGGTCAAGTTGTAAGTCCTCACAGCCAGTAATGTCTATAACAGTTTTGTAGATTTTCATATCGTCAGCGTATAATATGTAATTACTGTTCCTGAAGCATAATCCAATGTCATGTATGTAAATATTAAATAAGAGAGGCCCCAAATAGAAACCTTGAGGTATACCCGATGGCACCTGTGTTGCAGACGATAGATGACCACCGTACTCTACTATTTGGCTTCTATTAATAAGGTATGATTTTAGCCACCTAAGAAGATCACCGTGAATACCCAAAAGTTTTAGCTTCTTAGTTAGAATTAGATGGTCCACTTTATCAAAGGCTTTTGAGTAGTCTGTATATATTGCGTCAGTTTGTCTTTTGTTATCAAGGTTGTCATGAATTTCGTTTAAATTTTTTTAAACAAACAGTTAAACTCATAATCAGTCCTTTTAATTTTGTTTACACCATAACACCATATATGACATTGCAAATTACAAATAAACACCATATATGACATTGCTAAGAATAACGGTTTCGATAAGCAATGTATTACAAAAATAATAAAGAAAATGTCTTATAAAAATACAATCGGCTCCATATACCCAATGATTAATGATAAAAAATACATTGCAAACGGTTCTATTCCTTACCTCGGCAAGATATCCGAAAAAATAATAAAAACATTAAAGAATGAGAATTTAAATATCGCTTTTAAAGTTAATAACGCACTGGGAAATAGCATTAAAAATTGCAAAACCAAGATAGACAAACTTCAAAGATCCGGAATATATAAAATTACCTGCGAAGAATGTAATGCTCAATACATAGGCCAAACAGGGAGAGCCTTCAACACACGTTTTGAAGAACATAAAAGAGCGTACAAGTATAAAAAAGAAGAAACATCACAATTTGCCAAACATCTCATCCACAATAACCATCATATTACAGACGACAATAAACCAACCCCGCTACAATTTTGCAACAAAGGACTAAAATTAAACATACTAGAACAATTAGAAATTAACAAGAATCTGAATAATAATATCATCAACGAACAGATTAACACATATAGTTCTCCCTTACTTAATATTTTCAAACCTAATAATGTATAATGTATAGTTAGATATAATCTCAGTGTATATTTTATCTTATATGTTTAATCTTATATTATGTTCAGTAAATGGGTTTCTAGATTGCCAAAAGTGGGTATATCCCACAGATGAATATCCCCTACAGCTGCAACACGACCTAATTGTTTAGGACTAGATATAATATTTTAACTGTAACAACCACCCACCCCAAAGCAATTAATGCATAATATAAGATATTATTTCAACGTGTATTTTTTCTCATATTTAGTAAGTAGATACCTAGGCAATAAATGTGGGTATATCCCAAAGATGACAATTCCCCACAGCTGCAATTAGGTACAAATTCTCAGGTAAGAATAAGAGATTAGAAATGGATATAATTCTTAAACTGTAACAACCACCCACCTTTTTTGCTTTGTATAAATTCCATCTAATGTAATAGTATATAAGAAAAAACCACACCATGTACTTCACCAGTTGAAAAGGCCTTCACCAGGCGAAACAGTCGTTCTGGAGAGTAAAAATAAATGTAGAAAGAAAAACAAGTGTTTAATTTATTTTAAAAATTTTCATAATCAGTCTTTTTTATTTACCAGTTAAACTCATTTATTTAATATTGCTTCTCGTGTTACAATAATATTTGACAGGTACTATGTCAAATATTATTTTAACACGCACCCAAGAACAAGTTTCCACATTCTGGAGAATTACGATGTTTATCGTCTCACAAATCCAGACTAAAAACAGAATTATTAACTGTGTCTCTACCGAGAATGGAATCCGGGACCTTTGGATCAGCAGTCAGATACCCAACCAACTGAGGCACGAAGGCCGACTCATAATCAGTCTACTTTTTTTAAATAACCACTTAAACTCACAAACAGTCTATTTTTTATCAACCACTTAAACTCATAATCAGTCTACTTTTTTAAATTAACCAATAAAATTCATTATCAGTATATTTAATTTATAAACTGTGTCTCCACCGGGAATTGAACCTAGGACCTTTCGATCAACAGTTAGATATCTAACTGAACCGCGAAGGCCGATTAAAGCTAATCAAGTTGTAGGTATTGTGTTCTATGGAAGTTAGATTATTAAAAATGTTCGACATTTGGATAATCTATTCATAACCATGGTTCGAATATTGCAAAGATGTATAGGTATCTTATCAGAATATTTAGTAAATAAATAAATAAATAAATAAATTTAATTTTATTTCAGTTCGTGAGCAGGGGGGTGCAATGCAAATAAATTGGCAATTTGTATTTTGCAGATCATTCACGTACGGAAACAAATATGTAATAAACGTTTAAGTAATCGGCTTCATTACAAAGATCTGGTATTTGAACGGTATACAAGTGTGCATCTCCGTTAAATCACTATATACCTACATACATACTACACTTGTATCACTATACGTCTTTGGCACTCAATGACTGTCAGGAATAATCCAAGCTTGTAAGACAGTCTATAAGCAATAGCTTAAAATTATTTCATACACCACAAAGTAGTACTAATAATAAAATTAATTCATGCTTTCCACGCATTTGTAAGGAGTACGAGTATAATAAAGGTTAAATGATACTGATATATTCAATAACACATATCCGAAATACCGCAGGAGTATATCGGCAATGACGCAGTGATATGAGGCATAGAATACCAAACTCCTTTATCCCTCCCCACTCCCCCCAATTCCTACATATCCCTGCATCATTTGTATGTTTTTAATTTTGAATTACTTGTATGATCTTCATTATTTTTTTTCGATTTTATATATTTTATTTAAATTTATCATATCTTTAATTTCAACTATTTTCATAAGTTTTAGTAATTTTATTTTTATATTACGCAGGCAATGTAAAATTTTATTTTTATATTACAGTGTAATGTATGATGATGAGGAGGGAACTATTTTGGTAAATATTTAGCATTCATTTTTGTCTTTTGTGATTTTTAAATTTGTGTTTGATTCCCCTTAAATTAAATAAATTAATGGCTGAGCGATTAGCGTACTGGGCTAGTAATCCAGTGGTCGCGAGTTCGAATCCTGCCTCGACCGATTTCGTTCACCAATAGCACAAGCATTTATGCTTAATTTGGGGAATGTTGGAAGATGTATATGTAATTGTTAATCCACTCAACCCCGTAATATAAGAAATCCTTCTGTTCAATCCCGGGATGGCTGCTTATAGGACAACATAAGAGATTATCCATCATATTTTATACAACCAATGGGGGACCCGTCAATCAAATTTGGATAAAGAACGGACAAATGGCTGAAGGGGGACACCCCCTCCACACCGTACTTACTCTCGTTGACGATTTTTTCTGTAGGGCTTGACGGCTTGACTTCGCCACTGTTGACGAGTCACTACTACCATATATAATCTGTGCGAGTCACCGCAAAGGTATCAGGTCTTGCTCTTCCACTGCAAGAGTTGAAGAGAGTATCGAACTGTCGTCCCTATGAAAATGTAAGATCTAATATTTTTTTTCATTTGTTTTATTGCAACCAAACTACAAGAAAAAAATGAACCGAATGTTGATACTATTTCGTTTAGTTTTCCTACGTTTGATACTCGATGAATATCACGTCTAATGTATACTATGTACCAACTTCGGCAGGTTTTAATCCAAGAAGAATACAAGGGTGAAGAGGACCAGGAAGATGAAGAATTTCATTGGTCTGTTACCTGAGACAATGGTTCAGAAAAGTATTATATCAATGTTTCGGGCCGCCGTGAGTACAGTGGAGATGTTGGTCGTCAAGCTTCGTAGAGGAGACGACACACGAAGAAGAAGAAGAATGTATATAGTCTATCAAAGTTTAAATGGCCACAAGTGCAAATATATTTTGGCATGTGATTTTAAAAATATTTTTCATGGCCACTGGAATGAACAACGATGCTTAAAAAAGCATCGTTGTAAAAATATTTATTTTAGAGTTTGCGCTGTCTGAAGGTTCTACGCACGTCCCACATGGCTATAATATGGTTATAAATATCTCCCAACTTGGTGACTGGGCCCATGCGACTACAACCCAGCCTACAGAGGTTACGTGTTTCGTTTTGTTCTGTTTCGAACGACACGTTTAAAAATTAATCTTTTTATTAACCAAATATCAATATTTAACATACTTCAAAAATGTATTTTTTATCATACTAAAGTCGTCTATCGTAGCATTTAGCTTTGTAGGGTTGGTATATCGATGTACAGAAATTCTAAGGCGACCCAACTGCCATAGTCCATCTTAACCAAACTTAACCAAATATTTATTATCAGTAGTCCAATGTTCATTCTTTCTATATATCCAAAAGACTCTCCAGAGAATCAAATTTCAATGTCCTTAACATTTCTCATCCCAGGGAATCAAATTTCAAACCTGAACAGACTTCTGAGCATATGCACTAATTTCTCCGTGTCAACTTTACGACTAGAACTCTACGACGATATACGAGGGAATTTCTTTGGTTCCATTGGACATGCTGACTTTGTAGCCACGAAGAGAAACTTTAGGGTTTTCAAGATTTTCTGTCTTAAATTCGGTGCACTCTTATCTTCACTATCACTGAGCAGTGAGCCAATTATTTCCACATGATTAGCTCTCTTTGGCACTTTAGGTGCAGTGTCTGTAAGGTTTTAGAGTTCTCCGGACTCTTCGTACAAGGGGCAGAGGGAAGAACATCCTAACATTTTTCAAGCCGAGATTTTTTCACGCATCATTATGTTACAAACTTGTCTTTTTGATTTCATTTCTATTTTTTACTTTCATGGATATTTTTACTGTATTTATGAAAGCATGGATCGGACATCATAGAAATATAATATTAAGTGAAGTTTATTTAATTTTTTTACTCTTTTCGAACCCCTCTGTTGAAATGTCGGCCTTCGTGGCTCAATTAGTTATCTTAGTGCTAATCCAAGGATCCTGGGTTCGATTCCCGGTGGAGACACAGTTTTTAATTGTGTTTTCAGTCTGGATCTGTGAAACGATTAATATCGTAAGTCTCCAGAATGTGGCAACTTGTTATTGGGTGCGTGTTTAATAATTATTTTACATAGTACCTGTTAGTTACCCGAAAAGCTACATAAAACAAAATTAAAATAAAATATCTTTATCGGGGCACCATTTTCGTAACAACATAATAAAAATAAAAATAAAGACTGTGAATGTATGTAAGTACATTGATTAAATTTAAATAAATTTACATAATAGATACGCACGATTCATATTTTGGGTATAATTTGTCTGCACATTATTTGAATGTAAACATTTAAATTTAAAATCTATCTAGATATATTTAGTGCTTCGGGTTATATTTTTTTTCTTTAAACATTGAGATACTTTTTGGTTTCTTATTACGTGCTGACTTTAGAAACACCATAACTAAAACACCATAATAATTAAAAAAAATATATATTAAAAATAAAAACACATTATTTATGATTATATTATTTACTTCAATTGAAGTCTTCAACCATGCGATGCATATTTTCGTGTTATCTTATTATTGATAGTTTAAAAAAAATAATGGATTCTATAAAGTGCCTGCGATCGATAAAATATACCTATTTAATATATGGAAAGGAAAATACGGTGTAAATTAATACTTATCGGGATTTGTGGTGGCTAAGGTGGCCCTTGCCAAAGGTACCCAATTCTATTCTCGACTGGGACATTGTTTATTCAGTCAGGGTTTGTGAAATTAATAACTAAAATCATAAATCTCCATAGTACGCCAGAGCATAATTTATATGAATATTTTTATAAAAATGAATATTTTCTTGTTAAAAAAGTGCATATACATCTTCCAACTTTCCCTAAAATAAGCATAAATGCTTTTGCTATAGGTGAACGAAATCGGTCGAGCTGAATATTATATAAGAAGTTGATAGAGATTATTTATCTATTAATTTATATTTTTGAACATAATATAAATAAATATAATGTACACTGGTGGGCTTATGGCCATTAGGCGATTTCTTCCAACCAACCAGATTACAAATTATGACAAAATTGTATAGGTACCTATGTACATATATCAACAAAAGAATAAAGGTATAAAAACAAATAAAAAAAACACATAGCAAAAAACACATCATAGCAAAAAAATATGGGTTGAGAAATGACAAGGATAAGTGAATTGAAGTACTACCAAAAATAGTACCTACTATTAAAATCTGCAATTTTTATCTATAGAAAGTGGATGCGCACCGCTAAACGAAACCCCTCCCTGTAGCCAGACCTACCTTTTTCATACTTACCTATACTTATACAATAAGGAAGGATATATAAAATAAAACAACCATTACAAAATTAATTGTTTTATGACGTTGCTATATCTGACTCTGAATTTATTTAAAATTTGTATTTAGTTTTACTGTTTTATTTATTTTGTCAACGTCCATATATTTCCAATATATTTCTTTCAGATAATAGGATAAGCGTTTCGTTGATTAGGATTTTTTGTCAATAATCTTGATTCCATTTAGTATAAATTTTGGAAGGAATTTTTTTACAATCCCATTCTATTACAATGTAGGTATAAAATACATTACAAAACGTATAAAAGAGATTTCACAAATTGTACATTTACGATGAGAATGTTGGTACACAGTACAAAAGTATGTTGTTGTCCCATCATTTATTCATTATTTAGAATATTTTTTTCGTCAAAACAATTCGTCGATTCGTCTCGGCCGTACTAAATTTGCATACATTATTTTTTAGACGTCTTAATATATTATAATAATGTGCGGTCAGTTGTAGAGTTGCTGCTACCAGGACCGTGCCTACGTATTTCAGCGCCCAGTGTTCTAAATTCAAACAGTACCTACTCCAAACCTTTTCTCTTTCATATTTTTTTCTTTTCTCTTCGGAATTGCTATACTCTGAAAAAAAAATGAAATTGGAACTGGCTTCCTGCGTATTAGTCAAACCTTTGTTATCAATAATAGAGGTTTATCTATTTATTACTGTATGGTTTGGCTGCGTACACAAAATAATTAGTTAGAAAAGCCAAATGTTTTTTAGTCACATTAATTCGGTTAAATTTAGCATGAAATTTTGTTACTATTGACAAAACTTTTTTTTCAGTGTAACCGAATAAAAATATTCGGTAGAAGCAAAATTTCAGTGTAAAAGAAGAAGCAAAATTTCAGTGTGAACACTTGCCTTTAGATTATTTAAATGTTTTATTTAGTTAAAAAAAATCCTTGTCACTTTGATAAATAAAAGCAAGTGTTAACGCCGGAAATTCTAATAAATGAAATAATTTCACAATCAGCTCATTTTGCAGTAAAATAGCAATATCTATTTTTTTACTGTAAAACATAGTAATTGTTATACTAATTTGGAAATAACAATAATTGCGTCAACTTTTACAACAATTTACCAGGTTAGCAACATACATTTTTTTCAGTGTGAACAATCAAAGTTGGGTAATATTTTTTTTTAAATTCTTATTTTTTTTCCGCAAAAAAAATGTTTTACTATGATTTTGGATTGAGATCAACAGCTGAATTATTCAAGATAGTAAAACAAAATTAGAATTCCAAAATATTGAAGTTTGTAAATATGGCACTCGTAAAACCAACCCAAGGCAGAGATTTTCGGGCACTTTGTAAAATTGGCAATATCTCGAAAACTAAGGCAATTTTACAAAGGTTATATTAATTTGCATATTCTGGCGAGTCATGAGTTGGTATAACAGCCCTTAAAAGGAATACGTTGACTTATGGGACACCTTGTAGGATATTACATTAGGTAATTCTCGGGCAACTAACAGTTACTATGTCAAACATTTATTAATTTATGATTTTAATCGTCTCACAGACCCAGAATAGAAAACAAAATTAAAAACTGTGTCTCCACCGGGAATTGATCCCGGGACCTTTGGATCAGCAGTCAGATACTTAACCAACTGAGCCGCGAAGGGCGACAACCGAAAACCGAATATACGCATATATTGAATATTTTCCCTGTTGGGAGTCAGTGATATTTTTTTTGAAAATTAATATCTCAATAGAGACGATGTTGGAATATTATAGAAAAACTGGGAAATTAAGGCATAGAAATTTAAAAATGGATTGATTGGGGAATTCAATAAAAGGGCATAATTGTAATTTAATACTTAAACCAGCCGATGACAGATCGTAAGCCCTGTTGGTGCATTGGTTTCCTGGTTCTTCAATAGTATTCCGATTTCGTCTCTATTGAGATATTGATTTGTCAAAAAACAAAACAATCAAATATATATCAAAATAAGATTTAAACCATCAAAAAAAATATTTTAGTAATGCTTTTGTAAAATGCACGAATGTATTTAGATTGTTGCACGTTGGGTTAGTAATGCAGTGGTCGTGAGTTCGAATCCTGCCACGACCGAGCACAAGTATTTTTGTTTAATTTAGGAAATGTATGAAAATGTATATGTAACAAGAAAATATTCATTCTTTAAAAAAAAAACATTATTTAAGTATTTTAATTTATATGGCGCCGTTTGCTCTACAAAACATAGATGTTTTTTTAAATTCTTTTAGAGAAAATGTTTATGCTTTAAGCACTTTTAGAATCGTAGGTACTAACATTTTTTTGTTTTAAGCGTAGGTAAGTGGTAAATTGTCATATTCGATACGTTGATTTCTTGTACCCCGTGTATTTTCATTTTTTGAACATGCGATTAGTCCAGCCCTGTTAGGTACTGTTACAGCCTCTTACAATCTAACGAGTTTAAATGTAATTTTGGAACTTCTCCAAGTGTGTTTAGTGTATCCAATATAACCGCAAAGAACATAATATACAGACATTACATGCATTTAAAAAAATAGATTAAAAAAGTTAACTATTTTTGGTTACAAACCATTTGACCGTGTTGAGATAAAGTAACATTAAATAAACATGTATTTTTTTTTAAACGAAACGTGTGAAGTGAAATCAAAATAATGTCTACAGTTTTTACAAACGTTTCACTTCGATATAAATTTGTGGTTGTGTCCAACGTTCAACTACAATAGTTTTATATATTACGATCTATGATAGGATAAAGAATGTGGACATTAGATTGAAAGAGATATTGTGAGTAGAATGAAAGTAAATAAACTACGATGGTTCGGAAATGTAGAGAGAATGAACGATCAGCGCCTGACAAAGAAAGTATGCAAGGCTGAAAAGAGTGGAATGAGAGGTCGTGGCCGCCCGAGAAAGAGTTTCATTCATTCATTCATACCATCACGGCATATCCCACAATGTGGGGTAACCAGCGAAAGGTGTGCGGGTGTGCATTGCCTTATGAAAGGGAGCACAACACATCTGTGTATGCCCACACACCAGTCTCGTCTCACCTAAAAAGGCACTACATTCAGAATGGGTGGTGAACCTCATTGCTGAACTATGTGAGATGTTATTGTTGCCTGATGTATTTTCGATTACCCGGCTCTTACGGGACACTCGAAAACAATAATAGAAAAGAGTGGAAGCACTATTATAAGCCGGTGCCTCACAGGAATGAGAAAGAGTTGGCGTGATCATATAAATGAGATTTTGAAAAATGGTAATATACGAAGTCAGAATAATAGGAGAGCATGTATGACGCGATGCATGGATGTAAATGAGGCAAAACATGTATGTCAAGATAGAGGTGTCTGGCGTTCGGTCCTCTCTGCCTACCCCAAGTCAGGATACGGCGTGATGGTATGTATGTATGTAAATCTTGGTTCTAAATTTCTTAGATCTGTTTTCATTCACATAATTATGTATCTTCTTTTTCACTTCCTTATTTACAAGTGGCGAATTTATTACCAAACAGCTATTGTTTCAATACATATATACATACATACCATCACGCCATGTCCATTACGGGGTAGGCAGAGAGAACCGAACGCCATATCTTTCTTACGGGGTAGGCAGAGAGAACCGAACGCCATATCTTTCTATCCTGGCACACGGGCCTAGGTTGCGGCTCTAAGGGCCTAGGCAGTAAAGGCGGGGGTGGGCGGCCGACGCTGTTGCGCCCTCGTCAATTCTGTACTTAGAGAAGAGCAGGACGAACGCCTTTAGTCTCGCTCGGCAGTGACTCGTCAACTGTGGCGAATGTTGTTGTGTGGTTCGGGCACACCGCCGGCGCAGACGTCGGGTCAGACATCCTGTTTTGACAACTAGACGTCATATCTGACAGGTGATGATTGCGTCGGATGCCCCCGGTGTTAGCCCGCGGAACCTTCGGACGCCAACACGAGGACCGATGCGTCGGGATATAAGCCTAGGTTGCGGCTCTAAGGGCCCAGGCAGTAAAGGCGGGGGTGGGCGGCCGACGCTGTTGTGCCCTCGTCATTCTATACTTAGAGAAGAGCAGGACGGACGCCTCTAGTCTCGCTCGGCAGTTACTCGTCAACTGTGGCGAATGTTGTTGTGTGGTTCGGGCACACCGCCGGCGCAGACGTCGGGTCAGACATCCTGTGTTGACAACTAGACGTCAAATCTGACAGGTGATGATTGCGTCGGATGCCCCCGGTGTTAGCCCGCGGAACCTTCGGACGCCAACACGAGGACCGAGGGGTCGGGGTACAAGCCCCTCCGACTTGAAACGGAGTGTACTTAGCG
The DNA here is from genome assembly GCA_963576475.1 of Molanna angustata. Lineage (NCBI taxonomy): Eukaryota > Metazoa > Arthropoda > Insecta > Trichoptera > Molannidae > Molanna > Molanna angustata. The sequence goes on from OY754965.1 coordinate 4,265,456, forward strand.
GCCGATTTCGAGACCAATCGGAGGCCCTGACGTGTGTGGTTGGATTCTCGGGGGCAGTGGTTGAACCCGATGGATGGTGGATGTTTTGTGTTTGTCCGATGTTGCGGCTGCGTCCGGTGGTGAACAGGGCCAATGAGCTCTATAGCGTCGCCGGCGTGGAACTGGATCGCGATCTCCCTCGATATCCTGGCACACATTCATCGCCTCGTCAACATTCATGCATCGTTTCATACATGTTCGTCCATTGTAAATGCTTCTAACATTTCCGTCTTTCAGAATATCGTTCACATGGTCGTGCCATCCCTTTCTTGGGCGGCCCCGGCCTCTCAATCCATTCCTATCCGCATTGTATATTTTCTTCGTCAGGCGTTCCTCATTCATTCTACCCATGTGGCCAAACCATCTCAGTGTGTTCACTTTCATTCTATTAATGATATATTTCTTCATCTTACATTCTTTCCTTATGTTCTCATTTCTTACCCTGTCATACATCGTTCTATTGCAGATTCTTCTTAGCAATCTCATTTCAACAGCATTTATTCTGCTTTCGTGCGACTTCTGCCATGTCCAGGTTTCACTTGCATACGTCAATGTTGGCACTAAGATAGCGTTATGAATGGCAACTTTGGCAGTCTTTGATATGTTGCGATCATTCATAACTGGTCTCAGTGCTCCATTCACTCTGTTTCCTGCCAACCAATTATATTTTGTATACAAAACTATTAATTTATGTTATTTTTAAAATTGATTTTATGTTATTCTTAAAATTGAATTTATGTAATTTTTAAAATTGAATTTATGTTATTGCGTGGGATGAGAATGGACTTTGTGGCGTCACAATGAGTTTCAAAAAATCAAAATGACTTAATTATAAAACATTTATCTCTTAGTTTTAGGCACTTACTATCTTTTAGTTTCTAAACCAACGAACTCTTTCTTACAGTTAATCAGGTATAATCAAATAAATGTACCTATTAAAAAAAACTATTTTTTCATTCTCTTATTGGAACTACGATTTTACATCAAATTAAAGTGTTGAGACTTGATAATTCGCTAATATTTCACATTTAATTTATTTGAGAAAACAAAAAAATTAATAGATGCATTCAAATAATATATTATGTGAAAGAAAAAATAAATCCTTGTCCCTAAAAATCTAAAAAATATTGTTTTATACATTCGCAAAAACGCTACGATTTCTAGCCATGGCCCAAGTACGTCACAATAACGCGGGCAAGAATCGGGGGGCATGTCCCGTCAAACAGTGAAATCAAAACCCTCACGATTACCCATACCATGGATATAATTACCATATGGAGTTCTATAATATCTTAAGATAATTATGGCCATAATTAGAACTCCGTATGATAATTAAATATATCCATGATAATATAGGTAGTCAAAAGGGTTTTGATTTCACTGTTTGACCGGACTTACCTCCCCCCCTGAATGACGTCATTTTCACAGTAAAAACATGTTCATTATAAATGTATATTAGCTCTAATCCATTTAACCTAAATCGATTCCAAATAAAAAATTTATTGACTTTCGTCAAGTTACAATATGAAACTAGGTACTTAATTTAAAAGAAATGAGGTCGTATCGAGAAAAATAATATGTCCTATTTTGATTCGTTGCAGAGTACGAAAACGTCTATAGCCAATGGGCGACCGTGGATAAAAGGATTTTATCGACGTAATGAGTCCATTATAAATGCAGTCAAATTTTTGACATTTCTCATATATTAAAATTCTGACGGATAAATTTAGACGAATCAGAATAGGACATATTATTAATAATGACATTTCAATGAGTAGTCCACTTATCAATATGTTCTCGTTGACTTAATTGTATCCGACAACTATTAATGTAATTGTGAGTTATTTACTTTGTAGAATTCCATTTTAATTTAAATTAAAAAATAAAATTGTATGTTTTAGATTCTACGTACCTATATTGTTTATTGGTCGATAGCTATTACGCCTTGTTAGGGCATCTTCAAGACTATTCAAGACTAGTCTTGAAGATGCCCTAGCAAGGCGAAATAGCTATTCAAGACTATATTCTTAGATTTATATTCTTATATTGCTATATTCTTAGATTTAGCAAAAGCGTTTGACACTATCTCACACCAAATTCTAATCAAAAGACTATCTAATATTGGTATCAAAAATAACCTACTTAATTGGATGAAAAGCTATATTACAGGACGAACCCAAAAAGTAAGAGTTGATGATACATTCAGTGAATGTGAAGAACTGCGATTTGGAGTGCCTCAAGGTAGTACACTGGGACCGATTCTATTTACAGTCTACATCAACGAGCTATGCAATAGCAAAAGAACGGGACATATAATTACATTTGCGGATGACACAGTGTTATTATATGAAGATAGCAATTGGTCTAATGTACACGGGAAAGCTGAAAAGGATATCAACGAGGTTAAAGAATGGCTAAACTGTAATTTGCTAACATTAAATGTGGAAAAAACAAAAACGATATGTTTCAGTCCAACTGAAACCGGTCAACCAAAAAACCTACAACTGATAAAAATACACCAATGTATATCTCCAAGTACATTAAATATATGCGATTGTAAAACTATTGATTCAGTCGAAAGTGTGAAATATTTGGGCATATACATAGATAAATTTCTTAAATGGAATGTACATGTAGATTATATTTGTAAAAAGTTGAAAAAACTCATATTTATATTTGTCAACACCAAAAATATCCTTGAAATTCAGGATCTAAGACAAATTTACTATGCACTATGTAATTCAGTGATGCAGTATGGATGTATTGGATGGGGGGATGTAGTATGACCGTTATGGATCCACTTTTAAAAGTTCAAAAATCAATAATACGAATAATACTTAATAAACCATTCAGATATCCCAGTAATCAATTATTTACTGATTTTAAAGTCCTAAATGTTAGACAACTATACATTAGCAAAATAATTCTACATACTCACAAACATAGACAGGAATATCCGATAGCTACCCACTCATACCCCACTCGTAATTCTCAAAAGTCCATTATTATAAAGAAAAAAACAAAAACCACATTCGCTCAACGTAATTTTAACTTTCTTGGCCCCAAAATGTTTAACATACTGCCTGATGATTGGAAAATGATGAAAAGAGTTGTGCTAAAAAAAACAATAATTGCTTGGCTTATATCCATTGGTATAGAGGAGTCAAATAATATATTGACTGCACTCTAGTATATTCAGATTATTAACTTTGTAAAGCCTACATATTTTTGTATCATTATGTATGTGCTGATACTGGTTATTGATACTAATTGACAAGTACTACTACTTATCGGACGTCCTAAAACAGGTTTACCTAGTTGGGCGTCCAATGAGACAATATATTTAATGCAGCGTAGTAGTTTGGAAAAATTACATTCCCACTGTAAATTGTATTTTTATTATTAAAATGTATGATATACCTACTGTAAAATGTAATGTAATTTTGAAATTTTATATGTTCTAAAATTTTTCTTATTGTTGCCACTTGCGCTGTATGTATATTAAATATTTTTTATGTAAAAGTAAATGAATAAATGAATAAAGACTAGTCTTGAAGATGCCCTAACAAGGCGAAATAGCTATCGACCAATAAACAATATACGTAGAATCTAAAACGTACTGTTTTATTTTTTTAATTTAAATCTGTATTATTAGTATTAAAATATTAATATTAATACGTCATACGTCCTGAAGATGAAGCGGTCGCTTCGAGATCAGCCGTATCAAAACACAACAATTAAAACGTTAAATGTATTTGCTGAATTAAATTATTCATTTTTTGATTGATTCATGGGAAACAAATCAATTATTGTTTTAACACATAATATGTACTTAGGTATTCAGCCAATATTGATAATTACTAGTGCATGTTGTATAAATGCATAATATGACTGTATTATTTCTAGTTTTTAATACGATTTCATAACCTCATTTTATAAGTACAAATATAACATTTTCACATAACATAATATTTTGTCGAACGGATACTAAATATCCGGCAGCTATCGGCTATATTTATAAATAAACCTACATACTCCAATGACCGGTGAATTGAATATACAAATTCATAATGAGATGAAATAATATATTCAATAAATTATTATAACTATTTGATTATATAGTATCAATATTTAACTCTTCCGATACTAACATTTTACATCGGTAATTTTTATGGTATAAATCAACAGAAAATCAAATTCTATGATTGCGTGTTGCATATTTTTATTTCTAAATAATCGCTAGAGTTATCGAAAAATATCTTGAAAGATCAACTGATCAAATGTTTTGCTTTGAATACAATATATAGAACTTTCAAAAATTTGCATTGACATGGAACTCAATTAAAAGGTATAATTGGTGAACGTTGCTCAAGCGCATAAAGTGATCACGGAAACTAACCGATGACAGGTCGTAAGCCCCGTAGAATCCTTGATTTCTCGGTTCTCCTTTGATATTCCAACTTCGTCTCAATTGAGACATTATAAATTTGTCACAAAGATATCAAAATAATTCTACACTTTTTGCTTTTTTATTTTCATTGTTTTGTTCTCGATTCATTGTAAAATGAAATAATATATATTTTTGAAAATAATGAATATATCTTTGAAACAAGTACATATACATCCTAATAAATTCTATAAAATTTAGCATAAATGCTATAGTTGAACCAAATTATTGCAGAGCTCGATCTGACAAACTGTATCTACAATTTAGTGTAAATAATATATAATATTTCAAATTATTAATAAAAACATTTAAAATGAATTCCATCCCCCCTAGACAACGTGTCATTTAGCTCAAGAAAGGAAACAAGAAAATGTATGCATCTGACAGTTGTCACGTGACTGGCAACTGTCACTTCCATACATTGAGTTATCTTTTCTTGTTTCTTTTCTTGAGCTAAATGACACGTTGTCTAGGGGGGGCAGAATGGAAAACGAATAAAGCTAAAACAAGTTTTACTAACGCAATATTTGAATAAATAACACATTCGTCTTGAAATGTGTTTCTAAAAATTTTATTTATGATTCTCCCAATATGGTTATGACCATATCAAAATAGGTCAATTGTAAATCATTGTTGACAGTCGATCGGTGGCACTAAATTTTGCCCATAATTCATTATATCACAAGTTATACGTTTCAATGTTTGTATAATAAACTAAATACAATCAATGTTTGGCATCATTTCAATAATAATTAAATACACTATGTGGTCAGATACGTATCTGAATCAACTTTTATGAATTATAACATACCCCAAGGAAATCATTTGAAATTACTATTTTCAATAAATTTATATTTTATAAAAATATTGCACTTTTACACTATTTTAACTCTTGCATTTTAAAATCTCAATAGAGAAGAAGTTGAAATGTTAAAGGAGAACCAGGAACTCAAGGCATCTACAGGGCTTACGGCCTGAAAAAACAGGGTTTACGACCTGTAGGTGCTTTGAGTTCCAGGTTCTCTTATAATATTCCAACATCGTCTCTATTGAGACGTTACTAAATTGTCAAAATATATCATTGACTCCCGACACGAAAAAAAAATAATGTTTGCGAATAGGCAACAAACTAAAAATATTCGAATTAAATCGTGTCGATGAACAGTGCGTAATATTTAAGAAATTTTACAAAACATCGAGTTGATATATAATCGTGAAAAAATATAAGATTTTAAAGCATTCGATAACGGATACAGCATTCAATAAAAAATGACTTGTTAAATTATATATTTATGTATGTTATATTATATCTGTACGTTATATGACCAAACCAAAACTGAGAGATTATCTTTTTAGTATAATTATTCAAAGCAACGTTCATTTATATTCATGAAATGTTAAACAAACAATAAACTGGCTTCATAATGGAATCAAGACGGTCTAAATACATCGACAAATCTTTAACTGTTTGTGTAGTGATTTTTTGCCAACGCGAGAATGTATGGATTGCGAATAAACAGTACCTACATAAGTCGATTGATGTTTACAGCTGTAAATTTCGCAAACGCTAATTAAACATTACATACTTAATTGGTATGTTGAGAAGAGTATTATGTATATCCACTGTCAATGTTTACTACGACTTCTATTTGAAAAATTCTATTTCCTATACTGAATATAATTTATTTTTTAGTCCATAATTACAAAAAATATAAACACTTTTTATTCCATAATGTTTGAATTATATCTTGATTTGTTATTGTAAAATTATTATGTTAAATAAATAAAAAATAAATAGCAATATCATACGTACCTACATAGGAAAATTTGTTAGAAAATAACAATGAAAAATGTATGCAATTAAAATACATGAGTTAAATTGACGTTCGTTCTAAGATAATATTTCCAAGTGAACATTCCTTACGCCCTGATACATCCTTTATTACGACCTATTGTCAGCCTTCGTGGTTCAGTTATTTAGGTATCTGACTGCTATTTAGGTATCTGACTGGGTTTATTGCATTTTTTCACCAGTGTTTCTGATATGTTGTTGATGATAATTCCTCCTCAGCTGGGGATTGAACCCAGGACGCCCGCACAGAAGCCAAACAGGTTTCTAAATATTCTACGGAGCTCAATAGCTATAAAGGCTAAACATAAAAGCAGATAAATAATTCTACGAATTAAATTCTCATTACTAGGATGATTGTTTTTTATTGTAAATAAATTACTTTTAATCTAATAAAAATTAAAATATTTAAAAAAGCATTATGATGTACCTATAGAAAGATTTTTGGCTCAGTAAATGATAATGGACTTGCGATATAATCTAAAACTAAGCATTATATGACGAACCCAACATTGTACAAGTCATAAAAAAACGCAGACTGCCGTGGTTAGGACATGTCAGCCGGATGAATGATGATCGTATCCCCAAAAAGATTCATATCACTAATTCAAAAGACAGAAGAAGTAGAGACAGGCCCAAGCTAAGATGACTGGATGACACCGAAGACGACATAAGGGCGATAAGAATTGCAAACTAGAGGAGAGCGGCGGAGGATAGGGACGGCTGGAGAAGGATTCTGGAGGAGGCCAGGGCCCACACAGGGCTGTAGCGCCAATGATGATATGAAAAATATTTCAACATTTATACAGAAAACTACATATTATATGATGGGTTTTCCTTTAGGAAACTACAAGATCTATACCAAGTATATATAGGTAAACAAGATTGGTTTAGTCTGAGTTGTTAATTAAGGTGGTACAATTCCCTCTCTGAATATTAACATGAAACAATATGGAGAATGCAAATTAGTTCCAATACAATAATAATCATTAATAACATCATACGTAAAAACCTGGTTTTTGCTAGAAATCAACATTGCTATTAAGTATATTTAATTAATTATAATTTTACTGTTATAGTCGCACATTTTCATACAAACATCCAATTATAAGACCAATATAAAAGTATTATAGATTTATGTTTTGACACTACCAATATATTTAAATAAAGATTGGAGCGTCACGATTTCGCAAATTTAAGGCATATTTTTTACATAAATCTCTCAGCAGCTTCTGTTCTGTTAATAATAATTATTTGTTTATACATCTTTCTGTGCATAATATAAAAATATAAATTGTACACTGGTGGGCTTATTGCCATTAGACAATTTCTTCCAACCAACCAGATTACAAAGTGTGACAAAATTGTGAATGTACAACAACAAAATAATAAGACTAATAAGAGTAAAAGAAAACAAAGAAGATATATGTATACAACACTAAGATACTATTAAAACAAAAAAAAATTCAAAGCAAAAAAAAGGATAGGGTAAGGACAAGGATAGGAAATCTTGATCAGGTGTTCAGGTATAAAAAATCCTTCTATAGTTTTTTCTTGAAAATACAAAGTGAGTTAGACGACGCAATATCCGGACTATTCCACAATGCGAAGGCTATTCAATAATCTTGCTGATTGTACGAACAAAGAGTTGAGAAATTCTGTATTATGGATAGGGATGGATAGTGTTGTACGTTCAGCAGATCGGAGTGGAAGTCCATGATTGGATAAATAAGTGAATTTGCTTTTGAGTTACTGTGACAGGTTTGGATTCGAGAGAATATTGTACAATAGTGACAAAATGTGTATAGTGTGCCGCTGGCGTATCTTAATCAAACATATTTTTGACAAAATATCTTTGATAAAGATCTCGTCCTTAAGGCCGCACAGGCATTGAGCATTTTTAGCAAGTTGTTTCTCACTTTTCGTACTGAAGTGGAAACGCTGGGGTCCGTCCCGTCATATGTATATTTGGTATTACTTGACTAGCGCGAAACATGTTCGACGTTAGCGACTATAATGAATTACACCTTTTTTTTTAATTAAGACAAATTCAACGATCTAAAACATTCAAAGTGTTAATATATATTTTTTTTTATTTTTTTATTTTGTCAATACTGACGGTATTGAATATGTAGAATTCCATAATAATGGGTATTTTAAAACAAATAAATGATTTGGTCTACATATATATTTTTTTCCTGAATCCAGGACGACCGTTGATAAGGGCCTAATAAGCTGAAACGGTCGTCCTGGATTCAGGAAAAAATATATATGTAGACCAAATCATTTGTTTGATTTAAAATACCCATTATCTAAAGTAATAAAGCAATCAATATGCTAGTGTGTGCGTGTGTGTGTGTATGTGTGTGTGTGTGTGTGTTTGTCTCACGCCTTTTGAAAAACCAAGAGCATCTAAAAATCTAATTTATGTGCGAACGTGTACCAGTATACCTGATGCAGTGTCACGCTAAAAATAATGCGATTAAAATGCTGAATTTTAAAGATATTTCAATAATTATTTTTTTCATACAAAATTTTCCAAGTCATATCTGTCAAAAAGTGTACATTTTGCACGCAAATATCAGTTAGTTTAAAAGTTAGAAGTACGTATTTACACGAAAAAAATATATTTTCAAGTATAACTTAGCTTTTAAGTGAAAAGCATGGTGAATATTTTGTCTAATTATAATGTTTAACTTATTTTTAAAGTAAGCGTTTTGTACAAATGTACATATAACCCCGCCATTTTAATATCTTTTCATACGATATTTAATTTTCCTACCGAATGAATATGTTCTTTAAAATAATACACCTTTGAAATAAATGTGATTATGAAATAATAAAATGAAACACAAGACATTACAGCAAGTTTTAAGACATATATTGTAAAAGTCTGTTAATTATTAGTAAAGATATAGGCGTAATAAAATTGCATAATTTGTTTAAAATATTTGATTTTTCTGACAATTTTCATTTTTATGGCATCGAACAAACCAATGTAGGTACCTACATATTCAAAAAATGTCTCCATAACATTTGATATTTTTCACATGTTGGAACATGGTTACTATGGTAACGGACACATTCTGATATTCAAATAAAATTTGTTATAAATCGAATTCGAATTAATTTAGAACATCATTGTAGGTAGGTACCTACATACCTAATACTTACTACTTAAAAACCAAGAATATACTGATTTTGTATAGGAAAATTATTAAACTATTTTAGATTAACTACAATACACATTCAATATACCTACAAACTATTTCCTATAGTGAAATTCTTCTTTTTTCTATGTAGACCTTTGGGTGATTTTTTCTACAAACTATTTCTTGGGGTTTAAATCTTCTTCCGACAGTTCATAAATAAACTATTTCCTATAGTCTAATTTTTCTTTTTCTTAATTTATGTAGACCTTGGGTGAGTTTTTATACAAACTATTTCCTATAGTCTAATTCGTCTTCTTCTTCCTTTATGTAGACCTTTTGGTTAGTTTTTAAACAAACTATTTTTAAACAAACTATCCTTTAGTCTAATTCTTCGTTTTCTTATTTTATGTAGATGTTGGGTGAATTTTATATAAAATATTTCCTATAGTTAAATTCATCTTCTTCTTCTTTTATGAAGACATTTTGGTCAGTTTTTTATATAATACATTTCCTAATGTGTAATTCTTCTATTTCATCTTCTATGTAGACCATTGGGTCAGTTTTTATTACAAACTATTTGTTATAGTTTTATACTTCTACTTCTTTTTTTATTTAGTCTTTTGGATTAGTTTTATGTCTAATAGTCTATTGTAACGAAATATTATAAACAACATGCATACTTGATGAAAATACATAAAAACGAATGGGATGTGACCAACACTAGAATCTTCTCATTACTTTTGTTCAATCATATTTACACCATTTATTATATCATCATATATTGCTTAATTTTCAATAACTACACATTTCATTTTGATGACAATATATAAAAAATCGGGGTTGTGGCCATTGCTGGATCTTCACAACGTTTATATTCATATTAAAAACTATTTAACATAGCTTAAGTCTTCTTCTTCTGTAATGTAGACTTATGTGTCAGTTTTAAGTCTATCAGTTTTATTGTGCAAAACTATAATAAACTATATGCACACTTGACGAAAAATATAAAAACGAATGGGATGGGACCAACACTAGAATATTTTCAGTACTTTTGTTTAATCAATTTTTAAACCATTTCCCATCATCCAAAATTACTAAATATTTAAAACACATTATTTGCGTTCGATGACAATATATAAAAATAGGGGTTGTGGCCAAATCCAAACTCTTTACGACGTTGTCTTTTTATAATAAGTCATATTTAAAATCATTTCCCATAGTCCATGCGTGCAGAAATTGTATGTGCTTATATATAAAAGCAAATGGATTGTGGCCATCACTTTAAGATTTTACACCGCTTAAACTCAATTAAATTTCAATCTACTTTTCATACTACGGTTAAAAAAAATTATGTGTGACAATATTATGTAGGTATATAAACGATTGCTTATTCCTTCACTAATTTACATTCTTGGCCAACGGCGGGACATAAAAGCTAGTTGTTAATATAATATTTAACAAAATTTTTGCTAAATTATTGTTTAACATTTACCTAATAAGACAAGGAACTCCCGCAAATAACAGAGGTACTTTCGAAATTATTTCGGAATTTTCAAATATAACGATTCCGTAACTATAAAGTTGTACACAATAATATAAATTATCCTAGTCTTTAGTTCTTCTTCTTCTGGGTCATAATCCTAGGATTGGTCTGCACCAAACACTCGATCTTTCCACTTATCTCTATCGTCCGCCAGTCTCTTCATCTCTTTGTAACTGCTACAGCGCACGTCACCGATTATCTGGTCTATATAGTTGTTTCTGGGGCGGCCTCTACAGTTGCCCCCATCAATCATTTCTTCGACGATGGTAAAAAGCTGGCCTGGGTGCCGGATGTTGTGGCCTATCCAAGTTGTTCTCCGTTGGGCAATTCTTTTCATAAGTTGCCTTGTCTCTCCAACCATGCTTAGTACCTCGTCGTCCTTGTTGTCTTTAGTATCAAAAAGATTATGTCAGTATTGGCTGAGTAAATGAAAAAAGGCAATGTAACTAATCACATTTGAATGCCTGTGGGCATAAACATTTTTTGGGTCTTCAATTTACACTTTTATGACAGAAATTATCTAAACCAATAGGATCAGTATATGGATTTCTTACGACCAAATATTAAATTCAAATATCATTTCAGTAAACTAAGATATAAGTACCCTGATAAAATACATGAACTGTTTGGCAAACAGATAAATCTAATTTAACAGAGATGCAGTGAAAGAAGGTTACGCAAAAATCTAAGCAACTACATCTATCTACATATATGGAATCTGTCATGTTCCATTTAACGTAAGTACCTAAGTACATAATTGCTCTTTGAGTAATACATAAAATATTTGATTTGATCTGGAACGCATGCGAGTCATGTTATATACACCTACGCACCTGACGACATTGATATAAAAACCTCTTTCCCTATGGTTTTGAAATGTCAAATCGCGTCGGGAATTGATTTTTTGACAGATCGTGACGGGCGTTTTGACCTGATTGGGCTGTTTTATGTGAGGTATGTGTCTATTTTGATGTTTATTGAAGTACTGGTAAATTAATTATTAGTACAATGTATTTGATCACGAGTTTTTTGTCACTGTATAATTGTAAACTGCTAGCCCTAGAACGGGGTTTCCTAGTTGGGCAACAATAATCTACTTGTTTGTATTATTGTAAAATAGGGTGTGATAAAAAAATAAATATTTATTCTCTTATTCAGCATTCACTACAAACTAAAAACCTTGAAATCCTATGAAGATTGTTTTAAATTATAAATTATTTTACATTTTGGTGAAAACTAAGAGCTGGTACAATGCCTTATGAATTCGTCGTGTGTTTCATAATATATTATATTTTTCTTAAAGAGAGCGGACAAGATGAAAATGAAAAAAAAGACGAATTAGTTAAATAATTATAATGTAACTGTCTGAAACATTGTAATGAATTCAATTATCATTATCTAAGTATTTAGCATAATCATCTATGACAGTTTTAGCATATTTTACGATAACCACGGAACGGTTATTTCTAATGACCAGTGATGTCTGAGAACGGTCTTGCTTTTCATTAATTTATAGAATATTTTTAAGTCTTAAACAACAAAGTCTTTTGGCAAAACGATAATCAAATCTTATTTTACAGTACATTTTAGATGGCATCTGTTTTTTTGTATCACAGAATAACTAAAATTTTGTCATTAGACAATTTTTCAACGTTCGCGTTTGTAAAATTCATAATAAAATATTATTTAAGTATAAACAATTCCGTGTATTTCCATCTCTATTGTTCCCTGTTTATAAAATCATTCGTGATTCTGTTTTATTTACATCCATTTCATAGGTTGCGAATTTGTTTATACTTTCATTTTTAGCAAACCATTTGAAATACATATATGTAATATTAATAATTGTAACTTTATGTGTGTTATTGTTAATAATATTATTATGTTATTGAAATAAATGAATCGCACAAATGACTGTGCTCCTCCCTCGAACACGAGATCTGATCTCAACTGAGGGACGAATAGACCTTACATAATTTAATTTTAAGATACTCCTGTTTGTAATTCTTATTATTATGAATGTATTAAATTGTTATTTTAATTAATAAATAAAATAAAATATATAAACATATTGCAAGTCTTCTTCTCCCTGTTAATTATTATTTTCACGCAATAGTAATGTCTGGGTTTTTTGGTTCTTCGCCTCCACTATGCTTTGTATTGTGCGTCTTCTCAGGAGACTTTCAGTCTTTCATGTCTTGCCTGAATTTGTGCCACCATCACTTGGGTCTGCCTCTGAATCTTGTACTGGTCCTGTTGCCTACATATACTGGAGGTCTAGGATGTCTGCTTTCGTGTATTGTTTATGCTATTTCACACATTCCCAAATTACCCTGTTCGTATGTATGTAAGAGTTTAGCATCTGGTCCTGCTTTGTGAGCATTTTAACTTTGGCTGTTTGGATGCCATATATTTGGGAGGAGTTATACGTTTTATATCTATACTATATTGGTACTGTTTTTTCAACAATCTTTTACGCCAGGATTTTCATTTTGACTGAAATTTTGTCATCACATGTGATGCCATTATAACCTTTCGCCAATTCACCCAAGATATAGTTTTTCTATTTGTTGATGAATTTGGCAATCATTATTTTTATGTCACATATGATGTGTAATCAACTCCTATGGATACAAATTTCATTGACTGAATCAACATGTCAGAAGTTCAATTTTGAGAAAACTATTGATTAAGACCACCGTTTGACCAGCGTTTGACCATCACTAGTGAAGAGTGCGTTCATCTCTCAATGACTGGTCAAATGAGTCACATTAGTGTTGTGTGATTCTGAATTGGTAGGTAGGTTTGTAACTAGACCGTGTCTGTGTGGCCAAGGTCTGATGGAAGATTGCCACCATAAACATAATATTAATGTTATGGAATTGTACTAACAGTCTTCATAAGTATTTGTGGATAATTTACGTAGTAGAATTCCATTTTAAAATTATACTAAAATTCAAACAATTTGTTTTAACAGATTTTTAATTATCTCAATAGAGACGAAGTTGGAATATTTACTGTAGGAGAACCGGGAAATCAAGGCACCTACAGGGCTTACGACCTGTCATCGGCTGGTTTACGTGATCACAAAAATCTGTTAAAAAGTATACCTATTTTGAGAATATAAAAAATTAAAATTTGATTGAAATTTGATTACATTAACAATAATATTTTTTATATATTTGTTTTATCAATAAACGATCACTGAAAATCCTTTACATCTTAAATTAATAAGTTAATTTTATATTTTTAATAACATAGGCTATGAAAATAGTTTTTTCATGGGCGGTTTTCATAGCAAATCAATTTTGTTCTTGGTATAAAATAGAAATCTAATTTTTATTTAAAAAAACAAATAAAATTTAAGACATGATTGGTTTTAGGTATTTTTCGTATTTGATATGTGACAATTTTAAAAAATATTATACCACTTACTGAAATAAAAAAGTACGTTATCAAATTAAGATTTGTACAGCACTCTTTTATCAAAACTAATAGTAAATTTTTTATATGATATCTGTTTAGAAATTGATGTTAATAATACTCTTTTAAACAACAAAATATTATCCATTATGACACAGTTGTAGAGCATATAATACTTTGTCTATGTATTTAGATGCAATCTGTTGTATGTAACAATTGACAAATTAACAATTAACCATCCTCTATTTCATACGTCATAAAACAGACTGCCACAAACTAATATCTCAATATTATAACATCGCTTCTTCGGCTATTGTTTGAGGAAAATTGTACACCTGATTGTATGATCGAGTTTCTCATACATCGTAAAGTGTAATATTAAACATCAATTAATTCATGACATTTAATTAATCTGTTGCAACAATTCAACCATTTATTAATTAATTGAAACGTCGAAAGAACGCCACTATTTAGAAATATTAACCACTTAGATTGATTAGTACAAATGGTATTTTATTGGGATGCTCGGAAAGTGATGTCGTATATGCCTCCTAAAACGTGGTGCATCTTAATCATCGAAATTGCCGTAACGAAATTTTGCAAACTACTCCTTACCCATCGAATTTAAAATGGTAAAATATACTTAAAAAGCTGCATTCATCTTTTAAATATTTGTATATATAAAAAAATACTTGGTATTAGTTCTATTGAAATTTATTTGATTATCGACGCGTTTCGTGTAAGGCACATCGTCAGAAGACTTATAGACAAAAGTGGTTATAGACAAAATTTACATGACAGGTTTATAAAAATGTTGGTTTTTGAACGGTTTTGAATAAGTTATAGAATGCAAATGAATCTATGTATACATTTTTAAATATTTGATAGGGTACCAAATAAAACTTATGTGCGAAGCTGGCTGTGACAAAAAAAAACAAGTCCTCTGTTGAAAAACGAATGGCTCTCCGAATAATTTATTATAGGTAATCGATTTAATGACCTGTTAGTGATATAGCCAACGAACTTTTCAAATCACTAAATTAAGTCATAAAACTTTGCTTTGAGTTTCTATAAGGCAGAGAAAGTGATATTAATTGATAGGTTTATACGAAGTTGATTTTTAAGAGAATCGGTCAAATTATTAAACTTAAAAAAAAATTAATATCATAATTTGATCAAACTGATATAAATTATTTCATGTCTGGCTCTATTTTTCTTAAAATCAACGCTAGTTAATACAACGCGTGTAATCTTGTGGGAGATTGTTGGAAGTTTAGGATTTCTTGCAAGTATCAAAATAGTTTGCATAACAGGGGTCTCTACCATTCATAGTTTGAAAAACATGTTAAGCATGTTACAAGTATCTACTAGGGTAAAATTTGATCTTAGACGTGAAATTTGATAAAAAAATCTTAGAACAAACATTTTATTTCTTCTGATTTTATGTTTTATAAAGAAACCTACCTACCATGTTTGTACATTAATTTAAAATAATTGTGCTGTAGTGAAATGAAATAGATAAAATTATTTTTACCCGCAAACCTGTTGCTGGTTTCTCCACACTGTGGAATAAGCTGTGATGGTATGAAAGTAATATTTTTTTATCGAAATTCTGGTTTGTACATAGCAAACCAACTACAGGGGCTCCATTGAAGCTAAAGTGAAATTCGCGTCCAAAAAATTGAGTGTATTATATAGAATACGTAGGTATTTTACTACAAAGCGCAAATACGCCCAATTATTGAGTATGGTAGTCACCTCTGGAGTGGCGCCCCCCAATAGCTACTGAATACCCTCGGTGCTGTACGTCTGATTGACGACCCATCATTAACTGATGGATTGCAATCACTAGACCATAGACACAAGGTCGGAATTCTAAGTATATTTTATAGACACTACCACGGGAGATGCTCAGAAGAACTTGCATCCCTGGTCCCTCTTCCACCCATTCACAATAGAGTCACTCGTTTTACTTAAGCTCAACACCCGTTCACAGTGAACCTTCAATTTACACGAACCAGTCGCTACTCCAACTCTTTTATTAACACAGCAGCCCGGCTGTGGGACAATCTTCCGAATTCTGTGTTTCCACCTTCTTTCAACCCGGGTCTTTTTAAAACCCGAATTATTATTTTCCTGAGCAGATTGCAAATCATCCCCCCCCCCACTCCGCTACGTAGTGCGCTTCTTCGGAAGAGTATAATGAACTCAAATCCTAATAGCTGGTGTCCCTTACGTAGCCATGTTAAAAACGAGTGAGTTGTGGTCAACGCTAAACTATCCACTACAAAATGAAGCTTCCCTGTGAATATTACACTCAAATATCAATATGAAATCAAATAACTTAACATTGCCAAACATAAAAAAATTCTCTTGTTAGTATATATATTTTTTATACAAAGATCTATTATTATGAACATAATTTTTCTAACGGTTGTATGTTTTTCTTTTAACGTTGACCAATTTTGAATGCAGTTTTTTGAAGATTATTGGTATTGTATAAATAATTTAAACAAAATTAAAATATCTCAAATTTCCAGGTCGTGAGAGCATTTTTTTCAGTTTTAACCGATGAAATCATAGAGAAACATTGAGAAAAAATGAACTGTTGTCTATGGAAAACTAATCAGCTCTAAGTTAATGTACTTCTCACATATGATATCAATATTAAGGGGCCATGTAAACCTAAACACCTCAATTTCAAAGCAAATCCCTCAAATATGTTAACAGTGTGTTTCTAGAAATAATAGTATAATTAAGTCTTTTCAACATTTCTCTAGTGAATGTTATTCACACAATTTTATAATTCAGTCTAAATTCCTATCAATAAATAATTAAACATATCCTTTTTACAGCATTTTTGTTAAATTACTCCATAACCATGTGTCGTAGAGAAATAAATCTTTTATAAGCTTAAAGAGTTCATAAAAATCAAAGTGAATGACCGATAAAGTTTTTTCATTTCAACTAAGGTTTGTTCTTAAAATGCAAAAAAATCAACGAATTTGGGGTTTCCGATAATTTAAACCACGTATAAACCTTTTTTAACGCACGCGATATTTACCCTTACTAACGCGTAACTTCATAGTGCATTGGGTGGTTTTAATATATCATGTTTTCAGTCACTAAGTTTAGCGTTATATGTCCTCTTAAGTTCATCGGCCTTTTAGTTTGATCTGTACAGAGGACACAAATTTTCATATATGGGTACGGTATACAGGATATGGCATACACACATAAACATCACAACGAAACTCAAAGTATGCACTCTCTACATGATACCCAGTGAGAAATTGATGTAAAAAAAATACGCTTAAAAATTTTGAAATCAGGACTCAGGACTATTCCACAGTAGTGGAGAGTAAAAAACATCAAAATATTTTTCTCAGTGTTTTTATTCTTTACGTTGCCAGAGTAGCAAAAAAGTAATTTATATTAGGAAAAATTGTGTCACTTATTCTTTGTAAGTATCTCTTTGTAAATAATAAGTGACACAATTTAACTTCAACGGATGGAAACACAATTTAATTAATATAATATATGTACAATTAAAATTAATTTAATGCGTGTTGGTTATACGAAGAAGGTAAATAGAACCCAACCGGAAGTTAATAACTATTTGCCTATCTATTAAAATAATAACACATATTCAACTAAGGCAACTAAACTACAGACAAAGACCGTTAAAGCTTTTTGTTATTTCCACAGTCACATAATATAGGTTTCCTTATCAAACGTAACATCGCATAATATCATACATTACATACAGTTGGTTTAATTATCATTAAACATGGGAAAATGTGTCATCTTTAAGTATGACAATATTTATTTCTATTGCCTGCTAGTCAAATATTTGGATCGTTCTAAGCGAGAGTCACACTTGCAGCGAACGTAACACGTTACACGAGCATTTGTGTATATTTGATATACATACCTACATACGACGCAACGAGTATTATTCTTCAATAGACAAATGCATTATTCTTCAATAGACAAATTTATTATTCTTCATTATTCATACCTGCTTTACCTATATTGTTGATTTGTTCATTTTATACCTACTTTCATTTGTTTTCTCTTTATTTTTTGGTTAAATTTTATTTGTATGTATTTTTATATGTATTTTTTATAAGTTTTTCTTTGTATTGATTTCTTCTTGCTTTATTTTCATGGATTGGATATGTTTTTTTTTTATATATATACATTATCACACATTATGTACAATATTTTGTATCTTTTGAATTATTCTTGTAAATGGCAAACGCGGTTAAATTAATAAATAAATAAATAAATAAATGAATAAATAAATAAATAAATAAATAAATAAATAAATAAATAAATAAATAAATAAATAAATAAATAAATAAATAAATAAATAAATAAATAAATAAATAAATAAATAAATAAATAAATAAATAAACAAATAAACAAATAAACAAATAAATAAATAAATAAACAAATAAATAAATAAATAAATAAATAAATAAATACTGAATGAATGAATGAATAAATAAATAAATGAATAAATAAATAAATAAATAAATAAATAAATAAATAAATAAATAAATAAATAAATAAATAAATAAATAAATAAATAAATAAATTAATTAATTAAATCATAAATAAATAAATTAATTAATTAATTTATCAAATATATGTAGGTAGCCTTTAATTGTCCGAAGAACAGTCCCTTCGGGGATAAAGAATTCTTAACGTCCTGTAATGTCCCCGATGGAGAGGGGTTGGTGAGTTTGCAAATCCTCTAATCCAAATTCAAATTGAGATAAAATTGTAATAACAGATTCCAGATGGACTAAGAATGTGCTGGAATGGCGACCTAGAAGGTATAAAAAAGGGCTGGAGGCGGATGAGAAGTGACGAAAGAAAAGAAAATAAGTAATATTTTGAACATTTATGCATTTTAACAATCTTTCCATATATTTATTTATTTACTTAATATCAAAAACTAGCCAAAAATGTTTTAAAAATACACTCTGATCATGATTTTTGATTGATCGATATCATCAATTAATCATTCATTCATTCATACCATCACGGCATATCCCACAATGTGGGGTAACCAGCGAAAGGTTTGCGGGTGTATACCCACACACCAGTCTCATCTCACCTCAAAAGGCACTACATCCAGAATGGGTGGTGAACCTCATTGCTGAACTATGTGATATGTTATTGTTGCCTGTTGTATTTTCGATTACCCGGCTCTTACGAGACACTCGAAAACAATAATAGAAAAGAGTGGAA
This sequence comes from Molanna angustata, assembly GCA_963576475.1. NCBI lineage: Eukaryota > Metazoa > Arthropoda > Insecta > Trichoptera > Molannidae > Molanna > Molanna angustata. The sequence continues at coordinate 4,285,171 of OY754965.1, forward strand.
GCACTATTCTAAGCCGGTGCCTCACAGCTATCAATTAATCAATTTTTTAAATTGGAATTGTCATTAAATGTTACTTATTGAGGCGCGTGAATTTTCATTTATTTATTTATTTACCTTTTATCACACCATATTTATAATGACAACAATAAGTAGATTACTGCTACCCTACTAGGAAATCCTGTTCTAGGGCTAGCAGTTCACAATTTTTATTGAAAACAATATGCAATTATGAACCAGGTGATTGTTCCCGTTCCACACTAAATATGTACACAATCTCAACTTTCTGCACTCACAATCATTGCCTCAACAAAAATATGGGCTCACACAAAACAGATCAACCAGTAGAAAATCTATTTTGCGAAATAAAATATATTTTAGGTAGGCACTAAAAAAATATAATATAATTTTATAAATATTATAAAAGTAAATAAATTGCGAAACATCCGTTTATGTACATAATAAAAATAATTAAATTATTGCAGTTTCGGTATATTAATGTCGGTTTTTATGAGTACGGCTTCGCTGGTTACGGAGAATAATAAATTAAATGAATGAGTAAATTTTATGAATATTGATTTATACGTTAAACAAAAGAGATAAAACATCAATAATTATGTAAGAGTAAAAATGAAATATAATTAGCAAAAGTATTGCAACAAGTGCGTCCCCAGCATTACTAGTGGAATTAACTAAAATTACTCGGATTGCTAAACTTTTACGTGATTTGATGCGGATTTTATTAAATTATTTTTATCTTTACGGTAAACTTGACACACGTTTCATGTTGAGATTAGCCTTCGTCTATTGTTCTGTGATCGCTTCTCCGTGAAGGTCACTAAATATTTGGAAACTTTTAACCTTATTCTATTAAGATAGTACCTATACAGTACAAAAATGAAGGTACATAATTAAAAATAAGATACAACTTGTTGGTACAATTTTGTTGGTGAATTACGAGAAGGGACTCAACAGTCACTTCTTAAGTCTCCAGAATGTGGCAACTTATTATTGTGCGCGCGTGCTAACTTTATATTTGATTGATTAGTAGGTACCTGTTAGTTGCCTGAGAATCAATACAAAAAAATGTATTTTGAACATCTTCTACTGTCATCAGCAAAAAACTTAACGTTGTCTTGGCGGAAACCGCACTATGTATTTGTTCAATTAAATTCGTATTGATATGATTAATAAAGTATTTCTATACTTAAATCGATGGCCAAAATCTACTCGCTTTTGATTTATTTATTTATTTTAACATATACGGCTTCAAAACTCCTAAATATTTTTATACCAAGGCTACATAGACTTGGTAACATTGTGGGGAGTCGCTCCGATGTTTTTGCCGACGATTTTTCTACTTTCAAGTCAAAAACATTACATTTTCTTTCTCTTAACTCATGACTTATCATAGTAATCGTTGTGTTTGGGTTTTTATTTTGTTTTATTTTGTTTTTGTATTATGTCTTATTAGACATTACTGACTGTGAGGACTTACAACTTGAACTTGATAGACTAACTTCTTATTGTGTCTCGAATAAGCTGTTACTAAATGTAAAAAAAATGTCACTCCATTACATTCTCTAGGAAAAAGAGTACAATACAATACACATACACAATCAATAGGGAGGCGATTGATAAGAAATCAGACTGTAGAGACATAGGTAGGTATACAACTGGACAGTAAACTTTTATTTGACAAACACATTGACACAATTACACTGAAAGCTTATAAAATGTTGGGATTGCTGATGAGAGTATGCAAACCATTCACACAAGTGAAAACATTTATCTTACTATATAACACAATTGTTAGAAGTCAATTGGAGCATGCATCAGTCATCTGGAATCCACAATATAATATTTATATTAACAGTATAGAACGAATACAACAAATATTTTTGAAACACATGAAGTACAGATTTGGTAATAACTACAAACATGAATTGCAGACTTTACAAACAAGACGAAGGACCTCAGACTTAATATACCTTTATGACATCATAATAAACTTCAATATTGACTGTACAGACCTTCTGAAAATTATTAACTTCAACATACCAAACAGACGAACAAGACACACTTCAACGTTCTTTTTAGACAAAAAAAATACTAATGCCGCTCAAAATTCGCCATTGTACCGATGCCTTACCACGTATAATAATTTGGAAAAGATCAGGTCCGTGGACATATTCTGTATGTCCAGGACTCTTTTCAGGAGCCACGTTAGACAGGAATGATATTTTTTTTTTGTTACCAGTAGTGAGTAGGCAATGCACCATGAAATCAAAGGTGGGCTGATTAAGTTACAATTACTTATGTTGCTATTCTTATTTATTATATTTGTTTAAAAAAATATTATTGTACGTTGCCCATTTTTTCAAATAAATTAAAAAAAAAATGTCTTTATTGATGTTTCTTAACTGATATAATGTATTGCTGAACTTAATGTGTTATACTTATGTTATTATTGTATTTATAACTGGTGTTGTGTACTGTTCAATTTTTAACATTATATTTCATAACAGATATTATGTATTGCCGAATTTTAAATTTGATTTCCTTTTGATTTACAATATGTTATTGTTATCTTTATTGATGTTTCTTAACTGATATAATGTATTGCTGAACTTAATGTGTTATACTTATGTTATTATTGTATTTATAACTGGTGTTGTGTACTGTTCAATTTTTAACATTATATTTCATAACAGATATTATGTATCGCCGAATTTTAAATTTGATTTCCTTCTGATTTACAATATGTTATTGTTATCTTTATTGATGTTTCTTAACTGATATAATGTATTGCTGAACTTAATGTGTTATACTTATGTTATTATTGTATTTATAACTGGTGTTGTGTACTGTTCAATTTTTAACATTATATTTCATAACAGATATTATGTATTGCCGAATTTTAAATTTGATTTCCTTCTGATTTACAATATGTTATTGTTATCTTTATTGATGTTTCTTAACTGATATAATGTATTGCTGAACTTAATGTGTTATACTTATGTTATTATTGTATTTATAACTGGTGTTGTGTACTGTTCAATTTTTAACATTATATTTCATAACAGATATTATGTATTGCCGAATTTTAAATTTGATTTCCTTTTGATTTACAATATGTTATTGTTATCTTTATTGATGTTTCTTAACTGATATAATGTATTGCTGAACTTAATGTGTTATACTTATGTTATTATTGTATTTATAACTGGTGTTGTGTACTGTTCAATTTTTAACATTATATTTCATAACAGATATTATGTATCGCCGAATTTTAAATTTGATTTCCTTCTGATTTACAATATGTTATTGTTATCTTTATTGATGTTTCTTAACTGATATAATGTATTGCTGAACTTAATGTGTTATACTTATGTTATTATTGTATTTATAACTGTGTTGTGTACTGTTCAATTTTTAACATTATATTTCATAACAGATATTATGTATCGCCGAATTTTAAATTTGATTTCTTTCTGATTTACAATATGTTATTGTTATCTTTATTGATGTTTCTTAACTGATATAATGTATTGCTGAACTTAATGTGTTATATTTATGTTATTATTGTATTTATAACTGTGTTGTGTACTGTTCAATTTTTAACATTATATTTCATAACAGATATTATGTATCGCCGAATTTTAAATTTGATTTCTTTCTGATTTACAATATGTTATTGTTATCTTTATTGATGTTTCTTAACTGATATAATGTATTGCTGAACTTAATGTGTTATACTTATGTTATTATTGTATTTATAACTGTGTTGTGTACTGTTCAATTTTTAACATTATATTTCATAACAGATATTATGTATCACCGAATTTTAAATTTGATTTCTTTCTGATTTACAATATGTTATTGTTATCTTTATTGATGTTTCTTAACTGATATAATGTATTGCTGAACTTAATGTGTTATACTTATGTTATTATTGTATTTATAACTGTGTTGTGTACTGTTCAATTTTTAACATTATATTTCATAACAGATATTATGTATCGCCGAATTTTAAATTTGATTTCTTTCTGATTTACAATATGTTATTGTTATCTTTATTGATGTTTCTTAACTGATATAATGTATTGCTGAACTTAATGTGTTATACTTATGTTATTATTGTATTTATAACTGTGTTGTGTACTGTTCAATTTTTAACATTATATTTCATAACAGATATTATGTATCACCGAATTTTAAATTTGATTTCTTTCTGATTTACAATATGTTATTGTTATCTTTATTGATGTTTCTTAACTGATATAATGTATTGCTGAACTTAATGTGTTATACTTATGTTATTATTGTATTTATAACTGTGTTGTGTACTGTTCAATTTTTAACATTATATTTCATAACAGATATTATGTATCACCGAATTTTAAATTTGATTTCTTTCTGATTTACAATATGTTATTGTTATCTTTATTGATGTTTCTTAACTGATATAATGTATTGCTGAACTTAATGTGTTATACTTATGTTATTATTGTATTTATAACTGTGTTGTGTACTGTTCAATTTTTAACATTATATTTCATAACAGATATTATGTATCGCCGAATTTTAAATTTGATTTCTTTCTGATTTACAATATGTTATTGTTATCTTTATTGATGTTTCTTAACTGATATAATGTATTGCTGAACTTAATGTGTTATACTTATGTTATTATTGTATTTATAACTGTGTTGTGTACTGTTCAATTTTTAACATTATATTTCATAACAGATATTATGTATCACCGAATTTTAAATTTGATTTCTTTCTGATTTACAATATGTTATTGTTATCTTTATTGATGTTTCTTAACTGATATAATGTATTGCTGAACTAAATGTGTTGTAGGTACTTATGTTATTGTTGTATTTATAACTGGTGTTATGTACTGTTAATAATATGGTGTTATGTACTGTAAATAGGCTTTCAAGCCGTAAATATAATTAAATAAAAATATAAAATATAGTTACACAATTCAATATTAATACAAATTACAATTAGGACACAATTTTATAAATATAATGAAATCAATAAAGATAATAAAAGTCAATCAAAAAATAAAAGTCAATCAAAAAAATAAAAACTTATATAAAAACTTATATAAATTCATGTAATATTATAAAAACTTTTGATGAAAAAAATAGATAATACACCGCTTTAGGTAACGAGATTAAAAGACTTTGGCATTCTCGTAAAATAATAATATTACCGTTCATTATTTCAGCCACTGGCATTATTCCAAAATCGTTAATCCGTAATTTAGAAATTATAGATTTATCGAAAAATTTAATAATAAAAATGCAAAAAACGGTAATTATGAATACATGTAGAATCGTTAAAGATTTTTTAAACGTTAATATTCGGGAATCAGTAGGGTTGTTAGGTAGTATAGAGACCTCCTCAGAGACTAATCCTTTGATATGTTAAGTATCTGGGTGGGTGAACTATTCCCAATTGAAAGCTTGATGATGCGTTTGTTGCATTTTATTTTGCTCTTTTAAATAATTTACAATTTACGCATTGATCTGCAAATTCTTTTGAGGAAGTGTACATATAATGGTAATAATAATAATTGAGTGTTATTATTTGTAGTGCTTAATTGTTATTAATATCATTAGTAAATCGGCCACCGCCGCAATAAAATAAAAGATAATAAAAGTCAACAAACAATAAAAACACATTACGGGTACCTATAACATTCGTAAGTAACCATACAATTAGTCATCACAACAAATGTACGTCAGACAATAATCGCTTGTAGGTACATAGCTAGGGAATCTGCAAAAATGTCAGTTATATTAGCATTTTTCTTTCCCAATCTATGGAATCATCTTATTGGGGAATTGCATAAGTAGTTAGTACCGACATTATAAGGGTGAAAAGCCACACTCTGCCTTGTACCTTTCATTGGAATGTGCTACAATATCGATTGAGTTAAATCTGGCGAGTCTTAAACACCCTTATTATATCTTATACAGCATTATTAAATCCTATCTTATACAGCATTATTAAATCTGCGATTATTCTTCTGTCGGATAACCTCTGTAATCCAAGCAGTGACAGAAGATAGTCATAATTTAAGATTTCAAATGATATAATATTATGTGAGTTAAAATAAAAATGAAAACATACAATCAAACCACGCTTGGAATAAAAAAAAATATTATTAGAATTACCAACACCAACTAAAAACTAACATGTTATTACTTTTAAATTACATCCTGAGCGCTTTCGGTGGTTAAACCATTATATTCAAAGGCGGCAGACGAAACTAAAAAAAAGTGCCAATTAAAACTAAAAAGTCTTTGACTCACTTATCTATAATCATGTTTGTAATTATTTAATAATGTCTAAGAATATTTTACAAATAGAATTGATTATTTAAACTTTTCTCGTGCTTTATTAATATTGATATAATTTATTATAACCTGCAAGTATATGTCATCTTTATAATATAAATTACGACATTCAATTGTATTTCCTAGTAAGCATTTCACTTGATCGCCTTTGGTACAAACCTGTAATATTATACAGATTGAAAATTATGCAATAAATAACATTTTATACAACTATTAGAGGAAGAGAGAGAGACAATTACTTTCTCTGGTAAATGAGCATTATAAATGGTCATCACAATCGACAAAGTTCTTTATATTCTCAGCCGGTTTTGTAAATATTGAAGGAAATCATGAATCGGTTAAAGGTTTCCTTTAATACTTACGTGTGTTTCATAACAGATCTTTGTTTCAGAAATAACACAATAGCATGAGTGTCTTCGTATTAAAACACAATCGCCTGGCGCTGTAATCAATTTTGTAAATATTCAAATCGGAAGATTGTATAATAATGACAATTTTTTATACCTATACAAATAATAATTTAAAATATAATTTGAAAGGGGTCTTGTTTCATTGTCTACAATACATTAAAAAGCAAACCATTTTTAAGTATAATTTTAAACAAAGGATTTAAGACTCCGACTTTCACATGGACGGTGGTATTATTTATTCCATTTTAAAGGGTAACCTTTTCCAATTTCCTTAAATAATAAGTACCTTTTGTGGACTGTAGACGATTTCAATGTTAGATGGAATTCTGATAAAACAGTTCGTTAAGGCCCTTGTATACCCTGCGTATACGGATGTACGCAAAAATGCACACTAAATTACCTTCTAATAAACACGAAAAAATATTGTATATCACCTGATATGTGATATACAACATTTAACGTGCAAAAAAGGTAAAATTTAGAGGTTTTTTTTTAATAGCAAGGATAGTTGCTTCAGAACAGGTTTTTAACCTAGTGAAGCAGTTTACATTCCGTATCTAGTTCTTAAGTATTTTTTTTTGTAAAAATATTGTATTGTTAAACTTTGATGTGTACCTGTATATTATTTCTTATGTTACAAATAAAAAATAAAAAAAATAAATAGTTATTAAAATATTATAATAATAAAAATCTCAGCCGGTAGATTTTCATATTCTCTTTCGATTGAAGTAAAAAATGTACTTCATTGGCTTTGTAGTTTTTTATTTACTTACAACAAAAAAATAAAAAAGGGTTTAACTAAACCTAATTTTACAAGAAAAGTATTAATCAAATTCGAAATTCAAAAAAACTCATGCAATAGAATAAACATGTACATACAAACTGTTCCTTATTTCAAAGACGTATCTTTTGACGGTACTGGGGAAATTATTTTCAAAATATATTATACAGCCTACTATAGCCTCTAAAATACCTATAATGCGAAGCAAAGTTTCTCAGAAATCAACGAATAGCTGTTATAGTATGTTTTGAAGCTTTTGTTATAAATAAATCCTTTAATTTCCTTATAAAACTAATCCAAACATATTTTTTATCATTAACCTTCATCAGATGAATTATTTTTTTAATTTCATTTGCACCAGTCATGGTTACCCTGTATATATTTTTACTTCTAACAAACCCAAGAGAATATAGTGGGGGGTTATGAATTCGCAGTTTTAAAGAATATTTTTTATTGCAGATAATCAATTAGTACCTTGCTGAGATTGTATTCTAATTTAGTTTCGTCAGAATGTATCTGTGCGTGTGTGTGCTGTGTACTATGTGTTGTGAGCTATGTACTGTGTGCTATGTACGACGGCGTGATTAAATGTAGGTACTCATTCGATTAGACTAAAGTACTGATTCGATTCTTTTAAAATTATATAGATTTATATATTGTCTAATACTCACTTAGACCCCATTAGATTTTGAAGGATATCTGAAAAGTGTTTCTCTTTTTTAACTGTCAAATATTAAAAAGTGATCCCAAGCTCAGGAAATTCGAAATTTACTATTTTTATTCTCAAATTGGTAAAAAGGCACATATCTTTTTTAAAATGGCACTGAATATTTATCAACTTTCCATAATGAAATATGTAAATAAAAAATAATTCAACCAACTCATTTCATTAAAATGCTGTATATTTTCCATACAAAATTTTAATAATTTGTGGAGTGACTTGTTAGTGAGGACTTTAGCGTTGGCCACAACCCACTTGTTCGTAATTGTATTTATCCTTTGCCGTTTTAAATATTTTAACAAGTAATTTGTAAGTACCCAACTGGTAACTTAAACGTCAGATTGTTTTGTAAATTAATTTGATGCCATTCATGTCTTTAACACATTCGACTTTATCTAAACCCAATACAAGTGAGATGAGTTAGGTTTAATATATTATATTATAATATAAATTATTATTATGACTTGCCAATGAAAACAATCACAACTTCGTTTAGACTTTCAGCCAAGATTCTGATCATAAATTTCTTTATAAGAAAAACGACGCTTTAAATTTACAATAAGAGATATTTTCGCTATTATAAAACGATTTGAAATCACAACATCAATTTCGACTACCACGTTTACAATTTGAACGGGACTTGATGGTTTTTTTTTTCGGATATTTCTCCAAAAAAAAAAAGAAAATGAAATAGGCGAGCTATAATGAAGAATCGAACCGCTGCGCGGTGACTGTATTGTGCAAGACGGTCAGAAATATTGCAAAAATACATCGGTCTATAAAGCACGTCGGAGATTTTTGCGAAAATAATTGATAAAGTGTTCCAAATGCCAGAAGAAACGAAATTGACAGTGCGCCCGAGTTATATTGATGTTGGCTAATCGAAGAAAATTGCACAGAGTAAAAAAAATATTTTCGCCAATAATAATTAGATTGATTCTTATCGAAACGTCGTGTTTTGATAAGACTACCTTTTCTTGCAAAATTTCCTTTTGTTTTTAATGAACGAGAAACATAAGCGAGCATACTGACTCTGCATTCTGGAAAAGTCAATGTATGATTAAAATAGAAAACGACTTTCGTAAGTCATTTTTTACTCCTCACTAACCTAAGGGGATATAGTCGGGAGTTATGATTTCGCAATTTTTATAGGTATTTTTATTTTAGATTATCAACTAGAATCATGCTGAAATTGTATTATAAAAAATTCAATCACAATGTATCTGTGTGTGTGTGCTATGTACGGTCTGTTTATTTTACTTTATCGACTATAGACTAAAGTATTCATTCGATTAATATCAAATTTTGCAATTATGTATATCTAATACTCGCTTAGACCCCCATTAGATTTTGAAGGATATTGGAATAGAGCTTCTCAATTTTTTTAACTGTCAAATATTTCAAAGTGACCCAAAGCTCAGGAAACTTAAAATTTGATTTTTTTTTCAAATTGGTAAAAAGGCACATCACCTTCATAAAATGGCGTTGAAGAGTTATCAAGTCTTCATAATAAAATATATAAATAAAAAAAAATATAACAAACTCATTTCATGAAAATGCTGAATATTTTCCATACAAAATTTTAATACTTAATAGAATGAATTGTTTGTGAGGAGTTTATCTAACAGAGCATTTTTTCCACCTTGGCTAAAAATTTCGGTCGTTATTATAAAAAAATATTGTGGAAAAATACTAATTTATTTATTTATTAATTTTAGTGATAAAATAAGAGATAAACGTGTCATTTAGCGATCTCAAAAGGATAAAATTAAAGATAAACGTGTCATTTAGCGATCTCAAAAGGATAAAATTAAAGATAAACGTGTCATTTAGCGATCTCAAAAGGATAAAATTAAAGATAAACGTGTCATTTAGCGATCTCAAAAGGATAAAATTAAAGATAAACGTGTCATTTAGCGATCTCAAAAGGATAAAATAAGAGATAAACGTGTCATTTAGCGATCTCAAAAGGATAAAATTAAAGATAAACGTGTTTTTTAGCGATCTCAAAAGGATAAAATTAAAGATAAAGGTGTCATTTAGCGATCTCAAAAGGATAAAATTAAAGATAAAGGTGTCATTTAGCGATCGAAATGAAAAAAAATAAAGATAAACGTGTCAATTGGCGATCGAAGAGAAGAAGAAAAGATGACTCAATGTATGGAAGTGACAGTCACGTTACAACTGGCACTTCCATACGTTGACTTATGTTACAGACCAGACAAACTCTACATTGGTTAAAAGTGGTTAGGATATCGATATAAATATTTGATTGTATACCTTAACAATGTGTTGGACACAAAGCCCGTATGCAACTTCTATCAGTCAACCACAATCGTAAATATAAAAAATATAAAAAGCAAATAAAATGCTTTAATAGTTGAAACAGCAAACATAAATGACATTGGTATATATGAAAAATAAACAATATAACTACCCCCGTGATACAGTTGGTAAGCCATTTGACTTCTGTGCGGGCATCTTGGGTTCGTTCCCCAGCAGAGGAGAAATTTATTTCTCCTTTTAATATTGCTTCTCTGGGCTGGAAGCACAAATTAGTTGGGAAAAATTGCTAAACGGCAATAAACTCGTCACTTGCGCAGGGTGCAGGGAAGTGTTTATTATTATTAATATTAAAAGGGTCGATTTATTTATTTAAGCATTGCCCTACTATATATTGACTTGATATCGGAGATACATACACATAATTAACTCATAAAATTAATAATGAATGCAAAACAATCGAAACATGTACTATGTGTAAGTACTTTACAATAAGCAACACAGCATGAGAAAGAAAATAAAAATATACAGAATGAAATTTTAGTTGATATACGCACAATAATTTTGAGATTTGAGGTAGAAAATTTTCGTCTGCCATTATCATCCAGTACCAGTACTTAGGTAAGGTTTGATATTTACATTTACGAAATGGCAATGTTTTTGGGTTAAATTGTATTTTTATTATACATTCACAGATTTATCCAACTGTCGATTCGTTCATGAGAATTCAATTCTCTGAATGAATCGACATTATTAAGCCAAGATGCGTGTACGAAGGAAAATTTTGTATGGCGTAGTGGACTTTTTGCATGCTAATAACACCAACTAGAGGCCTCGCAGCATATATGTTCCCATACATGGATTTACTCAGAATTCGAAGTAGAACATTTTATGTGAGTTTTGTGTGTGTGTGTGTTTGTGTGTGTGTGTGTCTGTATGTCCGTCCCCCCTTATAACTTTTGATCCGCTTAATTTACAGAGCCCAATTTTTCATAATATATAGGCAGTTATAGGCCTACAAAACTTTTATACTCAGAATTGTGAATTTTTGTTTCAGTCAGGGGTTATCAACTTTTGAAATTTAGATTTATTTTTCCATATATCTCAGAAACCGTAAAAGCTAGAACGCTGAAATTTGGTATATACATAGATAAATACAAAATTTTTTTCTCAAACATTTTTTATTAAGAAAAATATTTTAATTATGATAAATTTATGAGTTTAACAGCCTATATTTCCATTTTTTTTTTAAATATCAAAAAAGCCGAAACACCCCAACTAGATAATTTAATTTTCTATAAAAAATACTAACATTGTATCAGCACATCTCAAATTTTTTTAATAATTTTTATAAAAATTGAATTTAGTGACGACATTGCTTCATACAATTTGTATAGCAATCGCCTACACACAATATCTAAGAAAACTTAATTGTTTGATACTAATCTCCAAACGCATACAAACCATCATGCTGTTTTCATATTCTGGGTAGGATCAAAGGACTGACCTCCATACTATCCTATCTTGACATACATACATAGGTACAAGTGTTGTATAGAAAATCAAATATCTTATAATATTAAATAATTTGTATTTATGGGATTATAGTTTGGTACTTATTCTTCACCTCTGGAGTGGCGCCCCCCAATACCTACTGAATACCCTCGACGCTGTCCAAAGGCGTGCTATACGTCTGATTGATGATCCATCACTGACTGATGGATTGCAATCACTAGAACACAGACGCAGAGTCGGTATTTTAAGTTTATTCTATAGATACTACCACGGGAATTGCTCAGAAGAACTTGCATCTTTGGTCCCTCCTCCACCCACTCGCAACAGAGTCACTCGCTTCACTCAATCGCAGCAGCCATTCACAGTGGACCTTCAACATATACGAACAAGTCGCTTCTCGAACTCCTTTATTAACACAGCAGCCCGACTGTGGAACGATCTTCCGAATTCTGTGTTTCCATCTTCGTACAACCCGGGTCTTTTTAAAATCCGAATTAATAAACTCTTTTCTAGATTGCAAACCCCTCCCAACGCTACGTAGTGCGCTTCTTCGGAAGAGTAAAATGGACCCAAATCCTAATAGCTGGCGTCCCCTACGTAGACATGTTAAAAAAAAAAAAAAAAACTATACATACTATCGCTATCGACAGTTGGATCTCATGTGTTACATGCAACAAGTATATCAATATTGGTTTTTGTTAACTTTGTTTTTAATTGTGGAACATATTTTTTAAGATTTATTTTTTTCTATTAAGTTTCTTTCTTAATATTTTGTATAATAAGGTTTATTTTTTTCTATTAAGTTTCTTTCTTAATATTTTTTTTAATTAATTTTATTGTTATGTAAATAATATAAGTACCTGGTATTAAAAATGTGCAAATGGTTAAACTTGGATTTTTTGTTATATGTAGGTACACTGATTTAAACAATAATTATGTTTAAGAAATATTTTAAAGTCTGACGAAACGAAAATAGTAACTATAAAAAAAACTAAATATATATATATATATATATATATATATATATATATATATATATATATATATATATATATATATATATATATATATATATATATATATATATATATATATATATATATATATATATATATATATATATATATATATATATATATATATATATATATATATATATATATATATATATATATATATATATATATATATATATATATATATATATATATATATATATATATATATATATATATATATATATATATATATATATATATATATATATATATATATATATATATATATATATATATATATATATATATATATATATATATATATATATATATATATATATATATATATATATATATATATATATATATATGTTATAATATTTTTATCTCGGTTTTCCCGTGTCAGTAGGTCTTGACTAAGACCATTTGTCTTCCGACGTTTCGCCTGAATATCACCAGGCATTTTCAAGGACTTAACGAAAAGCACGCGCGCGACACACGTCTACTCACACTGAAAGCTCACCGTCAAGTGACTCGTAGCGTACAAGATGGCCGCTTATGTCAAATATTGTTAGCGCGACGTGATTGGCTCCTTGTGACACGCCCACCTGCTGTCGTGTTCGTTGGTAATAATATTTTATCATTATTTTTGTGTTGTGATTTATTGTTTATTTTAGTTGTGACATTAATATTATTATTGTTGTGTTTTGGGGTTATTTTCGCTATGGTATTATTAATATTATTATTGTATTGTTTGTCATATAAAATGTTCTTCCAGGTACTAGGCAAACGAACTCCGTCGTCCCGATTGTTCATTATATCCCTTCTCTTATATATTTCTATAGCTTCCCTGTAAATTCTGAGAGGTTCACTGTTTAAACTTGCTATTATTTTTGAATGGTCAAAATCTATTGTATGTCCTTCTGTGAGCGAGTGTTGTACAAGTGAGGATGTAAGTTTTTTGTTTCTCATGTCGACTCTGTGCTCCGCTATTCGTGCTTCAACTTTTCGATTGGTTCTTCCTACATAAGTCTTATTGCACGATCCGCACGGTATTTCATATACTCCATGAGCTTCAAGTGGAATGATGTCTTTCGGGTTTCTTAGAAAGGTTGATATTTTATTTGTTGTGCTGAAAACGGTACGTATGTTATTTTTGTTTAATAGACGGCTGATTTTATCGGTGACGCCTTTTATATATGGTAGTCGGGCTGTTGATAATGGTGTTTCATTGGATTTTTCTTTCACTGTTTTTGGACTCTTTAATGCTTTGTTTATTATATAGTCTGAGAAACCATTACAACGTAGAGCATTTTTCGTGTATTCTAATTCTTGTTTTTTATGCTCGTGGTCTGCAATTCTTTTTGATCTTGTTATTAGTGTTTTTGCGACTGAGCATATTTGTGCGGGGTGATGATTGGACGTTGCGTGTAGGTATCTATCGGTGTGTGTGGGCTTTCTATATACTGTGTGCCCCAGTTTACCGTTTGCTTTTTTTAACACTAAAACGTCTAAGAAAGGTATTTGTCTGTTATTTTCCTTCTCCATTGTAAACTTTATATCTTTATGAATGCTGTTAATAGTGTTCAAAAAATTATTTAATTCTTCTTCTCCGTGAGACCATACTACGAATGTGTCATCCACATATCTTAGCCATTTCTTTGGTTTGAGTATTACTTTCTTTAAGACTTCTTCTTCAAACCTCGTCATAAATAAGTTGGCGACTGCTGGTGACAATGAAAAACCCATAGGTGCTCCTTTTATTTGTTTGTATGTCTTATTGTTGTAATAAAAAAATGTGTTATTTAAACAGTGATAAAATAAATTTAAAATATCGTCTGTGGTATTGAGTGTTTCTTTGATTATGTCTAGTGTCTCGTTAATTGGAATATTTGTAAATAAAGAAACAACGTCAAAACTCACAAGAATATCTGAACTTTCCAGTTCTAAGTCAGTGATGAGTGATATGAAATGTTCTGAGTTTTTGACATAGGAGTCTGCGGATTCTACATAGGGCTGCAACATATTCGCGAGGAATTTAGAAAGCATTTGTAACGGCGAACCAATGGAACTAACAATTGGTCTGAGAGGAATGTCTTTCTTATGAATTTTTGGAAGACCATATAATTTTGGAAAGCGTGACGACTTCTCTCGTGGAATAAGTGACTTTTTGATATCATCACTAAGTTTTGTTTCCATTATTTTAGTTTTCGTGGTTTTCTCAAGATACGTGATTGGGTTGCTTGCATGTATTTTGTATGCTGGGTCTTCAAGGATATCGGTCATTTTCGATTTATAATCTTCACTGTTCATCACTACTGTGGCATTGCCTTTATCAGCTGGAAGGATTATCAAATCTTTGTTGTTGCGTAATTCTTTGAGGGCTATTATTTCTAGTTTTGATAAATTGCATTTTGGTGGTGTATTTTTTCTTAAAATCGAGCATGTTTCTTGTCTAATTGTTTCGGCAGTATTATTGGTGCATTTGTGAATGGCTGATTCAACCGCTGTAATTATTTCTTCTTTAGGAATAGTTTTTTTTATGATACACCATAGTTAAAACCTTTTGAGAGGACGGAAATAGCATTATTATTCAGTTGAAAATTTGATAAATTGTGAATGACCTTGTTTGTATCCAGAGCGGCTTGGTGACAATATTTATTTTTCTGTAGGTTGGTAAATTTCTTTATTTGGCGTTCCGTGGTGTATGTTGTATTGGTGTCAACACGATATTGCACAATATTATTTAGTTGATCCCATATCACTGGATGTAATGTGTTTGCGAGGTTTAAATGAAGTACACGTAGTTGAGAACTCACTTGATCTAGTTTGTACCGTATGTATTTAATTTCTTCACGAATTAGAGTCAAACCGGTATTTTTTAATATTTTGGATGTTTTTACTGATTTTCTATTTGTTTTTAAAGTAAAAGACACTGGTATTGTTTCGGTATCACGACATCGGCGTAAGAAAGTTAAATCACATAGAAGTTTTGCTCTTTTCGTATTGAACTTTTCAAATCGTTTTGTTGAACGATACACTTCCTCACCGTAGAGGTTATTTATGTTATATTTGATGTTTTCACGGGTGAAATATGTTATAATATTTTTATCTCGGTTTTCCCGTGTCAGTAGGTCTTGACTAAGACCATTTGTCTTCCGACGTTTCGCCTGAATATCACCAGGCATTTTCAAGGACTTAACGAAAAGCACGCGCGCGACACACGTCTACTCACACTGAAAGCTCACCGTCAAGTGACTCGTAGCGTACAAGATGGCCGCTTATGTCAAATATTGTTAGCGCGACGTGATTGGCTCCTTGTGACACGCCCACCTGCTGTCGTGTTCGTTGGTAATAATATTTTATCATTATTTTTGTGTTGTGATTTATTGTTAATTTTAGTTGTGACATTAATATTATTATTGTTGTGTTTTGGGGTTATTTTCGCTATGGTATTATTAATATTATTATTGTATTGTTTGTCATATAAAATGTTCTTCCAGGTACTAGGCAAAAGAACTCCGTCGTCCCGATTGTTCATTATATCCCTTCTCTTATATATTTCTATAGCTTCCCTGTAAATGACATAAGCGGCCATCTTGTACGCTACGAGTCACTTGACGGTGAGCTTTCAGTGTGAGTAGACGTGTGTCGCGCGCGTGCTTTTGGTTAAGTCCTTGAAAATGCCTGGTGATATTCAGGCGAAACGTAGGAAGACAAATGGTCTTAGTCAAGACCTACTGACACGGGAAAACCGAGATAAAAATATTATAATATATATATATATATATATATATATATATATATATATATATATATATATATATATATATATATATATATATATATATATATATATATATATATATATATATATATATATATATATATATATATATATATATATATATATATATATATATATATATATATATATATATATATATATATATATATATATATATATATATATATATATATATATATATATATATATATATATATATATATATATATATATATATATATATATATATATATATATATATATATATATATATATATATATATATATATATATATATATATATATATATATATATATATATATATATATATATATATATATATATATATATATATATGTTATATTTGATGTTTTCACGGGTGAAATATGTTATAATATTTTTATCTCGGTTTTCCCGTGTCAGTAGGTCTTGCCTGGTGATATTCAGGCGAAACGTCGGAAGACAAATGGTCTTAGTCAAGACCTACTGACACGGGAAAACCGAGATAAAAATATTATAACATATATATATATATATATATATATATATATATATATATATATATATATATATATATATATATATATATATATATATATATATATATATATATATATATATATATATATATATATATATATATATATATATATATATATATATATATATATATATATATATATATATATATATATATATATATATATATATATATATATATATATATATATATATATATATATATATATATATATATATATATATATATATATATATATATATATATATATATATATATATATATATATATATATATATATATATATATATATATATATATATATATATATATATATATATATATATATATATATATATATATATATATATATATATGTTATAATATGTATATCGCTAAGCGATAGAAATGTATGAAATTTGTGGCTGTCACGTGTTGTCATAGCGACCAATTTCATACATTTACTATCGCTTAGCGATATAACGCCTAGCTTAAATGACACGTTGTCTAGGCCCCCAGAACCTTCTTATCTGTCGATCCCATCTTTTTTTATTTATTTTCAACATAATTGAATTTATACAAGATCCCACTAATTATTATATATGGTTATCAGTGGGTTTCTATATCATACAATATAAATGCTAACTAAAACTAACCAACAATGAAAAAAAAAATTGAATTTGGTCTAACAATATAAAAATGTTGTAAGAGATTCAAAACAACACCAGAATAAAACAAAATAAAAACAATATTCTAAGGTAGAAGCGTTTAATAATTTAAAAAAAAAAACCCTATAGAAAAAACCCAAAAATGCAATTGAGAAAGAACAAAAATAAAAATAATAGTAAGGAAAAAAATATTATTCGTTAAAAATTAATTTTTACGAGATAATTTGATACTTTGGATCTCAATGTTTCTTACTCAACCACGAAGGGTTTTGTAGTACTATCATCGTTATTTTCTTTCATTCCAGCGATTTTTTATAATACTTTCATTACGCTGGTTCGATGGAGGTTTTTGGCATGGACAGTTTTCAAAAACTTACTTGCATTAAACCTAAGGACAGAGATAGTGGAATATTACATGTGACCTTAACTCAACAGCGGGCATTGATGTTATTTTTTGATTAACACAAAACAAAGTCCGATAATATATACAAGTTCGCATCCTTCCACTAATCAAACGTTGTGTTTTCTATTTTGACCTTTATGGGAAAACACCCAAATTAAAAGCGTTAATAGATAACAATTAAGATAGTTAGCTATTTTTGACTGTACATTTTATGATTGCTGTTAAGATAAGAAATGGCTAACATTAGAATAATTTGTACATCTACTTCTATTATGAATGACCATCCAAGATAAAAAGTTAACATCCATATGTATAATTAATACATTACGTAAAAAAATCTTTATTGTGCTTACAATCGCAGGAAGCGACTGACTGTAAACATTTGGATTTACGAATAATTCATCTATGGACCAACTGACAATTATTTAACATGTATTTGAATTTGTTATAAAAAATATTACAATATCAATTGTTCATTGAAAATGAACAGAGGGAGGAGATCACTATAAAGCACCGGTATAGAATAGTGTTTCCACTCTTTATTAACATTCTTTCTGGACGTCACGGAATTGAAAATACAAAAATACAGAAGAAACGTAAGTTAATTTGAAAACAACAGCTTGATTATATATGTACATTGCTCTTCATTTAAATAGGTATTTAAAACAATGAAAATTGAAAACAAATTACTGAGCTAAATTAATATGAGAGATGGAATAACATAATTTAAGAAAATACTTTATTTTTACTTGAGTCTTCACGTTGCTTGAGTCGGTTGAAAGAGATTGCCTGAATATTATTATTATTATTATTATTTGATAATCCAAAATGCAACAGCAAAAAATAACATCTCATATAGTTCAGCAATAAGGTTCACAGTCCATTCTGAATGTTGCCTTTTGGTGTATGGGGATGCACACATGTGTCATGCTTAATTTAATAGGGTAATAAATACCCGCACATATATCGTGGTTTTTGGTTCAACATATAATCATTTAGAGCAAAAATGTGTTCACCAGAAAAGTCAATTTAAAATATAACTCTTTTGTAATACACTAGTGATGTTCTTTTCTAATTTTTATTTCCTTTATTTTATTCAATTAAAAAAAAATAACAAAAAAATACAAAAACGATTATATGTGAAATTTCATTAAAATTGTAACGTGCTTTTAGAATTAAACTCAGTATGTACACAGACGCTATTTTTTTATGCAATGTATCAACTAAAAATGTAACTGAAAAAATTATATAATAATACAATAGGTAGGATTTCTACTAGTATTTTTTTACAAATCTTGTTTGTTTCCATTGTGGTTAGTCCATAACATACATACATACATACATACCATCACGCCATGTCCCTTGCGGGGTAGGCAGAGAGAACCGAACGCCACATTTTTCTATCCTGGCACGCATCCCTCGCCTCGTCCACATTCATGCATCGTCTCATACATGTTCGTCTATTGCTCACACTTCTAACATTTCCGTCTTTCAAAATTTCGTTCACATGGTCGTGCCATCCCTTTCTTGGGCGTCCCCGTCCTCTCATTCCATTCCTTTCCGCTCTGTATATTTTCTTTGTCAGGCGCTCCTCATTCATTCTCCCCATGTGACCAAACCATCTCAATGTGTTCACTTTCATTCTAGTAATGACATCTTTCTTCATCTTACATTCTTTCCTTATATCTTAGTTAGTCCATAAGACATATAAATATCGCATTTGCAAAATGTTTGCATATTACATTCGGTAATTTTAAAAACATGGCTTATATTTTTATGTAATATTTATCGTTTATAGGTACCTAAGTACATAAAATGAACCAACTACTAATAAACGTAATGTTTATCTAACAGGTGCGAGATATGTACATCATTTTATAATACAGCTTCCGTATCTTCGTTATTAAGAAGCAGATGGGATGTTTATACATATATTATATTATGTGTTGTTTTGTACATATGAACGTGATTAATATTTAATCTAATAGAAACCACATCGATCTTGAACGAATACAGAGTACACACAAATCGAGACGTATACACACCTATTTTAATTCGACTTCAGAAAACGGAGAGTTGATTAATTCAACGATAACTTAAAACCACGTTGTCCGAATTCAAATAAATCTTATTTCATTATAAATGGGGTATCTATCGATTGATTTTCAATTTAGTCGAGATCTGATCATGGAATCCGTGAGAAAATTATCAAATACTTTAATTTTAATTTCATTGATAGTAATTCTTTACCATATTATACGATTTTAGTGATTCTTTTTTTAATATAAAAGAAGTACTTCAGAGATGATCACACCTACAAGTTTCATCGAGTTCTGATGATAGAACTCATGAGAAAAAAATCATCAAACTTTACAATTTGCAAAGTCGTTTGGGAAAAAAAGGAATTAAAATGATTGGAAAATAAAATTTTTAAATGCAAGCATAGCGAAGTGTGAAGGTGAAAACAATTAACATTTAATAGTCAAAAAATATTTTATTTTTCTTTCCTTAAAAATGTATTTAAAATTTAATATAGCTTCTCGGGCAACTAACAGGAATTATGTCAAATATTAATTTAACACGCACCCAATAACAAGTTGCCACATTCTGGAGACGATATCAATAGTACCACAGATCCAGACTGAAAACACAAATAAAAACTGTATCTCCATCGGGAATCGAACCCGGAACCTTTGTGCGTGTCAAATTAATATTTGACATAGTACCTGTCATAGAAAAACTATTTTAAAATAAATCAATTAAGATTTAGTGTTATACGATTTTTCCTTTTTCGTATGACAATAATTTTATACGGTATCTTGTTAATTAATGTTTTTATATTAATTAACTAGAAATTACAAAGTATTTAAAAAAATCGATTTCTTATGATCAAACGTTTTTACAGAAATTTTTTAACAGATTTTTAATTATCTCAATAGAGACGAAGTTGGAATATTTATTGTAGGAGAACCGGGAAATCAAGGCACCTACAGGGCTTACGACCTGTCATCGGCTGGTTTACGTGATCACTTTATGCGCTTGCGCAACGTTCACAAATTATGCCTTTTTTTTTTTTAATGAGATCCCTATCAATTCAATTTTGAAAGTTCTATATATTGTAATACTGAAATTCTTTTCGCTTGAAAATAAGGAATTTTTACTACAGCCATCTATGGGTGAAATTATGAACAACAATCTTATTATTTTTTATTTATTTTGTTGTAACGCCATCTATTGAGAGAATTGTTTTTTTTTTGTAAATAATGAAAGCTACAATTCTTATATCTGAGGTGACAATGCATTTTTCGCATAGAAGTCACCCCTGAATTGCGCCAGACTTATAAGGTCATTTTTGTCTTATTTACCTACTTGTACCAATGTGTAAGTAATCGAATATTTTTATTATTGTTTTCAATTATTCAAGCAATTCTCTCAATAGATGGCGTTACAACAAAATAAATAAAAAATAATAAGATTGTTGTTCATAATTTCACCCATAGATGGCTGTAGTAAAAATTCCTTATTTTCAAGCGAAAAGAATTTCAGTATTACAATATATAGAACTTTCAAAATTGAATTGATAGGGATCTCATTAAAAAAAAAAAAAGGCATAATTTGTGAACGTTGCGCAAGCGCATAAAGTGATCACGTAAACCAGCCGATGACAGGTCGTAAGCCCTGTAGGTGCCTTGATTTCCCGGTTCTCCTACAATAAATATTCCAACTTCGTCTCTATTGAGATAATTAAAAATCTGTTAAAAAATATCTTTGACTCCCGACAGGGAAAAAAATCCAATGTTTGCGCATATGCAATAATAAAAATATTCGTTTTTACAGAGATGATAGGGCATTGTCATGTTCTAAATGGATTTCCACACTGCAAACTTAAAAAAACATCAGAATATTACATTTTTTTTACTTTATTACATAAAAAGACGACCAGACAAAACGATTGTCGTATAAAAAATAATAAAATGACTTCCTTTATATGCATGGATCGTCTTGAATGTTATGTATCTTCTACAATAATATAATTCTTATTTAGAGGATTTTTACTAATGTAACATAAATGGATGCAACTAACTATTTATAAAGACTTCTTTTGAATTTGAAATAGAAAATATATTTTATTTAGTATCGAGAAAAAGTAATTTATTACGTATTATATTATTTCATTGTAATAGACCAATTTTTAAGTATCAATTTAAAGCAATTTATTAAGTTTCAAGATAAAGCAATTTATTAAATAAGTATCAAGATATTGCAAGTGTAGAGAAATTTTTCGAGCGTAGTACGTCGTTTTTCTCTTTGATTGGATATCGATATCAGATCATTATTTATCTAATGGAAATATTTATGTACCTCTTATATAAATTTATGTAAAATATTTCTATCTAATCATTCATAGAAATATTTATATGTACACATATACTTATATTATAGTATTTAATTGAATACTTTTCAAAATTAAAATAAAATAAATAAATATAATGTTTAAATAATAAATCTAATTATTTGTCAATTGAAAATAAATGTATGAATTATTTATTTCAATAATTCAAAATCATTAAAACATATATTTATTTATTTCCATTTTTAATTTGTTTATTTTATTCACAACTATTTTCAATAACTATGTACAAAAGAACAGGGAGGATTCTCATGACACATTCTTGAAACATTCTTGTCTTCCCTTAATCTTAAAACTGTATAAATCAGTACTCGATCATAATTTATTTTTTTAGAACTCTTTATTTAATCGTTAAAAAAATGAGCTTAATGTTTAGGATGAAATTATGACATTTTTTTGTATATATAAATATAATTATTCAATTGCTTTATTCCTCAAAGATATCTAAAGTCTTAAGCTGATCTTCGACATATTTTTATCTACTTCATGAGTAACCCTGCAGAGTGAAAATAACCAAATATATGTTATTTAAACCTCACTACCTTGATGTTTATATATTTATACATAATATATTTGTTATAAACTTCTAATAATAAATAATAATTATTCTATTACTGTAACGTCTTGCTCTGGAGATGGGGAAAAGGGGAGAACCCAGACTGTGAATGTGAAGCTAAGCAGACAGTTAAGCACATGGTGCAAGACTGAGCTTGACAGAGCTTGATCCAAGGCTGTAAAACTTAGACGCTGCCCGTATAGGTGAAGAGGATACATGTACCAGAGCCACACGAAAAGTAAGTAAAGTAAGTAGGTATTAGTAAGTTATTTGGCACGACCGATTTTAAATAACACAAGCCAAGACCGTTGCTTAATACCAAGACCAAGATTACCCCTTATCTTAGTCTTCGCATTTGTTAATCACTATCAGTCACCTAATTAATATAATAAATTTTCAAAAATGAGATTGAAATGGAAAAAAAAGCATACACGCTTTTAAAACGATAACAGGTCGTAAGTCTTGTGAGTTCATCATTTAATTAATTGAATATTAAGAATAAAAATGATTGGTTCTTAAGAAATTGAAATTAAAAAATTCTGATACTTATGAGTATGAGGCTTAATTTTTAAAGCGCATTATTATTATTATAAATAAAAAAATACATCCGAACACTACAAAGTGAGTATTTATTTAGATGTTTTCATAATAATGAATGATATGATAAAATTAGTGTTTTTTTATAGTATAGAAAGTAAGTAATAAAATAAATGTCTTACCTATTCAATATAAATTAAATCCTTTTGAGCATAAAGAAATAATTGATTGATGTAAATTCACAAGTCACTTGATCAATGTGTCTTATAACAAACTTTTATAGTATTAAAAAAAATGTAACTAACTTTGTATATTTATTATAACAATTAATTACACTGCAATATAAATTGATTTCATTTTATTAAGAATAAACTGTCATTCTGAAATATCGTTAAGATGTATCGTATCGTTAACGATTAGTTCGATACAAATTATTATATTTTTATCAATCTAATGTCTTATTGATTTATGCTTTCCCTTCGGGCGGAGTAAATTTCAATACGATAATTGCTACATGTCAATATATTACGTTTAAAAATTGATCGAAAAAAAAAGTATCGGGTTTCAAGCTGCACCGCGCGTCGACATACTATCAAGCGACGATTAACACTGACAATTCGCATGCAGTTCTGAAGAATCAGTTCTTAAATTCTTCATCTTGTCTGTCCGTCACTCTTTTACCAATTACTCGCGTATTTAACGGTCATGATAAGACTGGTTTTGCTTGTAATCACATCAGACACTTTTCAGACGCTACACGCGACCCGCGATCGCTTTAACGCACGGGATAATCGCCCCTGATGAAAGTAGCATTTTAGTTTCATTCCGTTGAAAATTTCTTATAAGTAGATACCAAAAACTATCGCTTCTGATGTCGTACGAGTGACATCGTTTCGAAAGGAACAAATCGAATCTGTCGTCAGCTAGTGACAGACGTGAAAATACTCGCAACTTTTTGCGCGGAATCAAAATTAAGTGTGAAATTATCAGTGGATCGAGTAAATCCTACAATGCGATCAAGAAAGTTTCGAAGAAATGTTTACACACCTCCGTTACGACTCAACGACAAAGAAATCAAATCGAAAAGTGATCATCCTAATCAAGCCGATAAATTCAGCTTTGTTGTTTTGCTTTATACTTTTTGTCAAAGTCGCTTTATTTCGTGTTCACTGGGTCAAAAATGTACCGTCGTGTGTACCGGTAGTAAAAATGACCGCTTATCAGAGAACTAAATGACTGTTGTACGTGGATTATTTCTATGGATTGATAACTTGTAGTGCAAATTAAAGTACACTTGAGACGAGGTAATTATTTATGAAAGAGACAGGTGTGTACTTTTGTAATTGTTTACATTTTTTATGACGCTATAAAAACGTTTTGTTTTTGAAATATTTAAGCATTACGTAATTGAGTATTCGTAGGAAAATTCGTTTCGTATAATAAATTTTAATTGTTAAAATACACTTGGAATGGACGACCTACCGCTGACATTATTATTTCCCGTTTGTAGAAAAAAGTAATAAAAAAATAAAGCTTATCCCTACATTATTGTGATAAATAAAAAGCTATGAGGTCTACAATTATTCGTATTTTTCTATTGCACCCGTGGTATTTTTACATTATACTGTCGGAGTAAAAAGAACCTAGTACGACTTAATTTTTTATTTAAATATGACTTTATTTTTTTAATTTTTCAAATAATACAACACACAAAAAATACAATCATAGGATACAGAAAAAAGATACTCAGATTTTACTGTTGCTTGCCCACATGTTGCCCTTTATCAGAGCACAAGCACCTGTGTATAAAATAGACATTTAAAAATAAAGAAAACAAAATTTATTAAAACAGAATTATTGACTAAACTAAACAAGTGAATACCCAACCCAACAAAAATTTGATTCCCGATGTAAAAAATCATCCCTCTATAGCGAAAAAAAAAATTGATAAACACTACAGTTATAAATTGATATAATTTTGTTACTGTTAACATAGGTTTGGCTAAAAACGCAGGAAGCCAGTTCGGTGGTCACACATTTTTTTTCAGTGAAATGTGCACTTTATTGTCCCTGCCCCCCCCAGAAAATGTGTCATTTAGCTCAAGAAAAGAAGCAAGAGTGACAGTTGCCTGTCACGCGACAACTGTCACTTCCATTGTCTAGGGGTGCTGGCTGGAGGTTCCGAGATAGACCAGAGCGCAGATGGCGTGGAGGTGGGCAAGAGAGACACGAAAGATAGCGATGTCACACCGGAAGATGCAAAGGATAAAAGCGAAGTGGTAGAGAAAGATTAAAAAGGCAGAATTCACCGCCATGTGGGACTAATAATGCCAAGGAAAAGAATATTATTTGGAAGTTAACGATGTGGCTAATTTGAAACTATTTTTTTGACATTTAATAACTTTATACGACAGCTTTCGTTCACAGCAGGTCTTTTTTTTCCATAACGCTTTGAAACTGGTCGTATGAAATAGCTTAATTGATTTAATAACGTAAATTATAATAGATCAATATGCTTAACCGTCTGGAGGCCTTTGAAATATGGCTGCATCACCGCATGCTAAAAATATTATTTTATTGTCTTTCCCTTTCTTCAAACAGCCTTTATAATTTTTGATGTATGTTAAAATAAAAAAGAATAATTCAAATGTTGAAAAAAAACTTTGAAAAAGAACTTCCCCCACTTCCCTCCGTACGTCGCTCCTTTCCCATCCTGTTTTCATGAGATCCATCTGTCGATGGCTATAGTATGTTTAATTGAAGAATACGTATAATATAGTAAAAATTCTAAAGTAGACAACCCCTGACTGAAACAAAAATTAAAAATTCTGTAATTTTGGGTTCCGTGGAACAAGCGGATGAAAAGTTTTAAGGGGGGGAACACACAGGCAAACACACAAAAACAGATAAAATGTTCTACACACACAAAACAGATAAAATGTATGATTTCATCCATATATAGAACATATTATATGCTGCGAAGCGTCTATGCAAGTGTTTTTTGCAAACAAAAGTCCACTAGGCCTCGAAACAGGCGTAGTGGTAGTGAGGTTGGGATAGTATTTATAAATGATTGTATAAGTGTCGAGATGATATAAATAAATATATAAATAAATTAATAAATAAATAAATTTATAAATAAATAAATAAATAAATAAATAAATAAATAAATAAATAAATTTATAAATAAATAAATAAAAAAAAAATAAATAAAAAAAAAAATAATAAATAAACAAATAAATAAATAAAAAAATAAAAAATATATATATATATATATATATATATATATGTATATATATATATATATATATATATATATATATATATATATATATATATATATATATATATATATATATATATATATATATATATATATATATATATATATATATATATATATATATATATATATATATATATATATATATATATATATATATATATATATATATATATATATATATATATATATATATATATATATATATATATATATATATATATATATATATATATATATATATATATATATATATATATATATATATATATATATATATATATATATATATATATATATATATATATATATATATATATATATATATATATATAAATAAATAAATTAAAATAAATAAATAAATAAAATAAATAAATAAAAAAAAAAAATATATATATATAAATATATAAATAAATAAATAAATAAATAAATAAATAAATAAATAAATCTTCATCTTCATCTTCATCTTCTTCTTCTTCTTATATTAGGCCTAAGGGCCTGTTATTTGCAACGTTGTTCTCCTGCGAGGTTGAGTCCCAGCTGTCCTTCCACCTCTTTGGTGGTCTGCCTGGTGGTCGTCTTCCTTCGGGTCGGCTGTGTAGTGCTATGTAAGGGATCCTGGATGCCTCCATCCTATATACATGGGCATACCAGAATCTCCTTCTTTGCTAACCCCATCTGACGACATCCTCATCCTCGCAGATCTCTCTGACTATCGTGTTTCTTATTCTGTCTCTAAGCGTGAGACCGGCTATTGCTCGAAGAGTTCTCATTTCTGACACTCTTAGTGTACTCTTCGTCATGGATGTGTCAGCCTTACATTCGATTCCATACGTCATTATGGGTCGTACACAAGTCTTATAAATTCTAACTTTACTTTTAAGTCTCATGTCGGGGTTTTTCCATATTGAATTCCTTAAGCACCCAGAAAAAGAAGCAATAAATAAATAAATAAATAAATAAATAAATAAATAAATAAATAAATAAATAAATAAATAAATAAATAAATAAATAAATAAATAAATAAATAAATAAATAAATAAATAAAAAAAAAATAAATAAATAAATAAATAAATAAAAAAATAAATAAATAAATAAATAAATAAATAAATAAATAAATAAATAAATAAATAAATAAATAAATAAATAAATAAATAAATAAATAAATAAATAAATAAATAAATAAATAAATAAATAAATAAATAAATAAATAAATAAATAAATAAATAAATAAATAAATAAATAAATAAATAAATAAATAAATAAATAAATAAATAATGCTCCTTGTTCCACAGTGTCCGTGTCTTGTCTTAAAACAGTAGATATAATATGTCTCTTGAAAAAATCAACAGATGGAATTATTCTGTCCCACCTTTGAAATACCATGCGACTTCGACCATGTCCATTGTCCATGCGTCACTGGCATACGTCAAAGTCGACAGTCGGCATTTCAATTGTACGGAGATAAACGATTAGTATTTGAAACAGTATTAAATTCAAGTATTCATATTCAATACAAAAATGATTGTACTTGTACAGGACTTCATTTAAAATATACTTTGTATGATTTAGTGTAAAATTTTATGATGCATGATACAACAAATATAGAAAAAATACGACTTTCAAAGACATCATTAGGATCATTGTTATTCTTCGCTACCGCTTCGCTATCCATTCCATAGATGGGGATTGTACTTAATCAAGCTGTTTATATAACAAAAGAATAATATACCTACGAAAAAAACATTAAATACGTGTGTGAATAGAATGCCTGCGTAGATGGAATTTCTTCGTCTTCAGATCTTTATCAGGACATCGACGAAGGGAAAAATCGTATTTAAAAAATCAAAGGAAACCTACTGAGTACGAGGCTCCATGATATCTATTAGAGTAATGATACATCGAAGGAATTTTAATATTGTACCATTACGTTATAAATATAAAGGATCAGCCTTATTCCTTTTCCATATCGATACTGTTATCACATTGAATAACGTCTGCATATTACATATGTCAATGGTTATAAAAAATCGGGAACCATGATTTTGATCACTTCTGCTTCTTATTTTAATGGATGAGTCAGTCTTGGTTCTGGGATGAGGTAGACCATTTTTTCAACTCTGGTGTTCTTCCACGAATCTCAATTGTGGATCCATTTGTTCAACATGTTTCCTCCTAAAACGCCTCCTACTCCACCTCACTATGTCCATTAGGAAGAAGATTTTTATTTTACCTTTGTAATAAAGTTCAAGATATTTGGCTTCAACTCTACCTACATACACAACATGGATATGCATATCATGATGACTCCAATTCCATTTTTTAATCTGTGTACAATGGTTTAGTTTTTATTGTTTAGATACTTTTTAAAATGGCAAATTGGTACAACCTATATGAAATAATATATAAAATGTGCACTACTAAGTCTAAAACTGTATACCTAGTTGGGCAGCAGTTATCTATTTAATAAAGCATATTTAAATGCTGTGTTAAAAAAATTATATAAATACCTACATAAAATTGCACCTACTTTTGATAAACTTATCGTCAAGATCAAAATTGTGATTATCTTCATAAGAAATTTACTTGTTACAATACAAAAAAATAATTAATTACAAACAAAGATAAAAAAATTGAAACAGATAAAAATAGAGAAACAGATAAAAATATACATTCAGATAAAAATAGACAAAAAAGAATTAGACGCCTTTACAAACAGTTTAAAATAAAATTAACAACAATAATGGTGCGAATATTAAAACAAAATGTAAATAATCTGATAAAATAACGTTTAAATGTGCCCAACTAACATGCATAAAAGTAGAATTAATATAAAATTGTTCACACAAAAAAATAAATGTCTCAATCAAAGTTTCAATGAAATAGTAATAATAAAAAGAAAATAATAATAAGAAGGAAAAATAATACAAATGTGGCAATAGATCGATTGCAGCTGTATAGCTAATGATCCATAAATTTGATCATGGTTTTAGTGTAATAGGACATACTAAGTGGGAGTAAATAATCAACTCTGAAACGAGAGAAAAAGAACCAAGTGACATGCTTGGAGCACAACAAAGTCTAGAGACATTTATTGAATTAATTTTGGAAAAACGCCCTTTAACTGATCTTGTTATCATAAAACAGAATTATATCAATATTTTTCTTTACCATCTGCGCTCTATATATTTTTACTACCAATTTCAAACAATGCATATATTCTTTATGGGGGCATATAAACCTAAACTCCCCAATATCAAATCAAATTCCTCAAATATGTTAAACAGTATGTTTCTAGAAAAAATACGAAAAGTATTCTCAACATTCGTCATACAAATTGAGCCTAAATTCCCCTAGTAAAAATATTAAAAATATATTTTTTACAGCATTTTTTTTAAATCACTCCAAAACTATGTGTCAAATAGAAATATTTGTTTTATGCGTAAAAGAGTATATAAAATCAAAGTGAATGACCGATAAAGTTTTTTCATTTCAAGTAAGGTTTGTTCTTAAAATGCATAAAATCAACAAATTTTGAGTTGAGTCGATAATTTCCGTTCAATAACCCTTTTTAACGCACGCGACAGTTACCCTTATTAACATGAAACTTCATAGAGAATTAGACAGTTTCAAAATATCATGTTTTCAGTCACTAGATTAAGCGTCACATAAAAAAGATAAAATTGTGATTATATATATATTTTTGGTGATATTCAAAAATCATTTTTGGTTGGAATAATTAATATAAAATATATTTATTTAATTTCGATGACAGCGCCACCTATCGGGTCTGAAACTATCCAATCTTTCAATCCAGAAACAGGCATATGAATTCATTGTAATTGTTTGAGAGATTTCGGAGATTAGTGTGTACGAACATCGTGACACAAGATTTTTATATATCAAAATTTATAACAAAAAAATGCTTGTTTTTCGTTATATTAAATTTAATTAATAGAATAACTAATAATTTTTATATTTATTATATACAATGGAGTTCTATCAATAATTGTCGATCGACAAACTAAACTTGGTTATTTTTTAAATAGTATATCACAGTTTCTTCTCGATATCCCTAAGTGACATATTTTTATTTATTTATTTATTTATTTTATTTTGGGAAACAAAACAGCTGTTATATATTTTACATTAATAAAAAAAGCAATAATCAGGAAAGTAAGCCAATTACATTGTTCCACAGATTAATATACATAATAAAGACAATTCAGTACAAAGTCAAAGACAAAATTGTGGTGTAAGTGTACAATTGTGATGTGTGTGTGTGTATTTTATGAAGCGAGGGTGGGACATGAAGAAAGGTAGGAGAGGAGGAAAGGGTGAGTTGTCATATTAATATAGTATTGGACATACCAAAAATTATAAAATTTTGGTACATAAAGTATTCATTATAATATTGATGATAATTGTTTTTTTAATGATTGTAGGCTATTGTTAAAAATATCTGGCTTATGATTAAGGTTATTGTACATATGTATTGCAGCTGCGGTTAATAAAAGTGTTGTTTGCATAGTTTGTTCTTGAGTATTTAGTGTAAAAGAGGAGGTTCTGGCGGTTTTGTCTGGCGGGGCAGTTGAATGGGATTTGTCCTAAGAGATACGGACTATCTATTTGGTTGTTGAGTAATTTATATAGGAAACATATATCAGTTATACCCCTTCTTTTGTTGAGTGGTAACATTTGGTGATGTTTTAAAGATTCCTCATAACTGATACCAAATCGCCTTGTTCTAAAATCGATAAGATATACCTAATCAAGAATATAAGGATTGTGTTATAAACAGAGGAATAAGACCTATGCAATAAAGAAGTAAGACGAGGGAGTTGGACGTTTATATATGCCGTGAACAGACTGAAAATAAATACGCCAGAGAGCAGTTTGGCCATATTAGAAGAATGAGTGATGGGGTATTGACAGAGATAATTTGTTAAGCTGCAGGGAATTCATCGACGGATAATTTCATCCAAGCAGAAGCTGACTGGATAGTTTTTTTTTTAAATCATTTTAAAATCCTCGCTAATTATTGTTTCCAACATTATTTTTTAAAGACATTGAAACTGAAATAATCACTTTTGATTTTTTTTCCTCTAGACCTGAGTCACTGGATTGCCGTGTGCTGTTGTTTTTTACACTTCTCTACTATGAAATATTATGGAGTGTCATGATTTTATCATTTTTAAACGTATTTTTTTCACATCAATTACTCAATGGGTATCATGTATTGCGTTTGAGTTTCATCGTGATGTTTTAGTACGCATGCCGTAATCCGTACGCCGTATACTAATATGCAAATTCGTGTCCTCTGTAGAGACCAAACTAAAAGGCCGATGAATTTCATATTCATAGCATATGTGTGAAGTTCATCAACTTAGAGTTGGTTAGTTTTCCGTTAGAGTTCATCTGTTAAAATAAAAAAAACGCTCTCACGACCTGGAAATATGAGATATTGAAAATTTGTCTAAATTTTTTCTACAGCATATACATATATCTTCACAAAACTGATTTTGGAGTTTGTCAACCTTAATAGAAAAATAAACAAGCATTACAAAAAATGTTTTATATCATATTGGAGATGGCAGTTAGCGCGTTGGGCTAGTGACCCAGTAGTCGCGAGTTCAAATACTGCCTCGACCGATTTCGTTCACCTATAGCACAAGCATTTTTGCTTATTTTAGGGAACGCAGGAAGATGTATATGTACTTGTTTAACAAGGACATATTCATTTAAAAAAAATACATATGAAGACAATTTTTTTTGGTAATATTGAATAATTTGATTTCATAATTTCTTCATATGATTTCACAATTTTATGATTTTTTTACTCTCCCCTATTAAGAATGAAACAGTATTCATCTACATCTAAATACTATCATGTCATCTTCCTCACAGGGTAGGAAGAGAGAACCATACACCTCATTTTTGTATATTACACCACATATTACACCACTATTACCGCGATATTTGCAAAGAAAATGTTTTGTATAATTTCGAAGTTCACACCAACCCGACGAGAAGTCGGCGGGACTTTAGACTTACCTGGCAGGTACACAAAATAATGTGTAATACAAAGATTTTCAACGGTTTAATGATTTGCCAGAATGTGTGAAGGAAGCATATGGTCTTGCCGTTTTTCATCGCCTAGGTTTTGAACACATAAAGAAAAAGTTTTCCTTTGTATTTTTGTGTAAATTGGAATATTTTCTTGTTTTTTGTTGTTTTTATATAATTCATACTGTGTAAACTTGTTATTTTTTCAACTTGTTAATATGTTTTTTGCTTATACTAGATGTAAGAAAATGCATTTATTTTTTTACGTATAAATAAAATATACATACATTCTTTTATCCATTGCCTCATCAACATTCATGATAAAGCAATTTTTTTCATCATTTTCTCAACAGTCATCATGTAGAGAGTGCATACTATTAGTTTCGTGACAATGTTTTTGTGTGCAAGGTGTATTATGAAAACTTTTGTCGTCTGGGAAACTGATATTTATTTAGGAATCGAATAGATACATTATACTTCGTAAAAATGCATTTAGGTATTGTGAATCTTTCAAGATGAATAAAATGTACACTAACTTAATTAAGTGGAGAGTTTAGTGTTGGCCATAACCCACTCGTTTTATACTATACGTACCATTTTTGATTTGTTTCTTTTAAATTCACCATATTATACCAACACGCCATTTCCCTAAATGTGATACGCAGAGAGAATCGAATGCCACACTCTTCTCTTGTCATATATATTTCACGTTTCATTCACGTCTATACATCGTCTCATACACGCTTATATAATATCATTCTCACTTCTCCATTCTTCTAGTACTAACTTTTTCTTGGATGACTAACTTACTTTTTGTTCCTGTATTTTCAACTCTGAATACTTTTTTTGTTAAATGATCATCATTCATTCTTTTTATGTGGTCAAACCATCTTGGGAAATTTATATTCATCTCACTTACGGTGTCTCCTTCGATTTTACATTCTCGTTTAAAATGATGTTTTCTAATTTTATCATACGTCGTTTTACCACAAATTTGTCTCAGGGACCACATATAAAAAGCTTTTTATATGTTCTTCTAATAGCTCTGTAAGTTCCATTCAAGGGCGGATCCAGCTTTGGCGCCAGGGGGGGGGGGTTACATAGTCGTGTTCAAGTCACGAGAAGTTATACTTTAATTTTGATAATAATAAAAGTAAAAAGTAGGTATTTTATGAATAAATGTACGCCCCCCCCCTGGATCCGCCCTTGGTTCCATTTCTGTGTCCACTATACAGAACGTTTGAGGAAGAACAGCATAATTTTTATTACACAGACAAACAATTCACTGTTACAAAATGCAATAAAGATTCATAATAATAGAATTCAAAGTGGTATTTAGTGAAACAAATATCTTGCTCATTTTACTGTAGATGTACCTATATTGTGGTATTCACTTTCATTGAGATACATTTTGCGTTCATAACAATAGACATTTTCTTGCCTGACTTTATGCGACTGTAAGAATATAATACATCTTCAGACATGGTTGTTATGTAATAATTTGTATGCAAAGTAATAGCCTAGAATAATTATGTTATTATGTTATAATTATGGGGAGCAAGAAAGGAGCCTCCACGAAGATTGCACATAGAAACGACTTCAAAAAGCAATCGGGCGCCCCCTGGAAACGGCTGAATGCCGGCTAATCCTTTCACCACCGGAACAACAACAACACCACAGAAAGAAAAAGAAACAAGAATGCAACCAAAACAAAGAAAAAGTCACTTAAAAAGGCCTTTATCAAGGCCAACTATTGCGACAACTTCAATCAATATTGAAGGCCTTTCAACTGACAAGGAGAACCTGCTATCAGATATTTGTAAGAATAACGACTATGACGTGTTAATGCTACAGGAGACACATAGGGGACCTGAAAGTCGAAGACCAGCCATCGATGGTATGATGCTGATCCTGGAACGACCGCATGACAAATATGGCAGTGCTATTTTTGTAAGAAACAACATAACAGTAAAGTCAGCACACTTAACATGCATGGATGACATTGAAATTCTGACGATCGAAATTGATAGATGTACCATCACGTCAGTATACAAACCACCTTTGAAGATTTTTCACTTTGAAGAACCCATTAACTTTAATGCACAATGTATAAGAATTGTCATGGGTGATTTTAATAGTCACAGCACAACATGGGGATATCTCGAAACTGATGAAAGTGGAGAAAAACTTGAAAGCTGGGCTGAAAATCTAAATCTCAAACTGCTCTACGATCCCAAACAACCAGCATCATTCATGAGTGGTAGGTGGCGAAGAGGATACAATCCGGATAACATCTGGGTGAGTGAAAAAATTGGCCAACAGGCAACTAAGGTTGTGCTTCCACCGATACCCAGAACGCAACATAGACCAATTTCATGTGTAATAACGGCAGCAGTTAAACCTGAAATTGTCCCTTTTCAGAGAAGGTTTAATTTCAAGAAAGCAGACTGGAATGGCTACTCTAGGGAGCTCGATTCCATGGTCGAGAGCCTGGATCCTGACCCAAAATCTTATGATGATTTCATTGACC
This sequence comes from Molanna angustata, assembly GCA_963576475.1. Classification (NCBI taxonomy): domain Eukaryota; kingdom Metazoa; phylum Arthropoda; class Insecta; order Trichoptera; family Molannidae; genus Molanna; species Molanna angustata. The sequence goes on from OY754965.1 coordinate 4,321,018, forward strand.
TTGTCAAGAAGGTATCCAGGAAACACATACCTCGTGGATGCAGAACCGAATTTATAGCAGGTCTTAACGAAGACTCTAAGGCACTATTAGAGGTATACCAGAAACTCTATGATGAGAGTCCGTTCTCTGAGGAGACCATCCAAATAGGCGAAATGGTAATGCAAGCAATCTCTCAGTCAAGAACACACCGATGGTGCAAACTATTATCTGATCTTGATATGAAACAAAATAGTAGACGCGCGTGGAAATTGATAAAAAATCTTAATAACGAGCCACAAGCACCACCCTTAGGTCTGAATAACGTAACGCCAGACCAGGTGGCTCACCACCTACTATTGAATGGGAAAACATCAAATCAGAAAAGGATGGAAATACAGCGAGAAAGAGATAGTGAAAATGACATTCTGAATACCGCATTTAGTATTGACGAACTGAACCGTGCTATTAAAGACATGAAGGATAATAAAGCGGCAGGCCTGGATGACATCCGAACGGAGCAGATCAAGCATTTTGGACCAATCACCAGAGATTGGATAGCAAAGATGTTTAACAGGTGTGTAACTACACTACAAATTCCAAAGCTATGGCGGAAATCCAAGGTCGTTGCCTTACTAAAACCAGGCAAAGATTCAACACACCCAAAAAATTTTCGTCCTGTCTCCCTGCTTTGTCACCTCTTTAAGGCTTTCGAAAAGATGATTCTCACACGCATGTTCGGAACAATAGAGAATAAAATAATAAGAGAACAAGCAGGTTTTATGCCAGGCAGGTCATGTTGTAGCCAGATCCTAAACCTCACCCAACATATTGAAGATGGCTTTGATGGAGGTCTGGTTACTGGGGTGGCCTTCATAGATCTATCAGCGGCGTACGATACGGTAAACCATCGGAAACTTTTGTGGAAACTATATAACATCACTAAAGACTTTCACCTGACCAAACTCATAGAATGCTTCCTACAAAACCGAAGATTCTTTGTGACTCTCCAATCTAAGAAAAGCCGCTGGAGGAACCAGAAAAATGGACTGCCGCAGGGCAGTGTGCTGGCACCCATACTTTACAACATATATACTAATGATCAGCCCATAAATCCTCAAACTCGACAGTTCATATATGCAGATGATTCCGCTGTAGCAGCACAGGCCAAAACCTTTGACGAAGTGGAAGGAAGATTGTCAAACTCACTCCGGGAACTGGCAAAGTACTACAAAGAGAACCACCTCAAACCAAATCCATCCAAGACTCAAGTCTGCGCTTTTCACTTGCGCAATAGAGAAGCGGGAAGAAAACTGAGAGTTCGGTGGCAAGGACATGAATTGGAGCACAGCGACGCACCTAAGTATTTAGGCGTTCGCCTTGACCGCTCACTGACATTCAGAGGACACTGTGTAGAGGTCGAGGCCAAGGTATGTTCCCGAAACAACATTATCAGGAAACTTACAAGCACTAAATGGGGAGCAAAACCTCATGTTCTCCGAACCTCGGCCCTAGCACTATGTTTCTCTGCCGCTGAATATGCTGCACCGGTTTGGTACAATTCAGCGCACGCAAAGAGAGTAGATGTGGCAATAAATGAGACAGCCAGAATAATATCTGGCTGTCTAAAACCAACTGCAATTAAAGAAATATATCCAATTGTAGGTATTGCCCCCCCTGAAATCAGACGGCGTGTTGCAGCGGAAACCGAACGGAGCAAGCTTAATTCTGACCCTAGACACCCCATGCATGGATCTCAGACGCGTCAGTGTAGACTGAAGTCAAGGAAGAGTTTCCTGGAGTCGACTTCTCCTGTGGTCGAACCACCCGGGGCCCGAAGGCTGTCATTGTGGCGTGCAGAGAGTGCCAGTCCCACACACTTACCTCCAGCCGAGGAGATGTCAGTGGGACACAAGTTACCATATACAACATGGAGGGCACTCAACAGATTAAGAACAGGCGTCACCCGCTGCTACAGTAACCTCAAAAAATGGGGCTACAGAGAGGAAGATACCTGTGAATGTGGCACAGTGCAGGACAACTCGCACCTTCTCTCATGCCCCTTGATTGGAGTTACATGTGCACATGAAGACACCGTGACAGCGAAGGAAAACGGCATACGGGTGGCCGAGCACTGGAGGTTTCTAATTTGATGGTGTTCCGGACACGGAAAGTAAGTAAGTATTATGTTTCCAATTTTTGCCATCGAGTTAATTTATTAAAGCGGATTCACAAAACAACTATGCCAGTTGGGAATGATTTTGAATAATAATTATTTCGTAATAATACCTTTTAATTTAATCAATTAAATATAAGTTTGATCAATGCGTTTGTTGTATTTTATTTTAATTTTTTTAATAATATACAATTAAGGCCTTCTTAATTTATTCAATAAGTACCTATATTACTTAGTTCTGTAATATAACAAGTAAAAAAAATAAGAATACCCTTTGACAACGATACAAATAGCGTCTGAATATTATGCATCATATATAGCGGTTAAAATTTAAGTTGTCATTGTCATCGGGAATACACAAGTTCTAAAAGTTTCAGAGCTCTTGCTTGTTGAGAAGTTAGTTGAAAATCGATTGCAAAATTCCAGTGCAGAGAGATAAGTGAAGTAATTAAATATGATTTAATTGATACATAGTAATCAGTTAAGAAATCGTATTTTTATTAATTATCTGTGAAAAAGAGTGATTTAGAAACTATAATTCCGTTAAAAAGATCTTTTTCTTAATTTTTGAAACTTTTTCTGGTTTTAATACATTATATATATATATATATATATATATATATATATATATATATATATATATATATATATATATATATATATATATATATATATATATATATATATATATATATATATATATATATATATATATATATATATATATATATATATATATATATATATATATATATATATATATATATATATATATATATATATATATATATATATATATATATATATATATATATATATATATATATATATATATATATATATATATATATATATATATAAATATATATTTACCTAATCGATTATTTTACCACTAAGAGCATTCTGAATGTTGCCTTTTTAGGCGATACGAAAACTAGTATGTGGGCATACAAGTCGTACTTTCTTTTACAAGGGTGTGTTATCCGATAATATGGTTACATCCGGTAATTGAAAAACCGAAGGAAGAACAGAATGCGCAGTACGAGTGGATAATGAACTACTTGAACAAGTGGATGAATATTTGTATTTAGGAAGTATGTTTCAGCGTGATGGAAGATTGGGAAAGGATATAGAAAGAAGGGTAACGGGAGGAAATAGAATGAACGGTGCAAGTTGACACAATCACCTCAAGGCCAGGAGAGTGCGCAATGCATACAATAGTCGTTCCAATGTATGCAAGTGGGATATGGACATGGCAGAAGACGCATGAAAGTAAAATTAACGCTGTGGAAATGAGGTCCCTAAGATATTCGTGTGACAAAACAATCTACGATAGGATAAGGAATGTGGATTTTTGACGAGAATGCAAGATTGAAATAATGAAGATAAATGCTCTGCGATGGTTCGGACATGTAGAGAGCCTGACAAAAAAAGTATACAAGGCTGGAAAGAGTGGAATGAGAAGGCGGCCGGCTGGTCGAGGAGGAGTTGGAATGATCATATAAACGAGATTTTGAAAGATGGTAATATACGAAGTCAGAATAATAGAAGAACATGTATGACGCGATGCATGGATGTAAAACATGTATACTATGTCAAGATAGAGGAGTCTGGCGTTCGGTTCTCTCTGCCTATCCCAAGTAGGGATAAGCTGAGATGGTATGAATGAGTTATTTGATATACTTAAATAAATATTATGCGATCTATTGTATTTGTATTTCTTAGTCATGTGTGTTGTTTTGGATGCAAAATTAACGCGTAATTTATTTTAATTAGGCTTTTTTTATACTTTTGAGTGCATTTTTATTCATAGAAGCTGTTTTTGGGGTAAATATTTTATTTTTGATTAATTTTATAGTATATACCATCACGCCACTTCAAATCGATAAGACAGAAATCAGCGAGCACCACTTATTTCTATCTCGATATACATTTATTGCATCTCCAACGTAAATGCATCTCGTCTAGCAAACACATATGTTATTCTGGCTTCTATAATTTGGTACCGGTGCTATGATCTATGAACGATATTCGCCCCCCCCCCCCATTTTATTCGTTTTAATACGATGTTTATACAAAATCTAGCATCAAAAACAATTAAATTAAATTAATAGTGGATAGTGGAAAATAGTTCTATTGTTTATTAGATTAAATTATATGTAACAGCATAATTGAGTGTTGAGTTGAAATCAAAAATAAAGATTTGTTATAATAAATTATACAAATGAATGAATTTATCATAACAATCTTAAATTTCTAACAGTGATTGAAAAGAGAGATTTTGATAATTAACAATGATTGTTTGTAACTGAGGTTTGAAAATATACAGATCGAATAAACCTTCTCAAAATAAACGTCATTTGTAATCATCTGAGAAATTCTATATTGTAGATTGGAAGGATAGTTGAGTTCGTTCAGCAATATACATATTTTCAGATTAATTCTTTAACTTTTGATACTTCAATGGTATTTACATGGGCAGTAGCAGAGCGGTTACGGCGCTGGGTTAGTAATCCAGTGGTGACAAGTTCGAATCCTGCCACGACCGATTTTGTTTATTTTATATGTCAAAGAACAGCACACATTACATGCATACAATTATTAAAAGTAAATAAGTAAAAATACAAATATAACTTTTAACCATATTTGAATTTTGATGTAAACTTATTTTTGTGAGTCACTTGGCGACATGTTTCGGAAGCGCTGTCCTTCCATCGACCGGCGTGTCGAGACTAACATGTTGAATTTGTGTCATAGTTGGTTTCTTAGCGGCCGTCTTGGGTTCGATTCCAAACAGAGGAAAAAAATATTTATATTAATTTCTCACGCTAATTTTGCTTCTCTGGTCTGGAAACACTGGTTAGTTGGAAGAAATTGCCATATGATAATAAATTATAAATATTCTAAACAATATTTTTTTTAGCAATTGTTGAATAAATTACTTATTTAGTTTAATTTATTTAAAAGAACCTCTATAGATTCACCATGTAACTTTATACATGCAATATACCCATTGTAAATACACTGTTAACTGTTGGTTCTGTAAATCTATAAAATAAAATTTAAGAATCCATGCAGTAATTGTAAAATTAATTTTTATTGACAAACAGTTTTTTTAACATCTCAATAGAGACGAAGTTGGGATGTAAATGTTTGTCAATAACAATATCATTTGACTCCCGAAAGGTAAAGAAATCCAATGTTAGCGTATATGCAAACTAAAAAAATATTCGATTAAATTTAATTCATCGAATATTTTTATTATTGCATATGCGCAAACATTGGATTTTTTTCCCTGTCGGGAGTCAAAGATATTTTTTAACAGATTTATAATTATCTCAATAGAGACGAAGTTGGAATATTTATTGTAGGACCTACAATAAATATTCTAACTTCGTCTCTATTGAGATAATTATAAATCTGTTAAAAAATATCTTTGACTCCCGACAGGGAAAAAAATCCAATGTTTGCGCATATGCAATAATAAAAATATTCGATTACTTACACATTGGTACAAGTAGGTAAATAAGACAAAAATGACCTTATAAGTCTGGCGCAATTCAGGGGTGACTTCTATGCGAAAAATGCATTGTCACCTCAGATATAAGAATTGTAGCTTTCATTATTTACAAAAAACCAATTCTCTCAATAGATGGCGTTCCAATAAAATAAATAAAAATAATAAGATTGTTGTTCATAATTTCACCCATAGATGGCTGTAGTAAAAAGTCCTTATTTTCAAGCGAAAAGAATTTCAGTATTACAATATATAGAACTTTCAAAATTGAATTGATAGGGATCTCATTAAAAGGCATAATTGGTGAACGTTGCGCAAGCGCATAAAGTGATCACGTAAACCAGCCGATGACAGGTCGTAAGCCCTGTAGGTGCCTTGATTTCCCGGTTCTCCTACAATAAATATTCCAACTTCGTCTCTATTGAGATAATTATAAATTTAATTATTAATTTCTACACTTTCCTCAGAATTCATTTTCTAAGCGTTTCAGTTAAGTGTATCCAATAGATTCCTACTTCTTCTTATTATAATGTGATCTTTTAGAGTTATGCAATAGACGATTGATTGCCAGCTTTCTTTGGTAGAACGATTAATAGATAGAACAGAAGTTCCGCCCCATTAAAAAAATCATTTTGAGCCTAAAATAATAGGTAAGCATGATTTTTTTTATAGATACCAACAATTGTCATAAAAATCTGGTTTTATATTTGAACAGGTGTCACAAATCCCATATTTAGCATTTTAATAAAGACATATTTATTAAAATATTTACATATGATTGGTTGTACCTAGATTATTTTATCGATGCTGTTATTATTTATTACTTTATATCATGTTTCTTTGATGTTTTCATTACTTTTTATGAGATCAACACAATTCTAGCAGTAGCGCATACATAGACTTGCAGTAGTCCATCCTTGCCACTATGAGACAGGTCCGCTCTGAGGTCATTTAAGCCTCTATTTTTATTGCAATCTACTTGGTTCTGAGATCCTATTCATTGATCTTTAAATAACTCATTTCTCACGTATTACGGAAGCAGGGTTGGCAGGTGATGACTTTTTTTATATATATAATTTTTAAACCTAAACAACCCAATATGTATTCAAATTTCTTATATATGTGAAATATGCGTTTCTGAAAAAAAAATACCATAAGTATTTTTATCGTTTCTCTAGTGAATGTTTGTCACACATTTTTAAGATTCAGCTTGAATTCCCCTAAAAAACTATTAAATTTTTTTTCAATATTGGACACTGTCACTTCGTGGTAGAACTCCATAATTAATTAAAACTATGAAAAATTTTTATTTTTAATTTTACGTTCTACTTAAATTTTTTCGCAAACGCGACTCCCATTCACCATTCTGTTGGCCATTATTCAATATAATTGCTGCCCTTTTAATACAATATTTGTATATTCATTCCTTCACTTCAATGTCGGCCTTCGTGGCTCAGTTGGTTAGATATCTGACTGCTGAGCCAAAGGTCCCGGGTTCGATTCACGGTGGAGACACAGTTTTTAATTGTGTTTTCAGTCTGGATCTGTGAGACGATTAATATCGTAAGTCTCCAGAATGTGGCAACTTGTTATTGGGTGCGTGTAAAATTAATATTTGACATAGTACCTGTTAGTTGCCCGAGAAGCAATATTAAATAAATAAATAAATAAATTTTATTTTTATTATACCTGCATACATATTTACCTTAATGTCTTTCGGGTATTTAATTTTTCTTAGAATTGCCCCCTTCCAAATCTATTGTTGTTACCCTCTTTGTGAATCTATATATAGATGGTCTTCATCATTATTGTTCACCATTCAGACGATGCTCATCATAGAGCGATACCGGTGAATGGGAGTCGCGTTTGCGAAAAAATTTAAGTAGAACGTAAAATTAAATACCTTTAAAAAATTTTCATAGTTTTAATTCTATTAAAAATATCATTTTTATAGCATTTTTTTAAATTACTCCATAGCTATGTGTCGTGAAGATATAAATATTTTATATGCTTTCTTCTTCTTTTGTTTCAATCCTGAAGATTGGTTGGCAACATTACATTGATGCATCTCCTCCTCCACTCCGCTCGGTCTTCAGCGACACTTTTCATCTCCGTGTAAGAGGTACACTGCATGTCTCGGCACACCTGTTCTAAATACTCCCGGCGGGGACACCCTCTGCCAGTTGTACCCTCAACCATTCCCTCCAAGATGATATGAAGGAGATCCTCGTGTCGCAGCACATGGCCTATCCAATTTGAATTTATATCCAATTTATATGCTTTAAGAGTGTGCAAAATTGTGAATGTTCGTTTTTTCCCTGAGCTGGTAACGTACGTTCATTCATATCATCACGGCATATCCCACAATGTGGGGTAACCAGCGACAGATGTGCGGGTAATTATAACCTATTAGGTTTTATTTACATTTCATCATAATATTCATAGTCATCATCATAATATTCATATGCATGTATTTTATGTACAAAGGTATCTTTTATTTTTTATGTATTAATATGATATCAATATGTGGTTACTCCAATAATTAGTTCGAGACTCAAAATATTCACTCTATACATAATACTTGTGAGTATTTTAAATTTTTTTTTTCTCTTTATTATTTATTTTACTTGATATGTTTTTTTATTTTGTTTGTATTATTTTATTTGTAGTTTTGTTTAGTTTTTGATATAATTTTAGTAATGCACACGTTTGTGTTTTTTTGTTTAAGATTTTTTTTGTTAATGCTCACATGAGCATAGAACTTAATAAATAAATAAATAAATAATAAATAAGTTTATAAATAAATAAATAAATAAATAAATAAATAAATAAATAAATAAATAAATAAATAAATATATAAATAAATAAATAAAAAATAAATAAATATATAAATAAATAAATAAATATATAAATAAATAAATAAACAAATAAATAAATAAATAAAGAAATATATAAATAAATAAATAAATAAATAAATATATAAATAAATAAATAAATATATAAATAAATAAATAAACAAATAAATAAATAAATAAATAAATAAATGAATAAATAAATATATAAATTAATAAATAAATAAATAAATAAATAAATAAATAAATGAATAAATAAATATATAAATAAATAAATAAATAAATAAAAAAATAAATAAAAAAATAAATAAATAAATAAATAAATAAATAAATAAATAAATAAATAAATACATAAATAAATAAATAAATAAATAAATAAATAAATAAATAAATAAATAAATAAATAAATAAATAAATAAATAAATAATACTAGCTCGAAAGAACGTTGAAGGATTTCTGTATTTTTATGGGTACTCGTTGTGGAACATAACTGTGACTTTTCAAATAAATTTAATGCAAAATCTTCACCATTCTATGGTAGTCAAGAGAACCGTCGTTGAAATGGACGGCCCTGTTTAAATGACCATCCGTAGTTTTTAGCTTCAATATACGGCTTTGTATAGGTAGTGTCCGCCATATCTGTATGGTTGTGTGGTAATGAAGAACTGGGAGTCTACCTGTACAAAACGAGATACGTATGTATATTAATATACAAATATAGTATGTATGTATGTATGTATGTTCATCCAATATTATTATATCGGTCACTTGGACTGAGTCCGTACAACGGTGTGTCCCACTAACATAGACAGATGTACATTGTACATATAATACAAAGGAACATACCTGCAATAAGCTCGCCAGTGTGCATTATATTTGAATAAATAAATAAATAAATGAATGAACATATTATATTGAGATGAAAAGAAGTTTACATACAAAAACATAGACATATAAAACATTTAGATTTAGACATATATAACATTTAGATGGGTCGGTGGCAGAGCGGTTAACGCGCTGGGTTAGTAATTCAGTGGTCGCGAGTTCGAATCCTGCCTCGACCAATTTCGTTCACCTATAGCACAAGCATTTATTTTCTTATTTTAGGGAACGTAGGAAGATGTATATGTACTTGTTTAACAAGGACATATTCATTTTTTTTATTTATAAAAAAAAACTAATATAAAGAAAAACAACATTTCTGACTCAAAAGAAAAAAAATGTTTATATTATTTACAAAAAGGTAAATAAATAAACAATTCGGAGTCCGTGGTATCAAGTGGTTGCTTGATCTAGGTAGAAAATGAAATCTTAATATATATTTTTTTGTTACTCCTTGGATATAAAATTTTGAAATACTCTCTAAAAATGGTTCAATTTATTTTTTCGTGTACATTTTTCTTCTTGCCACTTCTTGCGGTTCAAAATATCAAATTTTAGTCGAAATATTAATTCGAAATATCAAATTTTTGTCGAACCATTATTTCAAAATATATTTTTGTCGAACCATTACCTCAAAATATCATATTTTTGTCAAATCATTATCTCAAAATATCATATTTTTGTCAAACCATTAGCTCAAAATATCATATTTTTGTCGAACCATTACCTCAAAATATCATATTTTTGTCAAACCGTTAGCTCAAAATATCAAATTACTATCGCAAATCACCAATTTGGATTGCGATGGGCTGCGAAAACAGATGCTGAAACCCCATGTGAATGATACATTTTAGAATGTAGAGACAATGTGTTGTTTTAAATGGATGGGTGGGTTAATGGATAGGTGATTGGATGGGTGGATGGCAGAGCGGTTAGCGCGCTGGGTTAGTAATCCAGTGGTCGCGAGTTCGAATCCTGCCTCGACCGATCTCGTTCACCTATAGGACAAGCATTTATGCTTAGTTTAGGGAACGTAGGAAGATGTATATGTACTTGTTTTTAACAAGGACATATTCATTTTTTTTATAAAAAAAAAAAAATTCAATCTTTCTGCGAAAATAAATTTTATTATAAATAAATTTAACGATAGCAGACTTTGATTTTAGATGCACAGCAGTACCTTCACGTGTTTATATATGGTGTGGTCAGTAAACCATATTACATACAGGTGGATACAACAAAATGTTCACGTTCATCGAAAAGTACGTTGATCTATTCGTGTTGTGATCAAATACATTTCTACATCATATAAGTTGAATGTTCCTTTTATAAGAAAATAATTAATTATAAATAAAGTAGATATTATGAGTTTATTTTGACGTGAAACGATAGTTGAAGTTTATCAAAAGCCTTTAATTAATTTGACATTAAAAAGACAAATTGTTTTATTTCATTACTACTGTAGTAAAATACAACAAAGGTGAATGATCTGTGCCACAAGTATAACATAATATAAGTGCTTCTTATTTATAAAATTTAGGTGGTCAATACTATCCACCTATGCGTCAATACTATCCACCGAGATTGGTTACTTGATCTCTAAAATATCACATAGTTTCCAGGGAGACCAGAATCGAGGAGGTGTGGATAGGTTGTTGTACTTTATGTTTTTTTCTATTCTTCTTGATTTCTTTGTATTTTGTACTCGTTTTTTTCCTATCTGTAATTTTTTTGTGTGAAAGCCACTGGGAGCTAAATAACTAAATTAATATCGATAGATATTATAAAAAAAAACAACTAAGTACATCCTAAATCCGGAAAAAAAATTCAAGTTATGATTCCCTGCTACGATTCAACTGACACAAATATCACTCTTATTAATTCCAGAGACAACTTACCCTAAAAATTCGAAAATCGTGTTGTAAGAACAGCCAAGTCTACAACAAAAGGAAAGTTATTGAAACAATTATGTTTAATAATTACAATGTTTTACAAAATATGGCTCATTGTTTTTAATAAACATAGATGTTGGGCAATAACAATTGAATGTTTGAATACAAAAGAATGTGTGAAGCGAATAAACACGATTATTGAATCAGTAATGAACAAACATAATAATAGTAGTGTATAATGTGTAAACAAAATTATACTTGTGTATGAAATAGGATGATATGTTTGTATTTTGAATGATTTCATTGTATGTACATGCATAAGAGGTACATATACCTAATCATGCTATGTCCGTGATGGTGAAGGCAGAGGGAACTGAACACCAAGATTTCTATTTTAGTACGCATCCATCCCCTGATCTATTTTAGTAAGCATTCATCATTGATTTTTCAAGCTTATTACGTTATAATATCATTCATTCAACAGCAATTGTTGGACCCGGAGTTGAATATGTTTGCTTCGAGTTGGTGTTTTTGGCAAGAGAATTAAATTCTCTTACATAAATGAATCGACAGTTGGAAAATTATCATTGTATAATTGTATATTTTTTCTTGTTTGCTGTTGTATTCTATACGACTAATTGCATGTAATACATGAGATCCAACTGTCAATGTTTTACGTTAGATATTGTGATTGTTGGTATCAGATCGAAGGACAGATTTTGGCCGAAGCCGAAGGTGCCGAAGCCAATTGTATGGATGTTTGTTTCCTCCGTCGATAGTGATGGCCGGAGTGTACCACGTAACTCTTGTACGTAACAGCAACAGTGTAAATATAATCATATTTTTTGAAGGTTATTCCCTTTTTATCCATTCGGATTTCAGGGATAACCTATAACTTTGGTATAAGTACTACCGATAATTTTGGGTTACTACCTTTAATGCCTGCCGTTGGCCGAGAATGTAAATTTTGTGAATGTGAAGGAATCAAGGAATAAGCAATAGTTTTTATAATATTGTCAATCAAATATTTCGTTCCCCGTCTCAGTCTCACTAGGAAAACCCGTTCTGAAACGGGTCACTTATAATATTCCTGTTTAATTATACTAGTTGCATGTAACACACGAGATCATACTGTCGATGGCGATAGTATGCAAAATTGAAGAATAGGTACGTACCAAACTGTAAACACTTAAAACACTTATTTATAAACATTTCAAGATATTTTGTTTTCTATATAAAACATGTAGGTATATTGTTTCCTGCCTAAGCACTTTGCTCTGTTTTATTTTTATAAATAACTAATGTTACTAACGAACTAACTTTGACTATTTTTTAATTGGTATATGTACCTACAGACAGGCTGTGGATTTTTGTGTGCACGGTTGATTTATTATAACTAGTGATCGCCCAGTGGTCAAAATTCAACCGTAATTCATTAAAAAGAATATTTGGAATTAATACTATTAAATTTTGAATTTTAATGAGGTTTTTTTGTCAAAGCCATTGCGTTCACCTATATTTTTTTTAAATTTTGTTCTATTACGGCACCTGCAAGCGTGTGCTTTCAAATATTTCATTATTAAATGAAATTATTGTGTAAATACCTACCATTTATATTGTTTCACAGTAGGTAGGTATACAAATATGTTTTTTCCTTTAAAATGTTCTTATATTTGAATTTAAACAACTGCGCATGCGCCGTAAATACCACAATGACATTTAAATGTGACCACAGAACATGAAATAAAAAGAATGAATATTTCCTACCTACCTACTCTGTGTTATCGGAATATTTCTCATACTACGCGAGTAAATTAAAATTACGTCTCCCCTTTCTTAACTGTTCTGAGGTACACAATAAATGGTTTGATGTGAAATATTTTTAATTTGATTTTTTTTTTTAACGGCGCTGGCCGATTTACTAATGATATTAATAACAATTAAGCACTACAAATAATAACACTCAATTATTATTATTACCATTATACACTTCCTCAAAAGAATTAGCAGATCAATGCGTAAATTGTAAATTATTTAAAAGAGCAAAATAAAATGCAACAAACGCATCATCAAGCTTTCAATTGGGAATGGTTCACCCATCCAGATACTTAACATATCAAAGGATTAGGCTCTGAGGAGGTCTCTATTCTACCTAACAACCCTACTGATTCCCGAATATTAACGTTTAAAAAATCTTTAACGATTCTACATGTATTCATAATTATCTTTTTTTGCATTTTTATTATTAAATTTTTCGATAAATCTATAATTTCTAAATTACGGATTAACGATTTTGGAATAATGCCAGTGGCTGAAATAATGAACGGTAATATTATTATTTTACGAGAATGCCAAAGTCTTTTAATCTCATTACCTAAAGCGGTGTATTTTCTAATTTTTTCATCAAAAGTTTTTATAATATTACTAGAATTTGGAATAGCCACGTCGCAAATATATGTTATTTTTTTAATTTTATCATGTATTATTAAATCGGGTCTGTTATGTTGAATTGACCGGTCAGTTAATATTGTTTTATCGTAATAAAGCGAAATATTATTATTTTCTAAAAATGAAATCGGATCATATTCATAAAATGGTTTTATGTTTATCGCGTCAATTAATTTATATTTAATAGCTAAATTTTGATGTATTATTTTTGCTACTTGGTTATGTCTAAATGTATATTCTGATTGCGCGAGAAAAGAACAGCCCGATATTATATGATCGATTGTTTCCGGAAAAGCCAAACATTTCCTACAACTATCATCATCTACATTTATGTCTTTTATTATATATTTTTGATAATTTTTAGTTTTTATTACTCTATCCTGAATTGCTATTATAAAACCTTCTAAATCCGCGTCCAAATCACCAATACTCAACCATTTGTTTGACCAAATTTTGTCAACATAAGGTTGGTTGAGAAATTTTGGATGTATAGAATGAATTATTTTATTTAGCCACGAATTTAGAAGGTCGTCATTTATATTTATAATATTGTTATTGGCATTCTCGTAATTTAAATTTAATGTTGTTAAATTTTTGTCCGCCTCACAGATTACTTTATGCATTACAGAACTATCAGATTTTTTGTGAAAGAAAGTTTTTAGCGATTCAATTTGATTATTATGTAACGATGTTATTTTTATTATACCCCTACCTCCTAAATTCCTAGGCAAATTGATTCGTTCAATCGCGGAATTAGGATGATGACAACGAAATTTAGTTAAACGCGTTCTAATTGTTCTTTCTAAACTATCTAAATCTGTTTTTGACCATTTAATAATTCCAAAAGAATATGTCATTATCGGTATTGCCCAAGTATTAATAGCTTTAGTTAATTTTTTTTTTTTAACAGATTTTTAATTATCTCAATAGAGACGAAGTTGGAATATTTATTGTAGGAGAACCGGGAAATCAAGGCACCTACAGGGCTTAAGACCTGTCATCGGCTGGTTTACGTGATCACTTTATGCGCTTGCGCAACGTTCACCAATTATGCCTTTTAATGAGATCCCTATCAATTCAATTTTGAAAGTTCTATATATTGTAATACTGAAATTCTTTTCGCTTGAAAATAAGGAATTTTTACTACAGCCATCTATGGATGAAATTACGAACAACAATCTTATTATTTTTATTTATTTTGTTGGAACGCCATCTATTGAGAGAATTGGTTTTTTGTAAATAATGAAAGCTACAATTCTTATATCTGAGGTGACAATGCATTGTTCGCATAGAAGTCACCCCTGAATTGCGCCAGACTAATAAGGTCATTTTTGTCTTATTTACCTACTTGTACCAATGTGTAAGTAATCGAATATTTTTATTATTGCATATGCGCAAACATTGGATTTTTTTCCCTGTCGGGAGTCAAAGATATTTTTTAACAGATGTTAAAAAATATCTTTGACTCCCGACAGGGAAAAAAATCCAATGTTTGCGCATATGCAATAATAAAAATATTCGAGCTTTAGTTTTTAGCTGACAGATTGCATTTTAATATTTTCGTAATTCTATCTTTAAATTTTATATTAATATCAAATTTTATTTTCGATTTGTTAGACTGCGGATAACCTAGATATTTATAAACCTCCAACCCTTTCAAACTATCTATTTGAAAATTTCTTTGAATATCACCACCCATTTCTAGTATTTTACCCTTTTTTTTTTTTTTTTTTTATTAATTTATAACGCATATTATGTATTCATATTATTTATTTGCAGTCCTCCTCCATATAAAATTTTAGTATGCCAAATCTCAAACTCCTCCGTGCGCCCAATTATCCGGAAATAGTACTTAACGTTTTCGCTTCACGTATTAATATATAGAAGATTGATATGATGTTTATGTATATTGTATGTTAACCGTGTACCAAATCTTAAATAAATAAATAAAAATAAAATAAAAATATATGTCAGGATAGGGTAGTCTGTTTTTCCTACCCAGAATATGTAAACAGAATGATGTATACCTACTATGTTTGTAGATTAAGTAGGTATCAAACTATTTAGTCATATATTGTGTAGTGTTTACTGCCTTAGAAATTGTATGAAACGATGTCGTCACTTAATTCAATTTTTATCAAAATTGTTAATATGAAACATATATGTGCTGCGTAGCCTCTAAGTTGGTGTTTTTTGACTTCAAAATATAGACCGTGCATACAAATCTCGCGTATCTTAGCTTGAAACTTTGTCGATATGTTAAGAGAAATAAATTCTCTTGAACAAGTCGACAGTTGGATAAAATAAAATATTCACAAGCAGAAGTGGAGCTAGGCAGGGCATGTCGCCCGAACCACAGACTCCAGATGGACTAAGTGCTGGAATGAATTTGGATATCATAGAATTATAATGTACAGAAGCCGCGTGTAGTACGAATTTCGAATTCAAATGTATGCCAAGTTTTTTTTTACATGTGTGTGTGTGAGGCGGTAGATCGGTTGGTCTACGTTTTATGTAGGTGTGCGTATCGGTAGGTGTACGTATACTAGAAATTCATCTGTTTCCTCGTAGTTTTAGTTGGCATACATTCATTGCGCTGACTAGGTATCTGTATCATATATAATCTAAGTTGAATATGTTATTTTTGTGTTTTGATTTATTAAATGAACTTAACAGCTTTTAGTAGTATTATACATAATATATAAAATTCACATTGATTCATTAAGCCAATTACAAAGTTCTCTTTTAAGTATGAATATTTCGTATGAGTTTATTAAAAAAAAAAAATTACATAATAGCATTACAGGAGGGTTGAGGATATAGGGAAGGGTCAGGGAGGGGAAAAGGAGGGAGAGAAGAGAGAGATTTGTTCCTATTTAGAGTAACATGTTGTCTGTTCAATCGAATTCTCCATTCATTCTTCCTATGTGGCCAAACCATCTCAATGTTCTTACTTTCATTCTATTGATTACATATTGCTTTCGTAAATCGTATTTTCGAAGCGGTTACCTCGATCATGCATACTATCCCCTTATCGGATAGTAACTTCATACAACTCTCTGTTGAGGATTGTGAATTATGTAATTTTGACGATTGTCTTATGTAGATATCAACACCATAAATTTGCTCATATTCTATTCGAAAATACATATATATTAGCAAATACACTTTTAGTTTTTCTAGCCCAAAGAAGCGAACATTGCATGTGAAATATTTTTTTTAAGAATTCCTTAGTGGGGAATCGCACCCACGACGATTTACATAATCAATAATTGCATATTATATAATACCTTGTTATGCATTCGCAATATTGTCACACGAAAATATTCACGCAAATCATTATGTGCGTGACCGTTTCCATTTTTTTTGTGTATAAAAAAGACAGATAATTAACAGACAAAGCTATATGTTATTCATAGTAAGTACTGAATATGACTCAATGTTTTAACATACAGATGTGTGAAAATATTAAAAAATGTATTTTCACGTTCGTAATTATATCTCTTTACTACTAATTTAATAATAAAAAAGTCAATTGATTTCATTATAAAGCCTATAAGTTTATTATGAAACAAAAAACACTTTTATCTGCAGTCCTCTTTCTATTCACACACATTTTAAAACATTGTGTGATTATTATAACAATTATTATAATAGAACAAGTTATGCTATTCAAGTACCTGGGCGCTGAAGTATTAAGCAGCAGTGACCTTTGCGAAGAAGTCAGGGAACAAACGAATAAGGCTGCCGTTGTAGCGGGGTGCTTGCGAACTATTGTATGGAGAAACCAACACCATGTTGAAAGAAAGCAATATGAAGATATATAAGACTTACGTAAGGCCAATAATGACATACGGCATCGAAACCAGAGCCGACACCACGAGAACAAAGAGTCTCTTGCGAACCACCGAGATGAAAACTCTCCGTCCCATCGCGTGTTTAACCATCCGAGACAGAGTACGAAACTCCGAAATTCGGAGGATCTGCGATGCCGAGGATGTCGTTCGATGGCATAGAAACAGAAGACGTTACTGGAGAGATCACGTCGAAAGAGCGGATTCAGTGAGAGTGGTGAAAAGAGCAGCAGACGAGATACCGTCAACCATCAGACCCCCTGGACGACCGCCAAAGGTCCTGTAATATTGTATTCACTATGTATTTATTTTATTTTACACAGAAATTCAGGATTTGAACTCAAAAATTATATGTTGTCATCAATTCATATCCTGTAATATTGTATTCACTATGAATTTATTTTATTTTACACAGAAATTCAGGATTTGAACTCAAAAATCATATGTAGTCATCAATTCATATCCTGTAATATTGTATTCACTATGTATTTATTTTATTTTACACAGAAATTCAGGATTTGAACTCAAAAATTATATGTTGTCATCAATTCATATCCTGTAATATTGTATTCACTATGTATTTATTTTATTTTACACAGAAATTCAGGATTTGAACTCAAAAATCATATGTAGTCATCAATTCATATCCTGTAATATTGTATTCACTATGTATTTATTTTATTTTACACAGAAATTCAGGATTTGAACTCAAAAATTATATGTTGTCATCAAGTCATATCCTGTAATATTGTATTCACTATGTATTTATTTTATTTTACACAGAAATTCAGGATTTGAACTCAAAAATCATATGTTGTCATCAATTCATATCCTGTAATATTGTATTCACTATGTATTTATTTTATTTTACACAGAAATTCAGGATTTGAACTCAAAAATTATATGTTGTCATCAATTCATATCCTGTAATATTGTATTCACTATGTATTTATTTTATTTTACACAGAAATTCAGGATTTGAACTCAAAAATCATATGTTGTCATCAATTCATATCCTGTAATATTGTATTCACTATGTATTTATTTTATTTTACACAGAAATTCAGGATTTGAACTCAAAAATCATATGTAGTCATCAATTCATATCCTGTAATATTGTATTCACTATGTATTTATTTTATTTTACACAGAAATTCAGGATTTGAACTCAAAAATTATATGTTGTCATCAATTCATATCCTGTAATATTGTATTCACTATGTATTTATTTTATTTTACACAGAAATTCAGGATTTGAACTCAAAAATTATATGTTGTCATCAATTCATATCCTGTAATATTGTATTCACTATGTATTTATTTTATTTTACACAGAAATTCAGGATTTGAACTCAAAAATCATATGTTGTCATCAATTCATATCCTGTAATATTGTATTCACTATGTATTTATTTTATTTTACACAGAAATTCAGGATTTGAACTCAAAAATTATATGTTGTCATCAATTCATATCCTGTAATATTGTATTCACTATGTATTTATTTTATTTTACACAGAAATTCAGGATTTGAACTCAAAAATCATATGTAGTCATCAATTCATATCCTGTAATATTGTATTCACTATGTATTTATTTTATTTTACACAGAAATTCAGGATTTGAACTCAAAAATTATATGTTGTCATCAATTCATATCCTGTAATATTGTATTCACTATGTATTTATTTTATTTTACACAGAAATTCAGGATTTGAACTCAAAAATCATATGTAGTCATCAATTCATATCCTGTAATATTGTATTCACTATGTACTTATTTTATTTTACACAGAAATTCAGGATTTGAACTCAAAAATTATATGTTGTCATCAATTCATATCCTGTAATATTGTATTCACTATGTATTTATTTTATTTTACACAGAAATTCAGGATTTGAACTCAAAAATCATATGTAGTCATCAATTCATATCCTGTAATATTGTATTCACTATGTATTTATTTTATTTTACACAGAAATTCAGGATTTGAACACAAAAATCATCTATTTAGTCACTGATTTATTGATTCACTGATTTATATCCACCTGTAAAATTGAATTCACTATGCATATTTTATTAATTTGTGGGATCTCCCTATTCATCAAATCATTGTGAATATGAAATTAATTTCACTGAAAAATATGATACTATTTTGCATCTATAAAATATTTAACATAATTAACTGTTATATATCAGCAAATATATAAAAATTTCCATACCTAATTCTGATATTATGACTTCCGTTCAATATTTCTACCGTTTCATGTTTCACGACATAATTTGCAGGAAGCGATGCATTATAATCTTAATTAATTAACGAGAGAATTTTGAAACGTAAATCAAATTGTGTTAAATATATATTATGTTGGCACAAATGTATTAGAGTTTATAGTTTCAGATAGTCATATCCAATTTCTTTAATCTTTTTTTTATTATTAATATCCCAAACCACACCATACGCCATTTTCATATTTAGGGCAAGCAGTGAGAACCGAAAGCTTGACTCATCCTCCTTGACACACCTACATTTCTCGCTTTGTTTACGTTCATGCATCATCTCATACACGCTTTTTTTAATTCTTACTTCCGCATTCTTGAAGATCTTACATATTTAGATTTTATTTGCGTTTCTGCATACTGGAAAAATTAACAACAAAGGAATTATCAAAAAAAATATATGGGCAGGATATGGATTGATTTGCATAATGTTTTGAACGAAGGAAACATAAGCTTGAATAATCCATGATCATTATGAGACGATGTACGAAAGTAAAGGAAGCAATGGATGTGTGCAAGAATAGAGGTGTATGGCGCTCGGTTCTCTCTGCATACCCCGCAAAGGTCATGCCTAAATGATATGTGAGCACTATTGAAAAAAATGACTATGGAAAAAGCAACAGATAAACAAATTTTTGGTTTGATAATACTTGGAGGAATTCATAAATAAAACATTTTTAAATAATTGCACTATTAGATTTTAAATTGGGATCGATTGTGACTAACGTAAATGACACATCCACTGAAATAAAGCGAAGGATATATACTGCAAACAGATGCTTCTTTGGTCTGAGAAGACATCTGGCATCTCGGATGATGTCTAGAAAAACCAAAGTCACAATCTACAAAACGTTGCTACGCCCCGTACTAACTTATGGTTCTGAGTGCTGGGTATTGACTGAAAAAGATGAATTGTCTCTACTAGTGTTCGAGAGAAAAATACTCAGAAGGATATTCGGATCTGTGCAGGTAAACGGAGCTTGGAGAATACGACACAACGATGAGATCTACAATATTTATAATGAGCCCAACATTATAAAGGTGATAAAAATAGGGAGGTTGCTATGGGCAGGACACGTGAAAAGAATGGGCGATGAAAGAGTGCCAAAAAGGGTCCTGCACACAAAGCCACAAGGTAGACGAAACTTTGGTAGACCTAAGCTCCGATGGCTGGATGGCGTGCTGCGGGATGTGGACTATGAAGAGGCTGTTGGTGTAAGGAACTGGAGGGAAGCATGTCAGGATAGAGGGAGATGGCGAGGAATGCTGGAGGAGGCCAAGGCCCGCAATAGGCTGTGGAGCCATTGATGATGATAGCAGTAGTTGTGATAAATGCATATTTATTTTTATATTTTATTTTTAATAATAAAAATAGAATAGAATGCAGGTGTGATAAATTTAATTCGCTTAGGTCTAACGTGCTTTGGTATTTATTCTATATGGTGAGGATCCTGTTCATAGGTGAATTTAATGACACATTACGTCATTTAATAGTACGGAGTAAAATTTGAATGGATAATTAACACGTGTTGCGTTTTGTTCAAAATTAAAACCAAATAATATTAGTGCATAACAATTGAAATTTTAGGTTTAAACATGACATAAATAAACATGGCCGAACAGTGCACAGAACGCATGCGAAGTCTGCGTCGTGGACAATTTGAGTTAAAAAAAATTATCTACGGTGCACCAATATTGTAAATCAGTTACATAATACGAAATTTAGTTCAAATGACCTTCATTCTAAAATTTTAGAACGTTCCTATTTCAAGATGATTCTTTTGACATATCGACAAGGTATTAAGCCAAGATACAACATTGAAGTCAAAAAACACCAACTTAGAGGCTTCGCAGCATATATGTTCTGAATACGGATTTACTCGGAATTCGGAGTAGAACATTTATTGTGTCTGTGTATTTCCTCCCCCCCCTTATAACTTTTGATCCGCTCAATTCACAGAGCCCGAAATTTCAGAATATATAGATAGTTTAAGCCCAGAAAACTTTTTTTTGCAAAATTTCGAATTTTGTTTCAGTCAGGGGTTATCAATTTTTGAAGTTTTACTTTATTTTTTCATATATCTCAAAAACCATAAAAGCTAGAACGCTAAAAATCGTTATAAGTATAGAAAAATATAAAATCTCAAAAAATTTATTATAATAAGTTCCAGAATTTCTCAAATTACATTTTTATTAAGAAAATAATTTTTATATGATAAATTTATGTGTTTAACTGCCTATATTTCCAAAGTTTTTAAAAATATTGAAAAAAGCCGAAAAACCCCAACTAGATAATTTAATTTGCTTTATAAATATTAACATAATAGTACATCTCATACTTTTTTAACAATTTTATAAAAATTGAATTCAGTGACGACATCGTTTCATACCATTTGTAAGGCAGTACACACTACACAATATCTAATACGGGGACTCAAAAGTTTGATACTTAATCTCCAACATACATACATACATACCATCATGCTGTTTCATATTCTGGGTAGGAAAAAAGACTGACCTCCATACTATCCTATTCTGATATTCATACCTACTTGTTTTGTCTAGAAAACAATATATCAATAATAATAATTCGCATATAAGTGTCTTCAATTATATATTTTATCGCTATCAACTGTTGGATCTCATGTGTTTCATGCAACTAGATTAGTTATATAAGTTACTGAATTGGACGAATTGGTTCTACAATACTATTCATTGTCAGCTACAATGAATAAGCAAACAGTGTAGTGAATAGATCAATACAAACATATATTATAAAATAAAGCATACCTAATGATATCAATTGACTAGAAGTGCTAATCTTATATGATGTGATATAACGGAATAATCTTTACTATTCCACTGACTTCGATCGATTTTAATACATCAAAAAAAAAGATACATACCAGTAGAACCAGATGCACGCTGGTTTGAATACCAGACGACCTAAAACACATTCAAATTCAATGAAAAGTAGTTTGTCATTTGCAATATGTTACTTTAATTATTTTTTTTGACTTTGTGTAACTATAGATCAATAGCGGCTATGCAATTTCTTTTAATCAGCTAAATCATACGCATCGTACATAACGAATATACCATATAATATAACTACGTCCACCTCCACCCGCTCCGTATATGGGGACTGAAAACGACGCCTTCGCGAAATATATTTTGCGCTCGTCAGAAGTTCATTGGAATTCGCCTCAGTTATTTAGAACCCTAAATACAATGTACATTGCACTAATTTAGAAAGAATACAAAATAAATTCATCTACAGAATGACCAGAAAATACAATGACTATGCTATGTGTAACATCCCATGCCTATCAGTAAGACGAACCATTAATGATTTACTTTTCCTGTATAATATACTAAATAACAATATTGACTGTCCAGACCTTGTTTCATATATAAATTAGCATGTACCGACTCGACGTACGAGACACACGCCACTCTTCCATAACTACTGCTATAGAACTAACTCATCTCTAAACTCACCAATTAACAGAATCCTCACCACTTACAATAAGCATCAAAGTACCCTTCAACTTGATATTTTTCATAACTCGCCAAACCAATACAATTTTTTTTTTTTTTTAATGGCAATTCACCTTACAGAGAGTGCTTTTTGCCTACATCCACTACAAAAACTTACTGTTTAATTTAAAATCAGCATAGTAAGACACATGTAACACATCATTTTACACACCTCATTACACATTTCCACCCACTACACATTCACATCCCAGTATGTTATTAATTATATGAATTGATTTGCCACAAGTAATTGATACTAGGTAGGGATAGTTTAACAATTATATATTAAGCCTACTCATTGTAATATTTTACCTAGTGTTGTTTGTGTGCAGTTTAATTATGTAAAAAAAAATGCTAGTAAGAAAGACAAAGAATGCATGGCAAGAGTAGCTCTAGAAGCTCCTCTGGACTCGTGGTCTCGATACAATAATGAAAAACTTGAAAATTGTAATTTTTATTTTCAAATAAGTAGAAAGGCACATCACTCTCACACAATGGCATTAATAAAGAATTTACAATTTTTCATAATAAAATATGTAAACCAAAAATAATTTAACAATACTCATTTCATGAAAATGTTGAAAATTTTCCATACAAAATTTGAATACTTTGTGGTGTGACTTGGTAGTGAAGGGTTTAGCATTGGTCACAACCCACTCCTTTTAGTTAAGAGTATGGTAAAAAGAGACGAAAACAAAAAATCTTCGTAAAAGATTTATGTGCAATAGGTCTATTATGAACATCTTATTAAATTGCTTTAACATGATGATAGTTGTCCTATGTAAAATCATTTATACTGGGAAATAAAACTTCATATTTTTATATTTTTTTTATTTTCTATTTTTATTTACAAATCTTACAACTAAGATATTTACGTTTAAATTTATCTAACCTTAAAAGTAATGTTGTTTTAAACATAGGTATATTGTCATATAATTTAACGTCTCGAAAACTGTAATAGGTAATAATCTCTTATCATAAAAAATATTTTATTACAATATCGATAAGTTTGCAAACATTTTTTATTTGTTTATTGTTAAATATTAATTGGTAAAGATCACCTCTAAATTTATATAACATTTTTTGTACAATTGATACACAATAAAAAAAACCTAGTGAGTAATCGGAACAAAAAATCTTTGAAATTCAAAGTAAACTATGTATAATTAACGAACATGATTTTTTAATATTAAGGTACATTTTGGCAGTGTAGTGTAGACAAATTATTTTTTATTTTATTTATTTTTTATTTAGAGAACTAATAATATCACTGCATTTTAAACTAAATATCATTGGTTAGAATTTTATATTTATATAAATTCAAACGCAAAGTAAATTAAGACGATTTATTTTTTTTATAAATAAATATGATAATAAAAAAATATTGATTGTTAATAAGAGACAATTTTTTTGTAATGCTAGTTTTGATAAGAAAACTGATTTAAAGAACAAAATGCTATATTATATAGAGAGCAAATTATGAAATAATTTGTGTGTGTTTTAACTGCGAATTTAATTATAATTAACATTGGCGGAATTTAAAGGAAATTTATAAATTTTATACTATCGATAATTGAAATTTTAATAACAATTTTTAACAGTATAATCACAATAAATAAATACATATATTATAAATACATTTTACATATTTTCACACTTACATTTTTTTTATTAATTAGATTTGTAAATTTGACGATGCATATTTTTTACAGGTAACAAATGCTGATTTTTTTTCTCGGGTGATATGGAAAAGATCATAAAAACATGTTTAATTATAAAATACAAATTTATATAAATAACAGGAAATTGAGCAAGAAATGGATTCATAGAACATTTTTAATTAAGGAATACAACACAACAGAAAGTCTAATGGATTTTCTATAGATTTAAAAATTTATATAAAATTAATAACGGATAGTTTAAAACAGTGGTTCTCAGCCTCTTGACGTCCACGGACCGGTGAAAGTGGGAAAATTTTTTACGAACCAATATCATATATTTAATTTAGACGCGACTAATTATTTGGATTTATAACGAGGTGTAAACAGTTTTATGTCATTTCTAAAAAACTTTTTCATGTCAATTTTTTTATTTTTTTTTCCCACTATATTTCTAAGTTAAATTAAAACATCTAAGTAGGTACATAATTTAATGAAAATCGAGAAAAATGATTCTTAACTATTCCATAGTATTGGATAGTAATACTGTTAGACTTCAACAATATTTTATGGTCGCAACAAGTAATATTATGTACAATGGTATAATTGAGTGAAATTTGACGCTGGTACCAGTATGCGAACCAAAGGTTGACGACTACTGTTTCAAACTATAAAATTCTTTTTTTTTTCTTTTACCAAAGGTTGTTTATGAATGTAAGGCTACTATTTCACTACTCAGCTTATCTTTTAGCCGGTGGTGCCTGAGTATGTTGCATACATCCTTCTACATTTTCTGGCCAATCACAGACGTTTTCGTTGGGATTAAACACCAAGTTGGAGGGACACGGCATGTGGTGTTTCCTTTCTCCCTCGCACATGTAGTACATTGTGCAGTCGGCTCTGTCTTTGTGATATGATATATGACCGTCTTCTTCTTCGCAAACCACTTCATTGGCTGAAATAAAACAATCAATTTTAATAATGGAAATATTTGACCACATTACAAAGCTTTTATAATACCCTAACAGGGTAGGCAGAAAATCGAATACCATACATTCATGCATCGCTTCATTTCCTCGTTGTTCGAGCATCTTACATTGATATTCCTTAAGGATATCGTTTTCTGGATCGAAGTCGTCCATTTCTTAGACGACTTCGATCTCTTGATCCATTCTTATCGGCTTTGTATATTTTCTTCGTTAGGTGTTCTTCATTCATTCTTGGCATGTGGCCAAACCATTTCAGCAGGTTCACTTTTATTCCATTAATCTTTAATAAACTTGCATGCCTCAGGTCAGGTCATACACCGATAAATTACAATTTTTTCTTAGAAAATATACATGATTAAAAATATTATAAAGATAAAAACAGAAGTAAATAAGACGCATTGTGTTGGTATAAAATGTGATTTGTTTGTATATCCACATTATAACAGTGGGATGTTTATAAAATATTATATTCATCTTTTTATTATTAATTATAACAATGCTTGTTATGATTATTTTTCCTGTTGACTTAAAAACACTGAATTATTTAACATTCACAATTAACATAATAAATAACAGAATTATGTTGGCAAAAATTATGTGATATTTTCTGAAATTTCAAATATGAATTAATGAAATGTAGCAATACTATTCTAATACGTCATGTTTCATTACTTAGATTAAAAAAATGATATTTTGACCAAAACAGGATAAAAAAAATGCTTAAAGCCTGTGTTTAGAGTGCGGAAGATCTCATCATAAATAACTTGGGAAGATTATAAATATATAAGATACAAAAGAGAAAGGCAATCGTGGTTTCACTGGATTAATTAATCCAGGCCCACGAGCACAGGCGACCAGAGTACCAGCCAGAACAGGAGAGCCACAAGTCACGCTCACCATTCACCCACCAATCTCCGACTGATACTCCACTCCCCTGCGCAACCAAATCCAATAGGATGCGGCTAGTGCTGCTTTTACCACCCTATCCAAAAGTTCTTTTATTTAACCTCTAGAGAGACCCAGGTCTTTAAGACCCAGGCTCCTCTCGCCCCCACCTCTACAGCATATATATTCGTGCTAAAGCCATTTTGAACTGTTTTATCTACCAGTTCCTTGTACTTGTTTAGTTTGTATTGGTGTTCTTTTGGAATATGCGTGTCCCATGGAACAGTCAGCTCCACATAAATAACTATTTTCAATGAAAGAGTAGAGTAAATTGTCAAGTCAGGCCTAAGAGACTATTTATGAAATAATTATGAAAGATATACCGATATCATTCAGCATTTTACTCGTTATTTTACATTGTGTTATTTATAAAATTATTATCTTATTTTAAACTCATTCTCTCAATTATACATCGTTAATAAAAATATTAATATCAAACAAAATAAAATAAACTAACGATCTTTGGTGGTGTACTGTCCATTTGGATTGTAGTTCTCGAACGGTCCATCATACTCCAGCTTCACCTTGTATCCTTCCAGCTCCTGTCGCATGGCATTAATCAGAGGAAACTTTCCTGTACCACACTGCCCTCTGAAGTCGTCCATGTCTATTGACCAAATCATGATTCCGCCAAAGCCTTCTTCTTTCAGCCATGCCATCTGAAAATTTAAACAGAAACGGTGATTGTAAAAAAAAAAAATCTTCCAAAAGCCCAAATTATCTAGCGTGCTTATTGACATTATTTTAATGAACTAGCTTCACATTTAATACATTTTTACTCCTCACTAACCCAAGGGAATACAGTGGGGAGTAATGATTTCGCAATTTTAAGGGTATTTTATTTATTGCAGATTATCAACTAGTGTCATGCTGAGATTGTATTCTGAAAGTTTCATCACAATGTATCTGTGTGTGTGCTGTGTGCTATGTACAGCGTGTTTATTTTACTTTATCGATTATATACCTAAATTACTCATTCGGTTCTTTTCAAATTTTGCAAATATGTATATCTAATACTCGCTTAGAGCCCATTAGATTTCAAAGGATATCTTTATAGTGCTTCTCAATTTTTTCAACTGTCAAATATTTCAAAGTGACCCCAAGCTCAGGAAACTTAAAATTTGAATTTTTTTATTTTAAAATTGGTTATAAGGCACATCACTGTCATAAAATGGCATTGAAGAGTATTAAAATAAAAAATAATTTAGCAAACTCATTTCATGAAAATGTGGAATATTTTCCATACAAAATTTGAAAACTTCATCCAATGACTTGTTTGTGAGGAGTTTAGCGTTGGCCACAACCCATTTTTTTATAATGTGTGTAATCCCGATGAAAATGCACGTTAAAACTGTTATAAGCTTGATACATTTAATATTTTGATAAAATTGAACAATTTTGTATTTGTGAAATTGAATTGTTACTGCTATACATGTTGCATAAAATTCAGGCGTTATTTATATCTACTGTCTAGTTGATTATGATCGACTGTCGTGGTGTATGCAGCTGAATGCTGGGTCTTAACAGATATAGGGGCAAGTCTGGTTCAATCGGCGAAATCAAAACCACCGTGATTACTGATTACCCATATGGATATAATTATTATATGGATTTCTACAATATCTTTAGATGTCATAGTACTCCATACGATAATTATATCCATGATATGGGTAATCACTGGGGTTTTGATTTCACCGGTCGAACCAGACTTGCCCCCAAAGACGAAAATAGGCTCTTGACATTTAAAAGGAAAATCCTGAGCAAGATTTTTGGCCTAGTAAATGATAATGGAGGATTCGATATAATCACGAACTGCAGGCATTATAATATGAGGAACCTAACATTGTACAAGTCATAAAATTACATAGACTGCAGTGGTTGGGACATGTCAGCGAGATGAATGATGATCCTATCCCCAAAAAGGTTCTTAATACCAATCCAGAGGGCAGAAAAAGTAGAGGCAGGCCCAAGCTAAGATGGCTGGATGACACAGAAGACGATATAAGTGCGATATCGGAATAACAAACTGGATGAGAGCGGCGTAGGACAGGAATGGTTGGAGAAGGATTCTGGAGGAAGCTCATAGGGCCCACACAGATGATGATGTATTGATCAATTTTGAAACTTTGGAAAAGGTGTCCTTGATTAATTTTTTGATATATTTTTTTCAAATGTTTTGTTGAATATGCAACACTGAAATCTAATTTGTAAAAAAAAAACATTTGAGAATATAAATCAAAACGAAAGTAAAAATTAATTATGTACGAAAGTAGGAAAAAACTTTAAAAAACAAGATAAACATCATCTTATTAAAATTTAAATATATTTCGAGTATTTTCTATTCAATGTCACTTTTTAAAAATTATTTAAATAATGTTTCTCGTCCATCTGTCTTGAAAATGTTGAAACTATTTGTAAGCCACTTCCATTATATATTATGAAAATTCAACTGGCCGAGATAGTATTAAAAGATTATGTCAATAGATGGCTTTGCTTATTAACTCGCAATTGTGATATCATGTTTTGATTACTTGTTTATAAAAGTAATTTATTATTATTTTATTTTTAGAGAATTAGAATATTAAAGTTTTACAAATCAAATGTGTTTAATGAATTGTTCTTATTACAGATGTAACTTTAAAAAATAGGTTATTACATATGTTAGACTTTTCACACCGTCACATTTGATTTGATGCAATTTTGGAATAATACAATAAAGGATATTTACTTAACATATTCAAATGTCTCAATGGAGACGAAGCAATAATATATTTTTATAGGAGAACCAGGAAAAACTATCATGACTCCCAACAGGGAAAAGTTCCAATGTTTGGGGTTACATATTTGCTATAAAAAAAGGATTATTTTTACCTATATGAGTTTTTTTTAAAGGTTTTTTTAACTAACGTATATATTGACTATCATTGCACTTATTTTATTTCTAAAATGTTATAGCATTCAAATTTTGATAGATTTGAAAGATAGACTAATAAAACGTTCTATTATATAGACTAATAAAACGTTCTATTATATAGACTAATAAAACGTTCTATTATATAGTTGTCCATATAAAACTTCTCTATCCTTGAGTTTTATTATACGTGCATAAATTCAGAATAAATGCTGTTAATTTTTTTTTTGAAATAAATAAGACGAAGTCAGTATAGATCCAACCAAACTTTTTGAGCATTTTCGCCGTGGAGGAGGGCGGTTTGTACATATACCAACCTAACATAAAAGAAACAAATTTGCCATCTGCGCACCACGTGAAGGGTTCAAGTTATTTTACGATAGCATTTTACACAAAAATAAATAGGTAATAGGGTTAAATACAATTGAAGAAATAGGATCGACATATACAGTAAAAATACCTACAGAATTAGGATGAAGAAAATAATAAATATTTTTTCGTGAAAAATATTAATGAATTCCATCTATAAATTGATTCAAAACGAGGATACAAATAAAAGAAAAGGAAGGGGTAATACCAAGAAAAATAGAATACCTACCCAATAATAGAATTTTATTTTTTTAATATAAAGATTTTTTTAATAGAAAAATAGATAATCGATTTCTATCATGAAGTGACAGTTTCAAGCATTTGATAAATTTATACAGTAATAAATAAACGGTATGTAAAGGTTTGGTTTATGGAACTTAAAAATATTTGATTTACATACACATTAGTACAAGCAAGTACTGTGCGAGAGCATTGTCACCACATGCATAAAAACTGTTGTTTTCATTGTTGACAAAAAACAATTTCTCAATAGATGGCGTTATACAAAGTTTTTTTCGTTACTTCATAGATGGCGACGGTGTTTTTCAGCTTATTTTTAAGCGATCTGTTTCTCATTATTAAAATATACAGAACTTTAAAAATTTCATTGATAAGGGAGCTCAATAATAAGGTATTATTGGTGAACGTTGCGCAAGCGCATAAATTTGACACGAAAACCAGTCGATGACAGGTCGTAAACCCTGTTTGTGCCTTGAGTTCCTTGGGTTTTCTTATAATATTCCAACTTCGTTTTTACTTACACGATAAAAATTTAGGCAAGAGGTGAACATAAATTGAAAGAGGTTATTATTCACCTTTGTCTTCAAACTCCTTTCATCGTCGAATCCAACCCACTGGTCGTCCCTGTAGGCAAATGGCACCTGTTGTTCATTATCCCATACCAGGGTGGTATTGTCACCGTGGAGGAAGTCGCATACTTCGTAATAAGACATGAATCCAGCCTCGTTAGTGTATTTACCGGGAACTCCTGAAAAATTCAAAGAATCAGCGTTAAAGTAAGTGCATCGAAATGCACAAACTGCATCTGATTTCCGGTACTCATTTCAAAAAAATTGTAAAATAAATTTACTGAGATATACTATCTATCAATTGAGGCACACCTTCTGTAAAGCACCAGATAAGAATATTACACGTATTCATCGTTCATTCATAATAGAAGTAATCGGTGTTTTGTGGATATTTTGTTGACTAGTACCTAAATGGGTTGCCTAATTGAAAACAAAAATAAATACCTCCTCCAGATGCTGGTGCCCCGATATCAAACTGCGTTGTGTTGACAAGGTTGAAGGATCTTCCATATGTCGGCATTCCAATCATCAACTTTTCTTTGGGTGCTCCTTGTTTCACCCATTCCCTAGCTGAGAAGTCCTGTAAATAAGATTACAACAAATATGATTATTTTTATTTTAAACACTTACCGACTCTAATGTATGCTAGTGAGACATGGACATGGCAGAAGACGCATGAAAGTAGAATTAAAGAATTGAATAAAATTTTGTTTATGCGCATTCATTACACACTAAACTTTGAAAGCCTCTCTTGACAAATTGTTAGCCCTGAAGCAGCCTTGACTTATCATTCTTTAACTTTACCATTCTTCTTTAATCTTTGGCATTGAGAAAATTTATATTTGCGGAAGAAGAACACGTATTTTTTGCTATACATACATCACTGTCAAAGCAGATTAACATTGGCAACTACACGAGAAATAATTACTTCGTCTGCATATAAAAGAAACTAAATCTTTTTCATGAATATTGTCTGACGAGTTTCTTTTAAATTAAATTTGTTTGCAAATAATACAATGAATGACATCGATAGATCTACAATTCCGCAACACTTAATTAGACACATAGCATAAGGAGTTCAGAACTAAAAACTTCGTGATTCAAAGCGCAGATTTAAGACTTTTAATATTATTGTGAGACAAGTCGAAAGATATATGGAATGTTTTATCTAAACGAATTAAAGACAAAGTTCAAAATGTTTTGCAAATCGAAATATAACTATAAATAATATATTAAAAACATAGAAAAATCACTATAACTTCACCCACAACGGTGGCTACGCTGTAAATGTTGTAGTGTAGGTTGATTTTTGTTTAAATTGGTTAGTTTCATTTAATATCTTGATAATGCCGAGTCACCTCGGTAAAAACTTTCAGTTATTGGAATTGATTTTTGTGGAAAAATACTTTGGTATATTTGTTCATTATTTTTTTCATTAAAGGATTGTTAAAATCACACTAATATTTTTTAAATGCTGTACATATTCTATAAGTATGATTATTAACAGTATAAAACGCTCCAATTGAATGCTCAAACTAAATTAATACTACATATTTAATAAACACTCTGGAATGAAGGACACCTGTAAATATCGCGTGTAAAAGTAATAATAATATAATAATAGTAAATTTTATTTAGATGTAAAAACATATAAAAAAATTAATACATCTAGTATAAATAATTTATACTAGATGTATATGAATTATTAATACATCTTTTTTATTTATCAATACGTATGGTAAGAGTATGACAATTAATTATAAAAAAAAACATGTAAAACTATGGAACATTAATAGTTTTCAACTATGTATTCAGCACCTAGCCTACGAAAGGTGACAAGACTTGTGGATTCTTTTATATTTAGAGGTAAACCATTATATGTTTTGAGACCTTTATGGTATAAACTATTTTGTGTACTTGTTAATCTCGTTTTTGGAAGTCTAAAATCCTGAGATCCTCTCGTAGGATAAGTATAAAATAAAGTCGGTTAGTAAAAAATATTTTTTTAGTTTGAATTATAATGTATTATGACGTATTTCATAAAAAGTACCTAAGTATATAACTAAGCACTTTGTATATAAGAAGAATCAATCATGTATGCAAATCTTCAAATCGTAACCAATGGTTATAAATAAAACATTTTAATGATTGTGAATATTTTTGTAGGTACGTACTCCATAATAATCACCTCAAAAGATTGGCCGCATCTTCTGTTATATAAATGTCTGTAATTTATATTGTCTGTCTATGACGAATGTTACAAATATATCATTTGTATATCTTGGTACATTATCATGATTATCTTCAACAAGTTTATAATATCCATACCTCCAGGCTGACAAAGCAATTACAATTGTCACAGTAAGAGGGAAAGTTGACTAAGTATTATTTTGTTAAGTAAAGTGTCGTCACAGAACTTTCACAGTAATTGTGATTATGGTTATATTACGTTTATTATACATGCCTTTGAGCCATGTCCCTACAGTGGAAATAGTAAACAGTACTACAGCAACACATACCTAGTAATAAAGTAATGAACTTACCACTGTGAGCTTCTTCTGGTAGCTCGTAGCACTCTCCAGAGGGAACAATGGACTATTGTGTCCTACTTGTCTTTCCCACTGTCCGTGGAAGTCGTATGTCATTACATTAATGAAATCCTAAAAAAATAATGGAGAAAAAATCTATTAAACGATTAGTTAAAATTCTGGATCAAATGGTTTAAAGACAAATAGATACACACATCTAGTTGTGATAGCTGTTTTATTTGTAGCAGATGTATACATTTTTTAAAATCATTATGTACACAATATCATGAGATGTATGAAGCTCATAATAAAAGTAAAAATAGGGAATTTCATAGCATCATCTAATGATTCCAGATCATTCCAAGAGCGCTGATAGTTTATTTTTGCTCTGCTCTACAAAAAAAGTGTTTTTTTTTGCAAATCTGGAAGATAAAGTGCTGGCTCTTTTTGAATGCGGGATCCAGCAATTGGATCCAGCAATCCCTAGTTTCGACCTTCATAATATTATGTCAGTGAGGTTTCTGTTATTGTTTTGTTATGGTATGGAATTAATCAATTTACTATTGGAAAATTTGATTTGTTTATTGACAACGTCGCCACAAAGTTCGTACGTATTGATCAATTTTAAGTTGTACAAACTTAAATGCTATCTTCAATGGTAGATTTGTATTATTTGGAAACCACGTCGTTGAATATGTTTAATAGTTGAACAAATCATCAATCATAAAGACATCAAAAGTAAATTGTTTGTCTGTCACGCCGAGATTTAAATGTAGGTTAAGTGAAACACCAATAAAATGGACATGGCGTTTCTATAATTATAATTATTTTGTTTTAAACGGTGAAATTAACTTTTACCCACCGGGTCGAATCTCCGTTACGTTTCTTAATATAAGGTACATTATAGAAAATTGTATGCAAGTAAACGAAATAATTTACTATTCAAAACGTTTTTTGATGATTTAACTTTGAGCGAGATGAATTTCAGAGACGTGGTGTGATCAGTGTCACAATAACTAAGTATTTCATTAATGACGGACATTAAAGAAGATTTTGGAATATTTTGGAAAATGCGTAAAATAGTTTATCAGAGTATTGGCTTTAAATAATGATCCGTTACCTACTAGTCTATAAATTCAATAAAGTAATTCACTTAATTCTCACTCAAACCTCACTTA
Organism: Molanna angustata; assembly: GCA_963576475.1. Lineage (NCBI taxonomy): Eukaryota > Metazoa > Arthropoda > Insecta > Trichoptera > Molannidae > Molanna > Molanna angustata. The sequence continues at coordinate 4,355,823 of OY754965.1, forward strand.
ATTCTTACCGCACTTTAATTAAACGCAAGATGTTGTAATGTTTGGACGTATTGTCATGGTCAAAATGCCACCTTGTATAATAAAAACATGTAAAATTACACGAACTGTGAAGGAATGACCAGATATATCATTGCATGCTGCATATTCATTGGATAACTAGTATATTTATATGGATATTCGATAGGTCTTTTTATTTTGAGTAAACGAGAGAGTAGTCAAGTCATATTCGCTTGTAGGTATGCAGAGGGATTCTGTTGTTGTTGTATCCGCTTTTTCACACAGCCATAATTTAATATAAGTTCGTCTCTTTAACATTCATTATTTGGTGTGAGAGATAATTATAATCTGATTGCACTGGAGTAAAAGAGAAAATATATCTGCAGTGTGTAGGTACATCTTCTGTGGCAGTGTGTGTCTAGTATTGTACTATCTCTTTCTCACTAAATGTAGTCTGTCGTGTGTGCTCTTTCTTGGTGAAATTGTAAGAATTCGTTAAATTGTACCATTTTTGTTTGACGGTTTTGTGCTCGTATAACGTGTCGTGTCTATGTATATAATGTCATTGGCTTCAAACAAAAAATATTTTCATAGAAGTATTAGCGAAAGAAACATGTCTTTATACCAATTAAAGATAAATGCTGGGGTATTTTGAGAATGTAAAACATATGTCATGAATAAAATATACCCTTCATAGTGCCACCAAGTGAAAGTGGAGTAATTGTTGCCGAATGGTCGTATTAAAGAAATTCTCCTCTACTGGATATTGAATTCTGTGCTGTGGTGGTTTTTTTAGAATCTATTTATATAAGGGGATTCAAAAATATAATTATAAAGAAATGCTAATAAAATAACAGTGAGCTCGTTCGTTTCCGTGTCCAGACTATCTACATATAAGAACCCTCTCCAATAACTTGCAGCGGTCACATCTCTGTCGTTTGCAGCAAAGAGGTCCTCCTCATTATAAGGCTTATAGGATTCGTTAAGGAGTCTTATAGGATTAGGAGCTTTAAGGAGAAGACTTATTGGATTCCTTAAGGAGCCACTTGCAAGGATTTCTATAGGAGCCACTTACAAGGATTCATTTTAAACATTGAGCTTAAAAATATGTCAAAGAGACAAAAGAAATCCTCAGATTCTTGTGTAGGCTTCTCATTAAACAACTTTGTTAGACTGATTGTGACAGGTAAATGGTATTAAAAAACTTCAATTTAAATAATCTAACGGTAAGAAAATCTAACATACCAGATACTTGGAAATTTCAGGCACGTCATAACCAGCTGCGATGGCTTCAAATGACGCTGGTACAGCGGCAGTGAGCATGAGTCTTGGCTGTCCAGAAGATTTGGCTTCACCCTCAAAAGCTAAACGAAGTTCCTTCAGCAGAGAAACGAAAGCAGCACGATCGTCAGCTCCTCTGGAAATATCATGTTATTTTTATTTAAAATATTAAAAGATGCATGAAAAGTCTTCTTCATGGTAAAAATCCTAGGATTGATTACCAACTTCTTCTCTTCTTCATGGTTACATTCCTAGGATTGGTTCACACCTTCTTCTTTTCTTCATGGTTACAATCCTAAAATTGTATACACCTCCTTCTCTTCTTCATGTTAACAATCCTATAATTGGTTTAAACCTTCTTCTCTTCTTCATGGTTACAATCCTAAAATTGTATACACCTCCTTCTCTTCTTCATGTTAACAATCCTAGAATTGGTTTAAACCTTCTTCTCTTCTTCATGGTTACAATCCTAAAATTGTATACACCTCCTTCTCTTCTTCGTGTTAACAATCCTAGAATTGGTTTAAACCTTCTTCTCTTCTTCATGGTTACAATCCTAAAATTGTATACACCTCCTTCTCTTCTTCATGTTAACAATCCTAGAATTGGTTTAAACCTTCTTCTCTTCTTCATGGTTACAATCCTAAAATTGTATACACCTCCTTCTCTTCTTCATGTTAACAATCCTAGAATTGGTTTAAACCTTCTTCTCTTCTTCATGGTAGCAATCCTAGGATTGTTACCATGAAAAGTAATATTTTTTATATCATAATTTGTATTGGTTCTAGCAATATTAGCCGTTTTATTTACACTTTGCAATTTAAACCCAAATCGAAAAAACAGGCAAAATAACATCTCACATAGCTCATCTATTAGGTCCATCGCGCATTCTGAATGTAGCGCCTTAATGTTTGATGAGGCTGGTGTGTGGGAATATACACATGTGTCGTGATTCCTTTTAAAAGGTAAATGGACACCCACATATCTGCCGCTGGGTACCTACCCCCGCACACTTGTAATTGGGTATGTGTGTGTATGTAATTTAAACACTAACGTGAATGAATTTTGTTTTTTTTAATGCATAAATTAATCAATCTTTCGATTTTTTTCTTCCGATCTACATTATATTACAAAAAAATCAATGCACAAAATGATCTTCAATAATCTAATAAAAGAAACTGATTAGGTACGTGCAGTGGCATCTTTGGAAAAAATCATAAAACTCTTGTAGACGATGATTTTTTACCTTGGATATTCCCAGTCAACATCGAGGCCGTTGAATTGGAAATCTCTTAAGAAGTCGATGGCTTCGTAGACAAACTGGTTCATGCGGAAGACGTTAGATGTCAGTTCTTTGAAAGGTGTGGAGCCGAAAGCCCATCCTCCAATTGCCAAGAGAATCTGAAACAATCATTTATATACTTATAAAACGATTATTCTGAACATTTAAATGCGCGGTGTTAAAAAGTCCAGATGATTTATATAATAACAGAATTCCTTTAAATCTCTTCCCAATCTCGTCAATGAGCTGTTCTTAAACCCGTTTTTATAAAAGTATAGGTACTGAATTTCTAGTTAACTTACTTTTAAGTTGGGGTTCTTCTCTCTAAGAGCGATAACTTTGTCATAGCTGTCGGTGTCTTTAGAGTCTGCTTCGGCCAGTTTGTGGTCTTTGAGGGTGGCAAAAGCGAAGATCAGGTGAGTGCAGAGGTAAGGGTCTACGTTCTCAGGTTGAAACTTTCCTGCGCCGGGCCTCTTTTGGGACCATGAAGTCATGTAACAGAATACTTGCGGTTCTCGTTCTGTAAAGGCAATAAATAAAAAAAAATTATAATAAACACAGTGTGCACAATGGCGGGTTTATTGCCGAATTGCAATATCTTTCAACCAACCATATTCATTTGGTGAAGCGAATTGTTTTTCTGACACGTACCAATTTATATGAATAAAATGTAAATACACATAAAATAAAAACAATAAAAAAACGGGGGAGAGAGAAGAGGAGGAGACCAGGATATGATAAGGAGACAAATTGAAGTGTTTTGTGTAAGAAAATGATTCCTCAGATTTATTTTGAAAGCGGGAAGTGTTAATGAAACTCGAAGTTGCGATGGGATGTTATTCCAAAGACGAGCTGCTTGTACGGAGAAAGATGTGGTGAAAAATGAAGTATTGTGTACTGGGATACTGAGCGTTCTTTCAGTATTTGAACGAAAAGGCAACCCGTGTTCAGAGAGGAAGTGAAATTGATTTCGTAGATAAACTGGAGCATTGGAATTATTTAAGACCTTGTATAGAAGTGTGAGGGTATGTAGGTTTCTACGCTGCCTGACCTTAAAAAGGATCGGTATTCCGATATGTGGTCAATTTTATTCAATTTAAAAATATATCGATCGCATGTATTTTGTAATCGCCCTATTATACGTTGCGTAAAAAATCGATTTACATACACATTACTACATGTAGGTAAGCAAACCAAGCCAAATAAATGAAATAATATTTCTGGCGCTGTTCAAGGGTGACATCTGTGTAAGAACACTGTCACTTCGTGTATAAAGACTGTTGCGTTCATTGTTTACAAAAAAACAACTTTTCAACATATGGCGTTACAAAAAGGTTTCTTCGTTACTTCAGAGATGGCGATGCAATGGTAAAAAAAGCTTATTTTAAAACTATCAGCTTTCAGAATTGCATTTATAAGGGAACTCAAAAAGAAGGCATAATTGGTGAACGTTGCGCAAGCGCATAAAGTGATCAGGTAAACCAGCCGATGACAGGTCGTAAGCCCTTTAGATGCCTTGAGTTCCTGGTTCTCCTGTAATATTCCAACTTCTGAGATGTTCAAAAAAGTTTAGTATTTTATTTTATTTTATTTTACCAAGGACAGCACACAGTACATGCACACAATTACCTAATATCAAAATAATACAGTAAAAAAGTGTGAATTAGTGTGGGTGCGCGCTTGAGAGAAGAGTAATAATATGCATGTGTGTGTGTGAAAGAGATATCTAGAAAGATTGTGCGGATGTGTATGTGAGTGTGTGAGAGAGGGTGTGCATGTGTGTGTATACATGATAGACGAACATATATTGACATATTCATGAAGAAAAACAAAATATATTGCTGAGGATGGTTGGGAAAAATAAAATTAATCAGTACCTAGTTGTTTATTGTTATAATGTCACGATGTTAGATATAAGTTTGTTTTTGAATGTCATAATGTGAATCAAAAAATATGTCTAAGTCGAAATTTTTTAATAAGAGTTAAATAAGTTTATCATTCTGTTAATTTTACTTCGTGTCTGTTGAAATTTCATAAGTAAATGCACATCTCTCATTTTTTCACTCAACTTCAACACAATAACTGCTGATTTGGAAATCAGATTGTAGTTTATAGGTACATTATATACGTAATATGCAAAGAAATTACATGTGACGATGTGTTTAGTACGTTTCGAAATACGAGTATTTCCATTAAGATAAAAAAAAATATACCGAGGTACATGTAATTACCATAAAAAGATATCATCTTAATGTATGTAGCGAAGGAATAAAATATGTAACATTTCGAAATGAAATATTTCCTGGTTTGAATAACGCCATGATTTTCACGTATTGCTAGAGAAATAAAAAAAAATGTATCATTTAGGTCATTATGTATGCTTTCTTCTTGCGTTCGATAGACAGTCCAAGATGATAATCTTAACAATCAGACACGCAAAATGGTATGACTATAACAAGTGAATACCAGTATTCTTTTGCGCAACAATAATAATTCAAACATTCAGAATCTAGATTTCTTATTTTATTGTTAGGTACTAAACCGTTATCAAAGGTGTGACTAAAGAATTCGTAAGTAAATGAAGTCGATTTTTACACTTTCGTTAGTTGAGCTGATTTTGAAAACTTTTTGTGTCCGATTTGATTTGAAAATTTGACCCTGTTAATAAAAATGCTGTTGAGATTTTTTCCCACGTTTTATTCGTGTATGTTTTTTATATATTTATGATGTTAAATCTAAGCACATTTTTATATTTGCATGTTTTGTTGTCGTCTGTACATAAATACTAACTCGAAATTACAGAAAATCTTTTTCTTAGGGTCGTATTACAAGAGTTATTTGAGAAAAATATAAGAAAAAGATAAGGTCCCATACTGCGAGAATACTGCTTACAGGACCTTAACTTTTTCTTACATTATTCTTAAATAACTCCCGTAATACGACTCTTAGTTCTTTATTCCTTTACAACAAATATACATAACAAGATGTTAAAATCATAAATTTACATATTTATATTAGGTAGTAATTTGTTTCACTTTGAAGGCCTTTTTACATAAAAAAAACGATTCAAGAAAGTATTGTCAAATATATAAATGAATAAAATTTCTGGTAGAAATAACTTAATTTCTTCCACTTCACATTTATAATGCTCAAAAAGTTTTCGGACTGTACGAGTCCATCTCATTTGGGTGTTAGTAACACCTAATATATGACGTTTTGGGTGTTTCTGAGGATGGACTAGTACAGTCCGAAAACGTTCTTACCATTATAAATGTAAAGTGGAAAAAAACAAAACTATTAGTACCAGAATATTTATTCTTTTATTAATTATGGATTTCCAAAACGTTTCAAGAAATTAATTTAATAAACGATTCTCAAATATCCAATTATTTCGTGGCACATTAATAACAAAACAAATTTAAACTGTATTTAATAAACCATGTTATTGAAATTGAAATTGTGACCGGTCAGAACTTATCAATTAATATATCTCAATAACGTAAATTATACAATGTAATAAAATATATTAAAAAAAAAATGATTACAAAGCTTCATTTCCTCACTCGGTAAGTATCTTGATTCAAAACTATAATTACGTATTGGAAATAAATGTTGATTTATGGATCAATATTATAGCCAGTATAATAAATTAGTTGTATTTTGTGATAAAGACAATCTTAAGGCTGACTTTCATATAATGGAGTTGTAGGCACACCTTAAATACTGTCAGTACCTTTTGATAATTGAAAAAAATATAGGCATTCTAATGTTCTTATTTGCATTACATTCATTTTTTGGAATTCCTTTCTAAATAACAAATTAAAACAACCGCACTCTTTCGCCTATATATTATTTACTATTGAAAAACAGTACAACAGTAAAACATACTTGTTCTGGAGATTGAGAAGACTAGTAATTATCAAAATCATTTCATGCAATCATATTGCTAACATATATTATTTCGTTGAACGCTACATTCACTGACGCCAAAAACTGGGACGATTCTTTGTTTTCGTAACGAAATAAAATGTATCAGGAGAACAGCAAAGAAAGAATGTCGTTATCAGTGTCACATTTATTCTACTCCCTTAAGTGGATTTTACGAGATGTAGGTACATAAAATACATAGGTAGGTAGGTTAGTACGTGTACTGAATCCTCTACGTGCCTCTCCTAACATTGCATTATTTGATGTAGTATTTTTCAAAGAAATGAAACGAATGCATATAAGTTCCTACATACATAATATATAAAGTATATACACAGTTACGCCATTTAATGCAGGTAACATACAAAAATAAAAAATATGGAGAGAAGATTAGAAACTACAAACTTTTTGTTTTAAACATTTAATTTTTATCCAGTAAAAAATATGTTCTCCTATATAAATAAATAATGAAACAAGTCTATCCACTTATAAAACGATAACAGGAACACAAATACATAAAATGTTAAATAATCTAAACCTATTGTATGTCAAACAAAAAAATATACTTCCATGTTTTAATTTTTATACATAAAATGCTTCGTGGCATGATACAAGAAACAACTCAACACCAAAATAAGATTTAATAAAGAATATCAATCTCTATGAAACAAGGAACAGAAAAGATATTAGATTAGACAAACTAACTAAAGTCTCAACGCATAATTCTCTAATGTGTTAATTAATTAAATTTGGATTATTTTTATAGCGCCGTTTTGTGATAACCTCACCTCAAGGGCGCTTTGAATATATTAGGGGTTTTTGTAAGACTCGCGGAAGAAGTGAGTTTTTAGGTATAATGGGCTTAAATTATATGAAAGCATGCTAAGGGACATAAAAGAGGAATAAGTTTCATGTATTACCTATGAAAAAAGTGATATAATTGTTTATACGTTACTATGGATAAGCCTTTGTATTGTAATAGGTATATAGATCTATTTGAACAAATATATAAAAAACTCTAGAGAAATGAACATAGTTTTCGTACTTCAAACCAAATTATTGAAATTGAAATTGTGACCGGTCAGAACTAAACAATTAATAAACTGACCAATTGCCGACCGCCGCCGCCGTGGCACAGTTGTTAAGCCGTTCGGTTTCTGTGCGGGCGTCCTGGGTTCGATTCCCAGCAGAGGAGAAATTTATTTAAATTTATTTCTCACGCAAATATTGCTTCTCTGGGCTGGAAACACTGGTTAGTTGGAAGAAATTGCCAATAAACTCGCCACTTGCGCAGGGTGCAAGGAAGTGTTCATTATTATCATTATTATTCATTCTCTTCTCGGGTCAACCGGAAAAAAACTAAACAACGGAGGAGTTCTCAAGTTGCTTAGTTATTATGCATACATAGTATTTATGGTGGTGATAATAAAAATTTTCGAACTATCGAGCATGTGTTTATAATCACACTCTTTTGAATCTGTGTGATTATAAAATTTGGCAGATCAAGTTTCTTAATTGAATCATTTATATTTTTTGGTACAACTCCTGTAGATGATATAATAAATGGTATTATTGTAACTTTATTTTGTCCCCATTGGGTTTTGATCTGTTCTGCTAGAGGTGGGTATTTTTGAATTTTTTCTGTATATTTTTGTTCTAAATTTGTTGTATTAGGAATAGAAATTTCAATTAAATGGGTTTGTTTTGTATTTTTCTCAATCAATGTTATATCGGGTCTATTGTGTAGGTTGGTTCTATCTGTAATTATATCTCTGTTCCAATAAAGTTTATGTGTGTTGTATTCAATAACTGCCAATGGGGAATATTGAAACCAAGGTGGTGGAGAATCTAATAAATTATATTTTTTTGCTAAAGCAATGTGTATCTGCTTGCAAATATTATCATGTCTATGTGTATACTCTGTTGGTGCAAGAGCAGAACATCCGCCAGTTACATATATGTTCTATTGTCTCTTTGTTTTTATTACACCGTCTACAGGAGTCATCAATTACTGAGGTATCTTTAATAACGTGCTTGGAGTAATTTTTAGTTTTTATGATTCTATCTTGTATCGCTATCATAAATCCTTCTGTTTCAGCATAAATTTGGGATCTTTTAAGCCAATCGTTAGTGAGTGTTTTATCTATATGTCGTTGATCAATTTGATATGGGAATGCGCCGTGCAATGCTTTGTTTTTCCACTTTTCAATTTTGTCTATATTACTTTCAATTGATGTTTGTGGTTGTATGGTTCTGTCTTAAAGTTGGAGGGGTATATACGAACAGTCTATTTTTACTATTGCCTTATGAATATCACTTTCTTGTTTTTTATAGAAATAATTGCAGAGATTGTCGACTTGTTTGTGGTGTCGATTTGTTTGTGTTATTATTATTATTATTATTAATATATCTCAATAATGTAGTTTATACAAAGTAATAAAATATAATTAAAAAAAAAAATGATTAGCATTTTCTCATTCGGAAGTATCTTGTTTCAAAACTATAATTACGAATTGGAAATAATCTTGGTTTATGGATCAGAACAAATTACGCACAGAATAATTATGTAAACAGATGTTCAAATTATTACAATAGTCTTGACCCCCAACCTGATATATTTAACTCCACATAGACATCGATGAAACGCCAATTACGCGCGTTTATTGGTAGTATTACTGGTTAAAAATCAAACCTACTTTCCTTAAACATTCATCCCTTCATTATCAACGCTTTCCTATATCCATTACCCTTCCCTTTCCCCCACATACACTCACCATCATACAATGACTACCCAACATCAATATTATATAATAATTCAAATATGTGAAACTTTATAATTGGCTATTTCTTTTGTATTCTCATTTGCAATTAAGTATTATAAATGTATAGCTGTTAAGTTTCTAAACAAATAAAAAATAAAATAAAAATAAATAGATGACAGGATCTTCTATATCTGCCTGAAGAGTGTCCTTCAGTTATTAATTTGAAAAAAAAAACACAATAGGAGTCGTTATATACGATTTTGCTTTTAAATTTGTAATTCGTGTAAAAAAAAAACATTTTTTTTATTTGTAACCTAAGACACCAGCACAGAAGTCAAATGACTTACAACTATGCCAATAAGATACATTTTGAAACGTATCTAAATTACATGTAAATTATTTAATCATGTGCATAAAATGAAATATGCAGTTTTAACCGAATGAATATGTAGTATTTAACACAACACAAGGCCAATATAAATTTCATGAACTCAGTTCCACGTTTTTATAACTGAATCGTGCTGTTATAAAATCCCGCAGTAGAATGACTCCTTATAGTATCTATGTACCTACAATTCCTGTATTGGAAAATACTGGTACATTTTAAAATACCGCAGAGCCCTTATGCATTCATGCAACCATGGACATTTTGTATATTTATTTATATTTTTTCGTTTAATGTACCTACTGAATACATAATATTATACCAAATTTAGACTTCAGATTGCTTGGATTGGTTGAAAGAGATTGCTTATTGGCAATATATATATTTCAAAATCTAAGAAATTTTATGAATGTCCTAACTTTAAAAATGGTTTATTATGCTCTATGTCAGTGCAACATATTATCTATTCGAATGTATAGTATTTCCTTAAGGGGCCATGTAAACATAAACACCTCAATTTCAAATCAAATTCCTCAAATATGTTAAACAGTGTGTTTCTAGAAAAAATAGTACAAGTCTTTTCAACATTTCTCTAGTGAATGTTCGTCACACAATTTTAAAATTCAGCTTAAATTCTCATAAAAAAATAGAAACATATCTTACATTAACATTTTTTTAAATTACTCCATAACTATGTGTCGTGGAGAAATAAATCTTTATATGCTTAAAGAGTGCTTAAAATCAAATTGAATGACCGATTAAGTTTTTTCATTTAAACTAAGTTTTGTTCTTAAAATGCAAAAAAAAGGTTTCCGATAACTTAAATCACGTATAAACCTTTTTTAACACACGCCATAGTTACCCTTACTAACGCGTAACTTCATAGTGCATCGAGCGGTTTTAATATATCATGTCACTAAGTTTAGCGTTATATTTCCTCTTAAAGTAAGTTGGCCAAATGGTGTTACATGAAAGGCAAAAGATTAATTAAAAATGTCTTTTAAAGAATAATGTCAAGGATTATGTCGTTTAGTTTATAAATACATGTAATTTAACCAACGACATAGCGTCAAAAATAATTTCAAACAATAAGGATACGACAAACATTAAAAAATGGCCACCAGAGTACAGAGCATGCATTATTAAAAAAATATATTTCACTCACTTTAATCAAACAATGATTTTATAACCACGAAGTTTTCAAATTATAATCTCACACAACGTGTCGATAGTAGTATTGAAGTAATTATTATTCAGACCAAGGATTCACGATTCTCACTAAAAATATATTTATATTCAAAAATTAATTCAGTATGGTGTTTTAGATAATTTAAGCAAATAACTTAATTTCAATAAATTATTGTAAATAGTAATATGCTATAACGAGACGTAATCGTGACGTTGTAATGAGATTAAAATAATTTGTAATAGTAAGGTCGTATATGCTTGTTTTTAAAAATACACGAATCTCGATTGAGTATTGATAATAATTTTTCATATAAAAAAACCGACATCAAAATGAATGTGTGTTAAGATATAAAAAAATGGCGTTTGGTTCTCTCTGCCTACCCTATGAGGGACATGAAGTGATGGTATGTATTTATGTAGTAGTAATAATATACCTAATCTTTTTTACAATTCACTTATAAAATAATACGTATTGGTTATATTTAGATTGCAGATGCACTTACAAATCAAAGAGTTTGGTGATTTTTTCTCATGAGTTTTATCATAAGAACTCGAAAAAACTTATGTCATTCTATTTAAAAAGAACCAATTAAATCAGATAATATGGTAAAAACTGCTATCACTGTAGTGAAAACTGAAAAGTTTGGTGACATTTTCGTAGGTTCCATGATCATATCTTGACCAAATTGACATGAGACCAATCTGAAGATACCCCCTTTCTAATGAAGAAAGAAACATCGAAATCGAACAAGGCGGTAAAAAGTTATCGCAGAACATTGATAAAGAAAAGATTACGTTGAATCGATAACCTCTCCGCTATTGGATAACGATTAAAAAAGACAGTTCAATTACATATATTATAATAATCTGAACTTACTGTTTTTGTCATCCAAAGCCGATCCAGCCTTGATTTGGATCCTCTTTTGTGGCTTCCTGACCTTGTTGAGGATCTCAGCGACACTGATCTTGACTGGCAATGGCTTCTCTGTCACTTCAACAACCAGGGTCTGCGCTACTTTCTCCCAATCCACGTCCTTTGAGTCCTTTCCTCTGGAGATACCTCGAAGCTCTTCCCTGGATTAAATGAACACATGTTTTAAAACATTAAATATAAATACAAAGATATGTAATTTATCAAGTTGTTTGTATGTTCTGGGTTTCATTATATACAAACTGATTAAATAACATACATGATTATATATTCGATGGTTGTTTATTAGGGTTTATAAAAAGTACATAATATTATATATATTGTCATCGAATTAAGCAGTATTTATATACTGTGCTGGCGTCAGTTTAATCCCCAGCAGAGGAAAAATTAATAAAATTCATTTCTCACGTAGGTAAATATTGCTTTTCTAGGCTGGAAACACTGGTTAGTTGCCATACGGCAATAAAATCGTCGTTTGTGCCTGATGCGAGAAAATCGAAGTCATCATCATTAGAGTGCTAACCAAGATTGTATGCGATAGTTCCTTAATAACTGGCAAAACTGACTAAAACTGGCATTTATTGAAGATTTGAATGTCAATACGTTAAATTCTGAACTTTGATACACGCATGTGTTGTTATTCTTTAAGGTAATGCACACCCGCACAACTATCTCTGGGTACCCCAATTGTGGGATTTGCCATGATGTTTGTATAATTTTAATAGATTAAAATCAATTACCTCATGGCACCAATGAGTGGGTATTTGACTCCACCTCCGCAGACGTCACCCTTGAAGTCATCCATGTCAACTGTCCATACCATAGCTCCACCGAAGCCACCTTCCTTGATCCACTTCATCTTGTTTCTGATGCTGCGTTCGTCATCGAAGCCGATCCATTGATCTCCGTGAACTGCATAGGGTACTTTCATTTCATCGTCCCAGACGTAAGCGGCACCATTTTGCAACAATTCGCAGATCTAAATGAAAAATCAATTAGATTTGATCAATTTCATCCGATAGCTACACAGTCGAAATCGAATTTCCAATCGTAGAAACGATAGTTTAATGTCAGAAATTAAAACAACCACCTTATTGTAGACCCAACAACCCGAGTACTTGGATTCGACCTGCCACGAAAAATATGGGTACTGCAAAACAGGGTAAGAACGGAACAAGGTTGCTATAATTTCTTGCTCTGGAGATGGGAAAGCGATCCATGGCATGGCTCCCACGTATCTTTCAGACTTCTGCATCCCTCTCACAGTAAACGAGCGACAACAAACACTTCGGTCAGCCACCACATCCGTGATTGGCAAGTTGACTGAAATAAATAGAGTCAACACTTCATCCTTCGGTGATCGTGCTTTTGCTGTGGCCGGACCAGCCTCGTGGAATAAACTACCACCTGAACTGAGGCAAATCGACAACTTAGTACTATTCAGGAAACACCTAAAAACTCACTTCTTCCGCGAGTCTTACAATAACCCCTAATATATTGAAAGCGCCCTTAAGGTGAGGTTATCACAAAAACGGCGCTATAAAAATAATCCAAATTTATTATTATTATGGGGAAAGAGGGAGAACCTAGACTGTGAATGTGGGAGCTGAGCAGACAGTAAAGCACACGGTGCAAGACTGCCAGCTCAGGAAATTTAACGGCACCCTCCAGGATATCCACGAAGCTAGACTGGAGGCGGTGGAATGGTTGACAGAACTTGATCCAAGGCTATAACACTCAGACGCTGCCCATATAATATAATTATGGGCGAAGAGGATACAAGTACCAGAGCCACACGAAAAGTAAAGTAAGTACCAGAAATTAATAATTAAGGTTTTTGGATACAAAGCAAATCGGTATTCATAAAAAAATAAGAATGTTAACTACTCTCTTAATAGGTTACTGGGTACGTACTATGAAATAGAGGACAGATATAAAAAGAAAATAGTGATTATAAAACTAGTTGCATGTAACACATGAGATCCTACTGTCGATAGCGATAGTATGTATAGTTGAAGAATAAGTACCAAACTATAAACCCATAAATACAAATTATTTAATATTTAAAGATATTTGGTTTTCTATACAACATATGCACTTGGGTATGTATATCAAGATAGGATAGTATGGAGGTCAGTCCTTTGATCCTACCCAGAATATGAAAACAGCATGAAGGTATGTATGTATGTTTGGAGATTAGAATCAAACAATTAAGTCTTTTTAGATATTGTGTGTAGGCGACTACCATACAAATTGTATGAAGCAATGTCGTCACTAAATTCAATTTTTATAAAAATTGTTAAAAAAAATTGAGATGTGCTACATTGAATACATTGTTTATATTTTTTTTAGAAAATTAAATTATCTAGTTGGGGTGTTTCGGCTTTTTTCGATATTTTTAAAAAAATTGGAAATATAGGCAGTTAAACTCATAAATTTATCATATATTCTGAAATTTTGGGTTCTCTAAATTGAGCGGATCAAAAGTTATAAGGGGAGGATGGACACACAGACACACACACAAAACCCACATACAATATTCTACTCCGAATTCTGAGTAAATCCATGTATGGGAACATATATGCTGCGAGGCCTCTAGGTGGTGTTATTAGCAAGCAAAAAGTCCACTACGCTATACAAAATGTTCCTTTGTACACGCATCTTGGCTTGGCTTGATTGATGTCGATTCATTCAGAGAATTGAATTCTCATGAACGAATCGACAGTTGGAAAAAAACCTTTCCATTTCCCGACCATTCAACTATTTGAATACTTTAACGTAATAACTATATCACAACTCTATATTAAACAAATTCTAAATTACTTTAAAAACGATACGAAAACCATATCACTGCTCAACATTCTCACGATACAAGACACAGACATCAACTAAGCAATTCGAAGACTACTTACGGACAAAGACATTATCAATGCTCCAAATTTAGTTGCAAAAGATATAATGAACATACACTTAATGAATACAAGACTTAAACTTACAATATAAACATGGTAATATAGCAAAAGGATCAACTATTGTCAGCAAATTCTCAATTCGTAACAACATACAAGACAAAACAACCAACAAAGGACTCAATTAGTGAACGATGAGCTACACAATCAAACTACATTACAGTTTACAATGAATTACTACAATGTATTATGTAACTACTCTACCACCTCGGAACAGGCCTGGCCTAGTGAGGTGGTACAAACCAACCCAATTTATTTGTTTTATTGCTTAATTAAAATAATGTATTCATTGGTATTTGTAATAAAAAAATATTTTAAAAACTTTTATTCACCTTTTTTCTCAACAGGTAGCAGGTAGAGAGTGCATCATAATATGAGTTTTGTCTGATTTTTATTTGTATGGCATTCTAGAGTAGGTATTTTGTTTCCTTTGATCGATAGATTTCATTTATCAAAACTTTTGATGTGTTCTGATTTTTTTTAAATATTCATTTCAAGAATGCAGGTATACTAACATTCTACATACCATATAATACGGTCAGAGAGATGAGTGATATTCAAGATGTCAGATGAGGGAAACAAAGAAGAAAGCAATGGAGAGACCACGTAGAAAGAATATACTCGGTGAGACTATCACATCTTGCCCTACATGAAAAAACAGAGGGAGGAAGGGTGCCTGGAAGAACCTCTAAAAGATGGAAAGACAGCAAGGAGCCATATTACAAGTGGCAGCAAATTCAAACACAAAACTGACCCCAGTGGGCTTCAACCGATATTTTTATATTATTTTGTAAACAAAGTCCTAGATACAAGTACAACAAGAATAATTTAGAACTCCATTAGAGAACCAATTAAGTTTACAGAAATAATCATTTGTATGTAAATTGTACTGGCAACTTTATAGGGAAAGGGACGGGAAGAATATTAGGAATTGGGCGGAAAGAGAAAGAGGAGAGCTTGCGAAAATATTACTCACCAGAAGCCACAGACGCATTCAGAGACTTTATTACCGATGATTTGAATATAACAATAGAGATAATATAAGAGAGGCCTATATTCTTAAATTTTGTAACGCTTGCAAGTTCTGTGAATAAATGCATGCTGTACATAGTTTGTTTTACATAAATATAGGTAACTTAAATGGTAGTGGACTCCTGGTGTGACATGATGGGCAATTAAATGATATCAAATAAAGAAAGTCGGAGGAGTCTATTTTATTATTTATCAATTTATAACAATTTATGTAGTAATAAAAAGAATAAGAAGGTACACCTATAATAGGATTGGGCTTCAAAAAATGCATTCAGGGATTGTCATTCATTCACAAAGAAAATAAATATTTACTGACTATAAAATAATTATTTAGAGTGGTTGTGGTGGCCACAATCCACTAGTGTTTAATGGTTACATACCTCGTAGTAAGCCAAGAAACCAGCTTCTTTGGTGTATTCGCCAGCTTTGCCACCACCGCTGGCCGGTGAGTTCACCTTGAAGTTGCTCGGGTTGGATAGAGTGAAAGTCCTTCCGTATGTTGGCATTCCTGCAATATTAAATCAGTTAAACATATTGTACTGATCGAACAATAAAAGCATGCGTTATAAAATTAACCAGACACACTACAAGCGATACAATAAAACAAACAAAGCCTATTGGAACTAATCTGATCCGGTACCTCAAAGGACCTTCAAGATATTATTATGTTTATTTAAGAACAAAGGCATTCTGTTAACAAAATATACGTGTAGTTTAAAGACATGACATGTCTTTTTTTTCAATACTGTGTGTTATTTTATACACAAAATAATCAATCAATATTATCAAAATAATAAAACTATCCGGTTTCAAATATAAATATTTACATTGGTAAAAAATCATTAAATATTAAGAGTCCTTTTAAATTATTTAAATTAAAATATTTAAAAATACACTACAACATGTAGTTACCTCATACAATTTTCCGAATTCCATTAAAAAAATTAGCGTAGGTATATGATTGCCAAAAATTATGTAAGTAGGTATGTATAGTAATGTATTTCTCTGTGTATCAGTCCATATTAGAATATGCAATTATATCATAGGGAGGCGCTTACTATGTTACATTAGACCCTTTGATAAAACTACAAAAATCCGTATTGAAGATAATCTACAAGGTACCAATCCGCACTCCATCCGACGCATTATTTACCGACTTTAATTATACTAAACATATCACAATTATATGCAAAGAACGCTTGTACATACATATATAAAAACAGAGACAAACTTGACTCTACGCAAACATCTAGACCAACTAGACAGACCGAACAGGCTAAACTCCTAATACCTAGACTCAAGACAACTTTTGGACAAAGAAATTTCCTGTGTTTTGGAGTCAAATTATACAACGAACTACCTTTAACACTTAGACAAAACAGTAACTTGAAAATATTTAAGCGAGACATTAAAATTTGGATTAAAAAAAAGGGCAGAGACTATATTAAAAAATAAATTAATCACCTGAACTCTGAAAATACTCCCATAGTTATTAACCAAAACTGAAAACTAATAAGACATCTATACACTGTCTCAGAACAGGTTTTACCTAGTGAGGCAGTTTATGACAATAGTAAAATATCTGGTAACTATTATGTAACTTAATAACTTAATAATAATATACATATACGTTGTTATTTCACGCAAAAATCAATTTTGAGAATATAATGATCTTGTATCTCGATAAGATACATTCATCCACACGTAAGTATCTAATTAATCATTGAAACTGCAATGTATAGATTTTTCCCAAATCAATTGTTGGTTACCTTTGCTCAGTCAAATCATAGATCTAATTATTCTCCACAAATACATCACTATTTTTGTAACTTATTTATGTATATATCAGCAGTTAAATTTAATATCAACGATGTGAATCTGTTGATACAGTTTAAAATTTCCATAATAGCGAATAAAACTCAAGGCTTAGCACCAATTTAACTTAAATCTCAGCGTTATGATAACCATTAATGGTATCATGACTTAAAAATATGACAAGTGTCAAATTTAAATCGAAATGGGCATCTATTGGGTTGGTCGGAAATTCATATATTTTGTTTGTGAAAATGGATGACTAAAATTAAACCTAGGTATTCCACGTAAACATGAACGGTCGAATACGATAAACTCAGTAATCTCACGAGTTTGCATCAATCAATGTCTTAGTTTTGTAATTATTTTGATAAATTTCCATTACAAAAACGATCATTTTGGATTTCGTCAGTACATCTTATATATACACATCAAGAAATTTATTTCTTGCTTGAACAAATTTTAATTTTTACCTTTTCGAAAAAGCAAAACTTGACAAAAAATCTGCTTTTGACTTATATATTTGATAGGTAGGTCATAAAAAAAACAATTGCGCAGTGTTAAATTTCGTAGTAGCCAGACGTCTCTATGTTTTTTTTACCTTTGATTTGTCTATGATTTTGTTGTTGTTTCTGTCACATTTTTAATAAGAATAAAAATGAAGTATCCGATACGCCAATCTGTTTTTATTATTCATCCACCAAAACCCAGTCATAAATTTAATATTTGTGGTCCTTCGAGCCGGATTCTTTAACACGCAGAATCGAACAATTTTTTTTCACAAACAAGCCTTGCTATATCTGCCGTCAAAATAAGTATTATGAAAACGCGGCTTAGTGTGATGTTGACTGTTGGACGAAAAAAAAACAGATAACTTTCCGTACAACCTATTTGTTTCGAAATATTATTATGACGAGTATCACAGAGGAACGAATCATGTCGTTTAGAGTTTCCAGTAAAATAAATTTTGTTTCAGCTATGAAAATGTCACAAGAATAATAAACTTGAAATACAAGTTATTTGTAGACGACAATGTTGTAAGTCGTGAACTATGTTGATACAATTTTTTGTAATAATATAAATCAGTTTTTAGTACGAGGGCAACACTCGTATTGTCTTTAGAGCATAATGAGCAAACGTGTTTTGTTCTCGATTAATAAAAATTATCAGTAAAATCAAAAATGTAAAATGCGTAGCCATTTGCAAAACAACGAAATTTAGGTACTTATTTCATATTTATTATGTAGCTCCGGCTTAGAATAGTCCTTCCATTTGAACTGTTTTAATTGTTTTTCTGGTGTCCCGTAAGAGTAAATAACATTTCATTTAGTTAAGAAATGAGGTTCACCGCCCTTTCTGAATGTTGCCTTTTTATGTGGGACGAGGCTGGTATGCGGGGATACACGCTTGTCTCGTGCATATTTTAATAAGGTTGTGTATACCTTCACACCTGTCGCTAGTTACCCCACATTGTAGAATATGCCGTGATGGTGTGAATGAACATATTTACTTATTTTTTTATTTAATTTTTCTTAATTTTGATAAAATATAGCAAAGATTTCTTTCATTTATTAGATGCACACCCACACACCTGTCGCTAGTTGATCTAAACTGTGGGATATTTCGTGATTTCGCAATTTTTAAGTGTATTTTTTTTGCAGATTATCAACTAGTATCATGCTGAGATTGTACTCACAATATATATGTGTGTGTGTGCTATGTGCTGTATGCTATGTGCGGTGTGCTATGTACGGCGTGTTCATTTTACTTTATCGATTAAAGACTAAAGAAGGCACTCAATCGATTCTATTCAAATTTCGCATTTAGATTTTGAACGATATATGAATAGTGCTTCTCAATTTTTTTAACTGTCAAATATTTCAAGTGACCCCAAGCTCAGGAAACTTAAAATTTGAAATATTTATTTTCAAATTCGTAAAAAGTTTAGCGAGTTTAGCGTTGGCTACAACCCACTCGTTTTTTTTAGTCAACTTCTTTACGTGGATAATCTATTAACTAAATTTATTCATTTAGAATCCTTTTATAGTGGGCCAATAGATAAAATTAATTATAGGTAATTCTTGGTAAATAAAAGAATTTTAAATGGTACATATCAATTAATTATAGTTATAAAAAAAACATACAAATAAAATGAAATAAAAACAACTTCGTTTAAAAATAATTCATAGCAATAAAACGATCAAAGGAAAAGAGTAAACAGATGCCTCTTGTTCCTCAAGACTTTTAATTTCATTTTATAGATTCAATTGACAATGAGAGAAGCTATCAAATCCTGTATCATGTTGGTGGAAGAGCGGTTAGCGCATTGGGTTAGTAATCCTGTGGTCGCGAGTTCGAATCCTGCCACTACCGATTTCGTTCACGTTACAAGGACATATTCATTATTAAAAAAAAATGATCTTCGACTCGTCCATGTATAATATTTATAAAGTTTAAAGTAATTAGGAACAAATCTTTAAAATATCAATGAATATCCTAACAAAACAATTTTTAAGGCTACTGATGTACCTTTTGGTATTGAATCAAGAATGTTTTTCTTGAATGTAAAAGGGCATTATGTTGATTATAATAAATTAACTATTTCCGGTAGTCAAAATTTAATTGTAAAGTTATGAATCAAGAATTTCAGGAAGAGCAATCAAAATACATTTAAGTATTACTCATATAATATTCATTATTGATCACGATCAACTCAGACACGTTTTAGTAAAGCATTAATCGACAGTTCACATATACATATAATATACAATTCGATGGTTGAAATTTAGGTTGAACAGGAATCGCTTTTATATCTGTCTATGAGGTAAAAATTGCATAGGAAATAATCTATCTGTATATGCATACATACATATGTATGTACATACCATCACGCCATGTCTCTCACGGGGTAGACAGAGAGAACCGATTGCCAAATTGTTCTATCTTGGCACACATTCATCGCCTCGTCTCATACATGTTCGTCTGATATTGACGCTTCGAACATTTCCGTCCTTTGAAATATCTTTCATATGGTCGTGGCATTCATTTCTTGGGCGGCCACGACCTCTCGTTTCATTCCTGTTGGCATTGTATATTTTCTTCGTCAGGTTTTCTTCATTTATTCTCCCCACGTGGCCGAACCATCTCAAGGTGCTCACTTTCATTCTATTAACGACATCTTTCTTCATCTTACATTCTTTCCTAATGTCCTCATTTATTACCCTGGCATACAGCGATCTAATACAGATTCTTCTTAGCGATCTCATTTTAACTGCGTTTATTCTGCTTTAATGTCATTTCCAGGTTTTACTTCAAGATTGGCACCAAAATAGCATTATGAATGGCTTCTATATGTTGCAATCATTCTAACTGGTCTAAATGCTCCATTCACTCTTCTTCTTTCGAAATCCTTATCAGGCCCTCCATTCCGTTGAAACATGCTTCCCAGATAGATATATTTGTCGACTTGCCCGAGCCATTCGATCTCTACTTTTATTTGACACGTTGTTCAACTTTTACTCTTTTGAAAGACAATTATCTGAGATTTGCAATTATTCATCCTTATTCCATTCTCCATACATCATCTATATAACAAACTTACAAGATACTCTAACTCTTCCATACTTTCTGATAACAGAATTTTATCGTCTGTATACACCACATCACGCACCATTACAGTACTCAATTTCATACCCTTGCATTCATCCTTAAGGGCTCTTATGCAGAACTCAATGTACAGATTGAATAGCCATGGAGACAGTACGTACCCCTGTCGAACGCTATTATTTATAGGGAACCGAGTTGTTCCTGTGTTGTTGACACGAACACCTGCAAGGCTTCATGCTTTGCGACTGCGCGTATCAGTTTACCCTTCACTCCATACACTGATAGTATATCCCGTAATTCAATTATACTATGACTGACACTACCACACTATAAACATTAAATTATGGATGTAGAAGAAGTTTTATTTGCCGACTCCGAATTGGTCATTGTATATTAGCTTCTCATTTATATAAGATTTGTGTTGTGGATAGTTCAATCTTCCACAATGTGGATTGGATGTTTAGTCGCCCGACCATGTGTTCTTTTGTTGCCCAAATAGATCTGCATTTGATCTTTATGATTCTATTATTAATGTTCCTCGTCCCTTTAATATCGCCCACCTATTATCACTAAACAAAAAACGCGTTTATTGCCATATTTCTTTTCTCTAATCAAATTAACCTATTAATGTTCAACTAGCAATTAAAGTAATTATTCAAATAAGTATAAATATTAATTTGTTCGTCTCATAGACACTAGAATGGAACAAATCACCCTTGATTTGGGTGGGTTGCCTAATTAAAAAAAAATATCCCGTAATTCAACTATCCATGACTGACAGTCTTCATATACTAAATTATAACATATATTAACAACTCACGACGACAGTTAGATTTCATGTATTACACGTAACTACTAATACTGTCTTTTTTTGACAGTTGGATTAAGATAAAGGACAGGGAAAGGAATATTTAATTCGGAAAAATTCTTTTGAAATATGTCCTTAGAATATTTTTAATACCTCTATTGTTACAAAAATCATAATGTATGTAGGTATATATATAATAAAATAGGAATAATAAGATTTGAAATTGACATTTAAAATTGTATTATTGTGATTTAATTTACTGTTTAATACATATCACGGTTCGTTGACTGTAATGTTACATTTAAGCAATAGTAGGTATAATTATGACTGTAACCTTGAAACTGTAATTGTTAATTTCACAAAATGAAACTTTTTCGTAATGTTATTTATTATTAAACAAAATTCAAATGTGAAAAGGTCAGGTTAAAAAGAAGTGTAAATTAGACAAATAAAGATTTTGTCACTAATATTTTCTATGGTTTAAATGTCACAATGATGTGATAGATCGTTAAATTTTATCACGTGACAAATGTTAAGTATTTAAAGACCTTCAATTTTGAAATAACAATTATATTTTGATTCATTTAAAACGCTTACCTACTGTACAAAATTTAATTTATTTACATACAAAAAATTAACGTAGGTATATTGCTATAAGAAAAGCTATTTTAACCAATCAAATAATGCGTTGATTCAAATACTAATGAATTTACTTTATTTTTAATTACCTTCTTGTATAATTTTTCAACCCAGTACGAAATGATACATATATAACATCACGCCATTTCCCTTACGAGATAAGTAGAGAGAACCGAGCGCCATATTCAATTATTTTCGCGCACATTCCTGGCCTTCTTTATATCCATGCATCGTCTCATGCATGCTTGCAGATTGTTGAAGATACTTATGATTCCTTCTTTCAAAATATCATTCATATGGTGATGTCATTTCTTTCTAGGGCGACTATTCTCTCCATCTCTTACACCGCTGTATATTTTTAAATCGTTTTTCGTTGATTATTTCAATATGCCCAAACCACCTCAAAACTTTACAATAACCAAATAATATTTTCTCTTATGCTAGGAATCACACCCAGGACATAACTCATATGACTACTAAACAATTTATGGAAGATTCCATGCATGTCATTTGATATTTATTTCGTTTTTTTTAACTTGCAATATTTTTTTTGGTTTTATTTATTTATATATTCATCCCATCATAGGATATCCCGCAAAGTGAGGTATATGTGTATGTATGTATGTATATTATATGTATGTAGGTACTTGAAACATATTTGAGACTGGCAATTGAATATAATGAATACAAAAGAAAAATAAAGAATAAATTAAACTTATTAAATTTGACTGATATATAAATTATATTAACTTCATTTTGTATAGATAATAATTATGTAGGTATATACAATATTTTGTGTCTTTTGTGTTAAATTGTCTCCTTTACACACGAGTGCTTGCACTCGTGTGTAAAGGGAAATATGTTTTTCTTACTGTGCATCTTTTCTATATACCTAGTAAACTAAAATTATGAAAAAAAAATTTACGTTCTACTTAAATTAAGTAGAACGTAAAATAAAATAATTTTTTTAATCATGAAGTGACAGTTTCAAACCTTGAAAAAATTTTCTATATAGTTTGATTGTTTTATATTTTGTATATGTATTGTGAATTTAATAAAATTAAAAAAATGTATGCATTATGTATGTATGTATATATGTATGTATTATGTGTATATTTATGTATGTATGTATGTATGTATGTATGTATGTATGTATGTATGTATGTATGTATGTATGTATGTATGTATGTATTTATGTATGTACTTATGTATATATGTATGTATGTGTTAGATGAGTCGATGACAGAGCAGTTAACGCGCTGGGTTAGTGATCCAGCGGCGCAAGTTCGAATCCTGCCTCGACCGATTTCGTTCACCTATAGCACAAGCATTTATGCTTATTTTAGGGAACGTAGGAGGATGTATATGTACTTGTTTAACAAGGACATATTCATTTTTTCAAAAAAAAATGTATTTCTGTATGTGTGTTAAATACCAAACTTGTTTATTTTACTGTATTTCGTTTCTGACCCAAAAACATAAATTAGAAAATAAGTCATCATTAGCTAAATTTAAATTCCTCACCTATATTGAGATGTGATGTGTATACCAACATAATAATTATGATTGGATTAATAATTATATTATCGTTAATGACAAGTCAAATATTTTCACATAGAAAGGAAACATCATTAGTTCCGCTCGACGAACTTTACTAGCCTTTAGTCAGTTCGATATGGACGTTACGTAATGAGAATTTGTACTTAAAACAGTGAAATTATTATTCAGCAATATTGTAAGACAACAATTCTAGATTGGTCGGCCGATAATATTATATTTCTAGTTAGCACCGTCAACTACATGTACAGTTTGGCCACATGGAAAGAATGAATTAAAAACACCTAACAAAGGAAAAAACACGAACGAAGCTAGCTAGATTGACATGTACATCAACCAACTTAATAACACTGCATTAACCAACTTAAATTATAATGGGCTTAAATTATATGAAAGTATGCTGAGGGACATAAAAGATAAAAAAAAGTTTTGATCTTATTAAGAAAAAATGTGTTACCTATATTATGAAAAATTGAAATAATTGTTTTATATTATGCTACTCTAGATAAGGCTTTTGTAATATATAGATCTATTTTAATAAATATTAAAAAATAAGTTAGACAATATGACATCCTGCATTAGATTATTATCACCAAATTGATCAAACATGAGTTAAGGGAATGTACGGGGATGTAGCTATTCCTCACTGATTCAAGGACAGATTCATTCTTAAAGATACAGGTATTTTGAATGAGTTTGGCTCACCAATAATAAGTTTTTCCTTCGGTGCTCCAAGCTTGACCCACATACTAGCGGCGTGGTCCACAGACAGCTGTTTCCGCCATTCGGAATCTGACGATGGAGAGTACAGAGGTGCATTATGGCCAGTCTCTCGCTCCCATTTGCCGTGGAAATCGTAGGCCATCAGATTGATGAAGTCCAAGTAACTGTCAAAATTATGAAAAATCTTAGCATTTTATTTTTACTTCTCACTACCCCTATAGGGGATATAGTGGGGAGATATGAGTTAGCAATTTTTAAGTTTATTTTTTATTGCAGATTTCCAACTAGTATCACACTGAGATTTGTATTCTGAAAGTTTCATTACAACGTATCTGTGTGATATGTGCTATGTACGGCGCGCGGCGTGTTTATTCTACTTTATTTTATTATATTATTGGTCGAAAGAGAGTTATACAGTCTACACAATTTATAAAACAGATAATGTACAAATACATTGCTTTACTAGTGGACCAGTGAAAACTCCATGCATTATTCAATGGGATAAAAAATATATTGATACAAAAAATTACAAATAACATATAATTGATCTACCAGTACCTACATATAAAAAAACACCAAAATAAGACAGCTGATTAAATCAAAGTACCTACTAGGAAATATAACAGTTTATTGATCATACACTAATGTACCTACTCAATAGATTCTTTTCAAATTTTGAAAATTTATGTCGGTCTTTATGGTTCAGTTGGCTAGGTATCTGACTGCTGATCCAACAGTCCCGGGTTCGATTCCTGGGGGAGACACAGTTTTTAATTGTGTTTTCAGTCTGGATCTGTGAGACGCATAATATCGTACGTCTCCAGAATGTGGCAACTTGTTTTTGGGTACTTGTACAATTAATATTTGATATAGTACCTGTTAGTTTCCCGAGAAGCAATATAAAATATCTAATACAAGCCTAGGCTCCGAAGATTTTGAAGAATATCTGATCAGTGTTTCTCAACTTCTTTAACTGTCAAATATTTCAAAGTGACCTCAAGCTTAGAAAACATAAAATTTGCTATTTTTATTTCGCATTTCATAAAATCTAATTCAATAAACACTTATCATGAAAATGCTGAAAATTTTCCATACAAAATATGAATACTTTGTGAAGTGACTTGAGGTTCAGTGAGGAGTATAGCATGGGCCACAACCTGCTCGTTTTATTTTGTATTGGTTCTCGGGCACTATGTCAAATATCAACTTAACATATGCATTATTACACACAGGTATAATATATTTCTTTAAATAGTTTAATTTTCTAAAGTATTGGCTACCAGAGGTTTCTTTTAATAATAAATATTATTAAGTTTATTTTTAAGATGAACATGATAATATTTGATAGATAGTTATTTTGTTATAATAAATCATAGTTATGATTGTTCAATGATAGTTATTTTCAATCTAGAATTATAAAAATCTCATTAAAAAATTCTATGATCAAGGTTGATATGTATTGTGATGAATATGGCTTCAGCAAAGAATATCATTAAATAAATAAATAAATAAAAAACACACAAACGAAAAAAAAGAACAAATGGATAAAAAAAATCACAATGAAAATCAATTTATAGTAATAATATGTACAATACATAGTGACAATAATTATTTTCGACAAGAAAATATATTGCATTTATACAAAAAAAAAAAAATACCATGCAAAAGTAAATGAAACTATCGATACAGTCATTTAGACGTATTTTGAAACATTTTTCCACTTTACTAGGTATTTTTTAATCAAACGAATTTTTTCAAGACGACTGTTTCGGCTGACAAGGCCTTTATCAACTGGTAAACCTAAAATGTTGGTTTTTTTCTTATATGCTAAATTTCGGTGCCTACAATTAATTTACATTTATGAAAAAAATAGTTCATAAGTTTTTGTGTTAACAGAGTGGTCATCCATTTTAAAATTAATGAACGAAATCCATTAAAAATCAAAGCATGCATATTAGGCCTTAATAATATCGTGTCGCCTCGGCGATAACTTTCGGTCATTGTCGGTCTTTCGAAAACTATCGATCTTTCGGTCAGTAAATAAAATAAATAAAATAAATAAAGTAAATAAAATAAATAAAAAATAAAATAAATAAAATAAATAAAATAAATAAAATAAATAAAATAAATAAAATAAATTAAATAAATTAAATAAATTAAATAAATAAAATAAATAAAACAAATTAAATTAATAAAATTAATAATATTAATAAAATAAATAAAATAAATAAATAAATAAAATTAATAAAATTAATAAAATTAATAAAATAAATAAAATTAATAAAATTAATAAAATAAATAAAAGAAATAAAACAAATAAAATAAATATAATTGTAATCGAATTTTGGGAAAAAATACTTTGGTATATATTATGTTCATTAATTATGATAAAATCTTTAACAGCTTATTTAAAAATACCTTGTATAATGGAGTTCTACACCTTAAATACCATCAGTATTGACAATTTAAAATCATTATTCTTCCATAATTTATGTCGAAAAATGTGTCCACACAATATAAATTTAAAAAAATGTATATCGCACGGCCACATTACTTTTCATCGAAGCTGATATTATATTATGTAGAACTGGCCATGATAATGCTTTAGTATGAACATGTTGTATTTATTTTCAGGTTCAGTTTTCGAGATAAGATAGAAATATTACCTGGCAACAGCTGGCACGTCGTATCCAGCCTTAACATTATCAGGGCCAACTGGTACGGCGGCTGTCAGTAACAGGCGTGGTCTCTTCACTTCCTGAGCTTCCGCCTCGAAAGCCTCTCGGAGTTCTGAAAACAACATATAAACGACTCTTTATAGTAATTGTTGGACAATTCACCTTCGACACAATTGATATATCGTTCATAAATATTATACGGTATACATAAATGATTTACTTCCAATTCCATTTATTCCGTGAGTGGCATTTATTAAATTTTTAATGATATTTTTAATTAATCGAAATTGGCATTCATTTCGTAAAATTAAACACAAAATTTATATATACTTCTATTTTACAACTTGAGTTTTAATCAAATAAACCATTTCAATTTGTAATAAATACAACTGTCAAAATTTTACTACAAGGTTGACTTTTAAGACTACGTGAAATAAAAAATATGTAACGATTTTCAAGAAAGTGAGAGTATTTTGAAAGTTACATACATACCATCACGCCATGTCCCTTGCGGGGTAGGCAGAGAGAACCGAACGCCATATTTTTGTATGGCACGCATCCCTCGCCTTTTCCACATTCATGCATTGCCTCATACATGTTCGTCTATTGCTCACACTTCAAACATTTCCGTCTTTCAAAATATCGTTCACATGGTCGTGCCATTCCTTTTTTGGGCGTCCCCGACCTCTCATTCCATTCCTTTCCGCTCTGTATATTTTCTTCGTCAGGCGCTCCTCATTCATTCTCCCCATGTGACCAAACCATCTCAATGTGTTCACTTTCATTCAAGTAATGACATCTTTTTTCATCTTGCATTCTTTCCTTATGTCCTTATTTCTTACCCGGTCATACATCATTCTATTACAAATTCTTACTAACGATCTCAATTTAACTGCATTTATTCTGCTTTCATGCGTCTTCTGCCATTTCCAGGTTTCACTTGCATACGTCAAGGTTGGCACTACGATTGCGTTATGAATGGCAACTTTAGCATCCTTTGATATGCTGCGATCATTTATAATTGGTCTTAGTGCTCCATTCACTCTGCGACAAGTTTTGAAAGTTTTGAGAAGAAATAAACCTTCATCAATGAACTTTTTAATATGAAGTTTTATATTTTTTATGATTGCATGGTTTAGCCTAGTGGGGCGTTAAATTAAGTCAAAAAATGCATAATTTGCGAACATTTCGCAAGCACTTAAAGTGATGACAGGTCGTAAGCTCTGTATGTGCCTGATATGACTTCCCCGTTCTCGTTCAAAAATATGTATTCCCGTTTCGTCTCTATTGAGGTATTAAAAATTTGTCAAAAAATATACCCTCTCTATATAATGATACCCGTTGAAAAATATAACATATTATGTGAAAATGTGCTTAAAATTTCAAAAACATTGATTTTCACTGAAGCAAATTAATGGATAGAAATGATTTCATACATTCATTGAACACCATTAATTTGTTTTGTTTTATTATCATATCCTTTTGAAATGGATTAAAGTTTTATTAAAAATTAACTAAATTTTTAACTTTGTTTACACCACGTGAGAATTGAATTAGCGACCGGTTTCGGAACTAACAATTCCCTCCTCAGGCAGAATTTCAACTAAACGCTCTGAGCATAAAAAGAGGAGTACCTACCCACGTTCTTTCTGAGAATCGGTATTGAATGCGAGTGTTTCAATATGGTATCACGAAAGAACATTAATATTGAAACTGACAAATAACAAGTTGCTGACATTTTCAATAAATAACATCGCGTCAGCCAAATAAAAATGAAATAAAAAAATATATAAAAAACAAAATGCTTCTATTAAATTAATGGAACTTTGAATAAAGATATATTAAACATCATCACGTGCAACTTCTATTTAATTTAGTGTAGATATAACGATTTTGTTATTTAAACAAATATTTTTTGAAGCATATTGAGATAATAGTGATTAATAAGAACAATTTTTCACGTCATTTATGGTAAGATCAATTACTTCGAGTTGCATTTTAGATTTGACTTTATTGAAAAAAAAATTTTTTTCTCGCAAAGTCGCATTCTTTGACCACATATTCCTTGGTGATAAATATGCCCTATAGTGGAGTGAAAGATAGAAGAAGTATTAAGTATGGGGCTTAAAATAATATCGTGGCTTTAAAATCTCAAGCAATTGATCGGGATTTCGGATGCGGCGTCACTCACAAGATGGCGCAAGATCGGGATAAGTTTAGTGTGATGGTCGCCAACCATCATTAGGAGGTGCACAAGAAGAAGAAGAAGAAGAAGTGGATTTAACGTAAATTCTCGTCTTCATACTTCAAATCTATAAAACAAGTATGAATCCATCATTCTCTTATGTCGTATGATTTTGTAATGAGCTTCCACAGTTTTTTTTTTAATTTCTTCAAAGTTGAAAAAGATATATAATAATTATTTATATTTTTCTACTTTTGAACATGTCTATGTAATACGAAGATATACATCGTCACACATTCTCTCAACAAAACAAACGCTTGTTCTTATAGGTGAATGAAATACCTACGTCAAGACACGTTACGAACCCGCGTACACTGGATTACTAATCCAGCGCACTAGCCGATTTGCTACCGACCCATCTGATACCTACAAAAACTACTTACAAAAAAAATAATACAGGAACCTAATAAGAAAATTGCAACGAATGATGATTTTTGGTGATGAAAGAGTTAATTGTAGGTACCTACTCATAATCTATATTGTTGCCAGGACTAAATAAAATTTTAACTTTAAATTAACGGTGTATTACCTATACTACACGAAAGATCAGATTACCATCATATTGCTAATCTTCATGCAAAATGATTAAAAGGGAAATTCTATGTCACGATTTATCAGCACATCATGTTAAATAAGTATTTAATTTTAAAATTAACATTATTCACAATAGTACACGTTTATTTATTTAGTACACATAGTTACACGTAAATAAATAACACAAATTAAAATACTTTTACTATGCTTTTATTATTTAAGTAATACTTATTGATTTCATATTTAAGTTTTTTGTCGTGTCTTGACAATTTTGAAGACACTCTTCATGCGTTTGTGTTGCTGTTGTTTGAAAATAGGATTCACTTTGCATGGAAGAGATTGTCCCTTTACAGTCTTACAAAAAGTTTTGTTTTAACCATTATAATACGTTACATTGATAAGAGAAGAAAACTCGTTTTTACAGAGTGGAAATTAATTTTAATATTAACAAACAATATAATTATATGTACGCGGTCCGCGTGTTGAAGATACCCCTGTTATACATTGAACTCATTCAAATAATACTGTTATACGAGGAAATGTGAGCTGAGTATAATTAGTGTAAATTTAGTAAATTGTTTAATAGATATTTTATCGCACAGATGAATGCACAGCATCTTACGCCACATATTACATATCACCTACCATTTTATGAACGAATAAATTATATTGCGGAAATTATTTGGACCAATAACTTACATAATCACAAAAGTCAATCCAGTGCAATATTCACTTGAACTATTAATTTATACATACATACTTAAAACCTGTTATTTGAATAATCTATACAAAACTGATTCTTACCTCAAAATAAGCGGATTTAGATATTTACGGCTTGTTCTTTAAATAAATTTGGATCAGATTTGAAATTGTGTATTTTATTTTTATTTTTAATTGTTGATTAATTTTGGTGATTTGTTTTATAGATTTTATTAATATTATGTAAGCAGAGCTGTTAATTTCTCAAACGAAAGGTTCTAGCTTGAATTTGGAAATGTGTAATATATTGGATATATTATGTTATTTCAATTTAACAAGTAAGGAGACATCTGTGGAAATTGTGAATAAATAAATAGCATGGTTTAGAACCATACTAGGGTATATATATATTAGGAATAGTTCTTATGTTGAAGGACAGATGTCTTTAATTAATATTGATTTATTGTAATATTATTGAGTTGCTATCCAAGATATGATTCATAATTAATAATTATTGATTTGAATTTTTAAAAGGGAACAATAAAGAGATTTCTTTATTAAGTAAAAATAAAGAAATCTCATTCTGGTTATAGACCTCACCATATATACAGTAAACTATAACTTGTAAAATATTATACATTGTAATTATTACCCTTGAAGTATTGTATTAAACAGAGAATTTTAATGCAAGAGTTAATCATTTAAAAACTCCTCAAATCATCAAAAGATATTCTCTCTTCTGGAGAACAGAGAAAACTCTACAAAATGAAATACTAATAATTTTAATAACATGTAATATTGTATGTAATTCTAAAGTCCTTATGTATATTTAAAAAAAAATCTTACTAAAGAGAGTGCTAGTAAAATAATTTGTGATAGGGTAAGAAATGTGGATATAACATGAGAAAATGTTTGCGATTGTGATAAAATGAATGGGTTGTGGTCAACGCCAAACTCTCCACATCATTGTTAAATTACTAGTTTTATTACTTTCCATCACTATGTTATAATAAATAATCATTATTTAAAAATCTGTATTGTGATAAGTTATTATTTATTTTTACATTACTTCTCGGGCAACTAACAGGTACCTACTTTATCAAGTATTATTTTAACACGCACCCAATAACAAGTCGCCACATTCAAGAGACTTGAGATATTAATCGTCTCACAGATCCAGACCGAAAACACAATTAAAAACTGTGTCTCCACCGGGAATCGAAACCGGGACAGTTGGATCAGCAGTCAGATACCTAACCAACTGAGCTGAACAGTCAGATACCTAAGAAAGGCTGACAAAAAATTTAATTGTAATACATTTTTATGAAATAAATTAATGCATTTTTTCATGTTCAATGGTTGACGAACGCTGAATGCATTTTAAGAAAAAAGTTTGTGTTGTATACTTAAAAAATAAATCGATTTTCCATACTTATTGTAAAATATTGTTTATTTATCTGCATTTATCTGCATATAAATAAAGTAGACCTCGTAAGATTGTCGTTCTGGATTTGCGAATGTTTGTGCACGGCTATATTCATGTCAGTCTGCCTGCCCTTGAAATCTTCCTATGTAAAAATCGGCAAATTTACAGTAGAGCAAAAACTTATAATATCATATTTTTATAATATTACATTTGAAACAGTATAAAAAAACAAAACCTCGCGAGCTGATATGTTTTTTTAGTATTTTCAAAATAAAGTATGTTTAAATGTATTATATAATAATAAGAATTAAATAATTAATGAAAAAAAAAAAAAAAAATATGATGAAAAGTGACATCTGTGGAAGCTGTCATATATTGATTGTTGTTTAGTTTGGTTCAGAACCATTTGAATGATTATATTGTAGCATGTTATCAAAGTAATAAACTAGTATTATGACAGATGTCGCCCAACTGGAATATATAATAATATTTATATATAATTTTAGCTGTTGTTTCTATGCTAGGTTGAATAATTAAATAAATAGAAATAATATTGAATAGGGAACAATAAAAAGTTGTAATTAAGACAAAAAGAACAATAGATTATTTTTCTAGAAAGACCTACTCTAGTAAACAATTTTGATTGTAACTTGTATACAGAACAATTAAATTTTGAATTCATATTATTTTAAAATTGGAATAAAAGTATATTGTTGTAAATAAGTTTATTGAAAATCAAAACTCCCATCATCTGGAATAGAGAGATATTTTGCACCGAAAAATTTGAAAGTCTTGACAAATAAATTCATGTCTATGAAAAACTATTAGCTCTAAGTTAATATTATTTAGGCATGTGATATCAATATATAAATGGCATTTGAACTTGTAGTTTGGGCTATACAATATAATATATATCATCACGCCATGACTCTCACGGCGTAGGCAGAGAGAATTGGACGCCACATTTTTCTATCTTTACACAAATTCATTGCCTTATCAATATCAGTGCATCGTTTCATATATTATGTTCGTTTTTTGTTCACGATTCTTACATTCCCCTATTTTGGAATATCGTTTACATGGTTGGAAATAAAAAATCACACGCCATACACACAAAAACGTCTATAAATTAGTTACTTTGATGGTCTTCAAGGATATTTATTACCAATCTAAAGTATTTAGATCAAGGAATCAATAAACCGTCATAGCACGATCACGGTTTAGTTATAAACGAGCTTTAATGTTTAGTAAAATTAATTATCCTTAGACGTACGTCAGCTCAAATTGTTGACATAATAATTTAATAATTAATTAAGACTTAGATGCATGCACCTTTAAATACGAACGCCTGTGGAAGGTTTTGTATCGTTTATCTGAGTTTTTCATTCAGGGGCGACTGCTGCTAACGTACCTATTTTTTCAATTTGATATTGCATCATTACTACCTATAGTTAAATAAAGAAAAATATAACTTTTTAATTATGTTCAGTATACATTCTTAAGCTTACCGCGATTTTTGATATTATTTATTTTATATTTCTAAAAAAAAAATAAGGGATAGAGCAGGTAAGCCGTTTGGCTTGTGTGCGGGCGTCGTGGGTTCGATTCCCAGCAGAGCGGAAATTGATTTAAATTCATTTTACACGCAATTCTTGCTTCTCTGAACTGGAAACAATGGTAAGTTGCAAAAAATTGCCATATGGCAATAAACTCGCCACTTGCGCACGGTGCAAGAAAGTGTATATTATTATGTTATATTATAATAACTCCATATTATGATCTTTCTTTTTCGTGTCCGGCTAAGCTCTACCACTCCAATAAACAGCGACTGACATCGCGTTGTCATTTATCGTAATCAGATCCCCAGGACTACAGACCACTCCCATCAGTGGGCACATCAGCAAGTGGCTGTCATCCTGGGTTGCGCCGCATTCGCATCGGGTGTCATCTGATGCAGACAGGTACCCCCACCTTTGCAGGGCATCTAGTGACGCCAACCCTGAGTCTATTGAGGGTCTTCCATAGAGCGTTTGGTATGTGCTCTCAAACTCCGATAATCTCATTTGGTTCCGTCCATGGTGCTGCTCCAGAGTCCAGTGGCTTTGATAAAACTTATGATAATTAATTATGATAATTATATCCCTGATATGTGTAATCATGAGGTTCTTGATTTCACCGTTTGACCGGACTTGCCTCCTTGAGTATTTTTGTGTTGGTAAGCTTGCATAGTTGGCAATGTGCCGAATTTAGTTCTTTGGAGTTGGTAACATTTTAAATATTTAGTTATTCTTTGTATTGGCTTTTTCTTTTATAAATAAATTTAAAACATGTTTTATTGTTTTGAGGGTATAAACAACTTTTATTATTCTTACTTGTGACGAATACGTACTAAAACGTGACGAATACTACTTTTATTGTGACGAATATTACATAATTAATATATTTAACTTAGCGTTTTTTATATGTTGTCACATCTGGCAATGTTTAGTTTCTTATATCCGACAACAATAAAAAATATACAAAAATACGAAAACAGTTCTTTTAGTGAACATATTACAAACCATAAATTTTCATATTTTATTTTTTTATTTTATTTTATTTTACCAAGGACAGCACACAGTACATGCATACAATTATTGAAATTAAATAAATAAAAATACAAAAATAACATGTACCTCTTACGTACTATACCTAATATCAAAATAATACAACAAAAAAGTGTGAATTAGTGTGGGTGCGTGCATGAGAGAAGAGTAATACATATGTGAGTGAAAGAGATATCTAGAAAGAGTGTGAGTGTGTGGGTAATATAATATAATGTACTAGATGTAGTACTTTGTGCAAAAAGTGAGTCATGGAATATCGCGCGTTTGACGTTTTGGGTTGGCAACATATTTCAGTTTTCCTTACATTTCAACACATCCTAGATAACTGTTCTCTAAATCGTAAAAAAAGTGTTTTTTTCGACAAATAAATCCGAAAAAAATACACTTTAGTCGTTATTCTCTATAGGAAAACGATGTGGTCTGCAAACCAAAACGTCAAAATTCCCCCTGAAAAATACCTATATTCGATTCATCCAAAATTTACTAACTACGACATCTAGTATAAACATAATCGTAATACTACGATTCCACAGATAAAACAGTGTTATACGTGAAAACGAGTATCTATGGAAGCGTGGATCACGTCTATGCTTACGAAACGATTATAATGTCAGTAGATAATAGCAAAATACTTAGGTACTCCAAATTTGGCTGACGAGTTGTGTTGTTATATAAACGTGATTTGAATTCAGAATAACTATCTACATTTTATAATGTTAATTACATCTCAACGGATGCAGAGTAGGAATACATATGCAAATATTATGTCAAAAGCTGCATAAAGGACGTAATCACTAATTTTGCTAGCGCATCATACATTAAGGTCCGAATGCAGAGTCCTACCTAAATACTAAATTCTAAACACTAACCATGTTTTCATTGCACAGTCACTCACTTCTTCTTCTTTCTACTTTTTAAAAGGCTTTATTTCACCATTGCCAGTGTTCTATGTTAGAAGATCACGTGGCTTCCTAACTGGAGGATGGTACGACGTTTTTCTATGAGAATTGCACTGCACAGACATATCTAAATACTTAGCGCATGCGCATCGGCGTAAACTAACATTTGCGAATTGTCAAAAAGTAAGGTTGATAGCGAGGAACCTTACGAGTGGTTTAATACTAAAATACGAGATTTTTTCGGTGGATGATGATTTTATCGGCTTCGTTGAATATGTATTTGGTAATTTTCTCAAATCAAATACCAAACAGAGTATTCAGCGATCCATACGAGATGCCAAAAATTCGGTGGAATTTCAAAAAAATCATCGAGCTGCCAGTGTGAAGTGTGAAGGGTGTGAAGTTGGTTACATACGTTTGTATTGTTATAGCAAAAGACATTTTAAACGTCAGAAAAGAGATAGATAGCTTTCTAAGACCGTAGAAAGCTATCTATCTCTTTTCTTCATACACAATAATGTGAAATTCTACGCCATCGACCTTAAGTTTGGCGTAGTATTTAGTATTTAGTTAGTGACGTCTCTGCAACGCAATTGCTAACTTAAGAATACTAAATACTCCAGTGAGGTTAGGAGTTAGTATTTAGGTACCTAGGACTCTGCATTCGGGTCTTAGTCTTCTTCTTAATCCCGAATTAGCATGTAGGTATGGACAATAAGTAGGTACCTAGTGACTTCAAACAGACACATTTTGTTAATATTAATAATATAATCAATAATTAAAGGATCTATTCAATAAATTGAATTCAGGATTAACCATATGACATTTAATTATATACTTCAATACAAAATATTAATTCTCGACAGATAATAATTCCGATTGCAGACATATACCTCAATGCATACTTTGTAACAATCCAACATGACATTGTTAAATAATGATAGTTTTGTAGGTCCCTAGTTTTGTTTATGACCATGTTTACTTACCTAATGTTGTTTACGACAAATCAAAGAATTGTCAACCTGAAAATAGCAACAAAAAAAAACGAGTGGGTTGTGGCCAATGCTATACTCCTCATTAACTAGTCACTCCACAAAGTATCCAAATATTGTAAGGATAAGTAACAGCGTTTTCGTGAAATGAGTTTGTTAAATTATTTTTGATTTTAATATTTTATTATGAAAATTTGATAATTCTTTAATGCCATTTTGTAAAAGTGATGTGCCTTTTAAGTAATTTGAAAATAAAAATAACAATTTTAAGTTTCCTGAGCTTGGAGTCACTTTAAAATATTTGGCAGATAAAAAAATTAAGAGCACTGATCAGATATCCTTTCAAATCTAATGAGGTCAGAGATATACAAATTTGCAAAATTTTAATAGAATCGAAGGAGTTCTATAAACGATAAAGTAGAATAAACACGCCGTACATAAGACATAGTACACACAGATTCATTGTGAGGAAACTTTCAGCATGATAATCTGTACTGCAATAAAAAATAACCATAAAAATTGCAAATTCATAACTCTGTTACTATATCCCTAGGAGGAGTTATGATATATCAAACAGCAGAAAATCTATTTTTTATCGAATCTTAGCCGAGGAGTAATTTATTTCCCGTGAAAATTTTGTTTTTCTAAATTAAAAGCACTGGTACCTAATTTAGAAGAATTTGCCGTCTGGCAATTATATCGCCACTAGCAAAGTGTGCAGGAATATTCTTCATTATCATTGTATACCTGTTAAATAAATATATTATATATTTATACCGATTTCTTTTAAAATTACCTCCAAAATAAACTTTGTTCCTCGATGAGGTAAA
Organism: Molanna angustata; assembly: GCA_963576475.1. Taxonomy (NCBI): domain Eukaryota; kingdom Metazoa; phylum Arthropoda; class Insecta; order Trichoptera; family Molannidae; genus Molanna; species Molanna angustata. The sequence goes on from OY754965.1 coordinate 4,393,631, forward strand.
GTGTAATAGAAACTATTGTAGTTATGTATTGTTGAGGATTTCTCATACGTGACTTGAACAAAGTGAATGGTTGAAAACCGTAATAATATTTTGGAGGACATACAAGATAGGGAAACGTGCTCAGTTCATTAAACTACGATATAATATATAATAATATGTAGTGTAGACACATACGATGGAGTCAGAGATTCTTATCACAGGGAATGCTTACTCTCAGTTTCAATCTAGAATTGCAGGTCGAAGCAATTGACTTTTGAATTTACCCACATTTAATTTTCAGTGAAAATTTTTATCAGACATCGAATAAAGACCATTAATATTGCAAAACAATAGGGGCAACGGGCAGAGCATGTTGCGAGACAGATAGACATTATTTCTCGGGCAACTAACAGGTACTATGTCAAATATTAATTAAACACGCACCCAATAACAAGTCAGCCACATTGTGGAGACTTAAGATATTAATCGTCTCACAGATCCAGACTGAAAACACAATTAAAAACTGTGTCTCCGTCGGGAATCGATCCCGGGACCTTTGGATCAGCAGTCAGTTACCTAACCATCTGAGCCACGAAGGCCGACTAAATTAATTGATTGTTAATCTTGGGACATTTTCGTTTTATTTATGTAATACAGTAAAAACAGTCAAATATACTATCCACAAAATGATTTATCAACACTAGGAAAAGTGAAGACTCGATATTACCGATATTTTTATAATATAAAAAAAAGAATCAATTAATAACCAAACATAAAAATATGAAGTTAAATTGAGCAATCAGGAAGAGAATGCCATATTCTACTTATGTTTCGTGATTTGAGATCAGATAATTCCAGTAAATCATATTATACACCTCTCCCAAACTGTCCCATATTCAATAAAATAATATATGTCCAGGCCACCGAATAACTTATTATACAGCATACTAGTTGCTGGTGCAGCTAGGCAACCTGAACGAATGATTAGTAACGCACTGTGGTTAGTTGATAGGTACCAGCAAAAGCAAATTCACAGAATCGACTTCTTCATATACGATCTTAAACAAATACACCATAACTATATCTGTTCTTCTATTCACGAGTGTGGCTATTCCACAATGGAGAGCAGCAAGCTTATAATTGTAAAAATTCTGGATCGTCAAAAATTCAAGATGTCCCGCGAATTTCCTCTGCAATCCCTCAATTATATTTATATAAACCTAATAAAAGATGGGCAGATGACACAAACCCAGTCGCGGGACAAAGGTGGACACAGAGAGTGCAATAGAGACAAATGGAGAAACTTAGAAGAGGCCAATATCCAACGGGAAATGGCCGAGGAGAAGAAGACATTTTAACACAAATTAGCTTATCAAGGCTTAAATCAAACTACTTCCATTTATTTTAATTCATCTAGGAGATAAATACTTAATCTTCTTTTCGAAAAATCATTGTTATTGAATTTAACGAATCGCTGGTCCTTGGCCATCCACTGTCCATATATTTTTTGTATTTCCTTTATAATTCTGGTTTTATGTACTGTACATTTTGTATTAAGGCTTCTCACTGACCGTTGATTGATGAAATACTTCATCCATCGGTAAAAATTAAATATCAAAGCCTTTTACACAGTCCCTGTCTACTCAATCTACATTATGTTACTATTCTCTTTAGTTAAGGAATTAAAAATACTTTGTTTCATCGTGAATTTTGAAACTGAATGACTCATGTAGATACCTATTTATTATAAAGATATGTGATAGAAAACGATGAAGTTAATATTTTATGCAAATTACATATTATTACATGTAAGCTGTGGTGGAAATGGTTCAGAATCTCTGCTGATTTATGCCATAATTCATTACACTCTGGCATAACTAACTAAGCACTGTGTAATAATATAGTTCAATCTTTAATTGACAATGATTATTTCACATAAGTGATTAAAAGATATCACTATTTCTTGAAGCAAATAATCCACATTGCTATACCTTATTCTGCAATACTTAATCGATACTAGAAATTTATTAAGTTTTCAGATTAAAGTGAACGTACAAGTAAAACCATAGTCAAATAACTTAATATAGTCATATATGTAAGTTAATGAATCATAATTGCGAAAAGGATGTTTGTAAAAACACTTAACTATTCACAACTAAATATTTTCTAAATTTCAAAATAGGAATTTAAAATTTTGAAATTCGAAGATAAATCCATGAATACCTAAGTCTCTACTGCTTCCTTTCAATCAGCTCATTTGTCGCTTTAGATTTCTCTGGATTCATTATGTTCTTTCAACCGTCATTAGTTCTCAAGAGCTGAACGGGTGTTGATGGAAGAACAAATGTGTGATTCAGCATTTAATGATCAAATCTGGGTCTGATAAGTTAGCAATTATCACAATTTTTTGGTGACAAGTCATATGATTTCACAATTTTGAAGCAATCTACTCGCTCATACTCGACCCTCCGAACAGATGGGTTCAATGCAACTTATGTATAGCTAAAACGTCTAGATTATGGGCACGTATTTAATATGCAGAAACATGGTTTGATCGTTTAATTAGTGCAAGATGTATATCAATTGTATCTTCATTAAGCATAATATGACAATCAGATTAGTATTAATGAGTTTGTATTATCAGCGACTTGTTTAAAATGTTTGTTGCTCAATGGTTACGATAACGTCCGGTGGATCTGCACGACCGTGGCCTCAATACTCGGGTTTGGCAATAGTCTGTATAGAATAATATATTATAATGAACGTTGGATCTATTTCAAAGGGTTTGGTTAACTTTCATCACTAATTACATACTAAACAGCTATTTACAATTGGTATATGGGTATTCATAATAATATACTATATGCAATAAATACATCGTGTTAATCTCCTTGCATAATATTCATGATTTTTCGAAAAATTATGAGTATTTGATTAAATAAAAAAAATAATGGTTCCTTATAACTTTTGAACCGCTCAATTCACAGAGCCCAAAATTTCAGAACAAGATTAATTAAAATCACTACAACTACAAAAGACACATGAAAGTAGAAAAAATACTGTAGAAATGAGATCACTTAGAAGAGTATGTAATAGAACGATATATGATAAAATAAAAAAATGAGGATATAAGGAGAGAATGCCTTGAGGTGGTTTGGACATATTGAAAGAATGAACGATGAACGACTGTCCAAAAATACACGGGTACAAGAGATGGAGTGAATAGCAGAGGTCGCCCCAGAAAGGGATGACACGATCATGTGAATGATATTTTTAAAGAAGAAAAGTTTGAACAATCGACGAGCATGTATGAGACGATGCATGGATGTAAAGGAAGCCAGAAATGTGTGCATAAATAGAGAAGTATGGCGCTCGGTTCTCTCTGCTTACCCCGTAAGGGACATAGCGTGATGGTATGTATGTATATATTTATTTAAATATATTTGATGGGTTGCAGTAATATCAAAAAGGTTGACATTCATATTAAGAAAAAAAAAAGTTTTATTTAGAATATCTCTGTTTTATATCTACAATGCTCACAGTATTTTTTAATTAAATAATAAACATTATGTGATGAATTAATAAGACAACTATGAATACCTTCTTATACATTTCGAAATCCGCGTAGTACCTACATAATAATGAATTAGGTACATTCTGATGCTGGTCTTGAATTTAGAGTGGATTGACCTCTTTGCAAAGAGGCATACTTTTATATACAAACAATCAATAGCGATTTCTTAATTCATTTCAAAATCATCAACCAAATACTGCAGCCATAGAAATAAGTCATTTATTTAATGGTTTTTAATTATCCGACTAAGCCAACGTCATAAACAATTTTATCTTACAATAAAGTTTACTGACAGAACCAAAAAAATTGTGTAAATTTATTATTATAATTTATAAAATATGCGTTCATTAATTATTATAATTATTAAATATTTATGTTTTGTTATTAAAGTTTTAATAATTTGTGTACATTAGTTATTGTAATTATTAAATATTTATGTTTTGTTATCATAGTTTCAAATATTTGTAAATATTTATTATAATTATTAACTATTTTTGTTTTGTTATTAAAGTTTTAATAATTTGTGTACATTAGTTATTGTAATTATTAAATATGCGTTCATTAATTATTATAATTATTAAATATTTATGTTTTGTTATCATAGTTTCAAATATTTGTAAATATTTATTATAATTATTAACTATTTTTGTTTTGTTATTAAAGTTTTAATAATTTGTGTACATTAGTTATTGTAATTATTAAATATTTGCGTTATGTTATTTATGTTTTTAATATTTGTGTAAATTATTATTGTAATTTTTAAATATATATGTTATAATAATTTTATATACTCACCTATTTGTGAATTTTTGTTATTACATTTTTAAATATTTATGTATACTATAATTTTTAAATATTTATGTATATTATAATTTATAAATATTTTTTATTTAATATTATATTTATTTATGGAAATTCGAAATTATTTTTATTTATTTATTTTATTTTATTTTTTACTTCTCGGGCAACTAACAGGTACTATGTCAAATATTATTTTAACATGCACCCAATAACAAGTTGCCACATTCTGGAGACTTACGATATTGATCGTCTCACAGATCCAGACTGAAAACACAATTAAAAACTGTGTCTCCACCGGGAATCGAACCCGGGACCCTTGGATCAGCAGTCAGATACCTAACCAACTGAGCCACGAAGGCCGATTATAATTTTTAAATATTTGTGTTTGGTTATTATAAATTTAAGAGACTTAAAAATTTGTTATTTAAATTTTTAATTCGATTTTGAAATCTTGATGTGAACTTTTAACATGCCTTTATACGCGATAAGTAGGTAAGTTATATATAATGATAATTTTCACCAAAAAAAATTAATTTTCACCTAACTAGGAACTATCTTAGCTTAGGTATTTCCTTGCTTATCTATTGGTTTTCACCAGTATAATATATTTATATACCAGTATAATATATATATATAGGGAACTCAATAAAAAGGCATAATTTGTGAATGATTTACGAGCGCATAAAGTGAATCACGTAATCCAGCTGATGGTAGGTCGTAAGGCATGTTGGTACGTTGATTTTCTTTTTCTCCTATAAAATTCAAAATTCGTCTATATTGAGATATTCAAAAATTGTGATAAAAATATGTTGGGGTTGGGGAATAAAAAATACAGATTATTTTGTTTTCAGTTGCAAAATATTGCAGATTTTGCTCTGCTTACATCAAAACGAGAACATAATATCATACACGTTGCGGTAAAACTTTGTTTTTTTTTTAATCATGCAGTTACCGTAGCTTGAGATATTTTTTGGCAGAGATATGCGATGCCATACATACCTATGTATATGTATAGCAGGTAGGAACCACGACTTGCACAAGACAACGGGGAAAAGATAAGTTGAAAGGTAGGGTATATGTATTATAGAAAATGTGAAGAGAATAATATTATTATTTTCCCGACTAGTACAGCGGTAGTAGACCACACCGGGGTCATGACAGACCTATATGACTCACTACGAAACTGACTCAACAAGACTCTCTCTGACTCATGATTCAACTGCAAGATTTGAAAACTGCAACGCTGAAATAGGCGCCTTTTTTTTCGCGGAAAAAAAACTGTGTTCGCGCTTCGATGGCACATTCGCTTTATTTATTATTTGAAAGTTAAAAAAAATTAATGCATACTTTTTTCTGGAAAATGCAGCATTAGATATTGGTGTTAAACTGTCAACGCTTTATATTATTTCTAATGAGTATTTTAAATTTAATCGAAAGTATCAAACAGAAGAACGATTTGTGATTTAATTTGTTTATTTAAAATAATCAACAGTATATTGGACACCCCTGACCTAGTTGAAATGATAAAATTCAGAGTACCTACAAGGTTTGCTTCACGTCAAAATGCACCTTTTCATATAGAGAATCTTCGAAATAACTTTATCATTAACTCACCAATACATAGATTGCACCGCCTTGGAAACCAATATAGTGCTGTTGATATATTTAATGTACACACTATAGATGGTTTCAAAAGGATGCTTAACGCATATTATAATTTTTGATTTTTACTTTGCTTTGTTTATTTTTGTTGTTTAAATTGAATATGTAATACTGTTTATTTTTTTTCTTCTTTTATGTCTAGTTTTTTTTTATCATTTACCTCTATTTTCTTTTATTATGTTGTATTATGTTGTTTTATATTGTTCTTCCTTTGATAACTTACGTTTTTTTATTATGTACCTATATAATTGATGTATTTACACTTATTGTTATTTTGTTGTGCCTACATTGTTCTATTTATCCTGTATTTTTTTTGTAAATGCCCTATTAAGGGCGTGTATATAATAAATAAATAAATAAATAAATATTTTTGTGGATTGAAAAATATGAATAACGGATTGATTTTATAATTGATCCATGTCAATTATCAGTTTAATCAGTTAAATAACGAGGTGCTGAATTTCTATGATTTATTTATGGTGACAAGAGAATTTATTTCTGATAATAAATCTGCAGTACTAACAACTATAGTCATAGTGGGAAAGAATTGTATGCAGTTGTGGACTTTTTGCATGGTTTTTCCGAATTCGCAGCCTATACTTTTGTTATATATGTGGTTAAACTCAGAATTCGGAGAACAACATTTAGTGTCTGTGTGTCCGGTCATAACTTTTGATCCGCTTTATGCACAGAGTCCAAATTTCAGAAAACATGGGAAGAATAGTGCTTCCATTCTTTTAAATCATTGTTTTCGAGTGTCACGTAAGAGCCGGGTAATCGAAAATACAACAGGCAACAATAACATCTCGCATAGTTCAGCAATGAGGTTCACCACCCATTCTGAATGTCGTGCCTTTTTTGGTGAAACGAGACTGGTGTGTGGGTATACATAGATGTGTTGTTCTCCCTTTTATAAGGCAATGCACACCCGGACACCTTTCGCTGGTTACCCCACATTGTGGGATATGCCGTGATGGTATGAATAAATGAATGAATGGAAAGTTACAGGTCAACAAGACTTTTATACTCATTATTTTAATTTTTTGTTTCAGTCAGGGGTCATCAATTTTTATTTTATTTTTCAATGTATCTCAGAAACTATATAATCTATAACGATGAAAATTTGAAAGAATATATATAAATACAATATCTCAATTTTTCAGGATTTCACATTTTTTTTTATAAAGAAATACATTATTTTAATTTTAATTTGCTTGCCCTCAGACTTTATTGGATTTAATTTGTAAAATGAGATCAAATTAACACGTTAAAGAAGATAAAGTAAATAATCCCATCTGCCAGCGTGTTGTTAACAGGACATTGTGTTGCAGTTAAGGTCGAGTTTCAAAAAGTTTCAGTCGGAAAAAGACGAAAATAGAATAATTTCATCCCAATACCGGAAATTCCATTTCCAGTTTTCAGGAATTTTCATTGCATCACTGCAATTTCTCTTTTATACTTAAACTTATGGGGATATACATTTTTTTAAAAAATAAACCTTTCTATCAATATACTCTTTATAATACAAATCTATAAAATCCATTTAAAAACATAGCTAGAACTTAGGCCAATCAATTATTTTACAATATTTTCAAATGTTTGAATGTTAACTTTGTGGTTCATATTTAACAAATTAAATTTAAAGATATAACTTTGTATTAACCACGTTTTTTGGTTGAAACGATGCGACCGGTTTCGGAACTAACCGTTCCCTCATCAGGCTAACTTTCAACTGAAACAGAATGTGACGACGTGCTTACAAGAAATCTATGGGGGCGGAGGTAGAGGTAGGGTGGGGGTACTTAGGGTTGGGTCTTGTGCAGGGTGGGTCCGATTGGCTGAAGGATTAGAAGTAAAAGGAAACATATTTAATAATGGACTGAAAGATAAATTTAACTGATTGTTTATTTTGTTCTGTTTTGAATTAATACACTTTTTAATTTCTAGCGACTCTAAATTATCAAGACGGAGACCTACTTTGTTGACGTGTAAAATTTTTGTTCCCGATTGCATATTAAATTGATGATCATTAAGTACTAAGTGTTCTGCGAATTCCGAAAAATTATCATTGTTTATACATCTAATATGTTCTTTTACTCTAGTCTCAAATTTCCGTCCTGTTTTTCCTATGTAGACTGCAGAGCAGTCTCCACATGTCAGTTGGTATACGCCGGAGTTTTCCATTTTATTATCTTTATCTTTGGAATTCATTAAACTTTTTCCAATATTATTGTCAGTGTAAAATGCCGGTCTTATGTCTTTTGGTAAGAAATTTGAGACTAATTGGGATAAATTATTAACAAACAATATGCGTCTCCATCTATATTCATCTTTTTTGATATTTGTATTATAACTATGTAGGTATCTATTGACGTTAATATTTTTTATTTTTTTATTTAAAATAGAGTCTATCAATTTACTGTTATAACCATTATTGTATGCAATCTGTTTTATTGTATTTAGTTCTTTATTAAAATTATTTGATGATAGTGGTATATTTAGTAATCTATGGACCATTGAATGATAAGCGGAATGTTTATGGGATGCTGGATGGTTGGATGTATTGTGGATAGTTGTATCTGTATAGGTCGGTTTACGATATATATCAAATTCAATTTTATTATTTACTATTGTCAATTTTAAATCTTAAAAATTAAGTGTTTTTTCCTTTTCTATTTCCAATGTGAACTGAATCTTAGGGTGAAACGAGTTTATAAAATTTAAGAGCAACTTTAATTGTCGATCAGTACCGGTAAAAATGCAAAATATATCGTCCACGTATCTCTTCCATAAAAATATATATTTCAATAAAACCGAATTTGATCCAAATATTTTATTTTCTAAGAAATCTACAAAAATGTCGGCTATAAGTGGACTTGTACGGGCTCCCATTGGTAATCCTTCTTTTTGTTGGTAAACAACATTATCATACTGGAAATAGTTTTGACTCAATTTTTTTACAGCTTTTTATATACAAATAAAACAGTATTCAACATGATAGAACATACAATAATAATTTATATTAAAAAAAACAGAATTTTATAAAAAAGAAATTAAAATAATATATGAATAAAACGAATGAAACAATACAGTAATAACAATAATAAACATAATGTAAAAATTCAGATTACAAAAAGAAAATATAAATCCCAATAACAAAAAGAAAAAAAAGCCGTATACAACATATTATTTTATTTTATAACTACACATAAGAGGGCATATATATAAATTCAGACACCTCACTTTGAAATCAAATTAGTCAAATATGTTGAAATGCGTGTTTTGAAAAAAATATGAGAGAAACACAATTTTACATACATACATACTTGTTGTACGTACTTCCGCAACATAACTGAGCATGTATTTTTTAGATGTAAAATGTGTTTTTTCTGTGTGTATTATTTTTATTTATTTACATAATACAACACTTTATTATTTCCTTATATCTAATAGCAAAATAGTATATTTTTATTACATTATTTCCCTAAGATTTCATGGATTTGATGGTAACTTTGTGGTAGTCCATGATAACAATAATAATGGTGCAAATATTTTGCTAAATACCTACCATTTGATGAGCTTTGTAAAATACCACTTGATGAGATTAGCTAAAAACCAATTCATCAAGTGGTATTTAGGAAAGTATTTGCACCATTATTATTGTACATTATTTTCCCTTTATATACTAACTATATCACTATTGTCATAAATAGCCTCACAAGGTAAAACTCTATTCTGAGACAGAATAATATATAAGACTTCTTAGTTTGCATTTTTTATTGGTAGTTATGTGAACATGAGGTGGTTAATTTTTTTTTCATATAATCTTGGCCCTTTTGTTTGATCAAAATTTAGAAAATCTCGTTAAATGCAGTTAGTTCATTAAATAATTTGACTCCAAAATATAGGAAGTTTCTATGTCCGAATGTTGGCTTAAGTCTGTTCGGTCTGTCTAGTTGGTCTAGATGTTTGTGTAGAGTCGATATTCTCTTGTTTCTCTATTATTTTTAATATCTCGGTCCTCTAATCTAGGCTACAATTTGTGAATGACCTAAACTGTGTTTTACATTATATATCTGTATATAGATTCATACTAACTGCAGCAATATTGCATAATACGTAGAGTTGTGCATTTAAAATATAATTGATTTGCGAATCGATTTTGGCTAAGCGAAACTTTAATTGATTGTGAATTTATCAGAAGTTGGGGCTTATCGTTTAATTGAATCTGCAGCTCTACAATATTGCTACAACACACGTTTTACATTCTACAAAACGGTTCATTGTGTATTTGTCGACGAATTGTCATAGTTTTAAATTCATAGTCTGTTTTGCAAAGATTCATTAACAACTTGTTTCCCTCCACGATCTCGATTTTGTAGCATATTTTAAATTGAAATTTTTCAACCAGTATAATATCATGTTTTATATTGCGTGTATTGACTTGTCTTGATTTTTTATCTCCACTACTTTAAAAAAGTTGAAAGAAATGCTCAGCGGATATCATGAAGGGAGTGCATACTATTATGATCATCGTTGTTTGTTTGTGATGCTAACAACGAGCTATAAAAATACACTTAAGTTTATTATTTATGATTTCATTTGTCAAAACATTAATATTTATCCCTATACACCTGATCCCGATTTCTCCTCCTTGTTCTTTACCGATTCTTCTTTTATATTTTCTTTGTTTTTTTTTTCGCTTTCATTCTTTTGTTGATGTAAATATTATATAATTTTGTCATACTTTGTAAACTGATTGGTTGTAATTAATCGCCTAATGGCATTTAGCCCGCCAGTGTACTTAATATTTGTGTATATTATGTACAAAAAGACGAATTAAAAAAAAAAAAAAACTTTGATAATGCTCTCCCGTTTTGCATTTTTTTATTTATTTATCTTCATGTACAGCAAGAGCACAATATCGGATTTATTGCCATCAGGCAATTGAACACAATTTCAACCATATTTGAATTGTAAATTAGCTATAAACCACTTGTTTTATGAGTCACTTCGCGACATGTTTCGGAAGCGCTGTCCTTCCATCGACCGGCGTGTCTAGACTAGACACGCCGGTTGATGGAAGGACAGCGCTTCCGAAACATGTCGCGAAGTGACTCAAAAAACAAGTGGTTTTTAGCTAATTTATAATTCAAATATGGTTAATATTAACTACCACAAAATATCCGCCGAATCATTAAACAATTTCAACCATTTAAGAGGCTATAGTAAGCTATATAGTATATTTTGAAAATAATTTTCCCAGTACCGTCAAAAGATACGTCTTTGAAATAAAAAAACAGTTTGTATGTACATCTTTACTCTATTGCACGAGTTTTTTGAAATTTGTATTTTTTTTAATACTTTTCTATTAAAATTAGTTTTAATAAAACCCTTTTATTGGCCTATGAAGTAGATTTTTATTTCTATCGAAAGAGAATATAAAAATATGCCGGCTTATTTTTTTTATATTATAACAGCTATTTTAAAAAACCCTTTTCTTCGCGAAAAATGTTGTATATCACATATTAGGTGATATACAAAATTTTTTCGTGTTTCATACATTAGAAGGTAATAATCGTGCATTTTTGTGTACATCCGTAGACCCAAGGTCCGTAGCCTTAACCACTTTGTGTCATTGATTTCATTCTACCAACAACATCCCTTATATTAATTCAAATATAAATTTCATGATCTATGAGTTGGAGTCAACAATGAATTAAAGTAGTGAAGACGGATTATGCTCTCGTCGGTCGTAAATTGTTGTTGGTACTTGAAAATACACAGAACATATTATGTACCTACCGAGGTATAGATAGAGTAAACCCTATCATCAGGTAGTGAAAAGGGGTAGGGGAGGGGGTTTATGTATTCAACAAAAGAGGGAGACAGAGAGAATATGGTGGTTAAATTTATTTTCTGTCAACCTATCTCTGTCATTGGTGATAAGTTCCCCGAGTAGGTATTGTGCCCCATTATTCACAACAATAATTTAAAGTTCCCCAAATAAATTGAAATGTCAACATAGAAGAAGATTATAGTATAAGTCCGCCCGTTAAACAGACCGCCTTATATGTACACCGCATTTTATATAAGCCTCATTTTATTATTTCAGCCTTTTTTATGCTCTTTAATCCTAATTCACCGCAGTACCTACCTTAAAACCAAATTCACCTATTTATCTTATCACGGCCTATCGCTTCGATCTGCTGAACGTACTTCATTAACTATCCTAATTCACAACACTGAATTTTTCAGCTCTTCCTTTGAAGTACGTTCAGCAAGACTGGAATAATTTGAGTCCTGATATAACTTCGTCAAACTCGCTTTCCATTTTCAAGAAAAGAATCTCTCCGAAAATACCTGAACCCTCTCATTTTTCTTTCTTCCCTTTGCTACGTAATATTTATCCCTAAACACCTAATCTCGATTTCCTCTTCTTGTTCCTTTCCAATCCTTTTTTATGCTATGTTGTTTTTTATCATTATTTTTTTTTTATTAATCTTGGTGTTATGTATATTATTTTCTCTGTTTTTTATAGATTTCATTTTTTGTTGATGTACATGTATAATTCTGTCACTCTGTAATCTGGTTGGTTGGAAGAAATTACCTAATGGCAATATGCCCGCCAGTGTATATTATATTTGTTTATATTATGTCCAAAAAGATAAATAAATAAATGCGTAATATATATGTCAATAGATTTGTTCACATCGCCATACCATACCATACCATACCATACCATCACGTCATTTCCCTATTTGGGGTAGGCAGAGGGAACCGAACGCCAGACTCCTCTCTCTTGACATACATTCCTCGCTTCATTCACGTCCATACATCGTCTCATACACGCTCTTCTATTATTCTTACTTCTAACATCACCATCTTTCAAATTCCCATTTATGTGATCGTGCCAACTTTTTCTTGGCCGACCTCTACTTTTCGTTCCTCTTTTATCAGCCTTGTATACTTTTTTTGTCAGACGGTCATCACTCATTCTTTCTATGTGGCCGAACTACCTTAGGGCTACTAAGGTTCACATCGCCATCTATTGAAATCTTATAAGACTTAAAATGAATAACGACCATTTTTTCCTATATACAAATGTTGGGGGGGATATAGGGAAGTCGAAGTTTGTGGTTATATGTATTTTTGAATGGGAAATCTAAAAAAAATATATATTTAAAAAATCGTTGAAAATATAAAAACGTTATCTTTAGATCTCGATACCAACGCCATCTATCGAATCCAAAACTATCCTATTTTGTAATCCGGAACCAACCATACAAAATTAGAAAATTTCATTAAAATCATTTGGGCGGTTTCGGAGATTAGCGCGAACAATTCAACCAGGCCATGGCACCCACCGACTCCGATTTTGATGAATCTTGGTGAGTATAATTATCTTTTACATCAAAGAAGATCTGTAAGTACCTACTTTTCATTTTTCTATAATTTGCATGGTTTTGAATTAACAACCCTTCAAAGTTTAGGCAAAATCGAAAATCTTGTCAATCCGAAATTTAAGTAAAATTAAAACCTTCATGTCTCCCATATTTTTCAATTGATGGAAATGATTTTTTCAACTTTTATCCAATAAAGTATGAGGATTTCATAAATCTACACTAAAATATTCTAAGATTGTCGTTAAATTAAAAAAAAAACTTTTTTTTGAGCACGTAGCATGAGTTTATACGAACTGGGGGGCAAGCCTGGTAAATCGGCGCAATTAAAACCATCCTAATTATCTTATGGAGTTCTAAAATATCTGAAGATTTTATAGAACTCCATCAGATAATTATAATAATAATAAACACTTCCTTGCACCCTGCGCAAGTGGCGAGTTTATTGCCATATAGCAATTTCTTCCAACTAACCAGTGTTTCCAGCCCAGAGAAGCAAGAATTGCTTGAGAAATATTTTAAATAAATTTCTCCTCTGCTGGGAATCGAACCCAGGCAGGACGCCGGCACAGAAGCCAAACGGCTTACCAACTGTGCCACGGCGGTCGGCGGTAATTATGTCTATGATATGGGTAAACATGGATGGTTTTGATTCCGCTGGTTGACAAGTCTTGCTCCTTTGAAAGCTCAAGGGACAAGGACAATCGAATATCCTCGTTACTCAATTTTGTTCCAATGGTAAAAGAAAAAAGAGAGCGGTGAAAGCCCAGCGGTAAGGTCGTCGCCTCACATGCGTGAGGTCAACTGTTCGAATCCGGGCGGGGCAAACACCACTGGATTTTAAAAAAAATCTATGTGCGGATTTATATCACTAGCTACATATGTGTAGCCATGATCCAATTTGTCTGGTTCCCCAAGGGTTACGAAGGTCAGATGGTAGTCGCTTCAATGTAATAACCAGACTCGCCAATTCCAGGTTCATGGTTAAAGCGTAGGTACCCCGATAGAAACGGGACAAAAGCGCTAAGGGGGAAGAAGAAGAAAGGTAAAAGAAAAAAGTGCGTATTTTTATATTTTATGGTAGTCCTCCCAAAAAATATAAAATCTCATTCAATTTATCAAAGTAAAAATATTAAGTTAATAAAACGAATACCAAGTATTTTTTTTATTTAATGTTTATGATATATTTACATACAATGGAGTTCTATCAAGAATTTTCGATCGATAAACTAAACTATGTTAAATTAAACTGTGTAGTCAATTTAATAACCAAGGGAATAAGTCTATATGGATATATTATTTTGTAGTCCCTACCTTTGAGCAACAATACAAAGTTCTTCTTGTCATCTCCTCCCTTGGGATACTCCCAATCCATGTCCAATCCATCAAAGTTCCTGTCCCTGAGGAAGGGTATGGCAGAGAAGATGAAGGTCTGACGAGCATAGCGGCTAGTTGATAGCTCCTTGAACTTTTGGGTGCCAAAAGACCAACCACCTGTAGGGAAAAAGATTATATAGATTATTAAAGAGTTAATAATATACAGATTTGACATTAGCTACGACTTTTGGCCAGGGAATTGGCATACAAAGTGAAGTGGAACAGGGGAATCCCAAACACATTCAATATTTTAATTTAAATCGGATATTAATGACACATTTATATAGCAGTATAAGCTTTTGCTATCGAAATTTGAATCCCTTAGTTAACATTATGTACTTTTATTTTATTTAAATTTTTATTTATTTTTATTTATTTGGCTTTTCAACAGACTACACATACAACAAGTAACAATACAAACATAATACAGGGATAAGTCCAATTACAGAAAAGCGCAAATTATACAAAAACATGGTTATATTTAAACAAGTACCTACCTACTTTAAAGGAAAACGAAAAATTGAATAAACAAAATTAAGTAAAAAAAAATATGATTGGCCACAGAAAGGAGGAAAGGGAAAATGGAAGGGGAGGGGGTATGCGGGACAATAATAAAATCGCTCGCATCCCCTAACATCTCATTGTCGCGTCGCCAGCATCGACTGATCTGTATATCGAAATTGAGAGTTAAATTATAATATATATAAGTGTAGGTATAGGTAAGTTGAGTAGGTACCTACTGTTTAAATTTTCATTCCACACCATTCGGAATATATTACATACATACAACAATACCATCATGCCATTCCCCTTCACACCCCTAACGGGGTTGTCAGAGAGAATCGAGCACCACAATTAACATTTTTTTATCTTGACACACATTCATTGCCTCGTCAACATTCGTACATCATCTTATACATGTTTACATGGTCATGCCATCCTCTTGGTCATCTTGGACGACCCTGAGATCTTTTCTAATTTGCGTTATTTGAGTTCATCGATTTCATCTAAATATCTTCTTGTTCTTTTATGTAGACCTGTAGGTCGTTTTTTGAGAGGCCGGCTCTACTCATTCTTCGAACTGAACTCCCAGCTATCCTTCCATCTTTTAGGCGGTCTGGCGCGAGGGCGGGTTCCGCGAGGCTGATTATGTAGCATGGTATGAGGAAGTCTAGTGCTGTTCATCCGTTGGATGTGACCATACCAGTCACTCCACCGATGCCTAATCCATCTGACGATATCATAAACCTCACATATTTCTCTTATTCTGGTGTTTCTCACTCGGTCTCTCGAGGTTTTTCTTCTTTCATTTTCAGTGTAGGTACTCATTTTTGAAGTCTTCGTCATCAAACAATTTAACAATAATGTATTCCTCACTACTCCAAGGAGATATACGATTATTGACTAAAGTTTCGATTAAAATTCGATTTTTTCAAATTTTCCATATTCGTATATCTAATACTCGCTTACACCCCATTAGATTTTGAAGAATATCTGATCTGTGCTTTTTAATTTGTTTAACTGTCTAACAATAGAGAAGAATTTATGTCAGAGATAATAAAATCATGCACTTCATATCCTGTTAACTCTTAATTCCTTTTGTCATTGAATGATGTAAATATTAATAAAAGTATAACAAATTTTTTGAAAATAAACAATAAACTCCTTTGAAAAAACTGTCCCCAGGTCTTGGAATTTGTATATAGTTTGTGTGTATATAGTTTAGGTGGGTATTCCGTATGTTTTCGAATTATGCCGACCGTTTTTATTATTTCGCCTTTTTTGACTAAGAAATTATTATTTGCACATTTTTACGTTTATTTTTGTTTGATTTCATAGATATGTAATATTACCAAGAGTGGGACGAGCATTGCGGTGGGTGTGTTTTCAATGTTTGTCCCCTACTACAATGTTCGTCCTTCTAGGGATTAGTGGCTATATCACTCGATATCGGGTGGAACGCCAGAAATTAATTAAAAAAAAAAAAAAACTGTCTAACATGTCAAAGTGACCGCAAGCTCAGGAAACTTAAAAAGTTTTCTATTTTAAGATACGTGTATATCTTTAAACTAGTTTCTGGAGACAAAAAGGTTGCGTGACCAAAAGTCACTCGTGCTGAACTCGTCTTATTATGACATGTTTGATTCACGATTATAGTATTTAATAAAATTTATACGTTTGTGTAGGTTTAATTGCCAATAATTTTAATGTTGCCATTCGTTAATAAAATATACAAAAAAGCATTATGTTATAATGACTTAGTGGCGAATCGTTATCCACTAAATTTCATGTCGACATTGTGAACAACAAATAATATTTTTTTGCAAAGGATTTATTGCCAGCTGTAATAATTATTATTACAACGATCAATAGATGTTAACAATGATCACCAGAAATAAATTAAATAAACATATTAATAGCATTTATTGTTTTTTTTATAATTCAGTATCGACAACTTTTGCTCATTTAAAAATCGCTTATACAATTCAGACGTGTTTAGAACAGTTATAACGTCCGGTTATTTTTAAGATATTTGATATCAACAACTATCGTATTTTGACGACATTTTATGTGGTGAGGCAAGACCAATGACATTTAATACATACACGTTATATGAGAATTAAATGCGGTATGAAATGGTAAGTTTTAACGAATTTTTACAATATCACTAAGAGCACACACGACAGAATACATTAAGTGAAAAAGAGATATTACAATAATAGACACACACTGCAGACATATTTTCTCTTTCACTCCAGTGCAATAAAATAATAATTATCTCTCACACCAAATAATGATTGCGAAAGAGACAAACTTATATTAATTTATAGCTGCGTAAAAAAAGGGAATATAGCAGAATATCTCTGCAAACCTATAAAGGAATATGACTTGAATACTCTCTTAATTACTCAAAATAAAAATATCGATAAATCCATATAAATATATAAATATGAAGCATGAAATGATATATCTGGTCGTTCCTTCATAGTTATAGTATAATTTTTACATGTTTTGATCACAAAAGATAGCATCTTACGTGTAACTAAAGTGCGTTAAGAATTAAGTGAGGTATGCGCCGTAATTTTTGTATACCGGATTTAAAGACTCGAAACGTATGTGTTATTTTTATATATCATTGGACAAGACAGTGTCAGATGGTCACCTAATATCCTGAAATGTAGGCCCTTGACGAAGCGTAGGAGACCACTAAAAAAGGTGGAGAGATTACATTGTACAGCGTGGGCATTGTGGATGTTATAGCTCAAGACCTTCATCCAACAGTGTAGCTAAGAAGAAGTAAGAGGTCAACGAATAGTTGACTTCTGCAAAAACCATAGACCTCGCCTTAGAGAAACTTATATGCACCAGGTGATTGGTGATGGACGTTGTAGCATCTACCAAGAGACGAAGAGGCTGGTGAATAATAGAGACTAGTGGAGTAAACGTAATAAATAAATGTAAATAACCTTACATTTGAAATTGTGACTGGATTCAAGTTTCAAGAGTAAGGCTTGATGTTAAAATTTCAAGATGTTTGGTGATAACTAGGTATTTATTAAGACACCAACAGAACATTGAAATATACACACACAAGGCAACTCACGATACAAACACATTAGGTCTCCAATGCTCCAATTAAAGGTGTCTGTCACATAGTTAGTACTAAATATTAATTTATGTAAAAACAATCGTCGCTTAAAACGAGCTAAATATTTGTAGTAAGAGTTATTGGTTACAAAAATAATATATACTTAAAAATAAAAGAATATTTACCGAGTGCAAGAAAATAATGTTGCCATCACTGCACAGAACGAGCGCACTCAGATATATATTTTATTTTAATTAAAAATGAATATGTCCTTGTTAGACAAGTACGTTCTTCCTACGTTCCCTAAAATAAGCATATAAATGCTTGTGCTATAGGTGAACGAAATCGGTCGAGGCAGAATTCGAACTCGCGACCACTGGATTACTAGTCCAGAGCGCTAACCGCTTTGCCAATGTAGGTACATGGCTATATAACACTGGTCATCATAAAACGTCGCAGACAATGTTCCGAATTCGTCAAAAACAAAATGTTCCCATTTATATATTTATCATTTATGCATATTATGTGATTCATGTACTTATTAAATGTATTTTTTTTATATATATCTATATACTTAAACGTGCAACGTTTAATTCTTCTTCCTCTTTTTTTAGATCTATGATCTGTTTTTACAGGTCCTGGGACGAGGATGTCCAGCTCTTCCTCCATCACTTTGATGGTCTTCCCGGTGGTCGGCGTCTCTCTGGTATCTCGCGTATTACAATCTTTGGCAGCCTTTCTGGATTCATCCTTTTAACATGATCTCTCCAGTGTCGTCATCTTTGCCTGCTCCACCTTACAATATCCTCCACATTGCAGGTTATGCGGATCTTCTCGTTGTGGATTCTGTCTCTGAGGGTTCTGTCCAAGATTGGATTGGTGTTTTCATCTCTGTTGTTCTGAGTAGGTGTTTTGTTCTAACCGTGTCTGCCCTTGCTTCAACACCATAAGTCATTATGGGTCTGATGCAGGTTTTATATATTCGGAACTTACTCTCAACTAGCATATGTTTATTGGCCCAAACAATGTCCCTCATGCATCCGGAGATAACTGCAGCTTTATTAGTCTGTTCTTTGACTTCTTTATAAAGATCATAACAACTAGATATCTCCACACCTAGGTATTTAAAAGTTGTAACCTGTTCTATTGGTTTATCGTCTACAACCAATTTGCATATCAGAGGGTGTCTTGATATTGTGAGACATTTAGTTTTATCGACCGATATTGTCATATTATATTTCTTAGCTGCAAAATGGAACTTGTATAACATTCTTTGTAGATCGTTTTCACTTTCTGCTAGTATCGTTGTATCGTCAGCATAGCATATCACCTTGATGACTTTATTACCCATTTTATACCCGAGATCTAGAGACGTAACTTGTTCTATTATTTTGTCCATTATCAAATTAAATAGAAATGGGCTGAGACTATCTCCTTGTCTGATTCCCTTCATCGTACGAATTAACGTAAAAAATAAAAATAGTTAGATATGATTATTAATATCTCAAACAGACCAATTAATATGTCTCTAGAATAACATCGAAAAATGCTTGTAACTTAGAAAGTGTGAGATAAAGACGAAGCCATTCTATTGTTCTGTTGTGTAAAATACATAAATAATTAAATATTGGTTATCGACTCCAACTAATCATCCATGTATCGTTGTGCGATTTCACGTAACTCTACCATACATTATCTAGTTGTAATATGGCTACGTTTTACTATGTGAAAATAAATGTATTATTACATACATACATGTATGATGAATTGTGTGTATACGTAACACAATAAAACAAAAAATCCAGTCTTAGAAAACATAAAGTAAATTATTATGTTACGTGTGTAAAATATAGAGTAATATTTTTTTTCGTGTTTGATAATGGGTTGTTGGATAATTTCATGTTTAATAATTGGAATATGGTTGATTGGAAGATATTGCCATTTGTCACTACGCCCGCCCGCAATTTCTTACACCCCGCGCAAGTGGCGAGTTTATTCCCATATAGCAATTTCTACCAACTAACCAGTGTTTCCAGACCAGAGAAGCAATATTTGCGTGAGAAATGAATTTAAATAAATTTCTCCTCTGCGGGGAATCGAACCCAGGACGCCCACACAGAAACCGAACTGGTTACCAACTGTGCTACGGCGGTCGGCATTTTTTCATATTAGGTATCGTACACAACATCATAAAAAAAATTAATAAAAAAATCAGTACATTAATTATTTATATTACTTCTCGGGCAACGAACAGATAAGTACTATGTCAAATATAAAATTAACACGCAACTAATAACAAGTTGCCACATTCTGGAGACTAATGATATAAATCCAGACTGAATACACAATTAAAAACTGTGTCTCCACCGGGACCTTTAGATCAGCAGTCAGATACCTAACCAACTTAGCCACGAAGGGCGACTATGTATACATATAATATATAAATTAAATTCTTACCAATAGCCAACAGCACCTTCAGTTTAGGGTTAGCCTTCTTCAGGCCGTTAATTCTGTCATAAAGTCCAGTCTTTCCGTCCTTTGTCTCGTCATTGGACTCGAAGGAACTCAGTCTTCCCTTCTTTAGCCATCCGAAGGCGAAGATGATGTGGGTGCACAGATCTGGCTGGATGTCCTCTGGAAGGAACTTGCCAACCTTTGTTCTGTACTGTGACCAGTTTGTGTAGTAGCAGACAATCTATGGAACAGAAATTTTATTATGAGACCACAAAAGAGACGAATGACATCGATGGCAAATAATATTTATTTTAAAACCTTTTGATTTTTCAGAAATTTATTCAGTCATTGCTTAATTGGATAACGATATCAGGTAGGCATTATGCAGAGGTGGTTATCTGCCCGTGAAATATTTATATTCCAACTTTTTTCTGTTACTCGTTCTGTAAAATGTATTTTTTTGTGTTTTTGTGTCATTCCATCTATTTTTTATGTATATTCTGTTTACTATTCATTTCTTATCTGAAAAAATTTGAAAATTACAGCTGAATAAAAATACCCAACTATGTAACAATAACATTTCCAGGGGGGCAAGTCAGATCCAACCGGCGAAATCAAAACCCTCGTGATTACCCTTATAATAGATATAATTATCATATGGAGTTATATGACATCTAAAGATATTATAGAACTCCATATAATAATTATGTTCATGATATGGGTTTAGGAGGGCAAATCTGCTCCAACCGGCGAGATTAAAAATAGGATTGAAAGAATCCAAAAGTTATTTGTAAACAGCTAAACTATCGTTTTAGTTTTTCAAATGTAAACGACTACTACACCAGCCTACAAACTTATAATTTTATGAGTCTCGAAAACAGAAGAATTATAACCGATGCTCTATTCCTTTATAAAATAATAAATAATAAATGTATAACTGCCCTGAACTAACAAGACTAATTAACTATAGAGTCCCTGCAAAACCCACAAGACAGACCGAACTATTTAAAATTTCTACTTGCAAAACAAACTCCTTCAAAAACTCATTTATAAACCGTAGTTGCCATGCTAATAACCTCCACTTTAGCTCAATCGACCCTTTCATATTAAATATAACAAATTATAACAACAAATTATAGCTATTTTTCATAATTCCTCTCCGGCTCCTTAATTTCAATACAATATACAAACTTTCTTTTCACACACACACACACACACACACATACCCTTATACACATAAATACAAGTTAACACGACATCCATTTACTGAGGTGGTACGAAGTTCACCGAGCCAGCTAGTAAATTATATAAAATAAATATGATTTAAGTAAATATTAATGCCAATTACAGGTTGTCACTGTATTTATTGTAGTATATTAAGATAAGTTACATATTATGGTGAGATCTTGTGTGTATGATTTGTGAAATTGTATATATAAATGTGTGCAGTTGTGCAGTATATTAAGTGTTGAGTAAGATTATGAGCATGAAATTTTAAGACTGATTTATTTCTAAATGTGATCATAAAAAAAATATTACAATATCTCTAATATACTTAAGTAAAGTTTTTTTATTCAATCGATTTAAATAACAATCAATAATAACGCCATTTCATCGTAACTATTACTAGCATATCATTAAAACTTAAAAAAAAACATTAAGTTCATTTTATCGGAGAAAACAACAAACTGCTGAACGTGGTTTGATTACCTACATTATTTATAATAACTACAACGTGCATTTTTTTCTTTTCTGCGGTATAATAATTTCACCTTTCCATTTGATTCCAAGTATAATTTTTGGAAGCAGGTCAAAACACATTTTGACTAATTTCAACGCCAGTTTGCAGGAGGAGTAATTTGATTTTTTTCGTGAATCTTTTTTGTTGTTTTTGCAATAGTCGAGTCGTTAGGACAGAGGACAATAGGTCGAAAGTCAAGAAATCGTATAGATTTATAGCTTGTATTTATTTGTTATTTACTGTCGTTATGATAGTTTCACGTGCCTTTCAAATGCATAAAATAAAATATGTATATAGAAAACATCTGTTGGATGTGAAAGTTCTTTCTCTACAAAATAATTTATTTATTATGCAATAACTAATGATATAAGTGCATACAAAAAAACACTTACATATGTATGTGTACGTTTTTTAGCAGGTACATTGTTCAATTGTATCTCAGGAAGAGAAATTCAAACAAGATACATACATTATCATTATCTTGGCAAAATATTTTATTTTGGCAAATATTTTATTTTGATTATTACATAAAGGGGTAGGTTTTATTAATCCTTAACTAATATACTTATAGGAATTGCATAATAATGTGCTTTTGTTTAGTATCGTATCGTTTACTGTGAGCCACCGTCCAAGAACAGTATTTCTTATATTTTCTGTTATGATTGTTTTCGGGTATCCCATAAGAGCCGGACTATCGGAAACAGATATTTTCCGGTTTAGAAAAAAAGTTGATAATATTTACACGAAATAAAAAATCACTCCTCTAACGAAATTTTAACTCAGGACATCAGCAAAGAAGTTGCCTGACTTACCACTATTCCACTTACCATTAGCTGATATTTTAAATGAAAACTTTTGTTTATGATATTTTAAATGAAGATTGGAGTTTGGATCGGTTGTATGGAACCCAAACTATGAATTACATATTAACGCAATAGAAAATCTTCAAAAAAATATATCAAGCAATTAAATTTTATTAATAGATTAATTCGTAATAGATCTCAAACTATCTTACATACATACAATCACGCCATGTCCCTCACGGGGTAGGCAGAGAGAACCGAAAGCCACTTATTAATATTCTGACACACATTCATCGCCTCTTCGATATTCATACATCGTCTTATAAATGTTCGTCTGTTGTTCATGCTTCTGACATTTCCATCTTTCAAAATACCGTTCACACGGACGTGCCATCCCATCCTTGGGCGGCCCCTACCTCTCATTCCATTCCTGTCCGCAGTGTATATTTTCTTCGTCAGGCGTTCCTCATTCATTCTCCCCTTATTATCTTCAAGCTCTAAAACATTACAACACTAAACTACTGGAGACACGCAGATCAATCCATGATATTTGTTTTCTATACAAAATTATTAACGGTCAGATCGACAAACCACCGCTTCTAAGCTCACTCCGTTTTCACTGTCCACTTAGAAGAAATAGAAACCAGTCTCTCTTCTACATTGAATCTTCTGGAATTAACTATATGCTAAATTCATATATTAATAGAGCTTTTACTGGATACAACAGAAATTGTTTGAGTGACCCGGAGTTGGATATGTTTGCTTCGAGTTTATATATATGTATATTTTTAAAAAATGTGAATTTGTCGGATATTTAAATTGTGCTCTGTTTTGTTGTGCGCATCTTTACCGTTTTAATTGTGCCCCTTTAATTTAATTTAATTTAATTCAATATAATTTAACAAAGTATTATTCGTACATTGATATACGTGGGGTATAAATTATAATATCAGTTTCCATTGGTCGATGCTTTCCCCGACTCCCCTCCCTACCTCTCTCCTTTCCTATCCTTTTTTTTATTTGTGAACATCTTGTAATATATTTTAAAATACTATAATTGACAATATAAAGGTTTTCATTGTATATTTGTATGAATTTTTCTTGTTTGCTGTTATATTCTATAAAATAAAAATAAATATTTGACTGAAATATTAACCTTATAGCCATCTTTGTCCTTGACAGCTTTCGATGTTCCAAGGACAGCGTTGTCCAACGCTGCCGAAGACTTTCTCGACGCCGGCGGTCTCCTGAAGCGACTGGGAGCTGCCTTCGGAGAACTTCCAGCGGCCACTTGATCGCCACGCCTGGAGGCAGCCAAGACCTTGGCTACTGATGACGTGGAACTACTGCTGCTGCTGGTGGCGGATACTGATGTGGCAACTTTCAAAGGACGTCGTATCCTTCTTCTAACAGCTGTGAAAAAAAATTTTTTTTTTAGAATCTATAAGTAAAGACATTTTATGTAGGTACCTCATCATATTTTATGTCATCATAAGTTATATTTTGTATGGTTTTCGCCGCATATATTTTCTCAAAAGAATTAGCAAATCAATGCGTACATCGCAAATTATCTAAAATATCGCATTGATCAAGCATCAATTGAAAATAAGTCATTCATCGAAATTATGATTAAATAAATTTATTTTTTATTAATTTATTTATTTATATATTAAAACACTTTTTTTCCTCATATCTAGTAACAAAATATTACGTAATATTATATGTCAGTAATATTATTTTCCCTTTATATAGCAGATATTATACTATTGTCATAAACTTCCTCACTAGGTAAAAACCTGTACTGAGACTGTATATAAATTGTCTTCTAAGTTTGCATTTTTGATTGGTAGTTATGTGGTGAATTTGTATATTTAAGTAATTTCAACCCTTTTGTTTCATCAAAATTTGATGTCTCGGTTAAATGTTTTCAAGTAGGTACTTAATTGTTTTGTTGTGTTGTAGGAAATAATTTGACTCAAAATATATCTAGAAAGTTTCTTTGTCCGAAGGTTGACTTAAGTCTAGGAATTAAGATTTTAGCTTGTTCGGTCTGTCTAGATGGTCTAGATGTTTGCATATATTCGAGTTTCTCTATGTTTTTATATATGTATGCACAAGCGTACCTACTTTGTATATAATTATTGTGATTCGTCAAATATATTTAAGTCATTAAATGATTCTACAAATATTAACAATAACCGATTTTATTTATTTATATTTTGTACCTATATATGTATTATTTCTTGGGCAACTAACAAGTACTATATATGTCAAATTTAATATTAAATAAAAATAAATATGCACAAGTTGTCACATTCTGAAGACTTTTGATATTTACTGTCTGACTGAAACCAGTTGTGACAACTGCGTCTCCTCCGGGGATCGAATCTGGGACTTTTCACTCAGGAGTCAGATATAATAACAAACTTAACCACGAAGGCCGACAAAGATTCCAACAATAAAAAAAAGTCCATAAATCCAATTAATTAAAATCAAATTAAGCCATTCAGTGTCGTAGAAAAATTGAGTAATCTTTTCATATCATATTTTGTTTTCTTAAAAGGTCAACATATACTTTGTGATTATTATTTACGCCCTGATAATTTTTGTTTTTTTAACAATTGTGTATACAAATACTGTGCGAAAAAATCTCACGTCAATAAAAGACATAGCTACATTTCTTTGTAATCTGATTTAAATGTATGTTGGTGTCTTATAAATAAACATTACAGTTTTTATTATCATTCGTATATTGTATATATATGTAAGTTTAATATATTTGTGTGACAGTTTTTTTTTAGTATTAAAGATTTTTATTTTATTTTATGTTATTTTTATATTGCTTCTCGGGCAACTAACAGGTAATATGTCAAATATAAATTTATTACGTATTCAATAACAGGTTGCCATATTCAGGAGACTTGCGATATTAATTGTCTCACATATCCATATTGAAAATTTTTTAATTCAATTAATCATTTTACCTAGGGATTCATTTTATTATAGAGTTTACAGATTTGTTCTTAAAGAGTTAAAATTTTTATCAGTCAATAACTGTATTATTATTAATATACAAAGTGAATTGAATATTGTTAAAAAATCTACTTGGAAAACTCTATTCAGATTATTACAATTTAACATAATATATTAATTAATTAGCTATATTTATCTTTTTTCGAAAAATGTCTTGTGTATCGAAAAATGTCTTGTATATCGAAAAATGTCTTGTATATCGAAAAATGTCTTGTATATCGAAAAATGTCTTGTACATCGAAAAATGTCTTGTATATCGAAAAATGTCTTGTATATCGAAAAATGTCTTGTATATCGAAAAATGTCTTGTATATCGAAAAATGTCTTGTATATCGAAAAATGTCTTGTATATCGAAAAATGTCTTGTATATCGAAAAATGTCTTGTATATCGAAAAATGTCTTGTATATCGAAAAATGTCTTGTATATCGAAAAATGTCTTGTATATCGAAAAATGTCTTGTATATCGAAAAATGTCTTGTATATCGAAAAATGTCTTGTATATCGAAAAATGTCTTGTATATCGAAAAATGTCTTGTATATCGAAAAATGTCTTGTATATCGAAAAATGTCTTGTATATCGAAAAATGTCTTGTATATCGAAAAATGTCTTGTATATCGAAAAAAAAAAGAATTACGTTAATAATATAAAAATAAATCATAAAATGATAAATAATTTTTGACAAAACTTTTAACACTTTTTTAAAACATTTTTTTTGTTTAAATTAAGTTTAATTATTAAATCAGCTCGGGCATGCCAACATAAACATCATAACCCATTTATTACATAAGTATTTAATAAATCGAATATTCTATGAGTATATATCGGTACAAGTTTGTAAATAAGTTAAAAATGAACTAATGATTCTAGCACGGTTCAGGGAAGACATCTATGTGACAGCATAATCACTTCAAATATAATAATCGTGACTTCAATTGTTTCCTACTTAAATCTCCAAAGATGACGTTTTAAATATTCATTGTCATTCCATAGATGGTGGTGTAAATTTTAAATAAATTTGTTTCAAGTGGTGTAAATTTACCATTCAACATAATATATAGAAGTCAATGAAAAGGTATAATTGTGAACGTAGTGCAAGTGCTTAAAGTGATCAAATAAACAAGCCGATAACACGTCGAAAGCCTTGTAAAGATGCCTGATTTTTATATAAATATAATGTATTCTAATTTCTTCTCTATTTAGATTATACGTTTGTCAAAAAAACACTATAACATTTAAATTTATATTATTTAAATTTGCTAACAATATCCAGGCGATACCGGATTTACAAGCTACTATTTTTTAAAACAGCTAACGATTATTTAGTACGATTGTATTTATTGAAAACAATGACCCTTACAATACAATAGTAAAGCTATTGAAAATAATTATTGTTTATGAGACATTTTTGTAAGAGTATTGTATTAATACAAGTAAACAATAAATTATTGCAATATCTTGTTTATCGTTTGTTATTCATGAAATTATATGGCAAATTTGCATCGAATTGCAAAATACATTTTTTTATCTACATTACAATGATTGAAAATAAACTAAAATAAACACTTAATATAAATAATAATGAACTAAATATCATACATTTGGGCGAGCCACTAGAATTTTGTTTGTTTATTAATTTACTAATAGCTTTAGTCATTTTTTATTTCAAAAAAATGGTGCCGGGGTTAAAGAATGAATTCCAATATCGATCGTACATAAAAGTACGTCTATCTATTTACGACAAATCAAATTTAATTGAAATACAAAAAAAGCAGAAATTAAAATAAAATGGAATGCATTATGAAAAAAGACAATCAAGAAATACATAAAAACGTACATAAAATGTACATCTGTTTATTACAAATCAAATCTAATTGAAATAAACAAAAAATGGAATAAAAAATCAAAATAGACCATCAAGAAATAGAACATCGTGGCGCAGTTGGTAAGCCGTTTGATTTCTGTGCGAGCGTCCTGGTTTCGATCCCCAGCAGATGAGAAATTTATTTAAATTCATTTCTCACGCTAATGTTGCTGCTCTGGGCTGGAAACACGGGTTATTTGGAAGAAATTGCCATAATGGCAATAAACTCGCTACTTGCGCAGGGTGCAAGGAAGAGTTTTTTTTAAGAAATACATAAAGCTCATGTATTCACTCGTAATTATACCTTTTTGAATTTAATCTGGTGGCTCAATTGTTTGTAACATAATTTACTTTTACAATTTTTAAATGATTTTTTGTTTCATTTCGTGAACATTTTTTTGCTAAGTAACCAATCCATGTTACTTGTGATTAAAAGTCTTACACGATTTCTGGGAGTATATCATTGTCCCAATTTGTAATGCGGGCAAATAAATTATTCATGACATTTTATCACTATTAAGTATTTGTGGATATTTAACGTAGTGGAATTCCATTTTAAATTATATTTTAAATAAAACAATATGTTTCAAATTATACGTATATTTTTTAATTGGTCAATAACTATTTTGCCTTGTTAGGGCATCTTCAAGACTTGAAGATGCCCTAACAAGGCGAAATAGCTATCGACGAATTAAAAAATATACGTATAATTTAAAACATTTTGTTTAATTTTAAATATAATTTTATCACTACTTCATTTTGGTTCTTCTGCTTAAGATCCAAATTCTTGTTTTTTAAACTTAATCTGTTAAATAGCTACAATTGATTGTTCTCATTTTGCTGTAGATCCCTACATGTCAACCAAATCAATATCGTGAAATCTCAATGTATTTCACATTCTTCATTCTTGGTAGGTACAGGGGCGACTCTATATGAAGTGCGTTGGATCAATTGCACTACCAATTTTTAAATGGTTTATTCTAAAAATTAATATTAAAATATGTTTTTAATATATCATTACGCTTTAATTTATTACTGTTATTTTTCTAATCCAATTGATTATTATATAATATACCCTCGCAATCGACATCATATAATGAAATCTACCGCAATACAAATATTATCATTATGTAATGTATGGCGTGCAAAACACATATCGCACCAAAATTGATTTATTTTTAATACAGCGTATGTATGAAGAGAAAGAGATAGTCCCCTGGCAGATGAAATAGTGATACTTGTACTGAACTCATAAGGCAGGCTCGTGCGTTGCACTGAGTTTATCATATCTTAGATGTAATTAGTATGTATACCTCTATCTCGCTCTCTAATTCATTAGCCATTCGTACTGAAAGAGATGAGTATCACGTATACATGACATACAGCCGATTCCGCGCCTAAAATACAAGTGTCACATATTGACACACAACTATAGACTTATAATTACTTAGTTTATATTAATACTTGATTGAGATGAAAATTGTATGAATAATACTCCCATACATTTGTCTTCACGACATCTGTTGATAGACCTAATTACTTAGTTTATATTAATACTTGATTGAGATGAAAATTGTATGAATAATACTCCCATACATTTGTCTTCACGACATCTGTTGATAAATCAGTAAAACAATATTGTAAAATAACAATATTGCTTTTATAAAAGAGCACTAATTCAAATGTATACATAATTATCCTTGTTTGAACTTGATTTTTACCAATCGTCAATATCGGGCGCGGTTTTTATTTTGAATTAAAAAATGATTTGAAAACAAATACTGTTACTTTAATACATTTGTTTAAATATCCTATATTGTATTAATGATTTAAATGCCTATTAATTTATTATTAATTCAAGAAAAAATTGCACTACCAAAAATGATCAAAAATACCATCGACCAGTCGCCACTGGTAGGTACTATAAGCCGTGTTTGAAGACTACCTTGTGTCAAGTTCTTTTCTAATTTCAGTTGTATAGAGAGAGACCTTTTTGCGTTGATTGCCCCTGCGACTTAAAACACATTTACGTTTATTTTATATCTTGGCAACCACTGGAAACAGCACATTTCCAAAAAAAAAGGGAACTCAAATTTTCCCGTTAAAACTAATTGAGTTGGCTTCGGAAGCGATGTCCGCTGTACTTCGAAACTGAGGATGGCCGCTCTGGGCGGATGAAAGTATAAATTCATTAGCGCTCCTGTCATACTGAATTAATATTGCATTATACTGCATATTAATTGGCAGTAGATATGCGGCAGACAATAAGAGATGCATTGCTGGTATATTGTATTCGAAATCCTATTTTGTAAGCGGGATTTTTACCTACATGTACCTATTAATATTTCACTGATCTGTTTTTGCTACACTGATACCACATTTTTAATTTTTTTTTGACATTGACATCGTTTACTTTGTAGAATTTCATTTATATTTAACAGGCACACTGCAATATAATTGTTTTTAAAACAGCAAGACCGTTTCGCCCAGGGAAGACCAGGTGAAATGGCAAAACGGTTTTTATAACAAAAAATTCAATTTGGTTCAATCAACTTGAAACAAATTTAAGACTGGTACATGTTGCCCTTCGTGGCTCAGTTGGTTGGGTATCTGACTGCTGATCCAAAGGTCCCGGGTTCGATTCCCGGTGGACACACAGTTTTGTATTGTGCAAATCTTAATGTAATGTATTAAATTTGTTTCTATCATTTTGTTTATGTATTTGATGTCATGAAATAAATTTGTGTCTATAACTTCTTGTACATATATATAATGTTTTTTTTTTTTTATTATTATTTATTAACAAAAACAATACAATGTTCACATATAAATCATAATTTAAAAAGGTATACAATTTCCATCATATAATTCATAATAACCCTCTTTAATTGAGATAAAATCTCGTGTTAAAAGAGGGGAGTATCTCTTTAATATTATTACATTTACCAAAACATTGTACATCTACTAAAAAATATGAAGCTACACAAAACAAGAATGAAATAACAAAAAATAAATAAATAAATCAGTACAATTTTTTAATTTTATTTTTAAATATACTATAATTTTTTTCGAGTCTAAGACTCAAAGGGAGTTCATTAAACCACTTAGTACCTTTATACTTATAGAAATGTTGTGAGGCAGTTGTACGTAAAAGAGGAATGGTAATACATCCTTGTGAATTTATTCTGCTGCTTAAAGAAAATGACAATTGGTTTGAATTTGTAAGAATTTAATTTGTGACTATAACTTCGTGTATATATCATGTAATGTCATGAAATCAATTTGTGACCATAACTTCGTGTATGTATGTAATGTCATAAAATAAATTTGTTTATATAACTTCGTGTATATAATGTTATGTCATGAATTCAATTTGTGACTATAACTTCGTGTATATAATTATGTAATGTCATGAATTAAATTTGTGTCTGTAACTTAGTGTATGTATGTAATATCATGAATTAAATACAATTTATGAAAATCATTTATTTTATTTTTGCATGGTTTTTGTGTTTATTTATAACTTAAAAATCAAAAATATACATTATACTTACTGTCTGATGATTCTGTGGTGTGTGAAAATAGAGTGATTAGAAGAAGAACGAAGAACGTCCACCGAAGCAGCCGGGGTGGCCACTGAAAAAAAAAAAGAAAAATATTGTTAATTTTAGAACCACTGAATATCACATCCAAATCAGCACACAATATCAATATCCAAAGCTAGACTTCAGTAATAATTTGATAATTATTTATTTATTTTGTTCTTCTTCTTGTACACACAATTTGTACACTGGCGGGTTCATTGCCAAAAGCCTATTTCTTCCAACCAACCATATAAATTAAAAAGTATGACATTATGTATTGTGCAAATCACTGATGGCAAAAAACAACAAAAAAAAAACTTCAGATCAAAAAAAGGGAAAAAATAAGGTAAGGACAGTAAAAAGGGAAAGGACAAGCAGAGAAAATCGGGATCAAGTGTTAATTCCATCTTGAGTTCTATCGCAATATATGTAAGACGCAATATCCAAACTTTCCCATCATGGTCTTGCTGAATGTATATCGAACGAGGAGCTGAGTATTGATGTGTTATGGATAGGGATGGATTGTGTTGTACGTTCAACAGATAGGAGTTAAGTTCGTGATTAGATGGAAAACTGAATTTGTTTTTAAGGTAACGTAAAATAGTATTACTTCGGACAGTAGGTATGCTAACTTGAGACAAAACACCTTATTCTTGTTTTTGTGGTCTGGAACGGTTATGATGTTGGTAAACTGAATATCTTTATCCTGGATGTTAATCAATGAGTGGGTGGCTCCTTTTAAATTTCTCGGTGAAGAATACTTTGCGGGTAAGTTATCGGAATATTTAAATGAAATTGAATATTTTTTACTTCAACTTCGTTGTCAGTTAGTACTTCAAAATTTTTGTGTATATTCTCATATGTTTGATGACCTCACTTATATTTTTGACGAGTTGAAACAATAGAAAAAATAAATGTTGTCATTTAAGAAATAAATATATTTTTTTAATCAAATTTCATTCCTATGTGCGAAATTTGAGACAGGTTTAAGTTAAACGTTTGTCTCATATTTTACTCATTTTATGAACAAGTTTTGTTTTACGATTTTAGATTTGATTAACGACGACTGGTAAACATTATAAACGTCACTTAGGTAAATAAAAATATACAGACTTTGATTCCTCAATCATTGAAAAAAAGCACAATTTGCAGTTAGTCAGTCCTGGAGAATTAAATGCAAATTTATATAGAATGACAAGGATAAAAAAAAAGTTGCGCATGTTTGCATTAATAAGAGTATTACTAATAAAAAAAAATAATAATTCAGATAAATCAATGGGTAATCAGTGATATTTTTGAGAACTGAACAAACTTACGATTGTTCGAAAGGTATTTTCAAGTCTCCAAATTGCCAATTCATATTTCAATGAGGTCCGACGAATTTGATCAGGAAACTTTAATAGATTTCAATAGTAATATGCTAGCTCAGCTTCAAGTTTATTTCTTGAGTAGTTGATTATTAATTTAACACAACTGTTGGAATATTATGTGTTCAAGTATTGTTGAAGTAGGTATGTTTGTCTTAAATGAACAATTGACATCTTGAAAACTAAGTTTATCATAATTGAATTATGAATTGTTCACGTCAAATCGTTGAAAGTTAAAAACCTGGATTAATTATTTATCAATAGATATAAATTTTTTATACATTTTTCGAAGGAGAAATCAGTATTTATTTTATTATTACAACAGAGAGTTCTTTACCGTAAGGTAAACATTCAAGCAACAAACGTATCGACTGATCATAGCAATGAGGAGATATAAGGGAATTGAAGTACTGATAAGAAAATTCGTTCCATAACTATTTGATATGTGACCGATTTCGTTCACACACATTATGCTTAATTAAGAGAATACATGATGACGTTTACAAGGACATATTCATTCTTAAAAAAAAGAATAATATAAATATTAGAGCGTTGACTAAAATACAAATTATCATTTCAATTATTCTAAATCAGGTGCCTACTTTCATGGCATACTGTTTTCGGTCGGTTCACCAAACATTCAACTCGCTGAAAACTTAAGGGTTCAGCCCCCCTAAAAAACGTGTCATTAAGCTCAAGAAAAGAAACAAGAAAGGATAACTCAATGTATGGAAATGACAGTTGTCACGTGACTGGCAATTGTCACTTCCATACATTGAGTTATCTTTTCTTGAGCAAAATGACACGTTGTCTAGGGGACTGTTATTACTGTTAACTTGGAAATGGAATAGATTTTCATATAATATACTAGATGGAGTACTCCGTGTAATAAGTGAGTAATGGTATATCGCGCGTTTGACGTCTTGGTTGGCAACATATGTATTGCAGTTTTCCATAAATTTTAACACTTTCTAGACAACTGTTCTCTAAACCTTAATGAATAAAGCGTTTTTATCGACAAACAAATCCGAAAACAATTCACATTATTCGTTATTCTCTATAGAAAAACGATGTGCTCTGGAACCAAAACGACAAAAATCCGCCGGAAAAATGACTCACTTTGATTCATACAAAATTTGCTAACTACGACATCTAGTATATTACAATAAAAATCTATGGTTTACCAAACATTCAACTCGCTGAAAACTTAAGCGTTCTATTATTTGAAAAAATAAATACTTGGATATGGAATAGATTTTCATATAAAATACTAGATGGAGTACTCCGTGTAATAAGTGAGTCATGGTATATCGCGCGTTTGACGTCTTGGTTGGGAACATATTGCAGTTTTCCATACATTTCAATACTTTCTAGACAACTGTTCTCTAAACATCTCTGAATAAAGTGTTTTTATCGACAAATAAATCCGAAAGCAATAATTTACATTAGTCGTTATTCTCTATAAAAAAAACGATGTGGTCTGCCCACCTTGTTGTCAAAAGTCCCGCGGAAAAAAGCCTCACTTCGATTCATACAAAATTTGCTAACTGCGACATTTAGTATATTATAATATGTAAATCTATGGGAAATGGGCATGATCATTAAAAAATAATACAGGATATTAAAATAGATACATATTTAATTGATTGACATGAACCATATTGACACGAGCGTTTGAAAGTCAAATTCAGTGCTTTCAAAACATTTGCCAAAAATACGATTCACTCTTATCTTCACTTTGAGTGAACGGTGAGCCCACTGTTTCACATTGAGTGCAGTTTCAATAAGGTTTGAGAGTTCTCTGGACTCTTCCTATGTGTTCTTTCAGAGTATTACAAAGAGCCGTTATAAGCAAAGCGGGTGGTGGTGATAGAATATCATCCCGACGTGTTATCGAGGTTTAATTAACGTTGAACAATAATTAATTTAACTGCAGTTAATCAAAGTTAACTAAAACAAAGACGAAAGTACTCCCATGTCATCCATCCTCAACTGAACTGAGTTTAACTTATATAGGTTTGTCTAGCATTAGTCAGACGGTACAATATGTTGTATCGAGATGGGTTCATCGCATATTTCCTCGCTGAGATGGTATTAATGGGGAAACTTTGTACCTTCCCCTTCTACGTAGGCACCTCGTACTTCTCAGGCAATAATGAAGAGTCTGCGATTGCAGATTTGCCTTGCAAATTCCACCGCGCTTTACGTGATAATTGTATTACGTACATAGTACTATAGCCACAATGCATAGTTTCTACGTCAAATGCACTTGTATGATAATCGTAATTGAAACGCATTCTTATTGTATAATTAACGAGTTTATTCCTCAAGAGACTTATAGTAAGCTATATAGTATATTTTGAAAATGATTTCCCCAGTACTCTCAAAAGATACGTCTTAGAAATAAGGAACAGTTTGTATATACATTTTTATTCTATTGCATGAGTTTTTTTTTAATTTGAATATAATTAATACTCCTCTTGTTAAATAAGTTTTAGTAAAACCCCTTTTAATTTAATTTTTTTGTAAGTAACTAAATAATTACAAGACCTATGAAGTAGATTTGTACTACAAATCGAAAAAGAATATGAAAATCTACCGGCTGAGTATTTTATTTTTATATTGTAATTCTTGGAACATATTCAAGGAACCAAATATCGTCCAAACGATAAAAATAGGGAGGCTCCGCTGATTAGGACACGTGCATCGTATGGAAGATGACCAGACACCATAAAGAATCCTCACATCACGTCCGGAGGGAAGAAGAAATTACGATGGATGGGCGAAGTCGAGGACCTTCAGATAGCCGGTGTGCGGAATTGGAGAAAAAAGGCCATGGATAGGGTGCAATGGAGACGATTCCTTGAGGAGGCTAACGCCCATCATGGGCTGTGGAGCCACCGATGATGATGATGAATATTTTAATTACTAAGTGAAGGGGCCGTTGACAGTAATCATATGCGGAGCGGGTGGTGGTGGAAGTAGGGAAAAAAGTAGCGATTTTAATTAGTAGGTATTCTTGATATTTAAAAAAAAAACTCTAAATCTTACCATTTCTTCGCGAAAAAATGTTGTATGTCACATATTAGGTAGTAAACAATATTTTTTCGTGTTTCATACATTAGAAGGTTATTTAGTGTGCATTATTGTGTACATCCGTTTATCCAGGGTATACAAGGGCCTTAATCTTCGCCGTCTTCCTATACATCCACTTCTGGAAAAAGGCCTCTCTCTACTGGAATATATTATGCGGTACGATGCCAGAAACTAAAAAGTTCTGAGTAGAATATCCAGTAGAAGATCAAAGCACATATGGAATTAAGTAACGGAGTTACCCCCGAGGTAGCGCAGAACCTAGGGCAGTGGAATTGGAAGACGCACAAGACAGACTTCACCATCATTTGGGACAATTGTTGAGGAAAAGACGAATATGTTTCCCATATGCTTCCATTCGTTTCTGTATTATTTCTTCGGTATCCAGGATTTACCAGTCAACTAGACAATATCGTCAGACCATCTTTTTTGGGTTTATCCCCTTGGAGTGATCTTGTATCACTAAACGGCGCTTTATAAATTCTAATTATTATTATTATTTATCAGTTTAATACAAAATAACTATACAAAATAGTCCACCTGTCGATTTGTTCAAGGGAATTTATTTCTCTTAAAATATTGACATAGTATCAAGATAAATCCACGAGATTTGTATTGCCAAGTCTATAATTTTCAAACAACACCAACTTAGAGGCTTCGCAGCATATATGTAAAAAATGTGTGTATGAACTCAGAATAAGGAAGAGAACTGAAAGGTGCTAGAAAAAATTAAGGTGACTTACAAAGTCAAAACAATGAATTTCATTAATCCTTTTAAAATTAATTTCAGCATTTAATTTAATTTTTGTAAATATTATGTTAATATCTCAGGATGGCATAGCAAACGATAAATATAATTTAGTTGATGAGTTATTTCCAAAGATGTGATCAATTAACACAAAAAATGGATCTTCTGATGACCTTTGCCTGAAACCGGTTAATTATAATAATTATTTCAATTAAGAGTATATTATTAAGATTAATGTGTGGAACATTATTTTGTTTATACATAATTTATTTCCTAGTTCGTGAAATTATAATTAAAATTTGATATCTTCCTTTTACCGATCTGTCTATCAAAATTTATTTTCAAATATGTCCTTGATGAAACAAGTATAATAATATCAAGATATAATAAGTAAAATATTATCAAGATATAAGTAATAAAATTAAGAAGGTTAATGTTTTACTCACCATAGAAGAACTTTCCAGGGATGAATTTAAATTAAAGATAACTCACAAATATACAACTCGACAAATAACGAACGACTTTCTGCCAATACTTAAAACAAATACCTAAGTTTTACTGTGATAGAACTAAGGCAAAAATAATACCGAAACTATTCAATAAACTACCTAAACATATACTGGGTACTGTGATGAAAGGCAAGAAAAAGATAAAATTTTCTTTAAAACAATTTTACACGTACCTAATTTTCATTGCTTTCGATATTTTCATTTTTGTTCTGATTTACATTGTTTTCCATTGCTTTATTTTTTATTTACTTTATTTTGAATTGTTTAAATTGATTTAACTCTTTCTTTTTCTTTTCGACTTACATAATTTTAATTGTTCTGTTTGTGCTTTATTTTCACTGTAAAATGGTTTGATTTTACTGTTTTGTATAGTGTAGATATTGATGATAACTATTTAATTGTAGTGTACGAGAGGAGCTTGCACTGACAAACTGTATACCAAATGTAAATTTTATGAACTAATAAATAATTTTAAAAAAATAAAACAATATTTCTAAGATCTTTGGGAATTGATTCTTTTATGTAGGATGTTCGTTTCGCCACGAAAGGGACTTTTCAGCTGATAAATAGCTGGATGTCTGTCGATGTACCCTTTTAATAAAATAAATAAATAAAACACATTATGGATGTGTCGTGCACATAATATTTAAGAAATATATCAACGACAATAGATGATATTAAGATGAAAAACTGAACCAAAAAATAACTAAGTGCTGTTAAAGTATGAAAGATTAATTTATTTAAACTAGTTGCATGTAACACATGAGATCCAACTGTCGATAGCGATAGTATGTATAGTTGAAGAATATGTACCAAACTATAAACCCATAGATACAAATTATTGAATATTTTCAGATATTTTGTTTTCTATACAACATATGTAGGTATGTATGTCAAGATAGGATAGTATGGAAGAAGATCCTTTTTCCTACCCAGAATATGCAAATTGCATGATGGTATGTATGTATGTTTGGAGATGAAGTAACAAACTATTAAGTCTTCTTACATATTGTGTATAGGCGACTGCCATACAAAATGTATGAAGCGATGTCGTCACTAAATTCAATTTTTAAAAAAATTGTTAAAAAAAAATTGAGATCTTCTACTACAATGTTAATATTTTTTATAGAAAATTAAATTATCTAGTTGGGGTGTTTCGGCTTTTTTCGATAATTGTAAAAGTTTTGGAAATATAGGCAGTTAAACTCATAAATTTATCATAAAAAAAATATTTTTCTTAATAAAAAATGTTTGAGAAACCCTGGAATTTTTTTGAAAAAACTAATTTGAGATTTTGTATTTGTCTATGTTTGTACCAATTTTCAGCGTTCTACCGTTTATGGTTTCTGAGATATATGGAAAAATAAAATAAAAATTCAAAAGTTGATAACCCCTGACTGAAACAAAAATTCAAAATTCCGAGTATAAAAGTTTTGTAGGCCTGTAACTGTTTATATATTCTGAAATTTTAGGCTCTGTAAATTGAGCGGATCAAAAGTTATAAGGGGGGGACGGACACACAGACACACACACAGACACACAGACACACACACAGACACACACACACACAGACACACGAAATGTTCTACTCCGAATTCTGAGTAAATCCGTGTATGGAACATATATGCTGCGAAGCCTCTAAGTTGGTGTTTTTTGACTTCAAAGTTGGAAAAGCCGTGAAAAAAGTAGACCTCTCCATACAATTCTCGCGTATTCTGGCTTGATACATTGTCGATATGTTAAGAGAACAAAGTTCTCCTGAACAAATCGACAGTTGGATTAACACTGGGCGTTACATAATATTGTCACTTAGCTAATCCGACGCTTAGACAGCTTTTGCCACACTGGGTAAGCGTCAGATTAAAATCAAGTAGCAAATAGTAAGGTCAAGTATTAAGAGAACACGATGTTCAAAACTTACACGCTACTTCTCGACAGATGCCGTTAAATTCTCATTATTATCTTCTCGCTACTTAGAGGGAA
This sequence comes from Molanna angustata, assembly GCA_963576475.1. Lineage (NCBI taxonomy): Eukaryota > Metazoa > Arthropoda > Insecta > Trichoptera > Molannidae > Molanna > Molanna angustata. The sequence continues at coordinate 4,433,195 of OY754965.1, forward strand.
AAGAGTGGGGATTTATGAATTCGCAATTTTCAAGGTACCTACATAATTTTTTTATTGCAGATTATCAACATATATCATGCTGAGATTGTATTCTTACAGTTCCATCACAATGTATCTCTGTGTGTCTGTGTTGTGTATTGTGTTCTTTAATAATATAAAGAATTTATATAGCGCCGTTTTATGATTCAGGATCAATCCAAGGGCGCTTATCTTCAGTCTATTGTTGCTCTACGAAAAAATGTTGTGTTCAGTCTTTTAGAGAAAGTGCTCTTACTTTGTGCACTGCGGACATCTGGAAGCAATTTATACCACTTTATAGGACCACTCACAATAAAGCATCGATCAAAGAAGGCCGCTCTGTTGGCTCTGTCCAACTCCTTTAGGGAGTTGTTACTCTGTTATCCAGAAGACCAGAGTGTGAGATACCTCCCAGATAGCTATTTTCTCTGACAAAGCTCTTGAATGTATTGTGGTGCCAGGTTATTCAAAGCATTAAAAACCGTCAAAAAAAATTTGTATTCAACTCGCTCTGGACACTTCAACCAATGTAGTTCGTTTTGTAGTTTTCTGCACCGTAAATAAGCCTTGCTGCTGCATTGAATACTGTGTCTATCGAGCTTATACATAGGCAATTCAGCATAAATGCCAATTCAGTAATTAAGCCGAGACACGACAAATGCATTTTTTTAATGTTTTAGTCTCATTCTTGGGCAAGCTTCGTGTGCTATGTATGGCGTGTTTATTTTACTTTATCGATTATAGACTCTAGACAAATTTGTATGTATATCTAATACTAGCTTAGACCATTTTAGATTTTGAAGGATATCTAAAATGGTCTCAGCCAAATATTTCAAAGTGACCTCGAGATAAGGAATCTAACAATTTGATATTATTATTTTCAAATTGCTAAATACGCACAATACTTTCATAAAACTGCATTGAAAAATGATCAAGTTTTCAAAATAAAATATAAAAATCAAAAATAATTTGTCAAACTCATGTCATGAAAATACTGAAAATTTTCCATACGAAATTTGAATACTTGTGAGAAGTCGTTGCCCACAATTCGATTGTTTTTTTTTATTCATATAATTTTAAGTTTATGAATATTTGAAATCGGAATGATAAAAGTAAAGAAAATCCCAATAAATTAATATTGCGCTCGCGCATAAATGATCAAAACATTAGTCCTGTAGATCCCTAATGTCTCAATTTCTAGTTTCCTCTATGAGGGAATATTTTATTCTTGGTTCTTGTCAGTAACATTATTCTTAAACACTGTCATGTTTAAGAATAAAGTTTCAATGGATGAATGAATGAAGATGACGGAAGAATGCTTCAAAATGCTTTTCATCGTTTTAAAATACTAATATCATCATGTGATGTAATCATTTTTGATTTGTATTTGACCATGAACCGATAGCAATTTGATTAAGTGAAATAATAGTCTTAATGATTTGGTTTAAAAAGATAAATGAGTGTGTTTAAAGTTCATTACAAATGCAATCGATGATTAAGCAAAATTAAAAATAATAAATTAGGATTCATATGTGAAACTTGTTATGTACATCTGTGATATTTTAAATACTACAATTATCACATCAATAATCTTATGTAACAGATGATGGGTCGATGGCAGAGCGGTTAGCGCGCTGGGCTAGTAATCCAGTGGTCGCGAGTTCGAATCCTGCCTCTACCGATTTCGTTCACCTATATCACAAGCATTTATGCTTATTTTAGGGAACGTAGGAAGATGTAGATATACCTTATTGTTAAACAAGGACATATTCATTAAAAAAGTGAGTATATTGAAGATTTAAATTGACCATTAATTTTTCGAATTCGAAACATCAATGCTCAAATAACCAATCCAGATTCGATTAACTAATATATACAGTAAATATAAATATGTTTTCACATAAATAAAAATAAAGCAAAAATAAAAATAAGACACATGATTAGTTTTCAGTTACTCCGAAGATTTACGGCCTGGAAATTTAATAGTTTAATGGTTAAATATTTAATGGGCGGCGGCAGAGCGGTTTGCGCACTGGGTCAGTAATACAGCGATCGCGAGTTCGAATCCAACATGTATAGCACAAGCATTTATGCTTTATTTAGGGAATGTATGATGATGTTTATGTCCTATTCTCAACGATATATTTATTAAAAAAAAAACAATATGAGGGCCTATATTGTTATAAATATCTAATTTTCATTATTTTTTACTTTTTTTCAATATGTACAAAATCCCCAAATGAATTAATTAAATAATTATCCATTTATTTTCCAACTGTCGATTTGTTCAGGAGAACTTTGTTCTCTTAACATATCGACAATGTATCAAGCCAGAATACGCGAGAATTGTATGGAGAGGTCTACTTTTTTCACGGCTTTTCCAACTTTGAAGTCAAAAAACACCAACTTAGAGGCTTCGCAGCATATATGTTCCATACACGGATTTACTCAAAATTCGGAGTAGAACATTTCGTGTGTCTGTCTGTGTGTGAGTGTGTGTGTGTGTGTGTATGTCTGTGTGTGTGTGTGTGTGTGTGTGTGTGTCCGTCCCCCCCTTATAACTTTTGATCCGCTCAATTTACAGAGCCTAAAATTTCAGAATATATAAACAGTTACAGGCCTACAAAACTTTTATACTCGGAATTTTGAATTGTTGTTTCAGTCAGGGGTTATCAACTTTTGAATTTTTATTTTATTTTTCCCTATATCTCAGAAACCATAAAAGCTAGAACGCTGAAAATTGGTATAAACATAGACAAATACAAAATCTCAAATTAATTTTTTCAAAAAAATTCTAGGGTTTCTCAAACATTTTTTATTAAGAAAAGTATTTTTTTTATGATAAATTTATGAGTTTAACTGCCTATATTTCCATTTTTTTTTAAATATCGAAAAAAGCCGAAACACCCCAACTAGATAATTTAATTTTCTATAAAAAATATTCACATGGTATTAGCACATCTCAAACTTTTTTTAACAATTTTTATAAAAATTGAATTTAGTGACGACATCGCTTCATACAATTTGTATGGTAGTCACCTATACACAATATCAAAGACGACTTAATAGTTTGATACTTCATCTCTAAACATACAATATACATATACCATCATGCTGTTTTCATATTCCGGGTAGGAAAAAAAGACTGACCTCCATACTATCCTATCTTGACTACCTAGGTACATGTGTTGTATAGAAAACTAAATATCATAAAATAATAAATAATTGTATTTATGGGTTTGGTACTTATTCTTCAACTATACATACTATCGCTGTCGACAGTTGGATCTCATGTGTTACATGCAACTAGTATATTTAAAATTGTTTATTTATTTGGAACAGAAAACATTGACAGCAAAATACGAGTAATATACAAAACAATAAAAAACTTGCGCCAAAACATCTATTCACAAATAAAAACAATCGACAAACAAAACATTGGGTTGTGGCGGAATTTTTATAATTTGAAACATGGAACGATTACTAAGAAAACAAAATGTTCTAGAAAACGAGAGTCTATAAATACTGGAAAACCAACGAAGACGGGCAGTGCCAATTTAGAACTCTCACGCGACAGTTGTCTCAATCTCGTGTAATATTGTGTATATTGTATATACATACATACATACCATCACGCCATGTCCCTTACGGGGTAGGCAGAGAGAACCGAACGCCATATCTTTCTATCCTGGCACACATTCATCGCCTCGTCAACATTAATGCATCGTCTCATACATGTTCGTCTATTGTACATGCTTCTAACATTTCCGTCTTTCAGAATATCGTTCACATGGTCGTGCCATCCCTTTCTTGGGCGGCCCCGGCCTCTCAATCCATTCCTATCCGCATTGTATATTTTCTTCGTCAGGCGTTCCTCATTCATTCTATTAATGATATCTTTCTTCATCTTACATTCTTTCCTTATGTTCTCATTTCTTACCCTGTCATACATCGTTCTATTGCAGATTCTTCTTAGCGATCTCATTTCAACAGCATTTATTCTCTTTTCGTGCGACTTCTGCCATGTCCAGGTTTCACTTGCATACGTCAATGTTGGCACTAAGATAGCGTTATGAATGGAAACTTTGGCAGCCTTTGATATGCTGCGATCATTCATAACTGGTCTCAGTGCTCCATTCACTCTGTTTCCTGCCATAACTCTTCTTTCGATATCCTTATCAGGTCGTCCATTCCGTTGAAACATGCTTCCCAGATATACATACTCGTCGACTTGCTCGAGCCATTCATTCTCTACTCTTATTTTACACGCTTTTCTGCTTCCACTCTTTTCAAAGACCATTACCTTTGATTTGCTGGCATTCATTCTCAGACCGTTCTCTATGCATCCTTCATATACCATGCTTACAAGATACTGTAACTCTTCCATACTTTCAGCTAACAGTACTTTGTCATCTGCATACTTCAAATCACGCACTATTGTAAATAAAAGCTGTAAATAGAATATTATTGGGTTTTCATTATCATATCTACATTAACACCTGGTATTAAATATATATAGAATATTTCGTAAATAACAAATAACATAATTACTACAGAGTTATTTGAGAATTACGTCCCGTAAGCAGTTTTCTCGCAGTACGGGATTTTACCATTTTATCACATTTTTCTCAAATAACTCGTGTAATACGACCCATAAAAGGTAAAAGTTATATAATAAACATAATAAAACAAAAAAAACGTACATTACATATCAAAATAACAAATAAAGCAATAAAGAATTGCTAGTGAATTTTGATTTTAGATTAGGTAAAATTGTCATAGTCAAGAATTTAAGTTACGTAAACCCCATAACGATATTAAATATTGTTTGCAATGTTATTCAACATTAAAATACCTTTGACATATGGAGGCTTTGAAAAAAATACTGCTCCCAATAATAACACCACGAAAATAGCCCCTCTAATACAAGAGAGAGTACTACATAAACTGACAAATTGGAAATTTGCTGTCAGGTGGACAGTATAGACACACACGTTGCTTACTTATACGAATTTTTATTTATTTCTATAATAGAATAAGTACAGTATATACAATATAATCAAAATACAACAAAATTTAAATATAATAAATAATATTATAATGGAATTTATTACCTCATTAAGCGAAGCCTGAACTGAGGTTACTATTATTGTTTTTGCTACATATATTTTCAATGGGGTCTACAATTTAAAAAAAGGATAAAAATATAACTATGTAAATAGCGAAAGTAAAAGGGACTTGGAAGAAATTGCTATACAACAATAAACTCGCCACTTAAAAACAAGTGTATTTGTGAAGATGTGTTTGCATGTGTAAGAGGACTATGTGGGGATATGTACTGTAATAAAGGATGTATGATGGCGTAAGAAACAATCTATTTCTGATTGGAAATATCATCTTAGAACAAACGTCAATTATCTCCCTAACTCTTCTCTCTCTCTCCTAATCAACTAATCAGTCACCAGCTTTCCAAAATTACATCCACTCGGCTGGACTATGTTCAAGATGTCAAATACAACTCTATTAGGTATATATTTTGGACGCTAAAAATGTGTAGCAAAAGTAGTCTGTGTACATATGCACAAAGTTATTCACGGACGTGCTCCAAAATACCTCATGGATCTTTGTGTACCAGATGACCTGAACCAAAAAAGATCTACGCTTCGCTCTGCAAGTAATACGCCAATGCATCGACTAAAAGAGCAAAATACGTGTCGAATGACGAACTTTGGTGAAAGAGCGTTTGCTGTAGTGGGTCCGGTTCAGTGGAATAAGCTTCCATATAGGTTAAGATCGATAGACAGTGAAAGAGTGTTTAAAAAACAGTTAAAAACTTATCTTTTCAAAAACTCGTATAGTGATTAAGTGATTATTTCCTTGTTAATGATTATTTTTTTCAGGTATTATTGTTAAGCGCCCTTAAGGTGGATACACATAAATGACGCTATAGAAATTATCCATTTATTATTATTATTATATGTGTCGGTTGCAGCAAATGTCTATTTCGTGTATTGAAAGTCAAGGCATATTGAGGTATATATTTTGCTGGGTTTTTATATGTCAATAACATACCAATCAAGATGCGTACCTGTAATATGTTTGAAAACAAAAATTGATTTAAGTCTCCTATTGTTTTGATAATTACACACGATCATGAATCAATTTACGTTCGCGAAATTCTTCACAAAATTCATTCATCAAATACATGTGGGCATCGTATAAACAATCATTATTGCAATAATTACTCGATATAATTTCAGCACAATAATATTAGTCATGCTATTTCCGCACTTTTAAAATTTCAACTTGCAATCTGTAATGAGAATAATTATATTATTTATTATAAGCTTTGCGACGCGGCGTATCTAAAATATGCACAATCAATAATTGATATTGAATATATTTTTAACGCAAATAAGGTCATTTGCTGGCGGATGTAGAATTTTGGTTACAGAAACCAAACCATATCATGGGGTCAGACGAATTTTGACTGATTTGTATGCGTTATTCGTTTTCAAATGACGGTAACATCGAATCGCGACATTCGCGCTCGCGCATTAGAATTGTCAGATAAATAATACATTTACTTCGATAAGCATTTGGCACAACACGTCTTCGTTCATATTTTGACACGTTTTTTTGTCTGCTTAAATTTGTATCACTTTTAAACGTGTGTCAAATCGACAGTAATCATAATACATATTTAAACTTGAGATTTGAGCGAATGGGACAGGGTTAAATTGGGATTGAAGAAATCCATAGTTTATTTAATTTAATTTAAGGGAAAACATACAGCAATTTAGAAATTACAAATGACAACAATGAATGTTAAATATTTGCCAAAATAGTTCCCTTAGAATTCATTATTCATTACACTATGCATCGTATAAAAAAATACTAAAACACAATGTAGGTAAGTAGTAGAGTTAGTTTGAAATTAAAGATATAAGAAATTGAAATAAAATATATGAAATACTAAAAAAAAATTACGGGTAATTAAGGGATATGAAGAAATTAGGGGAAGTGGAGAGTGATAAAGTAGTTAGGTATTCCATGCATCATAATATCACTGCGTCATTGCCGATGTACTCCTGCGATATTGCGGATATGAAATAGTTATACTGGAGAAAAACAGGATCTGATGTTCCGCGTATATTAATTTATTTTAAATGGACGATAGTTTGTCGACGATTTTCTGTACATAGCCGCTTATATTTTCAAAATCAATTAAAAATATCGAAATAACACCGAAACATCCACACACACACCCTCACACACATGCACAAGCACATTACTTAACAGTACCCGTTTCCATTGGGAATGTTTTAGAGCTTGTAGAACTTTTCATCCCCGGAGCGGCTGCTCGTCGGACAAAACAAGAAACTACTATCAAGCATTTTTCATACCACAAAGAGTCCAACCACAATCGTGGTGGCCCGTCAGTCATGGCGATGGTCTCCCATTCCAAACACACACGCGCACCCTCACACATACACACCCGGGGTAGAAAAAAAGGACTGAACTCTACACTGTCCTATCCTGACATATATACATGTTTTGTATAGAAAACAAAATATCTTGAAAATTAAATAATTTGGTTTTATGGGTATTTATGTTAATTTGGTTTATTATGCATACATACTATCGGCATCAACAGTTTGTTTTATTTCCAAGTGAATTCGCTTGATAGCAATCAGGTATTGAAGTGACATTTGATGTTTCAACCAGATTTGATGAAAGTAAGTTTTTTTATTGTAAAAAAAACAGTTTGTAACAATATTTGTACATCCAGATACAAATATTGACACATAAAAAAAATATTTATGCCCTCGTAAAATTCTTGGCCTTTAACTAGGCCAGGGGTCAGCAAAGTGCGGCTCCAGAGCCGCATGCAGTTCTTTGGCTCTTTGAGTGCGGCTCTGGCACAAATATAAGAACTTTTAGGATTATTGCCACTCAAAGGTCAGAAGCGTGGAGAAGATATTGCAAATGCTGTGGTGGAGTGAATGGATAAATATCATATTCCTCACGAGAAAATTGTGTTGATTTCAACAGACGGGGCCAAAAGTATGACCGGCGTCAGAAAAGGGTTTGTTACCATTGAAAGAAAAAATGAATCGCGAGATATTGGCTAATCATTGCATTATTATTTTTTTTTTTTTTTATGTATTTTGTTTTGAAATTGTGTATAGTATATTATTATGGATATTATTTATTAATATGTTTGTTATAAATTTGCATTGTTGATATTATTGATATTATTATGTTAGTTTAAATTTACTTTTATTTTATAATTCAAAGTTTTAATCATTATATACTTGTTGTTTTTTTTATATAGGCTCTCAAGCCGTAAATTTGAAATAAATTAAAAAATTAAATTAAATTATTAACTAAGAAGCGCCTTGTGCGCAGACGTTACCGGAAGAAATGAATAAAGTTATGGGATTAGTTATTACGGTCATCAATTTTATTGTAGCTAAAGCTCTTAATCATCGTCAATTCAGATTTGGCTCTAAGAATTTTTTTGAATCGTTGTAATGTGCATATTTGGCTCTTTGGCCAATAAGTTTGCCGACCACTGAACTAGGCGAACGGAATGAAGGTACACAAATCACGAAAAAGCAGCATCCAAAATGTTTAGTGACTTATGGAATTTTTTCTTATGACGATATTCTCTTTCTTGCTCTTTATAACCTCCTAACTGTAATATTATCTATGACTTTTCATCACGGAACAATAATTCCTTACTCCATGCTTTTCATATATTTGTTTAATAATAAAAATAATAATATTTTTTTATCCAATGCTACACATACCATATTTTTACATACAAAATATACATTTAATGTTACAGAAGGAGTAAAATATTTTACAGAATATAGATTATATACAAAAAAGAAAAAAGTAAGAAGAACAAAAAATAATAAAAGGGGTTTATATGAATAAGGGAACAAGGGAATAAGGGAAGTTTACAGAATAAGGGAACTATGTGAGGTTGACGATATCATCAGATGGAGCAGGCAGCGGAGGTGGAACTGGTATGGTCATGTCCAAAGGATGGACAGCACCAGACTTCCTCATATCGTGCTTCACAATCAGCCTCACGGAACCCGCCCTCGCGGTAGACCGCCAAAAAGATGGAGGGATAGCTGGGGGTCCACTTCGCAGGAAGAGCAGGCCTCTTAAAAAACAGACCTGAAGGTCTATTCAAAAGAAGAAGAAGAAGAAGAAGAGTTTATATGAAATAAATACATAAATATAGAAAAAAAACACTGTAGAAATGATATAATTATCGTCTTTGATCCAACACTTCTGTCCATCTATGTGACAGTCTCGGACATTGTTGCTCCTGTACAGCCTTTATGATCGTGTTAGGGTTTGTCCATATTCGCTCACGGTATGCTGCGATTCGATGTCTGAGGATACCAAGAAATCCTAGACATCGCCCCTCCGCAAACATAGTTGAAGCGCTGCTATATCGTCGATATCCGAATATTATTATAAAATAAATCGTATTTAGTGGTTAGGTATTTGATATTTTACAACCTTAATAAATTGAGTAAAACAAATATCATATGTGAATTAAGGGGCTTCGAATTCATATTATAAAATAAGCTACAAATACCCCGGCATTAAAATCACTGTTGTCCTGTGTAAAACCTAAAATTTACACGGCAAATATTATTTGCTAGTAATAAAATAACACTAAAAACGAGTGTTTTTTTTATCTTAATTTAATATTATAATTGACAGTGTGACATTTAAAAAGGAAGTGTTAATGGTATTTATTGATATTTTGATTCAAACTTCATCAATACTCAAGATAGTAAATGAAGTATAAAAACATAAAATCAACATTGGCATATTAAATCTCATAATATGCAAGTCATCATACACATTATTTAAGACGAATACAATTGTAATTAATCTGAAGATCTTCAAGATATCTAAGGTATATACTATTTACAGCATGAAATATTCAAATTATGGCCATATGAGTGAATTGTAATGTAATGTTATGTCGTTCTTCAAGAACAGTTTAATTGAAATGCAAGGCAGTATAATTAGGTCAATTTTATTATAATGTCGATTCATGGACATATATAATCATATTATGATTATTCTTGTGTCTTTTGCACATGTGGACAAATTTATTTATAAAAAAAGTATACATTAATCTGTTGCCAAATAGACTAATATAAAACATGTTTGGTTAGTTGAAGAAATCGCCATTTCATATTAATAATAATAATAATAAAGACATGACAATATATGTAAGAAGACACGCATATAAAAATATAATTTCATATATTGTCCACCACCGTTATTCCAATGCTACCCATTGGAAGTTATTGAAAATATCACACAGAAACCATATTGGAAAAGATATATTATAGCAGATAGAACCAACCTGCACAATAGACCCGATATAATCCTGATTGAGAAAAATATAAAGAAAACCCCTTAGATTATATATGATACACATACCTAGTCAGCGCAATGAATGTATGCCAACTAAAACTACCCTGAAATAGACGAATTTCACTCCCCCGGCCGTATACGTACACCTACCGATACGCACACCTACATAATACGTAGACCAACCGATCTACCGCCTCACACACACATGTAAAAAAAAAACTTGGCATACCTACATTTGAATTCGAAATTTGTTCTACACGCGACTTCTGTACCTTATAATTCTGTGGAAAACCCAGTTAATTGATATATCTTTTTCAAATACAATAAATTTAGAACAAAAACATACACAAAATATTCAAAAATATATCTGTCGAGCAGAACAGATCAAAACCCAAGCGAGACAAAATAATGTTACAAAAATATGATATTGATGAATATAAACACATATATAATTCTACAATTTATTTATTTTACTCCCGATTATTCAATCAAGAAGGCGATCCCGATTATGGCCTTATAAGCCGAAATGGTCGTCGGGAGTAAAATAAATAAATTGTAGAATTATATATGTGTTCATATTCATCATTATCATAATGGAATTCTGCAAATTAGAAGCCCTCACAATCGAAAGATTGAAAAGTGCGTTTACAAAAATATCGTTTATTATATCATCTACAGAAGTTGTACAAAAAATATGAATGATAGCATTAAAAAACTCGATCTGCCCAATTTTATAGTCAAACATATTCAAAAGAGTGTGATTATAAACACATGTTCGGTAGTTCGTAACTCACCACCATATACATATAACACACACAATAACTAAGCAACTTGGCAACTCCTACGTTGTTTAGTTTTTTTTTTCACCTGTAACTCCACAAATACATTGAATAATTATTATACTTTTATTCAGACAGAAAGTTTTCAAACATAGTTTAGTTTATCGTTTACATTGACAAAAAAAATATATTTATATATAAATATAAAACAAATTTTCGTCTCAATAGTACCATGGTCAGCTTTGTTGCAGGAGGACAAGCCCCCAGCAGCTGATTTTCAGCATGATACTATCTGGCAATATGTCCACCATTGTAGGTAGCTACTTAATATAATGTGTACAGATTGTTGTAAATAAAAAAATCTAAAACTTACAATTATTTTATAAACTACCAAAATCAGCCCTAAACTATTGTTTTAACAAATACGTATATGAATTTTAATTTTTTACTAGAAATAAAACGAGATTTCTGAAGTGCAATGAATTAATAATTTATGTACAAACAAGAACGTACATAAAATAAGCTAGTCTATTCCCATATATGATAATATTGTCGATTCAACCATGACAACGCGAATTCTTAGACAGAACATTTCATAGTAAAACGAGTGGGTTGTTGCCAACACTTAACTCTCCGCAACATTGTAAGTGGACGTTTTTTTGTTCTTGAAAGGCTGACAATCCTTAAATGAATTACACATTTCTATTAGATTCCTTAACAAATATTTGTTTCTCCGAGGACAAAAGTTTTCATAATACACCATACACAAAACTAATAGAATGCACTATTTATATGATACCCATTGAGAAATTTATGTAAAAAAAAATATGCTTAAAAATTGTGAAATCTGATCTTTCTTTGAATATATTTTTATATGTTTATTTATTTATTTATTTATACATCTTCTTGTACATAATATAAACAAATATAATTGTACACTGGCGGGCTTATTGCCACTAGGCAATTTCTTCCAACCAACCAGATTAAAAAGTATGACAACATTGTGTATGTACAACAGCAAATAAAAAAGAGTAAAAGAAATCAAGGAAAATACGTATAACACTTAAATACTATTAAAACAAAAAAAAATGATAATTCATAGCAAGAAAAAGGATATGGAAAGGACAGGAGAGGAAATCGGGATCAGGTGTTCAAGGATAAATATTCCTTCTTTAGTTTTTTCTTGAAAATACTAAGTGAGTTAGACGACGCAATATCCGGACTAAGGCTATTCCATAATCTTGCTGATTGTACTTCGAACGAAGAGCTGAGAAATTCTGTATTATGGATAGGTATGGATAGTGTTGTACGTTCAGCAGATCGGAGTGGAAGTCCATGATTGGATAAATAAGTGAATTTGCTTTATAGGTACTGTGGTAGGTTTGGGTTCGAGAGAATATTGTACAATAGTGACAAAATGTGTATATTGCGCCGCTGGCGTATCCTGGGCCAACAAAGAAGATTGCGGTAAGGTGATATGCGATCAAATTTTTTCAACCCAAAGATGAATAGGATACATATATTCTGAAGACGTTCAAGTTTATTGAGATGCACTTCATTTGCATCCAAATAGCATATAATAATAAGCAAATAGCATAATATGTCTTTTTTTTATAAGTTTTTCTTTATATTTCTTTGTTTATAAGTTGGATATTTTCATTGTTTATAAGTTGGATATGTTCGTTTTTTTATGTATTTTCGCACATTATGTACCTACTATATTTTGTATCTTTTGAATACTTCATGTAAATGACAAACGCCGTTAATAAAATAAATAAATAAATCATGACACACTACTGTTCCATAGTTGTGAAGAATAAAAAGAGTATTTTAATAGTGGTCTACACATTACTATTAGGGGAGGTATTTACTGAACAATACTAAAGACGGTGCCTATAGTAAAAACTTTACATTTTCAACAAAAACAAAATAGAAACTTTAGAATAATTACAGCAATAAAGATAGAACTTGTTTTATGAAAAAAATAAATAAATAAATAAGGATCAAATATTAATTTATACAGTGATATAAATATGAAGCGCCATTTTTGAATTATCATTATCATTATCTCCTTTGTTTCAGTCCCATTTACAATTTGTTATCAAATTTTAATGTTAAATTTGAAAATACTTTTTGTTGTGTTTATTCGTCGTTTGTCTTATAAAGTAATTTATTATTCCTCAATTTTTCAGCATGTTGTTAATTATTATAATATAAATATAACAAGTGTCATATTGTTTAAGTGTACATATGTTATTTCAATATCATTTACTCTAGGAGGTGGGTCTACCAAGGCCGCCTGGTAGTTTCGAGGTGGTCAACTGTAGACGGTCCGAGTCCATACAGCGTAGTATGAAAAACAAAATATACTTCTGATTGACTTCGAACTATCGACAACAAGGTACAGTGAACCCAACTGCAAGTGGAGGTCAATAATTGATAATAAATATTGATATTTTAATACATACTACAAGAGCGAGGAAATTTTATCTTTATAAGGGTATAAAATTAGCATATGTAAATGGACTTACATTCTATGTAGATATGTTTTTGATATTTTATATATTGTATTTAAATAATCGCAACATATGAAGATACATTTGGATCTTAATAAAATCATGTTAAAGAAAAGGGAGTTTTTATGTTAGTATTTCAATTGTTTCAAGATAGACAAAATCGCAAGTGCAATTTTTAAAATTTAAAATAAAAATCTCCACTAAGGAAATATTTTATTCCTGGAAACTAGTCGACCTTAATTAAGAAGTTTTTTCAAAATAATAATAATTGAAAATAGTACCTACTTTTAATACCTTCTAAAAAGTATTTTAAATTATTTTCGACAAAACTGCTTTTTTACATTTATACAGATCGTAATAGGTTTTTGTATAAGAACGAGGTATTATTATAATTATTAGGTAAATTATTACCTAAGCGTATTATTTTATTATTATTATACCGATTATGTATTATTTGGTTAGATATCTGACTGCTGAGCCAAAGGTCCCGGGTTCGATTCCCGGTGTAGACACACTTTTTGATTGTGTTTTCAGTCTGGATCTGTGAGACTATTAATATCGTAAGTCTCCAGAATGTGGCAATTTGTTATTGGGTGCGTGTTAAATTAATATTTGACATAGTACCTGTTAGTTTCCCGAGAAGCAATATTAAACAAATAAATAAATAAATAAATATAACGAAATGCATACCAGCACACCTGTTGCTGGTTACCCCTCACTGTGGTATATTATGCCGCGATAGTATTTATGAATTTTAAATTTTAGTCAATCATTCATACTTTTTCATCTATATGGACGAACCAACTAAACGTGTTGTCTGCAAATCGACGAAATCTACAAATCGAGCTTGTGCATACATATATCGTTTGTATGAAATCTTATACATTCTAAGTCGAGCCCTTGAGCAATATGACATAATAACGTATCGCATTGCAGTTGTTGCTTGCGGTATCATTATTTGCAACCTACACTCATACAATACATTTTCATTATTTGGTCCAAATACCGCAGAGAGTGAAGGCAATAATAACATTGTAATCACCAATATGCTAATTATTTTTTTAGCATAGTTCATTACATAACCTAAAATCACCGCTTCACTTTGGCTGTAAAAACGTCAACCACAATTTTGTCATACTTCATAAATCATAATATCTTAACCATATTTGAAATTTTGTCAAAGATATCTTCATTCATTCCATCGCGATATATTCCACAATGTGGGTTTACCAGCGACAGGTGTACATGTATGCATTACCTTATAAAAGGAAGCACGACATGTGCACGTATCACCAATCTCGTCTCACCTAAAAAAGGCACAACATTCAGGGGGGCAAGTCTGGTCCAACCGGCGAAATCAAAACCCTAGTAATTATAATGGATATAATTATTATATGGAGTTCTATAATATCTTTATATGTCATAGAACTCCATATGATAATTATATCCACGATATGGATAATCGTGATGGTTTTGATTTCGCCGGTTGGACCAGACTTGCCTCCCTGGTCTCCAAATAACGATAAATACATAAAAACAACAGAATATATCCAAAAAAGTCAAACACGAATATTGGTTTTTAGAGAGGGTCAAAGCCGTCGATTTGACTGTTATAATGAAAGGCTAGAGTATTTTTAACTGATTTCCTTAAATAGTAGACGAAAAATTGTGGATATGATGGTAGGTACTTCAAAAAAAAATAATAAATTATCAGTTAGATGTAGGAACCAAACATTCTTCCTCAAATGCATAATATCGATATCTTCTCAAATCCCAAACAGGCACTCAAAAACCACATTATTTTTCATTTCGTAACCTTTCAATTCTCGTGTTTAATTTGTGTTAAATAATTTTGTATCCATTTAATGCATAATCTTAAATCTACGGCTCTAAACTCACTGTGTAATTTCCACCCGCTACATAACATAATGTAATATCTATTTATTTATTTATTTATTTAATATTGCTTCTCCACAAGTTGCCACATTCTGGAGACTTATGATATTAATCGTCTCACAGATCCAGACTGAAAACACAATTAAAAACTGTGTCTCCACCGGGAATCGAACCCGGGACCTTTGGATCAGCAGTCAGTTACCTAACCAACTGAGCCATGAAGGCCGATCTATAAAAAAGACACTGCACAATGATAGTGTAGGAAGGAAATATGTACCCACACCATACGCATTTTATGTACCTATAACTACATATAATGCATAGAAATATTTGGACATTACTTATTGCCTGGATCTATGCTAAATAAAATTAAATTAAATGGTCCGATTATATCAATATAGTGGTTCAAAATAAATTGTAACTCAATTATCTGTAGGTCTGATAAAATATATTATAATAATTTTTCAATTTTATTTAGGAACTCGATTGGTATTTAACACGTTATTGTCACATGAAACCAGTTTTAAGCATATTATATTAATGCCCACATAAGTCCTGAGTCCTTTGGCGGACATTTTAAGTGTGATGTAATAATGTATTAAGTGACATTTATTTTGAATCGCGTTATAATTTTTGTTTTATATCTTTATTTCTTGTGCTTTTGTCATCATTGACAACAACACACATTCATATGTGACAAAATATTATTTGATATTAATACACATCAATAAAAATAACTTTAAGTTGGTCTGTGAATACCATATATCAGTAAAACGAGTGTAGAATAGTAAAAGTGTCCACTGAGTTTATTTATTGCAAAAATTTTCAAGGTGATCTAGTTTAAAATGCTAAAATATGCTGCATGTGAGTCAGAATGATTTTGGCCAGACAATTAGATTCTGGTCAGATAGGATGACTGTAGTAAATTGTTAATTTTGTTTTGGTCTTGAATTGCGTTACCATACGAATTTTTTTTTATTCACAACATATTCCCAATGACAAAAAGTAGATTACTGCTGCCCAACTAGGAAATCCGGTTCAAGGGCTAACAGATTTCAAATTTTAGTGACATATAAGCAATTGTGAATCAGGTGATTGTTCCCGTTCCACCTCAAATACATAGGCACATAATACCCCGTATTCCCCGTATATTGGAACTAAATTAGGAACGTTCTTAAATTGTAGATTTTAGATTTACGGTCTTATCGTTATAAAATATCAACTTGGACTACCTACATGGAATAGGAACGTACGTATTTTGGCAGGAACGTTCTTAAATAGTTACTGAATCAGACGTATTATGAATAATATATTATGAAATATTCATCATTTTCATAATTATTCAAAATACGTCTAATTCAGTAACTTTTTTTAGAATGTTCCGGCCAAAATAGGTACGTTTCTATTCCATTTAGTACAAGTTAATATTTTATAACGCTGAAATAAGACCGTAAATCTAAAACCTACAATTTTAGCATGTTCCTATTTTAGTTACAATAGTTACTGAATACGGGGTACTCTCAGTATTCTTCTCTCGAAATCACCATCTCAACAGACATAATATGGGCTCACACAATATTGATCAAACAAGTCTTAATGTAATACCTGTCATCAATCCAATCTCTTACGCGATTTTTATTTTCAGAACCATAGAAAAGAGACAATATTTTTTTCAAAATTTCACAGCTCGTTTGACTTAATACTACGAGATCTCAACCAATCAGAGAGCCAACCGGAAATTTTGACTTACTTAACCGGAAACAGGTGAATGCGGATTATAGACGATAGTTTAAAAAAATAATTC
Source organism: Molanna angustata (assembly GCA_963576475.1). Classification (NCBI taxonomy): domain Eukaryota; kingdom Metazoa; phylum Arthropoda; class Insecta; order Trichoptera; family Molannidae; genus Molanna; species Molanna angustata. Next base: position 4,450,630 of record OY754965.1, read on the forward strand.
ATCGTAAACGTTGCTATCTCTCGGACTATCAGTTTTGTATCGTATTTTGCGTGCTTGTACTGAGTAATAAATACCTATACCTAGCTGAAAAATCAGTAAATATATTTCCTAATTTGTACCAACAAAAAATATCTATAGTTTTACAGAAATCATTCAATATAGGTACACACCAAGCCTTGAAACTGGAATTAATATAATTTATACTATGATTTCCTCTATTAAATGTACGAAAAAAAACGTGTTTTTCATGTGTTGCCATATTTGCCAATGTAAAATTAAATTAAGTACCAGCAGCCGCCAACCACAACTCAATCGTTTTGTAATCAAAGTTGATTTCTTTGGTTTATTTCAAAAGGCGAAAAATACCACATCATTTTTAAACATTAGTATATTATTTGCAAATTTAATTGTATGCAGAAAACGAGTGGGTTGTGGCCAACACTAAAATCTTCACTAAATTGCTAGCGTAGATACATTTTTTATTCTTTTCATTAATGAAGTGCTTAACTATTGTATACATTTTTAAAAATAATAATCAAAAACTTGATTTTCCAGAACGTGAGGGAATTTTGAATATTTTCGATGTAATCGTAGAAAATAAATGAATTGGAAAAATAATCAGCGCTAAATAATAATCGAAATAATAATCTAAATCAGCGAAAAATAATCAGAGGTAGGTACAGAGGACTCCATACGAGTCCATACGTACATAGTACGCCATACGTACAAAAAAATCAAGACGAAACTCATATTTATGCACTCTCTGCATGACACCCCCTTGAGAAATCGTTTTAAAAATATGACATATCCAGAATTTCTAAACATAATTTTCCAACATTAGCCATACTACACTGGATAATTCACAATTGTTAAATATAAATAACTTTAGTTCAAACCAAATAAATAAATCTATTTTTTACCGGATGATAAGGGTCTAATTAGTCGAAACGGTTGTCCTGACACAAGGAAAGAATATATGCAGAACCAATATCAATTGTGTATATCAATCAATTGCTTAGTAATCAAACACAAAAAGTGTTCATTATTATTTCATTTACTCTTTCTTCGAGCATTTCATAAATTTTATTTGTGGGGTGGGAGGGTGTAGGAAATTCAAAATTTGTGGTGAAATTTTGTATTTTTGGATGATAAATCTAATAAAAAAATAAATTAAAATTAAATTTCGTCGGAGAAATGAAAATATTTTTTTAGATCTCGGTAACAGCGACACCTATAGATTCGAAAACTATCCTTTTTTTAATCCCGAAGTTAGAAAATTTCATTGAAATCGGTTGGGCGGTTTCGGAGATGAGCGTGTACGAACATCGTGACATAAGATTTTTATAAAAATTAACTATATTTTTATTAGTTTTCTTTGTTGACACCACGTATCGATTGAATTTGTGACCGGTTTCGTAACTAACTGTTCCCTCATCAAGTAGATTTCGACTAAACGCAGAATGTGTGTTAAAAAGAAGGCTAAATATTTGTATATTGGTGGGAGGTCATCAGGGTCATTGCCTAACAACAAGTTCCCACATTCGGGAGACTAAAGATATTAATCGTCTCACATATCCAGACTGAAAACATAATTTAAAATTGTGTGTCCACCGAGAATCGAACCCGATACCTAACCAACGAAGAAGTTATTCGATGTTTATAACAAATAATAAGTTTGTTTGAATAAACTTGATTTCTACTTGAGTATTTAAATGTCAGATTTTACAATTATCTTCAAATACCGGATTCAAAATTTTTATTTAATTTATAATATTATTCGTTTATAACCCGAAAATAATTAGTCGATCATTTTAATATCCACCTCAAGCTCAGATGATATTAAAGCATAATATATGTACAGTTGTATGTTAAAGGAACGGAACAAATTGCACGTTAATATTTGTAAACATTATGTTATTTAAATGTTAAATATCTACCGTAATGATCGTTCCGTGAATTACATACGTTTTTGTTATCTTGTAATGTCAAGGAATTTTATTAGTTGTTAAATAAATATAATAGCGTTCCGTTTCATATTCCACTTTTAATTTTATTATATTACAAGACTTATGTGCTAATGTCAAAGCAACTGATGGCTATGTCAATTTTTAGATGGCTATGTATCATACACCCGAGCGTTAAAAAAAGCGCTAGCGTACTATTTTAGAGAGAGACAGAGAGAGAGAGAGAAAGAGTCATTGAAATGAACTGTTTTTATATTTTCAATCTTTATTGTCTTGTTATTACTTTGTTCTTCTGTAATCTTTAACCAATTTTTTTTATCTTTGAATACCTTGGTGTCATATATTATAGTGCACTGTATAATAGGAGTGTGGCGTTCGGTTCTCTCAGCCTACCCCGAATTGAGAAATGGTGTGATGGTATGGTATTGTATTGTACGCACTATATTAATTAACATTAATAGTGATTGGTTGGAAGTAAATGCCGGCTAGCATTAAACTCGCCAGTGTACAAATCGAATGTGCAGTAAGCTCAAACTATCCCAAATAGGGAATTGGCTTGATGGTATGAAATTATATGGTACACACTATATTAGGTATTTAACATGAACTCTGGAAGGTTGGAAGTTATTGCCGTCTGGAATTAATCCCGACAATATACAACATACATTAAGCTATACATAAAAAGTAAAATATGACGTATATAATATATGTTACAGAACAGATGCGTCTGGTTTTTATACACATACATAGGTAGAAATTCATTCACTACATAAATGTTAAATTTATCTCCACTCACGATTGTAATTTATGATTTATTGGGTATGATCCTACATAGTCCTAAATTGAATTTATTTGCCCATCATGAATTTAAATTGATAACCTTTAGTATCCCACTCTACACACGACTGTGTGTTTAAATGAGAAACGCCACCATGCTCCATGTTGAAACACGCAGATCAGTTTCCAACATCTGCATTCCGGAAATATCTTCACTGTGAACAGGAAATTCCTCAGATTTCCATATTACCGAATATCCTGTGGCAAAATTTCGTTTCAAACGTGAAACGCGACAGACAAAGACAAATCTGTACAATATTAAACAAGAAATTTATTGACAAATTAATCCCGAGTTGTTCAAATAACAATTAATTATGAAACATAAAAAAAATCCCTTTTTTTTGATAATATTTTTTAAATCTCAATAGAAACGTAGTTAGAATATTATAGGACAACCAGGAACTCAAGACACCTACAGGGCTTACGACCTATCATCGACTGGTTTACGTGATCACTTTATGGGCTTGCGCAACGTTCACCAATCATGCTTTCCTATTGAGCTACCTTGTCAATGCAATTTTTGAAAATTGTATATAGGTAAATATATAAATGATTCGAACCTGATCGTTTGAAAATTAGCGTAAACCACAAACGCCATCTATGAAGTAATGAAAAAACCTTTTTGTAACTCGATCTGAGAAATTGGTATTTTTAATAAATAAAAAAAATACCTATATGCCTAGTTTGTTTTTTTCAAATTCTATCTATAAATAAGCATATGCAATTTCAAAAACAATTATTTTGATAGGTTTGATATATGAAGGATGCATAGAGAATTGACAGAGTATGAATGCCAGTAAATCAAAGGTTATGGTCGATGAAAAGAGTGAAAGCAGAACAGCGTGTGAAATAAAAGTAGAAAATGAATGGCTCGAGCAAGTTGACGAGATTCTGGGAAACATGTTTTGAAAGAAGAATTATGGCAGGGAACAGAGTGAATGAAGCACTTAGACCAGTTATGAAAGATCGCAACATATCAAAGGATTCCAAAGTTGCCATACATAACGCAACTTTAGTGCCAACCTTGAAGTATGCAAGTGAAACCTGGACATGGCAGATGGTGCACGAAAGCAGAGTAAATGCAGTTGAAATGAGATCGCTAAGACGAGTTTTGCTATAGAACGATGTATGACAGGATACGAAACGAGGACACAAGGATATATTGTAAGATGAAGAAAGAAGTAATTAAAAGAATGAAAGTTTACACATTGAGATGGTTTGGCCACTTGGAAAGAATGAATGAGCATAGCCTGAAGAAAATATACAAGGCGGACAGAATTGGAATAACAAGTCGGGATCGCCCAAGTAATGGATGTCACGACCATGTAAACGATATTCTGAAAGGTGGAAATTCAAAGCCTGAACAACAGACGGACATGTATAAGACGATGTTTTGACGAGGCGATGAATGTATGCCAAGATAGAAAGATGTGGCGTTCGGTATTCTCTGCCTACCCCATGAGGGACATGGCGTGATGGATCGTATTATTTTGATTTAAAAAAAATGTTAACCAATTACCATTAAATGCCACGTCTTAAACCAAGGAGTTCGACATACCTGAAACAAAAAGAAATAAAAGCAATTAAAATATGAAATACTAACAACATAAAGAAAGACAATGAAAAACATTATTAACATTCATCATTCGTTTAACAAAATCGGTTTTGGCAAGATTCGAGCTCGCGGCCACTGGATTAATAACCAAGCGCACTAATCGCTCTGCCACCAACAATTTAAATATTTTTTCAGTATTTTAAAATTTGAATACAATTTATTTATTTAGTTGCACAGCATTTTAAATTATTTAATTATGATAGGACTCTTTCATTGGAGAGAGAGGGTTGCTGGCCACTGTCAAGAGACGCAAAGCCACATATTTCGGCCACATATTCCTCGGTGATAGATATGCTTTCTACAACTTATTGTGGAGGGAAAGATAAAGGGAAGTCGTAGTATGGGGCGTAAAAGAATATCGTGGCTCAAAATCTCAGGCAGTGGTTCGAGATTCCGGATGCGATGACGTCACTAATCAGGTTGGCTCAAGATCGTAATGTGTTCAGTGTGATGGTCGCCAATCAATCTCCACTGTGAGAGACACAAGAAGAAAAAGAAAAATTATGATAGCATTTATGGAATTGTTTTAACACTTTAATTTTTTACTACTATGCTGACTCCATTTTTACAAACACAAAAATATAGGCATATATGATTTATCTTAATTATCTGACGTTGATAAGGTAGGTACGTGTACCTAAATTATAATAATTTCATTGCGTTTAAATATAATGTAGTCACTTACTAAATTTTTCAGCTATATATAACTATCAATATAGTTTTTCACTGTGATAACAGACTAAAATTATTGTGAAACGGTCAAAATTGCTAATCCCCCTAATGTGGCAACTTGTTATTTGGTGCGTTATAGATTAATATTTGACAGTGTCAATAAGCTGCCAAAGAAGCATTATGAAATGAAAAATAATCTTATTAAATTCAACTTTTTAATATACCTACCTGTTTTTATTTGATTACCTACCTTCCAATTGAATCAAGGCCACTAGGTCATTACATTATTTTTGTATCAGATGAAGAAGTAAGAGTGATTGCTTGAGTAAATCTATATTCTGACTAGTGACTGCATTCGAGCAGCCTGATTATGAATATTATTTCCCAGCTATATACGTTGAATTCAATAAGGCAATATGTGACGTAGGTTCTTGGTCATAGATAGGTTACACAGATTCCAAAAAAAGTACCTACATATATTATTTGAACTCATGACTAAAATACTCAGTCAATTTCACTACTAATTTTATATGGATGATTTTTAAAACGCCATTGTTGTGAATACAAAACTATACTTAGTATTTCATAATATATTTTTTCAATATTTATATAATTTTATATTTTTTTTATTTTTTTTTTTACATAAAGACATTTATAATATTTCATAATATATAGTCAACCATCAAAAACCTCGGAGTTTATCTGAGGTTGACGAGTTCAGTAGTTGGTAATTTCAATTATACATACCTAATACGATACAGGTTCCAACCTACGACAGCCGAGCATGATAACATTCATTGTCAAAACTCTCCACATAGAAAAAGAAACCGAAAAAAAAATACTCTCAAAGTTGTGAAATAACATCTCTACTGTTGAATGTAATGAAGAGTAAAAAATCTGAATATTAAACTTATATTATGGAGTGCACTTGTTTGCAAAATCTGTCAGACTTATAATTTATCATAAATTTATTCAATTTAATAATTAGGCATTTAAATACCTGCCGTGACATTACAAAAGACACTCAATAATAAATTGTTTGATAGAAAATAGCATAATATTTGTAGCTTCCCACACCGTCATTATTCATTTGATAAACTCAGTATTGCCAAAAGCAAACACCTACTCATATTACTATTAGAGAAGCGACATAACATGTGAAAAAACTTCCTTTTTGCATATCATTATGCGCCTTATCAAGAATAATTACATAAGTCAGAAGCAAAAATATTAAAGAACATCGTATGATTCATGTACGACAGACCGCCGTGGCATGGTTGGTAAGACGTTTGGCTTCTGTATGGGCGTCCTAGGTTCGATCGCCAGCACAGACGAAAATGATTCAAAATCATTTTTACATGCAGATATTGCTTTTCTGGGCTGTAAATTCTGGTTAGTTTGAAGAAATTGCCATGTGGCAATAAAATCGCCACTTGCGCAGGGTGCAAGGAAGTGATCATTATTATTATGAAAAGTTTGATATCATTTTTTCATTTGTATGCAAATATACCTTGTTGCCTTAGTAATATTAATACACATCTTCCCTTAGTAATATTAATTTAACTCTATAATGAGTAAGTGATCAAAATAAAAAACATAATACTTTAATTTTAAGTTCATTATAGTTCTATATATTTTAAGTTATATTGTGCATACATAATATGTTAGTAAGTAAGGATTTATAATAAATAAATAAATAAATAAACATCTCTTTTTCTTATACAATATTTTATAACTAAAATACACACATTTACCGCGAGGTACCGGCTTTAGAATAGTGCTTCCATTATTTTTTTTACTATCATCGTTTTCGGGTGTCCCGTAAGGGGCAAAATAACATCTTACATAGTAAAGCGACGAGGTTCACCAACCATTTTGAATGTGAGACGAGAATAGTGTGTGGGTATACACGCACGTGTCGTGTTTCCTTTTTTAAGGGAACGCAAACCTGTCGCTGGTTACACGACTTTGTGGGATATGCTGTGATGTTATTAAATAAAACCACACGTTTTTTACACAATTTAAACAAGGAAGGATCCCAGACAGAAAACTGTTGATATAAGGGCCCATGATATTAAAAATAATCTTTATGTATAATTTTAATGTACGTGTGTATGTCACTGAACTCTTCCTAAACGACTGAACCGATTTTGATGAAAAATTTTGTGTGTGTTTGTGTGAGTCCCTGAATGGCTTAGATTCACAAAATGGAATTTTAAACATCAACGTAATAAAAGGAAAATAAAAAAAATATTTTTATAACTATTAATTTTAATAGGTGGCGCTAATGTAGAATTGGAAATGTTTAGTTTTTTTACATCTGACAACACTAAGAAATCTGTCATTTGCGTCGTATTTTGGATTTTTTTGACATTTAAAGTTCTTTTCGCTCTGTTTCGGTATTATTTATATTTCGATTCGTTCGTTTCCGTGTCCAGACCATCAATCTAACCTCCAAGTGTTTAGTGGCTCATCGAAAAAGAAACGTAAGTTTGCTCAGCGAATAATCACATCCTATGTTACATACATTTTTTTGTTTCACAAATAGTACTGTCAGGACAACGTCTTTCGGGTCCTCTAGTATAATATAAAATACAAAAACGTTGTTAGTAAAAACAGAGCTCTTATACACATCCACATCCACATCACACTAAGTCATATTTAATTTATAATTCGCTTTTCCAATATTTACACTTTTATTGTTTTATTAAATAACTTACATTATTATGGTACAATCTGGGTCGTGAGAAAAAAATGCTAAAAATAAGCAAAAACCCTTCATAATAACCCTACAATACTTACATATGTCTTTTTTGCTGTACGATTTGATTTCATTTGACAAACACAAAGTATGATTTCAAGGTTCTGTCCATGTTATTCTGACAAGTTATTTCTCAACTATATAAATAGATTTATAAGAAATTGAAGGTCTTGTTTTGAAAGAAAAACATATTATTTGAACTAGCAATGTTTGTCGAGTCAAAACCTTATTATTTTATTGTATTTGTTTTGTCTTATTTCCTATAAATATGTCATACTTATGTATTTATCGAATCATTAAACAAAACACAGATAATAATAATGCATACTTTATGTAATTGTGAATAATTTACTTGATATTATTCCATTTCAAAATAAATTAAAAAGTAAAATAATATGTTTTGATTCTACATATGTAGGTAGAATATATGTAGAATCCAAAACAAATAGTTTAATACCTACTTTTTAATACCTACATACTTAATTGGGTAAGTCAATAGAGGCAAACAAAATACAGTTAACCCGATTAAGTACATTTAAAAACAAAATTTTCTGACTTTTGAACAGCGCTTTTGAAACGGAATATGTTTCTTAAATCATTATTTTTTCATATTTTCTCAGTGTGTTTGCAAATAAGAATAAACTATACACCTACTTTGTTATTTTCATTAATCCAACTGTCGATTCATTCAGAGAATTCAATTCTCTGAATGAATCGACATTATTAAGCCAAGATGCGTGTACGAAGGAAAATTTTGTATGGCGTAGTGGACTTTTTGCATGCTAATTACACCAACTAGAGGCCTCGCAGCATATATGTTCCCATACATGGATTTACTCAGAATTCGAAGTAGAACATTGTATGTGAGTTTTGTGTGTCTGTGTGTCTGTCTGTCCCCCCCTTATAACTTTTGATCCGCTCAATTTACAGTTCCCAAAATTTCAAAATATATAAAAAAATATAGGCCTACAAAACTTTTATACAGTCAGGGTTACATAGTCAGGGGTTATCAGCTTTTGAATTTTTGGTTTATTTTTCCATATATTTCAGAAACCATAAAAGCTAGAACGCTGAAAATTGGTACAAACATAGACAAATACAAAATCTCAAATTATTTTTTTCTAAAAAATTCCAGAGTTTCTCAAACATTTTTTATTAAGAAAAATATTTTTTTTATGATAAATTTATGAGTTTAACGCCTATATTTCCAAATTTTTTAAAAATATCGAAAAAAGCCGAAACACCCCAACTAGATAATTTAATTTTCTATAAAAAATATAAATATTGTAGAAGTACATCTCAATTTTTTTTAAGTATTTTTTTGAAAATTGAATTTAATGACGACATTGCTTCATACAATTTGTATGGCAGTCGCTTATACACAATATATAAGAAGACTTAACAGTTTGATACTTAATCTCCAAACATACATACAGAACCATCATGCTGTTTTCATATTCTGGGTAGGAAAAGAGGACTGACCTCCATACTGTCCTATCTTGACATAACTACATACCAACATGTGTTAAAATTTTCAATAATATGGATTTATGGGTTTATAGTTTGATTCTTATTCTTCAACTTTACATACTATCGCTATCGACAGTTGGATCTCATGTGTTACATGTAACTAGTTTATAATGTTGTTTAATTATGGTACTTTTTAAAATTTGTATTTACATGTATCTAATTATATTTTTATTATGATACCTTATGATAAATTAGTGGAATCCAGTTGGTGGCTTTTCTGTCATATCTTATTTTTTGTAATTATATAAATGCTGTTGGTGTTTCCGTAATAAACATAAAAATGAAATAAAATAAATAGGTACCTATAGAAAAACGTGACAGAAATTTATAATTACAAATCAAAAAAAATATCTACATAACTATAGATTAGTACGGCTTGTTGCGTAAAAAATAAATCTTATTGTCAAATACACTTCATATTACGCATAATAACGCATCTAACACGCCCATTGTGAAATCAAGCCACAAAATAACGCCAAAACTGAGAATATATTAGATACTAATTAGGATAACTACAGAACTGTTTTTAATTAGATTATTCAAGGTGATTTCATATTAAAAATAAATGTGTGTTGACGCAGATCGCAGTGTAACATTTTTTTGTATGAATTTAACCGAATGAAAATTATTTATATGATTCGAACAGCTGCGAGTACAGAGGGTTTTTAAAATTAATATAATCCCACAGTTAAATTCTCAATTATACTATCCGTCGCGCCGCTACTTTCCAATAGATGGCGTTTTCTAAAAGACGTCGGAAGGTCATCCGGTTCCTGTCTCGACCGGAAGTCATTATATGTTATTGTTATACATTATATATTATAATTGTAGCAATTTATTAAATGGTAGTATTGAAACAGAAAAACAATAATTAATATGACCCATTGAAAAATAATATTCAATAACTTTTATTGCGTTGATTTTGTTAATTTGAGTATAAACTACAAATATTGCGTGGATTCATAAACATGCTTTGATTCATATTAATTATCCAGTGTTATTTCCTTGCAACCTGCGTTATAGTCAATTTGTTAAATGGTTATTTCTTTCTTATAACCAGTATTTTTCTCATAATAATTAAACGGAACAGAACTGATTTTATTCGAATGAAGAACATATGTTTCAAATATCGATAAAAAACGATATTCTATAACAGTGATTCCCTAACTATGGTTCGCGTACCACTGGTGGTACGCGACAATTATTAAGATGGTACGCAAGCAGCCATGGCCATAGGACTTCATCGCTCTCCAGGAAAGAATTACTGTTTCTGATTCCATTTACAACCACGTATCTCTGTGACAGCGGATTTTCTGCTATGTTGATAATAAAAAACAAATATCGTAATAAGCTTAACGCAGACCCCAATTTGCGCTTAAAATTAAGTATTTTTAAATTTTGTATTTTTTTCCTATAATTAATAAATGATAATGTTGTCATAAACAGTTGTTGCAGTTTTTATTACTTTACCATTTCGAAGGTTTTTCTTAACGGTTACAGTTCAGTGGTACGCTACTGATTTATAATTTCGTGTGTGGTACGCGAAATTTAAAGTTTGGGAACCACTGTTCTATAATATTCGATAAGGGTGCTTAAAAAAATATTCACAAAAAATTGAGCGTGAAGTATGCAGAAATACACAAAGCTCAGTGGCTTTTCCGATCATTGCCTACTCAATAACTTTCCACTATCTCCTACCCAGAGAAGAATGAATCAGTCGAGAGGAACTTAATTTAATATTTTTTTGCTTATTTTCTTCTTAATGTTTCTTACTTTTTTAATTATGTTCCTTTTATTCAATGCATGTTTGGCACATATTATTACCAAAATAGTTGTATTATTTCTGAAATATTTAAGCCCTTTAAACAGGTTTGTTTTTTTAGTGGAGTAGGTATTTCTGTTACAAATTATGTAATTATTATCATTTTTATACACAGTAAATGAGTCACTAGTAAAATATTTTTCGAATTAATTAATAAATTAATTTTCCATTGTGTAGCGATATCAGTAATCGTTAATTTAATATCGCTTAACGTCATTTTTTATCAAGTGCATTGTTATTTAATACGAATTTCTTTAGAAAACCTTACAAACAATTGATCTTTAAAACATATTATGACCTATTGACATTAAACTCTCACAACTATTATAATTTGATAACCCACATAGATTGGTTGACTCCATTGAATTTCGTCTAAATAAATAGTAATCTGATACAGATTTCACATGCTGCGTTCATTGGATACAATTGACACTGAGATTAATCTTCGACCTTGACTCGATCCGAGTCGTTTTTTAAAACAAAGTCAGAAAATGAAAATCTCGAGACGAACACAAAGACGGAGTTTTGACCTGAGTGATCACAATAAGTTAATCAAAAGATGTATTTCCGAGATTAGATGGAAAGTATAGATGAATTGCCATTGTCCAAAACTGTGGGAAATATTTTCTGACAAAAATAACATATTTTAGGCAGTGAGAAAAGTCAACGTATAACATTTATCTGTTTTTAGAAAAAAAATATTACGATACCTAGAACAATGTTTTTGATAGTGTTGTCAAACAAAATACGAAAGAAAAATATCGAATAAGAAATTGAAATAAGCAATTTTCTTATCTAAATAAGAAATGTCAAAATTTCCTATTTTTTTAAGTAGGTACGTCCACTTTGCGTCTAGACATATTTAAAAGCCTAACGCTGTGACATTAAGTAATTTATTTATTCATTTATTTATCTTTTTGTACATAATATAATCAAATATAATGCACAATGGGGCGTTTATTGCCATTAGGCAATATCTTCTAACGAACCAGAAAATTATAATCAAATTTATACAGATATTTAAAATTTTTAAAACAAATATTTAAAATTGTGATATCAATTTATAAATTATGAAACACAATTATTTGAAAATTATAATAACTAATTTAGGTACACAAATATTTTAAACTATAATAACAAAACACAAACAAAGACAAAATTGGGTTGGACTTAAAATCTTTGTATGTATGTACATTGCAAAGCGCAATGTACATACATACTAATCAAATATTAGAAAAAACGAGTGGGTTGTGGCCAACGCTAAACTCCTCACTAACAAGTCATTCTATAAAGTATTCAAATTTTGTATGGAAAATTTCCAACATTTTTATGAAATGAGTTTGTTAAATTATTTTTTATTTAAATATTTTATTATGAAAACTTGATAACTCTTCAATGCCATTTTATGAAAGTGATGTGCCTTTTTACGAATTTGAAAATAAAAATTTCAAATTTTAAGTTTCCTGAGCTTGGGGTCACTTTGAAATATTTGACAGTTAAAAAAATTGAGAAGCACTATTCATATATCGTTCAAAATCTAATGGGATCTAATCGAGTATGAGATATACATTTTTGCAAAATTTGAATAGAATCAAATGAGTACTTTAGTCTATAATCGATAAAGTAAAATGAACACGCCGTACATAGCACATAGCACACACACACAGATACATTGTGATGAAACTTTCAGAATACAATCTCAGCATGATACTAGTTGATAATCTGCAACAAAAAAAATACCCTTAAAAATTGCGAAATCATAACTCCCCACTATATCACCTTGTGTTAGTGAGGAGTAAAAACAAATTGATTAAACTGGTTTCTAGAAGAAATTTTGTTTTGACAATAGTGAAAACTTATCATTTGGGTGTAACTGTATCTCAAATTATGGCATTGAAATCAGAAGAAACGAATAGTTTTAAAATATTGGGATTTTGAGAACAAGCCAGCGCAGCGACAGTGAAAGTTGAACAAATTTGCTTACCGTTATAGTTTGTGATTTAGCTATGAAGCCTCAAGTCAACAGATTGACAAATAAAAAAGACAATAATATGACTATTGATAGCAGTAATAAAAAAAGTAAAAGAAGAAGAAATAATAAAAGTAAATAATAATAAAAGTAAAAGAAGAAGAAATCTGATGAATAACGAATGATATAATTAAAATAAATAAAAATCTCACAATAATTGTTGACTTGCCTTTATCAAACGCTTTAATGTTTTTTGTGTTAGCAGCCCCCTTAGACAACGTGTAATTTAGCTCAAGAAAAGAAACAAGAAAAGATAACTCAATGTATGGAAGTGACAGTTGCCAGTCACGTGATCTTTTCTTGTTTCTTTTCTTGAGCTAAATGACACGTTACCTAGGAAGTCTAAGGGAAACGCATTTTTAAAATAACAATCATAAAAGGACACAGTAGATAGGTATTCCACGATCGAACATTTCCGCCGACGTTTCACTTCATTATTAGTTTAATTTTGACCTTGATAATGCTGAAATACCTCGGTAAAAACGATCGGGTGCCAATCTGTGGAAAAAACCGTCCTGTTTTAATTGAATCAATTATTTAAATGTCACATGGCGTCAGTCAATATATCTTGAGGGATTTCTCGGTAATAATCTAATTGTTGTTGATCGATGGAACATAATGCATTAGCAAACGTTTTTATCTTACTCTGAGATCTGCTCGTAATATTGGTTTGGTATTGATTGGCTTTACTGACTTCCTCGAGGCTGTGTCGGTGAGTAATCTGAATATTTATATCGAAAGCAATTGATCATTTCGGTGTCACGCATTTCAATGTCTATTATGACATGTTTTGGGTTCAGTTGATGCATAGATTTTATGCAACATTTCCTTGCCAAAGGCTTCTCGTTAGAAACCATTAATGTTGGACATTTTGTGGACCAATATTAAACGCTTTTTCATCTAGACCTCAGTTCCTAGCTTGGTTCTTAAAATTAAAGATTCTGTCAAAAGAAACGCCTTAGTGTTGTTGTTTATATGAGACTAGTAAAACCCAGCAGACATTGTCCTGCCTGTTTAATTATTTACCTCCAAATATATAAAAAGGTGTCAAATAAATAAATTAAACTTCATATACGTCTTCTGTTATGCGCTGAACGAATCGCTAAAATTTTATTCCAATCCAAAATAGATAATTATTCGTAAATTATTGTGTGAGATATTAAATAAATTAATAAATTTTATTTTTCAAACCTTTTCGTGTGCGCGCTGAACCAATCGACAAATTTTCATTTCAATACCAAACATATATTTTTTCAATAAAAATTGTGTGAGATATCGAATGAATAGATAAATAAATTAGAATGCATAAACCTTCTCCGGTATAAGCTGAACAAATTCTCAAAATTTCATCGCAATTGGATGGATGGTTTAGGGTTTGGTTTGGTATGTTTTTTATCGCCACTTTTTGAGTGTATGAAAAGTAGGTAGCTAACAGAGACATTGGCGAAAAATTGCGTTCATGATGTGCTATAAAATGGGACCAAAATCTAAAGGAAGGCATATTTAAAAATGAAGCACCACATTTATGACAGTAATATAATATCTTTATTTTTGTCATTTAAATTTAATTCAAATAATTTCATTCGTAAGTAGATCTAACAAAATCAAAACAAGGCATCTTATGATTCGAAATATAATGTGTTATGATTTTTTACGTACGTCAGTCTTGTTTATACGGTTTATTCAATTCTATTAGGTATTACTTGTATGGCGATGAATTTGGACAAAATTCAGTCCTAGAACCAATTCAAATTCTTCGCTTTAATTTTTCAATAAGATTCAATTAAAAAAATGTATAAGGTGAGCAATATCACCAAATAATTTCACATAATAAAAAACTAACGTTATGTAGTTCTGATTGACTTGTGCGATTTTTATGTATAAAATTTACAATACAAATTTCACTATGATGAAATATTATTTAATCATTTTTATCATTTTAAAATAGGTAGGTACATTATACATACCATAATCTTTAGAAACTTGTAAGTATATTTAAAAAAATGTATTAATATTAGATTATTTTCATGATTTTTTTATACGTAATAATTTATATCTACGACTTTTGGAAACATTACTGAAAGGTACATTAGTTAATTTTAACTATATATTAATAAATATATTTAAATAGCATTTTATAAAAAAATGTATGAATTTTTAAATCATCAATTTGTTTTTCTAGTAGCGTCTTGCATAGTAATAATTTGAAGGCTTTTTCAAAATTGGTCTCGCAAATTAAATTATAGGTAATTTATGATTAACAAGTTTCATTGATAGCTCACTGTTTTTTTATTAAATAATATAAAAACTATCTCGAGGATAATAAATAAATTCATTAGGAATAAATTGTACTCCCACATACTTTTTACGACTACCTGCGCATATCGCATAATGTCAAAGAATATCGCATTTCAACTTGTTGTCAAATATACCTACCGTAAGAACGTTAACATCTTTTTATTAAGTAATTCATATTTACATAAACATATAGGATCACGGCATATCCTACAGTGTGGGGGGAGGGTTACTAGCGACAATTGCGCGGGTGTGCGTTACAATATAAAAAGAAATACACACATGCGTGTATGTCCAAACATTAGTCTCGTCTCACTTATAAAAGGCTCTACATTCATGGATGGTGGGTGGTGGGTGAACCTCAAAGCTGAAATTTGTGAAATATTTTTGATACCCGTTGTATTTTCTATTAACTGATCCTTACTAGCCGATAGCTGATCCTACCAGCTAATATCTCAAATAGTTCCACAATGAGGTTCTCCAACAATTGTGAATGAAGCTCCATTTAAGGTGAGACGAGATTGGTGTGTTGATGTAAACGCATGCGTTGTGCTTCGTATTTTTACGAAAATGCACATCCGCACACCTTTTGCTGGTTAACCCAAATCTATGTATTTTCGCATGTATGAGGAAAAAATAGAATGTGATATTTTTCAAAATCAAGTAAGTAATATTTTTCAAAAGAATTGACTTGCGTTATTTCCCGCCTGGACTACTGCAATGGTATCTACGCAAACCTTCCAAAGCTGGAGCTAAACAAACTTCAATCCGTCTTCAACGCTGCTGCTAGGCTAATCACCGGAGCCGCGAAGTTCTCACACATATCCCACCATCTACGAAATCTTCACTGGCTAAAAGTGCCAGAGAGAATCAAGTACAAATTATGTTTGTTGATTTTCAAAGCGATCCATGGCATGGCTCCCACGTATCTTTCAGACTTCTGCATACCTCTCACCGTAAACGAGCGACAACAAACACTTCGGTCAGCCACCACATCCGTGATTGGCAAGTTGACTGAAATAAATAGAGTCAACACTTCATCCTTCGGTGATCGTGCTTTTGCTGTGGCTGGACCAGCCTCGTGGAATAAACTACCACCTGAACTGAGGCAAATCGACAACTTAGCACTATTCAGGAAACACCTAAAAACTCACTTCTTCCGCGAGTCTTACAAAAACCCCTAATATATTCAAAGCGCCCTTGAGGTGAGGGTATCACAAAAACGGCGCTATGAAATAATCCAAATTTATTATTATTATTATTGCTACTTGTGCAGGGTGCAAGGAAATGTATATTTGTATATAGTGTTTTACAACTTTCCGCTAGTCTACGAATGATTCTAGCTTACTAAAAACTTATACTATCGAAAGAATATCTAAGAAGTAATGTATATATTACCTACGTTAGATAGATCGAAAATACTGGCCGTGATTTGATAGGAAAATATATTTTTTTTTATGTATTGATTGAGAAATTAAAGTTAAAACAGTAGGCATATCCCTTATTAGTCCGAGAGATACCTAAGTTTTCTATTAATCATTTTTAATGACTGTTTTTTGATCTTTCCTTTCTTATTCAATATAGGTATGAAAAATGTAAATCTGACATCTGGGAGTGGTTGCGTTTACCAGTGCGCATCCTCTGTATAGGTGAAAACTGCAGATTTTAACATTATTTCAATATAATTTGTACTTGTATGTTATGTATATGTACATATCTATAAAATCCATACGTTTGTGAAATATGTAATTACTGTTATAGAAATATTTCTTCTTCTTCTTCTTCTTTTGAATAGACCTTCAGGTCTGTTTTTTAAGAGGCCTGCTCTTCCTGCGAAGTGGACCCTCAGCTATCCCTCCATCTTTTTGGCGGTCTACCGCGAGGGCGGGTTCCGTGAGGCTGATTTTGAAGCACGATATGAGGAAATATTTAAATAAAACAAATCAAAAGTATTCACGGGTGTATACTTAACAATTCACCAAGTTTCGTTGTAATCAGATGGATGGTATAAGGGCACAAAAAGGACTTACAAAGATACAAACGATACAAACAAAAGGGGATGTGCTCTGATAAAGGCAACCACTCCCAGGTGCCAGACTTACATTTTTCATACCTATATTCAATAAGGAAATAATTATAAAAAAAACAGCAACGTCAAAAATAAATGATTTTTGACATTGCTATCTCTTTGACTGTATTGTTTTTACACAAATATATGTACATAGAATTTAAGAGGGTGACTGCTGCCAACGTACCTATTTTTTCAATTTGATATATCATCATTATTACTAAACGAATCATTTTGAAAAAAATATCCTAGTTAGTTTGGATATTAATAAAGAGAAATATACCTTAAATTTTTGATTATGTTCTGTATATATTCTTGTAGAAGAATAATAAGCATACCCCGATTTTAGACATTTATCTTAAATTTCTAAAAAAATATAAGGTATAGAGCAATATTTTTTTTTATAAATTAAAGAAGAACAAAATACATGGAAAAATATGATATGACGTTGCATTAACGCATCAGGTTAAGTAAATAAACCAAAAAAACTTTTATTACGCAATGGCGCTGAATGGAAAATAAATGTTTTTTCGGTTTATTTACTAAACCTGAAGCATTAATGCAACGTCACATCATATTTTTCTAGATATTTTGGTCTTCTTTAATTTAAGAAAAAATATATTACTCTACGCCTTATAGTTTATTAAAAATATATGAAAAACGTTGAAAATCGGGGTATGCCATTATTTTTCTACAAGAATTTATACAGAACATTATCAAAAACTTAAGGTATATTTTTGGTTATTAATATCCAAACTATTTAAATTATTTTTTTCAAAATGATTTGATAAGAAATAATGATGGTATATCAAATTGAAAAATATGTACGTTGGTAGCAATCCCCCCCTTAATATAATAAAAATCATTCAGTTAACTGTTTAAAAAGGGAGTAGTGACACTTCTATTTTTCTAGATATATAAGGCTTTATTGTTTAATATTGTTGAGACATTATGTTCACCATTTGCATTTTTTTTAACACGAATATACCAGTCAACTCACTCCTACTCAGGCTCTGAATTTCAAAGAAACTGAGTCTCTCATATGACGTTTATTCGTTATGGCAATTCTTGAAAAATATTAATGAAATATAAAATAAGGGAAATGTTCTCTTACTCCTTTCATTTTTTTAACATACCCAAATTTATTTGATATTTCAAATGTTCAGTTAAAAAACTATATAATGTTAAAATAATTTCTATTTACTTCCACCTTGAGACATGATAGTAATATTATGACGAGTTATGCATCTGTTCATTAAAATTATATAACACCAATTCATAAACATGCCGGAAAAATCACTACAATTTGACTGTACGATATTATTATATATAAACCCACAATATTTCAACATGGCTTCTTTTAATTTTTACCGCCTCAGCTGGTATACATTTCACATGGGCGTGGTTATGTGTTCAAAATAGTTATTATACAGATTGCCATTATATACTTACATGTGTACCTATATAGTTATTACACCGATTGCCAATATGTACAAGAATGATAAATTTTAATTAGTCATTCGTCGGAGAATGCAATAGTCTGAACGGGCTGGTTGGCTATTCTGCTACAAAGTTAGGTCCGCTACAGAATTGGAAATTAATGACGAAATAACAAACCAAATTGACATGTTGTCTCTCTGTGTAACTATTCGTAATAACTCCAATATCGTTTCGTAATAACGCAAAGAGTTATTATGAGTCGTAATCGATAACAAAGGTAATCAATGCAAGCTCTGTTGATAGATAAACAAAATTTGTTGAATATCGATTTTTGTCCTACATTTCACCTCATCATGTTCACGTTATTATTGTTGATAGGGAGTTCCGAGCGCTGTATACCTTAATATTTGGATGCACTAATGCCGTGGTTTTAAATCATTTTGCGATACATATATTAAAAACTAATTTATCTTCCATATTTTATAGTATTTTCCTCTACCAAATACATGTATACCTTTTACATACCACACGGTAAATTTTAATCATCAATTACCAGAGAATATAATCACCAAAACTGTTGAAAACTTTACTTACTTGCGGGATCGATTGTGACTAACGTAAATGACACATCCACAGAAATTAAGCGAAGGATATATATTGCAAACAGATGCTTCTTTGGTCTGAGAAGATATCTGGCGTCTCGGATGATGTCTAGAATAACCAAAGTTACAATCTACAAAACGTTGCTACGCCCTGTTCTAACTTATGGTTCTGAATGCTGGGTTTTGAGTAAAAAAGATGAATTGTCTCTACTAGTGTTCGAGAGAAAAATACTCAGAAGGATATTCGGACCTGTGTAGGTAAACGGAGCTTGGAGAATACGATACAACGATGAGATCTACAATATTTATAATGAGCCCAACATTATAAAGGAGATTAAAATAGGGAGGATGCGATGGGCAAACACGTCCTGCATAACAAAAAGGGTCCTGCATACAAAGCCACAAGGTAGACGAAACGTTGATAGATCCAAGCTCCGATGGCTGGATGGCGTTCAAAGGGATGTGGAGGCTGTTGGTGTAAGGGACTGGAGGGGAGCATGTCAGGATAGAGGGAGATGGCGAGGAATGCTGGAGTAGGCCAAGGCCCGCAATGGGCTGTGGAGCCATTGATGATGATGATAATCACCAAATATTTATTTTTATAAATAAACATCATGCATTTAGTGTTGTTTCAAGGCTGGATTACTGTAATGCTATTTTTGAGAGTTTGCCCAAGTATAAATATCACCAAATATCTTGAACGAGCTTCCGATTGCGCAGAGTGAAAATTTCTGTCTTTTTGCTTCGTTGGTTTACGTGCAAATTGCCACCCCTTCTCGGCTAAAATTTTAAGATATTTGGCTACAACTCTATCAGCTTGGTGATTACAAATTGTTTTCAACGCAGCTGCGAGGTTGATAAATGGAGGTGAGAAAAGTCACATAACACCTCTTCTTAACAAACTACACCGGTCGAAATGTCCAGAACATGTGAACTATAAGGTAAGGTGTGGACTATGCCTGGTGGTGTTTAAGGCTCTGAACGACTTGGCTCCACACTACATTCAAGAACTGTACCAAAAGAATGTTCCATCAGGAAGACAGCTTACATTGAGATCATCTGGATCACAGAGTACTAAATCTTTAAAAGAATTGAACAGAATTAATAAGGGGGCTTAATATGGTCGTGATTTCAGTGTGAATAGACCTTTGGAGCTCAGGGGGGCAAGTCTGGTGCAACCGGCGAAATAAAAACCCTCACGATTACCCATATAATGGATATAATTTATTATATTGAGTTCTATAATATCTTTAGATGTCATAGAACTCCATATGATAATTATATCCATGATAAGAGTAATGACGAGGGTTTTGATTTCGCCGATTGGACCAGACTTACCCCCAGAGCATTGACACCTTCGGTAGATTTCTTAAGAGCGGCTTGATTCGTAGAGCCAACAAATAAGCTACAGCACCCTTGGAGTGATCTTGTATCACTAAACGGCGCGGCGATTTATAAATTCTATTTATTATTATTTTCATAATTTTCTTGATCGTTTTTAATAGCAAACAAACTATACATTTGTTTAAAATTATAATTTTCACTGTTGAATAACCGACCATTCAATATTGCAAATGAATTCGTTATGTTATATTTAATGCTCGTTTTTAAAATATTCTCGGATGTGGGGCGCGGCAATACACTTCATATACCAACCATAATAATTACTTTCTTTTTATTGTTTCTCACAATACTATACTGTTCCATATATCGCTTGGAACGTAATAATTGTCTGTTTGTCTGTCTGTGTGTTGAAACAATTTGACGCGGTCTATTTGCTAACGATGCCTGATGGAATTTTGTTTCGATCATGTTTAGTATTGAATTATTATAATGCGATTATTTGTAGTCGATATTGCATCCACACAAATACTAGAGTCGATTTGAAAACAGGGTCGGATTCAACAAAACTTCAAATGGTGTTCTTGAGTCAGGTGCGAAAAAATTTGGATTTACAGATATAAGGAAAATTTGAAAGAATGGTTCAAGTATAGTAGGCCGTATAGCTTCTTTTCCGTCGTCTCGGGTTAGATTGCCGGCATAGGAGAAATTTATTTTAATTTATTTCCCACGCAAATCTCGCCTCTCTGGGCAGGAAACACTGGATAGTTGGAAGAAATTGCCATTCGGCAATAAACCAGCTCTTAAACTAGGGTGCCAGGAATTATTTATCGTAATCATTTTCATACCACTTATATTTTGCATTCCCTAAGCAGTATTTTTTGACCCTTATGGATAAAACATCTCAAAACCAAAATTAGATATAATAAAGAATATCACGAAAATGATACAAAAAAAAACAAGGAAGATATTAGATTAGAGATAGACAGAAATGAAGTCTAATGTACAATGGGGATAAATTTAATGAAAGCATTTCAAGGGACAAAAATGAGTAACAAAGTTTTGGTCTTTTTAAGAAAAAAAAATGTGTTAAATATATTATAAAAATTGAAATAATTGTTTACATGTTAATATAGATTTGGGTATGTATTATAATATATCGATCTATTTAAATTAACAAATAAACATGAAAGTTGAGACAAAATACATAACATTATGTCTTATCTTTTGTCTCCAAACTCTCTTTCTATTTATTCTTTCAAGTTTATTTCGATAAATGGCATGAATCTCTAACAATCAATAAAATATATAATTTGTACTTTAATTTTATTTTAATACGGCGCTGGCCGATTTACTAATGATATTAATAACAATTAAGCACTACAAATAATAACACTCAATTATTATTATTACCATTATACACTTCCTCAAAATAATTAGCAGATCAATGCGTAAATTGTAAATTATTTAAAAGAGCAAAATAAAATGCAACAAACGCATCATCAAGCTTTCAATTGGGAATGGTTCACCCATCCAGATACTTAACATATCAAAGGATTAGGCTCTGAGGAGGTCTCTATACTACCTAACAACCCTACTGATTCCCGAATATTAACGTTTAAAAAATCTTTAACGATTCTACATGTATTCATAATTACCGTTTTTTGCATTTTTATTATTAAATTTTTCAATAAATCTATAATTTCTAAATTACGGATTAACGATTTTGGAATAATGCCAGTGGCTGAAATAATGAACGGTAATATTATTATTTTACGAGAATGCCAAAGTCTTTTAATCTCATTACCTAAAGCGGTGTATTTTCTAATTTTTTCATCAAAAGTTTTTATAATATTGTGTATAATTCAGTGTATAATTAATAAATACTGTGTATAATTCAGTGTTCTTTTTTACTACTGTCATTAATTTAATTGTTGATCTACATATCAATTGGGATTATAAAATGCATTTTTCATTTTTGCTGAATACTTTGATTAATTGTTTCTTTTTTTTTTTTGAATACTTTATTTTGTTTTCTTTTTTTTATTTATTTTATTTTATACTTCGAATTACTTTATTTGCTTTTTCATTGTTATAATAATTGTACCTATTTATTTGTTTGTTGATTTCATTCTAATTTGATTAACGACTTTTTTTAATTTCTTACTATAATTATACTTCTAATTTATTTCATTTTAATCCAATGTTTCAAGCATGTATTGTCTGTATTAAAAAAAGGAATTATTCCTTGTTAGGTAAACAAAGATTAATTGGAGGAACTCAAAACATGGAACTTCCCAACAACTATTTTATTTTATTTACTGCACTCTTTAAATTATAGATTAAACAATTATAATTTCATTTTATAATACAGGAGGTTAGGTTAGGTTAGGTTAGGTTAGGTTAGGTTAGGTTAGGTTAGGTTAGGTTAGGTTACCTAGGTAGGTTGCCTAGATTGTTTTAATACTATTATATATGTTAATTTTCAAAACTTCAGCGAGATATAAAATGATAAAATAAAAAATATAATAAAATGACCAATTTACGAAAAAGGGCGATGCCTTCAAAGTTTGGTCGAATACTCCATGGCCGGCCCACTTTAAAACATACCTATCTCTGTATTTAATTTGGACGATATTATCAATTCTATGTATGTAGTTGCTATGTACACATTGATGCTTTAAAAACACGCAAAATATCACACCGATTTCATTGTAAACAGTGAAAAAAACAGCACATGGGGAAATTGCTTTCTTATTGATTTATTGGTGATTTTATGATCTTGTAAATATATTGCGTGCAATTCAAATTGAGTGTGTCAACTACGCCGTGTGATTGAATGTCGTCATGATCCTCAGTCATGAGATCAAGGAAGAGGACTTAACTCCATGCACAGGACAGGACGACATAGAGGCAAACGGAGGAGTCCTTTGTCCAGGAGTGTATGGGAATAGGATGAAGAAGAAGAAAAATGAGTCACAGGGACAGATTGTAGGAAAGATAATACCTACCAACTCCCCCATTTCAGAATCAATTTTTGGTTTTTATTAAAAAACGCATTATTCTTAATTTTCACAATTGATTTATCACCTTATAAATAA
Source organism: Molanna angustata (assembly GCA_963576475.1). NCBI lineage: Eukaryota > Metazoa > Arthropoda > Insecta > Trichoptera > Molannidae > Molanna > Molanna angustata. Next base: position 4,474,707 of record OY754965.1, read on the forward strand.
ATATTTAAATACAGTTAAAATAAAAGGAAATATAACTGCAACCAATAACAAAAAGCTGAAAAAGATCTACATAATATAACTGTTTAAGTTAGTCAATTCTACAGCCCATTGCGGGACTTGGCCTCCTCCAGCATTCCTCGCCATCTCCCTCTATCTTGACATGCGCCCCTCCAGTTCCTTACACTAACAGCCTCCACATCCCGCCGCACGTCATCCAGCCATCGGAGCTTGGGTCTACCAACGCTTCGTCTACCTTGTGGCTTTGTGTGCAGGACCCTTTTTATCACTCTTTCATCGCCCATTCTTTCCACGTGTCCTGCCCATCGCAGCCTCCCTATTTTTATCATATTATTATTAATCATATATGGCAAGATGAAAATATACATAAACAATTAAATATCTAGTATTTTTGATTAAATAGTTACATAACTTGGTGATTGACTGGTAGAAATTGCCTGTGGGCAATAAGTCCGCCACGCTGTTTAACTCAATAAAAGTCAATAATTATTATTATTTTTCCTACTTGAAATATTATATAATTATAATCCATTTACATATTTTTAATATTCTTTGTATTTATCATATTTCTATTTGTTCATAAAGTTCTCTTATGTGCATTTTTTTATAATTTTTACTGAATATTGTTATGGTTATAATATAACGTAAAAAAAATAATCGGTTTTGTCCCTTGACCCAATCTATAAAATCTTCTAAACATCATTATAATAGTAAATATATTTACAAAGATTTATACAAAGATATAATAAATCCTACAAGTACGTTGAATTCCTAAAACGTTTCTTCAAGGTTAAAGAAAAGAATTCATCGCTTTTTTGTGACAAGTAGAAAAAAGTTTATGGCGCGTTACTAAATTTCATTGTTTACAAATTCACACGGTGGAGATAATATGGGCCAATAATAATATGTATTTAGATTTAAGTAATGATGCATTCAGAAGATAGGTACTTTGTTTTTTAATACACGTGCCATTACCAAATATTGCTATGAAGATTTAACAAAACAAAACTGATTTCAACGAATCCGTCTTACGAGGGTGACATATTTTTTCAATTTGATATACCATCATTATTACTAAACGAATCATTTTGAAAAAAATAACCTAGTAAGTTTGGATATTAATAAAGAGAAATATGCCTTAACTTTTTGATTATGATCTGTATATATTCTAAAGGAAAATAATAAGCATACCCCGATTTTAGACATTTATCTTAAATTTCTAAAAAAATATAAGGTAGAGAGCAATATTTTTTTTTAAAAATTAAAGAACAACAAAATAACTGGTAAAATATGATATGGCGTTGCATTAACGCATCAGGTTAAGTAAATAAACCAAAAAAACTTTTATTACGCAATGGCGCTGAATGAAAAATAAATGTTTTTTAGGTTTATTTACTAAACCTGAAGCATTAATGCAACGTCACATATTTTTCTAGATATTTTTATCTTCTTTAATTTAAAAAAATATATATTACTCTACGCCTTATAGTTTATTTAAAATATATCATAAACGTTGAAAATCGGGGTACGCTATTATTTTTCTACAAGAATTTATACAGAACATTATCAAAAAGTTAAGTTATATTTTTGTTTATGAATATCCAAACTATCGAAATTATTTTTTTCAAAACGATTTGATAAGAAATAATGATGGTATATCAAATTGAAAAATAGGTACGTTGGTAGCAGTCCCCCCCTTAATTACTATTATTTGCGGATAAAATATTATATTAGCCGACGGCCGCGCGCCGTGGCATAGTTTATATACTGTTTGGTTTCTATGCTAGCGTCCTGGGTTCGGTAACCAGCAGAGCTGGAAACACTAGTCAGATGGAAGAAATTGGCAACAATCTCGCATAAAATTTAATGCAATTAGTAGTTTTAATGATGAGTTTATATTTTTCATTAAATAGTTTGGTATTAATAATAAAATGATAGCAGATGGTCTAAGCATGTTATATAATATATTAGTTATACATAAATTAATTGCAGTGAGTGAACTTGAAATGAAACTGATGAAGGTACCAATAATGGACGTCATCAGCACGCACTCATGTTATGCACTTTACATAGGTTTGGTAAAGTACTTCGCTTTCCACATGAATTCCACCAAAATTGTCCTACCTAACCTAACCCAACCTAACGTAACCTAACCTGTCATAACCAAACCTTACACAACCTAATCTAACCTAACCAAACCTTACCTAACCTAACCTAACCCAAGCTACCGTAACCTAACCTAACATATCCAAACCTTACCTAACCTAACCTAACTTAAAGTATGACATATTCATGCTAATTTAATATTTAAATTTCTCACGCAAACATTGCTTCTCTGGGCTGGAAATACTAGTTAGTTGGAAGAAATTGCCATACGGCAATAAACTCGCCACTTGCGCAGGGTGCAAGGAAGTGTTTATTTCTTCCATTCTTTCTTTCTTTCTAATTGCCTTCGTGAAACGAATGAGTACCATTTTTCCCGTTTACCTTATTCGGTTTTCCATTGCAAATCTTTAAATACAATTATACATACCATCACCCCATGTCCCTCACGGGGTAGGCAGAAAGAAGCGAACGCAACATTGTTCTGTCTTGACACACATTCATCACCTCGTCAACATTGTCGGCCTTCGTGGCTCAGTTAGTTGGGTATATGACTACTGATCCAAAGGCCCCGGGTTCGATTCCCGATGGAGACACAGCTTTTAATTGTGTTTTCAGTATGGATCTGTGAGACGATAAATATCGGTCTCCAGAATGTGGCAAACTTGTTATTGGGTGCGTATTAAATTAATATTTGACATAGTACCTGTTAGTTGCCCGAGAAGTAATGTAAAATAAACATTCATGAATCGTCTCATACATCATGTTCGTATGGTGTTAACGCTTCTTACATTTCTGTCTTTCAGAATATCGTTCACATGGTCAAACCCTAATTTTATTGGACTCCTCGACCTCTTATTCCGTTCATGTCAGCTTTGTATCTCAATCTTTTAATTACATCTTTCTTCATTTTGCATTCTTTCCATATGTCCTCATTTATTACCCTGTTATACATGGTTCTATTTCAAATCTTCTTTTCGATTTAAATAATGTCTAATACAACGTCAAAAATATGAGATTTCTTTATGTCAATACTCTGATTGCGCAACAATGTTTGCCTCTGTAACTTTAACACAAATAGGAGTCATAAAGAGTTCCTTAATAGTCATAGACAGAGATATTTCCACACCTTCTCAAGATATTGCACAACACAAAGTAAAGCGTTTAATAACTACGTACAATGGATAATAAATTTTAAAATTGTGCTACACAGTTTTATGACCACAACAACGTCCATTTCTTTGACTGGATATTCGCAAGACAACACAATGGTTCAATTATTATGGCTGAGCGCAGTATTGAGTTAAATTATAGAGTTAGCACTGCATATTTAGCACAGCGAATCGCAACGGTAGAACGCTTGACGAAGATATAGAAAAATGGAGGCATCACCAAAAATATATAAATTAGGATTATCAGGACTCTAATCCAACTGTCGATTTGTTCAAGAGAACTTTGCTCTCTTAACATATCACAATGTTTCAAGCCAGTATATGCGAGATTTGTATGTAGGGTCTATATTTTTCACGGCTTTTCCAACTTTGAAGTCAAAAAACACCAACTTAGAGGCTTCGCAGCATATATATTCCATATATGGATTTACTCAGAATTCGGAGTAGAACATTTCGTGTCTAGGTATGTGAGTCTGTGTGTCTGTCTGTGTGAGAGTGTGTGTGTGTCCGTCCCCTCCTATTAACTTTTGATCCGCTCAATTTACAGAGCCGAAAATTTCAAAACATATAAACAGTAATAGGCCTACAAAACTTTTATACTCAGAATTTTGAATTTTTGTCAGGGGATATCAACTTTTGAATTTTTACTTTATTTTTCCATATATCTCAGAAACCATAAAAACTAAAACGCTGAAAATCGGTATGAAGATAGACAAATACAAAATCTCAAATACAATTTTTCAAAAAATTCCAGAGTTTCTCTAACATTTTTTATTAAGAAAAATATTTTTTATGACAAATTTATGAAACACCCCAACTAGATTTTCTATAAAAAATATTAAAATTGTAGTAGTACATCTCAATTTTTTTTAACAATTTTTATAAAAAATTGAATTTAGTGACGACATCCCTTCATACAATTTGTATGGCAGTCGCCTATACACAATACGTAAGAAGTCTTAATAGTTTGATACTTAATATCTAAACATACATACATACCATCATGCTGTTTTCATATTCCGGGTAAGAAAAAAGGACTGACCTCCATACTATCCTATCTTGACATACATACCTACATGTGTTGTATAGAAAACAAAATATCTTAAAATATTCAATAATTTGGATTTATATATAGGTTTATAGTTTGGTACTTATTCTTCAACTATTCGTACTATCGCTATCGACAGTTGGATCTCATGTGTTACATGCAACTAGTATATAAATAAATATAATTCCGCTTTCTATTATTAAGAGTGACCTAGCAATAATATTTTCACAAGTTTAAGCAGGTATATTTAATACGTAATTTTGTAATGAATTTTTATTATACTCTAAAAGAAATAACAATTAAATATAATTTCTGTTTATAATTGGCTTCATATCGAAATGCTCGTATAAAATGTTGTAGCTCTGTATAAAACTATTAATTTCTCTTAGATTTAACATAATGCAATACTGTTTATTCATTATATGTTAATTTGAATAAAAAATACCAACAAAGCTTGATTGTTTCAACGTGTAGGTAATGTCAGATGAGTGTTCGTATATTTACCAGCTTTCTAAACGGATTTAATCGATAATTGAATACATGATTCAAGTACATAATATGTTATTTTTAATGTAGCCTGTTCATTATAATCAAAAAATAATTATGTGCCTTTTGTTTTGTATTATATCATACATAGACAAGTGACAATACATTACCTAAAACCAAATAAATGCAATGCCTCACTAGGTTAACAATCTGTGCCAGGGCTAAAACATTATGGAATGATGCTACTGTTTAGAGATCAAATGTCGTATATCAATACTAACGTGTATACAAATGTCATAATACACAACACCAAACACCCACTCTTCGGCCATGAACCAACAACACCAAGACTTAAATCTAGGAAAAGCTTCCTCCACTCCACCAAAGACAGCCACAATCCAAACACTGAACGCTTGATGCTTTGGAAGGAAAGGCTAGGCAACCACACACCCCAAGAACCATCCGAGTCCCTGCCCAGGGAAGAACCATCCATGGTGTCTCTGGAAAACTCTGAAAAGACTAAAAACGGGGTGTGGAAGGAGCGAGGATAATTTGGCGAGATGGGGAATGTCGGAGAGCAATGAAGATGAACTTTGTGACTGCGGCGAAGATCAGACGATGGCACACCTGTTGGAGTGCCCTCTGGTGGGGGCGAAGTGCACCGAAGGGGAGTTGTGGGAGGAAACAACTGGGAGGATCGTCTCAATCCTAACTTATTGTTCTGGGAAGGGAGTTTAGGACTCTGCCTATACGATAGAAGAAGAATACTAATGTAAAACAAGTGGGTTGTGACCATAATTAAACTCTCCACTACATTATAAGTGTACATTTTTTCTTCATGAAATGTTGATAATCCCTAAATGAATTTTTATTACATTTTTAAGCAAATATTGATTTCCCAGAGGACAAAAATATTTATAATACACCAAAAACACAAAAGCTTGTCACGAAACTCATACTATGCCCTCTCTAGGCGTTAGAGGTGAGGGTTAATGTAGGCCAAAGGGCTATATGGTCATCGAAGAAGACGAAGAAATATGAGATGATGCATGACTGTTGATGCGACGATAGATATCACCGATGGATGGATGAATATAAATATTCCTAAACAGACACTTTATTCAGGATGGGTGGTATACCTTGAATGTTATTTTGTTATAAAATAAAGAGTGGAAGTGCTATTCTGCAATGACATTTTATATATGGACACATTGTAAGAGAACAAAACGCTCTACGAAAAATGGTGCAGTTTAACGAATTCTTACAATATCACCAAGAAAGAGCACACACTACAGAATACACTTAGTGAGAAAGAGATAATACAATAATATATAAAGACACACACTGCAGACATAGTTCTAGTTTCCTCCAGTGCAATCACATAATATTTTTTTTTTTTTTTTTAAAATGAATATGTCCTTGTTAAACAAGTACATATACATCTTCCTACGTTCCCTAAACTAAGCATAAAATGCTTGTCCTATAGGTGAACGAGATCGGTCGAGGCAGGATTCGAACTCGCGACCACTGGATTACTTACCCAGCGCGCTAACCAAATAATATAATATCTCTCACCAAATTAGGTACTTACTTAGGTTACTTACTTAGGTCTCACCAAATTAGGTTACGAAATTATATTAAGTTATAGCTGTGTGAAAAAGGGAATACAACAACAGATTTCCTCTGCATACCTAGAGGCGAATATGACTTGACAACTCTCTCTTTTACTCAAAATAAAAATATTAAAAAAATACATATAAATATATTGATTATCGAATAAATATGCAGCATTAAATGATATATCTGGTCGTTCTTTCATAATTCTAGTACAATTTTTACATATTATCATCACACAAGATGGCATTTTGACTACGACAATACGTTCTTACAATACAACATCTTGCGTGGAACTAAAAAGTAACAAAAAGGAAGGCATATACCTCACTTAATTCATACCACTTTTTAGTTCCACGCAATATGTTGTAGTGTTAGATGTATTGTCGTAGTCAAAATGCCATCTTGTGTGATGATAATATGTAAAAATTACAAATTACACTAGAACTTTGAAAGAACTATGTATAACATTTAATGCTGCATATTTAATACAATACGTTCTAACACTATATACGACATCTTGCATGGATTCTAAAAAGTGGTATGAATTAAGTGAGGTATGCGCCTTAATTTTTGTTTACCGAATTGAGAGATTAGAAACGTATCTATTATTTTATATATCATCATTCTAAGCCGGTACCTCGCAACAATTTTCTGTGCTGCAATTCATCTAAGTCAGTGCCTCAAGTAAATATAGGGAGTATAATAAGGAAATTGTAAGTATTATATGATCGTATTTGTTTAGCAATCTTCCTGACTGCTAGACATGTGTCTAACAAGTATCTATTATAATGAGAAGATATGTAAGGAAATACATGGGAAACAACAGATGTATGAATGTACCAGTACATGGCTGCTACTAACTATGAGGTCTTGTTGTAAATTGCAACTTATGTACATAAGGTAGTCGGCTTATTGCGGCTTTTTATACAAGTGAAAGTTGTCAAGCTATATTATTGTATCAACTATTTGCGTACAACGACCTTCATTCGACAGGTCGGCATGTTAGCAAAATCTACCAAGTTTTTTTAAAAATTCTCAGGATATTATAAATGTTGAAAAGTTCGTATCGTTCTATGTCCCTTCGGAGAAGGCAGAGTAAACTGTTCGACGTGTGATTCGTCGTGTCGAAATAGAAAAACGTGGCAGACTGTTAAACATGTTCGTCAACCTGGACGCCTCAAATGTCGGTAGAGTTTCCTAAACACGACCAAACCCCTAGCATTTACTACCTAGCACTGCCCCCAGGACATGACCGAACGTGGCCAATGTGGAAAAGTATCGATCGATCATGACGATCGTACATACAATGAAAAACCTCCAGAGATGATGAATGGCTGAAGACGCGATATGCGAATGCGGACAAACACATGACACCGAGCATCATTTCGCGTGCCCAATGACTTCTGGCTAGTGTGCTTGGGAAGTTTTTATTGAACTAGTCCACCTAATGGACGCCACAAAGGGGTTTGTGGCCTTCCGAGAGAGGATGGACATTTAGATATGAAAGACCGACAAGGGAAGAAGAAGAAGAAGAAGTCTGTTTTTTGAGCTTAAATTCACTATTGTTCAAGTATCTTTATGATATATAATATCAAAATAGCTTTCAATATTCTAAATTGTATGATCCAATAAATTGACTCTTGGATGTATTTTTTTAAATCCTTGTAAAATAGTTATATTATAACAATAGGTTTATTAATGTGACAAAATATTAAATATTATGGCATGATCTTACTAAAGTGAAGCGTGTTTGTGGGAAACATAATCAAAATTATTTTAAAAAAAAATATGTGCGTACCAGTAATAAATTGCTTTAGTTAGTCACCAACAGACTCAGATCTACCTTGGTGATTAGGTAGGAATATTTACAAACGATTCTTATTTACTCTTCGATCAGATAGAATCATTCTTGATACGGACATCTTAAACTCGGATGGAAGATTTTGCTTGCATGCATATGGGCGTAGTATGAACAAAAGACAATTCTTATAATTATATTACTGTTCGTTGGGTATAGCATTTCTTGTATGCCGTTAGCAATTCTTTTATTGTTTAAATTATAACCAAGATTATAATTTGCATAATCTAAGAGAACAGCTTTAAGAGTATTTAGTAATCTTCTATTACATATAATATTAAGTAATGTATTCGGTTATTGTATGTAATCATATCTTATGAAAATTGAGAGCAGGTTTGAAAGTATGAAAGTCGATAAGAAAAAAATGTCTCGTGATTTCAATTGATTTTATCGCCTGTAATTTTCAATAATATTTAAATACTATACTGTATAATTTGCACACACTTTATGTAATGACACACGAATGAAATCGATAATTGTTAGGTATATAAATTTCATCGCGATCGAACTCTTTTTGATAGAATTGACTTATTTTTAATGGATATAGTCCTAATTAAAATTTAATCATATAGATGTCTTTATCTCCGAAAGCCATCAGTACTCAGGGTTTATATTATACAATCGTTGTTACCTGCTATGGTATCCTTACATAGAAAAAAAATAGCCTCTATACTATGACGTATGTCTGGAAGTCGCTGATTCTTGGTGATCTCGTATATGGAGTTCTACAAAATAACGATATCTCAATCGTTATATAATAAAATAAAAAGTTCAGATATTTCTTAAAATAATGAATTATGTCCCTGTACAAACACACATTTTCTATAATAAGCACAAATATTTGCACTATTATAGGTGAGCGATATCGGTTGAACTGAAAATATACATGCATGTATGAAAAAAGTAGACAATGAATGGCTAGAACAAGTTGAGGAATATTTAAACCTGGAGAGTATTTATGAACAGAATGACCTGAAAGATATTGAAAGAGTTATGGCAGGTAATAGAATAAACTGAGCACTCAAACCAGTGATGTTCGATTGAAACATGTTAAAGAAAATCAAAATTGCCGTACATAATTCTATTGTAGAGCTTCTTTGACTAATGCCAGTGAAATATGGACGTAGCAAAAGACGCATCAAAGTAGAATAAATGCTGTAGAAATGAGATCACTAACAAGAGTATGTAAAAGAACAATATATGATAGAATGAAAGATGATGAGGACATAAGGAGAGGATGTAAGATAAATAAGGATATTATAATTAAAATGAAAGTGAATGCCTTGATGTGGTTTGGACATATTGAAAGAATCAATGATGAACGACTGACCAAAAAAATATACATACATGGGTGTAAGAGATGGAGTGAATAGCAGGGGCCGCCCCAAAAATGGATGGCAAGACTAATGTGAATGATGTTATGAAAGAATGAAACATGTGAAGCTTGATCAATCGACGACCATGTATGAGACGATGCATGGATGTAAAAGAAGCCAGGAATGTGTGCAAAAATAGAGGAGCATTTATTTAACATCCTTTTTTAATAATATTAAAAAAAAAATTATAAAATACATAATGAAGTATTATGGAAAAAAATGTTGCATTACCTCATCAAAAAAATTAAAACCTTTTTCTTGATGAAGGAATCATTTGTGTTTACATAGATAATAGGTACAATAAATACATAGTTATACAACGGTGAAAAAAAAAAAAAACAAAATGTATATAAAAAAAACAATATAAAACGGGCAATCCGAAAGAATTTTGGTTATATCAATACATTCATACAGTTTAACCTTTGATTGGATCTTTTAAAATCATTAATCTGTTTTCTTTCATCTGGGTGCGAATTGAAATTCTATATTCTCATATAAATGTAATTACTTTGCATTTGTCTAGTATTATATTTATGAATTTTAAAATCGCTTCGGAATCGTAGTGACATTTTTTTTCAAACTTTTGCAATAAAAATTTTTCTTTAAAAATTTGTAAAATAGTGCTCGGTTCTCTCTGCTAACCCCGAATGCACATGGCGTGATGGTATGTTTGTATGATATCGTTTGAAGCAGGGCGGGATTTGAATTCGTTTCCTTTGGATAACGAAGCTAGTGCGATCCAAACTCTGCCATTGACCCATATTTTAATTTTAATAATAATTTCAATTTTTTAATTCAATAAAAGTGAAAACAACGGGCAGATTATAAAGCAGGGGCTAGGGGGGAGGGGGGATCCATAAAATGTGGGTCAAGTTATAAATTTAGCTCTTAAACAATCGCCACACACCAATTAATATTAATGTACACAAAGATACTTGCGACATTTCCATACAATCAGAAACTCAAATAATATATACAGCGAAGAAGAATATATTTGCACTTAATAATTCCATCGAGAATAATGTACTAGAGAAAACAATGAAAGTCGATTTCTTAGAAAATATAAATACAAATATTATCTTTGTTTTCAATTGATATTACAATAAGGATGACATTGGATTGATGAAATGTTTAAAATGATCAACCAACTGAAAGGTATACATATTATCTTCTTCAATTGGTTCAAAAATGAATGTCGAGAAACAAAAATACACAAGCAATAATTGTATTCCAGCGGAAGAGGTTGTTGACTATTTATGTATACCTTAAACATAAGATGACTTTTCGCGAGAAAATCAAAATACTGAAATAGTGAAGAATAAGGCTCGCATGGGAGGTCTTTGGAAAACATGATACTACTTTTCGTAGCGTATTAGAGCAGTGTATTCAGTCAGTATTCACTAATGACATAAAACCAAACTGTCTGTCTACCAACAAACTGAGAACAACACAAAGACAAATGGAAAGGATAATGCTCGCAATTCTCCACAATATTATTAATAATAAAATTGATTTTCCTGCTCTCTTAAATAATATATCTTTCAACATCCCTACCCGTAGAACTAGACACACTCCTCTATCCCGCCTAACCACTAAACACACCAACTATGCTCAACATGCAACAATGTACAGATTCTGTAATACATACAATAGGCATTTCCAAGAGATGATCGACATATTCTTACTTACATATATATCAAACTTACAATATCATCCTCATAATCAAACTCAACACTTAATATACTGCACACATTTATATATGCAATTTCACACATCATTTACATCATATCTCACCATATTATGTAACCATTCCTAATGTATCTTTATATACTACAATAACTTCAGCGACAACCTGTAATTGCCTTTATTATTAATCAAATCATCTTTATTTTATATAATTTATTTATATCCTCTAAATAAATACATAAATAAAGACAGGAAGAGGAATTAATGGACACGCAGTCAGACCAAATTATCCGATGGTGTCGAGAGAACAGCAACGGAAAAGTAGAGATGGGCAGGACAAGAATGAATGAAAATAATGAACTAAAAGACTGGTGTAGTGGACCGAGCTGGCGATAAGACACCAAAAGGATGACCACCTAACATGATATGGATGGACGACATCAAAAGATTCGTTGGACCCCAATGGATCGCACAGGAAAGGGAGTAGTGGAATAGGAACGTGGAAGGCTTATATGTACTGCAGTGGACAAACAGGGGCTGAATATCTCTGAAGACCCCGAGAGGTCCTTAATTTGTTTTTAAATTTTTATTTGTGTATGGGGGTATATTATCAAGATGATACTTCAATATATTTCATTCACTTCGATAAAACCTCGATGATATCAAATTTTAGTGTAAACAAATTATGAAATGAAAGATTTATACCGTGTATTTATCAATACACTGTTTTTTTTTTCGAACAATATAATAAAATTAATTTTGACATGTTAAATAGGTGTTGACAGCAATAAAAAAGTCGTTGCAAAACAGCATTGTTTACAGCGACAAATAATAAATCAACAATTGGCAGCACTCTTAAAGAAAGCGTTGTATTTCACAACACGTTGATTGAGTGAAAATCATTTTAATTCAAAATTAATTCCTATTGATTCAAACACGACATCTTCGGGCCAAGTGTTTCCGTGTCGACAAACAGTAGACATTTTTTTGCGTGTAAATTAATTATATCGACAATTGTTTAACAAAAATACAACAATGAAATTTCTAGTTTTTTTTTTCATGGCAAAGTGAAATTCCAGCATTAATAAATACATCACCAGTTAAAAAGAAACGATAAAACTTTTTCAAGATAGATCTTTTTATTTTAAAAATATAAGTTTAAGATTTTATTTTGACAAATCAATACCCCAATAGAGATTTAGTTAAGCAATAACCCTTCGAGTCTAAGACTCGAAAAAATTACGATATATTTAGAATAAAACTAGTTGCATGTAACACATGAGATCAAACTGTCGATAGCGATAGTATGTATAGTTGAAGAATATGTACCAAACGATAAACCCATAAATACAAATTATTGAATATTGTCAGATATTTTGTTTTCTATACAACATATGTAGGTATGTATGTCAAGATAGGATAGTATGGAGGAAGGTCCTTTTTTCCTACCCAGAATATGAAAACAGCATGATGGTATGTATGTATGTTTGGAGATGAAGTATCAAACTATTAAGTCTCCTTACATATTGTGTATGGGCGACTGCCATACAAAATGTATGAAGCAATGTCCTCACTTAATTCAATTTTTAAAAAAATTGTTAAAAAAAATTGAGATCTTCTACTACAATGCGAATATTTTTTATAGAAAATTGAATTGTCTAGTTGGGGTGTTTCGGCTTTTTTCGATAATTGTAAAAGTTTTGGAAAAATAGGCAGTTAAACTCATAAATTTATCACAAAAAAAAATACTTTTCTTAATAAAAAATGTTTGAGAAACCCTGGAAATTTTTTGAAAAATATAATTTGAGATTTTGTATTTGTCTATGTTTGTACCAATATTCAGCGTTCTAGCTTTTATAGTTTCGGAGATATATGGAAAAATAAAATAAAAATTCAAAAGTTGATAACCCCTGACTGAAACAAAAAATCAAAATTCCGAGTATAAAAGTTTTGTAGGCCTTTAACTGTTTATATATTCTGAAATTTTAGGCTCTGTAAATTGAGCGGATCAAAAGTTATAAGGGGACACACACACACATACACACGAAATGTTCTACTCCGAATTCTGAGTAAATCCGTGTATGGAACATATATGCTGCGAAGCCTCTAAGTTGATGTTTTTTGACTTCAAAGTTGGAAAAGCCGTGAAAAAAGTAGACCTCTGCATACAATTCTCGCGTATCCTGGCTTGAAACATTGTCGATATGTTAAGAGAACAAAGTTCTCCTGAACAAATCGACAGTTGGATCAAAAAATTGTATTGATTTATTTTTGGTTTATTTCATTATCTTTTTTGTGTAGCTTTTTATTTGTTTTGAAAATTTTGTTTAAACTTTTTACACAATCCTTTCATATAAATTATAGTTTTGTCTTCAAATAAAAGTTTACCTTTGTGAGAAAATGTTTTATGTATTATTTGGTTGATGTGCAATGTTTTGGTGAATGTAGCAATACAAATTAGATACTCCCCTTTTTTAACACGAGATTTTATCTCAATTAAAGAGGGTTATTATGAAATATATCATGGAACGATGGAATTTGTTTACCGTGTTAAAATATGTACATTATAATTGATTCGATTAATAAATTAAAAAAAATAAATATTAAAAAAGTCACCGGAAAATCAAGTCACCAAAGGGCTTACAACCTGTCATTGTATGGTTTACGTGATCACTTTAAGCGCTTGCACATCGTTCACCGAGTAGGTATGCCTTTTTTATTTAGTTCTCTTATCATTAAATTATTTAAAGTACTATATAGGTTTGTAACTAATCAATATTATAATTTATAAAAATATTTTTTTTATAAATTGAAATATTGTTGAGTAACAAACATAATATAGACCTTTCAAATTAAAGGTTTTCCGTACACGAATAGTAAGTTAATTCATTCATTTATACCATTACAACATATTCCACAATGTGGGGTATCCAGCGACAGGTGTGCGGGTGAGTTAATTTCCTCATATAAAGAACCACGACACGTGCGTGTTTGCCCACACACCAGTCTCATCTCAACTAAAAAGGAACTAAATTCGGAATGGGTGATGAACCTCATTGCTGAACTATGCGAGATTTAATTTTGCCTGTTGTATTTTCTATTACCAGAAAACAATTATAGTAAAAAAAAACATAGAACTGTGGTTGATTGAAAATGAAGTTCGCATATTAGCAATTTCGCCAACTTCGAATCCGCATAAACACAACAATGATAGACAATGATGTGTTTTGCGAGTCTAAATACCGTAATAGACGACTCAATCATTGCCTTTAGAGATTGAAAGTGCAATAATAATAACCGGTTTTTGTTAAACGAGGTGTATGGTTGGAACAAGCCGCCGGTATTTTTACAAATGGCGACCGCGATCGGAAGACAGGAGTCAAATATATTGTATTCATCTATGACCCACAACCTTTGTTAGGGTTGGTCTCCGGCTGTCGAATCAGCACAGCAGATTCGCTATCACTTTCCTGAAGGTGAATCTGTTGGTAAGTAATTTAATTTGCATTTATCATCTTGTTCCGCCGTCATTCACAAATTTTTGACTGAAACGAAGTGATTCATAAGTACCATTTTATTTATTATTATTTTTATGGTAACACAATGAATATAATATCGGACTACTACTAACATCGGACTCAATAAGTGGACCATGGGCTACACAATTATATTATATAACAGCTAACAATGACTTAGTAATTAATATTATGTAACTAGTCTACCACCTCGGAACAGGCCTGGCCTAGTGAGGTGGTCCAAACCAAACTAATTTATTTGTTATTTTGCTTATATAAAATTATGTAAATTTTGGTATATGTAATTAAAAAAAAAAAACAATATTATGTCTTATTCTGATTCGTTTCAGAGTACGAAAACGTCTAAATCAACGGATGACCGTGGATAAAAGGATTTTATCCGCTCGGTGTGACGTGTAATGAGTCCCGTATAAATGCAGTCAACTTTTTGACATTTCTCATATACTAAAATTCAGACGGATAACTTTAGAAGAATCAGAATAGGTCCTAATTTTATCAAAACGAGAAGTTATAGAGAAGTTATCCTGATTGTCGTTGTCCTGTGTGAATGGAATAAAAAAACAAACCTTGTGATCGCAGAGTAGCCATAGCAATTTTAAACTTGTACTACCTCAGAAAAGACTATGTCTAGCGAGGCAGTAAAATTTCCAAATGTGTAAAAAAAATGTAATTACATAGGTATAAATCAAATTGTAATTTTGTTCATTTGTTATTTTTATACTATTGGAAATATATTAGGTATTCATTAATTCATTGATCCATTCATTCATACTATCTATCACGCCATGTCTCTCACTGGGTAGGCATAGAGAACTGAACGCCATATTTATATCTTGACACACATCCATCGCTTCGCCAACATTCAAGCATCTTCTCGTACATGTTCGTCTGTTATTCAGGCATCTGAAATTTCCGGATTTCAGGATGTCGTTTACATGGCCCTGCCATCTTTTTCGAGGATGACCCCAACATCTTGTTCACTTTCTATCGGCTTTGTTCATATTTTATTCGTTGTTCATCCTTTTCAAGTAGCCAAACCATCTCGACGTGAAACTTTCTGTTAATGACATCTTTCTTTATCTTAATTCATTCCTCGTGTCTTAATTTCTTATCCTGTCGCGCATCGTCCTATTAGAGATATCATTTCAACTGCATTTATTCTGCTTTCAAGCGACTGCCATGTCTAGGTCTCAAAGATAAGTCATTCTCATTTTAATATGATTTTGTGATGTATATTATTAATTAATATTGTACCTAAATAAATCTTTCTTTTAAATCGTTGTAATTGTTCAAAAGAAATTTTATGACGATATAAAGAGGGTTTGTTTACAAAAGTTGGCATTACTGTTTGTACATTATTCATAATTGTTTTTTTAAATAATGTATTTTTTTTCTGGTATTGTTTTTTTTAAATCAAGTATTTTGTTTTGTATGAATATTTTGCTCTAATTGTTATTTTGTTATTTTGCTTTTTTTTACTGTTATGTAAATAGTTGCAACTTGTTTTTTTAATATTTCTAGTTTTTTTAATATTGCTTTTTTTACTGTTATGTAAATAGTTGCAACTTGTTTTTTTAATATTTCTAAGCTGAGTACTCGACGAAAAGTGGCGGACGTGGCATGTTTATTTAATATAATAAATAATGTGATGGACACACAGCTGGTCAATGACTTAAAATATAACGTCAATATTAAATCACTAAGAAAGCCAAATATTTTTCACATAGGGTTCTGTATATCTAACATATCATTTTATAATCCATTGTATCGCATGTGCCGTATTTACAATAGTCATAGCAACTCTAACATAGTTGATATCTTCTGCAACACAAGAGAGGTATTTAAAAAAAGAATGCTATTGATTCTGAGTAGAGAGGAGAATTTCTGTTGATGTTTTCATCCCTTTTTTTTGTTATATGTACAATTTTCATTACTTTTCATTGTTTTATATATACTTCTCTATATTTACTTTGTACTTTTTATTGTTGCTTCTTTATGCTTTTATAGGTTGTGTATAATTATGTCTTATTTTTAAAGTTTTTTTATTACTGCTTTTATCTTGGATATTTTAATATGTTTGTGTAAATAATTTATGAACTTCGCATGTTGTGTTCACTTCCAATTGGATATTGACATTATGTAAAATTATTATGATATACTTTCTTGTATGCGATTGTCAATGTCTGTAAGTGTCCCAAATAAAATAAAATAAAAAAAATAAAAAATAAAAACTCCCTTCAAAACACGAATTCATCTCTTTTTGAAGTTAGTTATATTATTAAGTGATTGAATTATTATTTTGCTAATGTTATTTTCTTGTGTAAAATATTTTTTGTGATAAATAAACCTATTGAATCTGAAAAAAAATAAACCTCAAAAAAAAAACAAATCAAATATTGTTGTTTTGTCCAAGACTCGAAAATTAAATAAAATGTAGTAAATTATAACTATACTTTTGGTTATACTAAGAAAGTTATTCAGTAACGACGAGTAAAAAAAAATTAAAACTGACTTAAGACATTCATGGAATAATAGCATTGATGAATATCAAAATATAATAAATTAATTATTTGTTGGATTCATGTTTACAAAAAAATCGAAAAGACAATTTAAACGAAATCAAAGAAATAATTCATTATTATTTTTAATCGTTTTGAATTTACTAGTGCATTGTTCCTTCATTATTAAATGGACCTGGGGTAAAAAAAGTTTTTTCATGTAAAATCAAGCAACTCATGAATAATACGAAAGTTTTGTATAAATAAAGCTATATTTCGTCACGAAACGCAGGTAAAAATAAAATAAAAAATCTTAATATTTTGCCACATGGAATGGAATTCAATCCAAGTTAAATGTCTATTCATGTCATCAAATGCGAAACAAGTGTATGAATTATTAATTTCTAACATTTTTGATGTTCATTTTCATTTTTGTTTACATATTTTTACACAGAAATAAACAGATATTTAATATTTATATTTCATTAAATTATTCATTAAAAAATAATTATTATACAAATGTACGCGTTATTGAAATAACTGATTTTTAAAATATACCTAAGGCTTTATGGTTTCTAATATGCTGATGAGTTTTGTTAAATTTCAAGAAAATAACGTGTTGTTTCATTATAAGATTTACTTTTTAACAAGTTAGTATATTATCTATATAAATTTTGTATCAAATTTGAGTTGATTTATCATTATATATGTTTTCATTCAATATGTATACGTACAACAACAGAGTATCAACTCCCTGGAGTAGTTGGAGAGAGTCAACAAAGCGACATACTATGTTCGATGCTTTGGTGTAAGCTGTTCTATTAAGTGGAATGTACTGCCTCCAGATGTAAGCAGTGCTCAAAGCAAGAGCACTGTCACTAAAGAACGCTCTGTTTCCTATAGCAGTACAAAACTGAACTATCAGTTTCCTTGAAAATATCTTGAATCATTGAACGGCGCCATAAAATTTGAGATTATTAAGTCAATTTTATTTTTATAAATCATATTTTATGTAGAATTTTATTTATTGGAATGTTTCAACTATCGTATCTGAAGAAGAAGAAAAATAATACATAGGTTATTAGATTCATTTCTTTTGAGAATCTACGTGCCTTTAAATCGTTTCCGGATTGGTTTTTTGTACCTATGTTGCATAACTCAACCATAAAATCTTTTCAATTACTTCTCGGAGTCGTGTGTGTTAATATTTGTATTGAACGAAATCGACAAATAATATTAGAATGGCAGGAACGATGTAAATGTCAAAATTATCCGCTATAACATTATGAACAACTACAGACAGACATTATTTTCGTTATTGACAAACGAAATAATATATAATGACAACATTCCACAATGACAAAATCCCATTTGAGACATGACACCGTGTCATCACACATCCGTCAAAAGCTATCGTTAGTATACAAGTGTCAGAGAAAGCAGTTTGAACTCAACAGAATATTTTTTTTTGTGTTTCGTGAAATGCGATTTGTTAGATTCACTTATGAAACTATGGTATTATAATTGAATTAAAAGAGAGAGTGTTCTAATTGAAATAGACCATTATATGGTGACATAGAGAGCCAAAATAACGGGCGATAGTCGATACTTCGTAGCTTTTCTACACGAAATCTTTATCCAAAGCCATAATTTAATATCTAATAAAATTGAGAATTGATGAACAAATGATACAATTGGTAATATTATCTAAGCAAAAAATATTGTAGGTCGTGGAAAAAACAAAAATTCATAAAAATAATTATTAATTTCACATTGTCAGTTGTCAACTATAAGGAGATCCATGTAGTCAATATCAAATATATTTCCTTTATCTTTTTTTGAAATGGGTTGTGAATTTGGTAAATCATTGCAAAAGAAAGAATTTCACCGCATATCAAGAAAAAACCACAAAAAGTAACTAATTACTGGCTAGCAAATTAATGAGCAAGCCTGCAGATTTTAAATTATTTTACTCGGTTTGAGTTCGTAGAAGGCTCGATCATCCCATTAAAGATAGACCTAAAAGGCTCGATCTTTTCATCAAAACGAGATATAGAAGGCTCGATCGTCTCATTAAAGATAGATCTAAAAGGATCTATCGTTCTATTAAAGTTTTAATATCCAATTTATTCACTTATTTTAATTTTTTCTATTACTTTTCAAACATTACATAATATTTTAAATCTAATTATCGATCTCACTGTATTAAGGTTGACAATTATACATGAAGTATGGACAGTTAAAAACACTTCCATAATTAATTTTTCATAAGACTCGTCAATCCCGTCTTCTCCGATTCATAGTCTCTATTCAATGAATTTAAAAAAAATATTCGTAGGTATTTATGCTATCAGTCTACGTTATATTAAATAGTTACCTACTTGTAGTAGGCTCACATTTATCAACCAATTATCTAGAGATTGTAAAACATAATAGTGGTAACGAAATAAACAGGGCCTATTGTCTGTGAAAAGTACATATATGTACAACACATTTACACGAGTAATTAAAACAGCCATTTTTTCTAATATCATACGCCTATCGACTTGTGTTTGAGTACATTTCTTAGTGTATATATACAAATGTAAACGAAATCAATTACTTTCTTAATATTATGAAAGTGATTTTAACATACTGCTATTTTGATTCTGCAATTTCTCTCAAGTCGTGCAACTGAAAGGTCATTCGTGTGTCTTACCAGGGTATCTTAAGATATAGGTATAATATTAATGAATAGTTATGTATGATACCCAAAGACATTTTATATACAGACACGTTATATGAGAATTAAATGCTCGAAAAAATGAAACAATTTAACGAATTCTTACAATAACAGCAAAAAAGAGCACACACGACAGAATGCATTATGTGAGAAAGAGATAATACAATAATATTGATTTAAATTGTGCTGTATAATACACCCAAAATAACTCAAAATACAGTAAACAAAGATAGAATACACACGTTTTACAGTAATTTTTATTTGAAAATAGTATTTTAGTACCTACCTAACAAACATTTTTGTAACAAAAGACCCATCAAATGGGGATGAAAAATCGTTCTATCAGGTGGTTTTAACTTATTTACACAAGTGCATACTAGGAAGAGTTCTTGAGAATATATCTAAAATTTTCAGTTCACTTGATGAAAAAATTAATTGGTTTGATTTGGGAAGGTCCCATGCTATTACAGTTCTCGCTGATGCCGTACGAATGTAATCGGCAAACCCGCCTGATCCTCGAGCAATTTATGCTAAGGACAAGTAAAAACAACACAAAAACCCAATTCAAAACTGAACTAGCTAATGATGGTTTGATCATTTTATTTTCATTATTTCAACGCTTTTATTAAACATTTCCTCTTGTATATTTTTATACGAACAAATAAATTACAGTTTCACTTAACATTTTCGTGAAAAATCTTTTTAATCTGACAATAATCAAAATTAAATTTGCTTTGAAAAAATTAATTGCGGTTTTGGTTGACTTGGGTAACTACTCATAGATATTTATTTACTTAAGCTGCAACCAAATAATAATATTAAATAAATAATGAATTATTACAAAATGTACTTTATGATAATAATATGAACAAAATACAAATAAATTGGTTAACGCGTGATTGGCAAGAAAATAAACAAACATTGAGGTTTGACATTACGAAATCAATTTCTAATTTAATATCATTTGTCGAATGAAATTTCTCAGTCAATTTTTTTTTCTTATGTCAATATTTATTGAATTACGTAATGACCGATTTCGTAATCATTTTTATACAGCTAAGTTCAAATAAGAACCAAGACTAGACAATGTTTATTTTGTATACGAAACGAGCGACAAGCAAATTTTATATAAAAAAAATTGACACGAAATATCGTATTCGAACATATCGATGAAAAAAAAAATTATTGGCCAGAATTCCGTGCAAAAAATTGGAAAAACGTATGTTCACCATATTTTTCCCGATTTATAGTTTTAATATCAATAAATATAAAAATAAGTTTAAAAATTCAAATCTATTAATAGTTCTACAAATTTATTTATATATTCAAATTAATTACGACGACCGTATATAATGGGTCGATGGCAGAGCGGTTAGCGCGCTGGGCTAGCAATCCAGTGGTCGCGAGTTCGAATCCTGCCCTCGACCTCGAATCCTCGAATCCTCGAATCCTCGACCGATTTCATTCACCTATAGCACAAGCATTTATGCTTATTTTAGGGAACGTAGGAAGATGTATATGTACTTGTTTATATGTACTTGTTTAACAAGGACATATTCATTTTTGGAAAAAAAATACAAGCCGTGAGCATCGTCCGAATATATTTTTTATATGTATTTCCGGAAAATTACACATTGTTACAAAATCAATTTAAATTTTTTAAATTTTAACATTAGTATTACATTGTGAATCGTTAAAGAAATGAAATAAAAAATAAATAAAAAAAAATAATTACGAATAAATAATAACACGTTGTTCTCAGCTGGGGTGGACATCTTCAGTGCAAAATATGAAAGGTTTCTTGAAGAAATACTGAAGTTGATAACGCTCTTAATTCCCCCCCCCTCCCATCCCTCCTTATCTCTTATCAGTCCCATACCTAATTTTAATTTTCTCAATTATTATTTTTTTTCTCTTTGTTGATTTCTTTGTATGAACTGTCTTTTGATATAGTTGTTAAATTATTATTGATGGAAAGCTTTTATTGGCTCTGACTATGTCATGTAAATTGTATAATCAAAACTGTAAATGAACTGTTTGCTTCCCAAATATAAAATAAATTAATAAATAATTAAACAGTCATTGTAATAAGGAGAACTATAAAATCTGTTTTAATTTTTTACCTAAATAATTTAGGAGTTAAGGGTAATATAACTAGGGTAATCTTTAGGAGTTAAGGGCGCTCTCTTAATCTCTAAATTTAAAATTTACTTATATTCTTTTTTCAGCGTATTTTCGAATAGATATCATTGAATAAGTTTGTTCGTAGCAAGGTATATTTCCAAGGTATATTATATTTCCTTATGACTACTATGAGATTACCAAAAAATGAATGATTTAATACCAGTGAATTTTTTGGAGTACCGACTTTATAAATTCTTAATCATCCAATTCATAAATATTACTATTTTACAATTGAATATATAAATTTAAAAAATGAAACACTTTATGTGTATCCAAAACAACCAACTTATTCATTATAAGAACAATTACATCGTTGTAATGAAGTAAATTACGTTTGAAAATATGCAATTAAAATTAACACGTTTTATTTTAGAATAATTAAGTATTATTAAGGCGTTTTTATTTCTATGTTTTATCTCTTTAATATCTATTAGATGTTTAGTATAAATATAAAATGATTATCTTAATTAAGAAAGTTGTCACAACAAAATGTTTATGAGAGACAGGGATTTGTAAAGAATGTTTATGCTTAGGTGTAATATCAATATTCAATAATTATTTTATTGGTCCTGAATTCATTAAGCAAACTACTTTTTAGTAAAAAAAAAACATTTCATCAATTTACTAAAAACGTTCGTTTTTGAAAAAAAAACAATATTTAATTGTTTGAGAGACATAAAATAATACAGTATTGTTGTATTTAATACCACTGTCAATTTTCCAAAACTGTAATTACTAAATTTAATGTAATTGGGTCTTAGATAAACTAAGAAAATCATTTATTCAGAAAATAAAGTGACAGGATAACTTCATTAAAGTCATTTTTGCATAAAATAAAAGCGATAGGACATCATTATAAAATCATTTATTTAGTAAAATATTTATTCAACAGTGACAGGAAAACGTTATTAAAATAATTTATTCTGAAAATAAAAGTGACAGGATAACTTTATTAAAGTCATTTTTGCATAAAATAAAAGCGATAGCAAAACATTATTAAAAACATTTATTTAGTAAAATATTTATTCAACAGTGACAGGAAATCGTTATTAAAATAATTTATTCAGAAAATAAAGTGACAGGATAACTTTATTAAAGTCATTTTTGCATCAAATAAAAGCGAGAAGACATAATTATTAAAATAATTTATTTAGTAAAATATACATTCAACAGTGACAGGAAAACGTTATTAAAATAATTTATTCAAAAAATAAAAGTGACAGGAAAACTTTATTATAATTATTTTTTCGGTTAGTTAAAGTGACTGGGGAACTTTATTAAAACTATCTTTGTTATGTTTTTTTTTCGATATGTTATTCAACACAGAATGATAATGTCGGCCACTCGTAAAAGATAAACCATTAGTGTCGCTTTTTGGCGGACATTAATTACTCCCAATACAATGGGTCATAAATCTTTGTAGTTTATTATCAAAATATTCTTTGTACCTAAATACCGGCGATAGTGGTTGTTGTATGTATTTGGAATTGGGCCATGCCAAAAACAATGAATGTTGCCATATTAAAAATAGATGTTACAAAACGAAAATGAAAACGCCTAATGATCATTTTAATGTACCAAGGAACATATTTTTCATTGCAAATGCTAATTTTAACCATGATTAATTTTTCGTGGAATGTGTAGACTTCGTGAAATTCTTCAGCATATTTCCAGTTGCCAGGAAACACCCCCCCCATGGATGTGAAGGGGACAAGATAAAAACTTCTAGAAGCAGAAGGAAAAGGCCTTTATCCAGTAGTTTCGAGAAATATCAAGGGACTGGAGGAGTGTATTTTAGGATGGTGGATGATGGGGACGAATGCTGGAGTACATCAAGGCCTACAGGGGACTGTAGAACCATTGATGAATGAATATGAGTCGTTAAAAAAGAATTAACGCATGAATCATTGCTTGCAATTTGGATCTTATAAATAAATTCAATACTCAACGAATCATACTAAATACCGATGCCTCGAAACCTTATAAATTTATTGTGACAAACGAAGTTATTGCGGTTGTTTATTTTTGATAGAATACAATGAAGTTTAAATTTAAAATGCAGGCTAGACTGAAAAAAATATACACTTAGCAATACATGCAATCTGAAAATTCTCCGAAGAATCTTTAAAGCAGTTAATCATGAAGGTATTGAGGAAAACGCTATTATAACAAACTTCATAGTTTATACAATATAATAAATGTCATTATATACTGTTAAGTTATATAGCTGAAACATGTCCTTTGTAAAAAACTTTAGATAACAATGAACAAATACAAAAAAATACATATTTTTCTATACTATCGTTGAGATCATTGAAACAATAAAATGTATAACATAACCAACAAAAGATGACTTGTTCTCATAATCCAGCCATCGATATTGTCTTCAGAATCTTCTATAAACAGTTGCGTAAGCTAAAGTGCGGAAGTCACTTCTTTTAGAATCATTTTATCTAATACCATGCCTCCCATCAGACGAAACAAACAGGTAGAGATTAATACACCAATAAAACTGTTTATTTTGTTCTAAGTCTTTTATTGCTTTTGATGAAAAGTCGTGAGACAATTCACCGTCAGGAATAGCCGCAACAATGGAATCCTTCCGTCTTCTCTGGCTCATAATCAAATTACACTTCCGCAAAAAGACACACCATTGTTGGTACTTATTCCTAATTAGATTTAACAAAATACTCATTTACTACTGGATCGCTGATCTCAGACAGTTCTCACAGTGCGAAATTGAATAAGCTATCTACTCAAGATCTCTTTTAACTTAACAAAAGTGTCCTTGTAGACAAATCTAAACTAACAAAACGTTAGTCGTAATTTATAGTCTTAATTATGATTTGGAGAATTAGGTGTGCACCCAGCTGTATCGAAAACTAAACAATCATATCAGTATTAATAAAATAACACGAATCTCATGTATTTGTATTGTTAAGTAGAGATTTTGAAATGTGCAACGTGTAAATAATTACATACTTACGAAAGGATTGAAATTTTGAGAAGACTATTGAAAAACACAGGACGCAGAAATTTTAGCATGTCTAAATGTTGAGTTCGAGTTAGGTATTGTTTATTTGGTAGTATTCTATAGATGTAAATTAATAATTTGTAATGAAACAACAGGTATTCGATTTTACATAATATTTCTCTTATAATGTCGAAAGCTATTTATAGGACAAAATAGCTGGTTTTACGATGGTAAGCAAAGTGTTTTTTTTATTTTTTTTATTAGAATATGACCTTTACTGCCGAACATTATGTCATTCTTTTGGGATGCTTTGCACACGAAATTCTGCAGTATTTGATGTTTAATTTTTATTGTATGGTACGATCCTATTTTGGCCCTAAATTCAGTGCAGAAATGTGTGGAAAAGACGTAATTGTATAAGTATAGCATTGAGGACTGTAAAAAGGGAATAGTAGGGACAAAAAATATAGTACTTATACTAGTTGAGAATAAACATGGCGAGAAGAGCGGCGATACGTTGTCGGATCTCGACTTTTTTACTGACTTGGCCTGCTGATTGGAGTGGAAAATGGTATTGGAAAAATCAAAAGACTTTGGTCATTTTTTTGACAAATTACAACCTTAGTGCTAACTGATAAAATATATCAATTGAAAATGCATAATTCCTATTAAAAATGTTTTTATCGTGATTTTTTCAACGGAGTTTGGGTATTGTATGAGAATTTTATCATTTTTCTCTCATTGTAGCAGCGTTGTGTATAAAATTTAATCTTAATGCATTGCGTTTTGTTTCGATACTGTCTTATCCGCAGATCAAATATTGTTACAATAGAAATGATCACCACGCATGTAAAAGGAATGCATGCAATCTGAGAAGTCTAACATACCACGGTATTGCAGAAGACAGGGAATTATGAGAAAGTAGGTTGGCTGCTTCAGCGATTAGAAAAACCTGAATTACGGTTTACGCGTCTGTTATTATAGATAGTTCTTCGTCATTTTGTAATGAAAAGTCTCTGTAAATGAAATTATATTTCACTCAAACGTGAAAAGCATGAATGATTTTACAGCGTACAGTTCATAATAATTTGCTTATGCTCACATGCTTAGAAAACCAATAGTTTTAAACATAGAGAGATTAAAACATATGATTACTTTGAAATAAGCGCCCACGTTTAATAATACATTATATTGATAAAAAAATAATTTAAGTATTCAATGTTAATGCACTAAATCATTAGGGATACTTAAATACCTAAGTAGTTGAAAAAAGATTTTCATTTGTATTTTTCTAACTAAACGCATTTTTCAATTGCATGGATTGAAACTTTTTAATACAAACTATGTACTTGAAAAAATTTAAAGTCACAAATGAAATTCAACGATTAGTAGTAAACATAGAGAAAATACGGTAAATAATAAACAAATAGTAAAACAGATGGGTCGATGGCAGAGCGGTTAGCACACTGGGCTAATAATCCAGTGGTCTCGAGTTTGAATCCTGCCTCGACCAATTTCGTTCACCTATAGCAGAAGCATTTATACTTAATTTAGGGAATATAGGAAGATGTATATGTACTCGTTTAACAAGGACATATTCATTTAAAAAAAAAAGTTGTGAGTGCCTCACTTCCGACTTTGAATATACCCGACCGCGAATAGGTCATTTTATCAAATTGCTCTCCAAAAACCTGGGGATGTTCTTATTTTGAGATTAGTAAGTGAACAGCAGCATAGACATGGAGCCTAGTGTTTTCAAGTTTTCAAAATACATTATATTATTTTTACAACCTCTAACACCGTTTTGAAAAAATGTAGGTATATTTTGTTTATGAGACACACACAAAGAAATTCATGATATAATTCATTACATATGGCAAACCCACATAAAAAAACTGTCTTTAATTATTATTGGTGCAGCTTTAATAATAATAATATCAATATAATAATAAAGATGCCGCGATTAACATTTATATAATAAACGCAAAACACAAAGTTCTTCCATGTTTGTGTGACACCCAAATAAACAACTTAGTCACACAACATATTTAATTTAAAAAACATAAACATTATGTCTTGCCACAGAGATGTTGGTGTTGTTGTGAATAATTTAGATAGTAGGGATGACTGAAGATAGCAAAAAATATCGATATTTGATCACAGCTGCAATATTGCCAAACCGGAGACTGTTCATGAGAGTATTATGCAGTCAAGGATACATACAGGCTATTTTATTTTATTATAAGATTGGCAATACAAAAAAAATGGCTAAATAGAAGAAACAAAGTGGTTCTCAAATTTTTCCTTACTAAGGATCCATCAAAAAAAAAGTTTTTGACGCTTGTGTACTCCCTGTGCTCACTTACGGCTTTGAAACATCCGCATTTACTAAGAAAATTATGGAAAAGCTAAGAGTGACACAAAGAGCGATGGAAAGAAGAATGTTAAATATCTCGCTAAGGGACCACAAAACTAATGAATGGATTAGGAAGAACACAGGAGTAGCGGATGTGGCCAAAAGAATAGCGGAGTTAAAGTAGAGTTGGGCGGGTCATGTATCTCGGATGTCAGATGGACAAAAATTGTGATGGACTGGAGGCCAAGAATGAGAAACAGAAGCGTGGGAAGGCCCCAGACCAGATGGTCCGATGACATCAAAAAAGTGGCAGGTCCTGAGTGGCGAAGGATGGCACAGGATAGAGACCAGTGGAAGTCCAAGCGGGAGGCCTTTGTCCAATACTGGACTCAAGAAGAGGCTGAGTAAGTAAGTAAGTAAGTAAGGATCCATCTTTGGGCCTTATTTAATGATAGTGTTATAGCGATTTGTTATGGAGATCGATCAAAAAAGCTCCATGCATTTGAAATAATGGTATTATAAAGTTTCTTAAATAAAACGTCTAAATATATTGAAATGGTATTTAATAAGAATTTAATCAAAAATATTAATGTTTAAACCTTGTTGGTGTATTAAACGAGTGTTAAACAGTCCATATGTTTTTATTATTAAAAACAGTAGGTACATAAATTTCCGAAAACTCCATATGACTTTTCACAGAGAAAGAATCTAATTACTTTTCCAGGTCTTTTAGTTTGTTCTTTTCTATGAATTTAAAAATAGGTATTATTTGCATGATAGCGAAAAAAATCATCAAAGTGTTTTACATTGTAACTTTGCGTTTTTGCATACAAATAATTAATTACCTAGTTGAAATAATAATCGATTGACAATACTGTATGTCAAATGAAACTCGTATACCTATTCCATTATTTGTAAAGCTGTATCAAGGACAAATAAAAAAACTTTGTATAAACGCGATGATAAATATCTCCGATACATAATATTATGCATTAGATCCGACTTCTGCCTTAATATCTGTGAGCATTTAGCCTATGTAAAAATATTTTTTTAAATGGATATCTGAAAGTATCGATTGCTGAGATTTGTTCCATACTGATGAAATAACCTAACCTTAAAACTGAATGACTCTTTTGCAGACTCTTGTTCATTAATCTATAAAATGTGAAGCAAATGTTTAACAACATGGTCAACGATGAAAAGGTGGACCCGATAATAGATTTAATCCTAGTTATAAATGACCAAAGATGAACAGTCCAGTGTTGAGAACATGAAGGAAGATTCTTGAGGAAATTCAAATCCTTTATGGATTGTATTTAATAATAATAATCAAATTTCTATAGCGACGTTGTATGGGAAAAAAAACATTCCAAGGGCGATTTTGTTTATTTGTTGGCTCTGCGAAATAGAGACTACTGAAGGCCCCAAAACTCTGCGCACTTCAAAAGGCAATTGATTCCATTTGATAGGTCCGTTTATACTGAAACTATGATCGAAGTAAGCCGCATTTTTGGGTTTATCCAATTCCTTTAAATAATTGGTATTCTGTGATTCTGACAATTTCAATGTTAAGCGTCTCTCTGATGGTACATTATTCTGACACAGTTCTCGAATATCTCGGAAGCCAAGTCATGCAGAAGCTCGAAAACCATCAAGCACACTTAGTAATCTATTCGCTCTGGACACCTCAACCAGTGCAGCTCGTTTAGAAGAGGCGTTATGTGGCATCTTTTATCAGTCCCAAAGAATCGTAATTTATTTTTAAAGAATCAAATTTCGTGAATCCTTTATCAAAATTTTAACTACAAATTTATTAAATACATATCTTTATGTTTTTTTGATGATTTTTACAGACATGTTTGATCCGTTTTCGTTTCAATATTTGAAAACTATATTATAAAGTACCGAGGTAATTAGTTTGAATTATAACATACACTTACTGAACTCGAAGCAAAATCATTAGCAACATTTGATTTTCGCTCCATATTGTATTGTTCAAGGTAAACTGTCTGAAGAGATTAATGTACGTATCCATAGCTATTTAAATGTTTGTACAATTCGTTGCATATAATAAAACTTTTTGATAAATTTTGATGGAAAATCACATTACCTTCTGATATCAAAAATCATAGCTACATAAGTTTTCGTTAAAATTCTGTATATTTATATTCAATTATTATTTATCGTAGTGCCCAGTGCCCATAGGTGTGATAGTAAATTATAATTATATCAATGTGATTATTTGACGATATGTGTACCGGTTTTGATAACATATATCGTGCATCAGTTGGAGAATATTTAAATGTTCATTGATCCAAAATCATAAATATTATTTGAAAAAATATTGGGATCATTTTTTTTCGTTAATATTATATTTATTTATATATTCACACAGCAAGAGCACAAACGGGTTTTATTGCCATAAGGTAATCTCAGTCAACAAACCTGAGCGACGTAAAGTCTCAAAAGTCAAATCGCTACAATAGTATTTAGTGCCTTATAAAAAATAAATAGAAGGAAGAAAAAAATATACTGATCACGAGAAAAGGAAGGATGGAACCAAAGTATACAGAAGGAATATTGAAGAATTATTTTTATTTAAATTGATCTATATATTACATTATATAGCCTAATCAATGGTGAGATATAAACAATTATTTCATTTTTTTATAATATAGTTATCACATTTTTTCTAAAAAAGACCAATACCTATCTTATATATCTTCTCTGTTTCTTGTGTCATATTTGTGATATTATTTATTATATCTTATTTTGCTTTTGAAATATTTTTTTATCATGCCATGAAGCATTTTATGGTTAAAAATTAAAACATGAAAGTATATTTTTTTGTTTGACAGACAATAACATTTTGTGTATCTGTTTTTCTATTACTATTTAAAACGATTGACACAAATAAAGTTTTTTTTTACTTTTCCTTTAAATATTTTTATGGATTGAGATGACGTTAAATCATCGTATGGCCATTCCATAGTCTAGCTGATTGTACTTGAAAGAATGAGCTTAAAACTTTTGGAGTGTGAATGGGTAATGCAAGTGTGGTATGTTCAGCAGATCGAAGAGGTAGACCATGATTTGACAGAAAAACGACGTCATTATTTTAGATATTGTGGTAATATCTGTAGAAGAAATATTTTATTTTTCAAACTTGTGAGTAACTTTGTACAAGTTTATTTTTAAAAAAATGAACGTTCATTTCTTTAATTTTTTCATTTTCAAATTAAGTACCAAAAAATCAAATCCAGGGGGGCAAGTCTGGTCAATCGAATAAATTAAAACCCTCATGATTACACCCATATCATGGATATAATTATCATTTGGAGTTCAATAATATCCTAACATATTATAGAAATCCATATGAAAACTATATCCATGATATGGGTAAACATGGATGGTTTTGATTTCGACGGTTGACCAGACTTGCCCCCCTGAACAATTAATACCCTGCAGTGGATTCTCCCCTTCTTAATTATTAGCCCCAACCCCTGTGATCAAACACCCCCACAAACCCCACCTCTTCCAAAATATTGTGTTTGTCTTTAGTTTTGATGATGAGCGCAAGCTCGAAAACGTCATAACTAATTTATCAAGCTATAAAATAGAAGTAAATAGAAAATTTGTGTTTTTATTTATATTTATAAAAAAATAGTTATAGAAAATAGTTTTTCATTTTTTGATAGAAAATAGTCTACTATACAAATTGATTAAATTATTTTAAAAAGCTGGTAATTCAATTTATAAACATTTGGATTCTTATGAAAAGAGTGATAAACATGATTTGACTAAAGCACAAAACAAAAAAAAGGAAACTACTTAAACCTATCTGTGAGGTAAAAATTGATTAAAAATCCAGATGTTTTTGATTTTTTAGACTGAACAGTAAGTATGTTTCATATTTTCAGTTTTCTATCAGTGATTCAAACGATTAGGATCACTGCGGTGCTGCTCCGAAATTTGTGAAACCTTGTATCGTGGAAGTGACCTGCCTGGCCAGAGGCTGTCAGGAAGTAATTCGTTCAATGTGACAATATCTTAGCACAATACCTTCACAATGCAAGTTTATTGTAGGAGTACGAACAGAACAGATAATAATTATAACCTCCCCAGAGACTAAAGTGAAGGTGGCCAATACTCAAGGATAAAATATCATTTGTAGTTGAGCGAGTTTTTTTTTATCATATAACTGGTCTGCAGCAAGGCAGCAAATCTTAGACATAATTTATATAAGCGTGTGGACCATATAATCAATGGCAAATAATTTAATACATAATTTAATCAAGATTACATTGTAACTATCATTTTTTTTGTTTAGTTTATTACATGACACATTGCTACATTCCATTACGCCATATCCTTATTTTAAGATTGCAAAGAAAACGGAGCCCTATTCTTTTGCTATTTGCATTTATTGCCTGATTCTCAGTCATAGGGCGTTCAACAATAAGTAAGAATGATTATATTGCCGGTAACTTTTTCAAATGTTAGTATGCCTATTCCTATATTAAAAATAATGCAATAAAAAGAAAAGCAAATAAAAATTCTTGATCACAATACAACGATAGTCTTTGGGGTGTTTTGACAGACAACGATAAATTACAAGGACTACAGATAAACTTTAGAGTGTTAACAAAAAAACTATTACCTATGAACACGTGATGAATTTAAAAGAAGAGTCCTTGAATCTAACATGGTCCACCCTTTCTGGGTTAACTCTTGGTTCCATACGTTGCTCCTACTTTGATTATTTATACATTGACAAATATATGTATAAATGGTACTCTGATGAGTTTTGCAAATACGGTAATTGTTTCCTTTTATAATTTTTACCGTCCAAATTAAGTTAATTTCTAAGATAAAGATTTTTAATTGACGCACTGTTGAATAAACTAAAAATTTATATGACAGTAGGTACAAATATTTATTAACGTATACTTGAATATACAAACGTTAATATGAGTGTGTACACTACAATTTATTTTCTCTTAAGCTTTCTAAAGTATATTTGAAACGATTCGTCGCACAAGAATAAACTTGTATTATAATTATTGTGTCTACAAGTTATATTATTTGTTAATAATAAACCGAATATACATATTTATTAAATAAAATAAATATTCTTCTTTTTTCTTTAGCCATCTCTTCACTGCAAGATTTAGACCTCTTGAAGATATTTCCACTCATATATCTATTTTGGACTTAAAGGAATATGACAATGTATTCATTATGTTTTAGTTATATTGCCTTTAAAACAAGTATGAAGAACATGATTGTTTTGTCATAATACACAATTATATTGGTTCTCGTGAAGACTAAAGTCGGTATTTCAAAATATATCTTAGGAAATATTTAAGTAGGTATCGTATCTTGTTCCTTTCTTAACATTAAAGTCCTTTTGTAGTATGTTATTTCTAGTCATAAAACATTTTTTACCCTATCCCTTTTCTATAATATACATCTCTATCTGTCAAATGAAAATGTTTATTCGATTTTTAACAGTATTTCTCCAATGCTGGATGTAGGTTTCTCCTATTTCCATTCGTCACTTAGGGTTTTCGCACTCATCCAATTCCAGTGACGTGTACAATATCATCGGCCCACCATCGGCCGGCGGCTCTACCTACATATCCCATAGTCTCCATTTCAGAACTCTGGGTGCTCATTTGTCCATTCCCTGTCTGGCAACATGACCTGCACATTGCCATTTAAGTTTGGCGACTCAATCTATGACATCGACAACTTTTGTCTGGCGTCTGATTTTCTCAATTCCACATTTTTATGTATGGTCCGCGCAGACAGACTACTGACCATGCTAGAAATTATTTTTCAACAAATTAAATTTAATGAAAATATTTAAATTAAATATTTTTTTAACCAAATTTGATCGTAAAATTTGTTTTGAGTACATGTATTAGATATCATTAAGATTACAAATGTCTGGTTATCGTTTCATTTTCTTCCAATTTTACATCAAAGATTGTAATTATCATTGTGGAACTGTTGAAGTCTGCAGATGAACTTTGACAGATAAAGACGTTAGGGGTTATTAGGTGTAAGGTGTTGTTTTTATGGGATAGGAAAACCAATTGGTGAATAAGACAACAGACTATGGTGATCAATGTCACCAAGAGAATTTTCACTCTGATTTGGAACTGGGCGGTATACATTGCCAGATACTATGATGGTAGGTGGATCCAGCGAATCCTGAAGAAGTGGCCGAGACACGGACGAAGAAGTTTTGGACGTCCTCAGACACGGTGGTCAGATTGCATTACAGTAATGGCAGGAAATGATTGGATCGGATGTGCACAAGAAAAGGCGGTGTGTAAGAAGATGGAGCAGAAAAATGTTTAACGCTGGACGCAAACAGGCTGATGATGATGATACTTTTGATTGTTTAATGTTAAATAAATAAAAAAATAGAAAATAAATTAATTAAAAGATTAAAATATGTACCTACAGTTTTCATTCCTTTCTTGTGGCCTCATTTCTAGTTGTCTTGTTTCATACAGTTTATGGAATGTTAAACTTAGTAGGTACTTATTAGTTGGCAACAAAATTTCCCAAGTCACGGAATTGTTTGCATTTAACGCGGATTAGCACACTTCAGTTAATATTCATTTATGAATAAAACAATTATTTATCAAGCGATTAGTGTTTAAAGGTAAAGAATAAAATACTCATTAATGATAAAATATTGGCTTAAAATCGAAATTCATGCACAGATTACATATGCATGTTTTTCAATTTTTACTCTCCACACTATGGAATAGTGGAGAGTCATGATTTCACAATTTTTAAGCGTATTTTTTTTAAATCAATTTCTCAACGGGTATCATGTAGAGAGTGCACACTGTGAGTGCACAAAATCGAGTTTTTTTTTGTATATTGTTTGAAATTTCGATGCAACAAAAATACACTCATCAAAAATGCATTAAAGGATTTTCAAAATTTAAAGAAAAAAATCTATGTTTTGCCATATCAATGTGAAATAACGTTCATATATGTCTAAAAAATGTATATAACAGAAGTAAAATAGCTTCTGTAAGGGAAAATTGAGTGACCAACTTCATATTGATATTGTATGTGTCTCTATAGATAAGTGTATTTTTTACTCTCCACTTCTATTTTCCTCAAGGGGTAGGCAGTGAGAACCGAACACCGCATTCTTCTATCTTAACACATACATCGCCTCATCAACATTGATACACTGTCTCATACATGCTCATCTTGCTAGTAATGCAAATTTCTCAACGTGTATCATGTAGAAAATACATACTATGAGTTTCGTGACAATGTTTTTGTGTGTATGGCGTATTGTGAAAACTTTTGTCTTCTGGGAATCTTGTATTTGTTTAAGAATCTAATAGCAATGTACTCCATAAAAATGCATTTAGAGATTGTCAACATTTCAGGAAGAAAAAATGAACGCTTACTATTTTGTGAAGAGTTTAGTGTTGGCCACAACCCACTCGTTTTAAATATAATTTTATTAAAAATATAGTTGGTTGTATACCAGTAGCGAAATTGCTCATAGAAGCCGAAAATCTTTGTTTGCCTATGAATATTATTTTTATAAATCCTTCTTTTATTTGTTTATTTGCAATCATATCACAAAATTAAAAATTAAACCAATTACGATGCTTGATAAAAATATAAAAATATATTTTGGCATATGATTTTAAAAATATTTTTCATGGCCACTGAAATGAACAACGATGCTTATAAAAATTCATCAAATCGACATTTCACCAATTTCTTTCAGGATTTTGCGTAGTCCGAAGGTTCTAGGCACGCCCCTGTTATATACATACTTCTTATAACGTTCTGTATTTTGTATGATAAATGGATAACTAATCACACAACTTTATAATTATTTTTTTATGTATCCAAATTTATCATAGTTGGCTTTCGTGGCTCAGTTGGTTAGGTATTTGACTGCTGATCCAAGGTCCCGGGTTCGATTCCCGGTGGAGACACAGTTTTTGATAGTGTTTTCAGTGTCGACCTGTGAGACGATAT
The DNA here is from genome assembly GCA_963576475.1 of Molanna angustata. Classification (NCBI taxonomy): domain Eukaryota; kingdom Metazoa; phylum Arthropoda; class Insecta; order Trichoptera; family Molannidae; genus Molanna; species Molanna angustata. The sequence continues at coordinate 4,510,378 of OY754965.1, forward strand.
ATTGTATGTCTCCAGAATGTGGCAACTTTTAATTGGGTGCGTGTTAAATAATTATTTGACATAGTACCTGTTAGTTACATAAAATAAAAGAAAATAGTTTTAATTGTGTTTACAAAAATCCCTAATTCCAAAAGGGATTTTTGACATATCGATTGACCTTTAAACATTTTTATTCCACAATATGCTTATAATATAATCGATATATCAAGAATCCCTAATTCCAAAAGGGATTTTTGACATATCGTTTGACCTTTAAGCATTTTGATTCCACAATATGCATATAATGTAATTCGCAGATAGCGATTTAATTTTATCGGGTCATTATAAAGACATTTATATTATCAATATATTGTAGAATCAAAAACATATTGTTATGTTTTTCAACTAAACCATATATTATTTAATTATATCATTATTAAATATTATTTTACCTAATCTGTTAACTATAAATTGATATTATTTTTATTCGATATCACTAAGATATTGTTTGAATTAGATAGTACGTCGTACGTCAGGCAATAATTGTATGTTTTAATGCATTTATGGGTTTTATTTTATTGCATTCATGCGTGTAGGTATATTGTAGATATGTATATTTTATGTAAAATAGAAAAAAATATTAAGAAAAACTACATTTATTTAAAATGGCATTTATTAATTGGGTTTGTTGTGTTGTCGTGCGTTCATTCCAAGAAAGAAAAAACATACATTTATGTAATGCTTATTTAGACATCATAATAATATTATCAGATAAACTTTACTTGTGTGACTTATACATGATTTTTCATTATAAGAAAATATTCAAAGGTTGCCTTTAAATTAATGAATAGTAATCATATTTTTAATAGCATTTAAAATATTTAAGAATTAACAAAGAATTTTAATAAAAATATTAATAAATATATTTTTATATTTGCATACTTATACGCATTTACGGTTTAGGGGTGACATCTGTGCGAAAGTATTGTCATATTACATATAAGAACTGTTGCTTTAATTTTTTTAAAACCCATTTCTCAACAGATGCCGTTACAAAAAGGTTTTCTTCGTTACTTCATAGATGGCAATACTAAAAATGTCCTATTTTCAAACGATCCGTTACTCATTATTAAAATATATCGAACTTTTAAAATTGCATTGAATCGTATAAATTGATCACGTAACAAGCCCATGACAAGTCGTAAGCCCTGCCTTGAGTTCCTGGTTCTCCTATGACATTCCATTTCGTCTGTATTGAGATGTTAAAAATATTATGAATTGATTAATTATAACTGAATAATAAATAAACTCCTGTAAAAGAAATCTTCGCAACAATGTAATTTAGTAAAACGAATCTTGTAATTTAATGATGCCTATATACGTTTTGAATATATGTTTTATTTAATTTATGAATATTTTTTTGGTAAAGTTTTGATTCTTTCATCCATGGATTCAGAATTTTTTTTTTTGATAAACATAAAACTTCTCCAATTTTTTTCTTCCTCTCCTCTACTTCTCCAATTTTTTTCTTCCTCTCCTCTACTTCTCCGTATTCTTGATGTTTATTTTCTTTTTATTTTAGGCCTTAGCAAACGCTATATTGTATATTCAATATTAACTCTGATTGGATGGAAGTAATTGCCGTTTTGCAAGAAGCCCGCCAGTGTAAAATTATATGTAAGTACATATAGTTACAAATAAATATTCTTCAATATCTTCATGGTATATTGTAATAAAAAATTCTACTACACTTGTGGTAATATTTTTTTTTTTGAATATGTCCTTGTTAAACAAGTACATATACATCTTCCTACGTTCCCTAAAATAAGCAAATAAATGCTTGTGCTATAGGTGAACGAAATCGGTCGAGGCAGGATTCGAACTCGCTACCACTGGATTACTAGCCCAGCGCGCTAACCGCTCTGCCATCGACCCATCTAGATAATTATAACGAGGGAATCCTCAGTTCCGAAACCTGTTTCTTTAATATACAAACAAATTGATAAATATAATAAGATTAGCAAATTTTACTTTTTTTTGTTATTATTAATTAGTTTTTTTTTTTTTTTAGTTTAAAGTTTCATTCACATATCCCATCCGTTATGTCTTGTCCTGTTGTGGGGTTAATATGTTTAACACATATGAAAACTTTATACTTGGTTTATTCCGTAGCAGAGGTCTTGGCCGAACAAGTACCTACACTGTATATACCTAACTATCTGTATAGCGCGCGGAAGCGATAATACGCCGCGAATCGCGTCTCTACCGTATTTATACCCTTTATCGGGGAAGGGGGCAATACCACGTATACTAATACACCACACGTTGAAACTGAATGCATTTTATTTTAGCATTCACAGTACATAAAGGAACCTCCATTGAAATATTTGAACGCATCACATCAGAATACAAAATAATAATATTATGATCGTAAAAAAATATGTATTGAAACAGAGGATACATTTTTCAAAGTAACGAAATTGAAATGTCTCATATACTGTTATTCTACACAATACATAATATTCACTTTATAAACGCACATTCAGACCTACTACTTAAGGTGACCATTTTTGAGAATATGACAAATATAATATTAAAATATAATATTAAATCGGAGTGTTCAAAGTGTGTATCAGAATATAAATCGGAAAAGCGACAGCTAAATATACTAAAAACTTTTATATTTTATATTAAGTCACTGATTAAATATTAACTTTAATCAATAAAAATGTAACTATGTTAAATCAATTTAAACTTATTTACAAGAAAACTCAACAAAATGAACAACGCGGAAGAACAGTTAGATAAATTTTTGTTTATTTTGAATGTATTATTATTTATTTTGTACTTAAATAAATTGGTAATGATATAAAAAAAAGAAATTCGAAAAGTCCTTTTGTATAGAAAGTTTTCATCCGTCCCGGATTCGATTCTCGATGGAGAGACAGTTTTTAATTTGGTTTTCAGTCTGGAATCTATGAGACGATAAATATCAACAGTTTTCAGAATGCGGTAAGTTGTTTTTGGGTGCGTGTTTAGTAAACATAATTTGACATAGTAATAGTAAATTTTATTTAGACTTAAAGACATATATAAAAAATAATACATCTAGTATAATTATAAATTATACATCAAGTAAAAATTAATACATCTAGTAAAAACATATATAAAAATTAATACATCTAGTATAATAAAAATTTATACATCAAGTAAAAATTAATACATCTAGTAAAAACATATATAAAAATTAATACATCTAGTATAATTAAAATTTATACATCAAGTAAAAATTAATACATCTAGTAAAAACATATATAAAAATTAATACATCATAGTAAGTAGGTACCTGTTTATCGGCCGAGAATCAAAATAATGTCAAAAAATTTGGTCACCGTATTAATATTATTCCATACACGTTTACTATGGTGGCTACATATTATTTGGTCGATGAAAGCGAACTGAGCACTGTATTAGCATAAGTCGTCTAACGATTTCACCCGATAGTGTGACTTAGAAAACCACAGTACAGAGCCTATAATCTTGTACCAGCTGCAAGTCACATGGACGAATTTGCAAGCTGTTAGAAATACTCGTACGAGTCTCTCCTATGAACGAATTCGCGGCTCATGGTCAACGGGTTAATTATTATATTATGATGTTATAATAATATTTTTTAAGAAAAATTCCTTGTAGTTATGTCAACGCACACATATTAGGTTTATTAAATTTATTTATTTGCGAGCCACTCACAAATGAATAAATAACATATACATAAACAACATGCCATGTAAACTCTCCAAAATGAGTATGTTGTGGCCAACGCTATACTCCTTATTACTACGTAAGTAATCAAATCACAAAGAAAATTTTTTGCATTTCATGAAATGTGTTTGTTAAAAAAAAATATTTTAATATTATACAATGAAAACTTGATAAAAGTGATGTGCATTTTTACCAATTCGAAAATATAAATTACAAATTTTAAGTTTTTTGAGTTCGGGGTCACTTTGAAATATTAGACAGATAAAAAATTGAGCAGCACTGATCAGATATCTATTAAAATCTAATGGGTTATAAGCGAGTATAAGACATACAAATTTGAAAAAAATGAAAGGAATCAAATGATTACTTTCGTCTATAATCGATAAAGTAGTACAAACATTAAACATGCGGTACATATTACAGCACAGATACATTGTGATGAAACTTTCAGAGTATAATCGCAGCATGATACTAATTAATAATCTGCAATAAAAAATAAACTTATAAAATGCGAATTCATAACTTCCCACTATATGTCCTTGGGTAAGTTGGGTAAGTGAGGAGTAAAAATATATCCTTGTCAAAGTACTTACATATTATACATCATAAAACATTCCCTAAATTTAGCATAAATGCTTTCGCAGTAGGTGTTCAAATCTAGTAGCATAGCGGTAAGCCATATTTGGTTTTTGTCATATAACTTGCCGGCATATACCTTGAGAATTTTCGACTTGAAGGGGGGTTGTTTGCACATAAGCCAATCAGTCAATAATAAACAAATTCGCGCAGACGCAATTTATTTACATAAAACTACATACACATAAAAATATAAAAACCAATTTAATATTTTTTCTCCTGATAAACTGATAAAATCACTTCTTCCATGTGAAGGTACTTGAAATATATCAACAAGAATATAAGGTAACCCACTCTCGCGAGTCACATTGGTAGATGTTATTTGTAGAAACATATATCCCTCAATTTCTCACGTGAATATAATAATCACAATATTAGAAGTTTTTATTTTAATAATTTTCCCATTTAATATATTCCATGGAATATAAATTAATAGATTATTATTTTTAAATGTCTTATTTATGTTAAAATAACTATCGACCAAAACAAATTTTATCTAAAAATAAATTTTAATAATGGCTGACGCTTGTTTTTCTTGAATAAGTTTATCATTTTAAGTTAGGAAATAAACTGCATTGTAAATTTAAACCTGTTTAATTTAGAAGCACAGATTACAACTGGTCCACGTATAACAAAACATTATCCCTCTTTTCAATTTACATATAATATAATATAATAGTTCGTTTAAATTACCTTATTATTCATAATTTTAGTATTTTCAAAAATAGTTCTTGCACAGAGGTAAATAACATCTCTCGTAATAAATCATTTTGATTAATTGGTTAAATTGAAAAGCATACAAAATAATTATATCTTTCATAAAACAAGTTAAGTTATATATTCGCTATGTAATGAAGTAATTTATATAATGTCTACGTAATGTAAATTAATGAGAATAAATATATTTTTACGTGCGATAGATAATACCATATATTACATTAGATTTCTAATTAAGCCAAATCAAACTTTTCCTAATTAAACTTCCTACCTTTAAAAAATATGCTATTTTCCTTGACTGCTTTAACAACTGCCAAGTAAACGAACACACTATTAAATTTGTTATTTTTATGGTAATAAAAAATCCTTACCATTTTCTGCTTTCCTGTTCTCCTTGATACCATAATACTTAACTTTCAATCCAGTGCCAAATGTAGCACAAAAAAAAACACTTAACGGTCTATTTGGTTTAGATATTTATTAGTCTGATCAAAGAACAAAAACTGCTGTACCTACAAAACCGATAGGTTTTTAAAAAAAATCATAAAAATCCTTACCATTTTCTGCGCCCCTGTTCTCTTTGAAAAAATGATACAGCTTAACTTTCAATACAACGACAAACGAAGCACAAAAAACACACTAAACGGTCAATTTTGTTGAAATAATAGTCTAATCAAAGACCAAAACTACTGTAAAATACCCATAGGTGTATAAAAAAATCCTTACCATTTTCTGCGCCCCTGTTCTCCTTGAAATAATGATGCAGCTAAACTTTCAATCCAACGCCAAACGAAGCACAAAAAAAACACTTAACGGTCTATTTGTATTAAATATTAGTCTAATCAAACAACAAGAACTGCAGCTGTGAAATATGCTTATATAACAAAAAATAAAACAAAAAATATACAAGCTTTTCACTCGAATCAAATGCGCTCACAGATATTTTTATTGTCAATCACAGAAATCGACTGTTAAAACTCGTCACAATAAATCGATAGTAAAACTCAAACCACGATTTCTCTAAAGCAAAATCGAATACCGAAAACGACTCAACAGTGCGTGGTTCGTATTTCAGCAGTGACTGCTAATAGACTGAATTGTCGTCGGCCAGCTACCAACTCGGCCCGTGCAACTTTCACAAATCGAAGAAGTGGAGTTGTATCGTTCTGTGTCGTTGGGCGTCCGTTCTTGCTTAGGTACCGTTGTCGACTGCCGAAGAGAAGGCAATTCAAACTTGTGGAAGGCCGTCCGCTCTGAGGCGGCACAAGTGGAAATTGTTGCAGGTACGTATGTCCAAGTGTGACAATTATTATTGCCTTCCTCAACTCTCGACGTGTTGCCGCAAGACACGGCCGTAACTCGGCGAAGAAGAGTACAACAAGAAGCAAGCAGTGCCTCTATAAGGAAGAAGTTTTCTCAACATTTCGTCTTGGCATGCTATGAGGCGTAGACATGACGGTATGCTGTGAGGTTAGAGTAGTGCTTCAACTCTTTTCTAGAGTAGTGCTTCAACATCTCATATAGTTCTCCGCCTATTCTAATTTTTGCCTTTTTACGTGAGAAGAGACTGGTACATGAGGATACACATATTATCGTGCTTGTTTATATGTAAATTAACACCCGCACACCTGTCGCTGGTTACCCCACATCGTCGGATATGCCGTGAGGGTACGAATATAAAAGAAATAAGAGGACATGATAGGAATTGACTTTTCAAATATATTACCAAAACCATTAGAGAGTCACATTTTCTATTCCTTGGAATCAGGAATTAAGAATAGGAATGAATATTAACGAATTATAATATATCATATAAAAAAAAACCGACTTCAAAGTTAATGTCTGTCGAGATTCAAGAAAAATGTGGCATTCATTTCTTTCTGCCTGCCCCACGAGTACGTACACAATTTCACTTTACAATAATACGCAAATAATATATATAATAATATATCATCCAATAGGATGCAATGCCTTGAAAAAAAAATACACAAATCCTTCACAAATTGAAGAGTTTCACGATTTCTCATGATTCCCACCATCAAATCTTTTGTCTTTTTTTCAGATGGAACCACCCCAGAAGTCATCCCTTTCTAATAAAAAAAGAATCATCGAATTCATAAGTCTTAAGTCGAGCCATGACAACTAGGCAACTCCTGTCGACAATAAAGGTCCGCAAGATCGCATATCTGGGCCATATAATGATGGGAGAAAAATACAACATGCTCCAATTCATACTGGAGGGCAACATAGTCGGTTGCCGAGGGACTGGAAGGAGACAGATTTCCTGGTTGCGTAATGACAGGGAATGGACAGGCTTCAGAACTGTGGAGCAGATATTTCAGGCAGAACATGACAAAGAGAGATTCTCCAGAGTGATCGCTAACGTCGTGGGTTCCGGACAGGGCACCAGAAGAAAAAAAGTAAATTAAAAATCAACAAAATCACTTGTACGATGTAGCTGTTTGGATATTATATATAATGAAAAACATTTAAACAACAGAAATTAAAATAATTATCTATAAATTGACACAAAATAATAATAGATAATCAAATAATCACCTATAAATTATACAATATTAATAGATTAAATAATTAAAAGTCAAAATTCATAAAATGTGCTTCAAAACAAGTTCAAAACCTAGCAAAGTAATTAATGATATCTAGTTCTAATTTAATTTAACTTGATACCTAATTAATCGGATGAATTGTATTTCGTAACAGTTTGGCCAAAAAATATATAAATGAAAAAAAGCTTCTTGAACCTTAAGTAGGTAGGTACTGGATTTTTCTATATACGAGTAATAAGGGAGAGAATATGAAAAAAATGGACTCTGTGTAAAAAATAATGTGATACTACATACATATATTAAATATAAGGTTAACCTCATTAGTATTTTTAACCATCTTTAATTGAAGTTAAAAATTGTTAAAGTTATCAAATGTGAATAAAAAAAAAACTTTTGTTTTCTTTTAGCGGACAATGGATTGAATATTGAATGGATTGAAAAAGGTATTATATGTGTTGTGTATGTAGGTATATATTGAAATATGTATATTTTTTTTTGAAATATCATATTTATATGGTATATTTTTTTTTAACAGGCATGACCCAATATAAATTCAAATAAATGATAAAGGAATACAAATTCATTGTTGGTTTTATCTTTATTTGTTATTCTTTAATAATAGTTATCATTATGAGATTTTTCTAAGGACAGATAGCAATCTTTTAAACGAACATTCATAATTAAATCGCGAAACAATTAAATGAATGAGTATTTCATAACAATTAAAACATAATAATATAGTGACAATACTTAGGCTCTAAATTATAAACGAGTGGGTTGTGGCCAACGCTATACTATTCTCTACCAAATTACTCCGCAATTTTCCGCAAATTACTCGAAATATTTCAACATTTTTATGAAATGAGTTGGTTCAATATTTTTTTCATTTAAATATTTTATTATGAAAACTTGATATTTATTCAATGCCATTTTATGAAAGTGATGTGCCTTTTTACCAATTTGAAAATAAAAATTTCAAATTTTATGTTTCCTGAGCTTGGGGTCACTTTAAAATATTTGACGTTTAAAAAAAATTGAGAAGCACTATTCAGATATCCTTCGAAATCTAATTGGGTTAATCGAATGAGTATTTTAGTATATAATTGATAAAGTAAAATAAACAAGCCGTACATAGCACACAGTACCTATATAGCACACAGCACATAGCACACACACACAGATACATTGTGATGAAACTTTCAGAATACAATCTCAGCATGATACTAGTTGATAATCTGCAATAAAAAAATAGCCTTAAAAATTGCGAAAACATTACTCCCCTCTATATCACCTTGGGTTAGTAAAGAGTAAAAAAGTTGTAATCACCGACCAATCAATCATCTTAATTTTTCCCAATTTTTTTTTTAATCAAATAAAATATTACATAGATACACAATGAGATAATTCAGAGCGATTTTTCAACAATCGATAAAATTCAAAACAGTAAGTCAGTAATTGACACTTTGTTACATTCATAGAAACACAATTCAAAACTGTGTCTCCGCCGAGAATCGAGCCTGTGACTTTGGATCAGCAGTCAGATACCTAACCAACCGAGCCACGAAGGCCGACTACAATACATTACAGATTGTTCAAATATTTACCTTGATATTCGATAGTATAAGTAAGCATAAATTCTCAATAGATACCTACCTATATTCATTAAGTATTGTCACTATTATATCATATTATTCATATGGATATTTTTTTGTCAATTATGATTTGCAAACTGGACTGTCAAGTATCATTCTTAGTTCCGTAATAGTTTTATGATTTCAAGTTCCGGTTTTAAAAGGCATTCACAAGTATACTTTACTCAGCATTAGTGTACTGATTCAAATAGATACTTAGTTCAATAACTCCCAATAGAGCAAGTCCTTCACGGAATAGGTAGTTTATAAAAAAAATCAATATAAATATCGATTTTTTAGTTCGTTCATGAACTTTTTGTTAGGATATTGCTAATTCAAATCATACGAATTATTTTTTTTCTGTAGTTTTATCAAACCATTGACATATACCTACGTCATTAAAAAAAGTAGGTATACATGTTCTAGGTCTAGCAGTATACATATATTATTGTAATATTTCACATGAGAAAGGGACATACAGGTTGCATTTACATTCAAACAAATACCTAAGTATATAAACTAAAATATTTCATACAATTAAAAAGATGATTAGAGTCATCATGATATGCATATTATAATAATATATACTTAAATCATCATACAAAACTCATGATTGATTTAATTCAAATGATAATTTAAATTTTAAATGTTCATCAAAATACCATATCTACCTATTCGTTGGTCCAAATAATATATTCTTCTATTTCTAATAATATCTTATACGAAATATTAAAAAGGATGTTCAAATTATATACTTGTCTTTAAACAAATTAAATGACATTCTTCTGAATTATTCATTCTTAATTGTATCACACATCGTCTGGTTTTAAACTTCATAACCGATTTTTTCATTTATTCTGCATGCATAATGCGTCTTTTGATGTGAATAGGTACATTAGATACTTTTACTCAATGGTTTTTATTGACTATTGATTTAAGTTTTCATAAAAACATCAATTTACAAGTTAGGGTAAACGAAACCGTATAAAAATCTTGTTCTTGTATATAATTTAGGAAAATGAATTAGTTTCAATACATATATGGGTAATATATGGCTGTTTTGCTGACAATACATATGAGATTTACGTGCGATTCAACAAATTACTTTATTTGGTGAAAAATAGTCTCTTTGTGTCAAGTGAATACAGAATACAAAGAAATTTCACTTCGTTACAAAATATAAGTATATATGTGGGAATTCCTTCTTTCAATTAGTTAACTGTGGCTACATTGTATCAATCTACCTTTGTGTGACAATCTTTGGCCCGAGATAATAAATATATACATCAACTGTAACAGATTCATATGGAGATATATTTTGTACAATATACATACGTATTCAGATTCAGGCAGTCATTGTATTGTATAATTTTGTTAAATTTAAATCATATCTATGTTCAATATCATGGCCATAAATTTCTGGTGTAACTCAAGGTTCACATCTTGGTCCATTGCTTTTCTTAATTTACATAAATGACAAAACAAACTGTATCTCAGACTCGGTAGTACTTCTATTTATCGATGACAGCAAAACATTTAAATAATTTCATCGTGTAAAAACTGTCAACTTCTACATCATGATCTAAATAGTCTCATCAATCATTTTGAATTAACTATATTTACATGTCAATAAATGTTTTTCTATATCATTTTGTAGAAAAAACACCCTATTGCTAACAACTATACTTTTTCTTCTTCTAGATATATATCAACTATACTATACAATCAATGATATTTCCTTATCTTGAAAACTCAGCAAAGGACAGTCAACTCTCATTCATTCCACATTGCATTGTGAACAAGAGCTTAAGTTATTTGGGCTTTATGCTAAGATGCAAGAAAACATTCAAACGTACAAGTTCCCTTATTCGTCTTTATAATGCCTTTTTAGAAGCCACCTATAGTTCGGTGTAACTGTGTGGATCCCTAACTATGTACAACATACATGTACAACGTATCGAAAAATTCCAAAATAAGTTTTTTCAAATCCCTTAACATCGTAATCAAACATACAATTACACTAATGACCAATCTGTAACGGAGAACAAATTACTTCCATTAGAAAAACTAAGAAAAATTACAGACATCCTCTTTCTATACTAAATTTTAAATAATTTTGTCGATATTCCATGTCTTGTTGAAATAATGCCTTAAAACTGCATTATTAATCAGGAATAAATTACTACCAAAACTGTTTAAGTAAACGCTGCTGTAACAGCTACCATAATCTTAGTCCTCCGCCTATATTTAATCTAATAAATAAATTTGGAATGGTAAAATAAAACCAAAGTTTTCAGTTCTACTAATTTAATGACACTGACTAATTTCGGTCATCCAGTGACCATTTTCAAAGTGCGAAAAAACAAGAGATATTATATAAACACCAACCACCTCTTGTTTTTTCACCCTTTGAAAATGGTCACTGGATGACCGAAACTAGTCAGTGTCATTAAATTAGTAGAACTGAAAATTTTGGTTTTATTTTACCATTCCAAATTATTTGAAATGGAGTACTATCAAGAATTGTCCGTAGAAAAGTTAAAAAAAGTATATTAAATCTGTTTCTACAAGCACTAAAGTCATTCTTAATGTGACTACATTATCTCATTTCATCGTTCCAGTTCATTTCCCAGTTTCCTAACCGTATCATAAATTTCATTCCTTGAACACATTACCCTTGGGGCAAATCCCGTCAAAAGGTGGAATCAAAACCCTCATGATATAGGTGATCAAGTTGATTCCACCGTTTGATGGTGGAATCAAAACTTGCCCCCCTGATCAATGTTCTCTTCGTGGAATAATATGAAATAATAGTTATATCATTTATTGAACCATCATAATTGGCTAATTTCTTTGTAAGTCGTGTAATTGTATTGTGTTATTTTTTTCCGAATTAACATTTCTATTACAATATATGGGTCAATAAAAATAATAGATGCATAAGTGGCGGAACTATATATAATATGTATATATACAGCGAATCTGAGGGGACAAAGATAAAACGTTTTATATTTACTGACTGCATATGTCAACTTTACAAAGAGAGCGACAGCCGGGAACGGATATTCAATTCATATTCATTTTAATTTTCCTTCAATTCTATCGTTTCACTTATTTAGCTAGATTTTTTATATTAATTTTGATGATAAAGATAACGAATTGGGCAGGGAATGTCGCCCGAACCAAAGTCTTTAGACGGACTATAAAAGCTAAAACGGGTAAAAGAAGTTTAAACAAGACCTTTAAACAAGGTGTGTCAATATAAGACAAGTGGCTAGGGGCATATAGGTGCAGTCTGCTCAACTCCATCACACTCCACCGCACTGGAAACGTTGTTATAGGATCTAGTCCTGTTCATTCCTGAGAGAGCTGCTCTGCGGACAACACAAGGGCTACTACGCAGCATATTTCACACTACTACTGCTACTTTGATTCCAATACCTTCGTACCTACATTCATAATTTAGATACCATCATTCAAAACCATTTCTCAGACTTGTGTATTTGCTTCGTCATAACGTTCACTATTTCTAACTTCTTCTTCCGGTGCCATGTCAGGAACCCCCGACGTCGGCTATCACTCCTGGCAAATCCCTCTCTGTCCTGTGCTGCTCGGAATATCTGTTCCACGGTCCTGAAGCCGGTCCATTCCATAATGTTGCGCAGCCAGGACATCTGTCTCCTTCCAGTCCCTCGGCGACCTTCTATCTTGCCCTTCAGTATTAGTTGGAGCAAGTGATACTTCTCTCCCCTCATTATGTGACCCAGATATGTGATCTTGTGGATCTTTATTGTGGACAAGTTTCCTGGTTGTTCTGGCTCGGCTTAAGACTTCTGAGTTCGTAACCAGATCTGTCCAAGGGATTTAGAGCATTCTGCGATGCAACCACATTTCTAACTGAACCATTTTATTAATTCATACCATCACGGCATATCCCACAATGTGGGGTAACCAGCGAAAGGTGTGCGGGTGTGCATTGCCTTATAAAAGGGAGAACAACACATCTATGTATACCCACACACCAGTCTCGTTTCACCAAAAAAGGCACTACATTCAGAATGGGTGGTGAACCTCATTGCTGAACTATGTGACATGTTATTGTTGCCTGTTGTGTTTTCGATTACCCGGCTCTTACGGGACACTCGAAAACAATGATTTAAAAGAATGGAAGCAATATTCTAAGCCGGTGCCTCACAGCTAAGATTGAACCATTTTATAACATAAATTTTCATTGTACACAGATATTTTTTCTAGTATAATGTAAATTAAATATATTTTTTAAATACATTTTTTGTTTTCTTTTATTTAAGTGAAACTCTTATAGTATTTTTTATGCTTTTTTGTTTTATGAACATATAAAGGATAAATGGCATTCAATTTTAACAGTGTCATTAATTCAAAATGTCGCAACCCTGGCTCAGGTGTTTTTCACTAGTAGGGCATTGCATCTAAAAAAATATAATGAAGTGTCAATTTTATTTAATAGATGGATAGTGGCAGAGCGGTTTGCGTACTGGGTTATTAATCCAGCGGTCGCGAGTTCGAATACTGCCAAGACCGATTTCGTTTACCTATAGCACAAGCATTTATGCTTAGTTTTAGGGAATCTGTGAAGATGAACATCTTTTTATCACAAAAATATATTAACTCTTTAAAAAAATACTTGAGTCTTACATATTGTTATTGTCATGGGCATCAGTGGGGAAGGATAGACAGGTATGAAAGTCGAGTAAAAAGGCCTTTGCCTAACACTGGAGGACTAATGGCTTATGACGAAGATTATCATTATAATTTGCGAAATTATTTATAAATGGCTATATATTTCGAGATAGGTACTTATCCAGTGTTTCCAACCAAGAAATAATATTATTTTCTCTTTTGGTAATAGAAATAAGAACGCTGGAAGAGAACTCGAATGACTAATATGTTAATATGGTCGATAATTTATATACTTGCAGTGGTAAGCATTTTGGTTTCTGTTTACATTCTCAGCAGAGGAGAAATTTATTTAAATTATTTCTCTCGTAAATTTCCTTGCTTCACTAAGCAGACAACACTGGTTATTTGGAAAAAATCCATTTGAGAATTATCTTGATACTTGTACAGAGTGCATTGTTTACTAATATTACATAGTTTTTTTTTATTGAAAATTCTTGATGGAATTACATTTAAATTTACTTAAAAAAATTTTTAATTAACATTAAAAATAAAAAAATGAAAAACGTTTTTAACTTAATTCTACTGTTTATGAACAGTTATAAAAGTTTTTTATTATTACTTGTTAATGGCCTTATCCATAGAAATTAAATATTTTTCTCTCTGGCACTGTCCTAACTTGCTGCCTATATTGGCTATTGGAGTCGGCTCTAATCGTCCCCAGGCTCTGTTATTCCGAGTATCGCTTTCATGCGATTGTTTTCCAGGTGTTCTTTGATCTTCCTCTGGATGATAACCGAGGTATTACTTTCTATCTCATTTGTTATTTGCTAGCCCTACAACAGGATTTATTAGTTGGGCAGCAGTAATCATTGTATATATGGTATGATTAACAATAAAAAAAATAATACGGTATGGACTGGCGGTCTCCTTTTTCCGTACCCATACCATCTTAACTGACGCTCTACTAATTGTGGTTGATTTTTAAGGTAAATAAATGAAGCCACAAAAATAAAAACATTATTGAAAATCCGTTCCACGGCGTCGTATAAATTGAACTTTCACTGAGTGAGTTGTGGTTAACACAAAGCTTATATATAATGTATAGTTTAATATATATGTACACAAGCGGTTGTATTTATGTGTGTATGTTATGTGGTTGTGGTATAGTGTATGTATAGGTAACTACATAGTAACCCAGTTCTTAAGAACGCGACCTCATTATGGCTCGTGCATACGGCGCACACACAAACCTGCCTTCACTATTATGAATTAAGGTACATAGTCATACTATTTTTTTCCAATATTTGTAACTGTCACATCATGATGCCCTGGAAGTCGTAAAAAGAACATTAATAGAAATAATACTAAAAAAACGCATGATTACCCAACTTTAAAATCATATCTTTAAATAATATTTCATAAATAAAATGCATTTCCCTGAATGTATAGTATCAAAATTCCAAAAAATGAATACCACAACTGGCCAACACAATACCATTACTCATACGTTGGGATCAAATGGTACAATCAATTTAGTCATATAAATGTTAAATCACAGTACCCTATTCAACATTTAAACAAAAACTAAAGACAACCTTTTCTTGAGCTAAATGACACGTTGTCTAGGGGGGCTGAACAGAAACAAATTACGAAGAATTCAAAAAGAAACCCAAAATAATTTGAAACATTCCCTAATATTACATTCATTTTCAGTTTGTGGTTCATTTTCATTTTTATGTGTTATTTATTTTCTGTTATGGTTTATTTATTTCAATGTTTATTTTTATTATCTTTTTGTATTGCTTTTGGTTTTGAAATGTGTGTTTACTTATGATTGTTATTTTTTTTAAAGTTATATGATTTGTTTCAAAGATTCTGTGTAATGTATTTTTATTGCGTGAGCAAAGATCTGCTTCTTTTCTAAATACAACATTCTAGCTTAAATTAAGAAAGGAAACATTATTTTTTTTGATATCATGTAATTTTGAATGTTACTCAGTCTATATATGTTATATTTAATTTAAAAAACGTATTTAAAACTAACCAACCTACAGTTATAATTAACAATTATTCAGTCTTATTTCATTTTTAATCCTGTTTCTGCATTGAATCAAGGCATGAAGCACTCTCTCTGCGGTACATTGGCTTAAATAATAAAAAAAGATTCTGTATATGTATGTTATGTGGCATCACTTGAAAATTAGGTATAAAAAAATATCGCCATCTATGGAATAATGAAGAAATGTTTTTCTAACTCCATCTATTGAGATGATGGTCACATCCGGTGACAACGCCGTCTCCCTCGAAACTTAATTTATTTCCTTACCTCGCATTCCTTATTCAGATCAAAATATTATGTTCTTGGTTGCCATTCTGAATCGATTGGATTGGTGAGCAAAAAACCTTTCTGTGCAGCAAAAATAAAAACCTGCCTTAATTATCTTATTCTAAGCATTAAAATGATAGGATCATTGGCAACGCCATGATGTTTACTTTTTTACAACCAATTTGAAAGTTTTGTAGTATGTTTGTTCAAGTTTTTTTTTTTTGTTATTTAGTTTTAAATGAGCAAGGTTACCAGACGCATGGTAATAATTATTAACAGCGTTAATTAAAATCTAATCGACGATGCATACTCTGTTTATAAAAAAAGTGTGTGAATTTCAAAATAAATTGTTAGAAAGTTTTTGTTTACACCGAGTATGGAGAAGTCAGGGCCGTTGCATTGTCAGAAACAATAAACCTATGTAAGAGGAATAAAATATCTGCAAAAAATCTTACGGGCCGGGATACTTTTTGGATGTCAATACGACTTAAACAAGAATATAATTATTCTTTCATTATTGGTGGTGGCAGAGCGCTGGGTTAGTAATCTAGTGGTCGCGAGTTCAAATCCTGCCACGACCTATTTCATTCACCTATAGCACAAGTATTTATGCTTATTTTAGAGAACGTAGGAAGATGTATATGTACTTGTTTAACAAGGACAAATTCATTTGCAAAAAATGTTTTTCGGAGAAAGATCATTAAGATTATTTTACACAAGCCATGCAACTTTCCTATTCTCGAAATATCAAAATTACATATTTTATACAAAAGAAATGCATGTTAGCAATTATGTTAAGAATATTTTACTAATAAAATTTACCCCATAGATAATATTTGTACAGGACCTCACATAAGTGGAATGATTTAAATCCCAAAAAATACATCTTTCGGCCAAAACCATTATTCATATTGTGTGGTAAAGTGGTACAATGATTTACCAGTACCTACAGTTAAAAAATAACAGAGTAAAATTTTAATAAATTTTGGTAAAATTAAAATAACATATGAATTTTTGTTTTATTTCATTTTTATTTTAATCGTTGGGATTTGTGATTACTTTTTTAATACTGATGACTGGATAAATAAGTGAATTTGTTCTTGAGGTACTGTGGATTCGAGAGAATATTGTACAATAGTGACAAAATGTGTATATGGCGCCGCTGGCGTATCTTGGGCCAACAAAGAAAATTGCGGTAAGATGATATTATGTGTTAAAATTTTCCAACTCAAAGATGAATCTGATACCTACATATATTCTGAAGACCTTCATTTTTATTGAGATGCACTTCATTAGCATCCAAATAGCATATGTACATCACCATAATCAAGCAACAATCATCGAAGCATTCAAATGTCGTCATTCGTTAAAGGATTTTCCGAGATCAAAAATAATATTGTCAATAAAATTGTATACTGCTAGCCCTAGAACAGGATTTCCTAGTTGGGCAGCAGTAATCTACTTGCTCTTGTTACCGTAAATATGGTGTGATTAAACATAAATATTGCTAACAACATTTTTAAATCATTTTTAAATAAAGTGTTCCAAATTTATAAAAAAACATTGGTACTGATATTGAATAAAAGTTGCAGTCCTGAAATTATACTTAAAATCTTAATGAACTTTAAACTTTGAAAAAAAAATGGATAGAGCATGGATTTTCTAGTACATCCTTGGGGCAGAAGGCGACCGCTGGTAAATTTGGTACGAACACATTAGTAATACTTTTTAATATGGAAACTAAGATTTTGAATAATGTATACGAGAGCAGATATTATGTGAATTATGCGAAGGTTTGCCAAGATATAAGGGCATGGCATTCGGCTATCTATTTCTGTCTATGTTATGATTTTACATACATAGGAATTTTACGGTACATAGGAATGCACACAAAGGTATTTTTTGTGACTCAAGTTCTCACACATGAACATAAATAAATAAGGTATCAAGCGATGTACCTATTGGATAATAAAGAAAGTTCAAAATAACTCTCCTATCATACACCGCCAAGTCTGTGCACTGCCGCAGGCAGTATGTACATAAGTTATATAAGATGACATAAGGTACAATTCACTTCCGATCAATTACAATATGTTTTTTTATTTAATTTAACAATTAAATATTGACGAATTATAATTGAAAAAAAAAACATTTCACATTGGTCTGTCAATTTTAATCTATATAAACATAACAAAGTCGGGTTAGTTACATAATTTATAAATCAAGATCGGCTGGACCAATTGTATTGATCTCTTATTTATTGGATTCGTCTCCGCCTCGAATGGTAAAATAACTAAAAAATATCGGAATAGGTATAAGCAGACGAAAATAAATACACAGTAAATATTCACGATAAAAAATTTAACAGAAATTTAACTAAGTAAAACAAAGACGGGTTAGTTATATAATTTATAACTCAAGATCGGCTGGACCAATTGTAATGATCTCTTATTTGTTGAATTGATCTCCGCCTGAAAATGTAACTCAAAAATACACGTTAAAAAAACAGAAAAAAAGTTTTAAATAAATAAAAACATACCGCAACGCCAGCGTGAATGTGCAATTGGACTTAAATTTAAATTTTTATGTATTGTTAGTATTATATCCTAATGAATTATCAATTTTTAGTTGTATTTATTTTATTATGTTAATAAAATCCTAAATTAGTTGTAGCTATAAGTTATCACGACATTCATTGACTGTTAGGCGGTACGAGGTTCACCGGGTCAGCTAGTATAACATAATTACATGTTTGATATTTCACATAGATCTGTCAATATTAATATGACATAATTATACAAATAACATTTCACATAACTCTGACAATTATAAGATTAAAAATGGCAAAAATAACAATCCACATAAACACTCATGTCAATGTAATGATAACATAATAATAATTATTACAAAATAACATTTTATATAGATCTGTTAATGTTAAGATAGCATATTTACAAAAATAATATTTCTTTCAGATATGTCAATGATCCGTTTACAATGCAGGAAGGTAGATGATTATCGGAAGAATTATGTAAAAAAAATATGTAGTTATTTTTAAGCATTAATTTGTCTATGAGACAAATATATACATGTAACTGCATTAAATACAACAATATTTTTGAAAAACAAAATATTATATCATTTCTATTTTTAATCCTTTAATTTTACGTCTTCATCTCGAATCAAGCTTTCCCTCGGGTTTCTTGTTTTTTCCAGGTAGAGGTCATTAGCCCCTCTCCTTACCCCCTATCTTTTGAACCAGTATATTTCTGTAGGAGTTTTCCATCCCTTAGCTGGCTATAAAATGTTAAACGATGCTTAAAAATGTATTTGTTTAATATGTTATATAATTTATTAACCCTTCAAAATCTCAAGCGATTGTTATTGGTAGTCCTCGTCTGCTGTCCTCCCATAAAAATTTGTAACTCCCATCTCTGTATATCAATAATCAATGTATTCCTTATACCAAGGTCGTGAAAGACCTTGGGGTCTACATTGATAATAACTTATCCTGGCATGAACAGATCTCACATGTCAGCAAATACATTTACTTTGCCATACACTCTTTATAAACTCAAGAATTTCCTTCCATTTCATTGTAAAATAACCCTAGCTCAATCACTTCTACCGTTGCTTGACTATGCTGATGTTAGCTACTTGGATGCAAACGAGGAACATCTCAACAAACTTGAACGCCTTCAAAATGTTTGCATCCGTTTTGTCTTTTGACTAAAAAAATTTGATCATATTTCTCACTATCGTAATCTTCTTCATTGGCCCAAGATACGACAACGACGTAATATACATATCTGGTCATTAATATACAATGTCCTTTTTAATCCAAATTTACCTCAGTATCTTAAAGATCTGCTGAACGTGCTTTACTATCTATCCCTATTCATAGTTCTGAATTTTTTAGCTCTTCATTTGAAGTACATTCAGCTAGACTATGGAATAGGCTAAGTCCTGATATAACGTCGTCTATCTCACTCAACATCTTTAGCAAAAATATTTATCTGACAACACCTGATTACATCTTCCTCTCCTCTTCCTTTCCTTATCCTTAAGTTTTCCTATCATTGCTATGAATTGTTCTTATGTGCTATCTTCTTTGTTTTTTTTTACTTTTCTTCTGATATCTTTATTTATTTTGTAATGTGATTAAATTTGTATATTTAACATTTACTCTGGTTGGTTGGAAAAAATTAATATTAAATAATAATTAGGCAATAAGCCCGCCAGTGTACTTATCATATGTACAAGAAGTTTCAAATAAATAAATTTACCTAATTATAGAACAAATTATACCGCCAATGAATTATATTACACAAAATGTTTTCAAGGTCCCATTTTTTCATAGTTTTAAAGATCGCCATATATAAACTAACTTTCACACGCAAAGTTATAAAATATAATACGATTTATTTGACAGATGGCGTACATACATACAATGATGATTAATGTATATTAAAACTGAACAGTTAGGTACTTAATAAAAACAAGTTAATTGTACATTCTAAGATACATTAATTTGTTTTACTACAGATGAAATCTTACAATCGCTCCTCAATTTGTGAAACTGTGATTTTTGAAAATAATATTAAGAATATTATACGTCGTCTTAACATACTTATGTGAGAGGGCAACGAACTTGTACATTTTCAATTGTATAAAGATTTTTTGTTTACTTTTTTATTTATTTTTAATTTTATGACATTTTACACTCCTGTTTCTTTTGATATTTTTTTTTTGTATTTATAATACCTACTTTTTATTACGACTAGTTTTGTGCAAAGCACATTTACGAGTAGGTACGAGTAGTAGTCACTACTCGTAAATGTGCTTTGCATGAAACTAGTCGTAATCAGCAAAATTAATAAGTGGAATAATTATATCGACTTGTAGAAATATACTTCGTTGGCGAGAGAAAAAAAATGAAAAAAAAGTTAAAAAATAAAAGAATAAAAAAAATAACACTGATCATAGCAATGAGGAAAAGGAGGTTACGGAAGGATATAGAAGGAATTTAGGAATTATTTGACAAATAAAGTTTTTTTAGTTTACCTTTAAATATTTGAATGGATTGAGATGACGTTACTTCATCACTTAGGCCATTCCATTGTCTAGCTGATTGTACTTGAAAAGAGGAGCTGAAAACTTCTGTATTGTGAATGGGGATAGCTAGTGTAGTACGTTCAGCAGATTGAAGGGATAGGCCGTGACTTGACAAGAAAACGATGTTATTTTTTAAATATTGTGGTGAATAGGGATCATAAATAGTCTTATCAAGTAATGACAGAATGTGAATGTTACGACGATCTCGTATCTTTGGCCAACTATATTGTTTCTGTATTCTAAATATATGTTTTTATAATTCTGCTAATACTTTAATATTGTGCACTGAAGATGAATAAGTTTATAAAACTAATGATTTTTGTAATACCCACAAACAGGCATTGGCTGGTGGGATTTCTCTTGTTTATTTATATTAAAAATTGTTGTATTATTTCTTTTAATGTTATGTAGCATATACAATTATGTTATGTAGCATATTATACATTTACAGGTTGTTTATTTTTTTTTATTTGATGTTGAATAATATGATCTTTATATCTTTGTGATTGCAGTTTTTTTTTTACATAATTTAGCAGTAACACAAAGAGCCATGGAAAGGAGAATGCTGGGTATTTCGTTAAGAGATATTATAAAAACTAACTTGTGGATAAGAAAGAAAACCAAAATAACCGACGTTGTCTGAAAGGTTGCCAAGCAGAAGTAAGCTGGGCAGGGCATGTCGCCCGAACTACAGACTCCAGATGGACTAAGAATGTGCTAGAATGCCGACCTAGAACGGGCCAAAGAACTGTTGGGAGGCTACAAACAAGGTGGTCTGATGATATAAGAAGATTGACGGAAGAAGAAGAAAGTGCTTTTTATATTTTTATTTGTCGGGAGTAGCTCACGTGGCCAAAATCTCACATAAAGCCTTTTTTTTTATTTATTTCTTTTAATATCACTACACATTATTTTACAATGAAACAAACCAGAAGATTATTGCTGCCCAACTAGGAAATCCTGTTTTAGGGCTAGCAGTTTACAATTTTACAGTGACAATGTAAGTAGGTACCTTTCTTATGAACTGGCTGATGATAGTTTCCGCTCTACATTAGGTAGACACACAATCAAAATACTTTGTACTAATAACTAATTAACTACTACTTCAATAAACATCAGACAAAACAGACACATAACTCACATTAAACAGTGACAATATACTTATGAACTGGGTGATGATAGTTTCCGCTCTACATACATTAGGTAGGACACAATCAAGATACTTTGTACTAATAACTAATTAACCACTACTTCATTAAACATCAGACAAAACAGACACAAAGCTCACATTAAACAGTGACAATATACTTATGAACTGGGTGATGATAGTTTCCGCTCTACATACATTAGGTAGGACACAATCAAGATACTTTGTACTAATAACTAATTAACCACTACTTCATTAAACATCAGACAAAACAGACACAAAGCTCACATTAAACAGTGACAATATACTTATGAACTGGCTGATGATAGTTTCCGCTCTACATACATTGGTAGGCACACAATCAAGATACTTTATACTAATAACTAATTAACCACTACTTCAATAAACATCAGACAAAACAGACACAAAGCTCACATTAAACAGTGACAATATACTTATGAACTGGCTGATGATAGTTTCCGCTCTACATACATTGGTAGGCACACAATCAAGATACTTTATACTAATAACTAATTAACCACTACTTCAATAAACATCAGACAAAACAGACACAAAGCTCACATTAAACAGTGACAATATACTTATGAACTGGGTGATGATAGTTTCCGCTCTACATACATTGGTAGGCACACAATCAAGATACTTTGTACTAATAACTAATTAACCACTACTTCAATAAACATCAGACAAAACAGACACATAGCTCACATTAAACAGTGACAATATACTTATGAACTGGGTGATGATAGTTTTCGCTCTATATACATTAGGTAGGCACACAATCAAGATACTTTGTACTAATAACTTACTAATTAACCACTACTTCAATAAACATCAGGCAAAACAGACACATAGCTCACATTAAACAGTGACAATATACTTATGAACTGGGTGATGATAGTTTCCGCTCTATATACATTAGGTAGGCACACAATCAAGATACTTTGTACTAATAACTTACTAATTAACCACTACTTCAATAAACATCAGGCAAAACAGACACAAAGCTCACATTAAACAGTGACAATATACTTATGAACTGGGTGATGATAATTTCTGCTCTACATACATTAGGTAGGCACACAATCAAGATACTTTGTACTAATAACTAATTAACTACTACTTCAATAAACATCAGACAAAACAGACATATATGTACAATATACATAGCTCGCATAATACAGATCCATCAATAATTATTTCTAGTTCAACTGACATTTAACTTATTGTTTTAATTATTAAAGAGTATTTTCCCCAGTTAATGTACCTACCTATACCTATAATCTTTGAAAATAGTTAGTCCATAATATAAAAAAATAAGGCTCTAGTTTCACTTGTTTGCTATCTATGAAAAATTCTATCTTTTCTTTATATAAGTACCCTGTTAAACTTATGTACATATATTAACTACTTGAAAACGTGCTTAGCACGAAACCGGTTGTAGGTTGTAGTCTAAATAAACAGTGGAATTAAGTTATAAAGGTTTTTTTGTTATATCAAGTTTTCATTAATAATTTTTAGATACAGTTCAATCGGGTAAAAATACCCGTCCTAATATCTGTCAACAGATCAATTTCGCGATTTGACATTTCAAAACCATAGGGAAAAGGTTATCTATCAATGTCGTCAGGTGAGTCGGTATATTATTTGATATGACTCACATGCGTCAACTTTTTTTCATTATTTTGATGACATCTTTTTTTTGCATTCTTTACCAAAGTAACTTTAGAGATGCTAAGATGAAATTGTCATATGGCAATAAACTCACCTTTGTGCACTTGATGTATGTACATGAAGAGGACAAATAAATAAATAAAATACATTAAATTATTAAATCGCCTATATTTGCATTCAACGTGTAAATATAGTAGGCAATTATTTTTTATGTGAAATGATTAATATGAAATTTCACACAATATTATTACACAACTCTATCACACCAGTCCAATAGTATATTTTTTATTTATAGCTTTATCGCATATTTTCGGTTTTAATTGATTATTCAAAATATCACTCGACACCTTTGTGTTTCGTAATATCCTGACTATTATTTGAGTAATAATGTTAGACTAAGTTATATAGAATAGCTTTTATATATTGTATTTATATACATGCCATATTACAAAAAATATGCATTGAAATTTAAAATAAAATAAAATAAAAAAAAAATGAATTTTAAATTTCATATAGGTACATATCTATAACAATTTAACGAATAAACAGTAAAATGAACAAAAACATACAAAAATGGAAAAGAAAGAATATTATATAACAAGTATACTAAAAATAATTAGAGGACACAATTTGCTTCACGTTAAAGTGAACAACAAAACGAGCGGGTCGTGGCCAACGCTATACTCATGACTACCAAGTTACTCCACAAAGTATTCACATTTTGTATGTAAAATTTTCATGGAATGGTTTTGTTAAATTATTTTTGTTTCAAATATTTTATTATGAAAATTTGATAGTTATCAATGCCATTATATTATTGGTATGCTTTTTTAGTAATTTGAAAATAAAAATATCAAATTTTAGAGCTAAGGATCACTTATGTACAATATTTGACGGGTAAAAAAATGAGAAGCACTATTTATATATCCATTAAAATCTAATACTTAATCATTACATATTGTCAATAATTAATTTTAAAAAAATGCTTAAAAACAAGAAACAAAATCGTTTTTTTTTAAATTCCATATACTGGCGCAGTTCAGGGGTGACATCTGTGGGAAAGCATTGTCACCTCATATATAAGTACTGTTGCTTTGATTGTTTATATACCTACCAATTTCTCAATAGATGGCGTTACAAAAAGGTTTCATCGTCTCTTCATGGATGGCAATATTGTTTTTTTTTTTCAGATTATTTTCAAACGAAAAAATTTTCATGATTACGAAGGCATAATTGGTGAACGTTACACAAGC
This sequence comes from Molanna angustata, assembly GCA_963576475.1. NCBI lineage: Eukaryota > Metazoa > Arthropoda > Insecta > Trichoptera > Molannidae > Molanna > Molanna angustata. The sequence continues at coordinate 4,535,865 of OY754965.1, forward strand.
GCATAGGTAAAGTGATCACGCAAACCATCCGATGACAGGTCACAAGCCCTGTAGTTTTCTTGAGTTCTATTGAGATGTTGAAATTTGTCATAAATAAATACATTATTTAAATAAGCGATATCAATAAAATTAACTTTTTAGCTGACTTTAGCGCATTCTACCCGGATGAGGTATTATTCAACGCGGTCCAGTTTTCAACGCTTAAAACAGTATCCAAAATACAGGTTAATCCAAACATAGCTTTATACAAGTATTGTTTTCTCCTTTATTTTCGACCCCTGTCATTGCAATTACGAAAAAATTTAATATGCCATATATGTGAAAAATTGCAAATTACAAAATTTTTAGTTTTCACTTGTTATAAACGGCAGCCATGTTGACTCGTCGGCAACCAATAATTTTACAGATTTCTGTTTTACGAAAAACGATACAAAACGCGTTGAAAACGCGTTACTTTATACCTCGATCTTCTGTCAGCGTGTTGTCATAACGTGTCCATGTTTCGACACCATACAGGAAGCAAGAAAACATTAAGCGATGTTTATGAGGTTAAGCTATCTGTACAGTAACACTGTTTTTAAAAGCAAAAAAAATCAATTAAGAGCATTTTTCTTCCGTTTTCGAGCACAGTAGTTGTTAAAAATTCAATTTAACATTAACCGTTATAAGTTTATTTTTTTTTTGTTTACACAAATTATAAATCTCTCGCAATAGTGTCACGATTAATATATTAAATGCTATGCAAGAAATACTTAAGTATGTAAGATGTTGTTATTTATAATATTATGTAATATTTTGTGTAATACTACTTATACATACATATGTATCATCACGCCATGGCCCTCTCGGGGGATGAGAGAGAACCGAACGCCATATTTTTTATATCTTGACACTCATCTATCGCCTCGTCATCATTAAAACATCGTCTTATACATGTTCGTCTGAGGTTCACACTTCTTACATTTCCTTGTTTCAGAATATCGTTCACGCCGTCATGCCATCCTTTTCGTGGGCGCCCTCGACCTCTTATTTGCGTTCTAAGTCGTTCTTCTTCTCAAGTGGCTATGTGTTAACTTTCATTCTGCTAATTACATATTTCTTCATTTCTTACCTATATCATCGTTCTATTACAAATTCTCGTAAGCGATCTTATCTTTAGTAATACTTTAACTGTGCAATTACTTATGCGTATGTTTATGCTGTTTGTCTTACATGACATCATCTCAACAGCCCTCTTTCGTCCAGTAATGGACCTTGGCATCCCCCTGAGAGCCTCACAGCTCAATCCTGGGCAGAGCGCATCCATCCGCCTCCAAACAACAAATCAAGAGTTGTAATACTATCTATAATATATCGTTTTAAACTACATTTGTTTTCATTAAGCAATTATTGTTTAGGTAACAATTGTTTAGACAACGCTTGTTTTTTTTTTAAACAAGTTTAGGTAACACTTTTTTTTATCATTATTTTTATTCTGTTCAGCATAATGTACACTGATGAAATTTTAATTTGTAGAATTTTTGTAGAACGTAGAATTTAAATAGAATTAAATTTGTATTATGTCACCAAATAAAATTGCCGTTATTTTCTAAAATTAAATAAAAAAAATAAATAAAAAAGCACTTCGTTCAGAATAAGCAGTAAATCTCATCGCTGGACTATGTGAGATGTTACGTATTTTGAATAAATAAACAAACAAAAGTACTAGAATAATAATTTTCGATACTACGGAATTGATCATAGACACCGAAAGTAAAGACAAACGACTCACCATCGATCCATAGTGATTAGTATATTATGTATATTCTAAATTATTTTTCCAACATCTACGACAGATGTATTTTTAGTCACGCTACGTACTAAATCAACTGAAATTTTACATATTTGACAGCGAGCTTAATGAATGATCTCTCTATGAATAATTATCGCAATAAGAAAAAACATAATTTTAATTTGCCAGTTATATAAAAAGATCCAGTTAATTATATAACACTGAGTTCAAATTAAAGTAGCTTTCGTTACAAATTAGTACTGAACATTTTTACTCTACACTACTATGAAATACTGGAGAGTTATTATATCACGATTTTTACTCCTAACTAACCCAAAGGGATATTGTAGGGAGTTATGATTTCGCAATTTTTAAGGGTATTTTTTATTGCAGATAATCAACTAGTATCATGCTGAGATCGTATTCTGAAAGTTTCTTCACAATGAACATATCTGTGTGTGTGCTATGTGCTATGTACGGCGTGTTTATTTTACTTTATCGATTATATACTAAAGTACTCGTTCGATTATTTTCAATTTTTTTAAATATATATATCTAATACTCGCTTAGGTTCGATTAGATTTTGAAGAATATCTGAAAAGTGCTTCTCAATTTTTTTAACTGTCAAATGTTTCAAAGTGACCTCAAGCTCAAGAAACTTAAAATTTGAATTTTCTATTTTCAAATTGTTAAAAAAGCACATCACTTTCATAAAATGGCATTAAATAAATATCAAATTTTTGTAATAAAATAATTGAATAAAAAAAATATTGTATAAACTCATTTTATAAAAATGATGAAAATATTCCATACAAAATATTAATACTTTGTGGAGTGACTTGGTTGTGAGGAGTTGGCCACAACCCACTAGTTTTTAAATCGATTTCAAAAGAGGTGATATCATAATAATAATAAATAATAATAGTGATTTATACTGTGAATTGGGTCATTGTGTATATGGCGTATTGAAACTGCCTCGTCCAGTAAGAAATTGCGTGGTCCAATATTTGGGAATAATCCACGAAGTAAAAAACTTGAGTCCTCACATCGGGAAGAAATAAAAACGTCAGTCTGCCCACAGGAGAAGACGACCAGCGACGTTGCCAAGCGTCCGAGGAGAATTCTGGGCTAAGTACTAAATCACTCCACGATTGTTGGTTAAATTTACAGGTGGGAGAGAAACGCCACACAAAATTGAGCTTCGACCTCTATACAGGTAATAAATTGAAGCTCGTCGCTGTTTCCAGATCAACGGGAGCCATACCAGTAAGAATAGGAAGATTATCAGGAAGTGAGTCCGTAATGAACTAAAATCGATTATTAAAATAAAAATAATCCAAATATAAGCAGATAAAACCAACGATCACTGCCTATCACTTAAACTACACAAAGCTTCAAACACCATAAAACGTTCATAAATATGTAACAATAGTTCACAGAGCGAGAAAAAGCCGAATAGGTGCACCCTAAAAAAAGAAAGATTGGTCTATGCGAAATGGTTTAAAATGTTATTGAATATTAAGTGTTGGAAAGAGTTTAATGTTAGCCATAATCCACTCGTCATTGGAAGTAAGTGTAATAAACCGTCATTGGAAGTAAGTTTGTATACAATATTTAAACAAGGTAGAAGCAGGGGAAATGGTTAAAAATGTAATTAAATATTGGAATGTCGTGTTAAGTGTTGAAAAGGATCTAGTGTTCACCACAAAATTAGATATAATTGTTGGAAAAGATCTAGTGTTATACACAAAATTAAATATAAGAGTTGGAAAGGATGTAGTGTTAAGCACAAAATTAAATATAAGTGTTGGAAAGGATCTAGTGTTGACCACAAAATTAAATATAAGTGTTGGAAACGATATTGTGTTAAGCACAAAATTAAATATAACTGTTGGAAAGAATCTAGTGTTGACCACAAAATTTCAGCAAGATTAATCGTTGGGTCCTTCAGTCCTTCTTGAATGAATTCTAATTAAATAAAATCTAGGTAATTCGTAAATAAATTAAAATTAAATATTAATTAAAAACATAAAACCTTCCTTGGTTCTCGCCTGCGACACGAACACAAACTGAAGAATTTGTCTTAATTTTCCACGTATAAAGAAATGTAACTGTCAAAAATGTGACAGGCATGTATGATAATCTTTTCAAGGAGCAAAAAAACGTGCAAATATTATACACTAAACTATGTATGTGGTGGAAAGTTTAGTGTTGGTCACAACAGTCTCGTTTTATCAACATTTCTAGTAATAAAGTTGAGAGCGGACCGGTTCCCATAGAAAATAAATTATACAAAATCGAAGAACTAATTTTCTTAAACGAAAAACGAACGCATTTATTTGTGATTTGCTCGACTGAACTAGTTCCAAATTTGAATTAACTGTCTGCCGTGTTTTACGTTTAAAAATGATAGCCGATTCGACATGGCAGGTATCTTTATAAAAGGTAAATAAATCTAATTTGCTGGGAATATTCACAACTGCATCGATTCAAATTTCACTCACAGACTTCATTTCTGAAATTTTGAGCAGATTTCTATGTAATAAGCTAAGTAAAATATTTCGGAATTGTGACTTATCATAATATCATAATTTCGGAATTGTGACTCATCACATATCATAATTTCGGAATTGTGACTTATCGCGTACCATAATTTCTGAATTATGACGTATCATCATTTTGGAATTGTGACGTATCACGTACAATTCACATTGTTCATACTAGACCGCTAAGTAATTGTATCGGCTCTTGTTTCCAAAGCGTATGCCGCACAATCGGTCTTATAAATTTTAACATTTCTTTCTATATTAGATTGTTTGTTCTTCTTCTTCTTCAGTCTGTTTTTTCCATTCTTGGACATAGGCCTCCCCTTTGATCCTCCACAACTCCCTGTCTTGGGCACACTGCATCCATCTCCCTCCGGCACATTTCTTGATGTCATCAAACCACCTAGCCTGGGGTCTGCCGACACTTCTTCGGCTTGTTCTCGGTCGCCATTCTACGATCTTTTTGGTCCATCGTGAATCCTGGCATCTGGCACTATGCCCAGCCCAGCTCCACTTAAGACCAGCGACCCTTTCCGCTACATCGGCTACTTTAGTTCTTTCTCTTATCATGTCATTCTGAATTCTGTCCCTTATTGAAATACCCTGCAACTATCTCTCCATAGCTCTCTGTGTCACTAACAGCTTGTGCATTATACGTTTTGTTAGGATCGATGTTTCCATCCATAAGTAAGCACTGGGAGAATACATGCATCAAATAGCTTCTTTTTTCAAATAATGGGAATATTTGCGGGATTTCAGGATGTATGATAATTTCCCAAAAGCTGCCCAGGCAAGGCCACGTCTTCTCTCTATTTCTGCCTCTTGATTGTCTGTTACCTATAGTTACTCTAAAACATCTTAACATATTTCGGAGGGGAGGTGGACCGTTTGCGTAGATACGCAGATAGAAAGAATGTATATATGTAGGTACCTACATTATTTTTATAGATTTTAATACACGCTCTCTTACACATGCATATGCACCCTCATAAATACACTTACATATTTATTCGCAATTTACTTGGTGGTGGCAGAGCGCTGGGTTAGTAATACAGTGGTCGCAAGGTCAAATCCTGCCACGACCGATTTCATTCACCTATTTATTTATTAGTTCATTAGAAAAACAACAGTTGATTTATTTTTACATAAAATAGATAATATTAACAGTACAGTAAATATATGTACAGTACAAGTATTTATTCTTAGTTAAGGGAACGTATGAGGATGTATATGTAATTCGTACAAAGACATTCATTCTTAAAAAATAGATTCACCACTTACAATAAACATGGTGGAAGCTACTAGGAAAATTTATTCCTTGTACCTAAGGAATAAAATTTCTTTTTAATTTCATTTTTGACATAATCAGTTGAAAAGGCCCTATACACGGTTAAAAAATCATCTTATTAAGTGAAAATTGTTTTTGTTTAATTTTACTTAGAAGAAAAAATAATGATATAAAATAATATTTATTAAAATGAATTTAGTAAAAACAACAAAGTGCATATTCGTACATAACTCACATATTATAATGATCGTTTAATTTAAACAATTCAACTATTTGATTCAAATATGTAATAGATATAGTGAATTACTGTTACATATAATATTATCTCTGCATTGAACCGAAGAAAGTCTTGTATTTTCTATAAGTACACGAACTGGTAAATGGCAAGTTTTCCTTATACATGGCTCGGTAATAACTACATACGTAGGTACTAGCTACTGTGCAATATTTAAGTAGTGAACAATGTATTTATATTTTAATTATTTAACACCTCAAGCATTCTTATTTCCTAATACAAAACGAAAATCATATCAATTATTTTTTTAGATAATACTAGTTGTATGTAACACATGAGATCAAACTGTCGATGGTGATAGTATGCATATTTAAAGAATACGTAGATACCAAAATGATATTGTATGTGTCTCTATAGACAAGTGTATTTTTTACTCTCCACTTCTATCTTCCTCAAAGGATATGCAGTGAGAACCGAACACCGCATTCTTCTACCTTGACATATACATCGCCTCATCAAGATTGATACACTGTCTCATACATGCTCATCTTGCTTGTTATGCAAATTTTACTTAAAATGTCTCAACAGGTATCATGTAGAAAATACATACTATGAGATTCGTGACAATATTTTTGTGTGCATGGTGTATTGTGATAACTTTTGTCCTCTGGGAATCTTATATTTGTTTAAGAATCTAATAGAAATGTACTTCATAAAAATGCATTTAGAGATTATCAACATTTCAAGAAGAAAAAATTAACGCTTACTATGGTATGGAGAGTTTAGTATTGGCCACAACCCACTCGGCAAAATTGTTATGTTTATTTATATCTGTAAATTATGTGAATCAATAATAAATGTAACTCAAGTATGTATTCTTTTAATATGAAACCCATCATCACTCAATAACTATTTCAATTAATTAACTGATTATTAAATTACAAATAGGTATCTTATATAGTTGGTGTATGTTGTTGGGAGGTAATTTGAACATGCTACATTAAATCGCTACCTTTTGATATATTAAAAATACATTATTAAATAAACCAAATCCCGACATCATATAACCACCTATAATTTCTAATTCTAGGAATAGGGTTCATAAATAATTTTATTTGTTATTAATAGAAATAGGGTTTTAATTAATTAAATTATCGTAATTTTTTTAAATATTATAAAGTACATAGATAAAGGTGTACATTAAAACTCTGAATTAAACCTTAATGTTGTCATGGAAAGTTCAGTTTTGCAAATTCAACTGTAAATAATATTCTCTTCAGTTAGTTTAATAAAAAATAGTGCGAGGGTCACAGTTCAAATAAACACAACATATAAAACGAAGAAAAATGTCACATACAGTTCGCGAAATCCAACGGACAGCTATGTGTCTACGCATTCCGTAAAAATTAGAAATAAATATGATTAATAATTTTGATCGTGAAAGCGTTTATATCGTCGGCCTTCGTGGCTTATTTATTTATTTAATATACAGAGACACCAACAGAACACTGAACAACACAAACAAAAAGAAATATGAAACAAAAAAAATAGAATCTCCAGTACTCCAATAACAGGTATCTACCGCATGGCTATTGTGCATAATTAGGTAGGTACAATCAACGTCTCCTGACCATTCAAATTATAAAAAGACATTACTTTGCAAAGTTAAAAGAAAGTTTAAAATACACATATACATATATGTAGGAAAACAAATGTTGAACTAATAAGATAAAACAAAAAAAGAAGGAATAATTGAACTGAGACAAAAAAAAAATAGATTTTAGCCCAGAATACTTTAAAGGATAAAAATAAGCAATTTATCAAAGATCAATTTCTATAAAATATGTACGTCATTGTCATTACATTAAATTGTCACAACGATTCAGACGCAACGTCTGAATCTACCAATACAATGACACTCTGACACGGCAGAATGTCACTGTATTGGCTTAGTTGGTTAGGTATCTTAATGCTGATTCGATTCCCGGTGTAGACAAATTTTAATTGTGTTTTCAGTTTGGATCTCTGAGACGATGAATATTGTAAGTCTCCAGAATATGGCAACTTGTTATTTGGTGTGTCAAATTAATATTTGACATAGGACCTGTTAGATGCCCGAGAAGTAATACAAGATTTAAGAATTAAAATGTCGTATTGAAATAAAGTATCATATTTCAAAAATATTTAAGTAATTCCTAGACACTTTGTGGTATGCAAAATTTCGCGATCGATCTGCGACATTATTTCATCAGTGGAGAAATATCACGATTTATACTTTCATTACTTAACAAAATATATTATTTTAGGTGGTTGAAATTTTGCTCTTTTCTTTGGCAACAAGTATAAATACAACATAATTATGTATACTTAATTATAATTTTGGATATTTAATACCTCTTTTTTTCAGAGTCTTGTAAGGTCATCCCAGCAATAAATAATACTGAAGAGTACGTCATCTCCCAATTTTTGGTTGCTCGAAACGGCTCCTCCACGGTCCTAATCCCCGTCCACTATCGTACGTTGCGGAGCCATGAATTCCTCTTCTTTTCGGCACGCCTTTTTGACTCGATGATCAGATGCAGTTGTTTATATTTGTCTCTATAACTGATGTAAAAACATTTTGTCAGTGCAAGCTCTCTTGTACGACAGAATCAGATACTATACATAAAATAAGAATAATATGAAGGCACAATGGATAAGATAGGTAGGTACAACGTAAAAACACTTTTGTCAGTGCAAGCTCTACCAGTCACTTGGCGACTTCATACAATAAACTCGTAAGTCAGTTATGTCACCTGTCTTTCTGATTCTGTGACCAATCTGCCATCCAAGGTGGCTATAGTGCGATGTTATCAAACGGAATCATTCCGTGCGCGAAATGTGATACGCGGTCTCTCGATGAAACAATATCACGAATCACCAGGTGTGCGGGTATGAATTACCTTATTAAAGAAATAACGACACGTGCGTGTATCCCACACACCAGTCTCGTCTCACCTGAAAAGACAACATTCAGAATAGACTGTGAAATTCATCGTTTATCTATGTGAGTTATTGTATTTTCGATTAATCGGAAGTTACCGAACACCCGAAAACCGAACCAGCTGTTTGCTATAGTTTTGAATTTGTTATATGAGTAGGTTCTAATGGATGGAAAGTCTATTTTAATGAAGTGAAATATTTAAGGCCCTATGTATTTTTTATTATTTTATTTTAGGCCCTATGTTGGTATTTCGCCGAGGTTTAGTAATGCTTTTCCTAGTTTTGTTCGAATTTGAGTTTCTAGTTGTCGTTCGGTGGTTTGAGGTACATATTATGTAATAAGGAAAATAAACTAGCTATCTTAGGTGTAGTATTTTAAATTCACTGAATAGTATGTAAGTGACATATTAATAACACGGAGTACCTAAGGTTAGATAGTTTTGAGTTGGTTTTTATGAAAAATATTGCGTATGGATTTAATTAGATAAAAGACTTTGGAAACTTTTCCCGAAATTATTTCAATCAATAAAAAAAAATATTCAAATTAAATGCAGTTTGCACAAATGTTGAAATTCAGAAGGAACATGAAAGAACAATTCAAAACAAATATAATATCACATGATTCAAAAATAAACACAAGCAGACCGGGATTAACACCACATATCTTTGTCATGTTATGTACTGATCGAATTTTTTCAAAAAAAATCCAGGGTTTCTCAAACATATTTTATTAAGAAAAATATTTTTTTATGATAAATTTATGAGTTTAACTGCCTTTATTTCCAAATATTTTAAAAATATCGAAAAAAGCCGAAAAACCCCAACTAGATAATTTAATTTTCTATAAAAAACATTAATATATACAGTTTTGTGTGTCTCACAACTCACATAAAATGTTCTACTCTAAATTCTGAGTAAATCCATGTGTGGGGACATATATGCTGCGAAGCCTCTAAGTTGGTGTTTTTAGCATGCAAATAGTCCACTACGCCATACAAAATGTTCCTAGTATTCCTTATACGCGGGTCTTGGCTTAATACTTTGTCAATATGTTAAGAGAATAAATTCTCTTTAACAGATCGACAGTTGGACTACTTTGTTAGTCTCAATACCATAAAAAAAAATAATACCACAAATGGCGTAATGAACTTTTATCGTTTTAGTTTTTTATTTATTTATTTGGATCAGTATACAGTCATATTTAAAATTATATAAAAAAGATGTACAAAAATTACACCAACTGATTTTACTGATTTGAATGAAATTCCCCCAACAAACGTATGTTCATTATTTCGTTTACGTCCTGTGAAAAATTTAGATTTTTTTACGGTGTCACTATTTTTACGACCGGAAAAGCATTTTCCCGCCAAAAAGTGTCTATTTCCACCACAAATTTTCTGACGTCGTCTATGTTTTTAGGTCATTTATAACCATAGAAAGCGCAGATAAATCAAAATACAAAAATATTTACCTTTGTCATTTTTTCCATGGTCATAAATGCATCATGGAAACCAACTTGAAGAAAAAATAAATAATATTGGCATCTTTTTACATTTACTTCATCATTTTAAATCATTTTTTCATCGAGATCTACAATTATAACAAAGTATAAACAAAGGTGAACATTTTTATAACTTGATTTATCTGCGTTTTCTGTGGTTATATTTGGTTTTCGTCTATGGTTGAGTCGTGTAAATAGTCGTAGCCTTTTTTTTACATGCTCCGATGATCGCGAAAACGTCTTTGCATTAATTTTGTTTCGACGAAACGTCATAATATCACAAGACAGGATCGCACTAGCTGCCGAATATTATTGTTGACATAATACACCGTTGAAGTTTCTTCAACACAGTCCATGTATGGCGGGGCAGGTATATCTGCTTCAATTCCTCTATTTCCCATACACATCTTGCTAGAAACACTTTCACTGTCGGAAAGAGGTAGGTGCCGACTCTGATGTTTTATCATATTCCAACTGTTGATTTGTTCAAGAGAACTATGTTCTCTTAACATATCGACAAAGTTTCAAGCCAGGATATGCGATATTTGTATGTAGGGTCTATATTTTTCACGGCTTTTCCAACTTTGAAGACAAAAAACACCAACTTATAGGCCTCGCAGCATATATGTTCCCATACATGGATATACTCAGAATTCGGAGTAGAACATTTTATGTGAGTTTTGTGTGTGTTAGTGTCTGTGTGTGTGTGTCGTGTGTGTGTGTCTGTGTGTGTGTGTGTGTGTCTGTGTGTCCCCCCCCTTATAACTTTTGATCCCCTCAATTTACAGAGCCCAAATTTTCAGAATATATAAACAGTTATAGGCCTACAAAACTTTTATAATCAGAATTTTGAATTTTTGTTTAAGTCAGGGGCTATCAATTTTTGAATATTAACTTTATTTTTCCATATATCTCAGAAACCATAAAAGCTACAACGCTGAAAATTGGTATGAATATAGACAAATACAAAATCTCAAATTTAACTTTTCGAAAAAATTCCAGAGTTTCTCAAACATTTTTACTAAGAAAAATATTTTTTTTATGATAAATTTATGTGTTTAACTACCTATATTTCCAAAGTTTTTCAAAATATCGAAAAAAGCCGACTAGATAATTTAATTTTCTAAAAAAAATATTGACATTGTAGAACAATTTTTTATAAAAATTAAATTTAGAGAGATGAAGGATAGCTAGGGGTCCACCTCGCAGGAAGAGCAGGCCTCTTAAAAAACAGACCTGAAGGTCTATTCAAAAGGAGAAGAAGAAGAAGAAGAATTTAGTGACGGCATTGCTTCATATAATTTGTATGGCAGTCGCCTATATACAATATCTAAGAAGACTTAATAGTTTGATACTTAATATCTAAACATACATATTACATACCATCATGCTGTTTTCATATTCCGGGTAGGAAAAAAGGACTGACCTCCATACTATCCTATCTTGACCTACATACCTACATATGTTGTATAGAAAACAAAATATCTTAAAATATTCAATAATTTGGAATAATGGGTTTATAGTATGGTACTTATTCTTCAACTATAATATACTATCGCTAGCGACAGTTGGATCTCATGTGTCACATGCAACTAGTTAAAACAATATGCTAATAGAAACTCATTTGTTTACAAACACATCCCTTTCATGGTGCCTACTTTGCATGTAAACTAGCGCCACTGTTTGCTCTTTCGGAAAAGTTTTGCGGACGCTTTTGGAGGGAACTGCGTCGTTGCTTCTACATGTTTATTTTTTGCATTTTGTTAACTTTTGTTTTGGTGGTGGACTCTTACGAATTCATGGACGTTTTTGTGTACATGAAGCTGCGAATATATTTTTATATAATATATTTAATTCTTATAAAAAGAGTACAGCAAATAATACACTAATTAACATAATTTCTTTATTATAAGCTTCGTTTAAAGTAACAGTTGTGTTACGAAACGAAGTTTTACATACACTAAAGATTTTTTTTCTTAGTAGGTACATATGAGTTAAAATATTCAACATACTTATGTGGAAAGCTTTCATTTATAGTTTTATGTTATATTTGTCATAATATTATAAAAATTATATGCAGGAATATATTTTTACTTACTTTTTTAACATCTCAATAAAGACGAAGTTGGGATGTTGTAGAAGATCCAGGAACTTCAGGCACCTACAGGGCTTACGACCTGTCATCGGCTGGTTTACGCGATCACTTTATGCGCTTGCGCAACGTTCACCAATTATGCCTTCTTATTTAGTTCCCTTATCAATGTATTTTTTGAAAGTTCTATATATTTGAATAATGTGTAACAATTCACCTGAAAATAAAAAAAAAATATACTATTGCCATCTATGAAGTAACGGAAAAGCCTTTTTTTGTTTATTTGCAAACAATGAAAGCAACAGTCCTTATAAATGAGATGACAGTGTCTCGCACAGATGTCACCCCCTGAACTGCGCCTGAAATATTATTTTATTTTTGGCTTGTTTACCTCCTTGTACCAATGTGTCTGTAAATCTGCAGGAATATAGCTATGCAGACTTAAAGAGTATAATATATCGGACATTTATAAGGACTTATACAGAATACTATATTGGACATTTATACAGACTTATACAGAATAATACATTCGACAGTTAGGTTGTTAGTTTAGTTTAGTAACGTCTTTACTTTTTGTTAAAATGATGAATAGCGTACTGTGATTTTACATTTATGTATATGAAGAAATTCGATGGTGTTGACCAGTCGTGGTATTCATTTATGGAATTTTGATACAATCTTTAGTCCTAAAGTTATCACTAATACATCCAGGGGATGCATTTTATTTATAAAATATTCTTTATAGATTTTGAGCTGGTGTTTACTTTGCAGTTCTAAATCAGCTCTAAAATAACGCTCGATAGTCAGGAATAAAACTTATTCACCGGTGAAAATAAATATGAAAATTTCGAGTGAACAAATTATCGATTTTTATTAAAAAAAATGTCAGAAAAGTTTATTTCTCTAAATGATAATTTAGCTGATGACTGAACTGAGGATTTGACTAAAATAAGAGAGTAATTTTGCACATCAATCAACCAATCAAAAATGCGCAGTGACGCCATCATTCCAGCAAACATCATTCAAGATACTAAATTTAAACTGAGTATATTTTTATTTGAGCAGAAACCACTAAGCCCCCCTAGTTACGCCTTGGTTTAATTTCAAAACTTGAGATTAGAGCTTTACATATCCAATGTGTTACAAAAATCAAGAAATTGCATCATAAGCATCAAGAAAATTATCATATTTTAAGCGGATGATAAAAATAAAAATAAATTAACCAAATAAAATAACACACGATTAAAAAAGGATGAACTGGCTCAAAAGCACGGACACGGATTGTCCGAGGAAGTTTTGACGTGGCCTCAATCACCGATATTGCTGCAAACCAGATTAAGATGAGAGTGGATGGCAATCTAGAGGGTTCCATGAGATACTCCTCGTGTTATGCATTTTTTGTCGTTCACTTAGCGTTTTGTGAAGGTCCGATTAGACCTCACATTCAGAGCGGGTGGCGGTGACAGTAGCGATTACGAAGTATGACAACATAATATTATATGTATCTGATCTGATTTCTTCATCCTCTCCTCTTCTTCTCCTTATCCTTTTATTTTCTTATAGATGTCTTTAACTGTATTGCCACCAACAGAGTATTCACACAGCTGAAATGAGAAAGTCCATCTCCGAGAAAGCACTGGCGTGGCTCCGATAATCGATAAATTGCTCGAGAGCAGATTGAGATGGTATGGACACGTCATAAAGCGACCAGAGGACAATACGTAGCAATATACGTCCAAGTACAAGCCAGAAGACAAGGCAGACCGCTGTCTGGTCTTCAAGATCAAAAGAGATTTGCAGGAGGTAGACTTGCGCGAAGGAGACGCACAGAAGCGAAAGACTTGGCTAATGAGGACGAGGAGGGCCGACTCTACATAACGGAGATAACGGGATAAAATGCCAGGATGAAGAAGAAGAATAACTGGCCCAAACCACTTCGAAACGCGATATTCGTCAAAAAAGATGATGCTGTCTGTTTGGTGGGATTTCAAATGAGATCATCATCAATGGGTTGCGTCAGTTTTTTTTTTCAGGAAAAGTCAGAAGCTTTATGAGCTTGGAATCATGGTACTAACAGAAAGATGACATGAGATGCGACGTGGAAAAAATATAATTCAAATAAATAATATTATTAAGAAAATCGTCTGTCATCTTCACCGATAACAACGAAACGAATTTCTAATCAACCTCTCTTTTTTAAGTAAAAATAGTAAATTACATAATACGATAACACATGAATATTCATATTCTTTGTTTTTTTGTTGTATATTCGTCAAACTTTAAATAATTTCTTGTGTATACGCCTGGGCAACTGCAAACTTTCTTGCATTGATGTTTTATGTGAAAACGCCTGAATAGCTACTATTTGTATAACCTGCCTCTTTTTTCAATTGTATTAATATGACGTATACATACAAGTTTGTTTAAATAAATCTGAAGCAATTTAAATATGTAAATATTAACATTATTGAAAATTTTTGAGTATTTTTTTTTATTTTATGAACTATCTTCTCATTATATATTATTTATAGATACTTGTTGGATGTCTAGCAGTCAAGAAGATTGCTATACAAATACTATCATAATGATACTTACAATTTCCTTCTTATACTCCCTATTTCCTTGAGGCACTTAGATGAATTGCAGCACAGAAAATTGCTGTGAGGCACCGGCTTAGAATAGTGCTTCCACTCTTTTCTATTATTGTTTTTGAGTGTCCCGTAAGAGCCGGGTAATCGAAAATACAACAGGCAACTATAACATCTCACATAGTTCAGCAATGAGGTTCACCACCCATTCTGAATATAGTGCCTTTTTAGGTGAGACGAGACTGGTGTGTGGGTATACACAGATATGTTGTGCTCCCTTTTATAAGGCAATGCACACCCGCACATCTTTCGCTGGTTACCCCACATTGTGGGATATGCCGTGATGGTATGAATGAATGAAAAATCAACATCACGAAAAACCCAATTCATAAAGCATTCCAGCCCAAAAAAGCAATATTTGCGTGAGAAATTAATTTAAACAAATTTCTCCTCGGCTAGGAATCGATCCCAGGACTCCCGCATATACTCAGACGAAAACCTTCCTGTCTTGTACTATTCAGAACAGATCCTCTACTGGATTTATTTTGGTCCATTCCGTAATTTTTCGCAGCTACCTTCGACCCACTTTTACGTATCATATATTTGACAAAGTGCTTGTGAATGAACAAATAAAATTAAAAAAAGTGAAATAATATTTCTGGCGCAGTGACATCTATGCGAAAGCATTGTTACCTCATGTATTAGAACAGTGGAATTCATTGTTTACGAACCAATTTCTCAATAGAGTGCATTACAAAAAAGTTTCTTCGTCATTTCATAGATGGCAATGGTAAAAACAGCTATTTTCAAGTACAACACTATTTAAAAATATATAGTATAGAATTATCAAAAAATTGGATTGATAGGGAACTCAATAAAAAGGCATAATTGGTGAACGTTGCGCAAGAGTATAAAGTGATCACGTAAACCAACCGATGACCGGTTGTAAGCCCTGTAGGTTTTGTTTTCCCGGTTCTCCCATAATATTCCAACTTCGTCTCCATTGGGATATTAAAAAAAAATATATAAATATATTATTGCTCCCGACAGGGGAATTAAACAGTTATTTATTAATAGACGAATGTGAAAACGAGAGGGTTGTGGCCAACACTAAACTCTTCACTACATAGCAAGTGTATATTTATTCATGATTACTATTACATTGTAGTGGAAAGTGAAAAAAAAAACAAACCAATGAACCTACAAATCTTCTAACATTTATTTTTATACATAAAGATTCTAGCTATCCAAATGTTTTGCTATGTCTCTTCAATCCCTTCCATCTCTTCAGCCCCTTTCATCCCTTCAGTACGTTCAGTCCCTCCTGTCTGATATAGTTTTTCCTGTGAACATGCACTGAAAAAAATGTCAATTTGGTGTAATCTAAAAATATCATGACGTAAGTATAAAATAGGTGCGGTCACCTAAAATAATGAAATAATCATTTAATATTACGCTATCATTGAAATGTGTAAGATGGAATCGAATTATTTGAGTAAATAACGTAGAATTATGATGCTTATCATCTTAAAAATTGATCACATTAAATAATAGTCCACTGTCCTATAAATTTACGTGATATTCATAAATAAGATTATAATCATAAAAAAACAGTGACGAGTCACCATATTTATAAAGATTTCACATTTTATAATAAAGAAGTGTCACTGAAAATACGATGAAGTCCCCTTATTTAGTGTGATAAAATTATGTGAAACTTTTTGAGGTATGGAACATTAATTTATACTACAGTCATATTATTTTATGTGAAACATACTAAATACGATTACAGAATCGTCTTTTTTTCAGAGTAAGCATCAAATTTTAATATTAAATCGTACTATTTTGAGTGAATTCTACTATAATACGATTACAGAATCTCATGTAAGAGGAATCATATCATTTTGTGTGCTTCCTACAAAAATATGATGACAGCGCACCACACAATATTCTCATTTGCTTATCGTTCATTCAATCAGTCATTCATTTGTTCGGCACGGTGCAGGGTGGTTGTCGACTCGGTCTCGCAGTCTCGCTACAAAACTTCAGTGACGGACAGACACAGGCCAGAATGTTGAGATTGTGTTTTATTTTTAGAAGGCGTTTACATTTTGGAAATTCATTTTAAAAAAAATATTAAAATAACATGATTCTAGAGTTTTTGTGTTTACATAGTGGAAATCCATTTTAAATGAATGAATAAGTGACTTTGTGTTTTTGCGCAGTGTTTTTTGTATTAGCGACCGAACGTTTTCGCCGGGGTGACTTCAAACGAGACTTTCGTAAACGAAACGAAAAACGAAAGTTTCGTTTGGACCTTGAAGACGCCAAGTCGCCTTGGCGAGGGCGTACGGTCGTTGATGTGAGGAATGTTGCGGGAGAGTGCAAGATTGTTTATTTGTTAAATTAAAATAGCAATGTGGCATTGTTTGTTTCCACTTACTTGTTTTTGTTCCACAACTAGTTTCGGGAACTACCGTTCTCTTTTTCAGTTTAAACCCACCTGAAGGAGAGAGCGGTGGTTCTTGAAACTGGTTGTGTAGTGGGAATAGGTCGGTGGAGGTGGACAGGGTTATATTGTTGTTTTAATATTTTTTATAATAGGACGTCATTGGGTAAAAAATATTAAAATAATATGATTCTAGAGTTTTGTGTTTACATCCATTTTAAATGAAAAAATAAATAACTTCATATTTTTCCACAATATTTTTTAAATTAATGACCGATCGTTTTCGCCAAGGTGACTTGACATTTTCAAGGTTCAAACGAAACTTTCGTAAACGAAACGAAAAACGGAAGTTTCGTTTGGACCTTGAAAATGCCAAGTCACCTTGGCGAAAACGTTCGGTCGTTAATATAAAAAATATTGTGGAAAAATACAAAATTATTTATTTATTCAATTAAAATAACAATATAACTTTGTTTACTTCCGCTTACTTATTTTTATTCCACAACTAGTTTCAAGAACTACCGTTCTCTTTTTCAGTTTAAACCCACCTGAAGAAGAGAACGGCAGTTCTTGAAACTTGTTGTGGAATAAAAATAAATAAGTGGAAATAAATAAAGTTATATTGTTATTTTAATATTTTTTTTATTATAGGACGTCACTGGATATATGAGGATGTCATCGAAAAATAGTAGGAACAATTAAAAGACGTCACTGTAGATAATAGAACGTCACTGAAAATAGTAGGAAATATAATAAGACATCACAAGATATATGAGGAAGTCATCTATAATAAAAGGACGTCACTGTAGATAAGAGAACGTCACCGAAAAATAGTAGGAAATATTATAAGACATCACAAGAGATATGAGGAAGTAATCTTTAATAATAGGACGTCACTGCAGATAAGAGAACGTCACCGAAAAATAGTAGGAAATATAATAAGACGTCAT
This sequence comes from Molanna angustata, assembly GCA_963576475.1. Taxonomy (NCBI): domain Eukaryota; kingdom Metazoa; phylum Arthropoda; class Insecta; order Trichoptera; family Molannidae; genus Molanna; species Molanna angustata. The sequence goes on from OY754965.1 coordinate 4,554,267, forward strand.
AGGAGATATGATGAAAGCAAACATAAATAGTAGGAAACATAATCATATCTTATATGCCGTTATCATCATAAATCGTATTATCATCTTAATTTTGATGATATCACTATGCTCCGTACTTATGGTGAATTCACCATACTTTAAGCTGAATTCACCTTATTTATGAATATCATTTTCTCAGTGTGTTAGTAGATTTTTTAATGAATACCAAATTAATTCCTACATGCATACCATTACGTCATGCCACTAACGAGTTAGGCAGAGAGAGCCGACCGCCAAAGGTCTCTATTTTTTTACACATGTCTTCTTATGTTCCTTCTTTCAAAATATCAATCGCATAGTCATGCCATCCCTTTCTGGGGCGGCCACTCTGTTACTCTCATCTCTTACACCCTTGTATGTTTTTTGGTCAATCGTTCAACCAAATTGATCAAATAAATAAATACATAAATACACAAGTACTTATGTAAGTAATATCCAAAAAATATTCTGAGGTCTGCGATTAGTTTGGATGAGGTCAGTTGTGCTATAACAATTGCAAGAAAACAGGAGTAACAATATAATAAAATTTTTTATTTAATTTTTTGATAATAAGAATCTATAACATTAAGTTGCTGTAGTATATTATTTCAAGTCAATCGATTGACTTCTTTTCGACATGCGAACATGCGCAGCCTGAATTTATATAGAAGCCTTACTCCAAAAAATAAACATTATTCTTCAACAATAATTGAAGATCAGCTATTTAAAAATTGAGAATGTCTTTGTGAAAATTATCCACAATATTACTGCCAAAGTACCTCTAAAACAAATTTACTTATTTGTCCAATCATGGACTTCCACTCCGATCTTCTGAACGTACAACACTATCCATCACTATCCATAATACAGAATTTAACAACTCGTCGTTCGAAGTACAATCAGCAAGATTATGGAATAGCCAAGTCCGGATATTGCGACTTCTAAACTCACTTTGTATTTTCAAGTAAAAACTAAAGAAGGAATATTTATCCCTAAATACCTTATCCCGATTTCCTCTCCTTTTCTTTTCCCTATCCTCTTTTTGTTGAGATATATTTTCATTTTTATGTTTTATTTTATTTATTTTTATTTTTTATTTTTTTCAAATTGAAGCTAACAATGAACAAAGAATAGTATATATGTATAAAAATATCAAATATAACAATTATCATCTCCATACATCAATTATTAGCTTACAATACTATCATAATTACCTTGCATATTGTCTTGTAAATAGATTGCAATTGAACACCTCAAAATGTTTTAAAATTACATTTACACGAAATAGACAGAAAATCTACTATAACTACACAATCGATGATAACATACTTACAACTGTTGACAAAATTAAAGATTTAGGAGTTATCTTCGATTCGAAGCTCACATTTAACGCACATATAGAGACAATAATTGACAAATCTTTTAAAATGCTCGGATTCATAGCACGCTTATCGAAACCTTTTTACAATACTCAAACTCTTCTTGTTTTGTATACAACCTACATAAGACCGATTCTGGAACATTGCACCCCGATCTGGTCTCCTTTTTATAACATACATATAAATAGAATAGAAAGAGTACAAAAAAAGTACCTTAAAACCGTCAACTACAAATCACACCTTCATTTTCCTAACTACACAGAATCCAGGAAATTTCACGGCCTTGAATCACTCGAGAACCGAAGAACTCATAACGACCTATCACTTCTTCACAAAATAGTTAATAATTTTTTTGATGCTCCCCAAATAATAAGTAATATACTGTTTCATGTGCCAGGTAGAACAAGCAGACACTCAAATCTATTTCATATTCCACACTGTAGCACTAATCACAGAATGAATTCATGCTTTCCACGCATTTGTAAGCAGTATAACACAAGTTTTTACGACATTGATGTACTCAACAGCACATATCCGCAATATCGCAGGAGTATATCCGCAAAAACGCAGTGATACGAGACATGGAATACCAATCCTCTTTATTCCCTCCCCACTCCCCGCAATTCCTAAATATCCCCATTATCTATATCCCTAATTTTGAATTACTTATCTTGTTTATATTCTTTGTTATTATTATTTATTTTTTTTGTTTTAAGCTGTATACTTTAATTTTAATTAAGTTTTTAACTCACTCCACTGTATATGTTTTTTAAGCTAACTTGTCCTTTTTTTTATATTACGCATGTTGTTTAATTAAGTTTTTAACTCACTCCACTGTATATGTTTTTTTAAACTAACTTGTCCTTTTTTTATATTACGCATGTTGTTTAATTAAGTTTTTAACTCACTTCACTGTATATGTTTTTTAAGCTAACTTGTCCTTTTTTTATATAACGCATGTTGTTTAATTAAGTTTTTAACTCACTCCACTGAATATGTTTTTTTTTTAAGCTAACTTGTCCTTTTTTATATTACGCATGTTGTTTAATTAAGTTTTTAACTCACTCCACTGTATATGTTTTTTTAAACTAACTTGTCCTTTTTTTATATTACGCATGTTGTTTAATTAAGTTTTTAACTCACTTCACTGTATATGTTTTTTAAGCTAACTTGTCCTTTTTTTATATTACGCATGTTGTTTAATTAAGTTTTTAACTCACTCCACTGTATATGTTTTTTAGGCTAACCTGTCCTTTTTTTATATTACGCATGTTGTGGGAACTATTTTGGCAAATTACTGATATTTGTTACTGTTTTTGTTTACGGATTATAAATTGCTGTATGTTTCCCCTTAAATTAAATAAATAAATTAAATAAATAAATAAATAATTTATTACAAAATACAGTCATATATTCAAGATACAAAATCATATGTGTGTGTGTGTGTGAGGGTGTGTATGTGTGTGTGTGTGTGTGTGTGTGTGTGTGTGTGTGTGTGTGTGTGTGTGTGTGTGTGTGTGTGTGTAAATGTATATGTGTATGTGCATGCGTGTTGTTCGTAAGTGATAATCTTATGAAATTCCTGTTTTTAATTTTTGAGCGAGTTTATGTTTTGTGTCACTGAATAGGTCTATGTCAAGGGACCTCTCATATTAATTTTATGTGTGTGTTTATAATGTGTTTTAATTGTTTTCTTTGTGTGATATATCTTTTCTTTGATATTTTGCTTTCATTCTTATGTTGAATATACACAATTTTGTTATTATTTGTTATTTGTTAGCAGTGTGTAGTATATTTGTCTATACTAGTTGCATGTAACACATGAGATCCAACTGTCGACAGCGATAGTATGTATAGTTGAAGAATAAGTACCAAACCCATAAATACAAATTATTTATTATTTTATGATATTTAGTTTTCTATACAACACATGTACCTAGGTAGTCAAGATAGGATAGTATGGAGGTCAGTCTTTTTTTCCTACCCGGAATATGAAAACAGCATGATGGTATATGTATATTGTATGTTTAGAGATGAAGTATCAAACTATTAAGTCTTCTTTGATATTGTGTATAGGTGACTACCATACAAATTGTATGAAGCGATGTCGTCACTAAATTCAATTTTTATAAAAATTGTTAAAAAAAATTTGAGATGTACTGCTACAATGTTAATATTTTTTATATAAAATTAAATTATCTAGTTGGGGTGTTTCGGCTTTTTTCGATATTTTAAAAAAAATGGAAATATAGGCAGTTAAACTCATAAATTTATCATAAAAAAAATACTTTTCTTAATAAAAAATGTTTGAGAAACCCTGGAATTTTTTTGAAAAAACTAATTTGAGATTTTGTATTTGTCTATGTTTATACCAATTTTCAGCGTTCTAGCTTTTATGGTTTCTGAGATATAGGGAAAAATAAAATAAAAATTCAAAAGTTGATAACCCCTGACTGAAACAAAAATTCAAAATTCCGAGTACAAAAGTTCTGTAGGCCTGTAACTGTTTATATATTCTGAAATTTTAGGCTCTGTAAATTGAGCGGATCAAAAGTTATAAGGGGGGACACACACACACACACACACAGACACACACACACACAGACACACGAAATGTTCTACTCCGAATTCTGAGTAAATCCGTGTACGGAACATATATGCTGCAAAGCCTCTAAGTTGGTGTTTTTTGACTTCAAAGTTGGAAAAGCTGTGAAAAAAGTAGACCTCTCCATACAATTCTCGCGTATTCTGGCTTGATACATTGTCGATATGTTAAGAGAACAAAGTTCTCCTGAACAAATCGACAGTTGGATTATCTACAAAAAGAAAAAATAAATCGACCATGTGAAATTTTATGAGATAAAATTGTTGAGTTGTCTCTAGGGATGGGACATACCTATGTTCATTATATTTATTATTCAGTAACCGCCTATATTCCTATTCTTTACATGACAAATAAATAATATGTATGTATATTGTATTTCCATTTGTGAAATTAATAAACTCAAACTTTCTAAATATATTGCCGTAATTCGACGCCAAGGGAATTTCGAATAAACACGCACAAAAAATAATATTTAAAATAATGCGTAATAATATGTAGTACATATTAATTTTATTCGTCTTTTTGACATTGAACTATAAGTTCTACGTAGTAAATTTAAATCAATGATACAATGAGACGAAATTGGGATATTTTAGAAGAACCAGGAACTCAAAGCACCTACAGGCCTTACGACCTGTCATCGTCTGATTTACGCGATCACTTTATGGGCTTGCTCAACGTTCACCAATTATGCCTTCTTATTGAGTTCTACGTAGAGCCAACACCAACAGAGACAACATTCACCAATGTTAAGCTCCGTAAAGTGTTGTACTTCGGCCATATTCTGAGTGGTGAAAAGTATGCCATCCTTCAGCTCGTCATGAGGGGGAAGATTGAGGGTCGTTGAGGGGTCGGAAGAAGGCAGTTTTGCCGGCTGCGAAACATCCGCGAATGGACCGGAACTGTGGAGGAGCTGCTTCGCACTGTACAGGACAGTTAAAAATTCACCTGAACAAAATAAAGTATTTTTGTTATTTTTTTTAACATCTCAATAGTGACGAAGTTGGATTATTTTTATTTATTTTATAGATTACAACAGCAATACTATAAAAATTAAAATAAAAACAATAATAAAAACAATACATACACATTTGTTAAAATATTTGAATACAGGATGGGAAAGGTGAGAGGTAGGGAGGGTAGTGAGGGGAAGCATTCACCACTAGAAACTCAAATTATGATTTATACCTCACGTGTCTCAATGTATGAATAATAATAAATTAAAATTAAGTTAGAGCGGCACAATTAAAAAGTTAAAGATGTGCACAACAAAACAGAGCACATATTAAATATCCGACAAATTCACATTTATTTTAATATTTAAAAACTTCAAGCAAACATATCCAAATCTTGATCACTCAAACAATTTCTATTGTACCCAGTATATACAAGCTAAAATTATTAAAGAAAAACTAGAAACTCAAGGGAAAAATCCAATATTTGTGTACATGCAACTTTTTAAAAAAAGTATTCGAAGAATCTGAGTGCTGAATAATACCATTTTCACATATACTCAATCAAACTGTGGTATCTCTTTAAATAAGAACAATTTGTTGTTAATTTTTATACCACTTTAATTATAATTATTTATCTGATACAAATAATATATAATATCTCAAATTATAAAAATACACTTATTAATAATTAAGACGGTGTTTATATGTCAATCGTTTTTCACGGAATGACGCCATTCGAACAAATCTTTTGTTTTTCCGGATACCGCCGACAATTGCCGACGGTCTCCGAGGATATCACAAAATGTGAATTGGTATGGCGAAACCAAATACCACACAGACAAATATAATGAATCAAACTGTTGAATAGTATCATTTTCCATTCTACGAAATCATAAAAAAAGTATCAAACTGTTTATAATAAATTTGATTCATAATCAATATTTTAAAACCATTTTTTTTATAGTAAAAAGATTTATTAGAGATGGAATGAAGTAATTAAAGTAGGTAAATATTAATTTCACACAACGATCATGTACATTCAAACTAGAAACATGAATTACGTAATTTACTTTTAAGGATTATAAATGAAGCGAATGTATGTGTTCAAATATTTTGTCATGTATGTGTTTAAATCTTTACCTTTGAACGAACAAATTAATAATACCTTCGAGTTGTAATGTATAAATAAGTACTGTCTGCACATGAATAGTACCTACGTATTTAACGAAGCCATACTTTGCCATATCATATTTTCATCCACCATAACACAAAGAAGCGAAACATGTACATAGTATGTACATATGTTGGTAGGTATGCATATTGTTCATTTGCAGTTTATAGAATAGTCTTTGTGTCTATGGCGGGTCGGATACCTATATCTCTCTGTGATATTTCCTGAACATCTGAAGCAAACAAACAGCAAAGCTCACCTGACGCTTCAACAGAATCTGTCTCTTTGGACTGTATGATATCAAATCGTATCAGTAGATTACAGGGTGGTCTGCCGTAGGATACATATATTTTAAGAGCAGATTCCTTGGCTCATTGTGTATAAAAAATAGTACGGGAGGGGGTCTATCTTCAACAGCCACTGAACTACAGGGTGATTTAAAATGTTCCTAAAAAAATAATCCATCTATCCATCGGAGTCCATCGGAGAATTTCCACAAACCAATGTCTGTAAATTGATGAGGTGATTTCCAAAAGTATTCCGTAGAAAGTGTATTTAAAAAATCATGTTTTAGGGCAGCAATTTTCTACACCTTTGCTTTCTGTTAACTGTCAAAACCACCACTGGGTAGTCAAGATGAATGTAAGTAAATTTCTCCTCTACTGGGGATCCAACCCAGGACGCCCGCACAGAATCTAAACGGTTTACGAACTTATCAATGATAATTTAACACGCAAGTCCACATTTCTACGAATAAAAACGGGTGGGTTGTGTCCATCAACATACTCTCCACAGCTTAAATAAGTATGTACCTACTATATTTATTCACCAAATGTTGAAGATCCCTTAATTATGTAATCTAAACAAACGTAGATTTATAGATTAGGTGCATTAAAAGTTTCTTTTGTAAATAAGGTTCACCACCAGTTGTAAATGATACTGGTGTGTGAGGATACACGCATGTGTCGCGCTACCTTTTTATACGATTATGCACCGCCCCACATTGTGGAATATGCCGCGATGGTATGAATGAATATTCATTTATTCTGTTTTTGTACACAGTATGTATAAACAGGTATATTGCAGAATCGCGGACTTATTGCCACTAGCCAATATCTTTCAACCAACCAGAAAACAATGTATAACAACGTATAATATGTACAACAACAAAAAGATTGATAGTCAAAACAAAAACAACACATTACTTACCTATACATTTTAGAAATGCTAAATTTAAAAAAATATATATTGCAATAAAAAACACATCCGGTTTTGTGCTAAGCACATTATCAAGTACCTAACTTCTTAAAAATGTGCTTAGCACGAAACCGGTTGTAGGTTGCAGTCTTAATAAATAGTGGAATTGATTCTTAACAAATTATTTATTTTTATTTATTAGAAATTTTAAGAAATGAAAATGGAATTCCATCAAGAACTGACGATCAAAAAGTTAAATCTAATTAAAGAACACATATAGGTACAGAAATATTTCTGTTTTAAAAAAATAGCGTTTTTCAAAAAAAATTAACATCATTTATTTACAATTCATTTATTTTACAAACAACAACCTTATATGTCAGAAATTCCAAGTCGTAAAATAAAATGTCTTATCTAGGGTTGCCATAATTTCCAGGAACCAATAGGGGTCGTTTTAAAACATTCGATGCCCAAAACGCATTTACACATTCAACGCCGAAACGCAGCATTTCATATTCACCAAAGCAAGCATTTTTCGAATCCACATATTAAATGGGTCTTAAAAGTTGCTTATATGGATACTGTTAATCTAAAAAATAACATAAAAATACTTTTGGTCCTCTCTCAGAAAAATATTGTCTCAGGTTAAATCATATAAAAATAATTATTTATGTTCGTTGCAATACGTAGAATGCTGTAGTTATACGTGTTGTTCTAGTGTATCGTACGACATTCGTTGTTTTGAAAAGGGAGTAAATGTTTGAAAGGGAGTAAAAATTTCGGGAGAGCTGTCAGCCGAGCTGTAATACTTAATTTTATCAAATGTATGTTGTTAATAATAAAATTCTCTACCCGCAATAAAACGAATATTATTATGTTTGGAAAAATCAAGAAATTACATACATCCAAAATAATTTATATTTTCTAAAAAACATCGTACAAGTCCCAGATTCAAGTATCAGGGATAAAAATACTATTAAATCTGAAAATTAAAAATACAGTTACAATCTAAATATTTATGCGCAAATTTTAAGACCTCTTTCGCTAAGATATGATAAAAAATAAAATTATCCATACATGGACGGCCCAGCATATTGTACAGTGATGTGTTTTGCGCATTTTTTTTTTTCGTTTTAACATGAGTTCGTAGGGAACACCAGCTATTAGAATTTGTGTCCATTATACTCTTACGAAGAAGCGCACTACGTAGCGTTGGGGACGGTTTGCAATCTGCTCAGGAAAATGTTCGGGTTTTAAAAAGATCCAGGTTATAGGTAAGAAGGTGGAAACACAGAATTCAGCAGATCGTTCCACAGCCGGACTGTTAATAAAAGAGTTCTAGAAGCGACTGGTTCGTATGTATATATATACTTACTGAAGGTTTACTTAGAACGAGTATTGAGATTGAGTAAAACGAGTGACTCATCTATTGTGAATGAATGTAAGAGGTCGAATATTTTTATTATTGCATATGCGCAAACATTGGATTTTTTTCCCTGTCATAGATGGCTGTAGTAAAAATTCCTTATTTTCAACAAAAATGACCTTATAAGTCTGGCGCAATTCAGGGGTGACTTCTATGGGAAAAATGCATTGTCACCTCAGATATAAGAATTGTGGCTTTCATTATTTACAAAAAACCAATTCTCTCAATAGATGGCGTTCCAACAAAATAAATAAAAATAATAAGATTGTTGTTCATAATTTCACCCATAGATGGCTGTAGTAAAAATTCCTTATTTTCAAGCGAAAAGAATTTCAGTATTACAATATATAGAACTTTCAAAATTGAATTGATAGGGATCTCATTAAAAGGCATAATTGGTGAACGTTGCGCAAGCGCATAAAGTGATCACGTAAACCAGCCGATGACAGGTCGTAAGCCCTGTAGGTGCCTTGATTTCCCGGTTCTCCTACAATAAATATTCCAACTTCGTCTCTATTGAGATAATTAAAAATCTGTTAAAAAAGAATGTAAGAGGGATCAGGGATGCAAATTTTTCTGTCAACATCTTCCGTGGAATCTATAGAATAGAATCCACGGGAATATTCAGTAGGTATTGGGAGACGTCACTCCAGAGGTGACTACCATATTCAATAATTGGGTGTATTGGTATGTAGAGAATAAAATTCGAATTTTTGAAAAATACCTACGCGCACAATTTTGTTCAGGCGAGTTTCACCTTAGCTTCAAATACGCATTATATAACTTACGTGTGTGATTAAATATGAGCTCATGTAATTTTGTGTGCATCCATTATTGCACGTCCATAATAATCAATAATATTTTCTTTTTATGAAAATTGTAAGCTAGATGTCTGTCAATGTTCCCTTTTTAATAAAATAAAATAAATAATTTTAATGGCTAAATGACCCAGGATTTATTTTTTGTTATATTTTGTAAATGATTATTTTTATTTGTTTGTTAATCATATTGTAATAATTGATGGATGCATAATTTGGTGGATAATATATATTTTTATTGTTTTGTATATTATTTTGCTGTCGCTGTTTTCTGACTGGAACAAATAAATAAATAATGAAATGCATTAAATGAATATAATGGATCCATTCGAGGTCTACTATAAAAGTAATTAATACGGATTTATATGTTTGTTTCTTGTCAAATATCAATTTGACGCGCACCCAATAACAAGTTGCTACGTTCTGGAGATATATATCATCTCGCAGATCCAGACTGAAAACAATTAAAAACTAAGGGATACGAATAAAAATCTTTTTTACCCACCGCGGAATTCGCGGTATCGGATACGAATATCCGGCAGGTCCCTATTGGCAACCCTGTTAATACACTATGTCCATCAATGATTGCCAGTTACTTAACTACATTTTATAGGGGAGTTATATTAACCCGTAGTATCAACATAAGTAGGTAAAATTCAATACAATTTATAACACATTACATGAATATATCGATTAATTGCCTTCCCCTGTTAGTTTTGATTTTTTACCCCAATATTCTTGTATTTCGGTCAACGAAGAATCGCTCTAATAAATACTATGGAACTATACTATAAAGTGATTGATCATAATCAGGGACACTCAACCATATGGAATGTTATTTTTTATTTTTTTTAATTAACATTTTATAAATTTTTAACAATTTATATAATAATTATAATAATAAGACTTTATTTGTGAAAATAAAATACAAATAAAACATCATGTACAAAAGAAAACATTATAATAGCCAAAAGGCGGACTTTTTAATAAATTAACGTCTTCCAGTCAACCTTAGAGAATAAAAAAAAATAATATAAAAATATATAAGAACATATACAAACATATACACACACATACATACATACACACATATACATACATATGCATTTAGGGGGGATGGGAAGGGGAAAAAAGGAAGGGGCGAAGATAGTGGTAAGGAGGAAAATGAGGCAGGGAGGGAAGAGAGACATCAGAGTTTCACCCGCTGTTTAAAAGAAAAAAATGATGGTAAGGTTCGAGTATCAACGGGAAGTTGATTCCAGAGCCTGGCACTATGGACAGTAAAAGAATTAGTGTAGAAGTCCGATCGGTGGGAGGGAATCACAAGAAGACCGTTATTACCCGATCTCAGAGGAAGACCATGCTCCTATGAAAAATGAAAATTATTCTATAACGCTTCATAGCTAATGTGTTGGAATAGCAAATTTCCACAACTTGAATGTTGTTGTCTGCAAAAGCCACCAGTACTCGGGCCTCAAAATCCGACAGTGACATTTTATGTATAGACACGTTATAAGAAAACAAAAGGTTTAACGAATTCATACAATATCACCAAGAAAGAGTATAACACACCATAAAATATATCAAGTGAGAGAGAGATCATACAATAACAGACACACACTGAATGAATGAATGAATGAATGAATGAATAATATATTTCCAACAGTATAAATATTACAAAGGAACAAAATACAATTCAATTTATACTTAATTACAGTTTTACAATAATTTTTTTTTTCACACATTTGGAAATTTTACTGCCTCGCTAGACATAGTCTGTTCTGAGGCAGTACTAGTTTAAAATTGCTATGGCTACTCTGCGATCATATGATTTGTTTTCTTTTTTTTCTTCACATATTCCATTCACTTAGAACATCGAACAACCAGGATGAAAAACTCTAAAACCTCTATCTCAAAAAATCTAAGAGTACCGAGGCAGATCCTTCTCTTCCAATCTGCTTCAGCCAACGAGTAACGAGGTCTTTGAAATTTTTCCCAACATGCGATAATTTTTGTTCAATATCTATCATTATTTTATTAAAGAGTCTTGGTGCCAAAAAACTATATTGACGCTGCGCATGTGTTGTTCTTGGTTGTGGCGGTCTTAGGTGATGTCTGTTTCTAGTACCATATATCAATATATAGTCCGGTTGGAACTCAGCAGTGTTTTTATGCAAATGAGACAGTATCAGTCTCATACATATAGAGCTGTCTAACATCCAAAAATCCACTGTCTATATATATTTGTTCTGTGGGGTATCTTTTAGGTCTTCTGTGCATTACCTTTATTATTGATTTTTGTGTTCTTTCAATCGGAGCAAGTAGCGTTTTTGCCATCCCTCCCCAGCCTACTATTCCATACTCTAGACTACTTTGTACTATTGCATAGTAAATAATTTCAAGAGTTTTAATATCAAAAATGTCTCGTAATATTTTGAACAAATATATCATTTTTCTGCATTTCTTGGTGAGATTTTCTATGTGTAGGTACCTGCCATCGCAAATGTCTGTCTATATATATATCCCCAGGTATTTATACTCAGATACTCTCTCCAGTGGAATGCACGAGCAGATTTGTTCAGGTGCTGCACACTCATGTATCGTAAGACTATAGTCTTGTTGTTGCTGCTGTCTGGTGTCAATACTAAATGTAGTGTATTTTGACTTTGTAATGTTCAAGGTAAGTAAGTTAAGGTCCATCCACTTTTTAACTTCACTAAGTTCATTTCTGGCCAGCTCAAATGTCGAGTTCCACGAGTTACTACTGTAGACAAGCACTGTATCATCTGCAAAGGTGATTATCCTACCAACCTTTATTAACTTTGACAGTTCGTTGATGTAAATCAAGAACAAAGTTGGCCCCAACACACTTCCTTGTGGCACCCCGAACTTTATTTCTTTAGTTCCACTCACCCACTCTCCGACCCTGACTGATTGCTTTCTTCCCAAGATATAGTCTTCAAGCCATTTATAACCCATATCCACAATTCCTTTACCCTTTAGCTTCCTGAGCAATATTTTATGTGACACTGTATCAAAGGCTTTTGCCAGATCTAAATAAACGGCTAAGCATTTATTGCCTTTGTCAATTTCTTCACTTACAAGAGTCGTAATCTCCTTAATAGCATCAGTTGTTCCCCGGCCAGATCTAAAGCCATACTGTGAGTCGGAGAGCAGGGAGTTTGATTCCAAATAGTTCATCAATTGAAGATTAACTGCCTTCTCATAAATTTTTGATATAGTATTTAAGAGAGTTATGGGCCTGTAGTTTTTCGGTTCATGTGGATCGTCACTCTTGAATACAGGAACAACAATACCTTGTTTGAGGTGTTCAGGAAATACTCCCTGAGAAAGACTTAAATTCAGTATATATGTTAGTGGATTTAGTATATGGTCCAGGGTTATTTTTAAATTTTTAACACTGATGCCGTCCAACCCAGTTGCACAATCAGATCGCAAGGACCTGACAATATTTCCTATCTGTTCACTACTCATCTGGGTCAATTTAAAACTACAATTTAATTGTTCGATGTTTGTAACCTGCAGAGCTAGCTCATCCTCTCGTTTTTTTATTTTTTTCATTAGGTCTTCTGCCAAGTCGCAACCAATTTTAGTAAAATATTCATTTAAGGTATCCGCAATTTCATCTCCATTGTTTACATCACACCTTCCCTCCGAATTTTTTCCATCTGTTTCTGGTTGTGTCTACCATGTCCAATACATTTTGTTTAACTATATTCCAGATAGTCTTTGATTTATTTGTGCTTTGGTCAATTACTTCCTTGTAATATTTCTGTTTGGCTGTCTTTAGTAGACTACGGCATAAATTTCTGTATCGCTTGTAATAAGTGTTCAGACATGAAGTTGTTGGGTTATGTTTCGCCTGTTTATGCAGTTTATTCCTCTTATGGATTGCTCGTACTAATCCGTCTGTAATCCATGGGGTGATTTTTAGATTCTTATGTCTCACAAATCTAATACTGCAATTTTCTTTAATATGATTATCCAATTTGCATATAAATTTTTTTAAACCTACACTTGGATCATTTGTGCCATAAATAGTTTCCCATTTTTCAGTATTCATGGCAGTCAGAAGTGAATTATAATTCACAATTTTGTGGGTATCTCTTTTTTCACTTTGATAACACTGCAGACATATTTTCTCTTTTACTCCAGTGCAATCACATTATAATTATCTCTCAGTAACCTGCAATGTGGAGGAGATTGTAAGATGGAGAAGGCAGAGAAGACAACCCAGAAATGCTGCCAAAGATTGCAATGTGCGAGATACAAGAGGGGCGCTGACCACCGGAAAGGTCATCAAAGCGATGGAAGGAGATCTGGACATCCTCGTCCCAGGACCTGTAGAAACAGATCATAGATCTACCGAAAGAGGAAGAAGATTGGTATCCGATCGTTGTTACCTGCTGCGTTATCCATGTATAGAAAAATAACTGCCTTAATACTATGACGTAATAAGTCTAGCAGGTGCTGGTTCTTGCTCTAATATTTTCTGTTGCTTTTGTGGCATCACACATAATTCGAAATCTAAAATATTCTAACGATTCTTATTTTTAATTGGCGGGCTTGTTCTTTACCGCTGTCAGTGCATACGTTTGCCCGCCTAATAGCAGCCACCTCACCCCCTTACCTCGGTCCGCCCACCCTCGGAACACCCGCACCTCTCGCCTGTTCAGTCTACCGTTACTATTCAACTAAGTTGCATGACAGTCGCTTGTACACTACACTTTATATCGATCATCGGGTACATAATAGTAGCATCAAAACTGAATATCTGACAAGGAAGAATATACCCTATTGCGATTTTCGCTTTTTTAATTTTCAATTTTCGAACGCAGCCACTTTGAACGCAAGGAGTCGCCGGCCGGTGAAACAGGTAGCGGTGCGTAGCGCGGGAAATTTTCAAATTTTGCCGCCGAAATTTTTCTCGACCTCTCGTAGCGGTAACCACACGTTCGCGTGTTGTTGAATTATTATTTCTTGGTGTAACTGGAACAAGTGGTGGTCTATGTAATTTCGGGGAGTGCTGTACCAATAAACATTGTACCAACCTACACACAATATCGTGAGGAGATCGGTTCGGATAACACAAATTCCAGGTAATTATTTTTTCATGTTTTTATATGTCGCCTTATTTACTCATTGTGTTGTTTACGTGCGTTTTTTTCCCTTACTTTTCACAAATTAAACGTCACATTTTGTTATTGTGTCGTTATTTCTGTTTTTATTTTTGGTTCAATGAATGTTTTTTTAAACATATTTTTAACAATAATTGACGTGTGTCAAATACAATTTTTGATGATAAATCGCGGTAATTATTATGTCAATCGTGTTACAAGTCATTGAATTGAAATTGTCTCTTGTAATTTGTCAAACAAACTGAATGAACTATTCTTGGAAATTCTAGAAAGTTCTTTAAATTAAATAATTAATTTAGTAGAGTACCTAAATATTTATTTATTTATTTGTATCTGCGGCCAGAAGCCGTGTACTTGTTAGGCAGTGATTGAGTGTTAAAATAATAATTGGTTTTGACTCATGGCAATATCTTCTTATCAAAGATACACATTTATCCAACTGTCGATTTGTTCAGGAGAACTTTGTTCTCTTAACATATCGACAACGTTTCAAGCCAGGATACGCGAGAATTGTATGCAGAGGTCTACTTTTTTCACGGCTTTTCCAACTTTGAAGTCAAAAAACACAAATTTAGAGGCTTCGCAGCATATATGTTCCATATACGGATTTACTCAGAATTCGGAGTAGAACATTTCGTGTGTCTGTGTGTCCGTCCCCCCCTTATAACTTTTGATCCGCTCAATTTACAGAGCCCAAATTTTCATAATATATAGACAGTTATAGGCCTACAAAACTTTTATACTCAGAATTGTGAATTTTTGTTTCAGTTAGGGGTTATCAACTTTTTAAATTTTGATTTATTTTTCCATATATCTCAGAAACCGTAAAAGCTAGAAAGCTGAAATTTGGTATAAACATAGACAAAAATACAAAATCTCAAATCAATTTTTTTTTATATTCATTTTTTATTAAGAAAAATATTTTTTTATGATAAATTTATGAGTTAAACTGCTTATATTTCCAATTTTTTTAAGAATATCAAAAAAGCCGAAACACCCCAACTAAATAATTTAATTTTCTTTAAAAAATACTGACATTATATCAGCACATCCTAAACTTTTTTTAATAATTTTTATAAAAATTGAATTTAGTGACGACATTGCTTCATACAATTTGTATGGCAATCGCCTACACACAATATCTAAGAAAACTTAATTGTTTGATACTAATCTCCAAACATACATACATACCATCATGCTGTTTTCATATTCTGGGTAGGCTCAAAGGTCTGACCTCCATACTATCCTATCTTGACATACATACATAGGTACAAGTGTTGTATAGAAAATCAAATATCTTTATTTGTATTTATGGGATTAAAAATATTAAATAATTTGTATTTATGGGATTATAGTTTGGTACTTATTCTTCAACTATACATACTATCGCTATCGACAGTTGGATCTCATGTGTTACATGTTACTAGTTTTAAAATCATTGTCAAAATTGTATCTTGCATAGGAAACAATAAGATATTTTTTTAACAAATTGCCCAAAAGTTTAGTTTTTATGCTAAATATGAATTTCATTGTTATTTTAATATATGTAAATTAGTTTTTCCATTTGTAAGCAAAGCAATATGTAAATAAGACTCAAAACCACTTAAAAATATGGAAGCGTTTATAAATTCTATTACATACGAATTGTAGATGATCCAATAAATATTTATTTTTTATAACTGAGTGTCTTTTTTTCCGATTGCAAATAAGTACATAGATGCCTAAGGTCGTATTACGGGAGTAATTTAAGAATAATGCAAGAAAAAGTTGAGGTCCCGTAAGCAGTTTTCTCTCAGTACGGGACCTTACCTTTTCCTTACATTTTTCTCAAATAATGATAATCTTGTAATACGACCCCTAGTATACACGTTGAGCACGCTAAGATGGTTTGGCT
Organism: Molanna angustata; assembly: GCA_963576475.1. NCBI lineage: Eukaryota > Metazoa > Arthropoda > Insecta > Trichoptera > Molannidae > Molanna > Molanna angustata. The sequence continues at coordinate 4,570,890 of OY754965.1, forward strand.
AAGGAATGAATGAAGAGCGCCTGTCAAAGAAAATATAGGTAAGAATAAAACAAGATGTCGGATTCGTCAAAAAAATTGTATGGTAAGACAACGTGAATGACTTTCGAAAGAGGGAAATGTAAAAAAATATTGTGTTTACCTTAATACATTCCCAAGAAATAAATAAAAAAAATTGATATCACCCTTTTCAAATTAAAAAAAATGAAATATTCTCTAAACACTTAGAAAAAATATAAACAAAACTTATAAATTTGTAGGTAATACATATGCGTATGTCAGAAGTGTATTAGAATTTCCATCAGTTGTATGGAATCCTTTTCTGATAACATACATCAATACACTAGTAGCAGTAGCGGAATTGCTCATAGAAGCTGACAATCTTGGTTTGCCTATGAATATTTATTTATTTATTTTCTCTTAGAAAGCTACAGCTATAATTTATTTATTTTACATTACATTGATTATATAGAAGTTGAGCCAAAGGTGCTTTCTTCAATTTAAATTATTGATTATACAGTATTTTATTACACAGTTGAAAATTCATAAGAAAATACAAAATAAAATTAAATTAAAAAGATAGGTAAAAAATAACAAAATAACAAAGATATGCACAAATTCAGTAAAGGAGTATGTTTCAGGATGAGGAAGAGGGATATTTATTGAATGAGGAGGGGATTGTTGGATTGTGTATTAGAGTTTAAGAACATCTTTATCTGTTTTTGGTAATGTTGTAAAGTATCATGAAAAATATCCGTATGTTTGAAATGTGTATTATATTCTCGCTGAATTCTAAACATGGGTGAAAAGTATCTGTAATTAGTGTGGCATACTGGTATATTTGGTCAAAGTAATATTTGGTCAAAGTAAAGTCTCCTTTCCTGTAATCTATTCATGTTGAAAATTTGGGTTGAACTATTGTAATTACTGTGTTCAATATAAAGACGTCTCTTTAAGTGTTTCAAGAAGGTTTTTTGAATGTTCTCTATTTGGTTAATGTATATTTTGTAGTATGGGTTCCATATCGGTGTACGGAATTCCAGGTGAGGACGAATGTATGTAACGTATAATATTTTGAATGTGTTAATGTTTTTAAATTGTTTACAGCTGCGAATAACGAAACTGAGCATTTGAAATGCTTTATTTGTAATAGTTTGTATGTGTTGTTCGTAGGTCAATTTGGCATCTATTGTGATTCCCAAATCTCTAATGTGTGCAATTTTCTTCAGCTTGGAGTTATTTATAGAGTATGGATAGGTTATAGAATTTCTTTTGCGCGTTATACATAGTAAAGCACATTTAGATACGTTGATATCCAATTTGTTTGTGTTACAGTATATAGTTAGATTACTTAGATCATTTTGTAATTTATAACAGTCATTTTCATTTTTGATTGCTAAGTAAATTTTCATGTCATCTGCGAAACCTGAATAGGATGCAAACTGGAAGCAGTTTTGGATATCGTGTATATATATATTAAAAAGGATTGGTCCCTGGAACCTTGCGGCACACCCGACGGAGCGCAAATGAAATTGGATCTGTGGTTTCCTACGACTACAGCTTGTTGCCTGTTTCTTATATACGAGTCGAACCAACGAAGGAGATCACCATGAATTCCCATTTTGTATAATTTTTTAATAAGTATATCGTGATCAACTCGGTCGAACGCTTTTGAGAAATCCGTGTATATGGTATCAACTTGCAAATGCTTATTCATTTTATCTGTGAGATATTCAGTGAAAATTAATAAATTAGTAAGAACGGATCTCTTTTTTAAAAATCCATGCTGGTGATTGCTTATTTGGGGATTTATTACAGAATAGGTGTGATCCAATACAATTTTTTCAAATGTTTTGCTAAACACAGATAGAATTGATATTGGTCGATAGTTATTCCTCCCTCTCTCTCCTCTATGTGTCCTGTCGGGTCCCCCCGACGTTGACGATCACTCGGGAGAAACCTTCCCTGTCCTGTGCGGTGCGGAACAAGTTCTCCACACGCCTCATTCCGGTCCATTCCCGAATGTTACGGAGCCAGGATAGCTGCTTCCTGCCGCCCCCCTCTACGGCCCTCAATCTTTCCTTTTATGTTCAACTGTAAGATCGAGTATTTTTCGCCTCTCATTATGTGACCAAAATATGAAGTCTTACGGAGCTATGAATATTATATTAAGAAATTCTAGACCTAATATTTTTTTGTTTGTTTTATTGAAATATACAACAAGATTAACAATTGAACCGTATGTTGATACGATGCTTGACAGGGCCACGAATGTAAATATTATTTTGGAATTTGATTTTAAAATATTTTCATGGACACTCAAATGAACAACGATGTTAAAAAACACACGACATTTCCCAATTTTCTTTCAGGGTTTGCCTAGTCCAAAGGTTCTAGGCACGCTCCTGACTAGAAGGAGTACAGAATAAATTCCTGAATCATTTGGATTATCATGCTAAACAGAAATTTTGAAACTACCGGCAATCTGCATATTTCCATAATATTTGCAATCTCTAAAACAGACAAACAGTTACAGACACGATGTACCATCACAAAATTATTCACAACCGCTTAGACTCACCTTACATACTTTCTCAATTAAATTTTTACAGCCCATTACGCAATTACAGATCTCAGTTATTGTCCGACGTTACACAAACTACTCATAAAACAATTACATTAGACAAAGTCGCTCCAACTACAATAAATGCTTTAAACATTTCGGTATAATACATAAATCACAAGTAGATTTCAAAACATACATACATAATATTAGGTACAACAATCAGATAAATAGTACATACCACAATCACACTCATCCATACCATTTATTAATTAATTCATTTATTAATTAATTAATTTATTTATTAATTAATTAATTAATTTATTTATTTATTTATTTATTTATTTATTTATTTATTTGTTTATCTATTTATTTATATATTTATATATTCATTAATTAATTAATTAATTTATTTATTTATTTACTTATTTATTTATTCATTAATTAATTAATTTATTTATTCATTTATTATTTATTTATTAATTTATTTATTTGTTAATTTATTTATTTATTTATTAATTTATTTATTAATTTATTTCTTTATTTATTTATTTATTTATTTATTTATTATTTATTTATTTATTTATTTATTTATTTATAATTATTTATTTATTTATTTACTTATTTATTAATTTTTTTTCTTATTTATTTATTAAAGACATCAACAGAACAATGAAATATACACACACAAATTAACACACGATACAAACACATCAGGGGGCAAGTCTGGTCCGACCGGCGAAATAAAAACACCAGTGATTAGCCATATCATGGAGTTCTCATAATTATCATTATGGAGTTCTTGATGGTGATTGATAGAGCATGTAAACTTCCCCCAATAAACTCTCTAAACCATCTTGAGATAGTACATGATTTCACATATCTGGGTTCCAACATATGTGACACCGGTGGTTGTGAAGCGGAAGTAAAAAGACGCATCGCCATGGCAAAGGGAGCATTGGGAAAGCTCACAAGAGTATGGAAGGACAGGACCATTACGAAGACTACGAAGGCTAGACTCATCAGGGCTCTGATATTCCCGATGTTCCTTTATGGCGTGAAAACATGGACACTTAGGGAGTTAGAGCGAAAGAGGATCGATGCTTTCGAAATGTGGTGCTGGAGGCGTATGCTGCGCATCCCATGGACAGCCAGAAGAACCAATGTGTCAATTTTAGACGAGCTAAGGATTGAGGATCGTCTATCGACGATATATTACAAACGTATCCTTCAATTCTTTGGACACATTGCCAGAAGAAAACCAGACTGCCTCGAGAAGCTTGTTGTGATGGGCAGCGTGGATGGACGGAGATCTCGTGGTCGCTCACCGACCAGATGGAGCGATTTGGTTAAGTCCACAATGGGGTCTTCGGTGACTGGTGCTCTGCGTTCAGCCCAAAACAGATTGGCATGGAGGCGGGCCATACGTGTGGCGACAGACTACAGCCGCTATCCTCAGTCATGAGGAAAAGGACGATTGATTGATTGATTGGTTATACACATACATTATATCTTATGTCATCATCATCATCATAAGCTCGACAGCCCTGCATGGGTGTGCCTTGGCTGAATCTAAAAGTCTCCTCCATTCCCGTCTAACCGTTGCCTTCGTTCTCCAGTTTTTAATATATGTTGCGGATGCATCCATCGAGTCCTTGGTCTTCCTGGTTTCCTTCGACCTTGTGACACAGAGAGTGTGAGGCGTTTTGTGCGGTTATCGTCGTCCATTCTGATTATGTGACCAGCCCATCTTAAGCGCCCTATCTTGATGGAACTGATCACATCCGGCTCTCCATAGACCTCATATAGCTATGATATCTTATGTGAAAACATATTATTGGGGTACAATGAGCTAATCATACATTTATATTACCATATACTTAAGTGTATCCTGATTGTTTTCTAAATAAATAAATAAATAAATAAATAAATAAGAAAAACGATTGCGAAATTCTAGTACTGACAGGTGGAGCTTATGAAATGGGTAATTTTTTTTTATTTTATTATTCCAAAGTACTAATTCAGTATTGATGAATATTCTGTCCAAATAAAACGATTTATCAATATTATGAAATGAATATTTTATTATCGTATATTGAATATAATGTGAGCACTGTTTACAATATTTACATTAACCCTGTACTGAGAATCGAGTAAACAACATCGGATTAAATAAACATATTCGTTAGTAAATAAAACGATGTGATTCTTTCATAAATAACTAATGCGGACAAATAGGAAGACATTCAGACAAGAAATGAAAAGATGACAGTGTGTCAAGATAGAAAATTGTCAGATATTATTGTCGTAGGCGAGTTGGACAAGTATCTGAATCCTGAATCCCGGTGAGATCCAAGTATTAACTCTCCACGACCAGTATAAATAAAGGTCTCGCAATTTCAAACGTATTTTTCTCATCGAGTTTTCAAAAGATATCATTTAGATTCAGATATTAGTGGGGAGCAAAGTCTCGACGTGCAGTCTTGATCTGGTTCGACTATATTATGATGTGTTAGATCATAACCAAAACCAGGGGAGTATAATTTTATTATTTTTTTAATGAAAAGGGATCAATCAACTTAAATTTATATTTTTCTCTGTATATTGCAATAATCAACTGATATTTTAGATAGACTAATACATGTTTTTTTAAATCATGAGTGACTGGGAGTGAAATATCAAACCGGTGACTATTCTGCTCATGGTGTTGCAATATTTGCTCATCACTTTAATACGTAATATGTATTACTTATTATGAGAGAGATTTTCTCTGCAGTATAGTAACTGTTTAAACTAAAATATCAACGTTCTAAAATTTTAAAATTAAGGTCATCTGAACTTAATTTCGTATTCTGTAACAGACGTTGTTTCTTAAACTAAAATCTACAAAATTAATGCACCGCAGATAGTAATCTGAACTCAAATTGTCTATGGCGCAGACTACGCATGCATACTGGGCACTGTTCGGCCATGTTTATATGTCATGTCAACATGATGTCGCCTAACCCAAAATTTTTAATTGATTTGTACTAATATTCTTAGATTTTTTGTTTTTAACATAACGCAACATATATATATATATATATATATATATATATATATATATATATATATATATATATATATATATATATATATATATATATATATATATATATATATATATATATATATATATATATATATATATATATATATATATATATATATATATATATATATATATATATATATATATATATATATATATATATATATATATATATATATATATATATATATATATATATATATATATATATATATATATATATATATATATATATATATATATATATATATATATATATATATATATATATATATATATTATAATATTTTTATCTCGGTTTTCCCGTGTCAGTAGGTCTTGACTAAGACCATTTGTCTTCCGACGTTTCGCCTGAATATCACCAGGCATTTTCAAAAAAAAAAATATTATAACATATTTCACCCGTGAAAACATCAAATATAACATATATATATATATATATATATATATATATATATATATATATATATATATATATATATATATATATATATATATATATATATATATATATATATATATATATATATATATATATATATATATATATATATATATATATATATATATATATATATACATATATATATATATATATATATATATATATATATATATATATATATATATATATATATATATATATATATATATATATATTATACATTTTCATTCGTTTCGTACACAACTGATATTTTCAACAAGACTAAAATATTCCGGACTGCTGTGAAAACAACAAGTACCTACTCTTCGAGTTAGGTGTGAACTAAAATTCGGAACGTTTTGACAGTTGATTCGACTAATAATGTAGTTATAGGATTAAGAATTGAACTTATTCATGACAATATAGAATATCAACTTGGACTTAGTGCGATATGAACGCACCTATTTTAGCCGGAACGATCTTAAAAAACTTATAGAATCGGTTGTGGTATCTGTAGTAGTTGATTGTTTTTTTTACGTTTTTATAATAGAATAGCTACCTTCATCCAATTTTTTCTCTAGACTACTATCGATCTCGTCATTTGATAATATATTTTCGGTCAATCAATAATTATAAACCTATCAAAATATTTACTTTCATTCTGATAACAATGTATTTCGTTATTGCAACTGTTTATAAATTGAAATATTACCCTTTAATTAAATTCGTATCGGAGTGTGCATTCACATGTCTTTAACTTACATTATATGGAGTAAAAATAAACAAGTTATGTAAATAAAGTGCTTAAAAAACGATTTAATTATAAGTTTAGTTTGTTTTAAAAGTAAACAGAGGCTTGTTGACGAACGTAAAAAACATATTTGTGGTGCTGTATGCAAACACAAATATCGATCGAGAATATAAAATATTGAAGGTACTTACTTACATCCACCTTCTGCCATCTTTCGTCCAAACTTAAGGTTCTTTTTACTACTTGTCACCTCCACCTCTACTCATATAAGAGCTGTAATGGTCTCCTTCAAGAGCGCTAATTGAACAAAATAATCATTATTGTATTTATCTATTTATTTATCTTTATATCACGACACAAACAAGTAGATTACTGCTGCCCAACTAGGGAACCCTGTTCTACTGGATTTACTGGATGATGACAGTTTCTGTTCTACATAAATAGGAAAACAACCAAGATATTTTGTATAACGCTAAATCTAGTGACTGAAAACATGATATTATATTAAAACCGCCTAATACACTATGAAGTAAAATTTAATGTAAAATTTCCAAATGTGTGGAAAAAAATTGTAAAATTGTAATTCACACTGCTTACTTCTTAGTGTCCATGTTTCATCGTATAAAATATTCTTCTAAGAAAGAGAACCATAAAAAATTCCAGACAACAAAGCTAGACACTCAATACAAAACTCATGTATGTAAAGCGATACCATTTCAGCAGTAAAAGTGTATCCAACTGAATTTAAACTCAAAACAGACACTATTCGTTACTCTGTCTATCTATTGGCCATAAATGTATTCCTTGGGGTACACAATATCATATTTACAGTCACAGTATTCAGTTCAGCTTACTTATTTATTTATTTATTTATTTTAGATTTACATTTTTTCCATATTTCCATGTACAGAAAATGTACTATGAAAATCGAATATTTTATGTTCGCATATAATATATCAAACATTGTTTTTTCCCTGGTGAGAGTGACTGATATTATTTTTACTAAAATATTGAAAAAAATATACATATAATTTTATGTTCAATTTAATTCTTTCACAAACGCGACTCCCATTCACCGGTTTCGCTCAACAATGCTGAGCATCGAAATCGTTTAAATCCAATATAAACAGAAGAACTCAAAGATATTTTAATATTTGTACAAACCATAACGATTTTCAATACACATTTCAATTTCAGCAAACTGCGGCCGACAAATTAAATATAATAAGCATAACAAAATAAAAATTTAGAAAATAAAATATAGAACAAGTACAAAAATAAACAATAAGTAAACTGTAAAAATCGTATTTTTATTGACAAAGTTGAGATATTATAGAAGAACCAGAAGGGCTTACGACCTGTAATCGGCTGGTTTACGTGATCACTTTATGCGCTTGCGCAACGTTCATCACTTATACCTTCTTATTGAGTTCCTTTATCAATGTAATTTTTGAAAGTTCTATATACTTATTCGAATAATGTGTAACGATTCACCTGAAAATAAGGTATTATACCATTACCAACTATTAAGTTACGAAAAAACCTTTTTTTTTGTAACGCCATCTATTGAGAAATTAGTTTATTTGTAAACAATGAAAGCAGCAATCCTTATAAATGAGGTCTTTGTGTCTCTCACATATGTCACCCCTGTACTGCGACAGATATACTATTTCATTTTTGGCTTGTTTATACCTACTTGTACCAATGTGTATGTAAATCGAATATTTTTTTAATTGCATATACGCAAACATTGGATTTTCTCTCTCAATGTCTGGAGTCAAATGACTCCCGACGGGGAAAAAATCCAATGTTTGCGTATTTGCAATTAAAAAAATATTTGATGTGAAAAACGATTTCGTTTCCCTGTGGAGACACAGTTGTTAATAGTGTTCAGTCTCGATCTGTGAGACGATTAATATCGCATGTTTCCAGAATGTGGCAACTTGTCATTGGGTGTGTTAAATTAATATTTGACATAGTTCCTGTTAGCTGTCCGAGAAGTACCTAATATTAATAACATTATTTGAATTTTTTGCTTTCGATTTTATATTTGTACCAGTACGTGATTTTACTTCATGGGCGTTGAATAAATAAAAACAATAGCATAAAACAGTCATTTCTTGTCTAAAAACGTGACTGAATGGCGCCTGAAGTAGGTAAATGATCTCTAAGTATGTTGTGGTCTTTAAACAGTCTCAGTAGTAGATACTAGAGTATGTACATATGTATTATTATGTCGTGTGTCTTGGTGTTACTGTGACTCCGATGATCCTTGACACACCACCAAGCAAGTTAATGATACCATGTACTTAGAGTCAGTAGTACTAATGTACCTCCTCTATACTCTCTGTAGTATACATATTATACTAGTACAAGTATCATTACTCTAGGTACTGCTACTTTAACAGACAACGCCCGATGACATTAAACAGGCGTTTCTATGGAAGGTCATACACAGTGGTAGGTCGTGGGATTATATTGTTATCAGACATTATAGCCGGTATTATAAAATACTTATTTAAAAAATAATTATTGCATGATTTTTAATTTGATAAAATTCCATTTTGAAATAATTTTGAATATGAAATTATTACGAATAAACCGTAATTATTTTACGGTACATGCGAAATATTGTTAATAATTCAAATGAATAGATTTAAACATTGTTCAATCCACATGTTTCTGAGTTATTAACAATGAGCCTAGGCAATTTCGACGGTTACACAATCGGAACGAATTTTAATATGTTAGGTACGTGCTGAATTAGCTTGCAGCTTGGCCCTCCAGCCATACATAGCAGAAACAAGTCTGATTTTTCCTACTATCCAGCAGCTTATCCAGATTGTCCAGCCAAAATTTCCGCTTGTAAAATACAATATGTGTGGGTATTCTTGGTAGTGGCAAAATTTTCTGCATATCAAACATTCATAACTGGGGCCTTGTTTCACCTTGGCCAATAGATTCTGTTGCAAAAAAACGACGATGGAGTGTCGGCTCCGAAAATATTCGATATAAAAATAACAAAGTATCAAAAATAATTTGCCGATATTATAAAAGTCTTTTTCGAACGCCACTGACAATATAATACGTATACCTACAGTTTCATTATAATGCATTCTAAGAAACCTGAAGTTAATTATGTCGATTTGTCAAAAGTTCAAAGATCTGCATTGACTGATATAACATTAATCATTTTTAATCATAATTTATACAGAATCTTCATTTAACTTAATATTCATAATATGCATTAATAATATTTTCTTCCACAAACATATAGTATTATAAAAACATACATTTTAAGTAACCTAGACTTAAGCGTTTCAGAAATGAATATAAAAGTGTTGCTGATGTCTTCATTGTGAGTCAAGAGAATTTTGAACAATAGTGAAATTGAAATTTTTAAATTAATGTGTAATTTAATTATTTTCTGGTAGATTTCAAGTATTATTTTTAGGTACTATGTCAAATATTATTTATCACTCACACAATAACAAGTCGCCACTTGAGTAAATATATTCATCTTTTCACAGATCCAGACTGAAAACACAATAACAAACTGTGTCTCCACCGGGAATCGAACCCGGGACCTTGGGCTCATGATTCAGATGTCTCACCAACTGAGCCACGAAAGCCGACTAATCGATACCCAGTCTGCCCCCCACTCCTCTGAAAATCACGAAGATATTTTCCGTTATTTATATATTACTAAAAATACATACTAATAATATTACTTATGTTCTGAATTTATTGCATACTTGGCCAAATTGATTCGGGTGACTTGGATTATATTCCCTGAATTCGAATTCAATTCCCAGTGGACTGATATGAATGTGACCAAATCAGAAAAACTGATACAATTCTGAAACTTTCTAGAATAAACTTCATGCGTGATAAACTAATAAAAAACAATATTGTTAGAAATTTTTTTTTTTTTTTATTTTATTTTTTTATTTATTTATAAAGGCGCATCAACAGAAATCCAGCTTATAACTTCCATGTCAAAATATTTGTTTTTATCTATGAGTATGCTGGACTTCCAATAATGGATGCACACAACATTAATAAATTTCATGAGCTATTATTAAATTAAAGCATTAATTACACATATATATATATATATACTACATCCATTAAACAACAATTAGACATTTTAAGAAACAGTAAAAAATGAAAAAAAAATCCTTAACAGAACATGCAATAGCATTCAAACATCAAGTAAATTTTAATTTCAATTTAAATTTAAATTTCACGGAGACATTCTAAACCAACAGGCGTAACTTAACTTTTTTCTTAAAAGCAGACAGCGAATCGGCAAACACGTCAAGATCAGGATACTCCCTTGTCACCTCATTATACTGTCTACACATTCTTGGTATAGGACTGTAATACATAAAGCTAGTACGAAGCATGCTGACATGAAAGGTATTGGCAAATCTCAACGATCTTCTAGGAATGTTAAATTGTATGTATTGTAAAAGTCTCGAATCTATGATACCATTAACAATTTTGTGAAGTATAGTAAAGTCATGTATTTGTCGTCTAGTCTCGAGTTTAGTAGTTCCGAAATAGTCTAAACGTTCATCGTAAGTCCTCAACCTATTACACAGCCCTGCTCTATTTGTGATGACTCTTAAAAAATATTTTTGGACAGATTCTATCGGGTCGATGTCAACTCCATAGTGAGGACTCCAAACACATGAGTTGTATTCAAGTATGCTCTGCACCAGTGAACGGAACAGGGTGATCAGACTTTCATTTCTCTTGAAAGGTTTTGCTGTTCTCAAGACGAACCCTGCTGTTCGTCTTGCGCGAGCCACAATGTCGTCTATATGACACTTGAACGTCAGTCCAGAGTCAAATATTACCCCAAGATCCCGTATTGAGTCAACCCTTTTCAATGGAATATTGCCCAGCTTATAGTCGAAATAGATGAAATTACGAATAAGATGAAATAAGCCTCTCCAAATTTACACATTGGCCATGAATAAATCGATATTAAACTATCCATACTATCGAACCATGTGTCAGGAAGAGAGAACTTTATCATCATCAATCTACGTCCACTCCCAGTGTGAAGCATGTGGTCGTCTCCCAGTGTGAAGCATGTGGTCGTCTCCCAGTGTGAAGCATGTGGTCGTCTCCCAGTTTTTCTAGGATGTTCTGTTCTGGATCATGTTGCCTGCTCTTATGTATGTCAATCCGACTCGACGCAAAGATAACTAACGCGATCTAAGTGAGCGATCTGAACGCGAACTCGAAGCGGCGCGGCGCGAAAATAACAAACAGTCGGTAACTATGGAAGTGGCCTACGTTACCAACCGCGAGTAGGGTACGATGCGGGGCGGCGCGATGCGAAGCGAAAGCGATCAGTTGCTTTGATATTTTCGCGCAAAGTGGACTCTGTGCCATCGTTTTTTTTGGGCCTAGGTTGCGGCTCTAAGGGCCTAGGCAGTAAAGGCGGGGGTGGGCGGCCGACGCTGTTGTGCCCTCGTCAATTCTGTACTTAGAGAAGAGAAGGACGGACGCCTCTAGTCTCGCTCGGCAGTGACTCGTCAACTGTGGCTAATGTTGTTTGGTCCGGGCACACCGCCGGCGCAGACGTCGGGTCAGACATCCTGTGTTGACATCTGTGACGTCAAATCTGACAGGTGATGATTGCGTCGGATGCCCCCGGTGTTAGCCCGCCAAGCTTTTGGACGCCAACACGAGGACCGAGGGGTGCGGGGGCAAGCCCTTCCGTTCGATCGGTTGTGCTAGGGGCTTGCCCCGGCTGCCGATCTTGAGCTGTTGCCCCGCCGTTTGAGGTTGGATTCTCGGGAGCAGTGGTTGAACCCGATGGATAGTGGATATTTGTGCTGTCCGACGTTGCGGCCGCGTCCGGTGGTGAACAGGATCAATGGGTCCTATAGCGTCGCCGGCGTGGAAGTGGTATTGCGATCTACCTCATCGTTTTTTTTGGTTTAGTATAATGTCAGTAGCGCGACTCGCGCGCACGTATGTAGGACAGAGCCGCCGCGTCGCACCGCATCGAATTGAATTCGCGTGTAACCGCATCGGATCACAAACGCTACGTCCTACGTAGGCGATTCAAAGCGAGCGCGATTGCGAAACGATGCGGTGCGGATACAAGCGAATTCAATGCGAAGCGGTGCGACGCGGCGGCTCTGTCCTACGTGTGCGCGAATCGTTCCCTCTGCCGCCACCTACTGTCATGGATGTACGTATATAAAATACTCAAGAAGTATGTACGGCAGAGAAGTGAAACTAATATTGTGTACTTAGAGAGGAATATTTATGGGGGATATCACGATTTGTATGAAAAATTACGTGATCTTGAATTAATAAATGAGACTGAATTTACATCTTTCTGGGAAACATATCAAAATTTGACATTCGTGCAAGCGAGAGAAAACTTTAATGTTTTGAACAACATCCTATTGTAAAATAGCAATAATAAATAAATGTGTTTACTTGTAGTCTCATTTATTTTTGCCAAATTCGCGGTTCGATAATAATTTGTTCCATAATATGGGACGTTCATGGAGAGAAATTAAAATTTCTGTTTCTGACATGTCAAAAAACAATGGCGCCGCTATCAATTAGTGCGAAAATATCAAACCAACTGATTGCGTTCGCTTCGCATCGCGCCGCGCCGCATCGAAACCAACTCGCGGTCGGTAACGTAGGACACTTCCAAGACACTTCCATAGTTACCGACTGTTTGTTATTTTCGCGTCGCGCCGCGCCGCTTCGCATTCGCTTTGAATCGCCTACGTAGGACGTCGCGTTAGCAATAAATTGCGTTCGCTTTAAATCGCCTACGTAAGATGTCGCGTTAGCGCTACACATTCATGATCTGGTAGGTATGGTTTCATAGAAAAATATCAAGAAATTAAAAAGAATTGGAATATGTGGAAATGAAAATAAGTGGTTTTTAGATTATTTAACAGAAAGGAAACAGCAAACCAAATACGGAGATGTAACATCAGAGCCTCAGCAAATAGATAAAGGAGTTCCTCAAGGTTCGGTTTTGGGCCCATTATTGTTTATTTTATATATGAATGACATAGTGAAAACGTTAAAATTCAGTGATATAAAACTCTTCGCAGATGACACATTAATATATATAGCGAAATCAAATCTTGGTGATGGCATAGAAGAAGTTCAAATTGATTTGAATAGTGTGGTACTATGGTTATATGAAAATAAATTAAAATTAAATGTGGCCAAAACCAAGTTTCTAATTATAAGTGACCAAGGACAAAATGACAACTTCACATTAAATATTGATAATGAGAACATTGAAAAAGTCAAATGTATGAAATATTTAGGTATATTGATAGATGATAAATTGAAATTTGATAAACACTTTGAATATATTATGAAAAAAATGGCTAAAAAAATTGGTTTCTTAAAAAGAATAAGAAATAACTTAGATTTTCACACATCAAGATTAATTTTTAATTCAATTGTAATTCCCCATTTAAATTATTGTTCTAGTGTCCTTTTCCTCTGCAATGAAACTCAAAATAGAAAATTACAGATTATTCATAATATGGGAATGAGAACAATTTTAAAATGTAACAGATATACAAAAATAAACCTAATGTTAAATAAACTAAAATTAATGACAGTAAAGCAATACATTATATACAACACATTAACTTTGATTTTCAAACTAAAAAATAATATGCTTCCAAAATATATGCAGAGGGATATATTATTCAATTCCAATGTTCACACCTACCCTACGAGAGGATGTCAGGATTTTAGACTTCCAAAAACGAGATTAACATGCACTCAAAATAGTTTATACCATAAGGGTCTTAAAATATATAATAGTTTGCCACCAAAAATAAAACAAACCACAAGTCTTGCCACCTTTCGTAGGCTAGGTGCTGAGCACATAGTTGAAAATTATTAATTTTCTCCATACTTTACATTGTTTTAAATAATTTAGTGTCATACCCTGTACCTGTACCAGAATTTATTAATTTATCAAAAAAATGTATACTTTTTGTTTTTTTGTTTATACTAGATGTATTAATTTTTATATTTTTTTACGTCTAAATAAAAGTTACTATTATTATACTATTATATAGATTCTTCAACATACATACATTTTTTTTCTAACATATGTTGGAAAATAATGAACGTAGCAATTTTATCAGTAATGGATAACCCCAATTGTCTCAGGGTCAACAAAGCTAGCTGTACATAATGCAATGATTTCCATAAACAAAGGCTGTTTTTTTTTTTAAAAACTATAAAATTGATGCAAGAGAGTGGACCAATAACTAGACTTGTACAGTATTTTTTTTAAACCTTGAATCGTGGTTGAATCACGGTTCAATTGAACCCCGGTTCAAAGTATTATTCAACGTTCAATGAAATCTCATTTATAAAAATATTTGAACTGAAGTTCAGTTGAACTCAATAATGCTATATTTCATACGACTGCACCGAATTTGGTTTTGTTAAGTTGATTCATAACAATATGCGCGGTACCTACTGAATACGTGATAGTTCTGTCAAACTCTAGCTATTGCACTTTTTGGCATTCGAAATGTTTCTTTTTTTTATTATTATTGGAACCAAACAAAATATAACAATATACAAACAATAAAAATATTAAAAAAAGTACAATTTAAATAAGTTATATGAAACTTTTTTTTTCATAGTATTATTTGGTATACACCACCTCACTAGGCTGAGCCTGTACCGAGGTGGCAGAATTTTTTTTTTTGCGTTATATCTGACAGAAAAATATTAAACTTGTATATAAACAACTTTGCTAAGTCTTTATTAAGTCAATAATTGTAGTGAATTAAATATTTTATTAAATTTTCTGTAATGAATGTAAATTGATAATTTAATAAGATTTTCGTCGTGATGTGTTTGTATATACGCCGTATTATTTTTTTGTCATCTTTAGAGACCAAACTATAAGTCCGATCGACTTTTTAATTTGCTTTGTATTTGTGAAGTGCATAGACCTAGACCTCACTAGTTTTCGATAGACAACGATTAATTTCTTCTCTATGATTTCATTATATACATGGCATTTTTTAGTGTCCTCTCTATAGCCCAAACTATACGTCCGATTGACTTCATAATGATATCATATATGTAAAATCCATAAACTTAGAGCTAATTAGTTTTCTATAGATATCCGTTTATATCTTCTCTATGATTTCATCTGTCCAGATTTTCAAAATGCTCTCACGATCTGGAAAATCGAGGTATTTTTATACCGTTTGATATTTTGATACAATAAAATAACACTCATCAAAAATTTATTCAAGGATTGTCAAAATTTAAAGGAAAAAAAAATTATGGTCTGCCATATCAATGTGAAATAAATTTCTTATTGTAATGGATTAAATCGCTTTTTATAATTTTTTCTCATGACTTAAAAAAGCTTTTGATATTATTTTAACAGAATACAACTACTTCCACTGACCAAAAAAGTATACATGGGTGATGGGTGTAACAGATGGAGAGAATAGCAGGGGCCGCCCCAGAAAGGGATGGCATGACCGTGTGAATGATATTTTATTTATTTATTTTCTTTGGGAAGCTACAGCTCATTTACAGTTTAATGATACAAAATTATTTTTACATTGTTAGAGCCAAAAAAAGCATTCCATCAACATAATATAAAAACAAATAACAGTTTACAAGCCAAAAATAATTCATACACACACCTTCATACACACCCTCACACACACACTCATACACACCGCCACACACACACACATACACACATTTGATAGAAGGAAATATGAGAAGCTTGAAAAATCGACGAGCATGTATGAGACGATGTATGGATGTAAAGGAATCAACGTATAATATAATATATAAATTATATATGTCTACATATTTTTATCTACTTTTATGATTTTGAACACTATTTGTTATTTTTTTATGTTTAACTATCGCGATTAATGACAACTTTGACAGCTCATCCGACATTAGTAAAATGATAAGTGCGTTTACCAAGCTCTAGTCAATTCATGTAGTGGCACATTTGTTCCAGACACTCCTGTCAGTCGATTCTTCAAACATTCCCTCCAATATGATACATATGTAGGAGACCTTCGTGTCGCCACACATGGCCCATCTAAGGTAAGGCGCGCATGGAAGCTAAAATTCATCGGCCGATTATTATCGGCCGATTAATTTATCGGCCGATCGGTTCTAACGCGCATGGAAGCTTATAGAATCGTACGATTGGAAATAACACGGCGGTCAACATTCATATATTTAAAATACAATATGTATATTCATAAGTTTTAATACCTACATGATTAGAAATATGGATTTTTTTGAAGTAGCATGTGTTTGTGCTCTTGTCCTCAAAATGCGTAAAAAGAAATGTCAAAAAAATCACTGGTTTCATCCGCTAATAAGTGCTATATTACCGAAAGGACAATTTGTCCGGTCCTACGAAGATTTAAGATCACACTTTGAGGAGTTTTTTAAGTAGGTACACCAACCAGATATTAAAATTTCGCTTATCTCCAACCACAATTTTTGCTTAATTTGGCAGTCACTATATTTTTTTAATTTTTATTCATACTATAAAGGACGTGCTTCAGAATCAATATTTATTTCATACACATTTTCTGACATTTCGTTGTAGCTCACCGATAATTAATCGGCCGATGAAATTAGCTTCCATGCGCGCCTACCTTACATAAGTCGCATGCCTTTTCCATACAGTGTTTAACATGTAGCTAGTTTTTTTCAAATCCTCTGAGAATTTGTAAGTAGGTACATATGTATGATATAACTTTGTATTGATTTTTGGAGCAATCGGGTCAATTATATGTTATCGTTGTATTTTATTATTGTGTATTCGTGAAATATTTTTCACGGTGATTTTGAGGACCGTTAAATCAGATCAAACCTCGGATGTCGTGATTGCAAGAGATTGTCATAGAAATTTATTAGAATAAGGGTTCATTTTATTGGTATTTGACATAGCATTTAGCAATAAACACGTTGTAGACTTTTTGCCACATTCAACATAATACATACGAGTATACTTACCAAGAAATATTATGTACATAGGTTCATATACAATATCTTTATTTATTTATTTATTTTATTTTTTATTTTATTTTACCAAGGACAGCACACAGTACATGCATACAATTATTGAAATTAAATAAATAAAAATACAAAAATAACATGTACCTCTTACTTACTATACCTAATATCAAAATAATACAACAAAAAAGTGTGAATTAGTGTGGGTGCGTGCATGAGAGAAGAGTAATACATGTGTGAGTGAAAGAGATATCTAGAAAAATGGCAGAAGACGCATGAAAGTAGAATAAATGCAGTTGAAGGATTTGTAATAGAACGATGTATGACCGGGTGAGAAACGAGGATATAAGGAAAGAATGTAAGATGAAGAAAGATGTCATTACTAGAATGAAAGTGAACACATTAAGATGGTTTGGTCACATGGGGAGAATGAATGAGGAGCGCCTGACGAAGAAAATATACAGAGCGGAAAAGAATGGAATGAGAGGTCGGGGACGCCCAAGAAAGGGATGGCACGACCATGTGAACGAAATTTTGAAAGACGGAAATGTTAGAAGTGTGAGCAATAGACGAACATGTATGAGACGATGCATGAATGTGGACGAGGCGAGGGATGCGTGCCAGGATAGAAAAATGTGGCGTTCGGTTCTCTCTGCCTACCCCGCAAGGGACATGGCGTGATGGTATGTATGTATGTATGTATATTTTGTTAGATTGATCGAAATTTTTAACGTTTTAGCAAGTATCAAAATCAGAAGATATTTCATGAATAAATACATTCAAATAATCTCAAAATATTTCACAATAAAGAGTAACCAGCGACATGTGTGCAGGGAGTGCATTACCTTAAAAAAGGAAGCACAATACATGCCTAAAAAGTAGTTGTAGTGGAACTCATTACTGAACTTTGTGGGGTTTTATTTTGCCATTTGCATTTTCGATTACCTACTCAGCTCTTACGGGACAACCGAAAACAGTGAAAATGATAAAAAAGAGTGGAAAGACTATTCACAGCATAATATTTTGTAAATCAGACTTCTTAACAAAAATTTATTTAATCACGGACTTCCTAACTGTCGATTCGTTCATGAGAATTCAATTCTCTGAATGAATCGACATTATTAAGCCAAGATACGTGTACGAAGGAACATTTTGTATGGTGTAATGGACTTTTTGCATGCTAATAACACCAACTAGAGGCCTCGTAGCATATATGTTCCCATACATGGATTTACTCAGAATTCGGTGTAGAACATTTTATGTGAGTTTTGTGTGTGTGTGTGTGTCCCTTATAACTTTTGATCCGCTCAATTTACAGAGCCCTAATTTTCAGAATATATAAACAGTTATAGGCCTACAAAAGTTTTATACTCAGAAGAGTGAATTTTTGTTTCAATCAGGGGTTATCAACTTTTGAAATTTTGGTTTATTTTTCCATATATCTCAGTAACCATAAAAGCCAGAACGCTGAAAATTGGTATCAACATAGGGAAATACAAAATCTCAAATTGGTTATTTTAAAAAAAAACCAGTGTTTCTCAAACATTTTTTATTAAGAAAAATATTTTTTTATGATAAATTTGTGAGTTTAACTGCCTATATTTCAATTTTTTTTAAATGACGAAAAAAGCCGAAACACCCCAACTAGATAATTTAATTTTCTATAAAAAATATAACCTATACACAATATCAAAGAAGACTTAATAGCTTGATACTTCATCTCCAAACATACAATATATACCATCATGCTGTTTTCATATTCCGGGTAGGAAAAAAAGACTGACCTCCATACTATCCTATCTTGACTACCTATGTAGGTACATGTGTTGTATAGAAAACCAAATATCATAAAATAATAAATAATTTGTATTTATGGGTTTATAGTTTGGTACTTATTCTTCAACTATACATACTATCGCTATCGACAGTTGGATCTCATGTGTTACATGCAACTAGTTACATAACCTATTTTATACACAAAGAAAGATTTCCAGCATTTATTTTTTTATAGCTTTGAAATTACCATTATCAAACCAAGCCAAATCTACATATTATATCAGAAAGAAGGTATAGAAAAGACTAAAGGAATGGAATGTTTTTTAGTCTTCACTACTATGGAATAGTGGAGTCATGATTTCACAATTTTTAAGAGTATTTTTTTTACATCAATTTCTCAATGGGTATCATGTAGAGAGTGCCTACTTTGAGTTTCATTGTGATGTTTTTGTGTGTATGCCGTATCCTGTAGGTATGCCGTACACAAATATGAAAATTTGTGTCCTCTGACACATCAAACTAAAAGGCCAGTAAACTTATTGATACCAGTAAACTTATGTACTTTACTCATATTGATACCATATGAGTAAAGTACATAAACTTAGAGCTGATTAGGTTCATTTTTTCTCAATGTTTCTCTACGATTTCATTTGTTAAAACTGAAAAATGCTCTCATGACCTGGAAATTTGAGGTATTTTAATTTTGTATAATACCAATTATCTTTAAAAAACTGCATTCAAAGTTGGTCAACGTTAAAAGATAAACATACAACCGTTTGAAAAATTTTGTTCATGATAATAGATTTTTGTATGAAATATATATATATATATATATATATATATATATATATATATATATATATATATATATATATATATATATATATATATATATATATATATATATATATATATATATATATATATATATATATATATATATATATATATATATATATATATATATATATATATATATATATATATATATATATATATATATATATATATATATATATATATATATATATATATATATATATATATATATATATATATATATATATATGTTTAAATATAAATTTTCGCGGATTGTAGAGATATATGTATAGCTACTTTTCCGGGCTATCCGCTCGTTTTCGTCCTGAAAAGGACGGTTTTGCCGACGTTTCAACCGAATATCATCGGTCATTATCGAGGCTGGTCGGTTCGCAAACGTAGACACGGTGCGACTGATATTCGGTTGAAACGTCGGCAAAACCGTCCTTTTCAGGACGAAAACGAGCGGATAGCCCGGAAAAGTAGCTATACATATATATATATATATATATATATATATATATATATATATATATATATATATATATATATATATATATATATATATATATATATATATATATATATATATATATATATATATATATATATATATATATATATATATATATATATATATATATATATATATATATATATATATATATATATATATATATATATATATATATATATATATATATATATATATATATATATATATATATATATATATATATATATATATATATATATATATATATATATATATATATATATATATATATATATATATATATGTTATAATATTTTTATCTCGGTTTTCCCGTGTCAGTAGGTCTTGACTAAGACCATTTGTCTTCCGACGTTTCGCCTGAATATCACCAGGCATTTTCAAGGACTTAACGAAAAGCACGCGCGCGACACACGTCTACTCACACTGAAAGCTCACCGTCAAGTGACTCGTAGCGTACAAGATGGCCGCTTACGTCAAATATTGTTAGCGCGACGTGATTGGCTCCTTGTGACACGCCCACCTGCTGTCGTGTTCGTTGGTAATAATATTTTATCATTATTTTTGTGTTGTGATTTATTGTTAATTTTAGTTGTGACATTAATATTATTATTGTTGTGTTTTGGGGTTATTTTCGCTATGGTATTATTAATATTATTATTGTATTGTTTGTCATATAAAATGTTCTTCCAGGTACTAGGCAAACGAACTCCGTCGTCCCGATTGTTCATTATATCCCTTCTCTTATATATTTCTATAGCTTCCCTGTAAATTCTGAGAGGTTCACTGTTTAAACTTGCTATTATTTTTGAATGGTCAAAATCTATTGTATGTCCTTCTGTGAGCGAGTGTTGTACAAGTGAGGATGTAAGTTTTTTGTTTCTCATGTCGACTCTGTGCTCCGCTATTCGTGCTTCAACTTTTCGATTGGTTCTTCCTACATAAGTCTTATTGCACGATCCGCACGGTATTTCATATACTCCATGAGCTTCAAGTGGAATGATGTCTTTCGGGTTTCTTAGAAAGGTTGATATTTTATTTGTTGTGCTGAAAACGGTACGTATGTTATTTTTGTTTAATAGACGGCTGATTTTATCGGTGACGCCTTTGATATATGGTAGTCGGGCTGTTGATAATGGTGTTTCATTGGATTTTTCTTTCACTGTTTTTGGACTCTTTAATGCTTTGTTTATTATATAGTCTGAGAAACCATTACAACGTAGAGCATTTTTCGTGTATTCTAATTCTTGTTTTTTATGCTCGTGGTCTGCAATTCTTTTTGATCTTGTTATTAGTGTTTTTGCGACTGAGCATATTTGTGCGGGGTGATGATTGGACGTTGCGTGTAGGTATCTATCGGTGTGTGTGGGCTTTCTATATACTGTGTGCCCCAGTTTACCGTTTGCTTTTTTTAACACTAAAACGTCTAAGAAAGGTATTTGTCTGTTATTTTCCTTCTCCATTGTAAACTTTATATCTTTATGAATGCTGTTAATAGTGTTCAAAAAATTATTTAATTCTTCTTCTCCGTGAGACCATACTACGAATGTGTCATCCACATATCTTAGCCATTTCTTTGGTTTGAGTATTACTTTCTTTAAGACTTCTTCTTCAAACCTCGTCATAAATAAGTTGGCGACTGCTGGTGACAATGACAAACCCATAGGTGCTTGAAAATGCCTGGTGATATTCAGGCGAAACGTCGGAAGACAAATGGTCTTAGTCAAGACCTACTGACACGGGAAAACCGAGATAAAAATATTATAACATATTTCACCCGTGAAAACATCAAATATAACATATATATATATATATATATATATATATATATATATATATATATATATATATATATATATATATATATATATATATATATATATATATATATATATATATATATATATATATATATATATATATATATATATATATATATATATATATATATATATATATATATATATATATATATATATATATATATATATATATATATATATATATATATATATATATATATATATATATATATATATATATATATATATATATATATATATATATATATATATATATATATATATATATATATATATATATATATATATATATATATATATATATATATATATATATATATATATATATATATATATATATATATATATATATATATATATATATATATATATATATATATATATATATATATATATATATATATAACAAGAGAATTTTTTATGTTAGGTTATGGAATTTTTCAATGTTAAGTTATTTCGTTATTTCAAAATTCCTTTCATTGAATGACATAAATTTATAATAAAATTAACTTTTCTCCTCTGACATTAAATAATTGGCACATAGCACTCTTTACAGGGTGAATTGCCTTAAACAAAAAAAAAATGTTAAGTTATTTGATTTCATATTGATATTAGAGTGTAATATTAGCAGTGAAGTTTCAATGTGTAGTGGAGAGTGTAGCGTTGGCCACAACCCACTCGTTTTTTCACACCAAGATACATAATATTATTACCTCATAATATTATTGATGTACATTACTGTGAGACAAGACTGGTGTGGGGTATACAAGCATGAGTCGTAATCCTTTTATGAGGTAATGCACACCCGTACACCTGTCTCGAGTTACCCCACATGGTGGGATATACCGTGATGGTAGATATCAGTTCAGTGTTGTTATATAAAAGGAAATAATGTCTATACAAATTAAAAAAAAAGAAATATTCTCCATAAGATGATCTTTTAAAAAGAACATTGTCTTTTATTTGTGATTCACAGAAGTGTCGTATGGTCTCCAAAGTAAGTTCATTTTAGCACATCTTCAATTAAGATTAATTAACTTCAAAGCAGATGTCTTCCGAGCAATGAATGGATCAGCTGTTTGGTTAAATGACTGTTCATTGTTTTAAACTGATTATTTATGGCTATTGTGAAATTGCAATTAATTGTCACATAAATCACTTCGTTTTATAACAATCTATTTAAATCGAATTATTTTATAGTTACATATACGCAAACGTTGGATTTTTTTTTATAGTTGCATATACGCAAACATTAGATTTTTCTTTATAGTTGCATTTACGCAACATTGTATTTTTTTATAGTTGCATATACGCAAACATTGGATGTTTTCATGGTTGCATATACGCAAATATTGGATTTTTTTTATAGTTGCATATACGCAAACATTGGATTTTTTTATTGTTGCATATACGCAAACATTGTATTTTTTTATAGTTGCATTTACGCAAACATTGGATTTTTTTATAGTTGCATATACGCAAACATTGGATTTTTTTCATGGTTGCATATACGCAAATATTGGATTTTTTTATAGGTGCATATACCTACGCAAATATTGCATTTTTTTTATAGTTGCATAAACGCAAACATTGTATTTTTTTTATAGTTGCATATACGCAAACATTGATTTTTTTTATAGTTGCATATACGCAAACATTGGATTTTTTTATTGTTGCATATACGCAAACATTGGATTTTTTTACTGTTGCATATACCTACGCAAACATTGGATTTTTTTTCCTTTCGGGAGTCAATGATGTTTTATGACAATTTTTTTTCATATCTTAATAGGAACGAAGTTGGAATATTAAGGGAGAACCGGAAAATCAAAACACCTACAGGGCTTACGATCTGTCATCGACTGATTACGTGATCACATTATGCGCTTGCACAACGTATACCAATTTAAAAATGCTCTCACAGTCTGGAAAATCGATATTTTCTTATTTGGTTTGAATTTTTGATACAAAAGAAATACACCCTTTATAACTGTGTTCAGGGATTGTCGACCTTTTTTTTTTTTTAATATTCCTTCTCGGGCAACTAACAGGTACTATGTCAAATATTAATTTAACACGCACCCAATAACAAGTTGCCACATTCTGAAGACTTAACGATATTGATTGTCTCACTGATTCCGACTGAAAACACAATATTAATAACTGTGTCTCCACCGTACTTAAACCTAAAACTAACTTTGACTATGTCTGCACTTAA
The DNA here is from genome assembly GCA_963576475.1 of Molanna angustata. NCBI lineage: Eukaryota > Metazoa > Arthropoda > Insecta > Trichoptera > Molannidae > Molanna > Molanna angustata. The sequence goes on from OY754965.1 coordinate 4,595,921, forward strand.
AAGCAGGTAGCCAGTTCGGTTTCCATATTTTTTTCTGTGTTGTTTTGGCCACAACCCACTTGTTTTATAATTCGGTAGATACATAAAAAATCCAATTTTGATAAATCATAATAATTTATTTATATATTTATTTGAAAAAACTATAAGGGATGCCAGAATAGAAACATCCGGAACGATCTTCAGAAATTCATGTCAAATATTAGCATACGCAGACGACATAGACATTATCGCAAGAACACTCCGCGATGTGAAGGCTGGTTTCGCTGACCTAGAAGAGGCAGCAAATAATATAGGACTGGAAATAAATGCCTCTAAAACGAAATATATGTTGGCAACTAGAGGTGCCCAACCACACACCATCCCCCAGGAACTTCGGTAAGAGCAGGTACCCACAGCATCGAGTGTGTAGACACTTTTACTTACTTAGGTTCGGTCGTAACGAGTGGTAATGAAACCAGTGTTGAAATCAAGAAAAGACTTGCCTTGGCTAACAAGTGTTACTTTGGACTACAGAGGCACTTTAGATCACGTGTACTGTCAAGAAACACTAAAATACTCGTATATAAAACTCCTTTACGACCTGTACTGACATACGGCTCTGAGTGTTGGGTTCTTGCTAAAAAGGATATGGATGCATTACTGGTCTTCAAGGCAAGTGGAGAATCAGGTTCAACCACGAACTTCAGAGCCTATTCAAGGAAACAAATATCGTCCAAACGATAAAAATAGGGAGGCTCCGCTGGTTAGGACACGTGCATCGCATGGAAGATGACCACACACCAAAAAGAATCCTCACAACGCGTCCGGAGGGTAGAAGGGGTGTGGGAAGGCCGAAACTGCGATGGATGGATGGAGTTGAGAGGGACCTTCAAATAGCCGGTGTGCGGAATTGGAGAGAAAAGGCCATGGATAGGGTGCAATGGAGACGATTCCTTGAGGAGGCCAAGGTCCATCCTGGGCTGTGGAGCCACTGATGATGATGATATTTATTTGTTAATCTTGACATTAAATATTTTATAACAACAATCACATAATCCCCAACCTTACCAGGACTATGCCTTAACAATGATTAATTCGGATTTTGGTTCTGTAAGAATGAAGTTTTTAATTTTATTTTTGAATTAGATGAATGAAGAAATTGTCTTGAGGTTTTCGGGAAGAACGTTGAACATAATTATAATTTAATTCGTATAGGCAAAAATTGTCAATATTGTTTATAAAAAAATGTTTTCAGTTATCATTGCGCAAGGGTGCAAAGTGATCATAATTACCAGTCGACGAGGAAACTTAGTAAGTGCTGTCAAAAGCAGAATCATAGCGGTAATTATTATGATGGCGTCCCTTGATTTACAATAAATTATATCTGAAGCAACAACTGTTAGTTTCTGTTTTAAAAAATCTGCACAACTAGACGAAATTGCCATTTGCAAGTCGTTACTTTTAAATGTTGCAATAAAAAAAAACCTAATAAAATAATAACCTAATAAAAAAATCATTTCACAAAATAGTTATAGTTAAATACTTCAAATATTTGATTTTGAAAATTGGGCCACAGATGGTAGGTCAAATAATAATTAATATAGATTTTCAAAACTTTCAAACAAACTTCTGATTATTTATATAAAATACCTAGACAATTATATTTTTTTTTCACTCATTATTTTCTCAAAAACATAATTTTCTATTGCGTTCGTTTTTCTCAATTTAATCATTATTTTTTTTCTTGTGGAAAACGATTGCTTTGAAAGTGTGAATCTCTGATTTTCACTATTAAAATTATTGACAGCAATTTTCATCACACTTGGGTGAAATCTGTTGTACCGACGTTTTCTCAGTGAAAAAACTTTTGCTCTCCGCCGACAGATGTCCAATGGTACCCGTTAAGTTGTAAATTTCAACACATTATTTTTACTAGAGGTAAAAGTGTACTTATTTTTAATTTATAAATAGATATATACAAATACATAAATATTTATTTTATACATGGATTTATTTAATCATAACATGTACAAGAATAGTTTTCAAAACCGTTTAAATATATATGCATACATAATCAAAATACCGCTATGTCGCATGGCGATAAATGACTTTTTTGGTCTAGTTACCTTCATTTCTCTTTTCATATAACTTACTTATTGAGCTGATCATGCTAGCTTTTCTATAGGACAGCGACTTATGATGTAAATCTTTTTTTTTGTTGTGTCCGAATTTCGTGTTATTCAGCCAATCGTAAAACAAGAATAAAACAAATTATGTAATTAAAACTGAATAAAAAAAATCGTGAAAAAACTTACAAAAAAAGATCAAAATAATAAAAAAAAATGGCTAACCATGAATTCTAAATATAAACGCGGGAAAATGATTATTTAATATTTAAAAAAAACATGTTTGGCCATATGGAAAGAATGGACAAAGAAATATACAAATCAGACAGGGAACGAAAGTATGTCGATCATGTAAACGTAAGAAGAAATTCATGAATGTGACGTGACGATGTATGGACGGAGATGAGGCGATGGATTCTTGACAAGACAGCAATAAAATTAATTCTAATACACTTATTCATACCTTTACGACATATTCCACAATGTGGGATAACCAGCGATAGATATTCGGGTATCCAACCATACCAGTCATACAAGTCGATTCTCATACACAAGCTTGCATTCCTTTATACTTACAATACAGATTTTATTTATCTATATTTTTTGTTTGTTTATTTAATTTATAATACATACCTATATTTAAAAAAACGCAATAAAAAATACAGAAAAGATACACAATAAAAAATATACTATGGTAAAATATAGAGTACAAGCACTCGTGTGCATAGGAGACATTTAAAAAACAAAAGCTTTCCAAAATGGAGTTGATATAATTAACAAATCAGTCAAATTAAACAAGTCCATTTTATTTTTTAACAGATTTTTAATTATCTCAATAGAGACGAAGTTGGAATATTTACTGTAGGAGAACCGGGAAATCAAGGCACTACAGGGCTTACGACCTGTCATCGGCTGGTTTACGTTATCACTTAATGCGCTTGCGCAACGTTCACCAATTATGCCTTTTTAATGAGATCCCTATCAATTCATTTCATTTGATCCCTATCAATTCATTTGAATTGATAGGGATCTCATTAAAAAGGCATAATTGGTGAACGTTGCGCAAGCGCATAAAGTGATCATGTAAACCAGCCGATGACAGGTCGTAAGCCCTGTAGGTGCCTTGATTTCCCGGTTCTCCTACAGTAAATATTCCAACTTCGTCTCTATTGAGATAATTAAAAATCTGTTAAAAAATACCTTTGACTCCCGACAGGGAAAAAAATCCAATGTTTGCGCATATGCAATAATAAAAATATTCGATTAAGTCCATTTTATTTTTCTTTTGAATTCATTATATTCAGTTGCAAGTCTCATATCAATTGGTTGAACCACACCACCCCATTGCACGTATAGTAGTGTTGTGCAAATCTTGTATATGTTAACGATGTAGGTACATAATTGACCCACTATATTTTGTCTACTACTCTCCACACGTACAAAGGTTCGAATTCTTTATTTTTTTTTATTTTTGTAAAAGGTGAATACACGTAGGTACTACATTATATATAAAAATATATATATTTTATAATGAAATATCCAAAACGACTACCTATCTCGACTCACCTTTGAGTGTCATATTTTGAATCATATTATCTTATTGCAACAGTAATAAGGGAAAAAATGGAGTAACGAGGAAATAGGGAGGAGGATAGTGTGTACCTATGTGTGTGTGTGTGTGTGTGTGTGTGTGTGTGTGTGTGTGTGTGTGTGCGTATGTGTGTGTGTGTGAAACACACACACATACACACCCTCACACACATAAACACACTTACATACATACACACACATTTCACTTGTTTTACAAAAATAAGTAGGTACCTACCTACTTGAATAACCATTATCAAAATAAATTAAAACTATGAAAAAATTATATTTAATTTTACGTTCTACTTAAATTTTTCGCAAACGCGACTCCCATTCACCGGTATCGCTCTATGATGAGCATCGTCATCGTCATAGAGCGATACCGGTGAATGGGAGTCGCGTTTGCGAAAAATTTAAGTAGAACGTAAAATTAAATATATTTTTTTCATAGTTTTAATTGATTATGGAGTTCTACCATGAAGTGACAGTGTCTAATATTTAAAAAATTATCAAAATATCTTAAGAGAAGTGGCTCAGAACAGGCATTCCACCTAGTGAAATAAGAATTTTTTTTATATAATATCTAATTATTTTATATTTTACTTGGAAATATGGAAATGTTAAATAATAAAAAAAACAATATGTCATCAAATACCGTTAAGGACATGGTGTGATAGTATGTGTATGTATATTCGTTAAAAGATTTATATCACTCTAATTGACGAAAATGAATCATTGCTACTTACCTTGAACTCCAGCTTGAGCTATTAAGGTAGCAATATTGGGTATTAGGGGTTGATTGTCATTTAGTGAAGGGGTAGTTTGGTGTAGGGTGAGGGTGCCACGGTGGCGCTTATCTATACATCAATAACTAAACCATCCCCTCACTTTGCACAATACGTCTAACTTTAGCACCCACCCAAAATAAACTAACACGTTTAACTACATACATACTTCACTATAATAACGCGTCGTTCTATACAAATACATACATTCACACTCAACATTCGGAAGCAACATAGGATTTAAAAGACATTTCGTCTTATTTATAAACGTAAACTATATATAGTACCTACCTGGTAATAGAGCGTGATCAACGAACAAGTTTACTTATAAACCGTGACTCTTTATTTCATAGTCGTCAAGTTAGGACAGGTCGTGAGGTTGTTTAACGCTAGACTTACGCGTCATATCAAATATAGGCTTTCAGCCATAAAGTATTAAACAGAAAAGTCTTACTAATAAAAAATCTACTGCACACCCGTTGACCAGTGTTTTAGTTACACACCGTGTAAAGCCCGTGCAGCGATTGTTTGAAAATCTTACTAATAAACGCTATATAACGACTATGTAGTTGCAACAAGCGTACAACAAAAAATAAAATGACAGCGTAGCAATTTCGCACTCGCGCATGTGCAGAGCCGTCAGCCGCCATCTGCCATTATAATTTTGACGTTTATCGTTGTTAATATTTTCATATGTTTTTCACATTTCGAAATAACAATATGGAAAATAAAACGAATGAATAATTTCATCATCTGAGTAACCAAGCGAACACCGTTGTAGATATTATGAAAGAGGAAAATTTTGACAACTTTTCACTCCTAAAATCACAACTATCGATAATGTAGAGGTATGTGTAGAGGTTTCGTCATATCATTCCAAGATATAACAATATAACACGCATATCAAAATAGAATTTGATTTGTGATAGATGAAATTTGTCTTTAAACACCGTTAAACTACCTCTGACAGCTGTGCAAGCGTTGTGTAAAATTTGTATGAGAGATACACAGTCGTTGACCAACTGATCTGCTACACAGCGTTTATTGGTAAAGTTTTTGCCTACACGGGTGTTAAACGGTCGTGTTACTTTAACAACACGTTTATTAGTAAGACTGCTAAATATAAAATCACGTTTTTGAAACTATCATTATAAATAGAAAACAATCGATCTTACGTATTATAAAAAAAAAAAATTTGTAAGTAAAAAAATATCTTAACGCTGTGAAATATTACGATTCAATCCGTTAGGGACAGATTTCTGTTAGAAATGTCGCACTTAACGTACCGTCACAATTGCCACTTATAATAATCAATCCCTTTCAAAAACATTTTTCACCTACACTTTCTTACGTTTACTTCTCTCTTCTTTCTCTCCTTTCTCGATAATGATTGATTGCACGTACAAGACTCCCGAATCGCGCGTTCACATAATATTTTCAGAATCAACGCACACGCGAAATCTTCCCGTGAATTTTATATAAGGACACACGCACCAATTTTATTACGAGATCGTTCCGTATTACGTGTCATAAAACATTGAAAATTCACATTATATTATGTTGTATGTGAACACGTTAGAGGCTCACACAATACTTTACACATCGACTGGGTTAAACAGATATGAAAAAAACTAGTAAGATGTGAACAACGCATTTATCTCCGCAAAATTATTAGATTGAACTTTTTGATCGTCAGTTCTTGATGAAATTCCATTTAAATTAATTAATATATATTTTTAATTAATAAAAATAAAAAAAAATTGTTTAGAATCAATTCCACTATTTATTTAAGACTACAACATACAACCGGTTTCGTGCTAAGCACATTTTCAAGAAGAGACTACTTGAAAATGTGCTTAGCACGAAACCGGTTGTAGGTTGTAGTCTTAAATAAATAGCAAAGTTATTCATTTCCTGCTGTGAGGCACCGACATAGAATAGTATTTAAACAAAAAATCCAGTTATTTTTTTTTTCGTATAATATGTAGGTAGGTATATTAATCTATTTATGATATTTTTTTAATGTAATAGAGTAATTGTATACAAAATAGAATATAAATAGAGAATTTTGTGTATAAAATAGAATATATCGTATATAAAGTATAAAAATGTTCAAAATATCACAATATACAAATTTTTCTTCTTCTTCTTTCTCCTTAGCGCTTTTGTACCGTTTCTATCGGGGTACGCTTTGACCATGATCTTGGAAATGGCGAGTCTGGTTATTACATTGAAGCGACTGCCATCTGACCTTCGTTACCCTTAGAATGGGGAACCAGACAAATTGGATCATGGCTACACAAAGCTAGTGATATAAATCCGCACATAGTTTTTTTGAAAATCAGAGGTGCGTGCCCCGCCCGGATTCGAGCCGTCGACCTCACGCATGAGAGGCGACGATCTTACCGCTGGGCTATCACCGCTCTATATCACAATATAAAAATGAACAACAAAATTGACAAACCTTAAAAACTTTGTGTCAGACACTTTATGATTGTATTTAAATAATGGAATCAGTATTCTCCACTTAAACATATTAGTTTAAAGGAAAAAACAAAAGGTAAATCTCCATCGGAAGTGGAAAAAAAATCATATCTTGTAAACTACAGACCTTTTAAATACAATTTACGATATCGTGAAAGCTCCTCATACCACAGATGAAAATCGAAAGGAAACAGACATGAATCTATAGTATGAATTGCTACTATAAACAATAAATTGTTGGGAAGAAAGCTTTTTTTTAACTCAAGGATTACATTTCATACTTGTTTTTCGCGATAGTAGACATTATAAAGAAGATATGAGTTTTAGTGATTTTGACAGTTTTTCATCAATTTCTCAATAAATGTCAATTTAGAAATAATATTCCTAATAATTTATTTTGTGTGTGTTTTGAATAAAGGGTATTTATACCCTTTATTCATTTTATGTGTAGTTACACTAAAGTATATAAGTATACAAAAGCTGTTTATTACACAATAAATTCTCACCAATCCATGAGACGTTATAATACCTCAAGTGAATTCGGTACAATATATATGATCCTTTTTGAAGCAACAAAGAGACAGCAATTAATTAGATTAATAAAAGTATTCTTGAATATTTCTGCAAATTGAAATGGCTCCGCACCGTCATTATAAAATTATTCCATAGTTTAACTCATTTTCCTCTAAAAAAAGGTGCTGAAAATATCATTCAAGTTTATTAGTATTGCGAATGTGATACGTTCCAGGATTTAGTGATGAACAAATGAAAGAACACGACAAAGGTCATGGTCTTGCACTTACAGATGTAATGTTGGTTTTGGCTTTGTATAGGTATACCCAGTCTTGTAAAAATCCTGTTAAATTCAAAAATTACAATAAAATATTACAAAAAAACATTGAAATTGTCTACAACCACGTATATATTGGACACAAAATAAAACTTTTTTTATTATTAATGAAAACCTAAATACATAAGACAATTCATATTCAAAAATATAGTTCAAAATAATTATAAATATTATATTTTTTTATAAACCACCTCACTAGGCTAAGCCTGTTCCGAGGAGGCAGAAAATTATCTGCATTAGGTATATATCACAGAAAAAAAACATTTTGAACTTGTCACATTTATTTTTTCTTAAATATTATACCTATTTTAAAATAAAAATTTAACCTATGTGTTTTAATCCATGTTTCTATTGATTCAAATGTTTTAGCTAGTTTATGTCCTTTATTTCATTATTTTATCGTATTAAAATTGTTTGGAAGTAAATAGAAGTAATGTCTTAGTCCGAATGTCGTGTTTGTCTTTGGAGTCATGAAAAGATGGCTGTGTATCGTCTCGTTATTACGTTGCGGTGTAAAACGATTGATTTTATCTTTACGAATAAGTCAAAGTTGGGCTGCTTTGGGTAAGTCAATGTATATTGAGAAGGTGTGTGATAGTGAAACAGATTTTGATATGCTTCAACACTTCCTTCCACCAACAGTCAGCGATAGAGGCAATGAGACTCATGAAAATTTTACTCTCAGGGTCATGTTTTTAATCGTGAACTTATATGAAGACAAAATAAATTCAAACAATTATATTAAATTAAATAAAAATATCAACTGAATATGAGAGATAATGATGTACTGCATTAGGAAGACAGAGAGATAACGCACTTTGAGATATTTACATTTTTATTGTAGAAATAAATTATAATACATGACTCTAAAATATCAAACTTTGTTTGTATAGTACCAACTATTTCCTATAAGAGGAAAATGAAAATTGAATATAAAAGTGAAACTTTTAAATATTTGTTATAAAAATAATGTTAAAGATTGAAACTAATATATAACATGAATTTACATCAAAATCAAACCAAACAAAATCTCTTTCATATCATACTCAAAATCATGATTTCAATCTATATTAGGTTCAAACATAATGGATTCACATTCATATATTCAGACAATAAAATCATAAAGGTATAACTCATCATACAGCTATGGAGTAAACATTATAAAACAATATCGACTCGCAGCATGAATAAGGAGATCCCCTCGATGACCAATATCTTCAAATGAATCCGGTTGTAGAAGATGTATTTAGATTTTAAAATTCTCGTGACTATTTGTATCTTGATCCCTCCATGTTACAATAAAATCCAAGTGAAGAAATTTGTTTGTGTCCAAGTAAAAATCCAAATGAAGAAATTGTCTCCGACAATTTCCTATATGTGACTCCTTTGTCGTCAGTTATAAAATTTTAGGTTAGGCAGAATTAAATGTCGTACATTTCATCGTCGTGTATATGCAAGCATGGTAATTGCAAAATAATATCCAAATAAAATATATTTCCAATGGAAAACTAAATGGAATAACATTCGAATAATCCATTTGTAGAATTAAATAAAAATTATTTTCGTCAGAATGGGTGCGCAATATCAGGGTAGGATTGAATTTGGGATGACTGACATTTATATCAGCATCTAGATTATAGAAAAGAAAACAGGATTATTGGTTTGAAAAATGATCTCTCGCCAAACTATCTTGACATACGAACACATAAAACAAACTTACCCCAAATTCAGAAATTCAAATCGACGTCGGCCGCCATTTTCCTACACTGGCCGTACCGCTTCGATAGGTGTATGCAAAAAGAAAGAATTTGACATAAGCTTTGCTAATCATAAAAAATATTGCCACCTGACAAAAATCAATTTAGTGTGTTCGCACAAAAAAAACTATAAATTCCCAATTATTAATTTTTCCCTATACATAATTTTCTATAACATGACATACCCGCAACCCCACATAAAAAAAATTTAATAGAAATTTTTTTTTAAAAAAAAACTGAAAATTGCAAATTATGAAACCAACCCAGAGATCATAAATCAAACCGAAGGATATGAAAAGAAAAAAGGAAATCATTTGCATCATAAATCATCATCCTGAAACAGTTACACAATAGACATGGTAAAACAACGATATACTTATCTACCATTCAAAAAAATATAACCTGAAACATACAAAATCATGTTAACGGATTAAAAAATATTGACCTGTAAAACGAATACTGTTTGAAATATAAAATATTATTCCTTCAGAACATAACCTTCTAATATGTATCCCCAATTCCTAAATACAAATATCTCAAAAAATTTAACTTTAAAATATTTAAGTACAATTTGACATAACAGAGTTCCGCTTGTAAGAAAAGAAAACTCCTAACAAAAACAAAAAAAATGATCCCAATTAATGAAATAACATAACACCCAATTAAATGATAAAATAAAATTAAAACGACTCATTTAGAGTTACTTTATGATCTTTTATTACATCAATTTTTACAAGTATCACTTTATAACAAGTGAAACTTACACCCTAAATCCCAAAAATAATTGAAGGCTCACAAGAAGACTACAATTTTTAAATTTAAAACTTTTCCCCTAACAAATTTTTAATTATTAGTAGAAAATTTGACTAAAAATACTCTCATATATCGCTCATTTTCATTTTTTTAGCTAAAACGACCGAAAAGGCTTTAGCATAAAGAATAATCTCTCAAGTCACAAAGTACTTTCAAGCGAGATATATATATAAAAAAAAAAAAAATGATCTCTTGGGAAATCAGATGTCCTCAAGCGAAATACAAAGATTTCTTGGCTCATCGGATACCCTCAAGCGAGATACAAAATGCAAAATCCAATTATAAGCCGGAAAAATGCAGGAGCTATCATATGGGATGGAAAGTCTTAATATAAATATTATATAATTCCTAAAAAAAAAATATAACATTTAACACAAAAACTGGTTAAACATTATTTAATACTATTCCTAACATCAATTATAAAAAATTAAAAACCCCAAATCTTCAAAATAAATTTTAAAACATTGAATAAATTATGACTAAATGTCAATTATCACATCTATGAGATTCCATAGAATGAAATTCAGTTCAAGACCAAACAATCACACCTTCATATCTTGTATATAAAAGAAAATAAATAAATAAATTATTAATTAGCAGTGACATCACATACAAGATCCCTTCTTAATTAAAACTATTTGAACAAATAAATTCTGGAACCTACATATTTTATGTTTTCACACAGATTACTACAAATTAATATTAAAATTATCCATTTTTAAAAATTAATTTTAAACCCTTCTCATGTTTCCTGTGATTTGATGTCTATCACTCCATGATTAAAGAAATTTGTATTTCTTTTACCCACAAAACGATGTAACCCATCACAATAAAATCTCAAATTCAATATTAAAATTTAATCTATCAGAATCAAATCCTTAAAACTGATTTATACAAAAAAAAATATATAATACCACAGAAATTTAAACCAAATTCAAAATTTGTTTCTACTATTTGATCTCCATTACCAGATTTTTAAATTGTTTTGTATTCAGATTATATTATATTATGGTCGCACAACCATAACACCATATAACTAACAATAACGATGTAATGTGCGAATTTACATCATTATCTAAGAAACAAAGTAATTCTGACGACAGATAACTAACAGCATTCACAAATGACAATTAATCAACTATAAATTGTGATGTCCATAAAAAAAAATCATTATAAAATGTAAAATATTCACTTGTAAACTTTAAATCCCCTGTCTACATTATAAAAAAAAATAAGATTTGTATCTAAAATAATCTTGTATGTTATGTCGATACCAATACTAACACATCACATCAAAATAAACATTCAAAAATAAAATAATAAAATGTTTAAAACAAATCTATCTACAATAAATATTTCACCCCCACTCTGACAATCACCATTCATCATAATAAAAGATTCTAAAAATCTCTAAATAAAAAAAATTCTAAAAATCTCTAAATAAAAAAACTATTTACTTTTAATTAAATCTTTAAATTTGAATAAAGTGAAACAATTATCACTAAATACTAGTTGGATGATATTGAAATGCAAAATATTATGCTTAAAATGGTTTGAATCTAAAATAAATAATCAACGTTAACTTTGTTTGTGTTCATTATGCATTTCTCTCATTATTATACTGAATGTAAATAAAAAAAAATTCCCTTATTAATATAAATAAATAAACAAGAATAAAATTAAATGAATCCATTATTAATGATTCATCAATACTTTACTCAAATAAAATAACATTAGAAATTGAGACAGTCCATCCACCTCAAAGTGAAATTCTGAAAAAATAAATACTTAATTATATCATAACGAAAAACAACAAAACGATTAACAATTAACATCCAATCGTTAACCCTGCATAACAATGTCTTTACTATGGAATTTAATACTCTATTCTTATCCAAATTAGAAAAAATATAAACCAGAAATGAACTTCTATTTATTATTTTATTTTTTAAATAACTCAGAGACCCTTTATTGGAAAAACAATTCATATTCTTTGATAGAGGAAAATTATTTTCATAAAAATAATCCCCTATATTATATTCTTCCTCAATTCCAGCCTTTTCACAATCATTAGTATCATTTAAATATGACTCGAATGCATTATTTTGAACTTTCATGAAAGCATCTTTAAAATAAGAAACATGATTCATATAAATGTTTGTGGACGTAACCGTAACTTCATTAAACGAGGAGCGAACAGGATTATATTTATTATGGTATTCCATTTTTATTATGTATTCTTTTTTAGACAACGTAAAATATGGGATGTATCCCGTTGACATCTTAATTAAAGAATTCATCGCTGAGCGAATAGGGACAACATGGTTATACTCATCTCGTTGATTATCATGAACCAATGTGGTAAGTGCCGTAATGGATTTTCTATGTTGAACTTCAACAACGTTGGCCTGAGGTGAATAAAGATACGAACAATATAAATAAGGAGTGTCATTTTTCTTAATTAAGTCCACTGATTCATTCATTGTGTAATTAACTTCGCTATCAGAGATTGAATACGTCTGCTCAGTATTTACAGGATCGACTAAAGGATCATGGATATCTGAATTATTATTATCATTGAGCAAATTCGAATCACTAAATTCATTCATTTCCACCTCACGTACACACTGTGTAGTTTCGGACTCCGTATTTGACAAAATTATGGAAGTATTATCCGTTAGTTTCAAATTTTCATCATTCGTAATTATTGATAAGTCTATATCATCGTTACCATTAGACAACTGAGGTGGGGAATCATCCACTAAAATTTCTTTATCCTTATTATCAACATCAATATCAACATATGGTATACCATAGAATTTTTTCAAGCTTCTAATTGAATCATCGTCAACCTCTGATTTTTTCAATTCTTCTATTATTTGTCTAATTGCCCCATTACATGCTTCTGCCTGTAATCTCAAATCCCTCCATGTGTTTGCTGATGGTAAACCACGCATTTTTAATTGTATTTTTAATTCCTCGATTGATTTAAAAGCATATTTTGGAATTAGATCCATAATTATTCGTTTTAAAAATAAAAAAATTGAACTAGATTAAAACTGATAATCAAACAATAAAATACTTCACAAATAATAAAAAAAATGTTGAACTTTTGACACTTCGGTTCTTATAAAAAAAAAACTGATTTCGGAATAATAATTTATGGTTTACATAAATGGACTACTCGAAAAGAATATAAATGAATATAAAAGTCAACGATTACCCAACTATTGTTCAATATTCTTTAGATATTATGATATCTCAAAGATGAAACCAAAACTTTATTTTGAATTTGACAAGATGATTTCTGCGTCAAACAAGTATATGAAAATTATGATTAACTTTATAGTATGTTGTATTAAACGTTCAAAAACCATAAATAACATAAGACTGACCTTAAAACGATTCTGAATAACAATAATTTGATAATATTCATCCTATAATCAACTATATTTAACGTTTAATATCATAGAAAAGAGATGTTTAATATTAACGCATTATACAATGTCAGAATGACAAATCGTATTTATGTCGGTAAGTAGATTTCTATAATATATAACAATTAATTGCTCGTGATATTCGAAATACAGAAAATATTGAATAGATAACTGAATCACATAAAAGTATGACCGTTTATTCACAGGTGGCGTTAATTCGTTTCTATAAAATTCATTGAACAAATAATTATTGATTCCCTTTAAAATAACAAATAATGACCTCTCTTTAAAAATAAAACACTATATTTAATGATAAACAAAATCACACCTCAATATGGAATATTAATCTTCCTAAGAAATAACTGGAAAAACGCATAATAAACTCGAAACATGTATAAAAAAAACTGTAGTAGTGAAAAATTCAATATAATAAATAATACTTTTTTACCTCCACTTATTTGTATTAAATGTGAGATTTTCCCTTTAAAATCATCTGAATATTATGGTATTAATATAAAAGCTTCCAGAAGTGAATCTCGAATAAAACCAAATCCAAAATCTGAAAATTGTAAAAAGAATTAATCACACCTGTTAAACAACGATGAAAAATTTTCACACTTCCCCCTTTAACAAATAAATCCCCCTAGAATACTAATTGAAAATTATTTAACAATTCCTTTCCACACTATAATGAAGTTAAAAAAAAATAAATCTTGATAAAACACCAAAACTAATTTGTTTATATTTAAGAAGAAAAGAAAAAAATTAAAATGAATATGTTGAAATATTCTCTAAAAAAAATCACTAAGTTATTCTTCCAATTAATAATCAACTTTTCAAACAAGAACTCTCCTTTCAAAAAAAAAATAATCAAAATTGAATTTGTAAATATGACTGTTCACTTCCAAAGTTAGAAAAGATCTGTCTCCCCACAGAATGCAATTACAATAATACAATAATTATAATTTCCCTCAAAAAAAAAAATACACTCAACAATAATTCTTGTCACTAGGTAATTAATAATTTTTTACTGAAACAATACATTCCGTACAACATTCTGCATATATAAAAAAATTCAAATTATGTAGGTAATGAAATTTCTTTTGACATTGAAAATTTGTCAAATATAAAAAAAAATCTTCAAATAAATGCTTCTGTATGCTGGAATAAAAAGAGACATAATAAAATTCAGATTCTTTCAACGATCAGTTATAAAATTATAGAAAAAACACAAAACAATCACTTAACTTTTGACGATGTGAGATATGCTCAAAGCCAAATTGTATTGATGTTGTACATAACTGAGCATCAGATCTTTCCTGGTCATCCTCCAAGCCATGTTGATCATCTTAGTGTCCTTGTCAGTTTTAAGGAAGGTTAAAAGGTGGGATTTATATGGAATAAAGGAGTTCCTACCTAACGTAAACTTTCTATAGATTCTACCTATTAATCTCTCCCCTCCAAACACAGTACAACAAAATAAAGGTATAAAATTTAAAATCTGGGCGCCAGTCCTCACATAAATTCACGATCCATGAACGCCTAATAGTCCACGCCAAAGAATTTTTAAAAATTAAGCTCCTCGATGTGACTTTAATGAGAAGGGGTTCCACGTTGGGCCGCCAATGAGAAGGTGTGTGATAGTGAAACAGATTTTGATATGCTTCAACACTTCCTTCCACCAACAGTCAGCGATAGAGGCAATGAGACTCATGAAAATTTTACTCTCAGGGTCATGTTTTTAATCGTGAACTTATATGAAGACAAAATAAATTCAAACAATTATATTAAATTAAATAAAAATATCAACTGAATATGAGAGATAATGATGTACTGCATTAGGAAGACAGAGAGATAACGCACTTTGAGATATTTACATTTTTATTGTAGAAATAAATTATAATACATGACTCTAAAATATCAAACTTTGTTTGTATAGTACCAACTATTTCCTATAAGAGGAAAATGAAAATTGAATATAAAAGTGAAACTTTTAAATATTTGTTATAAAAATAATGTTAAAGATTGAAACTAATATATAACATGAATTTACATCAAAATCAAACCAAACAAAATCTCTTTCATATCATACTCAAAATCATGATTTCAATCTATATTAGGTTCAAACATAATGGATTCATATTCATATATTCAGACAATAAAATCATAAAGGTATAACTCATCATACAGCTATGGAGTAAACATTATAAAACAATATCGACTCGCAGCATGAATAAGGAGATCCCCTCGATGACCAATATCTTCAAATGAATCCGGTTGTAGAAGATGTATTTAGATTTTAAAATTCTCGTGACTATTTGTATCTTGATCCCTCCATGTTACAATAAAATCCAAGTGAAGAAATTTGTTTGTGTCCAAGTAAAAATCCAAATGAAGAAATTGTCTCCGACAATTTCCTATATGTGACTCCTTTGTCGTCAGTTATAAAATTTTAGGTTAGGCAGAATTAAATGTCGTACATTTCATCGTCGTGTATATGCAAGCATGGTAATTGCAAAATAATATCCAAATAAAATATATTTCCAATGGAAAACTAAATGGAATAACATTCGAATAATCCATTTGTAGAATTAAATAAAAATTATTTTCGTCAGAATGGGTGCGCAATATCAGGGTAGGATTGAATTTGGGATGACTGACATTTATATCAGCATCTAGATTATAGAAAAGAAAACAGGATTATTGGTTTGAAAAATGATCTCTCGCCAAACTATCTTGACATACGAACACATAAAACAAACTTACCCCAAATTCAGAAATTCAAATCGACGTCGGCCGCCATTTTCCTACACTGGCCGTACCGCTTCGATAGGTGTATGCAAAAAGAAAGAATTTGACATAAGCTTTGCTAATCATAAAAAATATTGCCACCTGACAAAAATCAATTTAGTGTGTTCGCACAAAAAAAACTATAAATTCCCAATTATTAATTTTTCCCTATACATAATTTTCTATAACATGACAATATTCTTGGAAACAGGGAGGTGCCCTTGAGCTTAAATTCTAGTCTTGACAGTGATGACATACGGCCTAAAAACTATGTCCCTCGCTGCCAAAAGGTTGACAAAATAAAATGCGTTCAGCGAGCAATGGAAAGGCAAATATTGGGCTTCAGTCTGCGAGATCGAATCAGAAACGAGAAGATTAGACGTAGAACAAAGCTCAACGACATTGCAGAGGGAGCAGCAAGGCTGAAATGTCAGTGAGTGGGACACGTGGCGTGGCAAGACAGTGTCAAATGGTCACCTAGATGGTCACCTGAAGTGGAGGTCATTGACCAACAAGAGACGTAGGAAGACCACAAAAACTGCGGGCAAATGACATTGTCCGGTATGCAAGTCGTCGATAGCAGCAAACAGCTTAAGAAAGAAATAAATGGAAAAGCTTCTTCTTTTTCGTGTCATATCAGGTCCCCGTGACGTTTGCGATCACTGCTGTCCGGAACAATACGCCAACGTCTCTGATGCCGGTCCGCTCACGAATGTTGCGGATCCATGACATCTGACGTCTTCCAATTCTGAGGCGTCCCTCTATTGCAGCCCTTTATAATCACTTGGAGCAATCTGCACTTTTTGCCTCGCAGAACGTGAACCAAATATGAAACTAAGAAAAGGCCTTTATCCAGCAGTGGATCGAAAATGGCTGATAAGAAGAAGAAGACGATTACAAAAAAACATCAATTTACGTATGATATCCACGATATTTAGTAGTTAATTGCTTATTTTTCAATTGCTTATAAATAAGTATATAAAAATTCTGCGAGACGGCAAGGCTCTTCCATTAAGTCTTGCAAAGGCTGATCTTGTCTTTACAGCGACACATTAAGTCTTTATTTTGGAAGACTTCTGCTCATCAAAACCAGACTTTTTGAAGAAAACGAGAAATAATCTGCGATTTATATATATTTTAGGGATGGTAGTGATTTTTTCGATATTTCGTAAGAGTTCTCAACTATCGTTTTTATTTCATTATCATGTTAAATTTTTTTTTTAATATTCGTAATGCATGTGGTTTATTAATAACATCTATTTACCTAACGATGTTTTTATTGAACAAATCAAAAATCAGAATTAGCCGCCAAAATTTGAAAAGAAAATCATCACCACTATCTCAAAGTCAAAATTCGTGAAAGTATAGAAAATAACTTTAACTTAACGTTGCGAGCAGGGAATAAAAAAATGGCGAAACTCATTTGGTATGTCGCACACTTGACTAGTTCCAACAACTGCCGCTAGAGGACTCTCCATTTCTCTCTTTCTCTCTCTAGTTTCTGAATAAACATCAAATATATCATTTCATATCGTGTCACGTCTGCTTCATCCTCTTTGGCCCAGCTCGTGAAACAGCTGCCTAGAAATTTCTTTTCGTGGAAATTCAATATGAAATTCCGGAGAACTGGTCCGCTTACAAAATAATTTTTTTTTTTTATATAATTCACAACTTTTTTGTAAAAAAATCGTATTTTAAAATATTAATGATCTACATTTTTTCTGGATTAATAAATATAACTTTTGTCGATTCAATTTTTTGATAATATTTTTTTTTTTTTTTATTGAGTAACATAATATGAACATACACATAGTACAAATATTTAAATTTAATACATTTTTTTTTCAATAGGTACTGTCCCAAAAAAGTTAAAAACTTGTGCTTGGGACAGGAGCAAATAACATATCTACATTTAACATATTACATACATTTTACTTATAATAATAGAATCATTTAATAAATTGTAAATCAAGTTCAACTTACAGCTAATACATACAGATGATTAAAGTTTATTTTTGTTTTTTTTAGTGAATATAGAATAAAAACCATAATTTATCCAAAAAGGAGAAAAAAAATAAAAATTCACATATACAAATACACATATACAAATACACATATACACATACACATACATACATACACATATACAACATACACACATATTATATACGCATACTTATACACACATGTACACACATACATATACACATACATATATATACATACACACATATACATATATACATACACATACATATACTCACACATACATACATATACATACATACACACATATACATACACATACAAACATACACACGTATACACACACATACATACACACACATACACATACACATAGTGAATATGAAAAAGGAATAGATAAAAATTTATTGTTATTTTAAAGATTTGATTTTTCTTTTAAAGTCATAAAATTTTTGTGTTTTTTTAATAATGGCAGGTAGTTTATTAAAATATTGTATACCCAGGTATTTATAGTGATGTTGGGCATGCGTCTTATTACATTTCGGTATCATCATATTTCCTATGAGATGCCGTCTCTGTGTACTCACTAGATTTTCAGCCCGCTTTCCAAAGGTATCTTTATGTATTTGTTGTAAAGCAATATTTTTATATAAATTATCTAAATCAGGTACTTGGAATACATCAAATAATTGTTTTGTAGGAAAATTTCTAGGTTTTTTGAGAATGACCTTAATTATTAATTTTTGTGTTATTTTTAGTGATTTTAAGTTAGTCTTATATGTTCCACCCCAACCAACCAATAATACCATATTGTAAAAGAGATTGTACAAGACCATAGTACACTGTCTTTATTATTTTTACTTGCAGTATATTACGAAGTCGCACAAATATATAAATCAGTTTTCTTACTCTTTTTACAAGTTGGTTCAAATGTTCTTTCCACTTTAACTCTTGGTCTATTGTAATTCCTAAATATTGTCAAAAGATAATTATATTTATAATTATAATTACGAATACAAAGAAAAAATCGTCACATTTAAAATTAGGATTCATATATGACGTACAATCTACCATTAAAACATGTTTTTCACCAACGGTGACACAAATGGGCAAATTAATAAGGGAATTTTTCGTTGTTGGTTTTTTGAGTGATTATTCTGAAAAAAATCACAAAATATCGTACCCGATAATAGCGCTGAAATTGAGATCTAAAAAAATATATTAAATTTTTTTCAAGGTAATTAAATATTATTAGATTTCTGATCCAAAAATACATAGGTACAACCACAAATTGTGTCTACCCTATACCCTCCGAATGTTTTTTTTTTTGTGAAAAAAGGGTAGTAATCACAGACCAATGATCTATAGAGATGATAAAACCAAAAGTTCTTTGGTCGGCATCAATGCACCTTTTTTAAATATTACCGAATAGTTAGAAATGAAAATTTAAACAGTTTTCAACACTAATATCAAAAAGTTAATATTGTTTACAAACGTATTTAAATTTCGGAAAACAAATACTTTTACCGCTATATAAATGTGTCAATAATTACCGATCTATATTTAACTATCGAATATGTTTGAAATAAATATTTAACTATCGAATATGTTTGAAATACCCCAGATCCATCTCACTTTACATATGTGCCAATCTCCTGGATTTGAATCATAGCTTGTATTCGCTGTGTATATTTTTTACTCTGTGATCGTAATTAATTTTTGTAAGCTTTCAATAGATGGTGAAAAAAATAGGTGGTGAATGGTGTGAAAAAAATTTTGACATCTGAATTACGCATCTAGAGAATATACCACATTCAAATGTAAGAAAAAAGTTAGGTAAATGAGGTCTTTAAGAATGCGGTCGTCTACATAGAACTATAGAAGGCGGTCTGTAGCAGAACAACGACGTCTGCCGGGTCCACTAGTACATAGAATTATAAATCTAGCAAATTTATTTATTTATTTTATTAAGGGACACGTACAGAGAATAGGGACATATACACAAAATACATTAATAAAAAAAATCTCGTTAACCCTCCAATCAATCGCGTCCACAACTTGCTTCATATTAACATGTCAAAAACATCACTATACATACACATAAAAATGAGAATATTGAAACAATTAGTAGGTAGGTATAAATTAGTGTTGTTGCAACGATTAAAATATTACACAATTTTATGGTGTTACATTTGCTATCATGAAAAGTTGATAAGGTAAGAAAGGCTCATCTTTAAATATTTTTATGTTTGATGTTATATTTTGTTTGAAGGATTTTAATGAGCTATTTAAAATATCTACACCAACCACGTGTTGTGAACATAGTGAATTATATTGTCGAAAAATTCAACCTATTGAATCATTTTTCCCGATATTATTCTTGAATGCCTTCGGTTGAAAAGTGTTAACGTTACGAAGACGGAGATCAGTTGCGCAGAAGTTGAGTGAGCTAAGCGTGAACATAGCCATTCACTATTATATAAATTAATAATCCCTGGTAAATTGAATTAAAAATCAGAGGAGTGACAATGATTTCACAGTGTGTCATGGTAAAAAAAATGTGGACTATATGTATGTATGTAAGCAGTGGCGACTGGTAAATCGTATTTTTGATAATTTTTGGTAGTGCATTTTTTTCTGAATTAATAATAAAATAATTGGTATTTAATTGATATGCGTTTACGTATATCTACATAGATATATACGTCTACGTTGGTATATTGTGGATAAAAATGAAATAATATACATATTCAAAATATTTTACCTATTTGTAAAGAAGTTCAATCCTGCGCTGTTTCTATTTGGCAAAAACTTCAATCACTCGTTTGTTATTGATCGATATCCACAATCTAATTGTGTTCTAATGTCAACAGTATCTAAGTTAGATAAATTTATTGTATTGCTTAAATGAATTTGTGAAGAAATAATTTCTCAGATAAATGAGCCAAATCATTAACACCTTTTATAATCCAAGTAGATATAGTCGCCATCGAATAGTAAACATGGAAAACAAAATAAACTATTTAATTTGTCACAACCACATAACCATTGATGCCTTATCATAAAACTGCATTTTAAAAACACGAACAAAATTCTTAGTTCTAATTTTGCATTGTTGTTTAATATTTAACATTGGTCTTGGAAGACCTCCACGATTTATTTTTAATTTATTTTCAAAAGAAGACTTATTACTTTTAATGTTAAACACGTCTATTAATTCACTCGTTTTTAAATCTATAAGATATCTGAACTATACACAAATATTTATTGATTTAGATTATCTTGTAAAAAGCGACTTTGATTGTTTTGTTTCAACTGACTAAAACCTGACAAATTACTCTAATTGCGCATGCTCAATGCTCATGTATACCTAGTGTTTACATTAGGAAGAAAAAGATAACACGCGAATATTCATGTTTCAATACTAATTGCGAACATATTAGAGAGAGCGAGATAGAGATATACATTCTAAGTATATCTAAGATATGATAATTTGGTGCAACGCACGAAATTTGTGAAATGAATGCATTGCTAGTAAGTACAAGTATCTCTTTCTCATCTAATACGGGACTATCTCTGTCTGTTCATACATACGCTATACAATAGACAATTTTAACTCGGTGCGTTATTAATATCGCACGCCGTACTAAATAATATTTGTATTGCGGTAGAATACATAATATTATATCGATCGCGAAGATATAAAGTATATGGACATTGTTTACTAATTTTTTTTTTGAAAAAATAACAGTAATAAAGTAAAGCGTAATATTATTTTTAAAACATATTTAAATATTATTTTTTACAATATATCATTTAAAATTGGTAGTGCAATTGATCCAACGCACTTTATATAGAGTCGCCGCTGTATGTAAGTACTTACAAATATTTGATTGAGATATTTTCTAGTTTTTTTTTTCATATATGTAGGTATAACTTTATCAATGCTATTTCACATGAGAGATGTTATAAAACGCCTAAAGAAAACACTGTCAATCGTCTGATATGTGATAAAAAAATATTCTTGTCATGACACGTTATTCTCGATTATTACATGTCGTAATGTCACTTCCTAATCTATCTGTTTCATTCAACGGAAACTATTTCCGTTAATGGGATTCTCTTTGTACTTCCGGTCTGCATCATTCTATGTTGTACATATATATACGTAAAAACATATTATAAAAAAATAAATTGAATATACTACCTATTTTTTCTTTCTGAACGTAGCACACATGCTAGCCTCATTTATTTTATAAGACTGTATTTTTCCCATAAATATATAAATAAATAAATCGATTTAATTTTTCGCGAACCCGTCACAAGTCTCTTTATCTAAATATCGTTTTCATTAGTGCATCTATGATCATCTTTACCTATATTTTATAACCAGGATATTCAGTCAATAAGTATAATAAAATTAATTTAATTTAATATTTTTATTTAATTTTATTTAATTCTGGGAACAGACAGTTATATACAGCTTGCAGGAAAACAAAACAAAAAAACAATATAATATATACAAAACCAATAAAGTTCCCTAATTCTTTTATACAATCA
This sequence comes from Molanna angustata, assembly GCA_963576475.1. Taxonomy (NCBI): domain Eukaryota; kingdom Metazoa; phylum Arthropoda; class Insecta; order Trichoptera; family Molannidae; genus Molanna; species Molanna angustata. The sequence goes on from OY754965.1 coordinate 4,619,075, forward strand.
AAATAAAAATAATGGCTAGATAATGCGAGTGATCTTTACAATACAAAATATAAAATATAAACAACAAAAAAAAAATACTTATTCATTAAGAATATGGCGTACAAACCTCTATAGGACAGGAAGGGAGAGGGAAAAGTGGGATAGGAATAACTTCGAAGATTTTAAATTTCGCCCCTATAGATCATAAAAATTAACAACTGTATTCGATGTTTTTGTTTTATAAAATAATTTTCAATGTAAACCAATCAATTAATTATTTTTAAGGATATTTTTTTTTTAATATGGCTATTAGGATTTGGATTCTTATACTCTTCAGAAGAAGCGCACTACGTAGCGTTGGGGAGGGTTCGCAATATGCTAAAGAAAATGTATTTTCGAAAATAATTAATTGATTCGTTAATGTTGGAATCATGCTACCGTTCCGCCGTGGATGTTGTTACCGTTTCCGTTACCGTAAGTGCATCTTAAAATGTAGGAATTTTAAACGAGTATTTTCGCAACGAGTTAGGAAGTTATAGTTGTTAGGGAGTGTATTAAAATGCATTAGATTATTAGCCCCTTGCTACCGATTATCCCAAAGAATTTAAGCATCAGTCTGTAAAAATTCTCAAAGTTGGAAAGATGTTCTTCATTAACATTTATTGGATTTTATACTCAACGAAGCACCATTGGTTAATTTAAAAATGGCATACCGCTGAATGCTCTCTGATTAAAACTAGTAAGATTTGGCCATCACTAAACTCTCCACTACATATTATGGCCCTTACAACCTGTGTATATACATGAACACAAAAATGTACACTGAATTATCTTCTAATGTATGAAACACGAATAATGAGTTGGCCATTATATGGAACAAGGTGGGAGAATGCTTTGATATTAAATGATAATAACTGGTCTGCTAATAAGAAACGAGCTTTCTTAATAAACTCATTGACTCAGGACACATTCAAATTGGTAACTGATCTGTGTTTTCCATTATCTGTAGATAAAGTTACCCATGAAAAATTATTAGAACTAGTTGCATGTAACACATGAGATCCAACTGTCGACAGCGATAGTATGTATAGTTGAAGAATAAATACCAAACCCATAAATACAAATTATTTATTATTTTATGATATTTAGTTTTCTATACAACACATGTACCTAGGTAGTCAAGATAGGATAGTATGGAGGTCAGTCTTTTTTTCCTACCCGGAATATGAAAACAGCATGATGGTATATGTATATTGTATGTTTAGAGATGAAGTATCAAACTATTAAGTCTTCTTTGATATTGTGTATAGGTGACTACCATACAAATTGTATGAAGCGATGTCGTCACTAAATTCAATTTTTATAAAAATTGTTAAAAAAAATTTGAGATGTACTGCTACAATGTTAATATTTTTTATATAAAATTAAATTATCTAGTTGGGGTGTTTCGGCTTTTTTCGATATTTAAAAAAAAAATGGAAATATAGGCAGTTAAACTCATAAATTTATCATAAAAAAAATACTTTTCTTAATAAAAAATGTTTGAGAAACCCTGGAATTTTTTTGAAAAAATCAATTTGAGATTTTGTATTTGTCTATGTTTATACCAATTTTCAGCGTTCTAGCTTTTATGGTTTCTGAGATATAGGGAAAAATAAAATAAAAATTCAAAAGTTGATAACCCCTGACTAAAACAAAAATTCAAAATTCTGAGTATAAAAGTTTTGTAGGCCTATAACTGTTTATATATTCTGAAATTTTGGGCTCTGTAAATTGAGCGGATCAAAAGTTATAAGGGGGGGGGGGACACACACACAGACACACACACACACAGACACACGAAATGTTCTACTCCGAATTCTGAGTAAATCCGTGTATGGAACATATATGCTGCGAAGCCTCTAAGTTGGTGTTTTTTGACTTCAAAGTTGGAAAAGCCGTGAAAAAAGTAGACCTCTCCATACAATTCTCGCGTATTCTGGCTTGATACATTTTCGATATGTTAAGAGAACAAAGTTCTCCTGAACCCATAGATACAAATTATTGAATATTTTCAGATATTTTGTTTAAAAAGATTGTTTTATAAAAAGATTGTTTTATAACTAGTTGCATGTAACACATGAGATCCATCTGTCGATAGCGATAGTATGTATAGTTGAAGAATATGTACCAAACTATAAACCCATAGATACAAATTATTGAATATTTTTCAGATATTTTGTTTTCTATACAACATATGTAGGTATGTATGTCAAGATAGGATAGTATGGAGGAAGATCCTTTTTCCTACCCAGAATATGCAAATAGCATGATGGTATGTATGTATGTTTGGAGATGAAGTATCAAACTATTAAGTCTTCTTACATATTGTGTATAGGCGACTGCCATACAAAATGTATGAAGCGATGTCGTCACTAAATTCAATTTTTAAAAAAATTGTTAAAAAAAAATTGAGATCTTCTACTACAATGTTAATATTTTTTATAGAAAATTTAATTATCTAGTTGGGGTGTTTCGGCTTTTTTCGATAATTGTAAAAGTTTTGGAAATATAGGCAGTTAAACTCATAAATTTATCATAAAAAAAATATTTTTCTTAATAAAAAATGTTTGAGAAACCCTGAAATTTTTTTGAAAAAACTAATTTGAGATTTTGTATTTGTCTATGCTTGTACCAATTTTCAGCGTTCTAGCGTTTATGGTTTCTGAGATATATGGAAAAATAAAATAAAAATTCAAAAGTTGATAACCCCTGACTTAAACAAAAATTCAAAATTCCGAGTATAAAAGTTTTGTAGGCCTGTAACTGTTTATATATTCTGAAATTTTAGGCTCTGTAAATTGAGCGGATCAAAAGTTATAAGGGGGGGACGGACACACACACACACAGACACACACACAGACACACACACACACAGACACACGAAATGTTCTACTCCGAATTCTGAGTAAATCCGTGTATGGAACATATATGCTGCGAAGCCTCTAAGTAGGTGTTTTTTGACTTCAAAGTTGGAAAAGCCGTGAAAAAAGTAGACCTCTCCATACAATTCTCGCGTATTCTGGCTTGATACATTGTCGATATGTTAAGAGAACAAAGTTCTCCTGAACAAATCGACAGTTGGATAACCCAACCGGTAGATTTTCATATTCTCTTTCGACTGAAGTAAAAATATACTTCATTGGCCTTATATTTTTTTAGTTACTTAAGAGGGTGACTGCTGCCAACGTACCTATTTTTTCAATTTGATATACCATCATTATTACTAAACGAATCATTTTGAAAAAAATAACCTAGTTAGTTTGGATATTAATAAAGAGAAATATACCTTACCTTTTTTATTATGTTCTGTATATATTCTTGTAGGAAAATAATAAGCATACCCCGATTTAGACATTTATCTTAAATTTCTAAAAAAATATAAGGTATAGCGCAAATTTTTTTTATAAATTAAAGAAGAACAAAATACCTGGAAAAATATGATATGACGTTGCATTAACGCATCAGGTTAAGTAAATAAACCAAAAAAACTTTTATTACGCAATGGCGCTGAATAGAAAATAAATGTTTTTAGGTTTATTTACTAAACCTGAAGCATTAATGCAACGTCACATCATATTTTTCTAGATATTTTAGTCTTCTTTAATTTTAAAAAAAATATACTACTCTATGCCTTATGGTTTATTAAAAATATATGATAAACGTTGAAAATCGGGGTACGCCATTATTTTTCTACAAGAATTTATACAGAACATTATCAAAAAGTTAAGGTATATTTTTGTTTATTAATATCCAAACTATCTAAATTATTGTTTTCAAAACGATTTGATAAGAAATAATGAAGGTATATCAAATTGAAAAATAGGCACGTTGGCAGCAGTCCCCCCCCTTAAAATAACATAATAAAAATGGGTTTTACTAAAACTAATTTAACAGGAAAAGTATTAAACAAATTCAAATTTAAAAACTCATGCAATAGAATAAATATTTAAATTCAAACTGTTATTTATTTCAAAGATGTATCTTTTGAGGGTACTGGGGAAAAGCTTTTCAAAATATACTATATTATAACCTACTATAGCCTCGTAAGTGAACGTTTTTTCTTATTGGAAGGATGACAATCCCTAAATTAATTTAAATGGAAAACATTTCTTTAAGATTGCTAAAGAAATAGAGGACAAAAGTTTTCATAATCAACCATAGACTCAAAAACATTGTAACGAAACACATAGCATACACTATCTACATATAACCTGTTGAGATTTTGAAAAATTCGTGGAAAAATTGCTTTAACAATAGATGAAGTGTCCAGAGCGAGTTGGAAACAAAAATTGTTTAATTGTTTTTAATGCTTCGATCAATCTAGCACCACAATACATCTCACTAAACATCTTCAAGAAAAGGCTAAAGCAAAAATATTTATCTGACAACACCTGATTACATCTTCCTCTCCTCTTCCTTTCCTTATCCTAATGTGATTAACTTATTGCCATATTACACATTGTTTTTTTTATATTTAACATTTACTCTGGTTGGTTGGAAGAAAGTGCCATTAGGCAATAAGCCCGCCAGTGTACTAATTATATGTACAAGAAGATTCAAATAAATAAATGCATTCAAGAGTAGTGTCAAAAAAAATCTGAGATGGGAGTGTGAGATGGGAAGCATCTCACACTCAGGTCGTCTGGATCACAGAGTAACAACCCTCTAAAGTAGTTGGACAGAGCCAACAAAGCGACCTACTGTAACCAATGCTTTGGTATGAGCGGTTCGATTAAGTGGAATGCACTGCCTCCAGATGTCCGCAGTGCTCAAAGCAAGAGCACTTTCACTAAAGGACTTACTTTCCGTGTCCGGAACACCATAATATTCGTAGCCCCCAATAATCGGCCACCCGGATTCCACTAGTGTTTGCTATCACTGTGTCTTGGTGCGTGCTATCACTGTGTCTTGGTGCGTGCATGTCGCTCATATCATGGGACATGACAGTAGGTGCACGTTGTTCTGTCTAGCGCCACACACTCGGAGATGTCTTTCTCTCTGTAACCCCATTGCTTGAGGTCACTGTAACAGCAGGAGACACCCGTTCTCAGCCTATTGAGCGTTCTCCGTGTTGGATAAGACAGGTTGTGTCCCACTGACACATCCTCCGCAGGTGGTAGCTGCGTGCGTTCGACATAATCACGCCACAGTGACACCCACGGAGCACCAACAACAAATACTAAAGGACTGAAAACAGCTTTGTTTCGTAGGGCAGCACATAACTAAACTATATATTATTAAAGGCATGTACGGTTCAAAGAATACCTCCAGAACTGGTACTACCTAGAAGGACGTTGTTGATTATTTATATGTATGTATGAGTTGTTAAAAAAATACATTTTGAAAAACTATTAACATATTGTTTTCAAATCATCTGATGTAACAATCAAGAGTGTAAGTGATTTGATAGATAAATCAGAGGAATCCCAAAAAGAATGAGGCAATTTACTATAGAACAGATAGTCAGCCAATATGTTAAATTTGCCGTAGCGTCATTAGTGAAGAATGCCTTTCATCTATCAGACTGAAAAGAATATATACATAGTATCTATGTAATACGGGTTAGGGGTTGGAAATATGGGATGAACAAGACTAAACAAAGGGAAGATTTTAAGGGAAACCTGTACAAGATGAATTACAATCTGTAAAGGAACGTAAACAAACATTGGTTCATTGAAAACAATATGGTAAAATTAAATAGACGTATATTTTACCGTCTGAGTATGGATTTCTTAATTCAATTGTCGATTTACTAAAGCGAATGCGGAGTGGTCTTTTTACATGCAAAAATACCTATTAAAAGGCTTCGCAGCATATAATATGTGGATGAATTCAGAATTCGGAGTAGAACTTTTTTTGTTTTTTGTGTGTGTATAGATGGGTCGGTGGCAGAGCGGTTAGCGTGCTGGGCTAGTAATCCAGTTGCCGCGAGTTCGAATCCTGCCTCGACCGATTTCGTTCACCTAAGCACAAGAATTTATTTGCTTATTTTAGGGAACGCAGGAAGATGTATATGTACTTGTTAAACAAGGACATATTCATTTTAAAAAAATGTATGTGTATGTGTCTGCGTGTCCGTCCCCCCTTATAACTTTTGATCTGCTTAATGTCAAATTTTTGTTTTGAGTCAGGGATATCAACTTTATTTTTTTTATTTTATATTTCGACACATCTCAAAAATATTAAAACTAGAATGCGAAAAATTCGTTGTACAATAATAATATACTATTTTCAAGAAAAACTTTCTCAAATTTTCTTATTAATAAGAATATTTATATATGACAAATTTATGTGTTTTTTGCTGCCTATATTTTTAATAAAATAAAAATATCCAACAACGCCGAAACAACCCAACTAGACAATTAAATGTTCTATAAAAAATATAAACATTATAATAGTACGTACATCTCATAATTTGACTATCAATTTTTGTAATAATTGAATTTAGTGATGACATCGTTTCATACAATTTGTATGGCTGAATACACAATATCTACGGGGACTCTTATAGATTTATTACTATCAACCTGTGTACCTATTCTAGATAGGAAAAAAGGACTGAACTCCACACCCTAGTCAAACTTGGATTGTTATTTACTGAAATAAAAACAATATTGTAAATCGATATTTAAGGAGTTAGACCTTTAATGCTTGCTGTAAATTACGCAAACGTTTCTGAATATACATTATGAGAGGTGTGTGTATTGATCGAAATAATGAATAAATATTAAGTTATTAATGAATGGATTAGCGAAGTAATTAATGACTGTATTGAATAGTGTTTAGAATCTTAGAGTTTCATTGTTTCTATCCAACATGAGCAGTAACTCACGATTGAAGAGTTATTTGAATTGTCTTATCGGGAATTCTGCGCAGGGATTTACCTACAGGGAGTACTGAATCCCCTTAAATCAAAGTCAATGTGAGAATGAGGAGGCTTTACGGATATTGAATTAAAGACTGTAACAATGGGTTGAGAAGGATTAGCAAAATACGTCTAATCGTCTTTCAGATTACCAAAATTAAAGGGACAGGTAGGTAGGTATCTATTGTACCGACAAACATGTTTAGCTTTTTTGTTGACCGTTAAGTAAATAGTTGGGAATACCCATCTATTCGTGACTATTCATTCGACAACTTACTTCTAAAAGGTATTAGAATTAAAGTGTATTTATCCGAAAACTTCGTCCTGTATATTTAAAATACATGTACGGTCTAGGCATGGTGTATCTTTAATTTCTGTAACAAACTCAACCAAATTTGTTTCGTAGAGTAATGAACTGATAACCTAAGAGTGTTCTTGTAATGGTCCTGAATAATGTACCTAATGTACCTAGGTATATACATACCTAGGTACATGTGTTGTATAGAAAACCAATATCTTAAAATATTAAATAATCCAACTGTCGATTCGTTCATGATAATTCAACTCTCTGAATGAATCGACAGTATTATTAAGCCAAGATGCGTGTACGAAGGAACATTTTGTATGGCGAAGTGGACTTTTTGCATGCTAAAAACACCAACTTAGAGGCTTCGCAGCATATATGTTCCCATACATGGATTTACTCAGAATTCAGAGTAGAACATTTTGTGTGAGTTTTGTGTGTCTGTGTGTCTATCCGTCCCCCCTTATAACTTTTGATCCACTCAATTTACAGAGCCCAAAATTTCAGAATATATAAACAGTTCTTACAAAACTTTTACACTCAGAATTGTGAATTTTTTTCAGTCAGGGGTTATCAACTTTTGAATTTTTGGTTTATTTTTTCATATATCTCAGAAACCATAAAAGCTAGAACCCTGAAAATTGGTATAAACATAGACAAATACAAAATCTCAAATAAGTTTTTTCAAAAAAATCCATTTAATGGCACTATATAAAAATCTTCATCGCATCGCCGCAAGCTAAAAATTTCCAAGTTCGATAAAATATCAAATGTAGAGGTACTCGGGAGAGCAAATGTCGAACGCGAGCTAGTTGGCACAATTAAGCGACAAAAGATCATATTTGGGTCACGTTCTGCTAAGCGAAAAGTGCTGCTCCCATTGATTATGAAGAGCAAAAGAGAGAGACGCCTCAGAAGTCTCTGATGCCGGTTTCGACCACGGAAATTTTACCAGAAATGTAAGTGTGTTAATGAACAACTACACTATGTATGTGTGATTGTGACAGTAATAGCTTACTGACAATGAGACATTATTTATTTATTTATTTATAAAAGGGTACATCGACAGACATCCAGCTTACAATTTTCATAAAAAAAAAATTGTTATTATTTTGAGTGCTGGACGTCCAATTACTTTACAAAATTAAATCACCTCATTTTAAATCACATACGTAAGGTTACACAAGTAAGATTTACATACAAGAGAGAAAATAAAGTTACAAAAGTAAAGAGAAAAAAAAAATTGTTACAAAGTTAAGCAAAAACAAAAGTTACAAAAGTTATACAAGTTACATAAGTTAAGTAGTAAAAAAAGAAAGTAACAAGTTACAGAAAAGACAATTTCAAACAGATTACAATCAAATAGCGTATATGAATATCACTGAGACCTTCTTAAAACAACACGCGCGAGTTAACGTTTTCCTTAAAAGCAGAGAGCGAATCCGCGTCACACGTCAAGATCAGGACACTCCGTTGTCATATCGTTATACTGTCTACACATTCTTAGTATGGGACTGTAATACATAAAGCTGGCTTCATTATGAAAGGTATTGGCGAATCTCAGCGATCTCCTAGGGATATTGAGTTGTACGCCTTGTAAAAGTCTCGAGTCCGTGGTACCATTAACAATTTTGTGAAGAACAGTAAGGTCGTGTATTTGTCCTTTAGTCTCGAGTATAGATATTTTGAAATAGTTTAGCATTTCATCGTAGGTCATCAACCTGTTACACAACCCTGTTAGATATGTGATGACTCTCAAAAGATACTTTTGAACTTATTCTATCAGATCCGCGTCAATTCCATAATGAGGACTCCAGACATATGCGTTGTATGAATTATTATATAACTAGTTGCATGTAACACATGAGATCCAACTGTCGATAGCGATAGTATGTATAGTTGAAGAATATGTACCAAACTATAAACCCATAAATACAAATTATTGAATATTGCAGATATTTTGTTTTCTATACAACATATGTAGGTATGTATGTCAAGATAGGATAGTATGGAGGAAGTTCCGTTTTTCCTAGCCAGAATATGAAAATAGCATGATGGTATGTATGTTTGGAGATGAAGTATCAAACTATTAAGTCTTCTTACATATTATGTATAGGCGACTGCCATACAAAATGTATGAAGCGATGTCGTCATTAAATTCAATTTTTAAAAAAATTATTGAAAAAAAATTGAGATCTCCTACTACAATTTTAATATTTTTTATAGAAAATTAAATTATCTAATTGGGGTGTTTCGGCTTTTTTCGATAATTGTATAAGTTTTGGAAATATAGGCAGTTAAACTCATAAATTTATCATAAAAAAATATTTTTCTTAATAAAAAATGTTTGAGAAACCCTGGAATTTTTTTGAAAAAACTAATTTGAGATTTTGTATTTTTCTATGTTTGTACCAATTTTCAACGTTCTACCTTTTATGGTTTCTGAGATATATGGAAAAATAAAATAAAAATTCAAAAGTTGATAACCCCTGACTGAAACAAAAATTCAAAATTCTGAGTATAAAAGTTTTGTAGGCCTATAACTGTTTATATATTCTGAAATTTTGGGCTCTGTAAATTGAGCGGATCAAAAGTTATAAGGGGGGGGGGGACACACACACAGACACACACACACACAGACACACGAAATGTTCTACTCCGAATTCTGAGTAAATCCGTGTATGGAACATATATGCTGCGAAGCCTCTAAGTTGGTGTTTTTTGACTTCAAAGTTGGAAATGCCGTGAAAAAAGTAGACCTCTCCATACAATTCTCGCGTATTCTGGCTTGATACATTGTCGATATGTTAAGAGAACAAAGTTCTCCTGAACAAATCGACAGTTGGAAAAATTGCCTATAAAAGGTTTTTATTATTATGTATTTATAGGTATTTGTCGTGAAGCGCCGGCTAAGAATAGTGGGGCCACTCTTTTATATATCATTGTTTTCTGGTGTCCTATCATCGAAAATACATAAGTCAAATTAATATCTTACATAGTTTAGAAATGAGGTTCACCATCCGTTCTGGATATTACCTATTTAGGTGAGACGAGACTTGTGTGTAGTACATATATAATACACGTATTTGTCGTGGTTCTTTCATAAGGTAATGTAGACCCGCACACCTGTCACTGGCTACATCGCACTGCGGATATATGCCGCGGTGGTATGTATGAATATATTTATAGGTAGGTATATAAAATTATCCAAGTGTCGATTTGTTCAAGAGAATTTATTTCTCAAAACTGATCGCCAATTTTTCAAGCCAATATTTTCGAGATTTCGTATGATCAGATCTACATTTTTCATGATTTTTCCAACTTATGTAGAGGCTACGCAGCATATATATGTTTTGTATATATATATATTTTTTAATAAAAATGAATATGTCCTTGTTAAGCAAGTACATATACATACATCTTCTTACATTCCCTAAAATAAGCAAATAAATGCTTGTGCTATAGGTGAACGAAATCGGTCGAGGCAGGATTCGAACTCGCGATCACTGGATTACTAGCCCAGCGCGCTAACCGCTCTGCCATCGACCCATCTATATATATTTGTTGCCCGAGAAATACTATACGTATAATACCTATATAAATATTATGTATACGTATAATATATATATATATATATATATATATATATATATATATATATATATATATATATATATATATATATATATATATATATATATATATATATATATATATATATATATATATATATATATATATATATATATATATATATATATATATATATATATATATATATATATATATATATATATATATATATATATATATATATATATATATATATATATATATATATATATATATATATATATATATATATATATATATATATATATATATATATATATATATATATATATATATATATATATATATATATATATATATATATATATATATACATATATATATATATATATATACATATATATATATATATATATATATATATATATATATATATATATATATATATATATATATATATATATATATATATATATATATATATATATATATATATATATATATATATATATATATATATATATATATATATATATATATATATATATATATATATATATATATATATATATATATATATATATATATATATATATATATATATATATATATATATATATATATATATATATATATATATATATATATATATATATATATATATATATATATATATATATATATATATATATATATATATATATATTATACGTATACATAATATTTATATAGGTATTATACGTATAATATTTCTCGGGCAACTAACAGGTACTCGATATGTCAAATATTAATTTTATACGCACCCAATTACAAGTTGTCATATTTACTTTATATTTTATTTATTTAATAGAATACAACAGCAAAATAAATGTATATAAAAATATTATGATATTTTTTACAGTGCCAATTATAGTATTCCTACGTGTATGTAGGTATGTATTACAAGATATTTTATTTCATTTTAGAGACTTACGACATTAATCTTCTAACAGATCCAGACTGAAAAACACAATTAAAACTGTGTCTCCACCGGGAATCGAACCGGCAAATTATTCAATTATTTGTATTATAGGTTGATAAATTTGGTCGTTAATTTATTTTTATTTATGACATAAAAGGATTTTTACGTATTCTTTCACTATCACCTACTATCGCCATTGACAGTTGAATCTCATGTGTTTCATGCAACTAGTATTATGAATAAGTTCAGATTAACTGAATATTTTTTTAAAAGAAATAACAAAAATCAACATTTTTAAAACCAATTATTTATTTTATAAGACCAGTTTCAAAGCAACCGCTCCTTTGACGGGTAATCACCCGTCCTAATAAAGATACAGTTTCTTCTAAACCGATCGTATCCAATCATCAACTCATATATGATTCATACAAAGTTAATTGTAAAAAAATATCTTTGAAATTGTTTAAATTTATCTACTTATTATACAAAAGATCTGCTTCTTTATCGAAATGTATTTTTGTCAAACGAAAAATTTTGTACGTACTTAATTAAACATATATTTTAACACATTCTCAATAACAATTTTCCTCATTCTGGAGACGCACAGATCAATACTGAAAAATCAATTTTCTGTCTCCGCCGGGAATCGAACTCGACTAATTTCGCTCGAGGATAACATAAACCTCGTTATCTCTAACTAACTCAGCAAAGAAGGCACATAGATATCACTCAAATATGAATGAATATCAAACAACACTTAAAAATGACAGTTCTGAATTCGAAATAAAAAAACTATAATCTCTACAGTATGCGTTCTGTTCCGCATTCTGTCGTTTGAATGGAAGTTTTCTGTTGCAGAAAATAAAGGGAGAGACATACCATAGGCGTCCCCCTCCCACTCTACTCCATAGAAAAGTGACGCAAGCGCATCTGGAGCCAGGGTCTGCGCTATGGACGCCAGTATCTTAGCAGCCATGGATAAAGACGCACTTAAGAAGCAGATAGAAAACATGAAATACCAGGCCTCTATGGAGCGCTGGCCTCTCTCCAAATCCATCGCAGCGTGAGTACAATTATTTTTTTTTATATTTTTCCGCACTACTCCGCGAAATGCAGCCGCTTTGGCCATTTTGTGAAAACTATTTGAATTTCGAAAGTAGAGTTTTTCCGTGACGGATCGATTTTCGCGCCAGCCGCCTCGCATAGCTGCTGACGGCCGAATCGTTTGACGTTTTTGAGGTTATAAATTTGTAAATTGTTCATTTATCTTCATAGGGACCTAGTGCGTGTGCGTTTTGATGTATTTAAAAAAAATCCGCTACATATATAAATCGAAATATTTTCAAATGTTTCTGTCATGAAATGGTCGGTTTGTTAACTAAATCCGAAAATACATATTTTAATATTTATTTATATTATAATCTAAGAAGTGATTGATGTTTAAGTATTTGTATTTGCATAAATATTTCTGTACGTACAAATTATGACATAAGTATATTTATAACTTTTAAATAAGTTTAGGTACATTTGTGATGTTTTTTTAAAAAATGTTTATTACAATATTTTTCATATACGCTGTGTTTAAAAATGTTTTCAACGTAATGTGATATTTAATGTTTTTTATTTTATTTCACAAGTAATATTAAAGGTTAAAAATAACGATTTACCGACATAACGATAAAAGGTAATCCTAATTTAAACCTTTCTGTGTTAAATGTTCCATTTGACAACTGAACGAGTAAATTCATATATTTTTTTATAATTATTTAATTATATTTATTTTATAATCAAAAACACATCACATATTATGTATTTATATTATCGGTACATATTTTTCAAATTAAAATCTTAATATTTTCTAGGACATAGGTACATATGTCTTGTATATATTTGACAAACATGTCTATTTAATGACATTGATTTGTATATACCTATGTACTACGTACCTATTTTAGTGCGAATTTTCCAACCGTGAAAATAATGATTAATTTCGTTTATTTTTCAATGATATAATGTTATCTATAAAATGTGAGTGTTTCTTATTTTGAATGAAAATAAAAATAATCAAAAATTTAAAAGTAATCAATTTGAATGAAGTAATTATGTTGAACTTTCAACAATTTCCTTTTGAAAATCACTACATTACTTTTCATATTCTTTTTATGTATATGCATTGCATTTTCCTTGTGTATTTAAATCCAAATATCAAATGTATTTCCTTGATTTTAGTCTCCATTACTATCGAATAGGGAAGAGTTTTCATGACGTTTTCAGTGTATTTCATTTACATCTTTTTTCGATGTTTTTGTATGTATGGCGTTTTTTGAAAATTTCTTTCCAAACTATAATTTTTTTATTTATTTAATTTAAATTCAAAAAGAGTGGGTTGTGGCATCACTGAACATTATGTTATTGTACGCTTTCTTTCTTCTTGGAAGGTTGGCAATCTAAATGTGCTTATTATTTAATACATTTTTAATACATATATTATGATTATCTAGGAATCAGTGTTTGTATTATATTTGAATCACCACCAAATTAGGAAAGCCTGTATAATTATGGCTATTTCATTCCCAACATAAATATAAAACATAAAATACATTAGTTGGTTAGGTGTTTGCCTGCTGATCCAAAGGTCCCGGGTTCGATTCCCGGTGGAGACACAGTTTTTCATAGTGTTTTCAGTCTGGCTCTGTGAGACTATCAATATCCTTAACTTGTTAATGCTAAATAAAATAATAAATAAAATTAAATTAAAACATTAATTTTAGGTATAAAAATTAATTTTATTAAAACATTATTCACAAACTAATATAAATATAAACATGAATATAAAAAAAAACTGAATCCCAATTTTTACCATTGGTAATTTAAATAACAGTATCATAATATGTGTAAAGCGCAATTGAATTGGAGTTGGCGAGTCTTCCATAGCCAAAGACACTTATCTTCTTTACGATTTGATCTGTCAAAACTTTCAATACGCTCAAAGTTTCTGAAAAAAATAAATGTTGTTACGTACAATAATCTAGTAGATTTTAGTGTTGGTCACAACCAACTCAGTTTTTTTTTCGTATTGTGTGAAATCGTTATCATTTTACCTACTAGTGTAGCAGAAATAATATTCAAAACGTAATTTTCCGTTTTATTAAATTGTGATAATATTTCAGGTCTAGTGATTTTCCTTATCGCTTTAATACGTTTTTTTACTTATCACATTGTGAAATCTCCATATATTATGTATATGTGTGGATCAAATGATTACGGTTTATTTCACATTCGTATCGATTTGAACAGTTACCCGTCAATAAATTATTAATACTCAATTGACGTACATATATTTTTATTTTATTTCAACAGACATCAATTATTGATAAGCAAATAAACAAAAATTCGTTTTAGATTAATAAAATAAATAAGTTTTTATTTCCATTGCTATAACTTTGACACTTTAATATCTGTTAACGGAATGAAATGATAACGATGTATTTTCATTGATCTAGTTTCAAATAATTCAAATCAATCATTGCAATTTATTTACTTATATGTAATTTTAATTGATTTTTGTATTGTTAATTCCTATTTTATAAAAAAAAATATATTTTTATTTCATATTTCAAAAAAAAAACATAATTCACTACTATCTGCCTTCATAACCTGAGAATCTCAACCATAGCTTGATGCCATCCATCATTTCCACGACAATTTTATGGGTTCAAATAACTGAGAGGTCACTGAATATATTTCTGATAATTTTTTTTTTGATTATGTGTTATTATTTCTGTTCATTATTTTACATTCAATAACATGTAACCTTAAACCAAATTGAAAAAGTACTGCCTCAGAATAAACTTGTCTAGTGAGACGGTAAATTTGCGTTTAAGAACAATTGTACATAGAAAGTTTATAATAAGTATTTTTTTAAATATTGTTATTTTTTATTATTGCAATAAATTTATGTAAATAATATAAAATAAATCATATCATGATTTTTTTTATTTTTGTCATATATTATCATTTATTATTATTGCAACAAAACGTAAAAATATTTTTATACATTTCTTTATAATATCACGTAGGTATTTTAAGTCATTAATTTCTAACCATATTTGAATTATAAATTAGATATAAACCACTTATTTTAATAGCTAATTTATAATTCAAATATGTCCATTTAGCTATAAACAACTTATTCAAATATGGTTAATATTAACTACCACAAAATATCCAACAATCATTAAATGATATTTTTTTCTATTCCACTTATACTTGTTAAATTATTTTTTATTACTTTTTTATGTTGTATGTTCAGAGATTTCTTTTTACCACGTTGACAGATTTCGATAATTCTTTTTTTATTAGAAAGGAGGTATCTTCCGATTAATCCCATTTCATTTTAGTCAAGATATAATCATGAGATCCATGATAAATTTATCAAACTATTAAATTTGCACTTTCGCGATAAGACTCTATACAGCATTGTCCGATTTAAGTGATTTAATTTTTAAATTTGAAAGGAGTGCTCACACGTATAAATTCCATCGAGTTCTGATGATGAAAATTGCGAGCAAAAAAAATATCAAATTCTTCAATTTGCAAAATCGTTTGCAGTTAATAATAATTCTTTATTAATTCATCCGAATTCGATGATTCTTTTATAAACTAGTTGCATATAACACATGAGATCCAACTGTCGATAGCGATAGTATGTATAGTTGAAGAATAAAAATCAAACTATAAACCCATAAATCCCAATTATTGAAAATTTTAACACATGTTGGTATGTATGTCAAGTAGGACAGTATGGAAGTCAGTCCTCTTTTCCTACCCGGAATATGAAAACAGCTTGATGGTTCTGTATGTATGTTTGGATATTGAGATCCTATCAAACTATAAAGCCTTCTTACATATTGTGTATAGGCGACTGCCATACAAATTGTATGAAGCAATGTCATCACTAAATTCAATTTTTATAAAAATTGTTAAAAAAAATTGAGATGTACAAATACAATGTTAATATTTTTTATAGAAAATTAAATTATCTAGTTGGGATGTTTCAGCTTTTTTCGATATTTTTAAAAAGTTTGGAAATATAGGCAGTTAAACTTATAAATTTATGATAAAAAAAATATTTTTCTTAATAAGAAATGTTTGAGAAACCCTGGAATTTTAAAAAAAAAACTAATTTGATATTTTGTATTTGTCTATGTTTATACCAATTTTGAGCATTCTAGCTTTTATGGTTTTTGAGATATATGGAAAAATAAACCAAAATTTCAAAAGTTGATAACCCCTGACTGAAACAAAAATTCACAATTCTGAGTATAAAAGTTTTGTAGGCCTATAACTATTTATATATTCTAAAAATTTGGGCTCTGTGAATTGAGCGAATCAAAAGTTATAAGGGGGGGGGGACACAAACACACACACTCAGACACACACACAAAACTCACATAAAATGTTCTACTCCAAATTCTGAGTAAATCCATGTATTGGAACGTATATGCTGCGAGGCCTCTAGTTGGCGTTATTAGCATGCAAAAAGTCCACTACGCCATACACAATGTTCCTTCGTACACGCATCTTGGCTTAATAATGTCGATTCATTCAGAGAATTGAATTCTCATGAACGAATCGACAGTTGGATTAGAA
Organism: Molanna angustata; assembly: GCA_963576475.1. NCBI lineage: Eukaryota > Metazoa > Arthropoda > Insecta > Trichoptera > Molannidae > Molanna > Molanna angustata. Next base: position 4,636,451 of record OY754965.1, read on the forward strand.
AGAAATTATTTCTGGGGTGGTTCCATCTAAACAAATTAATCCAAGATGTTTGATAATGGGTGTTATGAGACAGCGTGATACTCATCAATTTGCGAAGAATTATTGTAGAGGCGAATTGTATCAAAGATAATATTATTACATTCATACAAACTATCACGCAACGTACTTTATGGGATAGACAGAGAGAACCGAATACTACATTTTTCTATCTTGACATGCATTTATTTTGATGTCGAGATTATTATTGCAATTCTTACTCAGGTATTTCAAAATATCATAACGTATTTAAAGTCATGCGAAATATGAATACAAATCTGTGAAATGTCTTTGAGCTACCAACGATATTGAAATATTTCACAAAATATAAAATTGTGAAATCGAATTCGTAATGTTGAATTTCCGTCAAAAATAATTGTATGGGAGGTACCTAATTTACCCTTAGCAATTCGCCGCTGTTCCCCTCCTTATATTTTAAGGGAGTTTTAATGTAGATATATGTATATTGGAATAAAGAACTTAGTCAAAAACATACATTCAAGAAAAATGTAAAATATTCGTGAAAAATTAATAGAATATGTATAATGTCAAAACCCATTTCCGCCATTTTTATTTTTATTTTTATGCACCATTTCTAAGGAGTAGTGGAGAAGCCTTATTTAATCATTTTTATGCATATTTTTTTTCATAAATTTCTAAGATGCGCATTGCATGAAACGCGTCAATAATCAATTATATTAAATATAAAGTATTTTTATTTCATAAGTGTGATGTTTTTGAGTGTACCGTGCCTTATCTGAAATATTTTCGGTCTCATTAGCCTATTTCTACGTAATAATGGAGAGTTCACAATCTTTATGTGTTTTTTACTTCAATTTTCCGTACCTACCATGCACATAATGGATAATGTCGTATACATATAATGCGGATATCGTATGTGTAAAAGGATAAAATAGATGATATTTTTTTCTCATACATGATTTCATCTGTCAATTTTTTAAAAATGCTCTCACTTTTATTATAATATATTACTTCTCGAGCAAGCAACAGGTACTATGACAAATATTAATTTAAAACGCACCCAATAACAAGTTGTCACATTTTGGAGGCTTACGATATTAATCGTCTCACAGATCCAGACTGAAGACTGAGTTAAAAACTGTGTCTACACAGGGAATCGAACCCGGGACCTTTCCTGTAAATAAAGTTTGTTTTATTCTCATTACAAAATGGCGTTCAGGAGGGCATTGTGATTTACTATAGTCTTGACATTATCAAGACTTTGAAATAAGACGAAATGATTATCGACAAAGTATATTGTAGAAATTCTACCAAATAAATATGATTCTATAATTGTTATCAAGTCAAGTGTTGGTCACAATCCACTCGTTCATAACATGGAAATTTGCCTATATTTTTTACCCCTCGAAAGGAAAGGAACTTTTTCATTGGAAGTCGTTAGGATTTAACTGTTGAAATCTTTTCTGCAAACGTATAAAAAATTCGTTAACTTGAAATCACAAAAGAGAAGGAACAATAATTTTTTTTCTAGTTTCAACTTGAACTTACGCATGTTGTCGCTGTAAATAAGTTACTGCTAGTGTCCGGCCTAAGTTCAGACTTTGGCCGAAGCCGAAAGTTATATTTTCCGGGTTTCATTTTATTTATAAAATCTTAAAAATAAATTCAACACAGGTTGTATTATGACTCTAGTTTCAGACTTGTATTTCAACATCCTAACAATGTGTGCGTTGCATGAAAATCGTCCATCATCAAATTTAACAAATAAATATAGCCAAGCACCTTTGTTTAATTTTAATTAGTATGAATTGATATGAAGTTGAACCAAGAACCAATTTATCGGTCAATAAACAAAATTTAAAATTACTGATATTTTTTAAATAAATATTTATATCCAGTTTGACCCAACGTAATATTCATACAATTTGTTTTATATAAAAAATAATTCATCTAGGTATACATACAAGATAGGCATTTAAAAAAAGTAAATTAAATTAAAAGTTACAAATTCGTTGGAATGTCTGTCTTTGTTATTATGTGCGCGACATTTAAAGTTCACAATCCCTTTTCAGTATTCAATTATACCTTTTATATACCGAAAAATATCTTTAACATTTTCTGTTTTCAACTTCATTAGATAAAAATACTATAATTGATATATTATGTCCAATTCTGATTCGTTTCAGAGTACGAAAGCGTCTAATTCAACGGGCGATCGTGTATAAAAGGATTTTATCCGCGCGTTGTGACGTAATGAGTCCCGTATAAATGCATTAAACTTTTCGACGTTTCTCATAATATACTTAAATTCAGACGGATAAATTTAGACGAATCGGAATAGGACGCGAAAAAACGTCCCTAACCAAAACTGTGTTTGAATGTTAAAAACACAATTATTTACGACCTAACCTAACCTAACCAAATCTGTGTTTGAATGTTAAAAAAACAATTATTTACGACATTAAGCCAAAAAATGTGCCCCTGATATAGAAAATTATGCCAGTAAAATAATCTCTCAACGAGAGCAGGTAGATACATACTTACTGCATTGCACCGCAATCAAATATTGTTATCGTACGTTAGCGCATGCGCATAAGAGCTATCCAACATGGCGTTGATTGACAGAATCAGCGGCGAAATTACAAAAAGTGTACGAAACAGATTTGTACTCTATTTATAATGCAACTCACTCTCACGAATCGTAATAATTTCAATCTAAAATAGACTTATATTCTTAGTAAGAGGTGTTTACATTGTGGAAATTCATTTTAATAAATTATTAAAATAACAATATAACTTTGTTTATTTCCACTTATTTATTTTTATTCCACAACTAGTTTCAAGAACTACCGTTCTCTTCTTCAGGTGGGTTTAAACTAAAAACTAATTTGGTGTGGTGTGTGGCAGTGTCATAGGTATAGCGGGAGGTGGAGGTAGGGGGGGGGGAGTGGGCGTTGCCCTAACGGGAACATGGATAATAATGGTGAAGTATTGGGTTGTGTCTGGATGTTAATTATTTTCTTATGATTGTTTATGGCTTTGTGGATTTCTTCTTCTTCTTATTCTTTTGAATAGACCTTCAGGTCTGTTTTTTAAGAGGCCTGCTCTTCCTGCGAAGTGGACCCCCAGCTATCCCTCCATCTTTTTGGCGGTCTACCGCGAGGGCGGGTTCCGTGAGGCTGATTGTGAAGCACGATATGAGGAAGTCTGGTGCTGTCCATCCTTTGGACATGACCATACCAGTCCCTCCTCCGCTGCCTGCTCCATCTGATGATATCGTCAACCTCACATAGTTCCCTTATTCTGGAGTTCCTCACTCGGTCTCTCAGGGTTTTGCCTGCAATAGCTCTCAATGTCCTCATTTCTGAAGTCCTCAACATTTGTTTGCTTCTGACTCTGTCTGCTCGTGCCTCTATACCATATGTCATCACTGGTCTTACGCATGCTTTGTAGATTCTCACTTTGCTTTTAATGGATTTCTAATGTCTCTAAATTATTTTGTTTCAGTCCGTATGTATGTTTATGTAATAATTGTGCAAGTAATCTGAAACAAAGTGGAATTTATGAATTTCAATGTGGGGACTGTGACAGTATTTACATAGGGAGAACAGCCCCCCTAGACAACATGCCATTTAAGCTAAGCGTTATATCGCTAAGCGATAGAAAATGTATGGAATTGGTGGCTATGACATCACGTGACAGCCACCAATTTCATACATTTCTATCGCTTAGCGATATAACGATTAGCTTTAATGACATGTTGTCTAGGGGGGCAGGACGGACAATCGAAACTAGAGTTAAAGAACATAAACGCTGTCTAAATGGATACGGTTTCTCAGAATATGCAAACCATATAATACAAGAAAATCATACATTTTACAATACAAACGCACCAAATTAGTTTTTAGTTTAAACCCACCTTGAAGAAGAGAACGGTAGTTCTTGAAAGTAGTTGTGGAATAAAAATAAATAAGTGGAAATAAACAAAGTTATATTGTTATTTTAATAAATTATTAAAATAGACTTATTTAAAATAAGTATAATATATTATAAACAAGTTTATATACCAACTGTTGTCACGAGATACGATTTTTTTTAATTCAATACACTATGCCATTATATTTGACAGGAACAAAAATTGTTATATTTTGTTTTAATGTTGATTTCACTCAGTTATAGAACTCATAAGATTTTATTTAATATAATTTCTTCTAAAGGTTCCAGAGCGATTTATTTCCTTTCACAGGACGATCGTTTTGGTTTGTCTTGTAAAATAAAATAAATCGCTACAAAATAAGATACACTGAATCACCTGTGAGTAAAACATTCTTATGAACGTAATGTATTTTTAATTTATGTTTTTTTATTATTTTTTTATTTATTTATTTCAACATAATTTAATTTATACAAGATCCCACTAACCATATATGGTTATTAGTGGGTTTCTTTATCATACAATGTACATAAATGCTAACTTAAACTAACCAACAATGAAATAAATTAGAATTTGGTCTAACAATATAAAAATGTTATAAAAGATCCAAAACAACACCAGAATAAAAAAAACATATCAGAAAAAAACAAAAATACAATAGAGTAAAAAGAAAAGGAAGGAAAATATATGCTATTCAAAAGGCATATGAATTGATAGGGATCTCATTAAAAAGGCATAATTGGTGAACGTTGCGCAAGCGCATAAAGTGATCACGTAAACCCGCTTCCGATGACAGGTCGTAAGCCCTGTAGGTGCCTTGATTTCCCGGTTCTCCTACAGTAAATATTCCAACTTCGTCTCTATTGAGATAATTAAATATCTGTTAAAAAATACCTTTGACTCCCGACAGGGAAAAAAATCCAATGTTTGCGCATATGCAATAATAAAAATATCTTTCTACTAATCGTAAAAAGGTTTATGTACAAAATTTCCTTGATATATTTGTATATTATTAATTTAATTTTATCTCATATATGTATGAATCTCTGCAAAGCAAGCTGCAAAGTATGTTTTTAGCTTCCGTGAAATCACTTTGCGGATATAAAATATTTAATTAAATTAATATTATATATAAAATCTGTTTAGAGAATGGCTTAACAGTTGGTTTAAATAAACGCCTTCACAATTTCCAACACAACGTCCTGAAAGTAATATGTTATCATGAAAAATAAATTGAATGGACTAAACCACTTTTCCTTCAAACAGGTATAACCTATTTTTTTTCCCGCGGAGTCACGGTTTTTTATTGCTATTTATAATACCGGTATACCGTTTTGCCTCTGAACAATATCTGATTAAAATCGTAAAACACAATTTTATACCGAAAATTTTCACAACGGTTTTAATAATGTATTAAATTTAATACCGCCATAAATTAATTTTATATACTTAAATAAAATTTATTTTTATAATATGTAGTACTTACATTTTTTTATTTTCTACAGTTCAATACAGATTAAAAATAAAACTTTTTTTTTTATTTATATTTTTGATCGTAAATATGTATGTAGGTACCTACCTACTTGATGGAAATATCTCAACATTGAATTTATAATAAATACTATAATTTATGGAAATTTAGTACCTATTTTTATCCTATTGTATACATAATTTAATAAACTCGCCACTTGCGCAGGGTGCAAGGAAGTGTATACATAATTTTATACAATATATGGAGTGACCATCGATAGGTGTAGGGGTGTGCAATATCTTATAAAAGGAAGTGCATCCCAAAATACTAGTATAAAAAATACGCTTTTTAGTATAATGCTTCATATTATAACTGAGTCTTAAAATATCAAATATTATTCCGTAGTTAAAATGAAAAAAAAAAACGATTTTTACTATAAAGCATAATACTATAACTGGAGTGTTAAAATAGCAATTTTTAACACTTTGAAGGCTGTTATCTCCAAAAATCATCAATACTCAGGATTCATTTTATTGAATCGTTGTTACCAGCTGTGGAAGTTTTTACAGAAAAAAACAGCCTTTATACTTTTGTATGGGCCAACCATACAAAATGACTCGATATACGATGCTTTGGTGTGAGCGGTCCAATTAAGAGGCTGTATAGTATCTATATTTCAAACCTCTGAAGATACGTCTTTGAAATAGGAACAGTTTGTATGTATGTACATCTTTTTTCTATTGAATGAGTTTTTTGAATTCGTTGAATACTTTTCTTGTAGAATTAGTTTTAGTAAAACCCTTTTTTTATTTTTTTATTATCTAAAGTAATAAAGCAATCAAAATGTTAGTGTATGTGTGTGTGTATGTGTGTGTATGTGTGTGTGTTTGTCTCACGCCTTCTGAAAAACCAAGAGCATCTAAAAATCTAATTTATGTGCGAACGTGTACCAGTATACCTGATGCAGTGTCACGCTAAAAATAATGCGATAAAAATGCTGAATTTTAAAAATATTTCAATAATTATTTTTTTCATACAAAATTTTCCAAGTCATATCTGTCAAAAAAGTGTACATTTTGCACGCAAATATCTGTTAGTTTAAAAGTTAGAAGTACGTATTTACACGAAGAAAATATATTTTCAAGTATAACTTAGCGTTTAAGTGAAAAACATGGTGAATATTTTGTATAATTATAATGTTTAACTTATTTTTAAAGTAAGCGTTTTGTACAAATGTACATATAACCCCGCCATTTTAATATCTTTTCATACGATATTTAATTTTCCTACCGAATGAATATGTTCTTTAAAATAATATACCTTTGAAATAAATGTGATTATGAAATAATAAAATGAAACACAAGACATTACAGCAAGTTTTAAGACATATATTGTAAAAGTCTGTTAATTATTAGTAAAGATATAGGCATAATAAAATTGCATAATTTGTATGTAATATTTGATATTTTGGACAATTTTCGTTTTTGTGGCTTCGAACAAACCAATGTATGTAGGTACCTACCTACATATCCAAAAAAAATGTATCGAGCCCATTTGATAGTAATATTTTATATGTTCGATGGTTACTATGGTTACGGAAAGATTCTGATATTCAAATAAAATTTGATATGAATCGAATTTATTTAGAACATTGTTGTAGGTAGGTACCTACCTAATACTATTTACTTACAAATCAACAATATACTGATTTCCTATAGGAAAATTATTTTATTTATTTATTTATGTATGGATGCATGTATGCTATGTGCTCCTAAACCGTTTGTCCGATTACAATGAAACTTTGGTGAATTGTTGAGCGTATGCCCGGGATGGTTTCTGGATTTAAATTTTTTTCTTATTTTTCTTCTTCTTCGTGTATTTGGTCATTTTACCAATGAAAGCGGAATATCCTGGGAAACGAAGGTCCGACTGTCTCTCCATTTCTTCGCAGGTCTTCCAGGACGGTTCCTGGATTTAAACTTTTTTCTTCTTCTTCTTCATCGTGTATTTGGTCATTTTACCTATGAAGGTGGACTAACCTGGGAGAAGAAGTTCCAATTGTCCTTCCATCTCTTCGCAGGTTTCTGGATTTAAACTTTTTTCTTCTTCTTCTTCTTCTTCATGTATTTTTGGTCATTTTACCTATGAAGTTGGAGAATACTGGGAGAAGAAGGTCCAACTGTTCTTCCAACTCTTCGCAAGTCTTCCAAGACGGTTTTTGGATATAAACTTTTTTCTTCTTCATCGTGCATTTGGTCATTTTACCTGGACATTTTAGGTGGACTATCCTGGGAGAAGAAGGTCCAATTTTCCTTCCATATCTTCGCAGGTATCTGGATTTAAACTTTTTTCTTCATCTTCTTCGTGTATTTAGTCATTTTACCTTTGAAGGTGGAGTATCCTGGGAAAAGAAGGTCCAATTTTCCTTCCATATCTTCGCAGGTATCTGGATTTAAACTTTTTTCTTCTTCTTCTTCGTGTATTTAGTCATTTTACCTTTGAAGGTGGAGTATCCTGGGAAAAGAAGGTCCTTTCATCTCTTCGCGGTTCTTCCAGGATGGTTTCTGGATTTAAACTTTTCTTAAGCGGCTGAAGGGACGGGATGTAATGAAGGGAAGGGATGCACTAAAGGGCCTGAAGGGATGGGAGGTATAAAAGGGCCTAAAGGGACGGGAGGTACTGAAGGGCCTGATTGGAAGGGACGTAATGATGGATTGAAGGGATGGGAGGTACTGAAGGGTCTGAAGCGACCGTTCGTGGAGTCTAATTCTTTTTCTTCGTTTTCTTATTTTATGTAGAACTTTGGTGAATTTTATACAAAACTATTTCCTATGGATTAATCTTCTTCTTCTTTTATGTAGACCTTTTAGTCAGTTTTTATGCAATCTATTTCCAATAGTCTAATTCTTCTATTTTATGTATTTTTTCTTATTTTATGTAGACCATTGAAATAGTTTTTTATACAAACTATTTCTTATAGTCTTATACTTATTCTTCTCTTTTTTATTTAGACTTTTGGGTTAGTTTTAAGTCTAATAGTCTATTGTGCAGAAATATTATTAACAATATGCACACTTGATGAAAATACATATGTAAAAACGAATGGGATGTGGGATGTGACGATGTAACCTGCACTAGAATATTTTCAATACTTTTGTTTAATCAAATTTAAACCATTTATATCATCCTATTTTGAATAATTTTCAACACCTTCATATTTGATTTCGTTGACGATATTTAAATAATGGGGGTTGTGGCCATTACTGAACTCTTCACAACGTTTATATTCAAATTAAAAACTATTTATTATAGTTTAAGTCTTTTTCTTCTTCGTTAATGTAGACTTTTGTGTCAATTTTAAGTCTATCAGTCTAATTGTGCAAAAATATAATGCACACTTGATGAAAAAATATAAAAACGAATGGGATGTGACCAACACTAGATCTTTTCAGTACATTATTTAATCAAATTTAAACCACATTCCAACATCCAAAATTACTAAATTTTCAATAGGTATATATTACAATTTGTTTTCGATGATAATATTTAAAAATGGGGGTTGTGTACAACGTTGATAAACTGTCATATTTAAAACCATTTCGCGTAGTCCATGCGTGCAGAAATTGTATATTATACTTCATTCACACTTTATAGCAATATATAAAAAAGAATGGGTTGTGGCCATCACTTGAACATTTTACAATGCTTAAACTCAATCAAATTTCAAACCACTTTTCATAGTCCGATATTGCAAAATAATTGGGTGACAATATTATAAAAACGATTGCTTATTCCTTCACAGTTTTACATTCTTGGCCAACGGCGGGACATAAAGGCTAGTAAGTAACTAAAAAACTACGAGTCATGTTAAGTAGATATTTACTTAAATCGAAAGAGAACATGAAAATCTACCGACTGTGTTTTTTTATTTTTATAATATTTTAATAAGTAGTCTTGCTATTTAAAATAAATACCTCTAAATTTTACCTTTTTCGCACGATACAATGTTGTATATTTTTTCGTATTTCATACATAAGAAGGTAATTTAGTATTCATTTTTGCGTACATCCTTATACCCAGGGTATACATGGACCTTAAGTGCAAGAGCACTTTCACAAAAGGACTGAAAACAGCTTTGTTTCGTAGAGGGGCACATAACTAAACTATTAATAGGCGCTATATTAAATTCCATAATATTTTTATTGTTACAATATGTTAAAATCGAAATATTCCGTTTGAACAATTCACCATAGGTACCAATGCACTGCACAGGTCAGGTACGGGAGAAAGTTGAGCAGGTTTATTTCCACGGGGAAATAACCTGAAAATTATTGGTCTTGTATGAAGGTAGATAACTCCAACTACAGGTATGGTTAGGTACACATTCATACGAATCGCGGGTTCATATTTCAGGGAGATTTTCACATTAATTTGTAACATTTAACTCTGTGTAGGCACATACATACATACCATCACGGTATTTACCACAGCGACAGGAGTGCGGGTTTTCAATACCTACCTTTTCAATGCAGCACGACACCTCCACACACAATCATACCTATTCTAGCCTAGACGATATTTATTATTTTTTTTGCAACTATAAATTTTTTTGCGTAAATATATTTTGTGGCAAAATGACACTTTTATTCGCGATAATTAATTTTTTAGCTTATCTGAATAAACTACGTAGTATTTGTATGAGACTTTTTTTTTCTTTTTTTTTGGATTTGTATTTTCTGTTTTTCTATTTGTAATCCGCATTTTTACATACATACATTGTTATTTATTGATTGTATCATTTGTTATTTTATTTATTTTATTTTATTTTACACTAGCTTTTATGTCCCGCCGTTGGCCAAGAATGTAAATTAGTGAAGGAATAAGCAATCGTTTATATAATATTGTCACAAAAAATATTTGCTAATTCGTAGTATGAAAAGTAGTTTGAAATTTAATTGAGTTTAAGTGATGTAAAATGTTCAAGTGATGGTCACAACCCATTTGTTTTTATATATAAGTACATAGGTAGGTACATACAATTTCTGCACGCATGGACTATGGTAAATGGTTTTAAATATGACTGATTATAAAGAGACAACGTTGTAAAGAGTTTGGATTTGGCCACAACCCCTATTTTTATATATTGTCATCGAACGCAAATGTGTTTTAAATATTTAGTAATTTTGGATGATGGGAAATGGCTTAAAAATTAAATAAACAAAAGTACTGAAAAGATTCTAGTGTTGGTCACATCCCATTCGTTTTTATATTTTTCGTCAAGTGTGCATACCTATAGATTATTATATTTTTGCGCAATAAAACTGATCTACATTACAGAAGAAGACTTAAATAGTTTTTAATTTGAATATAAACGTTGTGAGGGGTCCAGTAATTGCCACAACCCCGATTTTTTATTATATTGTCATCAAAATCAAATGTGTAGTTATTGAAAATTAAGCAATATATGATGATATAATAAATGGTGTAAATTTCGATTGAAAAAAAGTATTGAGAAGATTCTAGTGATGGTCACATCCCATTCGTTTTATGTATTTTCGTCACGTGTGCATGTTGTTTATAATATTTCTATACAATAGACTATAAGACTTAAAACTAACCCAAAAGACTAAATGAAAAAAAAGAATAAGTATAAGACTATAACAAATAGTTTGTAATAAAAACTGACCCAATGGTCTACATAAAAGATGCAATAGAAGAATTACACAATAGTAAATGTATTTTATAAAAAATGACCAAATGGTCTTCATAAAAGAAGAAGAAGATGAATTGAAATATAGGAAATATTTTATATAAAATTCACCCAACGTCTACATTAAATAAGAAAACGAAGAATTAGACTAAAGGAAATAGTTTGTATAAAAACTAACCAAAAGATCTACAAATAATAAGAAAAAGAAGAATTAGACTAAAGAAAGTAGTTAATATAAAAACTGACCCAAAGGTCTACATATTAGAAGAATAATTATACGTCAGGAAATAGATTGTATAAAAACTAACGCAAAGGTCAACATAAAAGAAGACGAAGAAGAATTAGACTAAAGGAAAAGTTTGCATGAAAACTCTCCCTTGGTCTACATAAAAGAGGAAAAATTAGACTATAGGAAGTAAGTTTATACAAAATTCAACAAAGGTCTACATAAAATTAGAAAAAGAAGAAATACGTTAAAAGAAATAGTTGGTATCAAAACTGGCCCAGAGGTCTACATAAAATAAGAAGAAAAAGAATTAGATAATAGGAATAAGTATGTATAAAAACTCACCCAAAGGGCTACATAAAAGAAGAGGAAGAAGATGAATTAGACTATAGGAAATAGTTTGTATAAAAACTCACCCAAGGTCTACATAAATTAAGAAAAAGAAAAATTAGACTATAGGAAATAGTTTATTTTTTATTTATGAACTGTCCCAAATGACTTCACAAAAGAAGAGGAAGAAGAATTAAACTCCAAGAAATAGTTTGTATAAAAAATCACCCAAAGGTCTACTTAAATAAAAGAAGAATTTCACTATAGGAAATAGTTGTAGATTGAATGACATGTGTATTGTAGTAAACCTAAGATAGTTTAATAATTTTCCTATACGAAATTATTATATTGTTGGTTTTTAAGTAGTATTAGGTATGTAGGTACCTACCTACAATGATGTTCTAAATTAATTCGAATTCGATTTATAACAAATTTTATTTGAATATCAGAATGAGTCCGTTACCATAGTAACCATAGAATATGTAAAAAATATCAAATGGTTTGTAGACATTTTTTGAATAATATGTAGGTACCTACATTGGTTTGTTCGATGCCATAAAAATGAAAATTGTCCGAAATATCAAATATTATATACAAATTATGCAATTTTATTATGCCTATATCTTTACTAATAATTAACAGACTTTTACAATATACGTCTTAAAACTTGCTGTAATGTCTTGTGTTTCATTTTATTATTTCATAATTATATTTATTTCAAAGGTTTATTATTTTCAAGAACATATTCATTCGGTAGGAAAATGAAATATTGTATGAAAAGATATTAAAATGGCGGCATTTATGTACAAAACGCTTACTTTAAAAATAAGTTAAACATTATAATTATACAAAATATTCACCATGTTTTTCACTTAAACGCTAAGTTATACTTGAAAGTAAATTTTTTTCGTGTAAATACGTACTTCTAACTTTTAAACTAACAGATATTTGCGTGCAAAATGTACACTTTTTTGACAGATACGGCTTGGAAAATTTTGTATGAAAAAAATAATTATTGAAATATTTTTAAAATTCAGCATTTTTATCGCATTATTTTTAGCGTGACACTGCATCAGGTATACAGGTACACGTTCGCACATAAATTAGATTTTTAGATGCTCTTGGTTTTTCAGAAGGCGTGAGACAAACACACACACACACACATACACACACACACACAAACACTAACATTTTGATTGCTTTATTACTTTAGATTACTTCACGGGCAACTAACAGGTACTATGCCAAATATTAATTTAACACGCACCCAATAACAAGTTGCCACAATCTGGAGACTAACGATATTAATCGTCTCACAGATCCAGACTGAAAACACAATTAAAAACTGTGTCTCCACCGGGAATGGAACCTAACCAACTGACCCACGAAGGCCGACAAGGCCGATTTTTTATGTGTATTTTTTTTTGTTTTCGTATTTTTTCATCTTTTTTATACAATTCTATTAATAATAATAATATTTTTTTTATTTAGGAAGAAAAAAATAGCAAATGAGTTTATTTGAAATATAAGAAAAGAAAAACACTGTAGAAATGATATAATTATCGTCTTTCACTTCTATCATATAACACTTCTGTCCATCTTTGTGATAGCCTCGGACATTGATGCCCCTGTACAACCTTTATGATCGATCTATTTTTCAATATAAATTGTTTTTGTATATAATATTATCCCAACCTACTGCACATGTCCCATGTTTGTGTATTACAGAGCCTATGTATATATAATGAATCACATATTTTCCGTGACTCTCCATCTAGCTACAATGCAAGAGGAGGTTTTATAATAATGTAGGTATAAAGTGTAATATTCAAATGAAAAAGTACCATTTTCCTTTATTACAATTGAATTTTAAATATTCCAATGACCGTTATTTCCGTTTAAGCATCCGTTTTTCATCAATTTCAAAACACTATTCATATTTTATTAAACACAGATTTTTTTCCAGGTGGGCACCATTTTAAACGACGTTACTTAATCATATTAAAAACCGCGATGAAAACATTAAATATTTTTCCAATTTAATATTTTATGCGCCCTAAAACTTATGACTTATGAATATTATGTAGGTACTTACATTCAGGATGAGCGGTGAAGAGATTTTTTTTTAACTTACCGTTTTTGTTTAAATTTAATGTATACTTCCGGAAATTAACGTTCAAAATTCACTAAATAATGTATTACTCTTAACAATCTCCTCACACCGATACACATCAAAGAGAATATAGTCCACCTTTTCTCACACGGACTAAACTTACGTTCTCAACACAACAGTAGGTATAATCTCAATACATAGATCATCCACTCAACACCTAATTTTTTGAAATTCACGCAGTCCGCCTATGGAATCAGCATTAAAATCAATATCATCAAGTCATACATACATACATACCATCAAGCCATGTCCCTCGCGGGGTAGGCAGAGAGAACCGAACGCCTCATTTTTCTACAATGAAAAAAATGATGTTAAAATTAATTGAACTATCATCATCAAAAGTCTCCATCTCGCTTTCCACTTTTCTCCATCTTCTGCAGCCCTCTTCAGCTCAACACATTATGTGGCGAAGTTCATGTCTTCGCACACCTGGGCCAAATATTCCCGTCGGGGGCGCCCCCTGTGGTTTGTCCCCTCAGTCGTTCCCTCCATTAGGTCATGTAGGAGACCCTCGTAGCGCAAGATGTGACCAATTCACGTCTCTCGGAGATGGTTTTGAGTTGGTGCCTCCCTTCTTCAACTCTGTTGAGAACCTCGGCATTCGTGATGTGGTCCCTCCAGGAAATTCCCAGTATTCTTCTGTAACACTACATCTCGAAAGCCTCTAGTCTATTTCTGTCTCTTTCGGTAAGACACCATGTCTCACAGCCATACATCTGTATGCTCCACACATATGTTTTTGTTAGTCTCTTACGGAGCTTCAAATCTAAGTTGTTTGACTCAAGGATCTTCGACTTCTTGTTGAAAGCCAGCCTTGCCTGGTGTATTCGGCTGTCAACTTCTTTCCTTGTTCCGAACTATAGTGACTACAAAACTATTCGTTTTGTGTTACTAAATATTTTGTGCGCTTAATCCAACAGTACAGTCATAAATAGAATAAATTTTACTAATGATAACAAAGTTTTGGCTAAAAACGCAGGTAGTCAGTTCGGTGGTGACAATTTTTTTTCAGTGTATCCTAGACAACGTGTCATTTAGCTCAAGAAAAGATAACTCGATGTATGGAAATGACAGTTGTCACGTGACTGCTAAATTACACGTTGTCGTGGGGGGCTAGCACGCATCCCTCGCCTCATCCACATTCATGCACCGTCTCATACATGTTCGTCTGTTGCTCACACTAGATTAATCAATCAAAAGTGCTTGGGCCTCTATCATTCGTATTTTATTCGCCCTCAAAGATAGAGACTTTGGTTTGTTTGATTTGGTTATATTTTCAATTAAAATCATAAACACATCAAAATTAACATTTTCAAGTCTATTTTTACATTCTTTATATATTCATTTCACAGGCAAAACGGCAACGATCTCTGTCCCCGCGCATGTTCAAAAGTTGGTCGGAATATTTTTAGAAAGCTTTTGAAATTTTACGAAGCTCTCCGAGTTATTCCTTTATCAATTTCGCAGAGCGAATTTCTCAACAAATTGTCATTCCTGTGTAGCCCCCACGCCTCTCAAACACACAACACCGTTTACAGGAGACCGTACAAAATATTTCACAATATTGTTTTGATATAATTATAATAACAATAATGGTGGTCTTTCAACCCAGAAAAGTGTGTACTGCTTGTTTGGACAATTTTGCGCATGGCAGAACTTTGTATATATTTACCTACCTTCTCGCTTTGACACTGCGAAGGTTTTGTTTGGGTAGCTTAGAAATTATTATTATTATTGTGTATTTAGTGATTTTCTTTCGACACGGTGACTTCTATGTCAATTTAATTTTGCACATTTGTGAAATTTTCCATCACAAAATTAGTTCTATTAAATTTCATCTTTGCGCAGTTATTTTTAATGTGCGTTGGGTGTCTCTGTTGGCTGAAACCTAATTCAAATATGGCAACTTCTATCAGTTTGTTCACAATGATCTAAATTTACTTTGTTATTTTTAATAAATTTATTTGCAAACACAGTGCAAAGTAACATCTAGAACAGAAAAAGGATATTTTTATTTCGTGACGTATCAAATCTGTGTAATATGTACAAATTGAACAAAGAAATTTATTTAGAAGATAGCAAACAGCGTATAATAAATTATATAAAATAAAGATGATTGGAGTAATATTAAAGCCTATTACAGGTTGTCACTGTAGTACATATATTTAGATAATTTAGGAATAGTTACATGTTTTGGTGAGATATTGTGTGAATGATGTGTGAATTGTATATTATATAAATGTGTGCAGTATATTAAGTGTTTAATAGAGTAAGATTATGAGGATGAAATTTTAAGTCTGATATATTTTTTAAATGTGGGGTCGCTTAGTAAGCTATTTAATATGACCTATACTTCATAACATTTAATGAAGGTTTGTTGTGTATTATGCACTTTATTTATTTATTCATTAAAAGAAACACCAACAGAACATAGAAATACACATATAAATAGTTAGAATCAGCATAGCAATTCAAATGCTCCAATAACAAGTTTTTGCTTCGTAAGTCATAATCAATTAAATTAACTAAGGTAACTTTTTGGCGTCATTATAAAATATTTATCCAACTGTCGATTTGTTCAGGAGAACTTTGTTCTCTTAACATATCGACAGTGTATCAAGCCAGAATACGCGAGAATTGTATGGAGAGGTCTACTTTTTTCACGGCTTTTCCAACTTTGAAGTCAAAAAACACCAACTTAGAGGCTTCGCAGCATATATGTTCCATAGACGGATTTACTCAGAATTCGGAGTAGAACATTTCGTGTGTCTGTGTGTCTGTGTGTGTGTGTGTGTGTGTGTGTGTGTGTGTCCGTCCCCCCCTTATAACTTTTGATCCGCTCAATTTACTGAGCCCAAAATTTCAGAATATATACACAGTTATAGGCCTACAAAACTTTTTTACTCAAAATTTTGAATTTTTGTTTCAGTCAGGGGTTATCAACTTTTGAATTTTTATTTTATTTTTCCATATATCTCAGAAACCATAAAAGTTAGAACGCTGAAAATTGGTACAAACATAGACAAATACAAAATGTCAAATTAATTTTTTCAAAAAAATTCCAGGGTTTCTCAAACATTTTTTATTAAGAAAAGTATTTTTTTATCATAAATTTATGAGTTTAACTGCCTATATTTCCAAAACTTTTACAATTATCGAAAAAAGCCGAAAGACCCCAACTAGATAATTTAGTTTTCTATAAAAAATATTAGCATTAGAGTAGAAGATCTCAATTTTTTTTAACAATTTTTTTAAAAATTGAATTTAGTGACAACATTGCTTCATACATTTTGTATGGCAGTCGCCTATACACAATATGTAAGAAGACTTAATAGTTTGATACTTCATCTTCAAACATACATACAAACCATCATGCTATTTTCATATTCTGGGTAGGAAAAAAGGACCTTCCTCCATACTATCCTATCTTGACATACATACCTACATATGTTGTATAGAAAACAAAATATCTGACAATATTCAATAATTTGTATTTATGGGTTTATAGTTTGGTACATATTCTTCAACTATACATACTATCGCTATCGACAGTTGGATCTCATGTGTTACATGCAACTAGTAATATCCAAAATTACTTTTACACCACTTATTTAGACTTACGTCGACCGGTTTTGAGAACAACAGGAAGACTTATGTTGATTCTTTCTCACGTAAAAAAAGTAATTATGGATATTATAAATGATTAAATAAGTCTTTAAGAATAAAAATTAAATGAGTATATATAGCATTCACAGTGTACTGATAAACAAATGCTCCAGAAAAACTATTTTTAAGAAACAATCCACTATGTAGAGTGAAATACATCTCACAATGATTGTTGATTTGTTTTTGTCAAACGCTATGCTATTTTATCAATATGCCTTACACAAAAATATATTACCACCACGATACTCATTGTATGCACTCTCATCATGATACATATTAAGACAATTATGTAAAAAATATGCTTCAAATTGTGAAATCGTCAACTCAACTAGAGGGAGGCCAATAGGTACTGGATGAAGGAGAGATGACTAAATAAAGAAACAAACTACACTATTCACTAGTAGAGAGAAATAAATATATGAATATCACCTTTACAAAATAAATCGACCTTTTTGTTGAAATATAACACATACTGGATACGCAAATAATAATTTTGCAGACTCTAGAATCTACAATATACACCTTACGGTATGCTTCTCCGTCTGTCTCCGCTTTGAATATGCCTGTAACGAAAATGTACCTATACAAATACACCTTACGGTATGCTTGTCCGTGTGTGCCTGCTTTAAATCTGCCTGTAACTATGTATAATGTATACACCGTAAGGTATTTTTATCTCTGTGTGTGTGTCTGCTACAATTCTGCCTGTAACAGAGAGTTACAATAACAATATTCAAAAATAAATAATATTATGGTGATGTGACATGTGTTACCTACACTACCCACCCTCCAGAGGGCTGTGCCAATAATATCCCAACAAACAAAAGAAATCAATATGGCAACATAGCCAGGCTGGACATTTTCTGGGTAAACGACACAGTTTATGGCCGTCATTAAATGTCGAATTAAAGGACATTAATACACATCAGACCCTGAGTGCTCCTTACGTCAAAATATATAAGAAACGGACTTTTTATTGTGCTTTTTGCTGACACAAAGCACTATATTGAAGATTGTTGCAATTTGTGTATAATATAATGTCTTGATGTTTGATATTATTAAATCTTAAACGACGCTATGGATTTGCTCTAATTATTTATTTATTTATTCATCTTTCTGTAAATAATATAGTTGTTGGCCAAGAATGTCAATTTGTGAAGGAATAAGCAATCATTTTTATAATACTGTCACAATTTTTTTTTTGCAAAATCGGGTTGTGAAAAGTGGTTTGAAATTTGAGTTTAAGCATTGTAAAATGTTCTAGTGGTGGCCACAAGCCATTCGTTTTTATACATTACTATCGATTGTGAATAAAGTATATATAATTTTTGCACGCATGGATTATGGGAAATGGTTTTCAATATAACTGATTACTAACGTTGTAAAGTGTGTAATATTTGGCTACAACCGCCAATATTATACATTGTCATCGAAAGCAAATATGTACATACATATATTGAAAATTTAGTAATATTGGATATAAATATTATAAGGCGATTTATTCCGTTTATGAATAAATATTGTGCACTAGCGGGCTTATTGCCATGAGACAATTTCTTCCAACCAACCAGATTACAAAGTATGACAAAATTGTGTATGTACAACAACAAAATAATAAGAGCAAAAGAAATCAAAGAAAATATATATATAATACCAAGATACTATTAAAACAAAAAAAATAACTTCATAGCAAAAAATGGATTAATAATTAAAATAATATTCTATTCATTTGGCTAAAATTTGATATCCAAGATATTAAAAGTGTTTTTGATATCCAAGATATTAAAAGTGTTTTTGATATCCAAGATATTAAAAGTGTTTTTGATATCCAAGATATTAAAAGTGTTTTTGATATCCAAGATATTAAAAGTGTTTTTGATATCCAAGATATTTCCGTCATATATGTACATAGGTATATATATTGCTCCAATTAAGGTCAAACCAAGTTTACAGTTTTATTGTATTTTTAGATTATATTTTAATTTGCGTGAGATTTATTTTTAGACCATACAGTTTTTTATAGTAATATTTTGTTTGCTAATGTCCAGCTGTCCAGATATCTCTAAATATGCCAAAGATGAAAAAAAATGTGTTTCGCATTATGATGAAAATAGTGTGTATATATTGAAAGAAATGTATCGTTAGAGAATGTTTACGTATTACATACATAAAATTGTGGTTAAATTAAACACATCAATCTACAAAATATCACTGTGATTTTATTCATAATAGATTCAAATATTTATTGAACGAATTTTGGTTGATATTGTTTATTAATTTCTAACCTTGTCTTTTATCAATGTTTCCAATCAATATTTTTACTCACGTAGTATAGTAATGAGTTTATGTTATATTGTACATATTTATGTTTATTTATTTATTAATTCATTTATTTATTGGCACAGTTGGTGAGCGATTTTTTAAATGAATACGTCCTCAACAAGTACATAATATATATCTTCCTACATTCCCTAAATTAAGCATAATTGCTTGTGCTATAGGTGAACGAAATCGGATTCGAACTCGCGACCAATGGATTACTAGCCCAGCACGCTAACCGCACTGCCATCGACCCATATAATTTATTTAAATTATTTCTCACGCTAATATTGCTTCTCTGGGCTGTAAACAATGGTTAATTCGAAGAAATTGCCATATGGCAAAAACTCACCACTTACACAGAGTGCAAGGAAATGTTTATTATAATTATTATTATTGTAGCGCCATCTGGTGGCAGAAATAAAAAGCACCTTTTAATGTTTAAAATGTTTTCAATAAAATAAAGTATTGTCACTTGTCTATTGTAACATGTTATTTTATTAATTATTTTAATTATAATTCGAAATATGTAAAATATTTTTTTGTCATAGTTCAAAAGTAAATAATTAGAGTTTCTTTATTTTTGTGCTCAGTTTCCTCGGTAACCAACAAAACGTGTCAAATTGAATAATTTATCGAACACATTGTCAAATAGTTTCGCTGAAGTTGAAGTTCGTGTCAAAACTTGTGACCTCAAGAAAACAAACTTGCTGTTGTAGGTACAAATTTATTACAATGACATATTTACACGCTACTTATTATTTTAGTGTGGCAACCGATCGATTTTTTTTGGTTTATAAATAGTTTTCAAAATTGATGGTTTTTATATTAAATTACCGTGTTGTATGCGTTAAATTTTGAAAACATATATGAAACCACTTCCATCCATGCTGAAATTTTAGATTCAATAATATTATTACTTGGAATGAGTGTAATAACACTAAAACACTCATTCCAAGGTAAACACACGAAACTGCATGCTCAGAAAGTTAGTGGGCACGAGATGGGGAGCTTGCCCTCATATAGTAAGGACCAGTGGACTGGCGCTCTTTTACTCAGCTGGTAAATAATAATATATTTAAAGCCTACGCCTCTGATCGCCCTTTATCCCACAAGCGGTATAGCCCCACCAGACATCAGACGACAAGTGGCTACCAATGAGAGACGATCAAGACAAATGCACAACACCAAACACCCACTCTTCGGCCATGCACCACCAACACCGAGACTTTAATATAGAAAAAGCTTCCTCCACCCCACCAAAGACAGCCACAACCCAAGCACAGAACGCTTGATGCTTTGGAAGGAAAGGCTAGGCAACCAAACACCCCAAGAACCATCCGAGTCCCTGCCCCCAGGGAAGAACCTTCCATGGTGTCTCTGGAAAACTCTGAACAGACTGAGAACGGGGTGTGCCGGAATGCCGAAGAGCAATCAAGATGGACTTTGTGACTGCGGCAAAAATCAGACGATGCATTGCATTGATGAGGGAACTCAATAAGAAGGCATATTAGTGAACGTTGCCGAAGCGCATAAAATGATCACGTAACCCAGCCAATGACAGGTCGTATGCCCTGTAGGTGTACTTCTATAATATTCCAACTTCGTCTCTATTGAGATGTTGAAAAATTGTCAAAAATAAATTAGCTTTGTTATTTTAGTGGATATACTTAACATTAATGGCATTTCGAATAAGTATGTGTATAAATTTGTAGAACTTTAAGGACATTTGGGTTTGTAAACAGACCTCAGTGAATCGAATTCCAACGATTATTGTCGTAGTTTGTTTGTTGTGAAATTAAAATTATTATTTCGATCGGTTATTTTGTCATTTTATGGTGGTCCGTTACATAGTGTCGTTTTGTCCAAAGGACTGAAATAGTGCGGATTGACACTAACACAGTCATACTTATGTAGTTTAGTTGGTCCTAATGTGAACACCTTTTCTAAATGATCCGAATAGGTATCCAGTACTCAGCTTGCGGTAATGAACATACGTACACATATAAGCAAAATATACCGACATTATCCACGCGGCTTGAATTTTCTCGATATATCACTGTATATTTTTGTTGCTTTTAATTAATTATAATATGCTGGTTTGTGCCACAGGTTTTTTAAATAAGTATTTTTTATTATTGAAATAAATTGACAAAAAGATACCTACACATTAAACTGTGAAAAGTGAAACCTTGTAGGCAGTTACTCACTTTGATTGATACAATATTGTCGTCAATAAATTATATTCTTTAAGCTTTTTAGAAAAAAATATAAACATAGTGATGAAATTAGTAATACTCAAGTTATGTCTTCTTCTTCTTCTTATTCCAACTCTTTTTCTGTGCTGACAGTTGGGGTAAGTTCTCTCCGCCCTAAAATTAAAGATCCTTTTGTCCTGTGTCATGTCACCTAGGCCATGTCTCTGCAATTATTTTCATCTTTGCACAATCCAGGAATCCTTTGGTCTTCCTCTGGATATAAATCGAGCAAGATCCACGGAAATTGCTTTATTTACCACGTGATCTGGCGGTCTGTATTCAACGTGCCCCTACCATGTCAACTGTCTTTCCAGTTTTCAGTTTGTTAGTCAGTTTTTTGTAGACCTCACTGTTTACCGCAAGATAGTTTCTCCTGAGCGATTGTCAACGTGGGGGAACCCGACGTGACACATGAAGAAGAAGAAGTATAGATTCCACCAAACTTCTTCAAACTTTCTTGCCTTGAAAGGGGGCTGTTTGCACATAATATATACCAACCAAGCAAAAAGACATAAATTTACTATCTGCGCATCCACGTAATAGGTTGAAATTGTTCTAACTATAGAAAAAGACTATTGCATTGTAGACTTTGCTTAGATGCCTCCATTTAGTCCCAGGGTAGGATCGGCCCCAGCAAAACGTGGTTTTGTGTTTTATGTTACAATGCTTTGATGTGTGTTTAAGGATAAGCAAGGAATGTTTTGTTCAAATATTCAAGAATATAGGACAATAATATGACATACATAAAACCTGCGTCAGCGAAAAAACAGACATTTTTATCAAGCTTTAATTTATGACGTGTCTTTTAACTCACCTATAAAATTGTTACTCGTATGTTTTTTTTAATATTTTGTTTTTGACAACTTAGGTACTTATTCGATGCCAACCGCCATGGCAGATATTTGGTAGGTCGTTTAGTTTCTATGCGGGCGTCGTGGGTTCAATCCCCAGCAGATTAGAAAATTATTAATTTAATTTTTCATGTTAATATTGTTTCTCTGGGCTGAAAACACTGATTAGTTGTAATAAATTTCTATGTGGCGAAATCTCCACTTGCGCAGGGTGCAAGGATGTGTTTATTATTATATTCTGTCACTGGCATTATTCCAAAAGTCGTAATTCAGAATTTTTGCTTTTCGAAGAAATATTACATGCATCAATTAGTTTTTTGGTCTGTTATCAACTTTTATAATTACCTATAAACACATCGGATTTTTTAAACATTATTTTTAGGTATTTTCATTGATATTTATGTGTTCATAATACGAATAATATTATTTTTAACAGATTTTTAATTATCTCAATAGAGACGAAGTTGGAATATTTACTGTAGGAGAACCGGGAAATCAAGGCACCTACAGGGCTTACGACCTGTCATCTGTTAAAAAATACCTTTGACTAGCGACAGGGAAAAAATACAATGTTTGCGCATATGCAATAAGAAAAATATACGAATAATATTAGGATATATTTAATATGATGGGTCATTTATTTATTTTATTTTTTTATTTATTACAACAAGGAATGCCACACCCTTACAGGGAGACCCAAACCAGTATGGCATGAAAAATACAAATACAGAAGTAATATACAAATAGAATACAAAAAAAACAATTTTTAACAACAATTAATTTCACAATCACAACTTAAAATCTAAACAAAATAAAATTTAAGAAACAGTTCATACTAACATTGAAGACGTCAACTTCGCTTGACAAAATGTTGAACATTGTGACGGCGCTATGTACTGGAGACATGACTACAATATTTGTTCGACTGTACGGCTGCAGAAACAATATATGATTTCTTCCTCTTGTATAATTTACCGGAGCATGTATGCCTATTTCACCGAGTAAACTTGGATTATATACTAACCCATTTACTAGCTGAAAGAAGTATTTCAATAGGCAAACTAATCGTCTGTTTTCCAATGAGTTGTATCCAATCATACCTAGTAAAAAAGCAGATGGATAGAGCCAAGGATATGTGTCATATGAATATATTTAATATTAATATAATAAGAAATATAATTTTTCGACAAGGTTTTTTACTAACGACAACAGTTACTTATCGGACCTTATGTATGTAACGTTGCTGGTGAAAAAAAAACTGAAGAAAAAATATGTAAATCGTAAGTTTTTATAGTTGTATATACGCAAACACTGGATTTTTTCATTTGACACGACGAAGAAGAAGAGGACAAACCTCTGGGATGAAATTTTATAAAACCCTCCTTCAAAGCTCGTCATTTATTCAACGTTATAATTTGGCAGTGGATATTCAAATTTGAAAATGAAAATGGAGTACATCTTTCAAATTATCATCTACAGAGGTTCGTTTTCTTATCTATTCATGGGATATTGTCATTTCATACCTATTTTCCATTTTTGGATAAGAATAAAAATGGTGGAGAATAATAATAAAAATAATAATAATAATTAAAATAATTCGAGAGAAGACAAAATATATTTAAATTAATTCCACTTCTGAAAACTATCACTTTCAGTTTCTCGTTTCTACATCAAGAAAAGCGAGTTGAAAATGATAAAAATATATATATTTTTTCACCGACTTTTAATAATGTTATTATTATAAGTCGAAATGACAGCATGCACTACGACCTTTAAAGCATATTATGCTTCCCCTACTTCAGAGTTTCCGGTTACAATATCCCCTCAAGCCTCTGAAGAAGTCCCAAGACCCATAGAGGACTGAATAAATGAGAGTTATTACGTCCAATTCAGCAACTTTTTGAACTTAAATAGGAACGTTCTAAAATTTTGAATAAAAGTCATTTGAACTAAATTACGTATTCTGCAAAATTAGTGCACCATTGATGGCGCACTAACTATGGCGCAGACTACGCATGCGTACTGCGCTCTGTTCGGCCATGTTTATTTATGTCATATCGCTGTGACGTCACCTAACCTAACATTTCATTCGATCTGCACTAATATTCTTTGCTTTTAATTTTCAACACGTGTAAAGTATCCATTTTATTTTTTTCCGTACACAACTGATGTTTTTAACTTAAATAAAATATCCCGAACTGCTGTGGAAACAACTAGTATACTTCCAATTATGTGTGAACTAAAATTAGGAACGTTTTGACAGTTGATTCGACTAAAATGTGGTTACAGAATAGGGAATTGAACTAATTCGTGACTTACTTGGAGTAAGAACGTTCCTATTTTAACGTTATAGAATATCAACTTGGACTAAGTGGAATAGGAAGGCACCTATTTTAACCGGAACGTTCTTAAAAAGTAATAGAATCTGACGTGTTGTATGTACATATATAATATATTTAACAATATTATATCGGTCTATAGTGTTCATCGAGTATAATTTTACCCTATGGACGTTTATTAATTAATGTAAAATACGCGTTACAACTTTTCCCAATTTCGGGCATTATTTTACTAGACAAAAATATAATTTTGAAAAACTTAAAATATTTTTCCGGCCAATTGGCCTGGTACATCGGACTAATATATTTCCAACATATGTAATATATGGTGCTTACTTTACTTTGTAGATACTTACATACCTATATCTAATACAAAATACAGTTTTTTTTCTCGGTTAAAACAGCCAGGACATGTTTTCGCAATACAACTGAACAGAATTTTTCTGTGACCCTATACATTTTGCATTCTATACAATTTGTATTCGCCCATCAATAAATTATCAGCTCCGTACTTTTTCAATATAGTGACGATGAAATTTTCTACCCTTAATAATAATATGTAGGTAGTCACTCTGAACCAGAGAAAGTATGTACTCTATACATATTTTTCGGAACATAATACGATCACACATTGTACGTACTGAGGACTGTCAAGGGATCTTAACTTTTTTGGGTAGGCATGAAAACATTCTTTGTTAATACAAAATGAATTGATTTATTTTTTATTGCATTAAATTCTGGGAATAGATATATGTAATAAAACACAATATTGTACAAAAAGCCTGTCAAGTTCCCTAATGCGTTTATATAATCAAATAATCAGATTGATAATACGAGTACAAATTTTAACACATGGGCCAGTATTACAGTCTCAAGAGCTAAACTCAAGTTTTACAAAAATATAGCGTATTTCAGTGTCCATTTAGGCCTAATCTTCCCTCAAATACGTCACTAAAACGACAAATATTTAACTCAACGTTTCTGGCGGATTAAGTATTTAACGGTGAGTCAACTGTCATTTGCTAGGCAACGCGTGTAGTTTCAGTTTCTATCACTAGAGGTGTTAGATGTATCGACGGTGGCGCCACACAACAAAACAAACTGACTGATATTGAAACATACATGGGCATTTAAAAGCATTATTTTGGTGAAAAAAAATTAAATTTACCATGTTAGATAATAAAAAAATAGTATTTCAAGTCATAGCGTCCCGTTTTGTAGTTCGTATTATTTAAAGTTATTTAAAATTTGACAGATATTAACCACAGAAAAAGTAAAATATGTCTATAATTGAATATTTAGTAACTGACATGTCATATTGCACTGTAATACGGAAATGGATTCAATCTCCCCTTAACATTAATCTTGAGTTTAACAAACTCAATGAGTTGAGGGCCGACTGTAATACCGGCCCATAAAATATAAGAATACTTTTACACATTGATGATTATTCAATTTGTTGTATGTATTTTTATTGACAAACTTTTTAGCATTTCAATAGAGAAGAAGTTAGGTTATTATAGAAAAACCAGGAACTCGAAACACCTACAGGGCTTACGACCTGACATCGGCTGGTTTACGTGATCACTTTATGCGCTTGCGCAACGTTCACCAACTATCTCTTCTTATTGAGTTCCATTATTAATGTTATTATTGAGAGCTCTATATATTTGAATAATGTGTAAAAATTCACCTGAAAATGGCGTTGCAAAAAGGTTACTTCATAGATGGCAATAGTAATATTGTCTTATTTCCAGATGAATTATTACACATTATTCAACTATATCTTCTTCTCTATGTGTCCTGTCGGGTCCCCTCGACGTTGACGATCACTCGGAAGAAACTTTCCCTGTCCTGTGCGGTGCGGAACAAGTCCTCCACACGCCTCATTGCGGTCCACTCCCGAATGTTTCGGAGCCAGGATAGCTGCTTCCTGCCGATCTCTCTACGGCCCTCAATCTTTCCTTTTATGACCAACTGTACGGACGAGTATTTTCAAATATATATCAAGTATTCAAATATATAGAACTTTCAAAAATTACATTGATCTCGACAGGGAAAAAAAATCCAATGTTTGCGTATATTCGATTAAAAAAAATATTCGATTGTTGTATGTAGTTAATTGTTGAACGATTTATGAATATCAACTGACCATTCTCGATATATTTTTAACCGACTTTCAGTAACGCAAAGGTTATCAATTTGTTTTTTATGTTTGTTCTGCGATAATTTTTTACTGCGTTATCCGATTTCAGTGATTTTTCATAAAAAAGGAGATATCTTCCGATTGGTGCCATTTCAATTTGGTCAAGATCCAATCATGATCACTTCAGTGATAGTATTTTTTTATTACTTTATCCAATTGTAATGATACATTTTTTAATAGGAAGGGAGTACTTCAGGGGTGATTACACATACTTTTCATCAAGTTCTGATGATGGGACTCATGAGAAAAAAAATCATAAAACTCTTCAATTTACAAAGGCGTCTGCAAACTGTATAGCACATATTATCTTTTTTACGTATTCATACGAGAGCAGTGTGATATGCGGTTCGATGGCGACTATCTCTGTTTAATATACGATTTGTAGCGCGCTATATTCCAATGGAAAATATCTACCTCGTCCGAGAGCTAGTTCAATTTTTCCATAATACGCACCTGAGTGTGCGGGCCTCTACATCCGTTCAGCCCCCCTAGACAACATGCCACTAAAGCTAAGCGTTAGTAAATGTATGAAACTGGTGGCTGTCACGTGACGTCACAGCCACCAATTCCATACATTTACTATCGATATAACGCTTAGCTTAAATGGTATGTTGTCTAGGGCGGCTGGAATGGGGACGTTCAGAAGATAATGTCCTCTACCCTTTATGTAGTTGGGTGGTACAAACAGCCCTAGCCCTTAAAGCAGTTCTGGACAATCAATAAGATTGTTGATAATCTTGAAGCTGTTTAAGAATAGTGCGTTATCACGCCTACTTTTAAGACTGATAGGAAAAGGACGTCAAAAGTTCTGGGTACATCATGAACATGTATGTCGGATATACTCATGTACAGGTACATCATGAACTTCTTCTGGATTTGCTCCAACATATCAAAATAATTATTCTTTGGTAGAGCGTCCAATCTGCGCTTCCGTACTACAATTTAATATAGTTGAATATATTTTTCAATGCTTCGTGGTTCGAAACGTATCTTCCTAGTCTCATTGTGAAGCCCAGTAGTTGACCGCATTTGGTAGTAACTGATGTTATATGTTGAACAAAGGTCAATTTTTCATCAAAAACAGCTCCAAGGTCTTTTAGTTCGTAAATCCGGAAAAGTATCTTACTATAAATCAATTCAAAACACTATACCAAATCATTCCTGGTCTCAAGCGATGGAGATATCAAAAAGGGAAATATTCAATATTTGCCGACTCCGAATTGGTCATTGTATATAAGCTTCTTACTTATATAAGATTTGTGTTGTGGATATTCCAATCTGCCAATGTGGATTGGATGATGAGTCTCCTGACCAATTGTTCTTTTGTTGCCCAAATAGATCTGAATTTGATCTTTATGATTATATTGTTAATATTCCTCATCCTTTTAATATACTATACTATTCTGTTAAACAAATATTTTGAAACATATGAAGTACAAATTTCGTAATAACTACAAATATGAATTGCAGACTTTACAGACAAGACGAAGGACCTCAGACCGAATGTACCTTTATGACATAATAAACTTCAATATTGACTGTACAGACCTTCTGAAAATTATTAACTTCAACATACCAAACAGACCAACAAGACACACCTCAACGTTCTTTTTAGACAAAAAAAAACACTAATGCCGCTCAGAATTCGCCATTGTACCGATGCCTTACCACATATAATAATTTGGAAGAGATTAGGTCCGTGGACATATTCTGTATGTCCAGGACTCTTTTCAGGAGCCACGTTAGACAGGAATAGTTATTTTTTTTTGTTACCAGCAGTGAGTACATGCAACATGAAATCAAAGGTGGGCTGATTAAGTTACAATTACTTATGTTGCTATTCTTATTTATTATATTTGTTTAAAAAATATTATTGTACGTTGCCCATTTTTTCAAATAAATAAATAAATAAAATATCGCCCACCTATTATCACTCAAAATAGATTTCTAATTTTCTTTTCTCTAATCAAAATGGGTGGGTTGCCTAATTAATAAAAAAACTATCCGGGCTAACATTGAACCACTCATATTGTAGTATACTTAGGCGATATATTAGGTGAATTGTATGAATTGTACTATATAAATACATACCATCATGACACGTCACGCCATGTAGGTAGGGAAAATCGAACGCTTTTTTTTTTATATTTTGACACAAATTTATTTTGAAGTCGGTTTTTTATATGAAAAATTATATCGCTGTGCATAGCATTAATAATAAAGAGACAAGCCTCAAAACCGTGATGTCATTTTTCATACTTTTACATGTCCAACTTATTTAAAGGCACCCACGTAAAATGTCCAAAATGCCATGTCTTTTGAGGCGTTATTTGTTAATGCTAGATTTTATATAAAAATGATTTTTTTTCTCAAACGTATTATTATTATTTAGCATAAAACTGTTATTCACGTGACTGAAAATTACTTTTTTATTAAAAATTAAAGAAGGTCTGATTTCGTTTGTAAATAATAATAATAATTTATTATTAAATATTTGATGGTCAATTATTTCATAGAAAATACTTAGATTATTTCAAATGTATACATAGCTTAAATTTATTTTTAAATAACTAACATTTGCGTAAAATGGTTTTAAGATATGAGAACAATGAAATCTGATTTACCTACATACTTTGTTCATTTGACACGCTTTCATTTTGACATTTTTCAAGCGAAACATGATTAATTGAATTCGTGATTCAAGCTCTAAAACACACAAAATAAAACATTATATATTGCAGTTGGGACAATTTATTTACCATACATATTATGTACATTCAAAATGACAGGCAACGTTTTCTGATGCTACAACTACAAGTACTATTTGAATATATGTTGTATAATCTGTTGTCAAATATGTACCTACCAGTCGTCAGTTTCATATATTTCATTTTGCACATACATAGAAGAGTATATAACATGAAATTCACAGAGAGAATATTTCATTCTCGAGCATACTGCTTGCACTACACAATTCAGGCAATTTTCATTTATTTACAAACATACATAATAGTAAATGGTTTTTGATAGATATTTACACGCATATATGCCATCATCTTGTCACCTAAACATACCTTAAAAACGTATATGCCATCATTGAGTGACCTAAACATACCTTTAAAAACATTTTATCCATCACAGTGTGACCTTAACATACCTTAAAAACGTATATGCCATCATTGAGTGACATAAACATACCTTAAAAATGTAAATGCCATCATTGTGTGACCTCATCATACTTTAAAATTGCATATGTCATTATTGTGTGACCTAAACATACCTTAAAAACGTATATGCCATCATTGTGTGACCTCAACGTACCTTAAAAACGCATATGTCATTATTTCGTGACCTAAACATACCTTAAAAATGTATATGTCATCATTGTGTCACCTAAACATAACTTAAAAACCTATTTGCCATTATTGCGTGACCTAAACATACCTACCTTAAATACGTATATGCCATCATTTTATGACCTCAACATACCTTAAAAACGTACATTTTATTAACATTTATTAATTAATTATACATTTTACAATAGTATATGTTTATATAATATGTACATATTTACATATGATTCATAAGGTTAGAACAATGTGTGACCTAAACATACATTAAAAACATAAATACATGTTATCATATTATGTTTTATTTCATCACATTATTTTTAATAATTTGCTTTGGAATAATTTTCCGGTTCGAAGTTAAATAAAGTGATCTTTTATTTTGGAACAGACAGCCCTGTGATTTAATTCAAAATATTAACTGATTTTCCAGTTTCAAATTATTTTTACATACCTGAAATATACCCTTATCATTGTAATTTTTGAAAGTTCTATATAAGGGGACTCAATAAAAAAGGCATAATCGGTGAACGTATTGCAAACGCAAAAAGTGATTACATACATAAACCAGCCGATGACAGGTCGTAAGCACTGTAGGTGCCTTGAGTTCCTGGTGCTTCTTTAATATCCCAACTTCGTCTCTATTGAGATGTTAAAAAGTTTGTCAGTAAAAAATGGCATTTACCTCCCCGCAGGGAATAAAATCCAATGTTTGCGTATATTCAATTAAAAAATATATTCCATTAAAAATGTACTCGTTTTAGTTACAAAAAAAATATATTGATCGAATTTCGTTTTGTGTATAAATTTTGTAAAACATTGCTTTTGTAACATAGGTATTTGATATACCTACATGGGGTCGTGTTTGCATACGAATATAATTTGTGTTTATTCAACAAATTATGTAAACATGAACCAATCTAAACACATCCAATAAAAGTTTTGATCCGGTTATATTAAAATATAAATATTATATATCCAAAAACCATTTTATCGTCACGTTAACCAGCCTGTGTTTACTATAAATAATGTAAATAAACTCAATTTTGTATTATGATTATTATCACATCCACGCTTATATATTATTTCACATCTTTATTATAAAGTGAAGACTTCCACATTAAATGCTGTTCTGGTGGCAGTAAAATTTGTTGGTTAGCTGAAATACACTAAAAAACACTTCACCGAGTATATTATTAAACTTCCAACTGTCGATACAAGAGAATTTATTTCTTTTAACAGATTAACAAAGTTTTTATTAAAGATCCGCGAGATTTTGTACGACCAGGGGGGCAAGACTGGTCCGACCGGAAACATCAAAACCCTAGTGATTACCCATATCATGGATATAATTATCATTATGGAGTTCTATGACATCTAAAGATATTATAGAACTCCATATAATAATTATATCCATGATATGGGTAATCGTGAGGGTTTTGATTTCGCCGGTAGGACCAGACTTGCCCCCCCAGGTCTATATTTTTCATGGTTATTTCAACTTTGAAGTCGAAAAACACCAATTTCGAAGCTTCGCAGCATATAATGTTCCACACATGGATTTACACAGAATTCGGAGTAGAACATTTAGTGTGTCTGTGTATGTGTGTGTGTATGCCCCCCTTATAACTTTTGATCCACTAATCAAGCTGAAAATCAGCTGCTGGGGCTTGACTTCCTTCAACATAGTTAACATGGGCCATTTCAGTCGGAAGTCTCAGTCTTGTATTTGTATATTTCTCTTGTATTTGTATGTAAACTTCTTTGTTTCTTCTGAATATATTTTTTATTATTATTATTATTCACAGAGCATAAAATTTCTGAAAATGTAGAAAATTTTATTTTTCAGTAAAGGGGTTATCAACTTTTGAATCTTTACTTAATTTTTCCATATATCTCAAAAACCATAAAAGCTAGCTAGCTTAATTATTAAATTAAAAAAAATGGTATAAATATCGACAAATACACAATCTCAATATTATTTTAAAAGTTCCAGATTTTCTTTATCATTTTTTATTAATAAAAAACATTTTTCTCTGATAAATTTATGTATGAAACTCACTATATTTCCAAATTTTAAAATTATCGAAAAAAGCCGAAAGACGCCAACTAGAAAATTTACACAATATACTATGGGGATTCTCAATAGCTTGATATCATATTCTCCATACATGCATACATACCATCGACCTGTTTACATATTCGAGGTAGGAAAAAAGGACTGACCACCTCACTATCCTAACTTAACATCATGTTTTGTATAGAAAACAAAATATCCAATTATTTGGATTTAATGGTTTATAGTTGTATGTATTGTGGTCTGGTTTTTTCAACCTTAATACAATCGCTATCGACAGTTGGATCTCATATGTTTCATGGAACTAGTATTACGCATAATGTATGATTTGGCAAATATTTATTTATTTACCTTTTATCACACCATATTTATAATGACAACAATAAGAAGATTACTGCTGCCCAACTAGGAAATCCTGTTCTAGGGCTAGCTGTTTACAAGTTTTAGCTGACAATTATAATATGCAATTATTAACCAGGTGATTGTTCCCGTTCCGCACTAAATAGGTACTCATTACCTCAACATACATATGGGCTCACACAAAATAGATTAACCAGGTCCTAATGTCCGCTATAGTACCTGTCATATAAATCCAATCTCTGACGCGATTTTTATTTCAGAACCATAGAAAGAGACTAGTTAACTATGTTGGTGTAGTTAATATGAAACACATGCTTTCCAAATCAAATCAAATATTTGTATGTGTTACTCAAAGAGCATCGCAAACACAATACGGCACAGTTACAAATGTCGTTAATAAGTTTTACTTTAAATTATTTAAGTAGTTATTGTTGAATACTAAGTAGGTATTTGTGTTAGTTCTGTCCGCCC
Organism: Molanna angustata; assembly: GCA_963576475.1. Taxonomy (NCBI): domain Eukaryota; kingdom Metazoa; phylum Arthropoda; class Insecta; order Trichoptera; family Molannidae; genus Molanna; species Molanna angustata. Next base: position 4,670,207 of record OY754965.1, read on the forward strand.
ATAATAGTTGAACATTCAATATAGTTTTTTTGTAATTTGCAAATAGCTTCATGTTTCCCATAAAATTAAATTAATAATTTCAATTATTTCGTGCAAATAATAGTTTTGAATAGATGTTTTTTTGCAAAATCTACTAGTTTCAGATAAAAACAAAGTCATAACCAATAATATATTCTCAAGTTCACGAAATAAGCTTAAATAGCATGAAATTTGAAATCTCTCATTTAACAAAGTTTCACAGTAGAGAGTGAACATTGTATCAAAATTCAAATTTATTCGTTTACGTCTAGAATATTGTTTGAGGCTATTCTGCCGCTTGAGTTGGTATTTTCTAGAGTCAAAACAGCCCAGAAAACATACACAACAAGTTTGAATATCGTGTATTTTGAAATTTCTATCTGTGAGATTCTCATAACCGTATTGCGTAGTTTGGTTTTTTGTTTCTTCGCGTGTCGTTCAGCCCTTAATTTCTACTGGAAATTTAGCAAAACGAAAATAGCGACATTAAAACAACACAAGGAAATTTCTGAATTTTGAAAATCATATTTTATAAATCGTACATAAAATTGTGAAATAGTATTTAACTCAAATTTGTTTAACACGAGTAGGTTTTAACAAAATTTGTAATAGATAATTTATATGAATGATTCTTAAGGGGGGGACTGCTGCCAACGTACCTATTTTTCAATTTGATATACCATCATTATTTCTTATCAAATCATTTTGAAAAAAAAAATAGATAGTTTGGATATTAATAAAGAGAAATATACCTTAACTTTTTGATAATGTTCTGTATAAATTCTTGTAGAAAAATAATGGCATACCCCGATTTTCAACGTTTATCAAATATTTTTAATAAACTATAAGGCGTAGAGTAATACATTTTTTTTAATTAAAGAAGACAAAAATATCTAGAAAAATATGATGTGACGTTGCATTAATGCTTCAGGTTTAGTAAATAAACCTAAAAAAATATTTATTTTCCATTCAGCGCCATTGCATAATAAAAGTTTTTTTGGTTTATTTACTTAACCTGATACGTTAATGCAACGTTATATCATATTTTTCCAGGTATTTTGTTCTTCTTTAATTTATAAAAAAAAATATTGCTCTATACCTTATATTTTTTTAGAAATTTAAGATAAATGTCTAAAATCGGGGTATGCTTATTATTTTCTTACAAGAATATATACAGAATATAATCAAAAAGTTAAGGTATATTTCTGTTTATTAATATCCAAACTAACTAGGTTATTTTTTTCAAAATGATTCGTTTAGTAATAATGATGGCATATCAAATTAAAAAAATAGGTACGTTGGCAGCAGTCACCCTCTTAATTTGATTTTTTAATTTTGTCAATACTGACGGTGTTGAATATGTAGAATTACATAATAATAGGTATTTTAAATCAAACAAATGATTTGGTCTACATATATATTTTTTCCTTGATTCAGGAAAAAATATATCTCTCTCTCTCCCTCCGATGACGCTACAGCCCATATCGAGCGTTGGCCTCCTTCAACGAGCGCCTCCAACTCATTCTGTCCTCGGCTGCCGTCCTCCAGCCAGTCACCTGAAGGAGCTGCTCTACATCCCTCCTGACCTCATCCTCCCACCTCAGCCTGGGTCTTCCCATTCGTCTTCTTCCACCTGGGTGTCCATTCAGTATCCTTTTGGGGACGCGTGATTCTGGCATTCTTTGTACGTGTCCAGCCCATCTCAACCTTAGCAGTTTTAAATGTGTTGAAATGCTTGGGGCCTGGTATATTTCGTACAACTCGTCGTTTTTGCGAAAACGCCATTGGTCTCCCTCTTTTACTGGTCCACAGATTCGACGGAGAATCTTTCTTTCGAAAATATCCAGCATCTCGGGGTCATCCTTACTGTCAGTGTAAGCGCCTCACAACCATATGCCAGTACAGTATGTATTACTGTTTTGTAGATGGTGATTTTGGTTTTTCTGTGGACGCTACGCGACAAAAAAATATGTTTTATTGGCTACTGTTATTCGTTTCCTGATTTCCGCTGGATCCTCGTTACTCTCTGTTAGACTGGATCCCAGGTAGTTAAATGGTCCACCACTTCAAAGGTGTAATTATCTTTTTATTGGACCAAATCATTTGTTTGATTTAAAAGATTCTTAATTTTTTGTGTTCCCAGAGAGGAAATCTATTTTGAAATTAATGAACGAATGTACCAACGTATTTTTTATGAGACTCGGCATTATCAAGGTCTAAAATGAAACTAACCAATTTAAACACAAATAATCCTACACTACAACATTTACAGCGTTGCCACCCGTGTAGGTGGAGTTACAGTGATTATACAATGTTGCCATATATATGGAAGAGTCTTTGGTTGCAGTGGGGTTATTTTTTTTTATTAATTTCGAACATTTCTAGAGCGTCAAGTTATTTGTAAGTAGTCTGTCCGGTTATTCGGAAATTGCTGACCACAGAATTAAACATAATCATTCATTTGATTTTGGAAATGTAGAGGTTTTGCATTCAAAAGTGGAAATGGAAACTTGACGCTCTACAAATGTTAGAAGTAAATAAAAATAAAATCCTGGCGAAAACGTTTGGTATATTTATTCATTGATTTTAAAAACGATTTCCACTCTATTAACACAAAAACTGTAAAATCATTAAAATATTTTTTGTATTGTTTCTTGGACAACTTAATAATTTAATACGAACACAAAAACAAGCTGCCATATTTCCAAAATAAGCTTTCTTCCGTCTAGAGAAAGCTATCGTCCGTCTAGAGAAACGTGGGACCACTACGAGACCAGTCTATCAAATAACCTACTCGTGATTTTAATTCGGTTAGGTTAGGTCAGATTTGGTAAGTTTAGGTTAGGTTGAATGCACAAGTTAATTGTAATGTATGAAATTGTATTTTGTGGAACATGTGAATTTAACGATTACTAGAGAATTTCACAATCATATAGGAACTTATTTTTATATTTATATGATTTTATATTACTTTGTGGCACATTTTTACTAATTCAAAATAAATAACATGCATACAATAACTTTGCATTAAAAAATTTATTTGTGTTTAATACAAATTTATTGTACCTACCTACATATATATTTTATTTATTTATAAACTCATTTTTACTATGCTAGTCAAAACATTTATTTATCTGCGTTAATATTTTATCTAGGCAAATAATTTTTCTTTTTACTCCTCACAAACCCAAGGGGATATAGTAAGGAGTTATGATTTCGCAATTCTAAGGGTATTTTTTTATTGCAGATTATCAACTAGTATCATGCTGAAATTATATTCTGAAAGTTTCATCACAATGTATCTGTGTGTGTACTATGTGCTGTGTGCTGCGTGCTATGTACGGCGTGTTTATTTAACTTTATCGATTATAGACTAAAGTACTCATTGGATTATTTTCAAATTTTGCATATTTGTATATTCGATACTCACTTAGACCACATCAGATTTTGAAAGATATCTGAATAGTGTTTCTCAAAATCATTTCATGAAAATGCTGAATATTTTCCATACAAAATTTGAATACTTTATAGAATGACTTGTTAGTGAGGATTTTAGCGTTGGCCACAATCCACTCGTTTACAATAATTGTGTCGGATAAAGCTATGAAAATGATGACGCACTTGAACTAGAGTTATAATAAAAATCTAAAGGATCTATTTGCTGTGTAGAGGACCTTTTGTTGTATAAAATAATAACAACATAATATGAAGCATATTGGTAGGTTTATAATAAGAAAGGGAAAATTGATGTGGGAAAAGATGATGTCACCAGCATATTGGTTATTTTGTTCCGTAAAAATAAACGTTCGAGACCGTAGTGTTACATAGCCACGTATGACACGACACCAATCCCTTATAGCATCCAGCCAGACTATATAGAAACCCTTGTTTATCAATAGGACAGTGGGAAAGTGCCCATTTAAACTCCCATCCCTAACGACTGCCACAATGTGCACACAAACAAAATACACCGCGCTGTTTCTATCTTGAACAATAAATTCTAATGCAGTTTATCTGTATAACCAAATAAATACATCCGATTCTATAACTTTTTAAGAACGTTCCGGCTAAAATAGATGCGTTCGTATTCCACTTAGTCCAAGTTGATACAACTGTCGAATCGTTCATGAGAATTCAATTCTTTTAATGAATCGACATTATTAAGCCAAGATGCGTGTACGAAGGAAAATTTTGTATGGTGTAGTGGACTTTTTGCATGCTAATAACACCAACTAGAGGCCTTGCAGCATATATGTTCCCATACATGGATTTACTCAGAATTCGGAGTAGAACATTTTATGTGAGTTTTGTGTGTGTGTGTGTGTGTGTGTGTGTCTGTCTGTCCCCCCCTTATAACTTTTGATCCGCTGAATTTACTGAGCCCAAAATTTTAGAATATATAAACAGTTATAGGCCTACAAAACTTTTATACTCAGAATTTTGAATTTTTGTTTCAGTCAAGGGTTATCAACTTTTGAAATTTTGGTTAATTTTTCCATATATCTCAGAAACCATAAAATCTAGAATGCTGAAAATTGGTATAAACATAGACAAATACAAAATCTCAAATTAATTTTTTCAAAAAAATTCCAGGGTTTCTCAAACATTTTTTATTAAAAAAAAAATTTTTTATGATAAATTTATGAGTTTAACTGCCTATACTTCTTAATTTTTTAAAAATTTCGAAAAAAGCCGAAACACCCCGACTAGATAATTTAATTTTCTATAAAAAATATTAATATTGTATTAGCAAATCTCAATTTTTCTCTAACAATTTTTGTAAAAATTGAATTTAGTGACGACATTGCTTCATACAATTTGTATGGCAGTCGCTTATACACAATATGTAAGAAGACTTAATAGTTTGATATGTACCTACTTAATATCCAAACATACATACAGAACCATCATGCTGTTTTCATATTCCGGGTAGGAAAAGAGGACTGACCTCCATACTGTCCTATCTTGACATACATACCAACATATTATGTTAAAATTTTCAATAATTTGGATTTATGGGTTTATAGTTTGATTCTTATTCTTCAACTTAACATACTTTCGCTATCGACAGTTGGATCTCATGTGTTACATGCAACTAGTATTCTATAACGCCGAAATAAGAACATTCTTACTCCAAGAATGTCACGAATCGACTCTAATTTTGTTAACACCTTAAAAGCGTTAGTTATTAAAATGTGAACAATAATTCAAATTCAACAACATTCAAGATTTCTTTTTATGATTTCTTTTTTTTTGTTCTTCTCTCTTCTGTCTTTTTCTATGTGTTTATCTCTTTTGATTATCTATATTTTACTTTTGTGTCATCATATATCTGTTTACTTTTATGTATTTTACTTCATTGCTTTTTATGATTTGTTCTAATATAAGTGGGTACATACTTATTTTACTCTACTATCATCATTAACTGTTTACTTTTAATTTATGGATTTTGCTATTTATGGATTTTGCTATTTTATGATTTAACGCTTTTTTGTGATCAGAATATTGTTTACTTGCAATTTGTATAATTTTCTTTATCACCATTTAGGTAGGTACTTATGATTTTTCAACTTGCGTTGTCTAAAAACTGTTTAATTGTAACGCGCAACCAACATCTTCCTTTGTAAATTTTATTTAGGTATACCCACATACAGGCTAAGCCTTGTGGGATTTTTGGTGTAATGTGTAATATGATCTGTCTTATATGTGTGTATGTTTTTTTTTGCATCTATTTATATTATGCTATGTACCGAAAATTTGTTTAATAAATAAAAAAAAAATTAAAAAAAAAATTAAAGTGTGAACAATAATTATTTAGATATTTTTATTTAGAAACAGTGGGTTAGGTACCTTAAATTAATATTTAAATATTTTTTGTTATTCGACTCGTCATATTAAGACGTGAACAATACGTTTGATCGTATTTATAATTATCTGTTATTTTATTAATTTGGGAAATGAAATAGAAAACAACGTCGTTTCACAAATGTCAAAAATAATTGACATGTAATGCGACCATCGGCAACACTCGGGATTTATCGGAAATGTTCAGTCCCTATACTCCTCTTGTATTGCTGTTAAAACAACCTGGGACCGTGTTTTTCTTGTATAGGTGTAATGTAGCCGTTATAATATGGCATTATTGCCTTATATATGCTATTATGAATAGTGATTTTTAGTACTGTTGTTATACACTGTTTTTAACCTAACGTAAGTTATTATGAATAAGACTGTATGTATATTTTGTCTGTATGCTGCAGTAGGTACTTAAATAGGACCGGTATTTGTGATATCCTGGAAGCGGACCCTTGCATATCCCGAACTCTCCATACCCACAGTATACTGGGATTGTGCCTCGCTTAGTTTATAGCCACCGCGGCCGACGAAAGGTAAAACTTTGCCCAATTCGAATTGGTTTTCTATAAATAATAATAATCTAAAATTCCTTTGTATATCAACAATGGAGCGAAATAATTATTTTAGACTTTGTTTATATCGTAATATTTCATTACTTTATTGCCAATATAAATAAAGAAATTCCGATAACAGCTTTTAAAATGCTCTCACCACACGTTTTCAATTATACCAAGGAAACAATATCGATTCGAAGTCTAAACTTAAATATCGATATTATTCTTCTACTTTGGTTTCATTATTTGGTTGGTTGGCAAAAAAGCGATGCATGTTTTCTTCCAGTCCGCTTGGTCTTCAGCGACTCTCTTCAACAATGTGTAGGAGGTACCCTTCATGTCCTCGCACACCCGCTCCAGATACTCCTGGTAAGGACGCCCTTTACGTTGTTCCCTCAACCATTCCCTCCAATCATTTAATTGTTTGACAGTTTGCACATGAATCAACCAAGCACAAAAATATGTATTGAGCAGTTCGCGTGATCTGTCACGATCTTTGCCGATAATTCTAATACGAAATAATAATAAAGAAGCAATACGAAATTACAACATTTGACTTCGTCATTCAAAGATAAAATAAGATTCGATAGATTTTAATGGTTTAAGACTGAGCAGAAATTTGAAATGAAATGAAATTATTTATTTCCATTTACACATATATAAAAACAATAACAAAAAAATAACTATATTTAAAAAAATACTTATCATAAACATAGTATATACAATTGTTCCTATTTGGAAATTTACTGCCTCACTAGACAAGTCTGTTCTGAGGCAGTACTCAAGAGGAAAGTTGCAGTCACCTACCCCACTCCATAGGGAACGTTATAACGTTCTGAGGCAGTACTGTTTCAATTTGCCCAGTGGTTACATGTTTTTGAATACAAAAATAATTAACAGAGATAATCAAATTGCCATTAGGCAATAAGTCCGCCATTTGTACTAGCTATTAAGTAATGTACAATAAAGTGTTTTAAATAAATAAATAAATATAAATAAATTTGTACCTACTGTTTAAAATGCAAAGCCCATAATGTAAATGGATGGAGGGACATTACCCAATAGTGATTCCTTCAAATATCTTGAGTTGCTTATCCATCAAAATTGAGGATGTGCTTCTTCTTCTGCTTGTGGCGCTCCTAGCGGAGGTTGCCGAACATCACACCAAACTCATCCAGATCCTGCGCCGACCTTATTAGTGACGCCGCATCCGGAATCCCGAACCAGTGCCTGAGATTTTTAAAGCCAAGATTTTCTTTTATGATCCATACTCCGCCTTCCTTCGATCTTTCCCTCCAACAAGAGGATGTGAATCACAGAATTAGTGCGGGATGGGTGAGATTTAAATCAATGCCATCAACTCAATCGCGTTAAAAGGAAAAGTGTGCCTGAAAATCAAACCGGCACTCCTCTATAGCTCCGAATGCTGAAAAATGTACAACTCCTACTCTAGGCAACAGAAACTGCTGAAATACGTTTGTTAAGATGGGCAGCTGGAGTGTGCTTATGGGACAAAATAAAAATTTCACGCATTCGTGGAAGCCTAGGCGTTACTGATATACTTAGTACGATAAAAGAAAACCAGTTGATATGGTAAGGGCACGTTGAACGCAGACTGCCAGATCACATGGTAAACCAAGCAACCTCCATGGATCTTCCTCGACTTCCATCCAGAGTAAGACTGGAAAATGCCTGGATCGTGCAAAGACGAAACCAATTGCTGAGACATGGCCTAGGTGAGATAATAAAGGACAGAAGAACCTATAATTTAAGAACTGACCCCAACAACAGTTGGCACAGACAAAGAGTTGGAATATAGCAAGGGAGAAGAAGATATTATATAAAAAAGTACAATAATTTCTAACCTTAGGCCTGATTCAGGCAGGCGGAACTTCCGCGTATACTAAACGCTAGGAATTTACTCCTGTCCGCGCGGATAGGTGTGAATGAATATAAAGACGTCAATGTTAACAAGTTCCGCGCGGTTTCCGCTTGTCTGAATCAGGCCATATACTGGATTTATCAACGGTAGATCTACTTTGACCAATTTACTCATATATGAAAACTATATATCAAAAAGTTTAGATTCAAAATGTCAAGTTGATGCAATCTACACAGACTTCAGTAAAGCATTCGACATGGTTTCACACCTCATATTACTCAAAAAACTTGACTCGTTTGGAATTGGAATGAGTATTTTAAAGTGGCTGTCCAGTTACTTATTATCACGTAAACTCTCTGTCAAGTTGTATACCAATATATCTAATCAATTCATTGCAAAGAGTGGTGTCCCACAAGGTTCTCACTTGGGTCCAGTTTTATTTCTTTTATTTATTAATGATATTTTCGATATATTCCATGATGCTCAGTTCTTACTTTTTGCAGATGACTTAAAAATTTACAAAACGATAAAGAACTTAAACGACTGTATGGCGTTACAATTAAATCTTAACCATTTACTCGAGTGGTGTGCTTCGAATTCTTTATACCTAAACTATCGGCCTTCGTGGCTCAGTTGGTTAGCTATCTGACCGCTGATCCAAAGGTCCCGGGTTCGATTCCCGGTGGAGACACAGTTTTTAATTGTGTTTTCAGTCTGGATCTGTGAGACGATTAATATCGTAAGTCTCCAGAATGTGGCAACTTGTTATTGGGTGCGTGTTAAATAATTATTTGACATAGTACCTGTTAGTTGCCCGAGAAGCTACATAAAATAAAATAAAATAAAAAATAAAATATACTAAATGTCAATTCATCAGATTCTGTAGAAATAAAACTAGTATCAATTTTCAATACACAATAGAAAACAATAACTTAACTAAAGTAACATCAATAAAGGAGCTTGGTATATTGTTTGATGAGAGGCTTACATTTATTTCTCACATAACTGAAACAACTAATAAAGCTTTAAAATGCCTTGGATATATTTTGAGAACCGTCAAAAATTTTAGATCTATTAATACATTTAAAACCCTATATACATCACTTGTTCGTAGTAACCTTGAATATAATTCAACTATATGGTCGCCGTTTTATAATGTGCACTCATTGAGGGTCGAAAGGGTTCAACATAAATTTTTAAGATTTGTAAATTATAAATTATCCATTCCTTTATAAAAATTAAATTATGATTTCCTAATGAGTATTTTAAATTTATCGAAATTGTCAAACAGAAGAACGATTTGTGATTTAATTTGTTTATTTAAATTAATCAACGGTATATTGGACACCCCTGACCTAGTTGAAATGATAAAATTCAGAGTACCTACAAGGTTTGCTTCACGTCAAAATGCACCTTTTCATATAGAGAATCTTCGAAATAACTTTATCATTAACTCACCAATACATAGATTGCACCGCCTTGGAAACCAATATTTAAGACAGGAGATACTAAAGAAACTACAAACTATCGGCCGATAACCTTGATATCAAGTATAGCTAAAATTTATGAAAAAGTAATAAAAAAACAAATTGTAAGTTATATTGAATCTAATAAATTATTAAATCCCGGACAATATGGTTTTCGGGAGAAACTAAGCACGCAAGATGCAATAGCAGAATTAACTAGTAATGTATATGCAGCCTTAGACAAAGGAAAAAAATGCTTAAGTATATTTATAGATCTACGCAAAGCGTTTGATAGTGTTTCGCATTCAATTTTAATAAATAAGTTAAACAATATAGCAATCAGTGGAAAAGCTAAAGCATGGATAAAAAGCTATTTATCCCAAAGAACACAACAAGTTAAAATAAAAGATGAACTAAGTGAACCAGAAATAATAGAATTTGGAATTCCACAAGGAACAATATTAGGTCCAATATTGTTTATTTTATATGTAAATGAAATGCTTAAAATACCAATTGGTGGAAAGATCATATCATATGCTGATGATACAGTTATAACTTTTGAAGAAAACACATGGAAAGAGATAGAATTAATAGCAAATAGCTCAATAAATATGTTGAAAACCTGGTTCGATAAAAATCTACTATCATTAAATGCCGAAAAAACCTATTATATACCCTATAGCCTAACGGAAAGTATTGCAAATATAAATATTACAATCAAAGTTCATCATCGAAAGTGCTTGCTAGGATATATAAACTGCGATTCAAAATGTATTGACATATCTGGTAAATCGAGCATAAAATATCTTGGAATTATAATAGATAACAATATTAAATGGAAATCTCAAATAAATTCAACCGTAGTTAGAATGAGAAAGTTGATTTACATTTTCTATAGACTACGGAACACTGTATCACTGAACTCGCTAAAAAACATTTACTTTGCATTAGCTCACACGGTATTACAATACGGTATTATTGGATGGGGAGGTTCGTATAAGTCATCATTATTGCCACTTGAAACAATACAGAGAATTTTAATAAAAATTATACTAAAAAAACCGTATGACTTCCCAACTAATAATGTGTTCAAACTTTTTCCAGTCCCGCCACTCTCAAAAATATACAACAAAATCGCATTGCTACAAATACATAAAGAAATCAGCAACAATATACACACAGACACAAATATTAGTACTAGAAATAGCACCATAGGAGGTCTTACGACACCTTTATTTCGAACTACTACAGCACAACATCATTATATATATAAAGGCATTAAATTATTTAACAACCTACCAATAAATATTAGAACAGAAACAAATTACAAATTATTTAAAGATAAACTCAAGACACTTTGAAACACTCTCCCTCATATTCCATTCTATAAAATTGCTATTTTTGTGGTTCATTTTTATTTTTCTATGTACCTGTTGTAATTTAAATGTTGGTGTTTTCTTGATTTTGGATGTATTTTTTTTGTTCTTTCTATATTTTGTTCTGAAATTGTGTCCTTTTTTATATATAATTGTTAATTGATTTGTTTTATATATTTTATAAGATTTAATAATGAAGTATTCATATAATGTAAGCAAAGAGCTGCTGCTTTCCTAAACACAAGCTTCTAGCTTAAATTAGGAAAGGAAATATAAATATAATGATATATGTAACCAAATATTTGTAAACGTATGTTTTGTCTAATAAAAAAAAAAAAAAAAAAAAAAAAAAAAAAAAAAAAAAAAAAAAAAAAAAAAAAAAAAAAATATAGTGCTGTTGATATATTTAATGTACACACTATAGATGGTTTCAAAAGGATGCTTAACGCATATTATAATTTTTGATTTTTACTTTGCTTTGTTTATTTTTGTTGTTTAAATTGAATATGTAATACTGTTTATTTTTTTTTCTTCTTTTATGTCTAGTTTTTTTTATCATTTACCTCTATTTTCTTTTATTATGTTGTTTTATATTGTTCTTCCTTTAACTTCTTACGTTTTTTTATTATGTACCTATACAATCGATGTATTTACACTTATTGTTATTTTGTTGTGCCTACATTGTTCTATTTATCCTGTATTTTTTTGTAAATGCCCTATTAAGGGCGTATATATAATAAATAAATAAATAAATAAATAAATAAATATGAAAAGACGTTGAGATTCACGAGTAAAATAAAGGGAAAGTATTAAACAACCCAGTGTGTAGTTCAAAACCCAAATTTTCACAAATTAATTTACGAATACCTATATCTACATTTAACGACGCATAAAAGCTAAGTACATAATATTATAATCTACGTAGGCTCAAATGATATTTTATTCCTCGGTCGTAATTTCATTTCTCAAGTAACATAATATATCTTTGCGTTATTTGATTAATTTACAAGTATATCGTTACTTTTATGAATTATGGTTTAATTTATTTAAATATTAATTTGTAGACAGATAAAAAGCTACTAGATATTTCAGTCCGACTTCAATTTGAAGACAGATATATAGCTACTTGATATTTCAGTCCAACTTCAATTTGTAGACAGATATATAGCTACTTAATATTTCAATATGTAGACAGACAAAAAACTACTAGATATTTCAGTCCGACTTCAATTTGAAGACAGACATATAGCTACTTGATATTTCAGTCCAACTTCAATTTGTAGACAGATATATGTATAGCTACTTAATATTTTAATATGTAGACAGACAAAAAACTACTAGATATTTCAGTCAGACTTCAATTTGTAGACAGATAAATAGCTACTTAATATTTTAATTTGTAGACAGATAAAAAGCTACTAGATATTTCAGTCCGACTTCGATTTGTAGACAGATACATATTTTATATATTTCAGTCCGACTTCAATGTGTCGACAGATAAATAGCCACTTAGTACATCAGTCCGACTTAGTAAAAAGCTACTTGAGGTGATCAATTCGACTTGAAAATTCTTTACCACATTATCCGTTTTCGGTGATTCTTTTTCATTGATCCCATCGTCATTTTGTCAAGATTTGAGTATGGGATCCATGAAAAAATTATACCTAAATACAAACTTACCACAATCGCTTGAGTCTGACGGATCAAAAAAGTTATTTGGTAAATTGTAATGGCAGATTTATAGGCAAGGGAATGGGAAAAGTATTAAGAATTGGATGCTAAGACAAAGACGAGAGCTTGCGAAAACAATACTCACCAGAAGCCACAGAGGCATTCATTACTGATGATTAAAATTTGATAATAGACGTATTAGAGAGGTGTATATTCTTAAAGAAAACATTGTAATTGTAATTTTTGCAAGTTCTGTGAACAAATACATGCTGTAAATAGTTTGTTTTACATGTGTGTAGCTTAAAAAGTAGTGTATTACAAGTGTGACGTAATGTTTTTTTTATGTTGTCATTGTAGCTTATTTTGTCTGTTTAAAAATAACTTTTTTGTTCGATATTTTTTCATTTTTCTTTCAGTGTAGTTATAAACAAATTGCCAATATATTAAGTCTATTTTGAATGGACTTAAATGGGTTTTACATCTAAAAGATTTTTTTTCTTAATAAGGCACAGCCACCACTAGAGGCGGATTTGTGATCTAAAAGATTGTTTTTTCCTATTCGATCATGTCACTCGACTTAACCAACCTATCGGATTTTCCAATCTTAAACCACAACTTTAATCAGTTCCGTCTGAAACCATAACCCCATTTGTTTCCTTTCAAGAGAAAACATTTTTTCAGCTTCTGTAACATTATATTTTTCGCAATAATTTGAAATGATATTTATATTATATTGTTTTTCAAAACTGCCAATGGATATTAAATTTCAAAGCTTTGGATTATTACCCACATCAGTTTATACCCAGAGCCTCTAATAATATAGAAATTTTTCTCTGTTTCTCTCTCGTCTCGTTGCTATGTTAAAAGTCTTTATATTAATCTCTTAGATGCTCACTTCTGAGAAATGAATACTTTTTTTACGGCGTACAAACTTTCCACTTTTTTAAGTTTCCAAAGAGGATGTATTTTTTCCAAAGCCAACATAAATATTAATGACGCGTTTAATTTATTTAAGTAGCTCAGTTAAACTCGAAACAAAAATGACTCATGTTGAATCCAACCTTGTTTTCAACATATATCCACTTGTAACCTTTCTTTTGTCAACAATTTATTTTATCTTATTTTAAAAGAAAACAAAATCAAAGAGCTTAATATTTTTGGGATATTGGTTTCAGTCGACCTACATTTGTGTAATAGCTTTTGTTGATTATTTATACAAAAGTCTTCCTCCTTGGCCTCATGGCCGAGGATAGCGGCTACTCTCAATCACTCGATGAATAGACTGTCTCTATGAAGGATGATCTTGGGTTAATCGAAAGGTTTCGATAATTGAAGATCCTGTAGTGGACTTGGCAAAAAACTCCATTGGTTCGTTGAACGACTTCTGATTTTCTAGATTCAAAGCTTCCCATTACGACGAGCTTCTAATTTCTAGTGTCCAAGCCTGCCTAATTTCTAGTGTCTTTCAACGGAAGCACCCTACCTAAAAGGAAATTTATCGACATGCTTTTGGAGTATCTATAAGAAATAACTACACTACAGGAGCTCCATTGAGGCTGATAATTATAATAATAATAATATGTATTTTATATAGTATCTCAATTATGTAATGCTCTGCGAAACAAAGTTGTTTTTAGTTTTTTAGAGGTGTCTTTACTTTGAGCACCGCGGACATCCGGAGGTAGTTTATTCCACTTTAATGGACCGCTCACACTAAAGCATCGATCATAGTATGCCGCTTTGTTGGCTGTGTCCACCTCCTTCAAGGAGTTGGTACTCTGTGATCCAGACGACCTAAGTGTAAGGTGCCTCCCAGAGATTTCTTTTCTTTGACATAGTTCTTGTATGTAATTCGGTGCTAGATTATTCAAAGCATTAAACTTTGGCTAAGGTGAAACTCTCCTCCAAAAAATTGAGCGTATTATTTATTTTTCAAAAACTCAAATTTTTTTTCTCTGCATACGCCCAATTATTGAATATGGTAGTCACCTCTAGAGTGGCGCCCCCCAAAACCTTCTGAATACCCTCGATGCTCTACAAAGGCGTGTTGTAAGTATGTCAGATTGACGACCCATCATTGACTGATGGACTGGACGACCCATCATAGACGCGAGGTCGGTATTCTTATTTTATTCTATAGATACTACCACGGGAGATGCTCAGAAAGAACTTGCATCCTTTGTCCCTCTTCCACCCATTCACAATAGAGTCATTCAGAGTAAGGCTTACAACTTTTTAATGATTTGCCTGAATGTGTAAAGGAGGCATCTAGTCTTGCCACTTTTCGTCGCTTAGGTGCTGAATACATAAAACAAAAGATTTTTTCTAAAAATCGTGTGTTTCTATTGTTTTTATATTATGTTCTAAGACTATAATATCTGTTTTGCTTTTTTTGATACTACATATATTATTATTATTTTCTTTTCATGTTCTTTGATGTCTTCTATTTTGGTAGTGTGTTTTCCTTTTTTTTACTTTGTGTTTTATTGTTATTGATAGATACGTGTCTTTTTTGTGTGTTCCTTTAGTCATCCGATGTTGATTTGTTTATTTTTATTGTTTGTTTTTATTTTTGTTTATACTAGATGTAAGAAATTGTATTTTTTTTACATCTAAATAAAATATATACAAAACAATACAATACTCGTTATCCACCCGTTCACAGTAAACCTTCAATTTACAATAACCAGTCGCTTCTCGAACTCTTTTACTAACACAGCAGCCCAGCTGTGGAACGATCTTCCTAATTCTGTGTTTCCACCTTCCTACAACCCGGGTATTTTTAAAACCCGAATCAATATTTTTCTGAGCAGATTTTCTATCATAATCGTTTACGGGTGTCCCGTAATATCCGGGTAATCGAAAATACAACAGGCAACAATAACATCTCATATAGTTCAAAAATGAGGTTCACCACACCTTCTTAATTCAGAGACCCTTTTCTGGTGAGACGAGACTGTTCCTTACCGAAGATGATGATAAAATGCACACCTGTCGCTGGTTACCCCAGATTGTGGCATATTCTGTGATAATATTCATGTTACTGATGCAATGATTGCATCTCTGGGTTGGAAACATTGGTTAATTGGAACGAATTGCCTTTTGTAATGCACTTCATGTTCCAACAAGTAGAACAAATATCTGTAAAAATGCCACAATTACACGCATATGCAGCCAATATAACAATACATTCAAAGCTGAGATAGACATATTCAACGCGAAATATTATAGATTTAGAGACATGATGTTCTGAAGGTGATGCGCAACCAATATCCCTGTATCCTGTCCTCCTAGGGGGCAAGTCTGGTTCGACCGGCGAAATCAAAACCCTAGTGATTACCCATATCTTGGATATAATTATCGTATGGAGTTCTATGACATCTAAAGATATTGTGGAACTCCATATAATGCCCCCTAGTCTCTCTTCTCTCCTTTCTCTTCCCTTCCATAGTTGTTGTATATATGTGTGTATCTATTTATATAATGTGTATGTATGTATGTGTGTGCGTGAATGTGTGTGAGGGTGTGTATGAGTGTGTGTGTGTGAGGGTGTGTATGAATGTTGTCGGCTTGTAAACTGTTATTTGTTTTTATATCATGTTGATGGAATATTTTTTTTTGCTCTAACACTGTAAAAATAATATTGTATCATTAAACTGTAAATGAGCTGTAGCTTACCAGATAAATAAATTTGCGCATTGTGCAAGGAATTCCATATAACGTAATGTGTAGTTTTCCGGAAATAAATTTAAAAAATGTTAACTGGTGATTTTGGTATTTTTAAAAAATTTTTTTCTTGAAGGAGTAAAACATTAGGTTTAATAGTTGCGCGCATCAAACAGAAACTACGATAGTTACTCCATACATTTGTTATGCTGTTTACAAAATACACGTAGATATCAATGTATAAATTATAAATGAAATAGAACTTCCGACAGTAGTTGTAAATAGCTTTTGATGTTATATTATACCCACATTTGTCATATATAATGTTTACACCGTGAAATTAACATATGAATATTTCATATTAATGTCACAGGTATCTATTTATGTACCTAATTGGGTATAACCGAGTACATGAATTAATTTGACAGCTATGGGTTTGTATATTTTCTTCCTCTATGCATTTAGGTATATTTATTTTGTATTTTCAGTTGATATGCCATATACCTTATGTAGGTACGATTTTTTTCATATCGATATTTATTTGATATTATAAAAAATCTTGTATGTCAGTAAGTAAATATGTTGTTTTCATTAATAACATAATCTATAACACGTATCCGCAATATCGCAGGAGTATATCGGCAATGACGCAGTGATATGAGACATAGAATACCTAACTCCTTTATCCCTCTCCACTCCCCCAATTCTTCTTCGATGGCGCTACAGCCCAAATCGAGCCTTGGCCTCCTTCAACAAGCGCCTCCAACCTCTTCTATCCTCAGCCGCCGTTCTCCAGTTAGGGACTTGCAGGAGCTTTTCTGCATCTCTCCGTATGTCGTCCTCCCATCTCAGTCATGGTCTCCCCATCTTCAGTTTACCTCCCGGGTGACCAAACATGATTTTTTTGGGTAGTCGCGTGTTTGGCATTCTCTGTACATGGCCAGCCCATCTCAACCTAAGCAGTCTTATATGGGTTGAGATCTTTGGGGCTTCATAAATTTTGTACAGTTCTTCATTTTTTTTATGCGCCATTCATCTCCTTCCTTCACAGGACCACATATTCGGCGTAGGACTCTCCTTTCGAAATCATCAAATGCTTCAGCGGATTTCACGGTCAGTGTCAGAGCCTCGCATCCGTAAGTCAACACAGTCCTAATGATTGTTTTATATAATGTCAATTTAGTTTTCCTGTGGACGTTGCGAGACCTGAACACTGGCAATAAGGAGAAATAAGTTTTATTGCCTGCTGATATTCTTTTTTAATTTCCCCCAATTCTTACATATCCCATTATCATTTGTATGTTTTTAATTTTGAATTACTTATCTTGTATATTCTTCATTGTTTTTTTTTTGTATTTATATATTTTCTTTCAATTTCTCATATTTTAAATTTCAAATTTCCTATAGTATTTGCATATGTTTTAGTAATTTTATGTTTATATTACGCATAATGTAATGAATGATGTTTAGGGAACAATATTTGCAAATATTTAACATTCATTATGTCTTTTGTCATTTGCAAAATATTTTACTTCAAATTTAATAAATAAATAAATAAAACCTTATTAGAATCTCTAGAAGAAGACAACTAATCAATTTAAGAATGATTAGATTGAATATTTGTATGTATTACATTTTTCTTCTGCAGAGCTACTGTATGTTACAACAGAGTCTCGACAACAGCACAATGCCTGAATCTATTCACAGTTTATCCCATATCTATATTATAAATTTGAATGTTTGTATGTATCTATGTATGTATGTGTTGAATGCGTTCCTAAACCGCTCATCCGATTGCGATGAAACTTTGGTGAACTTTCGAGAGTATACCAGGGATGGTTTCTGGATCAAAAATTTTTTTCTTCTTCTTCTTCTTCATCGAGTATTAGGTCATTTTACCTATAAAGATGGACTATCCTGGGAACCGTTCATCCGATTGCAATGAAACTTTGGTGAATTATCGAGCGTATGACCGGGATAGTTTCTGGATTAAAAAAATTTTCTTCTTCTTCTTCTTCATCGGGTATCAGGTCATTTTACCTATGAAGGTGGACTATCCTGGGAACCGTTCATTCAATTTCAATGAAACTTTGATGAATTGTCGAGTGTATGCCCGGGATGGTTTCTGGATTAAAACAAAATTCTTCTTCTTCTTCTTCATCGGGTATCAGGTCATTTTACCGATGAAGGTGGACTATCCTTGGAACCGTTCAATCAATTTCAATGAAACTTTGATGAATTGTCGAGCGTATGACCGGGACCTACTGAAGGGACGGGAGGTAATGAAGGGACGGGAGGTAATGAAGGGACGGGAGTAACTGAAGGGACGGGAGTAACTGAAGGGACGGGAGTAACTGAAGGGACGGGAGTAACTGAAGGGACGGGAGTAACTGAAGGGACGGGAGTAACTGAAGGGACGGGAGTAACTGAAGGGACGGGAGTAACTGAAGGAACGGGAGTAACTGAGGGAGGTACTGAAGGGACGGGAGGTACTGAAGGGACGGAAGGTACTGAAGGGACGGGAAGTACTGAAGGGATGGGAGGTATTGAAGAGTCTGAAGCGACGGGTGGTTATGGAGGACGATTTTTAATTATACAGGCAATACGAAGTTTGCCGGGGTTTCACTAGTTATTAATAAAATGAAATGTCTGTATGAACGTTTGCGCATCTGTATGTGCCCACTGTAGGGACGAAAATATTATATTTATGTATTTATTTTAATCATTTTGTACACATTACATTAAAAGTGCACAATGACGGGCTTATTGCCAAATGGCAATATCTTCCAACCAACCATATTCATTTGGTGAAGTAAATTGTGTTTATGACATGAATTGTGAATAAAATATACATATATTCATTGAAACATATAAAACAAATAGTATTAAAAAAACGGCGGGGACAAGGATATGATAAGGAGACAATTTCAGTGTTTGAAACGAATCAATATCAATGGGAACCCATCAGCTAGAAGCCGTTGAATCATTCACATACCTGAGTTCTCTTGTTACAGAGGACAACAACATCAGTGGGGAAATAAGGGCATGACTTGCCGCTGCAAATAGATACTATAATGGACTCCTAAATCACTCATCTCTCGTAAAACAAATACCCTCATTTACAAAACTCTTCTTAGACCAGTCATGACATATGCATCAGAATGACGAAAATGCATTGTTGGTGTTCGAAAGGAAAATACTTCGCAAAATATTTGGTCCTACCTGTGAAGGAGGATCTTGGAGGATCCGGTTTAACCACGAGCTAGAAATATTGTATTGGCGAACCAAACGTTGTCCAATAAATCAAAATACGACGTCTACGTTGGCTCGGGCACGTTTGTAGAATGAAGGATAGCCGGGTCCCAAAGAAAGTATTGGACACCTGCCCTGAAGGAAGAAGAAGCAGAGGTAGACCTACGATGAGATGGCTGGACGACATCGAGGGCGATATAAGAACGATCGGACAGACAAATTGGAGGAGACTTGCTGTCGGGATGGAGGCAGTTTCTTGAGGAGGTCAAGGCTCGCACCGGGCTGTAGCGCCATTGCTGATGATGATGAAATAGTCACTATTGAGACCCCCTTTTTAATGGAAAAATAATAATCGAAATTGGACAACATGGTAATGAATTATCGCTGATCATACCTAGATAAAATAAAATCACGTCGATTTGATAACATCCTTTTATGGCATGCAAAAGAAAGTGCACGGACAAGGCCGTGCGGGTCCGCTAGTACAGAATAAATGTTGCCATTTTATAATATTATAAAACTGTATGCTGCGTAAAAACTGCAACCTCGTTAGGAAGGCAAGGCAAGCCGGAAGGGCTGCCTCCTCGATCCCCAACAGTATCTTGTATCTCCAGAATGTGGCGACTTATTATTGGGAGCATGTTAAATTAACATTTGACATAGTACCTGTTTGTTTCTCGAGAAGCAACAATTAATTACCCAAACCTGCCACAGTACCTAAAAAGCAAATTCACTTATTTATCCAATCATGGACTTCCACTCCGATCTGCTGAACGTACAACACTATCCATACCTATCCATAATACAGAATTTCTCAGCTCTTCGTTCGAAGTACAATCAGCAAGATTATGGAATAGCCTTGGTCCGGATATTGCGTCGTCTAACTCACTTAGTATTTTCAAGAAAATACTAAAGAAGGAATATTTATCCTTGAACACCTGATCCCGATTTCCTCTCCTGTCCTTACCATATCCTTTTTATTGCTATGAATTATAATTTTTTTTTGTCTAATAGTATTTAAGTGTTATACGTATTTTATTTGATTTCTTTTACTCTTTTTTATTTGCTGTTGTACATACACAATGTTGTCATACTTTGTAATCTGGTTGGTTGGAAGAAATTGCCTAATGGCAATAAGCCCGCCATATTTGTTTATATTATGTACAAGAAGATGTATAAATAAATAAATAATATTTTAAATAAAGCCATCAACGCAATTATGTAACGTTGAAGTAATTTTTCTTTTGTAACAAATACAACGTGGCTTTACTTAAATCGAATACGTTATGAATTCCAACAAGGCGCCAAATTATCCTATTCTAAATTTCATTTTTAACGAAAAGACAGTATTAATGCGGTTTTGTCACTCCATCTTGAATTAGATTGTGATTGTATTTTTAAGTGTGTTGTCAGAAATGATGTTTTATCACAATCATCATCGTCATCCGAGGCTCTATAACCCTAATCGGGTCTTGGCCCTCTGTACAAATGGCCTCCATGACTGTCAGTTTTGCCTAACGACGCGCAGGTTCTGGATACCTATGTTATGATCATCCTTGACAACTCCGTTCAACCACCAAACCATCGCCTTTTCGCCTCTCTTTTTCTCCCCCCTGGTGCTCCATTCAAAGTCGCCTTGGAAAGTCTCCATTTAAACACATAATATGTTAAGCTATACTCGGTTTATTGATAGAAGAGCCCTCGGCCGAACAAGTTCCTACACTGTTAAATACCTAACTAACTGTATAGCGCGCGAAAGCGATAAGACGCCGCGAATCGCGTATTCTAATACAACACACTTAAAAATTGCGAATTCGTCCCCACTATATTCCCTTGGGTTAGTGAGGAGTAAAAAAATATACTCAATGGAATATTTTCACAAATAAATTATAACTTCAAAAAAATATCTAAAATTTTTAACAAAACGGTGTTTTTTTGGTGAAAAAATTAAATGAGACTCATAATATATACTCCATTATTTTAAAAAACGCACCATTTTGCATTGCTGCAGATTTCTGTCGTGGCCAACGATAGATCCTTGATCTTGATATTTTTATTTTATCACGCACTTACATTGATATGTTCAGTTTTGTTTCTTTGTGGATTTAACTCTCAAAAACAAAAGACCACTCTTCTTGGAAGGTCTCTACTTTAAACATAGCTTCCAAAGAATTTTATTTGTATGAAATTTACTTCGGAGTATCTTACGTTTTTACGATGTTCAATATTTTTTATAATATTTTCTGCTAAATTGACAACAGTGTTTTCTCGTTAAAGTTTTTCTTATCTATTCTTTGCTTGGATAATATTTTCATCACTACAGCTGTCCGCAGCGCGTTGTAAATATTTCCCCATAGCCTTTCATCTTTGTTTTCTTCGTATTTCTTCCTGCAAGAAACACGTTCGTGGAATAATCTTGATCCCGACACAAAAAGACTTTTACTTAGAAGGCTTTAAAGGCCGTCTGAAGCAATATTGTTTATATAAAGTAAATAGCGTCTAATCCTTATCCCGTGAAAATCCTGGATTTTATTCCTTTTAATATTTTGCATTTCACACTAGGTCTTTTGATCACGTAGGTTGTATGTTGTTATCACGAAATAAAAAAAAACAATATTTAATGGGCGGTTTTCTTCTCGGGAAATTTTGAAAGATTTTATTTCAAAATTTGGATTTTCGTAAAAAAATATATCCACGAAAAAATACACACAGAGTTCTGTGGAAACTTGTCTCTCCGTAAAATTCACCTAAAATCATTTAAACTGTTTTCATTTTACTTAAAAAAAAAACTTTAATTGTTCATTCTACAAAAGTCTTAAAAAAACTATTGTTTCACTTATTCTTGAAAATTCTCTTACTTAAAACAAAAGAAAGTTATCATATTTATATTTCATATAAATATGATTATAAATATTAATACTTTTAGAAGTCAGCTTAGGAATCCATTAACGCGATCCTCTTCAGTTCACTAAAGGTTAACATTACAATTAAAATTACCTACTATAAATGTACCTTTTTTATTATCTTTGGTTGTTTTAAGTTGTTAACGTGGTTGCATTGCTATCTTGTTCTTTTGAGTTGTCAACGTGCTTGTATTGTTATGTTATTCTTTTTGGTTGTTATTTTGAGTTGTTAACGAGCTTCTGGTATTATTTTCTTGAAACTTTTTTTTGTTGTTTTGAGTTGTTAACGTATAATTAAAATTACCTACTATAAAAGTACCTTTTTATTATCTTTGATTGTTTTAAGTTGTTAACGTGGTTACATTGTTATATTGTTCTTTTGAGTTGTTAACGTGCTTGTATTGTTATGATATTCTTTTTGGTTGTTATTTTGAGTTGTTATCATGCTTGTATTGTTATCTTATTCTTTTTGGTTGTTTTTTTGAGTTATTTACGTACTTGTATTGTAATATTGTTCTTTTAGGTTGTATTGTGTTACTTCAATTTGAGTTTGCCTAACATAATATCTTCGTTTAAATTTTATTCTTAATATTGGGACAAATCATCCATAAGCGATGCAATGCCACGAAAAAATGAATACTTTAAATATTAATGTTAATATTCCACTTAATATTAATTTGTTTGGTGTTAATATTAATTAGTGGTGATTTTTTTACTTTTTTCCGATATTCAAAGCGTTGAACACAATAAAATGTTCCTTAATTTTTCTATTGGTCTTAATAATGTGTAAAATTAGATACATTTGGTTTGAGATCGAAAACATTCATTAGGCAGAAATTGACGGCAACGAGTTTATTTAAAAGCTAATCAAAATCATTAAAATAGAATTCAAATCAGAAAAGTATTTGTTCATACAAGTGCAATATCATCTAGTTTTAAGAAAATTTTCAGTATATTCATATGTATTTTAGTAAATCTGGATGTACAAAAGCTGTAATAAATTTATTTAACAAAAAATACTTGGAATATTAAATTGTGGATGAACTTTGAAACATTAAAACGATTTGATTAGTATAAGTGTACTATTAAATCGCGTTATTCGACGAAAGGCACAAATCCGTAGTTTTTATAAAGCGTGTTGGTTTGTGTTCACAAATTGTGAGTTTATGACCAATCGGCAATATCCAAAAAAGAAACTATACAGTTAATCCCAGAGGGTAGCAGCAAACTTTCAGCTATAAATAAATTCCTCTTCCGCTCAAAATCGTCCCAAAACCACACACTCGAACAATTTATGCCCAACTTACACAATATTGTTGAACGCGTGGGACATAAATTACGGATTATAAAAGTGTGGGTTGATTTTTTTAATCATTTTTTAACAGAAAATTATTTTTGAATATAAAAAATCACAATTTAGTTTTTATTCACACACTTTTCACAATTTAGTTTTTACGCACACAATTTTGATATCAGCATGTCCATTATTTCTTTCTTTAATTTCTCGTATCAAACCCTTTTCACCTTTTTTTTCTTACAATATTTACAAGGTGTTTTGAAAATAACGAAAAAAGCACGAGCACTTTATATTAAAAATTTATAGGTTATATTGTGGTATTGTGGGTACCTACATATCTACATACCTATATCTGTACAAGTACAATTACATCGATATCACCTCTGAAGAGTGCCTGAAACATTTTTCATTATAATCTCTATTATATTATACATACCATTACACCTTGTAGGCAGAGACAACCGGAGGCCATATTTTTCTATCCTGGCGCCTCGTCCACATGCATGCATCGTCTCAAACATGTTCGTCTGTTGTTCACGCATCTCAAATTTCCGTCTTTCAGAATATCCGCACTGTATATTTTATCTTCGTCAGGCGTTCCACAATTAATTCTTAATGTGTTCACTTTCATTCTGTTAATGGCATCCTTATCTTATATTCTTTCCTTGTGTCCTCATTTTTTACCCTGTCATACATCTTTCTATAACGAATTATTCTTAGCGATCTCATTTCAACTGCATTTATTCTGCATCATGCGACTTCTGCCATGTCTAGGTTTCACTTGCATACGTCAAGGTTAGCGCTACAATAACGTTATGAATGGCAACTTTGGCTTCCTTTGATATTATGTTGTGATCATTCATAACTGGTCTCAAGTGCTCCATTCACTCTGTTTCATACCATAACTCTTCTTACGATCTCTTTATCAAGCCGTCCATTCTGTTAAAATATATTTTCCAAGTACCTATACATACTCGTCGACTTGCTCGAGCCATACGTTCTTTGCTCTTATTTTACACGCTTTTCTATCTATCTGTTTCATGTTTTTAAGACAGTTTTGTTTTTTGAGATTGGTCTTTCCACTAAGCAAGAATTAATAAGAAAATATACATACAAAGCCAACAGAAAAGGAACAAGAGAACAAGGTTTTCCAAGAAAAGAATGGCTCAATCATGTAAATGATATCTTGAAAAACAGGAATGTAAGAAGCTGGAACAATAGATGATATTTATGAGACGATAATAAACGTAAATGAGGCGATAAATGCTTATCAATATGGAAATTGGCGATTCTTTGCCTACCTTGTTAGAGGTATGACAAAATGGTTTAATTATTACCTTTGTATTTTTTAACAGATTTTTTAATTATCTCAATAGAGACGAAGTTGGAATATTCATTGTAGGAGAACCGGGAAATCAAGGCACCTACAGAGCTTACGATCTGTCATCGGCTGGTTTACGTGATCACTTTATGCGCTTGCGCAACGTTCACCAATTATTACCTTTGTGTTATCACTAAAGTTTCTGGTGAATTTTTTAATCAATTTCTAAACGGTTATTATGTAGAGAGTGCATAATTTATTATTTCGTAATATGTATATTTCCCCACAGTTATTTTATTTAAATTCTATTTTGCATAACAAAGAAGGCATGTCACTCTTTACTTGAATTTTAATTTAAATTAATATGTATCCCAAAGAAGTTGGGAAATAATCTTAACCAAGTCTTAATTCGTCTTTATTTTAATCGTTTATCCAATGAAAACTGACTCTTGAAATCTCGGATCGGGGAATTATTTTGAAACAACGAACGTAGCCTTTTATATAATTTAAGATGAAAATTAATTGTTTTATGGCGATAAGAACTTATTTTCTGGTGCGAATTATTCACGTGCATTTCTGATCGAATTTCTAACATAAAATGGACATGATAAACTAAGAGTATGAATGTAAAACAAAAATGTACAATCCAAGTATAGCTTTTTAACAAATTTATATTTTTCCAACGTGTTTCAACAGAATGTAAATTGACTATCAACGTTTCATATAAATAATATTATCACATTATTTCATTTCAGGGAAACTAACGTCTTGTTATGTTTTATATTATTTCAATTTAGACAATTTAATTAGAGTGCCAAATATAAGCTTTCTACCTATAAGCACAAGATAAATCAATAACAATTACTCACTCACATACACAAAAACACACAAAATTAGGGTAGTGAAGGATAAAAGATTAAGAGGATAAAAAGAGAAAGATTAAAAGAGTTTGAATTTCTCGACAAAACCAATCAGTAATTTAGTGTCAAATACAGTATTATAAAATAAACAGAAAATAATCTTGATTGCATTGAAGATGTAACCTCAGTTGAGAATAATAATATGTTGTGAAAATTATTGTACTTGCAATATATCAGGTAGGTACTTCTGAAGAATTTGCCAAAAGCGATAAGCTCCTCATAAATATTGTATTTGTTTGTTTACTACTCACAATTTTATGTAAATATTGATACAATTCAGAATATTTATTTATTTATTTAATATACAGAGACACCAACAGAACACTGAACAACACAAACAAAAAAAAAACATGAAACAAAAAAAAATAGAATCTCCAGTGCTCCAATAACAGGTATCTCCCACATGGCTATTGTGCATAATAAGGTAGGTACAATCAACGTCTCCTGACCATTCAAATTATAAAAAAGACATTACTTTGCACAGTTAAAAGGGAAGTTTAAAATACACATATACATATATGTAGGAAAACAAAAAGAAAACAAATGATGAACTAATAAGATAAAACAAAAAAAAGAAGGAATAATTGAACTGAGACAAAAAAAAATAGATTTTAGCCCAGCATACTTTAAAGGATAAAAATAAGCAATTTATCAAAGATCAATTTCTATAAAATATGTACGTCATTGTCAAAACATTAAATTGTCACAACGATTCAGACGCAACGTCTGAATCTACCAATACAATGACACTCTGACACGGCAGAATGTCACTGTATTGGCAGGTGCCTACGCGAGTGCAATGTAACGACAGTCAATAAAGAACGTCGCGGACAATATCGCGAACTCGGCAACATGCCCGTCCAACTAGAATATTTTAAGTAAGACTTATAAGTAATATGTTGTCGAATTTGCTGGATTATAGGTCGTACTATACACGTGTTAGTAATTTTTTTATTTTTAAAACTATAAAAATTAAATAAAAAACAAAACATACAATCAAGATACCAAATTATCCTAATACAAAATACAAAAGTGGGGAGAAATGCGCAATACAAATCAACACCCACAGAGCCACACAAATATAGAGAATATCGAATGTTTAATGATTAGTTTTCCAAGTATGTAGATGAATATTTTCTAGTGTGAAATGAGGCATAAATGGTTATCAAAGAACAAAGGTTTCAGTCTACGGGCGTCTAATCGGCACGTTTTCCATATGAATTCAACAGCTATGGTATAGGTATCTAACCTAAACTACAGCCGAACCTTTTCAACAAAATTTGATGTAGGTACAAACATTAAATTGATCGTGTTTCCAACGTTAAAATGACTGTTTATATTACCTATTTTACTAATCCACAACCTTTATGTATAGTTGACAAACAATACTTTTCTATTCGTATCCGTTTTCTTTTTTTTTCCTTTCCGTGTTAGTTTTAAGTAGTACACCTTCTTCTTTTTTTCATACCTATATTCAATAAGAAAGAAAATATCAAAAAAACAGCCATTAAAAAAATAATCATCGAATACATTGCCATCGCTCGGACTTTGTATAGGAAGGTAGCTTTGGTACAGCTCAAACTTTAGTTTCAATTTTCTTTTTGATGAATTAAAAAAAATAAGAGGGGAGGGAATATTTCTCAAGTTATTTACCGTTAAAAGAACATTCTTATATGCCACAACGAATTATCGTCGAAATAAAAAGAACTTGACTATCTTCATAAAAATAATAAAATGAAAAAGTAGGTAATGTTGTGTGCATCCATAATCGGACGTCCAACACTCATAATAATAACCAATATTTTATTCTTTTTATTAAAATTGTAAGCTGGGTGTTTACTTACCCTTTATATACCCTTTTATTATAAATAAAAAGATAAATAAATAAATAAAAGAATAAATAAATAAACACATACATAAATAAGTAAATAAATAAATAAAATAAGAAAATATAAATAAATAAATAAACAAACAAACAAACAAACAAACAAACAAACAAACAAACAAACAAACAAACAAACAAACAAACAAACAAATAAATTAATAAGAAGGTCAGATTTTGGCCGAAGCCGAAGGTTTGATTTTACAATCGATTAAAATAATAAATAATCTGCTTTCGTGACTTAGTTGGTTAGATATCTAACTACTGAGCCAAGGGCCCTGGTTCGTTTGATTTTAGTAAAAAAATTCGATTAAAATAATGAATAATCGGCTTTCGTGACTCAGTTGCTACGATATCTGATTACTGAGCCAAGGGTCCTGGGTTCGATTCCCAGTGGAGACACAGTTTTTATTTGTGTTTTCAGTCTGGATCTATGACATTTTAACTGTTTTTAGCGGCTGACAAAAATCTTCGGCTTCGGCCAAAAACAACCCGAAATTTTCGGCCGAAGCCGAATAGTTTGTCGGACACTACTTCGTACATTGAACTGTGTTTGTATTATAATACATTATATTATGAAGTCGAGCAGAGTAGGTACAGGGTGGTTCAGTGGGAGAATTCGGGGGACAAAAATGAGATTCGGGTCAGCAACAGGGTGATATAAAATTTAAATGCCTCCTTTTCTTATCAAAAAGCGTCGGTGCGTTAAATAATAGCAGACGTCCCCTAAGAATTCATTCACTACCGATAGCGACATCTATGTAAGGTAGAAAGATTCATTCTCTCTATCTCTTTCTCTGTATTTCTAGGTGTACCATTATTATGTAAAATTGAACTCATTCTATAAAATCTATATTAAATTGTACCCATTTAAGATTTATTAAATGTGGCTCTTCCATAGATTTTTATTATAATATACTAGATGGAGTACTCCGTGCAAAAAGTGAGTCATGGAATATCGCGCGTTTGACGTTTTTGTTGGCAACATATTTCAGTTTTTCTTACATTTCAACACATCCTAGATAACACTGTTCTCTTAATAAATCCGAAAACAATTCACATTAGTCGTTATTCACTATAGAAAAACGATGTGGTCTGCCCACAAAATCATACAAAATCCCCCCGGAAAATTGCCTCACTTCGATTCATACAAAATTTGCTAACTACGACATCTAGTATATTATAATAAAAATTTATGGGATCTAGGGCCCATTCGTAACCGTGTTCAGAGAGTTCCGATTTCAAATTTTAAATATGCCTAGCTAATTACTAATTGTGACAAAATAAAACTAATATAATTCCAATTTCAAATTTATAAACCATCTCATTACTTAAGATGACAAAATTTAGTTGATGTTGTTCCAATTTCAAATTAACATTACCTAATTACATATTATCATAAACAATTTAAGCAAATAATGATATTCGATTTTTTAACGAATTATGATATGACAAACTAACACTGATTTCATTCCAATTTCAAATTACTTTCTAATTAATTATCATGACAAAATTAAAACTGATGCTATTCCAATTTCAAATTTATAATTACTTATCTTGACAAATTTACGCAGATATTATTCCTATTTGAAATTTATAAACCTACTTATTAACTTTTCATGACAAGTTGCAACCATTTCAAAACTAATGAATAAAACACAAATTTTATTTATTTATCAAATCTCAAAATTTGATATAAACTCTGATTCCTTATCATTCTCTGATCCCAAGGGACATTTTAAGGCGAGACTCTGCATTTTTACAACGCAATAAAATAACATAAAACAGAGCATCCATCTTTTCCGGGACCCTAGAATCATGTTTTATTCACGTGAAGGTTTCTCCAATCTTTTTTTCGTTTTATTGACATGATTTATTGTTAACATCAAGAATAAAATATTTTCACAACTTTAAAGTTGACACACCGGCTTAGAATAGTGTTTTCATTGTGGTGTCCCATAAGAGCCGGTTAATCGAAAATACAATAGGCAACTATAACATCTCACTTTGTTCAGCAAAATGTGCCTTTTTAGGTGAGACGATTCCGGTATTGTGCTCGATACACGCATGTGTTTAGGGGGCAATGCACACCTGCCGCTGGTTACCCTACTATGCGAGATATGACGTGATGATATGAATGAATGAACTTGAAAATATATAGATTTAATTTCGTCGAAACATAAAAAATTAACAAAAAATAAAATTTCAAAACAATATGTGATTATTTTTGTTTTTTTATTGTGATATTAAATTTTACACATTTTAACACACAGTACGAACACGTAATATCTAGTTTATATACATAATGTAAATACAATCAAACAAATAAATTTATATATTTTTTTTTTATCTTCGTTGTGTTGTTTTTAATTAACCCGTTAGTTTATTACGTTTGAACATTCAAAACTTCAGCCATAATAAGATGAATATCGTCAACTACGTCGCTAGGTTAAGAAGTTGTACATAAACAGTTTACATATTGAAACAAAATTATTTGATTCAACAGCAAATTAATAAAAAAAAACATTTCTATTAGCTCCTACAATTTTTTTACTAAATCTTATGTAATATAATGCATTTTTGCCCTGCATTTTCAGGAGGATGTTTCATTTTGTCTGTCTTGTTAGTTAAACATTCATTTTAGACATACAACTTGATTGAATTAAAATCGTACCTTTGATATATGTAACTCAACATGATATAATTTATTGTATTTTTTTATTAAAAATACACTATGAATTAGATGTACATATAAACCTACCTCGTGCATTCTGAATTATTGAATACTAGCTGACCCGACGAACTTCGTACTGCCTAACAATCAATAAATGTCGCGCTAACTTTTAGCTTAACTTAATTTAGGATTTTATTAACGTAATAAAATGAATACAAAAAATATTAAGTTCAATAGTTTATAAAGACATAATAATAATAATAATAATATATATAAAGGAAATAAAAATTCAATTTCACTTTTACGCTTGCATTGCGGTCAGTTTAATTTATTAAAAAATTAAATATCTGTGTATTTTTTACGTGAATTTATCCGATTTCTTTTTTCGTTAATTTTTCCGATATTTTAATAGTTATTCTGCTCCTCGTGGATTGTTCCCGATTATTGGACCACGCAATTCCTTACTGGACACGTCAGTTTCAAAAGCTATCTCTTTCGTTTTCACTTATCCGATTCGTCCTCATTTCAGCTTTGTGACAACCCTGAACGGACTTCTGAGCATATCCTATGGGAATGCACTAACTTCTCCGTGTCAACTTTCCGACGAGAACTCTACCACGATGTCCGAGGGAATTTCTTTGGACCCATTGGACATGCGGACCTTGTAGCCACGAAGAGCAATTTTAGGGCTTTCAAGACTTTCTGTCTTAAATTCGGTGCACTATTATCTTCACTATCACTGAGCAGTGAGCCAGTTGTTTCAACATGATTAGCTCTCTTTGGCACATTAAGTGCAGTGTTTGCAAGGTTTTAGAGTTCTCCGGACTCTTCATATGTTCTTTATGTGTTCTTTCAGAGTTTTGCAAGGGGCCGTTATTAGTCCCCATAAGTAGAATGGGTGGTGGGGGGGGGGAAGAACAGTTATTGTGCTATTCGGGGCGGAGACGAATCCAACAAATAAGAGATCATTCCAATTGGTCCAGCCATTCTTAAGTTATAAATGGTGTAACTAACCCAACTTTGTTTTATTTACATAGATGAATCAAATTCCCGCAGTTACGGGCAGGACCAGGTGGTATGATTTTACCGAATATTGTGAACGTACCAAACTCATTAGTGTTGATAAACGAGTAAGGCCCGGTTGCACCAAAAAAAAGTTTATAGTTAAAATTTTAAACTCCGTTTATGGTCTAACAAAAGTTACGTGGAGTTTAAATGAAATATGAGTTGCACCGACAAAAAAAAAGTTAAGTTATAGTTAATGGGGATACCAACGCAACAAAGATCAAATTCCGTAATAATGAACTGAAATACACCGGGAATTATTTTTGTCATATTGCCATACCATTTTGTCCATGCTAGATTTTGGCGTCTGTCATAATATAACCTCGTTTTATTTGTTACCGCTCAGTGCGCGTTACTGTCATAATTTGTTTATTTGCTGTCTGATTATCGACGTGGATTCAAATTCAAAATATATATTCATTAAAGATATTTTGGCAAGGTTTTATGAAGTGATTTTTTCAGAGATCGGTCAGCAAACTTTACCGCCGACGAAGTATCCCTTTGTCATTGGTGGAAGAAAAAAGAGAAATAATGTTTGATGGTGGTGCAATGTCCTCTCTAATAAGTTCCACTAATTGATGAACCCTGTTTTTGGACATTCTGAATCGGGCGATAAATTCATCATCATCCCATAACCAAAAATTTGTCCTTTGCCTGAATAATTTCGGCTTTCGCGTAGTTAACATGGTATGTATTAATGATGACTAAATTCGTCATCAGATGAATCCGAATCCCCATAAAAAAATATTATCACTATATTTCAAGAAAAAACACGAAAAAAATAACATCACAAAATAAATAATTGTCAAAAATATTTTCTACGATAGGGAAACGAAAGAGAAATGATGTGTTCTCTGAGAGAAATGTCAAAAATTAACTTTAACTTAATCTTAAACTCTCATGTCTGGGGGTTTAAATTTTAGTAACTTTTCGGTTAAGTTTAAGTTAACAAAAATGCGATGCAACTCAATTTGACAAAAAAGTAACTTTTTTGTAACTTTAACTATAAACTTTCGTTTAACTTTTTTGATGCAACCGGGCCTAAGTGTAGTCAGCATCCAGTATCCAGCAACGTTGTTAATTATGTCTTTATTAATACAGACACATCATAAAATAAGTGATGAAGCCTTCAATATACATATAGTTACTAATGTAGTATAATATTTGGTGGCGAAAACCATAAAATATCGCAGCGGGAAACTACATACATTAACTTGTGTTGACCATTAAATTATACCTCCATTTAATTTATAACAGCTAACGCATTAATCTTATTTAATTTTACGATTTTAATTATAAAAGTGTTATAAAGACAACATTTATAGATGCTATATTTTATAGAAAAATGGAAAAATAGTGATTCAAGAAACACTTTTTTGTAAAAAAATCAACAATAAAGATTTTCTTGACGTAGTTATGGTTTGGTGGTATGAAATTTAACCTCAGTGCGATACAAAATTGTCAGATGATAAAAATACAATATTATAACATATTATTCGTTTTTAACTGTCTTCCAAAAATGCAGAGGTAATCAATTCGACGTCATTTTTTTTATGTATGTTCAGCGATTAATTTATACCTACCAATTGGTCCCATTTCAATTAGGACAAGACCCGATGATGTTACTTATGAGAAAATCATCAATATATTCAATTTTTACTTCAGCGATAGTAATTTTTTTTTTCTTTCATATTCTCCGATTTTAATGATTTTTTTAATAGGAAGAAAGAAGGTAATTCAGAGGTGATCATACATATTATAAATTTCATCGAGTTATGATTATTTATTTATTTATTTATTTGGTTTATTTGGGACAATAACAGCATAATTAACTAATATGAATATAAAACAATGAGTAATAAATCAAGGCCAAAAAAACTGTCCACAAAGTACGTATTTACAGTTGATTCTGAAAAAATATTAATATTATATGTTAAAAACTACAAAAAAAATATATACATGACAAAAGCAACAAGGATTATAGAACCTACTAGAAAAAATATTGAACTCATCAATGTGCCATTTATTTAGCACGTCGTCCGAATTCGATGATTCCTTTTTTATTTCAAATGGATAACTTCTGGGGTGGTTCCATCTAGTAAACCCATGAGATTTTCTGATGGGAATCATGATAAACCATGAAAATCATCAATTTGCGAAACATTTGCGTATTATTGTAAAGGCGAATTTTATGAAAGATAATATTACTACAATCATACATACCATCACGCCATGTCACTCATTGGGTAGGCAGAGAGAACCGAACGCCACATTTTTTTTTTAATCTTGACACGTTAATTTTGAAGTAGGTTTTTACTACTCACTAACCCAAGGAGATATTGTGGGGAGTTATGATTTCGCAGTTTTTAAGTTTTTTATTTTTATTACAGATTATCAACTAGTATCATACTGAGATTGTATTCTGAAAGTTTCGTCACAATGTATCTGTGTGTGTGCTATGTGTTAGGTGTTATGTGCTATGTGTTGTGTGCTATGTGCTGTGTGCTATGTACGTCGTGTTCATTTTACTTGATAGATTATGGATTAAAAAACTCATTCGATTCTATTCAATTTCTGCATGTATGTATATCTAATACTCACTTAGTCCCCATTAGATTTTTGAAGGATATCTGAATAGTGCTTCTCATTTTTTTAACTTTCAAATATTTCAAAGTGACCCGAAGCTCAGGAAACTTCAAATTTTTTTTTATTTTCAAATCGGTAAAAAGGCACATCGCTTTCATAATATGAGGTTGAAGAAATATCAAGTTTTCCTAATAAAATATTGAAATAAAAAATAATTAA
Organism: Molanna angustata; assembly: GCA_963576475.1. Classification (NCBI taxonomy): domain Eukaryota; kingdom Metazoa; phylum Arthropoda; class Insecta; order Trichoptera; family Molannidae; genus Molanna; species Molanna angustata. The sequence continues at coordinate 4,704,815 of OY754965.1, forward strand.
ACAAACTCATTTCAAAAAATTGCTGAAAAATTTCCATACAAAATTTGAATATTTTATGGAGTCACTTGTTAGTGAGGACTTTAGCGTTGGCCACAACCCACTCGTTTTTTTATGAAAGATTATTAAAAACTAGATTTCGTTTCACTGATTTTTTATAAAAGGCTTAGTCGACGTGATTTACGCCAGGAGATTGATTGGTAGTTATTGTCAGGCTCTTGACTACCTACCTGAGAACCAGTGGCATAAACCACTGACAATCGGTGCTGCTTTGACGGTCTGACCCTGACTGGAATATTATAGAAGGACCAGGAATCAAGGCAACTACAGGACTTACGACCTGTCATCGACTGGTTTACGTGATCACTTTATGCGCTTGCGCAATGTTCACCAATTATGCCATCTTATTGATTTCTCTTATCAATGCAATTTTTGATAGTTCTATATATTTGAATAAGGAATAACACATCACCTAAAAATAGGACATTATTACTATTGCCATCTATGAAGTAACGGAGAAACCTTTTTGTAACGCCATCTATTAAGAAGTTGGTTCGTTGGTTGGTTGGTTGGTGACAGTGTTCTAAGAAGTAGGTATATACGGCTATTGGTTAATCGAAGACCTATTGATGCACTCTGATGGTTTTCAACAGTACCATATAAAGTAAATGCTAAATTTAAAGGATTGCTTAAAAAATTCAATACAAGCGAAGTCTGAAACTGTGCTATAAATTCTGATCATTGATATTTTAATATTTTACCTACCTTATTTGCACGTTTTATTGTATGAAATATATTCTATCAATTTTGATTGATATTTTGACATCATTTCTTTTGCAAAGAACTGTTTAGTTTCCATACTTTACTTTGTTGATAGCTCATTTTCTAGAAGCATCTATTACTAGAGGAAAGTAACCAAATATGGAATACCATTTTATTTTTACGCATTAAAAAAAACTTAAAATAAAAAACTTTTAATCGTAATTACAATCAGTCATACATTTACGCTTCAAGTAGTAACAGTCTTGTATTATATTAATTAAGTATAATTAATATTAATTCTCAAAAACAAAATCAACATAAAGGTATCTAATTATGGAATAGGTACCCAAATATGGAATACTACAAAAACTATAAAAAATCAAACATAACTTCTATGAGATACTTTAGGAACTTTGGTCAAATATAAAAATGAACTTAAACTTCTTGCAATAATCGCAAATCTAGGTGTCAAACTCTGCACCAGCGCAATCATTATGTGCCCAGATTCCGCACATGAGGCATTTGATCCAGGTTTCTCCTCGAGCATCTTCAGAAAACAACCTATGACAGAACATACACTCCGCATCTTCTGAGTCAGGAGTTTCATGTCCTATTAAGGGTCTGTGTAAAACTGTATTGTCTCGTCATCATCTGAATCAGATTGATTATTCTTAGCCTTGGTTTTCTCTTTTGGTTGTTTGCCTTTCTTTTCGTTTTGTTTTTATTCTTTGCCTTTGTCAATTTATTTTCTTTTTCGCCTTTTTTCTTACGTTTATCTATGAGATCATTTTTGTAAGGTGATGACGTAATTATTGCTGCAACAGATGCCTTTCTTTCCCTATTAGATATTTTTATCTGGTACTGGGCTGATAATTTAAGGGAAACACCATACTCAGTCACCAGTTACATAAAGTCACATTATTCACAAATGTCACTTTATGGTTTATCCTAGTGACGTTGAATACATAACCTACCTATGTTATATGTGTAAAGTGTACTCTATGAATTGAAAATGATTTTATACATGAATAAAAATAGTTATCCAGTCAGCAGATGTTTTGGGATCCAAATATGGAATAGTCCATATTTGGACCCCACGGAGTGTCCATATTTGGCACTTTTAACTAATTTAAACTTTTTTGCATATTTTTAAGATAGACAAAGTAAGACAATAAAAAACATCAAAAACTTTTAAACAAACATTTTAACAATGCATAGATGTAATAAACGCTATACTTTTACAATTATATTACGTAAAATACTTAATTTTTTACATACCATAAAAAGTTTTCTGACAGCGACAAAACAAAACCGTCTTACAGCAGACATACCACTCGCTCGATTGACAAGTTAAAATCTGTACATGCGTATAGTGATTGAAAGAGATAGATGATCACTGTTATTTGTATCTAGGTTTATTAATTTACGAGAAATGCTGGTATTCCATATTAGGAAACTATTCCATATTTGGTTACTTTCCTCTAGTCCTAATATAACATCAGTTGAATATCTGATCTAAAAGCGTTAACGTGTCGAGTGAAATAGTCTATTGTTTAATATTATTACTATACCTACTATCTGAAAATAAGTACCTTCCTATTATATGTATATTATATCGTACCCTGTCTAGTTTAGTAAGGGTAACTTAATAATGTTTCCAAACTTCCTGGTTCACTAAATCTAAACATTAATGGAAGGTCAAACGGTTAATAAAAGGATTAAGGATAGGTACAACTATTAGATTAATAATAATAGCCGAATCATTAAATTACATTTCATACATTCCCTTAACGTATAAAAAACGATTGCAAATACACAAATGTAATATAGGACAAATACAAAACAACTACCTACATTTATTTGGGAATAAAATGTTTCAATCTTAGATTATAATTGCCTCCCAAATGAATTAAAGGAGATAAAGGAATATAAAAAGTTTAAACAAAAATTATAATTCATTTCAATTCATTTCTCACGCAAATATTGCTTCTCTGGGCTGGAAACACTAGTTAGTTGGAAGAAATTGCCATACGGCAATAAACTTGCCACTTGCGCAGGGTGCAAGGAAGTTTTCATTATTATTATTATTAAAATTGCATCTAACATTCTATATTGGTTGTTTTCGATTTGTTTGTTTGATATGTTTCAATTACGTGTGTTACCTTTTTTTATTTGAATATGTTTCAATTGTCTGTATTTCATTTATTTTTAAACTTTTTTTAATGTTTGATTTTTTGTTCATGTATGATTTTGATTTATTTAATCACTTTATGTATGACTTTGATTTAATTGTTTTGTATTTGATATTTTTTAATTTGTCAGTTATAAGTGATTCCCTCATCAAGCACAAGATTGCAATCTTTTTGATGAGGCATTGCAAAAAAAACTGTTTGTAAAAATTACTATACTACTCTTTGTGTGTTTTATAATATTATATGTTAAATAAATAAATAAATAAATAAAATAATGTTGCGTAGCTGAGGTCAACGCTATATTATTTTCTAAGTTAAGAATTTCAATCATCATCATAATTAATGGCTCCACAGCCCGTTGCGAGCCACTTTCAGCATTTTTCGCAATCTCCATCTATCCTGACATGAACCCCTCTAGTCCCTTAATCCAACAGCCTCCACATCCCGCTGCATGCTATCCAGTCATCGGAACTTGGATCTACCAACGTTTTGTCTACCTTGAGGCCTTATGTGCAGGATCATCTTTGTCACTTACTTATTGTTGGATACAGAATGAAGGGAATATTGCACCTACCTTGGGGCGAATTTCTCCCTTCTTCTGGAGGTCTTCACGAAAGACACTCACTAACTTCTTGTATCACAAGACACACTATATTGGTGAAAGACGCCACTTCCAATCACGGATTGGGTATTTGAAGAGGGCGCACGGCGCGTAATTTTTAGTTGACACGAAATGACACGAAATATGTATATTTCGATCGTATGTATCGAAACTAATTTTCTTCAACTGTGTGTGTCGTACACGACGACGAGTTGACAACGATGTATACACTGCTGTATCGTACAGCTGACTGCATATGTAGGTAGCAATATATTAGGAGAGGAAAAGGTTTGGGTTTTGCCACATTTACCGAACACTTATGATTCTGAATGCTGGGTATTGATTAAAAAAAAGATAATAATATTTTTTAATATATTTTTATATTTTTTTATATTTATTTCAATATATTTTTATTATTCAAAACAGTATTTTTTTATTTATTTGAAAAAATGGATAACGTACAATATAATAAATAAGAATAACAACATAAGTAATTGTAACTTAATCAGCCCACCTTTGATTTCATGTTGCATTATACTCTTGCTGGTAATAAAACAATTAATTATTCCTGTCTAACGTGGCTCCTGAAAAGGGTCCTGGACATACAGAATATGTCCAAGGACCTGATCTTTTCCAAATTATTATACGTGGTAAGACATCGGTACAATGGCGAATTCGATTTATTAAAAAATAATTTGATTTTTTTTAAAATAATCAACACACATTAATAGAACGTCCAATTCTATAACTTTTTGAACTAAAATAAGAATGCTCTAAAATATTAGAATAAGGGTCATTTGAACTTATTTTCGAACTCTGTAACTGACGTTGCTCGTAAAACTTAAATCTACAAAATTAATGCATCATAGATGATAATTCGAATCCAAAATGTATATAGCGCAAACTACGCATGCGTACTGCGCACTGTTCGGCCATGTTTATTTATGTCATGTCAACGTGATGTCGCCTAACCTAACATTTCAATTGATCTGCACTAATATCCTTATATTTTTATTTTCAATATAAAGCAACATGCTTAAATTATCCATTTTTATTTGTTTCCGTACACAAGTGATGTTTTCAACTTAAGAGGGTGACTGCTGCCAACGTACCTTTTTTTTCAATTTGAATTTGCATCATTACTACAAAATGAATCATTGTGAAAAAAATAACCTAGTTAGTTTGGATATCAATTAAGAAAAATATACCTTAACTTTTTAATTATGTTCTGTATATATTCTTGTAGGAAAATAATAAGCATACCACGATTTATGACATTTATCTAAAGTTTCTAAAAAACTATAAGGTATAGAGCATTACATTTTTTTTATAAATTAAAGAAGATCAAAATATCTGGCAAAATACGAAGTAACGTTGCATTAATGCATCAGGTTAAGTTAATAAACCAAAAAAACTTTTATTTCGCATGGCGCTGAATGCAAAATAAATGTTTTTTAGGTTTATTTACTAAAGCTGAAGCATTAATGCAATGTCACATCATATTTTTCTAGATATTTTGGTCTTCTTTAATTTAAAAAAAATATGTTGAACTACGCCTTATATTTTATTAAAAATATGCGATAAACGTTGAAAATCGGGGTATGCCATTATTTTTCCACAAGAATTTATACAGAACATTATCAAAAAGTAAAGATACATTTTTCTTTATTTATACCCAAACTATCTAACTTATTTTTTTTTTAAATGATTTGATAAGAAATAATGATGGTATATCAAATTGAAAAATAGGTACGTTGGCAGCAGTCCCCCCCTTAACTAAAACATCCTGGACTATTGTGAAATTAACACGTATGCTTCCAATTAGGTGTGAACTAAAATAAGGAACGTTTTGACAGTTTATTCGACTAAAATGGGGTTATAGAATAGATATTTGAACTAATTAGTGACTTATTTGGAGTAAGAACGTTTCTATTTCAGCGTTATAGAATATCAACTTGGACTAAGTGGAATAGGAACGCACCTATTTTAGCTGGAACGTTCTTAAAAAGTTATAGAATTGAACATATTATTTTAGTTATTATCGGAGTTAATTCATGCCTTATAAGTCTCAGTGGACACAATTTATTTTAGAAAAAAAACCATTAGGGCTGCACCAATAATGAGTTTATTATTATTTATTGTTAATTAATACTATATATAAATTAAATACTACCAGCATTTAAAACTAATAATTTTCTTTTCTTTGTTACAGGTAAGTTCATACAGTTATATTTACAATTTGCTTTTTGATGTGAGAAAATTCAAAAAACCAGGTGAGTGTTAGTGATTATTAATATAAGTATACGTAAACATATTTTTGTGCCACCTCTATTGTCTTTAATGACAACTAAACTCATAATTGCTTATAGACCAACATCTAGCTATTGTCAGACTTGGTCATAGTACAAAAGATAAAATCAGCCTTAATACTTATGTAAGTCTGGTAGTCGCTAATTCTTGCTCTGTTAATATTACGGAACACACTAAAATGTAAATGTATTCGACCTCTTAAAATAAAAATATATTAATCGTTTTTATTCTATTTCATATATGTATATGCATATGATGCGTTTAATTCTGAAAATGCACCAAAATGAAATGTCAGATTTATTCTTTTTAATTATTTTTTGCTATTCTGAATACATATTGAATAAAAAAAAATGATTACAGTATTAAGTCTGGATCTGTGAGACAATTAATATTGCAAGTCTCCGGAATGTGGAGACTTGTTGTAGGCACATGTAAGATCCCCGAGAAGTAATATAAATAAGATTAAATTAAAATGACAAAAGACCATCGCTATTGCATTTTAAAATGGATATTTTTAAAAGTGACAGTTCTGACCCCCTATAAAACGAGTTATTTAGCTCAAGAAAAAAAACTAGAAATGATAACTCAATTTATGGAAGTGACAGTTGTCACGTGACTGCCAACTGTCACTTCCAAACATTGAGTTACCTAGTCTTGTTTCTTTTATAGAGCTAAATGACACGTTGTCGAGGGGATTTATTTGTACATTTTTGTTTTTAATTAATTTTATGTTCACTCATATTTTAATTCTCTTTCTAAGTTGAACCCATTATTAGTTTTGCTATAAATGTTGAATTTATTCATAAGAATCTCCATGACATGAAAATTTATCTAAATATTTGGGACTATGTACACATTATAAGGCTTTGAATATAAATATTGATCAAAATTGATTTCCTAACTCATTAGGTACGCACAGATCTGTAAACTGGGTTGAATATTAATAAAACGTTAGAAGTTATTTTAATATAATATCATTTGATATTTAGAGCGCCGTCTATCGATTGTTTTACCATATTCGAAGTTGAACTCGATTAAATATCTCAACAAAAACAAGTTTAAAATTTTGTTAATACATACACCCTGTTTAAAATTTTATTCACATTGAAATGTTAGTTAAAAATACTCCTGTTTTTTTGCAATAAGTATAGCATGAAATATAAGTTCGTTTATTTTTATCAAAATATCAAATGATTCAAGCCAAAAACAGTTTGAACATGACATGTATTTTCAACACAAATTCTGAAAGCCCCAGAACTCTAACTGGTCAGAAATTTAGAACGATTGCGAATTTTCAGTACAGACAGACATGTGAAGTGAATTAAAAGGATATAAAAAAATAACCGTTTTTCGTCTTTTTTCATCAATTTTTGATAAACATCACCAAACATCATTTGAATATAATAAAAAATTCAACAAAGTACAAAAAAACATGAGACGTAAATTTTTTCCCTTATCGTGTAGGTCGTATTAAGTGACTGATTTATTGATGTTGATATCACAAATTGAATATAAAGAATGCGATATGAAAATACTTATCATTATGTGAATCGTTAACAAGCCATTTCAGTACGTGTCAGGATGTCACAGATGTTAAGGGTTGATCATACAGAAGAAAAATGAATCTATTATTAATTTTTTTCAATTTTTATATTTTTATGATTTTTTTTTTCGCAAAGTAAACTTTAAATAGGATATCCTGATTATTTTTATTTTCTTGTTTTTTTGTTTGAAAGTATGAGTAAAAATATGTGGAGAGTCATAATTTCACAATTTTTAAGGTTATTTTTCAATTTCTCAACGGGTATCATGTACAGAGTACACACGATGAAAGCAAGGGTCTGAAACTGAGCACTGTAACAGTGCGTGATTTGATGTATGCAGATGACAAAGTACTGTTAGCTGAAAGTGTGGAAGATTTACAGTATCTTGTAAGCATGGTATATGAAGGATGCATAGAGAACGGTCTGAGAATGAATGCCAGCAAATCAAAGGTAATGGTCTTTGAAAAGAGTGAAAGCAGAACAGCGTGTAAAATAAGAGTAGAGAATGAATGGCTCGAGCAAGTCGACGAGTATGTATATCTGGGAAGCATGTTTCAACGGAATGGATGACCTGATAAGGATATCGAAAGAAGAGTTATGGCAGGAAACAGAATGAATGGAGCACTGAGACCAGTTACGAATGATCGCAACATATCAAAGGTTGCCAATGTTGCCATTCATAACGCTATCTTAGTGCCAACGTTGACGTATGCAAGTGAAACCTGGACATGGCAAAAGTCGCACGAAAGCATAATAAATGCTGTTGAAATGAGATCGCTAAGAAGAATCTGCAATAGAACGATGTATGACAGGGTAAGAAATGAGAACATAAGGAAAGAATGTAAGATGAAGAAAGATATCATTAATAGAATGAAAGTGAACACACTGAGATGGTTTGGCCACATGGGAAGAATGAATGAGGAACGCCTGACGAAGAAAATATACAATGCGGATAGGATTGGATTGAGAGGCCGGGGCCGCCCAAGAAAGGGATGGCACGACCATGTGAATGATATTTTGAAAGACGGAAATGTTAGAAGCGTGAACAACAGACGAACATGTATAAGACGATGTATGAATGTTGTCGAGGCGATGAATGTATGTCAAGATAGAAGTAAATTGCGTTCGGTTCTCTCTGCCTACCCCGTAAGGGACATGGCGTGATGGTATGTATGTATGTGTTTGTATGTATGGCGTATGGCGTACGGCGAACGCCGTAAAATAGCTTCTACAAGGGAAAATTGAGTGATCAACTTCATATTGATATTGTATGTGTCTCTATAGACAGGTGTATTTTTTACTCTCCACTTCTATCTTCCTCAAGGGGTAGGCAGTGAGAACCGAACACCGTATTCTTCTATCTTGACACAAACATCGTCTCATCAACATTGATACATGTCATCTTACTAGTGTAATGCAATTTTACTTAAAATTTCTCGTCAGGCATCATGTAGAAAATACATACTATGAGCTTCGTGACAATGTTTTTGTGTCTATGGTGTATTGTGAAAACTTTTGTCCTCTGGGAATCTTATATTTGTTTAAGGATCTAATAGAAAAATACTTTTTAAAAATGCATTCATATATTGTCAACGTTTCAAGAAGAAAAAATGAACGCTTTCTATGGTGTAGAGAGTTTAGTGTTGGCCACAACCCACTCGTTTTTATAATAAGACTAGTACATGTTTCGCTGAAATATTATGCTGGATGGCCGAAGTATCAACTCGATAGACTACAGATGGTATTTAACACAGCGGCAAGACTTATTTTCGATGCAGAAAAACGATGTCACATAACTCCACTACTAAACGAATTACACTGGTTGAAGTGTCCAGAGCGAATTGATAACAATTTTTTTTTACAGTTTATAATGCTTTGAACAACCTGGCACCAAAATATATACAAGAGCTGTGTCAGAGAAGAGATCTCTCTGGGAGGCATCTCACACTCAGGTTGTCTGGATCACAGAGTAACAATTCCTTAAAAGAGTTGGACAGAGTCAACAAAGCGGCTTACTATGACCGATGCTTTAGTGTGAGTGGTCCTATTAAGTGGAATTCACTGTCCTTAGATGTCCGCAGTGCTCAAAGCAAAAGCACATTCACTAAAGGATTAAAAACAGCTTTGTTTCAGAGAACACAACATTAAACTATCAGCGCCCTTGGTATGATCTCGAATCATTAAACGGCGCTATACAAATAAATTATTATTATTATTATTACGAGGCTACTAAACCCGTGATTATTCAAACAAAAAAGGCGATTGAATTCATTTGATTAAATATAATTTTACACAAGTAAAAAAAAACAGTAAAATATGTTTAATTAAATCTCATTTCACAACTACTTATATATCAAACGCCGTGGCATAATGGACATGTCGTTCAAATTCTGTACCAGCGTCCTGGATTCGATTCCAGCTGAACAGAAACTAAAGTAAAAATTGAATTTTGAATTGGATACACTTGTTAATTGAGTATAATATATCATTGACAAGTGCACACGGCTGCTCTCCCGAAACTAGTAGGTTCTTCCAAATCAACTCATATTGTACTATAGCAAATTAATTGCATCGTTATTATTTTAATTCGTCGAACCCACTATAATCTTACTTTTGATATCAATCGCTTCAGACTGTACTATTTAATTTTTTTTTCATTGTGAAAAACACTAATGTATATAATAAAATAAATAAATAAATAAATAAAACATTATTATCTCATCTATTTTACATTTAACACAATTTATTCAAGATGGAATATTACAACCACATCAATACTATCTTTGTTGCCTTGTTAGAATTCATAACGTATTCTGTTTAAGAAAAGCCAAGTTAAGATTTGTATTTGAGACAAAGGAAAAATTAATTCAACGTTAAATGCGTGAATGGTTTTATTTTAAATATTTATTTAATGTTGCGTCTCAGGAAACCAACATGTACTATGTCAAATATTACTTTAACTCGCGCCCAATAACAAGTTGCCACATTTTGGATACATACCTATGATATTCATCGTCTCACAGATCCACTGAAATTTTGCCCAAACGTCAGATATCTATAGATATAACCAACCAATATTTTCATGTTTAATGTGTAGGATTTTATGAAGCCACAGATAAATTCGTTTTTTTATTATTCCAATAGAATTGTATCGTTTTCATTTATCTTTATCCATTATTTTCCTTCAGTTGGTAGTCCACTACGGAGATTATAGTACATATTTACGATTCATTCGTTTTTATGAATATTGCATTTAGAATCTTTCAGATATTATTATATACTATTTTCTATTAAATTGCTCTTTTATACGCCATCTTTTCTTACATTTTTTGTTGATATTTTTCAGTATATTTACTCGATTTTGTACCCGACATTGCGCGGTTACACAATTTATCAATTTTCGAGAAGATAAAAAGTAAATTAACTTATTTTTGCAATATGTATCCAAATTACAACGCTAAATCCAAAGGTGCCATATGTGTTTTTTTTGTAAAATTATTTGCAAAATTTATCTTTTTGTCAGTTAGCAAAAAATCATTCCGAAAATGTTCTGTATTTTATTTTCTTCAATGAACTTATTTTTTGTATAGTTCTAGGTTGAATATATGGCAATTAGTTTTACTGTGAATTATTCATAAGACCCTATAAACAGCTTATAAAATCTTATAAATTTGAAGTACAACAATAATTGTTTAAAATTTTAGATATTTCGCAATTTCATATCTCAATTTTTGTTCTATGTCAAATATTTTGTTCTATGTCATTTATCAAATGTTGCAATATGTATATTTCAAAACATACATATTGCAATATTTGATAAAATACATACCACAGTCACATTCATTCATAATCTATCTCGCACACATACATATGTACAATATAACACATCTACACTTACCTAATATATTTGTTATTTATATTAGTTACTCTTATGTGAAAGCATATTATTGAGATGCAATGAACTTATCATTATATCAGCTTTTTAAATAATATCATATTATATTCTTTACTTATAACATTGTAAACTGTTTGTTTTCCAAATAAATAAACAAACAAAAAATTAAAAATCTTAACACACTCATTATTTAATATCATTTCCCATCTTGTTTTTATTTTATAATTCGTGAAATATGAAAAACGTTCTATATGTGTTGAATCGTATATTAAATATAATATTTTTTTCAGAATTGCGAGACTTTAAATACATACAAATATACAAATGCACAACGTAGCATTGACTTTTATATATAAGGGTTTGACCATCGTATCTTTTATCTTTAATAATGACAAAAATAAAAATATTACTAAAAAATAACAACAGTCTTTAAATTGAATGTGTTATCAATCAATAAGTAAATATTTACTGAACCTTCCTATAAAAATCTTCTTTTGAAACATGGTTTTGAAAAAAAAAAAATTCATTAATCAGTGGTCTTTTTACTGACTAAAGCTTGCTTGAATTCAAAATTATTTCAACATGAACAATAACTTAATTGATTTTTTTAATGACACTGGCTGGTCAAGGTTTTGTACATAAATCATCATTAAAATGTGAAAGAATAAAACATAACGGATTTAACTTGCAATTTTTATCATTGGATCACATTTTTTAGCATAATGCACAAATCAAAACTGATGAACAAAAAATTTTTGGTTCTTAGTATCTAGATATTATTAATTATTATAGAATTTTGTTTATATAAATGAAACACACGCTTTCAATCCACAATGAGTATAAAGTATAATAGCCTATTATTTAGCTAATTTAATTCATTATTATTAATTTCCATTATGTGAAAGAAAATTCTTTGAAATAATTATATCTACAAATTTTTGAAACAATGTAAAACTTAACTAAAATACATAAATACATACCTTCACGCCTCGTGACTTACGGGGCAAGCAGAGAGAACAGAGCACCATACTCCCAAATTTTTGCACATATTCCTGGCTTCCTTTACTGCTCGTCGGTTTCCTTCTTTTAAAATATCATCATTTAGTCATGCCATCCCTTCTTTCTGCTATTCACTCCATCTCTTGCACCCAACTATATAATATTTTGGTCAACCATTCCTCGTTCAGTCTTTTAATATGCCCAAACCACCTCAGGGCATTCATTTTCATTTTATTTATAATATGCTTCTTTATCTTGCACCCTTATTTATGTCCTCATTTTTAATTTTATCATATATCTTTCAATTGTATACTCTTCTGATTGATCTCATTTCTACAGCATTTATTATACGTTCATACGTCAAAGTAGGCACTACATTTGAATTATGTACGGCATTACTGGTCTGAGTGCTCCGTTTTTTTTCATTCCGTTGAAACATACTCCCCAAGTGTAAATATTCCACTAATTGATTTAGCCATTCGTTCTCTAGTTTTTCTTACATCCAGTTATACTTTCAGTTTTCGAATACAAATATCATAGATTGACTCACATTCACTCTCAGTCTGTTCTGCAGGCATCCTTCGTACACTTTTCACTAAATACTGTACTAAATCCGCACTTTCAGCAATAAACACTTTATCATCCGCATACTTCAAATCACGCAGATGATAAAGTGTTGCTTGCTTATTTGTGTTGGTTGATAATATTATTTTCATTTTGAACCCAAAATGTACAATTTCTTATGGATTTGTATTTTCCTTTTTGAAATACACGGTAGGATGAATTGTATGTTAAGTGAATTATGTCCTCCGTCGATCGTTTCGCTGACTTGAAAACTAAGTATATTTTGGTGAAATAAAATAACTTCATACGAGAAATTGTAAGGCCTCTAGAGATATCAAACATTTATTTTCCCCAAATCTTTGCCTAGTCTTAACAACACCCATATGAATACTCGCCTGGTTTACTCTTGTTAAAAAAATTCGCACAATACTTCTTGTCTATTATTTTATTTATCTCAAATAAATTTGACGCGAGGCATTTTTATTGTACTGAAAATTTTCCAAAGATAAAAAAAGTAAGATTTATTAAGATACTCATAAGATATAAAAAGAAATAAACGGTAGAGAATCACAAAATAAATGGGCAACGACATAATCCTAATCGCCGGTAATAGTCGATTGAAAAAACACAAGACGCAGAAAGAGATATATGGATAAGCAAAGGAAAGCCAACAGCCAAGAGAATACTGAAGAGAAGCAGAAGAAAATTTATTTTGTGTTTTTTTTACGTGGTGTAATGACTTATTTTGAGAAATCAATTTAATTTTAGTAGGGTTATTGCTTATAGTTTGATTTCAGCTATGGAAAATAATGCAATACAGCTGTTGTTTTTATGTATTTTATAATTGTATAAGATTTTTAGTTCATTTACCAGTAAAAATCTAGATTCTTTATATCTTAATAGAAAAGTCATCAAATATTTTCTGTATCATTCAAATATAAAAAAATGAATATTGGCCGACAATATTAAATACTCCTGATTTCTTGCAGCACGACTATACACATTGCATTAAGTAAGGAGTTTTGTCAGAACAGTTTGTAATATAGATGGGAGGTGGCAGAGCGGTTAGCGCGCTGAATTAGCAATCTAAGAGTCTCGAGTTCGAATCGTGCCACGACCGATTTCATACACCTATAACACAAGCATTTATACTTAATTTAGGGAATTTATAATTTATATGTATCTAATTGTTTCAACGACATTTTAATTATTTAAAAAAACTATTATGTGTTTTGTACTAGTGATAAACCAAAAAAAAATAAAAAAATACATATAATAAAATTTTAATAAACAGATACAAAACAATATTTTTATCCAAATTAAATTGATGAAAGTCGTGTGAAATCGACTATTTTGGTTTTAATGTTAATTGAAACCAAAAATATATTATATCATTCAACAAGGAACAAAGTTTAAAGAATATATTAAATTGTGTAACTTTGTAAAACTTCTCAGAATTTGAATGTCTTCTCAGCTACTCATGATTTTGTTAATAACAATTTAAATAAAGAGAGATAATTCTTTTATTCAAGATCCTCGGGCGTTTCTTCTACTTCGCGTTATATTTAAACCTTTGGTTAAATAACAATGTTTTTATTATACCTACGTAAAAAAATCCGCTGTCATTCTCAAGATTTACTTACGCCATAAATATAAAAACATCAATACAAAAAAGACTCACGATCTTACTTATTAGATTTCGTTAAAAGCTTGCTAAACGCGCAACTAGGTAGCAGGGGCGATCCTAGGACCCTCGGGCCACGCAACCCTGGACAAAAAAATTGGAAATGTGTTAATTTTGTTTATTAATTCTTTGGCCAGTACTTAACGCGTATATAAACATAATAAAAGTGATTAAGTATAATTTCACCAGCAAAAAAATGTTTGCTTTTATTATCATTTGCGAATAAAACGAACCACTAAAAATATAAAAGTATGAATTTTAATAAGTAGCATAAGATTTTTTTTAGATCAATTAATAAAATTGGATAAGTACTTATATTGTCTTTCGCATTATTTGCAAAATACAGCGAAACATTTAAATTGATTTTTTTTAGATCAATTAATAAAATTGGATAAGTACTTATATTGTCTTTCGCATTATTTGCAAAATACAGCGAAACATTTAAATTAAATATTATAACTAGTTGCATGTAATACATGAGATCCAACTGTCGATAGCGATAGTATGTATAGTTGAAGAATAAGTACCAAACTATATGTAATCCCATAAATACAAATTATTTAATATTTTAAGATATTTGATTTTCTATACAACACATGTACCTACATATGTATGTATGTCAAGATAGGATAGAATGGAGGTCAGTCCTTTGATCCTACCCAGAATATGAAAACAGAATGATGGTATGTATGTATGTTTGGAGATTAGTATCAAACAATTAAGTCTTCTTAGATATTGTGTGTAGGCGATTGCCATACAAATTGTATGAAGCAATGACGTCACTAAATTCAATTTTTATAAAATATATTAAAAAAAAATTGAGATGTGTTTCGGCTTTTTTTGATATTTTAAAAAATCTGGAAATATAGGCAGTTAAACTCATAAATTTATCATAAAAAAAATATTTTTCTTAATAAAAAATGTTTGAGAAACCCTGGATTTATTTAAAAAAAACTAATTTGAGATTTTGTATTTGTCTATGTTTATAACAAATTTAAGCGCTCTAACTTTAATGGTTTCTGAGATATATAGAAAAATAAACCAAAATTTCAAAAGTCGATAACCCATGACTGAAATAAAAATTTACAATTCTGAGTATAAAAGTTTTGTATGCTTATAACTGTTTATATATTCTGAAAATTTGGGCTCTGTAAATTGAGCGGATCAAAAGTTATAAGGGACACACACACACACAAAACTCACATAAAATGTTCTACTCCGAATTCTGAGTAAATCCATGTATGGGAACATATATGCTGCGAGGCCTCTAGTTGGTGTTATTAGCATGCAAAAAGTCCACTGCACCATACAAAATTTTCCTTCGTACACGCATCTTGGCTTAATAATGTCGATTCATTAAGAGAATTGAATTCTCACGAACGAATCGACAGTTGGATAAGACAAGCTTTCTTTTGAAGAAATGAAATTGATTCAATTTGTTTTTTGCCCAGAAGCAAAAACAAAACAAAACTTTAATGCAAATATAAATAGACATAAACATAGTTCATTTTGCTAAATCCAACATGAAATAACAGTAATTAACAATAATGAAAATAAAACTAAAAAAAGATTGATTTTATCGTAACCTATACTAACAATTCAATTTTTCCATGAACGCTCTAATTTTACCTTTATTCTTTAAAACCATTATGCAAGTAACAGTACCTACACGACTACTTTAACTAACGTCTTATAATATTTAAACAGACGCACGCAACATTTCTGCTATTTATATTGTAATTTTTACCCGATTTATTTATTTTTTATGTATTTCTTTACTATAAGGTTCGTCAATAAATACGCTACTGCTAGGTAAGTAAGATCGGTATTATAAATCTTTACTTATAAACGTAAACACCGAATTGTTTACGAATACCATCATTTATTTTTTTCATATGACCGCATTGGCTTCACAGAGATGTCAAAAAATTGCTAAATGCATGTAATTTTTGGATAACTGACACTGAAAAATTAAAACAAACACGCATTGTGCCGTGAAGTAGTATACTTCTATATTATCTGTGGTGCCGTGTTGAGTCAATTTAAGCACGATTGCGATGAAGAATAACAAGGAAAAACGTTATAAGGATAAAAAAATTCTGTCAATCTCAAATATGCGTCAGATCATATTATGTAAAAACAAAACTACTGGAGACACGCAGATCAATCCATGATATTAGTTTTCTATATAAAATTATTAACGGTCTGATCGACAGCGCACCCCTTCTAAGCTCACTCCGTTTTTACTGTCCACTTAGGAGAAATAGAAACCAGTCTCTCTTTTATATAGAACCTTCTAAAACTAACTATATGCTAAATTCTTATATTAATAGAGCTTGTACTGGGTACAATAGAAATTGTTCGACCGATCCGGTATTGGATATGTTTACTTCAAGTTTTCATGTATTCAAAAAAAATTGTGAATTTGTCGGATGTTTAATTGCTCTGTTTTATTGTGCACATCTTTTACTTTTTAATTGTGCCCCTTAAACTTTAACTTAATTTTAATTTATTATTATTCATACATTGAGACACGTGAGGCAAATCATAATATGAGTTTCTAGTGGTCGATGCTTCCCCCCACTCCCCTCCCTACCTCTCTCCTTTCCCATCCTGTCTTCATAATTGTTAATAAATGTGTATGTACTTAATATATTTAGAATATTATAATTGGCAACATAAAAATTATCTCTGTATATCTGTATAAATCTGTATTGTATTGCTGTTGAATTCTATAAAATAAAATAAAAATAAAAGATTTGCCATTTTGAAAAAATTTGTATGACGCGTTAGTCAAGCGTTAAACAACCTCTCGAACCTGTCCTAACTTGACGTCTACGAAATAAAGGTGTAATAAAGATAGTCACGATTTTTAACTAACCTTTTTCGTTAATCACGCTCTATTACCAGGTACTACAGATAGTTTACGTTTATAAGTAAGACGGTCATTGTATACACTACATATATAGTTTATAATAATCGTTTATGAAATTATCATTGACAAATTTGCCTTTAAATTTTAAATTCTTAATAAAGTTAATTTTGATTTCAAAAGATTATAAAATTAATAGTACTTTATTGTTCAACATGAAGATAAAAATTTCTAAGGAACTTATTCAGTTAAGTGTTTGTATCTTATAACAATATGCATTCGGTGAATTAATACCATTTTAATTTCATGGCTAAAGATTTCCCCATTGGTTTAAAACGTCCCTTATAGGTTTATACTTTTAAACCATGTCGTAAACTTTGTGTGAAATCTAATCTTAAAGTAGCGTTACACATTTCTCGAAATTAATATAAATAACAGGCGTAAGAGCTTTATTTGCAAAATACCTATACAGTGTTTTTTTTCGAGAAATATATCTACTTCTTAAAAAAAATATTATTTCTCGAGTACTTTAATAAATACAATTGCACGAAGCAAAGTTTTTTGAATATTTACAGATGCATCCATTTTTATAATACAAGGTGTCAGAGCGTTGTGTGGAGATATAAGACGACTTCTTGGTGCCTGAACTGCAAAACTTTCCTGGCTATAACCAAAGAACATGGTCCACCAGGACGAAGCAACGTTACACACGTCCAATACATTTTTGCCACAAGTTCGTGATATTTTCCCAGACAAATCTTAATTCTAAAATTTACGCCAGTAAACCGACTTCTCTGGCGCATTTGAAAGAAAATATCAGTCACGAAATGGTAGCCATCACTGAGTCTACCTGCCGAGCCGTCATAAGTAATTTTACTGTTCGATTAAATGAACGCGAGGGTCTGAATTTGGACGATATTATTTTTAAGAAAATAATTCCAAAATTGTGTACCGATACACGGCTCGCTTTTATTTTAATCGATCCACTAAATTTAAACTTTATTTTCAGACACCCTGTACTTACTGCGCTGCATAAGAGTGGATTTATATCAGAAAGCATTTTTAAACGGTTTCAATATGGGTTTTAATATTACAAAAAAATGTTCAATCTAATTTATTACTTGAAAAATCTTATTATTTATCTATCATTGCTGTTTTACATTTTTTTTTCATTCAGCAATATTTCTCCAGATTACCCATGAATATTGAGTAGTAATATCGCGAATATTCTTTTTTCGTAAAATCATTATGCGTAGTATTAACTGAGATTTCTTCAGTTATTTTAAATTTAAATTTAAGTAAATGGTGTGTAGTATGGACAGACAAATAAGGTAAAAAAAAATGAATCTTTTAAAACAGAAATAAGTCACATAATATATGGGAAGTGGCTGGCAATGGAGCGCGCCCTGCAGGTACCTAAGACAAACAACGTGTATGGAGATCGTACCAGGAAACATCTTGTGCCGCATATTATTAACGCGTTGCCGATTAGGATAAGAAATATTTTAAAGTCTGACGAAACGAAAATAGTTACTATAAAAATACTCTTAAACATCTGTATCTGAATTCAAGCGTTCGTTAGACTTTAAATTATTATTGTTGATTAATTATAGGTATATCTAATGTATATTATGTGTAAGGTTTAATTCAATTTTTTTTCTTTCGAATTTTCCAGTTTTTTTTTCTTTCAGATTTTTTTGTTTGGTATCTGTATCTTTTATATTTGAGATTAGTTTATTGAAATTATTATATGTGACATTTATAATATTATGTGAAAGAGAGAATCTGCTCTGCCAAAAAACTGCTTTGCAGTTTGGCGGGAAACTAAGAATATATTACTTTTTATTAAAAAATAAATATCTTAAAAAAAAATAATAATCTGTTGGTCCCATTGTACATGAAGGGGGTAATTAATATTGTATGTAGAAACAATGCTGTGTGATATGTGTTATTTACGGCGTGTTTATTCTACTTCATCGATTATAGACTATTATACTCATTCGATTCTTTTTAAATTTTGTCAATTTGTATGCCTAATACTCGCTTTGACCTCATTATATTTCGAAGGATATCTGAAAAGTGTTTCTCAATTTTTTTAACTGTCAAATATTTCAAAGTGAAAAATATCAGGAAACTCGAATTATGTAATTTTTATTTTCAAATTGGTAAAAAGGCTCGTGACTTTCATAAAATGGCATCGAAGAAATATCCATCTTTCATAATTAAATAATTTAAACAAAATTCATTTCTTCTAACACATTTTTTCTGACACTTTAACGGTTTGTGATTTTCGTTGTTGTATGAATTGACAACAACTATAAAAATGTAATTTATTTTTATATCTTTTTTATAGTATTTACAGACACTTACTTATCCTCCCATAAATTGACAAGATACCCCATAAACTATGCATTGTCACGCAATGGCTGAACACTAACGGAAGAATTTTCGTTAGGAATTTCAGATATACAAAATATTTTTTTCTTGGTAAAGTCAAAACTTTTTACAAATGCTCGATCTGAAAAATTACAATTCAAAGGAATCTTAAATCGACAAATCATTTATTTATTTGGTAAGTTTGGCACCTGGGAGTGGTCGCGTTTACCAGTGCGCATCCTCTTTTTGTGCGCAAATTTTAGATTTTTTCATTATTTCAATATGATTTGTTCTTGTATGTGACTTGTACCTATAACATCCGTCCGTTTGTGAAATATGTACTTACTGTTGCAAAAATATGTAAAAAAAATAAAAATTCAGAAATCTTGCTGGTTGTACGCTGAACAAATCACCAAGATTCATTGTTATCAGATGGATGGAATAAGAGCACAAAATTGACTTACAAAGATACAAATGATACTAAAATCTGTATTTTTCACCTAAAGAAAGTGGATGCGCACAGGTAAACGCAACCACTGTCAGGTGCTAAACTTACCTTTTTCATTACTATATTCAATATGGAAGGAAGTATAAAAAATCCTCCGTAAACAAATGAATTGTTTATTGACGTTGCTATCTCTTTGACTATTACAAAAGCAACGAAATATAGATGCTTTGAAATTAAAAGAAAAAACTTAAAAATGGCCGAAAAAATAATTTAACTGTCTTTTTATAAAATACATTTCGTTTTCGTTACACGCAACGACCGACGATTATCGAAAACCCTCATCAGGACGTCGCATTAAGCCGAGTGAGGCAACTGTTGCGTTTTTACCGTTGCAAAAAATAATCAGACGTGTTCGTAAAATAATTTACATACATCGGAGTTAATATGTAAATTCTGGGTTTTATTTTTTGCTATCCTCAGTGTTGCGTGTCAGAGAAATGAGCCAATAATAATAATACGGGAAAAAACTTACAAGTGCCTGTTTTGTCGAAGGGTATACCTACATTGTTCACATGTCACGATATAATAATGTATGGTTTCAACTACCTATTGATTTAACAAATTCCGTTTCAAATATTCATACAAAGTTTAGAAACACGTGTCAAATCGAATAAATTATGTTAGAAAAAGCATGTAAAAAGTCACAAAGTTGTATGATACTACCAAAACTCGGCAGATATTCTCCTTTCTGTGTGCAATGATTTACCTTTGTACATAAGCAAATGGTTGATATTTTTTTTTTAATTTATTTGACATATAATTTAATAATATACATAAAGATATAATTCACTAGTATAGTAATTTTTACAAATAGTTTTCTTTGCAATGCCTCATCAAAAAGATTGCAATCTTGTGCTTGATGAGGGAAAATCAATCAATCAATCAATCAATCCATGCAATCTTGTGCGTGATATTTGTTTAATTTTATTTTTAAAGATTGTTTTGTAGTAAAATAATCTTCAAAAACAGCTTCCGCCCCTACAGTCCCTTTGTTTCATCCAGTCCCAATAAGAATCTGCAAAATTATAATGCAAAAACATTTTCGGGTTTGCGTTTGAACAAATCACCAAAATTTCATCGCGATCGGATTGACGGTACAGAAGTTCATCGGCCACAAACATACAAGCAAACATACATCCAAACATTATATCAACATACATTTTTTATATATTTATTTATTTTTAACTTTTTGGGCCCATTTTATTTGACATTGTATCTGTTATTGGATTAACGAAAGTAAAAAAATGATATTGTAAAAACTCTTTACTGATAATGAATTTAACGTGAACCAAAAATATCATCGAGAATAACAAACGCTGTAAATAAAAATATTCCCTTCACATTTTGACGCAGAAAAATATGGTAATAATTCGGTTACATAATTTCAATTTGAAATTATTTAAACGAAATAATAATATGCAAAATGGGTACATACACAGGTATGGGTACATACTACACGGGAGAATCTGCTAAAGTTTCATTTTTACCGAGAAAGGAAAAAAAACAGTATTTCGTAACAAAAACAGTACGTAATTGCTTTTTTAAAAGGTGGATATTACATACGCTGTTTACCTCAGGGCTGACTCTACGGAGGTCAGCGCCAACCGCTCCACTGAAATTAAAAATAACCTTCCCTATTTCCTCTACGAAAAACTCTTAAAACTGAATGCATTTTAAAATACTAATATATTTAATGAACTTACATCGCACGAAAGTCGCACGAAAGCAGAATAAAAACTGTTGAAATGAGATCGCTAAGAAGAATCTGCAATAGAACGATGTATGACAGGGTAAGAAATGAGAACATAAGGAAAGAATGTAAGATGAAGAAAGATATCATTAATAGAATGAAAGTGAACACACTGAGATGGTTTGGCCACAAGAGTAGAATGAATGAGGAACGCCTGACGAAGAAAATATACAATGCGGATAGGAATGGATTGAGAGGCCGGGGCCGCCCAAGAAAGGGATGGCACGACCATGTGAACGATATTCTGAAAGACGGAAATGTTAGAAGCATGTACAATAGACGAACATGTATGAGAAGATGCATGAATGTTGACGAGGCCATGAATGTGTGCCAGGATAGAAAGATATAGCGTTCGGTTCTCTCTGCCTACCCCGTATGGGACATGGCGTGATGGTATGTATGTATGTATGTATGTTGTTCTAAATATTAATATTGTTTATTTAATTTTGTAGTAACATATTCAGTATAAATTGTGCCTCTGAAGATGCTAGTTATAGCTAGCGAAATCGCTTAGGCTCATTAAATTGTACTCATTGTGGATTAAAACGGTGTTTTATTTTTATAAATAAATTTAATATTTACTTTATAATTATGAATTTCCACTGTGTTAACGTAAACATATTGAAATTATTAAATATTTATTGATCGTATGCAAAATCGGCGGGGAAATGCAGAGTGATTCTCACTTGTTGCAATGCCCGCTGATGCAAAATGCATGTAATATGAATGATCTACTGATGGCAAATAACAAGACGATATATGTACGTCGCTGCATACTGGAGTGGCAAGGCATAAAGTCCGGACCCGATAAGTAAGTAAGTAAAATCGGTAATTTTCCAATTGGCTAATAACATTTACCTACTGAGTCTATAGATTGTAATTTAAAAAAATTAAACTGTATCAGTGTTATTTATATGTAAAATTTGATCACATTTCTTAACAGTAAACATGGATCAAGAGTTGAACCGTGATACAAATCAAATGTCAAATTGAACCGGTGACGGGGGTAGTTTAACACTGGTTCAACTTGACATTTCACATTTTCGAAGTACCTATGACCATAAGATATGAGAAAAATATATGAATAGCGATTTATCCATTAGAATTTTCGATTGATGTTGAATTGAAACAAAAATATCAAATGTCAAATAGTGCAATATTTTGACAGAACGATCGTGTTGCGCACACGTGTTTCGTGCCATGCATTCTGTGCTGTCGTAGGTAATAGAGCTCAAAATCGAGATCACCACAATTTGAGGATTCATAAGACTGCATATGTTTTACACGCCAAACACCAAAATACACAAAAAATAACAGGAAAAAGTTAATATAAAAAAAATTTAAAAATGCAATTAAAATAAAATTAAGAATATACAGACATAAAATTTAAGCATAGCAAAAATTGATAAGCAAAGATTTTTTTATTTTTTTTTTCAGAATCTATAAAAGTGATTTTAACTGACATGTATTCAAAATTGATGTTTTTATTGATTAAATTTTTGATTTGCATCTTAGTTCTTAAATATATTAATATCTCTTCAGCAAACACTTTTCATTTCGTTATTTTGTGTGTGTGCACATTTTCAAGTACGATGAATCCGGTCCTTGCTGTACCTGAAATTTAATCAAATACCTTTTTGATATTATTCCATACCATTTTGGTATGTGTATTGAATACGCTTTCAGTGTTCCAACGATACATATTGTTATTTAAAAATACATATTCCTGACCGTGTCCGATAATGTTGTACGAAAAATTGAAATTCTTTTGTAAAGTATTCAAATTGGATCAGATACAAAATAACGAAAAATAAAACTTCCGAGAAATTCGCAATGAAATAATTTGAATTCTGTACCTACCTACATACGTGTCGCAGGGCGATCGTGAAATTCGACGAACCATAATGTGCCCAAACCTATGACACGCAATTTCACTCTTTTTTAATAATACCAAGTTATCATTTTGAAAATTTATTTCAGTTGTTTTACTTAAACTATATTTAAAACAAATATAAAAACCGGGATATTACCAATTTACTCTTTAATAAATTATTTAATTTCATTATTTCTATGTCTCCAAATATACCTACCTATAATATGGGATTTAATTACTGGGATATAAAAAAGTACTTACAGTTATACACATCAGTTTTATTAAACAAAATTACTATTAACAAACAGTCTAAATATTTATTAACTAATTTTAAATTTATTACAATTATAAATGAGTGAGTTAAGAGTCGCTCTAAAAAACTTCAATAATTTAAATGAGAATAGTTACACAGAGAAATACTTTAAGACCACGAAAGAAAGCAGAATGGCAATTTTAATTTCGTCTTCGCTATTTTAAGTTGGTGTATTATAATATTGCCATATCCGTAACGGTGTGGTTATTGGAAAATGTGAGTAGCGTCTTGTCCTAGCTTTTCTTTTCTGCATTCTTAGGTTAGGTTTAAGTTTGTTTATAATAATAATAGCGACTCGCGTGAACAAGTTGCTTTATAAATTGAATTGTGAATTATTACAAATTATATTTATATATCTTTTTTAAATTTTCGCATTGAATATAAAATTTCACAGCTCATTTGAATTAATACTATCTGATTGGAGATATCAACCAATCAGAGAGCCAACCGGAAAATTTGACTTACTAAACCGGAAACAGGTGAATACGGATTTTAGACGCTAGTAAAATATGTAGCATCGCTACATATACACTTCATGATTTGTTTAGTTTGACAATTGACTTGAAACACATTTATGGGTGACAAAAATATATCTTTTATCTAATGAGCGTTTTTATTTATAAGCTATGTTCATTGTCTAATAACCTACATACACATGGTTATTGTTTTTTATTATACTTCCGTGTCAAAATTATAAATTTACGTGACTTATCGTGCTTCTTCGGGTGTCAATGTGTTCGCAAACGATAAAAAGAATACTAAGTTTAGTTTGTCGATCGACAATTCTTGATAGAACTCCATTGTACGTTGATATGTTATAAAAATATAAAAATACTTGGTTATAGTTGGTTATTCTGACGATGTGCTTTGCACGAAACGCGTCAATAATCTAATAAATACAATAGAACTATAACCAAGTATTTTTATATTTTTATAACATATCAAGATAAAAAGAATGTTTATTTTTGAATAAAAAAGTTTAATACTTTTCCATTTAATAGGGCATATAGCGCTAAATCTAGAAACTGAAAACATAATATATAAAAACCGCCTAATGTAATATGAATTTACGTCTTAATAAGAACAAACCCGACTTGAAATGAAAAAAATATAACGAACATTCACTTTGATTTCACACGCTTTTTAACCACACAAGATTTATTTCTCCACGATACGTAGTAATGGAGTCATTTTAAAAAGAAAATTTTGTAAGTGAATATGTTTTTTAATAATTTATTTGGGGGAATTAATGC
Source organism: Molanna angustata (assembly GCA_963576475.1). NCBI lineage: Eukaryota > Metazoa > Arthropoda > Insecta > Trichoptera > Molannidae > Molanna > Molanna angustata. The sequence goes on from OY754965.1 coordinate 4,730,308, forward strand.
TGAATTTTAAAATTGTGTGATAAACATTCACTAGAGAAATGTTTAAATAGGTACTTATGGTATTTTATTTAGAAACTCGAAATTTGATTTCGAATTGGGGTGTATGGGTTTATATGTCCCCTTTTTGGTACTTATTAAAATTTCCCACAAACTCTAATAAATTATCCTATAACAAACTACAATTTAAATTTGCCTTGACTCTATTAAAATTTCAGCGAAGGTCGACAAAAAGCTAATGAAGGCAAAACTTTACTGTTATTGAAAATTAGTCACATAAAGAAGCTTTCGACTCACGTTAACTTTATTTGGGCTCGTCAACAATTCTCCATTTTTTAAGACAATTTGTTATTTTTTTTAGTAAAAAATGTCGTCCGACTGAATAATCAAAACAAATTTGATTTCAAGTTTGCCTGATGATTTGAAGCAATATCGATAACCAAAAGTATACTTAACATTTTATTTCAACATGACATTGATGCCACTGAATATTTTATTTATGAAAATGAATTATTCATGTAGCTTCGACAACTGACAGGTTATATATTATTTAATAACAAGTTGCCACATTCTGGAGTCATAGGATATCAATCGTCTCACAGATCCAGACTGGAAACACAATTAAAAACTTTGTATCCAGCGGGAATCGATCCCGGAACCCTGGGATCAGCAGTCAGATACCTATCCAACTGAACCATGAGGGCCGACAATGATGATAATAGAAAAGTGTGGAATGACTATTCTAAGCTGGGTATTAGAGCAAAATTTGTAAACATAATTTTTAATATTTCTTTTAATCGGTGATTTAATGTGCTTTGTAACTGCATTATTAAAACTGATTTTAAAACTTTAATAACATAACCAGATGTTGACAATTTTACTTGAACTATTTTCAATTTCTTTGTTTTACTGTGGAACATTTTGATAGCAATGATTTAAATTAGTATTTTTATATCACTGTTTTATGAATCATTATTACAAAGGGATCGACAAATAAACTGTGTGCTTGCCTTTAAAACAAGTATTTCTGAGTTCGTCAAAGAATGTGCTAGGTATGGCTTTAAATTCTGCAGAATACAAGAGAATATTATCTATTTTAAATTTAAAGATATAATTTTGTATCAACCACGTTTTTTGGTTGAAACGATGCGACCGGTTTCGGAACTAACCGTTCCCTCATCAGACTAACTTTCAACTGAAACAGAATGTGACGATGTGCTTACAAGAAATCTATGGGGCGGAGGTAGAGGTAGGGTGGGGGTACTTAGGGTTGGGTCTTGTGCAGGGTGGGTCCGATTGGCTGAAGGATTAGAAGTAAAAGGAAACATATTTAATAATGGACTGAAAGATAAATTTAACTGATTGTTTATTATGTTCTGTTTTGAATCAATACACTTTTTAATTTCTAGCGACTCTAAATTATCAAGACGGAGACCTACTTTGTTGACGTGTAAAATTTTTGTTCCCGATTGCATATTAAATTGATGATCATTAAGTACTAAGTGTTCTGCGAATTCCGAAAAATTATCATTGTTTATACATCTAATATGTTCTTTTACTCTAGTCTCAAATTTCCGTCCTGTTTTTCCTATGTAGACTGCAGAGCAATCTCCACATGTCAGTTGGTATACACCGGAGTTTTCCATTTTATTATCTTTATCTTTGGAATTCATTAAACTTTTTCCAATATTATTGTCAGTGTAAAATGCCGGTCTTATGTCTTTTGGTAAGAAATTTGAGATTAATTGGGATAAATTATTAACAAACAATATGCGTCTCCATCTATATTCATCTTTTTTGATATTTGTATTATAACTATGTAGGTATCTATTGACGTTAATATTTTTTTTTCTTCAAACATTTGAAAATATTATCTATTTTGTTTAAAATGTTTCTCTCACTGAAACATCTGCCACATCTACTGTCACAGTTGATGTTTTCTCCTTTTTTCATCTCTTGCAATGAGTTTTGCCTACAATATTATCAGTTATATTGCCAGAACCCCTAATTAGGATCAATTGTCGACTTGACTAAACAATGAAATCATATTATGTAATTTACTTAAAGTTTCAAGTCGCTGAAGTCCAAAATCTTGCTAACACCTAATGCTTGATACTCTACCAATTAAATCTTTAAAAAATACATATAGATGTGTTTACACTGAACTCCGCGTATATCAAGAATTAATTAATTCCACTCAAAAAGCTTGCTAACACTTAATGCTTGATACTGTGTCTACCAATTAAATCTTTAAAAAATGCATAAATATACATAAAGATGTCGTTTTCAGCGCCGTACCTACTTTAAGAAATAAATATAATTTATATCTCAGAGTTCTCAAAGGAAAACTGTAATATGAAGCATATTCCCATAAGGTATAAAGGGAAGACAAAGGAACGCATTATTTGTATTTACATATAGAGTTGATTGTGAAAGAAAATACTCTGTATACTCTATGTCTACATACATAGGTACCTTAAAGTGCTACCTTCATCCTACATACATATAATATTAAATATGTACACATACATTTCGCTGCAAAACGACGAAATATTCCATTTTATTTCGTAGATGTAAGCGGTGTTTAATGAAGCAACTAACGGCAGCGGGTTTCTATAAAAATGCAAACAGAGAAACGGGAAGCATTACAGTAAAATCTACCAAACAAATAAAATTAAAGATAACATTTGGTTTCTGCACAGTTTCGGACTGAACTTTAATACATCGCCTCACAATAAATTTCTTTTCGCTCGTTTACTCATTAATTTCTCAAAATTTTCTAATTAATTTTACGATCTGTAAAATAATGCATTCAATATAATGGGTTCCAAAAAATATATTCAGAGTTCTTCGTCCTTCAAAGACAAAAAATGTGTTCTAAGATTAATCTTCTTCATATTGATATATTTTTTTGCCAAAGTATTTAGAGAACAATTTAGTACTGGCCACTATATAATCAATGAAACAATGGATGAAAAATGGAAGTCACCCAAATTAAATAATTGTAGCTAATTTACTTATATCAAGGTAAAGTAAACAAATAAATAGATTGGCGTCTTAAAGGAGAGCTGAGACCTCATTGCCAACCTTAACATTAGATTTTGCACATTGTCATTTTCTCAATTTCTTGACCCTCTATCCCGGTTTATCCAGAGTCTGGCCACCCTGTACGCATGCGTCAGGATCTTTTATACTGGGTTGTCACAACGGGAATACTCTGAGCCGACAGCTCCTTCTCAATACTGGACCACCATGTTGCTGTGGGTCAGCCTCTACCCCTAGCTGAGATGTTGACCATACCATCTCATCCTGCTTTCTTCCAGCTTTTTAGCTATCGTTGCCACTTTGAATGACCCTCTGACATACTCATTGCGGATTCTGTCTATCCGTGTTACACCACCTACTCAGTTTTCATTTCAGTTATATGCAACTGTTTCTCAAGCTTTATGGTGTTGTTCAGAATTTATTCTGCACCGTACAATATTGCAGTTCTTATCACTGTTTTATATACTTTGTATTTTGTTTTAATAGGCATCCTTGTATCGCAGAGTATGCAAAATTGACATTTAGATTCCGTGCATCATGAACAATTAAACACCTCTTTTGCAAATTGTCATTTCTTTGTACAATATTGACACTCTCGAAGATCTCAAAAATTGCAAAACCATCTACATGCCCTTCACTAATAAACATTTATAGTAGGTACGATTCAAAATTTGAGAGAGATTTCGAAGATATGTAAACGAGAACAATGGCATAACTGGAAACAAAATAAAGGCGCTCCAAAATGATGCATATTTAACATTTTTATATTGGATTGGGAACTGCTGAGCAGTCGTATCGTACTGGGACAGACACAGGGGCGCTCTGGGACTTTTTGGGCCCTGGACTTATTTGTATGGTGATATTGTGGATCTGTCATTTAAAAATGACTACGGTTCAATTTTTATTAAAAAAAAAACGCTGTAATCTTGATGACACAATACTATGAGCAATATGGTTGAATTAAAATATTGATTTTAGTTTTAAATAGTATTTAAATTAGTAGTCCAAGAGCCCGAGACCACCAGTACCTACTATAAAGTCTGTTTTTTTTCTGGGTAAAGATTCTTTAGCAGGTAACAACGATTGGCTTCTGTGACCCTGAGTAGCGATGGTTTTTTGCAGATAACAAGCTTGAAAGTTTCAGGCTTTGGAAGGAAAAAACATCAGCTTTTGTACTATGATGTAATCTTGCTCCTAATAACGAATGGCATATTTAACTATTTATCATATTATGTAAAGCGGCCATTTAAACTAGTATACCAGGATATCCTGTTAAATATCTTCACATAATTCACTACTCTCTGCCATCTTAACCTGAGAATCTCTACCATAGCTTGGTGCCATTCATCATTTCCACTACATTTTTTTGGGTTCAACAGAGAGGTCATAGTATGTTTTTCTTTTCTGTTAAGAGGGTGACTGCTGCCAACGTACCTATTTTTTCAATTTGATATACCATCATTGTTACTAAACGAATCATTTTGAAAAAAAGAACCTAGTTAGTTTGGATATTAATAAAGAGGAATATAACTTAACTTTTTGATTATGTTCTGTATATATTCTTGTAGGAAAATAATAAGCGTACCCCGATTTTAGACATTTATATTAAATTTCTAAAAAAATATAAGATAAAGAGTAATATTTTTTTTACAAATTAAAGAAGAACAAAATACCTGGAAAAATATGATATGACGATGCATTAACGCATCAGGTTAAGTTAATAAACCAAAAAAACTTTTATTACGCAATGGCGCTGAATGGAAAATAAATGTTTTTAGGTTTATTTACTAAACCTGAAGCATTACTGCAACGTCCCATCATATTTTTCTAGATATTTTTGTTTTCTTTAATTTAAAAAAATATATATTACTCTACGCCATATAGTTTATTAAAAATATATGATAAACGTTGAAAATCGGGGTATGCCATTATTTTTCTACAATAATTTATACAGAACATTATCAAAAAGTTAAGGTTTATTTTTGTTTATTAATATCCAAACTATCTAAGTTATTTTTTTTAAAATGATTTGATAAGAAATAACGATGGTATATCATATTGAAAAATAGGTACGTTGGCAGCAGTCCCCCCCTTAATGTTTAATTATTTCTGTTCATTCTGTTCACAGACAGATACACTTAATGTTCTATTCCAAATTATGCATAAGTCCATATATGTAAAATATTAGGCCCAAGACCAGGAATTGCAGCAGGTACCTGGCGACCACGAAGCAATAAGGAAATTCGTGCATTGACAGGACAACCTTTAATCACCAGCGAAATCAGGTCCAGAAGATTAGCTTTGATTGGACATGTCGTCAGATCAGGGGAAGAAGGAGTCACAAAACGTATCCTGCAAAATAACCCTGAGGATAAGAGACCTCTGGGAAAACCAAGGCAGAGATTGATGGACAATGTTACCCGAGATCTGAACGTGTTGAATGCTTGTTATTGGGAGTCCACTGCAGCTGACAGGAAGACTTGGAAAGCTATTGTTCAGGAGGCTAAAGCTCTACCGGAATTGTATGGCCATCAAAAGTAAGTAAGTAAGTATATATGCTGCGAAGACTCTAAGATGGTATTTTTTTACTTCAAAGATGAAAAACTATGAAAAATATAGACTCTCTATATAAATCTCGCGTATCTTGGCTTAATAATTTGTCAATATGTTAAGAGAAAATTTCTCTTGAAAAAATCGACAGTTGGATAAGACTTCATTTTTAAGACTTCATAGCGAGTTGTGGTTTACGAAAGAAATGATCCTGACGCTATCAAAATTTAATAAAATCTTCTAACCGCATAGTCAACAATTAGCAAACGTTTTTCAAAAAACACAACTGACTTTGTTACAACCACTAATTGAGTTTTTATGTTGTACCGCTTCTTCGTCAGGGCGGATAACAACTTACTCTTGTTTTTTTTGTAAAAGATTTTAAAAATGTACCACGAAGTGGTGTCCGAGAATATTAATTATATTATTTTCAAATGTCCTTATACAGATTATATTTGACACCGACACAATTTAATCGCCAAAAAGCCAAGATACTTGTCTCTCATATGATATTATTACCCCTTCATTTTGTGTGTAGACATCATTTTGTTAGATTTATCACAGTGCATTATTAAGACTTCGCGTTCTATAGGTCCTTTTCCCAGTTCAAAACTACCTCTGTCGACACAGACAGTTTAATAAGCATTACATCTTGAGGCGAAATTTGCATACTAGTCACGTTATTTACTATCCGATATTATATATGCGAGCGTGGTGGTGAAAGTGTAGATGACATCGCGGACCTCGTCGAAAGTTTCGCAGACAAACTTGGTACGTCACCAGACCACCGCCCACTCGTATTGGCCCTTTTGATTAATTCAATGTGCTCCTAGGGGCGCTGGAGTTTCTGAGCCGTGTTTAATGTTTGATTAAGTTACACGGCACTTTGTTTTAAGCGGTAAGTTATTTGGGTGTGACGGTAATTTATTCTATGGTTGTAAATTTGTCGAATTATTATTGTTACCACCCGTCCGCTGCACAGCTTTCAAAGTGTCTAATTAACAAATTAATGTGTTTGGGCGATCTGGGAATCTCCGGGGAGTTTTCCGATAATTTTGTCTTGGACGTATCTATGAGAAGACACCACTTTGATCATAACATTAAACCAACACAAAATCTACTTAGTGGAATTGCAACCGAACCATAATAAGATATTTTACCAAAATATAAGATATTTTTTTGCAGTACCTACATATAAAAATTAAAAAAAATACAATTCAGTATTAAGCCAGTAATTGCCCCATACACAAGTAATTGCCCCATACCTTCAGCATTGTGCCAGTATTGCCGCATATTCAGTATTCAAAGTCGGCCTTCGTCGCTCAGTTGGTAAGATATTTGACTGCTGATCTAAAGGTCCCGGGTTCGATTCCCGGTTGAGACACAGTTTTTAATTGTGTCTTCAGTCTTGATCTGTGAGACGATTAATATCGTTTGTCTCCAGAATGTGGTAAATTGTTATTGGGTACGTACTAAATAATATTGCGTACTTAAGCAATAAAATATTGGGTACCTAACTAATAAAACAACGCGTACCTAACCAGTAAAATATTGCGTACCTAACCAGTTAGCCTACGTGGCTTAGTTGGTTTGGTATCTTGCAGCTGATCGAAAGGTCCTGGGATCGTCCCGGTGGAGGTACAGATTTTAATTGTGGTTAAGTCTGGATCTGTCAGACGATTAATATTGTAAGTCTCCAGAATGTGGTAACTTGTTATTGGGTGCGTACTAAATAAGTATTTGTCGTAGTAAGTACCTACCTGTAAGTTGCCTGAGAAGTTTTCCAACTGTCAATTCGTTCATGAGAATTCAATTCTCTGAATGAATCGACATTATTAAGCCAAGATGCATGTACGAAGGAACATTTTGTATGGCGTAGTCGACTTTTTGCATACTTATAACACCAACTAGAGGCCTCGCAACATATATGTTCCCGTACATGGATTTACTCAGAATTCGGAGTAGAACATTTTATGTCAGTTTTGTGTGTGTGTGTGTGTGTGTGTGTGTGTGTGTCTGTGTGTGTGTTCCCCTTATAACTTTTGATCCGCTCAATTTACAGAGTCCAAATTTTTCCAACTGTCGATTCGTTCATGAGAATTCGTTCATCAATTCTCTGAATGAAAATGTTGGAAAAATTTCTAAAAATTTAGACCTGGCAAACAATTCTCTCGTATCTTGGCTTGAAACTTTGTCGATATATAAAGAGAAATAAATTCTCTTGAACAAATCGACATTTGAATCATTTATTTTTGTACCTACTAGGTACCTAGACAGTCAATAGGAATATCAAATCATTAAGGTCATGTGATAATTATAATTTTTCAATTGGTATTATAATAAATATAAAGTTTGTATCTGGCAACATTAGCGATGTTTTTGAGAATAATATATTTGTTGGTAGGATTTATGTTTATCTGGGAATATACATTTAATTTTAATTTAATGCCCAAGATTAGCATAAATCCATAACTCATTTACGTGCGCTAAGCTACCAATTTGGCAAAAGCGTGATCAGGACGTTCGTAAGAAATAAATAATACCTACATATAATTTAATTCAAGAACACACATAAGAGTTGTTTTATAAGATTGTTAAATTTAATTGATCGAATCAGATGTATGGACAGTATATTGGATGATAAATTACAACAATATCTTGTATAAATACATAGTGCACTACGTCAGTTGTAATAATTGTAAAATAGTTTAGTTTGAATATTAAAAACATAAATCAAGGAAAATGTGGCTGAACTCGGTGTCATAGTGAAAATCCGTTTGATTTTGTTGCCGTTATCTTGGGTTCTATTTTCAGCACAGGAAGATGAAATTTATTTTAAAAAATGTAGAGTTAAACTTGACTGTAAAATTGACAAGCGAAAAAATATATAAAATAACAACAAAAGTGTCCCTTCAAATAAATACTCTGCGGTAAACAGATTTATCACGAATTGTAAATTGTTAAAACTAACAAATTCTAGACTCCCCCAAATATTTTATTTCTAATACCGATGCGTGACTTAGCTTTATGCTGCCGACATGTTAACAGATATGAATTCTACCGAGCAAATCGACAGTTGGACATCTAAGCTTTTATTTCATGAATAGAATTATGTAGTTCATGAACAGTTTTTTGTTGGACTTAGGATTCACACATATGTAATAACAATACAGTAAATGAAAATGATATACTATGGATTTGTGCAATCAGTGCTAACTTATGGTATTATCGCTTGGGGAGGAACTTATATAACTAATTTACAATCAATAAACAAACCATAGGAATTGATAATCAAGATATTCTTTTTGAGAATGATGGTTACATTTGATAATGATGGTTATTCTGAAATTGAAAAAAAGTTATTTAAATCAAGACTAGCGGTCAAAGCGTGTTGTTTAAATTACATTTTGATGTTTTGTTCGAATAAATGTTTAGATTTTCGATTAAAGTGGCACAAGAATATGAAGCTTTGGCTGTAGTTGAATATTGAGAGGAAAATTATGGAATGCTTATAATGATTAAGGGATAAAACATTTAAATTTTAATATTGTTGTTAGGATGTATATTTCTACATTTATCAGATTTTTGTCACCGATATTTTGGAATTTTTTTATGCGTATTGGTATCGAATATTCATACTCAATATTTGATATTTCAAATACAAAAAAGAATCATGTCTAAACAAAATATATTTACAAACTAAATTTACAATAGAGGATTTATGTAGGTATGTACCTACCTACATTTTTATAACCTTAGTAAATACAACCGTACATTTTTCCTTTTAAATATGCGTACTATTAGTGCATTTTCACACGACCCGGTTGTCTGGTGGCCGGCGCCGGTTAAGCGCCGGGTGACTGGCAGCGAAGTGTAGCACGCATGATAGCTTTCACACGCACCGGCATGCATGCCCATACAATTACCCGGCACCCGGAAAAGGCACTTACAAACATTGGATTTTTTCCTGTCGGGAGTCAATGATATTTTTGGCAAGCCAAAAATTAAATAAAAATTCTAGCACAATTCAATAATCCTGGGGGGCAAGTCTGGTTCGATCGGCGAAATCAAAACCACTGTGATTACCTATATCATGGATATAATTATTATATGGAGTTCTACAATATCTTTAGATGACATAGAACTCCATATGATAATTATATCCATGATATCGGTAGTCATTAGGGTTTTTATTTCGCCGATCGGACCAGACTTGCCCCCCTGGTGACATTTGTGCAAAGAAACACTGTCACTTCGTGTATAAAGATTGTTGTATTCGTTGTTTACAAAAAAAAACAACTTTTCAATAGATAGTTATAAAAAAGATTTCTTCGTTATTTCATAGATGGCGATATTAAAAATGTGTTATTTTCAAACGAATTGTATCATTATTGAAATATATAGTACTTTCAAAAAATGCATTGATAAGCGAACTCAATAAGAAGGCAGAATTGGTGAACGTTGCGCAAGCGCATAAAGTGATCGCGTAAACCATCCGATGACAGGTCGTAAGCCCTATAGGTGCCTTTAGTTTCTGGTTCTTCTATAATGTTTCAACGTCATCTCTATTGAGATGTTGAAAATTTGTCAAAAAACGTACCTACCTATGATGGTCAAAAAAACTCTGGTATATCCAAATATAATGTTTTTATTGATTTGTATTATTTAATAAGTGATTTTGAAAGGAAAATGTAATCAGTTTTAGTAAATATCAACGATTGTTGAATTATAACAGAATAATCTGTAAAGAGTTACAATTGCTTTTGACCATAGACAATACAATAGTATGTTCAGAATAACCAAAGTGTGTACTTTTGGATAACAATTTATCTGGCAAACAATTACATCCATTGTAATTGGATTCATTTCAATGCAATCTTCGATATTTCAGAATAGCACTCATTGGTTGAAAGGTTGGAAAGTCAACGAATAACAACAACGTCCTCATAATTATTAACAAGTTCTCCTACAAACTATACAAGTAATAAACAAACACATAAAACTATCGTTTTTGTAGCGTTCCATGTTGTTTAACAAACAAACAGCAAAATGTTTTACTACAAAACCTATCGTTTTACTTGAAGTTTATCACTTCTCCACCTTGCGTTGGTTTTTGTTCAATTTATTGACAATCGTGGAGTTGAATCAAAGCAAGTTTTGAAGGGAGGAAAATAGAGAAACATTTAAATTGATGAAGACATGAATACGCTCTGGGGGGACTATGAATATAAATTCATAGTTTTATACATCCGCACTATTGCGAAAAACTTTACATCGTATATAGGCACAAACAGTAACTTTTGATTCCCGCCAGGCCTTTATAACTTGGCCAAAAGATGAATAGAATATTGTTGGAAAACTGATGGCTGCGGTAACAATAAAGGATTTATATTGAAAACAATACGCGTTGAACAAATTTTATATGGTGTTAGCATAATAGAAAATATAAAACTACGTTTATAACAACATCAACCGATGCCATTGAATTAAATAACGAAAAATTGTGTAATATAGCAGAAAAAAAGGTGCTACTCCAATGGTATTCAAAAATAATAGATACGTTACTAATCTTTCAATTCGGTAAAAACAAATTATTTAAATTTTTAATGGCTGGTTTATTGATATTTTCTTCCTTATTGAATATAGGTATGAAAAAGGTAAGTCTGGCACATGGGAGTGGTCGCGTTTACTAGTGCGCATCCCCTTTCTATATTATTAAAATTGCAGATTTTATTATCATTTGTATCTTTGTAAGTCCTTAAGGTGCTTTTATACCATCCATCTGATTACAATGAAACTTGTTAATTTGTTCAGCGCACACCCGGGAAGATTTCTTTAAAAATATATTTATTTTATTCACTAACATATTTCAGTAACATTAAGTACATTTTTCACGAACGGACGTAATTTATGTATAGGTATAAATTACATATAAGTACATGCGCACTGGTAAACGCAACCACTCCCAGGTACCAGACTTACCCTATTCATACCTATGCATATTCAATCAGGAAGTAAATATAAAAAAGCAGCCATTTAAAAATCATCATCATCGTCATTATCAGCCATTATTTGTCCAGTGTTGGACATAGGCCTCTCCTCTCAACCTCTATGCTTCCTTATCTCTCGTTACCCTGTGCCATTGACCTCCTCCCACTCGTTTCATGTCGTCAGACCATCTTGTTTGCTGTCTGCCCGGGTATCTGCGTCCAGTTCTCGGTCACCTCTCCAGGGTGCGTTTGGTCCATCGATCATCTGCTGCCCTTACTACATGGCCAGCCCAATTCCATTTTAAGGAAGCTACCTTGTATGCAACATCGGTAACTTTTGTCCTTTCTCTGATCCATTCGTTGCGTTTTCGATCTCGAAGACTAATATGTTTAGCATCCTTATCGTTGAAAACGTTGCTATCTCTAGGACTTTAAGGAACATTACAACTATGTAGGTACCATGTGCGTGAAGTTTGCGTTTGATATTGTTGAAATTATGAGAGTGTACGCTGAATATGTGCGGAGAAATGGGCTGCTACACCTGTACAAGGAGCTGTAAAAATCCGCACAGAACAGGACTTAAAGGCGAAGAGATGCGAGTCTTTGCTGCAAAACAATCATCCAGATTAAAAAGAGAAAAAGAGTGAGAGAAAATATCTCTATTTTCACTTGGTCAATTTGTGTCATTTATTTATGAAATCAAAATATGAATATTTAGCTTCGTGTGTTTGGTCTGTAATGTGAATATAATGAGATTCAAAATACTCGGTTAGCTCTATAATAAAATGATGATTTCCTTTGAAACAAATGATATGTTGTAAATACAATATAAGATACCCCACCATCGCAAGAACAAAGGGAATACACATCCATCGTTTTATAAAATTGATTTCCTGCATCAGCAAAAGAAAAATAACTGAAAAGATTTGTTCGAGAATCTTCAACTGCTACTACTTCGTTTTATTCGGGCGGTTATCCATTTGAATCTCTGCTACTCTACTGTGCTTTATTATTATAATATTCTTTTAAAACAGATTTATTTTATGAAGAGAAAAAGAAAAAACTATCACAACGAACAAAAGAAAAACAAAAGAAGATAGTCATATTTAACACAAATAACTTTAGACGTAACCCGCTGGAGACACAGTTTTTACTCTGGATCTGTGAGATGGTAAACAAGATTATATGTATGTCTTCAGAATGTGGCAACTTGTTATTGGGTGCATGTAAAATTAATGTTTGACATAGTGTGTATCTGTTAGTTGCTCTAGAAGGAATAGAAATCATCAAAACCTACTTATTAACTAGGTACTCTATAACATTATTTTCCTAAAAATATAGTATTATTCTGACAAATTTTGACTTGTGTTCTGACATTAATAACTCTTCTACAATCGATTTTCTCAAAATAAATGTCAGCTAACCATGCAACAACTTATGTAGTTATAATGTTCCCTACGCTTCTTTTTCTTTATCAGCCTTCTTCCCTCCACTGCTAGAGATAGGCCTCTTCCATTTCCTTCCACTTTAGCCTGTTTGATGCCATCTGCATCTATTTTCTCCCCGCCTTCCTGATAATATCATCGGTCCATCTTTTCAGGAACCTGCCGATGCCTCTTCTATTTTCCCATTATCTCCATTTAAGGATTTTTTAGGGCCCAACGTTCACCAACTTGTCTTGCGACATGCCCTGCCCGCTGCCATTTGAGCTTCGCTATGCGATCCATGACGTCTGTTACTTGGATCCGACGCCTTATTTCTTCACTTTGGATTCTGTCTCTTAGACTTACTCCGAGCATGGATCTTTCCATGGATCGCTGCGTGCATTTCAATCTTTCAGCGCTTCTTTTGGTGAGAGTGATTGTTTCTATTCCATATATCATCACCGACAGTATGCACATTTCAAAACTTTTTTTAAGGCTCACGTTTAGCTTTCAATAATTATTAAAAAAATATCGTTTCAAAGTATAAAATATTCAGTGTCCCCTCAACCTTTGCTTTCATTGTTTACAAAAAACCAACTTCTCGATAGATGGCGTTACAAAAAGGTTTCTTTGTTACTTCATATATGGTGATGGTAAAAACAGCTTATTTTTAAATGCTCAGTTTCTTATTATTAAAATATATAAAACTTTCATAATTGCATTGGTAAGGGAACTCAATCAAAAGGCATAATTGGTGAACGTTGCGCAAGTGCATAAAGTGATCAGGTAAATCACGTTCCTGGTTCTCCTATAATGTTCCTTAGTCTCTATTGGGATGTTAAAATATTGTCAAAAAAATATATAAATTAAAATGGATCGCCGTCTTTACTCGATATAATAGCAAATATAGCAACCCCAAGATGGCGTGGGGTACAGAAGGATGTATCAACATAGATACATTTGCCAGTTGAACTAAAATAAAGAATCCATCTTACATCAAGTAGCGAGTGAGCAATAAAGCAAGAATAAGATAAGTTTACCAGACTTGTGTTGTCTCGTTGCCAGAGTAACATCCGTAAATAAAAGGACTTGAATCGAATCGATCTTCATTGTGGAAATAGCTCTTCAAAGTACCCAACAAAATGGTTTGTTTGCAAATTCCTTGTCGTCCTATCATAAATCTCGGATCGGAATTAGATTCTGAATAATAGAATATGTAGGTACATACCCATCTTCCTACAACCTATTCCAAATCTTTGACAAAAGAACAAATCTTCGTTTGATTCTGAGCTCCTGATATTATATGTTCTTCTTAAATTTATGTTTGTCCATTTAACGTTTCTTTGGAAAATCACATACGTCAGATATCAGATATTTAGAAATATAAATGTACCTAATTGAATAAAATAATAAGTGTAATTTCGTGTGGGTGAGATATGTATAACACTACATTTATAAATTCTAATAAAAGTTTTGCTATCGTAGAATACTAATTTTAGATTTTTATGCGTACCTACTTTTTATTTCTGGCGCAGTTTAGGGGTGACATCTGTGCGACTTATCGTCACCTCATTTATAAGGACTGTTGTTTTCATTGTTTACAATTAATAAATACAAAAAAAAAAATCTTCGTTACTTCATAGATGACAATAATATAATTCCTTATTTTCAGGCAATCTTTACACATTGTTCAAATATATAGAACTTTCAAAAAATACATTGACAAGGGAACTCAATAAGAAGGCGTAATTGGTGAACGTTGCGCAAGCACATAAAGTGATCACGTACAACCAGCCGATGACAGCTCGTAAGACCTGTAGGTGGCTTGAGTTCCTGGTTCTCCTATAATATCCCAACTTCGTCTCTATTGAGATGTTAAAAAGTTTGTCAATAAAAATATTATATTTGTATAACTATATTTATACAAATACAATATACGGTTGGATCAGTTGGATCTCATGTGTTACATGCAACTTGTATAACTAAATCATTTGTTTTTTGTTTAGAGATAAGTACCTATGTACCTTTAAATTCTACCATAGCATTTATGGCGAATATTTGTTCATTCGGCCGTAACATTACATCGTGCAAAGTTTCGTTAGCCATCTGTGTCCTCCGCAGTCCTTAATATTGTCCTTCTGTGTAAGTCTCCCGAGTAACATTGCTTATTTTTCGATCTTTAAAAACAATTTATTTTAAAGTTCTTATTAGCTGTCACAGAATGATAAGGTGTCCCTTAATCGAAATGTGCTCCTCGAATTATATCATTTTCTTTACCAACTATCTCATTTTATAGGTATCTGAATTTGATTGAAATCCACGTCATTCAAATGTTTTATTTTTTAATTTGTTCTCTTGAATTTCAATTTGAAATTTATTCAAAGATTCAGTTTTAATTGAAAATTTCGTTGTTTGTTGCGTACACGTCATACATACTGTAGCGAGCGGTACGCTCACTACGTATTTAAATAATCATCTTTTCAAATTAAATCTCGCGGCAGTAGTTACGTCTTGAACTAGTTCAAGGTCTCGCTAAAAACGCAGCTGGTGTCAAGCGGCCCGCACCGCCCCCCTCGTCCACCTACCGTTCCCACGCGTCAACTTCCACCATCAGTCGGCGTCTATTTCTAACGGTCAAGACCACGCTTTTGTCTCCTCCGCGATCAATTAGCGTATTTCACTCAGTTCGTTGGGTTTTATGCCTGAAATCGATGTAAGGCATTGTAACTAAACAGAGAGTGTCGTTATAAACTAATTATCTAAAAATCCGAGTCGGATCTCTGAGTATACCGCCTTATGCGTGAAGGAGGCGTATAAAACAACATCGCAATACATACTTCGGTTCGGTTTTTTTTAATTTTCTAAGTTCATTAAATTTCAAAGTGTCTTCGCGTGGTTATATGAACACATAACGAAGTGTTAACCTCTCCATCTGTTGCGTACGAGCTGTACCGTTTAAATAAATGGTCGCAAGTAATACTTGGAGACAGTTTTTTAAGTTCATTAAATTTCAAAGTGTCTTCGCGTAGTTGAATGAACACATAACGGAGTGTTAACATCTGAATCTGTTGCGTACGAGCTGTACCTTTTAAATAAATGGTCGCAAGTCATACTTGGAGACAGTTTTTTAAGTTCATTAAATTTCAAAGTGTCTTCGCGTAGTTGAATGAACACATAACGGAGTGTTAACATCTGAATCTGTTGCGTACGAGCTGTACCTTTTAAATAAATGGTCGCAAGTCATACTTGGAGACAGTTTTTTAATTTCATTAATTTTCAAAGTGACCTCGCGTAGGTGTGTGAATCCATAACGAAGTGTTTAAATCTCCATCGGCTGCGTACGAGCTGTACCTTTTAAATAAATGGTCGCAAGTCATACTTGGAGACAGTTTTTTAATTTCATTAATTTTCAAAGTGACCTCGCGTAGGTGTGTGAATCCATAACGAAGTGTTTAAATCTCAATCGGCTGCGTACGAGCTGTACCTTTTAAATAAATGGTCGCAAGTCATACTTGGAGACAGTTTTATAATTTCATTAATTTTCAAAGTGACCTCGCGTAGGTGTGTGAATCCATAACGAAGTGTTTAAATCTCAATCGGCTGCGTACGAGCTGTACCTTTTGATTAAATGGTAGCAAGCCATACTTCGTGACTGTTTTTCAATTTCTTTAATTTTCAAAGTGACTTCGTGTAGTTGTATGTTCACACGACGAAGTGTTAACACCTCAATCTGCTGCGTATGAACAGGACCTTTTGAATAAATGGTAGCAAGCCATACTTCGTGACTGTTTTTCAATTTCATTAATTTTCAAAGTGACTTCGTGTAGTTGTATGTTCACATAACGAAGTGTTAACACCTCAATCTGCTGCGTATGAACAATACCTTTTGAATAAATGGTAGCAAGCCATACTTCGTGACTGTTTTACAATTTCATTAATTTTCAAAGTGACTTCGCGTAGTTGTATGAACACATAACGAAGTGTTAACATCTCAATCTGCTGAGTATGAACAATACCTTTTGAATAAATGGTAGCAAGCCATACTTCGTGACTGTTTTTCAATTTCTTTAATTTTCAAAGTGACTTCGTGTAGTTGTATGTTCACACGACGAAGTGTTAACACCTCAATCTGCTGCGTATGAACAAGACCTTTTGAATAAATGGTAGCAAGCCATACTTCGTGACTGTTTTTCAATTTCATTAATTTTCAAAGTGACTTCGTGTAGTTGTATGTTCACATAACGAAGTGTTAACACCTCAATCTGCTGCGTATGAACAAGACCTTTTGAATAAATGGTAGCAAGCCATACTTCGTGACTGTTTTTCAATTTCATTAATTTTCAAAGTGACTTCGTGTAGTTGTATGTTCACATAACGAAGTGTTAACATCTCAATCTGCTGCGTATGAACAATACCTTTTGAATAAATGGTAGCAAGCCATACTTCGTGACTGTTTTTCAATTTCATTAATTTTCAAAGTGACTTCGCGTAGTTGTATGAACACATAACGAAGTGTTAACATCTCAATCTGCTGAGTATGAACAATACCTTTTGAATAAATGGTAGCAACCCATACTTCGTGACTGTTTTTCAATTTCATTAATTTTCAAAGTGACTTCGTGTAGTTGTATGTTCACATAACGAAGTGTTAACATCTCAATCTGCTGCGTATGAACAATACCTTTTGAACAAATGGTCGCAAGACTTACTTCGTGACAGTTTTATAATGTTTATTAATCTTCAAAGTGACTTCGCGTGGTTGTATGAACACATAACGAAGTGTTAACACCTATGTCTGCCACACGGGATGTATACGACTGACAGTAGGCCAACTGCCTTGTTATCACCTCGGATTAGGCTTCTCCCCTTGATGAGAGAAAGTCTGGAGCGCCTTCAACATTAGATCGCCCCTGCCGCTTCTCTTCTTCACCTCCATCACGGTTGGAAACATCAGGCCTTGTTGAATACGTGATAAGGCAATTTCTCCCCACCGTCGGACTAAAGGTTTGAGATCATTGACTTTCGCACACCCCCTTTTCGTGAATCGTCCCTAGAATTACTGATATCGACATACCCTTAGAACTAAGTTTGGTAAAAAAAAAAGAAATTCCTTAATTACTCAGTGTTGGCCCTTCGGCCTGAAAAATAAATTTAATCTGGAACTGACTTGTGAAATATTTAAATACTTAAGGCTCATATAAATGTACAATAGTGATCACTGTTTATTTTAATTAGTTGGCCACCCTAGAAAGTAAGACTATTCTTAATCATCAAACATCACCATCATTACCTCATATCACACTAACCCATATGTACCATTATATCTCTAATTAAATTTGTCTCTCTTTCACAAAAGAATATACAGTTTTGTTCTGGTCACGCTCGCTGTTTCTCAATTATCCACCTGTATTCCCTCTGAGAATCAAAGAAATACTCTACCGTGTGTCCTAGCCGGACGATAGTGGATCCAGCAGAAGCAAAAGATCTGGTATGGATTTAATTTTATGAACAACAATGATTTGTATCTCATCTCATTACACTGACGTTTACCAACGTGGGGCAATGACTCTCATCAATTGACACGTACGCTTGTCCTTTGATGACAGTCTGCTCAATGAGATCTGCGAGCGGACCCTCACTCGAAACTGCTTGTTCTTTTGTGTTTTATTTTTTCCCCTTTATTCTGACAGCCTCCTATATTGTAACCACGTCGTAACAAAAATCCTCGTTTCCTCTGTTGTCTCGCAATAGTCGACGTCATGGATTTAATCGAGAGAATAAATCTTGCAAATGCAAAAACCCTTGCTAAAGCATTGCGCGACAGAAACATCGTTCCTACCGACAATTTG
Organism: Molanna angustata; assembly: GCA_963576475.1. Taxonomy (NCBI): domain Eukaryota; kingdom Metazoa; phylum Arthropoda; class Insecta; order Trichoptera; family Molannidae; genus Molanna; species Molanna angustata. Next base: position 4,749,163 of record OY754965.1, read on the forward strand.
GCCTCCTTGCGTTCCCAGGCCAATGCTTTTAATGCCTCCCGTCCCTTTAATACAGACAACGTAGCCATCCCCAGTAGGTCTGTAGCGTACCACTCACTTGAGAACGCCCCCGAACTGGCGTCGGTTTCCGAGAGCTCCCACACCGCCGAGAATGATCTAATAGCCCGCCCATTCTCATCCAGTTCCGAATCGAGCTCCAGACCCCAGAGCGCCCCTCCCCCAGGAACTGTCGCCTTATTGCCCCCATCCCCAGTCGAGCCGCCCTCCAATTCGTCAAGTTATACCTCACGTGGAGATCGAGACCCTGGAGGAATCATAAACACAAACTTTGCCACGTGGCCTGTCCCAAAGTTTAACGGAACAAATGACGTCCGAGAATTCCTCGTACGCCTAGAGGAGATCGCTACTTCCCGCAGGTTCAATACTAATTTATTGTCCACAATCATTCCTGAATTTCTTGTAGGACGTGCCTTATTATTTTATCGTACAAACCCTAGAAAGAACTGCGACTGGAACACATTGAAGAAGCTCTTTCTCGACCGTTTTGAATCACAAACCTATTCCACCGACATCAAGCTAGAAATTTGGTCCTCTAAGCAGCAAGACTCGGAATCTGCGGCCGATTATATTTGCCGAATCATCAACAAAAATAACTCATTGTCCTCACCCTTGCCAGAGGACGAGCTCCTTCAAGTTTTCAAAAGAGGACTCGACAAGAAGTTCCTCCCTATAATCATCGGCTCACAACCCACGACAGTATTGGATCTGGAGCGACTGTGTCTTACACTCGAACAGATGTCGCTTGGCCACAAGGACGAGACTGCCCCTACCTCCCCCCGCCGGCCCCGGCGCACCAAGGCTGCAGCCTCCTTGTCTAACCCTGAACCGCGTTCGTACAGTCCCAAATGCTACTCCTGCGGAAGAACCGGACATTTTGCAAGACTGTGCCCTAATCGGTCACGAGCGAATCCCCTCGGAAGACGAACCTCTCCCCGCTTTCAAAAGTACCAGAGAACTGACCCACAAGGTCACCCTCCGACAACCCCCAGAAACCTCCCAGACGTTTCTAGACCCCCACCTCTCCTCCAAAAGTTGCCAAAAAACGAATAACCACCCAGCCCTATTATAGACCGTCCCATTCTCAACAAAAGACAGAGTGGGAGGACTGGTTGAGATCGGTCAAACTATTCTACAATACTAAATACCTACATGTATCAGCCATCACAAATGCGCGAGACGATCGTCCATACCTACACTTCAAAATCAACAACATCGCCTTCCGTTCGCTCTTAGACAGCGGAGCTGCAGTTAATGTTTTGGGTGGCACATTATACAAGAATTTCCTCGAATTGGGTTATGACCTAGTGCCGGGCGACACTTCCATTCACACAGCGGACGGCCATCCCCATGCGATCCTGGGCTCCCTCACGCTGCCCCTCAGATTTTATAAGCAAACAACCTTTGTTGAATTTCTTGTAGCTCCGTCTCTTGCAGAAGGGTTTATTTTGGGGGCACCCTTCTTGAAGAAGTCCGGACTAACCCCGACCCTATTCCCAGATAAGGTGTCATCATTATATGCTATCAACATGCCTCCCCTGTACATTTCACCGCTGTCGACCCCTTCCTGTCTAAACTCTACAGCCGACCTTTCTCTTGCAGAATTGAAACAACTGGATCTGCTCAAACAAGAGTTCGACCAGATTGCTTATGAAAAGGTGGGACTAGGCCGCACCGACCTAGTTTCCCACATCATAGACACTGGTGATCACGCCCCGGTTAAACAAAAGACTTATCCCCTTTCTCACGTGAGACGCGAACAACTCATCGCAGAACTGGATGAAATGATCAAACTCGACGTAATAGAACCGGCGCGGAGCCCCTGGTTGAACAATGTTTTCATTGTTCCCAAGAAAGACGGCTCTGGGCGCTTCGTACTTGACCCACGTCGCCTTAACTCGATCACTCGCTCTGACTCTTACCGGTTGCCCAACATTCATCGCATCTTGGACAATCTGCGCGACACTAAGTTCCTCACAGCCCTGGACCTCTCCCACGGGTTCTGGCAGATGAGACTGGACGAGGAATCCAAGCCAAAGACCGCCTTCTTCGTAGAAGGCCGAGGACAGTTCCAGTTCAAGGTTACCCCTTTCGGACTAAAAAATATCCCGGCCGAAATGCAACGTATGATGGATGGACTGTTCACAGACTTGGGAGACCACGTCTTTGTATATCTTGATGACATACTGGTATGCAGCCCGGACTTCCAGTCACACTGCAAGCTACTAAAAACTGTGTGTGACAGACTAAAACAGGCCAACCTAACCATTAAGTTAGCGAAATCTGAATTTTGCAAACAAAGCTTAAAGTATCTCGGCCACATAGTCGACCGAGAAGGCATCAGGACCGACCCCGAAAAGATTGACGTGATGGTCAATTACCCTAGGCCCTCAACTGTCAAACAGGTTCGCGGGTTCATTGGATTATGTGCATACTATAGAAGACACATCAAGGACTTTTCTCGTATTGCATCCCCTCTATGCCGCCTCACCAGCAAGAAAATCGCAAAGAATAATCTCCCTTGGGACGACGAAGCTGAACAAGCCTTCGTAAGCCTAAAAAGCGCAATGATATCTTCTCCGGTGTTGAAGCCCCCCGACTATTCCCTACCATACGTACTCACCTGTGACGCCAGCGGCGTGAGCATTGGGAGCTTCCTGGCCCAAAGGAGCCCGGACGGCTCAGAGCACGCCATTGCATATTTTTCCAGGAAACTGCTACCTGCCGAAAGGTCTTACAGCACCACCGAGAGGGAACTCTTGAGCATTGTGGACTCGGTACACCACTTTAGGAGTTATTTAGACGGAACGCACTTCAAAGTGATCAGCGACCACGGCTGTCTTAAATACCTGAACAACTTGTCTTCACCATCGGGACGCCTGGCCAGATGGGCCTGCCGCCTCTCACAATACAGCTTCGACTTTGTATACAAAAAGGGATGCGAGAACAACTTGGCCGACGCACTAAGCAGAATTGAAGTATCCAGTTTAACGTTCCCTACACCGTTTCAGAATGTTACTGATCCAGCCTATCTACGTCTGTTCCAGGAATGTTCGACCAATGCTAACTCCACACCCAACTATATGATAAGTAACGGACACCTCTACAAATACTGTAAAACTGTTCCCGAAACTGACCCTCCATTCAGAAATAGCTCCTGGAAGGTCGTGGTGCCCGCCGGAGAACAGGAAAGTATCGTACAGGACTTCCACACTAACTTTTGCCACCCTGGAATCAGAAAAACTTTGGAGGTGGTCTCACGGACCTTCTATTGGAAAAACATTACGAACACGGTTAAACAGGTTGTATCAAAATGTGACACCTGTAAGGCATATAAACATAACAACCAAGCACCTCTGGGTTTGATGAGCGTGCCTAAACGTCTAGATCATCCCATGCAGTCATTGAGCGTAGACCTTGTTGGGCCGCTTCCCTGTTCACATAAACAAAATATTTACATACTGTCGGTGGTCGATAACTTCACGAAATTCTTATGGGCACTGCCGTTGCGACGTGCCACAGCCCCGGCTATCACCAAGCTGATAGAAGAAAAGATCTTTCTGCCTTACGGTGTACCTCGTACTTTAATTATGGACAACGGCAAGCAATTCATATCCAAGGATTTCAAGGAGTTCGCTGATCGCTTCGGTATACGAGACCTATTCTATAACGCGTACTATCACCCCCAGAACAATACTGTGGAAAGATACAACTCTACCATCGTAACCGCCCTGTCAATATTAGTGGGGGAGAACCAGCGAACCTGGTGCACAATGCTGCCTAAGATCTGCTCCTGCCTCAATAATTGCGTGAACATCGCCACCGGTTACACACCGTTCTTCCTGACGCACGGGTTCCACCCCTGTCCGCATGCTTCATTTCACGACAAAATGGAACAGGTCACCAATAGCTCGGAGGAGCCAGCGAGCAAGGATAATTCTTATGGAACGAGCCTTTCAACCATGGAGCAACTTTACGAGAAGGTATCTAGCGCACTATTGACTGCGTTCAAAGTAAACGCGAAACGATACAACCTGCGTAGGAAACACTGCTCACTGTCCGAAGGCGCAGTGGTCTGGCGCAGGGCATTCACCCAATCTGACGCTGGAAAGTACTTCTCAAACAAGCTCGCCCCTCGATTCATCAAATGCGTCGTATCGAATAAAATTTCGGACACCATTTACGAGGTTCGCGACTGTGAGGGTAAACATAGTGGCAGGTACCATATCAAGGACCTGATTAAGTTTAATTAAGTATTAATTGTTGTGCTGAGACCCTTATCTAGCAATAAACCTATTGATAAGTTGCAAATTGTAAACTTGGTTTCTGGTTTGATCCGCAAAAAATCAGTGGCGCCTAACGATACACTTCTCATCCCGGATGAATTATGTAACCCCTTTTCAATTATGCCCTGCAGTCATGTACCCGTCATAAAATGTGCTGGCAATTAAAGATCGCGTGAAATTAAAGTAGTGTGAACGATGGATTTTGTAAGGACCATCTGTAAAAGAATGATGTACGCAAGGGTTTGTGTATAATTATTTATGACCAATGCATGATTGCTAGGATCCTGTCTCCATTCCTGAAGGAGCTAGCCGCCTTCTGACAGGCATCCTATGTGGTAGCTCTAACTGTATATAACACCTTCCCTCCCCTTGTGTAATAGGAGTTCTCGCTAAAGATTTCCTTGTTAAAATACATAAGTTCCCGAATTGTATATTGAATTGTCAACTCACCCTTGTTTTGTGTGTATTATTTCCGAGTTGAATACTGGATTGTCAACTCACCGTGCATTATGTTTAATTTTTTCTGAGTTGAATATTGAATTGTCAACTCACCCTTGTTTTGTGTATATTATTTCCGAGTTGAATACTGGATTGTCAACTCACCTTGCATTATGTTTAATTTTTTCTGAGTTGAATATTGAATTGTCAACTCACCCTTGTTTTGTGTGTATTATTTCCGAGTTGAATACTGGATTGTCAACTCACCGTGCATTATGTTTAATTTTTTCTGAGTCGAATATTGAATTGTCAACTCACCCTTGTTTTGTGTGTATTATTTCCGAGTTGAATACTGGATTGTCAACTCGCCTTGTATTATATATAAGTGTTTCTGAGTTGAATATTGAATTGTCAACTCTCCCTTGTTTTGTGTGTATTATTCCAGAGTTGAATATTAGATTGTCAACTCACCCTTTTCTTGTGTATTATTAACGAGTTGAATACTGGATTGTCAACTCGCCATTTGGCTTGATTCCCTTCGGTTGGGTACTACTTGACCGGTATAGAGTTAAGCAAGAGTGGTAGTACCAAGCGGTTGCGTGAAGAACCTCAGTTTGCGTCTATTGTGATTGGTCCCTTGTCCTGATATTCATTGTATTTGTGAACTGTCGTTACAAGTGAATAATAACTTCAGTTTGCGTCTGTCGTGATAGGCCCCTTGTCCTGATATTCATTGTATTTGTAAACTGTCGTTGAAAAGGAATGCCAGGTAGTAGCCTGATGCCAAGTCTTCACTTGAGGAGTCATTTTGAGGCTGTGCAAACTACAGTTCGCGTCTACCGTGATAGGCCCCTTGTCCTGATATTCATTGTATTTGTGAACTGTCGCTGCAAGTGAATAATAACTTCAGTTTGCGTCTGTCGTGATAGGCCCCTTGTCCTTATATTCATTGTATTTGTAAACTGTCGTTAGGAAGGAATCCCAGGTAGTAGCCTGATGCCAAGTCTTCACTTGAGGAGTCGTGTTGAGAATTGGCAAGCATCGATTCGCGTCCATCGTGATGGATCGCTTGGCCAGCTATCCAGTGTGGTCACAAACTGTAGCTACAAGATTGTTATTTTCCTTTTGTGAATGTAAGTCATTAATTTTGTTGTTTCGCACATAGCAAGCGGACTGTTCAAGCACGCTTGCTCCGCGACATTATACTTATGTTTCCAGTCGGTTGCCCTGAGTGAGATATCTGATTGCTCAACTCACATGCGTGTAGGAAAGCGACTAGCTTCGAGTTCGCCAATTATTGTTAAGTTTGTTTGGGTAAGGCTGAAGAGAGTTCGCCTATTAGATTGGCAACTCTAATTCTTTCGGTGCTCCCCCGCTGTATTGTTCATCAATGGAGTGTTTTCCTAGAATTAATCATGGCTATAGGTAGAAGCTAGTTGCCGAACATTGGTATCTGTACCACACCGCTGCGCAACCCAACATATAACCCCGATCGTGTCGTATCGCGAGTGGGAGTCCTTATTCGAGTCTAACCTAGGTTTCAACGAAGTTTGAACATTAGTATGATTCCGAACTCGCACAATTAGGGCGTATTCCTTCTGAATGCTATAATCAATTATGATTCACGTACGAAACCTTGATCTTGAGTAGGGGGGCACATACCTTAAGAATGTTACCCATTGCCTACACCCTCGACAAACCTACGATGACCAAGAGTCACTAGGTCGGTCTCACTACTGGAGGTGGTTGCGATGTACTGGTGTGACCAGCCGAGAACACGCAACTCACCATACTCCTCATAAACTAAGAATCTGGTCGTGGTTATAAGTTCCTCTCGTTACTTCTCTTCATTACAGTCAGGGTCTTTCATTCTCCCCAATTTGCACAGGCCGGCTTACGGAATTTTTTTTTTTCTTTTCTTTTTCTTTTTGTTTGGGTAACTTTGATTGGAGTGTAGCGAGCGGTACGCTCACTACGTATTTAAATAATCATCTTTTCAAATTAAATCTCGCGGCAGTAGTTACGTCTTGAACTAGTTCAAGGTCTCGCTAAAAACGCAGCTGGTGTCAAGCGGCCCGCACCGCCCCCCTCGTCCACCTACCGTTCCCACGCGTCAACTTCCACCATCAGTCGGCGTCTATTTCTAACGGTCAAGACCACGCTTTTGTCTCCTCCGCGATCAATTAGCGTATTTCACTCAGTTCGTTGGGTTTTATGCCTGAAATCGATGTAAGGCATTGTAACTAAACAGAGAGTGTCGTTATAAACTAATTATCTAAAAATCCGAGTCGGATCTCTGAGTATACCGCCTTATGCGTGAAGGAGGCGTATAAAACAACATCGCAATACATACTTCGGTTCGGTTTTTTTTAATTTTCTAAGTTCATTAAATTTCAAAGTGTCTTCGCGTGGTTATATGAACACATAACGAAGTGTTAACCTCTCCATCTGTTGCGTACGAGCTGTACCGTTTAAATAAATGGTCGCAAGTAATACTTGGAGACAGTTTTTTAAGTTCATTAAATTTCAAAGTGTCTTCGCGTAGTTGAATGAACACATAACGGAGTGTTAACATCTGAATCTGTTGCGTACGAGCTGTACCTTTTAAATAAATGGTCGCAAGTCATACTTGGAGACAGTTTTTTAAGTTCATTAAATTTCAAAGTGTCTTCGCGTAGTTGAATGAACACATAACGGAGTGTTAACATCTGAATCTGTTGCGTACGAGCTGTACCTTTTAAATAAATGGTCGCAAGTCATACTTGGAGACAGTTTTTTAATTTCATTAATTTTCAAAGTGACCTCGCGTAGGTGTGTGAATCCATAACGAAGTGTTTAAATCTCCATCGGCTGCGTACGAGCTGTACCTTTTAAATAAATGGTCGCAAGTCATACTTGGAGACAGTTTTTTAATTTCATTAATTTTCAAAGTGACCTCGCGTAGGTGTGTGAATCCATAACGAAGTGTTTAAATCTCAATCGGCTGCGTACGAGCTGTACCTTTTAAATAAATGGTCGCAAGTCATACTTGGAGACAGTTTTATAATTTCATTAATTTTCAAAGTGACCTCGCGTAGGTGTGTGAATCCATAACGAAGTGTTTAAATCTCAATCGGCTGCGTACGAGCTGTACCTTTTGATTAAATGGTAGCAAGCCATACTTCGTGACTGTTTTTCAATTTCTTTAATTTTCAAAGTGACTTCGTGTAGTTGTATGTTCACACGACGAAGTGTTAACACCTCAATCTGCTGCGTATGAACAGGACCTTTTGAATAAATGGTAGCAAGCCATACTTCGTGACTGTTTTTCAATTTCATTAATTTTCAAAGTGACTTCGTGTAGTTGTATGTTCACATAACGAAGTGTTAACACCTCAATCTGCTGCGTATGAACAATACCTTTTGAATAAATGGTAGCAAGCCATACTTCGTGACTGTTTTACAATTTCATTAATTTTCAAAGTGACTTCGCGTAGTTGTATGAACACATAACGAAGTGTTAACATCTCAATCTGCTGAGTATGAACAATACCTTTTGAATAAATGGTAGCAAGCCATACTTCGTGACTGTTTTTCAATTTCTTTAATTTTCAAAGTGACTTCGTGTAGTTGTATGTTCACACGACGAAGTGTTAACACCTCAATCTGCTGCGTATGAACAAGACCTTTTGAATAAATGGTAGCAAGCCATACTTCGTGACTGTTTTTCAATTTCATTAATTTTCAAAGTGACTTCGTGTAGTTGTATGTTCACATAACGAAGTGTTAACACCTCAATCTGCTGCGTATGAACAAGACCTTTTGAATAAATGGTAGCAAGCCATACTTCGTGACTGTTTTTCAATTTCATTAATTTTCAAAGTGACTTCGTGTAGTTGTATGTTCACATAACGAAGTGTTAACATCTCAATCTGCTGCGTATGAACAATACCTTTTGAATAAATGGTAGCAAGCCATACTTCGTGACTGTTTTTCAATTTCATTAATTTTCAAAGTGACTTCGCGTAGTTGTATGAACACATAACGAAGTGTTAACATCTCAATCTGCTGAGTATGAACAATACCTTTTGAATAAATGGTAGCAACCCATACTTCGTGACTGTTTTTCAATTTCATTAATTTTCAAAGTGACTTCGTGTAGTTGTATGTTCACATAACGAAGTGTTAACATCTCAATCTGCTGCGTATGAACAATACCTTTTGAACAAATGGTCGCAAGACTTACTTCGTGACAGTTTTATAATGTTTATTAATCTTCAAAGTGACTTCGCGTGGTTGTATGAACACATAACGAAGTGTTAACACCTATGTCTGCCACACGGGATGTATACGACTGACAGTAGGCCAACTGCCTTGTTATCACCTCGGATTAGGCTTCTCCCCTTGATGAGAGAAAGTCTGGAGCGCCTTCAACATTAGATCGCCCCTGCCGCTTCTCTTCTTCACCTCCATCACGGTTGGAAACATCAGGCCTTGTTGAATACGTGATAAGGCAATTTCTCCCCACCGTCGGACTAAAGGTTTGAGATCATTGACTTTCGCACACCCCCTTTTCGTGAATCGTCCCTAGAATTACTGATATCGACATACCCTTAGAACTAAGTTTGGTAAAAAAAAAAAAAAAAAAGAAATTCCTTAATTACTCAGTGTTGGCCCTTCGGCCTGAAAAATAAATTTAATCTGGAACTGACTTGTGAAATATTTAAATACTTAAGGCTCATATAAATGTACAATAGTGATCACTGTTTATTTTAATTAGTTGGCCACCCTAGAAAGTAAGACTATTCTTAATCATCAAACATCACCATCATTACCTCATATCACACTAACCCATATGTACCATTATATCTCTAATTAAATTTGTCTCTCTTTCACAAAAGAATATACAGTTTTGTTCTGGTCACGCTCGCTGTTTCTCAATTATCCACCTGTATTCCCTCTGAGAATCAAAGAAATACTCTACCGTGTGTCCTAGCCGGACGATAGTGGATCCAGCAGAAGCAAAAGATCTGGTATGGATTTAATTTTATGAACAACAATGATTTGTATCTCATTTCATTACAATACTTATCTACTATAGATCAATTTCTCTTCAAATACTCACTCCTGTAAGTAATTGAATAGAAATTGGTTGCAAAAAAATTGCCATTTGAGGTTAGGACTAAGTGTATTCGTATTTGTCAAGCCATTTGAACACATTTTTCGAATAAATTATATATTTAAACATATTTTTTATCTACTTTAATGATTTTGAACACTATTTGTTATTTTTTTCTGTTTAAATTATCGCGATTTATGTCAACTATGACAGCACATCCGACATTGGTAATATGACATGTGCGTTTTCCAAGCTCTAGTAAAATCCCTGTCTGCCTCAGTTTTAATAACTCATTGACCCGTGCCAGTCCTCTCACTTATGTTGCAGAGCCATGATATCTGACTTCTTCCTATAATTCATCGACATGTCTCTATTTTAAAAACATTATATCGAAAAAGAATTGGGAAAAACAAACATAGGAAATTGGGATCAGGGATCAATTAATGTTGATTTTTTCATTTTCAATTCTTCTTCTTCTTCTTTTGAATAGACCTTCAGGTCTGTTTTTTAAGAGGCCTACTCTTCCTGCGAGGTGGACCCCCAGCTATCCCTCCATCTTTTTGGCGGTCTACCGCGAGGGCGGGTTCCGTGAGGCTAATTGTGAAGCACGATATGAGGAAGTCTGGTGCTGTCCATCCTTCGTTTTTAATTGTTTTCTTTTTTTAATTTAGAGGACATCATACAGCATATAATAAATTATATAAAATAAAGATGATTTGATTAATAATAAAGCCAATTACAGGTTGTCACTGAAGTTATTGTAGTATACTAAGATACATTAAGAATGGTTACATATTACATATGGTGAGATATTGTGTGAATAATGTGTGAAATTGCGTATATAAATGTGTTAGTATATTAAGTATTAAATTTGATTATGAGGATGAAATTTTAAGTTTGATATATTTTTTTAAATGTGGGGGCGCTATGTAAGAATATGTCAATCTCTTGGAAATGCCTATTGTATGTATTACAGATTCTGTAGATTGTTGCATGTTGAGCATAGTTAGTTCGCTGAGTGGTTAGGTGGAAAAGAGGAGTGTGTCTAGTTCTACGGGTAGGTAGGGATGTTCAAAGATATATAATTTAATAGAGCAGGAGAATCAATTTTATTATTAATAATATTGTGGAGAAGCATCATATCAGATACAGTACGTCTGTTGTCGAGTGAATCAATGCAATGGTAAATCCTTGCCTCACGAGACGACGGGAAATCAAGAAATGCTTTACGGTTAAGGTGTTTAATAAATATATTTTGTAATTTATAAATATATAAATATATTTCACATTTTATGTATTAAATTTTTACCCATTTTATGCACCTTCACTTTCTCAAATATCAACAAGAGCTTACACACATACACACTCTCTTACACTTCCTTACACATTGAATATAGGTACCCTAAAAACAAATTATCTATAACTTCCCTATGATCCCTAAATATTTTTGGTAAATGGTACTATACTCTATGTTCATAAAGGCTATTGAATTATCATCATCTTTTATACCAATATAAAAATATACGTTTGCTATTTACAAACATAAATGTGATTTTCTTTTGAATATTTAACACTATTGTCGGATAATTCATATTTTCGCGATATAACGGAATATGTTTAAATCTCTCAGGCTCTTTGTTCGATGATTGATTACACAGAGTCTTATGGAAATCCGTTTTTGTTCAAGACTTATTGTTATGCCCACTGGACGGTCATTTATCATAAGGACAAATAATAGTTTATCAGAAAATTAATTTTACAAAAAGATGTCCTTAAGTAGATTATGCGTGGGCGTTGTCAACTGAGAAAGTACATATAAATAATTCATAAATACACAATAACATTATTCTTGTTCGTTTTCTTCATAGTTGCCTTTACGACAAAAATAATCCAGACGCTTATTGGTTAACTCCAACAGACTTAGGTATGGTTGCTGATGGAATGGTCGTTGCAATAGAAAGACTGCGGAAATCTTTGAGGCCAACAAAGAGCAAGAGGCAGTGTGGAAATAATGAGACAAAAACTCAGCATAAAATAGTTACAGCAATATCCTTACGAAATTCAAATGGCGAATCATCGTGTTTTGATATTATACTATCTACCAAAGGTCGTTATTTATATGAGTTACATATATAGGAAATATGCATCTTATAGATATACCCTAGCATTATTTGTGAGCAAAAAAAATAGAAATTCGCAGGTATATATAGCATGTTTGCGACATGTGATTATAATTATTATTATTTTTAAAAATAATTGTGACAAAAGACGCATGAAAGTAGAATGGATGCTGTAGAAATGAGATTACTAAGAAGATTATGTAGAACGATATATGATAAATAAAAAATGAGGACATAAGGAGAGAATGCAAGATAAATAAGGATATTATAAGTAAAATCAAAGTGAATGCTTTGAGGTGGATTGGACATATTGAAGGAATGAACGATGAACGACTGACCAAAAAAATATACATAGCTGTAAGAGATGGGGTGAATAGCGGGGGTCACCCCAGAAAGGGATAGCATTACCATGTGAATGGTGTTTTGGAAGAAGGAAACAAAACAAACTTGAAACATCGACGAGCATGAATGTAAAGGAAGCCAGTAATGTGTGCAAAAATTAGAGGAGTATGGCTCTCGGTTCTCTCTGCTTACTGTGTAAGGGACGTGGCGAGATGGTATGTATGTAATATAATTGATAATCTATATTCAATCAAATTATGTTGATAAGAAATAAAATAAAGCAATTACACTGATCAAATAAACGTTAAAGAATTTAAAACATTATTAGATGGTGCGATTGCATCTTGAGTTTTTTTCAATCTTTGTGCTTCGTTCTTGGACGCTACATTTTGCCTAACAGGTAGAGGTAAAAATTTATTTCACATACTTTTCTAAGTCCAATATTTTACGTGTGGGCAGTGGTCTAATAGGGTTCAGTTTTCTTTGAACATTATCATATTTCATGACACCGCGGCAGTGCGTTATAATTTAGCTTAGATAACGAATGACAATATTATAGGGAATTTGATAAGAGATAAGGTGGCTGTTCACATAACTCAGTGTTTTCTTGGGGTCATGACTTCGGTCATATATGATGATGGATATTATCCTATTAAAATGTGTACTGACATTATTTATGATACTATTAACTAGAATCCTTTTTCTGGAAATATGAGACACAACCTAAGCAGAGGTTAAAACCCATATTTGTTAAGTTATAGAAAAACAGAAAACAATTTCAAATTAAGTATCTAATTGAAGAATCGCACTGATTGATACATATATTTCCAAAGCAAATAAATCACATGGTATTTTGGTTCGTTCGTTTCCGTGACCAAACCATCTATACGCATCCTCTCCAATAACTTGCAGTCGTCACAGCCCTGTCGTTTGCAGCCATGAGGTCCTCCTCATTATAAGGCTCCTCAATGTGGGCACACCATTAAGTGTGCCGTGATCTGATCTTCTCTACAATTGCACGTCACATTCAGCTCCCTTTTCAGCAGCTATCTTGGTGATCAATACTTTACAGAATCCAGCTTTGAAGTATGTTTGGGTACTACTTATTTCAGAGAATTAATAATATCAGAAAAAGACCTTGCGATCACGTTGTCTAGATTACAGAGCATCAACTCTTTGATGCGAGTGAGCAAAATGATCCTAAATATTGAAATATATTAGCCTAAAATGAGAAATTGCTTGGAAAAGAAACCAAGTTCGAAACGTATTTCAGGAATTTTCAAAAGTTAAATATACATAGTAATTTCCACAGAAATATTTTTTTTGTAAATGCTGACATTTGAAAGTAGAACATATTAATTATTATAATTTTTTTACCCGTCATTGTTAGAAGTTGAAATATGATTGCAAAAAAACCTTTTTATGATGAAAACAATTAAAAAATTAAACTCCGGCCCTTTCTTTCTTAAATACTTAAATTCAAAATGCACCCATAGGAGAGTTAATCGAGTTAAAATACCGAAACCTGCCGTCCATTTGAAAAGAAATCAAACGGCTCGCTATTAGTCCCAAAGAACTTGTTTTATTTTTCACGGGTGTGATATAAAAATACGAAATCGCAGTAATAAAGTTTTAATCAAAACAAGCGAAATGAATCGGATGGGTCCAGGGTGCTCAATTAAGAGGATCGGAAAAATGAGGTTTCGGGTACGCAATTACATTTTGAGACCATAGCAAAGAAAATTGAGAATGAAAGCATCGCGATTGTTACGAACGATAGAAATTGTCCGAAATACTTTTTTTTTCTCTCGAAATGGATATGTGTTTTACAGCCATAGAGATGATAATCAAATGGTTATTAGAACGAATCCTCTAGAAAAGATATGTTTATTTTATTAGTCTCACAAATCAACTGAGATATGTATTTCACAAAGCATTTTTCCACAAAATTCGGCTACAATGACCGACCGTTTTCGCCTGTGATGCCATTTAAGTTGGTCAGACCGGACGGTCTATCAAACAACGTTTCCTTGAGCGTCATAGAGCGTTTAAGGGACTGTCTGGTTATTCGGAAATGGCTGACCACGGCATTGATCATAATTATTCATTTGGTTTGGGAAATGTTGAGGTTTCGCATTCAGAATGTATAGGATGGAAACTTATCGGTCTAGAAATGTTAGAAATTAATAAAAAAATGAAAGACAACATTGTTAACATCCTGGTACCAACTTTATCCCCACTTTTCCATATTTAGACTCACTCACATATTTGACAACGTTGTAAAATCACTGATACTCCAACCACACAGGTGGCAACGCTCTAAATGTTGTAGTGTAGGATGATTTTTGTTTAAATTGGTTAGAGTCATTGACAATATCGAGTCACCTCGTTGAAATCATTTGGTCATTGTAATTGAATTTTGTGAAAAAATACTTTGGTACATTTTTATTTATTTTAAAATGAATTTACACTCTGTCAACACAAAAACTATAGAATCATTAATTTTTAAATACTTTTTTTGTTTCAACATCTTGGCTGGTCTTCGTTTCTAAATTTACTTTATCATTATTATCAACCAGTAATTCGTAGAATGATCTTTACCTCGTTAAGCAAAACTGAGTAGGATTTTTGAGCGGATTATTTTCTTTTTGGGTTCGGCGGATAACCATTGAAGAAGACTTCTCTTACTAATCTGTCTATTTGTTAGTTTCTATTTATGAGTATTTGACAAATCTTTTATGTTATCTACCACTTATAGTCCCTTTCATTGCCAGCTTTTTCAGAAAATCAGGAGAGTCTGGAAATTTCTTGGAACTCATTCCAATTTAACATTTCAACCTTTTCTCGAATATTCATGCATCTTCTTATACAACTCCTTTGTTATTATAGCTTCTCACATGGCCAATTGTTAAGATTTTAATTTTCGGTAGTTTTCAGTTCTTTTTTGGGCGACTTCTGTCTCTAACTCCAACTCGCTTTGCCTTATGTATTCCCTTTGTCATGTTGTGTTCACGTGTTGTGTATAATTCCATTGAAGCTGTAAATAAATAAAATATCACTGCTCACTGAACAATTTTATCAATTTTGAGATAATTCTCAGTATATAATTGAGTTTAGAAAAAACTTGTTCACACTTATGTAATATAAATACGAAAAAGTTTTATACTTTTGTACACACTCGTGGCGTTGAATAACTTGGAAATTCTCGCTAATTTGATGGTAACTTTTCCATCAAATTACTTTTCTATTGTAAATCGTAATTCTTGGAAAGCGCTAACTACTTATGCAAACAAATATAAAAGGATTTATATCTTATGTAATCCTTTTCTCAGTACAAATAAATTTTCATTCAGCAAACATTTCTTTATAGCAACATATTTTCCATTATGCTGCGAACGTGCCTAATTTCTTGTACGTTGTCCATATCTGAAATCTCTCGAGTGTTTTTTTTCTATTTCTTATATCTAAAATATATTAAAATAAAATAGGATCTCCAATTTTATTCCACTTTTCTATTGTTTACTGTTAATGAGTTTTTACAGTCTATGCTCATTGAGAGCTAAGTTTAAAATTATTATTATTATTATTTATATATTATTTTTCGGGCAACTAACAGGTAGTATGTCAAATATTAATTTAACACGAAAAAAAAAATTATAAGTGAAAATATTATAAACCATTTTTGAATTATAAATTAGCTATAAACCACTTGTTTTTTGAGTCACTTCGCGACATGTTTCGGAAGCGCTGTCCTTCCATCGACCGGCGTGTCGACACGCCGGTCGATGGAAGGACAGCGCTTCCGAAACATGTCGCGAAGTGACTCAAAAAACAAGTGGTTTATAGCTAATTTATAATTCAAAAATGGTTTATATTAACTACCACAAAATATCCGCCGAATCATTAAATGAAAATATTATATGTGGAATACATTAAAATTGCGTTTAATTATTTTAAAATGAGAGAGCACATAATTTAGAAATGATAGAGCATAGCTGACTTGCATTCAAATGCATTTTCATGGCTTTTCTTAACCAAATTTGCTGTCCACAGTCATCGTTTGCAACTTTTTCTGCTTTTTCGTTCAAAATAAAGATATTGCCTCTGGAACGCAATTTCTGCGTCTTTCGGTCTTGGGTCATTTTCGAAATTAGCTGCTTCACCCTCAATTCTTTGGGCATGTTGCCCACTACGTAGGTAGCTTTTGGACGTCCTCTGAGTCTTACATCAGATATGTTATCAAGATATCCCGAATCAAGTACTTTAAATTACGCTCCTATGATTAATCTCCTATAAATTTTCATTCGCAACACTTGTTTTTTTTTATATTATACAACACACGCTGAAAAAAACATTCATCCTTTGTAATAAAGCTACGATCTTCTTCAGCACAAGTGTTAGTATTCAATCGCCGAATGGTTGTATAAATAAAACGATGTATTTTTCTGAAAAGATTCAAACATACGCGATTTGGGAAAATCTTTTGTATCGTCTGTCAATAGAGAATGAATCAAGGCAATTTTGAAGTATCCATTGACTTAGCAAAAGGCTTTCAAAAATGAATACGGTACACGCATATATTTTTTTTCACTTTACGTTTTATTTGGCGAAATGTTTGACATTCCATTTAAAGAAATCGAAAAGTATCGAAAATATTTTTAAATCATCAGATTAAAGATTTAATTATGCGCCAAACTCTTTCGTCAGACATAGTTGTAAACCTATATTTCATTGAATTATTTTCTTATTTCACTCTTGTATGTATATTCTCCTTTTTATTGCAACTAGGTACGTAATGTTTTGTTTTTGAATTTTTGTTAACCATTTATGAAATCCATGCTGGTTTACTTGATATTTTGCACTATTACAATATATTTGCACAACTATATGTCTCCTTTATAAATAAATAAGAGATTTGATTAAAACTTCATCAAGTTGTTTGCTAATAGTATTTTTTGCAGCAGTAAGATGGCAAGCGCTCGTCTTTAAAGATTATTTGCGACTTGGCTGTGTTTATAATCAAATATACGTTTTAACTAACAGCTATACATAACAGTTAACATACATAAATACCATCATGTCATGTCCTTCACGGGATGACAGAGAGAACTGAACGCAACATATTTCTACATCGTCTTATACATGTCATGTTCTTCTGTTGTTCACGCTTCTAACATTAGCGTCTTTCAAAATACCGTTCACATAGACGTGCCATCCTTTCCTTGGACGGCCTCGAGCTCTCACTCCATTCTTGACCGCAATGTATATTTTTTTCGTCAGGCGTTCCTCATACATTTTCCCCATATGGCCAAACCATCTCAATGTGTTCAGTTTCATTCTATTAATTACATATTTCTTCATCTTACATTCTTTACTTATGTCCTCATTATGTCATACATCGTTCTATTACAGATTCTTCTTAGCGATCTTATTTCAACTGCATTTATTTTGCTTTCGTGCGACTTCTGCCATGTCAAGGTTTCACTTGTATACGTCAAGGTTAGCACTAAGATGGCGTTTGAATGACAACTTAAGCACTCTTTGATATGTTGCGATCATAAGTGGACCATGGACTACACAATCATTCTATAATCAGCTTAAAATGATTTAGTAATTAATATTATGTAACTAGTCTACCACCTCGGAACAGGCCTGGCCTAGTGAGATGGTTCAAACCAACCCAATTTATTTCTTATGTTACTTATGAATAATGTAATTTTTGGTATATGTAATAAAAAAAAATCGTAACTGATCTAAGAGCTCCATTCACACTGTTTCCTGCCATAGCTCTTCTTTCGATATCCTTATCAATCCGTCCGTTCCGTTGAAACATGCTTCCCAGATAGACATATTCGTAGCTCGAGCCATTCGTTCTCTACTTATATTTGGCACGCTGTTCTGCTTTTCCTAAGTTGTACATCTAATATGATACAGCAAATAGAAGTCTCCGCTTTGATGAGTTTTTCGAAGGTTGTCACAAGGTTGCGTTCTATCTCCGTCATGTTCTACGAGCAAATTTTGTCATTATGCAAATCAAAATTCCTCATATTATGCATTTACTCAAGAGTGTGTATTTTCAATAAGAACAATTAATGATATTCTACGGGTGTGTTTGTCTTAAAAGTTTAGACTATCGCTGTGTCAGATACAGAAATTGGCTATGTCCCCGAAAATATACACCGCATGGTTACATTTGCATGAAATTTACATTTTCACGCTTTGCATTGCAACGGCACAACACCAAAAAACATCTACTTTTCGCCGTGTTATTGTGGAGCTTGGCTGTTTCTTTGTCACAAACCGAAACACATTTATTATTTTTCAATTCGGGGGAAAAAAGAAGTAATATGGTTTGTAGGTAGCTTCTTACATATTTACCTGAATTCCTCGCAAATAATTGACTCGTAACCCACTGTTTAGCCTCAACCCACACACATCCGCTTTGTTGAAATTCTGAATTCTGTCTTGTGTTCGCTGTCGACTTTTGAAAAAATCATCATATTTTTACAATAAGTAAGTACACCGCCGTTTCGAAATATACCATATATGATTATAAATTTAAAGGGGGATAGTTATTATATTATTATTAGTTCAACTGTCGATTTGTTCAAGAGAATTTATTCTCTTAACATATCGACAAAGTATTAAGCCAAGACCCGCGTATAAGGAATACTAGGAACATTTTGTATGGCGTAGTGGACTTTTTGCATGCAAAAAAAACTAACTTAGAGGCTTCGCAGCATATATGTTCCGCTACATGGATTTACTCAGAATTCGGAGTAGAACATTTTAGGTGTGTGTGTGTTTGTGTGTGTGTGTGTGTGTGTGTGTGTGTGTGTGTGTGTGTGTGTGTGTGTGTGTGTGTGTGTGTGTGTGTGTGTGTGTGTGTGTGTGTGTGTGTGTGTGTGTGTGTGTGTGTGAGGGTGTGTGTGTGTGTGTGTGTGTGTGTGTGTGTGTGTGTGTGTGTGTGTGTGTGTGTGTGTGTATGTGTGTGTGTGTGTGTGTGTCTCCCCCCCCCCTTATAAATTTTGATCCGCTGGATTCACAAAGCCTAAAGACAATTTTAGGTACACAAAACTTTTGTACTCAAATAAAAAAATTAAAAAATCTCAAATTTCAGAATATATAGACAATTTTAATTATACACAACTTTTATACTCAGTATTTAGAATTTTCGTTTCAGTCAGGGGTATCAACATTTTATTTTTTATAGCATTTGTCCACATATCTCAAAAACTATAAAAGCTGAAATTTTGTACAAATATAGTCAAATATAGTATCTCAAAATGGATTTTAAAAAACAGTTCAACTGTTTTTATTAAGAAGCAAAAAATTGGTATGACAAATTTTTGTCTTTAACTGCCTTTATTTCCATTTCTTTTAAAAATATCGAATAATGCCGAAACATGTAAACTAGAGAATTCAATTTTCTATAAAAAATATATACATTATAGCGATATATCTCATTTTTTTTTACTAGTCCCTGTGTTATATTGGAAGTAGAATTATATGAATCGTCAATTTTTATTCCATTAAAATCTTACTCCATTATATCTCTACCAAAGATATAATTTGTGTCAAAGCTAATTTTCTCACATGATATATGTAATTCTATCTTTTTTACTGTATAATCAAAACACAACCTTCTCACAACATTACGAGGAATGTTTGTTGTGTAGCTTATTAAATATGGCTTCCTTTTTTCCTTCTTTGTCTCATTCCAGTTGATCTGGCTTCCTTGTCTCGCAACAGAAAACATATTTTTTGGATAAATGCTTCGTATGAAATAGGTAATTTTTCCCCGTCAATACGAATGCACACTGCATACCTAAAGAACGCATGGCAAAATATAAAACAAAACTGGAAAAATAAGGAGTATCAAAAAAATGGCATAAACGTGTATGTATTTTGAAAAATAAAAAATAATATATAAATATTCCATTCAATTTTGATTCTATGCGAAAAAGAGGGTTCATAAAAAATAATGGTATTGTAGATTCCTGGAAAATTGTCATACAGTTATGATAATAAATGTGAGGATATGTTGTTAGATCGTTGTTCTGTATAAATGTAATATGTGAAGAAAAAAAAACAAAAAAACTTATGATCGGAGAGTATCCATAACAATTTTAAACTAGTTCTACCTCAGAACAGACTTTTTCTGGCAAAGCAGTAAAAATGACAAATGTTTGAAAAAAAATTTGTATGAACGTATAAATTAAATTGTAATTTTGTTACTTTGTAATTTTTATACTGTTTGAAATATATGATTCATTCGTTTTTCATTGATTTTTTTTAATAACTTTATTCTAAATTGTTTGAATTGATTTAATTCATATATTTTTTTTCTTTTCAATTTAATTCATTTTAATTGTTTTGTTTATGATTTACTTTATTTTCACTGTTAAATGGTGTAATTTAAATGATTTGTATAATTTACTGTAGGAGAACCGGGAAATCAGGGCACCTACAGGGCTTACGACCTGTCATCGGCTGGTTTACGTGATCACTTTATGCGCTTGCGCAACGTTCACCAATTATGCCTTTTTAAACCAGCCGATGACAGGTCGTAAGCCCTGTAGGTGCCTTGATTTCCCGGTTCTCCTACAGTAAATATTCCAACTTCGTCTCTATTGAGATAATTAAAAATCTGTTAAAAAATATCTTTGACTCCCGACAGGGAAAAAAATCCAATGTTTGCGCATATGCAATAATAAAAATATTCGATTTGTATAAGTGTATATTTTTATGGTTAAATAACTATGTAATTGCTTGAACTGACCAACTGTTTATAAATTTAAGTGCAAAAATAATAGATCTTTATGTAAATTTTATATTTTAATAAATTATTAAAAAAACATTCATGCATGTGCAGTGGGAAAATGTAAATATAGAGGGGTAAGTTTGTCAAACTGATAGTTAACTAATACCTATTAAAAATATATCTAAATAACAAAATATTTGCTGTTGAAGATTTAGAAAATATCTACTTGTTATAATAATTAGTGCTTATTGTAAAATTGGACATAATCATTAGTTGTTATATGTGTTGAAGATCGATATGTTGAAGAATACTCTGTGTGGTATTTCACTTGACAAAATTACCAAATTCATATTTAACGAAGTCGCTGAAATCATCATCCATCGAAAACATCTCGTATTTTATTATCAAACCACTCGTGAGGTTCCTCGCTATCAACCTTACTTTTTGACAGTTCGCAAATGTTAGTTCACGCCGATGCGCATGCGCTAAGTATTTAGATATGTCTCTGCAATGCAATTCTCATACGAAAATTCCAGATAGGAAGCCACGTGATATCCTTACTTAAGTGAGCGACTGTGCAATGAAAACATGGTTAGTATTTAGGTAGAATTCTTTATACGGACCTAAGTACGACGTCCAACGAGAGAAAAAAAAACTAAAATGTTCCTATATTATGATATGTTGTGTTTGATTCTCAAATAAGTTTTTCATTTCATCTCAATTTTCTCTGGTCTTTGACGACACAGCAATGTAATATCTCAGGAATAGTGTGAGTTCAAATAGGAGACTTCAACTGTAGAAATAACTAGATATGTCCCTGTATGATATGTTGTGCTCAGTCATAACTTCACACAATTTACTACCTTCGTTCTTTCATCTGACAGAGGACACGACTGTAAGTTGATATACAAGCACTCCAGGACACACCGATCTCGGCTACAAATCATTTTTTCTGGTAGAATTTCCCCCGATGTTCTTATCAATTTCATCTCTCTTTTGGGAAGACTTCGTTCACTCTCTCGGAGTTCAAATGAATATATCCCAACCCCCAGCATCATCCGGTGTCTTTATCGTTTTCTCGTTTGCATATGACAAACGCAAACATACATTTTAAATTTATGATATTACACGGTTAAACTTTGAGGCTAAACTCGGCTGTATTCTCAAAGCTTAAATGTTTTAAGTAATAGAGAAAAAACCAACTACTTACTTCGTAATATTGTTCTGTGTTATTCTTTGGCCCTTCCATTACAAGCCAATTTCAGGCATCAAAGTTTTAGCGTATTAAGAATAAATTATTAATATGTATATTCTGATAATTATAATGATATATGGATATTTATTTGGACATGCTCTAAATCTAGTAAGTAAAATAAAATTTTATTGATTGAACATAATTGATTTTTATTAATATTTGAAGGAGACAGCAGTGTGTAATGTATGTACTATAAATAGCAGCTCCTCGTTTCTGTCCGTGGGTCCATTTAAAATCACAAATTACATATTATAAGGATTCGATAATCCAATAATGTATTAAGAGGGTGACTGCTGCCAACGTACCTATTTTTTCAATTTGAATTTGCATCATTACTACAATACGAATAATTTTGAAATAAATAACCTAATTAGTTTGAATATAAATAAAGAAAAATCCACCTTAACTTTTTAATTATGTTCTCTATATATTCTTGTAGGAAAATAATAAGCGTACCCCGATTTTTGACATTTACCTTAAATTTCTAAAAAGCTATAAGATATAGAGCATTGTATTTTTTATAAATTAAAGAAGAACAAAATATCCGGAAAAATACGATGTAACGTTGCATTAATGCACCAGGTTAAGTTAATAAACCAAAAAAACTTTTATTTCGCAATGGCGCTGAATGGAAAATTAATGTTTATTAGGTGTATTTACTAAACCTGAAGCATTAATGCAACGTCATATAATATTTTTCTAGATATTTTTGTCTTCTTTAATTTAAAAAAAAATATGTTGAACTACGCCTTATATTTTATTAAAAATATAAGATAAACGTTGAAAATCGAGGTATGCCATTATTTTTCTACAAGAATTTATACAGAAAATTATCAAAAAGTAAAGATATATTTTTCTTTAGTAATACCCAAACTATCTTAATTATTTTTTCAAAACGATTTGATAATAAATAATGATGGTATATCAAATTGAAAAATAGGTACGTTGGCAGCAGTCCCCCCCTTAATGGTAATACTGTGGAGAGACACTGATATATTTGCCGACGATTTCTTTATTTTCAAAAAAAAATTTTCAAACTTTTTAACTCATGACCTGTAAATAATGATCTCATTTTTGTTGGTTTTATATAGTAATCGTTGTGTTTGGGTTTTTGTATTGTGTTTTTAACTATGCATAGTGTTTTATAATTGATATTATTATGTATTATTATGTGATATTATTATGTATTTTGTTTTTAATTATGTATAGTGTTTTATAATTGATATTATTATGTTTGTTAAAATTTGCTAATATTTTAAAAATTATAGTTTTAATATTTGCATACTTGTTGGTTTTTTTTTATTCAAGCCGTAAATGTAAAATAAATAAATTTTATAATTTACTAGCTTTTATGTCCCGCCGTTGGCCAAGAATGTAAAATTGTGAAGGAATAAGCAACCTTTTTTATAATATTGTCACCCAAAATTTCATTAAGAAAGGAAGTGATTCAAATTTTGTTTGATATTAAGCATTGTAAATAATTCAAAGTAAGCCAGCCCATTCCTTTGCATACCCATAGTGTAAACAATTTTTTTGCAAAATGAAATGGGGTTAGAAATTCGATGGAGTGTAAGCGTTGTAAAATGTTCAAATATTGGGCACAACCCATTCGTTTTTATATATTGCCATCGAGTGTGAGAAATAACTAGAAAAATATAGACCCTGCATAAAAATCTCGCGTATCTTGGCTTGATACGTCGTCGATGTGTGAAGAGAATAAATTCTCTTGAACAAATCGACAATTGTATAAAAATTAAAACTAAGTTTAGTTTGTCGATCGGCAATTCTTGATAGAACTCCATTGTACATATGTAGATATATTACAAATATAAAAAAATACTTGGTATTAGTTCTATTGAAATTTATTAGATTATCGACGCGTTTCGTGCAAGGCACATCGTCAGAATAATACTCTACAAGACTGAGACTAGTGGTTATATACAAAATTTACATGACAGGTGTATTAAAATGTTGGTTTTTGAACGATTGAAAAATAAGTTATGTAATGCAAATAAAAAAATATAAATCTACGTTTTTATACAATGAAAGTAGTTGGGTCACTGGTTGTAGTCCCCTGTGTCCATTAGGTCTGTAACAAAAGAAAACGACAGCAGTAAAATTCGAAAGGTAAATAATATTGTATTTATTGGTTTATTGTTATCTTTTAAGTGTGGTTAAAACCAATGTATTTCATAGATATTTGGTAGATATACTTATAAACAGCTTAATTTTAATCTTAATGCATTTAACAACAAAGGAAGGTAGGTATTTGTCTGTCTAACCCATCATTTTTATACACCTGTCATGTAAATTTTGTATATAACCACTAGTCTCAGTATTGTATAGTATTATTCTGACGATGTGCCTTGCACGAAACGCGTCGATAATCAAAAAATTTCAATAGAAGTAATACCAAGTATTTTTTTTATTTTTTTAATATATCTAAATATTTTTTTTTTGTTGAAATGAGATCGCTAAGAAGAATCTGTAATAGAACGATGTATGACAGGGTCAGAAATGAGGACATAAGGAAAGAATGTAGGATAAAAAAAGATGTTATTAATAGAATGAAAGTGAACACATTGAGATGGTTTGGCCACATGCGGAGAATGAATGAGGAACGCCTGACGAAGTAAATAATATACATTGCGGACAGGAATGGAATGAGAGGTCGGGGCCGCCCAAGGAAGGGATGGCACGTCCATGTGAACGGTATTTTGAAAGACGGAAATGTCAGAAGCGTGAACAACAGACGAACATATATAAACGATGTTTGAATGTTGACGAGGCGATGAATGTATGTCAAGATAGAAGTAAGTGGCGTTCGGTCTTATCTGCCTACCCCGTGAGGGACATGGCGTGATGGTATGTATGTAAATTTTTTGTTGTTTTACGGTCGTAAAATTCAACTGAAGACAAAAATTAATTTTTCATAATATCCTCTTTTCACCGATAAAATAGTGGTAATTATTACCTCGTCATAATAACCCTACTAAATTCACGACGTTGCTTTGTGTCCTCGCGGTATTGAGAAGCGAAGAATGCGACATGAAAGTTTTTAAGCGTTATAAGCGGGTAAAGAAAAGTGCGTTAATATGAGGTGGTGTAAATTTGATTCACGGTGGTAATCTCTCTTCATAAATCACGTAGACTGTTTAACAAGGATTAAATAGTTATTTGCTCGTAATTACATCAAGTTATAATTAAATTCGTGTGTGGATGAAATACAACTTGTCTATGTAAATAAAATTAAGTTCCTTTATTATTCTCAAACTTATTTATCAATTCCCTGCCCACGTAATGAA
Organism: Molanna angustata; assembly: GCA_963576475.1. Classification (NCBI taxonomy): domain Eukaryota; kingdom Metazoa; phylum Arthropoda; class Insecta; order Trichoptera; family Molannidae; genus Molanna; species Molanna angustata. The sequence continues at coordinate 4,774,828 of OY754965.1, forward strand.
ACAAAATACACTTTAGTGGTTAATATCAACGATCATGAGTATGTCATTTAGGATGTGAAATATTATGTTGATAAAGGCTTTTATTTATTTATTTATTTATTTATTTATTTAATATTTATTTATTTATTTATTTATTTATTTATTTATTTATTTATTTATTTTTTATTTATTTATTTATTTATTTATTTATTTATTTATTTATTTATTTATTTATTTATTTATTTATTTATTTATTTATTTATTTATTTATTTATTTATTTATTTATTTATTTATTTATTTATTTATTTATTTATTTATTTATTTATTTATTTATTTATTTATTTATTTATAAACGGCATAAAATGCCTTTTACATAGATAGATAAAAACACATATTGATGATAATAATAGATAGAATAAAAAAAAGCAATTAGTTATACACTTGACAAAAAAAAAAATTTAAACCTAAACAGTAAGACAAAAATAAAAAAATACACGTAAGCAAACATAAAAAAAAGATATAAGTACATATGGATCCAAAAAAAAACAAAACAGTTAATTCAAAAATAAAAAACATAAAATTCAAAAAATCAATAGACGTATGCAAACATAAAAAACGATGTACATATTGACTCAAAATCAACCAAAACATTAAATAAAAAAGTATTATTAATAGAAAAAAAATATCAGTGTCATACAAATTATAAATAGACAAAAAAGGTATGCAAAAAAAAAAAACATTTAACAATCGCAAATATACAAATCCGTACTGAGAATATCACAGATTGTTTCTCTAATAAAAAAATGTGTGTATCGTCTGTTTTTAGTAGACTGTTTTTATTTTTTAGTTTTTTTTTCTGTCTTTTAGTAGAGAGATAAGGAGAAAAAACTTTATACTGTCGAAATATCAGTTAATTTTTGAACCTTTGTTTTATTGAATCACCCAGTTGTCGCACCGACAATAATACCATCTAAAATAACTGTATAACAAAAATAACATTTCCTCGCTGTATTTTGCAATTCTATACAATTTTTTTTAAACCATGAATATGTCTTTATAACAAATAAATATATATCCTCATACATTCCTTAAACTAAGCATAAATGCTTGTACTATAGGTGAACGAAATCGGTCGTTTCAGGATTCAAACTCAGGACATGATGGATGACTAAACCAGCGCGCTTACCGCTCTGACATCATCCATCTAGTTACGTTTAGATTTTCGACCGACTACTTAATGGCTTTAAATTTAATATTAGGTACTTAATAAAACTAGTGCATCACAAACCAAACCATTTGATTTGTTGAATTACTTTATTATAATAATGTTATTTTGATATATGTATACAAAAAATTTTTTTTAGCAGAACGACCGTTTTGACAGACTAGGCCCTTATCAACTTGTCAGACGAAACATTCGTCCTGGTAAAAGGAAAAGTTTATACATGTGTAGAAATATAATCACATTTGTTTAATTTAGAAATATATAGTGTAATGGAGTTTTACGCCTTAAATAACGTCATTATTGACAATTTAAAAAGTTTTTTTTTTTCACTTTATATATTATTATTATTACATTCTAATTGTTTACATTGTGTTTTCTTTTTGTTTTCATTGCGTTTACATTGTGTTTTCTTTTTGTTTTCATTGTGTTATCATTGTGTTTTCTTTTTGTTTCAGGTAAGTTATCATCTTTTTCATCTAATGCACTCTTCTAAATCTTCTGTAGAAGTCTCGTGTGCAGTTATCAAAGGTATGATTCTTTTAATATAAAAATCCAATCGATACTAGATCACAAGGGGACAGCGAAATTGTATATTTTTAAGTGAACTTTTTTCAACATGATCCTCTTATACAAAGCGAATGCAATTTGCAGGGCTAGCTCTCTATTAATGGAATTTTAAGATTTTTTTAAAAAGTTATTGGGTACTGACTCACAACGGTATTATTTTCCATAAGTTTCACTATTGAACTATTCCCAGAAAAAAAATCATGATCGTAGACCTGATAATTTAGCTACAGTGATGTAGTTTAGTCTGAAATCCGATTTTTATTCAAATTTCTCAAAAGTGTACATAACTTTTGAACCACCCAATATCGCTAACATACATGGGGGTTAAATCGATAGGTATTGAAGTCCCCTACCTCCCTACCAGCGGCGACTCTATATGAAGTGCGTTGGATCAATTGCACTACCAATTTTTAAATGGTATATTCTAAAAATTAATATTAAAATATGTTTTTAATATATTTTTACGCTTTAATTTATTACTGTTATTTTTCTAAACCAATTGATTATTATATATATACCCTCGCAATCGACATCATATTATAATGAAATCTACCGCAATACAAATATTATCATTATGTAATGTATGGCGTGCGATATCCATATTGCACCAAAATTGATTTCTTTTTAATACAGCGTATGTATGAAGAGAAAGAGATAGTCCCCTGGCAGATGATATAGCGATACTTGTACTGAATTCATAAGGCAGACTCGTGCAGGCTCGTGCGCTGCACCAAGTTTATCATATCTTAGATATAATTAGTATGTATACATCTATCTCGCTCTCTAATTCATTAGCCATTCGTATTGAAAGAGATGAGTGCCACGTATACATGACATACAGCCGATTCCGCGACTAAAATACGAGTGTCACATATTGACATACAACTTTAGACCTAATTACTTAGTATATTAATACTTGATTGAGAGGAAAATTGTATGAATAATACTCCCATACATTTGTCTTCACGACATCTGTTGATAAATTAGTGAAACAATATTGTAAAATAACAATATCACTTATAAAAGAGAACGCTGGCGCGGTTTTTAAAATTATTTGAAAACAAATACTGTGACTTTAATACATTTTTTTAAATATCCTATATTGTATTTATGGTTTAAATACCTATTAATTTATTATTAATTCAGGAAAAAATTGCACTACCAAAAATGATCAAAAATACAATCGACCAGTCGCCACTGCTCCCTACTTCTGTTGATCCACTCCTAATGATATAGACGCGTAGACTCGAATTATTCCAGTCTTGCTGAACGTACATACTTCAAAGAAAGAGCTGAAAGATTCAGTGTTGTGAATTAGGATAGTTAATGTAGTACGTTCAGCAGATATTTTTCATGACACTTTACAACATTATCAAAAACAGATAAAGATGTTCTTTAACTCTAATACACAATCCAACAATCCCCTCCTCATTCACTAAAGATCCCTCCTCCTCATCCTGAAACATATTCGTTAACTGTATATGTGTATATTTTTATTTTAATATATCTTTTTCAGTTTCGTTTTACCGTGTATTATGTTACGGCTTTTTTAACTATATAAGCTATCATTGTATAATCATTAATTTTAATTCAACAAAAGCATTTTTGGCTCAAAGTACAAATATTTTGATGTAAAATACATAACATAATGCTGTTGCTTTCTGCGATATGAAATAAATAAACTAAAAAAATGTCTCATTTATAAGGACTGTTGATTTCGTTGTTTACAAAGAAAAATTAATTTCTCAAATTCTCAATAGATGGCGTTACAAAAAGGTTTCTCCGTTACTCCATAGATGGCAATAGTAATAATGCACTATTTTCAGGTAAAATGTTACACACAATTCAAATATATAGAACTTTCAAAATTACATCAATAAGGGAACTCAATAAGAAGGCATAATTGGTGAACGTTGCGCAAGCGCATAAAGTGATCACGTAAACCAGCCAATGACAGGTCGTAAGCCCTGTAGGTGCCTCGAGTTCCTGGTTCTTCTACAGTATCTCTACTTTGTCTCTATCGAGATGCTGAAAAAATGTTTGTCAATAATAAAATGTCATCAAAAACAAGAATTCATTCATACCATCACGGCATATCCCACAATGTGGGGTAACCAGCGAAAGGTGTGCGGGTGTGCATTTCCTTATAAAAGGGAGCACAACACATATGTGTATACCCACACACCAGTCTCGTCTCACCTAAAAAGGCACTACATTCAGAATGGGTGGTGAACCTCATTGCTGAATTATGTCAGCTCTTACGGGACACTCGAAAACAGTAATAGAAAAGAGTGGAAGCACTATTCTAAGCCGGTGCCTCACAGCTATAAAAAAAAAAAAAAAAAACAACAAGACAACAAGACAACAAGAATCAAAATATTATTTATTTTTTCTTCTGTGAATTTTTCACAGTAGGTAACTAGTAGTGAATATTGATCGAAATAAAACAAGTCGAATGGGCACCTACTTCCTTAAAAAATACTAAATTTGTCCATAAAAAAGTGAGAGCATTTTGTTGTTTTACTCAAGGCGGACGTTTTGAGTGTAGGCATATTATTTTGAAAATTCATTTTTACGACACATCCATAAAAAATCTTCAAAGACTATGATGATGTAGCGTTAAAAATTTTCGTCGTAAATAAAAAGTTTCACAAAACAGATTATTATCGTGGTGAGCAAATAAAATTCTTCGTTTCGCTTAAAATGTTTTGCGAAAAACTTTGCTTGTATACCTATTTGAAATATTTAACACTCATTTGCTATAGTCATTAACTTCGCTTTCATTAAAAATAACGTTGCAAGCACTCAATTTTATTAGATTTTTTTCGCAGATAATGGCAATAATAACTATAAAAACAAATATAAAAACAACTTAAATATAAAAACAACGTCTTAATAATACAATTTTACTGATTGATTCGATTTCAATTTGAATTATTTACTAGATCCTGATCCACTATAGATTGTCAAGATGCTCTGTTGTCAGGCTTATAGATAAGTTGATGAGGAGTGGTGTCACGGAACACAAAAAAAGTTATAAAACAGTAACATTAAAACATACGATCGAGAAATTTAACGAACATTATTTTTTATATCCTTTTAGCTAACTCCAAATATCTTTACCGGAATTTCGCAATCGATTTTTATCTTATTTCACGACCAGTAGAAGGTGTGAAACTTTCAGAATATGTGTATTCCCGATGGCAATTTTAAAACTATTATCAACTTTATTCATTTAATATTTTGAAAAGATTGATCAATTTTTTTTAATTATAGATTATTTTTATAGTTACATATGGGAACATTAGATTTTTTTCCCTGTCGTGAGTCAATTTGTCATGAAAATATCATTGACTCCTGGCAGGAAAAAAATCTCATGTTTGCGTACATACAACTATTTGTTTTTACATATAAAATATTCGACATAAATGTACATTATTAAAACTCAATAAGAAGACCTAATTGGTGAACGTTGCGCAAGCGCATAAAGTAAACCAGCCGATAACAGGTCGTAAACCCTGTAGGTGCCGAGAATTCCTGGTTCTTCTATAATATTCCCACTTCGTCTCTATTGAGATGTCAAAAATTTGTCAAACATATCATTGACTCCCGACAAGGACAAATTCAATGTTAGCGTATATGCAACATTCAAAAAAATATATATTTGATAAACTTTATTATACTTGCATATTTATGATCCTTATACCCATCACCAGCCGCTGTGCATATGGGAACTGTTTTCATCCCTTCTTAGAACGCTAGAATGAACAACGAAGAGTAGCTCATGGAGCCCTATAGCTAAGTCCTATAGTAAGCGGTACTGCATGGTGCAAAAGAACGATAGACGCGTGCAAATCAAAATTCACATTCGCAGACTGACAAAAACTTCAGATCCTTGTATTAAGGGCATCAGGAAATCGTCTAAAATTAAGGGGGGCCATGCCGCGCTGTATCTATGACATTATTGATTGAAAGCTTTGTAAAAGTTCTTTTTACTAGGAAACTTTTACCAGAATGACTTATACCAGAATGAAAGTTTTATGTACCTAAAGCAGTCTCCATCCCTCAAATCAAAACAGTATTGATGTATAGTATCCATTTGATTCATTTTTTTTTTTCATATTTGAATTATTTGATCAAAATTTAGATAATTGTTTATCGAAACACATTCACAGCAAAGCAGTATTGATGTTTAGTTTCCATTTGATTCATTTTTTTCATATTTGAATTATTTGATCAAAATTAAGTGAATTGCTTATCGAAGCACATTCAAGGCAAATCAGTATTGATGTAGGTATAGTTTACATTTGATTTTTTTTTTTTCATATTTGAAATTTGATCAAAATTTAGATAATTGTTTATCGAAACACCTTTACAGCAAAGCAATGTTGATGTATATTTTCCATTTGATTATTTTTTTTCATATTTAAATTATTTGATCAAAATTAAGTGATTTGACATCCGAGCACAAAAATTTCCAAAAAATAGGCATTTGCTGAACCTTTTTCTTATCACGCACACGAGTCCAAATGGAACAAATTCGTTCTAACGGTCCGATGGCATTTTATTTGAAGCAAGTATTTATTTAATAGCCTACTTGTGTTACTCCAAAGACAGGTATTGTTGGTAATGGTATAAGTTTCGTCTAGTTCCACAATTAATGGCATCTAATTAAATTCCACGATTGGCCTCAGTGAAGGTACTTATTCTGAAACTCTGATTGTTCACATACAAGAACTTTCGCTTAATATTTGGATACGTACCTATAACAAATATGGAGAATTTTAATTACAAAGTTTTGCTTACTTTCAGATAATCCATTTTCATTTTGATTTTTAAATAGGAATAACGTTTCCACCTCAAAACAGGTTCAGCCTAGTGAGGTAGTTTGTGCAAATAAAAAAATGTATTATAATATTATATTTTTTTTATTATTTTACATATTTTATAAAATAATATTATACACATCAGTTCGTCGGCTTTGTGTTTATATATTTTTACAAATTTAGTATTACAAGAATTTGATATCAGTTTTTGCATTACAGTAAATTTGCCGATATTGACTTACGCGGTGTTTCACCTAATGCGACAATAGGCAGTCCCAACTCAGACTGACACTAAAACAGCGGTGCACAAATATGTGCAAATCAGAACAGATGTTTTATTTACTTTCTTTGTTGAAGGTTGTCAATTCATTCTATCTATAATGTGACCCAAAAAATATCAAACTTATCAATCAAAGGCCGATATCATATGATATAGAATATAGTTTAATATATGATGTAGAATTTTATTTCTAGTTTTTATGGATGTGTGTACCTAACTATTTTATATAAATTTTATTTAATTTTTGCTTTTACTAAATGATTTATCATCTATCTGAACCTCACCTTCTGTGAATAAGTATCACCCTTTGTATCACCCAAACATTTTCATTTTCACCCAAATTCTCGCTGCTCTATCGCCAATTCTACATCATATATAAGAAGAAGATAATATGATATATAATCAAATATATTAATGTCAGAATTGACGGAAGGTGAGCAAAGTCAAGTGTCATACAAGATATATCTCCTAATGGAATAATTATCATGATATGTTTTTTCCATTTGGGGGGCAAGTCCTTTCAAACGGTGGAATCAAAGCCCTCATGAAAACCCATATTATGGATATAATTGTTATATGAAGTTCTATAATCCAACTGTCGATTTGTTCAAGAGAACTGTGTTCTCTTAACATATCGACAATGTTTCAAGCCAGGATACGCGAGAATTTGTATGCAGGGTCTACTTTTTTTACGGCTATTCCAACTTTGAAGTCAAAAAACACCAACTTAGAGGCTTCGCAGCATATATGTTCCATATACGGATTTACTCAGAATTCGGAGTAGAATATTTCGTGTGTCTATGTGTGTGTGTGTGTCTGTGTGTGTGTCCGTCCGTCCCTTATAACTTTTATCCGCTCAATTTACGGAGCCCAAAATTTCAGAATATATAAACAGTTATAGGCCTACAAAACTTTTATACTTACTCAGAATTTTAAATTTTTGTTTCTAAAATTTTTTTATGATAAATTTATATGTTTAACTGCCTATATTTCCAAAGTTTTTAAAAATATCGAAAAAAGCTGAAACATCCCAACTAGATAATTTAATTTTCTATAAAAAATATCAGCATTGTAGTAGTATTGAATTTAGTGACGACATCGCTTCATACAATTTGTATTGCAGTCGCCTATACATATACACTATATCGCAGAAGGTTTAGAACTTTGATACTTAATTTCCAAACATACCTACATACCATCATGCTGTTTTCATATTTTGGGTAGGAAAAAAGTACTGACCTCCATACTATCCTATCTTTACATACATACCTACATGTGTTGTATAGAAAACAAGATATCTTAAAATATTTAATAATTTGGATTGATGGGTTTATAGTTTTGTACTTATTCTTCAACTATGCATACTATAGGCCATCGACAGTTGGATCTCATGTTCTACATGCAACTAGTATAATAAGATATTATACAACTCCATAAGATGATTATATTCAAATATTTTTTTAATTGCATATACGCAAACATTGGATTTTTTCCCTGTCGGAATTCAAATAATATTTTATCTGAAAAAAATTTAACATGTCAATAGAGACAAAGTTGGGAGCTTATAGAAGAACCAGGAACTCAAGGCAATGCAAGGCTTACGACCTGTTATCGGCTGGCTTAAGCTTGCGCAACGTTCACCAATTATGCCTTCTTATTGATAGCGCATAAAGTGATCACGTATAATATCCCAACCGAGTATTGTAGTCTTGATAAAGACTGTTGTTTAACATCCAACGTTTCGAACAGATAATACTGTCCATCATCATAGGGATCCTGACTTATGTTTCGAATTATGTTTGAATAAGTGGCTAGCACACCCGTTCAACTCATGCAGAAGTCGAATTCCATGTAAAGCTTTGTATGGAAGCAACTTACTGAATTTGACTTTCTATATCTATTTTTATATTTAAGTATACGAAATAATGATACATTTGTTTGCAACCTAGTGCCAGTTTCAAAAAAATAATTTCGTTTCGCATTTTTTTGATTTCAAACTATTGGCCACTTAATTTTTAACACCTTTCAAAGATTGATAAGAGATATCAAAGAAAGATAGCAGTTTCGCAAATAACGTCACCTAAAAAGCCAACGATAGATTGCTTGTCCAACACTCAAACAAATCAAGTATTAGTTCTTTCGTATCTACGATTTCGTTAAAATAATCAAGTAAACGAAATGTCAAAATATTTGGATTACAGCGTTAGAAGTTTTCTTAATAATTGCTCTCGACTAACGAATCTTCAAACAAACGAAAAAGGGTCAAAAAATCTATTTAGTAGCCAGAGTTGGGGAATAGTTGGTTAGTTTGACACTTCACGTAGGTAATTTTAAAGTTTCAAATGTTGAGCTTGAGTTAGAGAGATAATATAGATTCCGAGAGTTTCAAAGAAGCAGTTATAAGAGATAAATTATTATCTTGATAAAATGAACTTTCAGTTTACGGTTGAAAACAATGAAAAACGAAAGTTGTTATGTCAATCAATCCATTAAAAAAACTTGTAGTTTAGAACTTCTGTAAGTTTTGTTCAAATATTGAATATAATTTTTTGGAATCTTAATTGGTAATTTTTAAACATACATAAAATATAGGTATAGATATATAGCGACATGCATATCCTTATACTTGCCAAGTATTGGTGCTGTCGACTGCGGGTATAATATTTATAATATTTGTTGTGTTAAGGTATTCCACACAATTTCGTAATTTTTATCAATAATCGGAAATGACTTTATCAAACTAAGTGCTGAACCATTTAAACATGAAAGTAAATAGTGATATTTTTCTATGTATGTAAATGCATCATTATTATGAATCATGCGTTTGAATATCGAATAAAATTGAGACCAATCTTCTATTTCGACATCAAATTTCGGAAGTGTAATTGGAGGTGGTCTAATAGCAGCTATACTTGAGTACGTAATACTGGGGAGTCACTTCTCTTTGCCTCCCTCTGTACATCTTAAACTTTTGAAGCTGCCTTGATATTATAATACAGCTCGTCAAAACACGATTCTGCATTATTTAAGTCGTCGATGTTTTCTTCGCTTTCAAACTAACTCAATAAGTCTTGTAAATCTTCCTACTGCTGCTGTTTTGTATTGATTGATACCTATTGATGTTTTGTATATATCACTCGTTTGTGAGATCAATGATATAAGTCAAAAACCCGGTTTTTGAGTAAATAATGAAGAAATGTGTTTATCAATATTCATGTCGTCTCCAATTCTCAGTACAATATCTTTATAAGTGCGAGAGAAACAGCACATGTGTCGTTATTTCACTGTCATATATTTACTGTAATATTGATAAACACTACATTTCTGCATTATTAACTCAAAATCGGATTTTTTGACTTATGACGTTGTTCTCGCAAACGAGCGTATGTACGTTAAGTGTATGTACGTTTTATATCTAAGTTGTTTTCTTTATATTTTTTGTATGTTCTTAACATAATAATTTTCTGTATATATAAATATTTTTTTAGGTACCTAATATAAAATTTGTGACGCCAACTATACTTTGTGTTGAAATATAAAATCTCAACACTTTAATTTACAAAGTACCTACTTATTTACACTTTTGACATGATACCTGTTGATACTTTGATGTAAAATTATAGCTCCCATGTACATGCTCTATAATTATCAGAGAATGAAAAAGTGTTTGCAATATATTTATTTGATTATTGGTTCTCTTAGTTTGCGCCTCTTTTGCTGTGTAGCAGCACCAAGCGTTTGTCTGTTAGCTTTACCCGGGATAGACCACGCGGAGGTCGACGAACTTCCTACCCCATACATTACAGTCGAACAAGCCTGGGCTGAAGAATGGAGAAATGGGCAAATCAAAAACAAGCACCTCATCGTGGACCCATCAAAAAGAGTTGCCGGTTTTGACTTGGAACGTAAAGAGTGAGCGACACTGAATCGAATAAGGACAGGTTGCAGCAGAAGTGCAGCTGAGCGCCACAAATGGGGCTACATCAGTGACCCAAGTTGTGAGTGTGGTGACCTGGCTCAGACCATAGACCACATTCTAACTGTGTGCCCATCCCACAGATTCGATGGAGTGAATGATGAGTGAGTGATGGAGTGATGGGTATAAACAACCTGACGACCGAAGCCAGAATATGACTTAGGGAACTTTTAGTAATCTTATGAGCGCCTGACCCACCATACGAGTATATATATATATATATATATATATATATATATATATATATATATATATATATATATATATATATATATATATATATATATATATATATATATATATATATATATATATATATATATATATATATATATATATATATATATATATATATATATATATATATATATATATATATATATATATATATATATATATATATATATATATATATATATATATATATATATATATATATATATATATATATATATATATATATATATATATATTTGATTATTATTTTTTTAAAGAATAAATATATAAAGCTATTCATCCTCATACATTACCTGAACTAAGCATATATTTAATGCTTGTGATATAGGTGATTGAAATCGTTCGTGATAGCGCCTTAACCGCTCTGCCGCCATCATTTAGTAATATTTTATTTGTATTTATTTTTGATACAAAAATTTCGACATGCGTACATACTTTTTATTTAGTAAATTGTTGGCTTGTATTTTGAGACAAAAAGGACGCCTATTATTCACTTGGTGGGGTAACGTGAGTAAGCTTTGGAAGATAGGTCAGCTTCCAGCCCCGGCAATATAGGATAGATCATCATGGTGACAAATTTTTAGTTGCCTATCTATTGTGGAATAGGGCAATCGAGAAGAATATAAGATTGGCATTTATTTTGAGTTTTACTTTAATTACATTTTTTTTATTCTTACCTTCATGATAATAATAATAAATTTAATTTAATAGATTCTCCACCACCATGGTTTCAATACTCCCCATTGGCAGTTATTGAAAACAGCACACATAAACTTTATTGGAATAGAGATATAATCCAGATAGAACCAACCTGCATAATAGACCCGATTTAACCCTGATTGAGAAAAATACAAAGCAAACCCAATTAATTCAAATATCTATATACACACATGTTCAATAGTTCGTATTTTTTTATTATCATCACCATAAATAACATACAAAATAATGAAACAACATGAGAACTCCTCCGTTTTCTGTTTTTTTTCATCGGCTACTCCGCGAAATGAATAATAATAATAAATAATTTCTATAGCGCCGTTTAATAATTCAGGATCATTCCAAGGGTGCTTATGTTTCGGTCTCATATTGCTCTACGAAATAAAGATGTTTTGGACATCTGGAGGCAATCTATTCCACTGTATAGGACCACCCACTTTATAGCATCAACCACAGTAAACCGCTTTGTTGACTCTGTCCAACTTTCCATCAGGGAGTTGTTACTCTGTGATCCAGAAGACCTGAGTATGAGATGCCTCTCATACACGCTCTTGGTTATATTCTGGTGCCAGGTTATTTAAAAATTTATCACCAGTCAACACGCTCTGGACAGTTCAGTGGAATTCATAGATTATATCTTATTTCATTTCACATGGTTGTCTTTTTTATGCTTTGGTGCGTTTACTACCATTCCTAAATTATGAACGCAAACTATCATATCGGAACTCATTGCTATTAAGAATAAATTAATACCAATTGAGATACATTCAATTTTATTTGCCAGTGGTTTTTTTTTTGTTATATTATCCAATGTTTTTTATTTTGTTATTGTCTTTTTATGTATCGAGTGCGTGTTGTATTACTTCTATTTTCGAATTTGAAAAATGTTATTTTAACCAAATGCATATTAAATAAATTTTGACACGTCTGCATTTTTCATCGGGGTGCAGTGTTGCCGCAAATGAAAAATAAACATCCCAACAAAAGAGTCGCGTCGTTTTTCCCCAGTTTCCGGTGAATGTTATTTTCCTCTCGCTCTGACACCGGATGTCACTCGCACCAGTCAGGAACTGCGGAGAATCGTTAGTCGTTGCGTCATTTCATCATTCAATATCAAGCCTATTTCCACTATACATACTAACTAAGGTATCTAATACATTTACAAATATAACATCAACTGTAATAAAAACCTTAAAACAAATTGGTCGGGAAAGTACGGAGAGCATTCTTTATAACAAATATTTGCCACATATATGATGTAAAGAACTCAGGGATTGTATGTCGTTGGCGGACTATCGTGTTTTCCTTTGTGGTTCTCTTTTTTTTCATAGCCTTATTGTCCTAAACTGTCTCTAAGTTTGATTTTTGTTTAATTTGTTCTGTTTCTACTTTTGAATAGGCATTCGTTGATTATTGTTTTTTTTTCTCTAATTTGTACTTTTTTATGTTTTCTTTTTTAATGCTTTTTCTAATTTTGTTATTGTATGCTATTTATATTTGGAATGCTATTTTTGTGTATGTTTTGTTAGTTGGCATTCACTGTTAAAAGTATCATTATTTCAAAATGCTTTAGACCCGTCACAGGTTTTTTACTTAGTGGGGCATTGCAGTTAAGAATATTACTTGCCAATTATGTATATGAATATAAATGAATATAGGTATAAGTTATATAGTTCCAATCCTCTATTTAATTAAAAGAACCTTTATATAGTTTAGGTGAAACTCGCCTCCAAAAAATTGAGCGTATTTCTTATATAGAGCGCATAGGTATTTTTCAAAAAAAATTGTATTCCCTACAAAGCGCAAATACGCCCAATTATTGAATATGGTAGTCACCTCTGGAGTTGCGCCCCTACAATACCTACAATACCTATTGCAATACCTACTGAATACCCTTGATGCTGTCCAAAGGCGTGCTGTACGTCTAATCGATGACCCATCATTGATTGATGGATTGCAATCACTAGACCACAGACGGAAGGTCGGTATTCTTAGTTAATTCTACAGTTACTACCACGGGAAATACTCAGAAGAGCTTGCAAATCTGGTCCCTCTTCCACCCATTCACAATAGAGTCACTCGTTTTATTCAATCTCTACACTCGTTCACAGTAAACCTTCAATTTACACGAACCAGTCGCTTCTCGAACTATCTTACTAACGCACAGCAGCTCGGCTGTGGAACGATCTTCCAAATTCTGTGATTCTTCTACCTTCTTATAACCCGGGTCTTTTTAAAACCCAAATTAATATTTTCCTGAGCAGATAGCAAACCCTCCCCAACGGTACGTAGTGGGCTTCATCTGAAGTTTATTCTTCTTCTTCTCCTTGGGCACTTATTAGTTCCACATGGTGGTGGGGTTTGCCTTTCTTGTTTTGTTTCGCCATTTGGTTCTGTCAAGTGCATCATCATGGGAACGGAAGAGTATAATGTACCCAAATCCTAACACCTGTTGTCCCCTACGTAAACATGTTAAAAAAATGTATGAATAAGTTTTATAAGTTTTACGGGTTCATTAAACTATAATGCGGCAGATTTATTGCCCTCGGGCAATTTTACCGGTCAATCACAAATATATTGATTAGAATAAAAAAAAAAATACAGCAAAAAAACATTGTAAATATTAGACGAACCTATATATGTAAGTCCACAATGGGGTCTTCGGTGACTGGTGCTCTGCGTTCAGCCCAAACCAGATTGGGCGGGCCATACGTGTGGCGACAGACTGTAGCCGCTATCCTCAGTCATGAGGAAAAGGATGAATATCGAATATATATAAAATACCAACAGAAATTAGTGCTATTGATTCAAGACAGCACTGTGTATCTGGACATGGAATTGGAAAGAGGTGGAGATGAATGATGAAAATGATGATGATGATGAGAGATGAATGTTGTCTTTCATAAAGATTTTTCCTTTTTTGTGTTTTGTTCTGTTTTTCTAAAATACATAAAAATGTTATTATTCTAGAGTTTTTGTGTTCAAATCTATTTTAACATAAACAAATAACATTATTTCTACAGATTAGATTTATAATGACCGAACGTGTTCACTGAAATGTCACGGCATTATCAAGGTCTAAATGACTAAATTAGACTTATCCAACACTACTTCGAATATTTACAATATTTCCAAATGTGTGGGCGGAGTTTAAGTATCAAACAAAAAAGTCTAGAAAAAAATCATACTTACCTCTTTTGTGCCAAATTTATCTTTTTCTTCAATACCTCCTTATTTTCCTGTACACCATCAATAAA
This sequence comes from Molanna angustata, assembly GCA_963576475.1. Lineage (NCBI taxonomy): Eukaryota > Metazoa > Arthropoda > Insecta > Trichoptera > Molannidae > Molanna > Molanna angustata. The sequence goes on from OY754965.1 coordinate 4,789,893, forward strand.
CGTAGCCCCTAATATTCGGCCACCTACAAATCTAACTTACTATGTCTTGATGCGTCTTGTTACTCTTGGTAGAGTAAATGAATGTTGTCCTACCTGGCGCCAGACTCGTAGGTATCTCACTGTCCTCTCTGTAACTCCCATTCCTTGAGGTCGCTGTAACAGCAGGAGACACCCGTTCTGACCCTATTGAGAGCTCTCCATCTAGGATAAGGTAGGTTATGTCCCACTGACAGGCTCCCGTAGCTTTTCTTCAATTTGAAGAAAGATTGGCTATGTTGGTAAAAAATAATTATAAAAAAATTTCTATTTTGCTAGGAATGGAACCTCTATGTAAAATTTTGACGACATACTATAATGTAACTGTAGTCAACTGATGAAATGGAATTACTTTCGAAATTGATAAGTACTCTGATTTAGCCTCCTGCAATTTCAACGTGTAAATCTTCGTATGGAGTCGAATGGAAAATTTGTTAAAGGATCTGCTTCATTCATACCTCAGAAGAATAGCCAAAATGCCCAAAGCAAATCATTGTCTTGAAAAACAAGTTTTACACTTGATACCTTCATGGAGAGAGCTGTTTATATTACTTCCATTACTTGAACACACATAGCTATTTGTTGAATGTCTTTAGTCATAATATTATGGGAACATTCAAACATTTGTATTGTGTTTACTGTTGTGTTCGCAACATGAATCCAAACTTAGGTTAGCGATTAATGCGCCAGAGTGGACACAGATTCAAACAGCTCTTGGATTCTTAGAGCGAAAAGGAAACATTTACTGCCTTATAAATATTAACGATATAATTGTTTTTTGCTATCGACCTCATAAGGTACCTATAGGATTACTCATGACTTACCTAAACTTATTGTAGGCACCTACTATAAGTTGTAAAAACTGGAAACTGGAAACTCTATATTTAAATCGTTAAATATGATTCTTCATTTATTTTTAGACAAAAATTAAACTATCTATCTTTGATTACTTAAAAAACTGTCAAAACGATCGCTTCTCTCTCACTGGCATCCGTCCTTGTGAAGAATCTGGCGTTTTGAAGCAAGGCATATGTAATAAGTTCACTCGTTATTTAAGCAAAATGAATTATAAAAAATAAAATTGTTCATTTATTTTGAATAACAGCCTTTAGTGTATTATTGAAGAGCTTCTTCGACGTCCACAAGTTTTAAATATTAACTGATTTTCCACTCGGTTAACTTCGTCTATGCTCATTTACGAAATAGTATTTTTCACTTGGTGTATTCGTCGAAATTTCAGACATTTCCAAAATTTGGTAATATTGATTAGGTATATGAACGAGGGGAGGAGATGTCACAGCTTAAATCAATTTTTGATTCGCCGACAATCTTAAAAGACGCCTCCTCTTCTTTTTTTTTTCTTCTTTACTCCCGGATATTATCAATTTTTGATGACCAATTTAAGCCCTGCTAACGTTTATAAATAGACGGAAATACGACGGCGTGGACGTTGAGTTTTGTGACGGTAAAATCTGAATGTATATAAGTACAAAGGCTGGCGGCTGGCGTACATTTGAAATATCTCCCCTCTTTCGGTGACATTTATAAATATAAGTATCGAGAGTCACTATGAATAGTTTTATTTCAATATATTTTCAATTAATATTATCCATATACAAAGCACATCTGAGAACAATAAGGTGTTGGATTGACCAAAAAATTACTGACATGACCATGACCATATGAATGGAATTTATCAAGAATGAAAATAGGAAAAACCAGGATAATAAAATATTGTGAATGAGTAAGAATTTGACTCTGAGTCTCTTGTTAGGAGTCTTCCCATTAATTGTCCTTCTCGTAATACTAGAACAAATCTTACCTTCAGATTGCCTCTGTGGAGAACTAATTACGTCCAAAATTCATTCATTCTAAGGTCATGTAACATTTATAATGTTTTTTTAAGGATGTTGATTTTTTAGACATACTTAAATAAAATATAGAAATGCCATTTCTGAGACCCTTGGAGGTTTACGGTAGGTGATTCCTACTTTGTTCAGTTTAACTAGGAATGCCATAACCTATCTTTCTCTCTTTTTATCCTTTTTTTCTTCTGTATTTTGAATACCTACTTATTTTTAATGGCAATTTATTGTTTTAAACTGTGCATCTAAACTAATGTAATATTCGCTAACAAATTGGTCTATGATATATTATTAAAATTGAACTTGTTGCAATATTTGTTTGTATGGCTGAAAAAAAACAGTATTAAATAGAAAAGAATTTGACATAATCAAGATCTTTGTCTATGAAAAAGGAATCAAACAATATTATTATATATGAAATCGTGTCTTTAAATTTACTTCAATGAGTCAAAGACACAACAGTTATTAATACAAATAAAATAATCAATCCATTCAACCCGAATCCAAATCCTGTTACGACCGATTTCGTTTACCAACAAGTAAATGTTTTTTTATATGAAATATACGAAGATTAATGTGATCATTGTACAGTGTATATATACTTGTTTAGTGGGCAGTAGAGGTAGAGGTCGTCCCAGACTTACACGGTGGGGTGGTATGGAGAAGGAATTGAAAAGGGCACAACTTTACAAACACTGGTGCAATATGGAGAGGCATGGAGGACAAAAATAAGAAGAGCCAACCCAAATCAAGAATGGCAGAAGGATGAGGAAAATAAGAAGAGAATTGTTTATTGGATCGTCTCAAATGTAAATCATACTATTTAAATGACGATGTTCAAATACTATCTGTCAGATAATCTCGTCGCAAAACCTACTGATTTCGTGATTAAAATATCGTTAGAGTTCTCTCGACAGCTTATCTCGATAGCAGTATCAATTTCAAATGTAACCCAACCCTTCAAAATTCAAAAGGAGCGGAAATTGTAGCATAAAGTGGACGTACCTACATACCTTACCATTTTGCGGTTATTACTAACGTGAAAATTTTTGGAGTTATCAAAGGAGCTTTCCGTGTATCGATCCCCTGAGTAACAGTGGTCTTAAGAATTTTCTGTTATGCTTTTGAAAATAGGTTAAATTGTCGAGCAGTATTGTGAAAATCTGAAGTCAAAATCAGAAATAATCTGATATTATCAGGAGATGAAAAGAGTTCCTACCTAACAAAAGATCATTGAGTCTATTTTGTGAACTTTGACAAAAATCAAGAACAATTTAAGAGAATAGTGAAAAAATGAATAGTTATTGGTCATTATATTTGAATACATCAATAGTTCGTGAATGTCTCATCCATCGTCTCATACAAGCTATTCTATTATTCTTACTTCTTCGAAATTCCATGGCTTCAAATTCTAATAAAGCATGGTACGAAGAGTAAGCTCTAGAAGCTTCTCTAGACTCGTGGTCTCGGCACAATAGTGAAAAAATTACAATCAACGTCGGTGAATATACTATTAACAGACAAGGTTTGTCGTGGAATACTTCTAGCCTGGGACTGTGTAAAACTGGGAATCAGAGAGTTAATCAGGAACACTCTGAAAATTCTAATTTCTTATTCAACAGTAATGTAAGATAGAAGGGCACCATAATACATAGCAAAACAATTTGAAGACTGTAAAATTCTTTTTCGAGATCACTAAATCTGCATGCCCAAAGGAACCTTGAAGAGGCCCACGGACTGCAGCGAGGAGCTCCTTTCTGTTGTAGGACACTTTTGTATGAGAGATTTTGGAACTATCAAGATGTAAATAATACAATTATTTATCTCTGTCATTAATTTCAAGACGATAATATCACTTGTGTGAGTCAATGAGGAAACGTCAAAGCAGCTATATGAGAGTGCCTGTGCGACCTCAACAAAATTGGGCAGCTATGGTTAAAATGCTTTACAAATATGACGATCCTGCATTTAAAAACATAATAATGAAAACCGTGTTAAAATCCTTTTTTTTCGAGTCAGCTGTAAATATTCATTTAGAGAGAGTGCTTTCGCTTTGAACTCCACGCGAATGACCAAATCAACTGTGAAACTCATTTAGTTGGTTTTTCCCCAGGATATTTTTTTTCTTCTTATTTTCCTCGGAGTTTTACCCTTCGAACTTCAACATATCGACTCGATTCGCTGAGCGAGAGACGCTTCAGCTTGATTGTATTTGAAATCAATTTCTGTATGTTGTGAATGACGCTCTTATAATGCAAACAACATGTCCTTTTAAATTGGACTTGTATGGAAATTTTGACTAGTTTTATATTTCACTATTTTATAAATACTAGTTTTTTTTTAATAAGGCAATAAATTAGAATATATTGAAAATGATCTAATTAAGGTTAGTAGAACATTTATTTATTTACAATGCTTTACTGTCTCTCTATTCATCGCATACTTATAAAGAGAACCAATTTTCATCCCTTTCATCCGTAGCTTTGGAAACGGTTAAATTAAATTACTAACTCGTGATTAAAACAAAGCGGTTTGAAGGAAATCAATTACTATAATCTTCACACATTTCTTAAAACTAAAACTAATGATTATCTATTGTAATTTTTTATTCTTTGTTTTATGCAGTATTTGTGGTGTTGCAACCTTTTTGTATATTTCAGTGTTTTTTTATTTTTGTTTTACATTTTTTATTCTGTTGCAATTTTTTAGTGTGTAAATATCTACATAATGAGTAGTTATATAAAAATGTATAAAGGCATCAAAGAAACGAACCACAGTTATATGTAGAATTGGTATCGGCTAACATTTAGTTAAACCGCGCAATTTGTGTTTTTTGTGGATATTATATACCTACTTAAACAAACAACATTTTAAAGAGTATGTTTTTTATTTTTAATGTTTATGTTTAATTTCTGGTATTGTCTATTTTATATTTTATTAAAAATCAATTAACTATGCACTGTAGATTGTAGATATATCTCATTTTTTATCATTTTGTAATACCCACAAACAGGCGTTGCCTGGTGGGATTTCTCTTGTTTATATTATATTGTCTAATTATCATGTCATATTATGTAAGTTTTTATAAGTTATATATTTCTGTAAACTCCTTTATGTTATTATTTTTATCATTTTGTAATACCCACAAACAGGCGTTGCCTGGTGGGATTTCTCTTGTTTATATTATATTGTCTAATTATCATGTCATATTATGTAAGTTTTTATAAGTTATATATTTCTGTAAACTCCTTTATGTTATTATTTTTATCATTTTGTAATACCCACAAACAGGCGTTGCCTGGTGGGATTTCTCTTGTTTATATTATATTGTCTAATTATCATGTCATATTATGTAAGTTTTTATAAGTAATATATTTCTGTAAACTCCTTTATGTTATTATTTTTATCATTTTGTAATACCCACAAACAGGCGTTGCCTGGTGGGATTTCTCTTGTTTATATTATATTTTCTTATTATCTTATATATAAAAATCTCGTGTCACAGTGTTTGTTATCGAACTCCTCAGAAACGGCTTGACCGATTTTTATGATTCCTTTTTGCGTTTATTTGATAGGTCTCAGAATAGGTTTTTTTTCTAAATCGGCATTAAAAAATACTTATAACCCTAAATTTACACCCTTTTACCACTTACCCCTATTTTTTAATAGCGATATTACTATTTTTACTTTTATCCACATATGCGTAATAGGGTTGCAAGATCGCAATTGATTAATCATTTTCGTACGATAATTTTTTTATTTATATAACACTTTTTTGTACAAACATAAAAGTACATAATACAAATGGCGGACTTATTGCCTGGAGGCAATTTCTTCCAGTCAACCATCTGAGATCAAAAGTACATAACATAGTTTCGACATATACATAATAACACAATAACATAACCAGTATAAGACAACAAAACAAAAAGTGAGAAATTACACAAATTAAGAAAGGAGCGGAAAATCAGAAAGGGAAGGGAGAGGATGAGGAGCGAACAAAAGGGATAGAAAATGAAATTGAGAGGAAGAGTGAGCATTTAAGATGAGATTTGAAAATCGGAAGTGATGTGGCAGTTCTAATATCAAATGCTAAATTGTTTCACAGCCGAGCAGCATGAATAGTGTAGGAAGATGAATAATAATCTGTAACGTGAGGTGGGATGGCAAGAGCTCTCTCTTCTCTAGACCGAAGTGGGAGTCCACGAGAGGCCAACGGTTGAAATCTTTCTCTCAGATGTGTGGGGACATTTTATGTATCTAACCCAGTGAAAACGGAAAGTGCGATTGTTATAAAGGCGTCTCCTCTCAACCAGCAAACAGCAAGGAGTAGGGACGAGAAAGATGACGGTCTCCTATCTCCCTCACACAATAAGCTTTCTCTCACTCTCTACACAGTTTTCGGCCATTATTATTGTTTGTACATCGATCACTGATGAAATCGATAGTATAATTTCTGCGGAAATTCCAGATCCGTCTACTGATCAACCACTGTGCGATATTGTTACAACAAACATGATTCATGGCCTATGCGGTAAACTGAATCGTAATGTCTCACTACTGACTGATGAACAAAGAATCATTTACGACCGCATTATGCAGGTAGTTTTGGGAGGAAAAGGTGGATTCTTTTTTTTTGATGCACCAGGTGGAACTGGCAAAACATTTCTCATTTCGCAAAATCTCACTGAAATACGATTAAATAATGGCATCGCATTGACTGTTGCATCATCTGGCATTGCAACAACTTTATTAGATGGAGGCAGAACAGCTGGGATGAAATATCATCTGGGATGAATTCACTATGGCACACAAAAATTCACTAGAGGCGTTGAACGGGACACTGAATGAAAAACAACGACAAACAATTCGACGGCTCTCTGTTACTCCTTTCAGGTGATTTTAGACCAACAATTCCCGTCATTCTATGTTCAACGTACGCTGATAAGATCAATGTTTGCTTGAAATCATCGCCACTGTGGCGTAATGTTGAAAAAGTAGGTACAGCTAAAAGTAAACATGCGCACTCAAGTGCTTCAAGATCCATTCGCTGATACATTCTCAAAACAATTGTTAGATATCGGCGATGAAATAGTTGCATTTTGAATGACAAGTTCCGAGGCGAAAATGTATTGCTGTCACGAATCCCAATGATTGCCACAGAAGTGGTAATTGAATTAAAACGCGTTCAATTTCCAAATAGATTGGCATTCTCAATGACAATCAATAAGTCACAAGGCCAAACGATGTCTGTTTATGGCTTAGATTTGGGCACACCATGCTTTTCACACGGACAATTATACGTGGCATGGGCAAACTATCCAGTTTGTTTGTGTTGGCTAAAGACGGACGGACAAAAAACATTTTACACTGCTCTTCGAGATTGATATTGTTTTTTTTTTAATTGGCATAATTAAAGATAAAATATATGTATCGGTTTAATTTACATTTAATTTTTAAGAGATCAAGCTTTGAATATGTGAGTTAAGTTAATGAAGTAGGTACATTGAATTAAGAAAATGAATGGTTGGTGTTTTATTTAATTTTATTTTATTTTTATTTAATGTAGCTTCTCGGGCAACTAACAGGTGCTATGTCAAATAATTATTTAACACGCACCCAATAACAAGTTGCCACATTCTGGAGACTTACGATATTTATCGTCTCACAGATCCAGACTGAAAACACAATTTTAAAAACTGTGTCTCCACCGGGAATCGGACCCGGGACCTTTGGATCAGCAGTCAGATACCCAACCCACTGAGCCACGGAGGCCGTTTTGTTATTTTTATAGGCCGTCATCGTCCACAGCGCTCCATTCCTCTTTCACTCATAGACCCCATCCCCACATACATGCAATAAGTTAGTTTTTTATTTAATTACCAAATTATTCACATTAAATAATTTATATGGCAAAACAACGTTTGCCGGGTCAGCTAGTCATGTTATATTATGTAAGTTTTTATAAGTTATATATTTCTGTACACTCCTTTATATTATTTTTTTTTGTCTTCTTTTGCATATAATGTTTTGTTATAAGAGAAATAAAAAATATTTGACTATTATTATTAATATTAATCAAATCAGGGCAGTCCAAACTTACTTACTTACTTTCCGTGTCCGGAACACCATCATATTCGTAGCCCCCAATATTCGGCCACTCGGATTTTTTCCTTGTCAGTTGATAAGCCTTCGATATTAATCGAAATTGTTAGTAGGGTTGGCCTTGAAAAAGGCCTTTTTGACAAGCTCGTTTTATTGGTTGGTGCTCCGGTGGTGGAAGGATTGGCCGGCATTCTGCCGTTTCCAGGGACGCCCGATTGCTTTTCCGAATTAGCCGAAACTCAATCTACGTGGAGGCTCCTTCCGCGTCCCCAAAGTCCAAACAAGAATGTATTATTCTATGCGAAGTCTTCAAAACAAATATATATTCTTTGTTATTATTATTTTTTTATATTTTCATCTTCTTCTTCAGCTCTCCTTCATCCAGTAATGGACATCATATGCCTCTCCTTGAGATCTCCACAGATCTCTTAGTCATACCGCCTTCGAACTCTTCTTTTGCTCGTTCTAGGTGGCCATTGTTACACTTTCTTAGTCCATTTGGAGTCTGTGGTTTGGGCGACATGCTCAGCTCCACTTCTGCTTGGCAACCTTTTGGACAACGTATATATTTGTATGTAGGAAGTATCTAGAACAAGTGTGCCACGACATGAATTATCCTCAAACACAGAATTGCAGAGAATCTCTGAATAACAAGCAGAATTGAGGAAAAGATGCATCGCTTTGCTGTATGATATAATTTTAACAATAGTCTCACCCTGCACCAATCAACATTCATAAATCAACTGTGCCGATCACCGTGACATACTTGGTATGCCGTTTGGCTTATGTGTGGGCGTCCTGGGTTCGATTCCCAGCAGGTGAGAAATTTTAATACGTTTTTCGTGCAAATATTGCTTCTTTGGGCTAGAAACACTGGTTAGTAGGAACAAATTACCGTATGGTAATAAACTCGCCACTTGCGCATAATATAAATAAAAGCACTACGTAATTATATGCATACAAACATATGTAGATACATACTATCACGCCATGTCCCTTTCGGGGTTACCAAAGAAAACCAAGTGCCATATTCCTTTATTTTTGCACAATACCTGGCTTTCTTTACATTCATGCACCGTCTCGTAAATGCTCGGTGATTGTTCAAACTTCTCATGTTTCCTTCATTCAAAATATCATTCACATGGTCATGCCATCCCTTTCGGGGGCGACCCCTGCTATTCACTCCAACTCTTAAACCCATGTTTATTTTTTTTTTGGTCAGTCGTTCATCGTTCATTCTTTCAATATGCCCAAACCACCTTAAGAAATTTACTTTTATTTTACTTATAATATTCTTCTTTATCTTGCATTCTCTACTTATGTCCTTATTTTTTCATACATCATTCTATTATATATAGTAATTCTATGCAACAACTGTTCAATGTGAATACTTCTTAAGAGGGCATTTAAATGAAAATGAAAAATATGAACACATATAATTCTACAATCGATTTATTTCACTCCCGACGAACGTTTCGGCTTACAAGGCCATTATCAACTGGATTATGGCCTTGTAAGTCGAAACGGTCGTCGGGAGTGAAATAAATCGATTGTAGAATTATATGTGTTCATATTTTTCATTTTCATGATGGAGTTCTACAAATAAAAACCTGTCGCAATCAAAAGATTGAAAAGTGCACAGGGCATTTAAACCTATGCACCCCAATTTGAAATCAAATCTCAAATATAAAACTGTGTTTTGTTAAAAAATACCATATGTCTCTAGTGAATGTTCGTCACTAAATTTAAAAATTCAGCATAAATTCCCTTTTAAAAATAAGAATATCGAAAACGTCAATGTTGTTGAAGAATTTCCGGAATGAAAGTAAAGTATGATACGTGAATCGTCTCCAGATGAAACGTATAAGACTGCCGCCCAGTCATATATAATATCAAAAGGCACTTCCCTAGAGTATTCCCATACTACTCGGCATATATCTACCGCCTTAGCTTAGACAGTGCAGATACAGGCCATCCTCATAAAAACCCACCCACACCAAACCAGCGATACACGGGAGCGCTAAATAACTCGAGTAATGTATGGAAATTGGTTCCGAAACTAGAGAACTGTTTAAGCCACTTTCGAAACTAATTAAACTCCTCCAAATAACCAAACACACGCACGGGACATATCACACAAACACATATAGTTTAGAGAGCGAAAGCCCAACATCGAGCCGCTTTTTGTCAGCGTATCAAATTTGAACCAAAGTTTATATTATCGGGTGAAAATAAACGTTTTTGTTGGTAATTGGTTTAAAATTGGGGCATTTACAACGTATCAATTTTGTTTTCAAAATCATACGAGTTCAACAATACTTTATATTTACAGCAACAAATTCACAGACAAATTTTTAATCCATTTAATCAGGTCAGATAATAATCATACATATTCCAAATTAATATATTACTGTAAATAATAGTTCTTCGGAAACACAGGATTACGAGATTTAATTGCTATTGAAATAAAAAAAATTGAAATTGGTTTCTGATCCTGTAACTAACAGCAAATGTTCAGTTTTAAAACATACTATAATTAGGTATGTAATTATCACAGTGAAAGAATAACACTTAAGGGGTGTAAAAAGAAAACGAGTGGGTTGTGGCCAACGCTAAACTCCTCACTAACAAGTCATTCTATAAAGTATTCAAATTTTGTATGGAAAATTTCCAACATTTTTATGAAATGAGTTTGTTAAATTATTTTTTATTTAAATATTTTATTATGAAAACTTGATAACTCTTCAATGCCATTTTATGAAAGTGATGTGCCTTTTTACGAATTTGAAAATAAAAATTTCAAATTTTAAGTTTCCTGAGCTTGGGGTCACTTTGAAATATTTGACAGTTAAAAAAATTGAGAAGCACTATTCATATATCGTTCAAAATCTAATGGGATCTAATCGAGTATTAGATATACATATTTGCAAAATTTGAATAGAATCGAATGAGTACTTTAGTCTATAATCGATAAAGTAAAATGAACACGCCGTACATAGCACATAGCACACACACACACACACAGATACATTGTGATGAAACTTTCAGAATACAATCTCAGCATGATACTAGTTGATAATCTGCAACAAAAAAAATACCCTTAAAAATTGCGAAATCATAACTCCCCACTATATCACCTTGTGTTAGTGAGGAGTAAAAAAGGGAAGAGAGTACCGTATATTGTTGAAAATAAATTTATCTAATGTTGAGTTTTAATAACTTGCCTTATCAAATGATAAATGAATTTATAAAACACAATACACAAAATTATAGATATTTTTTTCTGATTTATTCAATTAAAAAATAAAAATTACAAGATACCTACATACACTAAATTTGTATACATATAATAGTTCCTCATGCCTTCCTTATCTGTATAAAATAGTTAAGTTTATATAGTTTAGTTAACAGTCTAGAGGTCCTTGAAATGTGGCTGCATCGCAGCATTTTGAGCAAACGTCTAGCGCGAGCAAGTGCCACAATAAAGAGTCAAAAAATGTTAATTACAGACTGCTCCGAATGATTATGAAGAGCAAAATAGAACTCGTCAGAATAGGAAGACGTCAGATATGATGGCTCCGCGACATTGGTTAGTGGACCGGCATCAGAGACGTCGGCGAATTGTTCCGGACGACGGCAGATAGAGATGCCTTATCAGCAGTGATCGGGGAGGACCTGATATGGCATGAAGAAGAAGAAGAAGTATAGTTACTTGTCAAAATGTAAATTCTAAACTATTTATCTTTATTTCCTTAAAATACTATAACAATATATACACCGCTAGCCCTAGAACAGGTATACCTACTTGGGCAGCAGTTGTCTATTTATAATGACGCATATGTAAATGGTGTGATAAAGAATGAAATAAAAATAAAATAACAACTTTATCGTTTAAAAAGATGAATCATTTGATTGGAAACGAGGACCCAATAAAGAAAGTAAAGTGAAGAAAGATTTCAATCATAGATTGAAATGTAACACATTGAGATGGTTTGGCCACTTGGAAAAACTGAACGAAGATCTCCCCAAAAACATGCACCACCATGTGAACGATATAAGTCTGAATAAGTGATATTTTTTAAATTTTCTGTAATTTAGATTCTTTCTTTTTCTTTAAGATTTGCAATACATTTTTTTTTGCTTGCCTACTTTGCATGTATAGTATAATATTATACTATAAATGTGATTATAATATATTTTTTTTGTTATTTGTTTTGTTTCATCATTTAGTTTTTATTTTCCTAAGTATGTACCCATATGTTTGTTTTTATAGTTCTTTTATTTTCTTTACATTATTATTATTTTTTATATAAAATTTTTGTTGTTTTATTATACAGTTTTTAATTCTAAGTGCGTAGGTATATTATTTTAGTATATTTTAATGATTTTTATGTCTCAACCTAAGTACCTATATCTTTTATTTTAAATTGTATTTTTTTTCCACTTAATATTATTTTTTATATTTACTAATTTTGTTACAGTACCTTCTTTTTCTTTTATGTTTATGATAGTTTTATTATTTTATTTTGTAATTTCAATGTGTGTACTTAATTGTTGTTCATGTTTGTAAAAGGCAATTTGCCGTAAATAAATAAAATAAATAAATAAATAACGGAGGAACACGTATGAGATGATGCATGAACGTTGATGAGGCGATGGATGTGTGTTAACATTTAGCATTTGATTCTTTGTTCCTACCCCGTGAGGGATATGGAGTGATGTTATGGTATGTGGGTAAAATATAAACTTCATATTTTACGTACTTCATGGTTTTATTTCAATCATTCACAGAATACTTTTGCCTGGCAATTGAAAAATAATTCAATCAAAATACATAGGCTGATCGTATAAATCAAAGGGCGCATTTATTATTGAATAGACCCTGTCTTTTGTGGTTGCAGTAGCGAGTACCTCGTGCATAACGATCCCAATCCTCGTCTGCGCCCTTTGTTTTGTGCATTACCCTTGTATGGGAGTGCCGCTGCTACTACTAGGCGCCTTCAGACACACAACATCCCCCCCCCCCACACACACACACACACACACAGACTATACAAATAATGGTGCCCAGCCTCTCTCACCCCCTCACACTGATCCAAATCTCCCAAACTCCTCTATAACCAGCATTTCCATTACATCCTCTTTAATAAATATGATCAGTCATAGTCTGTTGTATAAACTACATTTATCCCGTATTGTTTCTTAAGTACACTCCATAAGTGGAACCATAATTTGACGGGCCTTTCTCCAATCCAACGTTTAAAATGATACGTAATCTTTTGTGGAAAACATTATGGTCCATTTCAAAAGGATTGTTGAAGAAAATCTGTATATTTTATCTATGAACCAAACGGTTGTGTTTCATTGAGATCTGCGTATACGGTGTATTTATATATTTATTCGGTACAGAAAACTATATAATAAACCAACAATTTTTAACAGCTTGCCCCAATTCGTTTAATAAAATCAAAATAGCCTGTAAAAAATTCATTGTTCTTTTCCTTCCTATGATTTTTATTTTATTTTTATTTTTTCTTCCTTTTATTTTTTTTTCTTACTCTATTGTATTTTTAGGTTTTTTCGATATGTTTTTATTCTGGTGTTGTTTTGGATCTCTCAAAACATTTTTATATTGTTAAACCAATTCAATTTTTTTTTCCATTGTTGGTTATTTTAAGTTAGCATTTATATTGTTTGATATAGAAACCCACTGATAACCATATATGGTTAGTGGGATCTTGTATAAATTAAATTATGTTGAAAATAAAATAAAATAAAAAAAAATACATATCAAACAAAATAAACCCACAAATTATTACAGTGTATACAATAGGAAAGAATTAAACAGAAATAATAATCTAATGTTTGCGTATACAAAATATGCGATCAAAAAAAAATTTCGAAAGAAAAACAGAATAACAGTTAACAAATACCGATTTCGTTCACATATATCACAAGAATTTATGCTTAATTTAGGGAATGTAGGAAAATGTATATATATTTGTTCAACAAGGACATATTCATTTTTTTAAATAAAAAAATTAATTAATTAAAACTATGAAAAAAAATTTTTTTAAATTTAAGTAGAACGTAAAATTAAATATTTTTTTTCATAGTTTTAATTAATTATGGAGTTCTACCACGAAGTGACAGTGCCTAATATTGAAAGAAAAAAAAAAAAAAAATTAATAAAATTATATACAAATAATCATATAATTAATTTATATTAATAAAATTAAATATAAATTATTTTTTTGTTTATTTAGGTTATATAATTTAATAATTAATATTTAATAGACCATTTTTGTATTTTTTTTCTCTCTTTATATATAATATTATGTATGTTTGTATCTAAATATGTATGTTATTGTAAATAGACTAGTGCCTAGATTAAGATGTATGTATATAAATAGATTAGATAGTTTGTAGGTTTGTGAAATGTGACTCACTTCAAAGCACGAGAAAATTCTTTTTGAAGTTGAGTCATAAAAAAAACAAAATTATAATGTATCTTTTTAAAAATTGTATATATTGTTGTATTGTGTATTTTTCTTTGTTATTTTTAATAATAAAATAAATATGACAAAACTCGTATCTCCATTTTATAAATTAGCGTTGTATGTATATATTTTAGAAAAACTTTGCTTATTAATTATATCAATATGGAATTGATTGAACTTATAGTTTCGGGTATGCCAAGGCCACATTTTTAACAAAAGCCTCCGAGTACATTTATATTTTTATATATTCTTAAAACATTTATTTATAAAACTCTCATTTTCAGAACAGTTTGGAATTATTTTAATTGAAACAAAAATTATCGAATTAGATTCCAAAATGAATAAAAATAATCTGGTATTCATTTTTGTTTTCACACTCTTTTCTTTAAATTAATTTTTGGTAAATCTGTATGACTGTACCGGAATTTTTCAATCAATTTTTAAATAAAATTTCATAATTTGTGTATATTCCCGATGACAACGCATGTTATAAATGCTTCCAGTTTGATTCATTTGATATTTTGAGAAAATTGTACGTAAAGTAAACAAAGCTATATGCATTTCCGGCTGAGCGTAAATAAAAATCTTTTTTTTTCAGTTAGATTAATATTTAACTGTTCAGCTAAATTAAAATTAAGGAAAAAAACTAATGAATTAAACAAAATTATTTTTTTTAGACTAAATGCTATAGAGTTATTAAGTTAATGTATGCTATTGAAAAATCGATTGCCGGTCTTCATATTTTATATATTTTCATATACTTGTTAACATGTTAAATCATAATAATACTACTAATCATCATAATAAGTAACCACAATATTATAGCTATAATGTTTTAAAAAAAATACATTGAATTGATTTAAATTGATAATTTGCATCTTTATAACCTTATTTTTACAGATTATACAAAAAATCAAGGTACAATAATTTATACAATGCATTTGTATGTCAAAATTTAAAAAGAATCAAAAACACTAAGTTATAGAATCGAATATTTGAGCATAACGCACTATAAAGCTGGTGAGTATGAGAAAATCATAAATAAATTTAGCAAATCTGCTGATTTTTTTGGATTTATTGCTGAGCCTTGTCATAAAGCTGAGTGTTTTTGCTATCAAATAGTAAAACATCTAAAGAGATGCGGCTTCAGATGCCGCAGATCATTTAGTTGCGAGTATTTTGGAAATAGGTACATCACATACAGCTTCCGGAATGGACCAATGAATCGTATTACACTCTTGAGAGTAAAGGGGGAGATGTTTTCCTATATAACTCGGCTCAAAACAGCATCGTCATATCACATCTACCCCTCATCCCTTCACTATGTATACTAGAGAGAGTCTGTATACCAAGTTCTTTATAGAAAACAATGTAAATAATATATTATTATGTATGTTGTCTGAATGTTCATATAATATTAAATCGCGAACCGAATTATTTCTCCTTCGTAATGGAAATTTTATGTTCGTCTATTTTCTTTGATGGTCGAAAGTGAACATCGTACCTATAGTAATAATTTTCGTTAGGGCTATCCATCGTATGTTGATAGCATATCTTTTATTGAACGTATTCAACGAATATATTTTTATATTAAAAAATATTGAATGTATCCTTAGAATATGTACCTACATATTTACTAGTTGAATGTAAAACATGAGATCCAAATGTCGATGGCAATAGTAAATAGATCTAAATGAAGAATACGTACCAAACTATCAACCCTTAAATCCAAAACAATGAATATTTTAAGATATTTTGTTTTCTATACAAATCATGTAGGTATATACCTACATATGTCAAGATAGGATAGTATATAGGGCAGTCCTTTTTTACTCTCCACACTATGGAATAGGGGAGAGTCATGATTTCGCAAAATTTAAGCGTATTTTTTTTACATCAATTTCTCAATGGGTATCATGTAGAGAATGCACACTATGAGTTTCGTCGTGATGTGTTTGTGTGTATGGCGTATACGCTGTACGCCGTACGCCGTACGCCGTACGCCGTACGCCGTACGCCGTACGCCGTACGCCGTACGCCGTACGCCGTAGCATTTATCTTTTTTGTGTCCTCTCTACAGCCCAAACTATAAGTCTGATCGACTTCATATTAACATCATATGTGTAAAGTGCAAAGACCTAGAGCTGATTAGTTTTCCATAGACAACTTTTGATTTCTTCTCTATGAATTCATCATTTACGTTGTTTTTTTTTTGTGTCCTCTCTGCAGCCCAAACTATAAGTCCGATTGACTTCATATTGATATCACATGTGTTAAGTCCATAAACTTAGAGCTGATTAGTTTTCCATAGACAACGGTTCATTTTTTCCCAATGTTTCTTTATGATTTCATCTATTAAAACTGAAAAAATGCTCTCACGACCTGGAAATTAGAGATATTTTAATTTGGTTTCAACTATTTATACAACACCAAGAATCTTCATAAAATTGTATTCAAAGTTTGTCAATGTTAAAAGAAAAATATTCAACGGTTTCAAAAATTATATTTTATTTAATGGATATTTGTATGAAACTTATATGTAACAAGAGAATTTTTAAATATTTGGCAATGATCAGTTCATTGATTTCATATTGATAGAAGAATATTAATAGCTTGAACTTAGAACTGATTAGCTTTTCATAGATATCATATAATTTCTTCATATGATATCACGTGTAAACATTGTCAAAATGCTCTAACGCTCTTTGAAACAAAATTTATCTGCTTTTTTTAAAATATTTCATACAACATAAGCAGTCTTCACTATACTGCATTAATAGTTTGTCTATCTTAACATAAAAATATACTATCGGAAGAAAATTTATATTCCTGGTAGTAACATTTAGTATGAATAAAAATGTAATTAGATAAATTTCTATGTATGGAAACGTTTAGTAATTTGATTTCATGTTATAATGTAAAGAGCTTGAACATAGAACTGATTAGCTTTCCATAAATAACAAAAAAAATCTTCATATGATATCACCTGTCAAAATTTGGAAAATGCTCTCGCGTTCTTTAGAACAAAATTTATCTGCTTTTTTTAAAATATTTCATACAACATAAGCATTCTTCACTATACTGCATTAATAGTTTGTTTATCTTAACATAAAAATATACTATCGGAAGAAAATTTATATTCCTGATAGTAACATTTAGTATGAATAATAATGTAATTAGATAAATTTCTATGTATGGAAAAGTTCAGTAATTTGATTTCATGTTATAATGTAAAGAGCTTGAACATAGAACTGATTAGCTTTCCATAAATAACAAAAAAAATCTTCATATAATATCACGTGTCAAAATTTTGAAAATGCTCTCGCGTTCTTTAAAACAAAATTTATCTGCTTTTTTTAAAATATTTCATACAACATAAGCATTCTTCACTATACTGCATTAATATTTTGTTTATCTTAACATAAAAATATACTATCGGAAGAAAATTTATATTCCTGGTAGTAACATTTAGTATGAATAAAAATGTAATTAGATAAATTTCTATGTATGGAAAAGTTCAGTAATTTGATTTCATGTTATAATGTAAAGAGCTTGAACATAGAACTGATTAGCTTTCCATAAATAACAAAAAATTTCTTCATATGATATCACCTGTCAAAATTTGGAAAATGCTTTCGCGTCCTTTAAAACAAAATTTATCTGCTTTTATTAAAATATTTCATACAACATAAGCATTCTACACCATACTGCAATTATAGTTTGTCTATCTTAACATAAAAATATACTGTCGATAGAAAATTTATTTTCCTGGTAGTAAAATTTAGTATGAATAAAAATGTATATAATAAGATAAATTTCTTATGTATGGAAAAGTTCAGTAATTTGATTTCATGTTATAATGTAAAGAGCTTGAACATCGAACTGATTAGCTTTCCATAAATAACAAAAAAATTCTTCATATGATATCACCTGTCAAAATTTGAAAAATGCTCTCGCGTTCTTTAAAACAAAATTTATCTGCTTTTTTTAAAATATTTCATACAACATAAGCATTCTTCACTATACTGCATTAATAGTTTGTCTATCTTAACATAAAAATATACTATCGGAAGAAAATTTATATTCCTGGTAGTAACATTTAGTATGAATAAAAATGTAATTAGATAAATTTCTATGTATGGAAAAGTTCAGTAATTTGATTTCATGTTATAATGTAAAGAGCTTGAACATAGAACTGATTAGCTTTCCATAAATAACAAAAAAAATCTTCATATGATATCACCTGTCAAAATTTAGAAAATGCTCTCGTTTTCTTTAGAACAAAATTTATCTGCTTTTTTTAAAATATTTCATACAACATAAGCATTCTACACCATACTGCATTAAAAGTTTGTCTATCTTATCATAAAAATATACTATCGGAAGAAAATTTATATTCCTGATAGTAACATTTAGTATGAATAATAATGTAATTAGATAAATTTCTATGTATGGAAAAGTTCAGTAATTTGATTTCATGTTATAATGTAAAGAGCTTGAACATAGAACTGATTAGTTTTCCATAAATAACAAAAAAAATCTTCATATAATATCACGTGTCAAAATTTTGAAAATGCTCTCGCGTTCTTTAAAACAAAATTTATCTGCTTTTTTTAAAATATTTCATACAACATAAGCATTCTTCACTATACTGCATTAATAGTTTGTTTATCTTAACATAAAAATATACTATCGGAAGAAAATTTATATTCCTGATAGTAACATTTAGTATGAATAAAAATGTAATTAGATAAATTTCTATGTATGGAAACGTGTAGTAATTTGATTTCATGATATAGTGTAAAGAGCTTGAACATAGAACTGATTAGCTTTCCATAAATAACAAAAAAATTCTTCATATGATATCACCTGTCAAAATTTGAAAAATGCTCTCGCGTTCTTTAAAACAAAATTTATCTGCTTTTTTTAAAATATTTCATACAACATAAGCATTCTTCACTATACTGCTTTAATAGTTTGTCTATCTTAACATAAAAATATACTATCGGAAGAAAATTTATATTCCTGATAGTAACATTTAGTATGAATAATAATGTAATTAGATAAATTTCTATGTTTGGAAAAGTTCAGTAATTTGGTTTTAATGTTATAATGTAAAGAGCTTGAACATAGAACTGATTAGCTTTCCATAAATAACAAAAAAAATCTTCATATAATATCACGTGTCAAAATTTTGAAAATGCTCTCGCGTTCTTTAAAACAAAATTTATCTGCTTTTTTTAAAATATTTCATACAACATAAGCATTCTTCACTATACTGCATTAATAGTTTGTTTATCTTAACATAAAAATATACTATCGGAAGAAAATTTATATTCCTGATAGTAACATTTAGTATGAATAAAAATGTAATTAGATAAATTTCTATGTATGGAAACGTGTAGTAATTTGATTTCATGATATAATGTAAAGAGCTTGAACATAGAACTGATTAGCTTTCCATAAATAACAAAAAAATTCTTCATATGATATCACCTGTCAAAATTTGAAAAATGCTCTCGCGTTCTTTAAAACAAAATTTATCTGCTTTTTTTAAAATATTTCATACAACATAAGCATTCTTCACTATACTGCATTAATAGTTTGTCTATCTTAACATAAAAATATACTATCGGAAGAAAATTTATATTCCTGGTAGTAACATTTAGTATGAATAAAAATGTAATTAGATAAATTTCTATGTATGGAAAAGTTCAGTAATTTGATTTCATGTTATAATGTAAAGAGCTTGAACATAGAACTGATTAGCTTTCCATAAATAACAAAAAATTTCTTCATATGATATCACCTGTCAAAATTTGGAAAATGCTTTCGCGTCCTTTAAAACAAAATTTATCTGCTTTTATTAAAATATTTCATACAACATAAGCATTCTACACCATACTGCAATTATAGTTTGTCTATCTTAACATAAAAATATACTGTCGATAGAAAATTTATTTTCCTGGTAGTAATTTGATTTCATGTTATAATGTAAAGAGCTTGAACATCGAACTGATTAGCTTTTCATAAATAACAAAAATTTCTTCATATGATATTACGTGTCAAAATTGTCAAAATGCTCTAACGTCCTTTAAAACAAAATTTATCTGCTTTTTTTAAAATATTTCATACAACATAAGCATTCTTCACTATACTGCATTAATAGTTTGTTTATCTTAACATAAAAATATACTATCGGAAGAAAATTTATATTCCTGATAGTAACATTTAGTATGAATAAAAATGTAATTAGATAAATTTCTATGTATGGAAACGTGTAGTAATTTGATTTCATGATATAATGTAAAGAGCTTGAACATAGAACTGATTAGCTTTCCATAAATAACAAAAAAATTCTTCATATGATATCACCTGTCAAAATTTGAAAAATGCTCTCGCGTTCTTTAAAACAAAATTTATCTGCTTTTTTTAAAATATTTCATACAACATAAGCATTCTTCACTATACTGCATTAATAGTTTGTCTATCTTAACATAAAAATATACTATCGGAAGAAAATTTATATTCCTGGTAGTAACATTTAGTATGAATAAAAATGTAATTAGATAAATTTCTATGTATGGAAAAGTTCAGTAATTTGATTTCATGTTATAATGTAAAGAGCTTGAACATAGAACTGATTAGCTTTCCATAAATAACAAAAAATTTCTTCATATGATATCACCTGTCAAAATTTGGAAAATGCTTTCGCGTCCTTTAAAACAAAATTTATCTGCTTTTATTAAAATATTTCATACAACATAAGCATTCTACACCATACTGCAATTATAGTTTGTCTATCTTAACATAAAAATATACTGTCGATAGAAAATTTATTTTCCTGGTAGTAAAATTTAGTATGAATAAAAATGTATATAATAAGATAAATTTCTTATGTATGGAAAAGTTCAGTAATTTGATTTCATGTTATAATGTAAAGAGCTTGAACATCGAACTGATTAGCTTTTCATAAATAACAAAAATTTCTTCATATGATATTACGTGTCAAAATTGTCAAAATGCTCTAACGTCCTTTAAAACAAAATTTATCTGCTTTTTTTAAAATATTTCATACAACATAAGCATTCTTCACTATACTGCATTAATAGTTTGTTTATCTTAACATAAAAATATACTATCGGAAGAAAATTTATATTCCTGATAGTAACATTTAGTATGAATAAAAATGTAATTAGATAAATTTCTATGTATGGAAACGTGTAGTAATTTGATTTCATGATATAATGTAAAGAGCTTGAACATAGAACTGATTAGCTTTCCATAAATAACAAAAAAATTCTTCATATGATATCACCTGTCAAAATTTGAAAAATGCTCTCGCGTTCTTTAAAACAAAATTTATCTGCTTTTTTTAAAATATTTCATACAACATAAGCATTCTTCACTATACTGCATTAATAGTTTGTCTATCTTAACATAAAAATATACTATCGGAAGAAAATTTATATTCCTGGTAGTAACATTTAGTATGAATAAAAATGTAATTAGATAAATTTCTATGTATGGAAAAGTTCAGTAATTTGATTTCATGTTATAATGTAAAGAGCTTGAACATAGAACTGATTAGCTTTCCATAAATAACAAAAAATTTCTTCATATGATATCACCTGTCAAAATTTGGAAAATGCTTTCGCGTCCTTTAAAACAAAATTTATCTGCTTTTATTAAAATATTTCATACAACATAAGCATTCTACACCATACTGCAATTATAGTTTGTCTATCTTAACATAAAAATATACTGTCGATAGAAAATTTATTTTCCTGGTAGTAATTTGATTTCATGTTATAATGTAAAGAGCTTGAACATCGAACTGATTAGCTTTTCATAAATAACAAAAATTTCTTCATATGATATTACGTGTCAAAATTGTCAAAATGCTCTAACGTCCTTTAAAACAAAATTTATCTGCTTTTTTTAAAATATTTCATACAACATAAGCATTCTTCACTATACTGCATTAATAGTTTGTTTATCTTAACATAAAAATATACTATCGGAAGAAAATTTATATTCCTGATAGTAACATTTAGTATGAATAAAAATGTAATTAGATAAATTTCTATGTATGGAAACGTGTAGTAATTTGATTTCATGATATAATGTAAAGAGCTTGAACATAGAACTGATTAGCTTTCCATAAATAACAAAAAAATTCTTCATATGATATCACCTGTCAAAATTTGAAAAATGCTCTCGCGTTCTTTAAAACAAAATTTATCTGCTTTTTTTAAAATATTTCATACAACATAAGCATTCTTCACTATACTGCATTAATAGTTTGTCTATCTTAACATAAAAATATACTATCGGAAGAAAATTTATATTCCTGGTAGTAACATTTAGTATGAATAAAAATGTAATTAGATAAATTTCTATGTATGGAAAAGTTCAGTAATTTGATTTCATGTTATAATGTAAAGAGCTTGAACATAGAACTGATTAGCTTTCCATAAATAACAAAAAATTTCTTCATATGATATCACCTGTCAAAATTTGGAAAATGCTTTCGCGTCCTTTAAAACAAAATTTATCTGCTTTTATTAAAATATTTCATACAACATAAGCATTCTACACCATACTGCAATTATAGTTTGTCTATCTTAACATAAAAATATACTGTCGATAGAAAATTTATTTTCCTGGTAGTAAAATTTAGTATGAATAAAAATGTATATAATAAGATAAATTTCTTATGTATGGAAAAGTTCAGTAATTTGATTTCATGTTATAATGTAAAGAGCTTGAACATCGAACTGATTAGCTTTTCATAAATAACAAAAATTTCTTCATATGATATTACGTGTCAAAATTGTCAAAATGCTCTAACGTCCTTTAAAACAAAATTTATCTGCTTTTTTTAAAATATTTCATACAACATAAGCATTCTTCACTATACTGCATTAATAGTTTGTTTATCTTAACATAAAAATATACTATCGGAAGAAAATTTATATTCCTGATAGTAACATTTAGTATGAATAAAAATGTAATTAGATAAATTTCTATGTATGGAAACGTGTAGTAATTTGATTTCA
This sequence comes from Molanna angustata, assembly GCA_963576475.1. Lineage (NCBI taxonomy): Eukaryota > Metazoa > Arthropoda > Insecta > Trichoptera > Molannidae > Molanna > Molanna angustata. Next base: position 4,813,461 of record OY754965.1, read on the forward strand.
TGATATAATGTAAAGAGCTTGAACATAGAACTGATTAGCTTTCCATAAATAACAAAAAAATTCTTCATATGATATCACCTGTCAAAATTTGAAAAATGCTCTCGCGTTCTTTAAAACAAAATTTATCTGCTTTTTTTAAAATATTTCATACAACATAAGCATTCTTCACTATACTGCATTAATAGTTTGTCTATCTTAACATAAAAATATACTATCGGAAGAAAATTTATATTCCTGGTAGTAACATTTAGTATGAATAAAAATGTAATTAGATAAATTTCTATGTATGGAAAAGTTCAGTAATTTGATTTCATGTTATAATGTAAAGAGCTTGAACATAGAACTGATTAGCTTTCCATAAATAACAAAAAATTTCTTCATATGATATCACCTGTCAAAATTTGGAAAATGCTTTCGCGTCCTTTAAAACAAAATTTATCTGCTTTTATTAAAATATTTCATACAACATAAGCATTCTACACCATACTGCAATTATAGTTTGTCTATCTTAACATAAAAATATACTGTCGATAGAAAATTTATTTTCCTGGTAGTAATTTGATTTCATGTTATAATGTAAAGAGCTTGAACATCGAACTGATTAGCTTTTCATAAATAACAAAAATTTCTTCATATGATATTACGTGTCAAAATTGTCAAAATGCTCTAACGTCCTTTAAAACAAAATTTATCTGCTTTTTTTAAAATATTTCATACAACATAAGCATTCTTCACTATACTGCATTAATAGTTTGTTTATCTTAACATAAAAATATACTATCGGAAGAAAATTTATATTCCTGATAGTAACATTTAGTATGAATAAAAATGTAATTAGATAAATTTCTATGTATGGAAACGTGTAGTAATTTGATTTCATGATATAATGTAAAGAGCTTGAACATAGAACTGATTAGCTTTCCATAAATAACAAAAAAATTCTTCATATGATATCACCTGTCAAAATTTGAAAAATGCTCTCGCGTTCTTTAAAACAAAATTTATCTGCTTTTTTTAAAATATTTCATACAACATAAGCATTCTTCACTATACTGCATTAATAGTTTGTCTATCTTAACATAAAAATATACTATCGGAAGAAAATTTATATTCCTGGTAGTAACATTTAGTATGAATAAAAATGTAATTAGATAAATTTCTATGTATGGAAAAGTTCAGTAATTTGATTTCATGTTATAATGTAAAGAGCTTGAACATAGAACTGATTAGCTTTCCATAAATAACAAAAAATTTCTTCATATGATATCACCTGTCAAAATTTGGAAAATGCTTTCGCGTCCTTTAAAACAAAATTTATCTGCTTTTATTAAAATATTTCATACAACATAAGCATTCTACACCATACTGCAATTATAGTTTGTCTATCTTAACATAAAAATATACTGTCGATAGAAAATTTATTTTCCTGGTAGTAAAATTTAGTATGAATAAAAATGTATATAATAAGATAAATTTCTTATGTATGGAAAAGTTCAGTAATTTGATTTCATGTTATAATGTAAAGAGCTTGAACATCGAACTGATTAGCTTTTCATAAATAACAAAAATTTCATATGATATTACGTGTCAAAATTGTCAAAATGCTCTAACGTCCTTTAAAACAAAATTTATCTGCTTTTATTAAAATATTTCATACAACATTAGAATTCTTCACCATACTGCATTAATAGTTTGTCTATCTTAACATGAAAATATACTATCGTTAGAAAATTTATATTCTTGGTAGTAAAATTTAGAATGAATAAAATATTTCATTGTCAATATTTGTGGTGTGGAGAGTTTAGTGTTGGCCACAACCCACTCGTTTCTATCATTAATTTGAAAACAGCTTGATGGTTTGTATGTATGTTTGGAGATTAAGTATCAAACTGATGAATGTCCCCGTAGATATTGTGTAGTGTATAATGCCATACAAATTGTATGAAACTATGTCGTCACTAAATTCAATTTTTACAAAACTAGTTAAAATAAGTTTGAGATGTATATTTTTTATGGAAAATTAAATTATTTAGTTGAGTTGTTTAAAATTTATAAGCTGAAAATTTAAAATTTATATGCAGTCTGCATTTAGGATACGCCAGCAAACCAGTTAATGCCATCCGACCATCTCAACTGTGGTCACACAGATCTCAAAGATTTTGGCCACTCTGACCCATTTGCATTTCAGAGTAGCATAATTAATGTATTCTACGGAAAAAAATCTATTTTGAAAAAGTCAAAAGTTTTTAAACTCGGATATCTTAAAATAGATTTGATTAAATATTTTAAAGTTATTTTTAAATTACTGGTTCAATCAGACTTGTTATAAATATGTAACTCATTAGAGAGCAAACTATTTTATAATAAAGTAGCTGAATTCAATTAAGGCGATGAAGAATAGGTAAAAATATTAGTGGTAGATATAGTCAGAGATGTCTGAATGAGGTGTTCAATTAAAAGTTCTTGGGGAGTTAATTTCTTGTGATTCAATTATTTTGTCTAACTGGGAGTAATGGCTATAAATCTTCACTCATCTCTTACTCACTCTCTCTCTCTCTCTCTTGCGGTTTCTTTCATTAAAATCTTCTACAATTCTACCGCGGAAAATTTCTTAAACACGAGTCATGAGTTCGCAAATTCGCGGCAAAATTACCTCATTTCATTTTGGACGTGAAATAATATCTGAACTGAATTGTAAAGGAGTACGTTGGGAATTCAAAATATTCCGAAAGCGTGTAAAAAATAATAAGTGTTGTTTTTAACCATCAATTCGATTATTAATTCGACATGCACTTTTTAAGGTATGTTCATCGATTTCTTTTTAACACATTGACCGATTTCGATGATTCTTTTTTCATTAGAAAAGGGGTATCTTCCCATTGGTCCCAGTTTAAAATGGTCAGTATACTGACCATGGGATCCATGATAAATTTCATCAACATTATTCAATTTGCACTTATAGGTACGATAAGAACTCTTTACAACATTGTCAATTTGATTTCTTTTTTAATAGGAAGGGGATGCTTCAGATATGATCAAACATAATATAAATTTCAATGAGTTTCGAAGGTAGTACTAACGAGAAAAATATTTCAACTTTTTCAATTTGCAAAGTCGTCTGCAGTTAATAAACATTATTTACAACATCGTCCGAATTCGATGATTCTTTTTTTTTTAGAATGGAATTACTCCTGGGACGGTTCCATCTGATTCTAGACGCATAATATACCTATATTTATTGTTGAAGCACTATTATAAAAAAAACACCCACTTAAGTTATGCTATCCAAGCTTTAAAGATATTTTTTTATTCATAAATATTTATTTAGTGTTTGGAAACCTTTGAATGTTTTACAATGCCTTCCATTATTTCGGCGATTCCTGTACTGAATGGATAAAGAACATCAAAAATTCCTTGAGAAACAATTATTTACGACGAGTTACAGCATCCAAATGGGCGTTTGAAAAAGAAAAACCCAAGTGAGTCTGCTATTTGTCAAAATTGTACCGTGAACTCGCGCGAGATATAAAAAAAATGTTGTAAATTAGGAACATTCACAGCTTCGAAAGTCATTAGATCTGTTCCACTCGAATTTTCTCACATCTTATCCTCCTATTTGCTTTTAGTCAAATTACACCCGCCCCCCGTTCGAACTGTCAAGAATCGGTTTCCGCATGGACCCTAAAAGTTTCAACCTTTAAACCCGGAATGTTTGCGAATTGTAATGGCTGGCGAAATCATTCTCAGATTTAAAGTATTTTCCCAGTCAATATTATTTCACTAGTCCATTTCTGCTCTTCGATTATAATAAATTATTTGATTCCAGAATAATTCATCTTTTCAACAGTTTGAACTGCTAATAGGCGTGGAAGTATTTTCGGATTATTTTGAACAAATCTAAAATAATCATTTGCACACTCTTTTGTGTTCGAACAGAACCCTCAGCTTTTGCAAGTTTATGTAAAGAATTTAATTCGAAGAACGAAATTCGTTAAGTGGATGTTGTTCATTCCTTGAATTGTATAAATCAATATGCCTTTTAATTTGTTGTAAGTGCTGTCGTGATGTTTCCTTAAATAGATAAAAAAAATCTTTTTTAATTAGAAAATTCTTTTCTGTAGGACTTGAAGTGGGTGTAAAAAAATCATTTGATTTCTCTTTTATCGAAGAAAGTTTTTATCGAAAAGATATCTGTTTCAATATTTTTTTAGATATAACACTCCTAAATTATTGAAAGTAGGAAAACCAAAATAATCCTATACATGACAATTATTAGGACTGTGGTTACATACGGGTGCGGGACTTTGACACTTACAATAAAATCCGCTGAAGCTTAGTAACGAAAAGACAAAGTTTATGATACAAAACCGAGACGCACCTAATAGAACAAGAGGAAACGTGCAGGTAGCAGAGAATCACACATTCAAATCAGTCAATCAATTCACATACTTGGGATCTCATCTCACGGAATGCAATGAGGAAGCGGAGGAAATAAATAAAATAATCTCAGCAGATAATAGGACATACTTCTCCTTGGTGCCAGTGTTTAAGTCTCGAAACGTCCATAGGAAAACCAAAATAATCCTATACAAGACAATTATTAGGACTGTGGTTACATACGGGTGCGAGACGTTGACACTTACAATAAAATCCGCTGAAGCTTTGGACATATTTGAGAGGAAAGTTCTACGCCGCATATGCGGTCCAGTAAAAGATGGGGAAGAGTGGCGTATAAGGCGAAACGAAGAACTGTACAGAATATATGATTCACCCAGTATCTCCACACATATACGACTATCGAGATTGAGATGGGCTGGACATGTTCAAAGAATGCCGAATATGCGAATTCCTAAGAGTATTATGACTGGTCATCCAGGAAGAAGAAGTAAAATAAGAAGAGCCAGGTGTGATGGGATGACGAGGTGGGGAGGGATGCAGTACAGCTCTTAAGTGTTGAAAACTGGAGGACGGCAGCTGAGGACAGACGGGGTTGGAGGCAAAAGTTGAAGAAGACCAAGGCTCGACTTGGGCTGTCGCGCCATCGAAGGAGAAGAAGAAAAACAAATTATTGAAAGTAAAATTGTACAATTCTTTTTTTAAACAATTCTACAAAAAACAATAAAAATGCGACATAAAGACCTCTCATTTGTAGTTTAACAATTACCACGAGTTATTTATTAGATGGATGACAACTTACTCTCAAAAGAAGCGTGCTACTACAGAACAATATTGGAGGAGGAAATGATTGGGAGTGGTGACTGGGGGCAAAAACAATGTAGTTAACGGTAACATATTAATAAACTAGTTGCATGTAACACATGAGATCCAACTGTCGATAGCGATAGTATGTATAGTTGAAGAATAAGAATCAAACTATAAACCCATAAATACAAATTATTGAAAATTTTAACACATGTTAGTATGTATGTCAATATAGGACAGTATGGAGGTCAGTCCTGTTTTCCTACCCGGAATATGAAAACAGCATGATGGTTCTGTATGTATGTTTGGAGATTAAGTACCTATCAAACTATTAAGTCTTCTTACATATTGCGTATAGGCGACTGCCCTACAAATTGTATGAAGCAATGCCGTAACTACATTCAATTTTTATAAAAATTGTTAAAAAAAGTTTGAGATGTGCTAATACCATGAAAATATTTTTTATAGAAAATTAAATTATCTAGTTGGGGTGTTTCGGCTTTTTTCGATATTTTAAAAAAAAATGAAAATATAGGCAGTTTAACTCATAAATTTATCATAAAAAAAATATTTTTCTTAATGAAAAATGTTTGAGAAACCTTGGAATTTTTTTGAATAAACTAATTTGAGATTTTGTATTTTTCTATGCTTATACCAATTTTCAGCGTTTTAGCTTTTATGGTTTCTGAAATATATAGAAAAATAAATTAAAAATTCAAAAGTTGATAACCCCTGACTGAAACAAAAATTCAAAATTCTGAGTATAAAAGTTTTGTAGGCCTATAACTGTTTATATATTCTGAAATTTTGGGCTCTGTAAATTGAGCGGATCAAAAGTTATAAGGGGGGGACGGACACACACACACACAGACACACAGACACACACACAGACACACAGACACACGAAATGTTCTACTCCGAATTCTGAGTAAATCCGTGTATGGAACATATATGCTGCGAAGCCTCTAAGTTGGTGTTTTTTGACTTCAAAGTTGGAAAAGCCGTGAAAAAAGTAGACCTCTCCATACAATTCTCGCGTATTCTGGCTTGATACATTGTCGATATGTTAAGAGAACAAAGTTCTCCTGAACAAATCGACAGTTGGATAAACTTACACATAACATAAGCATTCATTCCACATAATAACATAAGCATTCATTGTGTCATCACGGCATAAATAATGTTACCTCAAAATGTGGAGTAACCAGCGACAGGTGATCGGGTATACATAGCTGATTAATAGGAAAAACAACACATGCGTATATATCCTCACACCAGTCTTGTCTCATATAGTCTCGTCTTTCGTCTCTAAGAAGGCAACATTTGGAAGGGATGATGAACCTCATTGCTGAACTATGTGCGTTTTTTTGCCTCATGTATTTTACTAGTCACCCGAAAACGATGATACGATGACAGTGGTAACACTATTCAAAATCGGGTCATGACAAAAGCAGGGTCATAAATATAAGATAATTTAGAAGCATTAGAAATAAATAAAACCATATCGCTTTTTCGAGCTTTATTTTATTCTTGGGGCTCTCGATTTTTTATTATTTTTGAAACCAAGTCTTGTGAATTTTGTTAAAATATGAAGATTGCTAGTAACATTAGAGGTTAAATTATTCTCACCGCGTCACAAGAAGAAAATTGGAGTATTTAGTTACATGATGAAGTACGATGAGTATGCCAAAAACTTTACCTCATTATCGAAGCGAAAAAAAAATCAGCTTTTAAAAACGAAATTCCCTACCATCGTACGTTCAAAAAGGTTAGTAAGTACATATATATAAGTTATATTACATGAATTCTAAATTTATTTTTCTACTTTTTCTTTCTATTTCTCAGCTATGAACTAATAGCATATTTTTTTACATCCATCATAGTCTAAAAGAAAGCAACGTCAAAAATTAAATCATTTTTAATGGCTGTTCTTTTTATATTTTCATTCTTGTTGAATATAGGTATGAAAACGGTAAATCTGGGAGTGGTTGCGTTTACCAGTGCGCATCCCTTTTCTGTAGGTGAAAATAGCAGGTTTTAGTATCATTTGTAAGTTATTTTTGTGCTCTTACACCATCCATCTGATTTCAATGAAACTTGATGATTTGTTCAGGGTACGACCGGGAAATTTTAAAAAAAATATTTCAATGACAGTTAGTAGGTACATATTTCACAAACGGGCGGATTTTATTGGTGCAAAAAACATACATGTACAAATTAAATTGAGATAATGTTAAAATCACCAATTTTCACCTACAAAGAGGATGCGCACTGGCTAACGCAACCACTCCCAGGTGTCAGACTTATCTTATATATGAAAGAATCATCCAACATGATCCGAGATAACAATATATAGATGTTTTGTTTTCTTTTAATGTATGAATACAGTACAACTTAATTTGCTCTCCCTCTTTTAGTTTTCCTCTGACATTCCCCGTCACTTTCCTATCCCACTATCCTTAACCATCTATTAATCATTATTTCTTTATATATTTTTTTTTCTCTTTTGCTGTGTTTAGTATAAATAACATTGGATATACATAATTGGATGGCAGGCCTAGCTATAGATTGTAACACTTGCATATATACTTTAATGAATGTAACCTGTTTATCTGTGTATACCCCCAATAAAATAAAAATAAAATGTTAAAGAGAATATCGAAAAAACGGCCATTAAAAAATTATTCATCGAAAACGTTGCTCTCTCGGACTATTACTTACTGGTATCATATAGGGAGTGAATGATACTTTTACAGACAAAAAAAAAACTTGTTAAAACTACTTGTTTTAAAACTTTTTTTATATTCTATCAATTTCATGTTTTTTTAGTAGTCATTTGTATATTTATTTTTTGTAATATAATATATTTTATGACCTTATATTTTTTCATTTTTTGCCAACTTTAAATTTATTGAATTGATTTCTATCATCATTTTTAAAAAAAACATATTATTGTAGTAGTACTTCGTAGTTCAATTTCGCTGTTTGGTTAAACTGTGTAAAAAAATTAAATTAAATTTGCTTTGACAAAAAATATTACCAATGTTTCGAATTGTTTCCACAATCTCAATATTATATCAAACCATGGCATATTACTTTCAAAGATTCCATATTAAATTTACTATTGAATGAATCGGAACATACGCCATACATCTGAAACAATTTGTTTGTCATAGAAAAAATAAAGGTTTTCTAAATCGAATCACGTCCTATCAAAACCAAATATCGAATAAATCTTTTTTTCATACATATGGAACGTGGAAGATTATTCGGGGCAAAAATATCATCTGTAACAATATTTAGAGGGCACTTTGGTATCTATGTAAGTACCCACAAAATAAGATGATCTGTAGCAAAAATGCGACTGGTTCTACGGGCACGATTCATATTGAAATAAAAATTCGTCACTTACATAATACAAGAAAAACTTTACGCCTTTGAATCAAATAGAAATGGTCTGCGCTCAACACTTTTCTTCCTTTTTTAAAGAATGAATATGTCTTTGTTACAAGTACGTATACATCCTCATGCTATCCCTAAAATAAGCATAAATGCTTGTACTATAGGTAAACCAAATCGGTCTTGGCAGGATTCGAACTCGCTGCGAAATCAAAAGAAGAATTTGAACTTTTGATGTTGATCAAAGTGTATGTAATAGCTTGACTTGATGAAACCGATTTGGTGATATCTGATTGAAGTGCCTGTACATGCTTTCTGTTAAATTTCTTCAACTATTAAAGAATAAATTCAAGATTTTGTAATGAAAGCAGTCCAAAGAAAAGATAAATAGAATGTTAAATGAGTACTTTGGTAGATGAAAAGATAATTTTGTTAAGTGGAGAAGTACCTACTCTAGTATTATATTCCTTTAATGTCCATCCGTTTCTGTATTGGAAGGTAAAAGACGTCCATAAGTATTGCATGACATGCCTAATTACATAATGGCTTCGTGACATGTTTCAAAATTTAAATCCTCTTTACAAGTTCCTATCACTCAATCTTTCTGTATTTATATAAAGCCAAACATAGGCACGTCTTAAAATAAGGCACCTTGTTATATTATCAAGGTTATGTCGATTAACGCTAAACACTTCCTTGAATCTTGTGCGAGAGCTAGTACACTTTCTTTTCTTCTCCGCAGCCATCTCTCCACTGCTGGATAATAGCGTCATCCAGAAAATTACGAGTATCGAGCTGGGTTTGGAATGAGTCCTTAGCCCAGGATACTAACACAAAAGTCAAAGTATTGACTGCACCATGTCATGGCAAACGGCATTGTGTAGAAAATCGTTAAATAATATACAAAAATTCATTTCCGTGTAATTCCTCTATTCTGTTCCTGCTACACACCAACTAGTACTTGCTAGCCGCCGACCTCGAACGCATGTCATTCGGAACACGTTATGTCGCGCTGACTGCTCAATATCGCAGTGAATAATCGTTATATAAAACATTCAATGTGTAGTTTTGTGCCCCTGTATCGACTACGCATATTTCATCGGACTGGGTGAGCGATTGAGACGAGGATTTCTTCCGTACTGGTAGATGATTTCCTTTTTCGGTGCATTTCTTCATATCCAGTTACTTACCTTATCGCTGTGAGTAACGCGACGTGACAAAGTGCAATTGTTTATATTATTTAGTCCACAAATATCTTAGCCCGACTTACAATCGGCAATTTGGCGTTAACACTGATATTGAAATTTGTATTGATATTGAAAGTGTAAATTTTTACGAGATTTTCACTAGTCCACTTAAATCATTGTTCTCTACTATTTGTTTAAAACTGTAAGTATAACTCTCAATCATCATCATATTAACCCTCTTTTCTCCAGTAATGCACATAGGCCTCCTTGTGAGACCTCTACAGCTCTCTATCCTAGACACACTGCACCCAACCGCTTCCAGACACTTGTCTTACATAGTCGGAGCTCCTCGAACACTCTGCCTTTTCTAATTCGCCATCTTGGCACTTTTTTTATCTCTCTAGAGTCTGTGATTCGGGCGACATGCCCTGTTACATTCCATTTCTGATTGGCAATGCTATAAACAATGTCGGTGACTTTGGTTATCTTTTTTTGGTTTTATCTCCAACGAAGTTCCAGAATTCTTCTTTCAGTAGAATTTTGATGTAAACACTGAAATTCAATGTAGAATTCTGTTTGTAAACACAAGTTTCACAGGCATACGTCAGTACCGAGAGAATGCAAACCTGATTTTTTTTTCTAGTTCCATTCTAGACATCTTCTTTCAATTCTCCCATTAACTAACAGAATTAAAAAAAAAAAAGTGCAACAGATTCAAATCTCCATATTTCCTTGCAAAACAGGTTACTTTTGATGTATAATTCATGCATCTTGTCACTGAGTGATGAACAATACGTACAATGCGTGTTATTTTTTCTTTTTGCTCCCGAAATTAACAATCTGCTATTTCTGGCACGGCTTCCGACAGTAAATAAGTAATATTACACAGAGTGATGTACGATACCTTCAGAGATTGATGGGTGAGAAAGGCAAGAAGGCTCAAACTAGGGCAGGCCAAAGCAAATCAACCTGCTCTCCCTGTTTCCATCTCCTGAATGTTCACGTGGAGTTAATATCCTGTTTACGAGTTGAGGCAGCTAGACTTCGCAGGCGGGTTCACGAAAATTGTTACGGAAGACAAACATTCCTGACTTGAGGTTCACCATTCGCGGTCTAGCCTAACGCTATTTGAAAAAAAAAATTTGTGATAAAAATAAGGCAGATATCGTTATTTCAATACAAAATATGTGACTTAAATAAACCATCTAACGCTATTTTGATACGAAATCTGTGACACAAATAAGGCAACTAATGCTTATGATAAATATGAACACATATATATTCCACAAATAATTTATTTGTCTTCCGATGACAGTTTCGGCTTACAAGGCAATAATCAACGAAAAATAAGAAACGATCGTCGGAAGTCAAATAAATTCATTGTGGAATATATATGTGTTCAGATTTATCATAATTATTATAGAATTCTACATTTTGAAATCCGTATCAATCGACATACTGAAAACTGCCAAGTTGAATTATTTAAGATGGGTTGATGAGAGATTAGTTAGCGCGCTGGTATATTGATCCAGTGGATGCGAGTTTGAACTTCGCATCGACCTATCTCGTTCGCCTATAGCTCAAACATTTATACTCAATTTAAGGATGTATGAGGATGAGGACCTAGAAAGGGCAGAAGATGCATTGGACGACCTCAAATAAGGCGGTCTGACGATATAAGGTGGCTGGAGGCGGTTGGATGCGGTCTACATAAGCTGTGGAGGTCTCAGGGGGAGACCTGTGTCCATTACTTGATGAAGGAGAGCTAACAAATAAGAAGAAGAATGAGGAAGCTGATTTGCTTAATTCAAGAACATTTCATTATTTTTAAATAATAAAATTTAAATTTCAGTTTCACCAAGAATTTTCAGTCAGAAATTTCAGATATAATTTCGCGAATATAGAGGCCCGTCTTCTTATATACATAACAATATAATATGCCTTCTCCAGCAACAACTCACTTTAATAATCTTCTTATTAACAAGCATACGACAGGACGGAATTTTATACAAACAAAAGGATTTACATACATATTCTGCTATTTCTATGTACTTACAGACCTACTATTTACATACATATATGTTACGTTTATAGTTAGCAAGAATATTGCAAATTTCACCTTTGTTTGGGTATATTTAGGCTAAACATTCTGGTTTATTTTTACAGTTGCATTGTTTTGTAACTTTATATATTTTTTATTTATGTTTTGAATATGAATTGCATCAAATCACTTTGTTTCAATTTTAAACACTTAATTATTTTAAAATCCGATTCGGACGTTCGGAAGAGGGACGTTCTGAAATCTGATTTAAATATTTTACTAATAATCACTATGTCATATGCCTTGTTTTTGATAGGACTATCAATATTGGTAAATTATTTCCTTTAAATGTAAGTGTGAGATCAAAAACATTAAATTCTATGTTAACTTTTAATATAAATATACAATTAACAACTTCTCCCACTACCATACATTCTGCTTATGGAGACTATTAACAGCCCCGTGTAAAACTGAAAGAACACGAGTAAAACCGATAAGAAGAGTCCGGAGAACTCTAATACCTTGCTGACACTGCACTTGTGCCAAAGAGAGCTAATTATAAAGAATCAGATGGAACATTGTTAAATGAAAATTAAAATAAGAGTGAAGCGTCTTTATGACAGAAAGTCTTGAAATCCCTGAAGCTGCTCTTCGTGGCTTCAAGGTCCGCATGTACAATGGGTCCGAAGAAATTCCATCGGAAATCGTTCTCGAGTTTTCGTTGGAATTTCGTCACGGAGAAGTTAGTGCATTCCCATAGGATATGCTCAGAAGTCCGATCAGGATCATCATAAAGCTGACATGAGGATGAACCGGATAAGTGAACACGAAAAAAATAACATTTCAAACTGCCGTGTCCAGTAAAGGATCTCTTGGTCCAAAGATCTGGAATAATACTCAATGAGCAATAAAAAATTAATAATTTTCAACGACACGGTGACCCACTAAAAAAAGACACTATTGCTCTAATTAACTCCAAACCAAACATTCAAATACAAATGGTTCTGTACAATTTAAGTAGACAAAAGAAATTGCATTGTCTTTCATTAGTTCACCCCCTCGAAATCGTCTCTCATTTTCATTAGCGTCATCTTCACATTATCTGTCACGTTTTACTCAACTTTACAACATTTGCTCATCCCCTTTTACTTTTACATCCCCTCTACATGCACTTCTTTCATTCAGGGCCAAACTTTTACCAGACATATAATTCTACTTTTCTGTTACATAATTCCTTTTAATAGGACAATTTTTACGCTTCAATTAATTAAAGCAGGATAAAATGAGATAACTTAGGACCGAGGTGAATTGTGACAGTGGCAAGTTGGGACAGTCTTTTTCTTTTTCTTTTAGTAGACCCGTCGAAAACTATGCCTGTCGAGATGACCGAGTCCAACTATCCTTCCATCTCTTGGTTGATCTTCCGGGTAGACGTTGACTAGAAGGGATTTAATTTTTTGCTATATACGCAAGTCTATCACTGTCCATTATGGCTACGTGGTACCTCCAAAGTCTTCATCTGGACTATGGATTGAATGAGTCTACATTTATGAAAAATTAATAGATATGGCAACTCTGATGCATTAATAATGTTTACAATACGCCTATAATAATGAGTAATGAGTTTGGGGAATGAGTATGCCTTTGTTGCTGACATTTTCAATGTAAGCTTACACAAATTGAAGATTGAACTGAGATCAGTATTGTTTTCGTAACATTTTCAATTGTGTTTTTTTTTTTATTTTTTCATTTTTAATTTCTATTTTATATGTTTCCTATATTTTTTATATTTTTTATCTTTCTCTTGATTTTTATACTTATGTACCTATTTGTATTCTTGTTACTTTCCTTGTTTTTTTATCTTTTTATAATTTGTATTTGAATAAGAATTCTAATTCTAAATAAGGAACAACTATTTTTATTTTCAATTATATTCATATACATATATGTATAATTTTTGATTTTTATATTTTTAACTTAAGATGATGTGATGTATCTTTATTCTGTACTCTTTTTATGTAAATGGTTTTATTTTACCGTAAATAAATAAATAAATAAATAAATAAATAAATAAATAAATAAATAAATAAATAAGTTAGTATACGCCAATAAGGTTTGATGAGAGGTTGCGTTTTTATGAGTGTAAATAGTCCCTACTGTCCGTACTGTTGGTACTTGGTACATAAAATGCCTTCATCAGTTGAAAAGGTCTCGAGGAAACGATCATATACTAATCATCAAGTAAAAATTGTAACCAGCGTATGCATTGCCTTATTAAAGGAGTCGCAACACATGCGTATATTCCCACACACTAGTCTCGTCTCACCTAAACATTCAAGATGGGTGATTAATATATAATATGTTTCTTAAATATTAAACACTGCTTAGTTTCCGGCATGTAACATAAGAACTTTTCTCGTGGAAGGGGAGCGGTTTGCATATTATATGTAAAACAACTATATTGAAAACTAAATTTCCGCTTTGTACTACTTCATTCTACCCACAATTTATATTTTTCAATCATTTTTTCATTTCCACAGCGTTAATTTTTCATGCGTCTTCTGCCATGTCCAATTTTCACATGTATTCGTTTTTGTTGGAACTTTGCTGGGCTAGAAATAATTGGATCAGTCTTTATTATTCTTAATGCACCATTTACTGTCGAAACCCTTCATTCTATATCCTTTCCTAATCTTCCATCATGCTGAAATATACTTCCTATATTCAAAAATAATAATAATGGCTGACCCAATAATCAGTGATTTAATTTTATAAAATCCTTCTTATTTGTATTCATATAGGCGGTCTTTCTTTGTGGTCAAACCACCTAAGGCCATTTATCTTCAATTTATCTATAATATTTCTTTTTCTCGGTTATCTCTTACAATATTTTCTAAATGTGACTTCCATTTCGATACTGTTTACCGTTCCTATGAGCCCATCTACTTGTACGGTACTAGTAGACTCTTATAGATAGATACTTAACATTCCACTTCTTGGCTTCGTGCTTATTCCAAGTTTCTAGCAGCAATTTCTTTACCCTTAAAGCGAGGGAAGAGATTAATAATATATACCCTTATACGATACAACGATGCACACTGAAATCTGTACATTTGGAATGTGTTTGTTTTCATTTTGATAACTGTTTGTTGCCATTATACTATTTAAGAAAACACTCTGCAAAAATAACGGTTTACAAACAATTTTATTAGAATATTTAAAATACGTAAGATAACAGCCTGAGATAGGATGGGTGGATGGCAGAGCGGTTAGCGCGCTGGGTTAGTAATCCAGTGGTCGCGAGTTCGAATCCTGCCTCGACCGATCTCGTTCACCTATAGGACAAGCATTTATGCTTAGTTTAGGGAACGTAGGAAGATGTATATGTACTTGTTTAACAAGGACATATTCATTTTTTATTAAAAAAAAAAAAATATCTTTTTTTTAGGTATCATTTTCGTGAAAGCACTTTCTGTGCCCTTAGGGAACATTACTTAATAAAATTTGCAGTAACGGCAGGTAATAGAGTGAATGGTGCATTAAGACCGGTAATGGCTGACCCAATTATTTCGAGGCAAGCAAAGCTCGCGGTACACAATGGCATCGTCGCACCGACTCTAATGTATGCTAGTGAGACATGGACATGGCAGAAGACGCATGAAAGTAGAATTAACGCGGTTGAAATGAGGTCACTAAGACGAATGTGTGGTAAAACGATGTATGATAGAATAAGAAATGAGGATATTACACGAGAATGTATGATTGAAAGAAATATCGTAAGTAAGATGAAAATAAATGCCCTAAGGTGGTTCGGCCACATAGAAAGAATGAGTGATGACCGTCTGACAAAAAAAGTATACAAGGCTGATAAAAGAGGAATGAAAAGTAGAGGTCGGCCAAGAAAGAGTTGGCACGATCACATAAATGGGATTTTGAAAGATGGAGATGTTAGAAGTAAGAATAATAGAAGAGCGTGTATGAGACGATGTATGGACGTGAATGAAGCGAGGAATGTATGTCAAGAGAGAGGAGTCTGGCGTTCGGTTCTCTCTGCCTACCCCAAATAGGGAAATGGCGTGATGGTATGGTATGGTATGGCAATAACGTAATCGATTTCCCTGATATGCTCAATACTGTATCACTCCGTATACCGAATAGACATACCCGCTCACTAAATTTATTCCACATACCAGTATGCCACACTAATTTCACACTCTGCAAAAATAACGGTTTACAAACAATTTTATTAGAATATTTAAAATACGTAAGATAACAGCCTGAGATACTTCTCGTTTCTTTTATCATCGTTTTAAATTTCTTGGTATTATATCTTTTTTTTAGGTATCATTTTCGTGAAAACACTTTATGTGCCCTTAGGGAACATTACTTAATAAAATTTGCAATAACGTAATCGATATCCCTGATATGCTCAATACTGTATCACTCCATATACCGAATAAACATACCCGCTCACTAAATTTATTCCACATACCAGTATGCCACACTAATTTACAGATATATCTTTCACCTGTGTTTAGAATTCAGCAAGATAATGAACACAATTAAGATGTTGAAACTCTAATACACAATCCAACAATCTCCTCCTCATTTATTAAAGATCCAGCTTTCTGAGATGAAATAAATATATAAACAAAGAATGAAATGTAAAATACAGATGGGTGGGTAGCAGAGCGGTCAACACGCTGGGTTAGTAATCGAGTGGTCGCGAGTACGAATCCTGCCAAGGACGATTTCGTTCACCTATAGTACAATCATTTATGCTTAATTAAGGGAATGTATGAGGATGTATTTGTACTTATTCCAAGGATATATTCATTCTTTAAAAAAATGAATGAATAAATAAATGAAACATTGTATCCTGCAGGACTCGGACACGTGTTTGTTGAAAGGAAAAAGAGTGGACAAACCAATAAACCATCAAATTATAAGGCATAATCCAAAACTTGCTGAGCAACATAGCTGAGCATGGTCCTTTTGAGTCAGAAAGGTTGTTTTTCTTTATATGTTTTTGTATAGCTTCTTTTCGTCTCAATAAATGTTTATTTATTTATTTATTTAACTTCGACGTAACTAGCGATGGCGGTTGTGCAACAGATAAGTTCCTTGTAAAGAAGCACGACACATGCGTTTATTCCTACATATTATCAGCCTCGTCACGCCTAAAATGACATTTTATTCTGAATAGGTGGTGAATCTCATTGCCGATTTCATCATGAGCCTAGGCCTCCTCAAGAACTCTTCGCCATTCCACCCGGTCCATTGCCCGCACCTCTAGTAACACTGATTGTATTCATGTCCCTTTCTACACCATCCATACACCTTAATTTGGGTCTTCCCACGTTTTGCTTCCCATCTGGTAGTATATTGAGAATCTTCTTCGGGACTCGGTTGTCCTCCGTGCGCTGGAGATGTTCCAACTATCTAAACCTTATCGAAGGCCTGCACGGCCGTCCTCTCCTATAAGGTTTCTGTAATTTCCTTATCATAAGGCAAATGCCGGGGGGGGGTCCTATTTGCAGGCCACAGCCGACATCCTTCCCATCCTGCACACACAATAAATCTGAACGACGTACAACCTTGTTCATTATAAGCAAGGTCTTCTTCTTCTTCGTCAGCTACGACTATGTCCTGTAGTTCTCGGCACCTGCTCCTGGGAGAAGGACGTCCAGCTGTCTCTCCATCGTTTGGCGGTCTTCTTGGAGGTCTTCTTCCTGTAGGATGTTCATCAGCTGATATCCTCACTACTCGGTCTGAGCTTGCTCTCCCCATGTGATCTCTCCATAAACATCTTCTCGTTCTACCCCATCGCACCACGTCCTCAACATATAAGCAAGGTGTAAAACACAATTAAAAAAAAAAACATCTAAGGCGATAAGTTTTTATGTATTTTACTATGTTGGGCTCATTGTACATACGTTCTAGCTCACTGTTGTATCTTATCTTCCATGTTCTATTTTCACAGACAGGCCCAAATTTTTTTTTATACCTACAATTTCCTTTTAAAAACCAGAAGCGCATTTTCGTCTCGTTTACTCAGGACCCAGCACTCAGCTCTTCCTGCTTCTTGGCAACAAACGAGATTTAAGATACTTGTGGATTCCAAAGTAGCACTTATTTGCTACTGCGATTCTCTTTTCAACCTCAACACTGACATCATTATTGCTGATTATTACTGAGCCTTAGTATTGGAACGAATCAGCAATTTCTATGGTATGACTATCTGCGCTAGTCAATGTTCCCTGGGTATTTCTAGGGTTGGGTACTTTGGATGTTCACCCGAAATCCCTTTTCACTGGCAACTTCCTCCAAATCCAAAAAATCCTGGTTGAAATCTCTTGCAATTATATCAACATCATCGGCATTTGCGAGGATTTGGCATAGTTTTCTGAATATTTCACCAGAATTCTCAGTTCTGGCGTCTCTGATATTTTTCTATAGGACTATATAAATAGCACGCATGACAGCGCATCACCCTGTCGCAGACATTATGTATTAAATTGGTCAGATGTGATAGTTTGTATTTTTACTCTGCAGTCTTTAAGCTTGCTGAGTATTCCTAGTTCTATCATCGTCTGGTATAATTTCTCCGGCTCACACTATTATGCCGCCTTTAAATCTATAAACATACGATGTTTCTCTTCATTATATTCAAGGGTTTCTCTTGTGTTTGTCTAAGAGTGAATATCTGGTCAATCGTTGATCTTCCAGGTCTGAATCCATTCTAGTATTGTCCAACTATCTGTTCTACGTATGGCAGTAGTCGCATGAAAATTATATTTGCAAACACTTTTTAAGCTGTATTAAGAAGTGTAATCTCTGTAATTACTAAACACAACAATCGTATCGCTTTTTTATGTAGTGGACAAATGACACCAGCAGTGTTCCAATCTTTTGGGACCGACTCAGAAATCCAATGCAAGCGTATACTAATTGGTTCTCCACCATATTTGAACAGCTTGTCCGGTATGCCATCGTGCCCTGGTTTTTTATTGGGTGGGATGATGTTTTATCTGTAATTTATTCAATTACCCGGCCCTTACGGGACACCCAAAAACGATGATAATAGGCGTTTGATTGTAATAAACTTTTGGGGAGAGTGAAGTTCGTTTCAGTGCAGATTGTAATGAGATGATTGTTTATGTGGAATTTTTCGCGTTAATCACTGATTAAACAAGGTTGGTAAAATAAAGACGGATGTATCCAATTGGCCCAGCGGAGACAGCAAAGCATTAAAGTTAACTATCGGTCCTCGGTTTAATGATCCGAGTTTATCTCAGCATCACTCCTCAGTTGACTTTTGAGATGGCACAGCACAAATTTTATATACCGGAACATAAAACATAAAAACAGCTTTTACGACGAAAACATTCTTGAGTATTATTTTTATGTGGAAAATTTGGGAAAAATAAATATTATAATTATTATGAAACATAACGTCTGCCTCCAAACTTGGACATTTTATGTTCATCTAAATCATGAAGTGTAATGTCTCGTTTAAAAAATTACATCTCACTAATTATTGCGTTATTATTTCTTTGGAAGAATTCCATTATAAAAGAATTTTTATTTTTACATTGTCCATAGCGTTATATCCTAATTAGTAAGATATTCACATTAACAATGTTGATTTTAATTAAATCATAAGTTATGTTATTATCACCACATCTTCCACTATATCTTTTTTTTTAAATGATATTGTCCTTGTTACAAGTACATATACATTCTCATACATTCCTTAAACTAAACAGTAATGCTAGTGCAATAGGAGAACGAAATCGGTCGTGGCAGGATTTGAACTCGCGACCATTGGATTTCTAACCCAGCGCATTAAACTCTCTGCCATCACCCATCTCGTATACTAAATAAGTGTACGTTTCGTTTCCTTCTCCAAATGTTGACAATCCCTGAATACATTTTGATCAAGCCCACTTCTGCTGTATGCATTATTAAAAACGTTATGACTTTGAAACCACAGAGAATATTTAAAGAGCTATTTGGCATAATATGAAAAACACAATATGATCAGTTCCATCAGGGTGGGATGCCAAAAACTAGTTAAACGCCTCACACTTTCCACGCCACAAAGACGTAGAAGTCCCAGGAAGGTGAAAACTGTGATGGATGATGATGTAAAGCAGAAATGGAAGAGACTTCTAGATTCAATCAAAGATCACCCAGGAATGTCCAAAATGAATGTTTTAAATTTAATGAAAATGAATGTATTGATTTTCCATTATTTACCATTATATTACAAAAACAATTCCATTATAGTACAATAGCAAAAAAGACTTTTTATAAACATACTTTTTTCAATTGTTCCTATTTGCAAATTTACTCCCTCGCTAGACGAGTCTCTTCTTCGGCAGTACTTTTTCATTATGGTCTAAGGTTACATGTTATTAAATGCATTAGAATTAACGGAAATAATTAAACAAACAGAAAAAAAAAAATAAACGAAAATATACAGTGACTTCTCAGTTATTCGAACCCCTAACCTTTTAGTGGAAATGATGAATGGCTCCAAGCTATGGTAGAGATTCTCAGGTTACGAAGGCAGAGAGTAGTGAATTATGGTAGGATATTTAACAGTGTATGAATAGAAAGTATTCAGCCTTGAAGTTGGTTCCGTCGCGTGAGAAATTGTGTTTTATGTCAGGTAATATTTTATTGTAAAGTCTAGGAGCAAGAATGGGGTAATGACGCTGGGCAAAAGTTGTCCTTATTAGTGAGGGTCTTAACTGTTGTATATTTCGGGTACTGTTGCAGAATACGCAGTCAGGTTTGAATTCCGTCATGTCATAATGTTGCGAGTATATTGCACAAAATATAATCCCAGTATGAAAAACAATTCAGTAAAACTATGAAATTATAAGGAGATGGTTATGAAATATAATTAAAACTCATCTCTCTATAATAGATACACTACAAACAATTGGGTGCAACTGATCATTCATGCAATAAAAGACAGTACCCACTCTGAAGAATATTTATTTCGAACAATGTTTTACACATAACATATATGTTTAATTATTATATTTAATTCACACGTAATAAGAATGTGGAGGAAAGTACGCGATACGTCTAGACCCGGCGACTGAAGAAATTCCGAATGATTATAATTAGAGTAGGAGGGAATCATTGTTTATACGTTCAGCTTGATTTGGTAGCTATGACACGCCAGTAGTGATGTGTGGACATCATAGGAATGATGCACCACAAATTTAACGATGGACCTAGTTATTCTCATCATCAAAAGTCTCAATCCTGTGGATTGGTTTGCAGAAGAAGTCTACATCTCACTTTCCACTTCTCTCTATCCTCTGCAGCCCTCTTCAACTCAACATATGTGGCGCAGTTCATGACCTCGCACACCTAGGCCAGTTATTATAGCTCAATCAATTTATTTATATTTATTTATGTAGCTTCTCGGGCAACTAACAGGTACTATGTCAAATAATTATCTAACAGGCACCCAATAACAAGTTGCCACATTCTGGAGACTTACGATATTAATCGTCTCACAGATCCAGACTGAAAACACAATTAAAAACTTGTCTCCACCGGGAATCGTACCCTTGGATCAGCAGTCAGATACTCAACCAACTGAACCACGAAGGCCGACATAATATAAACTAATATTCATTGCATATTCGTCCAGACAATCTCATACAATAATAAGGAATAAAGTTAATACTAAATTGTTTTTAAGAATTTTCCAAACTCGTTAAGTAAGTAATGAATGAATTCTCAAAGAAGTGACCTTAAGCAAATAATCCTATTTTTTCAGTTAATTTGAGATCTTTAACCGAGTGGCCTATTAACACCGAGAAGTACACTCTCTGAAAGAAAAACAACAATTTACCACTAATTAATATTTCCAACAAAATTTAAGAAAAGGATCTCCGTTCCATTTAAAAACAACCCTTTAACAAGCTGTGAATATATTTTTTAATAATGCTTTTACCAATTTGTGATATAAAAAAATACCTACCTACTTTTAATTACAGGGTTTTTGGTTAGTTGATTAGTAATTATTCTGAAATGAATAATTCATAAGTATTTTGTCAAATGGCATATTCCTCGGAGAAGCCAATATTTCTAGTTCAAAGAAGCGAAATAGCAGACATACACTTACAATATTTTAATACAGGTTTATTTTATGTAAATATTAAATAATTTGGAAAAAAACAATAACAAACAGTTTTTATCTAGATATCTACAAAAAATCACGTGGGCTGCGCAGAGAGAAAAAAATGTTTGTTTTTTTATGTAGTTATAATTTTCAAACTCACGAAGAAATTTCTCATGTTATTTACTGGAAACTATACTGAATTCACTTGAAGCATCATGTTGATTCATTTAGTTGGAAGAAAAATTGTTTTTTTTTTATTTAAAAGCAATTTTCGTCTTTTTATGCTTGTTTTACAAAAAAAAATGTGAGGTAATAAATTATGGTGTTTTGAATGCCAAATATATAAAGGACAATATCATACATTTTCAACCACCATTATTGCATTAAAGACATTATCATGTTTGTGATAACACCAATATTACATTAAAGACACTATCATGTAGGTATGTGATAACACCAATATTACATTAAAGACACTATCATGTAGGTATGTGATAATACCAATATTGCATTAACGACACTATCATGTATGTGATAACAACAATTTTGTATTAAAGACACTGTCACACAAATGAAAACACTATTATTCCAAGACAATAAAAAGAATACAATACAATACACATACACAATCAATAGGGAGACGATTGATAAGAAATCAGACTGTAGAGACTTAGGCATACAACTGGACAGTAAACTTTTATTTGACAAACACATTGACACAATTACACTGAAAGCTTATAAAATGTTGGGATTCCTGATGAGAGTATGTAAACCATTCACACAAGTGAAAACATTTATCTTACTATATAACACAATTGTTAGAAGTCAATTGGAGCATGCGTCAGTCATCTGGAATCCACAATATAATATTTATATTAACAGTATTTAACGAATACAACAAATATTTCTGAAACATATGAAGTACAACAGGTTGGCCAAATCCGCCATTGAGGCGGGCGAAAATTTAAATAATTTCTTTCCTACATTCGACGACGTGATCCTATCGCTCAAGTCTCGAACTTGGAACGAGTGGGAGAAGGAATGGAACTTTTTATAAAGATATTCAACCTACGATTCCAAGAAAGCCTTGGTATACAGCTTATCAGTTGAACAAATGTGTCGTCTCAACTATATGTAGAATGCGGATCGGACATTGCTCAATAGCCCCTCATCTATTCAGAATAGGAGTTGTTAACAGCCCATACTGCGAGTGCGGTCAGGATCTTGAGACACTGAACCATGTGTTCTTTGCCTGCCCGTTGGTCTCGGATAGAGGTATGTACGGAGAAGTGGTGAAAATAGAAAGACCCTTTAATATGGAGCATCTGTTGGCGATTGGCTCAAGACATGTAATATTAGAAATATTCATCTCCACCACCGGTATAAAGATATAGGTAGCTGATTGTAGGTAGCCTATCACTCGACCATTAGAAAGTGACTGACGCATTTAATGATTTATTGGTAATTCTTTAATTGCTTGTACATAATATGCTTCCCTTTTGCAATCATTTGATGTAAACCCCTATTTCTCTTAGATCTAATGGAATTCTGTTTTTACTCTTCTTTTCAACAGTAAATATATTATGATCTAAATTGTACAGCACAAATCCGCCTAATATTGGTGGCTGTGCCTTATTAAAAAAATATATGAAGTACAAATTTGGTAATAACTACAAACATGAATTGCAGACTTTACAGACAAGACGAAGTACCTCAGACTTAATGTACCTTTATGACATAATAAACTTCAATATTGACTGTACAGACCTTCTGAAAATTGTTAACTTACGACATACCAAACAGACGATCAAGACACACCTCAACGTTCTTTTTAGACAAAAAAACACTATGCCGTTCAGAATTCGCCATTGTACCGATGCCTTACCACGTATATTAATTTGGAAAAGATCAGGTCCGTGGACATATTCTGTATGTACAGGACTCTTTTCAGGAGCCACGTTAGACAGGAATAATTATTTTTTTTTTGTTACCAGCAGTGAGTACAATGCAACATGAAATCAAAGGTGGGCTGATTAAGTTACGATTACTTATGTTGCTATTCTTATTTATTATATTTGTTTAAAAAAAATATTATTGTACGTTGCCCATTTTTTCAAATAAATAATTAAAAAAAGACACAGGTGCCGATGCAAGTGAAGACATCAATATTGCATTAAAGGCGTTATATATAATACGAGTGAAAACACTATTGATGTATTAAATACACTATCATGCAGATGAAAACACTATTATTGCATTAAATAAACAAAAACAACAAGCACAAAAATCATAAAAACATGCACAAACAATTCCAAATTATATATTATCTTTTGATTATCAAATTTTTGGGCTTTAGTAGCTCAGTTGGTATCATTTCTGACTCATGGGCGAAAAGTCCCTGATTCCCGATGCAGCCACAGTTTTTAATTGTTTACAGTTTACACCCTCGATCTGTTAGACGGTTAATATCATCAGTCTCCAGAATGTGGCATCTTGTTATTGGGTTCGTGTCAAAATAACTTTAATTATCCTGTGTTTATTTGTTTAACTATCTCTATAGACCATCCTCGGCACCGAAGAAAATGTTTTTTTTTTCAACAAACGATTAACTCTAAATATTAAATAAATATAAAAGCATATTTTGTATTTTGTCTCACCTTGAAATAATTATATTCACAAAGTTAGTTTTGTCTCACACCTGTTGATGGAATTTACCCGATAAACTGTTCATTCCCAACTTCTCTTGTTTTCAACTCGAAATGTGGGTTAATAAAATTAAAACAAGTTTCATTCAAATATTTCAAGTCTAATAAAGTTCGCTTCAATTCTCATAATTATTTATTTAAATTTTACAGCCTTTTACAGCTATATTTAATTTAAATAGAGATACTTCGCCAATTGAAAATGTACAATCGAACGTATGTACGTTAATATTATGTATGTGTATATGGTGCGAATTTTTGGATATTTCTTTCCTACCTACTTCGGTATATATTTTGTAAACAAGTGAATGACCTTCTACCTTGTATGCTTTAATTTATTTTAATTTTTGTACCTACTACCTTGTATGCTTTTGGTTTATTTTAATTTTTGTACTTTTTACGGCGCTGGCCGATTTACTAATGATATTAATAACAATTAAGCACTACAAATAATAACACTCAATTATTATTATTACCATTATACACTTCCTCAAAAGAATTAGCAGATCAATGCGTAAATTGTAAATTATTTAAAACAGCAAAATAAAATACAACAAACGCATCATCAAGCTTTCAATTGGGAATAGTTCACCCATCCAGATACTTAACATATCAAAGAATTAGGCTCTGAGGAGGTCTCTATACTACCTAACAACCCTACTGATTCCCGAATATTTACGTTTAAAAAATCTTTAACGATTCTACATGTATTCATAATTACCGTTTTTTGCATTTTTATAATTTGAAAAGTTATACACAGTGATGTTATTATTTTTTAAGATTAATCGTGTAAAATAATTGTAGGTTTAATCCTGTTTATTTTACCTATAAAAATATAATAAAATAGGTATCAGTGGAGATCTTTCTGTCATAATTTCTATGTTAAATCATTTGCATTTTTTTCGCAAGATATCCATTTTAAAATCGCTGATATTAAATTCAAGTTTATTATTTATAATAGCCGTAACTCGTTGATCAAAAAAAAATTAGATCAGCGACTATACTCTCGACTTAAGGGGGCATATAAACCTAAACACCCAAATCAAATTTCTGAAATATGCAAAACAGTGTGTTTCTAAAAAACATAACATAAATATTTTCAACATTTTTCTAGTGAATGTTCGTCACACAATTTTAAAATTCAGCATAAATTCACCTTAAATAATTATTTAAGATATCCTTTTTTAACAACATTTTTTTTTAAATTACTCCATAACTATGTGTCGTAGAGAAATAAATCTTATATATGATTAAAGAGTGCATAAAATCGTAGTGAATGGCCGATATTTTATTTTTCATTTCAAGTCAGGTTTGTTTTTAAAATTGCATAAAATCAACAAATTTGGGGTTTCCGATATTCTGAATCACATATAAACAATTTTTAAAGCACACGACGGTTACCCTTACTAACGTGTAACTTCATAATGAATTAGGCGGTTTAAATATATCACGTTTTCAGTCACTAGGTTTAGCGTTAAATGTCCTCTTAAATCAAATCCATATTTCGAATGTTTCGCTTAGAACCTACCATTGCATTGGAGCATATACAGCTCGTACACCGTCAATTTGTCAATTCGTAGAGAAGTTACAAAACAAACTTCTCAAACATTTAAACTATCGAGATAGACAGGCATTCAGCAGCTCAACCCAATCCGCTAAATATCATGGACTTATTTCTTTAGAGAACCGACGCAAACTGGCCGACATGATGTTCTTATATAAGATAAAACGGAAAATAAAACTGTTTTGTCCTTTACATATTGCTATAATGTATAATGTCTTTGGGTAACTACATAATATAATATAATATAATGTACAGAATGTCCACCGTTTTCATTTTTTTGTTATTCCGTGCAAGGATACACAAATGAGAGTTTATGAGATTATTTTTCTCTTTTGTTTACTGCGCATTCACTACTCATACGTATAAAACAAGTACCTAACACTGAAAAGGGTTCCACATACTAATATTATTATTTTTGTCCTGCAATATAAATTATGCCAACTTCCGTGAAAAATGACTGCTGTAAAATGGACCTTCATAAAAAATACATATTATTTTGTTTTTATAAATGCAACAGTAGAATACTCCCCGTTTTATTCGGGCAATTATTAGATATGACATTGAACAAGGTAGGTACTTACTTTCTTTAATTGAGAAAATAGTTATGAATCTTTATTCTTTTGGCTCTCAATAATATTTATTTTTTTAATAATATTTATTTTTGATGAATAACACTATGGTCCGACTGCAGAGTCCGACCTAAATACTAAATTCTAAATACTTACCATGTTTTTATTGCACAGCCGCTCACATAAGTTAGGAGATCACGTGGGTTCCTAACTGGAGGATGCTACGAAGTTTTTGTATGAGAATTGCATTGCAGAGACATATCTAAATACTTAGCGCGTGTGCGTTGGCGTAAACTAACATTTGCGAACTGTCAAAAAGTAAGTTTGATCGCGAGGAACCTTATGGTTTGTTTAATAATAAAATACGAGATTTTTTCAATGAATAATGATTTTAGCGACTTCGTCAAATATGTATTTGGTAATTTTGTCAAATTAAATACCAAACAGCATAGATTTATAAGGTACAGAAGCCGCGTGTAGTACAAATTTCGAATTCAAATGTATGCCAAGTTTTTTTACATGTGTGTGTGAGGCGGTAGATCGGTTTGTCTACGTATTATGTAGGTGTGCGTATCGGTAGGTGTACGTATACGGCCGGGTGAGTGAAATTCGTCTGTTTCAGCGTAGTTTTAGTTGGCATACATTCATTGCGCTGACTAGGCATCTGTATCATATATAATCTAAGACCAAACAGATTATTCAGCGATCTATACGAGATGCCGAAAATTCGCTGGAATATCAGAAAAATCGTGACATCGTGCTGTCAGTGTTAACTTGGTTAGGTACATGTGTTTGTGTGGTTATGACAAAAAAATTTTAAACGTCAGTCTAATCCCATAGAAATTGTCTATCTTTTTTCTTCATACGCAATAATGTGAAACGTAATATTTAGTATTTAGTTGTGATGTATCTGCGACGCAATTGCTAACTTAATAATACTACATAGGTACCCCAGTGAGGTTAGGAGTTAGTATTTAGTTACCTAGGACTGTGCATTCGGGCCATAGATCGGACTCTGCATTCGCACCTATGTTTTGAATATCATTTTACACTAACTTTAATTAACTTTACCTGTTTGTACTGGAATTTCACAATTTTTATCTATCTTCCGGATAAGTGAGAGCTCTGAAAATGTTTTCAACATGATTCATTCGATATTTTGATAAAATTGAACAATTTTGTATTTCATACAAAGTAACAATGATGATATGCTTATTGAATTAAACCAGGAGTACTTTTAAGAATTTCTTTTTACTCGAAGAAAACTTTGAAAAGGATGTTCTCAATTTTTTCTCGAGAATGGAACTTTTTAATTCGCATTTAATGTACTAGATTAGCAAACCCTTTTAACAATACTAGTTGCATGTAACACATGAGATCCAACTGTCGATGGCGATAGTATGCATAGTCAAAGAATACGTACCAAACTATAAACAACACAAATTAATAAATATTTGAAGATATTTTATTTTCTATATAAAACATGTAGGTATGTTTGTCAGGATAGGATAGTATGGAGGTCAGTCTGTTTTTCCTACATAGAATATGAAAACAGTATGATGGTATGTATGTATGTTTGGAGATTTAAGTATCAAACTATTAAGTCTTCTTACATATTGTGTATAGGCGACTACCATACAAATTGTATGAAGTGATGTCGTCACTAAATTCAATTTTTATAAAAATTGTTAAAAAAAATTTGACATGTGCTAATACAATGTTTATATTTTTTTAATAAAATTTAATTATCTAGTTGGGGTGTTTCGGATTTTTTCGATATTTAAAAAAAATGGAAATGTAGGCAGTTAAACTCATAAATTTATCATAATTAGTTTTTTTCTTAATAAAAAATGTTTGAGAATCCCTGGAATTAAAAAAAAATAATTTGAGATTTTGTATTTTTCATCAATTTTCAGCGTTCTAGCTTTTACGGTTTCTGAGATATATGGAAAAATAAATCAAAATTTCAAAAGTTGATAACTCCTGACTGAAACAAAAATTCACAATTCTGAGTATAAAAGTTTTGTAGGCCTATAACTGTCTATATATTCTGAAAATTTGGGCTCTGTAAATAGAGCGTTATAAGGGGGGGGGGACATACAGACACACAGACACACACACACACACACACACACACACACACACACACACACACACACACACACACACACACACACACACACACACACACACACAAACTCACATAAAATGTTCTACTCCGAATTCTGAGTAAATGGATGTATGGGAACATATATGCTGCGAGGCCTCTAGTTGGTGTTATTAGCATGCAAAAAGTCCACTACGCCATACAAAATGTTCCTTCGTACACGCATCTTGAATTTATACTGCCTCTTCCTTCAATAGAATTTCATTCTCTTGAACGAATCGACAGTTGGATAAGTTTTTTTCTGATATCATGATATTTCACCAAGAATAATAATCAAAAATATTCGTTGGTGAAAATAGGTTGAGAAATAGAAAATATGTAAATTACCATATTTTAACAATTCATAACGTTTCTTTAAAACCGATTTTTTGTATGAAACATGTATCATTGGCACTATAGAGACTTTACTGTTTTTTTTTTATTGAGTATACATAATATAAACAGACACATTATACAAAAATTTATTATTACAGTTTTTTTTTTTCACTATGCACTGTCCCAATAAAGTTTAAAAACTTGTGCTTGGGACAGGAGATTTCAATCAGATATCATGGAACTCCACCGATATGAAGTTGCGCAACATATTTTCAAAAATTCATTGGTACAATAGAGGCTTCACTGTATTTTTAAATATGTTTCATCAGATCTGTCTTCACTATTTTGTGGTGAAATGAAGTTGCCCAACATATCCCGCAACATTTCTGCCCGGTTTCCCTTCTAGTGAACACGTGGGTTTAGTTGCAGTTGCGGCAGAAATGATTTACAGTGCAGATTAAGCTGTGTTTTGAGTACCGGATTATGGCGGACTCACGGTGAAGCAATATCTGGGATTTAGTGCATTAAACTACCGCTATGCTGTGCTAGTTGTAGGTACGAAAAACCGTGACTTAAAAAGACCGTCTGTAGCAATGTTGCGGTTATACATAAATCGCATTATGATATTATTTTTACATTTCGAGAATTTTCTCGCAAATCTGAATACGATTTCTGTCATATTTATCACTTTTGTGTCTTCATAAATTTCATTGCAACTTTAGCGCACAAAGAAATTTCTGAACAACACATTTGTTTTGAAAGGAATACTTTATCGACAGACCCGTTAATGTATTTCATTATAAGCTGGAGAGTGAGTGTAATATTTTTTTGTCTCTGTGATTTTATTTTTGACATGTGTTAGATTTAATTTTTTTACTTTTTTTACATTAAAATATATGATTGTAAAGAGCATTAAAGAAATAAATAAAAAAATATATAAGTAATAATAATAAGTTATAATAAGAAATAAATAAATAAAGAAGTAAGTAATAATAAGAAATAAATAAATAATCTTATCTTTATCTTCCGAATTCTGTGTTTCCACCTTCGTACAACCCGGGTCTTTTTAAAATCCGAATTAATAAACTCTTTTCTAGATTGCAAACCCCTCCCAACGCTACGTAGTGCGCTTCTTCGGAAGAGTAAAATGGACCTCAATCCTAATAGCTGGTGTCCCCTACGTGGACATGTTAAAAAAAAAGTAATTATAAGAAAAAATATATAATAATTAAGTAATAATATTTAATAATCAAGTAACAATAATTAAGAAATAATTATTTAGTAATAATAATTAAGTTATAATAATTAAGTAATACCTATAATTAAGTGATAATAATAAATAATAAGTAATAATAAGAAATAAATTAATTGATTAATTTTCAGCAAGCAGCGATGCAGCTACATTTCAAAGGCCTCCAGACGATTGAGCATATTAACCTCAATGGTCCAGGTTTCAACTTCATATGGAAGTATGGGCCATATATAGCACTTCGCTAGGCGCTGCCTTATTTAAGGTTAATGCTATCGTTGCAAAACAGTCATCGCTCGAACTGTCTCCATGCGGCACCTTAGTTATTTGTCAGTATCTAAATCATCAGTGAGAAGACAATACATTAAGATATTTTTATTTCATGCGAGACAGTAAATGATCTTTAAAAATTACTTACTATAAATAAATTTGTTTTTGAGATTATCTAATAAATCAATAACGATTTTTCTATTCTATTTTAACATCCATTATCTGATTTTTGTGTGTACTTAGAAAATGTTTAGATATATAATCTTATTGTATTTTATCCAACATACTAAGTGTAATATTTAAAGCATTGTAATAATGTTCCTTTTTCTTTCTTTTCAGGTAAGTCATCAAATACCTTTTATCCAAAGACCAATTACGTTGTCATTGAAGTGAGCAAAGCAAAGATAAGGTACCGTTTTACAATATTTTGTAAATGCGAATAAATAGCTTCGATAATGGGAATATATCAAAACGAAGAAAGCAAAAAAATATCTCTTTCGCAAGATGAGGAGACAAAGCCAATTTCAGGAAGTATTATAATGACTGTGGATATATTTATAATGTATTTTGAACATAAAATGTGTTCTTTTGTTAGTATCTTTATGATAATGGTAAAAACCATTTGAGAGATTTGTAATCCATAGTATTTGTGTGATCATACCATATAACCACGAGAAGATTATTATCTGACAGTGTAAAAATAGTCATACTCCTACTTAAGTTGAAGTGAATTTTCTTTAAAATATGTGTACATTAAAACGTGTCGAATTGATACAAAAACATTTTCCCGTCTAGAATTACACAGATTAAAAAAAAATACAGTGGCGTATTATGTATGATTCAGGATCATTCCAAAAATTCTGATAGTTTGATTTTATGATGTTTTAGTCTTTTAGAAGGTGTACTCTTATCAGCAGTTTTCAATCTGTCGATTGACATGGCTTCCAAACTGTAAGATTCCATAATAATTACGATAAATATGAACACATATATATATTCTACAACAAATTTATTTGACTTCCGACGACTGTTTCGGCTTACAAGGCCATATTAAAACGAAGAAAGCAAAAATCTCTTCACAAGATGAAGAGACAAAACCATTTTTACCCAGTTGCCTTGAAGCCGAAACAGTCGTCGGAAGTCAAATAAAGTCGTTGAGGAATATATATATATATATATATATATATATATATATATATATATATATATATATATATATATATATATATATATATATATATATATATATATATATATATATATATATATATATATATATATATATATATATATATATATATATATATATATATATATATATATATATATATATATATATATATATATATATATATATATATATATATATATATATATATGTTATATTTGATGTTTTCACGGGTGAAATATGTTATAATATTTACAGGGAAGCTATAGAAATATATAAGAGAAGGGATATAATGAACAATCGGGACGACGGAGTTCGTTTGCCTAGTACCTGGAAGAACATTTTATATGACAAACAATACAATAATAATATTAATAATACCATAGCGAAAATAACCCCAAAACACAACAATAATAATATTAATGTCACAACTAAAATTAACAATAAATCACAACACAAAAATAATGATAAAATATTATTACCAACGAACACGACAGCAGGTGGGCGTGTCACAAGGAGCCAATCACGTCGCGCTAACAATATTTGACATAAGCGGCCATCTTGTACGCTACGAGTCACTTGACGGTGAGCTTTCAGTGTGAGTAGACGTGTGTCGCGCGCGTGCTTTTCGTTAAGTCCTTGAAAATGCCTGGTGATATTCAGGCGAAACGTCGGAAGACAAATGGTCTTAGTCAAGACCTACTGACACGGGAAAACCGAGATAAAAATATTATAACATATTTCACCCGTGAAAACATCAAATATAACATATATATATATATATATATATATATATATATATATATATATATATATATATATATATATATATATATATATATATATATATATATATATATATATATATATATATATATATATATATATATATATATATATATATATATATATATATATATATATATATATATATATATATATATATATATATATATATATATATATATATATATATATATATATATATATATATATATATATATATATATATATATATATATATATATATATATATATATATATATATATATATATATATATATATATATATATATATATATATATATATATATATATGTGGAACGACTGTGGAACGATCTTCCGAATTCTGTGTTTCCATCTTCGTACAACCCGGGTCTTTTTAAAATCCGAATTAATAAACTATTTTCTAGATTGCAAACCCCTCCCAACGCTACGTAGTGCGCTTCTCCGGAAGAGTAAAATGGACCCAAATCCTAATAGCTGGCGTCCCCTACGTAGACATGTTAAAAAAAAAAATAAAAAAAAAAAAAAAAAAAAATATATATATATATATATATATATATATATATATATATATATATATATATATATATATATATATATATATATATATATATATATATATATATATATATATATATATATATATATATATATATATATATATATATATATATATATATATATATATATATATATATATATATATATATATATATATATATATATATATATATATATATATACATATATATATATATATATATATATATATATATATATATATATATATATATATATATATATATATATATATATATATATATTATATATATATATTATATATATATATATATATATATATATATATATATATATATATATATATATATATATATATATATATATATATATATATATATATATATATATATATATATATATATATATATATATATACTATATATATATATTTATATATATATATATATATATATATATATATATGCGTTCATATTTATCATAATTAAGGTGTACTCTTGTTTTGAGCACTTGCAAAAATAACTAGAGTTTAAAGCTTTTGCCACCATCTTTGTGATTTACTCTGGCTTAAAGTTCTAGAAAATATTCGATTAAGAACCTGTTAAAAGTGTAAAACACAAATACCCAATTGATTTCTACTTTATTGCACTTCTACATCTCTGTAGAGATGTCTCCAAATATATTCGCCTCATAGTGTACAATGTTTATAGCTTTATCGGACCCAAGCGTTATCCTTATCATTGACCTTAATAAAGAAAGCATCACACATTAAAGAAATGCCTTCAGTAAGCACAGCAATGAAAGCCTTTATTTGTGGTGTGGTATATAAAGGAGGCCCTTGTCCATTTGTTTGTCAGCTATCAAACAGAAAAGTAAATTAATGCCTTCTCAGAGGCGGAAAAATCCTACCGCAATCTGTAATAAACAAAAAATCCCTGATAAAATAGCATTGCAAAATTAATTAATAATAGGCGTGATGACAGTAAGAAAAAATCATTGAAATTATGATTTTATAAAATAAAATATGTTATAAAGATTTGAAAAAATATATTTATTTTCATTTTAAAAGAGCGAATAATATTAATATTATTAAAATAAAAATACAAAATATGTTTGTCCGCCATTTTATGTGAAACACCAATCAGAGCGCATGACGTCACCATATTGTTACTGTCAATTGTGTTTGTTACTGTCAACTGTAGTGTTGTTCGAAATGGCTATTTTTTTCATAACAAGCTATATGGAATATGCTGCTTATTTTTAACATGCTATTTTTATTTATTGATTTATTTGGTTTATTTGGGACAATAAACCAAATAATATCGCTATCCGCTCTATTGAATCGTTGACGCATCTGCTATAACACGCACCGAGTATTGTAACGTGGTGGAGAATATTTAACGTTTCAGAAATAAATAACTTGGTGGCTTTCATTGCTTGATTATAAAATAAAATGATGTTATTATATTGTTTGTGGGAGTTGTACAGTGTTACATGAGGTTGAAATGGAAATACACAATGTATTATGATGAATCTAATATACATATGGGATAATTGTTATGATTCATATACATATTATGATTAATATATTAAAAAAAAATAGAATGTTATGTAATAGGTGTGATGACTGTAAGAAAAAATCATTGAAATTATGATTTTAAAAAATAAAATAGGTTATAAAGATTTGAAAAATGTACTTATTTTCATTTTAAAGGAGTGAATAATAATATTATAAATATAAAAATACAAAATGTGTTAGTCCGCCATTTTATGAGAAAAAACAATCAGAGCGCACGACGTCATAGTATGGTCGCGTCAATTCTTCTGATAGTCTTCAATACAATATACGCATTAATTGTCCGTCTGGACAATGTTTATTTTGGTGTTTTTGATATATTAATATTAGGTACTTAAAACTAAAACAAAACAATAAAATAGCAATGGAACAAGGATTCATCAAAGCAAATAGTTTCAATTTACCTAGATACTCGCCTACCTATCGGGGGATACTATGGGCCGGTATTACAGTGTCAGTTTAAGAGCTAAACTCAAGTTTCACAAAAATATAGCGTATTACAGTGTCCGTTTAGGCCTAATCTTCCCTCAAATATGTCACTAAAACGACAAATATTTAACTCAACGTTTCTGGCAGATTAAGTACTTAACTGTGAGTCAACTGTCATTTGCTAGGCAACTCGTGTAGTTTCAGTTTCTATTACTAGAGGCGTTAGGCAACGTGTGTAGTTTCAGTGTTGTATCACTAAAGGCGTTAGTTGTATCGACGGTGGCGCCACACAACAAAACAAACTGACAGCCGTATTGAACATGGGCATTTAAAAGCATTATTTTGGTGAAAAAAATTAAATTTACCATGTTGGATAATAAAACAATGGTATTTAAAGTCGTAGCGTCCCGTTTTGTATTTCGTATTATTTGAGGTTATTTAAATTTGACAGATAATAACCACAGAAAAAGTGAAATATGTCTATAATTGAAGATTTAGTAACTGACATGTTATATTGCACTGTAATACGGAAATGGATTCAATCTCCCCTTAACATTAATCTTGAGTTTAACAAACTCAATGAGTTGAGGGCCGACTGTAATATCGGGCCTAAGTTTATTGTATTTTGTATGTAACTTAGTTCTTATTGAATAAATAAATAAATAATGAACGCTCGCAACGTATGGTAAACTAATTTAGTTTTAGTATTCTACAATTTTGTCACGCGATGGTGAGCTGACGAACGTTCGACATGTTATGATGCTGGTCACTGCCAAACTAAACTAGCAAGCTATATTTTTTTCATGCAATGAAGCGATTCGCGAAACGACGGCGATTACGCGAAGCATGCGTTTTAAAACATCGTTACAATTTTAGCAGCATACAAATTATTACATAGCGCTCGTTATTTGTATTGTGTTAATAACAAGCTATATTTATCTGCTATCGTTATTTTTAGCAATAGCAGCCATAGTAGTTATTTTTCTGCCTGTCTTAACTACTCTTAACTAGAATGGAACTTTTGATGGTCGGATATTTCTTTGCGTCGAACAAAGACTTTTGTTCATCAGAATTTCGAAACGTAAAAACTTAATAATAAGTACATATAAGTACTTTATTTATCTGTAATTTAAATACAACTTACATCTCGAAAATCGATAAAATATGCTCCTTCTTCTCTCTACATTATGTGTTCATAAGCTAAAAACATACGCGGGAAACGTATGATGGCCTATTTTGACGTTTGGACATTAATGAAGTTCTTTATATGTGTGGCGATTGCGCCAATTGCGCCGTGCAGTGCTTCGCTGCGCTGAGTACTTCGGCAGGCGCCATCTTGCCCTGCGCCGTATTCACAGCCCGTCTCCTATTTAAGGGGAAGCACAGCGCGCCCAGACCATTCCGCTCATCCAGATCTCGAAGCTAGGCATCACGCTGCCCGACCGCTCGTCGTCGTTCAAACCGTCCGCGTTTCAAATTTACATTTATATTCATTAAATAATAACTCGACATTTCTGTACCAAGTAATATTAGTAAACATCAATTGTAATCATCATCTTGATAAATAAAAGAGTAAGTTAAATTTCCTGTTATATCTTTCAATCTGTCTACCATTCCTACCTGAGTAATATTTGATGATAATATTTAATCTATTGTATACGGTATCGCAGTTGCTTGGTCGATCAATCTGTGGCTCAGCTGTCGGGACTATCCGAACAGACCGCCACCAGGTTCGAACCAAGCGGTTGAGATATCATTTGGGTTGTATGTAGCTAAAGGCGGACAAACAGGTAATACCTACACGTCCAACTGACCGACCTTACCACCTCAATTACAGGCTTGCATATCAGCTCACGCTGGTATGCAATCGCTTCTAACCAAGTGACCACTCTGGCACTTTGGCAAGCCCTACATACGCAATCTTCCTACCCCAAAACTGGTGACCCCGACGTGATATGACGGGAAATCTTCATATCATACCAGCATTCAACCGGAGCATCGCTGAGGATCATCTTTGGTACCGCCAATACTCACTGCTCAACACCGCTGAAGAACCAGCAACGTTTGCCTTTTGAGAACATCTCCGTGCCAGCATCACACATACACTTACTACAAGAGCACGCAAAGTCTTCCCCAAGTCATCGCCATCATTGCTCTGACGAGGAACGATTTTGTTGGACATACAACGTCTCTTCCTTCATGGCCTGCACGCAAAGAGCTAATGTCAACCTCCTTGCGACGCATGAAGAAACGAAGCTGCTCAACATTTACGTGTCACCGCCCTGAGGAGTTCACATCAATCCTTCTCCGGTTTCACGAAATGTACCCAGGTTACACTGAAGTCCCATGCACTTCAAAGCCGTCAACATGGCGCACCGCAAAACACTACAGGCTACACTGGATACTCTACATCCAAAGCTGTCTCCTGACGACACGCCGAAAACCACAAGACACCCTCGTGCTTCGCCCTTGCCGGCACACGAGGCAGCTGTCGAATATTTATATACAAGCATACACACGCTGAGCACACTGCAAACCATTTCGCCTAGCTGGATAAATACCTACTTCAGGAAGATATTCCCGACAAAGTCGAAGCATCCACGCATACAACTGCACCAATTTTCTACATACATAACACATCTACTTCATCCTGAACAAAAAATAGAACTTCTACACTTCATAACAGAAAACTGGGGACCATTCACAATTAATGGTAAACTACGAAGTCGTAATCAACAACACCCAACAAGCTATACCACTGAGGAACACATAAGGATGTCCAGCCAGCACACGCAGGACGACACTCCTCCATTCACCTCAATAGCAGAGCAACCACACGCCATCACAAGAGCAGCAAATCATACCAGCGTCAGATATTTTTAAAAGATAAGTAACTTCATACCTTGTACTAAAACAAATTTATACTTATAATATGATTAACTTTATATATGTATAGATTAAGTTGTATTTATATAATTACATTACTGTGTATTAGAAAAGACTACTTTTCATATAGAAATTCATTACATAACATGTACATAGCGGTTCAAAAGAAAACCCTATACAAATAACATAACAAATCAAATGCTTTAAAAATTTTTTTTATCTTTCACAGAACGCAATGTAAGGACTTTGAACTTCGAGGAGGGGTCGTGTTTCGTCTAAGCGACTGCCAGCGGGGTCTGTGGCGATTGCGCCAATTGCGCCGTGCAGTGCTTCGCTGCGCTGAGTACTTCGGCAGGCGCCATCTTGCCCTGCGCCGTATTCACAGCCCGTCTCCTATTTAAGGGGAAGCACAGCGCGCCCAGACCATTCCGCTCATCCAGATCTCGAAGCTAGGCATCACGCTGCCCGACCGCTCGTCGTCGTTCAAACCGTCCGCGTTTCAAATTTACATTTATATTCATTAAATAATAACTCGACATTTCTGTACCAAGTAATATTAGTAAACATCAATTGTAATCATCATCTTGATAAATAAAAGAGTAAGTTAAATTTCCTGTTATATCTTTCAATCTGTCTACCATTCCTACCTGAGTAATATTTGATGATAATATTTAATCTATTGTATACGGTATCGCAGTTGCTTGGTCGATCAATCTGTGGCTCAGCTGTCGGGACTATCCGAACAGACCGCCACCAGGTTCGAACCAAGCGGTTGAGATATCATTTGGGTTGTATGTAGCTAAAGGCGGACAAACAGGTAATACCTACACGTCCAACTGACCGACCTTACCACCTCAATTACAGGCTTGCATATCAGCTCACGCTGGTATGCAATCGCTTCTAACCAAGTGACCACTCTGGCACTTTGGCAAGCCCTACATACGCAATCTTCCTACCCCAAATATGCTTATTGCCTAAATAATGGTAAATATTATATTATTGAGAGCTAAAAGTGGGGGAACAAATACTGTACTTCATTGTAAACGCGTACTTAATAAAATACACTTATGTCTCGCCGTGCGAAATTTAATCACTTATTTCTCTTTTTTTCGCGTGGGACGAAAACATATACTTCAGTAGGTGTTTTTTTCGTCGTGTTTGTACATTTAGGGACCGCACAACACTTATGCACTTTTGAATTGATTATAAATACACAAATCGTCCTAGAATACATATATTACATATACTAGTGATATGCAGTTTACAATATCGTGACGTCACCGTCAGGGTCGGCAGCCGCCATGATACTACAAGCGTTTTTTGGCGTAAATGTCAAATTTGATTTTAAAATGGCGATTTTTGCTACTAAACCTTTATTTTATGTAGAAATGTATCTATATTTGAAAACAGTGAATGCGTAAAAACATCGTGAGATAGTTTTTCAAAATTAGTCATCATGCCTATTGGATTTAACTTTTTGATCGTCAGTTCTTGATGGAATTCCATTTAAATTAATTTATATTTTTAATAAATAAAAATAAAAAAACTTCTTTATAATCAATTCCACTATTTATTTAAGGAATACAACCTACAACCGGTTTCGTGCTAAGCACATTTTCAAGTAATACTACTTGAAAATGTGCTTAGCACGA
This sequence comes from Molanna angustata, assembly GCA_963576475.1. NCBI lineage: Eukaryota > Metazoa > Arthropoda > Insecta > Trichoptera > Molannidae > Molanna > Molanna angustata. The sequence goes on from OY754965.1 coordinate 4,853,316, forward strand.
AACCGGTTGTTGGTTGTAGTCCTTAAATAAATAGTGGAATTGATTATAAACAAGTTTTTGTTTTATTTATTAAAAATATAAATTAATTAATAATTGAATTTTGATATTCAGTCACTTTTTGAACTAAAATAGGAACGTTCTAAAATTTTGGAATGAAGGTAATTTGAACTTAATATCGTATTCTATAACTGACGTTATTCCTAAAACTAAAATCTACTCAATTCGTACACAGTAGATAATAATGTGAACACTTAAACTGTCTATGGCGCAGACTACGCATACGTACTGCGCACTCTTCGGCCATGTTTATTTATGTCATGTCGACGTGATTTCGCATTACCTAACATTTCAATTGATCTGCACTGATATTCTTTAGTTTTTTTTATGTTTGTTAATTATCCATTTTTATTTGTTTCCGTACACAACTGATATATTCAACTTAACTCAAATATCCCGCTCTGCAGTGAAAATAACAAGTACGCTTCCAATAAGGTGTGAACTAAAATTCGGAACATTTTGACAGTTGATTCAACTAAAATGTTTGTTATAGAATAGGGAATTGATCTAATTCGTGGCACACTTCAAGTCAGAACTTTCCTAAATAGGAACGTTCCGATTTTATCGCTATAGAATATCAACTTGGACTAAGTGGAAAGTGGAATAGTAACGTACCTATTTTAGGCAGAACGTTCTTAAAAAATTATAGAATCGAACGTATTGTCTATCTGGAATTTGATATCCTGTGTCAATCTGCATTTCTTTCCATCCATATTTTGATATTTTTTGTTAAAATTTATACCTACATTAATCGATGTATTCATCTACATATTCCTCGATCCATAATCAACTTAAAAAATATTCGATTTAAATATACACTAGTACAAGCAAGTAACCAAGCCATAAATTAACTTTGGGGCAAGTCTGGTCAACCGTCGAAATCAAAACCCTCGCGATTACCCATATCATGGATAAAATTATTATATGGAGTTCTATAATATCCTAAGATGTTTTAGAACTCCATATGATAATTATATCCACGATATGGGTAATCATGAGGGTTTTGATTTCGACGGTTGACCAGACTTGCCCTCCAGGTCCAACCGCCGAAATCAAAACCCTCACGATTACCCATATCATGGATAAAATTATTATATGGAGTTTTATAATATCTTTAGATGTTTTAGAACTCCATACGATAATTATATCCATGATATGTGTAAACACGAGGGTTTTGATTTCGACGGTTGACCAGACTTGCCCCCCAGGAGTGACACCTGTGCGAGAGCACTGTCGCCTCATGTATGAGGATTGTTACTTTCATTGTTTACAAAAACCAATTTATCAACAGATGTCATTACAAAAAGGTTTTATCGTTACTTCATAAATGGCGATAGTTTTTTTCAGCTTATTTTCAAACGAACAGTTTTCCATTATAAAATATATAGAACGTTCAATTTTGCATTCATAAGTGAACACAATAAGAAGGCATAATTGCTGGACATTGCGCAAGCTTATAAAGTGATCACGCAAACCAGCCGATGGAAGATCGTAAGCCATGTAATTGCCTTGAGTTCCTGGTTCTCCATAATATTCCAACTTCGTCTCTATTGCGATTTTAAAAAATTGTCAAAAAATTTACTGTCAAATTATTTCTAAGGAACACTAGACTTCAATAGTAATTTTATTGTAGCAGACTGTGGCATTCAAATTATTCGGTTTAGTGCAGAAATAAATAGTTCATTGAGATATTATTTATAAGACGCTAAATAAAAATTATTTTCTATTCTCGATTAAATAAATTGACCAAAATAATATTGTTGTAATGATATTGAATATTTATATTATGTACAGGTCATGGCTAGGTATATTTCCTAATTCTCTTGATGGTTATGTTATGTTTTGAGTGATTGAGTTTGATGTCAATACCAAACCACACTTCACTTACAGACATGAATAATTGTGATTGGGACAGGTCGAAAGCAATTCTATTATTACACCAGCTAATTCCCAATACGATTGAGCCAATACAATCCATTAAAGTATTATTAATGCATAACAAATACTGTTGAAAATGAAATCAAATTAAATATTTAGCTAATGAAGACATAAAAAATATAAATATCTTATTCACCGTAGTCGACGTGAAAGAAATGATAATTTTGTCCTTCAATAAAATACTCATTTTCTTCAAAGGTCAAAATATGTTTACTGTATTGTTTTATTTTTTTGTGGCCAATTAAATGGATTTCAAACTTAAATCTTGAAACCTTGTTAAGTTTTTTTTTTTCAATTCAACATTAGAAATTGAAAACATCGTTTGCCAAGCGAAAACGGTGTTGCCACGTAGAAAGAGAAAAAAAAACACAGAGGAAAGAGAGAAACTTAATCTTTTGTACCTACCATGTTATTAATTTTACAGGTAGAATATGAAACGACTTTTCTGCTTGCTTTGCCTCGTATTGGAGTATTTGCATAAGAAAATAACGTGAGACAAGAGGTACTAAAAATTTACAATATTTATTCAAAAGATACAATGTATAAATTGGATTATGTACCGTCTCATTAGGAATTATTTGAAGTTTACGGAATTTGCGCATTTACAAATCATTCAAGTTGAAATGGTTGATTAATACACAGAATAAATTGTACCTTAGTGCCAATCTTAGTGCCAACCTTGACGTATGCAAGTGAAACCTGGACATGGCAGAAGTTGGACGAAAGCAGAATAAATGCAGTTGAAATGAGATCGCTAAGAAGAATCTGTTATAGGACGATGTATAACAGGGTCAGAAATGAGGACATAAGGAAAGAATGTAAGATAAAGAAAGAAGTAATTAATAGAATGAAAGTGAACACAATGAGATGCTTCGGCCACATGGGGAGAATGTACGAGGACTGCCTGACGAAGAAAATATACCTTGCGGACTGAAATGGAATGAGAGGTCGAGGCCGCCCAAGGAATGGATAGCACATCCATGTGAACGGTATTTTGAAAGACGGAAATGTCAGAAGCATGAATAACAGACGTACATGTATAAGACGATGTATGAATGTCGACGAGGCGATGAATGTGTGAAAGAGTGGTTAGCACCGTAAAGTGTCCTACTTCGGCCATATTCTGAGAGGTGAAAAATAAACCATACTTCAACCTGTCATGAAGGGGAAGATTGAGGGTCGTAGAGGAAAAATGAATGTATGAGAACTGTGGAGGAGCTATGTCGCACTGCGTAGGACAGGGAGGCTTTCTCTGGTTTTCCTTAACGTTTATTTTTATAATATTTTACTAGCTATATCCGGGTCCCCGCATACCTTCCATTCATTCGATCCATATTATATTATATCACATATGTCCATGGTTCGCTTATCGGTGGAGACACATTTTTTAATTGTGTTCACAGTGTAGATCTTTGAAACGATTAATATCGTGGGTCTCCAGAATGTGGTATCTTGTTATTGGGTGCGTTTCAAATATTTGAATTTGACATAGTACATGTTAGTTGCCCGAGAAGTAATATAAACTAAAATAAAATATTCTTTATGTATGTAAATTCAAGAAAAGACTTGCCACGGCTAAAAAGTGTTACTTTGAACTACAGAGGCACTTTAGATCACGAACATGAAACACTACAAAAACGCCTACAAAACTCTTTTACGACCTGTACTAACATACGGCTCTAAGTGATGGGTTCTTGCTAAAAAAAGATATGGATGCGTTACTGGTTTTCGAAAGAAAAAAATTTGGTCTCTCTGCGATCAAGGCACGTGGAGAATCAGGTACAACCACAAACTACAGAGCCTATTCAAGGAACCAAATATCGTCCAAACGATAAAAATAGGGAGGCTCCGCTGGTAAGGACACGTGCATGTCGTGCATCGTATGGAAGATGACCAGACACCAAAAAGAATCCACTCATCACGTCCGGAGGGAAGAAGAGGTGTGGGAAGGTCGAAACTACGATGGATGGATGGAGTCGAGAAGGACCTTCAAATAGCCGGTGTGTTGAATTGGAGAGAAAAGGCCATGGATAGGGTACAATGGAGACGATTCCTTAAGGATGCCGAGGCCCATCTTGGGCTGTGGAGCCACTGATGATGATAATGTATATTCAGTTTGATCCTTGCCTCTGAAGATGCCGACTGCGTTTGACGAAAACGCTGAAGCTTATTTATTTATTTATTTATTTGATAAAGAATAAAAGTAATATTTAATACAGTTGTTACAATATATAATAGAGTTACTTAATATATTATAACATTACCCCCCAATAAGAGCTTACACTCGGGCTTTGGAGGGTATTGTACCAAATCTATAAATATTTATGTATACCTAACTTATAACATAAAAAATCCAAATCTATAAATATTTATATATACCTAAATCGCAATACAATATCAGGTTATGAGAGATTTTATTGACTGTCTGAAATTTGAAAAACCAGATACATTCATTCTCATATGTGGATTAAAACTATGTGTTTTAATACAGTTTTATAATTAATTTCATTTATAATTAAGTCTTTTGTTATCTGATAAAACATGTTGATTCAAGAATCCATTGACAAAAGAAAGGATTACTTATAAGTTCTATGGGTCGACATTTTGACAAAGATTCGACGCGTTTGTAATGGGAAACGGAGTAGGGATCTGATTAAATAAATAGATAACGATAGCACATAGACGTTTCCCATGGTACAAAATGGTTTGGTTTCAATGAATTTATTATCCTCAATAAACATTACAAAATAAATATCTAACATACGAGAAATGGTTTCAATGACAATATTATAATATGTTGGTTCACATAATAGAATTTCGTTTTAGAGGCAGTGACTTTGAAAATCTCATTTACAAATATATTCGTTTGATATAAACAAACGAAAATGGACATTGTGTTGTCAATGAGGAAAATTTTGTATAAGAAAGGGGGATTGTTTAGAAAACCTTCAATTAGCCACAAAAAAATCATTTCACCTTGTTCGTAACTTTGTGATATAAACTTATTTTGGATTTGTTCTAGATCTATTTACAGGCACTTTGTAAATTTAACAAGTCAATAATAGTATTTTTTTGACATTTTTTTAGCATCTCAATAGAGACGAATTTGGAATATTTAGAAAAACCAGGAACTCAAGGCAAGGGCTAACGACAGGGGCGTGCATACAACCTTCAGACTAGGCTAATTGAGAAATGTCAAAAATTTTATGTTTTTTTAGCATCATTGTTTATTCCAGTGGCCACGAAAAATATTTTTTAAATCACACACCAAAATAATCTTTACTTTTGTGGACCTGTAAATAAAGCACCATATCTACATACGGTTCAATTTTAAATCTTATAGTATGGTTGCAATAAAACAAATATAAAAAAAAATATTGCATTTAACATATAGGTATATTCATAAGCAAGCCAAGATTTTCGGCTTTTCTGAGCAGTTCCGCTACTGCTTACGACCTGTCATCGGCTGGTTTACGTGATCACTTTATATGATAAGGTTCTTCTATTATGCCTTCTTCTTGGGTTCCCTTATCGATGCAATTTTGAAAGTTCTATATATTTTGACAATAAGAAATAGATCGTTTGACATTTTTACTATTGCCATCTATGAGGTAACGAGGAAAACTTTTTGTTACGCCATCTATTGAGAAATTGGATTTTTGTGACCAATGAATATAATATTCATTATAAAATAAGTGACAGTGTTCTCGCAAAGATGTCACTCCTGAACTGCACGAGAAATAATATTTAATTTTTGCTTGTTTACCTACTTGTTCCAATGTGTATGTAAATCTAATAATTTTCAAGAGTTACATATTTGGATAACTTTCCATATTATAGAGGCTTTGATTTTTTTTATGATTTGAGCTGTTTAAAGGTTTAAAGCTGTGTCTCCACCGGGAATAGAACCCAGGTTCTGAATTGTTAAGTATAAAAATTTTCTCGCAAATTTTATCTATTACGTTGAAACTTCAACTTAATCAAATGATTCTGATTGAACTGGAACACCAAAATTCATAAATTAAACTTAGAAAAGTGAAAAAGTACAAATTTACGTCAAGATTGAGAGAAAATAATGGTGATGGTCTTTCATTATCTATCCCAAATAAATGAAAAACGTGATGATACGAATTATGTTAATATAATATGTAAACTTTATAGACTTTCCAACGAGGTCTTTTGCAAAAAAAAACCTGTAAGTTTTTTTAACTATAAAATGTTTCAATCGTTGCTAATTTTTAGTTTATGTAGCCGTTTTTCAAACGCTATAGATTCAATTTGTGAGGACGTAATGGAAACATAACTTATTTATGTAAAACGCAACGTAACGAAGTAAATTTAAATATTTTCACTGGCAGAATTTTAAATTGTAAAAATGGTTCCTATTTGAATTCATTAATAAATTACTGCCCACCGTGCTTTGAGAATTAGTCGTTTTTTTAGGTACGCCTAACTACCATATCGTCATAAGAGACTTCAGAATTTTTCATCGTATTCTTACTACTATGTGCATCGTTCAAATTGAAATTTTGGCGAAATTGAAAAAAAAACAAGCATGTATATATTTGGCCGTACGTATCTTTATCTATCTGTGGCTCGTCATCCCAGATCGGGTCTTAGCCTCTTGCAGAGCCCGTCTCCATGACTGTCGGTCTTGTGATGCATTACGCCAGTTATGGATGCCGATCTTGTTTGCATCCTTCACTACTCCATCCAGCCATATATCAACTATATCTATCTGTGGCTCTACAACCCAGGTCGGTTCTTAGCCTCCTGCAGAGCCCGTCTCCATGACTGTCGGTCTTGTGATGCATTACACCAGTTATGGATGCCGATCTTGTTATCCAGCCATCGAAGTTTCGGCTTTCCAACTCTCCTTCATTCTATTATTTATCATCATTCTATCATTTTATTTCATTTATTACGAGACACACGCCACTCTTTCATAATTATTGTAATAGAACTAATTCATCTTTAAACTCACCAATAAACAGAATCCTCACCACTTACAATTACAAGCCTTAAAATACCCTATAAAAACCGAATATTTTTTATTATTGCATATGCGCAAACATTGGATTTTTTTCCCTGTCGGGAGTCAAAGATATTTTTTAACAGATTTTTAATTATCTCAATAGAGACGAAGTTGGAATATTTATTGTAGGAGAACCGGGAAATCAAGGCACCTACAGGGCTTACGACTTACGGCTTAGGGCTTACGGCTTGAAAATATATTGTTCATAATTTCACCCATAGATGGCTGTAGTAAAAATTCCTTATTTTCAAGCGAAAAGAATTTCAGTATTACAATATATAGAACTTTCAAAATTGAATTGATAGGGATCTCATTAAAAAGGCATAATTGGTGAACGTAGCGCAAGCGCATAAAGTGATCACGTAAACCAGCCGATGACAGGTCGTAAGCCCTGTAGGTGCCTTGATTTCCCGGTTCTCCTACAATAAATATTCCAACTTCGGCTCTATTGAGATAATTAAAAACCCTATAACAAGATATAAAAACTTACTGTCTAATTTAAAATAAGCTTAGCAAGATTACACCTCATTACACATTTTCACCCACTACACATCCTAGTATGTTATTACTTGAATATATGAATTGGTTTGCCACAATTTATTGACACTAGGTAGGGATAGTTATAACTATTATATATTCAGCTTATTAATTCATTGTAATTTTTTACCTAGTGTTGTTTGTGTGCAATTTAATTATATAAAGAAAAATAAATCCTTAATATTTATTTAGTTGACAGTAGAATAAATGTATATAATTATAATTTTAACTGTTTTTACTTTAAAAACAGTAAAATATTATTGTCAAATATATTATTATCTAAAGAATAAAATTCTAAAATATTATTAACGCAAAGCTTTGTTTACTTAGTATAAAATACAAAATTGTTCAATTGTATCTTAAATTAAAATTAATCAAGCTGGAATGCTGCAGTTTAAACGTGCATTGTCATCGGGAATACACAAATTGAAAAACTAAAATCGATGTAATAACGATATAAATAATACCTGAATATTATGTAACATGTATACCAGTCACAATTCAATTTAAAAAAAAATTGTCCTATTTTATCAAAATATCAAATGAATCAAGCTGAAATCAGTTTGAACATGCATTGTCATCGGGTATACACAAACTCTGAATGTTTCAGAACTCTAACTGGTCGGCAAGTTAGTTAAAAATCGATTACAAAATTTCTGTACAGAGAGACAGAAAAGTGAAGTTAATGAAAAGGGTGTAAAAATATAATTTTATATATCCATATTTATTTTTATTTTTTTGTTATTTTTTTTACTTTCCTTCTTCGCAAAAATTCCAAATTGTTTTATAAATTTTGTGCTGTCTTGATTTGATCTCAGACTCGACGAAATAAAGATATGACATCTCACAATGTTGGGTAACCAGCGAAAGGTGTCCGGGTGTGCATTGCCTTATAAAAGGGAGAACAACACATCTATGTATACCCACACACCAGTCTCGTTTCACCAAAAAAGGCACTACATTCAGAATGGGTGGTGAACCTCATTGCTGAACTATGTGAGATGTTATTGTTGCCTGTTGTATTTTCGATTACCCGGCTCTTACGGGACACTCGAAAACAATGATTTAAAAGAATGGAAGCACTATTCTAAGCCGGTGCCTCACAGCTCTAAGGCGTGCCATTTAAATTCCATTTAGATCAATTGATATTTTTATTTATTAAAAATATTAATTAATGTACTATTTCGGATTATTTGTGCAATTAACAAATAAAAATTATAAGATAATACATATCATGATGACTCCAATTCCAATTTTTAATCTGTTTACAATAGTTAAGTTTATATTGTTTTGATACTTTTTAAAAATGCAAATAGGTTTATATTTATTTAGATGGGTCGGTGGCAGAGCGGTTAGCGCGCTGGGCTAGTAATCCAGTGGTCGCTAGTTCGAATCCTGCCTCGACCGATTTCGTTCACCTATAGCACAAGCATTTATTTGCTTATTTTAGGGAACGTAGGAAGATGTATATGTACTTGTTTAACAAGGACATATTCATTTTTTTATAAAAAAAAAAAAAATATGTCTCCTGTGAAATATAATAATATGTACACTGCTAGCCCTAGAAAACAGGTATACCTAGTTGGGCTGCAGTTATCTATTTTTAATGACGATTATTTAAATGGTGTGATAAATAAATAAAATTAAAAAATAAATATATTTATCAATGTTATAAAGAAGTTGAGAAATACAATAATTTTCACATAAGGATAGACATTCCAAAAACAATAATATAAATGATAATGATGCAAGTATCATAATATAGTCTAATATAGATGTTATTCACGTTATGATGATACTATTTGGGTATTCCCCCGGAGTGTATCCTTGGTTAATTTAAACGTTGGTGAAATCTAGGATCAGTGTTTAATTAATCAGTCACTAAAGTCGAGGCCCAAAGTCTAACGTCAAATTATAACCACAGACTTCACCTTATTTTAACAGAGGTCTCAATTATTAATTCACCAACAGGGTGTTACAAGTTCAACGGTCGAATTTGAACATTTTAGCAGTAATAAATACGTATCCATGGGGGTCAAGTCCGGTCAAACGGTGAAATCAAAACCATTATGATTACCTACCCATATCATGACGTTAATTATCTTATGGAGTTCTACATATAATATCTTAAGATACTATAGAACTCTATAGAGTATTATATCCATAATATATATGTATGTATGTATATTTTATTTACTTACTTACTTACGTCCAGTATTAGATAAAGGCCTCCCGCTTGGACTTCCACTGGTCTCTATCCTGTGCCATTCTTCGCCATTCAGGACCTGCGACTTGTCATCGGACCATCTGGTCTGGGGCCTTCCCACGCTTCTGCTTCCCGTTCTTGGCCTCCAGTCCATCACAATTTTTGTCCATCGTCCATCTGACATCCGAGATACATGACCCGCCCAACTCCACTTTAACTCCGCTATTCTTTTGGCCACATCCGCTACTCCTGTGTTCTTCCTAATCCATTCATTAGTTTTGTGATCCCTTAGCGAGATATTTAACATTCTTCTTTCCATCGCTCTTTGTGTCACTCTTAGGTTTGTAAGTAAATGCGGATGTTTCAAAGCCGTAAGTGAGCACAGGGAGTACACAAGCGTCAAAAACTTTTTTCTTTAAGTGGATTGGGATATTTGTAGATCGCTAAGAAGAATCTGCAATAGAACGATGTATGACAGGGTAAGAAATGAGAACATAAGGAAAGAATATACGATGAAGAAAAATATAATTAATAGAATGAAAGTGAACACACTCAGATGGTTTGGCCACATGGGTAGAATGAATGAGGAACGCCTGACGAAGAAAATATACAATGCGGATAGGATTGGATTGAGAGGCCAGGGCCGCCTAAGAAAGGGTTGGCACGACCATGTGAACGATATTCTGAAAGACGGAAATGTTAGAAGCATGTACAATAGACGAACATGTATGAGATGATGCATGAATGTTGACGAGGCGATGAATGTGTGCCAGGATTGATAGATATGGCGTTCGCTTCTCTCTGCCTACCCCGTAAGAGACATGGCGTGATGGTATGTATGTATGTATAAGAACATTTGATAATTTGCTGAACGCACTGAAAAATAAATGCACTTTCTTACATCTAGTATAACCAATAAGCATGTATACAAGTTGATAAAATAAAAAGTTTTCACAGTATGAAATATATATATAAAAAGTTTTCACAGTATGAAATATATATATAAAAAGTTTTCACAGTATGAAATATATATATAAAAAGTTTTCACAGTATGAAATATATATATAAAAACAACGAATAACAAGAAAATATTCAAATTTACACAAAAATTCAAAGGAAGCACACAATACCTTAAAAGAACTTTTCCTTTATGTATTCAACACTTAGTCGACGAAAAGCGGCAAGACCCGATGCTTCCTTCACACATTCTGGCAAATCATTAAACAGTTGATGTACTTTGTAATACACATTATTTTGTGTACCTGCCAGGTTAGTCTGAGGCAGTCTAAAGTCCCGCCGACTTCTTGTCGGGTAGGTGTGAACTTCGAAATTATACAGAACATTTTTTTTGCAAACATCGCGGTGATTGTCCATTTTTTTATTTTATATATGAAAATTAAAACATTTAAAATTATTTGCTGTTTTATTGATATGGGTAGGTAAACATAAGGGTTTTGATTTCACCGTTCGACCGGACTTGCCCCCGGGTGATCAATGGTCTATTTTGCCTAAAATTTATTAAATTTCGACATTGTTTAAAAACAGCTTCCATAGCTGTGGGGCACCGCCTTGTAATAGTGTTTCCAATTGTGGCTCAGTTGTTTGGATATCTAATTTCTGAGCCAAAGATCTCGGGTTCGATTCCCGGTGGAGACACAGTTTTTAATTTTGTTTTCAGTCTGTATTTGTACTAAATAATAAATGTCAGATACTAAATAATATTAAAACAAGCTAAAACGTTTAGTTAATATTATTTATATAAAACATATCATTTACCAAATAATATTATATCAAAAAACAACGTTAAATCAAAACATAACGTTTTGTTAATAATATTAAAACAAAAATTAACGTTTACTAAATAATATTGAAACAAAACATCATCATCATCATTTCCTGCCCCTCTATCCCAGTTCATCCGGGGTCGGATCTCCTAATCATCAGTCAACATGATCTGCGACTCTGGGTAGTCTCCTGTGGGACACCTTGTGCCGCCAGCTCCTTCTCACCATGTCGCCGGTGGTTTGCCTCTTTCTACTGCCGGTGGTCTGCCAGGGGATAACATAACGTTTACTAAATAATTACTAAGTTTACTAACTTTAAATAGTTTACTAAGTGATATTGATGGATATACAATAGTAAATTAGATGTAATTGTTGATTTTTTATTGTTTGATTATTTTTTGGTGGTTTTAGTGATGGAAGTGGTATGTTCGTTGTTGTTTGTGCGTATGTTTTGGTGTACACGAGCGGAAAGTGGATCTGAGTCGCCATCAAATCTATTATTACCAATTATTTATGTATGCGTCTTTCTTTGTTATTCATTTATTATTCTTTGTTTTTTCCTACACTGCTTATTTATAATAAGGTTTTAATGTATACATATTATAATTGATGCTAAGCGTGACTGTGTTTTATATCTTGTGTATCACCTGTATTTGTCCGTCTTTGAATAGAGTGAATTAAAATAAAATGTAATAAATACATATGTAACTAATAATTATATATCAATTTTTGGCCTTTATGATAGCTGGGCTTCTTTGGTTCTTTGTCTTATCATAACATTCTGAATTCTGTCCCTTATTGAAACCAAAGTAGCCGATGTAGCGGAAAAGGTCGCTGGTTTTAAGTGGAGCTGGGCTGGGCATATTGCCAGATGCCAGGATTCACGATGGACCAAAAAAATCTTAGAATGGCGACCGAGAACAAGCCGAAGAGGTGTCGGCAGACCCCAGGCAAGGTGGTCTGATGACATCAAGAAATGTGCCGGAGGGAGATGGATGCAGTGTGCCCAAGACAGGGAGTTGTAAAGGATCAAGGGGGAGGCCTATGTCCAAAAATGGATAAAAACAGGCTGAAGAAGAAGAAGAAGATGATAGCTAGACACGGCCGTATTGATTATGTTTTGTATATATTATATTGTTATAATATATGTATTTTTTGTATTGTAATAATTAAATTAAATAAATATTAAAACATAACATAACGTATACTAAATAATATTCAAACTAAACAAATCGTTTACTAAATAATAATATTACATATATATTTTACATATTTTTGAATGTTTCTCGCATGTTTTTTTTTTTACATATTTTTTTTTAAATGTTTTTCATTATTTTTTACATATTTTTTTTTAAATGTTTTTCATTATTTTTTACATATTTTTACATGTTTTCACCTTTTTCATATTGTTATTCATTTTTTGTTTTTATTTTGTATATTTGTTTGTTTTTATTTGTTTTTTTTTAATTCTGTTGTTTTTAATATATTATGTATACTTGTATGTGTAAAAGGTTATCAAACCGTAAATTGAAATAAAATAAAATAAATAATAATATTCAAACACAACGTTTACCAAATAATATTATTACATCACATAACGTTTACTAAATAAAATTAAAACAAAACATAACGTTTACTTGATAATATAAAAAAAAAATAATAACGTTTACTAAATAATATTAAAACAAAACATAACGCTTACTAAATTATATTAGAACTAAATATATCGTTTAAATAATAATATTAAAACACAACTTAACGTTTCCCAAATAATATCATAAGAAAACATTACGTTATTAAAAAAAAATATATCAAACAAACATAACGTTTACTAAATAATATTAAAACTAAACAAATCGTTTACTAAATAATTATATTCAAACACAACGTTTACCAAATAATATTATAACATCACACATCGTTTACTTAATAATATTAAAATAAAACATAGCGTCTACTAAAATATACTATAGCGAAACATATCGTTTACTTAAATATATTATAACAAATACTCGTATGAAATAAATTAATTTGTTTACATTGAGATTCACATTGTGAGGTTTGGAGTTATCCCATTAGCATTATGCAAAGTATAGAGATACAGGCTTACACAGTCTGCCGAGTGTGGAGCGTGTTGTGTAGATCCCTTAATTGGGGATGTTATCACCATTAAATATTAGTGAGGCCGTCCCACCCACCATTGCGGCCCTGCCTGCTGGAAATATAATTTGATAAGAAAATCCTTCCGTCCACCACTGGATAGTGGGTAATGCCCTCGAATGAAGAATCTCAATCTTTGGATCGGGAGTCAAAATAATTTACCTTTTTTGTATGTCCATTATTTGTATAACTTCTTGACAATACAGGTTGAAAAAATATTCATTTACATTGATCTTATTTTGGTTTGATATTTTTTTGCTTTCGTTTACTGATTATCAAATTTTAACAAACTCAAAAGATAATTTTCATCCTGTTATTTTAATTAACTGTAAAATCAAAATATTCTTTTTGATACTCATTAACTTTTATGTACTCAAGATGAACTTGAACTTAATTTGATCCATTCAAAATCTTTGGTGGCAGAGCAGCGGAATGATTCAATAGGCCCGAGATCGATTTCATTCACCGACTGCACAAACGTTTGTTCATTTCAGAGAATTGGTTTGTACTTTCAAGAACTTTAAAAAGTATTTACTTTAAAAAACTTTTTTGCAACAAAACTGTTTTATTGCGGATATCGATTTGGCATAAGAATTAGCGTAGGGAATCGTTTTCTGCATTAAATTCGAATACTCTTTCAAGATACATTAACCAAATTGCTTCACGAACTCTTTTATAAACAAAGCATACTGTGGAATGATTTTATAAATTCTATGTTTCCACTTTCTTACAACCCGGATCTTTTTACGATTTGAATCAATATTTTCTTGAGCTGATTGCAGATCCTCCCCAACATCTTTGCACATCTTTGGAAGATTAAAACAGACCTAATAGCTACGTAGCCGTGTTAAAAAATTACACGTTTTCGTTTGGTATTTGCTTAACGTTAAAATACACACATTTTTTCTTCTATTCTTATATTATTCTTTTCCTTGCGGGTGTTTGCTCATTGTGTATCTGGAGCTGAAAAACTTTGAGAACTCCAGACGAAATCGTAGAGTTCGACGAACCATGTGCCATTTTGAATAACCAAGAACCCACGTGGTACTATGGGTTCTTTGGTTAATCCCTTGATCGGTCAGTCAGCTGGGAAGATGGAGACGTGCGCTGAATCGTCTCGAGAATGGAACTTTTTAATTCGCATTTAATGTACTAGATTAGCAAACCCTTTTAACAATATTATTATTATAAGTGAATATAACATAAGTATTTGAAGTAATATCAGAAAAAGAGATAAATAACTGCAATTTGAAAATAATACACAAAATCACACAAAATCATTCACGGAGCTAAAAATAGGCAATCAAAGTATAATTTTGTGATTCTTCCAGATAGATATATTAACATCGATGTTATCTTGAAAATTCTCTAAAATATATTGAACATTCTGTATATTTCAATCCAAATCATTGAAGAGCTGTTTTATTTCCAGATTTTTCGATATCGAACATACTTATAAACTGTATACACGAATCGCCTTATAGGTTTACAGATAGGCTTTGCCTTGTGGGATTTTTGTGTGCACTGTTTTTTTTGTTTTGATATTAAAGGGTTAACTCAATTCGAAGCCCGTGGTACCAAGTGGCTACTCGATGTGGGTAGAACCCAAAATGAAAGTAACGTTGCAACAATAATTTCTTAACTTATTATTTTTTGTTGTCTATTTTAGATTGTGTGTACCTATTATATTTTTAAAACTGTATTTTGTAATTTAAAATATGTAAGTATTCCTAATGTTTATTTTTTATAGCTTTCTTATTCTTTTGTTTTTTACTGTAATGTACTAATTTCACAAATGTACAGGTGTCTGCTTCAGAACAGATTTATTCTAATGAGGAGGCTATCTCATATTAAAATAATGTATATGTTTACATGATCATAAATAAATTAAATTAAATTAATTAAATTATTATTTAAATGTGTATTGTATATTAACTGTGTACCAAATCTTTAATAAATAAAATAAATATAATACATTTCTACTTAATCCAGATCATCAGTGATCTTACATACATGCTAACCATTTTTGCGTGTTATGAAACATTCATGAAAAAAACATGACCTTCATTTGTACATAAAAATACTAGAATATTTAAAAAAAAATATCTATAAATTCTTCTATTTCGCGTTTTGAAGACACTTTTAGTCATACGAAACTAATTTCGTCATACGAAACAAATTTCGTCATACGAAAATACTTGATAATTGGATGAAAAAAAAATTTAATAAGTGTCCACTGAATATATAACATAACGGGTGTGCCGTTCTACCACCACTAATTTAGCCCAATTTACTAGTTATCTTCATGATAAAATGGATCAGAGACTGCAAATAGATGCTATATATACTGACTATGCCAAAGCATTTGACCGCGTAAATCACCCAACTCTCTTGCATAAATTGTCATTGATAGATATACATGGTGACCTATTTAGGTGGCTTAAATCATATATTGATAATAGACACCAAATAACCTTGGTTAACGGACATTCTTCTAAATGTATTAGCGTGACATCTGGAGTCCCCCAGGGATCTCATTTAGGTCCCCTTCTCGTTAATATTTACATAAATGACATCGGAAAATGCTTTTACAGTAGTCAAGTATTATTATTTGCCGATGACATGAAAATTTTCAAAACAATCTCAAATTGCTCTGATTGTGCCGATCTACAGAAGGATTTGGAACGTTTATCCGTTTATTGCAATGAAAATTATCTTTCCTTAAATATATCCAAGTGTTTTTCTATATCCTTCACTAGGAAGACAAAAGTTGTAAAATACAATTATAAACTGAACAATGTAGTTTTACCGACGAAAACAGACTGCAAAGATCTTGGCGTACACCTTGATTCAAAACTTCTCTTCGACAAACATATTGAAATTATAGTAAACAAATCTTATAAAATGTTAGGCTTTATATTTAGAATCAGCAAATACTTTAAAAATCCCAATACATTAAAACAATTATATTGCTCTCTTGTCAGAGGTCAACTTGAGTACGCATCAACTATATGGAATCCCCAGTACAAGGTTTACATTCACTCGTTGGATCAAATTCAGAATAAATTCATTAAATATTCAAACTACCGTTGTAACAATACTAACCAACCTACTATACTAACTTCTTTAACCACGCGACGCACAATTTCAGACCTTATGTTCCTTCATAGTATACTAAATGGAAACATAGAATGTCATGAAATTCTTACCAATATCAAATTTAATACATCTACTCGCCGGACAAGACATACGTCACTTTTCTTCTCCAATATCTGTAAAACAAATGCTTCCAAAAACGCTCCGATTAACAGAATGATAAACTTATTTAACTCTTACGAAAAAAATGCCGACTTAGACATATTTTTCGATTCACATATAACATTCAAAAATAAACTTATATCTAACATCGTGACATTATAACAATTAGGTACTGATTAATTTTATTTTTCCCAACCACCCTCAGCAATATATTTTCTTTTTCTTCCCAAATCATGAATCTGTCAATATATGTTCGTCTACACACACATGCACACCCTCTCTCACACACACACATACACACCCACACACTCACACTCTTTCTAGATATCTCTTTCACTCACACATGTATTACTCTTCTCTCATGCGCGCACCCCACTAATTCACACTTTTTTTGTTGTATTATTTTGATATTAGGTATAGTACGTAAGAGGTACATGTTATTTTTGTATTTTTATTTATTTAATTTCAATAATTGTATGCATGTACTGTGTGCTGTCCTTGGTAAAATAAAATAAAAAAATAAAATAAAAAATAAGAAAATGTGGAAAACAATGTTTTTTTTTTTTTTTAATAATATACAAATTGAACAACGATTGAGAATAAGAATTATTATGAAAAAAACATCTGATTAGCCAACTTAACAACTATATCATAATTTTCAAGTGCCATATTTGAATTGGAAAGTCAATTAGCGTCTACAATTTGGATTCACCTGTTTCCGGTTTAGTATATTAAAGTTTCCGGTTGGCTCTCTGATTGGTTGAGATATTGTAGTATTAAGTCAAATGAGCTGTGATGTTTTATATTAAATGCGAAAATTTAAAAAAAAAATTTAATTTAATTTATAATAATTTAGAATTCAATTTATACAGCAATTCGCTCACGCGAGTCGCTATTCTTACTATTATTATTATAAACAAACTTAAACCTTACCTAAGAATGCAGAAAAGAAAAACTGGGACTAAACGCTACTGAAAGTCACGCCGCGCCGTGCATTTGTACGTGTAGGGCGAATAGACGAAATATAGCGGGTCAATTGTGTAACACATCAAGTTTTGCACAACACTACTATACGTACAATGGGGTGGAGTGGTTCAACCGACTCGAATCAGATTTGAGACTGCTGCAGAGTGCTTGCACTCTGGTAAAGGGGAAGATGTTTGTTTTATTGTGTATCTTTTTCTGTGATTGTGTATATATATGTGTTATATAATATGAATAAAATTTAATAAAATAAAAATAAATATTCAATAGACATAATCGAGGAATTTCCTTCTAGATCTGTCTCATACAAAATCTCTCTCCATACTCTTCTTATCAACATCCGTTATATCGTCTGATTCATATAATGATATCTGTGTAATTTCTTAAGTAATAATTTACCTAAGCTTGCATACTAAAAAGTAGTGGCTAGTATGTATGTTCTTAATGTGAAAGTGCTTACACTTGGCAAAATTAACCTCAATTATTAAGCTCCGACCATACAATGGTCGTTTTATATTGCTACATCCTCTACTTGTGGTACCTACATCTCCTCGGAACGTGACAAAAACCAGCCATTACTTAACTTGCCTAATTATATTATTTACATTGTGTATGTAAGTTCTTATACATATTAATATACATATAACTTGCCTTTATACACTTTCAGATTTTAAATGACAATACAATTAAGTTTCGTACATCTAATACCCTCACATCCAGTAAACGTTTAGCACTTTTTCAACAAATCATATCCCAAATTCATCAATAATCCGTGACCAAAATATATCATACAAATTCATCAATAATCCAAAACCAAAAGTTACTCATGCAGTATACAAATCCGTCAATAATTCGCAACCGAAAATAAATAATACAGTATACAAATTCATCAATTATTCGCAACCGAAAATAAATCATACAGTATGCAAATTCATCAATAAATCACAACCGAAAATAAATCATACATTATACAAATTCATCAATAACCCGCAACCAAAAATCACTTATTCAGTATAGTACGTTTCCATACAGAACGTATCTATTTCTTGGCTCGTTTAAGTGCAGTGTTCGCGAGGTTTAAGAGTCCTCGTGTGTCCTTTCAAAGTTCTGCAAGGGGCCAATATAAGTTCCTATAAGCGGACGGATGGCAGTGGAGAAATATAACAAATCTGAGACGGCTTGTGCCATAAAAGCAAGAATGTTTTAGTGTAGAGAGTCCTCGTTTGTTGAGTTTCAGATATATGTATGTATATTTGAAAAGATTTTGAATATGGCAGGAGAATTTGAATGGTGTTCAGTGTGGTTTTGTTCTGAAAACGATCATCGATTCCTCCCATAGCCGTGCGACACTCATAAGTATTTGATTTCACTTATTTCTTTCCATCAACGTGAAATACATAAAACGATTTTTAATAAAAATTGAATTTAGTTTTTTTTTTTTTTTTTCAAATGCGAAATTATTATTTTGTGGCTCCATCGTTAATTAATAACAATAAAATAACTTTGTATTCACCACTATTTTATTAGAACAAAGTCTACATGTTTCGAGAACAAATTGAATTTAGTGACGACATCGCTTCATACAATTTGTATGGCAGTCGCCTATACACAATATCTCAGAAGACTTAATAGTTTGATACTTCATCTCCAAACATACATACATAATAATAACAATATTAATAATAATTTAATGTTCAGTGTTAGAACTGTTGGAACAAATCCTTTCCTCACTTTATTCCTTTCCCCACCCATCCGGGCCTGACCATGTCAAGGCTGTATCGAAATCAGTCTGCGTCCGAATGCGCTCCGGTTGACACCTCGTGCGTGTGACGTAATCTCGTAGATTATCGCAGCGAAGCGTAGTTTTGGAACATATTACCGGTCGCGAAGCATCGTGTGTTTTTCCCGACGGCAATCGGAACTGGTACCTTCCGGGCTGCTCCTGGAAGGTCAGAAGACTCGTCGAACCTCAAGACAGCAGAGGAAGAGAGTGTCATCTGGAAACCGGCGACGAAAGACAGGTCAGTCCTTATTCCTTTCGTCACAATCCCGCCACCCTCATAGGGACGCGACAATGAACACTTCTTTGCACCCTGCGCAAGTTGCGAGTTTATTCCTGTATGGCAATTTCTTCCAACTAACCAGTGTTTACATACCATCATGCTGTTTTCATATTCTGGATAGGAAAAAAGGACTGACCTCCATACTATTCTATCTTGACATACATACCTACATGTGTTGTATAGAAAACAAAACATCTTAAAATATTCAATAATTTGGTTTTATGGGTTTATAGTTTGGTACTTGATTTGATTACATGAAAATTCTTCGAAACACAATTGTTCGAATGCGCAATTGTACGAATAACAATTTTTCGAAAATCAGTTATCAGAATGACAATTGTCCGAAAGCAAATTATTCGAACTAACATTTGTTGGAAAACCAATTAACCGAATTTAATATATTTATGTGTCATTATGTTGCCTCCTTTGACATATTTGTTGCCAGTAAAATATATTCGATGAAGACTATTATTACTTGTTGTATTATTGTTGGGTACGTATGTTTGCACATTTTAAATAACTGATGTTTGAAAGCGCGGGATAGCCTAGTTTGTACACCAGTTTATGTTTATGTAGTATTCACATAAATTTAGTTATTTTATTTTAATATTATAGTTACTTTTTTAAATATATAATGCAACTGGCTCACGCCAGTCGCAATTTTAACTTCAAACAAACCTAACCAACCTATTTTTACCAAAGTTTTGTAGGTTTAGGTTTAAAAAATAGGTGTACATCCTAGGATATCTGAAAGCGCGGTGCGTCGCCATGTTGTTTATTCCATAGATTTTTATTAAACATAATATACTATGTAGATGTAGTACTCCGTGCAAAAAGTGAGTCATTTGTTTTCGATTCATACAAAATTTGCTAACTACGACATCTAGTATATTATAATAAAATCTATGGTTTATTCCTCTCACAATACTACCAACATGACGTCATAAAAATTCGAACAATTGTAAATTCTGATAATTGTGTGTTCGGAAAATTGTTTTTCGAAAAAATGTGATTCGAATAATTGCCATTCGTAAAATTGAGCATTCGAATAATTGTTTTTCGAATAATTTTCCTGTCACCACTTATTCTTCAACTATACATACTATCGCTATCGACAGTAGGATCTCATGTGTTACATGCAACTAGTCTTACCAATGTTTTGTTAGCCACCGATCGGGATCTATCAAATTATATGTACAGTAATGGTACTTTTTACAAAAAGACACTAGTGTGGCAAACGATGCACGTTTGGTTTCGAGTTAATGTTTCGCATTTTTTTATACGGACGACAAATTTTCAGCATTGCCAAGTTAATGTCCACGAGTCATTAGTCTGACTAACTTCCAAACTAAAATTTTGTTGGCAGGAAAAAACCTAGAACAGGGGATAACAAAGATGGCAGCTTTTGGTGCCAAAATTCAAGCTTGTGTGTTTTTTTCATTACCATATTTATCATTATATTATTTGATAATGTTTTCACAATACAAATATTATATTTATCGTATTTCTCGTTTAACCACTTTAACGTATTTCTCGTTTAACCACTTTAACGTATTTCTCGTTTAACCACTTTTACGCAAATTAATGTCCATAATATTTAGGCAATTGAAAAACGAGTGGGTTGTGGCCAACACTAAACTTCCACACCATAGTAAGCGTTTATTTTTTCTTCTTGAAAGGTTGACAATCTCAAAATTTATTTATATTAGATTCAAACAAATATAAGATTCCCAGAGGACTAAAGTTTTCACAATACACCATACACACAAAAACATTATCACGAAACTTATAGTGTGTATTTTCTACATGATATCTGATGAGAAATTTTAAGTAAAATTGCATTACTAGCAAGATGAGCATGTATGAGACAGTGTATCAATGTTGATGAGCCGATGTATGTGTCAAGTTAGAAGAATGCGGTGTTCGGTTCTCACTGCCTACCCCTTGAGGAAGATAGAAGTGGAGTTTAAAATATACACTTGTCTATAGAGACACATACAATATCAATATGAAGTTGATCACTTAATTTTACAGACCCATACAGAAGCTATTTTACTTCTGTTATATACATTTTTCATACAAATATGAAATTTATTTCACATTGATATGGCACACCATAGATTATTTTCTTTGAATTTTGACAATCATCGAAAGCATTTTTGAGTATTTTTGTTGTATCGAAATTTCAAACAGTATAAAAATACCTCGATTTTCCAGACCGTGAGAGCATTTTGAAAATTTGGACACTTGAAATCATAGAGAAGAAATTAACTGATATCTATGGAAAACTAATCAGCTCTAGGTCTATGCACTTTACACATATGATTTTAATATGAAGTCGATCGGATTTTTAGTTTGGGCTTTAATTATATGATAATGAATTCGGTTGTTTTTTTTTACATTGAACTTTATTATTATAAATCTAAGCTTGAACAGGCTGCCTTAATGGATCGATTAGTTAAATATCCGACTAATAAGCCAAAGGACCCGATATCTATTCCCAGTGAAGACATGGTTTTTCGCTGAATTTATAAGTCTAGAATTCTAAGAAAACTAATGTCGTATGTCTCCATCAGAATATGGCAACTAAATGATAAACATGTAAATAAAATATTTGACAAAGTATGTACCTGTTAGTTGACCGAGATGTATCAATGTTGAGCGGTAACTTTTTACTACATTGTCCGATTTCGATTAATCTTATTTTCATTAATAAATGGGTATGTTTTGATTGGTTCCATTTCAATTTAATCAAGATCTGACTATAGGATCTACGATAAAATCATCAAACTCTTCAATTTTTACTTCAGCGATTATTTACCACACTATCTGATTTTAATGATTCCCTTTTTAATAAAAAGGAAGTGCTTCAAAGATAACCACACATATAAGTTTAAGACCCGAATGCAGAGTCCTAGGTACCTAAATACTAACTCCTAACCTCAATAGAGTATTTAGTATTCTTAAGTTAGCAATTGCGTTGCAGAGACATCCCTAACTAAATACTACGCCAAACTTAAGATCGATGGCGTAGAATTTCACATTATTGTGTATGAAGAAAAGAGATAGATAGCTTTCTATGGGCTTAGAAAGCTAAGCTGAATACTCTGTTTGGTATTTGATTTGACAAAATTACCAAATACATATTCAACGAAGCCGATTAAATCATCATCCCCGAAAAAATCTCATATTTTAGTATTAAACCACTCCTAAGGTTCCTCGCTATCAACCTTACTTTTTAACAATTCGCAAATGTTAGTTTACGCCGTTGCGCATGCGCTAAGTATTAAGATATGTCTCTGCAATGCAATTCTCATAGAAAAACGTCGTAGCATCCTCCAGTTAGGAAGCCACGTGATCTCCTAACTTAAGTGAGCGACTGTGCAATGAAAACATGGTTAGTATTTAGAATTTAGTATTTAGTTAGGACTGCATTCGGACCTTATCGATTTTTGATGATAAATCTTCAGATTTGCAAAGGCATCTGTTTAGCACGTATGAAAAATAATATTAGCCGCATTTTTTTATCTTGAAACACATTAATTTTGAAGTCTGTTTTTTTTAATGAAAGATTATATACTTTGAGTGTATTTTTGACAGTTGGAACGATTATTAAATATAAACTTGGAATAAAAAGGATTTTTCTGACGATCTGTTAAATGTTTTTAAACTATTTATGAAACAGATAATAAATAATAACCTCCTAGCTTTTTTTTTCATTTTTTCCCTACTCTGAATTCTATCATGTTGTATCTTAATATGATAAAACTTTCGAATTCATGAATATCTCGTTACGTGTAAAACTATAACATATCATAGGAAAGTCAGTCTCAAGGAAGAAAAGTTATTTACTGGACACGTCAAAATCTTCGGAGAAAGGATTTATTCTACCGTCGGATTTGGCATTGGATTACCATATATTAGGAAAACATCCCTTAATCCAATTCCTCCCTCGGAGAAAGTATTATGACGATTCAGTTCGTTCTTGAGATTCTTTTTTTAAACCAATATACTTGAGTAAGATTTATATAATTTTCACTTAAGAGGGTGCCTGCTGCCAACGTACCAATTTTTTCAATTTGATATAAGTACCATCATTATTACTAAACGAATCATTTTGAAAAAAATAACCTAGTTAGTTTGGATATTAATAAAGAGAAATAAACCTTAACTTTTTGATTATGTTCTGTATATATTCTTGTAGGAAAATAATAAGCATACCCCGATTTTAGACATTTATCTTAAATTTCTAAAAAAATATAAGGTATAGAGCAATATTTTTTTTTATAAATTGAAGAAAAACAAAATACCTGGAAAAATATGATATGACGTTGCATTAACGCATCAGGTTACATAAGTAAATAAACCAAAAAAACTTTTATTACGCAATGGCGCTGAATGGAAAATAAATGTTTATTTAGTAAACCTGAAGCATTAATGCAACGTCACATCATATTTTTCTAGATATTTTTGTATTCTTTAATTTAAAAATAAATATATTACTCTACGCCTTATTGTTTATTAAAAATATATGATAAACGTTGAAAATCGGGGTATGCCATTATTTTTCTACAAGAATTTATACAGAACATTATCAAAAAATTAATATATATTTTTTGTTTATAAATACCCAAACTATCAAAATTATTTTTTTCAAAACGATTTGATTGGAAATAATGATGGTATATCAAATTGAAAAATAGGTACGTTGGCAGCAGTCTCCCCCTTAAGACCAGTGGTCACGCAAAATGGAATTATACAATTTCAAAAAAATGACTCTCTCATTTGAATCTGATTCAACTCTCCTACATATTTATATTTGGAAAACGCTCTTAAGCATCAATATCTTTAAGAAATTTGTTTTCAATCATTGTATTTTCAAAACCCATATTTGAAATGAATTAATTATTGTTGCAATCTATGGATTTATGAGTAATGCAATCTTACACGTCTAATGTTTGTAGTGCTGGACATGTCCCTACGTTTCAAATCACATAAGCTCATAGACGGCCAAAAATTCCACCTTCAGGTATATCAATTTTTCAAAATTTTAAAACAAACTATAAAAAGCGTGAAGGTCGCTTGAATGTTGAACATCAAATTTAGAATAATACAGGAACTATAAAATTAATGTATAATGAATATATTTGTTATATTTGTTTAAAAAATAATATTGTACGTTGCCCATTTTTTCAAGTTAAAAAAAAAAGAAAAAAATCTGTTAGTTCGCAAGACTATTTCTTGTTTTTTAACAGATTTTTAATTATCTCAATAGAGACGAAGTTGGAATATTTATTGTAGGAGAACCGGGAAATCAAGGCACCTACAGGGCTTACGACCTGTCATCGGCTGGTTTACGTGATCACTTTATGCGCTTGCGCAACGTTCACCAATTATGCCTTTTTAATGAGATCCCTATCAATTCAATTTTGAAAGTTCTATATATTGTAAAACTGAAATTCTTTTCGCTTGAAAATAAGGAATTTTTACTACAGCCATCTATGGGTGAAATTATGAACAACAATCTTATTATTTTTATTTATTTTTGTTGGAACGCCATCTATTGAGAGAATTGGTTTTTTGTAAATAATGAAAGCTACAATTCTTATATCTGAGGTGACAATGCATTTTTCGCATAGAAGTCACCCCTGAATTGCGCCAGACTTATAAGGTCATTTTTGTCTTATTTACCTACTTGTACCAATGTGTAAGTAATCGAATATTTTTATTATTGCATATGCGCAAACATTGGATTTTTTTCCCTGTCGGGAGTCAAAGATATTTTTTAACAGATTTTTAATTATCTCAATAGAGACGAAGTTGGAATATTTATTGTAGGAGAACCGGGAAATCAAGGCACCTACAGGGCTTACGACCTGTCATCGGCTGGTTTACGTGATCACTTTATGCGCTTGCGCAACGTTCACCAATTATGCCTTTTTAATGAGATCCCTATCAATTCAATTTTGAAAGTTCTATATATTGTAAAACTGAAATTCTTTTCGCTTGAAAATAAGGAATTTTTACTACAGCCATCTATGGGTGAAATTATGAACAACAATCTTATTATTTTTATTTATTTTTGTTGGAACGCCATCTATTGAGAGAATTGGTTTTTTGTAAATAATGAAAGCTACAATTCTTATATCTGAGGTGACAATGCATTTTTCGCATAGAAGTCACCCCTGAATTGCGCCAGACTTATAAGGTCATTTTTGTCTTATTTACCTACTTGTACCAATGTGTAAGTAATCGAATATTTTTATTATTGCATATGCGCAAACATTGGATTTTTTTCCCTGTCGGGAGTCAAAGATATTTTTTAACAGATTTTTAATTATCTCAATAGAGACGAAGTTGGAATATTTATTGTAGGAGAACCGGGAAATCAAGGCACCTACAGGGCTTACGACCTGTCATCGGCTGGTTTACGTGATCACTTTATGCGCTTGCGCAACGTTCACCAATTATGCCTTTTTAATGAGATCCCTATCAATTCAATTTTGAAAGTTCTATATATTGTAAAACTGAAATTCTTTTCGCTTGAAAATAAGGAATTTTTACTACAGCCATCTATGGGTGAAATTATGAACAACAATCTTATTATTTTTATTTATTTTTGTTGGAACGCCATCTATTGAGAGAATTGGTTTTTTGTAAATAATGAAAGCTACAATTCTTATATCTGAGGTGACAATGCATTTTTCGCATAGAAGTCACCCCTATTTACAAAAAACCAATTCTCTCAATAGATGGCGTTCCAACAAAAATAAATAAAAATAATAAGATTGTTGTTCATAATTTCACCCATAGATGGCTGTAGTAAAAATTCCTTATTTTCAAGCGAAAAGAATTTCAGTTTTACAATATATAGAACTTTCAAAATTGAATTGATAGGGATCTCATTAAAAAGGCATAATTGGTGAACGTTGCGCAAGCGCATAAAGTGATCACGTAAACCAGCCGATGACAGGTCGTAAGCCCTGTAGGTGCCTTGATTTCCCGGTTCTCCTACAATAAATATTCCAACTTCGTCTCTATTGAGATAATTAAAAATCTGTTAAAAAATATCTTTGACTCCCGACAGGGAAAAAAATCCAATGTTTGCGCATATGCAATAATAAAAATATTCGATTACTATTTCTTGTGTTAGTCTTATTATAAAGCATTTTTATTTTTATTACTAAATACAGTCATAAAAAAATTGTAAATCAACAATGTTACATTGTTTTGTAAGTGAAATTGTAAAAACTCCATGCGTAACTCAATGGGATAATTCGATGACAAAAAAAAGGAAAAATGGTAATTTAAAATCTTACAAATTATTAAAATTTATACAAACACTTTTATGAAAGCTGTTTAAATCACAAAATACTGCGAAAAATGGGATTGGACAGTTATCAGATACATACATATATTGAAGAATGCATTGTACACAATGCAAAGGATAGGGAATATAAAAAGTGCTAGGATATATGATTGTTCTGCTCGGACAATGAAAGATTTTTTTTTCAACAAGTATGAGGAATCTACGAAATGCATGCAATTTTGATCTTACGTAAAAGATCATGACCAAAGACGACACGAGCAACACCGTGTGATGACTCTTAACAATTATCCAATATATGTTTTAATTGCATATACGCAGGCATTGACAAAATTTTTATTTATTTATTTATTTATTTATTTATTTGTCACACCATTTAAATAATCTTTATTAAAATAGATAACTGCTGCCCAACTAGGTAGGTATACCTGTTCTAGTGCTAGCAGTGTACATATTATTACATTTCACAGGAGTAACTATTTGCATTTTTTTAAATGAATCTAAACAATATAAACTTAATTATTTAAAAAGAATCAAAACAATATAAACTTAACTATAACACATATAGAAAAAATGGAATTTGAGTTATCATCATATGCATATTATACATAGTATTGTAAAAGTAGGCATCTTGTAATTTTATTTGTTAATTGCACAAAATAAACTGAAATAGTATTTCTTGGGAATACTGAACTGACAGAGCATAGATATGATCCGTCAGTCATATCTTTATTCAGTCGCGCCTCAAATCAAATCAAGACAGCACAAAATTTATAAAACAATTTGGATTTTTTGTAAAAAGTAGATAAAGAAAAAAAAAATAACAATTATATAAATTATGTCCTTTTACACTACGATGTCGAATATTTGATGTATTTTAGTTCTCCCGTAGTTCATGATGTATTCGGAACATTTTCTTTTAAATGATTTCAGCGATATTATTTCTTTTAATGATGTAGGCAACATGTTATAAATTCTGGGGGCAATGAAAATAAAATTTCTTTGACCAAAAGTAGTTCTCATGTGTGGAATTGCATAGTTTGCAGCGGTGCTGGCTCGTGTAGCTATAGATTGTTGTGTTTTCGGGTAAACTAATTTATTTTTATGAAAATTTGTTAGTACATAATGTAAAAAGATTTGTTTCGGATCAAAAACTTTA
This sequence comes from Molanna angustata, assembly GCA_963576475.1. Taxonomy (NCBI): domain Eukaryota; kingdom Metazoa; phylum Arthropoda; class Insecta; order Trichoptera; family Molannidae; genus Molanna; species Molanna angustata. The sequence continues at coordinate 4,881,824 of OY754965.1, forward strand.
AATTCACTGTATAAATCTTTAGTGGGGTAGTCAAGGGGTTTGCTGAGTATTATTTTTATTATACATCGTTGAGCTAAGCATAGTTTTTCCATAATGGTGTCGGCACACCCTCCCCAACCAACAATGCCATATGTGAGTAAAGAATGTGTCAACGCGTAGTAATTATTATTTGTAAGTGCTCCATTTACTTTACAACATGCCAATACCACATTTTTCTACAAGTCTACATCATTAATGTATCTTTGATCATCAAGAAAATATTTGCCAAAATATATAAGTTATTTTAAGGTAATCTGAAATATTCTAATTACACTGTGTTATTTATTTATAACTAGCTTTTATGTCCCGCCGTTGGCCAAAAATGTAAATTAGTGAAGGAATAAGCAATCGTTTATATACCTACATAATATTGTCACACATAATTTTTTTTAACCGTAGTATGAAAATTAGTTTGAAATTTAATTGAGTTTAAGCGGTGTAAAATCTTAAAGTGATGGCCACAATCCATTTGCTTTCATATATAAGCACATATAATTTCTGCACGCATGGACTATGGGAAATGATTTCAAATATGACTTATTATAAAAAGACAACGTCGTAAAGAGTTTGGATTTGGCCACAACCCCTATTTTTATATATTGTCATCGAACGCAAATAATGTGTTTTAAATATTTAGTAATTTTGGATGATGGGAAATGGTTTAAAAATTGATTAAACAAAAGTAATGAAAATATTCTAGTGTTGGTCCCATCCCATTCGTTTTTATATTTTTCGTCAAGTGTGCATATAGTTTATTATAGTTTTGCACAATAAAACTGATAGACTTAAAACTGACACATAAGTCTACATTACAGAAGAAGAAGACTTAAGCTATGTTAAATAGTTTTTAATAGGAATATAAACGTTGTGAAGATCCAGCAATGACCACAACCCCGATTTTTTATATATTGTCATCAAAATGAAATGTGTAGTTATTGAAAATTAAGCAATATATGATGATATAATAAATGGTGTAAATTTGATTGAACAAAAGTAATGAGAAGATTCTAGTGTTGGTCACATCCCATTCGTTTTTATGTATTTTCATCAAGTATGCATGTTGTTTATAATATTTCGTTACAATAGACTATTAGACATAAAACTAATCCAAAAGACTAAATAAAAAAAGAAGTAGAAGTATAAAACTATAACAAATAGTTTCTTATAAAAACTGACCCAATAGAAGATGAAATAGAAGAATTACACATTAGGAAATGTATTATATAAAAACTGACCAAAATGTCTTCATAAAAGAAGAAGAAGATGAATTGAACTATAGGAAATATTTTATATAAAATTCACCCAACATCTACATAAAATAAGAAAACGAAGAATTAGACTAAAGGATAGTTTGTTTAAAAATAGTTTGTTTAAAAACTAACCAAAAGGTCTACATAAAGGAAGAAGAAGACGAATTAGACTATAGGAAATAGTTTGTATAAAAACTCACCCAAGGTCTACATAAATTAAGTAAAAGAAAAATTAGACTATAGGAAATAGTTTATTTATGAACTGTCCCAAATGACTTCACAAAAGAAGAGGAAGAAGATTTAAACCCCAAGAAATAGTTTGTAGAACAAATCACCCAAAGGTCTTCATAGAAAAAAGAAGAATTTCACTATAGGAAATAGTTTGTAGGTATATTGAATGTGTATTGTAGTTAACCTAAAATAGTTTAATAATTTTCCTATACAAAATCAGTATATTCTTGGTTTTTAAGTAGTAAGTATTAGGTATGTAGGTACCTACCTACAATGATGTTCTAAATTAATTCGAATTCGATTTATAACAAATTTTATTTGAATATCAGAATGTGTCCGTTACCATAGTTACCATGTTCCAACATGTGAAAAATATCAAATGTTATGGAGACATTTTTTGAATATGTAGGTACCTACATTGGTTTGTTCGATGCCATAAAAATGAAAATTGTCAGAAAAATCAAATATTTTTAACAAATTATCCAATTTTATTACGCCTATATCTTTACTAATAATTAACAGACTTTTACAATATATGTCTTAAAACTTGCTGTAATGTCTTGTGTTTCATTTTATTATTTCATAATCACATTTATTTCAAAGGTGTATTATTTTAAAGAACATATTCATTCGGTAGGAAAATTAAATATCGTATGAAAAGATATTAAAATGGCGGGGTTATATGTACATTTGTACAAAACGCTTACTTTAAAAATAAGTTAAACATTATAATTAGACAAAATATTCACCATGTTTTTCACTTAAAAGCTAAATTATACTTGAAAATATATTTTTTTCGTGTAAATGCGTACTTCTAACATTTAAACTAACAGATATTTGCGTGCAAAATGTACACTTTTTTGACAGATATGACTTGGAAAATTTTGTATGAAAAAAATAATTATTGAAATATCTTTAAAATTCAGCATTTTAATCGCATTATTTTTAGCGTGACACTGCATCAGGTATACTGGTACACGTTCGCACATAAATTAGATTTTTAGATGCTCTTGGTTTTTCAAAAGGCGTGAGACAAACACACACACACACACACACACTAACATATTGATTGCTTTATTACTTTAGATATGAGAACAACTTCCCAGTACTTATTCACTTGTGCTTAATAACAAAGTGACACAGTTATTTTACAAATAATTAACGTTTTGATTGCTATTTACAGCAACGCAATGTAATGTAAACAAAGAAATCAAATGATTTCATTTCAGCTTATAATATCTATCTCCTTCATTGCAAGGAGAGAAAATATTATACTCTCTACTAAGGCCAGGATCAAACGAATGGAATATTTCATCACGGAATATAAGTCACAGAATCTACTTAAACTTATCCCAGATAGAGCCTTAGTACACAAATAATTTTTCTTAAAAAAAGTTGCAATACACGTGTCGTTGAAAGGGATACACTCTCGTAACCGTGATTAAAATTTAGTTGTATTAGATAATTATGCCTTCTGACGGACTAAACATTACAAAATAATCTGCAAAAGGACAATATCTGACGCAATCTGATCCTTTGAAGAGATTCGTTTTCTGATTCTCAACACCCGTGAAACTACAATGTGATAGAGATCTCGGTCTCCGGTAGCAACCGTCGCAATTCCACCCTCTGTCAGTTGGCCCCTTGCGTTAATCCCTCTTCAAATAGTTAAGTCATCTTAATCTAGATCTGTCAATACTTCACTTGGTCGTTATGCAAACAGTTTCTTCAGCGTGGACTGTCCGATAATTCTTTCTTAGTGCAGTAGTTTTATTCAGACTTGGAAAACTTTCGTTCCCTATCTACACTGTCAGGCTATCGTTATATTCATTTATCAATGCTCATTCTTCAATTTGGTCAACTACCAAAGAGTTTCTTCAGCGTGAACTGTTCGTCCATTCTTCCTACGTGCAGTACTTGATTCAGATTCGGTGTATTTCATCCGTTTGCCTCCAGCTTTAGAGTTTTGTTTTCTCCCCGGCTTTCTACAAATGCAGCATTGAATAATGTCCCTACATTTTTAATTTTAGAACAAAGGTGAATGGATGATAAAACAACGAATGAAACTCATTTGGTACACCAACGTGACGTCACAGTTATATAAGACATTTTTCATTTTTAATAAATGAGCTCTTCCACTCACCACATTCCCTGACCCAATTCCACGACATTATGTGGAACATTTTACAAGAAACGTAACGGAACCGGCTGGCTGGCCAAAACCGCTTAGAAAAACAAGAAATTTTATGAAATGAAACTCTCGCACTTTTCTACTTTTAATGCTAAATGGTGTTCTTCCAATTCTCAATATCACCTGCCTAGAGAAGCAAAATTTTCTCATCTGCTGGAAATCGAGCTATGGGTGCCAAAACAGAAGTTAAATTATTTAAACTATGTCACAGTGGTCAATATTTGGAGTATATGTTAAATCAACTATTTTTTCATACTCCGAGATGTTTTGAATATTATATCAAAAGAATGAACGGTGAATGACTGACAAATATAGATAGGTATATAATATGAGGAAAGAGATTGAGTAAAATTTAGTAGTTACCCTCAAAAGGGATGACATAATAATAACAATAATATTTGTTGCAATGTTTGAAACCGTCACTTCGTGATAAAACTCCAAAATCACATATAATTATTCAATATTATATAATTTTACGTTTTATTTAATTTGTCAGAATAGTGAACAAAAGTGCAAATGTGATCACTGGGGTCTATTTTATTCACCATTCTGGCTATGCTTGGCATTGATCGATACCGATGAATGGGAGTAGCATTTGCGAACTAAATTAAATAGAACGTGAAACTATTTATTTTTAATAATTCTATGTGATACAAAATTTTAATTTGTAATGCGCTATTTAGTGATACAATATCATGCTAAGGGTGTTTTTCTAATTTATTATAAATACAATAACTGCCACAGTACCTCAAAAGCAAATTCCTGCCACAGTACCTCAAAAGCAAATTCACTTATTTATCCAATCATGGACTTCCACTCCGATCTGCTGAACGTACAACACTATCCATCCCTATCCATAATACAGAATTTCTCAGCTCTTCGTTCGAAGTAAAATCAGCAAGATTATGGAATATCCTTAATCAGGATATTGCGTGGTCTAACTCACTTAGTATTTTCAAGAAAAAACTAAAGAAGGAATATTTATCCTTGAACACCTGATCCCGATTTCCTCTTCTGTCCTTACCATATCCTTTTTTCTTGCTATGAATTATGTTTTTTTTTGTTTTAATAGTATTTAAGTGTTATATGTATTTTCTTTGAATTCTTTTACTCTTATTTATTTGCTGTTGTACATACACAATGTTGTAATACTTTGTAATCTGGTTGGTTGGAAGAAATTGCCTAATGACAATAAGCCCGCCAGTGTACAACTATATTTCTTTATATTATATACAAGAAGATATATAAATAAATAACTTTATTACTATTAAGAGGGTGACTGCTGCCAACGAACATATTTTTTCAATTTGAATTTGCATCATTACTTCAAAACGAATAATTTTGCAAAAAATAACATACAGTTAGTTAGTTTGGATATTAAAAAATAAAAATTTACCTCAACTTTTTAAATATGTTCTGTATATATTCTTGTGGGAAAATAATAAGCATTCCCTGATTTTTGACATTTATATTTCTAAAAAAACTATAGGGTATAGAGCATAATATGTTTTTATAAATTCAAGAAGATCAAAATATCTCAAAAATACGATTTAACGTTGCATTAATGCATCAGGTGAAGTAAATAAACCAAAAAAACTTTTATTTCGCAATGGCGCTGAATGAAAAATAAATGTTTTTTCGGTTTATTTACTAAACCTGTAGCGTTTTTGTAACGTCACATCATATTTTTCTAGATAATTTTGTCTTCTTTAATTTAAAAAAAGTATGTTGAACTACGCCTTATATTTTATTAAAAATATAAGATAAACGTTGAAAATCGGAGTTTGCCATTATTTTTCTACAAGAATTTATACAAAATATTATCAAAAAGTAAATATATATTTTTCTTTATTAATACCCAAACTATCTGAATTATTTTTTTCAAAACGATTTGATAAGAAATATTGATGGTATATCGAATTGAATAAAAGGTATGTTGGCAGCAATCCCCCCTTAACTTAAATTATCAATGTTTTTAGCTCTCTTCATATAAAAGAAGAATGCTTTCCACAGCGCCTTAATATTCATACTGCAATCTTAATGAGTCGTGTTATTCTTATAAATAAATAAATGATGACCACATTTACATATGATGTTTGAATGAAATGATAATATTATAATGCTCAACCAATATGACTTTGAATTAACTATTGTTGAATAGTAACATAATTCATATCGCGTTTCGGCTTCCTTTGCATTATGTGTGCGAATCGTCATTGTAGGCAATTGAAATTGTATTTTATATCGACAATCGTTATGTTTTCCAGTTATATATCATCAATAGTTTAGTCACTTTATCGATTGTGTCATATCGAAAGCGGCTGTTATTTCTATCGTACATAATATAGCCATCTCTGTGAGTTTTCCCCTCTTCGCAGTGCAATATGCTGTGGAAAGTCCAGTGTGTAACACTCTACCTATTGGCTCATGTCCAACAGCCTTGTACTACCGGTTGACTCATAACTCTACTCCTAAAACTGTAGGTACTCTGCTCAGTTACAGAGGGTTAACAACCAGATACAAGACTTGCAAGAATTTGTGAGATTTCCATTTCATAGTCTTGAATTTGAATCTCAGATGTTTGCACAAAATATCAGATACTTTTTGACATAAACATGATATTTTGTGTTTTTTTTGTTTTTACGTGTCTCCTTTACACACGTGTGCTTGCACTCTGGTAAAGGGAAATATGTTTTTACTTACTGTGTATCTTTTTCTATATTTTTTGATTGTTTTTTTTAAGAGTCCTTACTAAAAGTATCATCATGGCAGGAAGTAAATCAAAAAATAAAAATTAGAGACCCTTTTCAAATGTTTCTTCCCGTTGAAATGGAGAAGAAGCGAAGTTAAAGAAAACTGAAATCGATCTTGTAATGATATAAATAACGCCTGATATTATGCAACATGTATAGCAGTCACAAATGAAATTCAGAAATACAAAATTGACCAATTTTATCAAAATATCATATGCATTGTCATCGGGTATCTGAATGTTTCAGCGCCTCAACTGGTCGGAAAGTACAGACTGAAGACATTTCCTTTATATGAACTTAATGAAAATGGTGTAAAAATAAATAATAATTTACTTTCCACTGCTTTGTTATAATGGAATGATATTAATATAGGTACATTTTATAGCATATTTTGGTCACAAATTCCTGATGACAGATTCATTGGATATTTTAATAAAATTGACCTATTTTGTATTTCATACAAAGTAAACAAAGCCATACATTTCTGGCTGAGTATCAATAAAATAAGAATTTTATTCGGTTAGATGCGACAATAATATTTTACTTGTCTTCAATGCAAAAACAATTAAAAAATAATACATTTATAAACATGAGATTAGTGTGAACTGTATTTAAATAAGGGAAAATTTAAAAATCAAGTAATTTGCTAGTACAAAATCGATTACAAATATATTATGTGAAGAAAACTTTGATAAGGATGTCCTGATTGTTTTTTATTTACTCGTTTACTCTCCGCTTCTATGAATAGCTATAATTTCATTTTTTTCTCTTCGATTTCATTTGTCCAACTTTCAAAATTTGCTCTCACGTTCCAGAAGATTTTATTTGTGCGTTTTTTTTTTAGAAAATTGTATACAACAGAAAAAGATTTCTTATTTGTAATCAGTGCAAATAAAATTTTGTCAACCTATTAAAAGAATATTCTCTAATAAGAATACTTCTTCTTTTTTTATAGTGAAAGAGTTAATATTGGCCACAAACATCTTCTTTACTATTTGTGGTTAGAATGTAATTTTGCAATGTATACACTTTGTGTATTATTTTACTTTAAACCTTAAAAATCCAAAATTTGCGCCAAACCTAGCTAATGTGATTATAGAACTTTGAGTCGTGAATTGTGTGTAACAAACAACTTTTTAACAGATTTTTAATTATCTCAATAGAGACGAAGTTGGAATATTTATTGTAGGAGAACCGGGAAATCAAATATTTTTAGAGTATGTGTAGTTTTATGCACTTTCTACAGAAAATTCTCCAAATATTTATAGAAAATGTAGTTTTATGCACATTCTACAGAAAATTCTCCAAATTTATATTGAGCATGTAGTTTTATGCACATTCTACAGAAAATTCTTCAAATATTTATTGAGCGCATATTTTTATTATTGCATTTGCGCATATGCAATAATAAAAATATTCGATAACTTTTTAACTTTTAAATTAATAATTTATCTTGACAGGACTGTAAATGAAGTCTCAGATTTTCTGTAACAGATATCGGATTCTGCATTGTCCGGTGAAAAATAGTTTCAAAGGAATCTCTTCGTTTAACGCTGAAATTAAACCTCTGTCGGAATTCGTAACCAAACCTACATCAAAAGTTTTTTGAACCTTTGTCAAAATTTGTAATTAAACTGTTATTGATGGTTGATATTAAAATTAAAATAATTAAATTGTCTTTGTTTATTTATTATTTTATTTTATTTTATTTTGTTAGTAAATTCTCAGAATACACACATAATATGTATTATACACAAAATCGATATAATATAAATACATCAAATTATTAATTTGCACGGGAAATATTACCTATGAAACAAAGTCTTGGAAATATTTCAAAAGCATAAGTTTTTTAAGACATTATACGTTCTGAAATTTCGAATGAAAAATTGAGGTTTAATGTAGAAAATAAGGTTTTTCGAGAGTTCAGCATTGGGGTAATGGTCTGTACTAAACGAGAAGTTTCCACCAAATACCCCTCTTTGGTTATCTTTAATTTGAACCGTTTTATATCTGAGATGATAAGGCTGAAAATTTTGGCTGCAGATAATTATTATTAAATTGGAAAAAAAGAAAATCAAAAGTCGAGTCAGAAGTTTAGAAACTTTTCTCAATTTTTCCATGTAATATTTTTCGTTGAGTTAAAGGTACATCAATGTTGTTACTCCTCATAATACAATTAATATGTAATTGTGATCTTGACAAATCATAGTCTCTGTCTTTTCATTTATCTGAACAGACCACACTTGTGACTCCAGCTCATACTACTCAATACAGTACCGTATTTGATATCAAATTTTGCCATGAGACAATATATTATATTCGAGTTTTTATTTTCTTTCGATTTGTTATTCCAGCCTTGAATCGCAGTAAATAAATTGCGTATATTTGGCATCAGTTTCATGCAATATATCATCATTAAGATTATGTTCAAATTTGATGCAAAAATATTACACGACATTTTCGTAAATTCAGTTCCAATAAATCTTAAAAAATCTTCAATTTATCACATTTATGTTGTCATATCTCAAAAAAGACTCTTATGCCACTATCTTTAAGACCATTCAATGAGTAAAACTGGCATTATAAGAGATATCTCTAGATATGTGAAGCAATTCTGATCCTTCCATACATTACGAGATAGATGTAACATAATAGTATTTCGAATTATCCATGTATCCATGTAACATGTTAAAGTACCTAACTCTATCAGTTTTCTATAAATTTCCTCTCCATCAAATCCCCAGGTCATTGTCGTTACATAAAACAATTTTATCTTTAAAAACACTCAAGTGATTACAAAAGTCTAGTTATTGATTCACACTTTTACAATCAATCCTTTTCTTTCCGGGTCACACTCATCCACTTTGCTCTGTACTGGGCTTCATCCTCGGTGATCACGCACGATTTAGCATCTCGCCTAACCACATGACGCCATCGGAGCTTTTGCCATCCAACCCCACGCCGCGCGCCGTTCCGGCAATGTTAAACTCATTACCTCATTGCCAATATATTCAGGTAGTCTTCTTTTGACATGACCAAACCATCTGAGCCGATTTTCTTGGACTTTGTCCGCTATGTCATGGACTGATTCACCAACATTCACCAATTCAACCAGTCCCATAACGATTTTTCCTTGTATAAGCTGTCAATTTGAAACATGTATTTATTTAATCAATGTGAAACTGCTCAAACTGTTATTCTAAGCTAGCCATCTATCGAACAGAGCACAAACTAATATCTTTTACACAGAGACATATCCAGGCGCTTTATGTGAAGCTTTTTTGGGTATCGGACTACAGATGACACTGCAGATCTGACAAATCATGACGTTCTTTATATATTGAAAAATTGCCAAGAATATTATTGTTTCAAAACCATAAATCTACACAGATTGTAACAAACTAGGCGTTTCTTATTTTCAATTTAGCAATGTTTCTTTTAGCATATTGTACGTTGCTAAACTAGAATTGGATTTTCTGCATTAAACAAAAAAAATGACCTCAAAATTGTGGAATCACAGAAATATTGTTTATTGACAGATGGATAGATAAAGATAAAGAACAGATTGAGTAACAAATGTTTTAGTATGTAAAACGTCATAAGTGTATAACAGAATTTCGCAATCTCCTACCGTACTCCATGGAGAACGTTTCAGAACTTATAACTCTATTCAACTATATCTTATCAGACTAAACAAGAAACTACTATCAAGCATATTTCATACCACTACCACTGAGGGTCGTATTACAAGAGCTATTTGAGAAAAATGTAAGAAAAGGGGTAGGTCCCGTACTTCTAAAATACTGCTTACGGGACCTTAATTTTTTCTTACATTATTCTTAAATAACTCTCGTGATACGACTCTAAGAGTCATAAGTGTATAGAAAGGAACAGAATACCTTTAATATTTCAAGTGTAGCTTTTGCAGTACGAGACTTAGCCACCATTATTACGACGATTTAAGGCTATCTAGAAAACTCTATTGCACACGATTCATTAGTTTTAACTCCTTTATTAATACAGCAGCCCGACTGTGGAACGATCTTCCGAATTCTGTGTTTCCACCTTCGTACAACCCGGGTCTTTTTAAAATCCGAATCAATAAACTCTTTTCTAGACTGCAAACCCCTCCCAACGCTACGTAGTGCGCTTCTTCGGAAGAGCAAAAAGGACCCAAATCCTAGTAGCTGGTGTCCCCTATGAAGACATGTAAAAAAAAAAAAAAGTTTTCTTATCATAATGTTTGCCAATAACTGGGCAAAACAGCCATGAAAGTTGAATAAACGCAGTGGAAATATTAATAATATATTATCGAAAGTGTACGTAGTTTTAACATTAGTACAGGTATAAAAATATTACTTGACAATAATTCAGGGTTAATACAAAACAATTTTGAAATTTTAGAGATAAGAAAAGCAATTAACCAAAAAGGTAATATAAGTAATATAATTAATAATACTACAAATATAAGTAATATAATTAATAATACTACAAATATAAGTAATATAATTAATAATACTACAAATATCTCAGCTAGCCCAATTTTAAACATCTTTCCAATAACATCTTAGCAAATTCATAGTAACAAAGTCGCCTCCTCCAACGTCACCCCCTCCAGTAACCCTCCCCCGCCCTGTACAGCTATCCAATCCTCCATAATTTTGAGTTTAACACAATTTGGTTTGTAAGTGAATTCCAGAAGAAGGAGAGGTGCTCTCCGATACCGGTCGAGGTATCGACGGATTTTAATGTGTAACACAAATTTTAAAGTGTATTAATTTTATTGTTATTTTTAAATATGGCACACAAATTAAGTTTTCGAAATAATTATAAAAATAATATAATATGGTCTCTCTAGCAAATGAGTGGAAATCATCATATTGCAGAAAAATTAACGATTTTTTTCCAATGTTTGATAATGTCACTTCATGTTACATAGAACTCTGTAATCACATAATGATGAAAAAAATTCGTTCTAATAATAACTATACATTCGTTCTATAATAACTATACAACAAAAAAGTACAATTTTCTAAAAACTAGTTGCATGTAACACATGAGATCCAACCGTCGATAGCGATAGTACCTATGTATAGTTGAAGAATAAGAATAAAACTATAAACCCATAAATCCAAATTATTGAAAATTTTCACACATGTTGGTATGTATATCAAGAGAGGACATTATGGAGGTCAGTCCTCCAATTCACCGGTATCGGTCAATTCTGAGCATCGTCAGAATAGTGGTGAAACCATCTTTATGGATGGGTGGATGGCAGAGCGGTTAGCGCGCTGGGTTAGTAATCCAGTGGTCGCGAGTTCGAATTCTGCCTCGACCGATCTCGTTCACCTATAGGACAAGCATTTATGCTTAGTTTAGGGAACATAGGAAGATGTATATGTACTTGTTTAACAAGGACATATTCATTTTAAAAAAAAAAAAATATATAGATTTAAAACGAGGATACGAATAATAGAGAAGGAAGTGGTAATACCAAGAAAAATAGAATACCCAAAAGACATTAAGGGTAATTAAGTAGGTAAAATCAAATTTAAAAGAATGTATAAGAATGATTAAATAAATATTGTATTGAAAGGACAGCAATTATGAATAGGTAAATCGTTCATGTAAATATATTGAATAATTTCCAACAAAAATAACCAACATTAACTATTCTTAAGGTAGTAATAGTGGAGAAATTTTAAAATCTATATTTGCATTAACCAAAGGAATATTACTGTTACCTTTACCCTGTTTATTTATCTCTAATATTGTTTCTTTGTTGTGATCTTAGTTTCTATTGTATCTTTTCATTTTTATATAATTTTTTTTATAGGTATTTTCACTTTTAATGCAGAATGTGGCCACTTGTAATTGGCTGACCAGTTTTATAATAGCTTGCCCTTATTTTATGGACCTATGATGTATGATAACTTGTTAGCTGTAATTGGTTAATTGGCTGTAAATATTTCTAGTATATCCATTTTTTACATTTTTAACTATGTTTTATTGATTCCGTTTTGTGTGACGTAATAATGGTGTGACGATGCTCGACATTGAGCGATACCGGTGAATAGGAGTCGCGTTTGAAAAAAATAAATAGAACGAGAAATTATATGTTACTTTATTCATCATAATTATATGTGATATAAACGAGAATATTAGGTATGTTACTATATATTCTAAATTAAAAAGTAAAATGTCAATAAGTGCATTGAGATGATTTAAATAAGACGAGAATAAACATTAATAATGAAAATAGAAGTCGTAGAAACGTAAATAATAAAAATAATATTAATGCTTATTGGATGAGTCTATTGGTATATCAAAAGAAAAGAATGTCACTCTACGTAGTGACTTCCTACTCGATACGAAAACCGCCCTATAGTGCAAATAAATTTGTATCTGTTATTAAACGTTATCTGGGTATGTGTACTATGTGTAGTAGGGTACTACACAGGTATCAAGTTTCCTGAAATTAACATCACATTCCCTGGAGATAATGTCAATCATTTAAGGAAATACCTCTTGTAGTATCAATTTGATATGATCGTCGTAAACACCCGTTCTGCAAAGACTTACTGTGTCAGCTCTATGAAACTATAGGGAAGATAGGTAAATTTCTAAGTGACATAGAATAATATTAATTTTATCATGGTATTATAAGCATAAAATTATCGTTTTGTTAACGTTAATATTACGAAGCTTTGTATTATATATTCAAATCAAACCGAAATCAAAGTGTACCTATTACATATAATGTTGGGTAGATTCGAGTTGAAGGCACTTTTGACCGTTTGATTTTCTGTATCTATATACATTGTGGTAAATTTCATAAATGAAACCGTCAATTTGGTTTTTTCAATCTTGAGTGCAATCAACACGATAAGTTAAAAATTAATCAACTCATAAGCTGCCTTAATCTTAATAAGAAGACATGTTTTATTTTGTTATCTTTCTCCCTCTTTTTTAGGCCTGTTGGCCTGTTTATTTCCTGCGTCAGCTTCCATACTGTGACGTGGACTGTCAGCCGTCCTTCTATCTCTTGAGAGGACGTCCTAGAGGTCTGCTTTCCCTGAACACTATACCTGAACACCTTTCTTAATAATACCCTACCATACCATACCATCACGCCATTTCCCTATTTGGGGTAGGCAGAGAGAACCGAACGCCAGACTCCTCTCTCTTGACATACATTCCTCGCTTCATTCACGTCCATACATCGTCTCATACACGCTCTTCTATTATTCTTACTTCTAACATCTCCATCTTTCAAAATCCCATTTATGTGATCGTGCCAACTCTTTCTTGGCCGACCTCTACTTTTCATTCCTCTTTTATCTTAATAATCGGAATTATTCAAAATCGGGTTTATTTTTTATGTGTAAATGTGAATCATATTTTACTAATGCACATTATTTTGATATTCATTTTCTTGGAAAACATACAGCAATAACCATAGAATTATCGCAATAACCCATAGAAAATGAAAAACTTCTGCGTGAAAGTTACTAAAATTCGGATACCTACATAAAATTAATACATTCATGAAGCTCATTGTATATTATGTATCTTACTCCTCCACATAAAACCTGTAATAGAATTTAAAGTAATCGTAGGTACTTAAAAATAGGCTTTTATATCAAAGTAGAACAATATAATTGTGAATAGTTAATATGGAGAACTTTGTTGGTTGTTAGTATAATAATATTTTGAATTTTAACATCAACTTATATGAAACTCAAAGAGTATTGCTCATTTATCCCTTGAGAACAATTGATAATACATATTATAGTTTTGAAAAACGTGTTATTTTGTTATGAAAGTATATATTAATATATTTTTAACCCTGTTACAAATGAAATAAGTGTTACTTGGTCCTTTATTGTTCAATTAGTAACTAGAGTGTCATTTAAAGGTTTGAATACACCTAGCATATTATGATCTCAATAAAAAATAATTGCTTTTCTACACAACAATGAAAGTAATGCTTATTTTAATTATATTATTTTAGTAAATATTCAAATTATGTTTATGTGCAAATTTATTTGTGAATTCAAATTAGGTCGGTGGCAGAGGGTTTGGATTTACGGATCTAGAAAAATAGTCCGGGTTCACATGCTATATTTCAATTTGTTTATATTTCTTAAATATTTAAAAAAAATGTTGGTTCCTACAGCAGTCCGATGTGTGTCTGCGGTATGTATATTATTGTAGGATCTCTTTCGCACTTATTGTTTTCTATCGTGTGCGCTCTTTCTTGGTGATATTGTTAAGAATTCGTCAAAATGTACCATTTTTGTATAACGTGTGTATATATAAAATGCCATTAATATTGTCTTATTTCAACATTCCTGCTTCTGTCATAGATTGTTATACTGCAAATTCATCTCTGTGATCTAATTTTATTGTTGTGCAAACCCTTTGTGTCGTTGTGCAAACAAATAATTGTTTGTACATGCAAATGCTTCTTTGAAAACAAGTACATTCGTTCGGGGCCAAGAATTCGACACGTTTCGCCGCGGAGATTGGACGGCAGGTCCATAAAAATTTGGCGACCTACCCAGCCAGAGTTTTGATTCCAGGGAACAATAATAACATCCACACAGTGTGACCAGAATGTAGGTCACTGGAGCAGGGTGGATCGAGATGGAGAACGTTGCCATAAATCAAAAAACAAATTTGACTATTTTATCCGTCGATACACAAACTAGGTCTGCACTGAGACGTTATTTTTCTTTAAGCAATATTGCTTTTACATTAGTTTTGGACATTTTTACTCCTCACTGACACAAGGGGATATATATTGGAGAGTTATAAATTCGCAATTATGGCTATTTCTTTTATTGCAGATTATCGAGTAGCATCATGCTGAGATTTTATTCTGAAATATTCATCACAATGTATGTAAGGTGTCTTTATTCCACTTTATCGATAATAAACTAAATTACCTACTCATTCGATTATTTTCAAATTTTGTAAATTTCTCAAAAAAATGTAATACTCGCGTAGACCCCGTTATATTTTGAAGGATATCTGAATAGTGCTTCTTATTTTTTAAAACTGTCAAATATATTAAATTGACACCAAGCTCGGCAAACTCGAAATTTGTTATTTTTATTTTCAAATTGGTAAAAAGGCACATAACTTTCATAAAATGGCATTGAAGAATTATCAAGTTTTCAATGTAAAATATTTAAATCAAAAATAATTTGATAAACTCATTTCATGAAAATGCTGAATATTTTTCATACAAAATTTGAATACTTTGTGGATTGACTTGTTAGTGAGGAGTATAACGTTGGCCACAATTCACCCATTTTTATTATACTCATATCTTTTTGACACTTTCTGTCTCTTTATTGTTTACGTTTTGAGATGAAGAGTTTAAAACAAAGGAATATTAAAACATAATCGTAATAAATGGGTTTTATGAATTTATAGCATTGACAAACCTTCGTTTTAATAAATCTACCAATTTTAACGAACTGAATTAAAATTCATTTTAATACAATTCATACTAGCATTGAATTTTTTTAACTGCGTCCATTATAAGAATCAATGACTCGGTGGTAGAAAATCAAATCTAAGATGGTTTCTTCACGTGTCTGTTTAATTGGAATTTTAACCGACTAGCTCTTTCAGAATTTGTGTATTCCCAATGACAATGCATGTTTAAACTTCCAGCTTTGTTCATTTGATATTTTGATAAAATTTAATAATTTTGTATTTCTGAACTTCAGTTGTGACTGCTATACATGTTGCATAATATTCAGGCGTTATTTGTTTTATTTATTATAATCTACTACTGAGAATACTATAATCTACTACTACGCGTAGTATTTGAATGGCTTGTTCTTGGGTGTTCTTGTTCATGTTTTTCTGTTACAAGACATAATCTTTAACCTTAATTTACCGCAGTATCTAAAAACCAAATTCACATATTTATCTAATCACGGCCTATTGCTTCGATCTGCTGAACGTATTACATTAACTATCCCAATTCACAACACTGAATTTTTCAGCTCTTCCTTTGAAGTACGTTTAGCAAGACTAATAATTTGAGTCCTGATATAACTTCGTCAAACTCGCTTCAAATTTTGAAGAAAAGACTAAAGCAGGGATATCTGTCCGAAAATACCTGATCTCTCTCCGTTTCCTTCCTTCCCTTCACTACGTTATATTTACTAAAGAAGGAATATTTATCCCTAAACACCTGATCTCGATTTCCTATTCTTGTTCTTTCCCAATCCTTCGTTTTTTTTTGCTATATTTTCTTTGTTCTTTTTAAACTTTCATTTTTTTTATGTAGGTACATATATAATTCTGTCACTCGATAATCTGGTTGGTTGGAAGAATTTAAGCCCGCCAGTGTGCATTATATTTGTTTATATTATGTACAAAAAGTAAATAAATAAATAATAAATACGATTTCGTTTCACAAAAATAATAATTCCGATTTTAAATAAAAACATCAAAAACTTATAATTTATTTTTCTCGAATTAAGGGTTTTGCTTATCCGACAGTAAATGGGATAGCTTTTATTTTTAGGTTTACCTACTTGTCTGGCTAACTTTCTAATTTTAGAAAGTTTTAATATAAACCTCTTTGAGTAAAAGTGAAGAGCTAAACAAAGACCATATTTCTTACGGTCATTATTGAATTCGCTTGGTTTAGTCATCATTTTGTTAAATGTAAAAATTATTTTGAAACATATTACAGGTGCGAAAAAAATAAAAACATTCTTTTAATTCTTCTTCTTCTTAGTTGTGCTCTTAATACCTAAAGAAGGGTCAGTCTTGGAAAGCCATTGTTGCCTCCCAGACAATACTTCTCCAGATGCTTTTGTCCTCTGCCTATCTTAGATCTGAATCTACTGAAAGATTTTTTTTCATTTGGTCGCTCCACTGACAAAGGAATGTCTCTGGGGTCGTTGTCGTTTCACTATTCCAATCTGATTTATGTTGCTTCTAAATGACCCAGTTCTTTCTATTTATAGGCTCAATTATTCGTTTCGATAAAGCAGCTGCAGTCTCTGACACCAAAAAGGTGATAAATAGCAAAATGAGATATCACAAGGCATACGTAAGATCAGTGATGACATATGGTGTGGAAACGCGAGAAGACACAGTCAAAAGTAAACAGATGCTGAGGACTCCTTAAATGAGGGCACTCAGAATGATAGCAGGCAAAATTGATTGTGGCTGATTATATATGTGAGGATATTATAGAACTCCATATGATAATTATATCCATGATATGGGTAATCATGAGGGTTTTGATTTCGAAGGTTGACCAGACTTTCCCCCTGATGTAGTAGGCAGCGGAGGAGGGACTGGTATGGTCACGTCCATGGATGGACAGCACCAAACTTCGTCATGTTGATTGCTGCATAATCAGCATTACGGAACCCGCTCTCGCGGTAGTCCGCCTTAAAGATAAAGGGATAGCTTGGAGTAAGCATCTTGAAAACTGACCTAAGGTCTACATAAAAGTAGAAAATAATAATAATAATTCGTTTCTCAAGCCAAAATATTATATTAGGTACATCAGATCCAAAAGTGAGTCTGACGAAAACCTTAGTCTTGCGAAAGCTTAATGATATTTTTGACCAACTCTGCAAGTCTTATCCCGAAGTTAAACAGTGATAATGTATGACATTATAATATTGATCAGAGCCGGAATCGTAAAAGCCGACCGGGCCATTTGCTCCAAGCGTAGAAATTTGAGGTCGCTTAAAAGATAAGTATCTAGAATTACTCATAAAAATAAATTAATAATCGTGCTCTCGGCTTTAAAATACTTATTTTTCACTAAAACAGTGATGATTTTTTAAACAAATAATACACCATAAGTTACATTATTCTGACGATTATGTCGCATGAAACTATTCAATAATTATTCTAATGATATGTCGCATGAAACGATTCAATAATGAAACTTAATTAATAGAACCTCAAACCAAGAATTTTTACTTTAGTTTAGTTTAAAAACGTTGATTTTCGAAAGTTATAAGGACATTTACTAAGCAATAGAGTAAAATGCAGATAGTTTATGTTACACAGGGTGATTTGATAAGTTATGTATCACTGTGTCCATATATGTGGGTTTACGATAAAAACTTAAATCAAATATATTATTTTAATATGACAAAAGCCAATTTTAATATAGAGTTGAACACAATAAAACAGATCGCGGTAAATAATGGATTCAACACAAATGTTATGGTCATATTATAAATAGAATAAAAAAAAAGTAAAACATAAATAAATATCTTAACAGGGGGAAATCAATTAATAATAATTTAGCCGATGAAAAGTGGCGTAGAATATTATATGTTAATGTGAAAAAGTAAACATGTTATTAGTCAAAGTTTTACTGTCGGACATTAAACCGACCTTTTATACAAATAATAATGTGGGTAGATTCTTGGGGAATGGTAAAGATAAAAAAGAAAAATTGAATTGTAGCGATTGACCGGCCTTCGACATCGGTAAAACTGGCTGAAATTTTGAAACCAGATTTAAAGAGCACATGATGTGCTTAAAGAGCGACAACTTTTCTTTATTGGCTACGACTATTTACACGACTCAACAATAGACGAAAACCAAAAATAACCACAGAAAACGCAGATAAATCAAGTTATAAAAATATTTACCTTTGTTTATACTTTGTTATAATTGTAGATCTCGATGAAAAAATGAGTTATAAAATTAAGTAAATGTAATAAGACGCCAATATTATTTACTTTTTCTTCAAGTTGGTTTCCATGATGCATTTTTATGACCATTGAAAAAATGACAAAGGTAAATATTTTTGTATTTTGATTTATCTGCGCTTTCTATGGTTATAAATGACCTAAAAACATAGACGACGTCAGAAAATTTGTCGTCTAAATAGACACTTTTTGGCGGGAAAACGCTTTTCCCGCCAATTCCGGTTGTAAAAATAATGGCACCGTTCTTTATTTGCCAATCATCTCATAAATAGTAATCATTCTTTTGAAAAACAAACGGGAGTTGAAATGTTACACATAAATAAGGAGAGGCTAAGACTAGATAATCTGGAGGCATTAGAAATTCAAAAGGCTATAAATAAGAAAGAGAAAATAATAAATAACCAAATTTAAATTTAAATAGAACGCCTCTGTTCAATATGTTACCGTTACCTGCCCGTACGGTAAAACTCACCACCCCTTCTTTTAGTATAAACTTCGCCCACCAACGACAGTAGCAATACACACGGTTTAGACATAATTTTAAGTTTAGTATAAGTTTGTTCGGATGAGGGAACGGGTCAGCTCTGAAACTGGTTAACATTAAGTACTCAAAAGTGGTGTTAACAAACATGTTGTTATTTTAATTTATTAGTTAAAATGAGCCACAAAGTAATAGCTGCAAAGTATCAAGATATAAAAACCTTATTTCATCAAGTCCAAGACCAAAATATTTATTAATTTATTTATTTATTTATTTAAGATTTGGTACACGGTTAACATACAATATACATAAACATAATATCAATTATAATAATAAATCAACCGTACACACAAAAATCCCACAAGGCATAGCCTGTCTGTGGGTATACCAATTAAAAATATTCAAAATTATTTCGTTAGTAACATTAGTTATTTATAAAAATAAAATATAGCAAATTGCTTAGGCAGGAAACAAGTGAAAAAATATAAAGTATACAAATTATATATGAAAAATATACATACACATATTTATATACGAAACATCAATAAGTTTACATGAATCAGCAGACTGACAGCGGTGCTACCAAATATTATATGTCAGTTATTCATTACTCTATTAATTTTAAAAACGATATTATTCATAAAGAGGAGTGATATTCCATTTTTCCCAAGGCGCAAAATGTCTTGATCCGGTTCTGATATTCATGTATAGTCAAATGTAGATGTTCCATGTAGCGACTGTTTTTAATCCAATTTGCGGCACACATTTCTCAATAAATTCATATAAGCCAGGAAGACTTAAAAGTGGTATAATTATATTAAAATATCAACCTACCTACCAACTTAAGCCACTGAGTATACAACAATACATAGGTACTTACTGCATTACCATTAGGTACATTAATATTTGTTCTTTAATTTCCCTCATTTATTTATTAGTAACTTCTTGTATATATAATTAGTACAATGGCAAGTTTATTGCCAAACGGGAATTTCTTCCAACCAGCCAGAGTAAATGTATATATAAAATACAATATGCAGTATTATAATAGTAATAACATTATAATCCAACAAATACTAATAAACAAACAGTATTGATTCACTGTTTATTGTCGTAACAAAACGTCAAATACCGCCATATTTATAAAAAGGTCGACCTCACAGATCCATTGATAAAATTTTGGCGATAAAAACTACATATTTCACACGAAAATGAGTCTTATGAAGCGAAATTTCATATATATTCGTTTCATACTATCGCTTGTCACTTATGACTATACTCATGGGTACCGAATAATGAACATTCTTTTTTCAAATTTTCTCTATACAGCATTGCCAAATGTGAATTGGATCCACATTATTAAACATGATATTATTTTAAACACGATAATATTTTTTGGCCATTTCAGCGGCAACAGTGTATCCGCTATACGCTATTGCCATTTACTTCAAATTTATATTTCAATAATGGAACAGTCCCGCCATTGTTTCCCGCGCTTTCTTTCTCGGCACGTTATTCACATCCAGCCAATGGGAGACGGCGCACAGTGTGGAAATTCGAAATTTAAACGACTTTTCCCGCCAAAGTTTAAGCGGGAAGTATTCGATTGTAGAATAGCTTTGCAGTTACAGTTCGTAGCTTCTGTCTCAAAGGAAATGTATGGTGAAGTTATCATGAGGTCAGCCTCTGAATATATTACAGAGAAACTATTAGAATTTTGCTTTATTGAATTTTTACTTTGCTTTCTTTATACATAGGTACCTGTAGTTTAAGTTTATGGTATTGTGTATGTATATTTTTAAATACATAGGTATAAATATAAATTTAGGTATATTAAGCGTTGAAATATAATAGTGGGGATATAAACTTGAAAAATTTAACACAACTGAACCATAGAAAAGAGTGAATCGTTTCTTTTGTATTACTGAATAAAAAATATTTATAATATAAACTTAACGTAGTTTACACCACTTAACTATGAGTACTAACTTCTACCGGTTTCAAAAACTTTAAATGTTTTCTTCTTCAGGAAGACTTACGTACTAAAAATTAAAAATAAAACATAGACTGTTGTTAGGTATTAAGTTGTGGGAGGAGTCAATTTTAGAAAGTAGTGGGGCGGAACAGTAAACATAAGTGACACTGGGTGGTTCAATTTTTTTTTTTTGTTAGTTATAAAAATATTTTATATTTTATTAATTAATCGGAAATGTATTTAGAATCGGGTTGTTTGGGAAGTTTAATTGATTATTTATTATACTTTGTTTATTATTTACACTTTTTCTTATTTCTAAAATTTCTAAATCTGCTAATTTTAAATTTGAATAACCTGTATGCATAATCTGTAACCCCGTGTCTATGTCAAAATGATGGTTGAATTCTATAAGATGTTCAGCAAATTCCGAAAAATTATTATTATTCAAGCAACGTAGGTGTTCTTTGAATCGGGTTTGAATGTTTCTATTAGTTTTACCTATATAAAAATGATCACAATCTTTACAAGATAATTTATAAACTCCCGATTTATCTAATTTGTTGACTTTATCTTTATTGTTTAAAATTACATTTTTTAGTCTATTGTTGGTGTAGAAAGCTGGTGAGATTGTGTCAGGGATGTTCTTTTTAATTAATTTTGCTATGTTATTATTAATGTATAAGATTTTCCGCCATTGTTTTTTGTCACTATCAATAATTTTTGGATATAAGAAAATATAGTTCATCTAAAGTATAAATTTTTCACGATATGTATTTTATCAAACATAATATTTTTTACTCTCCACACTATGGAATAGGGGAGAGTCATGATTTCGCAAAATTTAAGCGTATTTTTTTTACATCAATTTCTCAATGGGTATCATGTAGAGAATGCACACTATGAGTTTCGTCGTGATGTGTTTGTGTGTATGGCGTATACGCTGTACGCCGTACGCCGTACGCCGTACGCCGTACGCCGTAGCATTTATCTTTTTTGTGTCCTCTCTACAGCCCAAACTATAAGTCTGATCGACTTCATATTAACATCATATGTGTAAAGTGCAAAGACCTAGAGCTGATTAGTTTTCCATAGACAACTTTTGATTTCTTCTCTATGAATTCATCATTTACGTTGTTTTTTTTTTGTGTCCTCTCTGCAGCCCAAACTATAAGTCCGATTGACTTCATATTGATATCACATGTGTTAAGTCCATAAACTTAGAGCTGATTAGTTTTCCATAGACAACGGTTCATTTTTTCCCAATGTTTCTTTATGATTTCATCTATTAAAACTGAAAAAATGCTCTCACGACCTGGAAATTAGAGATATTTTAATTTGGTTTCAACTATTTATACAACACCAAGAATCTTCATAAAATTGTATTCAAAGTTGGTCAATGTTAAAAGAAAAATATTCAACGGTTTCAAAAATTATATTTTATTTAATGGATATTTGTATGAAACTTATATGTAACAAGAGAATTTTTTTATATTTGGCAATGATCAGTTCATTGATTTCATATTGATAGAAGAATATTAATAGCTTGAACTTAGAACTGATTAGCTTTTCATAGATATCATATAATTTCTTCATATGATATCACGTGTAAACATTGTCAAAATGCTCTAACGCTCTTTGAAACAAAATTTATCTGCTTTTTTTAAAATATTTCATACAACATAAGCAGTCTTCACTATACTGCATTAATAGTTTGTCTATCTTAACATAAAAATATACTATCGGAAGAAAATTTATATTCCTGGTAGTAACATTTAGTATGAATAAAAATGTAATTAGATAAATTTCTATGTATGGAAACGTTTAGTAATTTGATTTCATGTTATAATGTAAAGAGCTTGAACATAGAACTGATTAGCTTTCCATAAATAACAAAAAAAATCTTCATATGATATCACCTGTCAAAATTTGGAAAATGCTCTCGCGTTCTTTAGAACAAAATTTATCTGCTTTTTTTAAAATATTTCATACAACATAAGCATTCTTCACTATACTGCATTAATAGTTTGTTTATCTTAACATAAAAATATACTATCGGAAGAAAATTTATATTCCTGATAGTAACATTTAGTATGAATAATAATGTAATTAGATAAATTTCTATGTATGGAAAAGTTCAGTAATTTGATTTCATGTTATAATGTAAAGAGCTTGAACATAGAACTGATTAGCTTTCCATAAATAACAAAAAAAATCTTCATATAATATCACGTGTCAAAATTTTGAAAATGCTCTCGCGTTCTTTAAAACAAAATTTATCTGCTTTTTTTAAAATATTTCATACAACATAAGCATTCTTCACTATACTGCATTAATATTTTGTTTATCTTAACATAAAAATATACTATCGGAAGAAAATTTATATTCCTGGTAGTAACATTTAGTATGAATAAAAATGTAATTAGATAAATTTCTTTGTATGGAAAAGTTCAGTAATTTGATTTCATGTTATAATGTAAAGAGCTTGAACATAGAACTGATTAGCTTTCCATAAATAACAAAAAAAATCTTCATATGATATCACCTGTCAAAATTTGGAAAATGCTCTCGCGTTCTTTAGAACAAAATTTATCTGCTTTTTTTAAAATATTTCA
This sequence comes from Molanna angustata, assembly GCA_963576475.1. Taxonomy (NCBI): domain Eukaryota; kingdom Metazoa; phylum Arthropoda; class Insecta; order Trichoptera; family Molannidae; genus Molanna; species Molanna angustata. The sequence goes on from OY754965.1 coordinate 4,906,078, forward strand.
TACAACATAAGCATTCTACACCATACTGCATTAAAAGTTTGTCTATCTTATCATAAAAATATACTATCGGAAGAAAATTTATATTCCTGATAGTAACATTTAGTATGAATAATAATGTAATTAGATAAATTTCTATGTATGGAAAAGTTCAGTAATTTGATTTCATGTTATAATGTAAAGAGCTTGAACATAGAACTGATTAGTTTTCCATAAATAACAAAAAAAATCTTCATATAATATCACGTGTCAAAATTTTGAAAATGCTCTCGCGTTCTTTAAAACAAAATTTATCTGCTTTTTTTAAAATATTTCATACAACATAAGCATTCTTCACTATACTGCATTAATAGTTTGTTTATCATAACATAAAAATATACTATCGGAAGAAAATTTATATTCCTGATAGTAACATTTAGTATGAATAAAAATGTAATTAGATAAATTTCTATGTATGGAAACGTGTAGTAATTTGATTTCATGATATAATGTAAAGAGCTTGAACATAGAACTGATTAGCTTTCCATAAATAACAAAAAAATTCTTCATATGATATCACCTGTCAAAATTTGAAAAATGCTCTCGCGTTCTTTAAAACAAAATTTATCTGCTTTTTTTAAAATATTTCATACAACATAAGCATTCTTCACTATACTGTATTAATAGTTTGTCTATCTTAACATAAAAATATACTATCGGAAGAAAATTTATATTCCTGATAGTAACATTTAGTATGAATAATAATGTAATTAGATAAATTTCTATGTATGGAAAAGTTCAGTAATTTGATTTCATGTTATAATGTAAAGAGCTTGAACATAGAACTGATTAGCTTTCCATAAATAACAAAAAAAATCTTCATATAATATCACGTGTCAAAATTTTGAAAATGCTCTCGCGTTCTTTAAAACAAAATTTATCTGCTTTTTTTAAAATATTTCATACAACATAAGCATTCTTCACTATACTGCATTAATATTTTGTTTATCTTAACATAAAAATATACTATCGGAAGAAAATTTATATTCCTGGTAGTAACATTTAGTATGAATAAAAATGTAATTAGATAAATTTCTATGTATGGAAAAGTTCAGTAATTTGATTTCATGTTATAATGTAAAGAGCTTGAACATAGAACTGATTAGCTTTCCATAAATAACAAAAAAAATCTTCATATGATATCACGTGTCAAAATTTTGAAAATGCTCTCGCGTTCTTTAAAACAAAATTTATCTGCTTTTTTTAAAATATTTCATACAACATAAGCATTCTTCACTATACTGCATTAATATTTTGTTTATCTTAACATAAAAATATACTATCGGAAGAAAATTTATATTCCTGGTAGTAACATTTAGTATGAATAAAAATGTAATTAGATAAATTTCTATGTATGGAAACGTGTAGTAATTTGATTTCATGATATAATGTAAAGAGCTTGAACAACGAACTGATTAGCTTTCCATAAATAACAAAAAAATTCTTCATATGATATCACCTGTCAAAATTTGAAAAATGCTCTCGCGTTCTTTAAAACAAAATTTATCTGCTTTTTTTAAAATATTTCATACAACGTAAGCATTCTTCACTATACTGCATTAATAGTTTGTCTATCTTAACATAAAAATATACTATCGGAAGAAAATTTATATTCCTGGTAGTAACATTTAGTATGAATAAAAATGTAATTAGATAAATTTCTATGTATGGAAAAGTTCAGTAATTTGATTTCATGTTATAATGTAAAGAGCTTGAACATAGAACTGATTAGCTTTCCATAAATAACAAAAAAAATCTTCATATGATATCACCTGTCAAAATTTGGAAAATGCTCTCGCGTTCTTTAGAACAAAATTTATCTGCTTTTTTTAAAATATTTCATACAACATAAGCATTCTACACCATACTGCATTAAAAGTTTGTCTATCTTATCATAAAAATATACTATCGGAAGAAAATTTATATTCCTGATAGTAACATTTAGTATGAATAATAATGTAATTAGATAAATTTCTATGTATGGAAAAGTTCAGTAATTTGATTTCATGTTATAATGTAAAGAGCTTGAACATAGAACTGATTAGCTTTCCATAAATACCAAAAAAAATCTTCATATAATATCACGTGTCAAAATTTTGAAAATGCTCTCGCGTTCTTTAAAACAAAATTTATCTGCTTTTTTTAAAATATTTCATACAACATAAGCATTCTTCACTATACTGCATTAATATTTTGTTTATCTTAAAATAAAAATATACTATCGGAAGAAAATTTATATTCCTGGTAGTAACATTTAGTATGAATAAAAATGTAATTAGATAAATTTCTATGTATGGAAAAGTTCAGTAATTTGATTTCATGTTATAATGTAAAGAGCTTGAACATAGAACTGATTAGCTTTCCATAAATAACAAAAAAAATCTTCATATGATATCACCTGTCAAAATTTGGAAAATGCTCTCGCGTTCTTTAGAACAAAATTTATCTGCTTTTTTTAAAATATTTCATACAACATAAGCATTCTACACCATACTGCATTAAAAGTTTGTCTATCTTATCATAAAAATATACTATCGGAAGAAAAATTATATACTAGAAAAAACAGTTTATTATTATTACTCTCCACACTATGGAATAGGGGAGAGTCATGATTTCGCAAAATTTAAGCGTATTTTTTTTACATCAATTTCTCAATGGGTATCATGTAGAGAATGCACACTATGAGTTTCGTCGTGATGTGTTTGTGTGTATGGCGTATACGCTGTACGCCGTACGCCGTACGCCGTAGCATTTATCTTTTTTGTGTCCTCTCTACAGCCCAAACTATAAGTCTGATCGACTTCATATTAACATCATATGTGTAAAGTGCAAAGACCTAGAGCTGATTAGTTTTCCATAGACAACTTTTGATTTCTTCTCTATGAATTCATCATTTACGTTGTTTTTTTTTTGTGTCCTCTCTGCAGCCCAAACTATAAGTCCGATTGACTTCATATTGATATCACATGTGTTAAGTCCATAAACTTAGAGCTGATTAGTTTTCCATAGACAACGGTTCATTTTTTCCCAATGTTTCTTTATGATTTCATCTATTAAAACTGAAAAAATGCTCTCACGACCTGGAAATTAGAGATATTTTAATTTGGTTTCAACTATTTATACAACACCAAGAATCTTCATAAAATTGTATTCAAAGTTGGTCAATGTTAAAAGAAAAATATTCAACGGTTTCAAAAATTATATTTTATTTAATGGATATTTGTATGAAACTTATATGTAACAAGAGAATTTTTTTATATTTGGCAATGATCAGTTCATTGATTTCATATTGATAGAAGAATATTAATAGCTTGAACTTAGAACTGATTAGCTTTTCATAGATATCATATAATTTCTTCATATGATATCACGTGTAAACATTGTCAAAATGCTCTAACGCTCATTGAAACAAAATTTATCTGCTTTTTTTAAAATATTTCATACAACATAAGCAGTCTTCACTATACTGCATTAATAGTTTGTCTATCTTAACATAAAAATATACTATCGGAAGAAAATTTATATTCCTGGTAGTAACATTTAGTATGAATAAAAATGTAATTAGATAAATTTCTATGTATGGAAACGTTTAGTAATTTGATATAATGTTATAATGTAAAGAGCTTGAACATAGAACTGATTAGCTTTCCATAAATAACAAAAAAAATCATCATATGATATCACCTGTCAAAATTTGGAAAATGCTCTCGCGTTCTTTAGAACAAAATTTATCTGCTTTTTTTAAAATATTTCATACAACATAAGCATTCTTCACTATACTGCATTAATAGTTTGTTTATCTTAACATAAAAATATACTATCGGAAGAAAATTTATATTCCTGATAGTAACATTTAGTATGAATAATAATGTAATTAGATAAATTTCTATGTATGGAAAAGTTCAGTAATTTGATTTCATGTTATAATGTAAAGAGCTTGAACATAGAACTGATTAGCTTTCCATAAATAACAAAAAAAATCTTCATATAATATCACGTGTCAAAATTTTGAAAATGCTCTCGCGTTCTTTAAAACAAAATTTATCTGCTTTTTTTAAAATATTTCATACAACATAAGCATTCTTCACTATACTGCATTAATATTTTGTTTATCTTAACATAAAAATATACTATCGGAAGAAAATTTATATTCCTGGTAGTAACATTTAGTATGAATAAAAATGTAATTAGATAAATTTCTTTGTATGGAAAAGTTCAGTAATTTGATTTCATGTTATAATGTAAAGAGCTTGAACATAGAACTGATTAGCTTTCCATAAATAACAAAAAAAATCTTCATATGATATCACCTGTCAAAATTTGGAAAATGCTCTCGCGTTCTTTAGAACAAAATTTATCTGCTTTTTTTAAAATATTTCATACAACATAAGCATTCTACACCATACTGCATTAAAAGTTTGTCTATCTTATCATAAAAATATACTATCGGAAGAAAATTTATATTCCTGATAGTAACATTTAGTATGAATAATAATGTAATTAGATAAATTTCTATGTATGGAAAAGTTCAGTAATTTGATTTCATGTTATAATGTAAAGAGCTTGAACATAGAACTGATTAGTTTTCCATAAATAACAAAAAAAATCTTCATATAATATCACGTGTCAAAATTTTGAAAATGCTCTCGCGTTCTTTAAAACAAAATTTATCTGCTTTTTTTAAAATATTTCATACAACGTAAGCATTCTTCACTATACTGCATTAATAGTTTGTTTATCATAACATAAAAATATACTATCGGAAGAAAATTTATATTCCTGATAGTAACATTTAGTATGAATAAAAATGTAATTAGATAAATTTCTATGTATGGAAACGTGTAGTAATTTGATTTCATGATATAATGTAAAGAGCTTGAACATAGAACTGATTAGCTTTCCATAAATAACAAAAAAATTCTTCATATGATATCACCTGTCAAAATTTGAAAAATGCTCTCGCGTTCTTTAAAACAAAATTTATCTGCTTTTTTTAAAATATTTCATACAACATAAGCATTCTTCACTATACTGTATTAATAGTTTGTCTATCTTAACATAAAAATATACTATCGGAAGAAAATTTATATTCCTGATAGTAACATTTAGTATGAATAATAATGTAATTAGATAAATTTCTATGTATGGAAAAGTTCAGTAATTTGATTTCATGTTATAATGTAAAGAGCTTGAACATAGAACTGATTAGCTTTCCATAAATAACAAAAAAAATCTTCATATAATATCACGTGTCAAAATTTTGAAAATGCTCTCGCGTTCTTTAAAACAAAATTTATCTGCTTTTTTTAAAATATTTCATACAACATAAGCATTCTTCACTATACTGCATTAATATTTTGTTTATCTTAACATAAAAATATACTATCGGAAGAAAATTTATATTCCTGGTAGTAACATTTAGTATGAATAAAAATGTAATTAGATAAATTTCTATGTATGGAAAAGTTCAGTAATTTGATTTCATGTTATAATGTAAAGAGCTTGAACATAGAACTGATTAGCTTTCCATAAATAACAAAAAAAATCTTCATATGATATCACGTGTCAAAATTTTGAAAATGCTCTCGCGTTCTTTAAAACAAAATTTATCTGCTTTTTTTAAAATATTTCATACAACATAAGCATTCTTCACTATACTGCATTAATATTTTGTTTATCTTAACATAAAAATATACTATCGGAAGAAAATTTATATTCCTGGTAGTAACATTTAGTATGAATAAAAATGTAATTAGATAAATTTCTATGTATGGAAACGTGTAGTAATTTGATTTCATGATATAATGTAAAGAGCTTGAACAACGAACTGATTAGCTTTCCATAAATAACAAAAAAATTCTTCATATGATATCACCTGTCAAAATTTGAAAAATGCTCTCGCGTTCTTTAAAACAAAATTTATCTGCTTTTTTTAAAATATTTCATACAACGTAAGCATTCTTCACTATACTGCATTAATAGTTTGTCTATCTTAACATAAAAATATACTATCGGAAGAAAATTTATATTCCTGGTAGTAACATTTAGTATGAATAAAAATGTAATTAGATAAATTTCTATGTATGGAAAAGTTCAGTAATTTGATTTCATGTTATAATGTAAAGAGCTTGAACATAGAACTGATTAGCTTTCCATAAATAACAAAAAAAATCTTCATATGATATCACCTGTCAAAATTTGGAAAATGCTCTCGCGTTCTTTAGAACAAAATTTATCTGCTTTTTTTAAAATATTTCATACAACATAAGCATTCTTCACTATACTGCATTAATAGTTTGTTTATCTAAACATAAAAATATACTATCGGAAGAAAATTTATATTCCTGATAGTAACATTTAGTATGAATAATAATGTAATTAGATAAATTTCTATGTATGGAAAAGTTCAGTAATTTGATTTCATGTTATAATGTAAAGAGCTTGAACATAGAACTGATTAGCTTTCCATAAATAACAAAAAAAATCTTCATATAATATCACGTGTCAAAATTTTGAAAATGCTCTCGCGTTCTTTAAAACAAAATTTATCTGCTTTTTTTAAAATATTTCATACAACATAAGCATTCTTCACTATACTGCATTAATATTTTGTTTATCTTAACATAAAAATATACTATCGGAAGAAAATTTATATTCCTGGTAGTAACATTTAGTATGAATAAAAATGTAATTAGATAAATTTCTTTGTATGGAAAAGTTCAGTAATTTGATTTTATGTTATAATGTAAAGAGCTTGAACATAGAACTGATTAGCTTTCCATAAATAACAAAAAAAATCTTCATATGATATCACCTGTCAAAATTTGGAAAATGCTCTCGCGTTCTTTAGAACAAAATTTATCTGCTTTTTTTAAAATATTTCATACAACATAAGCATTCTACACCATACTGCATTAAAAGTTTGTCTATCTTATCATAAAAATATACTATCGGAAGAAAATTTATATTCCTGATAGTAACATTTAGTATGAATAATAATGTAATTAGATAAATTTCTATGTATGGAAAAGTTCAGTAATTTGATTTCATGTTATAATGTAAAGAGCTTGAACATAGAACTGATTAGTTTTCCATAAATAACAAAAAAAATCTTCATATAATATCACGTGTCAAAATTTTGAAAATGCTCTCGCGTTCTTTAAAACAAAATTTATCTGCTTTTTTTAAAATATTTCATACAACATAAGCATTCTTCACTATACTGCATTAATAGTTTGTTTATCATAACATAAAAATATACTATCGGAAGAAAATTTATATTCCTGATAGTAACATTTAGTATGAATAAAAATGTAATTAGATAAATTTCTATGTATGGAAACGTGTAGTAATTTGATTTCATGATATAATGTAAAGAGCTTGAACATAGAACTGATTAGCTTTCCATAAATAACAAAAAAATTCTTCATATGATATCACCTGTCAAAATTTGAAAAATGCTCTCGCGTTCTTTAAAACAAAATTTATCTGCTTTTTTTAAAATATTTCATACAACATAAGCATTCTTCACTATACTGTATTAATAGTTTGTCTATCTTAACATAAAAATATACTATCGGAAGAAAATTTATATTCCTGATAGTAACATTTAGTATGAATAAAAATGTAATTAGATAAATTTCTATGTATGGAAAAGTTCAGTAATTTGATTTCATGTTATAATGTAAAGAGCTTGAACATAGAACTGATTAGCTTTCCATAAATAACAAAAAAAATCTTCATATAATATCACGTGTCAAAATTTTGAAAATGCTCTCGCGTTCTTTAAAACAAAATTTATCTGCTTTTTTTAAAATATTTCATACAACATAAGCATTCTTCACTATACTGCATTAATATTTTGTTTATCTTAACATAAAAATATACTATCGGAAGAAAATTTATATTCCTGGTAGTAACATTTAGTATGAATAAAAATGTAATTAGATAAATTTCTATGTATGGAAAAGTTCAGTAATTTGATTTCATGTTATAATGTAAAGAGCTTGAACATAGAACTGATTAGCTTTCCATAAATAACAAAAAAAATCTTCATATGATATCACGTGTCAAAATTTTGAAAATGCTCTCGCGTTCTTTAAAACAAAATTTATCTGCTTTTTTTAAAATATTTCATACAACATAAGCATTCTTCACTATACTGCATTAATATTTTGTTTATCTTAACATAAAAATATACTATCGGAAGAAAATTTATATTCCTGGTAGTAACATTTAGTATGAATAAAAATGTAATTAGATAAATTTCTATGTATGGAAACGTGTAGTAATTTGATTTCATGATATAATGTAAAGAGCTTGAACAACGAACTGATTAGCTTTCCATAAATAACAAAAAAATTCTTCATATGATATCACCTGTCAAAATTTGAAAAATGGTCTCGCGTTCTTTAAAACAAAATTTATCTGCTTTTTTTAAAATATTTCATACAACGTAAGCATTCTTCACTATACTGCATTAATAGTTTGTCTATCTTAACATAAAAATATACTATCGGAAGAAAATTTATATTCCTGATAGTAACATTTAGTATGAATAAAAATGTAATTAGATAAATTTCTATGTATGGAAACGTGTAGTAATTTGATTTCATGATATAATGTAAAGAGCTTGAACATAGAACTGATTAGCTTTCCATAAATAACAAAAAAATTCTTCATATGATATCACCTGTCAAAATTTGAAAAATGCTCTCGCGTTCTTTAAAACAAAATTTATCTGCTTTTTTTAAAATATTTCATACAACATAAGCATTCTTCACTATACTGCATTAATAGTTTGTCTATCTTAACATAAAAATATACTATCGGAAGAAAATTTATATTCCTGATAGTAACATTTAGTATGAATAATAATGTAATTAGATAAATTTCTATGTATGGAAAAGTTCAGTAATTTGGTTTTAATGTTATAATGTAAAGAGCTTGAACATAGAACTGATTAGCTTTCCATAAATAACAAAAAAAATCTTCATATAATATCACGTGTCAAAATTTTGAAAATGCTCTCGCGTTCTTTAAAACAAAATTTATCTGCTTTTTTTAAAATATTTCATACAACATAAACATTCTTCACTATACTGCATTAATAGTTTGTTTATCTTAACATAAAAATATACTATCGGAAGAAAATTTATATTCCTGATAGTAACATTTAGTATGAATAAAAATGTAATTAGATAAATTTCTATGTATGGAAACGTGTAGTAATTTGATTTCATGATATAATGTAAAGAGCTTGAACATAGAACTGATTAGCTTTCCATAAATAACAAAAAAATTCTTCATATGATATCACCTGTCAAAATTTGAAAAATGCTCTCGCGTTCTTTAAAACAAAATTTATCTGCTTTTTTTAAAATATTTCATACAACATAAGCATTCTTCACTATACTGCATTAATAGTTTGTCTATCTTAACATAAAAATATACTATCGGAAGAAAATTTATATTCCTGGTAGTAACATTTAGTATGAATAAAAATGTAATTAGATAAATTTCTATGTATGGAAAAGTTCAGTAATTTGATTTCATGTTATAATGTTAAGAGCTTGAACATAGAACTGATTAGCTTTCCATAAATAACAAAAAATTTCTTCATATGATATCACCTGTCAAAATTTGGAAAATGCTTTCGCGTCCTTTAAAACAAAATTTATCTGCTTTTATTAAAATATTTCATACAACATAAGCATTCTACACCATACTGCAATAATAGTTTGTCTATCTTAACATAAAAATATACTGTCGATAGAAATTTATTTTCCTGGTAGTAAAATTTAGTATGAATAAAAATGTATATAATAAGATAAATTTCTTATGTATGGAAAAGTTCAGTAATTTGATTTCATGTTATAATGTAAAGAGCTTGAACATCGAACTGATTAGCTTTTCATAAATAACAAAAATTTCTTCATATGATATTACGTGTCAAAATTGTCAAAATGCTCTAACGTCCTTTAAAACAAAATTTATCTGCTTTTATTAAAATATTTCATACAACATTAGAATTCTTCACCATACTGCATTAATAGTTTGTCTATCTTAACATGAAAATATACTATCGTTAGAAAATTTATATTCTTGGTAGTAAAATTTAGAATGAATAAAATATTTCATTGTCAATATTTGTGGTGTGGAGAGTTTAGTGTTGGCCACAACCCACTCGTTTTGTATATAACATAATCTTTATGTATAACTGTATGAACTATCGAAATGTAAATGACATTTTATTCCTTTTCACCATTTTGTCGTTCGTTAAGTCAAATCTTTTTAACAAAAAAATAAAGATTTAAATCAAAATATAATATTTTTTTCGTTCCTATAATTTTTATTTTTTGAAATGTTGATTTAGAGACCCAATGGCCAATAATGTTAAAGTTTTAACCTGATTCAGTTAGTTCCGCATACTTTTACTTACTGAATATTTTAAACGTAAAATATTAATTTACTTCTTCATTTTGCAATATATACAGCCAATTGATTATGTTTCAAAATCATCAAATATGCTGTAACAACTATGTGTTTTGACGTGGTCCAAATATTAAAGATGAGTATAATATATATTATTTATAATCCTAAAAAAGTTTGATCCAATTAGATGCTGTTTTTTTTTTTCTTAATATTATATGTATTTACTTATTTACGACTGTGTATTTAAAATGAATCATTTCACGGGCATTCATTTTGACAACGTTTAGTAACTTTTCAGAATGCAATATTTCAAATAGTTTAATCTGAAATATGTATCTATATTCAGGAAGACTTGGGGTATTTGAAGTCCAGATATTTCCTCTGTCTGCAAATTAAATTCACATATCTGAATGTGCTTGATTTCTGTCAACCCACCTCTATCTCTACCTCTATCAGTTGATAAGCCGTTCAGTTTCTGTGCGGGCGTCCTGGTTTCGATTCCCAGCAGAGGAAAAATTTATTTCTCACGCAAATATTGCTTCTCTGGGCTGGAAACACTAGTTATTTGAAAGAATTTGCCATGCGGCAATAAACTCGCCACTTGCGCAGGGTGCAAGGAAGTGTTCATTATTATTATTATTATTATTATATCTCTCCCAGTTGATGGTTGATTTTCTTGTACTATATATGAATTGTTTTGTTTTAAATGGAATATTATCAGTATTATTTTTGTATATAGAGCACCTAACCATCGTATCCAATGGAATTATACATAGTCCCTATTTTTTTTAAACTTACGTTAACCAAAAAGTTGGCTATAGAAACTGCCATGTTCAGTGTCCAGCACAGAATTACGTGGTCTTTGATAAAACTAATATACAAGGACAAAATAATACTGGATAGTTATTTAATATATCCATACGCCCAGTTAGTTACCCGTTGTCATCCGAATTGAGAAAATTGTGTAAATTTCCCAACCTTTTGTATGTCCTCTTTATGTACAAAATTGCCCAAACAACAAAGGTTTTTTTAATACATAAAACAAAACAGCGGGTGGCTCTTCTGTCTCTTTCTCGCCTTATATACCTACATCCATCTCAAATATATTATATTATACAACTAGGTTGACACGATTAATATTCAAAACTAATATGGCGGGGATTCTCATAGTAACAGGATGACATGACACAACGAGAGATCGACTCGGTTCCAACGATGTTTTGATAAAATTTACCGTTCCAAACCAAAAATGAAAAAAAACGCCATGCAATAGTTTTTTGTAGAAACTTTAGTTTCACAGTATTATGAAAAATAAAAAACAAATAAAAATTTCAATAATTTGTGAAAATCTTACTTTATAGTAGATATTTGAACGAATTTTCGTAAAAAATAGATTGTTCTGAAATACGTTTTCATATTTGATAAATTAATGGGCCCCAAGAAGAGGAGCATTAAATACTATACTATATAATTATTCTCTTTACCTAAACTATAAGGAATACGACGTAAGTAAAAAAATAAAGATATAAACTAGGTTATTGAAAAAGCAGTGGTCATAATCCAATAACAGGTCTGACAAGGTGCGTTTCTTGGTTCTTCTAACCTTAGTAACAGGAAACCAGGATTTAATTCAGGTGGGTATATTTTTTCAATTATATTCAGTGCCCGAGATTATTTAGATAAATTCTCTACACATATTTCGACGTTTTTTTTAACCACTTTTTACCTTGTCATAAACTTTGATTGTATCTTTAAATACAGCAGAGTCGACTGCTTATATTTGAAATCATTTAAAAACTTGCCGTCCAGTTTTAATAAAACGCCGTGACAGAGAAGCGGGTATAACGTGACCTTAAATATGCATATTAAGTTAGAAACTTTGACAGTGGGAAGGTAGGTATTCATTATATTACCTCAGCACACCTCTTTCAATTTTATGCGCTCCCGTTAAGTGAAAATGTAATTATGGGAAATGTGGTCTCCTTATTTATTATGGCCAAATTGGAAAGTAGAGAAGAGAAAATTCCGAGCGCGGGAAAGCAATCTCCTTGATTGTATACTTTCCTGGTGTGACACTTTTGAAAGATGGCCTAATGAAATGGATCTTAAATATTCGGATTTTTGCGTTGAAATGTTTACAATCTTGGTGGTATTGCCATGGCAAAGATATATTGTGTGGCGGATTAAGTCGGATGTCGACTATTTTAGATATTATGCTTCTTCGATTTATCATATATATTATTTTCTCCTAAAGAGATTAGGGGGTTAAAAAAACCTACTTCATATTCGATGTATTATCTCCTCAACTTTCTAAACTCCTAGAGCCTAGTATTTGCTTTAGGAGATGTACAAAACAATACCAAAAATATGTAAATTCAATCGCAAATCATGTACCAAACAACTTTGATATATTTATCTACATCCATATTTTTACTCATTTTTTCTTGTGTATATTTATTTTACAAGTTTCTTATGGTAAAAGCTTCCTCTTTATGCCACATACCGCTTGCTTAAACGAAAACCTTACATTTAAGTAAAAAAATTGTGTTTATTTTTTGTCTTTTAGTTATTTTAGAAACACTCGAACAAAGTATGTACAAAATATACGAAAAAACAAACATTATGAAATTAACAAAAAACAGACCAATTACGTCTGTCCACAGATTTATGAAAACATTGTGATTTATGTAGCTAATTATTGCATTTCTTTGAAATAGCCTTCATACCAGAAGTCTCAGATGGTATGGATATATAATGAGGCGATATGATCATGTGGTGCAAACTGCTCTAGCACTTACAAAAAACAGGAAAAGAAAAGGACGTCTACTATCCTCGTGGTGGGGTAGTATGAGAAAGCTCATGGATAAAGCCCAAATACCAGCCCCGGCAATACAGGACAGACCATCCTGACACCGTAGGATTAGGAGAGCCGACCCTATCTTAAGTAGGACAAGGCTACGAAAAAAAAAATAGAACCAAATCTTTTCCTAAAACTTATTATATTATAAAACTGATGCACTCTCATGGTCAGAATTAAGCTAGTTAAAATATCAATCGATGAAATATGCAATTTTCTATCAAATATTTATTATGAGGGTGAAATTACAGTTAAGTGTAGATTATATTCAAATTTATACTAAGTAGGTATACAATGTTTTTTTCTTGTCACTTTCTGATAGGTTGGTACTTATTCTTCAACTATACATACTATCACTATCGACAGTTGGATCTCATGTGTTACATGCAACTAGTATAATCAATAGAAAAAATATTTTTATGCATAAATTAATATTAATACATTTACAGTACAGAAATTGATAACAATAATACTAAAACAAACTTCAACAGAGCTATTTTTTTCAAAATTTGAAGTTTCTACAATTAATGAAATTTATCACAATATAGCTTTACTACAGATATTCAAAGAATACGTTGATGAAAAAACAATAGTTCCTACACAAAGATCAAATGTAGTAGTAAATATAATAGTGCCACTATTTAGTAAAACAATTGCACAACAGTTGCTTCAATACTTCAATACTCTTAAAGTTAGTGAAAAACTATAAGTTATTAAAATATAAAATTAAAAAATTGTGTGTGCGTCTTTATAGTGTAAATTTAGTGTAAAACTAGATAATATAGTATAAGATAACAAATTCAATGCCCTTTTGTTAAAATTAGTTTATAAATAAGTTGTACTTTTATATTTTTCCGGTAAAAAAAATAAAATTTAATAATTATGGCCTAAATATTGAACAAAGATGAATATGAATGCCTATGTTTAATGAATATGAATGCCTATGTTCAATAATTTTCAACGTCTCATGTTCTAACATCATGTTGATGTTTGTGTTTGATATATTATATAGATAGGTACTTGGCTCTACGATCAACAAAGAAACATATTATATAATACAGGATTTTGTATAATTATTCTTAGAAAACATTATTTTGACATTTCAATATCAGACTGTATAACTAACACATCATTATGTTGAAATGTCATTGATCTGCTTTGACATGTTTGAAACGATCGCTTTAAATGTATTATGTTATATTATACTTGAAACAAAACGATTCTCTATTCAAACAAGCATGAATCAATTATTCATCATACCAATGTCAAATTTATAACAATGTTTTTGCGAAGATATGTAGGTATGACTGATTTGTGAAGCTCAACTACAAAGTGATCAAAAATATACATATATATATATATATATATATATATATATATATATATAATTAAAATATTAATTTTTTTATTTTTAATTGAAGGTCGTAAGTCCCAATAAAACACTCGATTTTCCGGATCGCTTCGTGTAAAATTTCCAATTTCTGCTCAGCATAGAAGAAGCCGAAAAACGCGTTTCAATTTGCCATTCTTAAACACGTGTTATTTTCAGAATCTATATCTCTTTTGGGCTCATCTTACATTTTTTTTTCAGCCCTCCTTCGTCCAGTAATGGACATAGGCCCTTGAGACTCAACAGCTCCCTATCATGGGCAGACAGCATTCATCCGCCTCCAGCTACTCGTATAATATCATCTGACCACCTTGTTTGAGACCTTCCAACACTTCTGTTGCCTATTCTAGGTCGCCATTCAATCAATCTCTTAGTCCATCTGGAATCTTTGGTTCGGGCGACATGCCCTGCCCAGCTCTACTTCTGCTTGGCAACCTTTTGTACAACGTCGGTTATTTTGGTTTTCTCTCTTATCCACAAGTTAGTTTTTCTATCTCTTAACGAAATTCCCATTCTCTTTTCCATGGCTCTTTGTGTAACTGCTAAATTATGTAGCATTTTGTTTGTAAATATAATAGCCATACGTTAGTCAAAGTCTTTCTTTTTGAGTAATGGTGATTCTTGGGAAACATAAGGATGTCAGAAAATTTACCAAAGGCAGCACATACCTCTTTTTATAAAATAGGATACGATTCAATGTAGAGAGTTTTTCAATTCCAATTCGTATACAAAACTACCAACCATATTTTGAATACAACACAGACTTAAAATCATTTTTTCTTCCTACTGTACGTATATTTTCAATTTTCTTTAAGATTTCGGGTGAAGAGTTATAAAAAGCGGTACGTGTCTCCTCTGGTCCTTTGCAAAAGGTTATATTCTATACCTTTAGACTTTTTTCTTCTTTTTTTGTGTATCTCGCGTCGTTATATTTTATTTCTTTTCGTCCTGACTTCCTGCCGGCGTTTACCGATATGTGTTTTGTTAGATTTTCTCGTGTGAATTTTGAAAGCTCATGCCTGTATATATGTGTCTGTATGAAAGGATAAACTTGTCACATCTTTGATATTTCCATAGTGAAAGAATGCTCGCTTAACTGAACGATATATAAAATCGCTTGTTCGGAAAGTCATTTTCACAAAAGAGGACTTTTTTGTATTTTTGCACAGCCAACTTAACACTAAAGTCCATTGTTTTTTTTTTATATATACACTACTATCTTTGACAGTCTTTGTACCTAATCAAAAAAAAAATATTATGTATTCATCAAGGGGAACAAAATTTTCTTTTCACATATGGCAAGTACCATTTATTGATGGCTAACCGAACATATATTGTATGTCCATTGATGGTTTTGAGTTTATAATGGTAGTACATTTGCTTGAAATATTTATTTTCAAATTGACCATATCTTTTGTTGCATTGCATATGGTCATTTGTAGCGAGCGGTACGCTCGCTACGTATTTAAATAATTATCTTTTCAAATTTAAAATTGGCGGCAGTAGTTACGTATTGAACTAGTTCAAGGTCTCGCTAAAAACGCAGCTGGTGTCAAGCGGCCCCCCCCGCTCCCCTCAAAACACCCACCGTCGCCCCCGTCAACTCCCGCCTTCAGTCGGCGTCTTTTTCTAACGGTTACACACCACGCTTTGTTTTCCTCCGCGATCTATCAGCGTATTCACCCAGTTCATTGTGTTTTATGCCTGGAATCGATGTAAGGCATTGTAACTAAACAGAGAGTGTCGTTATAAACTAATTATCTAAAAATCCGAGTCGGATCTCTGAGTATACCGCCTTATGCGTGAAGGAGGCGTATAAAACAACATCGTAATACATACTTCGGTTCGGTTTTTTTTAATTTTTTAAGTTCATTAAATTTCAAAGTGTCTTCGCGTAGTTGAATGAACACATAACGGAGTGTTAACATCTGAATCTGTTGCGTACGAGCTGTACCTTTTAAATAAATGGTCGCAAGTCATACTTGGAGACAGTTTTTTAAGTTCATTAAATTTCAAAGTGTCTTCGCGTAGTTGAATGAACACATAACGGAGTGTTAACATCTGAATCTGTTGCGTACGAGCTGTACCTTTTAAATAAATGGTCGCAAGTCATACTTGGAGACAGTTTTTTTAGTTCATTAAATTTCAAAGTGTCTTCGCGTAGTTGAATGAACACATAACGGAGTGTTAACATCTGAATCTGTTGCGTACGAGCTGTACCTTTTAAATAAATGGTCGCAAGTCATACTTGGAGACAGTTTTTTAAGTTCATTAAATTTCAAAGTGTCTTCGCGTAGTTGAATGAACACATAACGGAGTGTTAACATCTGAATCTGTTGCGTACGAGCTGTACCTTTTAAATAAATGGTCGCAAGTCATACTTGGAGACAGTTTTTTAATTTCATTAATTTTCAAAGTGACCTCGCGTAGGTGTGTGAATCCATAACGAAGTGTTTAAATCTCTATCGGCTGCGTACGAGCTGTACCTTTTAAATAAATGGTCGCAAGTCATACTTGGAGACAGTTTTATAATTTCATTAATTTTCAAAGTGACCTCGCATAGGTGTGTGAATCCATAACGAAGTGTTTAAATCTCAATCGGCTGCGTACGAGCTGTACCTTTTAAATAAATGGTCGCTAGTCATACTTGGAGACAGTTTTATAATTTCATTAATTTTCAAAGTGACCTCGCGTAGGTGTGTGAATCCATAACGAAGTGTTTAAATCTCAATCGGCTGCGTACGAGCTGTACCTTTTGATTAAATGGTAGCAAGCCATACTTCGTGACTGTTTTTCAATTTCTTTCATCTTCAAAGTGACTTCGCGTGGTTGTATGAACACATAACGAAGTGTTAACACCTATGTCTGCCACACGGGATGTATACGACTGACAGTGGGCCAACTGCCTTGTTATCACCTCGGATTAGGCTTCTCCCCTTGATGAGAGAAAGTCTGGAGCGCCTTCAACATTAGATCGCCCCTGCCGCTTTTCTTCTTCACCTCCATCACGGTTGGAAACATCAGGCCTTGTTGAATACGTGATAAGGCAATTTCTCCCCACCGTCGGACTAAAGGTTTGAGATCATTGACTTTCGCACATCCCCTTTTACGTGAATCGTCCCTAGAATTACTGATATCGACATACCCTTAGAACTAAGTTTGGTAAAGAGAAAAAAGAAATTCCTTAATTACTCAGTGTTGGGCCTTCGGCCTGTAAAATTAAATTTAATCTGGAACTGACTTTTGAAATATTCAAATACTTAAGGCTCATGTAAATGTACAATAGTGATCACTGTTTATTTTAATTAGTTGGCCACCCTAGAAAGTAAGACTATTCTTAATCATCAAACATCACCATCATTACCTCATATCACACTAACCCATATGTACCATTATATCTCTAATTAAATTTTGTCTCTCTTACACAAAGAATATACAGTTTTGTTCTGGTCACGCTCGCTGTTTCTCAATTATCCACCTGTATTCCCTCTGAGAATCAAAGAAATGCTCTACCGTGTGTCCTAGCCGGACGATAGTGGATCCAGCAGAAGCAAAAGATCTGGTATGGATTTAATTTTATGAACAACAATGATTTGTACATCATTTCATTACACTGACGTTTACCAACGTGGGGCTATGACTCTCATCAATTGACACGTACACTTGTCCCTTGATGACAGTCTGCTCAATGAGATCTGCGAGCGGACCCTCACTCGAAACTGCTTGTTCTTTTGTGTTTTATTTTTTCCCCTTTATTCTGACAGCCTCCTATATTGTAACCACGTCGTAACGAAAATCCTCGTTTCCTCTGTTGTCTCGCAATAGTCGACGTCATGGATTTAATCGAGAGAATAAATCTTGCAAATGCAAAAACCCTTGCTAAAGCATTGCGCGACAGAAACATCGTTCCTACCGACAATTTGGCCTCCTTGCGTTCCCAGGCCAATGCTTTTAATGCCTCCCGTCCCTTTAATACAGACAACGTAGCCATCCCCAGTAGGTCTGTAGCGTACCACTCACTTGAGAACGCCCCCGAACTGGCGTCGGTTTCCGAGAGCTCCCACACCGCCGAGAATGACCTAATAGCCCGCCCATTCTCATCCAGTTCCGAATCGAGCTCCAGACCCCAGAGCGCCCCTCCCCCAGGAACTGTCGCCTTATTGCCCCCATCCCCAGTCGAGCCGCCCTCCAATTCGTCAAGTTATACCTCACGTGGAGATCGAGACCCTGGAGGAATCATAAACACAAACTTTGCCACGTGGCCTGTCCCAAAGTTTAACGGAACAAATGACGTCCGAGAATTCCTCGTACGCCTAGAGGAGATCGCTACTTCCCGCAGGTTCAATACTAATTTATTGTCCACAATCATTCCTGAATTTCTTGTAGGACGTGCCTTATTATTTTATCGTACAAACCCTAGAAAGAACTGCGACTGGAACACATTGAAGAAGCTCTTTCTCGACCGTTTTGAATCACAAACCTATTCCACCGACATCAAGCTAGAAATTTGGTCCTCTAGGCAGCAAGACTCGGAATCTGCGGCCGATTATATTTGCCGAATCATCAACAAAAATAACTCATTGTCCTCACCCTTGCCAGAGGACGAGCTCCTTCAAGTTTTCAAAAGAGGACTCGACAAGAAGTTCCTCCCTATTATCATCGGCTCACAACCCACGACAGTATTGGATCTGGAGCGACTGTGTCTTACACTCGAACAGATGTCGCTTGGCCACAAGGACGAGACTGCCCCTACCTCCCCCCGCCGGCCCCGGCGCACCAAGGCTGCAGCCTCCTTGTCTAACCCTGAATCGCGTCCGTACAGTCCCAAATGCTACTCCTGCGGAAGAACCGGACATTTTGCAAGACTGTGCCCTAATCGGTCACGAGCGAATCCCCTCGGAAGACGAACCTCTCCCCGCTTTCAAAAGTACCAGAGAACTGACCCACAAGGTCACCCTCCGACAACCCCCAGAAACCTCCCAGACGTTTCTAGACCCCCACCTCTCCTCCAAAAGTTGCCAAAAAACGAATAACCACCCAGCCCTATTATAGACCGTCCCATTCTCAACAAAAGACAGAGTGGGAGGACTGGTTGAGATCGGTCAAACTCTTCTACAATACTAAATACCTACATGTATCAGCCATCACGAATGCGCGAGACGATCGTCCATACCTACACTTCAAAATCAACAACATCGCCTTCCGTTCGCTCTTAGACAGCGGAGCTGCAGTTAATGTTTTGGGTGGCACATTATACAAGAATTTCCTCGAATTGGGTTATGACCTGGTGCCGGGCGACACTTCCATTCACACAGCGGACGGCCATCCCCATGCGATCCTGGGCTCCCTCACGCTGCCCCTCAGATTTTATAAACAAACAACCTTTGTTGAATTTCTTGTAGCTCCGTCTCTTGCAGAAGGGTTTATTTTGGGGGCACCCTTCTTGAAGAAGTCCGGACTAACCCCGACCCTATTCCCAGATAAGGTGTCATCATTATATGCTATCAACATGCCTCCCCTGTACATTTCACCGCTGTCGACCCCTTCCTGTCTAAACTCTACAGCCGACCTTTCTCTTGCAGAATTGAAACAACTGGATCTGCTCAAACAAGAGTTCGACCAGATTGCTTATGAAAAAGTGGGACTAGGCCGCACCGACCTAGTTTCCCACATCATAGACACTGGTGATCACGCCCCGGTTAAACAAAAGACTTATCCCCTTTCTCACGTGAGACGCGAACAACTCATCGCAGAACTGGATGAAATGATCAAACTCGACGTAATAGAACCGGCGCGGAGCCCCTGGTTGAACAATGTTTTCATTGTTCCCAAGAAAGACGGCTCTGGGCGCTTCGTACTTGACCCACGTCGCCTTAACTCGATCACTCGCTCTGACTCTTACCGGTTGCCCAACATTCATCGCATCTTGGACAATCTGCGCGACACTAAGTTCCTCACAGCCCTGGACCTCTCCCACGGGTTCTGGCAGATGAGACTGGACGAGGAATCCAAGCCAAAGACCGCCTTCTTCGTAGAAGGCCGAGGACAGTTCCAGTTCAAGGTTACCCCTTTCGGACTAAAAAATATCCCGGCCGAAATGCAACGTATGATGGATGGACTGTTCACAGACTTGGGAGACCACGTCTTTGTATATCTTGATGACATACTGGTATGCAGCCCGGACTTCCAGTCACACTGCAAGCTACTAAAAACTGTGTGTGACAGACTAAAACAGGCCAACCTAACCATTAAGTTAGCGAAATCTGAATTTTGCAAACAAAGCTTAAAGTATCTCGGCCACATAGTCGACCGAGAAGGCATCAGGACCGACCCCGAAAAGATTGACGTGATGGTCAATTACCCTAGGCCCTCAACTGTCAAACAGGTTCGCGGGTTCATTGGATTATGTGCATACTATAGAAGACACATCAAGGACTTTTCTCGTATTGCATCCCCTCTATGCCGCCTCACCAGCAAGAAAATCGCAAAGAATAATCTCCCTTGGGACGACGAAGCTGAACAAGCCTTCGTAAGCCTAAAAAGCGCAATGATATCTTCTCCGGTGTTGAAGCCCCCCGACTATTCCCTACCATACGTACTCACCTGTGACGCCAGCGGCGTGAGCATTGGGAGCTTCCTGGCCCAAAGGAGCCCGGACGGCTCAGAGCACGCCATTGCATATTTTTCCAGGAAACTGCTACCTGCCGAAAGGTCTTACAGCACCACCGAGAGGGAACTCTTGAGCATTGTGGACTCGGTACACCACTTTAGGAGTTATTTAGACGGAACGCACTTCAAAGTGATCAGCGACCACGGCTGTCTTAAATACCTGAACAACTTGTCTTCACCATCGGGACGCCTGGCCAGATGGGCCTGCCGCCTCTCACAATACAGCTTCGACTTTGTATACAAAAAGGGATGCGAGAACAACTTGGCCGACGCACTAAGCAGAATTGAAGTATCCAGTTTAACGTTCCCTACACCGTTTCAGAATGTTACTGATCCAGCCTATCTACGTCTGTTCCAGGAATGTTCGACCAATGCTAACTCCACACCCAACTATATGATAAGTAACGGACACCTCTACAAATACTGTAAAACTGTTCCCGAAACTGACCCTCCATTCAGAAATAGCTCCTGGAAGGTCGTGGTGCCCGCCGGAGAACAGGAAAGTATCGTACAGGACTTCCACACTAACTTTTGCCACCCTGGAATCAGAAAAACTTTGGAGGTGGTCTCACGGACCTTCTATTGGAAAAACATTACGAACACGGTTAAACAGGTTGTATCAAAATGTGACACCTGTAAGGCATATAAACATAACAACCAAGCACCCCTGGGTTTGATGAGCGTGCCTAAACGTCTAGATCATCCCATGCAGTCATTGAGCGTAGACCTTGTTGGGCCGCTTCCCTGTTCACATAAACAAAATATTTACATACTGTCGGTGGTCGATAACTTCACGAAATTCTTATGGGCACTGCCGTTGCGACGTGCCACAGCCCCGGCTATCACCAAGCTGATAGAAGAAAAGATCTTTCTGCCTTACGGTGTACCTCGTACTTTAATTATGGACAACGGCAAGCAATTCATATCCAAGGATTTCAAGGAGTTCGCTGATCGCTTCGGTATACGAGACCTATTCTATAACGCGTACTATCACCCCCAGAACAATACTGTGGAAAGATACAACTCTACCATCGTAACCGCCCTGTCAATATTAGTGGGGGAGAACCAGCGAACCTGGTGCACAATGCTGCCTAAGATCTGCTCCTGCCTCAATAATTGCGTGAACATCGCCACCGGTTACACACCGTTCTTCCTGACGCACGGGTTCCACCCCTGTCCGCATGCTTCATTTCATGACAAAATGGAACAGGTCACCAATAGCTCGGAGGAGCCAGCGAGCAAGGATAATTCTTATGGAACGAGCCTTTCAACCATGGAGCAACTTTACGAGAAGGTATCTAGCGCACTATTGACTGCGTTCAAAGTAAACGCGAAACGATACAACCTGCGTAGGAAACACTGCTCACTGTCCGAAGGCGCAGTGGTCTGGCGCAGGGCATTCACCCAATCTGACGCTGGAAAGTACTTCTCAAACAAGCTCGCCCCTCGATTCATCAAATGCGTCGTATCGAATAAAATTTCGGACACCATTTACGAGGTTCGCGACTGTGAGGGTAAACATAGTGGCAGGTACCATATCAAGGACCTGATTAAGTTTAATTAAGTATTAATTGTTGTGCTGAGACCCTTATCTAGCAATAAACCTATTGATAAGTTGCAAATTGTAAACTTGGTTTCTGGTTTGATCCGCAAAAAATCAGTGGCGCCTAACGATACACTTCTCACCCCGGATGAATTATGTAACCCCTTTTCAATTATGCCCTGCAGTCATGTACCCGTCATAAAATGTGCTGGCAATTAAAGATCGCTTGAAATTAAAGTAGTGTGAACGATGAATTTTGTAAGGACCATCTGTAAAAGAATGATGTATGCAAGGGTATGTGTATAAATAATTGTGACCAATGCATGATTGCTAGGATCCTGTCTCCATTCCTGAAGGAGCTAGCCGCCTTCTGACAGGCATCCTAAGTGGTAGCCCTAACTGTATATAACCCCTTCCCTCCCCTTGTGTACTACTAGGAGTTCTCGCTAAAGATTTCCTTGTTAGAATACATAAGTTCCCGAATTGTATATTGAATTGACAACTCGTCCTTGTTTTATGTTTAATTGTTTCTGAGTCGAATATTGAATTGTCAACTCACCCTTGTTTTGTGTGTATTATTTCCGAGTTGAATACTGGATTGTCAACTCACCTTGCATTATGTTTAATTGTTTCTGAATTGAATATTGAATTGTCAACTCACCCTTGTTTTGTGTGTATTATTTCAGAGTTGAATACTGGATTGTCAACTCGCCTTGTATTATATATAAGTGTTTCTGAGTTGAATATTGAATTGTCAACTCTCCCTTGTTTTGTGTGTATTATTCCAGAGTTGAATATTAGATTGTCAACTCACCCTTTTCTTGTGTATTATTAACGAGTTGAATACTGGATTGTCAACTCGCCATTTGGCTTGATTCCCTTCGGTTGGGTACTACTTGACCGGTGTAGAGTTAAGCAAGAGTGGTAGTACCAAGCGGTTGCGTGAAGAACCTCAGTTTGCGTCTATTGTGATTGGTCCCTTGTCCTGATATTCATTGTATTTGTGAACTGTGGTTGAGAAAGGATCCCAGGTAGTAGCCTGATGCTAAGTCTTTGCTTGAGGAGCCGTTTTGAGGCTATGCAAACTTCAGTTCGCGCTTACCGTGATAGGCCCCTTGTCCTGATATTCATTGTATTTGTGAACTGTCGTTGCAAGCGAATAATAACTTCAGTTTGCGTCTGTCGTGATAGGCCCCTTGTCCTGATATTCATTGTATTTGTAAACTGTCGTTGAAAAGGAATGCCAGGTAGTAGCCTGATGCCAAGTCTTCACTTGAGGAGTCATTTTAAGGCTGTGCAAACTACAGTTCGCGTCTACCGTGATAGGCCCCTTGTCCTGATATTCATTGTATTTATGAACTGTCGCTGCAAGTGAATAATAACTTCAGTTTGCGTCTGTCGTGATAGGCCCCTTGTCCTTATATTCATTGTATTTGTAAACTGTCGTTAGGAAGGAATCCCAGGTAGTAGCCTGATGCCAAGTCTTCACTTGAGGAGTCGTGTTGAGAATTGGCAAGCATCGATTCGCGTCCATCGTGATGGGTCGCTTGGCCAGCTATCCAGTGTGGTCACAAACTGTAGCTACAAGATTGTTATATTCCTTTTGTGAATGTAAGTCATTAATTTTGTTGTTTCGCACATAGCAAGCGGACTGTTCAAGCACGCTTGCTCCGCGACATTATACTCATGTTTCCAGTCGGTTGCCCTGAGTGAGATATCTGATTGCTCAACTCACATGCGTGTAGGAAAGCGACTGGCTTCGAGTTCGCCAATTATTGTTAAGTTTGTTTGGGTAAGGCTGAAGAGAGTTCGCCTATTAGATTGGCAACTCTAATTCTTTCGGTGCTCCCCCCCTGTATTGTTCATCAATGGAGTGTTTTCCTAGAATTAATCATGGCTATAGGTAGAAGCTAGTTGCCGAACATTGGTATCTGTACCACACCGCTGCGCAACCCAACATAACCCCGATCGTGTCGTATCGCGAGTAGGAGTCCTTATTCGAGTCTAACCTAGGTTTCAACGAAGTTTGAACATTAGTATGATTCCGAACTCGCACAATTAGGGCGTATTCCTTCTGAATGCTATAATCAATTATGATTCACGTACGAAACCTTGATCTTGAGTAGGGGGGCACATACCTTAAGTATGTTACCCATTGCCTACACCCTCGACAAACCTACGATGACCAAGAGTCACTAGGTCGGTCTCACTACTGGAGGTGGTTGCGATGTACTGGTGTGACCAGCCGAGAACACGCAACTCACCATACTCCTCATAAACTAAGAATCTGGTCGTGGTTATAAGTTCCTCTCGTTACTTCTCTTCATTACAGTCAGGGTCTTTCATTCTCCCCAATTTGCACAGGCCGGCTTACGGAATTTTTTTTTTTTTTTCTTTTCTTTTTCTTTTTGTTTGGGTAACTTTGATTGGAGTGTAGCGAGCGGTACGCTCGCTACGTATTTAAATAATTATCTTTTCAAATTTAAAATTGGCGGCAGTAGTTACGTATTGAACTAGTTCAAGGTCTCGCTAAAAACGCAGCTGGTGTCAAGCGGCCCCCCCCGCTCCCCTCAAAACACCCACCGTCGCCCCCGTCAACTCCCGCCTTCAGTCGGCGTCTTTTTCTAACGGTTACACACCACGCTTTGTTTTCCTCCGCGATCTATCAGCGTATTCACCCAGTTCATTGTGTTTTATGCCTGGAATCGATGTAAGGCATTGTAACTAAACAGAGAGTGTCGTTATAAACTAATTATCTAAAAATCCGAGTCGGATCTCTGAGTATACCGCCTTATGCGTGAAGGAGGCGTATAAAACAACATCGTAATACATACTTCGGTTCGGTTTTTTTTAATTTTTTAAGTTCATTAAATTTCAAAGTGTCTTCGCGTAGTTGAATGAACACATAACGGAGTGTTAACATCTGAATCTGTTGCGTACGAGCTGTACCTTTTAAATAAATGGTCGCAAGTCATACTTGGAGACAGTTTTTTAAGTTCATTAAATTTCAAAGTGTCTTCGCGTAGTTGAATGAACACATAACGGAGTGTTAACATCTGAATCTGTTGCGTACGAGCTGTACCTTTTAAATAAATGGTCGCAAGTCATACTTGGAGACAGTTTTTTTAGTTCATTAAATTTCAAAGTGTCTTCGCGTAGTTGAATGAACACATAACGGAGTGTTAACATCTGAATCTGTTGCGTACGAGCTGTACCTTTTAAATAAATGGTCGCAAGTCATACTTGGAGACAGTTTTTTAAGTTCATTAAATTTCAAAGTGTCTTCGCGTAGTTGAATGAACACATAACGGAGTGTTAACATCTGAATCTGTTGCGTACGAGCTGTACCTTTTAAATAAATGGTCGCAAGTCATACTTGGAGACAGTTTTTTAATTTCATTAATTTTCAAAGTGACCTCGCGTAGGTGTGTGAATCCATAACGAAGTGTTTAAATCTCTATCGGCTGCGTACGAGCTGTACCTTTTAAATAAATGGTCGCAAGTCATACTTGGAGACAGTTTTATAATTTCATTAATTTTCAAAGTGACCTCGCATAGGTGTGTGAATCCATAACGAAGTGTTTAAATCTCAATCGGCTGCGTACGAGCTGTACCTTTTAAATAAATGGTCGCTAGTCATACTTGGAGACAGTTTTATAATTTCATTAATTTTCAAAGTGACCTCGCGTAGGTGTGTGAATCCATAACGAAGTGTTTAAATCTCAATCGGCTGCGTACGAGCTGTACCTTTTGATTAAATGGTAGCAAGCCATACTTCGTGACTGTTTTTCAATTTCTTTCATCTTCAAAGTGACTTCGCGTGGTTGTATGAACACATAACGAAGTGTTAACACCTATGTCTGCCACACGGGATGTATACGACTGACAGTGGGCCAACTGCCTTGTTATCACCTCGGATTAGGCTTCTCCCCTTGATGAGAGAAAGTCTGGAGCGCCTTCAACATTAGATCGCCCCTGCCGCTTTTCTTCTTCACCTCCATCACGGTTGGAAACATCAGGCCTTGTTGAATACGTGATAAGGCAATTTCTCCCCACCGTCGGACTAAAGGTTTGAGATCATTGACTTTCGCACATCCCCTTTTACGTGAATCGTCCCTAGAATTACTGATATCGACATACCCTTAGAACTAAGTTTGGTAAAGAGAAAAAAGAAATTCCTTAATTACTCAGTGTTGGGCCTTCGGCCTGTAAAATTAAATTTAATCTGGAACTGACTTTTGAAATATTCAAATACTTAAGGCTCATGTAAATGTACAATAGTGATCACTGTTTATTTTAATTAGTTGGCCACCCTAGAAAGTAAGACTATTCTTAATCATCAAACATCACCATCATTACCTCATATCACACTAACCCATATGTACCATTATATCTCTAATTAAATTTTGTCTCTCTTACACAAAGAATATACAGTTTTGTTCTGGTCACGCTCGCTGTTTCTCAATTATCCACCTGTATTCCCTCTGAGAATCAAAGAAATGCTCTACCGTGTGTCCTAGCCGGACGATAGTGGATCCAGCAGAAGCAAAAGATCTGGTATGGATTTAATTTTATGAACAACAATGATTTGTACATCATTTCATTACACATTGTATATTTTCACAGATCATATACAAAGTCGAGTTCTACAAAATGTGTATCATACCTTTACAAATCGTTATATTGTTTCACAGTAGATTGTGTATTTTTTTAACATGTTTTGTATTTGAATTTTAAACAACTGTGTTTGAAATTAGCAGCACGAAAGTAAACAATCAATGGGTTGACGTGAAATATTTAAATTTAATTTAATGTATTTATAACACAAACCAATTATGTATAATTTTTAACTATCTGCACTCCTCCATATGAAATTTAAATATGCCAAATCTCACACTTCTCAGTGTTTGCTTTAAAAGTTGTTCAATGTTTTCACTTCGCATAGTCACAAGTTGTTATTCGGCTGTTTACTTCAATCAATTTTGTCTTCATCAGCTTCAACCAGAACCTGGTGAACCTTCAACATCAAAATTTCCGTAACGAAATTTCGTCAACCTTTTTTGGCACTGGGGTTCTGTTAATACATATTTTCAACACCTTTTTGATAGAAGATTCTGGTTTACCATCATCTATTCCTTTTTTACTATCAAAAAGGTTGAAATGCCGAAAATGCAGCTTTCAACTTTGGGCACAAAACAAAACTATTGCGCACAAACAAGCCTTGTAATATATGAACCATCATGCCATGTCCCTCGCGAGGTAGACAGAGAGAACCGAACGCCACATGTTTCTTAACACGCATCATGCATGCTCGTCTGTTGCCGACCTTGCAATATCAGTCGTCAAAAAATATAATGACAATGCAGCTTAAGTTTTTTTCCGTGTCGATGATCAACTTCCTATATTGTGTCCCTCTAAATTGCATTTTAATGTTCTATATAGATCTAGATCTTCCACAGAAAATCTTCCTTCCATAAGCGGGAAATTCAGCAGGTGTGACATGTTATGCGTCTCCCCACACTCGCATTCCACGTCTTGGTCAGCATCTAGCATTTACCATCTGTCCAGGTTCACCTCGCAACGGAAAAGAGCCGCCACGCAGGACGCAGTCAGAAAAGATGAAGTAATACAAGACCAAAACAACGATACAATGGTAAATAACAAAGCACTCTGGGACCCCTAGGAACGACTCTGTCGGCTGATAATTACACCACCAATACAACTCAATTAAATCGTACGTTGGAAAAAACGAAATGACTATCCAAACAACCAATTTCATACATGGCGGTACATATTTAAACGAAAACATTTCTTTTACGCCAATTGAAGCGTGTTTGATCCTCTTATGTCTGCGCTGCTAACTTTTTCAACAGATAATGGAGATATCATTGTCGATTAAGGAATTCTTAAACATACCCACGTTTAAGTTCTTTACAAAGTATTCAATGTACACTTCTTAATAATGCCTGTATCAACCATCATCAGGTCGTTGACTCCAAATGAATTTTTATAAAAAGAAACACGTGTTTTAGGCAGATAATCAGATTTGTCGAACTATTGGCGAATGTTCAAAATCAATAACATTTTTACGTATTTATCTGCCTGAATATTACTTTAATTTAAAGTCACTGTAGCTGCGCTCCTGAATATCTGCAATATGTATATCCTTGACAGTTCCCATAATTTGACGAATCGCCATCCGTACGAGCATCCATTCATGCGTCAATCCGGCAGCCATTCATGCGTCAACCGTTTAATTGAATACAGTGTATATTATTTGCATTGAGATTTTTTTAATGTATTTACATATTTCAATACAGTACCTACATTTCATAAAAAGTATACATAATAAAAATATTGAAATTTTACTATCTCACTAGGCTGAATGCCTGTTCTGAGGTAGTACTCATAAAGCATTTAGTCAAAGGTTAGATATTGAGGGTAAATTATTAGATTACATAACATAAAAAATATATTTTTTACTGGATTTGAAAGATAATTTAGATGTTCAATATATATGTGTGCAAATTTAAGTTAAAATGTGTGTTAGTGCTGTTTCCGATCCCTGTCTGCCCTTATTCATAAGCCAAAGTGTTACCAAACGCTTGAAATTGTTGTGCGTGGAGGAGGGTAGTGTATCGTTATTGATAATATTAAATATTTTTGGAACAAGATATCTGTAATGTCTTTGTCCGTAAATAGTACGTGTCCAAGGTGGTAGAAAGTTATGTCGATGTCGTGTGTTGAATACGTTTTGCCCCGTATACAACACAAGACATCGATAAATTATTTTAATATTTTTTTGTATGTCTGTATATTTGTTAGGTTTAAATAAAAATTTAATTAAATAAAAAAAACAGTACTTGTCGAGAAAGTGATGTAAATAAATACGCTTAAAAATTATGTAATCATATTTATGCATTTTTATATAACTAGTAGCAGAGAGTAAAAATAATAAATTATATTTTACATATAAATATTTATTTATCCTCGTCGACGAAGCCGACATAGGCCCGGTATTACAGTCTCAGTTTCAGAGCTAAACTCAAGTTTTACAAAAATATAGCGTATTACAGTATCCGCTTAGGCCTAATCTTCCCTCAAATACGTCACTAAACGACAAATATTTAACTCAACGTTTCTGGCGGATTAAGTCCTTAACGGTGAGTCAACTGTCATTTGCTAGACAACGCGTGTAGTTTCAGTGTTCTATCACTAGAGGCGTTAGTTGTATCGACGGTGGCGCCGCACAACAAAACAAACTGACAGCCATATTGAAACGAACATGGGCATTTAAAGCATTATTTTGGCGAGAAAAATTTAATTTACCATGTTGGATAATAAAACAATAGTATTTCAAGTCGTAGCGTACCGTTTTGTTGTTCGTATTATTTGAGGTTATTTAAAATTTGACAGATAATAACCACAGAAAAAGTAAAATATGTCTATAATTGAAGATTTAGTAACTGACATGTCATATTGCACTGTAATACGGAAATGGATTAAATCTTCCCTTAACATTAATCTTTAGTTTAACAGACTCAATGAGTTGAAGGCCGACTGTAATACCGGGCCATATAATTCTATCCGATAAATTATTTCTCACATTGTCCTGAGGTTTTCCTTTGTCTTTTATTTTGTATGCATGACTCTGAAATATACATGACTTTTGAGGTCCGATTACATGAAGATGTGCGTGAATTAAAATTGTCTGTAAGGTTAAATAAAAATTCCGTGTGTGTGGGGGGGGAGGGGGTGGGGGTACAGAATTTGTATTTATTATTTAAGACTAGGTACAAAAGGTGCGAAAAGAAAGGGAATTATTTTTATCTGGTTTCCCGTGGGACGTTTTACGTCAGGCTGACGGCCTTAAATGTTTACTTAGTGCCTTTCACTCAACAAATTCGAGGGACAAATGTAGCCACAACAAACCATTTCCTATCCTTTCACGAACCACAGTTTGAACATCTCCTTTGCACGAACTGCGGCACTGAAAATACCGCGAGAGCCAATACCGTATTTGCAAACTGATGCTTATTGTAACCTTTTATGTCGATTTTTTTTCATTTATTATTTTAAGATCGTCAATTATAAAATAAATCTAATATTTTTTTAAATGATGCTTATACGAAAACATTGGAACTTTTCCCTTGTCGGAAGTCAATGATATTTTTTTGACAATTTCTTAACATCTCAATACCTAGAGATAAAGTTGGGATATTGTAAAAGAAACAGGAACTCGAGGCATCTACAGGGCTTAAGACCTGTCATCGGCTGGTTAACGTAATCACTTTATGCGCTTGCGCAACATTCACCAATTATTTTATTTATTTTTATTTTATTTTATTTATTTAAGGTTACAGACAGTTTTTTTAAATATACATATAAATTCAAATTTAATTACTTAACATAAAAACCAAAATAGTAACACCAATTACTAAATTACGATCTTACGAAAGGAAAACAAAAACAAAAAAGACAAAGAAAGATAAAAAAAACAATTAAAATAAGATCAGTCAAAATTAATTTAACAATGGACAAGCTAGGAAATAAGGACAGGACTATGAATAGGAATGGGAAAAATTTGGAAAGGAAAATCATCGTTACGAATGCCTCAACATCTTACTAAAAATGGCCGGTGGGCCAAACATGTCAAAATCCGCGAACTTTGAATCAAACTGATTACATGATCTATAGATAAATGCATTCCCTGCGTAGTTTGTTCATACAACAGGCATACTGAATAAACGGTCACTCCTTGTCAAACGTGCAGGAACTCTGAGATTAATTTTTTCTAATAATTTAGGAGTATCGACGCGATTATTCAATATATTGTATAAAAACATCATGTCTCTTATTGTGCGTCTTTTCTGTAAGGTGGGTAGAGAATACTTAACACAGCGAGATGAGTAGTCCGGGGAGTAAGTGTGTGATCTGTAGTCGAGGTGTTTCACAAATTTCTTTTGAACACGCTCTATTTGATCGACATATACATTATATTGAGGATTCTACACTGTGCTCGCGTACTGAACTCGACTTCTAATATAAGATAGATAAACTGTTTTAAGCGTTTCAATCGAGTGAAATGGCTTACATATCCTAATCAAGAAACCCAAGAGTTTATGCCTTATTATTGAATTCCCTTATCGATGTAATTTTTGAAAGGTATTTGTATAGTGTGTAACAATTCACCTGAAAATAAGGAACTATACTATTACCATCTATGAAGTAACGGAAAAGCCTTTTTTTGTAACGCCATCTATTGAGAAATTAGTTTATTTGTAAACAATGAAAGCAACAGTCCTTATATAATGAGATGACGGTATCTCATACTTACATACTTATTTACTTAGTAAATACAATGATTAATGATCTGTTGAAATTATGTTGCATTCTTTCAGTTGTAAGACCGTGAACAGAAAGTTCGTGAATGTATTGTATTTTGTTGTAAGATAGATAGTTTACACTCGTATATACGTACATGGATATTAACCATCGTAATACCGCGGGAGACTGAATAAAACATTACCTGAGAGATTTGGCGGCGAAATAAGTTTTCGCTTCGAGAGTTTTTCTTCTTGAAATGAGACAAGTACTAGCGCGTGGCGTGAATCACAAATACAACATACTTATTTCTCTTAAATCTGGACACTATCACCATACACTTCGATCGATCGACCCTCGGACCTATAGGAAAGCCACAAATTGAGCGAGGAGATTACAGAAATAAAATTTGACCGTCTTACTTATAAACGTGAACTATATATTATAGTACCTGGTAAAAGAGCGTCTACTTCTTCTTCTTCATCCTGTTTTTTTTTTCATTCTTGGAAATAGGCCTCCCCCTTGATCCTCCACAACTCCCTGTCTTGGGCACACTGCATCCATCTACCGCCGGCACATTTCTTGATGTCATCAAACCACCTTGCCTGGGCGGCTTGTTCTCGGTCGCCATTCTATGATCTTTTTGGTCCATCGTGAATCCTGGCATCTGGCAATTGTCAACCCTTTCCACTACATTGGCTACTTGGGTTCTTTCTCTCATCATGCCATTCTGAATTCTGTCCCTTATTGAAATACCCAGCAATTTTCTCTCCATAGGTCTCTGTGTCACTAACAGCTTGTGCATTATTCGTTTCGTATTCGTTAGAGCGTGATCAACGAAAAAGTTTACTTATAAACCGTGACTATCTTTATTACACTTTTATTTAATAGACGTCAAGTTAGTACAAGTTGAGAGGATGTTTAACGCTTGATTAACAGGTCATACCAAATATTTCAAAATGGCGGATCTTTCACATATGATCCGACGCGTTTTTCATTGTTATTTTTCATCGCAATCATGTTTAAATTGACTCAACACGGCACAAAGTAGTGTTTGTTTTCATTTTTCGATGTCAGTTATCCAAAGATTACATGCATTTATCTTTTTTTGATATCTGTGAAGCCAATACGGCCACATGAAAAAAATAAATGAGGGTGTTCGTAAACAATTCGGTGAACTATGTAGTTAGTCACATCTTAGAATACGTTTATAAGTAAAAAATTTTAATACCGATCTTAAATACTTTCTTCTTCTTCTTCGATGGCGCTACAGCCCAAATCGAGCCTTGGCCTCCTTCAACACGCGCCTCCAACCTCTTCTATCCTCAGCCGCCGTTCTCCAGTTAGGGACCTGCAGGAGCTTTTCTGCATCTCTCCGTATGTCGTCCTCCCATCTCAGTCTTGGTCTCCCCATCTTCCGTTTACCTCCCGGGTGACCAAATATGATTTTTTTGGGTAGTCGCGTGTTTGGCATTCTCTGTACATGGCCAGCCCATCTCAACCTAAGCAGTCTTATATGGGTTGAGATCTTTGGTGCTTCATAGATTTTGTACAGTTCTTCATTTTTCTTTATGCGCCATTCATCTCCTTCTTTCACAGGACCACATATTCGGCGTAGGACTCTCCTTTCGAAAACATCTAATGCTTCAGCGCTTAAATACTTTAGTCGTCCTTATCTAGTTGCGCGTTTAGTAAGCTTTTTTACGAAATCTAATAAGTAAGACCTTGAGAATCCAAAATACTCATTTTTAAGTTTTTACTGAAAAAATATATTACATTTTTACTAACTGTATGGTCACCTTGTTGTTTTGTATTACATATGTCTATGTATTGTATATCACAATTATACTACTAAAGACAAGAAGTTTACAAATAACAGTTCATTGACAAAAAACTGTGCCGACCGCCGTGGCACAGTTGGTAAGCCGTTCGGTTTCTGTGCGGGCGTCCTGGGTTCGATTCCCAGCAGAGGAGACATTTATTTCAATTCATTTCTCACGCAAATATTGCTTCTCTCGGCTGGATACCCTGGTTAGTTGGAAGAAATTGCCATACGGCAATAAACTCGCCACTTTCGCAGGGTGCAAGGAAGTGTTCATTATTATTAAATAGAAAACAGCTTTTCGTCTCCTAAGAACCATGCTCAGCTATGTTAAAGAAGGACAAGCCCCCAGCAGACTTCCGGATGCGCAGAACGAAAATTTGTGACAACTATAGGGTATTTGGCGACAACTATACCTTTATTATCCTCAATTCTTAATTCCTGGTATAATAATATTTTTTTTGTTGATAAAATATATGTTTTATTAAAAAGAATGAAGATGTCTTTGTCGGTATTCGTGGCTCAGTTGTTGTATCATGATACGATTAATATTTAGTATCAAACTACCATTTACATTTATATTATATTAATAAAAATATGGTTTTCTTCTTGTTCTGAAAAATTGATAATCCTCAGTCATAACTTTTTTAAAGTATCCTCGTTGAAAATTCTCAAAAGCATAATATAAAATAACTCGATAAGCTTTATACGACCATAATTCAAAAATATGGAAAAAAATAAATGGCCTTGTGAGGTTGAGGATTATACGTTTTGTAATAAAGAAAAGGTATGACACGAGTCGAGGGTGAAATATTCAGAAGTCCCTCACTGACCTGATGGAACAATATTTGGTTTCGCCAATGTATTGATGAGGAGGTGAAGTGACGAAATGCTTGTGGCTGGATAGATTCCGCCTTCCCATTATCCATTACCTATGCCCTTTTTCTACCTACTTACACTATACATCTCCAATAATCCGCAACAATAATATCATCGCTGCTATACTTGGACTTCTTATAAGTTCCTTATAGCTCGCCTGAGTACCTACCTACATATCCGCACGATCACAGTTCACGCACCCTTCGCTCTTTTCACCCCCCTATTATAAAACTTCGACTCAATTTATAAGTGTTTCCTCGTCATCATCGTCACCAGGAGCAGAGAGAAAAGTTCCAGAGTCCTCCAGCCTTCCACAGTCATTTAGGTACTTTCACTGTTATTTATTTATTTATTTATTTATTTATTTATTTGTTTATTTATTTATTTATTTATTTATTTATTTATTTATTTATTTATTTATTTATTTATTTATTTATTTATTTATTTATTTATTTATTTATGTATTTATTTATTTATTTATTTATTTATTTATTTATTTATTTATTTATTTATTTATTTATTTATTTATTTATTTATTTATTTATTTATTTATTTATTTATTTATTTATTTATTTATTTATTTATTTATTTATTTATTTATTTATTTATTTATTTATTTATTTATTTATTTATTTATTTATTTATTTATTTATTTATTTATTTATTTATTTATTTATTTATTTATTTAGTAGTTAATAAAATATATAACAAAGTTGCTTAAGTAGTAAATAAAATATATAACACTATAGTTTAATTAATTGTTAAAATTTAAATCCATCAGTGTATATATATTTGTTTAATTTTAAGTAGCGTTATATAAATCAGTTCTATTATTTTTTATTCTTCATAGTTTGTACATACATGTACATACCATCACGCCATTTCCCTATTTGGGATAGGCAGAGAGAACCGAACGCCAGACTCCTCTCTCTTGACATACATTCCTTGCTTCATTCACGTCCATACATCGTCTCATACACGCTCTTCTATTATTCTTACTTCTAACATCACCATCTTTCAAAATCCCATTTATGTGATCGTGCCAACTTTTTCTTGGCCGACCTCTACTTTTCGTTCCTCTTTTATTAGCCTTGTATACTTTTTTTGTCAGACGGTCATCACTCATTCTTTCTATGTGGCCGAACCACCTTAGGGCATTTATTTTCATCTTACTTACGATATTTCTTTCAATCATACATTCTCGTCTAATATTCTCATTTCTTATTCTATCATACATCGTTTTACCACACATTCATCTTAGTGACCTCAATGAGGTCACTTCATAGTTTAAGTTATTTTTTATAAGGTTTAGTGGTACGTTGAAGTGAGACAAAAGTGCAAGTGTACGTATAAGTGTAGTATGCAATTTTGCTTGATGTAAAAAGGGTTAATTCTTATATAATTTTGTTTATCAATTATGTAGTAATATTATATAAATTTCCAGTTTCTTTTCGTCCTTTTGTAATTTCCTGGTTGTTTGCTATAGCTTTCATATTAATCATGTGATTTATACAAAAATTTATGTTAATTCCACACTAAACATTGAGCTTAACAAATTTTGATGATTCAATGTAGAGTAAGATTAAGATTCAATTATGATCTAGTACTGATTTATACATTATTACGATTAAGGAAAGATTAGAACGTATTAAGAATGTGTCATGACTGCCATGAGTAGCCCCCCTGGTTGACCAATATTCCGAAAAACTTAAAGTCGCTGGGCCTTGAATATGAGGAAAAAAACAGTGAAATCCTTGGCACCATCCTCAGTTGTGAGGTCAAGGAGGAGGCAGAATAATTATTGTCGTGATAGAACCCATTCGGTGAAATATTGAAAAGAAATGTAAATTATTTCAATAAATTATTTCAAAAAGTGAGAAAATTCTGAAAGCCCTTAGAATGAGCAATGAAAACTCTTGACTTGATGAAAAACTCGAAACGACTATGTACGCTTTACTTATTCACAAAGGTAACAATGAGATTTCAAACCGTAGGATAATCCAGGTCCATTCCTACCCTTATTTTTACAGTAAAATTTTACTGTCCAAATGTAATAGAGGTACCGGCGGTGAAATATTATGCTCGGGATAAGATAACAAAAGTGCGAGTAATGATTAAATCGTGAAATAATTTAATGCTCTTTTAATATCCGATCTGAGGAAAATTGTTTTTTTTTTTGAAAGGGAAACGAGATATAAAAATGTTTTTTGAATAATTCAACATTTTCAAACGCCATGAGACATTTTTGGTTTTTGTATCAAATCGATGCCACGTGTAAACTGAATTCAATCAAATTCAAAATTTACTTGTTTACTTGGAAATTTAATAGCATATCGATAATTAAATATCAATCTAATTTCCCAAATAACCCGATATACATTACCGAACAATTTAATAATTAATTTTAAGAAAATATTAATTTACATGTATTAAGTTTTTCTGAACCACCGTTATCCATAATGGGTTTTCTGTTTACTCTTTTCTCCACATTAACCCCCAATCTTTCACATTGTCTATGGCACTAAAAAAAATATCCTTGAAGAAAATATCGGTCTCAAACCTAGCTTACTGCTTATGCTCAAACGATGTGTATACGAACTTTTTTTGAATGAATATGTCTTTGTTACAAAAGTACCTACACATTATATAATATCTTCCAACATTCCCTAAATAAGCATAAATGCTTATGCTGTAGGTGAACGAAATCGATCGAGGTAGCTATGGTGGCTTTCGTACTCACCATCACTGGATTGCTATGGCCGTACGATGCCGTATCTGCCATCTACTGATCTGATCTAATTATGTTGCAATTTCATAAAAAAAATAAAAGAATATCTTCCAACCAACCAAAGCTATAATCTCAAGTAAATTAGATACAATTTAATCTTTCGTATAGAAAAACCTACATCAAAATTAATGTTATGTAGATAGAAAAATGTGGTGTTCGGTTCTCTCTGCCACCCTCATGAGGGACATTGCGTGTTGGCATGTACATCGGAATGTAGTAATATTAGATATTAATATATTGTTGTAAATTAACATTTGACAAAGTACCTGTTAGTTACTGTAAAAATATTTATGTACAGTAGTTACAACAAAAGTATTAAACAAAAAAAATGATGAAATCGATGAGCTCCAAAATAAAATAACAATTATAATAATAATGGATTCACAAAACAAAGTCAAAAAGCATAATAACTAAAAATCTATAAATGATATAAAATCACTAGATACCATACAAAAACCGAAAATAAGAATGTAATAAAAAAATAAGAAACAACAACACATCATAAATTATTAACTAGAAAGAATAAAACAATTCAAATTATCAATGAAAAAAAAAAATCATTTAAAAGAAACATTATGTTTATTATGTATGCATGACGGCGGTAGCGGTAGCGGGGTGTAGGGCTCTAAGCAACGCGCTCTTGTACTGAGACAAACCAGAGTTAAATATATCTACCTACTAAATGTGCATACCTATTACCTAGTCTATGCACCATGCCTTGCAACCATATATCAATCTTTTCTTCTTTGCCTTTTCCCGTCTTAGTCAGGGTCGGCCCTGCTGATATGTAATCGCCACACTCTGCCCTAGGTCACCAAGGTAGTGATATGCGTTCCCCCTGGAGTTTCTTTTGGACGTTAAACCACCAAGATGCCGACAGCTGATCCCTTTTCTGCTGAATAGTTGGAATGTCTAGGCTTTTTTTTTCCTGACATGTTTCACATCCCGATGCATAGCATGATCATACCAACGCAGCCTTGTTTATGTTGTCGCAGCAAAATATATATATATTTCTTTTCAAAACAATGTGACGTTTTTTGTAGTACCTTTCTTCAGAGATTTCAAGACGTTTTGTCAAAAAAAACCGTTCGCTCTTGCCTTCACTTTCAGTGAACGGTGAGCCAGCTGTATCCTCATGATAAGCTCTCTTTGACACTTTAAGTGCAGTGTCTGTAAGGTTTAAGAGTTCTCCGGAGTTTTGCAAGGGGCTATAAGCAAAACAGGTGGTGGTGGAAGAACTGTACCTTCCTTTGAATGTTGGTCATCATTCTGTACCGAATACCTTTATAAATAGGTCATTTCTATATGGCTATGTATGATAATATATTATATGAGTGTGATACGTTAGATTAGGTCAATAAATTTTATTTAATCTTTCTAATTTTCTCTATATGTTATAAGTAACGGTCATAAGCGTGACACATTCAAGGGAGTAATACCAGAATGACTGCCCAAACTTTCTCTCGGACTTTAGATTTATATTCTTTTTACATTTCCAGATTAAACTGAAGTATTTTATTCTTGCCGGAAACTTTGATAAAATCTATTTTGAATCAAGTTTTTAAATTCACATGATCCCATTTCAGAGTCGATCCGAACTAAATTCGTGAAGAATTAATAATTAATTATGAGAAAAAAAATCTTCTTAATTTTTTTTCAGCCCCATGATCACTTGAAACGAAGCCTCTCGGTCTTGGGCAATGAAAAAAACAGCTTCTCCACATTCCTCCAATCGGTCCACTCACGATCCAGGAATACCAACGTATTCAAACCTCTTTGTAGCCTTCAATTGCTGAATTTGAGGGATTCCGTATTGTCATAAAAATATCAAATTTTACTGAGTTATGAAGAGTACTTTGTTGGTATTTACTTTAATTAAAACCTCAACGTTCTGTGCAATAATTTTTTTAACATCCTACATTGTACATTAATGCAACATGTGATGATTCCAGGAAAAAACAAATGATATTTTAATTCTTCTTCTTCTTCTTTGTCAGCTTGGGCTATGTCCTGTAGTTCTCTGCACCTGCTCCTGGAAGTAGGACGTCCAGCTGTCCCTCCATCGTTTGGGCGGTCTTTCTGGAGGTCTGCTACCCGTAGAATGTTCATCAGCTTATATCTTCACTACTCGGTCTGAGCTTGATCTCCCCACGTGATCTCTCCAGAAACGTCTTCTTGTTCTAACCCATCGCACCACGTCCTTAACATCACAAATTTTCCTTATCTCATTTGATCTCGGAGGGTTACTCCTGCGATGGGCCGTAGAGTCTTCATCTTCGTGGTTCTAAAGAGACTTTTTGTGCGGGTGGTTTTTGTGCGGGTGGCTCTTGTCTCTATGGCGTATGTCATGATTGGTCTTATGCAAGTCTTGTAGATCCTGACTTTACTCTCCCTCAGCATATCCATATTTTAATTCAATAATTTTTTTAACTATTAATTACTTTATATACAATATTGTGTGTACGAATGGG
This sequence comes from Molanna angustata, assembly GCA_963576475.1. NCBI lineage: Eukaryota > Metazoa > Arthropoda > Insecta > Trichoptera > Molannidae > Molanna > Molanna angustata. The sequence goes on from OY754965.1 coordinate 4,946,291, forward strand.
GATTTTTTACCACAAGGAAATTTCTTCCAACCAACCAAAGCAACATGAGTCCATAAATAGTGTAGTGGTAGGTACATTAAATTTATAACAAAAAACAAACAGAAGATAAACACATAAGTCAGGCTAACTAATAAAAATCGACTGCACACCCGTTGACCAGTGTTTTAGTTACACTCCGTGTAAAGCCCGTGCAGCAATTATTTTAAAATCTTACTAATAAATTCTGTATAACGACTGGGTAGTTGCAACAGGCGTACGACAGAAAATTATCCGACAACGTTGTAATTTTGCAACCGCGCATGCACTGAGCCCCTAGCCGCCATCCACTTTTAAATTTTGAGGTTTGACGTAGTTAGTATTTTTATGTTTTTCACATTTTAAAATATAAATATGGAAATTATGACAAATAATTTAATCCTACGATTATGAATGAGAACACAGCTGTGGGTATTGTAAAGGAGCCAAGTTTTTGACAACTTTTCGCTCGTAAAATGCACAATTATCAAGAATATAATAATTTATAAAGAGGTTTCCTCATATTATTGTAAGATATAACAATATAAACACGCATACCAAAATCAAATTTGATTTTCGATAGATGAAATTTGCCTTAAAACATCGCTAAACTACCTACATAGAACAGACGGGCAAGCGTTGTGTAAAATTTGTATGAGAGATACACAGTTGTTGACCAACTGATCTGCTACACAGCTTTTATTGGTAACGTTTTTGCCTACACGGGTGTTAAACGGTCGTATAAATTTTACAAAAAGTTTATTAGTAAGACTGATAAAATGTAAATATGCAGATCCAAAAAATGACAGTTGTCTTAAAACACCTCTAAAGTACATTGGACTGGCGTGCTGGGAAATTTATTATTTAATATTACTTCTCGGGCAACTAACAAGTACTAAGTCAATTATTTATGAAGGGGGCGACTGCTGCTAACGTACCTTTTTTTTCAATTTGATATTGCATCATTACTACAAAACGAATCATTTTGAAAAAAATAACTTAGTTATTTTGGTTATAAGTAAAGAAAAATATACCTACTTTAAATTTTTAATTATGTTCTGTATATATTCTTGTAGAAAAATAATAAGCAAATCCCGTTTTTTTGCATTAATCTTGTATTTCTAAAAAACTAGCAATATATATTTTTTTTAAATTAAAGAAGAACAAAATATCTGGAAAAATATTTTGTGACGTTGCATCAGGTTAAGTAAATAAACCAAACAAATTTTTATTTCGCAATGGCGCTGAATAATTCCAATTGAATATAAAAGTGACAAGCAAGTACAATGGTACGTAATTTGATTTGTGTAACCTTCGTGATTCGAATTCAAAATGAGAAAATTTAGAGCATCAAATTGAAAAGAATTTAGTTGAATAATTAAATTCGATTATTACGATAGTGCTTGATACTGATAATTCCATAGAGAGGCCCGTAGAATTAAGTCTAGCCTGTTTTGAACATTGAAATGAACTAATCCTTAGGTAGGTATAATAATTTGTAAGGGAAATAAATTTTGTTCTCTCAATGTGATTTTGATCCAACTATCGGAGAGGGAATTTTGTTTCTAAATGAATCTGTTTTAATTGAAATATTTGAGAATACAAAGATAGAATTATCGAAGTTTCAATTAACAATTTATATTTGTCAGCATAACATAATTATAGATAGCTATTCCCATTCATTTTTCTGAATGTCGTAAGTCTCTATATTATAGCATCTTGTTATTGGGTGCGTGTTTAAAGGGGTGACTGCTGCCAACGTACCTTTTTTTCAATTTGATATACCATCATTATTTCTTATCAAATAGTTTCGAAAAAAATAATTTAGATGGTTTGGGTATTAAAAAAATAAATATTAATTTTTTGATAATGTTCTGTATAAATTCTTGTAGTAAAATAATTGCATACTCCGATTTATAACCTTGATCTTATCTTTTTAATAAACTATAAGGCGTAGAGCAATATATTTTTTTTTAATTAAAGAAGACAAATATATCTGGAAAAAAATGATGTGACGTTGCATTAATGTTTTAGGTTAAGTAAATAAACGTAAAAACATTTATTTACCATTCAGCACCATTGCGATATAAAAGTTTTTTTGGTTTATTAACTTAACCTGATGCATTAATGCAACGTTACATCGTATTTTTCCAGATATTTTGATCTTCTTTAATTCATAAAAAAATATAATGCTCTATACTTTATAGTTTTAAAGAAATTTAAAATAAATGTCAAAAATCGGGGTATGCTTATTATTTTTCTACAAGAATATACATATACAAAACATAATTAAAAAGTTAAGGTATATTTTTCTTTATTGATATCCTAACTAACTAGGATATTTTTTCAAAATGATTGGTTTTGTAGTAATGATGCAAATTGAAATTGAAAAAATAGGTACGTTGGCAGCAGTCACCCTCTTAATATAAGTTCGTCTCTTTCTCAGTCATTATTTTGTGTGAGAGATAATTATAATGTGATTGCACCGGAGTAAAAGAGAAAATATGTCTGCAGTCTATTATTGTATGATCTCTTTCTCACTTAATATATTATGTCGTGTGTGCTCTTTCTTTGTGATATTGTAAGAATTCATTAAAATGTACTTAGATTTTAAATAGATTTTTTCATTCATTTATTCATGTCATCACGACATATTATCCCACAATGTGGGGTAACCAGCGGCAAGTGTAGGGTATGCATTATCTTATAAAATGGAGCACAACACATGCGTGTATACCCACACACTAATCCTCGTCTCCTCTTTGCTGAACTATGTGAGATGTTATTGAAGCCTGTTATATTTTCGATTACCCGGCTCTCACGGGAAACTCGAAAACAATAATAAAAGAGTGGAAGCACTATTCTAATTCAGTGCCTCACAGCAATTAGGTTTTTATTTAGATTTATAAATAATGAAGAAGCTGTACTTCTGATCTGATATATGTAGGTACTGGGTACTCATTGTTGAAAGATACCAGACGCCATCAGAAAAAAATATTAAAATAAAACTGGTACTTTAAACTCTCCTCATAATACCCGTTGAGAATTTGAAGTATGCCATGCTTCAGCTCGTCATCAAGGGGGAGATTGAGGGTCGTAGAGGGGTCGGAAAAAGGCAGCTTTCCTAGCTGCGAAACATGAGCGAATGGACCGGTATAAGAACTGTGGAGGAGCTGTTTCGCACTGCACAGTACAGGGAAACTTTCTCTATGGTGGTCTTCAACGTCGGGGAGACCTGATATGATACAAGAAGAAGAAGAATTTGATGTATCTAAAATATAAACATATCAAATATATTTGGGCAAAGTAACATACATATAAGTTCAGAATAATTATGCATTTCCAACTGCAATACTTTCTTAACTTGATTATTCTTTGTTAAAGTAATTTAATTAATTATTCATACACTTGTTAAAAAAATCTGTTTTCTTCATAAAGATGATATTCTTCCAACGTTTACACCATTCTTTGTCGCACGGAACAAAGGACAATATTGACTCTTTCAAGAGCCACCATTAATCACATCTTTTCCTCTCTCATAATTATCAACGCAAAGTCAGAAAATGGAGAGGACTGAAAAGGGTCATCCCGGTTATAGAATATTAAATTGCGCAGTTTTTTTTTTCGTTTTACTCTCCCCTCGTGGGGTCCTTTCCGCCTGAACTGAAACAATGGCGATCAGTCTTCCGGTCAACTGCACAAACGCCACGGCTAACCAGACGGCCTTTGAAGGGTTCGGTTCAACGTATATTTAATCATTCGAAAGTCAATAACTGACAGTTATTAAATGTAATCTGTCTTCATAATTCTCTTTTACCATGCTTATATTGGCCAGCCGTGTCGTTGCATACGTCAAATCTTGTAATTTAATTTTAAACCACTTTCCATGGTCCAATTTTGTTTGAGGGAATTCCTTTGGACGCACTTTATAGCCATGAAAAGCAATCTAAAAACTTTCAAGATCTTTAGTCAAAAATACGGAACACTCGTATCTTAACAGTGGTTGTACGGCGAGCCAACTGTTTCCTTAAAATCGACTCATTGGCCTTAGTGCAGTGTCTGCAAGGTTTTAGAGTTATCCGGAATCTTACGTTCATTCAGAGCTTTGTAAGGGGACATATTAAGTCCCCATAAGCAGAACGGATGGTGGTGCGATATCCATTGACAAATATTTGCCGAAATTTGTTAAGTTTTTATAAAATATAATCGTCTCTCCAAAACATCATACATTGTTGAATTTATCAAACGTTAAAAATGAACGTAGTCACGATTATTATTCAAATGCCTTGTTTTTTAACTAATCCAATTTGAAAATACTCAATCACTCAATATTTAACCTTTATGATTTAATTTAAGAGATGCCAACAACTCATTTAATTTATATAAATAAACATTTATTATAGATAGCCAAAAATAAGCATATTATTTTTATTTATTTATTTACTAGCTGACCCGGCGAACTTCGTACTGCTTCAGTCAATGGATGTCCTGTTTACTTTTATCTAAACCTTATTTCGGATTTTATCAACGTAATAAAATGAATACAAAAAATTTATTAAGTACAATGGTTTATAAGGATATAATAATAATACGAAAATGCAAAAATCGGTGATAATTAATACATTTTTCTGTAATCGAATATTTTTTATTATTGCATATGCGCAAACATTGGATTTTTTTCCCTGTCTGGAGTCAAAGATATTTTTTAACAGATTTTTAATTATCTTAATAGAGACGAAGTTGGAATATTTACTGTAGGAGAACCGGGAAATCAAGGCACCTACAGGGCTTACGACCTGTCATCGGCTGGTCGTGCGACCTTATAAGTCTGGCGCAATTCAGGGGTGATTTCTATGCGAAAAATGCATTTGTCACCTCAGGTTTAAGAATTGTTGCTCTCATTATTTACAAAAAACCAATTCTCTCAATAGATGGCGTTACAACAAAAATAAATAAAAATAATAAGAATGTTGTTCATAATTTCACACATAGATGGCTGTAGTAAAAATTCCTTACTTTCAAGCGAAAAGAATTTCAGTATTACAATATATAGAACTTTCAAAATTGAATTGATAGGGATCTCATTAAAAAAATGCATAATTGGTGAACGTTGCGCAAGCGCATAAAGTGATCACGTAAACCAGCCGATGACAGGTCGTAAGCCCTGTAGGTGCCTTGATTTCCCGGTTCTCCTACAGTATACATTTTTCTGTGTCTGACAGCTCAAGAACCAACCCCAAGCATGATTTTTTTTAAATCCATATGTTTTGTTTTTCAAAATAACAATGCTAATTAAATCAATAATTATTAGGTGCCTACCTCGAGTTTCTTTCTAAATTTATCAATGATTTGTTACGTAGATAACCTACCTACACTGAAGTTTTACATTCGATTTTTGATTCATTTATGTAGATTTCATGATTTATATTGTTTGCATAATAGGTAGCAGGCGTACAGTTTATTTACAAGTTTTTTTTATATTTTTTATTTTTCCCGTTAATTTTTCCGATATTTTTAAAGTTATTATGTTATCCGGGGCGGAGACGAATCCAACAAATAAGAGATCATTACAATAATTGGTATAGCCATTCATGAGTTGTAAATAGTCTAACTAACCAGACTTTGTTTTATTTATATAGATTTATTCATTAACAGCATAAATTGCCTTTTACAAACATATTTTAAAATATAGGTAGGTACATACTGAGAACATTCATATAAAATAAAACAATTATACACTTAGTCAAAAAGAATATATAAAAAAAATTCAATATGTGAAGCAACTAAACATAAAAAAATATATAAAAAAACATTAAACGCTAATCAGCAGCAAATACAGTGCAACTTAAAAATATATTTGTTTACAATAATATTTATAAAAAAAACATAGATAGTCAAGACTCATTCATTTTATGTAATCATTTCATTTTATGTTACAACAAACTCTTGTATGCAAATAAAAAATATGGGTCTGTTAATTGTATGTACCTACCTACTTATTGATTGTATATATCTGACGAAGTTGACTATGATTAAAAAAACGCATCATAAATCAAAAGATTATCATCTGAATTGTATGTCGTAGGATTCTGTTAACTTAAATTTTCCATGTCAAAATGGCAATATGTCTGTCTAATATAATATGATCAAGAATGAGTAATGAAGAAAGTTAGATAGGTACAGCCCCGTCTTGTTCCAAGAACATTGGTTCTACTTCCAGTCCACTTTTCCCGTTAATGAACCCATTATACTTGCAAGCAAATACTTCCTACAAATTCACCCCTTGAGAAAAAGCACCACCCCTAGCCACCCGTCCCTCGCAGACCTTCCCCGGGGGGGAATATTAATGACGGTTTCGACTCAACCCTTTCATTTATAATACAAGAAGTGCCCCTCTTAACGTGGTTAATTATTTTTAGATGTCTGACATCTGTTGAAGCGCTGTTCAACTAAAATTTGATATTAAATCAATATGTTGATACGGAAATGGTTCTGATATTAGGTACATGAATAAATCATTACGACGTGTTAATTATACCCAGATACCTTCATAATATAGATCAAATGACAAATTGATCAATTAGGTACTTTTTTGCGTGTTCATGTTTATGAAAAAATGGGTTCATGCTATCTAAATGTGTTTTCCAACTGTCGATTTGTTCAGGAGAACTTTGTTCTCTTAACATATCGACAATGTATCAAGCCAGAATACGCGAGAATTGTATGGAGAGGTCTACTTTTTTCACGGCTTTTCCAACTTTGAAGTCAAAAAACACCAACTTAGAGGCTTCGCAGCATATATGTTCCATACACGGATTTACTCAGAATTCGGAGTAGAACATTTCGTGTGTCTGTGTGTGTGTGTGTCTGTGTGTGTGTCTGTGTGTGTGTGTGTCTGTGTGTGTGTGTCTGTGTGTCCGTCCCCCCCTTATAACTTTTGATCCGCTCAATAAACAGAGCCTAAAATTTCAGAATATATAAACAGTTACAGGCCTACAAAACTTTTATACTCGGAATTTTGAATTTTTGTTTCAGTCAGGGGTTATCAACTTTTGAATTTTTATTTTATTTTTCCATATATCTCAGAAACCATAAACGCTAGAACGCTGAAAATTGGTACAAACATAGACAAATACAAAATCTCAAATTAGTTTTTTCAAAAAAATTCCAGGGTTTCTCAAACATTTTTTATTAAGAAAAATATTTTTTTTATGATAAATTTATGAGTTTAACTGCCTATATTTCCAAAACTTTTACAATTATCGAAAAAAGCCGAAACACCCCAACTAGATAATTTAATTTTCTATAAAAAATATCAGCAATGTAGTAGAAGATCTCAATTTTTTTTTAACAATTTTTTTAAAAATTGAATTTAGTGACGACATCGCTTCATACATTTTGTATGGCAGTCGCCTATACACAATATGTAAGAAGACTTAATAGTTTGATACTTCGACTCCAAACATACATACATACCATCATGCTATTTGCATATTCTGGGTAGGAAAAAGGATCTTCCTCCATACTATCCTATCTTGACATACATACCTACATATGTTGTATAGAAAACAAAATATCTGAAAATATTCAATAATTTGTATCTATGGGTTTATAGTTTGGTACATATTCTTCAACTATACATACTATCGCTATCGACAGTTGGATCTCATGTGTTACATGCAACTAGTGATAAGAAAATCTATTGTTCCGTGGCTAGATATGGGTAGATTATAATGAATGCGACTTTCGAGAGCGATGAACAATTCAATATAGATATTTATACGTTTTTAGATTCGCAAAAATAGTGATAAAACGTCAAATACTTAATATGTCCGCCATCTTGTATGTACGCAAATGTAGGTAATTGTGCAATTATTGATTGTGAAGGAACACAGAATAATTTAATTGAGTGCGAAAACCTGCTATAGTAAAAAAAATATACGATATTAAATAAGTAAAATATATATTTATTATTTATTATTTTTTTCATCAACGGCTAAATAGCCTTTTACAAGTACATACAAAATAAAATAGTATAAACACGTTTAATACATACATACAATAATATTATAAAATAAAACAAAAAGAGATGTATAAATGTACGAAATATCTACCAGAACATTTTTTGCATATTATATCTTAACATTTTTTAAAGAAACAAATATCAAAAACAAAAAGAAACAAAAATAGCATTTATAAATTATATACCTAGGTATAAAGTAAATTCAAAAGTGTCATTAAAAAAGAATGAAACATAAGAACAGTTGAAAAATAAGCCATGAAACTAAATATAAAAAAGAGATGCCTAAAAATATGTATACATCCATACAATATGCAATACACAAAATATATAGATGCAGAAACAAAATTAAATAAACAATTAAAAAAAAAGAAGATATATAAATAACCAGTTAACAACAAAGTAACGCAAAAATAGATTACAAGAGAGATAGAAAAAGAGTACCCATACAAGTTAAAAGAGAGTCCCATACAATATACCATAAATTCAAAATAAAAGAGTAATTGATAAAACAATAATAACATCTTATAACGAAATAAAATTGACATTTTGCATCAAGAAATATTGATGCAATAAGTTTCTATATTTTGTCAATGACAAGTAATAAATATCGCCTAGACTAGAGTAAGCATTACCCAAATAATGAAGCCGTGCTATTGGCGAGTAGAAATAACATCATAAGAAAGCTTACCAGCACAAAGTGGGGAGCCCAACCCCATGTCCTAAGAACCTCGGCACTGGCACTGTGTTTCTCCGCTGCTGAATATGCTGCACCAGTATGGTACAACTCATCACACGCAAAAAAGGTAGATGTGGCAATTAATGAAACAGCCAGATTAATATCTGGTTGCCTAAAACCGACCCCCACTAAAGAACTCTATCCAATTGTGGGTATTGCCCCCCCTACGATCAGACGACGTGTTGCAGCAGAAGTCGAACGGAGCAAGCAGAAAACTGACCCTAGACATCCAATGTATGGCTCACAGCCGCATCAGTGCAGACTCAAGTCCAGAAGAAGCTTCCTGGAGATGACCGCCCCTATAGTTGGCATCCCCGAGGCGCGAAGGCTGTCACTGTGGCGTGATAGTGTCGAACGCACGCAGCTACCACCAGCGGAGGACGTGTCAGTGGGACCAAACCTGCCTTATCCAACATAGAGAGCGCTCAATAGGCTCAGAACGGGTGTCTCCTGCTGTTACAATGACCTCAAGAAATGGGGTTACAGAGAGGAAGACATCTGCGAGTGTGGCGCCAGACAGGACAACGTGCACCTACTGTCATGTCCCATGACAGGAGCGACATGCACGCACCAAGACACAGTGATAGCGAACACTAGTGGAATCCGAGTGGCTGAATATTGGGGGCTACGAATATGATGGTGTTCCGGACACGGAAAGTAAGTATTGGCGAGTAATATTGTTGTAGTGTAGGTCCCTATGTGTGTTAGAATAGTAAAAAGGTACCGTTTGCCTGTTAGAACGATTTGGCGCATGGTATGTAATATGTTCAATAAGAGCAGGGCTGTCAAAACTCGAATGTACCATTTTGTGTAATGTAATTAAATCAAAAATTATTCTAATAACAGATTATTTTTCTTCTTTTTCTATTCTTGGATTCTAAAGTCTGTTGTTTTAAAAAGTGGGTCTATTGTGAAACTGAACTCCAACACTCGCCATCCAGTAGCGATTTATTTACAGATCCCGAAAACCTTTGCTTGCCTCTAACATTAAAATGTGAAACAAAAAATACATAATCAAAGGTTATAAAAACTGTTAATTAAAAAAAAATTATAACTAGGTATTTTAAACCTATAACTTTTTACTCTCTACACTATGGAATTGTGGAGTGTCATGATTTCACAATTTTAAGCGTATTTTTTACATCAATTTCTCAACAGGCAGTGGGAACCGAACATCGCATTCTTCTATCTTGATACATACCTACATCGCCTCATCAACATTGATAAACTGTCTCATACATGCTCATCTTGCTAGAAATGCAAATTTACTTAAAATTTCTCAACAGGTATCATGTAGAAAATACATACTATGAATTTCGTGACAATGTTTTTGTGTCAATGGTGTATTGTGAAAACCTTTTTCCTCTGGGAATATTATATTTGTTAAAGGATCTAATAGAAATGTACTTCATAAAAATTAGCTGCCATAATTAATTTCAAATTAAATTATTCGTTTTATTTATTACTGAAGGTTGTTTCCAACTTATGTAAATTAATATAACTTATATAAATAGGTGTTTAGGTTTTTATTTTTATAATTATATAAAAAAGAATGAATTTGTTCTGGTTACAAGAACATTATACATCCTCATACATTCCATAAACCAAGCATAAATTCTTGTGATATAAGTGAACAAAATCGTTCGTGTATACCGAACATCTATCTTAAATATTTAATTATGTTTAAATGATAAAATTAATACTACTTATTTAAAGATAAAATTTTAAGTACTACTTTAAATATAAAATTAAAAGTAGGTACCACATACTTTAAAGATAATATCAAAAATACTACTTTTTAGATTATATTTAATCTACTACTTTAAATACAAACTTAAAACTACAACTTAAAATATAAATTTAATACTACTACTTAAAAGATTACAATAAAATGACTAATTTAAACATTAAATTAAAACTACTAAAGATAAAACTAAATCTACTGCTTTAAAGTTCTCGGCCGTTTATTTTCAAAATAAACTCTTTTAGTAGACGAAGTACATTAATTACATAAAGAAGTACCAACATACACATACATCCAATCCCCTTTACCGACATTTCTACTTCCGGTATTGAAACCGTTATAAGAGTAGAACTTTTTATTACCAACGTAGCCGAATTCAATTAGATTCCTTAACAACCAAATAGATTAACGTTGTTGCCTCACTTTTAACTTACTTCCTCTATTTAAAAACATTATTTTTTATGATGTAGGTAGGTACATAATTGTTTAACAATATAATTATGATTTTAGATAAAAAGATAACAACATAATAAGAAGGTATTATACGATACCTATTTACCTATTTGGGGTAGGCAGACAGAAACGAACGCCATACTAGATGGGCGGTGGTAGGTCGCTGGATTAGTAATTCAGTGGTCGCGAGTTCGAATTCTGCCACGGCCGATTTCGTTCACATATAGCACAAGCATTTTGCTTAGTTTATTAGGGAATGTATGAGGATGTATTTGTACTTGTTTCAAGGACATATTCATTCTTTAAAAAAAAACTTTTCCTTAGCCGAACTCTACTTTTCGTTCCTCTTTTATCAACCTTATATGCATTTTTTGTCAGACGTTTATCTATGTGACCTAACCACCTTAGGGCATTTATTTTCATCATGCTTAAGATATTTTTTCAATCATGCATTCTTGTCTAATATTCTCATGTCTTATTTAATTATACATCGTCTTACCGCACATTCGTCTTGGTGATTTTATTTCAACGCTTTTTAATGCTACTTTCATGCATCTTCTATCATGTCCATGTCTCACTAGCATACATTAGAGTCGATACAATAATACCATTGTGTACCGCAATCAGTGCTTGCCTGGTAGGTTTTGTGATTCAGTAAACCTTCAATATACACGAACCAGTCGCTTCTCGAACCAACTGTGGAACGATCTTCGAATACTATGTTTCCACCTTCTTACAACTCGAGTCATTTTTTATTTAAATATATTGTATGTAGAATCAAAAATATGTTGATTTTTATTTAATTTAAATGCTAAATTAACCATGTATGACCGGGTTAGAAATGAAGACATAAAGAAATAATCTAAGATGAAGAAAGATGTCATTACTAGAATGAAAGTGAACACATTGAGATGGTTTGGTCACACGGGGAGAATGAATGAGGAGCGCCTGACGAAGAAAATAAACAGAGCGGAAAGGAATGGAATGAGAGGTCGAGGACGCCCAAGAAAGGGATGGCACGAGCATGTGAACGATATTATGAAAGACGGAAATGTTAGAAGTGTGAGCAATAGACGAACATGTATGAGACGATGCATGAATGTGGACGAGGCAAGGGATGCGTGCCAGGACAGAAAAATGTGGCGTTCGGTTCTCTCTGCCTACCCCGCAAGGGACATGGCGTGATGGTATATAGGTATGTAAATTAACCATTGAATTTCTTTTCATATTATGTAGGGACATATTTTTAACATTTAGCACACCTAAACAAAAATTGTTGATAGTTACAAAATTTCGTGTTAAAATTAACCGAACTGCAGTGACTACAAAACATCCGGTTATTCTAAACTTAATGTTTTGTGCACACAGCCAAACCGTACAGTTATAAATAATAGACAAACCTTTATTACTGATAACAAAGGTTTGGATAAAACTGGGTAACCGGGTTCAGTTGTCATAATTTTTTTTCAGTGCACTTTTATGTATAATATACGGAAAACTTGTGAACTTCATATCCCCATATAATGGGAGAACTTATTTTCTGCGCGGCAGTTTTTACATCTCCGTTCCATCCTCAGCTTGTATTTAAAGAAATATTAGTGGCATCTTTTAAATGTCATGAATTCTGGTTTTACTAAAAATATCTTCAAGTGGTTCGTTTTATTGCCAGACTGATAACAAATTGAATTTTTCTTCAGCCCTCTGACCCACTTTCTAACATCATTTCTTTTACTCTCCACCTCCACATTCTCCTCAGAATATATTTGTTCAATTATTATTTCGCTCATTTATTTTAGTATCATTTGCATAAATTATTTATATCCAATATTTGTCAACAGCCACAACTGATTTTCTTTCTACGCATTAAGAAAATACCGGCCGCCGTGGCACAGTTGGTAAACCGTTTGGTTTCTGTGCGGGCGTCCTGATCAAAGCGCTAGGTATAAATTGTTCCGTTCTCAAACATATCAGTTTAATTTGTTTTTTCATTCTCATAATAAAAAAGTCTGCATTTCGCTGCAGACGGTTTTAGGTACTTTCAAACCTTTTATTAACACTTTGTGAATGTCAGCGGTGATGGCAAAAACCAAACAAATTACGATGCAATTTCGAAATGGATTCTTTTATTCGATTGTGCACCTCCCCGTTCACTGTCCATTGCTTTTTGTTTGCTGATGCACAAGATGGTTTTCAGTTGTTTGTGTAACCTACATTTGAAGACAATACTTTTTAACTCTCGAGAATTTGACATTTCTAGCATCAAATTCTCAACGAGTAGATATTATATCGATAGCAATTTTGAATTTAAAACAAACCGATTATGCGCAGATCAACCGCACTTAATCGAGTATAATGTAGTTTTTCAATCAAAGAAATAAAATTCATTTCAAAAGTTAGATTCAACTATGCGTAATACACGGGAATGTGAGTAAAAAGGCTTATTAAATATTTTTCAATTCACGCTGTGAATTAAGAGTTGTATTGGCACACTAAAACCAAAATATAAAAATAAATAGGTATCCTTTATTGTTAATTATAAAATACATACCTTTATATTATTTGGTTTACAGTTTATAGATATATCAGCTCTTATATATATTTTTTAGTAATTACAATTATAAAAATTTGCTCAGATATTCCTATAAAAATTAAAACCTGAATCGAATGGTAGGTTTTCTTGCACTTGAAGGTTTATTGACGTTCTGATTGCTAAGAATGAGAAAAAAGGAAACTGAATAGGTACTTACCTATGTCCCTACATAGTACATAGTGTGAATGTGTGTGAGGGTGTGTGTGAGGATGTGAGGGTGTGTGTGAGGTTGTGTGTGTGTGTATGTGTTTGAGAGTGTTTATGTAAGGGTGTGTGTGCGTGTGTGAAGGGGCGTGTTTGTGAGGATGTGTATGTGTGTGTGTGTGTGTGCGTGTGTGAAGGGGCGTGTTTGTGAGGATGTGTATGTGTATGTGTATATGTGTGTGTGTGTGTGTGTGTGTGAAAGCAAGCCATGTTATGTTTTATATTGTTTGAAATAGTTTTTTTTATAGTTATCTTTATTGTTTTATAAGTTAAAAATACGTACTGTCACGAAATATGTATGAAGTACAATAAAAATATTGTATCAAGATGTTTATGTGATTTTGAAATATCACATAAACATCTTGATACACTAGAGGTTCACTGTTTAAACTTGCTATTATTTTTGAATGGTCAAAATCTATTGTATGTCCTTCTGTGAGCGAGTGTTGTACAAGTGAGGATGTAAGTTTTTTGTTTCTCATGTCGACTCTGTGCTCCGCTATTCGTGCTTCAACTTTTCGATTGGTTCTTCCTACATAAGTCTTATTGCACGATCCGCACGGTATTTCATATACTCCATGAGCTTCAAGTGGAATGATGTCTTTCGGGTTTCTTAGAAAGGTTGATATTTGAAAGGTTGAACCTCTCAGAATTTACAGGGAAGCTATAGAAATATATAAGAGAAGGGATATAATGAACAATCGGGACGACGGAGTTCGTTTGCCTAGTACCTGGAAGAACATTTTATATGACAAACAATACAATAATAATATTAATAATACCATAGCGAAAATAACCCCAAAACACAACAATAATAATATTAATGTCACAACTAAAATTAACAATAAATCACAACACAAAAATAATGATAAAATATTATTACCAACGAACACGACAGCAGGTGGGCGTGTCACAAGGAGCCAATCACGTCGCGCTAACAATATTTGACATAAGCGGCCATCTTGTACGCTACGAGTCACTTGACGGTGAGCTTTCAGTGTGAGTAGACGTGTGTCGCGCGCGTGCTTTTCGTTAAGTCCTTGAAAATGCCTGGTGATATTCAGGCGAAACGTCGGAAGACAAATGGTCTTAGTCAAGACCTACTGACACGGGAAAACCGAGATAAAAATATTATAACATATATATATATATATATATATATATATATATATATATATATATATATATATATATATATATATATATATATATATATATATATATATATATATATATATATATATATATATATATATATATATATATATATATATATATATATATATATATATATATATATATATATATATATATGTATATATATATATATATATATATATATATATATATATATATATATATATATATATATATATATATATATATATATATATATATATATATATATATATATATATATATATATATATATATATATATATATATATATATATATATATATATATATATATATATATATATATATATATATATATATATATATATATATATATATATATATATATATATATATATATATATATATATATATATATATATAATAAACTGATAGACAGTAAACTGATTCATAATTTAACTGATTTTCAACTAGATGACGACATGACTTCGGTTTTGTCTAAAGGATTTAATTTCGGCGTAGTACCACCCAAAATACCTAATGAAGAGATCATTACAGGAATAGAATCCGCGTTACATAAATTAAACGAAAATATGGCTGAAACTATTCGCCAAGAAACATGCCACATTCTTAGAAAGTCACTTCCACCTAAAAGTAATATTACAAGAAACGAAGCCCGAGCTCTCAAAGAATTACGTTCAAATACAGATATAATTATACTTCCAGCGGATAAAGGCAATGCCACAGTGATTATGAAAAGCGAAGAATATCACTCTAAAATGACTAATATATTAAATGATCCGGCATACAAACTTCATAACAAAAATCCAATTACATACCTAGAAAAAACAACAAAATCTAAAATAATAGCATCAAAACTAAACGAAGACTTAAAGAAATCATTGATACCGCGCGAAAAATCATCCCGCTTTCCCAAATTGTATGGTTTACCAAAAATCCATAAAGACAATGTTCCACTTAGGCCCATAGTGAGTTCAGTAGGATCGCCCCTCCAATCGCTTTCAAAATACCTATCGAAATATTTACAACCGGATGTAGAACTAGCAAACTCTTACGTAAAAAACTCGGAACACTTCGTTAAAATAATAGAGGACCAAAAGTTAGAAAAAACAGATATTCTTGTTAGTTTTGATATTGTGTCACTTTTTACCAACATACCTACCGATGAGGCACTTTCCGCAGTAAAAGAAATTTGTGAACCATCAAAAGACATAACTGAATTGATAGAACATTGCTTAAATAATACATTTTTCATTTATGACGATAAAATATACAAACAGATTAAAGGAGCACCAATGGGTTCGCCTCTTTCACCGCCGGTTGCAAATCTTTTTATGACAAAATTTGAAATAGACGCCTTAGAAAAATCACATTTGAAACCGAAACTCTGGATTAGATACGTGGATGATACGTTCATAATATGGCCCCACGGATTGGAGGAACTAAACAAATTTCTAATTTATTTAAACGGACTCCACAGCGATATAAAATTCACAATGGAATTAGAAAATAATAATCAAATACCATTTTTAGACGTCCTAGTTATTAAGAAGGATGACGGTAGCCTTGGTCATACGGTTTACCGGAAAGCCACACATACAGATAGATATCTACATGCATCCTCTAACCATCACCCGGCACAAATTGCATCGGTAGCTAATACATTAGTTTCCAGAGCTATAAAAATAACCGACTCCGACCACCAACAAAATGAATTAAATAACCTCAAAAAAACCCTGCAATGTAATGGCTTCTCCAATTTTGTTATAAATAAAGCAGTCAAACGTCAAACTAATAAAAACGTCATAAAAATTGATAAAACTATTTCTGAAAAACCGTTAGCTACAGCTTTTTTACCATACATAAAAGGAACCACAGATAAAATCAGTCGCCTTCTAAATCAACATAATATTAGAACAGTCTTTAGAACAGAAAATAAAATATCAACCCTTCTGCGAAATGTAAAAGACAAAATCCCTCTAGAGTCTCATGGCATATACGAAATACCATGTAAATCATGCGACAAGACATACGTGGGAAAAAGTAACAGAAAAATATCAGCCAGGGTCGCGGAGCATAGAGTGGATTCAAACAATAGAAAATTAACGTCTTCACTAGTCCAACATACTCTGAACGAAGGACATCAAATCGATTTCGATAATGCACGCGTAGTTGCAAGTATTAACACAGAAACAGTAAGAATTTATAGAGAGGCAATCGAAATTTACAAAAGGAAGAATGTCGTGAATAATCGAGACGATGGTGTGCGTCTCCCGCTGGCCTGGAAAAATATCTTACATAAAAATAGAATCGACAATAAAAATAAAAATAACATTATAAAACATTCATTAAATACCTCAGAAATTGACAGCAATAAAAATCCCATTACAGTAAACCCATTAAATGTTAAACGCCAAACAAATAAAATTAATACAATAGATACATCATTAAGCGTGAGGCGAATCACCAGAAGCCAGTCAAAAGCCATTAAGGCGAACAAAAGCGGGGAAAACCCATCTACCCCTACAGTTTAAACTTTAACTTTCCAATATTCACTTGGTGCTAGGTTCTCGGCTCGAACGGACGTGCTTGCACTGACACACGAAGCGAGAATCTATCAACAAGGCCCTGAAGATGCCTGGTGTGATCCAGGCGAAACGTCGGTTGACGAAAGATCCTTCCAAGGATCTGATTTTGACGCGGGATAACCCCAAAGATAATAATAATTTCATATATATATATATATATATATATATATATATATATATATATATATATATATATATATATATATATATATATATATATATATATATATATATATATATATATATATATATATATATATATATATATATATATATATATATATATATATATATATATATATATATATATATATATATATATATATATATATATATATATATATATATATATATATATATATATATATATATATATATATATATATATATATATATATATATATATATATATATATATATATATATATATATATATATATATATATATATATATATATATATATATATATATATATATATATATATATATATATATATATATATATATATATATATACAAAATGTGATATTCAAAATTGTTTTTAATAAATATAATAAAAAAATTGTATGAGTATGAAAAAAATTGAACTTTAGTTTGTTATTCAGAGTGCACAAAACAATCACAATACCTGTTAGTTATTTAAATTTAAATAATTTAAATAACTAACAAGTATTTGTTATAAAACAATACATTTTAGTAATAAAAATTGCTCCAACTCGTTAAAAAAATGGCTCCATGATAAAATGGTTTGGTTTTCTTACAGCACACATCTTAAGTTTCCGCGGAAGTTATCAGGTAATATCACCCCGGATAAGAATCCAATTTCCACTTTGGTTGAAATCCAATCCTAGTGACAGTAACTGCCACACTACTTCCTGTGGCCGCACTCCACCCTCCGGCGCTGGGTGGTGAGGAAATTGATGGGGTAAACAGATATGCGGCTTCCCAGTTCACAAATGACATATGCGAGGATTAAATAGACACCTTTCGGTTTAAACAAACGGGCGATTCCATCTTACTCCAAATTACAGTATCCACGTGCAAAAATATACACCTATCGGTTGACACAAACGGGCGATTCCATCTTACTCCAAATTACAGTATCCACGTGCAAAAAAAGTGATTTCATTCTTCAAAATCTTTGAAAGTTAAAAGCTTTACTTATTTTTTATCGTTACCTATTAATTAATTAATTAATTAAAAACAAACATGCAAGCTCTTATAGATGAAGAGTCATAGACCAGACTAGGGATAGAGCAGACTTACATAATTATAGATATATAGACCAGACTTACATCATTTAATGTATTTAGACTAGACTTACATCATATTAGTTACATAGACCAGACTTCACCCTTTAAGGTCATATTATATTATCATATTAGCTATATTATAGACCAGACTAACATCATATTGGGTATAAACATATATACAAAACTTATATCATATTAGGTTTATTGACCAGACTTACATTATATTAGGTTTATTGACCAGACTTACATCATATTAGGTTTATTGACCAGACTTACATCATATTAGGTATATAGATCAGACTTATATCATATTAGGTATATAGACCAGACTTATATCATATTAGGTATATAGACCAGACTTACATTTATTTTATTTTATTTTATTTTTTAATTAACACATACAACATTAGATAGTTTTATTACATGGAATAATAATACATATGATACATCAATTATCTAAATCTAATGTCAGTTACATGACATGTGTCAAATATATTTTGTGTGTGTAGTGTAAGTAGTAAAGTATTTTGATTGTTTATTTATTTAATTATTGTTCCGCTTATGTAAGAGAGAGGGTGTGTATATGTATGTGTGTGTGAGGGTGTGTGTGTGAGGGTGTGTGTGTGTGTGTGTGTGTGTGTGTAAAAGAGAGTTTGTGGACTTAAGAGTGATGGGCCATGGTTAGTTATCGTTTTCTAAATTATCTATTTGGGATATTTTCCGTCGATATTCGTTTGGGGAGTCGTAAAAAATGTCCAAGTTTAAAATATCCACATACCTTGTGTAAGCATCCATGGCCCTATTGATTGGTGAATTTATTGCAGCATTTGTTTTATAATATTTGCATTTAAATAATGGTGTATGTCTTGTACGTCTTATATGTATATTAAAGTCAATTAGTGTGAGTATATCGGCGGAGTCTATATGGTTATTTAAAACATTATAAATAAAAGATAAATCCTAGATAAATAGATACATCATATTAGGTAGGTATATAGACCAGACTTTCATCATAATAAGTATATAGACCAGACCATCATAAAATACATACCATAATTTTGTCATAGTAGGCTGATTTACTTTTTTTGTAAAAAGATAACACATCAAGTAACAACAATTGGATAATGTAAATCCTGAGTAGTGGTACCTTTCTGAAATAACCGCCTTCAAAGTGTTGAAAATTGCTTTTTTAATACGTTGTTTGTATAAAGCATTATTTTTTAGAAATATTCTCTTTTTCTTCTTCTTCCGATGGCTCTACAGCCCATTTCGAGTCTTGGCCTCTTTCAATTCTCGCCTCCAACTCCTCCTGTCTCCTGCTGCTCTCCTCCAGCCTGCTACTTGCAGTAATTGTTCTGCATCCTTTTTCACCGTATCCTCCCATCGCAGCCTGGGTCTGCCGACCTTCTTTCTTCCACCCGGATGTCCCTCAAGGATCCTCTTGGGTACCCATGATGACGGAATTCTCTACGGAAGACTATTAGAACCACGTCTTTCATTAACAGACGCATTGAAAAACTGTAGGTACTGTAGGTATATCAATATCTCCATCGCGAATCGAACCCGGGACCTTTTGCTTAAAAAGTTCGATAACGTACCTTCGAAAGCTGTTATCAATAATTATGAATTTGTCTGAGATCGTCAGTAGTAAACTTCACTTTTCTCCTGTAATTATAATCTTCTATACTTCATAATGTGAACCTAAGGTTGATCTGGGCCTGTTTTTCTACCTACAAATAAATAATGAAGTAGGTAAGTTTGAAATAATATACACGGTATGAATTTCAAAATCAATTAAAATTTCAGATATTTTCTCTTGAATAAGCAATAAGCGACACATAATGGGCTTTTGAATTAAAATACCTAACGTTGCAAATAGAACAGAAAAATAATATTGTTTTTTTTTCAAGATGGCGCATTAATTAACAACTCTAGTTGATTTCATACGTACGTTAAACGAACGTGACACAAAGGAAAAATTCCAGACGTGGAAAATATTTTCATTTAATTATCCTTTGTGATGTTGTTCTTGACATTTGACTAATAACACATTGCCAACGTTGTAATGTCCAAAAATAAAACAGACATTCGTCCGAGTCAGTCCGTGTCCAAAATGAAGGTAATTGTGCCAGTTCCGGGTAATTATTATTATCCCAATAGATTTATGCTGTGGATTCTTAGCCAAAGTTAAATAATTATGAACTGTGGAAGGTTTTTGGGGACAACAATGGATCTAGCAGACTATAAATCACCCATCAAACATTTTTGTTTTTAACTTTGAAACAATTGCACAAAACTTTCTAAACTATATAGGGAGAGTCCTTTGTTCTTCGCCACTTTTGTGATTCGAGAACGGGAATAATGCGTCCATCAATCAGTAAACAACACTTAAAATGAAATTTAACAAAAGCCGGCCAAAATTTTCGCTAATTTTCTCGGAAATTTTAGTTAACAACATTTTTTAAGTGATTTGGACATTTTATGGCTAAAATTTCATTGTTATTTTCATATTAGATTATATAGCTGTTATTTTCCTAAATAAATAAATAAATAAACATTTTCTGTATTTTTAAATAAAAAAACATAAACACTTCATTGCACCCTGCGCAAGCGGCGAGTTTATTACCATATGGCATATTCTTCCTAATAACCAGTGTTTTAAGCCTAGAGATCCAATATTATTTGCGTGAGAAATGATTTTATATAATTTTTTCCTCTGCTGGGGATCGAACCCAGGACGCCCGCACAGAAGCCAAACGGCTTCCGAACTGTGCCACGACGATTCAAAATATATATGTATATGTACCTATGTATATGCTTAAATCATATATCGTTTATCTGCACCTAATGAATCATTTTAATCCGCAACTTAAATTCATAGTTTTGCATTCTTAGTATGGCAACAATCATTTTTAGTATAGTATATAAGAAAGGCGATTTTCTTAAAATGGCTAAAGAAAAAACGCTTATTATTAAGGTATAATAGTTATTTTTGTGAAAGCAAAACAAAGAATGAGGCTATAAATATTTTAATTTAATATTTCATCGGTTTATCTCTTCCATCGAATCTGTCCTCCATTTCGTTATCTCAATTTTTGTTCCACTTAATGGGATGTCCTCTTAATAAACTGTCCTTTTTAATTGGATAATACCATAGGCGCCGTTTGACATTAGCAGGATAAAAATATAGAGATATATTTTATTGTATTTTTTTCGAAAAATATTAAAATCTAGGAAAATAAATACCCATACAGTGCTGTAAAGAAGGTTTAACGCAATTTTCTAAGCGTCTGAAATATAAAAAATAGCTCCCGGAGATAAGTATTAAAATCCCAAAGATAACTTGACGCATTTGGTATTTATTTTTATTCCATGCTTAGTTTTGTTTCGAAATCCATTAAAAAGATAAGATTTCGGGCTTATTTTTTTGGCAAAATCATTTAAATAGACGTAAGTAATTGCTTTCCTAGGCAGAGCCTTAAAAATAAATTATGCTGTTCGAAAATACGATTTAATTTTGGTTCAAAGAGTTGAAATTATGGAGTCGGCGGGCGTTAAAATTATAAAACTCAAAGTGAAAACATTCATTCATACCATCACGGCATATCCTACAATGTGGGGTAACCAGCGAAAGGTGTGCGGGTGTGCATCGCCTTATAAAAGGGAGCACAACATATCTGTGTATACCCACACACCAGTCTCGTCTCACCTCAAAAGTCACTATATTCAGAATGGGTGGTGAACCTCATTGCTGAACTATGTGAAATGTTATAATTGTTGCCTGTTGTATTTTCGATTACCCGGCTCTTACGGGACACTCGAAAACAATAATAGAAAAGAGTGGAAGCACTATTCTAAGCCGATGCCTCACAGCTACATGAAGTGAAAACATTGTTATTTTTTATACCACAACCATTTTGACACATTACGTCCAATTCAGTAACTTTTTGAACAAAAATAGGAACGTTCTTAAATTTTCTAAAGTTTCTGTAACTGATGAAGTTCCTTAAACAAAAATCTGCAAAATAAGTGCACCGTAAGATAATAATTTGAACTCAAATTGTCCATGGCGAAGACTACGCATGCGTACTGCGCAATGTTCGGCCATGTTTATTTATGTCACGTCGCCGTGATGTCACCTAACCTAATATATCAGTCGATCTACACTAATAGTCTGTGATTTTTATTTTCAACACAACCCAACATGACTAAAAAATCACAGCCTGCTGTGAAAATAACTAGTAGACTTCCAATTAGGTGTGAAGTAAAAAATTTTCACTTTAGGAACGATTTGACAGTTGATTTGACTAAAATGTTGTTTTAGAATAAGGAATTAAACTAATTCGGGACTCACTTGGAGTAAGAACGTTCCTAAAATGGAACATTTTTATTTTAGCGTTATAGAATTTCGACGTGGACTAAATGGAATAAAAACGCACCTATTTTACCCGAAAATCGGTCATCGATTTAAATCAAAAAATGTTTTGAATATATCGTGACTTTCCACTAGCCTAACTTCTTGAGAAGTTATCTATAGCGAAAGGGTTGCTTTCATTTGGTTGAAAGCAACTCTCTATCGCAGAATGTTAAAGTGGCTAAATTTGTATTTGTAATTCAAGTCAATATAATTTTCTACACGATTTCTTCCGTTGGATAGATAACATTTCCTTATTTTGTTTTCTAATAGGTAAAAACTATATATATATCAAACCTTTTATAGATTCGTACTTCCTTCTAAACTTCGTCGTATACTTTCACATAAATCTTAACAAAATAGAAAACTTATATCTTTTTTTTATCTTATGAAACTACAAAACTTGTGTTATTTCCTATTGTAAAGTAGAGTTGGAAATATAACAAAATATCGCGTATTAAAAAAACATGTTTTTATTTTATAACAACAACAATTCATCAATTATTATATTAGGTTATTCAACTTTTTAAGGATCTCAGTGTCAACTTAAGGCCATTGTATACCCTGGGTTTACAAAGTTACACAAAAATGCACGCTTAGTTACAATTAAAAATTTTATATCACCTAATATGTGATATTATACAACATTTTATCGTGAAAAAAAAGTAAAATTTAGAGTTTTTTTTTAAATAGCCAGAATAGTAATCAAATTATTATAGTATTAAAAAACTCAGCCGGTAGATTTTCATATTCTCTTTCGATTGAATTAAAAATCTACTTCATATGCCTTGTAGTTTTTTAGTTACTTAAAATAAAAAATCAAAAAGGGTTTTACTAAAACTAATTTTACAAGAAAAGAATTAAACTAATTCGAAACTCATGCAATAGAATAAATATTATGTAAATATAAACTGTTCCTTATTTCAAAGACGTATCTTTTTTATGGTACTGGAGAAATTATATTCAAAATGTACAAAATAATTATTCCTAATATATTATAGCCTCTAAAAAAAGGGTAATTGTATAAATTGTATTTTTCTCTCTCTTATGTATGTTGAAAATTGTAAATTTTTTGAACTCCTCCCCTAAGCACACGGTTTCCTTCTTTTCGGGGAGAATTTCAAATTACAATTTTGTAATATCTTATTTACTTTTTATTGTCCTGATATATTTTATTATATTTTTACTATAATAAATTTACTTGCTTACTTTTTTTCTGTTTGTATACAATTGTTTAAAAATATAACAAAGAAAACAGAACAAAACGAGTGGGTTGTGGCCAACGGTAAACTCCTCACTAACAAGTCATTCTATAAATTATTCAAATTTTGTATGAAAAATATTCAGCATTTTCATGAAATGAGTTTGATAAATTATTTTTTATTTAAATATTTTATTATGAAAACTTGATAACCCTTCAATGCCATTTTATAAAAGTAATGTGCCTTTTTATCAATTTGAAAATAAAAATTTCAAATTTTAAATTCCCTGAGCTTGGGGTCACTTTGAAATATTTGACAGTTAAAAAAATTGAGAAGCACTATTCAGATATCCTTCAAAATCTAATGGGCTCTAAGTGAGTATTAGATATACATATTTGCAAAATTTGAATAGAATCAAATGAGTACTTTAGTCTATAATCGATAAAGTTAAAATGAACACGCCGTACATAGCACACACACACAGATACATTGTGATGAAACTTTCAGAATACAATCTCAGCATGATACTAGTTGATAATCTGCAAAAAAAGAAATAGCCTTAAAAATTGCGAAATCATAACTCCCCACTGGGTTAGTGAGGAGTAAAAATAAATTAATTATTATATTTCCATTACTTTACAAAGGAAGTAATGACATGATAAGGGATTTGTATAAAATATATATCAATTTATTTCTTTTGCAAACATAAGGTATTCAATTTATAAATACACGTTATTTTAATATGTTTACCTACACATCACAATGGTAAATGAAAGAAAACTTTGTGTTTATTTAAATTGTATCAAGAATAAATTACTGATACTTAAACCACAAGTTTACATGGTTATTTAAGGAATTACTGTGTTTGTAAGTGTAATGTTTACTTATAATTGGTTATACCGACACCAATAAACCTTTAACAAATACACATATAAGAAGAGTACATAGTTGTTTACACACAAAATATATATAGACAGTCTAAGCGGTAACTTAGCTATTATAAGCGAAATAATATATATTATTGTTAATAGGTTTATATAAGTAAGACTATAGTTATGTATAATTTGAAACACACTGATCATTTTAAGTCCTGCCATAATATAAAAAATATATAAAAGGTAAACAATACTGTATCTAATATGACACTTATTTTACAAAGATAAAACTAATAAAAATAATACTATGATAAGAGATATAAATACATTCAGTTAATAAATTAAAAAATAATGGTAACAATCAGGTAAAGCACACCCGTACACCTGTCACTAGATAATCCACATTGTGAGATATGCCGCGATAGTATGAATGAATGAATGAACGATATAATATTATTTTAACAATAAAGTCTTATTTTTTACAAATACGACATATGAAATGTAGCACGCGAAAAATAATGTTCATTTGTTCACCACCCATTCTAAATGTAGTACATTTTTAGATGAGACGAGATTGTTGTATGGGAATACATGCACGTGTCGTGTTTCCTTTTATAAGGTTATGCATTGTTGGGTATGCCGTGATGGTATGAATGTATGATATCACAACATATTATTTAAAAGACACTGTTGTGCTAGAGATTATTTTAAAAAATAGGGATTATCGATAGCATTCTCTGCGAGTGCATAATTAGTGATGAGACACTGGATCATATATTTCTCAAATGTCCCATAAACGATAGGTATCCGAACTTTTTTACCGACCTCACTAAGATTGGAGTTCCAATGCCAACAAATATGAGGACTTTTTTGAGCTATAACTCAACATGCCCAACATAGGGAAGCGAAAATTTCGAACAAAAAATTATCAAAATGAACGACATGAAAATAAAAAAAATAAAAAAAGTACACAAAGTAAAATAAATAAATAAACTAAAATAACTATTTATATTTACACAATTTAAGAGTTACTTATGAGAATAGGTAAATACTCTTTACGGGTGAAGAGCGATCTAAGAATTAAAAAAAATATGCATAAAACATTCTCATTTCTTACAATTTCATAAAATTTCATTAACAGTGTCGTGGTTGACCTGGGGGGCAAGACAATCCGTGGAATAAAAACCTCATGATAACCCATATCGTGAATAAAATTATCGCACGGGGTTCTTTAATATCTTAATTTCATAAAATAATTATATCCATGATATGGGTTATCACGATGGTTTTGATTGCACCGTTTGACCGGACATGCCCCACCTGGACTTTTAATTCCATCCCTATCAACTTGTATAGTGGATATAAATAAATAAATAAATTACGGTATTAAATAAATCAATAAGATTACGGAAATAAAACGAAATAAGCGTAATAAATCACGGCGGTCTCTGCTATAATACAGGGTACCGCTCTTGGACGTTCGTCGCGTACTTTTCCGGAAGTGACAAATCGTTTTTCCGGAAGTGCGCACTTTATTCCAGACTCAAACGTCGGCCTTTGTATTGTTCGCGATTTACGTGGCTTATTCGCGGTTTATTTTATTTTTTCACAACAATACTACTTTTGTGGTGATTTTACTATGAATACGCTAAAAATAAATAAAAAATAATAATTTTACACTACCTTTATAAACAGCGCAAGCCTAGAGAATATTCTTTTTTTGTAACTTATTTTAACTGTTTATTTATTTATTTACTTAATTATATGGATCAAAGGGGAAGATTGAGGGTCATAGAGGGATCGGAAGAAGGCAGCTTTCCTGGCTGCGAAACATCCGCGAATGGACCGGTATAAGAACTGTGGAGGAGCTGTTTCGCACTGCACAGGACAGGAAGGCTTTCTCTTTGGTAGTCGTAAACGTCGGGGAGACCTGATATGGCACAAGAAGAAGAAGGAGATGAATCAAAGCCTTTTACAAAATGTAATTAGACATATACCGGTTACCTACAAATATTTTGAAATTATATATGAAAACTGCGCGAAGTAGAGTATACCTGAAGATGAAGTCGAAAGATAAGAAGGTTCTGGAACGAAAACGTCTCAATTAAAGACTCCGTTACTCATGTCTTATCTTATCAGTTTCAATCCTGGGATTGGATTGTAACAGCTATGGCTGCCTCTCTTCTACTCCACTCCGCCCTGTCCTCTGTCAGCCTCTTCATCTCCACGTAGCTACTACAGCACATGTCGTCGATCACCTGGTCCATGTAGCTCTTTCTTGGTCGGTCTCTATAGTTGCTGCCCTCTACTATTCCCTCCGCGATGGTTATGAGCAGACCCGGGTGCCTCATGTTATGGCCAATCCAGTTGTATCGTCGTTGGGCGATTCTTTTGAGGAGTTGCCTTGTTTCCCCGGCTCTGCTCAACACCTCACAATATTTTGGATGTGGTCAGACCAGTGGATCTTCAACATGCGTCTGTAGCACCACATCTCGTCAGGCAGACAGGCGTTCTTTTTCCCTCTGGCCTACGGTCCATAGTAAGACACTCCAGACAAAGGTCTTAATGAGGTTTTTCCTTATTCTTAGGTCGATATTGGTGGATTCGATAAATTTAGATTTTTTATTATATGCTATCTTAGCCTTACAATTATTCATGTAATGATAGTTTATATTTCAAATGCCGAAAATTCTTGCGAGACTCTTGGTTATCAAGACTGCGATAATTTTGCTTATACTATCTTTTAATTTTTACAATATTTTTTTTATTTTCACGCCCATAAAAATACAAGATTCATAAAAAGTAATACTTGCTCCATATTTAATTAGCCTACTAGCTTTATTGTTTTTAAAATAATTATAGTCTAAGATATTACAACGTTTTCGATAAATCATTTTTAATGGTTGGTTTATTGGTATTTTCTTTCTTATTGCAATATTCAATCTGCAATATAAAATAACCCTAAAAATTGCTAATTCATAACTCCCCACCATATCCCCTTGGGGTAGTGAGGAGCAAAGATATAATTTGAAAAAAATGGATATGAAATCGTTGAAAGAAGTTGTCGAAACCTGCGTCAACATATTAAACAATCACAAAGTCGATGAAAGATCGTAAATATACCTACATACCAGCTTCAACACTTTTTAGATATTATTTTCAATTGGTCGGAAGGTGGCTGAGCATCTGGGGCGGTAAATTAGAAGCTTATCTGTCTCGTCGGTTCGAATCCCGCCTTCACACGTTTCATTCACCTATAGCATAAGCATGTGCCTCGTTTATTTATAATAAAATGCACATTAGACGTGTTAATTGCCAAAAGACAATATATTTTGGCAAACCCAAGCAACATTGAGCATAAAGTATTGTTCTTCTTTATTTTGTTAACATTTGCTTAAGATTAGAGATAGTTCTCTAATATTAAGCAAATGTTAACAAAATAAAGAAGAACAAGTATATTTGTTAAAAAAGTATTACGGAAAGATAAAGTAATGCGGAATGCAAGGATGAAGGATGCTTGTAGTAGATTAGGGAATGTATGAGGACGTATATGTTCTTATTTCAAAAACATTTTCATTTAAAAAAAAAATAATCAAAAACTATTTAAGATTTAGTCTGAAAAAATATGGTAATATCTTTCTTATTTTTTTCTCTTAACCGTTCTGCCTCTGGTTATTTTATGCTCAATTGTCGTAATAAAGTACAATGGAGTTTTGGAAATGTAAGAAAAATGGCGACCGTTTTTGCCCCTGTAAAGAAATACCCACCAGCCAGCTGGTGTCGACTTTTTCGAGAAATCCACCCAAAGTTATCATTTTGCCAACACGGAAACTTTCCCCGCCAAAATATTCTTTTCCACTGGGTGGATACTGTGTGTCTAACTTCCCGCCAAAGCGTTCATTTGAAAAACGACCCTAAAAGTTTAATAAATCGGTTCAATCCGAGACCCCTCAAAATCGACTTGATTCGAGCAATTACGATGCAGTGTGTGTGTGTGTGTGTGTGTGTGTGTGTGTGTGTGTGTGTGTGAGGGTGTGTGTGTGTGTGTGTGAGGGTGTGTGGGTGTGTGTGTGTGTGTGTGTGTGTGTGTGTGTGTGTGTGTGTGTAATCCATTTTTGTACGCCACACACGCGAAAAAGTTCTTTCAAGAGATGAAACTCGATTCTTTCCATTAAACAGTTCTCACTCACACAATAATTTAAAGTATGAATTGATTATTTTGTATGGAAAGATAATATGTGTCTCTCACACTCTACTTGATACTATTCGTATGAACGAGATAGCGAAGTTTTGGCGGTATCAACCTAACTCAAACATTTCTTAGTTTAGTTACTAGTTGCATGTAACACATGAGATCCAACTGTCGATAGCGATAGTATGTATAGTTGAAGAATAAAAATCAAACTATAAACCCATAAATCCAAATTATTGAAAATTTTAACACATGTTGGTATGTATGTCAAGATAGGACAGTATGGAGGTCAGTCCTCTTTTCCTACCCAGAATATGAAAACAGCATGATGGTTCTGTATGTATGTTTGGAGATTAAGTACCTATCAAACTATTAAGTCTTCTTACATATTGTGTATAGGCGACTGCCATACAAATTGTATGAAGCAATGTCGTCACCAAATTCAATTTTTATACAAATTCTTAAAAAAAATTTGAGATGTGATAATACAATTGTAATATTTTTATAGTAAATTAAATTATCTAGTTGGGTTATTTCGGCTTTTTTGATATTTTTAAAAAATTTTGAAATATAGGCAATTAAACTAAACTCAAACTCATTTATCATAAAAAAAAAATTTTCTTAATAAAAAATGTTTGAGAAACCCTGGAATTTTTTTGAAAAAAACAATATGATATTTTGTGTTTGTCTATGTTTATACCAATTTTCAGCGTTCTAGCTTTTATGGTTTCTGAGATATATGGAAAAATAAGCCAAAATTTCAAAATTTGATAACCCCTGACTGAAACAAAAATTCACAATTCTTAGTATAAAAGTTTTGTGGGTCTATAACTGTTACCAACAACTAGTACCAACAAAAGTGTTTAAAACTCTTACGTTTTCAGCATCATTTTTTTTTCAAAATGGATCTGGATTAATTTGGATCTCAAAAAGTCCCTGGTTTGAAGAAGGTGGAAACACAAAATTTGGAAGATCATTCCACAGCCGAGTTGCTGTTTAAATTGCGTATATTGAAGGGTTACGAGCTTAAAAATTGGCAAATAGATCAAATTGAAAGGAAATAGCAGAAAATTATATACGATTACGAACCAAGGATATTATAAATGGGTACCTACCAATTTGAATAATTAACTACAAGTTAGGCAAGTTTACAAAGGCCTCGTAGTAAACTAAAGCAAGACTAAAAAGCTTCAAAGTTTCTAAATGAGTTAGCATATCATATCGATTGTAGTTTTTGGAGCTGTTTTTTTTTTCAAAAGAATTGAACAAGTTGAATATAATGTGGTTCTTTTACTAAGTCGTGCTCCTCATTCTTAAAAAATGGGATTCAGTTTGTTTTGCGCTTTTTTTAATCGACAACTCCATTGATTTCGGATAATTACATCTCCTTCCTATAATATATTAAGCGTCAAAAAAGTGGTGATTTGTTTTTATTGGGTATATTTATTTATTTTATTTATTTAAAAAAGGATACAAATACACAAAATTAACAGGTTATTATATAATGATTACTTATTTATGAATGACTCAACTTCAAAAAGAGAATTATCTCGTGTTTTGAAGTGAGTCACATTTCACAAAAACATACAAACTAACTAAATCTACAAAAATCTTAACCTAGGCATCATATTAAGGAACATAATACATATAAATATATACATATAATACATATAAATATTTATTATAGCCGATATTGAACAAATGGTTTCTTTGTTTAAAAGAAGGAGGCTTTACTCTTCGAAATCAGTGGAGCTTTTGACTGCAAAATTTATGTTAAACGTTAAATCTTTATTCGAAAAACATTTTATTCTTAATGATTTCCTAAAAAAAAAATATTTCTTGTAAGTTGTAATTAGTTGAAACTAAAACTTTATCGCCAAGCTGTTAAATGTATCCAACTTAGCTCTGTATTTTATCCCTTAACATTTAATATCTTACGATATAGTTTTTTTTATATGATATTGGTTAAGTTCTTCGTGATAAACGTATACCACCAGATGTTACTAATATAAGAAGAAGGATACGCAACAATCTTAAATGCTTGTAGAGAAATATATCTCTGAAATCCTCTCTTTTTGCACACGAATAGAACTCCTTGTTTTAGGGGGTGTTTCATTAATAACATAAAAACTATGTTGAAAATTCAAGATCGAATTAATTAAAACTATTATTTGTGATATTTCAGTCTATTTTAAAATGTCGTTTTGTATTCAAGCTTGAAATATTTAAATCGTTTTAAATATCCTCGTATGTATCGTTTAGTATTTTCATGTTTTATACCATATATATATTTTTCTACTCATATATGTTGAACCTTTTGCGTAAAGAAACTTGTTTACTCATAATCATCATCACCAATGGCACTACAGCCCATCATGAGCCTTGGTCTCCTCAAGAACTCTCCGCCATTCCACCCAGTCCATCGTCCACTCCTTCCAATTAATTACACCGATCGCTTTTAAGCACCACTCTATACCATCTGTCCACCTTAATTTGGGTCTTCCCACGTTTCGCCTCCCATCTTGTCGTGTGTTGAGAATCTTCTCCGGGACTCGGTTCTCCTCCATGCGCTGGAGATGTCCCAACCATCTAAGGCGATAAGTTTTTATGTACTTGACTATGTTGAGTTCATTTTACATAAGTCTTAGCTCATGGTTGTCTCTTATCCTCCATGTTTTATTTTCACAGACAGGTCCGAAGTTTCTTCTAAGCAACATCTTTTCATCAACCAGAAGCGCATTTTCATCTCGTTTACTCAGGACCCAGCACTCACCTCCGTAGACAAGTACTGGTCTCAACAACTTTTTATACAGCAGTAACTTTGTGCTTTTTGTTAGCAAAGGAGATTTAAAGTGCTTGTGGATTCCAAAGTAGCACTTATTTGCTACTGTTTACTCATAATAGTGGCTTAAATTCATTATTTTACAATATAACACTCAATTTTTGTGTTCGGAGAATATTATGAACCTTTTGACAAATAACGTGCAAGAAATTCTCCAGTATCTTTGAAAAAATAGTCACCTCTAACTGTGTTTCGAGTTCATAAATTGTATTATAAAGCCGATCAAGCCCATAGGACTGAACAGGAGACACAAAATTCAACGATACGTAATATGTGTAAATAAACTTTAAAACTACCATCAGCTTAAACACGTTTTGGTTTATGTGTAGAAAAAATCAAGAAAGAGTACAAATCAAATACAGATTTAAAGATTTATTCGCATTTGAAAATAAAGGGTGCAGCGTGGGGGCAATTCCAACCGAAAAAATATGTATTTTCCAGAACGGCTTTTTCATTGAAATTCCAGATTTCGCTCAAGATTGTTCAAGCCAAGACATATTTCAATACATCCCTTAAATAATTCAAGGGTAAAATTAACATTTCTATAGACCTTTTGTTGAAAAGACCGCAGTGTCCTCACTGTATCGGCAGGGCTACGTGTCCTGTGTTGACGATGAGAGGCATCGTCTTGTCCATTTTCATCATAATTTTTCATTCAATCGGAAAATTTCTACGTCCTAGTAACGATTGCAAACAGGATAGGACATGTTTCACATTTTAATGAGGATCTTCATCACCAATGGATGTTGAGATATTTCAATTTGATTTTATATCAAGATTTGTTTTGAAATATTGTGAGTTTATTGTAAATACTCTACCCTTAATTCGCTACCATCCTCTGGCGTTTTTGCATTATTTTACCCAAAAATATTTTAAATTGGGTATTTTCTGAAATACTTCAAGATAAATCAACAGAACTACGTTTTATTATATTGGTAGTATATGAAATGTACCTACACTTTTTAACGAGTACATCATATTTGAGTTACAAATAAATATGCTTATTGGCTGATTGCTCAATGGTTGCTTTGAAATCGATCATATGAAGTGTAATATTATTAATAAATTAGTTATTTAAAATAAAGTTTTTTACAGTTTTTTTTATTTCCAATCTGAAGAAATTAGATCATTTTATCAAACTAAAAAAATGAAATTGCAAAACTCAAATGAAGAAATTTACGATGCATCTACAACTAGGTACCTGTTGCCTGAGAAATATATGTAACATTCACTACATATAGTCTTGTCATTACAAAAACACCGGATTTTGAATAATTAACTGAACTGTTAAAAAGATTCCAACATTTACTGAAATTCTATACAAGATCGAAACCGATAATCTTTGTTCGTGTTTTATATAAAGAGTAACAACCTCATGGTATAATGTCGTATTTAATAGACTCTCTTTGGTATCCATAATATTAAAAGTTTCTTGGAACCAAACTCCTTTGAACTTTAACGAAAACAATGCTGACAGGGTTATAGTCTGACTTTCTTTACAATGTGGCTGTTTCTGCTTAAGTGGCTTTCCCTATACAATATTTTAATCTTTCTTTAAAAAGAAATATGTGAAGAATTCTTATTCGAGGGATTTTTGCAATTTTTCATTTTTGTTTCGGATTACAAAAAGGTTTTTTTGTATCGCGAATCTTTTTGTTTGCGTCGTTTTAATTAAAATTTGTAAATTTAAAGAAAACCTACATTTTTTTTAATTTTATTTACACAATATACGGCAAAACCCATTTATGTGTTACAATACTAATTATACAATACAAACAAATAAAAATACAGAAACAAAAATATACAAAAAAAATTAGACACCGTATAAACAGTATTAAATAGTTCGCACAGAGAAACAAATTTATGAATTGATCAATAATATAAGCGAAAACAAAAAAAAAGATACATGATAAAAACAAATGTGGCTATAGATCAACCGGAAATTTAGCAGCTATTGATATTGGAAAGATTTTTTTTGAAAATCGGCAAGCTATCCCCGAAATATCTGGATAGGGTTGACTGGTAGAAATTGCCTGCGGGCGATAAGTCCGCCACGTTGTTTAACTCAATAAAAGTCTTTAATCATTATTTATATTTAGTATAAAAATAATACAAAGGTACTTCAAAATATTATTTGTGAAAAAAACTATGTTGATTGGCATAATTTACAATGATGTTATCCGAACTCAGTTTTGATTGGCCAAATTTACAATGATGACATCCGAACTCAGTTTTGACTGGCACAATTTATGGCACAATGCCATCCCAACTCACCTTTTTTTGCATAATTTACAATGATGCCATCCGAAATTAGTTTTAATTGTCATAATTACAATGATACTATCCGATCTCAGTTTTGATTGTCATAATTTACAATGATACTATCCGATCTCAGTTTTGATTGGTATAATTTACAATGATGCCATCCGAAATCATCAAGCTACTTATTCATACCTTTTTTTAGACATTTACACTTCCGACTCTTTCATTTTATCCCAGTTGATGAGTCTCTATTCCTACTCATATGTATATTTCATATTCTAAATCCTCTTGGCAAATACCAACTACTGCACCTAATAAAGTGCAGTAATAAATTTCAGTCAATATTTGCAGTTAGTTGCCGTTCACTTCATATATGTGAATCAAACCTCATCTCGAGTTTCAATTCTGATATCCGAATGCACAAAGTTTTCCTAATACCTATATATGTAAGTGCCATAGATAAAATACTAGTTGCATGTTACACATTAGATCCAACTGTCGATTTCGATAGTATGTGTATAGTATAAGATTACATAAAAATCCATGTTTGTTATAAATAAAAATAAATAAACGTACCAAAATTATAAAACCAAAAATCTAAATTAATGAATATATTAAAATATTTTGTTTTCTTTACAAAACACGTAGGTATGTCAAGATACGAAAGTGTGGAGGTCTGTCCTTTTTTCCTACCTCGAATTTGTATGAAGATTAAGTATCAAACTATTGATAGCCCCTGTAGATATTTTGTATTCTGCCATACAAATTGTATGAAACGATGTTGTCACTAAATTATTTTTTACAAAAATTGATAAAAAGATGAACTGCTTTAATGTGTGTATTTTTAAAGAAAATTAAATTATCTAATAGGAGGGTTTCGGTGTTTTTCGAATTTTTGAAATTATCGAAAATATAGGCAGTAAAACACATAAATTTGTCATACAATAATATTTTTCTTAAGAAAAAAAGTTAGAGAAAATATTTTATTTGTCTATGTTTATTAAAATTTTCAGCGTTTTACCTTTTGTGGTTTTTAGATAAAGGGAGATATAAATTCAAATTTCGTTTTGTAGGATTACATGAAAATTCTTCGAAACACAATTGTTCGAATGCGCAATTGTACGAATAACAATTTTTCGAAAATCAGTTATCAGAATGACAATTGTCCGAAAGCAAATTATTCGAACTAACATTTGTTGGAAAACCAATTAACCGAATTTAATATATTTTTGTGTCATTATGTTGCCTCCTTTGACATATTTGTTGCCAGTAAAATATATTCGATGAAGACTATTATTACTTGTAGTATTATTATTGGGTACGTATGTTTGCACATTTTTAATAACTGATATTTGACAGCGCGGGATAGCCTAGTTTGTACACCAGTTTGTGTTTATCTAGTATTCACACCAATTTAGTTATTTTACTTTAATATTATAGTTACTTTTTTCAATATATAATGCAACTGGCTCACGCCAGTCGCAATTATAACTACAAACAAACCTAACCAACATATGTTCATCGAAGTTTTGTAGGTTTAGGTTTAAAAAATAGGTGTACATCCTAGGATATCTGACAGCGCGGTGCGTCGCCATGTTGTTTAGTCCATAGATTTTTATTATACATAATATACTATGAAGATGTAGTACTCCGTGCAAAAAGTGAGTCATTTGTTTTCGATTCATACAAAATTTGCTAACTACGACATCTAATATATTATAATAAAAATCTATGGTTTATTTCTCTCACAATACAACCAACATGACGTCATAAAAATTCGAACAATTGTAAATTCTGATAATTGTGTGATCGGAAAATTGTTTTTCGAAAAAATGTGATTCGAATAATTGCCATTCGTAAAATTGATTTTCGTAAAATTGAGCATTCGAATATTTGTTTTTCGAATAATTTTCCTGTCACCGTGTTGTAGGCCTAAAATTTCTATATATTCTGAAATTTTGGGCTCTGTGGATTAAGCGGAAAAGTTATGAGGGGGGGAGGGACCGACACAAAAGAACACATAAAATTTTGTACTCTTAATTCTAAATTCATCCATATATGTAGCTATATAGAATGTATATGCTGCGAAACCTCTAAGTTGGTTTTTTGCCTGCAGAGTCCACTATAACATACAAAATGTTCCTACCGAGTAGTTAAAACTATCGATATTTAATTTTATTTTTTTTTTTAATTTTTATTTTTTGGTAAATTCACAGAATATATTAGATAACATTGTGTAGGTACATCTCTCTCTCTCTCTTCCTTAGCTTGTATCCCACATGGTGGTGGGGTCAGCTCTCCTCACTGCGCTCCTCCACTTCGCCCTATCCTGAGCATCGTCCTCAGAGACATCACATTCCTGCATGTTCTCAGCTACCAGGTCTTTCCATCGTTTTTTGGGACGCCCTCTGGATCTTTTGCCAGACACTCGATGGTCCAGTGCAGTGTTTCCTATATATTCTGGCGGTTTTCTAAGGATATGCCCGAACCACCTCAGCCTATTCTCCATCAGCTTATCGGATACATCGCGTACACCCAGGCTACCTCTTATATATTCATTACGTATTTTATCTCTTCTCGTGACGCCGCACATCCACCTAAGCATCTTCATCTCGGCTGTTTGCACTGACTGAACTTGTCTTCGAGTGACGGTCCAGGTCTCACTACCATATGTCAACACTGGTCTGATCATTGTCTTGTATACATGGCCTTTCATCTTCACTGGCATTCGCTTGTCACAGATTACTCCAGTCACTTCTCTCCATTTAAGCCAGGCTGCAGCAATACGGTGCTGAATGTTAGTTTCCAGGCTTCCTGACTCATGTATCATGTTCCCAAGATACTTGTATTTATCACATCTTGTGACTTGCTGTCCATCAATTGTAATCGGGTCAGTGTCTGTTTGGGGAACATTGCAAGCCATAAACTGTGTTTTGCTCACACTCAGCACCAGGCCTCCTTTCTGTAACTGGTGTTTCCACGCCAGAAGGGCTCGCTGTAGAGAGTCCTTGTCTTCGGTGCAGATTGCTATGTCGTCAGCGTATATGAATGTCCATAGTGACTGCATTTGCGCATCCTCCGTTAGCGCGTCCAGCACCAGACAGAATAGGAATGGGCTAAGTACGGATCCCTGGTATACCCCCTCTGTAACTGCGATTGGTCTAGTGGTTCCTGCTGGGGTTCTTATTTCAGCCTTCACTTGTGCGTACATATCAATGATCACAGTGATATACTTCTCAGGTATATTTATTTTCCGGAGACTCCACCATATCACCTCTCTTGGCACTTTATCGAATGCCTTTTCCATGTCCAAGAAAGCAATGTATAATGGGCTTTTCTTTTCCCGATATTCTTCGGCTATCGTATTTAGGGCAAACATTGGGTCAGTTGTGGAAATGCCAGGTCTGAATCCATAGTGATTTTTTGATAGAGAACATTCCGATCTAAGTCGACTATCGATCACTCTTTCATATAACTTCATAGTATGGCACATTAATTTTATTCCACGGTAGTTATTACATTCATACTTACTACCTTTTCCCTTATAGAGCGGCACTATTGTACTCAGTCTCCAGGCATCCGGTATTTTAGAGGTCTCCAGCATCCTGTTGAAAAATTTTGTGAGCAGCTCAACAGCTCTGTCTCCCAGGCTCTTCCACGCCTCGATGGGAATGGGAATTGTGTAGGTACATAATCTTTAAAATATAAATGTATTCCAATTACGAATTTACAAGAGAAATATTACAAATTAAATGCTTGGTACAAAAAGTATTCAAATTCTCTTGAACAAATCGACAGTTGGATTAGCGAAGAGTTGTATCAATATAAACCAAGTGAAATATTTCAAACTTGCAAAATCAGTTTTGGCCTTGTGATTCAGCAGTTTCAACTGATTTTGTAAGTGAAATAACAGTTGTGAAAAGCGCATGTGAAATATGGAAATCACAATGTTTTATTATTACTGTTTTGACATGAACTAAATAAAACAAATATCCAAGCCGAAGCATTGAAAATGTTGACATATCAATAATTCAAAATATACTAGTACTTGAATAATATCGATGAAATATTGTACTTACTTTGAAAATAATAAATTTTATTTATGATTCTTTCCCGATTTCAAAATTTAATTTTGTTTTACATCTATTAGTTTGATTTGTGTGCACAAAATAATTCAAATGTAGTGTAATTGCCATCAAAGAGTATATAATACCTTACGGATAATTTCCATAATACACTGTCTTTTAACCAATATATGTATGTACTTACATCGAGATGACATCTTTGTTATGTTAGTACAAGTACCTGCAACACCAAATAATAAATGTTTCCAAAATTTGTCAATAGATAGAGTACGCATCTCTTAGTTACTATCAAATATTTGGCCATTACGTAATTTACATATTAAATAGACAATTTTTAAATAAAAAAGAATACTGTTCTTGATAATGATGAGATGTTTTTTAATTAAACTGTCAATACATAATCTAAATCATGTTTATTCCAGGTAGTGACAGATGCAACTCACAACTATTTAAATCAAAGACCTTATAATATTTAAATAGATATAAAACCATAGATGAATATATCAACATTTTTCGAACCAAAATATAGCTTGAAATAAACATATAACATAACCTTTATTGTAAATCATTTAATTAACTTCTGAAAAAGTAAATCTTTTTGGAGATTTAATCGTTCTTTTTGTTCTAGACCTATTCCGTATCACTTGCCTACTATCCGATACATCCATATGTCTGACACTTTTGTTCGTCAGGTACTGAACAGGACGATGCAGTGTGGATTCGTATCCCACTTTGACACCATGTTGTGATCAGTTTTTCAACTGCCAACACACAATCTTAATCATGTTTATTTCAGCTAGTGACAAATGCAACTCACAACTCTTTACGTAGATATAGATGAATACATCAACAAACAATTTTGTTTTAAAATTTTCACGTAAACCAGCTGATAATTGATTCCAAGGTTCCTATCTTTTGTGTTTTATCTATTGAAATTATTTTCAAAAACTTGCATTTTCATTCAAATTTTGGTGAAAGTATATTGAACTGTACATATAATATACTACATATAGTTTGTCTACATATATGTGTATATATTATGTTGTATCAGTTTCCCTCCAAATATAGTTTCCAATAGCCGTAAAGTTGCCTTACTGGTAAACCAACACGGATTACTGTGTCTCCTCACTCTTGCAAATATCTTACCAGGGTTTTAGGAGAAGACCACACCATTCCTACCAACCAACTTATTATCTTTCAACACAACAATGTGACACTAACTAAATATATATGTACCTATAGTATATTTATTATTTATTTTCCATCCCGATATTTGAGCAAACTTAGGAAAAAAATAATTTAAAAAATAAAATATTAATTTTATCAAAATATTTAGTATAAATGTTTTTTTTAACTTATTGATGAAACAAATTAAGTGCATCATGGCCGGTTTATTGCCATAGGCCAAGGAACGTATAACATCAAATATTTTTTTTATAATCGTTTCCCCAAAAAGGTTCTTAATACCAATCCAGAG
This sequence comes from Molanna angustata, assembly GCA_963576475.1. Lineage (NCBI taxonomy): Eukaryota > Metazoa > Arthropoda > Insecta > Trichoptera > Molannidae > Molanna > Molanna angustata. The sequence goes on from OY754965.1 coordinate 4,986,406, forward strand.
GACAGAAGAAGTAGAGGCAGGCCCAATCTAAGATGGCTGGATGACACAGAAGACGACACAAGAGCCAGGTGTCAAAGTTGATTTCCAACGCGACAACACCTAAAATAATAAAAGAATTAAAAATAGAAGGTATCATACAACTACAGTAATAATATGTTGATTAATCTAACATACATATTTAAAAATGTGATCAAATTCGAATATATAATAAACTTATTCCTAACCTCAAATGACAAAGGTATTGATAACATTTTTCCTGCAACCGATTTCCATTCAATTTAAAATTCGCTATTTTTATTAGACACTAACTGAACCTAACCAAAAAAATACGGGGGAATCGAGATTTACGTACACAGCATACTATTATTTCTTTGTCGTATTTTATTGCATCCCGTATAATTTTCGGTTAGGTTTAGTTAGTCTGCAATTATAATAGCGAGTCGCGTGAGCGAGATTCTTTTTGAATTGAATGAAAATTGGTTGAAGGAAAAATGTTGTTTTTTTGAGGTTAGGAATAAGTTTATTATTTCTTCCCATTCAAATTTTTCAAATAAATTTTCTTTCTTGACATATTATTTACGTGGTCGAATAATTTTTAATATTATTTATTCCTAGTTTTTTATACCCGGCGTTGCTCGAGAAGGTAAATGTGAAGCAATATGCCAACGTATCAAGAAAATTGTTTTCGTAATTTTGAACTGTATATTTATTATGATAAATTCAGAATGAGTAAAAAATATTAAATACAATAAATTAATAAAAATTAAAATACCCAAATGCATACATACATATAAATATATATACATCTACTTCTTCTGCTTGTGTCATATCAGGTCTCCCCGACGTTGACAACCACCATAGAAAAAGCCTCCCTGTCCTGTGCAGTGCGAAACAGCTCCTCCACAGTTCTTATACCGGTCCATTCGCAGTTGTTTCGCAGCCAAGAAAGCTGCCTTTTTCCGACCCCTTCATGACGAGCTGAAGGATGGCATACTTATACATACATACACATATTCATATAACTTTCCAAAATACTATGGTGAGGATTTTATATGTTGAAAATTTTCGCCTGTAGGTAATGTCAACTTTGACAGCTCTTCCGACCTTGATGAAAATGAGCAGTGATGGATTCTAAGGTCTAGTGTCCAATAAGTTAACCGTCGATTTTATCAGCGTTAAACATACAGACAAAGGAAATTATATAATTTGATAAGTTATACAGAAAACAAAAATTGAAATCTCGTTTTTGATTTACATCACAAGTCTCTCTCAAGAGAATACAATGGTGTACCATCTCAAAATTGCTAACAAAGGTGTATGTAGGACCATATTTCACTTGTTGGTTTGTTCAATGGACGGTCGCGTCAGTTATAATGCTCTAATATTTAATTCCGGTGGCTACTTAGCCCCGTCGCATTGTACCAAACATTAATTATATTTTTGTATTCTCCTACTATACGGCCCACGCTTATAACATGATTTAATAACGTTAATTTATGAATGTTGACTCGACAAACATTTTCTGCTTTTTATTATGTTTTTTATAACAACGTCATGTCTTCATTATTATTGTAAGGTATAACAATATAAGATCGTTGATTGTTGAAACTGCTTGTTTCGTGATTATGGATTCATTTAACTTGTTACATTCCTATGTAAGATGTCCAACACAAATTATTTGCAAAACTCACCATTGAATAGAATTCATCGGTTGGGCAATGATTATGGTTTATCTGACTGATGTATTCTTCCACTCTATTAAGCACTATAAGACACTATTGAAAAAATCACAAAATCATACCCTCCAAAGGAATGAAGATAGAAATTCAATTATGTTGTGTAATATATTGATGTTGCGCCTAAAAACAGTCAATCCGTATAGCTTATTGGAATTATACGAGTATGCACGAATCAGGAGTTCGGCATTTGTCGTGAGTTGGGAGATTTATATAAACGAGTGTCTGGGGTAAGGCTGGGGCCGGTTTGATCGTGGATTGGTCGGTTACGGTACTCTTACGTTGTGATTCATTTGTATAAACTATTATTGTACCTACTTCTATCTTATAATGTCAATTAGTGTATTCTAATAATCTTCAGGGGGGCAAGTCTGGTCCGACCGGCGAAATCAAAACCCTAGTGATTACCCATATCATGGATGTAATTATTATATGGAGTTCTACAGTATCTTTAGATGTAATAGAACTCCATATGATTATATCCATGATATGGGTAATCAATAGGGTTTTGATTTCGCCGGTCAGAACAGACTTGCCTCCCCGAGGAATATTTTGAATTAGATTATATACAGGTATACATATTGTTATATAAATAAAAATTAAATAAATACAGTTAAATCATTCCTCCTCAACTATCCTTGTCATCTACATCCTTCCCACATTTTTTTTTACTTTTTTAGGAATTTTTTTAGTATCTTTTTAGTTTAGGATGATATTTCTTTTTATTAACTGTTATATACTCTTAAGATTAGTTTGTAATTAGTTTATTTTAGTACATCTTTCCTATATATGTTCTTTTTTCATTCCTAGAAATAATTCTAGGTATTTTATTTATTATCAAATACCTACGTCCGATATAAAAAGAAAACTTGATGAGTGACGTTATAAATATGAAATTGACGTAATTCACAGGCTTGTATATCATGGCGTATCCGATATTAGGAAAGATTTATAACATTTATGACAAGTCGATAGGTTGTGGAGTTGGGAAAATTATTTCCTAACTAAAATATAACACGTAATAATATAATATTTTTCTCGCGTTTCGTTTTCATTATTATTTGAGCAATAAATATTTTTTACACACAGAAATTGGGCGGCAAAAATGTAAATATTCATCCACAATAACAAAATATCCAATGAAAGTGAAACATGACGCTTAATTGGTATTGCCCGAGTTTTTATTCCCTTATTACTGATTATTATTTTGTAACGACCACCTTTGACCCCATCCCTTTAACCGAATACGTTTTCATCTACTCTTATGACCAATTTCACCAAGGATCCTTCTTGCGAAAATTTATTTTTGGTTCATTGAGATGTTAGTAATCAAGTGATCCCAAGTTCGAATCTTGCTACGACCGATTTCGTTCACTTATAGCACAAGCTTTTTATGCTTAGTTTAGGAAATGGATGAGAATGTATATTTATACAAAAAGGCAGTGTTGTAAATAAAACTCTTTGACCTTTTATTAGAAACTTTTGAAAATATATTTTTCTTAAATATATTTTCTATTTGTTAATGCATATTGTAATCAGATATAATGTCAACTGACATAATGCAATATCATCCATCATCCTCAGCGTCAAAACCCTTGATGGATTCTTACTGTCTCCAAGAATCTTCTACATACTTCTCTATCGTTGACCGCGACCTTCCAGTTCTGCTGCCGCATAGCCCGACAATCTGCTACAACGCCGTCCAACCATCGTAGTTTAGGACTCCCTACGCTTCTTCTATCGTTCGAGTCATTAAGACAACACCCTTTTGGGAGCTCCAGATCATCCATATGGTGTAAACGTTCCAACCAGCGTAGTCAGTTAATATTAATGAACTTGACTCGGTAAAGATCATAGAGCTCGGTATTATATCTTATACCTACGCCGTGTTTGACCGTCGTTAATAAATCCATATATTCTGCGTAAGATTTTTATTTCAATGACGTCCAGTCTGTTGTCATCGTGTTTGGTTAATATCCAGGTTTGCGAGGCATATGTTAAGACTGGCCTAATTAGTATCTTGTATAGTGTGACCTTAGATTTTCTGGGCAATAGTCGTGATTTCAATTGTCCAATGAGACCAAAGTAACTCAGATTAGCTGCAAGAATCCTCACTAACATAATAGACACCACAAAAATAAACAAAAGTCATCTTACCACAGATAAAATACAAGTCAACAGATTTTACAGCTGTCAGAGCATTTTTCACCCGACAATTTAGCAGAGCGTTTGGTTTGTTTTATACTTGTTTCAAGGAAACATTCATCATTTAATAAAAAAAACATCTCTTGAACCCATTGAAGATGCCATGCCAACCTTGTAGCTACAAAGCTCTCAAAAATATGGTGCATTCGTTATGGCGCATTTATACAGACAATGCCTTAGTGGGAATTTTGATGTTTATATATTTTTTCTTTGTACATATTTTGTAAGATGCGCCAAATTAAAATAGATAAAAAATAAATTCAGAGATCGATGGTTATATTTTTTTTAATTGTGTAGTAAATCTAAAAATCGATTTAAAAACGTTGGCATTAAATAATTTATATTGTTCGTCCTTTTTTCTATTCGTAGAACGTAGGTCCATATACGCATGTACTCGAAGTACAAATTGTGGTATAATTCTGTAATAAGAAACACTTTATTGTTTCCTACAAGTGTGGGGAATTTATGGCCAAATCGTGATATTTTTAGCAAATAAACAGTCTTGAGAAGAAATTTTGGCAAATTTAACGTGTAATCTGTTTCGTCTATACGTTTTCAGTGAACCATTTTTTTACACGATGGTTGCTATTCTATAAATCAAAGAGGCTTCAACAAGTTACAAAACAAATTACATTTATGCGTCTGTTACTTTAATTATCACAAGACAAAATCAATCAATTCAATTTTATAAAAGGACCTCTTCTTAGAAACCGTAAATTATTGAAATAATTTATGCTCAAGTTAAAGGGAAGAAATAAAGACCATATTATGTAAGGCAACAGAGGATTTTCGTAACAGACTCAGAGAAAATTAAATAGAAGAAAATAAAATGATACAAAAAATATCTTGTTAAATATTTTTCGATATCCTGTTTATCTTCGATTTTTAAATCATTATGTATTCATTTCATTTTATCTCAGTATGTATTTTGCACTAAATAAATCTTTACGAATAATTCAATCATTCATACTATCACTACATATCCCACAATGTGGAGTAACCAACGATAGGTGTGCGGGTGTGCATAACTTTAAAAAAGGAGGAGCACGACACGTGCGTGTATCCCCACACGCCAGTCTAGTCTCACTTAAAATGGATCGTGAACCTCTTTGCTGACGTTTGTGTGATATTATTTTGCCTGTTAACAAAAAATATTTAAAATAAATTTTGGATCTAATAAATTTATCATCCTATTTTTTCAGATCTAATCAACCCCAACTCATTATTGACTACAAATACAAATGCTCATTATTTTTATATAGGTACCTACCTATACCATATTATTTAATGAACTTTAAATATTCTTCTTTATTTTCTTGTCCTATTTCGTTTCATCTCACATTCGTCAAAGACGTATAAACATCAAATTCATTACGTTTCGTTTCATCAAACATTCGTCTGAGACGAATAAACATCAAATCCATTACGTTTCGTTTCATCACACATTCGTCGGAGACGAATAAACATCAAATCCATTACGTTTCGTTTCATCACACATTCATCTAAAACGAATAAACATCAAGTCCATTACGTTTTGTTTTATCACACATTCGTCTGAGACGAATAAACATCAAATCCATTACTTTTTGTCTCATCACACATTCGTCGAAGACGAATAAACATCAAATCCATTATGATTCTAGTGTGGACACAAATAATTTAAAGTTAACATTATGTCTGGCGTATCCATTGATAAAAAGTAAAGCAACTTGACTCAACGTTGAAAAGGGGTGGTGGCGTTATTTGCAAATTTAATGTGAAAAATGTTCCGTGTTTCGGCTGTCGGGGAATATTTCACGCCAGGAGTGAGGAAGGTTTTATTCAATTTATAGACGTGATTTCCAAATTTATCGAATAAGGCTTCGGAGGAATTTTTTAAAACAAACAATAAATGCCAACGTCAAATTCGCATCGTGGCTTCATCGCGTCCCTATGTCACATAGACATTGTGAATTCGCATCGTTTCATCCGTGGAGGATGGCCCAAAATAACGTGATTTCGTTTAATTTTAAAGAAAACTTTATGACAGTTTTGTTTTAAAATAAATAATCTTGGTTATGTTTCACTGATGACATATAATAATTCCAGATTTCAGAGAATTTGAAATTCCAGAGTATCCTTGGTCAACTCTCTGATGTCCAGTTGTACAGTTACAGGCTTGAAGTAATCACCTGAAAATAAGACATTTTCACTATTGCCATCTATGAAGTAACGAAGAAACCCTTTTTGTAAGGCCATCTATTGAGAGATTGGTTTATTTGTTAACAATGAAAGCAACAGTTCTAATAAATGAGATGACGATGTCTCGCACAGATGTCACCCATAAACTGCGGCAGAAATATTATTTCATTTTTGGCTTGTTTACCTATTTGTACCAATGTGTATGTAAATTGTCAATAAGAATATCATTTGACTCCCAAAATCCGTTGTTTGCAATCAAAAAATATTCGCTCAACCGTTACATTTAAAGTATTATTATAATCGTTATATTATTTTGTAAATCATTGATACTTGAATTATTTTTATAAAATACTGATATAACTAGTGTATAGATTGTTCAATATAAAAGGTTTCTAGCCGTATAGTCAAATAAATTATGACTCTAATTCAATCTTAATAATGAAGCTAAACTAATTTCAATATAGACATAAAAGTTATAGATTTTGACTTTTGTAACGTGTTATGTTTCCAATATTTCATTGCATATGAATCAAATAATATTGAGAAAATCATACCTGTATCAAATATTCACCTCACGATGTGACATATGAAAGTAACGTTTCACTAAATTTCAATTTGCGTACTTTTGTAATGTCAAAATACATAAGTTCGTAGATTACTCGATGTTAATTTAAGAAATCTTGTTTAATATTTTGTATACTTGCAATACCGAGTGTGTACAGCTTTGTACTGCGATTGAGGGCAGGTTGAGGAAGATAATAAGCCTACACAATGGTAGTTTGAACACCCCTGGCATTCTTAACAATATTATTTATTGTCGATTCCACGGGGAAATATCTATAACCTAGCAACACATGTATGAACACCAAATAGTGACATAAGCATATTTCCATTAATCTAGTTGTTGTTGTGCCATAGTTGATTGTTTGTTGCCACTGGTACAAACAATAATAATAGATACTAATCCCCGGGGGAAAATAAGGATATTATTTTTTTTTACTGTGGCAACACGGACACATGAGTATATTTCATCTTTACACAATAAAATAATAAGATATTTTTTTCGGCCGGGATTTTTCAAACTTCCTGTTTTGTGATTTACACGGGTAGGAACCGAAATGTGCTTGGTAATAGAAATTTATCTCGAATTATAAAAAAAATGCTTTAATAATCAGAATTTCGGGTTATTTATGTTTGCAGTACTCATAACATCCGATAAATATATTTATACTTACACGTCCCATAAAAAAATACCTGCCATTTTTTTTTTACCGATTACAATTATTATGTTAAATCTCCCACACATCACACACCTAAATCTTATAATCATACCGTCAGATACTCTAATCAAGGTAGACAAAGACAATTCAATGTGGTGTAGCGGGGATTTGCTGGTTCATTGTAAAATTGACAAATTTGGTATTGGTATTTGATTTTATGAGCGATTTTTATGCACTGCAGTTCGATAAAAATGACACCTCGTATAAAAGCCAAAAGGAAACAATGCACTTACCTTTAATTGGCTGGCAGATCCTTGGGCAGAGGGGACTCTTCTCCTGCAGTGATAGCGGGCGTTGAAGATTGATGAAGCGGTTAAAAACTGTTAAAATGTTTATGAACTGCGATGTTATTGCAGACGATAGCGGTGAAGATGACGAAGAATTTGCGGTAAAAGTAGCGGTTGAAAAGTAAGCGGGTTTATTAATTTAGCGGCGAAAAGCGGCGGTCACACAGACACGAACAAAATATAGATATACGTACTTTGCGAATGACAGGCGGGAAGTCAAAGTTTTTAGTGTTGCCAACACTCAGGCATGAATATTTGCAATATGTTGTAAGTAGACGGATATTTTTTAAAGCGGTTGTTGAAGCGGTGATGAGTGCGGAAGATGACGATGAATCCCAGAAGAAGCCTCTTGATTGCCAATGGCCACTGGCTTAGTGCATTACTTCTTCCGGCGATACACAAAGGCATCACAATTCATCGAAAGCAGTGCATTTTATTTTATTTTTGTAGCAATTAAAGTAAATAAATGGCGCGAACACAATGACTCAATTGACATACAATATTTGAACGTTTGGGGGTATATATTTAATTTTTAATTTAATGATGAAGGACTATATTACAAAGGTGCGTGTTCAAAGGGATTCTATTTTATGTAAAACATATACCTCCAAGTATGATATTGCTTATGTCATTTAATCAAATAATTGATAATATATAATTTTATTGTGATGAAGGGTTTCAATACTTACATGATCAACACTGATTTATTCGTAACAATTGAAAATACAATATAAAAAATAACTTTATAAATTTGTGATGTCGTGGGTCGGAACTAATGGATAAAAATTAAAAGCGAGTCTTATCTTTTCAACGATCAACACACGAATAATATGTAGGTACCTACATTGGCTTGAATTGCGATTCGCTGTGATTCGTCGATCTTCGTAAATCCTAGGAAGCATTCGAGAATCCCGGGCCGTACATGTTGCAGTCCACCAGGCGCTGCCACAAACGGAACGTTTTTTTATAATTATGCAGCTCCTAGCGTCTAAACACCTGCCTAAAACGTTACTTACTTTGATTTCTAACTAAAATTCACGCTAAGAAGAACCTTTGGGGGTTTATGTTTATTAATTATTTAAAAGGATTTAAATAATTAATAGAATAATATAATAATATGAGCGTGTTCAAAAGATTTATAATTTAATCATCTACCTCCATATATAATATAATATTAAAAAGGTCCGTTCAATAAATATTTGATATACGATTGACAGTGATGAAGGGTTTCAAATAAAATATTTACTTACATGATCAACATTAGTATATTCTTTGAAAGTTAATATAATTCATAACAATTCTGTTCGTGATGTCATGGGTCGGAATAAATAAACTATGATAAACGCGATACTATGAAGTTAAGCGGTTGACGAATGAATGGTTGGTTGATTGATTTGTACGGACGACGATGGGCTGTAGTTCGTCAATCTTTGCGCATCTGGAGGATATATAAATTGCAGGTTATATTCAGGAGGACAATTAAAAAACCTAAGAATTTTTAAATAGTATGTACCTAAAGTTGGGATGCATTGGTAAAATTAACCTTTATTACTAATGCTGCGATATGAGGTTGGGGATCACATGTTTTAGGCATTAAGATATCTAAAATAATAAAACAATGATTATAAAAACGAACGGGTTGTGGCCAACACTTAAACTTTTACGCTACTTCAATTCATGCAAATTTAAAACCACTTCCCGTAGTCTTATTTGCAGAAATTTTATTTTCACTATATACAAAGGAGTAGGTTGGCCAAAAATCATGTGATAGAGATTCCTGAAGATAGTATTTAATTGGTTGAGGGGAAAATTGAGATGGGGGGCCATACTGAACTTCATTCTATTCTTGCTGTTAAGTTATTGTGAAAAAAGGCTCAAAAAAAGGAAATGATTTTTACAATGCTAATCAAACTTTAAATCACTTCCCATCTTACTGAAATATTGTGTGACAATATATGTAGTAAAAACACTTGTTTTTTCCTTCACATATATGTGTTTACATTCTTGGCCAACTGCGGGACATTGAATCTAGGAATGAATAAATAAATAAATATTCATTCATACCATCACGGCATATCCCAAAATGGGGGGGCGACCAGCGACAGGTGTGCATTACCTTATAAAAGAAAGCATGACACATCCGTGTACCTCCACACACCAGTCTCCTCTCACCTAAAAAGGTATCTACAACATTCAGAATGGGTTGTGAACGCCATTGCTGAACTGTGTGAGATGCTTTTTTCCTTCTTGTATTTTAGATTACCTGGCTTTTTACGGGACAACCGAAAATAATCACAATACATAAAGAGTAGAATCACTATTCGGAGCCGGTTCACAGTATAAATAAACATTTTTTTTAAAAATAAATATGTGGTTTCAGTATTATGTATTTAAAAGTATCAGGAACGCATGCAGTAGAAGAGATATTTTAAGATTTCCGAAATTTTCTTGATAGAATTATTATTCCACAAAGTAATTTCCCGCCTTTATTTAATTAGGCGCCCTTCCCGCCAATGATAATGTCGGTATAACAGGTAATACCAGGTGGGTAGAGGTACATTTCTGATTAAAACTGGTTAAGTGTTGAAGCGCTATACACTTAATAAATTAAGCTTATAACTTTTAGTATTCCGCAATAATATACAACAATATCGTTTTCTCTTTGTTGTAACGAATGTTCCTCCTCAATATTATACGTACCTAGTACATATAATTAAGAGTTTGCCTGTGTTCCAGAATAAACCAACAAACGTTGGGGATTCTTTACTTGCAAACAGCATTTGGCACATTTCCATCAGATTTTCTATCTGGGAGAATATAAATTTGCTGTTATCTAGGTACCAAGTACCCACTCGTAAGGATTTATAGATTATTGTGTCAGAAAGCATATATTATGCGTACTTTTATAGTCCCTTAACATTGTATACAGAACCAAAATAAACAACATGTATTCTTACAAGTTTCGACGTATATTATCTACATCGACGTTAGCTATTTTGTATTAAACTTCATTGCCTTTAATTAAATATATAGAAATAGATAAATATTAGTTTTCTTCAACCTTCTCATTCTTATATAATTTTCTAAATTTTCAGTTTCAATTTTGGTATCATATCTGCTTAAGGCCAAACTCTAACTTTGATGTGATCTTAAAGTTGAAATACATATGATAAATTAAATACAATTTTTTTCATAAATTATATTAAAAAACATACTGAATCAAATGAGCTTATACATGCGTTATCATAAAATATCGCCACATGGTTAGTCTATGGAAATCTTGAAAAAGATATAAGATACATTTTAAAAAGGTATTCTTCAAAATTTATGAAGAAATAAATATAAGATCGAAAGACACAAGGTTTAATTTTTTTGGAAAATGTATCTACTTGTGATTCATTAATTCTAAGATGTTTTAGGGGTTTTTCCATTATGAAACAGTTTTAAAATGTAATCCTTGAAGTTTGTGACGTACTTCGTGCTTTTTTTCATCTTAAACCTTGTTATACCTTGATGGAAATGAGTCCTTCTACTTCTCTTCTTCGTTCATAGACCTGTTGGTCTGTAATTCAAATACTATGCCTCCTGAGATGACGAAGTCCAACTATCCTTCCATCTCTTGGATGGTCTTCATTTGCTGCTATATAAGCAAGTCTATCACTGTCTATTCTGGCTACGTGGTTCCTCAATTTCTTCTTCTGGATCTACTCCACCGAAGAATGTCCTCCATTCCACATTTTTTTCTCATTTAAACATTGCGAACACGATCTCAGAGAGTTTTTCCAATGAGAGCAGGTACCTTAGAACCTTCATTTCCGTTGTCCTTAGGAGCCCTTGGTTCGTACAGTGTCTGCTCGCCACAGCATACGTCATGATTGGTCGCACGCATGTTTATATTCTGACCTTGCTGTATATACGCATGTGTTTATTTTTCTTAACCATATTTTTTTGTCATCCAGATACGGATGACGAAAAAAATATGGTCTTTATTGACTTAATATGTTGAAATAAATCCAAGACACAAAATAACGAATTTTACTGTACACCACTGAACATTTTTATCCACACTTTCATCAATAACCATAAATTTGTTTAATCAATTGATTTGTGGATAAAGTGGTTTGATCCAAACACATAACACTAATAAAATTGATAAATTAGCAACGCAAAGAATGGTTGGCGAAAACTTTAAGACAAACGTCAGTAAATACTGCCGAGATTTATAGAATATATACCATAAAATATTACAGAACTTGGATAGATAAATATTTATCTGAATAATCCACTCAGAGGAAGTGTATGCTCTTATAATATTCTATCTTCTGATTCTTTGATTGATTGACACATTTGTTATATTTTGTTTGGAAACACATCTATTTTTTTCAATGGAAATATATAGTAATAAAATATGTTACAGCTAATCCATACGTAGTTGATTACAAGTCAAATTCTTCTTTATCTATAGCTTTAAAACCCCTAGCGGTTCTTAGCTGCCTCCAAAATAAGTAACCAACATCTATCCAGAGCGGCAGTTCTCCAATTCATACCGAGAACTCAGCCATCTATTGTATTAAAAAAAATATGAGATATAAAACAGCAGACAACGATATTAAAATGAAATTAAAAATTAAATTGAAACTGAGGAAATAAAAAAATACAACCCACAACATACTGCCAAGACGTCGACTCTCAGGAAAACCGCCCAAAAGAAGATTGTTCAGCTACAGATCAATGATCTAATTTGATCATTATTGATCCTGATAGGTGTAATATTCTTTCTTACAGAGACTATTCTTCTTTTAATGGAGGTTCTAATTCGTGTCCAATGAATAAACTTTATAGAATTACAATTCACTTTTGAGTACAAATTTACAATAATATACAATAAAGGTTTCAGCCAATAATTCGATGTGTCAGATAATTCAATAATTCAATCGTGGTATAAAGCCAGAAGAATTTATATATTTTTCATTTTGAAAGTAACTTATTATTGTTCCAAAAATCTTTAATTAGATTTTTTTTACATGCCAAATAAATAAACAATAATAAGAATCAATAATAAAATGAAATCATCCTTAAAGACACTGAATGCTGATTTAAATTGGACAAAAAAACGGTGTCTTGGATTTATCCCACTAAATCAAATTCAATACTGATTGGAGGTCATCGCCTGCACCTTAGAACTACACAATCGACTATTTTACCAAAAGTTCTTCTTGACAATGTAATCATTCCTTTTTCTTCGGAGGTCAGAAACCTTGGTCTGATCATGAATTGTAATCGTGGTCAGATTACATACAGGGAGAAAACCAACGGATTTTTCGATCTTTCCATGGACTAAACCGCCTTAAAAACTATCTTCCTCAAAATATCTAAATTACTATTACACAACAACTGATGTTACCTCTACTCGACTACCCAGACGTAGCCTACCTAGACGCTACTGAGGATCAACTTGACAAACTTGAGAGACTGCAAAATGTCTGCATACGATACCTATGTGTTTGGACTCGTGTCTGAAAGCAGCAAACAGTTGAAGTGACTCAAAATCCGAGAACGAAGAAATTCCCATGTTCTTTCCTTAGTTTATCAGACACTTGAGAACCCAAGTACCTCAAGGAGAAATTCGCCCATCTTTCATCTCATGGCCTAAATTTACGGTCTTAAAACTCAATACCAATACACCACACATCCACCTACACTTACTCGTTCACAATTCACTCAGCCCGGCTGTGGAACCAATGTGGTTGAATAGAAATTGCCTACCAATAGGTCCGCCACATTATGTGAAAAAAAAATATGCGTAGAAAAAGTATTTTATTATTATTATTAAAAACATCTATAGATCAACTCTATAAGTTTTATTTAATACCTTGTTGAATTCATAATATCTCTTATTCTCAACAATATTATTTTTATACAATTCTAAAATATTTAATAGTTTTATATTATTTTATTTTTATTTGACATTACTTCTCAGACAACTAACAGGTACTATGTCAAATATTAATTTAACACGCACCCAATAACAAGTTGTCACATTCTGGAGATTTACGATTTTGATCGTCTCACAGATCCAGACTGAAAAAACAATTAAAAACTGTGTCTCCACGTGGAATCGAACCAGGGACTTTTGGATCAGCAGTCAGATACCTAACCAACTGAGACATGAAGGATGATAATATATGTAGTTGACAATAAGAGAAATAAGAAGAAGATTAATTTAAGGGAGTATAACTGTCGGGAAACTGCAATAATAAATCTTTCTGGCAATTGCTTGATGTATGGGGGAGTGTTCTTCTGATTGTTTCAACGGCTTTGTATTTTATGCAGCAATTGTCAATAATTCTATTTAAATAGTGTGCAAATGGGCTGGGTTACACTTGGGGGGAAACAAAATTTAAAACAAACAAATAAATCAACCACAATTCTTTGCGAAACGACCCCATTTGGATTTTAAGGTTCGATAAAAAGAGGACTTTGATAATAACAGGAACCCAAATGGTCTCTTTTAAATTTCAAATTTTAAACACTCACCCGTTGAACCGGAGAAAAATAACATTTCCATATATATCTAATGTATATTAAAGGTAGAACAGACATTATGTGCTTTGGATGGCCGTTAAAAGAGATCGCATACTACCATACCATACCATACCATCACGCCATTTCCCTATTTGGGGTAGGCAGAGAGAACCGAACGCCAGACTCCTCTCTCTTGACACACATTCCTCGCTTCATTCACGTCCATACATCGTCTCATACACGCTCTTCTATTATTCTTACTTCAAACATCACCATCTTTCAAAATCCCATTTATGTGATCGTGCCAACTTTTTCTTGGCCGACCTCTACTTTTCGTTCCTCTTTTGTCAGCCTTGTACACTTTTTTTGTCAGACGGTCATCACTCATTCTTTCTATGTGGCCGAACCACCTAAGGGCATTTATTTTCATCTTACTTACGATATTTCTTTCAATCATACATTCTCGTCTAATATCCTCATTTCTTATTCTATCATACATCGTTTTACCACACATTCGTCTTAGTGACCTCATTTCAACCGCGTTAATTCTACTTTCATGCGTCTTCTGCCATGTCCATGTCTCACTAGCATACATTAGAGTCGGTGCGACGATACCATTGTGTACCGCGAGCTTTGCTTGCCTCGAAATAATTGGGTCAGCCATTACCGTTCTTAATGCACCATACTAATCGCATACTATTATTGTAAAATATTTAGCCGAATTGTTTAAGAATATAGATAATTTTTGATATCCTTAAATTAAATATAAAATATATCAGGGGCTTTTCGAGGTTTGCGGTAGCTAGTTCCTGCTTTGTTCATTTTTACTGCGACAGCCACAGCCTTCCTTTCTCAATTTTTGTCCTTTTCTTGTGCTTAATTTCGAGAACCTACTATTTTTTAACTGTAATTGTTTACAGCAGACTAAAAAAGTTTAGAATTAGTTGTAATATTTGTTTAAATGAATTTATGTTTGTTTGATTTTAAATAAATAATGAAACTGCGAATTAATGCTCAAATTTACCACATCGCGTATAAAAACGAATCGAAACAAACTTTTTTTTTATTTAGTCGCTTTTATTGAGTTCATAAAAACTTTATTGGAACCCCCGAAGGGTCGTGTGGCATACATTGACTCGTAATGATAGCAATCATTCCTACTGAGTACTTGGAATCATGGCCATAGGAAGTTATTGTATCGACTTAAATTTTGATAGCACTTTTGCTGCCGATAGTAACGAAACAGAAAATTCGTTTTGGATTTTTTAACATATGTAATTCATTTATTTTGGCGAACTATGATACAAAATTTATTTATAACTGGCGGACAGTTATTGGTGAAAATTACAAAATTTATTTAGTTTTATTGGTGAACAATTATCAGTGAAAATTACATAATTTATTTAGTTTTTAGCGGACAATAATCGGTGGAATTAACAATATTTATTAAGTTTTTTTAGCGGACAATTATCGGTGAAAACTACATAATTTATTATGTTTTTTGGCGGACGTTTATCGGTGAAAATTACATAAAATAATTAGATTTTGTCGGACAATTATCGGTAAAAATTATATAGAATAAGTTAAATTATAAGTTAACGGGTTTTAGTTGAAATATGAACATGATTTTGCCTTGATTTTTTTAATATAAAAATTCAATATTATGGCTATAAAATATTCAATCTCGGTACGAACTATGCCTAGTGAGATAAATTTTATTTATATGTTTATTTATTTATTCATGTCTGACAAATATTGATACACTTATAATTCGTATTATTATTAACAAATACATATTATATTATTATTAATTGTTTCAGAATTCACTTTGTGGCACATTTTTAAACACTTTATTAAAAAACACAAATATCTTTGTTGAGACCACGATTGAGTTTTTATATTCGACCGGTTTCGGAGTTGTTATCCGTCCTGACGAAGAAACGGTACGTTTCGAAACCGGTCGAATATAAAAACTCAATCGTGGTCTCAACAAAGATATTTGTGTTTTTTAATAAAACATATTATATTATACAGTGATGCAGAAAGCAGTGTCATTAAGGTGTTTTAATCACCATCAAACTAGGCAAAGCCTGTGTCTTGATGGCTATTTCTTTCGCATAAAATTATGAATACAGTATAAGCATACACATATTAACACAATACAATTGTATAAAAATATTTAAGAAAAAAATATACTAAAATACTATAAAATATAATGGCTTTTTTACAATTATATAAACATATTTAAAAAAAAATATTTTAGATGATCTCCAACAAAAAAAAAAATATTGAAAAAATGATAAAAACATGATGGCTATTTCTTTCGTATAAAATTATGAATACAATACAAACATACACATATTAACACAATAAAATTATATAAAATATTAAAAAGATAACTAAAATGATTGTTAAAATAGTATAAAATATAATGGCTACAATAATATAAATTTATTAAAAAGAAAAGATGATGGAAAGAATGATAAAAATATGATGGCCATTTCTAAATGAATACAATATAAATAGCCTTACAATATAAATACAATATAAATTCCATCGCCTAAAATTATGAATACAATACAAACATACATATAAAATATATGTGTATGTTTACATATATATACATAAACATACACATATTCATACAATAAAATTATATCAAAATATTTAAAAATGAACTAAGTAAATCCCAAAAACATGCAAACAATTATTTCCTTAGTGAATTTAAATCTAAATCTCAGTCTCAGTGTACCCTTCGTCACACGCCACACGTCAGCTTGCAAAAACTCAAGTAAGTAAATAGAATGTATCTATGGTCTTATCCAGTAATCGTGCAGTAATATCTGTCTTAAACCTATTTTTATTTTCTAAAGCTTTAAGTTCCACAGGAAGCCGATTAAATGCAGTCGGTGCTCTAAAAGCAAACTGATGCTGTGCCATTGTTGTTCTACAATAAGGTATACAAAAATTAATATTTACTGATTGACGGGTGTTACGGCTTTGTTGTGATCTAAATTTAGAGCGATCATTATAAAAGAAGTGCGTTGTTGCCGATCTTATATAAATTTGTTTTATATCGAGTACTTTGTAATTTTTAAATAGTGTTATTGATGGATAGTCTCTAGGCCATTTGTTGATAACTTTTATTATACTTTTGTGCGCCCTCTGTAAAGGATCCATAATAGCATTGGCACATCCACCCCACACAATTATTGCATATGACAAAATAGAGTGACACAACGCAAAATATACCTGTTTTAATACACTTGATGACAATATATTTCTAATACATCTAAATACATGTAATAGTTTTCTAACACGAATAGACAAATTATCCACATGTGCATCCCAACGCAGATTTCTGTCGATATAAACACCCAAATATTTGATAGATGTAACTCTACCAATTGCATCCTGTTTTGAGTTATTATTTATGTGGATAATAAGATTTATAGGAGGTTGCGTCGAGTTATTTAAACTAAATGGAATAAATTTCGTTTTATTCGAGTTCAAAGTTAGCAAGTTTGCATCAAGCCAATTCCTTACAATATTAATTGAGCGTTCCGCTATTACAAAAGTATCATGCCAAGTCTTTCCCTCAATAAACAGGGTTGTATCATCAGCAAATGCTATCGTCGTAGTACCCTCACATAACGCGCACAAATCATTTATATAAATCAAGAATAAAATGGGACCCAATACACTTCCCTGTGGTACTCCAAATTTCACAGTTCTGTCCGATGAGTTATGACCCAGTAGTGACACTGATTGTGTTCTATTAGACAAATACGAGGTAAACCAGTCAAGAGAGCGGTGTCTTATTCCTATTTTAAAGAGTTTAGCAATCAAAATTTGGTGTGACACAGTGTCGAATGCTTTAGACAGATCTAAAAATATTGCTAAACATTTATTACCTCTATCTAACGCCGTTGTGATATTTTTTGTCAATTCTAATACAGCCGAATCAGTAGAGTATCCTTCTCGAAAACCAAATTGATACTTAGATATAATTTCATGTTTATCCAAGAACCCACTAAGCCTTCGTTTAACAATTTTTTCAATGACTTTCGAGATTACACACAGTATAGAGATTGGTCGGAAATTATTTATATCGGTCGAGTTCCCATTTTTATGGATTGGTAATATTATAGAACGCTTTAAACCTTTTGGAAAAACTCCAGATGAGAAACTCAGATTTATAATATGATTTAAGGGTGTAGTAATAAATTGTCTAGTAGTTTTTAATAATGAAGTTGTTAATTTATCATGACCTGGAGATTTAGTATCGTTTAGTGACTGAATTACGAGGTCTACTTCTGCACTTGTTGAAGGAGTCAAAATTAATAGATTCGGTGAATAGACTGCTGACTGTGTTATATTGTTAGCAAGTTCAATTTCGGTTTTTGATGTTTGATTTAGTAATTCTGTTGCTAATTTATCCCCAATATCACAAAAGTAGTCATTTATGTAATTTGTTATTTTACAAGGGTCATCTGCAAATGTTATGTTCTCATTATTTATATTTAGCGTTGATGGAACAATGTTTGTTTTCTTTATATCTGACGCTTCCTTAATGATACTCCAGATAGTTTTTTGATTACCTCCAGCCTCCTCAAGTTTTTGTTTATAATAATTACATTTAGTATCTTTAAGAAGTTTTTTGCAAATATTTCTGTATCTTTTATAATAGATTAATGCATGTGGGTCTAAATTATGTTTAAGCGCTTTATGGAGTTTGTTTCGTTTGTTGATTGAAAATAATAAACCTTCTGTTATCCATGGCTTTAATTTATGTTTTTTTTGTTTAATAATAGAAATAGTTTTTGCATCTTCAATGTATCGCGAATAAGTTAACATGAATTGATCAAACGCTATATCTGTATCTGTACACATTAGCGTTTGGCTCCAATTTTCTGATTTTAGTTTAAGGTTTAGCTTTGAATAGTCAATTGTTATTTTAGAGAGTGTTTTTGGCTTTTCATATGAACAGTTTTTTCCAGAAAAACCTATAATTGTAGAGTAATGATCCGTTATGGTTGATGTAAATACAATAGCTATGGATTTTAATTTGGATCTTAACATAATATGATCAATGCATGATTGTGTATTTTGGGTAACTCTCGTGTTTGCATTGATATGTGAAGACATACCATGGCTGCTAAGTAAGTTGAGGTATTCATCATTCATACCTCGCAACATGTTCATGTAAACATGAACTTAAAAACTTTGTTAGAGATTATAAAATAATAAAAAATTTATCGGTTAGCACTTTTGATAACTAGAAAATGACACTTGATGTTTTTCAATTTATATCTTTAAGGTTCATTTGATAATTTTGACTCATTTTGTGGAATCATATTTTTGTAAGGTTCTAAATTCAATATTAGAACAAGTGATTGAATACTTGGATCACTCGTAAACGAGTGAATAGCAATAAAAGTGAGTAAATATTTATATTTAGTTAGTATGTTTCAGCATAATGGAATATTACTAAGAAGTATTAAAATGATAACCGCTTAAAATGAAAATTTTTAAGTACCTACTAATATTAAGATATGTAAAGGCTTACCATAATAGATAATAAATTAATGAAGGCTAGCAGAGTTCTCCGTACCTATATAAGACTTATGTATACCCGTCTCGATTAATGTATATATACAAATTTATATGAAAAGGGATAAAAATAAGGCGATATTAGATGTAAAATAATACAAAGATAATAGTTTTGATGCCAAATTTATCTAATGTACTTTATAGTTTGTTCATTTAATTACACAATAGTGAAAATAAAAATTACATTCAATTTCCTGTAGCTCCTAAAATATAAAATTAATCAAAGCTATATCTTGGTATCTACTTGATAAATATTAATGTCTGAGGTTCAAACCGTTGTTGGGGTTATGATGAAAAATTTGGTCGTTATAGGCAATAGGTCCTAATTTAATATTCTGGTCGTCAAAAGGAGTCACGTCTCCACAATATAAAGGGGGAAATATTCATAATATGGATCCTTGCCAAATCCAAACCGTTTATATCTTTGTGTCCTTCGCCATACAAAATATAGGTATGTTTCCAGAATTTTTGCTGTATCAACATAAACTTCTTTTCCACTAATAGGTACTACCATATATTTTGTTTGATTCATACACCTTTTATAGAAAGAAAGAATTTTATTTTCGATAGCTTAAGGTCTCACAAAAATAATAGTAGAATTAATGTTATAAGTAAATAATAAATATTCTTAAAACAAGACTTTAAAAAGAATGTAGGTATGTTAACTTATTGACCCAAACACTCAAAATGATCAAATATTCTTTTTTAATTGCATATACGCAAACATTGGATTTTTTTTCCTTTCGGGAGTCAAATGTTATTTTTATTGACAAACATTTTTTCAACATCTCAATAGAGACGAAGTTGGGATATTGTAGAAGAACCGAACTCAAAATGATGTTTTTATTTTGTATTATTTATTTGTGAAATAAACACTCAGTCAATACTGGTTAACAAAGTTATCGTATTTTTATTGTCACTTTGTCCGATTTATCACCTATTTTTGTTTATGGATACAAAGTTATACAGTCGTGAGTATAAAATGTAATGATATTTGTTCAGCACGTAAGTCAATGCCGTGATCATGATCGAATAAGCCAAAGTTAAAGCAGAAACAACGTAATATTGAGAGTATGTCATAAAGGACACTATACAAGTACTTATGCTCTATACACACTTTAACCATGTGATAATTATACACAAGATACCTATAACTCTCTATTATAGCCACTCAACATACATTATATCGATATTTTACATGAGTTTGCTATTTATGTCTGAAGGTAGTATGGGCTCTTAAACTTTCTAGTTTATGATCTTTAGCGTCGATACTTTCATTAAAATCTGTGGTCCTTTTACTCCCGTACCTACATCTAAATTATGGATATTTCAATATGACTTTGTACAAACAGTTTTCAGAAAGGGTTTATTCTATATACATAGGTACATAACTAATATTGTACTCGTATCTTTATTTTTTATGACAATATTATTCAAATATTCATACCTACTATATCTTCAATCTATCCACTGAATAAAAAAATATGATTTATTAAATCAGATTTCCGTTTCAATAAATAGTAAATAAAATTTTTTTAAATAGTATTCTAATTTTTTTTTTATTAGTTGTACATATTCTCCACTCTGAATTTTTTTCAACTAGCACTAACCCATTATTTTGGATGTATGATTGAGTATTTCTTTAAAAAAATCAAGCGTATTTTTACTTTAGACAAGTTATGTGACAGAACATCCCTATGATGTCCGCACTTTATTATCATTGCAACCAACGCTAGCGGAAGATATAAACAGTTGTCCACACCTATGCAAACCATTCGGATTATCTCCAGTGCCGTGGCTTGACGTATCGCGAATTGTCCTCGACATTCTTATTCTGTATTAATTGAATATCATAATTATTAAACGACTAAAATATAAAACCTTAATTGAAATAAACTAGTTGCATGTAACACATGAGATCCAACTGTCGATAGCGATAGTATCTATAGTAGAAGAATAAGAATCAAACTATAAACCTATAAATCCAAATTATTGAAAATTTTAACACATGTTGGTATGTATGTCAAGATAGGACAGTATGGAGGTCAGTCCTGTTTTCCTACCCGGAATATGAAAACAGCATGATGATTCTGTATGTATGTTTGGAGATTAAGTACCTATCAAACTATTAAATCTTCTTACATATTGTGTATAGGCGACTGCCATACAAATAGTATGAAGCAATGTCGTCACTAAATTCAATTTTTATAAAAATTGTTAAAAAAAGTTTGAGATGTGCTAATACAATGTTTCCATTTTTTATAGAAAATTAAATTATCTAGTTGGGGTATTTCGGCTTTTTTCTATATTTTTAAAACATTTGGAAATATAGGCAGTTAAACTCATAAATTTATCATAAAAAAAATATTTTTCTTAATAAAAAATGTTTGAGAAACCCTGGAATTTTTTTGAAAAAATTAATTTGAGATTTTGTATTTGTCTATATTTGTACCAATTTTCAGCGTTCTAACTTTTATGGTTTCTGAGATATATGGAAAAATAAAGTAAAAATTCAAAAGTTGATAACCCCTGACTGAAACAAAAACTCAAAATTCTGAGTATAAAAGCTTTGTGGGCCTATAACTGTTAATATATTCTGAAATTTTGGGCTCTGTAAATTGAGCGGATCAAAAGTTATAAGGGACACACACACACACACTCACACACACACACACACACACACACACACACACACACACACACACACACACACACACAAACACAGACACACACACAGACACACGAAATGTTCTGAACATATATGCTGCGAAGCCTCTAAGTTGGTGTTTTTTTACTTCAAAGTTGGAAAAGCCGTGAAAAAAGTAGACCTCTGCATACAATTCTCGCGTATCCTGACTTGAAACATTGTCGATATGTTAAGAGAACAAAGTTCTCCTGAACAAATCGACAGTTGGATAACCATCTCCCTATAGTTATGATTTCACACTTTTATGCATTTTTCTATCGAATTGAAGTTGCATATAACCGAACATGCGGAGTAAATAATATATTTATGACAATTTTTATAATATCTCAATAGAGACGAAGTTGGAATATTAAGGGAGTGCCGGGAAATCAAGGCAGAAATAATATGTATATTTCGTATAACGTAATGTACCTTCCTATATAAAACTATTTATTAATGTCTATAATAATGATCATAATAAAAAACACTTCCTTACATCCTGCACAATTGGGGAGTTTATGTGTTTTCAGTCTGGATCATTGAGACGATAAATCAGTGTTATTTATATGCGTGGTTCAAATATTGAACTACGGTTGATATGTCAAATTAAACCGGCGACGGGAGTAGTTTAACACTGGTTCAACTTGACATTTCACAAAAGGTAGAGTTTGACAGAACTATCATTTGGCGCGCACGTATTCTGTGCCGCGCATTCTTTTCTATGGTCATGACAACCAACTTAAAATGACTAAATACCTATCGTATAAATTACAGCACAAAATCGAGTTCAAGTTAACTGCGGTCCAAATATTTTTTTTATATATAAGGTTTCAGTTGAATGTGGAATAAGACTTTGAACCGGGTTCAATTGAACTGTGATTCAACCATGATTCAAGGAATTTTTTATAAATAACACTTTTCAAGTCTCCAGAACGAGGCTACTTGTAATTGGATGCGTATTAAATTAATAATTGTCAGTAGCCATAGAAGTGATACCAAAATAATTTGAGATAAGTAGCAAACGGTTATTGAAGCAGTGGACTCGACAATAGACTTTCTTAGGAAACTACAACATGTACCTACTTGATCTAATAACTAGTTATTGGCGTGGAAAACATTTTAAAACATTGTGAAAAAACATTTTCCTAGCCGATACAACGATGAAATACATGGGCGTGCTTTCAAAAATAAATCGAACCCATATTAGCAATATAAAACAAAACTAACTGAAAAGTCAAAACTAAAACACATAAAACCTTTTATCCTGTCGTCACGTCCATGTTCTCATCCCATTCAATTTCCTACTTGTTCATTTTAGTCACCTACCTATCTATATTGTTTCGTTCTTGTAGTTTTTTTTTTTTGAAACGTGGGTTTTGACCGTTCCATTTTTGGACAGATACCTACTCACAAAATATAATTTGAAACTACTATATACCGTATGACCGCTTTGGGATTTCTAGTGTTGCCTGATGAATAAAGATTGGTTAACTATGCCGTAGAAATGAGAAGTCCTCCATTTTTTGCACACTTCAAAGATGATGAAGTAAATAGTTCATTAAAATTATGCTTCCACACAGAGATTTGCCAAATTGTACCTATATTTATTATTTTGTCACGTTCATAGTACCTATGCTCAAACAGTCTAACTTATTATTTTTGCTTTCTGCTTGTCCATTGAGCTCAAGAAGAGTTGGGAGACTCGTGTCTATACCGTATCTACTGAATTTACCGATAAAAATTTTTGAACGTTTTAAAAGTGGATAAATGGCTCTAATTGTAAAAGTCTAGTCAGAATCACAATATTTTTAAATGTCATCAAACAGTTAGTATCGTGTCTTGAAAAAATATACTAAGGAATGCATTCATAGATTCCTATATAAAACAATTAAGAATGTTATAATAGTCATGAAAATACTACACAACACAAACATCTCAACAATATTCGATTCATTCAAACGTTCTATTGAAATGGTGGTCTTTATTTGAAAACATCTGTATTTTTGATGTTATGAAAGTATATAGATAGGTACAAACATGAATACAGATAATATTATCCCGCGATTCAACTCGTAAACCACAGATTAGCGTGTAAGTTATCTACCATAGAAGAATGCGCACAGATCGATTTGTGAATGGACCCTTTTCCGCTTGTCTAACAATGGTCTCTGTCAACATGACGTTTCATCCTATTAGGAATACGCAAATTCGGCCCTTTTCCCGCCATCTATTCGGTTTGGTTGACAGCATCAGATTCCCCCTTCCCCTTCCTCCCCTCGCTTCAGTCCCCTGTGATATATTATTGAAGTTATTCGGATTGATACGACTGTTACATATCTCTGACGTTAGTCACAATGAAAAGAATCCTCCGACGAAGTTGTGGTGATATATCTAAAAGACTTTTATCATACATTTCTCGCCATAGTTGATATAGAGCAATCAATTTTCGTATCAATTTTAAATTTCGAACGTAAATTCTTTTTCAGAATTGCCAGATTCAGTGAAAGCACAGAAATAATGTAACGCAATTCTGTCTTTCAAATATTTTTTTATAATCTTTATGTATGTAGTAGGCAGGTACGTACCTATTATGTAGGTACTACAATATATTGTATACAGTTATGTGGCAAGTTTCGCTTCCATTAATATATAACAAGCATTAGTTCTCAATTTTTTACAATATATTCAATGACTACTGGATTTTTATAAAAATAGGTTTACCTACTAATTTCGTTGACGAATCAACGTATGATAATAATTATTCGAGGTTAGATACTTAATATCAAAGTTATTACGTTTCCAAGAGTTATAAGTTCAATAAAAATAAATAAAATAAAACAAAGTCAGGTTAGTTAGACTATTTATAACTCAAGAACGGCTGGACCAATTGTAATGATATCTTATTTGTTGGATTCGTCTCCGCCCCGAATAGCAGAATAACTATCGAAATATCGAAAAAATTAACGGTCAAAAAATATATCGGAAAAATTCTCGTAAAAAAATTATATACATATATATATATATGGAAATTATTTTTTAGTAAATTAAAACACTCCTCATTATTTTCTTTATTTCATTATTATTATTATATCCTTATAAACTTTTGAACTAAATATTAAGTAAAGCTTAAATTTAACACGACATTCATTGACGTGCTAGGCGGTAGGTAGGTCAACTAGTTATTTAATAAAACAAACACATAAAATTCACTTATTCATCAAAATCGAATTTAAAAAAAGAATTAGAATTAACAAATAATTAAAAAATTGAATCTTTAGTATAAATCCCTAATGAAGAAAAGCTTTGAAAGTAAGAATATCTTTCAATCATTTCCAATTATCAAAAAGATATCGAATCCTCTGTGTCGACAAAATTATTAAATAGTTACTTAACTGTTTATTAAAACTTTCGCATAATTAATCAACTTGTATTTTTATCATTTTTTATCCAAGCTGTTGAAACTCCGAAATGCGTTCATTAAATACTTGTACATCTCCATTGAAATGTCTTTTTAAATTTCCCAAACGTTGTCATTCATTTATCACGTCAAAAGATGAAGATGTACCCACTTATTAAATAAAACAAAATGCTGTGAAAGTTTGTCCTTTGCTTTAAAGCAATCGAAAAATCGTTTCGCTAGTCAACTTTGAAAATATTTCGCTTAGAGTATTGACGAGATTGGAACCGATAGATATCTCATGGAATGTCACCGTTACTCGCAAGGGATTCAAACATTCATTAATTTATCAACTTAAAATCTTTATCATAACTTACTCCTCATAACATCGTACAGGTTCTTGATATTAAATAATTCTTCTTTTAGAACATGCCATAGGTATACCTACCTTTATGTGCAGTTCAACCCCATTTTAAAAACATTAGTTTGATAATTTCTCTTTCAAAGGTACTATTTATAGCTAATTTTCTTTTTATTTTATACTACAACGAGTAGGTACTCTGAATGTTCAATGTAAGTATGAATAGAGTAGATTTTCTTGGAAGTTTTTCGTGAAATAGTTCAGGATCCGAAGTTTCCTGTTCATTAGAGTGTGAGAGATCATCAAGAATATTATTATCAAAAGTCATGATTATAAATATGTAATTTAAAATTTAAGTTACGCCTTACCACAACCAATGGACTGTAGAGAAGAAAATTCCACCACAAACCAACGTCTCTCATATTCACAAAAATAACTAAAACACACATAATATATTCATAATATAAAGAACCTTCGTAGGATGCATTCAATACGTAAATTAAGTTACAGTTGAAGTAAAAAATCATTCTTAAGTTATTAAGAGTATGTCTTGGAAAACTCTTCAATGAATAAACAATCATTATACGATTTAAAATAGTATAAATAAAAAAAGAGAAAAACAATGGCACAAAAGAAAATGGAAAAATGACACAAAATAAATAAAATAATGATTAGAACAAAATAATTAGGAGTTAATTGGAAAAGGGAATAAACATAAAACAAATGCTATAAGAATATGGAACACAGCAGGGGGCAAGTCTGTTTAATCGGCGAAATCAAAACCATCAATGTTTACCCATATCATAAATATAATTATCTTATGGATTTCTATAATATCTTAAGATGTTATATGTAGAACTCCATATGATAATTATATCCATGATATGGATAAACCTGGATGGTTTTGTTTCTGCCTGTTGACCAAAGGGGCAAGTCTAGTCAAGCGGCGAAATCAAAACCCTCATGCTTACCCATATAATTATATTATTGAGTAGTCAAATATCTTAATATGTTATACAACTCCATATGATAATTATATCTATGATATGGATAATCATGAGCCTTTTGATTCCATTGTTTGACGGGACTTACCCCCCAGAGCTAGTTTCAAACAATATTGCAGTTTCTTCAGTAACTTATGGATTAAAAACATTTCTATTATAACAGACTCATTAGAAACATTGTGTTCGTTTTCTTACAGACGAACGGATTTATAAGAGTTATTTCAATATCAGCGAAAATGAATTATAATTTGACGAAGCACTTCCGCTGCCGTCTCAAGATTGAGAGACCTTTGACAACCTCACTGATGAATAATTAATGTTGTCCCTGGCCGATAGATGGAACTGTTCATTTCAACTTTCCCGCCATCTCGTTTGTGATCTTCTTATGTATTATTATTATAAAATAATAAAATTACACAAAATAAATAATAAATACAGTAAATACACAATTTGAAAGGCGATTCTTAGTATCTCTCAATTCGTTTTGAAATTTAAATTTTCTTTCGAACTGAGAGGCAATCAGCGATGTTGCCATCAGATAAATTATGTTTCCCTGGAATTTCATTCGGTTATCGTTTTATGATAAAGTACCTACCCAAATTTTAATTGTAGATCAAAACAAATATATGGACTACTTTTGCGAATTATTCTAAATTATTCATATTCTTTTTATGTGAAAATAAGTACCTAAATGTAAAGAATATTTCCAACTGGCGATTTGTTCAAGAGAATTTTATTCTCTTTACATATCGACAAAGTATCAAGCCAAGTTACGCGAAATTTGTATGCAGGGTCTATATTTTTCGAAAAAAGCCGAAACAACCCCAACTAGGTAATTTAATTTGCTATTAAAAATATAAACATTGTAGTAACACCTCAAACTTTTTTTGACAATTATTTTGATAAAAATTATATTTAGTGACATTTCATACAATGTGTAAGTCAGTAAACACTACATAATATCTCACTCAATTTTTTGATACCTACTTAATCTACAAACATACATCATGCTATTTTCATATTCTAGGTAAGAAAAACAGACTGACCTCCCTACTATCCTATCCTGACATTTATACCTACATGTTTTATATAGAAAACAATATATCTGTTATAGTTTAGTACGTATTCTTCAATTAAGCATACTATCGCCATCGACAGTTGGATCTCATGTGTAACATGCAAAATAAAAACAATATCAATATTAAAATAAAAACAATATCAATCTATCATCGACTATGAGACTATTTTATAACTAGGTATACATAATTATTGTATTAGATTATTGGTATAACGGTATTTTCTTTTTTTCTTAAACGCGTCATTCAAATTATACAAAAACTACCTTACCTATGCATTGAATAAAACAACTTAATTTAAATATATCAGATGTGTACAAGAAGTGATAAACGGATTAAACTTGTCAAGCATACTCTATTATTAGGCATACTATGAAACAATCCCTTTGTACACAGATAAAGATTTATAGAACACAGGCTGAAAATCTTTTGCTGTCATAAAACGTGTAGTTAATCATCCAACTTTCAAAATCATGGTGATCATATGCAGGGTAATCACGAGGGTTTTCATTTCGCCGGTTGGACCAGACTTGCCCCCCCAGATCATTTTCCACAGATCATTATGTCATTTCTTAACTTATTATTAAATACCTATTGTATTTGTGTCAAATGCCTTACTATTTTGTGCGTTTAATTATAACAAATTTCGTTAAGTTATTTTATAATGTATTAAGACAAGGTCGGAATTTTCTGAATTTTAAAATGACGTCAATGCAGATGAAAAATACAACAGAATAAAGGAGAAGAAATCTACCAAAGTAGATTGGTAGAGAATATATTTCAGTAGACCTTCGATGGAGTAGTAGAATGAGAAATGCTGTACACGATACCAACAATTCGTTTTCGTCACGTAAAGGAGAAATTTATTAGTGTAAATATTTTAAAGCGTTCGTTAAAATCTGACTCTGATGGAAATGCTGACGGAAACCGGTGACTTGATAGGCCTATGAAATAATTCACGGATGATACCTTTCTTGATTGATATTATGTACATAACTTCTTGCTCATACCTATATGTAGGTATATCGCCTTTCACAAAATGCTATTTATCAAGAGTGTGAAATTGTACTAAATTTATTTTCACTGATTTTCAATATATATTACAGGATATAAAAATTAAAAAGTTATCAGAATAGACTTGTTGAGGCATAGCAATTTCTTAAATTAAATTATATCTTTTGAGTAGTGATAGTTTCAATAGGGAATTAAATTTCATTAAAATATAGCCTTGAATATTTCATTAAAATATACACTTCAAAGATTCTTGGTTGATTCCCTTTTAATAGTTTTAATATAGAAAAAACAAAAATAAGTCTTTACATCTTTTGGCTCCGGGGATACAAACATTAACAAAAAATAATAAAAATCGTTAAGTTAAATTAAACTATATTGTTGGATTAAATTAAAAAATATAAAAATAATTTCTATAATAAGTATGACATATATTTAAAAAATAGGGAAAATATTCAATACAAGGATTTAACATTCTGGTCAAAATAAAAATTATTCATATTGAGTTCAAAATGATTTGATATATCCACATTAAGTTGTATATAAAAATAACGAAGATTTCAATGATAGAATTGTCGTTAAAGATGATAAAATATACCTACTGAAATTTCCAGTGGATAAAGAATACATACGTAGATTTTCAATTATCAAGCCGATATCATTTATTTTATTTGTTAATGTTTTTTATCCAATGGGTATTTTTTTAATTGGTAAGCCGACATCATATTTATTTATGTTTTTTGTTCAATGTGTAAGCTTTTAACAGCGTTTTTAACTGTCATTTACATAGGATTATTCATATCTCACCAAACAATTCAACTGTGAATTAGTAATTTTAGAATATTTTCTGTAATGCATCAAAATATTTCATGTCTCTAATATTAATTTATATTAATTAATATTTTAATTGGATCTAAATGAGATTTATTTAACGTTTCTTTGTTACTTCGTTAAATAAATATCCGTTTCGGGCCTAATTTGGGTATAGCATAAAACTGTTAATGTCCAAAGTGAATATAGGTACCTTTCGTTGGTTTTATTATTAACGAGGGTAATTTATTAACCCACTACCCTTATCAACAGAAACAATATTGGTTTATATATTGAACACAGAACATACTCGTACAATATCATATGACCTCTCACATCTCAGGAATGAGACTTTCGAAAAATAATTGTCTAGTATTTATTGCAGACCAATAACCGTTACATCACTTTTGACAATTCATTCTATTCTTTTTGATAGTGGAGTTTGAAAATGGGTGGTGGCATAGCGGTTAGCGCACTGGGTTAGCAATCCAGTGGTCGCGAGTTCGAATCCTGCCACAACCGATTTCGTTCACCTATCGCACAAGCATTACATAGTTTAAGAATGTATGAGGATGTATATGTACTTATTACATTGACATACTTATTATTTTAAAAAAATATCTTCCTATTAATTTGCAAAATAATACATAATAATAAATTTTTGATACTATTATTTTGCAAAATATAG
This sequence comes from Molanna angustata, assembly GCA_963576475.1. Lineage (NCBI taxonomy): Eukaryota > Metazoa > Arthropoda > Insecta > Trichoptera > Molannidae > Molanna > Molanna angustata. The sequence goes on from OY754965.1 coordinate 5,017,266, forward strand.
TAGGTACATAAAAATTTTGTGAATGGAAAATTTTCAGCATTTTCATGAAATGAATTTTTAATTTAAATATTTTAATATGATGATTCTTCGATGTCATTTTATGAAAGTGGTGTGGCTTTTTAGCAATTTTTAAATAAATAAATCAAATTTTGAATTTCCTGAGTTTGGAGTCACTGTGAAATATTTGACAGTTGAAAAGAAAAAAATTGAGAAGCACTGATATCCTTCAAAATCTAATTGAGTCTAAGCGAGTATTAGATATAGAAATTCAAAAAATTCGAAAAGAATAACACACACACACATGATTCTACTTGATAATCTGCAATAAGAAAATAACCTTAAAAATTGCGAATTAATAACTCCCAGCTTTATCCCCTCGGGGTTATGAGGAGTAAAAACGTAACTTGTGTATTGTTAATATTTTTAATTTGTGTACCTATTTAATGTTATGTTATTATCTTTTATCATAGTAGTAATGAATTTTATCCTTTTCCCATCCTTTTTTGAATTGTATTACCGGTGGAAACTTTATCTTTTTTTTCATCGTTTTTTTTTTAAACGAAGTCATAAATCTCCAGTATATACATAAACCATATAAAAATTGATCAGGAAAATGCATATGGAAAACACATTTTTTAAAAACACATAAAACAATGTGTTTTCCTAACAAAAAAATAAATATAACTCAATATTTTTCTCTATATACTCTATTTTTCTAACAAAAAAATAAATATAACTCAAATTGAACAAACGCGCCTTTTTTGTATTTCATGTTTTTTTTTATTTGAAAATCTGGACACTGGCGTCATTTCAAATTTAGAATATCAAGATAGAAGTTACCTACCTGGATATTTTAATCAGAAAAGTGGTCGCCTGTTCCAAAATTAACTCCAATACAACATTAATCCTTTTCGTCGCTGAATTTCCACTTTCCACTCCTACCAACATATCATTATATGGCTAATGGTTTGTAATTGAGCACAGATGTAATGTATTGTGTTGCCAGCGTGTAGATAATGAAAATACCCCGTTGTTTTTCATCGAACATATTCACACTCTAAGTGAGTTTATAATATATTCGATAGGAAAATGGCGACCTCCAGAAGCAAAACGGTGAGAAAATATATAAAATGAAACGCATGGAATATTGCAATATAGAAAAAGTGGTAATTGTTCGTTTTAATAATTTATCAAACTCACTTCACAAACACAGTAAAAAATAAAAATATATGTTTAATTTCACTGGATTATTTCAATACTAGCACGCAATCCTTTTTGTTTTTCATTCATTCATTCATACCATCACGGCATATCCCACATTGTGGGGTAACCAGCGAATGGTGTGCGGGTGTGCATTGCCTTATAAAAGGGAGCACAACACATATGTGTATACCCACACACCAGTCTCGTCTCACCTAAAAAGGCCCTACATTCAGAATGGGTGGTGAACCTCATTGCTGAACTATGTCAGATGTTATTGTTGCCTGTTGTATTTTCGATTACCCGGCTCTTACGGGACACTCGAAAACAGTAATAGAAAAGAGTGGAAGCACTATTCTAAGCCGGTGCCTCAATCCTTTTTGTTGTTTTTTTTAATAAGTATTTTTTATTCTTCTTTTGATACAAAATCTATTAGAAGGTACTTATTATCCTCTGTTTAACTGCCCGCATAAATCAGGCGGAATAAAAGAAAATCTTTTTTTTTTTCAAATTTTTATCTAATGATGCCATTTGGTATCTATTATAGGAAAGTATCCCCTGAACAATTTATTTTTATCAAAAACAAGAAGAAAGATAGCTAATCCTGTGTAGTTTTGATAGACATGCTAAAAACAATGAACGTATATAATAAATTTGCATAAACAAGGAATATCCGTACCTACGTAATTTGCAAAAAACAAGAAATGTCATTTCTTGTTATGTACAAAAATAAGACATGTAATATATTTGTGTATATAATATGAATATTAAAAAAGCTGCATGTAAATACAAGCTTTTATTTACTATACCAACCCTTTAACTAAAAAACGCCAGAAACAAGGAATGTGACTGGCAAACACAAGTAATGTCCATATGACATTCCTTGTTTATGTCATTTTTGACATGCCCACTTTTCACTTATATTGTTTTATAAAATTTAATTATTCTATACTATTTCATTTTATTACATTTTCTTATAGTCAGTAAATGTAGCTTACAATTCTTGAAAACAAAATGATTTCAACATTATTTTTCCTGGAAAATGTAAACTTTGAAACTTTAAATATCAATTACCTCAAAAACAACTCTGAGTGACGCTCCTTTGTTTTTCCCGCATGGACTTCAAATTAGGTATAATATTGAATGATATCGTTTTAAAGATACATCATTAACAGTTTAATAGTAGCGATATAAACATATCAACCAATATATTTCAAGAAAGGACTAAATATATGGGATTTTATACCAATCTCTCTTTGTTTAAAAAACATATTATTTTGTTTTTAACCATAATTAATTCGATTGGAAGAAATAATCTCAATGCAATAGTTCGACATTGTACATAAATAAATTATAAGGTAGGTATAAATGCGTAAACCTATTATAGACCGTCCCTGATGAATATATTTATAATTTACCCCACACACTAAAAGACTTGGAATGAATTTGCATACAAAATGTATTTCCTGGGCCAAGGTATCCGAGGCGGGCAATGATTACCTTCGTTGCCAGAAAAAAATATCCCTTTTTTTTATTTAAACCCTCTGGCCAAGTTGAATTACGAGGATCGGAACCGCCGAAAGTGTTTTCAGCTTTTTATAATTTGTGTTTTATTACAAACATTTATTTTTCACCGTATTTACAATCAAATCCCCCCTCTCTCTCTCTGTCTCTCTTTCTCTCTCCGTTTGTCTGTTTTATTATTATTTGTACAAGGATTGAATTAAAATGGCGTATTAATTGAATAATTAAATAGCAACAACACACAAAACACGCGTGTTTGTATGTGGGTGATTTTCAATTTAAACAATCCTAATGTATTTCTGATTACTCTAATTGAGAATTTCTGAACGATCGTCGGCAATCGATTTTATATCGCCGACGATTTTATATAATTAAAAAAAGTGGACACCATTTTCAAATGTTTTCTTCGCATTGAAATGAATTAACAAGTGAATTTGAAGAAAACTGAGATCTACCTAATAACGATATAAATAACGCCTGAATATTATGCAACATGTATAGCAGTCACAATTCAAATTTGAGATAAAACAGTTACATACACATCACACGTTTACATTTTTTACTCCTCACTAACCCAAGGGGATATAGTGGGGAGTTATGATTTCGCAATTTTTAAGGGTATTTTTTTATTGTAGATTATCAACTAGTATTATGCTGAGATTGTATTCTGAAAGTTTCATCACAATGTATCTGTGTGTGTGTGCTATGTGCTGCGTGCTATGTGCTATGTGCAGTGTGCAGTGTGCTATGTACGGCGTGTTTATTTTACTTTATCGATTATAGACTAAAGTAATCATTCAATTATTTTCAAATTTTGCAAATATGTATATCTAATACTCGCTTAGACCCCATTAGATTTTGAACGATATATGAATAGTGCTTCTCATTTTTTTTAACTGTCAAATATTTCAATGTGACCCCCAAACTCAGGAAACTTAGGATTTGAAATTTTTATTTTCAAATTGGTAAAAAGGCACATCACTTTCATAAAATGACATTGAAGAGTTATCAAGTTTTCATAATAAAATATTTAAATAAAAAATAATTTACATAACAAACTCATTTCATGAAAATGTTGAAAATTTTACATACAAAATTTGAATACTTTATAGAATGACTTGTTAGTGGGGAGTATAGCGTTGACCACAACCCACTCGTTTTATACATAAAGTTGATATATATTTGTAATCACATTATTTCCCATAGATGAAGTTACTACAACATATATGTATTATTATGAAGTATTAAGTATAATTTTTAATTCACAAACGGGGTTTTAAAAAATCATTCATATAACATCATTACCTCAACATTGCATTCCAGCTATACCCAGGTCCTAAGAGACTGTATCTGTGATCTTTTTTACAATTTTCCTTTTGAATATAGATTCAGATACAATAAAAAATGTTAATATGATCAATAAATTAGACATTAAAGTTTTTTTACATATTCTGTAAAGCGGTAGATACTTTGAATCCTGCATTAGTTCTCGGAGTATTTGTAAAAAATGTTGGCGCTGTTTCGTTATTCTAGATGGAATTAGAATTTGAAGCATACTATCACTCTGGATAAAAAAAGTTTAATACCGTGTTGTACTTTCTCAATGAATTAATATCTGTGAAAATGTTAATTCATTATTACTTCGGCAATGAACTCACCATTCGAATCTTTTAATTGTAAACCGCAATATCTTTTATCCAACTGTCGATTCGTTCATGAGAATTCAATTCTCTTAATGAATCGACATTATTAAGCCAAGATGCGTGTACGAAGGAAAATTTTGTATGGTGTAGTGGACTTTTTGCATGCTAATAACACCAACTAGAGGCCTCGCAGCATATATGTTCCTATACATGGATTTACTCAGAATTCGGAGTAGAACATTTTATGTGAGTTTTGTGTGTGTGTGTGTGTGTGTGTGTGTGTGTGTGTGTGTGTGTGTGTGTGTGTGTGTGTGTGTGTCTGTGTGTGTGTCTGTGTGTCTGTCTGTCCCCCCCTTATAACTTTTGATCCACTCAATTTACAGATCTCAAATTTTCAGAATATATAAACAGTTATAGGCCTACAAAACTTTTATACTCAGAATCGTGAATTTTTGTTTAAGTCAGGGGTTATCAACTTTTTAAATTTTGATTTATTTTTCCATATATCTCAGAAACCATAAAAGCAAGAACGCTGAAAATTTGTATAAAGATCGACAAGTACAAAATCTCAAATTTGTTTTTTTTTTAAATTCCAGGATTTCTCAAACATTTTTTATTAAGAAAAATATTTTGTTTATGATAAATTTATGAGTTTAACTGCCTATATTTCCATTTTTATTAAATATCGAAAAAAGCCGAATCACCCCAACTAGATAATTTAATTTTATATAAAAAATATTAACATTGTATTAGCACATCTCAAATTTTTTCTAACAATTTTTATAAAAATTGAATATAGTGACGACATTGCTTCTTAAAATTTGTATGGTAGTAGCTTACACACAATATCTATAAAGACTAAATTGTTTGATACTAATCTCCAAACATACATACATACCATCATGCAGTTTTCATATTCTGGGTAGGATCAAAGGACTGACCTCCATACTATCCTATCTTGACATACATACCTAGGTACATGGTTGTATAGAAAATCAAATATCTTAAAATATTAAATAATTTGTATTTATGGGTTTATAGTTTGGTACTTATTCTTCAACTATACGTACTATCGCTATCGACAGTTGGATCTCATGTGTTACATGCAACTAGTTTAGAAAAATCCGTTTTCGTTCGTATCTACTATTTATATTAGGCTCAAAAGATTCACCATTGGACTTTTTTGACGATAGAAAATTTCCTACAACGCCGCCATCTTGATTTAATTTGTGATAAAAAGAAAAGGGAGTGAATGATTTATCAATTTTGTTTCATAATTAGATCACGTTCGTCGTTTACTCTTTTTGAAACAAAACTGTCAAATAACTCGGTAGAATCAAAAGTATTTTCAGAAGAAATTTTTTTTCGTAGCTGTTTATAATTTGAATGAAAATAATTAATTGAAAACTTTTTTACGTTATAAATAGGTAGGTACTCTACTTATAGATGCAAATTCGGCGCACTCTCGAAAGAGCTTTGTCAAACACGAGTAAATATATCCATGTAACATGAGTACTTACTTACTTTAAAAAATAACAGTAAATACTTACTTTAAAAAATAACGATTTACCAACTGTACCGACCGCCTGCGTTTAGTTTTTGTGCGGGCGTCCTGGGTTCGATACCCAACAGAGGAGAAATTTATTTAAATTTATTTCTCATACTTATGTTGCTTCTCTGGGCAGGAAACACTGGTTTGTTGTAAGAAATTTTCATATGACAATAAACTCGCCACTTGCGCAGGGAGCAAGGAAGTGTTAATTTATTTATCTTTAGGTATTTCAAATAATATCAATTTGATTTTGCTACAATAATTTAGCTTAATTGTATCAGTGTTTATTATTTGTCAAGAAAAAGATAGTTTTCATCTAAACCGGTCGCGAATTTTACAAATTTAAACATAATAATAAGAACAGCTGTCTAATTAATCCATTTTTTGTTTATCTCAAGTACATGTTTATACTATTTTCATTATAAATTTAAATTAAATACATTTTCAACATCCATGCACCTGTACCGGACAACCTACCAATTTTAGTGTAGGCACAAATTTATTTATTTAGGTACTAGCACTCATTAATTTAAAAAAAAATAAAAGCACTTATTAATTTTAAAAAATTAAAAATTATAGCTTGTAAGAATATCATATTTTCATATATAAAACTCTTTCGAACGTGTCTTTTTCGTTTAAAACGGCATACAAACGGAAGGATGTCAATTTATTAAAAAAATACAAAATGGCCGACGTTTCTCTTTTAGTGCGCCATTGTTTTACCAGAGAAAAATAAATAAAGCACAGCAAACGCGACAAAAACACTGATATTAGTCACGTTCGTCTAAATAAAACAACGTAGGTACATTTACTCGGGAAAGTCTTTTGTTTGCACAGGTTTATCCTCTAATTCTGTGTGTTAAAACTAATTTTTACCAAGAGATCGGAGGAAAGATATGTAGGCTGTGTTGCCAGGTAAGGAAAGTGCGTACTTTTTGTATTTACACACTACTTGTACCTAATAAGCTGTGCCTTGTGGAAATACACGATGGTAAATGCCAAGAATCACTCAAAAGCCTGATTTATTTAGTTCAAGGCAACGAACCACCACCGGCACCGGCACGATTTCATTTATTTTTTATTGGAGTTTACGTTCCGACAGGTTTGGGATAATTCCGGTTTTTTGAACAAAAGTAAGTACCTACTTACGTTCCATGAGATCTCGTCCGCGAGAATTTTTAATTTAAAATAAAAAACATTTTTTTCAGATGCGTACCTATACAGATTGTTCAAGGACAGTGCTATTGTACTCACAGTCACGTGATTAGGTACTTGAATCAATATTTTTTTGCATTGTTCTGTGTACCTTAAGGGGGGGACTGCTGCCAACGTACCTATTTTTCAATTTGATATACCATCATTATTTCTTATCAAATCGTTTTGAAAAAAATAATTTAGATAGTTTGGGTATTAATAAACAAAGATATACCTTAACTTTTTGATAATGTTCTGTATAAATTCTTGTAGAAAAATAATGGCATACCTCGATTTTCAACGTTTATCATATATTTTTGATAAAATATAAGGCGTTGAGTAATATATTTTTTTTTTAATTAAAGAAGACAAAAATATCTAGAAAAATATGATGTGACGTTGCATTAATGCTTCAGCTTTAGTAAATAAACCTAAAAAACATTTATTTTCCATTCAGCGCCATTGCGTAATAAAAGTTTTTGGTTTATTTACTTAACCTGATGCGTTAATGCAACGTCATATCATATTTTTCCAGGTATTTTGTTCTTCTTTAATTTATAAAAAAAAAATATTGCTCCATACCTTATATTTTTTTAGAAATTTAAGATAAATGGCTAAAATCGGGGTATGCTTATTATTTTCCTACAAGAATATATACAGAACATAATCAAAAAGTTAAGGTATATTTCTCTTTATTAATATCCAAGCTTACTAGGTTATTTTTTTTAAAATGATTCGTTTAGTAATAATAATCACATTGAAAAAATAGGTACGTTGGCAGCAGTCACCCTCTTATATAAAATCGAACTACATTTTTCGAACGGGATTCTGGTCTTTGTATCAATATTTTTTTCTCGGTATGTGATTCTTTATACTCAAATTGTTTTTGCTATTTGATATCCGTTTATATCGCGGAAATAATATAATTATTGGTAAAACTTTCATAATTAGGTATATATACAATAATATTTTTTTCGATAATGACACGATCTTAATCCATTATTATCTTGGATTAGTCTTAAAAATGTTAAAATCAGTAGGTCAATTTTAATCTACATTCGATTATAATTTAGTATGAAACTGTCATTATTTTTTGTTTAAAATAATACAATTACTTAGTTAAAAAAATAGTGTGAGTAGCGCTGCAAAGTGAATTATTTATTTCCTACCATTTTTTTTCGACATGTTGAGGTTTGTATGCAATCATACTGACTCGCGAGTGCCGATTGCAAGATAAATATTAGTGTGTTTCAATACGTTATAAACCCTTAATACTGGATACTACAAGTCTTACTTTTCAAGATGTTTTAAGCACTGAAAAACAGTGTCACACTTTATCAATATCTATTAATTTTCCAAGGCTTGGCAACACCAACCATTTCCACATTGTACACCAAAGATTTCCATATAATATACTAGATGGAGTACTCCGTGATATGAGTGAGTCGTGATATATCGCGTGTTTGACGTCTTGGTTGGCAACATATTGCAGTTTTCCATACATTTCAACACTTTCTAGATAACTGAACAAAGTGTTTTTTTTTTCGACAAATATATCAGAAAACAATTCACATTAGTCGTTATTCTCTATAGAAAAACGATGTGGTCTGCCCTCCTTGTTGTCAAAAGTCCCGCGGAAAAACTCCTCACTCGATTCATACAAAATTTGGTAACTGCTACATCTAGTATATTATTAAGTTTAATGTTGTTTCGTTTACAGAGTGGAAGTTCATAATGAAATTATTACGAATATAAACTATAGTTTTAATCCACAAATTGAGTTAAAATTAGCCTGAGCGCTTTCGGCCTGAGTTTTTACTGTCGCCTCCGAGGATGATGGTGTAACCATCGAAAGCGCTCAGGCTAATTTTAACTCAATTTGTGGATTAAAACTATGGTTTATATTCGTAATAATTTCTAGTATATTATATGAAAATCTATGATGTAGGTACACTAAAAACCGTCTGGAGGAGAAAACCGCAACTAAACTCTCCGCAATAAGTCCTTTACATTTAATATGTACTCTGTTTTTAATTGTAGGCACGAAATAATGTTGAAAATTTAACCTTTTACACTTAATTTGTCAGACTGAAAAGTCAAGAGGTCACGTTCCTGTAAATATATTATATTCATTCTTAAAGGATCAGACGAGCGAGTCTTTATTTGAAATTTTATTCACGCTCATCTATAAAATATGTTTAGGTATCTTTGTGGAGGATCGGATCCACCAGAGATTCCTAAATGGTGCAGATGACAAGGTAAAAAGAAATTTAGGGCGCCAAATATATAAGGAAAATAATCTATTGTATGTAGTAGTAAAAAAATAAGAAAAACAAAAATATGAATAAACTTGTAAAAAAATATCGTGATTGAATTTTATTGCAATTATTATTTTTATTAAAATCCAAAGATAATTTATTTAACCATTTAAATTTAGCGATTAATACTAGTGATGAGCAAAAATTTTGCGAGTCTTGATCTTGGCCTTGCGAGTTGCGAGACTAGGACCAATGGGTGCAAGACCAAGGCCAGACTTTACAAGACCAAAACCTAATGCAAGAGTCTTGCGGTGTTGTTTTCAATTAAAAAATAGCAATTAGCTAAGTACTATCGACAGAAAAGTTTAAATTGGTGTTTTTTGATATTTCATTGTAAATGCAGGGCCAAGACCAGGGGTGCAAGTCCAATACCACATTTGTAAATGCAAGCCCAAGACCGGGGTTGTAAGACCAAGACCACATTTGTAAATGCAAGGCCAACACCAAGACCAGGGGTATAAGACCAAGACCACATTTGTAAATGCAAGGCCAACACCAAGACCAGGAATATAAGACCAAGACCACATTTGTAAATACAAGGCCAACACCAAGACCAGGGGTATAAGACCAAGAACACATTTGTAAATGCAAGGCCAACACCAAGACCAGGGGTATAAGACCAAGATCACATTAGTAAATGCAAGGCCAACACCAAGACCAGGGGTATAAGACCAAGACCACATTTGTAAATGCAAGGCCAACACCAAGACCAGGGGTATAAGACCAAGATCACATTAGTAAATGCAAGGCCAACACCAAGACCAGGGGTATAAGACCAAGACCACATTTGTAAATGCAAGGCCAACACCAAGACCAGGGGTATAAGACCAAGACCACATTTGTAAATGCATGACCATCCCGGTCTTGCATTTACAACTGAGCCACAAAGACCAACTTTTGTTAAAAAGGCCCTTACATTAATAAAAATAGTAGAACTATTTATGTCTTTCTGTCTTTAAAAATATATTTTTTTTATTTATATACAACCATGAGGCAATCTCTTCTGACCAAACCAATACTATAGCTATAGTTCATTTTCGAAACAAAAATAAATCATTACTGATCGACTTTTAAGAAAATTGGGTGCTTTTTTATGTAGTGCCCCAGGCGCCGTAAACTGTAGATCCGGTCCTGTGACTTCTGTGTACCCCAAAGGTAAGTTCAGGTCGACTACCAACATAAAAAGGACGTGCATGGCTTTTTAAAAAATAAAACTCAAACAGGTGTCACTTCTGAGGTGAAACTACTACGAACGAAGTTCAACGTACCAACTTTATACATTATATTTTTAACCCGATGTATTTGTCCATAGATGGCATTTATTTTCTGAGAATAAAATTAAACCTCTCGAAGGTAGACGTTTTAGGAAAATTTAAACATATCATTTATTTTAATTTGTATTTTTACAACACTCAAAGAGTTTTCGTATTCTTATGACCACTTCGTGATATGTAAAATAACTTTTAGTATAAATGAAATACATAGGTTCCTACACCATTTGTATTTTGTGATGTTTTAACTTTGTGGCATATTTAAAATCGAGTGGATTCTCTCTACATTGTTGGTGTCGGTAGGTGTATATTTTATGTTTTGGGGACTGCTGCCAACGTACCTATTTTTTCAATTTGAATTTGCGTCATTACTACAAAACGAATCATTTTGAAAAAAATAACCTAGTTAGTTTGGATATTAATAAATAAAAATATTCCTTAATTTTTTAATTATGTTCTGTATATATTCTAGTAGGAAAATAATAAGCATACCCCAATTTTTGACATTCATCTTAAATTTCTAAAAAACTATAAGGTATAGAGCATTTTATAAATTAAAGAAGATCAAAATATCTGGAAAAATACGATGTAACGTTGCATTAATGCATCAGGTTAAGTTAATAAACCAAAAAAACTTATATTTCGCAATGGCGCTGAATGGAAAATAAATGTTTTTTAGGTTTATTTTCTAAACCTGAAGCATTAATGCAACGTCACATCGTATTTTTCTAGATATTTTTGTCTTCTTTAATTTAAAAAAAATATGTTGAACTACGCCTTATATTTTATTAAAAATATAAGATAAACGTTGAAAATCGGGGTATGCCATTATTTTTCTACAAGAATTTATACAGAACATTATCAAAAAGATACATTTTTCTTTATGAATACCCAAACTATCTAAATTATTTTTTTCAAAACGATTTGATAAGAAATAATGATGGTATATCAAATTGAAAAATAGGTACGTTGGCAGCAGTCCCCCCTTAAATAAAATATGATAAAGACGTCCATCAGTAACTTTTTGAACTAAAATAGGAACGTTCTAAAGTTTTACAATTATAGTCATTTGAACGTAATATCGTATTCTGTAACTGACATTGTTCTTAAAACTAAAATCTACAGAATTAGTGCACCGTAGATAAAAAATTGAACTCAAATTTTCTATGCGCAGACTACGCATGCGTACTGTGCACTGAGCTTTAACAATATAACGCAACATTATCCATTTTTATTTTTTTCCGTACATCTGATGTTTTCATCTTTTTTTGTTTACAACTAAAATATCCCGGACTGCTGTGAGGATTACTCCAATTAGGTGTGAACTAAAATTAGAACCATTTTTGAATTATAAATTAGCTATAAACCACTTGTTTTTTGAGTCACTTCGCGACATGTTTCGGAAGCGCTGTCCTTCCATCGACCGGCGTGTCGACAATACTTCCCTCCCCCCACTAACCCAACCAACCCTCAACCGCCACCCCCCTCGCTTCACAGACAGATACACACAAATTCAACATGTTAGTCCCGCATCAAAAGTTTTTAAAAAAGATTTTAGTACCTAAGTGCCTTCTTCAACAATATATTATATATTATAAAATAAGCTTATTCCGTTTGACTTTTAAATCATTAAAATGAGAAAAGTCACTCGAGTTTTCATCTTAATTTTGTTATGTTTAAGTTCTTGGTAATATTTTTTCGTGGTTATTATTTCCAACATGGCGTCATGAATGTGTGTACCTACCACAAATCATCATAATTAACATGTTTGCTACATACTGTTATTGGAATGTTCAAATATTCCTTCGAATCCATAGAGAATATTTCCAGATATGATGAATATTTCCAATAATAATATTCTGGTTTAAATAATATCAACTAGGTATATGAATGCATATTTCGTCTGGATGTATAATGAAATTCATATGAAAGTATTTGAATAGAAATCGTAAAATTTGAATTAATTATATGTGAAATTATATTACCTACCCTATAATGCAATATATACTCGAATATAATATATAAAATATGCTTTAAATGGTTATTAAATTAATCTAAAAATAGTTCATGAAAATCCAATTTGAAATGTCGTCTAAAGTATTATTTTTTAACAATCAAAAGCAAGTTCTAAACCATTTCTTCTAACCAACCGCAAAAAAATCGATTTATATTTTCAATAAAAAAAACATCATAACACAATCTATATAGCATGAACGCATAATGCGTGGAAGCTAGATGAGTGAATCATAACTGTTTAGAAAAATTGAACCAGAGAAATAAACCTTAGGCATAGATTTTTATTAAAATATACTAGATGTCGTAGTTAGCAAATTTTGTATGAATCGAAGTGAGTCATTTTTCCGGGGTATTTTTGCCGTTTTGGTTCCAGACCACATCGTTTTTCTATAGAGAATAACGACTAATATGAATTGTTTTCGGATTTATTTGTCTAAAAAACATTTTAATTTTTAGAGTTTAGAGAACAGTTATCTAGGATGTGTTGAAATGTTAAGAAAACTGAAATATGTTGCCAACCAAAACGTCAAACGCGCGATATTCCATGTCTCACTTTTGCACGGAGTACAACATCTAGTATATTATAATAAAAATCTATGACCTTAGGTAGAAAACTTAGCAAATCAATTTACATATTCCATAGATTAAACAATTTACCCGATGAAAAAAAACAATAGGCACTATTTAGAAACTTCAATTCAATTTCCTTTTTTTTGGTTTATGGAAAAAGTTCCAATTTCAAACGTTCGAATTGCCATATTTAAAGGATTTTATCCTCATTTAATATTCATGACATTTTTTCTAAATTTTCCGTGAACCATGAGATAAGGCATTATACTAATCCCAGTGTTAACTCCAACGTTGTAATTTGGCTGAAACTTTCAAACTTAGGTTTAGATATATGTCGTATCAATTTCCTCGCACCAATATTGAGAAAGGTTACACGAGGATCTTGCCACGTGGCACACCAACATTAGCTTGCAATATCTAAACGGAATTTTGAAAATCTATTATGTAGCATTTTGTCACGTTTTGGCGGAACCTTTTGAAACTTTCCTTTCTTTGAGTTTCGTGGGAAAATTTGAAAATAATCGTTTCCCTAAAAGTCACAGCACGTGGCTGTCGTGAACAAAACCAAAAAAGAAATTTCGCCATTTTTTATAAGACACATACGTCTACCTATTGTTAGATAAGAATTCCCTGAAAAAAGTATTAAAAATATAAAAATCATGAACACGTTGGGTAAAAAGAAAAGAGGCCTCTAGGTTTATTCCAAGGAAAAGTGCTAATATATCAAGGCATGATGTTGGTGTATCTAAATCTTGAAGCTTAATAGCCTATAAATACGGACCTAAGAGTTGCTCATAACCATTTTTCGAATATTGTCATTCTGTCAAATGATATTTTACACCGTTTTATGTAACTTCACTTGTTTGTCCGTAGATACTGGAATTTTGCAAACCAATCATGCGGATTGGTTTGCAGAAGAAGTCTACATCTCGATTTCCACTTCGCTCTATCTTCTGCAGCCCTCTTCAGCTCATCATATGTGGCGCAGTTCATGTCTTAGCATACCTGGATCAAATATTCCCGTCGTGGACGCCCCCTGTGGTTTGTCCCCTCAACCATTCCCTCCATTAGGTCATGTAGGAGACCCTCGTGTTCACCTATGTTTTTTTCTAATGAGTTACTAATTTCGAACGAAGTAACGAACCAGTAATGAATTTCGTATATCTGTGTTATCAAGATACTAGATAAGACGCTGTCAATAGATATTTCTTAAGGGCGAACAGACACTGACATTTTTTAGCGAGTTGTACCCCACTTCTCGTACTGAAAAGTAGAAGCGATGGGGTTCGCCCCTCCATACATTTTATACGAATTGCATAGCGCGAAACGGGGACGACATGAGCGACGATATGAATTATATCTTTTTTTTAATCGTGATACGAATTTAAAAATCCAAAAAACAGTTTACAATCGTGTTTAACAACATTTTTGCTAAATTATCGTTTTACATCTAACAAATAAAACTGATTATGAGGGAATCCGCTTATTTCAGGGGCAATGTGAGATTTTTTATCGAGATATATTCAATAATATATGACTGTCAAGTAAAAATAAAAAAAATGTTTTTAGTTCTAATCGATTATTGACGCGTTTCGTAAAAAGCACATCGTTATTATCAATATCGTGACGATTTTTATGCTTTGCACGAAACACGTTAATAATCGCGTTAATATTTATAATCAAATAGAACTTTTATATTTTTTTTAATATATAAGTAAATACCTACTTGGGTTTATTCGGTTTTTATTTGAAACATTGAATTTTCTTTTGTTGTGCGATTCGCGACATTCTTTTAGAAAAGTTTCTTTAAGAACCACAATAGGCATGATGACTAATTTTGAGAAACTATCTCACGATGTTTTTACGCATCCACTGTTTTCAAAAATATATATATTTCTACATAAAATAAAGGTTTAGTAGCAAAAATTGCCATTTCAAAATCCAATTTGACATTTACGTCAAAAAACGCTTGCAGTGTAATGGCGTCCGTCGGAGCTGACGGTGACGTCACGGTTTCGTAAACCGCATATCACTACTATATGTACTATATGTATTCTAAGACGATTTGTGTATTTAAAATAAATTCAAAAGTGCATAAGTGTTGTGCGGTCCCAAAATGTACAAACACATCGAAAAAAACACTTACTGAGGTAGTTGTTTTCGTCACACGCGAATATAAACGAGAAATAAGTGGTTAAATTTGGCACGGCAATACCCAGAAAGTGTATTTTATTAAGTATGCGTTTACAATGAAATACAGTATTTGTTCACCCACGTTTAGCTCTCAATACTATAATTCATTTACAAAATATTTACCATTAATAAGGCAATAAGCATAAAAAGAACTTCATGAATGTCCAAACGTCAAAATACGCCATCTTAAGTTTCCCGCGTATTAGGCATTAGGCCTGTGTAACACCACTGCGTTACGCCGCTCAATTGCATCGACCCAGTTCACTGCGCCGGATGTGTTAAGTCACTCCTTCGAAATGTATTGACTCATGGCGCAGTGAGTCGTGAGTGCTAGACCGGGAGAACGCGAACAGTGTTAGAGTATTGAGTTATTGAGTTGCTTGCTTTTTAACCGACATACCTACATACTTACTAAATAAACGTAATAGACAATAACATAAAACTAGCTTACCTTAGCACAGGCCATGCCTAGTGAAGGGGCTAGTAATAAAGATACAAACAAAAAGAAATTGCTTAAACTATGTAAGCACCAGTGAAATAATAAAATGATATTTATTGAAATGAAATAACTTATATTTACTTTGTATGTTTACTACTAATAATAATAATAGTTACTTTTATTTAGACGAAAAAAATACAAAATTAATACATCTAGTATAAACAAAAATATATATTTTTTTGATACATTCTAATCCCGAAAAGTGCCGAATTAAAGCGTTTCCCGATTAAGTGCCGACGCAAGTCTGAATTTCCCGAAATCGGCAACACTGGACGTGGACCTAGAATATCGTGACGTCATGCGCTCTGATTCGTTCTGATTGGCGTTTCTCATAAAATGGCGGTCTATAATATTTTGTATTTTTATTTTAATAATATTAATATTATTCACTCTTTTAAAATGAAAATAAATACATTTTTTTAAATCTTTATAACCTATTTTATTTTTTAAAATCATAATGTCAATGATTTTTTCTTACTCTCATCACGCCTATTCACTGCGCCGGGTCATTAAGCTAGTTAAAAAATAATAATAAAAGTATAATATGCAGGTATTGTATTTTATATAAGCAAAGATTATTATTGTTTTCATTATATTTCATGTACCTACATGTTTAAAAATATCACAACCTTCCCGAGATTCTACTTTTAAAAGTAGAATCGGGAAAGTAATAGTATGTCGGTTAAAAAGCAGGCAACTCAATAACTCAATACCCTAACACTGTTCGCATCAAGGTTCGCATTCTCCCTGTCTAGCACTCACGACTCACTGCGCCGTGAGCCAATACTTTTCGAAGGAGTGAGTTAACACACCCGTCGCAGTGAACAGAATCGACGCAATTGAGCGGTGCAACGCAGCTTTACACATGTCATGTCTACCGCAGTACCGCGTAGGTATGCTTTTAGTTTATGAACACATAATGTAGAGAGAAGAAGGAACATATTTTATCGATTTTCGAGATGTAAGTTGTATTTAAATTATAGATAAATGAAGTACTTATATGCATAGAATAATAAAAATACGCTTATATGTAAGTTTTTACCTTTCTAAATTCTAATGAGCAAAAGTCTTTTTTCGATGCAAAGTAATTTAATATATATTGTATTGAAACTGTGACGTCATAATATTTTGATTCACTCTGATTGGTGTTTCTCATAAAATGGCGGACTTACATATTTTGTATTTTTATTTTAATAATATTAATATTATTCGCTCTTTTAAAATGAAAAGAAATGTATTTTTTCAAATCTTTATAACCTATTTTATTTTATAAAATTAAAATTTCAATGAATTTTTCATACTGTCATCACGCCTATTGTAACGATTGTTTAGTTTAGAACAATGGCTATAAACGATAGTTTCTCTAAAAACTGTTTATTTGTACCAATATTATCCGTGATACATATAATAGTGCATTTTACAAAAACTGAATGTCACTGCAGGGATACGTGTAGAATGTAGATGTTAATGGCTGCTATGTTAAAACTAAAAGGAAAAGTTATAAACTGAGGGAGTTGAACATTCGGTGATTCTCCGCCATTTCGCACAGTCGCTTTGCAGATATTATTTCCGGGTTATCCAATGGGGACACCTTAAGGTTTATCCTCTATTATCTCGTTGAAATAAATAACCAGAACTTATGTGAGACTTCGCATTAATAATGATTTACGAAAAGCACACATACATCATGAGTACATCGCCATACAACTGAATCAAGAAGATCTTAATATTAATTAAATTGATCCAATAATCCTTGACGTCACAGAGGAAACCAATTTTGTTTTGTTACACTCCAAATATCCTTAAAAATCAAATGGAAACTCATAATACCAATTATTGGTTTGTAACCAATTCAAAGTAATTCAGTTAAAAAAGTTGCCAATTATTAAGAAGGCTATCAACTCAAACATCTCATATTCAAATTTGTTATGAGGCACCGGCTTAGAATAGTGCTTCCAATATTTTCTATTATCATCGTTTTCGGGTGTCCCGTAAGAGCCGGGTAATAGAAAATACAACAGGCAACAATAACATCTTAAATAGTTTAGTAATGAGGTTCACCACCCATACTGAATGTAGCCTTTTTAGGTGAGACGAGACTAGTGCGTGGGCATGCATGCATGTGTCGGGCTTCCTTTTATAAGGTAATGCACACCCACACCCCTGTCGCTGGTTACCCCACATTGTGGGATATTCCGTGATGGTATGGATATTGAAATCAAATCAGATATTTGGAGCTGACATATTATGTCACATAACACCTCTTCTTAACGAACCACACTGGTTGAGAATAAGTAGATAGTCCGATTGTCGCGTAGAATGCGTGTGAGTATCAATAATTTCTAGAGGGTCCGTAGCCAGCGCCATCTTGAAAAACTAATACGTTCTCTTTGTATCAGTCTATATTAGAATATGCAATTATAGCATGGGGAGGCGCTTACCAGGTTACAATAGACCCTTTGATAAAACTACAAAAATCCTTATTAAAAATAATCTACAAGGTACCAATCCGCACTCCATCCGACGCATTATTTAATGACTTTAAAATACTAAACATATCACAATTATACGCAAAGAACGCTTGTACATACATATATAAAAACATAGACAAACATGACTCTACGCAAACATCTAGACCAACTAGACAGACCGAACAGGCTATACTCCTAATACCTAGACTCAAGACAACTTTTGGACAAAGAAATTTCCTGTATGGAGTAAAATTATACAACGAACTACCTTTAACACTTAGACAAAACAGTAACTTGAAAATATTTAAGCGAGACATTAAAATTTGGATTAAAAAAAAGGGCAGAGACTGTATTAAAAATAAATTAATCACCTGAACTCTGAAAATACTCCCATAGTTATTAACCAAAACTGAAAACTAATAAGACATCTATACACCGTCTCAGAACAGGTTTTACCTAGTGAGGCAGTTTATGACAGTAGCAAAATATATGCTAATGTAGGTAAGTTAAATATATTATTATGCATTTAAAAATTTTGTTACTAGATATAAGGAAAAAAAGTGTATTTTATATAAATAAATAAAAAAAAATATATAAAAATATAGCGCTGCCGTAGCGGACTGTAGAGCCAGTAATGATGAATCGATTTAAATTTTCATTTGTATCCCTTCTTACCAAAGACCTTATAATAATGAGGTCTTTGCTTCTTACATTGTGACATTGTTTTTTTTAATTACTTTTACCTGTTCGTTTTCTGACGTAGGTAGATATAACATATTTCTATACTGTTACGGAACAAAAATGATACCTCAATGTCTCATAGGTAGCCAATGTAACATGATATTAATACAGGAAAATATATTTGATTTGGAAAAAAATAACGTCGGCACAGGATGAAAGTTGAGTACAAAAATAAACAATCTCATAATTAATATCATTTTCATGTTTTTCGTTTAGCCGTTTTTCGTATCGTGTTTTTGCAATCATTAGAAGAACATCTTGTGTAACCCCATAGATCCATTATGAAAATAAAAGTACCTACATCACGATGTGTTGTTTCTAACGAAAAAAAATACCCTTGTGTTGATATAAAACCCAAGTAATTCATGAATACTCAATCGACAACACTATTATTGAGAAAAAAACGGTTATTAAGGACCTTGGTGTATATGTGGAAAGTAAACTCTCTTTCGAGAAACACTACGATCACATAACCGGCAAAGCTTACCGAATGCTAGGCTTCTTATTTAGAAACACTACGCAATTCCGAGAGCGCAAAACGTATATAACACTATTCTATGCTCTCGTTCGTAGTCATCTTGAATCATCGTCAAGCATTTGGAATCCATTTTACCATATACCTACATAAAAATAGGATTGAAAGAATCCAAAAGTTATTTATAAAACAGCTAAACTACCGATTTGGTATTTCAAATGTATACGACTACTACACCAGCCTAAAAACCTATAATATTATGAGTCTCGAAAACAGAAGAACTCTAACCGATGCTCTATTCCTTTACAAAATAATAAATAATATGCTTAACTGCCCTGAACTAACAAGACTAATTAACTATAGAGTCCCTGCAAGGCCCACAAGACAGACTGAACTTTTTAAAATTTCTACCTTCAAAACAAACTCCTTCAAAAACTCATTTATAAACCGAAGTTGCCATGCTTATAACCTCCACTTTAGCTCAATCGACCCTTTCATATTAAATAAAACAAATTTTAAACAACAAATCATAGCAATTCTTCATAATACCTCTCCGGCTCCTTAATTTCAATACGATATACAAAACTCTCTTCTCACACACACACACACACACACACTCACACACGCACACACATTATACACACACGCACACATTTTTTATCTATTTTTCTTCTGTATAAATATATTATTTTTTTTGTACTTATTTGAAGCCACTCGTTGCTGGAGATAGGTCACCCGCCCAACCAAATTAGCTAATTTCAAATAACACAAATTTGACTGGGGCCATAAAACTATACCTATATAGTATTTACCTGCGTGTAGTCGCGTGAATATTCTTTGGCTATTTCACATTTATTTATTTATATACACGTAGGTGGGTACTGTGTGTGTACTGCGTGGAGCCTGCAGTAACGAGATGGTTTCAATTAACTTGATTAAAAACTTTGTTATTACTCTTAACCAGTGTATAATATAATTATATAATGTTCGTCTATAATTGGCTTCATTTAAATGTAAAATGTTTATCTGTAATTTTTTATATAGCTGTTGACAAACTGTTAAATAAAATAAAATAAAAAAAAATATATGAATTCTAATAGGAGAGACAACATAATATAGGTACCTGCTGTGTAGGGTTGACAAAACTTCGAGGAACCAATACGGGACTTTTAACTTTTAGATTCCAAGAGCAATAACACACGAGGGCATACATATTATAGACATAAACATTTTTCTCAAATATCTTCAACAGTGTATTTCGAAAAAAATCCTTTCAAAATATATTTTCAACATTTCCCTAGTAAATTTACGTCATACAATTTTAAAATTTAGTATAAATTCCCCTGAAAAAATTTTATACAGCATTTTTTTAAAATTAGGTAGGTACTCCATAACTACATATCGTAGAGAGATAAATCTTAAAATTGCTTAGGTAAAGAGTGCATAAAATCAAAGTGAATGACCAGATTTGTTGTTAAAATGGAATAAATCGACAATTTTGGGGTTTTGATCATTTAAATCACGATAAACCACCAATAATCTTTAGACACGACAAAGCCAAAATTATTGGTGCACACCGCTACCAGAAATTGGTGGAAATCAATATAACGTATTTGAATATTTGCCGAATGGGTTCGGATTAAAAATTTAAACAGTAGCTACATGTTGTTAAAAAAGGTATTGAAATTTCAAAAAGCAAATAGAATTACATCTATATATCGTCAATTAATATCTGACTCATATTTAAACATTGAATGTGTTTGGGATACTCCGTTCCACCTCCCTTTTTGTACCAATCCCCTAGCAATGTAATTCATAGTTTATGTCAGCTCTGTATATTCTTTAATCTGTGGTATAAACCCTTATTAACGCACGCGATAGTAACCCTTACGGCCCGTTCCCTCTTGTCGCGTTTTAGGTCCTACAAAATGCCGGGTGATCTATGTAGTAGCAATACATTTTAAATGGAGCTGTTACACAATAACGACAAGTGTGAACAGTTCTATTTAAAATGTATTGCCACTAGATCACCCGACACTTTGTCGGACTTAACACACGACAAGTGGGAACGGGGTCTTACTAACACATATTAGACGGTTTTAAAAATTTAAAACTTTCAACAATTCTGGCAAAAATCTAACAAAATTATAAAGCCCAAAGGAAAAATAGCAGCCCAAATTGATGGCCATATGAACAATGCTGATATAGCTAATATGTTTAGAGATAGTTTTATGAAAATATCGGGAAGCGACAACCAAACTCTACAAATGCCTGTCAAATCTGATGGTAAAATAACTGTTATAAGCGAAACAGATGTTGCAAATGCTATAAATACAAGTAAAAATGGTAAAACTGCTGGACATGATGGATTAAGGATTGAGCACTTTAAGTATGCTGGAAAAATTGTAATCAATCTGATTACTTCCCTATTTAATGATTTGCTAAAATATGAACACATACCTACTGCCATGTCAAAAACCATTATTGTACCGATTCTGAAATCAGTCAAAATGGATGTATCACAATCTGAAAACTACAGACCGATATCAATGTCCACTTCGATGGCAAGAATATTCGAAAGAGTAATCATGAGCCACCTTTCGAAGTATTTGTACACGAAAGACAATCAAATGGGGTTTAAGCCAAATCTTAGCACCAATATGGCAATATATACAGGTAACCGAGTACTATAAATCAAGAAAAACAACAGTTTATGGTTGTTTCCTGGACTTAAGTAAGGCTTTTGATCGCGTAAACCATGACATACTATGGAAGAAACTATACGACAGACAAATTCCATCGAAATTTATTAATATTTTAAGTGTATGGTATTCCCAACAGGAAAACATCGTCAGATGGGGAGATCACCACTCAAAACCCATGTATTTGCGAACTGGAGTGAGACAGGGCGGCTGCATGTCCCCCGTGCTATTCAATGTTTACATGGATGAACTTTCTGAAAGACTCGAGAGATCGGGGATTGGATGCCATATTGGCCGCACCTGTACCAATCATATTAGTTATGCGGATGACATGGTCCTCTTGGCACCCTCTGTAAAGGGGTTGAGGTTATTAACGGGTTTATGCGAACATTATGCCAAAGAAAACAATATGTTGTATACAATGGAAAAGAGTCCTAATTAAATGGTATTTCAGCATGATCGTGAACCCGTTAAGGTCCTTCCGGTTTATATTGACGGAATTCGTCTCGAAAAGACAGGACAAGTCAAGTATCTAGGCCACCTCATCAACGAGGATTTGTCCGACGATGATGACATAGAACGCCAGAGAAGAAGCAGTGCTATATCAAACATGCTCGCCCGCAGATTCTATAGGTGTTCATTCCATGTTAAAAGAAGTCTGTTTAATGCATTCTGTACGAGTATGTACACGTGCGAAATATGGGCATCGTACAAAAGATCGACAATAGAACGACGCCTATAGAATAATCTTCGGATATCGACGATATAGCAGCGCTTCAACTATGTTTGCGGAGGGGCGATGTCAAGGATTTCTTGGTGTCCTCAGACATCGAATCGCCGCATATCGTGAGAGGGTGTGGACAAACCCTAACTCGATCATAAAGGTTGTACATCGGGGCACCAATGTCCGAGGCTATCACAAAGATGGACAGAAGTGTTAGATGATAGAAGTGAAAGACGATAATGATATCATTTACACAGTGTTTTTCTTTTCTTGTGTTTCATATAAACTCATTTGTTATTTTTTTTTTCCTTCTCATTTCTTTTTTCTTTTGTTGTATATAGTGTTGTATATTCTGAGAAATATTTTCTTCTTTTTTCTTCTTTTGTGACTTTTATATACTTTGTATGTAAAAATATGGTTTGTGTAGCATTGCACCCCCCTGCTCACAGACTGGAATAAAAAATATTATTATTATTATTAATATATCAAGTTTTCAGCCACTAGATAGGTAGGTATAGCGAATGCCATCTTGCAACACACACCTGCTATAATTATGTATAGGATCTTAGTGAAAACAAACTATAAGTATACGCATTTTGTTAAAAGCTACATTTCATGGGCATCAAAATTAAATTTACTATGCACAATACTCCTTCATTATTTCCGTGCCCACAGTTTAAATTCGGATACGTAGGTACTTGAAAATCTTGACTTATTAAATAATTGACTTAGGTAAGTGGTGCTTGACAGTTCAACGTCGACAGTCAAAACATCAGCGGTTATTGGCAGTGTTATGTAGAACATGTGCAAGATATCCTACATACATACATAATATGTACCTATTCAATTTCTCTTCCTAATTTCAGTGTTTATACTTGAAAATACGTGTGATTCTGTTTAGGCCGTTGATGTTCGTATTGGTGCAAGGTAGGTATCTCCGCAAAACGCGATACGGATTTCCAAGAAAATATGGTGACTTTATTAATATTTAAAGAACGAATTTATCGAAAAACTGAACGCGATAGTCAAAAACGGTGACTGTCCCGTAAATACGGGACCAAAGAGAATATAACCTACGGATATACGGGACGAATGGTTACCCTAAGTATGTGTATATTCTTATTACATTTGTTCAAACACATAAAAGCATTTTTTGCAAAATAATAATGTTTACATTATTGCCAGTAAAACCAGCATTATAATACTTATGCTTGTTTTGTATGCGAAACCAAACCGTTACATAACGATCATTTTTATGTTTTTAAATTACTTTTTATAGTTAAAATTATTTTAATTGAATTCTTTTTCGGCATTCTGCGAATCGCTGCGCTTCAGATTCCTAGAAAAGTTTGAAGTCAGTACGTACACAATATATCACTTGTTTTACAATACTAGGACTAATGTCAAGATCAATCATATCTAATCCAACTGTTGATTTGTTCAAGAGAATTTATTTCTCTTAACATATCGATAAAGTATCAAGCCAAGATACGCGAGATTTGTATGCCGGGTCATATATTTTTTACGTTATTTCAACTTTTAAGTCAAAAAACACCAACTTAGAGCCTTCGCAGCATATATGTTCTACATATATATGGACTTACTCAGAAATTCGGAGTAGAGCATTTAATTTCCAGCAGATTTTGTATTCGATAAATCTAATGAGATTTTCAAAATTACTATTGGGAATAATTCCAATAAGAATACTCATCCTTGATACATTAGTAGTACCTATCCACCTTTCTGTTTTGTAATTTTTTATAAAATATTATTTTAATGTGTGACAATTTATGAAATCGACATTATGTTTGGTGTCATTTGTTTTAATATGTAACTATTCGTAGTACAATTTTGATAAAACAAAGGTCATTTTTGTGTAAAATCTTATCAGACGAAATATTATTTTATATTAAAAATGAATGTCTTTATTGTTACAGGATGCGAGAATACGTAGAGGAAAATGAAAAGAACGACCCCCTGATCCACGCCCCGGACAAGAAAAGTAATCCCTGGGCAGAGAAGGGGAAATGTGTCATCATGTAAGGCAACACCACGGATCGGGAGCGGCGAATGGCGGGAAAACAAACATGCGGGATTATAAGGCTGTCAAAGTTTAATAATATAAAAGTGAAAATATCGTATTTCGTGACGAAGAAACTAATTCATCGATCTCAAGCCCTGTCGGCGTTGTTAATAAAAATATAACGTATCTTTGTAACAAAATTTGGCCATGGAATGAAAGAAAATCACACTACGCCATTTTGAATTGAGAATTAATTCCAACAAAAAGCCGCTATAGCAGACAGTCATGTTTGAATGTGTGATATAATTAATTTTAAAAAAAGTTTTGTATCCGAAAAGCTTTCAACAATAATTCATCTCAGATAAAAAGTCTAGTTTATCAATGAATAATAGAATAAAAATAGGCATGAATTAATCTTATGATGATAAAAGTTTATTACCAAGTGCGATTGTTTAAACTATCACCTAGTGAATACTTAATGATATTTTGATTATTTTACTTCCTCTTCGACTACTAAAAACTATATTGCTTGCAAACATGTCATTGACATTTTGTATTTTTCTTTTTTTTTTGTTTCATATTTCACAGTACTGTCATTTATAACATTATGTTATAGAACTAAATAAACATTTGGGATTATCGCTTCAGTAGTATTTTATTTTTACTCTTGTTATATTATTTTTACATCCCTTTGACATCCATAGTAAATAATAAAAATCACAGAAAATAAATTGCAATGAGCATACTTGTATGAAATTCTAGTTGTAAGAAACTTTCAAAACGTTACTTAGGTATATCACTAATTATTTTGAAAATAAATCTTTTATTTTATTTTTAAAAAATAAAAATCAAGCACCATGATTGTTTGATTCATGGGTGTTGCCAGATTTCAATAATATAATCATGATAAGTTTCAAGAAAATAAATTGCCAAAACTATGTAAGTATTTTCTAAAAGATTTTTTCATTTGTATCTACATATAAGAAAATGATAAATTCTTGTAAAAATAATACTTTAAATATTCAAAGTAAAATTAAAATTGATTTGGCCTATATCTTCGAATTGTATAATAATATTTAGCTTTTGAATGCTCATAGTTATTTGACATATTCATTATTTTATCACACTGTTTGTACTTACCTATACTTTATTCTGTGTCACTTCTTATTTTCTTGACGAAAAAACTACCAAGACTGGTTGAGTCATAAATTTAGTAAAAATATTAGTATTTTTTAATGCTAATGCATCATAATTGTTCTTTTTTATTGCATGCAGTAAAAATACCTACCTTTATAGTTTTATTACAAAACAAAAGAATGCAAGCACATAATAAACATGAACAAGAATCACTGAAGCTTTTTAAAAATATGAAAAATAAATTTTGATTACTTACATCATGTTTTGAATAAACTAATCAAAAAAAAGTTTATAGAATTTATGATTACTACTATGTACTTACCGGCAACTGTTTTTATTCAGTCAACATGGACATTTTGACATCCTATAGAAAGAAACTGTTAGTCTTCTTCTTCTTCTTCTTCTGTTAGTAAAAACTGTTAGTAAAATCGTTAAATTTTTTCTTTCATAGATTTGCAGTTCCATAAATTATTATTCCATACATTTTCTTCTCCCACTTAAATCATTCTATTTGAATCTTATCTCGTAATGAAAACGGTAGTTACTCCAAATACTAATTATTACATTGTATTGTCTTTGTTGATAATGAAACTTTTGACATCTCTTAATAATGTAAATCTAGTCATTATTATATTTGAAATTTTCAAACTTAAATAATAAGTTGTTTTATATTATCATAACCAGGCCATTAGATAAAATGTGGTATGTTTGTCGTTAGGTTTGTTACACAAATATAATAGAAGGTATTTCAATAGCAACCTACCATAATAATTAATACATTATAATAATAATAAAACCTACACTGGAAACAACACAGATCCTGAGAGTTGCCAGATTACAATTATTTCACTGTTTCCGTTCTGCATATAACCTTAGCTGATTTGAGCGATGATATTGTCGCCATTTGTAAAATGTTTTCATTCTTGACACAGGATAGTCCATTAAACATGCAATGACACATAATAAAAAAAATGTTTGTAAAAAAATAAATAAAAAAAAAACGTAGCTAATGTGTTTGCATAGTTACACATAAATAGAATATTTCAAAAATATTGCTAATTTAAAATAAAACTAAAAAAATAAATATAAAATTATAAATTATAAACCATGGAGATAAAAATTGAATAACATAAAATGGTATTATTGTTAAAAAGCGTTAAATCTCATGATTTAAATAAAATAATGAACCTAAAATAGATGACTAACTAGATAAAGATTGTTATTCACTTATCCTTATCACTTACAAGTCGCTGAATCTTAATGTCAGTAGAGAATATTCAACTAACACTTATTCTTAAAAAGTCTGCTAAGGTGACTGGGAATGTATTTAATAAAAATAAATAAAATGGTACTTGACAAGAAATGAAATACACATGACCCAATATAAATACATAGTTAGAGCAACTTCCACTTTACATCAATCTTGATTGTATTTAAATTGTGGTCAAGTCTATATAATGATTATTAAGTACTATCGTCACTACAATTAGTGCAATGTTAACATTAAACCATTTACCTTAGCAGATTCTATTCTTCTTAATATATTACTTCCTAGTTAGTACTTATATTCTTCAACACCATTTACTGTAAAATTTAAATTTTAAAAAGTACTTTTATTTTCTTGGTATGAACAAATATATGACGGGTCATTTATTGACATAACGAGTGATGTTGGAAGTTTTGCAGTTTTAATGGACAAAGTAATATATATTCTAAAATATGCGAGATAATTAAAAAAAAAACTAGTTAAATACATAATGTTAATTAGTTATAATTAACGGATAAATTAAATCTCCCGACAGACGTTCAACTGTTCATTGTTGTATTGTTAAATTAGTCAATAAGGATAAATTAATTAAAATTAATTCAAAAAATTTGTTTTGTACATGCGCAAAAGCGCGCACAGTGCATGGACAAATCAAGTTATAAAATGTTAGAATAAAATGTAATATTAATTGTATAATTAAAATTACGTACATACTTAAATAATATTGACAAGAGAATAATGATAGTCTGTCAGGAGATGTAAGATTTAGAATGTTTAGGATAATATAATAAAGTATAGAAGATAAAATAGAAAAATAAATAAAATTTGCAAATCATAACTTAACATAAGTAATTATCACAAATCTACATCGGTGAGTATACCAAAATATCTTCCACTCTCTTACTCGTATAACTCTCTGAGAATAGGACAATATTATGTGAACTATATTTATTTGCACTTGGGCAGCTTTACCAACAAACAAATAAATGGTTATTATTTTGTCACTACAAACAACTCCAGTGAATGATTGTCAATTGTTAATATTTAGGTTAGTAGAATTTATAAGTTTTAACGGGACAATCATACTTTTGTTATGATCAAATCAGGCAAACAACAGACAACAACAGGCTGAGGGTAGATTAAAGGGAGACAAAGTATGACAAGAGAAGAAAACAACTTAATATATAGAATAAGGTTATCTAGAATACTATGTACTTATGTTTTGTGTAAATATAAAGAAAGATATATAAAAATGGCATTCAATCTACTCTGCCTACATTGTGTATTAAACAAAATAACATGACACTAAACATTTTAGTAACTAAATATAATATTCAAATAACATTTATAATATACATAATTCAAATATGATTGTTTTGAATAAAACTAACAACAGAAATCGTTTACCAAAAATTACCTAAATATTGTACAAAAATATAAAGAAATCAAGTCAATAAATACACCAAGCCACTTATAAATTATGAAATGATCTTCCCTTTTCTATATTAGCATTGCCAGAGATAGTATATCTAGTTGTAGAAATAAATAATTCAAAGCATTGCTTCTAAAAAGGGATTATATAAAAAAATAAAAATAAAATCACAGAATGGCTTCCATTCTGGTTAAAAAAAATACAGTGTTAAGATATGCATATTGATCAATCTAATTTCAATAAAAAAATAAACTACAGTCAATTCTATGTTTATTTTTTTAACTACTCACCAAATAATACAAAAATAGGAAAAAAGTATTGGAGAAAATGTTAATCAAGATGCATATCGTATCACTCATAATACATCAAATAACAAATGTGATGTTTTCAAACAATCTTGTAAAATCACATTTGATATAAGATGAAATTAGTTAAAAATCATACATATAAAAACTAAGATTATTACACTAAAATAAAATCCAATCACTAGACAAATTTATTATCTCACCTCATTCTTAATCTTATAAAAAAAAAGACATTTTAATAATCTTGCGCTTGCCATGCTAGATATTTAAAAAACCTTTGGGCAATACTTTAATAATAAAAAATAATGTTATCTAAGTTTTTTAAATAAATAAAAAAAAATACAGCTAATTTGTACGATGTTGTTTGTAAGATTTAATACAATTGTTAAAATCTAGAGAGTATTAACTAGATGCCGCCATAATTGGGGCATAGTTAAATAGAAATTAGAAAGAAAAAAGTTTACTAATGAAAGATAGTTTGGAAAAGTATGTCACAATATATTGTGTGTAATCGCTTTTGCCAAAAGATAAAAAAATGTACTATCCTGTTAAATTCAATAAACAGAGAACAATACATGGACAACAATTTACTTAAATCAATAATATGTGTCGTTGCATAAATATAAATATACTATTCTCAAGAACAAGCATGAAAACATTTTACAAGTCAATGTATTCATTTCAACTACATATATACTTACATTTGGAAACATTCATTGAACAAATTCTACGAGTACTTCTATTGTTTTCATTGACTACTTATTTTGAATTAGTAATCTGTGGTAATTTGTATTTTCTAAGATGATTTGCCAAAGATAAACTCCATAGCTTTTATAATGTTTGTATGTATTCAGTTTCATTATAATTATTAAAAGTTTTCACCTAGACATTAAAATAAATTCATTCGTAATATTAATTAGTTTAATTTCCAGTGAGAAGATTTAATATTATTATTTCGATACGATGATAAATAAAAAGATGGCACCTCTTATCATGTGACGTAAATGAAGGTTACTTTGTATTATATTTATCCCATTATGTAGTCTATATTAGTGTACCTATTTCGTATACCTAAGGTCAAAAAATGTATGTTATTGTATACAAAGAAAAATTAAATAAACAAAAATATTAATATAATTTGTTTTATTTTTGTATTCATATCATGATACATCACATGTAGGTTATAAACATATTTCAAATGCTCTAAAAATGATAGCAGATATTTCATTGGAATGCTCCAAAAGTTGAAGAAATAATGTTTGTTATTGAAATTCATTTAAACTTTTTCTTGTAAATAAAAATAAAACGATAGATAACTGGCATTACACATTATATATTTTCAATTTTATATCATATAAGGATGTTGCGCTCCACTCAAAATGCTACATAAATACTGGTTAGTTGGAAGAAATCTCCATATGGTAATAAACTCGCCACTTGTGCAGGGTTTATTTTTATTACTCTTCTTTATTCTCTTTATTCATAAGAATAAATTTTATGATTTTTGAACTACTGCCATCATTCTAAGAGAATACTTCATCAAAGAAACTAATCATAACACAATTTACATTTCCTCCACAAAACAATATACATTTTTTTTTAAAGATGTTTTTTTCAAACATTTTCATTGTCGATTGTAATGGTTAAATTCACAGCTCAATTTAATTTAAATTACATGTTAGCTTGAAGTGTATGAAAAAGTATACATTTTTAGTCATCTTGTAATTCTTCTATTTTTTTATAATATATACACACACATCAAAATTGAAATTCATTTACCAATATTTCATATATTTAACAACTTATTTGTGAATATCAGTCAATATTTGGATAGGTAAGATAGAAAGACATCCATTCATGTATAACGTCTTATGGACAGTATATCATGTTTCCATTACACATTTTTCTCATAAATTCTATTATTGTTTCATAATAAATTATGAATTTAACACATTTGTTTTCAAAAAATACATGACAAAATCAAAGAAATTTATTCAGCGCATTGTTTTTTGACAATATGGTTAAAAATGCCTCAAATTGAGAAGATTGAGATAAGTATACATATATTGAAAAGTCTATGATAACAATTACTTAAAGAAAAATACAAAAAATATTAAATTTACATTTTCAATAGCACTCACAAAATATAATTATGCTGTGATTTCTAAAATGCATTAATTCTGAGATCTTTATGGCACAAAATACAAATATAACCAATAAAGTCAAATAATTAACTGCATTTTTTTTATATTATGGCAACAATTGGAACAGACAAGAGATTTTTAATTTACCAAACAATAATATACAATTGAAAATTTATGTTATAAAATGAAAATTAGATTATAATAAGAATTATCAGCAATAGGTAGGTAAAAGTTCAACAATTGGCTGCATCTCTGTTGTAATATAAAAAAATAATATCATCCGCTTGGAGATAATAACTAGTACATTATTGAAAGATAGCTTTATATTAAAAGATCTTTCATCTGTAGAAACTATAAAAAAATAAGATTACCAAAATGAAGCCATCCTATAACTGATGAAAGTTCAACAAGATATGTTTATGTAAATAAGTATAAAATGAAACCCAAGCATACACAAAATAAACTTTGTTTTATCATAGACTTGTTTGTAAATGCTTAGAAATAAACATATATTAAAGAATATAAAATATATTTATTTGATACACAAATATGAAAAATCACAATTCTTGTATTATAAACATAAATTCAAACACAAAAACAATTTGAATATTGATTATATAAATGAATTATTAACTTTTAAAATAAACACTTCTAAAAAGGACATGTGTAATATTTTTTATAACATATTTAATAAGTATAAATAATAATTTCATTTGAGTACAGAAAATAAATAGATATTATGCATAATAGATCTGAAATTACTAAAATGAAATTCAATGCACTAAAATATAAAATAGATAAATAAATAACTAACAATTAAGTATGTGTATAAAGAATTTTATGACTGAAGAGTGTGAAGTAATCAATTTCTCACCATGTTTTTTTTAATAAAATAAATATGCATAGATATTTTAAAATCATTAATGTATTTTGTATTCTTGTAAAATATTTTTCATAAGTTAAATATAAAGAGTATAAAGAATATCAAGTAAATAGTAAGTAGAATTTGTTAAACATAAATAGTGTTTTTTGTATTATAATTTATGAATAATATAATAAGTAGACGGAAAAAAGACTTAGGATTGTAGTTGTGATAATTTTTGTAATAAAGATTAAATAACCCCTTCTAAATCAGGTCTGGGTGGAGCTACGATACACAAAGAAAACTGTTGAGGTGGTTCCGGTTTTGATACTTTAGAATTCTGAGTGGTTCGATTTAGTCTAACTTCATCCGCCACCTGTCCACATCTTCCACATCTCCCAGCCACTGGATCACACTCCAAATGGAAGGCGTGACCGCAGCAATAAGCTCGTACCATTGGCTGCGAGTGCAAAGGATTGTGACAGGTACTACAGATAGCAGAAGGAACGGGTAGTATCCTCTTTGCTCTCAAAGCCGACGCTAATGCAGAATGCATCTCACTTCCTGTTAATCTAGCTGCAGCGCTTACAGCTTCAGCACCTCCTCTAGCGGCTTCCAAAAGACCCGTGAGAGCCCCCTTAAGAGCTCCTGCTTGACCTCCACCTCCGCACAGCCTGGCGACTAACCAAGGAAGTGGAAGATAGTTAGCTGCTCCTTCAAGTAATAGGGCAGGTAGGGGCGGTCCAGGAGGATGAGGCAGACTCGCAATTCCCTCGATCAACTGCCTCCATAAAGACTCTGCTTCCACGTGACTGGACACTTTTGTCGCCCTGCAACAGAGAGCGCAAGCCTCTCCGGCCAGTTTTTCAGAATCCGCTTTATCTTTGGCTTCCAGCATCAGCTCAATAGATACTTTGAGTGCTCCCGACAAATCTCCACAGGATTCCAGGCAACTTGGTTCAGCTTCTTTTACTCCATGTTTCCTGATAATGAGGAGAGCGGCATCGGGAACCAACGTTGAAGGCGCGTTGTTTAAAAATTCTAAAACAGTCTTTGGACGCAAAATGCACAACAGTTCTAAATGTTTCAGTGAAGTTTCAGCATTGAATGCTCCCAACTCATACAGAATATCTGTAAAAGCCAATGCTTTGTCCGTGTGTCTGATACAAGACAATATAGTCGGTATTAAGTGCGGCAACTGACTGAACAAAAATTTGGCCGTACTCTCCGGCCAATCACTGGCAAGTTTTTCCCCATAGTCAATAACTTGTTTAGGAACAGCGCGTTCATCATGTAAGGCATACTTTTCTATGTACATGAACATGTCATTTTCTGATCCAGGATCTTTTAAAAATGTTTCTAATATAATATCATATTTTCCCGCCTTTTCCATGAGAAATCTTTCAACTTTTAAACGTCCAGTCTTCTGTGCCATCTCCATCATTTCACTATGTGGCAGATGATTGGCAACATTGTTCATACATTGCAATAGATTCAACCAAGCTTTCTCTATTAACTTATTAGCCTCATGGGAATCTGAAGGTTTAGCAAAATAGACTTTCAAATTATTGATCAAGTGAATGTCTGCTGGAAGTGTACCACCAGCTAAATGATTTGAAGTAAAAAGAACTACTTCGGCAATTTCTTCGTCCTGAAATAGATATAAAAAAATATATTATTCACTCTGCAGCTTCCTATGTTTTGAATAACATAAAATTAATGATCGACGAAGTTTTTATTTTGTAGAATTCCATTATAAATTATGTCTATAATTAAAAGTAAACCTCTTTTTAATTCTACATGAAAGTGGTTTACTTTTAATTATAGACATAACATAAAATTAATATGAAATTCTAATTTGAAAAAATCTGATAATTAGAAGATAGATAGATGACACATGTATGGAAATATATAAGATCACAATATATATTTTTTTATAATATTACATGAGCGTTATCTTAGATGCATCCAAAATACATTTTAAAATATGCAACTAAAAATAATTATTAACATACATTAAAAAATTGCAGAAAATCTTATCGACTGATAAGCCGACTGCCGTGGCACAGTTAGTAAGCCGTTTAGCTTCTGTGCAGGCATTCTGGGTTCAATGCCCAGCAGATGAGAAATTAATTAAAATTCATTTCTCATGCAAATATTGCTTCTCTGGGCTGGAAACACTGGTTAGTTGGAAGAAATTTCCATATGGCAATAAACTTGCCACTTGCGAATATATAAGTATCATTAGACTTAAGTATTTGTAGACAATAAGGATGAGTCGAAGAGTGTTAAAGAAAGACGAATAGTTAAGGTGTTAGAATTAAGAACTTATTAATGTCAAACTTATTGAAACTCGAGGATTTTTGATTTCATAATTGGACACAAAAATGCTATTGAAAATTATTTATTAAGTTTATGAAAATAAGCTATGTACAGCAAGTCACTGCCAATAGACCGTCCGTAGGAAAAAAAAATTAAAATTCTCAATTTGATAAATGATTAATTTAAGTTGTGATGATATCTAAAGGTTTTAACTCACAGTGAATGTGTTTGGTTCCACGGCAGTCTGTATGACATTATGCAGTGACTGAGTCATCTTTAACCTGTTCAATTTTCCCATCGGTCCCATGAACGGAGGTTCAGAATATGCCATCCCGAGCATCCGCAGCGTGGACCCTGTATCGTGGAGGAGCAAGGCACGAAGGTGAGGCAGAGGGGACATTATTTCATCATCACCCTCCACTAGCAAATAACCTAAAATCTGAAAAACAAAAAATAACAATCACAAAAGTGAACCATAATATAGGAAATGAAAAAATTTCAAACATTATTGGATTAAGAGTGAGACCTTTTGTGCTCATCCATTTAAGGTTGTCATCTTATCAGCAGTTTGGTCTCTTGGATTAAGCCCAAGAATTTACTAACTGGGATGTCCCGTGTCTTTAGGTCTTAATATATGTACTCCCAGGTGTCTTTCTTGACTTCCACTAAGACAGGAAATTCACAGATCGTGTGTCAGTAGCACAGCTACTAGTGAGCTGGATTGCTGGACCAATATCCTGTAGCACAAGCATTTATGTTTTATTTAGGAAATGTACGCGGATGTGTAAATACTTGATACAAGGACATATTTATTCATTTAAAAAAAAAAAAAGTATGACAGTTTCTTCTCCTGTTGACAGCATCTTCAGTTTGGGACAAAAAAAATTATTGATATGTAACAATACAACTAGGTTAAAGTGCTTAAAAAATAAATTTATTTTAATCATTTCTTTAGGCGGGGTGACAAGGCTTGATAAAATTCTAAACGAGCTATCAAGGGAAAGCTTTGGGTTAGCCCCCATACTATAAAAACTCACAGAGAGCCGACTCAGATGGTATGGATATGTAATGAGAAGGCAAAATGATCATGTGGTGCTGCTCTGCTCTAGCACTCACAGAAAACAGGAAAGGAAAAGGACGTCCACTATCCACATGGTGGGGTAGTATGATTAAGCTCATGGATAAAGTCCAAATACCAGCTCCGACAATACAGAACAGATCATGCTGGCAACGAAGGATTAGGAGAGCCGACTTTACCTAAAGTAGGACAAGGCTAAGATAAAGAAGAAGAAAGATTTTAATCATTTTGTATGCATTACATTAAAAGTGCACAATCTTCCATTGTCATATGGCAATATCTTCCAACTAACCAACTTCATTTGGTGAGGTAAATTGTGTTGACACGTACCAATTTATGAGAATAAAATATACATAATATTTATTGAAACATATGAAACAAATAACAATAAAAAAATGGAGGGGGGAGGAGAGGAGGGGACAAGGAAATGATAAATTTAGCCAGTTTTTACTATTTTTATTGACTGATTATTTTTGCAGCTTATTTTTGGCCGAAACGGATGTTGAAGGTGGCCGCAGCCGAATGTTCAGTTGGACACTAATGATAAGCATACATCAATAATAAGCAGGGCTCATCAAACAAATGCATTATTTGTAAACATACACATTTGCACTATGGTGCCGTGATTGCTAATCTAGAGGGCTCCATGAGCTACTATTCGCGCTGTGCATTCTCTTTTTAGTCGCTCACTTACAGGCTCGTTTACAGTCCCCATATACAGAGCAGGAGGTGGTGAGGTAGCGACCCACACATTATGAAGAGGAAAGTGTTGAAAGTGTTCAATTATAAGACAAATAAATATTATATTATAAGCCTAGATTGAAAAGTACATACATGTAAATGTATATATTCATGAATTGAATCTGTTATCAACCAACCTCATGTCTGATGCCAGGTCTGTCTTGGGGGGGTAAAAGTCCCCGAGGATAGTCCCTTCCAGCGAGACAGTCGGCCGTGTAGACCAGCAGGGCATCTCCCGGACAGGGGCACCTCCCATCCACAGTTCGGTGATAAGAGCGGCCATTCTGTCCCCTGCAGGGGGGACCCACGAGGGGAATCAGTTCTTTGAGAGGAAGGGGAGGATCCTTCAGAGCACCGAATGTGACACGGATCCAGGCCTGCCATAGCCACAGCCGGCGACACTCACTCAATACCTAGAAAAATTTATAATTTTTCCATTTATTTTTCATTAATAAAAATATCTTCTCTTTGCAACTATGTATGCAATAAAAGCATATTTGGGTGTATTTTTTATTATCATAATAATTTTTTTAACAATTTTCTATTGTAAAATGTTAACTATATAATATATAAAAATGGATATTAATATATTTGTATGAGTGTATGTGGCCAATGAACTCCTATACCGTCCATCCAATTGCAATGAAACATTGGAGATTTGTTCAACGCACATCGAAGAATTATATTGCATAATTTATTTATTCAATATCTCACACAAAATAATTTTGACCGAAGGTACCGAAATGACTGAAGGGATGGAAGGGAGGTAATTATAATTAGAGATTCTAAATAACAACTTTAAATAATAAAATAAAACATAATGTTCAACCATTTTTATATGAACAGAGATAAATTAATAATTATACATAAGCAGGACAACATCTGCCAGGTTTTGCTACTATTATATAATTAAGTCCTGATAGTGTCTGATTTCCTAATTTATCCAGTGAATAGTGTATTCTTGATTTGTCTATTCAAATTAAATAAATTAAAAATTATGAATATTTTGATATAATTGTACAAGATCAAAAAATTATTAATCTCGCAATTTTGATTCTCTGGACTAAAAGCACTGATTAAATTAAATAAATTGTCATATGGTTTTAAACTTGTCATTTGTACAGATTTCAAGATTATATTTTCATTGTTTAATCATTCACATTCTCATTGGCCTAAAATTCTCAATTTTGTCAACATAACATCACCTGATGTAAATCAAGACACTCTATTGGAATGTGCATCAAAGCTCTCTGCAGTTCCATTGGATCAGTCTGTGCCAGGGCTGTCACCAGCATTTGTGTCGCTGCTGGCGGAATCCGAGACAGTCGACCCTGAGAAGCTCTACGAGCTAGAGCCGGCACAAGACCGGAAGCTTCTAGACTCAAAGCACATGCTGCTTCCCATA
The DNA here is from genome assembly GCA_963576475.1 of Molanna angustata. Lineage (NCBI taxonomy): Eukaryota > Metazoa > Arthropoda > Insecta > Trichoptera > Molannidae > Molanna > Molanna angustata. The sequence goes on from OY754965.1 coordinate 5,055,075, forward strand.
AAACATTCCACAAACTATCGCTGCAACAATAAAATACATCTTTTAAAAATATATTGATTCATGGTCATTGGCATATAAACTAAGAAGGAATCACCTAAACTATGTATTAGATTTTACTAGTTAATGTAATCAATAGTTAAGATTTCAAGGCTAGGTAAATATTAAACAATTGTAAGGGAAGCTGGTTCTAGTAAAACTGTTTATATTCAAATTAATATATTTGACCAGTAAATATGTATAATGTGCTGTGTTGAAGGTACATACATACATACAGAGAACCGGGCGCCATACTTCTCTATCTTTGCAAAGATTCCTGGCTTCCTTTACATCCACACATTACCTCATACATGCTCGTTGATTGTTCAAGCTTCTTATGTTTCCATTTTTTGTGTTGAAGGTAATATTATAAACTAATCAAGGCAAATAAAAGAAGCCATAATTAAAAAAATGAACACACTATTCCACAGGGTATTTATTCTGTCTACTGGTTTGGATTATAAGGCCATAACCAAATGCATTGTGGCCATTAATTAAAATTAATATAATGTGGAATAATGTGTTCATATTTTTTAATTATTATGGAATTCAACAAATTAGAAGCCGTCTCAAATGACAGATTTAAAACCACTAAAAAAGGCTGATAATAAGATTACATATAACAGCTGATGGTGAAATTGAAATTGTAAAGTACCTTCCTATTTTAAATGCAATATTTTAACATATAAATAAGAAGATAAATGAAAATGATATATCGACGGTGGAAAGGCTATTTGACTAACGTGCAGTTCATCAACTTTACAGTAGAGCGATTTAAAGTTTAAATTTTTTGAAAAAAAATCATAACAATTAAACGAATTAATATATTTTAAACTTGTTTTCTACAAGTTTTAGAAGATTTTTTATGTTATTTATTGAAATAAATAACATTCTATTTAGTTAAAAGCCCTGCGAGATAAGTGGTCTGTTAGTCAAATTGTTTTCTGAGACAGTCAGGTAAAACGACTAACATCATACATCTGTATATTTTCCGGTAGGTCTAATTGACTAACGTGCATTTTTACCCAATAAATTGTCTAGTAAAATGATTAACATCCTAATTTTATATGTTTTTAATAGGTCTTTTTGACTAACGTGCATTTTTATCCGACAAAACGTCCAGTAAAAAGAAGTTAAGGTAACTAAAGAGTAAAATTGCATCGGGTATAACACCTTACTTCATGAATCACTAACATTAAATATTCAAGTAAAACATCTAATGAGGCATGTTTTATATCAATAAAACGATGAAAACATGATGTAATAGTGATCATAAACGTGGCACAAAAATTTTTTGAAGGGGCTACTTATTTTAATATATAGGAAATTATAGGAAAATATATTCATTTAACTATAAAAAATATATTAAAACAAAAAGTCAAAATTGTAAATATCATTAAACCTTATTGTCTATTGAAAAATAAAAATATGACCTATTGGCCTATTGAGAAAAATATGAGTATGTAATAAAATTAATAATAAATTAAATCATTCAATCATAAATTTATCTTTTTTTTTCAAATGTTTGAATGTTAACTTTGTGGTTCATATTTAAAAAATTAAATTTAAAGATATAACTTTGTATTAACCACGTTTTTTGGTTGAAACGATGCGACCGGTTTCGGAACTAACCGTTCCCTCATCAGGCTAACTTTCAACTGAAACAGAATGTGACGACGTGCTTACAAGAAATCTATGGGGGCGGAGGTAGAGGTAGGGTGGGGGTACTTAGGGTTGGGTCTTGTGCAGGGTGGGTCCGATTGGCTGAAGGATTAGAAGTAAAAGGAAACATATTTAATAATGGACTGAAAGATAAATTTAACTGATTGTTTATTATGTTCTGTTTTGAATTAATACACTTTTTAATTTCTAGCGACTCTAAATTATCAAGACGGAGACCTACTTTGTTGACGTGTAAAATTTTTGTTCCCGATTGCATATTAAATTGATGATCATTAAGTACTAAGTGTTCTGCGAATTCCGAAAAATTATCATTGTTTATACATCTAATATGTTCTTTTACTCTAGTCTCAAATTTCCGTCCTGTTTTTCCTATGTAGACTGCAGAGCAGTCTCCACATGTCAGTTGGTATACGCCGGAGTTTTCCATTTTATTATCTTTATCTTTGGAATTCATTAAACTTTTTCCAATATTATTGTCAGTGTAAAATGGTAAAATGCCGGTCTTATGTCTTTTGGTAAGAAATTTGAGACTAGTTGGGATAAATTATTAACAAACAATATGCGTCTCCATCTATATTCATCTTTTTTGATATTTGTATTATAACTATGTAGGTATCTATTGACGTTAATATTTTTAATTTTTTTATTTAAAATAGAGTCTATCAATTTACTGTTATAACCATTATTGTATGCAATCTGTTTTATTGTATTTAGTTCTTTATTAAAATTATTTGATGATAGTGGTATATTAAGTAATCTATGGACCATGGAATGATAAGCGGAATGTTTATGGGATGCTGGATGGTTGGATGTATTGTGGATAGTTGTATCTGTATAGGTCGGTTTACGATATATATCAAATTCAATTTTATTATTTACTATTGTCAATTTTAAATCTAAAAAATTTAGTGTTTTTTCCTTTTCTATTTCCAATGTGAACTGAATCTTAGGGTGAAACGAGTTTATAAAATTTAAGAGCAACTTTAATTGTCGATCAGTACCGGTAAAAATGCAAAATATATCGTCCACGTATCTCTTCCATAAAAATATATATTTCAATAAAACCGAATTTGATCCAAATATTTTATTTTCTAAGAAATCTACAAATATGTCGGCTATAAGTGGACTTGCACGGGCTCCCATTGGTAATCCTTCTTTTTGTTGGTAAACAACATTATCATACTGGAAATAGTTTTGACTCAAGCAAATCTCTAAATTTATCAACTATAATATATATTATATAATATGTATCATCAAAATTTTAACAATTTTTTGATGTTGTGATGTTATGTAGTGATGAAAACACCATAGCTATAGGTATAGGGTTTTTGCACTAGGTAGGTAGGTACCTATGTATGTATAATATTAATTTGTAGGGTTTTTGGACCATAATAATAATAACAGCGCTTCATGTATAGTAAATAGGTAAGCACTTGCGATATATAATAATAACGTGACAATAAAATTCTGGTTGCTTTGCTTGACCAAAACAAAAAGGAAAGGAAGTGTTATGAATGAAAGACACGATGGAAGAATGGAACTATGGTCGGGCCTAAGAGAAGATGATTTTTCATGCGAGGGAGTAGGGGCGATATTAGATGAGCGAATGGTAGAGTGTATGAAAAAATATATGTTTGTAAGCTCAAGACTCATGTGGACCAGATTTAAGATGAGAATCACAGGTGTGTTTCTGTTTATAGGATATGAGCCTGTAAACTCTAGCTTGGAGAATGCAAAAGATGAGTTTTGGGCAAGTTTTATAGAGGAAATGAACAGGAAAATAGAAAATGAAAAGTTGATTCTGGCAGGCGATTTGAATGGCTGGGTAGGCATCTGGAGAAAAGATTTCGAATCAACTCTCGGACCTTACGGCGATAGCCGATAAAGTGAATGATAACGGCAAAAGACTGTTTGTGTGAAAATGGACCTCTTTGTATCAAACACAATTTTTGATCACAAAATAATTCATATGTATGCATGGGAAATAGAAAATGAAAGATTTTGTATGTGTGGACATTGCTCTGAGAAAAACGACTGTTGATACGAGGGTGCCGAGCTGGAGACAGACCATTTTTTGGTTGTCACAAAAATATGCCTGTTTACGGGTTGGCGCTCTAGAACTAATCGTGGCAGTCTACCACCGCGTATCAAAATAGAGAGGCTGTAAGAGGAAAGTATCAGACAAGAATTTGCAAGAAGAATTGAGTGCGCCTTAAGTCCCCACACAGTGAGAGAGATGAATATAAGTGGCACATGGAGTATACTTAAAAACAATGTATTCAACGTGGCTAAAAATGTGTATGGCAAAGCAAAAAGAGGTAGAATAAAAAGGGATGCTTGGTGGAATGAATGAGTAAAGAAAGTAGTGGAAGAAAAACGAAATGCGTGGAAGAAATGGTTGTCATGTAAAGGATCTGGATGCGAGAAGGAAGAAAGAGCTAAAAATATATGTACAGAGTGCAAGAGGAAAAAAAACAGTCAAAGAAGAAAAAAATACACTGACAGAAAAAGAAAGCATGAAAATTGTGATTATTTTTTCTGGAAACACAAAAATGTTCTGGAAAAGAGTAAATCGACGAAAACAAGGAGTTATGCGAAGTCCGAAATGTATAAAAGATAAAGATGGTTGTATGGATAAAGATGTCAGAGAAGCAGTAACGCATGCACATACAGGAAAGGCCTCGGGATTTGACTGTATACCAACCGAATTTATCAAATATGGTGCTGAAAAGACGATGGAGTGGTGTCATTGCCTCTTCAAAAAATAAATTAATAAATGTTGGGAGACAAGACGTACCCCGTCAGATTGGAGAAACGTAGTGAATGTGCCCCTTTTTAAGAAAGGGTCAAAATTAGATTAAAAAAACTACCGGGCTAACAGTCTGCTGAGTTCGGTTGGAAAATTGTATGCTAGGATACTGGACCAAAAGTTGAGGTTACAGCAAATGAGGTATGGGATGCATAAGTAGTGAATGTTGGAGGTAGAGGTTGCATCGACCAAATCTTTTCCTTTCGAAAGACGACTGAAAAGGTTCTGGCAAAAAACCAGAAATTTTTCTGTGCTTTCGTAGACCTGGATAAGGCCTACGAGTCCGTGAAAAGCTTTGGAATGTGCTATCAGTGTATGGAGCGGGAGGCAGGTTAATTAGGGCAATATCATCTCTCTACGAAGAAAGCCAAGCCTTTGTGAGGATTGAAAACTCTCTTACAGGATGGTTATCCATTAATAAGGGAGTGAAGCAAGGGTGCGTATTATCACCGTCTGCTCAATTTTTTAACTGGAAGATGTTACTCTATGTGATCTAATGTTAAAATAGTAATCGATGGATGCATGAAAAATGGACTGAGAATGAATGCAACTAAATCTAAAATGATGGTATTTGAGAAGGACAAAAGACGAACAAAATGCGAGATACGAGTGGAGAATGTACAATTAGAACAAGTCGATGAATATTTATACTTAGGAAGCATGTTTCAGCATGATGGAAGACTGGAAAAAGACATTGAAAGGAGAGTAACAGCAGGGAATAGAGTGAAGAGTAAAGAAATATCATAAGTAAGATGAAAATAAATGTCCTAAGGTATTGTGGCCACATAGAAAGAGTAATGACAGTCTGACAAAAAAGTATATAAGGCTGATAAAAGAGGAAAGAAAAGTAGAAGTCGGCCAAGGAAAATTTGGCACGATCACATAAATGGAATTTTGAAAGATGGAGACGTAAGAACTAAGAATAACATAAGAACGTGTATGAGAATACGCATGATCGTGAACGAAGCGTAAATATATGTCAAGAGAGAGGAGTCTGGCGTTCGGTTATCTCTGCCTACCCCAAATAGGGAAAGGGTGTGATGGTATGGAATAGATTAGCATGACGCGCTCCTCTTACCACGGTTGTGCATAGACTAACGTCACAACGAGACAGTGCCGCTGTTTATAGCATTTAAGTAACGACAATTTGCTCCCTTAAATTTACAGCTAACAAACCACTTCTGTACTTTTGGTATTTATTTTATTTGATTAACAGACAATCATAATAAAAATATGATTGCAGTAAAATGATTAACACGTTGAAAATTATTAAAGATGTGTGAAGCAAATTGTCTAACGTGCCGAAAGTAGTAAAAATGAAATGGGTTTATTTGACTAAAACGCCATTGGCTTATTTTTTCTAGTGAGTATAAAAGACTAACACGCCGAATGTAGTATAAATGAAGTGGGTTTTATTGACTAACCATCAGTGACATACTATTTTCGAGTAAGGATTAAAGGCTAACGTGCCGTAAAAAAAATGATATAATCGAGAAAAAACTCTAAACAGATATATCGAAAAATTATCAATCAAGAATAAAATCTAATAAGCTCAGATTGTTGAAATCATAAAAAGGCAAGGTGCCTAAAATCAAAATATCATTTCTCAACTCATAGCTAACTGAAGTTTAAAAAAAAAACACAGTATTTTGTGTCGTTTTAGCCATAGTATCTTTTTATATCTTCTTAAACTGTAAGCATTTTAAAATGACTAATACGCCAAAAAAGTTATTTGATCGTCGTGAAACCAAAACCATTCGACGCAGAAAAAAAAGACGATTCCAACGGTGTATATAACTCAATATCGCCAAAATTGGCGTGTTAGTCAATTAGCCTTTCCACCGTCGATATGTATTACAATAGATTCATCTGAATGCAGAGATCGACGGCTGCAAGAGCAGTTGTAGGATCACCGAGATGTAGAGGATCTGATGCTAAGCGAGTCAACAGCACCTCTGCCCTCTGCCTCCAAACCATTTGTCTGTTTGAACGTCCATCGAGTGACTTTAAAATATAAAAACATTATTGTTTTAAATATGTATATAGATACACAATAAAATTAAGTATTCTAAAATATTTACCTTAAAAGGCCATTTTATAATAAACACCCCAATTTGAAATAAAATATGTAAAACAGTGTTTCTAAATCAACATTTCTCTAGTGAATTTTTGACACAAACAATTTTAAAATTCGGCAAAAATTCTCCTAAAGTAATAAAAAATGGGGTATTTTTATGAGATTCCCATGAAAATGAAAATAATTGACTAAAGGAGAACAAGAGAAAACTAAATAACTACCAATAAAAAATAATTTTGTATTTTTATGAGATTCCCACGAAAGTGAAAATTATTGACTATAGGAGAACAAGAGATAACTAAATAAATTCTTATAAGAAAATAATTTCATATTTTTATGAGATTCCCATGAAAGTGAAAATTATTGACTATAGGAGAACAAGAGATAACTAAATAAATTCTTATAAGAAAATAATTTCGTATTTTTATGACATTTCCATGAAAGTGAAAATTATTGACTATACGAGAACAAGAAATAACTTTCTATAAGAAAATAATTTCGTATTTTGATGAGATTCCCATGAAAGTGAAAATTATTGACTATTGGAGAACAAGAGATAACTAAATAACTTCCTATAAGAAAATAATCTCGTATATTTATGAGATTTCCATGAAAGTGAAAATTATTCACTATAGGAGAACAAAAGATAACTACATAACATCCTATAAGAAAATAATCTCAATTGCAGTTTTTGCTAAGGGTTGTCAGTAAACATCAGTCTGCTAAATTTCTAGTTCAGAAGACAGTGGAATATTAATTGATGTATATCAGCTAGGGATTTCAATCCAGCAACATTTCCAATCCAACAGGATTTTTGTGGATTCTCTGAAAAATTACTGGATCCACGCTGGATTCAGCAATTTAAGATAATTTAATAAAAACTAAAATATTCTCATAAATATAAGACAACTTATTTGTATTTAGAAGTATCATCAATTGAAAATAGTATGAATAATCATTATTTTTAATTAGAGTTGTTACAATTTTACGTGGAATCTTAATATTTTATTAAAACAACATAGACTTTTACATCATTATTAGGAAAATTAATTAATTTCGGATCGGCATCGTTGGATCTAGGGCATTTTGCTGGATCCATCAAGCCAAAAAAATGCTGAATCCAGGCTGCATTGCTGGATGTGGGATCCAGCAATTGCAATCCCTAATATCCGCATAGATATCAAATGATATAACTCAGCAAACCCTGGAATTGTATCACTGCTTTTGTAAAAATTATGGATCATCTACATCTTAATTCTATTCAATTCTATTCATTCTATACATTCCTTCAAGGGCTACTGAGACCCGAATGGACAGTCCTAGGTACGTAAATACTAACTCCTAACCTCACTAGAGTATTTAGTATTCTTAAGTCATAAATTGCATTGAAGAGACATCACTAACTAAATACTAAACACCATGCCAAACTTAAGCTCGATGGCATAGAATTTCACATTATTGTGTATGATGAAAAAAGATAGGTAGCTTTTTATGGGCTTAGACTGAGTTTAAAATATTTTTTTTGTCATAACAACACAAACATATGTAACCAAGCTCACACTGACAGCTCGATGTCATGATTTTTCTGAAATTCCAGCAAATTTTCGGCATCTCGTATGGATTGCTGAATACTTTGTTTGGTATTTGATTTGACAAAATTACCAAATACATATTCAACGAAGCGCATAAAATCATCTTCCATCGAAAAAATCTCGTATTTTAGTATTAAAGCACCCGTAAGGTTCTTCGCTATCAACCTTACTTTTTGACAATTCACAAATGTTAGTTTACGCCAATGCGCATGCACTAAGTATTTAGATATGTCTCTGCAATGCAATTCTCATACAAAAACTTAGTAGCATCCTCCAGTTAGGAAGCCACATGATCTGCTAACTTAAGTGAGTGACTGTGCAATGAAAACATGGTTAGTATTTAGAATTTGACTCTGCATTCGGACCTATATGTTCAATTTAGAAAGGAAGAAGTATTGGATGGGAAAAGTAGTAGATGAAAAAATACTCTTCTTCTTCTTTTCTCTCGCCTTATTCCCATTATTTGGGGTCGGAGGTAGATGAAAAGATGAAAAAATACAATGGTTATAAAAAAGAGATTATTTTTAGAATTCTACCAAACTGATAGTGATCTTTGACAACTTTGGGTAGCTGAGTCCATATTTGCACTGCAAAAATTAGATATAATTATATGCAAAAATGTATATACAATAGACAAGTACTTTGTATTCATTAGCGAGTGTCTGTATGGCCTGTGTCCACCTTCCCATGTCAGCGTGATGGTGCGCGGCTGCGTGCGCTGCTCGAGCTGCCACTCTACGGAGACCGGCACGTCCCAGCAGCAATAGGGCCCCCCCTCCCCCGCCACTCCCGGCACAAGCTCCCCCCAGGGCACTGCCTCCCGCGATGGCAAGAGCCTCGGATACCTTCCCTCCTGTGGCCACACCCTATAATAGAAAAAAACACATTATTCTTAAAATTATTAGAAAATATATTTTTATGTATATTTTATAAATAAAAGAAATTTAAGGGTATAATATTAAAGAAAAAGCAGTAGGAAATATGAGATATGAAGTGAATATAAAATTTTAGATCAAGTAGATTTTTTTTTTTTGCTCTTCACCCGTTAAGAGTGTTCTCAGCTTTTTTTTATACATATATCCAAACTTCTTACTTTAAAATGAGCGTTGGCATACACAAGCTGAGCATCAGATAAATCCAGGGTTTCCAGTGTAGTTGCTGATGTGACATCCCACAAGTGAAGAGTTTCCTTGGTGTCAATGAGGGCGAGCCGCCGCGCTCCCAACCATCTCATTGCAGACAGATTATAAGAGAGTGCAGCACGCTTTAGTGGCAAAGCTTCTAAACCTCCAGGTCCCCAACGAATCTAAAAACAAAATTACCATACCATAATGTCATTTCACTATTTGGCGCCAAACTCCTCTCTCTTGATATACATTTCTCGCTTCATTTAAGTCCATGAATCGATTCATACACGCTCTTCTGTTATTCTTCCTTCTAATGTCTCCATCTTTCGAAATTCCATTTATGTGATTGTGCCAACTTTTCCTTAGTCGACCACTACTTTTCATTCCTCTTTTATCTGCCTTATATACTTTTTTGTCAGACAGTCATCACTCTTTCTTTCTATGTGGCCAAACCACCTTAGGGCATTTATTTTCAATCAAACATTCACATCTAATATCCCCATTTCTTATTCTATCATACACCGTTTTACCACACATTTGTCTTATGGACCTCAGCTCAAACCGAATTAATTCTACTTTCATGCGTCTTCTGCCATATCCATGTCTCAAACAAAATTAATCAAATAAAATAAGATACTACTTATATCACTGTGGGGGATACGAGGAAACCTATATATACCTCCACCAATCACAACCCTAGGTCAGTTCTCATTTATTCTTCTGTTGGGCTAGTCACACTAATTAACATAATGTAACCGAACACCAGTAGTTTACATTTCGACCCACTACAGGTACCATTGTCACATTCCCATATACATAGTTTGTTATCTTTTCCAAATACAGTACAATCTCACTGATTTGGCACAATTGAAGGCACGACAGTCAAGGTTTAGCAGAAAAATTCAATGTCAATATTACTGCAATGGAGGTAAAATTAGCAAAAAATTGTAAATATTAGGATATAACGGTTTATTAATGAAATATGAATTAAATCAATTTAGTGTGTCAGATTAGCGAGATAGTACTGTATATAAATCTTTATAAAAATATATATTATTTATTTTATTGCAATGGAAAACCAACAGTACATACAAAAGAAAACAATAATTAAGACATACACCAGTTACAGGTTTTCACGTGTTAACAAAACATAAATAATAAGCAAAAAGTCCAGAACATAACATAAGCAAAAAGGATAAAAATAAAAGTATATATAAAAAGTATGTAGGGGAAGTAACATCTGCGAATTGAAGATAGGAGGTGGCCTTTGGGAGAGGGACAGTTGGGAAACGGTACCTGCTTGAACCTAATTACATCCATAGAGTTCCATCCTGACCTACATCACTCAACACGCCACTACGTTAGATTTAAATCTCATATGGAATTATAAGCAAAACATTAAAACAATTATAGTTTCCGGCAAATAACTTGAAAATTGTTCTCGTGGAGATTTGCACATATACCAACCAATCAAAAAAAAAAACAAATTAACACTCCACGCAGCCTCTTGTGTGTCGATAACTGTACCACATTAAAAATGTAATTGTAAAAATAACATGATTTATTGTTTATAAAGATGTTCATAAAATTAAAATACCTCAATGGAGTTGCACAAAAAGAGAACTTTTTTTAAAGATCTCGTTCATACATTCTTTTATCTATAGAAGGAAGGAGTGATTGTTGTTGGTGGTGTTGTTAGTCCTGACAGTTGTGACTTGATGCAATGAACAATATACATATCAGCATGGCTGCTCGTCTGATAATAATGAATAAAAATAACCTGGTGAAATTGCACTAGTGCCCCGCGGGCTGAACAGAGTACAGGATCTGGTCGATGCGCCGGTTGCCAGGCAAGTAGGGGAAGGCAGTTGGCCGGTCCAGGTAGGGGAGCTCCAGCGCCTCCACTGCCGCCCCCTACACACACCACAGCAACGCGGGACAGCGTACCCAGGGCGAGGACGCAGCCCCATCCGGGTGGAGGGTTCGGAAGTGGTTCCACACCACACACCTGAAATTTCAAAAGACATCTCAGGAAACAAACAGATACCAATAATTATCTAAACCTACATGTAGTTCAAATAATACCTCTGCGAAAAATTAATTTTCTTATAAATTACGGTGTTCCCCGGGAATCTCTTCAAAAAGTAGTCTTGGTTGTGTACAATATTTATTTAAGGGGCCATATAAACCTAAACACCCCAAATTCAAATCAAATTCCTCAAATATGTTAAACAGTGTGTTTCTAGAAAAAATTGTATGTGTTTTCCACATTTCTATAGTGAATGTTCGTCACACAATTTTAAAATTCAGTCTAAATTCCCTAAAAAAAATCCTTTCTACAGCATTTTTTTTTTAATTACTCCATAACTACGTGTCGTAGAGAAATAAATCTTTTATGTGCTTAAAATCAAAGTGAATGACCGATAAAGTTTTTTCATTTCAACTAAGGTTTGTTCTTAAAATGCAAAAATCAACAAATTTTGGGTTTCCGATAATTTAAATCACATAATATATACCTTTTTAACGAACGCGATAGTTACCCTTGCTAAAGCGTAACTACATAGTGCATTAGAAGGTTTTAATATATCATGTTTTCAGTCACTAGATTTAGCGTTATATGTCCTCTTAAGTGTTTTGATTTAATAGTTTATAAATGAATATGACTGTGTTTGTTCATGTTATGCCCTGCCAGGAGCTCATTCCATTGAGGCAAATAAATATACTTTCTCATACATATCTCTTCTATAAGACTAATAACAACTGGCATGAACAAAAAAGACTTGTGACCGTTTTAAAATAGCTGATATAACTGAGAATATTGAAATTATTATACTACCCTTAAAATTATTATACTACTCAAAGATACCTAATAAGTTTCTTTTTGTGAATAATAATTATTAGAAAAATCCGATTGGCTCATGACAATAATTTATAGTTCTTTCTTTCTTTTTCGTGTCCGGCTAAGCTCTACCACTCCAATAAACAGTTAACATTGTAGTATGGTAGTCATTCATGTACAACAACACTTGAAATAAATTCTTGAAACAAAGTCTAGGATTCAATTGCCGTTGCAATGCCTAGATATTTTGGTAATACATATATTGTAGTCACATAGTCCTTTGCACATTATTCTTTGATGTCTAACTTTTTTTGTAGTTTTCTCATTTTCAAAGTATTTTTTGTATGTGTATTATAGTTGTGAATTTGTGTTCTCTGCTTAATTCTTGAGAAACTATAGTAGGCTATATAGTATATTTTGAAAAAAAATTCCCCAGTACCCTCAAAAGATACATCTTTGAAATAAAGAAATATTTGTATTAACATCTTTATTCCATTGCATATATTTTTTTGAAATTTGAATTTGTTTAATACTTTTCTTGTAAGTACAATTAGTTTTAGTGAAACCCTTTTTTCATTTTTTATTGTAAGTAACTAAAAAACTACAAGGCCTATAAACTAGATTTTTATGAAAATCTACCGGCTGAGTTTTTTATTATTATAATATTTTAATTACTATTCTTGCTATTTAAAAAAACCTCTGAATTTTACCATTTCTTCGCATTAAAATATTGTGTATCACATATTAGGTGATATACAATATTTTTTTGTGTTTCATACATTAGAAGGTAATTTAGTGTGCATTTTTGTGTACATCTGTAAACCCACGGTATACAAGGGCCTTAAATCAAGGTCTCTTTTTATTTTGTGTATTAGTTTTAATATTTTGAATGTTCAGTTGTTTAGTTTCTTTTGTGTTACAGATTAACTATGTATTATGGATATAATTATATTTCGTTTACTAAATGAGCCAATTTATTTTATCTAAATACTGTAACAACTTACTTCGCCTCTTGCACCTGAGAACAGACAGGAAACTTTAGTTCCTCTGACTCCCAGTATCCTTGTGAATCTCAGCAGCCATACTGAGCCCCCTGTGTCAGCCACCACTGCGGATGTGGAGCCCCCGCCACTTACACCGGGAGGTCCCCAGCACACCTTCAATACTCCCCAGGGACCACCACCGCAAGCTTCCACCGTACGGAGGATGGTCCCTTCCGATGATTCATACATAACGACCAAACCACGAGCAAACCCTGAAACATTTTCAAATATCTATAATCTATATATATAAAAATGGATTTACGTATATTTGTGTGTCCGATGAACTCCCAAACCAACCATCCGATTGCGATGAAACTTTGGGAATTTGTTCAGCTCATTCAGGAGAAGGTTTATGCATTATAATTTATTTATTTATTTATTCGATATCTCACAAAAATTATTAAAAAAAAAAAGTTGGTATTGAATTGATACTTAGTGGGTTTGTTCAGCAAAAATCCTATATAGCCATACATAAAATGGCATATTATATAAAACTGGAATAATGCTAAAGGTTCAAGTACCTACATTTGTTTGAATAATTAAATAAAATTTAAATGAATGAATGAATGGGGACGGAAGGGACTGTAGGGATGGAAGGGAAAAAAATACGGAATTTTAAATAGCGAATCTAGATAAGAATGTTAACTGATAAAAAGGAAACATACCAAACAACCGGATTTGGAGGTAAATAATTAAACAGGCAGGACAACGTCTGCCGGGTTTTACTAGTCAAATATATATGTACGAAATCCTTTTCAAGATGGAATCATCCAAATATCTAGGCTTGTAAACATTGCAAAATTAGGTTTAGTTACATAAAATAGTATTAGTACTCTTTGATTCAGACAACCGCAATATAAAATGTTTACAATAAAATTGGAAGGACCGGGTGACCAGTGAGATGACACAGGATAGAAAGACGTGGAGACTGCGTACCAGGAGGGCCGACCTCAGATGAACTGGGAAGAGGACCAGCCAAAGAAGAATAAGAAGTTTTCAATAAAATTAATGTTTTCAATTGAAGTATTACAAAAGTAAAAAATAATTTTCTAAAATGAAATCTCCATCATATAGTACCGTATAATTATTGTAACTTAAGCCAGACTTCCAGATGCGCAGAGCGCAAATTTGTGTCTTTTTGCTTGTGCAAATATGTGCAAATCGCTCCTATTCTCACTGAAATGGCTCAAGATATTTGGCGAAAACTATACAATCACACTAATCTAGTACTAATGCAGGCAGAAGAGTGCAGGATTAACGGAAAATTCGGATCACTGGAATGTAGGTAAAATAAGTCAATATTTGTATATAATTGTTTTTTAATGGTAGGACATTGTTTATTTATTTAATATTGCTTCTCGGGCAACTAATAGGTACTATATCAAATATTAATTTTACACGCACCCAATAACAAGTTGCCACATTCTGGAGATTTACGATACTAATTGTCTCACAGATCCAGACTGAAAACACAATTAAAAACTGTGTCTCCACCGGGAATCGAACCCGGGACCTTTGGATCAGTAGTCAGATACCCAACCAACTGAGCCACAAAGGCAGACAATTGTTAAATCTTATACAAGATTAGACGTGGGACAATAATGTCTAGATCTGTCTACCTTTAGCATCAGCGACTGGAGAAGAATAGCAGATGAAAGGAAATATTCCGTGAGACCAATGTCTTCAATGGTTTGTGGTCTCAAGATAAATTGATTAAATATTGACCATAGATAAAAATAAACTCACCAACTAAAAGACGAGTACCGTCATCATTATAATCTAAGGAAGTAACGGCTGCTTGATCTTTGTACTGCTGACAACACCATCGTAGGGCTTGAGAGACAAATGCCATAACTAGACCGTGAGTAGTTCCTACGGCAACATGTTCACCCCATGCAGATACTGCACTACCAGTTCCAGCTCCAATGCGCTCCTTTTGTTAAAAATAAAATATTGTATTATATTTACTGTCTCCAGTGTTAGCCATAGTAAACTAATACAAAAATTGAAGAATATAGGAATGTCGGGTTGCACAGTTGAGTGGGTGTGTAGTTATTTAGATGGCCGTAGACAGCACGTGAAATTGAAAAAAGTGATTAGTGAACCAGTGTCATCGAGTTTTGGAGTTCCGCAGGGAACGGTATTAGGTCCTGTTTTGTTTTTAATATATGTTAATGGACTACTAGAATTGGACTTAAAATCCAAAATAATATCTTTTGCTGATGACACGGTCATGATTACTGTGGCTAATTCATGGGATGAAGCTACCGAAATAGCTAGTTTTGAAATAAATATTGTAAAGTCATGGTTCGATCGATATCTGTTGTCTCTCAACGCAACTAAGACTAGCGTTGTTCCTTTCGCAATAACTAGGAAACTTATTCCGGAGGAAATATAAATAAAAATACATTCAAGTAATTGTCCCGGATCTGATAAATGTAATGATGATAAATATATTGCTCTGCCTAATGAAAAAAACATAAAATATTTGGGTATTAATGTTGACAGAGAAAATAAGTGGAAAGAGCAAATAAGTAATACGATTGGTAAAATGAGGAAATTATTTTATGTATTCTATCGATTGAGGACTTTCTTGGACATTGCTGCGATGAAAAATATATATTTTGCACTTGTTCAATCTGTCATGCAATATGGGATTATAGTGTGGGGTGGTGCTTATAAAACTAACCTCGAACCCCTTTATATCATCCAGCGGAGTATCTTAAAAATAATTTTAAATAAACCCAGAGACTACCCTACGACTAGCCTCTTTACCGAGGCAAATGTCCCATCACTGCATGCTATATATAAGAGAAATTCATTGAAGCAGATCTACAGGGAGTATTTCGTCGATAGAGTACATGCTTCGGATTGTATAAGAGCCACTCATCGATTTAATGTGATACTAAATATACCAAAAAAAAGAACGGCCTACACACAAAACCACTATACGTATCTTGGCGTTAAGTGGTTTAACGAACTGTTGCCTGAGCAGAGACATACGGATATTATCGATCTAAAGAAATTTTATGTAGATATAAAGAGGGTCTGTGTATAAAAACTGGTTTTATTTATTCATTGTTGTTATATATGTAGATATTATGCACTTATTTTATTAATCATAATTGATATTTAAATGTTGTTTTTTTTATTATAACATATATATATATGTCTATTTTTAAGTATGTTTTTTGTTACCTATGATTATTTTGTTACTTTGTTTTTGTTCTATATTATGTAAATAGTTGCAACTCCCTTCAAATCACGAGTATATCTCTTTTTAAAGGAAGTCATATTATAAAGTGTTTTAATTTCTGTTTTGCTATGTATTTTTTTTATGTAAAACATGTCTTTTTGTAATAAATAAAAATAAATAAATAAATAATACATCATCATCAACATCACTGGCACTACATTCTGCTGTGGACCCTGGCCTCCTCCAGAAATCGTCTCCATCCCTCCCTATTGACTGCCAGTCTTCTCCAATTCAACGATTATAAATACATTAATATTAAAACAATTCAAAGATTATAAATATATTAATATTAAAACAATTATTTTCACAAAATATAAATATTTATTTGGTAGAATTCCATTATCTAGCAATTGTGAATTAGCAAATAGAATTGCTAGATGTGGAGATCTAGCAATTCTATTGTTGGAGGGGCTGGTATGTGGCTTGATTCTCCAATTCACAGGAGATGGGCATCAATTTTGCAGTGACTGAAGTGATTTCAATAGATATTTTTACACAATTAAGTTATTACGGTTATATATGTTTATATTTATTTACTTATCATTTTTTTTTTATTCACAAATTGATGTGTTATTATTTTCTTTTTTTATCTTTTGTTTGTTCTTTATGCTTACTTTTCTCTCTGTTATTCTTTTTTTTAGTATATATATACCTAATTTTTAAATGTTGTATGTATTATATGGTTTGTGTTGCATTGCACACCCCCTCCTCACGAACTGAAATAAAATCTTATTATTATTATTAAAAAGATAAAAAACTTTGTTTAGGATTTTACGCATCAATTCCAAAAAATGAGGTATATAATTTATTTTGAAATTCAAAGCCTTGATATTCTGCCAAGATACTACTACATATTTTTATCAAATGATTGAAACAGAAAGAGTACCAAATACAATAATTTTCCAGTTATTCTTTTAATATTGATGTAATAACTATTTTGCCCTATTAAGGGCATACACGGGACATTTACATACAACCCTTGAGTTTAACTATATCAAAATTGGTAGACCTATGAATTTTAGTCTTCACAGAGTAGATATTTATCAAAATCTATATTTTCATAGCTATATCTATATATTTTTCCCCTTCTATATTAAAAACATAATAAGCAAAATAATCATCAAATATACAAACCGATGCAGTTGTTATCTGTTGTGAAACTCCTTGTAAAAAAACATACTTCAGAAGGGACCCTGTTTCTGATGAATTTTCTAATACATTCTTCTTTGGAGTGGGTGACGGTGAAGGTGTGACACGATTTATATGGTTATCGTCAACTGGTCCGAGTTCCCACTCTTCCAGGCATCCTTCATCTGAGGCTAGAACACTCTCCAGAGACGGCAGCTCGTTGACCGGCGGTATTCCATATTCCTCGTCGTTCAACTGCAATTGATATATTATAAAGCAAACAGAAATTGAAACTGAATTCATTAATAATCTGTGAATACGTTTATTTAATTATTTAAGTGCAAATGAAAAAAAAAACTACGGTACCTCTTCAATATCGAGAAGCGGAAAACTGTCAATTGAACCGATATCGGAATCTATGAGAGATTGAGACGAAGGCGCTTTCAAAAGGTCCATTTTTAGCAATAACAGAAGATGAGCTTTTATAATACTTTCATATTTTAACAAAGCTATCGTCAATTCACACCCCTATCCCATTTTTACTTCACCATTTGACATTTGACGTTTTGTAAATTTGACATTTCTGTTGTATTGCAAGGAAAAAAAAAGTTTTTTTTTTCATCTAAATCATCTTAAAAGGGCATTTGTTAGTTTTCTCATTTTCTACAAGAAAGCTAGTTGTCGCCAAATATCTTGTCATTTCGCCGGGAAGAGGAGCGATTTGCACGAATATTAACGAATCAATAAGGCACAAATTTGCGCTCTGCACACCTGGAAGCCAGGGATTGGGATGACGCCAATCAACGTGCAGATCTTTGCCACTACTCGTGAGGGATGAAGAAATGATATTTTTGGTGTCGGTTACGTCGGTTCATTTCGAGCAAGTCTATCAACTAATTGACATTCTTTGCTGTTGCAAAATAGTTATTTGTATTTATTTTTATTTTATTGTAAAAAGGATACCACACAGAATAATAATAATCGTCATCGCGAATAGCTGAAATGTGAAATACAAAATATACACTAATTGCTGCTGCTGAAAAGAATAATGTTTTCTTTTATTTGAATTCGTCGCCAAACCAGCACACCATAAGCAACCAATATAAATAAAACAATAGACGCACCTTCAATGCCGGAATGAACCGTCGTCAATAGGTGAAAGGGATAAACTCAGCATCCGCCATGATCTAGTGAGCGGCCTCTCCTTTTCGCCTTATATTTTTTTTAATTCGGCGCCAAATCAGCAGACCACAAACAAATATTTAAGAAAAATAAAATGTGAAAAAATATGTTTTGACAATAACACGTAACCTCGAAAAATGTGACAGTACAAGTGACAGTCAGTGACAGTCGAAAGGAGACGCACGTCGCGTTAGGACAGAAAATTGACCGAACGGCTGAGGGATGTGTGACCGCATTCCTCGTGCCTGGAGCATATCGGTCAGGCCGCGTATTTGCCTTTCCGTGTTGATTAGGAGGCAAGTACTGCCTCGAATTAGGCACTAGTTTGTTGCGCTAATGCACTTAAAAAGTCGCGTTGAATTCAAGGCATGTGTCCTCCAAATGCACACGGTTAAGTGATGCGACCTCTGCGCCAAATCAGCAGATAATTTAATACTAAAGTAAGTAAATTATTACAATGGTTATTTTTGTGTGAGGGTGTGTAGGTATATGGTTTATGTTTATCACAATGATTACGAATAACACTTTAAAGTAGGCGAGCAAGATATTAGCACTAAGCGGGATTTTTTACATACACACCATCATGCCGAGCCTCTATCCGGGTACACAAAGAGAACCGAGCGCCATACCTGCCGATTTTTTATTTATATGATTAAAATTTTAGAATTTTAAGCGCCCTTTTTAAGCCTACTGTTGGGATTTTATAATGAAAAACACATTATTCTCTAGTAATATTATATTCAGATATATTCTTGTAGTAGTAAAAAAGCAAGAGATAAAACAAAAGCAAGTCACTATGCAAAAAGCATATATGTCAGATTTGAATGGTGTTCTATTTTATTTTTAACACTCCTCCTCACCAACTAATCTGATAGTCCCAGCTCCATCCGCAGTCGAGATAGCCTGGGCCCTGGCAGAGCTTTTGTTAATATATCTGCTACCATATTTTCAGTTGACACATAGTCGACATTCAAGATCCCATCTTTAATGCATTCTCTAATATAATGCATCTTCAGGTCAATATGCTTCGTTTTTGAACTTACAACTGGGTTCTGACTTATTTTTAATGCTGCCTGGTTGTCATTAAATATTGTTACTTTTTGTTGGTATATGCCTAGGTCATTAAATAAGGCTTTTAAATGTACAGCTTCTTTTGCAGCTTCTGTTAATGCGGCATACTCTGTTTCTGCTGTTGATAGAGCAATGCTTCTTTGTTTCTTCGATGCCCAACTTATTGAGGCTCCCGCATACTTAAAACAGTATCCTGTGAAAGATTTGCGATCCAATTTGTATGCTCCCCAGTCAGCATCTGCCATGCCATGCAATTCCATCTCTGTATTTTTGAATATCAGCCCAATATTTTTTGTTCCCTTTAAGTACCTGAGTACTCGTTTTGCACTTTTAAAATGCTCCTCACTATAGTAATCATTAAACTGTGA
The DNA here is from genome assembly GCA_963576475.1 of Molanna angustata. NCBI lineage: Eukaryota > Metazoa > Arthropoda > Insecta > Trichoptera > Molannidae > Molanna > Molanna angustata. The sequence goes on from OY754965.1 coordinate 5,075,286, forward strand.
TAGATAGCTCACTGAAAATGCAATATCTGGCCTTGTTGCTACTGCAAGATACATGAGGGTACCGATTAAATTTTTATAAGGTAGATCTTTCTTGTTTTCATTTTTATTAAGTTCTAATTTTATCCCATGTTCAATAGGGGTAGTTGCTGATTTACAGTCTTGCATGTTGAAATTTTTCAATGTGTCTTCTATGTACCTTTCTTGGCTCAACTTTATTTCTTTTCCTTTATAGGTAATATCTATACCAACTAGGCGTTTTGGTTTTCCTAGATCTTTTATTTCAAACTTCTTTGCAAGAATATCTTTAATATTTTCTAATTTTCTTGGACAGGAGCAGGCAATTAATAGGTCGTCGACATAGATTACAATAATAACTTTTACTCCTCCTTTCACCAGTGTGTATACACATGGATCAGCATGTGATGCTTTAAAATCAAGATTCCTCAATTCTGTATCGAGTTTTGTGTACCATTGTCTTCCTGCCTGCTTAAGTCCATATAGTGCCTTTTTGAGATGACATACTTTTTCTTCTTTTATGTCTCTTATGTTTTTTAACATAGTTCTAGCTTTGTTATATATAGTTAGGTCGTCTTGTTCACTTTCTTCCACCATTATTTCTGTTACATATTTTTCAACATAATCTGGTAATTTCATGAATATGTCTTCGTTTAAATCACCATTAAGGTAAGCTGTAGTCACATCCATTTGATTAAGTTGAAGTCCTTCTTCCACAGATATTCCAATGACTGATCTTATTGAACTCAACTTGGCAACTGGTGCAAATGTTTCATTAAAGTCGATACCTGGACGTTGCGTAAAACCCTGTGCTACAAGTCTAGCTTTCTTGGTTTCTTTGTTATCTGGGCCTATCTTTTTCTTCAAGATCATTTTGTAGTTAATAATTTTCATATCTTCTTCTTTCTTTATTATTTTCCAGGTGTCATTCTTAATATGTGCCCGTATTTCAGATTTTATGGATTTACTCCAATCTTCGTTATCTTCATTTTTATCTGACATATAAAATATCTCAGATGCATAGGCATTCTCACTTAATTCTTCAAAATCTTTTTCAATTAGATAATCCTTAGTCCATACTGGTGGCTTTCTATTTCTCATCGGCTTGTCACCGGTAGATAAAATTTCAGATTCGTCCTCAAATGTTTCAGTTTCGTCATTTGAAGGTACTTTCTGAGGATCATCATTAATAGAAGGTATGATATTCTCCGTCTCTCTTTGTTTGTGGTATGTAGCCGGTGTGATACTTCTCTCAGGAGTGAGAAGTGGATATTGAGTTTCAACAGGTAGTACGTTTTCTTCAGTTGCTTTAATTATATCAATTTCTATTTGTTCCTTTGCTATTTCAGGTACCTGTCGTTGTTGGTATTCCTGATTTTCCATGAAGATGTCATAATTGTTTGATTCATTTTTATAATACATTTTATTTATGACTTTCACGTCTCTGCTTATGATTATATTTTTCTCTTCGGGTATATATATACGGTATCCTTTGGAATTTTTGGCATATCCCACAAATACTCCTTCTTTAGCTTTTTGTGATAATTTTCCTTTTCTATTCTTTTTCAGTAAGAAAGTTTTACTCCCGAAGATGTGCAGATGGTTTCCTGATGGTGTTCGACCAACCCATTTTTTGTATGGTGTATTACCTTGTAGTGCTTTTGTGGGACTTCGGTTTATTAAGTAATTTGCTGTATAAACCGCTTCTGCCCACAGATATGATGGTACATTTCCATCTATCATTAAACAACGAACTTTTTCCAATAAGGATCTATTCTTTCGCTCGCTTATCCCGTTTTGTTGTGGCGTGTATGGTGTTGATAGTCTTCTTTGTATTCCGTGTTCTTCCAAATAATCATTAAACTCTTTGTTTATGTATTCTTTGCCATTATCTGATTGTAAGTATTTTATCCTTTTATTAGTGAAGTTTTCTACCTTGTTTTTATATGTTTTAAATATTTCAAAAACATCGCTTTTTCTTTTGATGAAATAAACACAACAATATCTTGTATAATCATCAATAAATGTGACAAAATACTTTGAACCTGCCAAAGATTCACGTTCTAGTGGACCACATACATCAGTGTGTACAATTTCTAAAATTTCACTTGAATTTATTTTATTATTTTTTGGGAATGGCAATCTTGACAATTTTCCTTTAATGCAGGTTTCACAATCTTCTAGTTTTTCTTTGCTGAGTTCAATTCCATACATTAGTTTATTATTCACCATTAACCTCAAGTCTCTTTCATTCATGTGGCCAAGTTTTTGATGCCACTCTATGTATGACCTTGTTGTCATTCCTGGAAGTGAAATTTGCAGTCTCTGTGTCTTTATCAAACTCCAAATAATATAAACCGTTGCTTCTTTTGGCTTTTAATATCACTTTTCCATTTTTGTTTATTATATAGGCTTCTTGTTTTTCGAAAACAACTTTATTTCCATTTTCAGTTATCTTTGGTATCGACATAAGGTTAGACGATAGTTCCGGCACATATAACGCCTCATTTAAATTATAAATTTCATCTTTTTTACTGAGTTTTATGATTCCTTTACCAACCACAGCCGTAGTGTGATTATTGGATGCCAGCTTTAATACTCCACTGTCCTGTTTTATGATGGCAAATAGATTTTTTTCACTAATCACGTGTGAAGTGCAACCGCTGTCTAGGCACCACTTGTTTTTATTTATTTCAACATTATGTGTTGAAGATGTAATATTGAAATTACTCTCCTTTTTACTATCTTTATTGAATTTTTTATTATACCAGCATGCTTCTGTGGTGTGTCCTTTCTTCTTACATTTTATACAATATTTCGTTTTATGTTTTTTAGAGAAGAATGCTCCTTCACCTTATTCTATATCTTTATTTCTTCTAGCTTCACTTTCTTCTATAATTTTTATTTTTAATTCTTCTGGTGTGGGCAGATTATCTCTCGACTCTACAGCAATTCGAAAATTTTCGTAAGAATTTGGTAGGCTATATAACATCATGATGCTTAGAAGATCTGGGTGTAAGTCCACGTTCATGTCTGCTAATTTGTCCACTATATCAATAAAATTATTTAGGTGTTCGCGAACATCACTTTTTTCTGCTTTTTTCAATATCAGTTGTTTAAGTAATGTAGCTTTTCTTGCTGGACCAGTACTCTGATATATGCTTTTCAACTTGTCCCATAGGTCTTTTGAGGTTTTGCAGCCTTTTACTTGTTTCAATTCAGTAGGTGATATCAACAATAATAGTTCAGAATGTGCTAGAAGGTCCTGTTGTGAAAAATTTCTTTTCTTTTCTTCTTCTATTGGCTCGGTGATATCTCCATTTACAATTTCCCACAATCCATTTTTAATTAGGACTGCTTGAGCCTGTACACACCATGTGTCATAATTTTCTTTGGATAACACATCAATGCGATTGTATGTAGCTGAAGCCGATGTTGCATTCATTTTTGTTTAGAATTTATGTATTTCACTTTTATTTCAGAAACCACACGCTCTGCTACCAATTTGTTGGGATTTTATAATGAAAAACACATTATTCTCTAGTAATATTATATTCAGATATATTCTTGTAGTAGTAAAAAAGCAAGAGATAAAACAAAAGCAAGTCACTATGCAAAAAGCATATATGTCAGATTTGAATGGTGTTCTATTTTATTTTTAACACCTACCACCCTGACTTCTTGTTCCTGATTGTTCTATGATTTATCCGGCCCTGATAGTGTACACAAGGACAAAACTAAAATAACCATGAAAAGATTTCTTACAAAATATCTCAATGTATTATGTTAAAATCACATTATATCACAATGCTTTTGTATTGTTTAATATTTATAAATAAATGGTGATAAACGATAATATTCATACTTACTGAGATTTTAAAAACAACAAAATCATACGACACTAACCAAAAACTAATTTATATGCAAAAAATACAGTACATACGGAAAAAACATTCGGCTTAAATGTCGGCCATATTGGAAATTATAACAGAAAAACAGTAAATCCAGAGGGTGCTGCTTCAATCTACGCAAATTTATTCCTATGTTGGTATCGTGGTAGTCATAGAAAAGAGATTTTATTGTGGTAGTTTTCCGATATTTGACACTTGTATTTGTTATTTCTTTTTCTATGGTCAGGAGAAATTCGGGTTTATACATTTTAGGTTATAATTTAAATATTAATATTATCAATATCATTAATATATACATTTTGTTGACTCTTTTATATTATATTTTTATTTAAAATTTCTTCCCTTTTAGCTCAAAATGCAAGCATTATTTGGAATATGTACCAAACAATTTGGTGGAATGGCAAATTTTTCAAGAACTTTATCAATATGTCCACTTCAAAATTCGCTGATTCCTGTGGGTTTTAAATTAAATGATCAAGTAAAGAGAAACTTTGGAGTCTTTTCATCACAATTAAATTTTTCGATGAATCAAAATATGCAACTTTTAAAGCCAATTTTACCTTCGATGACACAAAGTTGTGGATACAAAATTAAAGGTTTACCGAAGAGAAGATGCAAGAGTTGTTTCTTTGTTATGAGAGATTCTCGTCTTTATGTTGAATGTAAAGCAAAACCACGCCATAAACAGATGCAAATGGCTGAAGCTCCTCATAACACTTGGATACTAACACACGCGACACAGAGTAAAGTCCGCCCATGGTAAATTATGTTTATTAGGATGGAAGTGATGAGAAACTAGAGTATATTAATTCTTTACAAGCATCACTGTGACAAATGAATAGGGCAAAAGTTCGTACAGTTCAAAGTGCAGTTGTTATTCTTTAATTTTGTGTAGTGGATGTTAATAAATATTTTATAAAATTATTGGCACTTTCATTGCTTGAACTTATTCGTTTTAGACAGAAACTCATACATAGATATTGGCAAATATCTTTATAATTATTGGTGGGGGATTGTGCATCTACCTACCACATAACAAAAATTTGCAGTTTGCGCGACTTTGTAATTTTCAAATTCTTAGCCAATAACTACAATGTTTTCTCTATGGCAGACTCAAAATAAAATGATCAAGTCCCGAGTTAATGCAAATAAAATATAATTTATCAGGATTAACTTGGGATAATTTAATTTCCTTCCCATTACTGTACATTTTTCACTGAAAACATTTTATTTCACAGCTGTGAATCTGTTTTTTTTCGTGTAAAATTAATTATTCAGGAATCAAAATGGAGAAAGCGCAAATAAAAGTATGTAACTTTTAAATAAAATTTATTCAAATATCAAAGATACTATACATACAAAATTCAATTATGTACATAAAATATATTCTAATTAAAAAAACAATAAATTGAGTAAAATTCAAATAAAATATTGCAAACTGAAAGCTTACAAGAAGATAGTTTTTGTCACATCTTAACTGGTAAGTAAGCCCCAATAACAATAGCCTAACAAGGAGCCACGTTAAAAACAAATAATATTTATATATATTTTCATATCATTATCTAATAAATTCTTCGTGGAATATTACTTACTTAGTAAATTTTAAGACACTTGCAGATTTAAATTTTTATATTATATAAACTTATCGGTCAAATATTAATTTAACACGCACCCAATTACAAGTTGCCACATTCTGGAGACTTTTGATATTTAACGTCTCAGATCCAGACTGAAAACACAATTATTAAAAACTGTGTCTTCACCGGCAATCAAACCCAGGACCTTTGACTCAGGAGTAAGATATATCAATTGCCAAACATTCCCATTCAGGCAAGCATGGTGACCGGACAAATCATTAAAGTTTAATTAGAAATGTTCAGTTATGTCTATGTGTTGATTTGTCACTGTTCTGTTTGAAGTGTTACGAATTGTCATGTTCTGATTAGACTTTAACGATTTGTCACAGAACCAGCAAACATATATATTATGCTGGGTTCTAATATTTTGTCTTGTCAACCAATCTTTCTTCCACTTCTATCAGCCATATATATTTTTTTTGTCAGTCATTCTTTCAATTTGGGCGAACCACTACAGAATATCATTATATTATGAGAATTACATAAAATCTTCAAATGCAGAATTAATTAAAACTAAGGACACTGCTCTTCGCTGCATGCAGGTTGGTGGGTCCAACACCTTTCTGTGTCGACTCTGTGCGCCAATTCTCCGATGCTTTGCGTTAACATTAACAAAAGTTTTTTCTATAATATTATAAATTCCATTTATTTATTATTTCAATAAAGCTTTAACAATAATACATGTAAATACATCATGACAAAAATTAATAAAAAATAGTATCACCCCAGAACAGACCTAGGTCTAGTGAGGTGATATATTCCATGTAACTTTTAAGTGTTTATAATGTAATACCAATTTGTTATATATATAAAAAAATGTTTTGAAGTACTGGTGATAACAGTAAAATTACATAGACATTTGATAAAAAAGACAATAATTGTTTTCATTGAATTTCTCTTGGAAACAACTCCTTCATTATTAAAAATTATATACAATATATAACTAAAATAATTTAGCATCTGTTAGTTCATAAAGCATAGTTCATTCATAAATTTTGAAATTATAAATATTCCATTTACTATATAAAAATATCACATAGTCAAACTTAATACTATACACAGGATTTCAATATGTCTTACCATGGAATGTATTTGAATTTTTATTCACAAACACTGGATTTTTTTCCCGACAGGGAAAAAAATCCAGTGTTTGCATATATGCAATTAAAAATAATATTTGATTTAACTTAATATTATTATGTTAATGCAACAACACATAGGCATTGTTTCTAGAACAAAGAGTAATTAGAACAAAGTATAGCTAAAATAGTTTGATTTCATAAAATTGTTCAATACTTTTGGTTATTTCATTGAAATCTAATGCCGTCAAACGACACAATTTTGAACATTTTTTTACGAAATCTAAGTATTTTAACTATACTATTAACAATATTTTTGCTGTAATAACCCAGCCATAGATTAAAAAAAACTCCATAACAAAAAAAAATAAGTTTGTCAACTGCTTTAATTTAATGTATTTTATAGTTCCAACACCGCGGAAAAAATAAACCACTAATGAGAAACTTCTTCCTCGAGAAAGATGACAACTGATGTCACTTCGAAATAGGCCGTATTAAATAGCTAATTCATGGTTTAACAAGTTAAATTTTATTCATACATTCCTAGCCTCATAAGATGGCACCCAAATCAAAAAATTGTAAAAAAAACATTATTTTATTGAGAAGCAATAAAAGTAGTATAGAAGAAAATAAATTATTTCTAGAAAATCGATTTAATTATTAACATCAAATTACTACAAATCTGATGAAGTATTTCACCAACTATTTAATGGCACTCAGATTAACAAATATCTCATCTAGCATTGTTTATTTTTGTCTAAATCATTCCCAAATAATAAGTAAAAAGTGATAAATTCTTCTTCCAATGGCACTACAACTCATATCAAGCCTTGGCCTCAATCCCAGTATTAGTTGGTGGGTGAGTGGTGAGCGTGAATCGATTCATAAAGGGTCCCATAAAGCCCACATACATGGTCGCAAGCTTGTGTGGCTCGCCTATGCTTGTGAGCCTGGATTTGTGAATCCAGTGAAACCACAATTATCTTTCTCTTTTGTATCTTTATATTAATATGTGAAGTGAAAACTTCGTAATCCTTTTTAAGCAAAATGCGCACCTGAAGGAGTTTGAGATTTGGGATGGTTAATGTTTATATGAAGGACTGCAGAAAGCTAAAATTTTAAAATAATAATGTGTTACAAATGCATTGAATTGATTAAAAAAATATTTCACGTCAAACCATAAATTGCTTACTTTCATAAAGCCATAGTCAAATGCAGTTGTTTTAAATTCAAACACAGAACATGTTAAATAAATATACATAATCTACTGAGAAACAATATAAATTGTACTTATTTATTTTATTTATGTAAGTTCTCAGAAAAAAAACTAACAGGTACTGTGTCAAATAATTATTAAACACGCACCCAATAACATGTGGCCACATTAATCGCCTCATAGATCCAGAATGAAAACACTATTTAAAACTGTGTCTCCACTGGGAATCGAACTCGGGACCCTCGGATCAGCAGATACCTAATCAACTGAACCACGAAGGCTGACAATTACACTTTGCAATATGTGAAAAGAAAAACTTTATGCCTCTTGATGATTACATAATATTCTTTACAATAGATCAGATTCAATGACTTTTTAAATTAATAAATTATGGTCGATATTTGATATCTGCGCAATCTCTAGTTTTAATAAATGTGAACTTAAATACACATACCAAAAAATGATGATGAATGACTTAACCAGACTTTCCCGTGTTGCAAGCTCAACAATCTCATAGCAAATATATAATGGAAGATAATTTTTTTCTATCCAAAATAAAAATGAAAAATGCTTAATGTGATGACATGTTGTTATAAAGACATATTTAAGCTAGCGTCCATAGAGGCGTAGATGATGGATCGGACGCAGCGTATCAGACAGATTTTAGTATTCTTTGTATAGCAATTCATACAAATGCGTCCGCTGATAGATCAGCATTATACGGAGTGCGCGAATTATTGCTATCGTTGTTGCTAGAAGTTAAAAATTCGATCTGTCCAATGCGGCTGTATGGACGCAAGCCTTTATAAGACAGTAAATATATAGAGATGTAAAAATACTCTAAATGATGATAGACTCATTTCAATTGCACTCTTAATACTAAACAAAACACCATTGGTTTAAATTATTCAAATCACATAGATTATAAATAAACATGAATGATTTAAGAAAAATATGGTTTACTAGTACATAAAACAATGTAAAATGACAAATCTACATAATAATACACATTATTATGGTGACTTGTGATAAGACACAATAATATATTTTTTTAACTGTTTGGAAGATACCTCCGAAGTATTAAGTAATTCTTAATGATAATATAACACTAGACAGGACACAACATCAATTTTAAACATTTTGAGGTTCAATCTGTTCTGGCAGGAATTTTCCAACTGTCGGCAGTATCTGTTTCCATATTTCAGCCATCTGTAGAATCAAATAAACGATAGATTAATATTTAGTTTAAATGATTAATTGGATTGATTAATAAAAAACAGGATAAGTCAATAGAACTCAATTTTTCAGGACACATGAGAAACTTTCTATTTTGAAGATTACACCAAAGAATTTATTTATTTTCTATTGGTTATGTTCATTTTCAAAACTATCATTGTAATGTGTGAACATCGAAACTGGCAGTGTCCAACTCTTTGTGAAACAAAACCAGAAGTGTCCAAAGGTTGTTGATTAAATCGTTTTTCATAAAATTACGTCATTCGGAAGTTTATAATATTAATCTAAAACCTATTTAACTCAATAATATTCAATTTTGCTCACAAGTTTTTGAATAACAAACGAAACAAATGTTTTTTTTTGTGATTGCCAATAATTGAAGAAAGTGGACACTGCCGTCTTTGTTTCTTTATGCCTCATATGTTTCTAATCAATATAAGTTCACCTTAAAATAAGCTGAGAACACCGTAGCCATCTATGAAGTGACGAAGAAACTTTTTTCTAATACCATGTATTGAGAAATTGGTTTGTAAACAATGAAAGCTAAGATCCATATATATATGAGGTACGTATTACGTAAACCTGCAGACGACAGCTCGTCAGCCCTGTAGGTGCCATGATTTCCCGGTTCTCCTATGAACCCATACAGTATAATGACACTTTCCCACTTCTTTAGACCTATTTCCCACGACTTACGACCTTGAATTGAAATACAGTTATTAGGAATAACATTATTTTTACCTCGGTATGAGCTTGAAGATTGACAGCCGCAAGTGCATTAAAAACTGCAGCAAGATCTGTCAGATGTAAATGTACCAGCTGCGTCTCCAACTGAGCACAATATAAACTAAATGCATGTCGAGATTCCAAGGAAGATATAGCCGCTTCTTGCTCCAACATTCTTTGCTCTAAATTGTCCACTGATTCCAACTTAAAACATTAAAAATAATTACTTTATGTAATATATATCCATCGCCGTCATCGTGTTGATATTATGATGGTTGAAAAATAGTTTGAAAGGAATCTGTTAGATGTCTCTATCACAGAATTATAATTAGCGAATCTAGATATGAATGTTAAATAATAAAAAGGAAACATACCGATCAACCATTATTGTATATTTGGATTTATATAATTAAACAGGCAGGACAACGTCTGCCGGGTTTTACTAGTTCAAATATAAATATAATTTCCTATTTACACTAACATCAAATATGATCACTTTAATATTACAGAAAAATGTATTTAATAACTCAATAAGTTACTCTTTTTGTAAAAAAAATGTATGTTTCTATATGATGAAGTATGTGTCACCTTTTGAAAAATGAATTAAAAAAAAAAACAACATATTGATAAGATTCACATATAAAATTATTATCAACATACATAAACTACGATACAATATTTCATAAATGGTTATCCTTTATAAAAATCCAGATTTGCATCTTTTATGGGGACTGCAAAAAAAGAAAAACTTACATTTTGTCCCCTTATAACGCCCTTTATCCTGCGTTTCTTCAAAGCCAGCATTTTGTTGAGGGCTGTATGATGGTCACTGACTACCCCTTTCTCCAGACGATCGCACATATCCTGATGAGCAATCAGAATATCCAAGATACCCGACAGCACTGAAGAGACTCTTTCCTCAAATATGGCCGAATGGCGAGCGGCTCTTGAAGATAAAGATGAGAATTCACTGTTGAAAACAAAAGTGAGATTATTTATTAGAGAGTCAAGCAGCCCTTAAGGCACTTGAATCAAGTCAGTTTATATTGAAACTGGCATGGGATGGGATTGAATATGACTTAATTGGAACACAAGCTCATTGTGGGTGCCTGGCCACTGAGCCAATAATGGCAATGAGATAGAAGATAAACTAGCTAAAACAAAGAGTAGGGAATTTTTTTTAATCTCGTTTTAATTGAATATAATAAGGGTAAAAAAAATCTAAGGATATAGATATATCATCATTATATACTCAATGAAATTGAACACTTCATGAGATAAACATAAGATAAATGAAGAATAATGTTATTGTAGTTATCTCCATATAAAAAAGTTAATGGCAGCATCAATATGTCACGTGATCCTTCCGGCATTTGATGTAGATAAGGAATATGCGCTGATTGTGTATTGGTAAGAATCAAATTCAAAGCAGAATGTTCAGCGCGAAACAACAAAATGAACTGGCGCAGTATCCCTCTTTCCTACGCGCATGCGTATTAGATCCTTACAAAGCGCGGGAGAATGTGAATTTGGCCGGTGATGATCGATGAATTACAATGGTTAAAGTTCTTAATTTTTTAAATAATTTAACAATTGTTTTGTTGATTCACCGATAGATGTCTTGAAGTCAAATATATGGGAGTAATATTCATCCAATTTTCGTCTCAATCAAGTATGTATTTACTGAGATATGAAGGTTCACAATTGTGTATAGCCATGAGGGCATGTATGGATGACGCTCGGCGTTTAGGCACGCGGCCAGTGGGCATCTATACATGACGCTCGTCTTAAAAAGGTTAACTATGTTGCTTACTGGTTTAGGAAAATAAAATACACACTTAGATATATTGGAGAATCCCCGCTTGATTCTCTGCCACACCATGTTCCCTCCTGTGGCCCAGTCTGAATGTGGTAGAGGCTCATGTCCCAGTGCAGACAGCTGCGCCCCTAAGTCTTGCATATCAGCAGCAAATACCTCGTTACGGATGGCACCTGTCATACAATAATTATTGAATCATTATTTGACAATTTTTTAATGTCTCAATAGAAACAAAGTTGGAATATTATAAGAGAACCAAGAACTCAAAGCACCTACAGGGCTTACGACCCATCATCAGCTGGTTTACGTGATCACTTAATGCACTTGCGCAACGTTAACTAATTATGCCTTCTTGAGTTCCCTTATCAATGCAATTTTTAAAGTTCTATATTTAAATAATGAGAAACTGATCGTTAGAAAATAAAGTGTATTTACCATCGCCATCTATGGAGTAACGAAGAAACCTTTTTGTAACGCCATCTATTGAAAAATTGTTTTTTGTAAACAATGAAAGCATCACTCCTTAAACATGAGGTGACAGTGTTCTCGCACAGATGTCACCCCTGAACTGCGTCAGAAATATTATTTCATTTTTTGGCTTGTTTACCTACTTGTACCAATGTGTATGTAAATTTTTAAAGTTGCAATGTTTGCGTACATTCAACTTTAAAAAATATTCGATTGAATCATTAAATTATCACATTTTGTGTCATCAAGACTGACAGATATACGTTAAAAATATTTACAATCAAGCATTGTTGTTACCTAAATCAAATATCTGCTTCAGTTTGGATACCCCGAGACAAATGACACGAATCTGCTCTCGGCTGGATGAAAATTCTGTGCTTGTTTCTGGAGGCACTAAATCCTACAAATACATTATAAAATTATAAGTTAGTATAGGTATCGCTAAAAATCATATTTTTTTGGTTGCTTAATTTGATGTTTGTAAAAAACAAATTTATGTTACTGGCATATAAATGTTTGTCAGCTAATAGTATTAGTTTTCCTTAGTAAAACACAATCCACATTTTTACAAGAGTGATGAATTTATTATTAATCCTTTTCAAATTGATGTGATTGATCAAGGCATAAGTTGTAAAATCTTCGAGGTTATTTCTATCCTCCTTCTTGTTCAATTGAGGTTTGTACGTTTAAGTATTTAATGTATATATGTATCTTTTTGTATGTATGTGAAAGTTTTTATTACCAAACCATTCAATTGTATAAATTTAGGGGACAAAACTGGTTCTGTTTATATAATATTATGTTTTCTTACCACATTGTATATAACTGTCACATACTTAATTCCTAAAAGATATTGTAAAACAATCTTACTTCAAATAATGATATATTAATTACCTTAGCTCTAGAAGCTAGCTCACTGGTTGTAAATTCATCCGGTGCCCTCTTAAACAACTCCCTTATCTTATGTTGCAAGTCGTGTCCTTGATCCCTCAGGAAGTACGAAACCAATATATCCCTTGAGACGACCGGATGTCGTGCAACCAGACACATCCAACGCTGTAAACCTTTACGTCTCGTCTCCAAGAAGTGAGCATCTTCAGAAACAATTATTTTTTTTGGTGGTAAACGAGGGATCAACCTATTTTATTGAAAAAAATTAGTTTAATTCCACAAATTCTTGACAGACTGAACAAGTGAATACTGCTGTGAGATCAGACATATCAGCATAGCTGCCTGTCTAATAGCATTTAATAATAATAATAAAGACATACTCAAGTTACCCCCATATGTCATCAGCAACATACAAAAAACTACAATTATCAACACATGTACAATAGTCAGAATATTTCTACAGGTACCACTTTAAACAACTACACAAACACACAGCCTCACAACTTGAGTACACTCCGTTGTGAAGGAGATTACAGGATCATAATCGAGATAAACATAAAATAACAGAAATATTTATCATAGCAAAGAAAAATATTTATATTCACATGTAAGGTTAAATATTTCTAGTTCATTTAGTAAAGCCATAAAAAAAAGTTTTTTCTGAACACATATCTCATAGAAAAACATATAAATTTGAAACAGAAATTTGCAAAAGAAAAAAGATTTGATTTACTCTGGATATTTCTGGAATAAATGAGCTATCATACTATTTACCTGTAAGGAAACCTGGCTAACAACAGTTCATGCAAAGCCACAAAGTCATTGTATCTTCTCCTTACTGTTGTTTTGAATCGCTGTGATGTGACCAGATACTCTGAATGTTTCAGAATAATTCCTATTCTCTCGGGAACTAAATCTATTGATATTGTGTCCAGTTGTTTCATCTCAATATAAGTCAAGTTCAACTTGGAAGGATCTGAATTCATCTGACTCTCAACCATTTCTTTGATAACAGATATATTTATTATGGAAGGTAACGGCAATTCTGAAAATACAAAATTAAATGTTTGAATGAGATAAAAAATGATTTACATGGTATCTCATTTTTAAACATTACAAAAGACCACTTTCGAAGAGACTGCAAATTTCTCAGTAGATCATAATATAATACTTATACATACAAGATGTGTTTATAGGGGATTTATTAACATAAAGCAATTTCTTCAAACTTACCAAATAGTGAAGTTTTTGTACATTTAATAAAAATACTATATTTTAATTTACAATCAATAAAACTTTATCAACAAACAAATCACGGTAATACAGAATGGAAAAATAAAGAATGAATATAAATAATTAAAAAATGCTTCATCAGAATTAGGATAACTATGAAAAATATATAATTTGTACACACTAAAAATTTTATTTGGCAAATACTGCAACAAAACTAAAACACATGCAATGTAAACAAAACATTAGTAAACAGAATTATATAATTATTAAAAACAAATTATTATTAAAACAAGCTTTAAAGGATTTCCAGATTGGTTAACACAAGACAAAACTATATGTCAATAAAAAAATCAACTGACAACAAGAATTAATATAGATAAATATTATGATATTGGTATATTATAAATGATAATAAAGAGTGGGCAGTAACGGCTATATTAGATTACAATTATTATTACACATAAAAACGTTGCAATTGTTATAATCAGTTAAATAATATTGAATAAACATAAAAACATATATTATTATATGTTACCTTCATGTTGTACTGAACTGGTACTGGATCCAGAATGCAATGAAATATTTTATTTGCATTTAAACAACAATTTTATATACTGTACATTTTTTAACTATTATTATGAGATTGTATTCTGAAAGTTTCATTATAATATATATGTGTGTGGGTGCTGTGTACTACGTGCTATGTAGGTAAGTTCTTGACGAAAATTTGAAATTGGGATTGGATTCAAGTTTCAGGAGTAAGGCTACAGATCTATGGCATAGTGCATTAAATTTAAAACAGGACCTTTTGAACTTATGGTGGATCCGGGCCTGAATAAAATTGAATTTTTATAAAATTAACAATGCATAAAAAATATAATTAAAAATATAATACCTTGACCAGCAAAATTATCCAAGAGTTTTCCCGAAGGATCCTTGCCTTGCTGTGCCCAAGCCACCAGAGCTAAACACTTGTACATGGATGTCCTGGTGACTGGTCCCCTTCCGGGGCCAGAGAGTTCCCATATTTTCTCTAAATGGATGGACTCGAGGCCAGTTAAACGTAGGAGAGTTTGAAAGACATCACGGGAAACGGGTGCACCGGTTGGAGAGCATATGTCATATATTTCACGATAAAGTGGTGGAACTGATCCTAGAAATTATATCATTACACATTATACACACAGAAGAGACCGTGTTATAGAGAGTAAGTTGTGGCTAGCACTAAACTCTAAAATCGCTTCTTGAAAACTAAACATGTTAGACCCAGAAAGTAGAATCAAGCGGAAGTCTAGAGATAGAACACCCCTGGGGGTACCAGAATACCCCTATTATATTTTGCGATTTATTGTAGATTTCGAATTACAATTTTTTTCATTTTTTTTTTGTCAAAAAGACATTATTGGTAACAGAGGCATGAATTATCGAGATAGATGCTAGATGTTTTTTTTTTTAAATAGGTGAATAGTATACTTTGCAGACACAAATACAATTGTGGGCCGATCCGATACCATTGTGCCATGAAAAATGTTGAATCTCAGAATTAGTTACAATTTCAATTTTTTTTTAATTTTGAAAACAATTTAATGAAAATATCATGAAGGTATAATAGACGAAAATATTTACTTCCATCATAAAATTCCGTCCAAACTTTTTTCAAAAACTTGCCATTTCCATCAACTAATTATTCTGTAACTTTCATTGAGCTATCTCTACGGCATCATACTTTAAATTTTTTTCTAAACTCAAAAGGGTGATAACTCATGTAGAGAAATTTTGATTAAAAAAAAACATTGATTCATTCATATTTTATTAATAAACAATTGTCCTCATATTTATGATTTTTTACTGATTTTAGATGCATTCCAGCAATAAAAAAATTCCACAAATCATTAGTGACGGATTGGCAAGATTGTAAAATTTTCACTAAACATCTTGAACTAGCTTCCGGTTGCGCAGAGCGCAAATTTGTGTCTTTTTGCTTCGTTGGTTTACGTGCTGTAAACGTGTACAACCAAACGACAAAAATCACTCCATCGGAATGGGAAAATTATTTTCAACACCTCTACAGCACAACCAATCATGAACAAATAACAGAAACAGCACTCACCACCAAGGAAAATATTGAAGAGCTAGATGTGAAGAAAGCAGTCAAAAATCTGAAAAACCGAAAGGCACCTGGTCTTGATGATATATCAAATGAACTATTAAAGTACTCAGGTGACAGACTGCATCACAAACTTTATCAGCTAATCTCAAAAATATTTGACTATGCAGATATCCCAACAGAATGGCATACAAGCATCACCATACCAATCTTCAAAAAAGGGGACAAGGCAAACCCGTCTAATTACCGAGGTATCTGTCTCTTAAGCTCGGTATTAAAACGCACGACGAGCATAATCAGAACCAAACTAGAGAGACACCTCACAAATAGAGACGAACAGCAGGGCTTTAGGAAGAATCGATCAACATCAGATGCTATTTTTGTCGTTTGACAGATCGCTGAAAAATCAATAGAATATAATAAGGCTGCATATTATATGTGCTTCGTCGACCTCACCAAGGCGTTTGACAGAGTCAGACTGGAGGACATAATAGAAATACTCAATGCAAAGAATACTCCCTCCAACATAGTAAAAATAATCCAAGGATTGAATACCGACAGCTTTACTAGAATAAAAACACAGGGTGACCTCACCAGTCCAGTCCCAACTCCAATCGGAATAAGACAAGGCGACAGTCTAAGTCCATTCCTATTCAACTTAATAATGGACAAACTGATCGAAGAAGTTGTAGACCTAAACCTTGGGTACCGAATGGGAGGTAAAAGAGTCAGTATAGTATGCTACGCCGACGATGCGGTACTTATCGCAGAATCAGAAGATGACCTTCAAAGGACAACAAACTAAATCATACATCACTTAAATATAATATGATGATATCTACAGACAAAACAAAGAGTCTCACAATAAGCAAGAACCCGTTGAGATGCAAATTAGTCGTAGAAAATAACATAATAGAGCATGTGATGGACTATACCTGGGAATAGACATCACTAGCAGCGGTAGTCTATACGACGAAACATTAAGACAAGTAAATAAAGCAGCTGCAATATCAGGATGTCTAAAGGAAAGTATATGGAACAATAAACACATGAATATCGAAAGCAAAGTCCGAATATATAAAACATGTGTAAGACCCATTGCCACCTACGGAGTAGAGACCAGAGCAGACACAACGAGAACAAAATCTCTTCTGAGAACATCAGAGATGAGGACATTGAGATGTATTAACCGGAAACACTCTAAGAGACCGAATTCGAAATACCGAAATAAGAAAAAAGTGTAGTACGGAAGACATCGTCAGATGGGGAAGACAGCGGAGGCGATATTAGAGCTCATATGTAAGCAGAATGGCTGAAAATAGACTCCTACGTATCGCTCTCCAGGAGAACCCAGCTGGAAGAAGACCACCAGGAAGACCTCCAAAGAGATGGCGAGACAGTTGGCAGTCCACATCGCAGGAGACAGAATAGCGGTACAAACAGATCTTCGGATCTATGAAAAGGAAGAAGAAGAAGAAGGTTTAGGTACAAATCGCCCCCCTTCTCGGCTAAAAGTTCAAGATATTTGGCTACAACTTTACCTACTAGTACCATACCTTCATGGTACCTACCTACTGTATATGTTAGAAAAAATTGTATGTATAATTTTACATAATATATTGTTCATAGAGACTGAGAATAGAGTTTTCATTATATCTAAAAAAGAATTCAATAAAAAAAAACATTTACATCAATGAAGTGTCTTGAAAGTGTATTTAAACAGCTTGCCATACAAGTTTATAAATAAAAGTGTCATCACAGTGCATTGTCATCATACAAAACAAAGATTAGCTTAATATTATCATCTCAATTTATCCTAAATATAAGTTATCATTAAAAAGTTAAACATATAGCACAATAGAAATAGAGAAAATAAACTTTGTTAATTTATAAACACTTACCGACTGTCATATCCGTACTCATTGTATATGATTAAGATATTTTCTTAATTATCGAAGACCTTTTGTGTCTTTTAGGTGAAGGACACGTTGTGCATAATATTAGCAACCTGCAAATCGAAGTTATCGTCCACTTCTAGGCTGTCACGAGACGAAATTTCAACAAAAGCGCAACTGAAATATAACAAAATTACGTGTCAACCAATATAAACTATTGTTTGATCTCTATATTTAAGAAACATCAAACCACAACTTTATAATGAATGTTTGAATAATAAAAAAATAAAGATTTAAAATTTTTGACATGTCATAAAGTCACTCGCGCACATTGCCGATTGCCAATTGCCACATTCCGTCAATTCCGTGACATTCCACTTGTTGACTTGACACACACACTTTGAAGTTGAAGTGTTTCGTTTTGATTCTCACTCAGTATTTGTGCATAAAATACAATAATAACAATACAAAATTCACAGCACCGCACTAAAGTGAAGTTAGCTTTATGTACCTATAATATTATCATGATGTGTATTCTTTAATAACTTGTGCCTGCAATTTATTTTTTTGTAAATAAAATTAGAGGTACATTATGTATAGGAAATGATACAATGTAAATACTCGATTCACGGTTCTATCTGTAATAACTTTTTTCGTGAGATCATCAAACAATTAACATGTACAGCAGTAGTTCTCAACGGGGTCTGTACCGCCCACTGGGGGTCGCTGAAGAGATCTAGGCAGGCGTTTTTGGTCAAAGCAAATTCAGGTTGAGGACTAGTCGCCGCCCCCCTAGGCCCTAGGCAATGGAAGGAGTCAAGGAATAAGTCTTGCATAGGTCATGACAAAATTGACAACAGGTATATCTCTTTTCTATGAGATTGGCATGTGCAAAGTACGTCGGTACATGAGGCAAAGCAAGTGTAAAGTTCTGCGCAGTATCTAAGTATAACTTTCGTGTACGTAGATACTTATTAAAAAAATAGTTTTCGTGCATTACAAAGACAGAAATTTTCTCGCTGCGCGGCAATTTACGTTTTGATTTATTGATGCAAGCAATTTTCGTTATGGTTTGTTGAGACAAACCATATACTTTCTCGCTGTGCGGCAAATTTTTAATTTGATTTATTGATACAGACATTACAAGACTGAAATTTGTTTATACAACACCAGGCTCAGCCCTTTGACTAAAATTATTATATATTTTTTCTTTTCGAAAAGGGGCGGGGAGTATATTTTTTCGAAGAGGGTGGTAGACCAAAAAAGATTGGGAACCTCTGATGTACAGTAATAATACAGTGCTTATGGCTTATTCGAAATAGGTAAGCATAAATTATTGATACTAACTTATGTATATTATATAAATACCTACTTATTTTATCAAACAAGGATAATTGTATATATGATTCAAGTTAGAATATTATTGGAATATACTTGGCAGATTATTTTCCCTTCAACAGCTTATTTTTGCGGTTTTATATTGACAAATACAGTTTTTATCCCCTTATTTCTCCCTTTTCCTTAAGCATTATTTTCATTATGATTTATAACAAGATTTATAATATTAATAATAAGTAAGTGCTTATAATTAATTATTATGAGACGTATTCATTTTAACTACTATTCATCTCATCTGTTATTCATCTGTTATTTTGTGTTTTGAGCCATTACAAAAAGTATGTTAAACTATCTACTTGTATTATAAGAGCTACTACAACCAACATTTAAAATTTCGTTACAAATACTTGGTCAAAAGTCGCGTCAGAAAGCTGATATAAAATGTTGACATCAGGGGGGCAAGTCTGGTTCAATCGACGAAATCAAAACCCTCGTGATTACCCATATCATGGATATAATTATTATATGGAGTTCTACAATATCTTTAGATGTCATAGAACTCCATACGATAATTATATCCATGATATGGGTAATCACTAGGGTTTTGATTTCACCGATCGAACCAGACTTGCCCCCCAGGGCTGGATTCACAATTAGTTGCACTTGCACCAGGTGCAGACAAATCTATAGAGCTAAAATATACCTATAAAGAGCTAAAAGATAGCAACAATTATTACATAACAATTATTTTAAGTTCATAAAGTTTTTCTTTCGTTTTCCGTTTAAGAAAGACAATTTCATCGTTTCGCGTTACTTATTCAATTAGGTACCAAATTAATGATTAATGAATTTGCATATACATCAAGTAGATCTTGTATAAATAATAATTCACATGCCTGCAATCTTGAAAATTTCCTTTGCTTAGTAAATCAGCGTATGCAAAATAAAACATTCCGTTTTCAATAAGTTCACCTTTCCAGTCAAATCGACTGGGCCTTCTGGATGGATTAAAATTCAAAGGAATTATTCCAGAACTATCTTCTTTCCATCTTAGTTTATGACTTCTGTAAAAAAAAAGTTTTGGTTGTAAATTTTGTGTCCATTGTCCGAAGAAAAATATGGTGTCAGAACTGTCATGAAATTAAATTCTTATTTTTAAAATTACAAACCTTGATACTGAGAAAACGCACTTCGTCTTGTTGCTGATTGATGCGTACGCTTGCTGAAGATAAATTGGCTTTATAAATGGAGAAGTACACTGAATCAATGCAAGAATATGAACTTCTTCGTGGTGCCTAAGAAACTCTTGAACAGCAAATATTGAAGTTGCGGTATCTGTTGCACTTTCTTCCGATCGACGATGTACTTGAGCTCCACCTAAAATTATTCGCGTTATTACTTCCAATGTAGATTTGAATAATAATTTCGGTACTTGTATATAAAAAAATCATAATCACCTTTTTTTGCTTCTTCGGAAATTAGATCATGGTCAGTTGATACCCAAATGGAATCAAATACGTCAGATTCAACAATTGCATCCAAAGCGCGCCTAAGCAAAGTAACTCCTCCAACTGTAGCTAAATTCTTTAATTTAATCCCTTTCGATCCACCTCTGGCTAGTATTAAAGCTGCTACATGAGGATTCCACTCACCATTACTGTCGCATTTTCTTTGGTTCTCATCATCACTGCAAGAAATATGTTAAGTAATTGTATAATTCCGTGTTTTCATTGTTCCACTTTTTATTGTACTTTTTGTACATCGATCTTTCTATTGTTTCCAGATAACATTAATTTTCATCTTATAATTTCACATCTTCTGAATGAATGACTTAGTTGAGTTGTTGAATGACTTATTTATAAATAAAACTAGGTTATGAAAAAACATGTATAATTGTAGCCAAACATCTTGAACTTTTGGCTGAGAAGGGGGCGATTTGCACGTAAACCAACGAAGCAAAAAGACACAAATTTGCGCTCTGCGCTACCGGAAGCTCGTTCGAGATGTTTGGCGGAAAAGTAGGTGTAATTTTTACAAAAATAAGTTCAATAACGAAGTTTCTGACGCGTTAATCAAATATTCTGAGAAAAAAAATTTAATTCAAGAACCAGAATTACTTAATTTATAAAAATCGAGAATAAAGATTTTTTCAAAGGACATTCGTTCTTCCAACAAAATATTTCTCTCATTATTTAAACTGATTTTAACACGTATTCTTTTTTGACATTTTTTGTGCAATGATAAGACTTCAAAAATGTCCTTCCAATAATTCTTTGACAATGTATTACAAGTTTGACAATTTTTACATTGTTTTTTAATAGGTAGGTAAAAAATATCTATGTAAAGTAAAAGAAAATGGTCATTATAGGTATTTTCTAAGTATGTACATATTAGTTTTAGTAAAATAAGTTGATTAATTTCGTGGGCTGCACAGAACGAAAATTAGGGTATCTTGCTTGGTTAGTATATACGCAAACCACTTCCCTCCACGATGAAAATTCTTAATTGCCGGAAACTATACTTTCTTGTAACTTAAGTACAATCAGAGATGTGCAAAATGGGTACCCAAATCCATTTGAATTGCAAAACGGAAATGGGTCGAAACTTTCCCGTTTAAATGAAAAATATAAAATGGTTTTTAGAAAAGTATTAAAAATGCAAAGTATCTATTTTGAAAATGCATTGAAAATATACAAAATGGTTCCTCAGGTCAACAAAAGTACTTAAATAAAAAAAAACAAGGACACCCTTTTCAAAGTTTTTTTTCACGTTGAAGTGAAGAAAGATAAATACTTGTATATTTATTAAAATTTGAATTATATATATTGTTCCTTTTTAGAAGTGTAGGTAGGTATATTATTATGATTTTTATTGTTTATACATTGAAAACAGTATAATGTCATTTTTGCATCTCAACGAATAAAATTCAAATTTTATCAACGCTCAGCTGGAAACGCATAAATTTATTATTTCTTTTGTATGAAATACAAAATTGTTCAATTTTACCTAGGTACTTATTTTGCACATCTCTGATAAAAAAACGTGAAAAAGGGATTTTGTTTTTATTTATTTTTATATCTCACAAACACTTACCTTCCTTTAATTTCCTCACAAGGTTTTTGTATACTCCCCGTTTCAATTGTCAACAGTGATATCAAATACACAAAAATAATTGCCGATTTCATCTGAGAAATCGTCATTTCTTTGCATAAAGATTTCTAAAACTTTTATGTCACCGCGACTCGAATAAATCGCGGACTAGTGTAATCCCGCGAATAATCCCACATGTTGGGTCTTTGACTTCTATAGAAAGGGAGTGATTTTAAAACTGTAAATATCTACTAAAAAACACAATTTTATAAAAACTTATTTTGTTTTTCCAAAATTCATGTCTAATTTCGCCATAAATCCATTATATTAGTATAACTTACATTTTCTTTGTTTTTGTTTAATTTCCCGTGGAAGTGACTATATAAAGGCTGAATTTTTCATATTTTTATTATTTACGCATATTGGCTAAAAACAAGTGATCATTTGCATTGCTTATATTTGAAATTATTAGTAGGTACCTAGCTTATTAAATTTTTCACAGTAAAGTAGGTAGATACAGATGTGTCTTGTGGACACATTATTTAAAGAATCATATTATATACTTGTAAAAAGTACATTTCCTAAATTAGGTAAAAATGTATACTGTGTTATTAGGTTAATGAAATAGGCCGAGGCATCAAAGCTGTATTCAGAAAGCATACAATGAAATTAGGAAACATAAGCGATATTACTAGAACCAATAAATACATTTTCATAGTAATGAAAGAAGAAAAAAATATATCATTATCAAAGCCCAAGGCGACATGTGAGAAGAATTTACAACTATGAAATATGAATCTTTTTACGATTAAATAAAATACAGTTTGGTCGAGATCGCCCCAAAAGAATAAAATTGACGAAATATACCTACTCTCAATTCACACAATTGTGCTTTTCATTGAAATTAATATAACTAAATATTATCTGAAATATAATTTTTTTTTATTGAATTCATAAAGTAATTCATAATTTTAAAATTGTCACAACTTTGAGCATCCAATCTATCTAATCTAATCCAAGTACCTAATTGGTACCTAGGTATGTAGGTACAATATGAACGCAGGATGTTATGAACGTATCATATAATATAAGGAAGTGTTAAATTATAAATTGTCGGTGCATTTTATTGAATAACATAGTTTGTAAGTCCTTGGTTCTAATAAGATAATACAATTTTTCTAACTCTGAAAGCTCTCTGAACCAGAAAAATAAAATTTAATAAACCAAGATAAAAAACATTGTTGATTAAGAACTTCCAACATATTGATTGAGAAAAATTTGCCACTAGCTGGTTATGCATATTTTGACACATTTTCTTGTTGTTGATCTACTTCTTCTACTTTCTTATTAACCTCACGATGACGAATGTTCCACCACCATATAGGACGGTCTTGGGCAGATCAAAGGGTTTCGGTGATTGGTCCTGTAGCGGACTTCATAATAAGTTCTCTCCATTGATCGGTGAGTGACCTCTGGATCTTCTACTCTCCACGATTCCCATTATGACGAGCTCTCTAGGTTATCAGGAGACACGTCAGTTTTCCTAATAGCAGTCCATGATATTCGCAACATTCTATTACTTATGCTTATTCAGATATGGATCTACGCAATTCTTTAAAATGATTTTTAAATTTGCTGAGCATTAAGAATGTAATACGTAAGCTTTGTTAAATATTCATCGTACAGTGTTGCATTGATAATAAATAATGTCATATTTAATTTATTGATCCTGTAATAGAACTGGTTTTACAAAAGATCACACAATAAAGAAAACTGGTTTAATTGCATCAATTTTATCATAATGTATAATATACATAATTATTGTTAAGGATTTGCGAATATTTAAAAACCATTTCATTTAAAATATCTAATATGTAGGTACTCGTTGCATTCAATTTATTGAATCACAGAACACAATGATAACTTTTCAATGAAAATATCGAGTACTTAAACGTAAAGAAAAAAAGCACTATAATCTTTATTTATGTTGTTTTTCTGATGCCATCGATTTATTTATTGATCTTTCTGTGGACAAGCAAGGTGTACCCTCCAATGAAAAATTCAAGATGTTTTCTTCATTTGATGCATTTCCTTGGGTTATTGAATATTTATTTTTGTTTTTTCGTGTATGTGCTTTTTCGTTAATTAGAGAATTTGATTCTGGGGATTGTTTATCAGGTTTGATTGATTTCTTATTGGTTGAAGTTTTTATAGTGTCATTTTTGAGTTTACTTAGTACACTAATATTATCTTTCTCGAGACTATCTGAATTTTTATCCGTTTTACGATTTGCTTTTTTAATTTCGTGTTCCTTGCGGTTGACTTTGATATATTCACTGCAGTAGGTATTTGAACTTCTATCAGAAGAATATTGACTATCTGGTAGTATATTTAAAGCATCTATTTTCCTGATTCTTTCAGCTATTTGAGCTTGGATTATTTCTCGATGTTTAGAACCTTCTCCCAAGGCTTCCATTTCATCCAGCCATTCTTCGCGTTCTTGAATTTGTGTTAAAACTGAAAAAAAAATGATTAGTTACCTAGTAGGTATATGTTTCAATAATTCTCTTGATAGACAAATCGAACGTTGAAATATTAAATTTTGTTGATAAACCAATAAACTATTATGCCGAATAAATGATTCAACAGCCGTCTTCTTCTTAGATGGCGCTTCAGCCCAAATCGAGCCTTGGCGTCCTTCAAATTTTGGCTTCAGCCGCCGATTTCTAGTTAGAAGATTCAAGAAGAAAGCAACATAGGTACATCTAACAAAAACGTCATTCTCCTCAACAATAAATTAATACACTTACGTTCATGTAACATATCAATATTCGTTGGTAGCTTTTCTGGTTTGTCTGATTTAAGAATAATTTCTTTTTTAATATTTTTATCTTCCGATGTATCTCTTCCGAATTCCATTATATCTTGCAAACGTTTTTTGATTTTTTCGCGATCTTCGGTCCGTTTCGTTGGCTTGAATCTACGACAGGCAAAGTATTTGAAGAAATAAACAGAATATCAAAATTATACATTTTCAATAGGTAGGTATTGAACATTTCGATAATTTAATTTTATAATAATATCTTAACTAATCTTCTCAGAGAAACTTTTATGCGATTCCAGAGAATTACAGTTTCTCGAATTTAATGTGTTTAACGTAAAAGAGGAAAATTAAAGGAAACATCAATAATAAAACTCCCAACAGAATTCGAGCTTAAAAATGAACAAATATCAGATAATGCATCAAATACCTACAGGACGACCCGATTAGGGTTTATATATGCGCCTAGATTCGATCATGTGTAACATGTGGCAGAATATGCATATAAAAGTCAGAAAAAAGGATAATATACCTATGGCAGAGACTAGGTACATAATAGTTTGCACATGAACCCTCATTTGTTACCTTTCTCTTTCCAAGTCTCCCGAAGTTTTAATAACTAAATATGACCTTCTTCTCGATGTTCTAGGTCTAATATTAACAGTGTTGACAGAACATCTTTCTCGTACTTCGTCTTGTATATCTGATAGAGAGCTGCTTGTTCTAAGGCACCAATCCATTTTCTTTCTTAACGAGAGAGTTAACTTTGCTTCGTCCATGATAACTAAAAAAACCCAATTTATTTTTTATAATTAAATATGATATTACAAATTATTATTGTTAACAACAAGAGTACCTATTACTGTCGCAAAATTATGCCATAAATATCATACTCTGAATAAATGAAATGTATTAAATTTGTCATATCTTTAGGTACTTAAGATTAAATAATCAACATTTACTTATTGCATCCTATGTAAATGGCGAGTTAATTACTGAATAATACGTTAACAGTTACTGCCTATGTGTCTATTATACCTTCATGGCCTATGTGGACTGTAATATCGGCTCATTTGCAGAACGCTAAATAACATTAACTTCAGTAAAATTAGCTTATACATTTAAAATTTCGTTAACGTAGTGCGATAAGAATAAATCGATGTGTGTAACCAGTAAGCAAAAGATTCGAACACGTTGACTGTTATGGATTTATGCAAGTGCTCTTGGTGTCCTCTAGCTGGAATTGCTATTTTTTCTGATAGATCGACTATCCGTATTATATACTATTTGAGATCGACAAAAATAAAACAACAATAATGAGGGCCTCGACTTATCTATATTAGGTAGGTACTGCAAATTATTTGAGAAGTGACCAAGGTACCTCTCATAGGTAAATGTAATACCTACATAAATGCGAAGGATTCTATGCTAGTTTTATGATCAAATAAAATAATACCTTTAAGCATTTTTTGTGTCTCCGGTGTATATTTTACTTTATGTGTATGAAACATTCCACCGGGAGGAATTCGTTTACTTGGCCACCCGGAATCAATGTAACCATTTTCATCCATCTCCTCTAAAGCAAATATTTGACTTTTACTTTAGAAATTATACCAAAAAACAATTGTTTTACAAATAACTGTACGAAAATTTTCAATAATCGTTCTTGAATATCACTTATTCATTTGATATTATACTTTGTGTATTTTGAAATGAACCGTATCTAAGTTACCAAATAATAAAATCAAATAAAACATTACTATTAAAAATATATCATAGAAATGGGATTTGAAACGTCTTCTGTGTAGGAACATAATGTTGTTGATTATATATTAAATGTTGTAGATTTGATAAAATTAAATCGTTAGTTGAGAATTTATTCTAATTTAAATTATTGGACGTAATTTTATTCTAGTAGGTATTATAGTATCTATTTAATTAAACATGGCGTTCGCGTGAGCATAATGATGTCCGAGTTACGAAATAAGGTTGACAAAAAATCTCTACAATCTCCCATCAATCTGCAAATAAGTTACATCAAAACGGATAATGGGAAATATAGCTCAAAAGAATTCTTTTTAGATTCTTAGTAATTCAGCCTAGAGAGAGAGTGTGCTTGATTCAACGCTGAAACAGGATTCAAAATAAAATTAAAATGTTTTTTTTTTCATGGTTGTATCATTAGGTGTTTTATTTTAAAATTAAAAAAATAATAATTTATTAAACATCTCAAAAAAATAACATTGTGGCAAATCAGAACTTCTCGGTTACAACCCGAAAACGGTAATCCAGAAGGTAAACCACGTTGAGTGAGTATCATGGGTCTGCAGCAACGGAGGGTGAGATCCAGGGTTTTATCGAAGGCAAAGCGATGCACCATAACTAAACGACATGGAAAATTCCCAGTAATCCAGATCTAAAAATTGATCATCAGATCTAAAAATTGTATCATCTTGTATGCACATTTATATTATAGCATGTGTCTTAGTGTAAAACAAAACCAATAAACCAAACAGCGTCATTAATATTGTTTTCATTCATCCCACTTATGATCAATGGATTCCTATACCTATCGAAAAAATTTTAGTGAGCCCTCTCTCATTAGGCAATGACAGATACTTTTAAATATACGAGATCTTTCGTGATATTTTACGAATTATGGGATATTAAAAAATATTTTTTAAATATCTGTATGTTGATGAAGCAATACTTGTCTAAATAGCAGAATGTTGCGTACGGTTCTCTCTACCTAATTTATTCATTCTTCCACGACCCAATGTTAGTTGGAAGCTTTGTCAATACTTTAAATTATTTTCAAGATGACCAAACCTGAGTAATTGTTCAATTCCTTTATCCTTTATCTATGGTTGGTTTGCTGTGGGGTTTTTTCTGAAGCTGTCAAACTTGGTATTGTTTTTAAAAATATATTTGTAATTTTTCTAAAGATGTTTTCTAATATTCTATGTCGAAATTCAGTCATCAAAGCAAATTTATACAGGTGATTTTTAAATTCTATTAATTACCTATCATTTTTATAGAACATAATATTATTAAAATTTATAAATCTAACCTATAAAAATCACAAAAGTTATTTATTATATTGTTGTTTTTAGAAATTGCTTGAGCAGACTGTCTTGTGGAAATGGAATATTCAACAACGACGCGAAAAGATTTTCTACTAAAATCGAGGAAAGTGATGATAAACCTCTTCCATATCTCGGTAGCGACGCTGAGAAATGGAAAGCAAAGTACAGTCGTATGGGAGAAGACCAGGAAAAGCCCTGGTTCCAGCCAATAGTTATCGTCTCCAGCACTGCAATATTTTTGTTATACTTTTGCGTTTTTAGAGAAGAAAATGATTTAGATGAGAAATTGTATGGACCTATTGACCCCGAGTTATATAAATCAATGCAACGATAAATTGCAATGATTAGATGTTATAGACTAAATTTTTCGTATAGTACAATCGTCGTTTCTGCCTGTATCTAATGTTTGACCTATAATTTTATTATGAGGCATCATTTTGATAAATTATAAATTTAGATATAATATGAATCTTTATGACAGAAAAAAATCAAAACCATCTTGGAGACATTTGTAAATATGAATAAATAGAAAGTGAGAACACATTATTTTTAAATGTTGAACCTATATTTTTGTTAATTTAAATCGTGTGTCACAAAAGTTTTCTTTAAATTTAAAATTGGTTTTTAACTTCTACACTCCAAACCAATCATTGGTATTTATTATTTGTGACTAAAATTACGACACACATAAACAAATAATTTAGGTATACAATAAATTTTAAATAGGACCATGATCATTTTAATTATTTTTTTACGGATATGAAACTGCTGACTGAAAAACCAATAACCATTTTTGATTTTTTGCAATGCGTTTTCGCCTTCAGAGATAATAATATTGATTGATATAAGTGTTGTGTTTTTTTTTTATTCTAACAGCATTTATTTATAACTTAATTGTAATAAATTATTTAAAAAAAATTATGTTTACATGGCATACTTATTAAGCGAGTAGTTAATTTATGAAATACTAGTTAGTTTTTTATTTGTATTCAAAATGGTGTCTTACGAATGCAATAAAGTTTATTGTTTATTATACTTATTTGGTTTTTATTACTTCTCTCAAGTGTACAAATACATAACCTTCAACTATGTGGCTGTTCTGGGGATCTTTGTTACCATATAATAACAAATTGAACGGTTGGTTGGAAGAAATTGTCCAATTGCCCGCCAGTGTGCATTATATTTGTTTATATTATCTACAAAAAGATTAATAAACATAGGTAAAAAATGAATTTTAGCAAACTTACACCCATAATTTTCCTTATTCTTTTATGTAGACCTTAAGGTCAGTTTTTAAGAGGCCTGCTCCTCTGTAGGCTCCAACTATCATGCAGCACAATATGAGGAAGTTTGGTGCTGTCTATCCTTTGGTCTTGACCATACCAGTCCCTCCAATGCCGATCCATCTGATGATATTAATATATTTTACAATAAACTAAAATTACAGCTAACTTCACACGCAGCTATGTTCCAATTTCAAATCAGTGGTGCTCTTGACAGACAAATAATCCAATTTCAAATTTTCGCCAAGAACCTACCATTATAACAGAGAGTTAAGGCTAACATTCATACAAGTGCAGCGAACGGAGTGCATCAGATGGATTTGCTTATAGCAGTGCATCCACAGAGGCGCACCAATCGGATTGCCGACAACTATCATTTAGATTTGTTGACAATTTTCCATAGAAAATGCAAATATTTTTTTTTTCAGCTTGGTAATCACATGCTCGGCTCGTAAATGATTTTATTCAAATGAAAATAAGAATGAATGTAAAAAATATACATCCCATTGCCTTTTCTAGGATATACAATATATTGCTTGCTGAGGATTAGAGTATTCTATCAATTTAATAAAAGCATTTATTGATTTTTCTATACTTGCAGTTCGAAAATTTGATACCTCTCATATCGATTTCCTTTTTTCAGTGTCAATGAGACGAAACATTTTTTTTTTCTATTTTTTATTCTCATTTTCTCAGCTTCATACTTTATAGACATAGAATACTCTAATCTTCTGCAAGGGATTACTTAATGCCAAATTTTATCCAAAATCTTTCAGCCGTTTTTGCGTAACAAACATTCAAATTTGTTATTGAGATACTTCCACTTCTATGTAAAAATGTTGAAAATCTGCCCGAGGTAACGGTTAGCAATTTCAATAACATGGTTTATACAAAGTAATAAAATGTAGTTTATAAAAAAATATACATGACAATTTTCCATATTGAAAGACCATTATGACATCACCATAGAATACGCACATAAACAATGAC
The DNA here is from genome assembly GCA_963576475.1 of Molanna angustata. Lineage (NCBI taxonomy): Eukaryota > Metazoa > Arthropoda > Insecta > Trichoptera > Molannidae > Molanna > Molanna angustata. Next base: position 5,106,127 of record OY754965.1, read on the forward strand.
AGATCAGGATGGATTTTTGCCTTTCCTTGCAACGGCGTCGGCATTCTAACGAACTGATGCGTGCGCTCCATCCGTTGCCGATCAGTGGATGCACTTGTATGAATTCCTATACAAGGAATTCTAAAATCCGTCTGATGCGCCTGTGTGGACGTTGGCCTTAAGGGCGTGGGTAGGTATGTTTTAATCGTAATAGTAATTTGAATGCACTTTTATTTCAAACTGAGAGCATTGACTATAGAATTCCATTATTAAAATTAAATACTGTTTTTTCTTCTACATTTATTTTATTCCTATCCAGACAACTGTTTCGCCTGGCGTCTGAAGTCTTTTTTAACTGGTGACCTTTGCCAGGTGAAAGGTGCTGGATAGGAATTAAATAATTGTAGAAGAAAGTGTTTAATTTTTAGTAATTGCAATGTACATAGGTGACAGGTAAGTAAATTTTAAGTGAAAATTCTTAATTGGGATCAGGGGGGCAACATCTTAAGATATTATAGAACTCCATAAGATAATTATATCCATGATATGGGTAAACATGGGTGGCTTTGATTTCGCCGGTTGACCAGACTTGCCCCTCTGATTGAGTGTCAAGAGTAAGTGTATTTACACACTACAGACTTTTGGTCGGGTCGGCAGCTTCACATTGATTTTATCATACAGAAATATTCTGTGTTCCATTTTCAAACACTTGTCATCAATGGGTTTTATGTTAATAAGGGGGAGGATGTTCTGAACCTTCCTGTGGTCTCATCTGAGTAATGCTATGTTTATTAGAATTTTAGCAGAACATGGGAATATTGTTCTTTGTCAATATCTGATGGTGTTTATTGTAATTCATTAGCTTATATTCCGTGTAATGAGGGAAAATTAACTAAAACAGTGGTTGAATTTATTACATTTATTCACATTCAATAATCACGTAAAGCTCATTGTTTTAAATTTAAGTTACACAGTTGAATAATTTCGAGTTTAACACACTTACATTCCATCAATAACTTCAATTGGTATATAATATTATATCGTCATGTGGCAAGCATTTGTTTTATGTGGCATTATTTTTATCCATGAGTCATTTTTATTTTTTTTACACATTATACTACTTAAATTCATTGTCTATGGGACAAAATACACGAGTATGTAAAAAAATGACGAGCTGAACATGCAATGAAGACAAAAATGGGTACTTACTTAATAAAATTACAAGCTCCGTTAAAATCTTTCATATTTTAATCTAAAAAGAAACTTGTCTATTATCAAAGTAATATAAAATTACCACAAATCATTAAAAATAAACATTTAGATAATTTGTTGATTAAGTTCTTTGTGGAATTCTATTATATCCAGTCAATGTTTGTAGAGAGTAAAATATGCCAATGTAAAAAAAAACAAGTACTCATAATAATATAAGAGTTTTTTTTTAATTTATTTTGCTCATATATGTAGTTCAATAACACTCAATGAAAAGTATCATAATATTTTTATGCTCAGCTCGGACAGTAAGTACCAAAATAAATTATAATTAAATATATATTTTATTTATAAACATTGAATATTTATCATTGGGTGTTAAACACCAGAACTATGTATTTAGATTATGCTATAAATATATTTTTTATTATTATTTATCATCAAATTTAGTAAATGTTTATAAATAAGATATAGAAAATAAGCCTTGATGTCTGAACAAAACACAAGAATTTAATACATGCATATTTCGATATAACAATTAGAGAGACAAATATTCATAACAGTACATTATTGGAAAGGAATTTGCGTGTAATTAATATAAGCGAAAGTAATTTACCATATTATGACAGATAACATGCGAGTATCTTATATTTATACATATTGTATTGAAAATATTGAATTCAGAGATATAGTTTAAATACCAGAGAGCAGATTTTGTTTATTTTGTCAATTAATGTACATTATCAGTTAGAGATAAATAAAAACATTAATAACACAGTGTGGATAACATCGATTCAACATTAGGAATTTTAAACAATGTCCTACATGTAAAGAATGTCTATCTAATGTATACACATACACATACTTATAAACAATTACAAAAAATCAATGTATGGTTTGATATCAGATCTATATCACAGTAAACGGAAGAAAAAATACATATCCAACCTAAGAAATATCACTTACTTTTATATAACTAACATTTACAAAAAAATACTATACAAACATTTTTACAAGTAGTGAAATAATGTAACTTTTATATTTTTGATCTTTGCCATGCGTTACATAATATAACTTTAAAGCTCTAAATGTTCTCCATAGATTAAATAAAAACCATCCATCTAAAATAATACAACTAATTTTAAATGAAATGAAATAAAAAAAAATGCTTTATCTAATATCAGTCAGTTTGTCTGTAATTCTATGCTCAAAGCATCGCAAAAGTCAAGGTTAACCATAAAAAAGAATAAAAATAATATTAAATAGATACACAATTCATTTATAATATTACATTATAAAACAAATAATACTGATTTATTTTCACAAATATGTATGTAATATTTTTTTCAAAAAAAAAAATGATCATTAATGGGCTAGTCCATTTCACACAAAAGAATAACACTTCTATAGTCATCTAAAATTGACATTCTTCAGTCCTTTATAAAAAAAATTATAATTGTAAAATATTTACATTTAATCTTATGAATTTAATGTTTGTATTTCTTTAACGCAACAAAAAACAATACATTGAATGCAGAGAAATTTCATTTAAATTCTTTTGAAAAATAAGATGACAATATATGTTCATAATTTTTAAGATGCACAAAAACATATCAGTACACGTCATAATATTCAAGCCGGTCAATAATAAAAGCTGGTAACTCCACTTGTGAAATTAAATACTCAAAGCAATATTTTTGTAAGTAATTACTATTTGTTTATTTCTTCCAATATATTAAAAAAAGTATCAATTCATCAAGAAGGAATTGAATAGTCAATAAAGCAGGTCCCTATTATCGCAGTTTCAGTATTTCAGGCCTTCAATGTAATTTGAAACGATTTTGTTCCAAACCCAAATTATTATTGTTAAAAGTTGATAATTATTGAAATGGAAAAGGATAAACAAAAAAAGGGTCACTGACTCATATTATCCCACATGCTATTTTCATATTTTGAGTTGGCAGAGAGAACCAAACACCAAACTTCCATCTCTTCATATAGAATCGTCAACACATTTACATCTATAATTTGTTTCTTTAAGAATTTCATTTACCATTCATTCCAGTCCCATCAGCCTTTGACATTCATTATTTCTATGTATTCAAATTATCTTAATACAATTATTTACAGTGTCTTCAATCCTATATTGTTATATTATTTTTTTACTCCTCACTAACACAAGGTGATATAGTGGGGAGTTATGATTTCGCAATTTTTAAGGGTATTTTTTTTTTGCAGATTATCAACTAGTATCATGCTGAGATTGTATTCTGAAAGTTTCATCACAATGTATCTGTGTGTGTGTGCTATGTACGGCGTGTTCATTTTTTACTTTATCGATTATAGACTAAAGTACTCATTCGATTCTATTCAAATTTTGCAAATATGTATATCTAATACTCGATTAGATCCCATTAGATTTCGAACAATATATGAATAGTGCTTCTCAATTTTTTTAACTGTCAAATATTTCAAAGTGACCCCAAGCTCAGAAAACGTAAAATTTGAAATTTTTGTTTTCAAATTCGTAAAAAGGCACATCACTTTCATAAAATGGCATTGAAGAGTTATCAAGTTTTCATAATAAAATATTTAAATAAAAAATAATTTAACAAACTCATTTCATGAAAATGTTGGAAATTTTCCATACAAAATTTGAATACTTTATAGCAGGGGTCTCCAAAATACGGCCCGAGGGCCACATCCGGCCCGCGGACAGATTTTGTCCAGCCCGCGGAGAGCTAGCATACTTGAAAACTCCTTTTAGAGAACATATTTTTTATAGCAAATTAAATTTAGTTTACTGAAGTATTCTAATTTTATGTTGAATAATTATTAATATGACATCTACATTGATATTAATGGTCATGGGCTAACTACTCATAACATTGTTGGCTTATTGTTATTGTTTTTGTGATAAATTGAATAAAGAAACACTGAATTGTAATGAGTAAAGACATGTATACTATGCAGAAAATTTAACTTCAGTATATAATAACTAACAAATTATTGAAATGAACCGGCAACAATGATAATATGGTTTTGGCCCTCGGAACTTACTGGAGTAATCAGTATGGCCCTAAGGCTGGAAAGTTTGGAGACCCCTGCTTTATAGAATGACTTGTTAGTGAGGAGTTTAGCGTTGGCCACAACCCACTCGTTTTATTTTATTTTTATTTTACAATTCTTAGGGAGACCAACAGCTATTCATTACAGTTTTTCAATTAGGATAATAACCAAACAGCCAATTATAGGTCTCCGCTGATATTATTAAAGTTTCTGTATCAAAACAGATTTCAAAGTTGGAAACTTATACGAATACTGAATAATTTTTAATGTATGATTCTCTATATGGAAATACGCATTTGTCTTCAGTCATTGATATAAATTCTACTTTAAATTGATAAGTTTTAAAAACAATAATGCAACCCTTAACCTCTAAGATAGTATGGCTGTATCCGTACGGCAGGAAATGTCATTGCAAATCGAAGTATGGCCGTACCGGTACGGTTATGGTCATACAGACTAAAATTTATTTTTACCCGATTATTGTGTCGTGAGTCGTCAAACAAAATACTTTTTATTTTAAATTTTTATATTTAAAATAACTCACTCCGTATAGATATGTACATCATACCAAAACTCACTATCATAGAGGTTAATATTGAATAATATATTTTATTTTATTTAAGGGCAACCCAATAAGGAGGGTTATGAAATTCACCATCATATATTCCCTTAACTAAGAAAAAATTTCATGTCAAATTAATAACCTCTGTTTTTAAAAATTTCATGTCAAATTAATAACCTCCGTTTTTAAAAATTTCATGTCCAATTGATAACCTCCGTTTTTAAAAATTTCATGTCAAATAGATAACCTCAGTTTTTAAAAATTTCTTGTAAATTGATAACCTCAGTTTTTAAAAATTTCATGTCAAATTGATAACCTCAGTTTTTAAAAATTTCATGTCAAATTGATAACCTCAGTTTTTAAAAATTTCATGTCAAATTGATAACCTCCGTTTTTATAAAATATCATGTCAAATTGATAACCTCCGTTTTTAAAAATTTCATGTCAAATAGATAACCTTAGTTTTTAAAAATTTCATGTCAAATTGATAACCTCAGTTTTTAAAAATTTCATGTCAAATTGATAACCTCGGTTTTTTTTAATCGGTTAAAAATTCTTGTGGTGGCATATGAAATAAGAATATTTATAAAATATCTTAGAATTGGCAAAGATAATGGATAATTTTATCTATAAACAAACTTTTTTGTCTATAAAATAAATTAATTTAAAGACCCCACCCACTAAAGATTTTTTTAGTTCATTTTTTTAAATTGGCAATAAATGACAAAGTGGACTCACAGACTATTAATTATCCATCGGCTTGGTCATTACAATATTCCATTTAAGAATGATACGAGACAAGCAGCCATTGTTACATACATCTTTATTACGGAATAGAGAATAAAAATCATAATCAGCATTCTTAAAATAACTGCTAATGTTTTATGACAAATAAGTCATCTGCATCATTTGAAAAAATCAATCCGAGCTAATATACGACGAGAGGTTCTTTCTTCCATTGTTTATTTTAGAAAAAACAGTCTACACTCCATCACAGTCATATTCTAGAACAGTCTTGTGGTAAAATAGCAAATATCTGAAACAAAAATACATGATTAAAGCAAATTATTAACTGATTAAAAATTGAAAAAAAAATAAACTTTTCATGTTAGGTTTAATTCTAAGTAAAACTTGAGTTTTACTTAGAATTAAACCTAACGTTTAACTTACACGACTCAACCATAGACGAAAACCAAAAATAACCACAGAAAACGCAGATAAATCAAGTTATAAAAATATTTACCATTGTTTATACTTTGTTATAATAATTGTAGATCTCGATGAAAAAAATGATTTATAAAATTAAGTAAATGTAATAAGATGCCAATATTATTTATTTTTTCTTCAAGTTGGTTTCCATGATGCATTTATGACCATTGTTAAAATGACAAAGGTAAATATTTTTTTATTTTGATTTATCTGCGCTTTCTATGGTTATAAATGACCTAAAAACATAGACGACGTCAGAAAATTTGTCGTGTAAATAGACACTTTTCCCGCCAATTCCGATCGTAAAAATAGTGGCACCGTTTAAATTTTAGCAGCTTCAAGAGGTGGAGCAATGTCCAGTTTTAATAGTGATGCTGTAAAAATATATTGAAAAAAGGTGCAATATACTTAAAAACCTCTATCCTAATATGTAGACATCACTACTGTTCCACTGTAATTGCGTTTGCACAAGTTTTCATCTTCCATACATGAATATTGATGGGGACTTTGCACCAACCCTAATTACGCCACTGCTTAGATACGTTGATGATCCACACACACAATGGAAAAGTTTGAGGGAACGTTGGATATCACCACTATATCCAGCAAATTAAAATTTCAAACTTTGGTTTATTTATAAATCTTACACAATCATATAAAACTTACCCTTCACTATCTAGGACCTCTCTAAGAGAAGCTCTGGTAATCATGTGGTCATCACATTTAAACCAGCATCCCTGCATCTGTCGAACATAGGCCGTGTAATGGCCGGCGTCCAGTGACCCCAAATGATTGACCACAGCAAAGAGCGAGTAACGGTTGTCTGCAAATATGGACGGATCCCCCCCTTGTGTGGTTGATGCCTCCGCATTATTATTGTTGTTGTGGTGTCGAGACCTGGCATCGGTGCTCTGCTGCCTTCTGTGACTCGACATGAACGGTGTCATATCTAATTCGGCGGGGAAAGAGATGAACGTCGAAATCTTGCGGTCGATTTGACTGGAATGCTCGAAGCGTTTCAAATGGAAGCTGGCCACAATGGGAAGAGTCTCGAGTGTCAGTTGTTTTGTGGACTCCTGGTAAGCTCTGCAATTGGAGCATTTGATCTTCGCCCCCGAACCTAGATGTTCAGCTCTTGTGAAACGCTCCAAACAGCCCTGCAATGATCCCGGTCCTCCAACATCTAAGGAGATGTCCCAGAAGGGATCGATGGTAGTCGAGACTCCGCTGCACGATTGACAGACAACATCGCTCTGTAGGCCTCCGGTGAATATTTGATCGATGATACAATCGCATCGGTTGTTTCCTTCCTTTTTTTGAGCCGGTTCATCCATTCCATTACGACAGTGTCTGAAAAAAAAATTATAAATAAGAACTAGCAACAAAACTAGATATCATATTTTTTTACAAAGCTATAAATTTATCTTGAAAAGTTCTCTCTGTGAATATTTAATACCATGTTAAATTGTTTTTTTCTCTGGTGGCAGTTCTTAAGAACACGCTTAGGCCAATTGGCTCTTTGTGATACCACAATGAGGCTGTCCTACCCCTTACTTATCCACCCTGAACCAACCTGAGTGGCTAATGAATGTCATAACGTCTCTGATATCGGCTGACACTATGTCCACTAGATCATCATAGAAGAAACTTCCCAAGGAGCTTCTCCTATTTCTAGAGAGAGCAAGACAGTGACAGAGGAAGTGGACCACAGTCTCTTCTTCCTCTTGGTCTTGGCATGCTCTGCAGTAATCGTATGCCTCCAATCCTAGCCTTCTGGCATGCTTTCCTATGAGCCAGTGTCTCGTTAATACCGATATGACTCTGGTGAGTGAGTCTCTTCTGAATGAGAGATCTCTCTGGTTCTTCTGAGATTATATTTTGGCCATGTTCGTTTGGCAATGGTTTGCATATGCTTTCCTCAGACCGCCCATCTTGTAAAGGTCTATCTGTGGCTTATATTTGATACCATGTTAAATTGTTTATTTAGAAATGTATATTACATATTATGTACTTCAAGTTTTATTGTTTATTTAGAAATGTTTAGATTTCAAGGTAAATTGTTTATTTAGAAATGTTTATGAAATCATCTCTATCGGAAGTGATTTCTCACAGTATATACAGATGATGAATTACAATTTTAATAAACAGCTCAACTTAGTAAAGTCATTGCTGAGTACCGTGTAGATTAGCAATCCTTAATGTGTATTAAATATGATAAAATATAAATGATTTACATATATTATGTTCAAATGAATTTTTATTACATAAAATAAGAAAAAAATATATAAATAATAATTAAAGACTTTTATTGAGTTAAACGTGGCGGACTAATTGCCCGCAGGCGATTTCTACCAGTCAACCACCATGGTAAATATAATCAGTTACAGGAATAAAAGAATAAAAATAAAAAATCATAAATTAAAAATATAAAAACAAAAAAAAATATATATGTATATATAAGAATAAAACAAAATACATCAGATAGATACACTATGTTTATTGGATGGAGGATAGGAGAGAAGAAAGGAAGAGGGATGAAGGGAAAAGACGAGAATTTGTGGTTATGTGAATAAAAAGTGTGACTTCGGACGCTTTTTGAATGCTATCAAGCTAGGGGCATCTCTGATACTCTCCGGCAATAGATGGCTATATGAAAAACTAAATATTTGTAAATGAGAATTTACACAAATAGAACATTTAAAAAAAGTGAATACATATCAATAGTGTGTATTACATATATGTAAAACATCTAACACAATGAAAGAAATAATACCTATGTAACACATCCAATGTTGCAATAAAAAATTCATGTGCATCTTGTTGCTCATATCCTGCCAAATGCCGTGCGTGTGTCCATATCAAATGAAGTAAGCGATGGAGTATCAATGGAGTTTTAGAACCTGAGTAGAATTCCTGAAATGGCAACACATTAATATCTTATGGCAATTAAAAGATTATAACTTCTCTATTATATAATAATAATATACATTATAATGAATATATTTGATCTGTTGCAACGAAAAATTTAAATCATATTTATTTAGCCAAGAATTGATGAAACTAAAATGTTTAGACAAGACTCAAACCAATCAGAAGGAAGTGATTTGAACCAGACGTTAATTTTATTATCAAAAAAAAAAATCGCAGTTTATTACCTGAAATAACTTTGAGACTTCACAGACTAAACATTTTCCCGGGCCTCCAGATGGAACTTTGCATTTGTGTTTTTCACCGAGAAAATAATCCCTTAAAAGTGGTGTGTGAATAAGAGCCTAAAATAAATTAATCATTATTTGATAACTATATATTCGTTGTATATTTAAAAAAATATATAAACACCATCATCTTTCTGAGGGTATAAATACAATGCAAATATGAGATACAATATTACAGGGCATGAAATACATTTTTTTTCACAATACACATTTGGAAATTATACTGTCTCACTAGACACAGTCTGTTCTGAGGCAGTAGTACTAGTTAAAAATTCCCATGGCCACTCTGCAATCGTAAGATTGATTTTTCTACTTATTTCTTCACATATTACAAATGAAAACCAGGATTGAAATTCAAAACCAAACAATACGCCATTCTATCCTGGCAAATTGATAGCCTCATTTGCATTGTCTCAACTGTTATTCTAAATTTTACTTGTCCTTCTTTCCAAAAATCATTCAAAATTTTGTGCTAAAATTTTTTGACTGGTCATCGACCTCTTTTTCAAATTTATATAACTTTTGAGTATCTCAAGGGATTCATATTCATTTTGATAACAATATATATATTTTTTTTAAATAATGAATATGTCTATGTACCTAACAATTAACAAAACATCAACATCCTCACATATTCCCTAAACCAAGTAAATGCTTATGCTAAAGGTGAACTAAATCTGTCAAGGAAGAAATATAACCTGCACTGACTAGATTACTAATCCAACCCGCTACCTGTTCTGCCACTGACCAACTTCTATTATTAGAACACTCTTCTTATTTTTCGCATTCCTTGTCTATTATACATTGTCTTGTTACCAGTGGCGGCTCTACCTAAAAGATTCCAAAAAATTTATGTAATTAAATCTTGAGAACACATTATTTTTCTAATTAATATTGGCCGCCTTAAGCCTGTAGTATATTTAGTGAAAGTATTTAAACCTACCTGCTTTGTAAAGCAAGCAAGATTCTATGAAATATTTCGTTTCTCGGGCACAGTCGACTTGTAACCGGAGAACCCATACAATTCACGCGACCGTCCGCTGCCGCCGCAGCTCGCCGTAAACGCTGAATGTATGCCGATTTCGAGCAAAACAGGGCAGTGCCCACGAAGAATTATAGTATATTTTCATTCATTTATATTTCGTTGTACATTGCGATGGTCGAACGCTAGGTAAGCAGTTGCAATAGGCGTGATGACAGTAAGAAAAAATCATTGAAATTATAATTTTATTAGATAAAATATGTTATAAAGATTTGAAAAAATATATTTATTTTCATTTTAAAAGAGCGAATAATATTAATATTATTAAAATAAAAATACAAAATATGTTTGTCCGCCATTTTATGTGAAACACCAATCAGAGCGCATGACGTCACCATATTGTCACTGTCAATTGTGTTTGTTACTGTCAACTGTTGTGTTGTTCGAAATGGCTATTTTTTTCATAACAAACTATATGGAATATGCTGCTTATTTTTAACATGCTATTTTTATTTATTGATTTATTTGGTTTATTTGGGACAATAAACCAAATAATATCGCTATCCGCTCTATTGAATCGTTGACGCATCTGTTATAACACGCACCGAGTATTGTAACGTGGTGGAGAATATTTAACGTTTCAGAAATAAATAACTTGGTGGCTTTCATTGCTTGATTATAAAATAAAATGATGTAATTATATTGTTTGTGGGAGTTGTACAGTGTTACATGAGGTTGAAATGGAAATACACAATGTATTATGATGAATCTAATATACATATGGGATAACTGTTATGATTCATATACATATTATGATTAATATATTAAAATATGTAATAGGTGTGATGACTGTAAGAAAAAAATCATTGAAATTATGATTTTAAAAAATAAAATAGGTTATAAAGATTTAAAAAATGTTTTTTTTTTAATTTATAGGAGTGAATAATAATAATATTATAAATATAAAAATACAAAATGTGTTAGTCCGCCATTTTATGAGAAAAAACAATCAGAGCGCACGACGTCATAGTATGGTCGCGTCAATTCTTCTGATAGTCTTCAATACAATATACGCATTAATTGTCGGTCTGGACTATGTTTATTTTGGTGTTATCGATATATTAATATTTTAATTAGATACTTAAAACTAAAACAAATTAAATATAAATGGAACAAGTATTCATCAAAGCAAATAGTTTCAATTTACCTAGATACTCGCCTACCTATCGGGGGACACTATGGGCCGGTATTACAGTGTCAGTTTAAGAGCTAAACTCAAGTTTTACAAAAATATAGCGTATTACAGTGTCCGTTTAGACCTAATCTTCCCTCAAATACGTCACTAAAACGACAAATATTTAACTCAACGTTTCTGGCAGATTAAGTACTTAACTGTGAGTCAACTGTCATTTGCTAGGCAACTCGTGTAGTTTCAGTTTCTATCACTAGAGGCGTTAGGCAACGTGTGTAGTTTCAGTGTTGTATCGAAGGTGGCGCCACACAACAAAACAAACTGACAGCCGTATTGAAACGAACACGGGCATTTAAAAGCATTATTTTGGTGAAAAAAATTAAATTTACCATGTTGGATAATAAAACAATGGTATTTAAAGTCGTAGCGTCCCGTTTTGTATTTCGTATTATTTGAGGTTATTTAAATTTGACAGATAATAACCACAGAAAAAGTGAAATATGTCTATAATTGAAGATTTAGTAACTGACATGTCATATTGCACTGTAATACGGAAATGGATTCAATCTCCCCTTAACATTAATCTTGAGTTTGGCAAACTCAATGAGTTGAGGGCCGACTGTAATATCGGGCCTATGTTAATTGTATTTTGTATGTAACTTAGTTTTTATTGAATAAATAAATAAATAATGAACGCTCGCAACGTATGGTAAACTAATTTAGTTTTAGTATTCTACAATTTTGTCACGCGATGGTGAGCTGACGAACGTTCGACACGTTATGATGCTGGTCACTGCCAAACTAAACTAGCAAGCTATATTTTTTTCATGCGATGAAGCGATTCGCGAAACGACGGCGATTACGCGAAGCATGCGTTTTAAAACATCGTTACAATTTTAGCAGCATACGAATTATTACATAGCGCTCGTTATTTGTATTGTGTTCATAACAAGCTATATTTATCTGCTATCGTTATTTTTAGCAATAGCAGCCATAGTAGTTATTTTTCTGCCTGTCTTAACTACTCTTAACTAGAATGGAACTTTTGATGGTCGGATATTTCTTTGCGTCGAACAAAGACTTTTGTTCATCAGAATTTCGAAACGTAAAAACTTAATAATAAGTACATATAAGTACTTTATTTATCTGTAATTTAAATACAACTTACATCTCGAAAATCGATAAAATATGCTCCTTCTTCTCTCTACATTATGTGTTCATAAGCTAAAAACATACGCGGGAAACTTATGATGGCCTATTTTGACGTTTGGACATTAATGAAGTTCTTTATATGCTTATTGCCTAAATAATGGTAAATATTATATTATTGAGAGCTAAAAGTGGGGGAACAAATACTGTACTTCATTGTAAACGCGTACTTAATAAAATTCACTTGTGTCTCGCCGTGCGAAATTTAATCACTTATTTCTCTTTTTTTTCGCGTGGGACGAAAACAAATACCTCAGTAGGTGTTTTTTTCGTCGTGTTTGTACATTTAGGGACCGCACAACACTTATGCACTTTTGAATTGATTATAAATACACAAATCGTCTTAGAACACATATATTACATATAGTAGTGATATGCAGTTTACGATACCATGACGTCACCGTCAGGGTCGGCAGCCGCCATGATACTACAAGCTTTTTTTGGCGTAAATGTCAAATTTGATTTTAAAATGGCGATTTTTGCTACTAAACCTTTATTTTATGTAGAAATGTATATATATTTGAAAACAGTGAATGCGTAAAAACATCGTGAGATAGTTTTTCAAAATTAGTCATCATGCCTATTCTTTGAGGCTAACATTAATTGATATTACATAGTTTATACTAATAATAGTTTATAATATCCGATATATATTAGTATTATTATTTAAGTAATTGATTGATACCATAATATTGAAAAAAAAAAAACAAAATGATATTAGACATAAAATGTGTAAAATCAGGAAGCAATCTTGCGACTGTTGCCATTTTTTTCAAACAATGATAATTTTAATATATGAAAATAATATTGTGTCACATATCTGCTTTCTGATTCCTGTTGTACGTTAATTTCTCTTTTAGGTAAAATTATAATTTTGAGCCCATCTAATGTCACCAGCCGCCACTGCTTGTTACATACTATTCATGCATAGTTTTATGTTCATCATTAGAATAAATTTACTCTGTGAATCATCAATGGAAAAATATTAATATTTACCTGGACAATACAATTCATAAAGCAAGTGGATCCCAGGTTTTGAAGTCCTCTAAGTCCTATTGTTGTCACGGGACTTATTACTCTTCGCTTTCTCAGTCTTCGGAGTGCAGCTGCTTCGTGGGCATTTGGTAACCATGGCATATATGGAGCACTCATACCTAATGCTCTGTTTTATAGATTAACACACAATATTAAATTTACAAATACAATCAAATTGTCACAGACATAGATGAAATTATAATTCAATATTGTCATTGTACTAATTTCATGATCGAAAAAGAATTAAATGTATATATTTTTTTAAATTCAAATAATTATCTTTATTAGAACTGATAAATAAAAATTAAATAAATTTAAAAGACATTGTTAATTAAACTAAATAAAATAAAAAAAATGGGGTACTATTAAGGTAGGTACCTATATATTTTTGTGGAATTTTAAAATTACTCCCTATAATCATTCATTATCTCAACAACATAATGTTGACTGTTTGGTAAAACAATTGGTATATACAGAGTGTTATGATAGCAATTCAAGGTGGAATTTTAAAATTATGACATGATATTTGATGAAGTATGGCCATTCATTGTGCATTTTTCACAGAAGGAAACCGCAAGTTATTTTGGAGTATAAAAGGCATAATATGCAGTTCCCAAAGAAAAAACAGTCACCTGAAATTCTTATTCAACTATACCAAAAATATATTACAATGTAGAAATTTGAGAAAAATACAAATTAGTAATTGCACAGTAAATTGGGTAGGTATATATTTTTTTGTAAGAAAATATTATAGTGATAACAAAGAAATCATTAAAATAAAAATCAGAATGTTGTTTCTGGAAGGATCAATAAAATTTATGAATCTCAAACTAATTTGTGTACTTAAAGTAGTGATATTTTTTGTTATGAAATACTTGCAATTAAATTTATTTAAAAATACAACAGCATATGTGTGATCATTTTGATAAACTTTGTGAAATTTCCATTACATTACAATAATTATCAGTTTATTTAAATTAGATGATGTTATAAATAATTTGCAGAATGAATTATAAATGTCAGATGTTGATGTAAAATTGCATATAAGAATATGATCCCTGTTGCACAACCCTTTGTCTGGGGATGTGTCCTTGGTTTTTAGCTAGAGATGGATGCACATGACGTGTATATAATCAATAATTCACAATCAAACACCAATATACATAACTGCATTCACCATCTAACTACTTACATACAAATGTATAGATATATTGTTATAGAGCTTACTTTGTTTCCTTCACTTTGTTAAGGTTTCCTATTTCTGTCATTTCTCTGTCATAAATATAATCTTGACACTGAGCGCAATATATGTTTCCATGTGATAAATCAACGTACAGAAAATGCTTTTTTGATTTTGAATGTTCTTGAATATGACCGGCATAGCAACCAAAAAAAATGCAATGCATACATGAATGCAACCGGGGTCCGGGCGATCTGCATATAAAACATATGCATGATGTTGCCTAAAAAACACAGTAAATTAAATCCTTGACATTAGTACTAAACATCAATAAATTACGCCAACGCTAATCCAAGTTTTTTTTTTCAATTTATAAAATAAAGCACACCAAAACAATCGCATCAGCTGTTTTCGATGTCTCCTAATTGCACACTTAATTATTTTTCTTTTGTATTATAAACATATATAATTTGAAAATTTCTGATTTCTTGGAATAATAAATAGGTCAAATAAAAATTCTAATTAATTTGAAACCATTAATATACCTTGTAGCTTCTAGCTTCATAAGACGTACACGCTACGAAAAAAGCGTGTACGATTTTATAAGGTTGGGTGCCTTTGGCAGCTTTAAAATTATTCAAATGTATACAGCCATTATCGTTCATTTTCAATGATTTTCACTTATATCACTACGCGAAATTGAACACAAACTCTCACAGGCCAAAGGCAAAATCTGACAGAAAACCCGATAAACGCCAGGGATTCGCGGCCGGCTCCCCGTCCTTGGGCACGACCCACTTGAAACAAAGGCGTTTCTTTTCGTTAAGTTGGCTAAACAACTGAGTAAATCAGCTGATTTTGCAATAAACTTATGGGGATATCAACGACGTACGTTTATTAGTGCATCTTCTTTTATTTACAATTTTCCTTTTATTTGACAAACATTTCAGTGACGTTTACAATTTGAGTACTGCCACGATGGCGGAGGAAGCTGTTTTAGCAAATAAAAAGACAGAAATAATGGAAAATGATTCCTCCGATGTTATTAAAGAGACGGTAAGGTAATCTTGACGTTATAAGCCGTATAATCGCTTGCATTATTTACAAATTTATGTATTTGCTATATTGTTTATGTTAACCCATGTCAATTGTTTTACAGGAGCGCCGGCCTCTCAATGAAATAGAATTTCAGGTATCTCAAGTGATAGAACGATTAGAAGCTGGTGCTGGCTTGAGCGAAAGAAATAATGATGCAATTCGAAAACACAGTACTGGGTTCTTGGGTGCAGACGAAACGCCCTTGGATGAAATCATCCAGACGATTGAAGACTTGATATACAAGTGTATACCCAGTGATGATGATGGTTCTTGGCCTCTCCCAACATTAAATCATATTGCCAAAATATCCGTGATGTCTCACAGCATCGCAGCCTATGCCGGAAGCTTGGACAGGTGTCATCTGCAAAAGTTAACTGCTCAAATAAATACTGACACAACTCGATGGTTAAGCCATTTATTTAGGTTAGTTCATTTCTTATCTATATTAAATCTCATAATTGTTTTATCTTCAATTAAGTACCTACTATTTTCACTTGATATCAGTTACTTTTTACTATTTTTTATAGAAACTAATACATTATATTACCTACATCTGCATTATTTTTATATTTGTCCATATAATACATTTTGCACAATTTGTGTATGTGTCAGTGTTAACATATTGCTTATCTTTCTTTATAGACTAAATATTATATTTAATTCTTTCATTCACATAAATTAATTTTAAAGTCATAATATATTATTATTATTATTATTGGCATGCCAAGCAGGCAACACAAAGATGATATGCTTGAATGAGCCAACCATGTCACTGCAATCCATCCAGTCCGTTCTTTAATTATTGCAACATAATTTATGCAGGACTTCCACAGATTCACCTTGAAAGACTTCAGTCAGTCTTTAATGCAGCAGCAAGATTGATATTCAATTCACCGAAGTCTTCCCACATAACTCCACTGTTAAAAGATCTTCATTGGTTGCGAATATCGGAAAGGATTCAGTATAAGATATGCTGGATGGTGCACAAAGTTATTCACGGACGTGCTCCAAAATACCTCATGGATCTTTGTGTACCAGATGACCTGAACCAAAAAAGATCTACGCTTCGCTCTGCAAGTAATACGGCAATGCATCGACTAAAAGAGCAAAATACGTGTCGAATGACGAACTTTGGTGAAAGAGCGTTTGCTGTAGTGGGTCCGGTTCAGTGGAATAAGCTTCCATATAGGTTAAGATCGATAGACAGTGAAAGTGTGTTTAAAAAACAGTTAAAAACTTATTTTTTCAAAAACTCGTATAGTGATTAAATGATTATTTCCTTGTTTATTATTATTTTTTCCAGGTATTATTGTTAAGCGCCCTTGAGGTGGATACACAAAAATGGCGCTATAGAAATTATCCATTTATTATTATTATTATTATTATTTGAAGTTCACCCCTCATTCTTCTTTCTTCAAGCGTTGCCAGCTCCAAGGCTTTGAGCCGCTCCTCATATGTCAAATATTCAAGACCCGCTCCTAGTTATTTGGATTTTGGATTAAGTTTACATTAAAGTTGAGATCTCTTCTTCTTCTTAACTTAATCCCGTCCATTCCTGGATGAAGGCCTCCTCCATTTCCTTCCATGCCACCCTATCTTGTGCTCTAAACAACAAATTGACACCAGCATGACGGCTGATGTCATTCTTTCATCTCATAGAATCATTCTTCCATCTCATTTTTGTTCTTTGCCTGATGGCATCATTTCGCACGATCTCTCTCAGACTTAATCTCGGTATGGCTCTTTCCATAGCTCTTTGGGTGACCCTTAAGTTGACGCATATCAACCCAAAAATATTAAGCTTAAGTATGGTAATTTTTCATTTTATTTATTTACTAAATTGATAAAAAATGACTATTTTTATATATTTGTAGGTTTATTGATTGCAACGCATGCTATCATCATGATCAATTGGAAGGCTTAGTAAAAGTGACGAGATTGATGTTACATTACAAATATCCCAGATATTTAGAGGAAGGAGGTAAGATGCATATAATACAAATTTCTGCACAATCTTCAAGTTTATTGTGCAACCTTTCTGTACATGTCCACAGCATCCGATTCATCAGCCGAATTCGAACAAGAAGTAATCAAACAACTGTTTCTGACACTGACACTGTTTTCGGATGATGCCAGTCTTGACGTCAAAAAAATATTTCAATATTTAAAGTGTATTACTTATTAATAAAAATACAGCTGATTATTTTTTTAAAATTCATTAGATCGAAATAAACTTGCATAAGAGCAATAAGTAGTCGGCAACGACAGATAACGACGGGCGAACTCCTGATAAATCCGAACAAGTACGGTAATTGTCAGATGCCATCGGCTGTAGCGGTTTACTACAATCTCTTTTAAATACGTTTGTTTCGATCGGGCGAATTTAGCCAATGTCGTCCGAGCATACTTCAGCTGACGACGGATTCGGTGCTTTTGTAACTATGAATATGTCCTTGTAACAAGTTCTTATACATTCCATAAATTAAGCATAATATGCTTGTGCTGTATGTGAACGAAATCAGCCGTGGCAGGATTCGAACGTGCGACTACTGTACCCAACTTTATTTATACAAAGAAATATTTTTGGTGTTAAAACCCTACATTCACAAGTGATGGAAAACATGTAGGAATTGTTTCATTTATACAGGGTGTATCATGAGGAGTGGATCAACCGAAGCATGGAGGTAGAGGACCTCAATACCTATCGATTTAACCCCCATGTATGTTCAGCGATATTGGGTGGTTCAAAAAATATGGCCTTTGAAAAGTTAGTGGAAAATTGAGGCTTGCAAAATTTTTTAAGATTTTTTTTTTGTTTTTAAAGTTATTAGGTACTGACTCACAACGGTATTATTTTCCATAAGCATCACTATTGAACTATTCCCTGAAAAAAAAATCATGATCGCAAACCTAGTAGTTTAGGTACAGTGATGTAGTTTAGTATGAAATCCGATTTTTATTCAAATTTTACAAAAGTGTACATAACACTGAACCACCCAATATCGCTGAACATACATGGGGGTTAAATCGATAGGTATTGAGGTCCTCTACTTCCATGCTTCGGTTGATCCACTCCTCTTGATACACCCTGTATACAGTACATAAATTGATATATATTTATTTATATAATGTTGCTTC
Organism: Molanna angustata; assembly: GCA_963576475.1. NCBI lineage: Eukaryota > Metazoa > Arthropoda > Insecta > Trichoptera > Molannidae > Molanna > Molanna angustata. The sequence goes on from OY754965.1 coordinate 5,125,204, forward strand.
TCGAGCAACTAACAGGTACTATGTCAAATATTAATTTAACACGCTCCCAATAGCAAGTTGCCACATTCTGGAGACACGATATTAATTGTCTCACAAATCCAGACTGAAAACACAATTAAAAACTGTGTCTCCACCGGGAATCGAACCCGGGACCCTTGGATCAGCATTCAGATACCCAACCAACTGAGCCACGAAGGCCGATATTAATTTCTAGTTGAAAAAAACAGCATTTGAGTATTTTATTCCATTTTTAAACTGTTTTAAATTTTGTTTTCTTTTTTAGAATGTGATAAACATTTGAACCATTATCAGCAGTTTTCAATCTGTCAATTGACACGGCTTCCGAACTGTAGAATTCCATAATAACTAGTTGGATGTAACACATCCAACTATCGATAGCGATAGTATGTATAGTTGAATAATATTTACCAAACTATAAACCCATAAATTCTAATTATTGAATATTTAAAGATATTTTGTTTTCTATACAACACATGTAGGTATGTATGTCAAGATAGGATAGTATGGAGGTCAGTCCTTTTTTCCTACCCAGAATTTGAAAACAGCATGATGGTATGTATGTATGTATGTTTGGAGATTAAGTAATTGAGTTTCTTAGATATTGTGTATAGGCCACTGCCATACAAATTGTATGAAGCGATGTTGTTCAAGAGAAATTGACAGTTGGACTATGATAAATATGAACACACACATATATTTCACAACAAATTTATTTGTGTTGCCATCACCAGTTGATTATGGCCTTGTAAAAGCCGAAACGGTCATCGGAAGACAAATAAATTTGCTGTAGAATATATGTGTTCCTATTTCATTATATTCTAATACTTATTTTTTACTTTCAAAGAAGACAATGAGTATTATATACTGAAAGTTTTATGTTAATAAAGATAATACAAGTTGTTTTTATGTGTTGTACATAAATATACTTTTTTACCACTTGTATGTACATGACTCTTGATATCTTGATATTTGTTTAATAATAATAATAATATTATAAAGTGCCCTTGAAGACGTTTTAGTCATTGCAATATTTACTATTTTACTTATTTAAATTTTTGTTTATCATTTTAACTAAATATATAATTATACATTCTTATGAATCTATGCAAATTTGTTATATTATCATACTTTTATATACCACATTGTTTGTAAACAGTACTTAAATTTTTTTCAAACCCCGTTCAGTTTATTTTTTTTTTTTCAGTATTCAGTTTATGATTCACATCAAATGACCAAATAATTATCAATCAATATATTATATACCTTTATAAATTGGAAAAAAAACACTTATAAATAGAAACACAGTTAGATTCCACAATGAGTATTTTTATTTGCCTAAGCGCTTTCGCCAGTCACAGCTGGCATCCTCAGAGGCACACTATATTTGTTTTTTTTTATTATTATTATTATTGATATCAAAATACAAAAAAATAAATATCAGAAAAAATAAAATTATTACAGATCAAATATTATGTGGGTTGGTTTGTACCACCTCACTAGGCCAGGCCTGTTCCGAGGTGGTAGAAAGTACATACTTAGGCAAATAAAAATACTCATTGTGGAATCTAACTGTGTTTCTATTTATAAGTGTTTTTTTACAATTTATAATTATGAACTTCCACTGTGTCAATGAAAAAACCTTCAAGTTATTAATATGTACCTTTTATAATGATTAAAAATAAATTTGTTTCAATAATTGATACAAAGTGTAAGCGAAGCGGTTTTGGTTATGCAATAAAATATAAGTAAGAAAATTCAGACATCGTATTTAGGATACGCCGTGTTAACAATGAAGCTCACTCCAGCAATAATAAGGTCTTATTGTATTTCTATTTTTGGAATAAATTGTTTGGGTTGATATTTCCGTAACAAAATATTCATACCTCAAAAACAAAAGGTTTTATAATCAAGATAAATGTGAAAATACATGTAATAAATACTTGATTACATGACTTGACTCAGTGACATTTATTTATTTAAAAAACATCAGAAAGTAAACAATTTTACAATGTTTCCAGAGATATATACATATTTATATATGACTCAACTTCAAAAAGAGAATTCCTCGTGTTTTGAAATGAATCACATTTCACAAAACAATACAAACTAACTAAAACTAAATACATAAATCTAATCATCATATTTAAGAAACAAATGTACATAATATTTTATTAATCCTTCTTTCTGTCTATCTCACTTCTAATAAATTCTGGCAATCCTGCTGCTATAAGCATCACAAGAGTTTTAGGGCTAACATTTTTATCCATATCAAGCAGCAGCTTCTCTTTTCGTATTGCGTATTCCATTAATGAGCCTTCCTTATATCTGAATGTAATGGCATGTATGCCGCCACTCCACCCTTTGTCTGCAAATGATTATAAAAAGCTGTGTCTCCAATCCGACCATTCAGCCTCCGCCGTCAATATCGTTAATGTTGCCGAGTATCAATCTGAACACGGTCTATCCAGGAAAAGTCTTAACACTTCAACTTTCGCACACTCATCTTCTATCTCTAATCTTCCACACTTTTTTTCAAAAAGTATTGAGCCATTGCTTTGCATCTGGGTTTTTCAAAAAAAAATTCTCAGTCTCTGCTATGTTTTTTAAATTAAGTTGGTTTTCTTTTTTCTGTGTGGTCTGTATTTTATTTCCTTCTACAATCCATTCCAGATATAGATCATTGAATATTAAATTACCGTCTTGATCGCAATCATTTTTTCTCCATTTCTTCTGTGCATGTAATCCAGATCACTCTTTTTAGCCCTTTTCTAGTGACACTTTTTTAATTCTTTAAAAATTATCTGTCTTTATCAATGCAATATGTTTGCTAGCAAATTTATCGTCTTCTGAAAAAATATATTTGATATTGTCCTTTGTAGATATTGAGGTTATTATAACCACACTTGTTTTTTGTCAGATGGCGATTCCACACATTTGAAGAAAAATTGCAGCTGTCTTTCCATTTTATAACAAGTAATAATTGTCGTTTTATAATGTCTATGTCTAAGATGTCGAGGTGAAATAAGGAATAGTGTAAACACAATTTTGCTTCTTCTGAAAAAACAGAAGAACAACAATTGATGTTAACTCTTTATTATTTATTTTATTTACTAAATATGTAATAATAATTTTTATTAATCAATATTATTTTCCAAACGTGTTTTACCCAGTCACCATCAATCTCAACGATTGTCATCTATTTAAAAATAAGAATAAACAAGCAACTAAGGAATGTACCTAGGTATTTTCTTACAGATATACATAGAATCAAAATTTTGCAAAAACTTAACAATCCAAACAAAAAATATAAAAAGATATCAAAAACTTAACAATCTAAATAATCAAAAAAAAATCAACTAATATTTTACTAAAATACTGTTTTGCACAAATAATGATGAAATATGTAAATAAGTATGGACAATTGGAAACAATGTACCTACGTTATTTAACTAAATTATGTGGCAAATGTAAATCTATGAACAAGGTTATCTGATAGAAAAACATTGTTATTGTAACTATTAATCAAATGATTATAAAATAAAGTACTGGGCATTATTAATTCATTGCTCGGGCCTGTGAATAAATTTTCTATCCTGGATGTATTTAACTGCAGCAAATCGATGTTCAAAAAACGTTTGAATAAAATTTATAAAATGAATTTCCTTTTTTTTAGTATCAGATTAATTTTAATCTTTATCATTGTGTTCCATTTTTTATATCTTGTAGATTTAATATTAAATTCTGTAATTGGTCTTTGATATGATGTGCCTTATACTAAGTAATATGCAATGTGTTGTAACTGTACATCGTCTACAGCCCGTGTTTGTCCACTGCAGGACATGAGCGCACTTAACACCGACAATATTTTCAACGGGGTTAATGTTTTCAATGGGGTGGGAAATAAAATTGAATGTGTTCTATTTTTCAATGCGTTTTGTATCGTTTTTCATAAAACAGAAATCTGTAAAATTATTCGTTGCCGACGAGTTAACATGGCTGCCGTTTGTGTTGCCTTTGACATTCCCGGTATTTTTGTCTATTTGGAATCTCTCAAACAGAGAGCAATGTTTTAAAACAAAAACAATAAAGTGAGGGTCCAAAAAATGAAATGCAGGGTAGTCAAAATGCAAAGTCAAACGAAGAGAAAGATAAAACACTTTTAAACGAAACATGGAACAAGTGAAAAATAAAATGTTACAGTTTTTCACATAAATGGCATATTTAAATATGTGCAATAATAGAGGTCGCAAATAAAGGAGGAAATATAACTCATGTAAATCGATGTTTGGAGTAACCTGTATTTTGGATGCTGTTTTAAGTGTTGAAAACCTCGTCTGTCTAAAGTATGCTATAGGCCTCCCCTCTCCTACTCCATCCCTCCCGTTCCTGTGCCATTCTCATCCACTAGGGTCCATAGAATCTTTTGATTTTGTCCGTCCACCTGTTAGATGACCGCTCTTGTTATCTCTTATCGCCTCTATCTCCACTCCACCAGTCTTTAATGAAATGTAATGTAGTATAAAGATAATTGAAAGACATTAACCATTTTAGTGCTATGCTTATTTTGCAAGTATGTATGTAAGTTGCTACAGATATTCTGCAATAACGTGGACATATATCAACAAAATTAATGTTTTTTTTTTCAAATTTTACAAGTAGAGAATGATATTTTATGCTTATAATAAAAAAACTACACATTTTTTTTTTGCGGGTGGCAGTTCATAAGGAAAACATACTTAGGCCAATTGGCCCTTTGTGATTCCACATTGGGGCTGTCCTCCCACTCGCTCATCCCCCTTAAATCAGCCTGAGTGGCTAATGAATGTCATATTGTCTCCGATGTCGGCCTACACTATGTCAATTAAATCACCATAGAAGAAACTTCCCAAGGAGCTACTCCTGATTCTAGAGAGAGCAGGACAGTGACAGAGGAAGTGGACCACCGTCTCCTCCTCCTCGTCCTGACATGCTTGGCAGTAATTGTATGCCTCCAGCTCCAGCCTTCTGGCATGCTTTCCTATAACCCAGTATCCCGTTAATACTGATATGACTCTGGCGACTAAGTCTCTTCTGAATGAGAGTATTTCTCTGGTTCTTCTGAGATCATATTTTGGCCATGTTTGTTTGGCAATGGAGAATGTGTTTTCCTCAGACCACCTCTGGTTATCACAAGCAGTCGTTTTCTCACTGACCCGGAGTTTACATGTTGCCATGGGGAATCCAGGTCTGTGTTTGATATTGTCTAGAGATAACAGGGTACCTACTCTGGCATGTTCGTCTGCTCTACGATTCCCCACTATATTACTGTGACCCGGCACCCACATAATATGTAGATTGAACCGCTCCGCTGCCCCAGTTCAGGGCCACTCTAGAAGTCGTACTTACAATAAACAATGCTGTTTGATACTGCATTGCCTTGTATCTATTCTACTGCTTCCTGGATAGTCAAGATCTCTGCTCGAAAAACACTCCAGTGGTCCGGCAACCTGAAAGAAATATTAATATTAAATTGCACCGAAAAGACTCCTCCGCCCACCTTACCTTCCAGTTTTGACCCATCAGTATAAAACACTTGGGCTTCACCATGACGGATCAAACTCTCTTTCCACATTTCCCGCAAGGGGATTTGGGTTGAGAAAAGGTTCTCGAAGAAAGGTTTGGCAATGACATAGTCGATACCTTCGGATGGTTTTTGAACTCCTGAAGAATTATGGAGTGTTCAATGTATGTCTCCCTCCAAGGGTTGACACAATTCATTCTTATGGCACCATTCGTTGCCATTTGTTTTCCCAGGAGGCCCAGCGTAATCAGATGCAGGATAGTGTCAAGAGCTTTTGTCGGTGTAGTTCTTAGACAGTCAGTGGTTGTCACTTCTGCTAGTCTTTTGAACTTTTGCCAGTTCCTTTAGGTGCACTTCCTTTTTCAAAATACACATTTACAACCACAAAAAATATTAAAAAATGTAAAAATATTCCATTATTGTGTTTTAACGCGCAAAGTCCATGTAGTCCCTTTTTACAGCGAGCGCATATGAGGTTGGATCGCCTAATCTTATTGGATTTGCTGCACACTATACACTGGCGTAAATTGCGGCCGGGCAGTTTTTATTTTTTTTTCAACGTCATAGCGCTGCATTGCAATTTACGTAACTGACGCATACAGCGCGATGGCGCTGGGCCGCACTCTAATGGTTAAGATGAAAATTCTTTATGTTAGAAGTACCTGACAAGCCAATATAATTGGCTAAGCGGAACATAACTTGTTGTTTATTTTATATTGATAAAATTTACAGGAGGTGCATTAATGAACCAGCTGCCATGCATTTACAGCTCTGTGGCCAGTCCATTGGGAGTTGTACAGCATCTCTGTAGACAACTTGGACTTCCATTAGCTTGTATTAGACCGGTACCCGTCAACACCGTATTTGGTATGTTAATATCTATTACTTTTCCAGACTTGCTCTCTTTTCTCTGTACTGTTGACTTTCTCTGTCTCATAAATTCATTAAACATTATTTATTTACCTTAAGCTGGCTTGACATGAAAAATATAATAAAAACCAATATTTTTTAACAAACTTTACATGGAGACAAATTTGGAATATATATTATAGGAGAACCGGGATATAAGGCACTTACGGAACTTATGATCACTTGCGCAACATTAACCAATTATACTTTTGTTGTTGAGTTTCCTTTTCAATCCAAATTATAAACTTATATATATGTGTTGTGCGGTATTTTCACATTGAATATTCATTTTTTAAACTTTATTAACAATAACAACAAATTTATACATATTGCACTATTTAACTCAGTAGGAAGAAATGGAGTTAGAATAATGATAATAAATAATGATTTTTATAATGCCATTTTTATGAATATCAAATGGGAAATATGTATCGTAAGTGGCCATGTGTTTCTATATGTTTGTCATTATAAATAGTTTGTATAAACGATGTATATTTTCTTATCCATTCATTCAAATTATATTTGAGATGTTATAATTTAATTGTAGGCTCAAATCAAACGATGGACGTATCGGCTCTTCAGCGCATGATAGCCGAAGACGTGACAGCATCTAGGATCCCGCTGATCTGCTTAGCGGACGCTGGTACAACAATTGCCGGTCACTCTGACAACATCTCGAGGTTGCACGACCTGTGCAGATTACACGACTGTTGGCTACATCTCAGAGGACATACATTAGCAGCGTTGGCCATCACTAATGGGAACACAGCCATTGTAAGATGATCATTTTGTTTATCTTTATTTTTTTGATAACTTTTATTATTTATAAACATGGATTAAGAGTTGAACCGTGATTCAACTCAAATGTCAAACTCAACCGGCTACGGGAGTAACTTAACACTGGTTCAAATTGACATTTCACATTTTTGAAGTAGTTATGATCTATAATGTTCAAATTGACTTGTTCAAATTGACATTTCACATTTGAAGTAGCTATGATCTATAGTGTTCAAATTGAAATTTTACATTTTTGAAGTAGTTATGATCTATAGTATTCAAATTGACTGGTTCAAATTGACATTTCATATTTTTGAAGTAGTTATGATCTATAGTGTTTTACGGCTATTCACTTGTCTACGAGTGACCCTACAAGTAGTTATGATCCGTTTAAATCATATCGAAAGTTTTTTTAACATAAGATATGAGAAAAACCCATAAGAAGCAATTTAATCCATTAGAATTATTGATTTACGTTGTTTTCAAACAAAAATATTGAATGTCAAAATGTGCAATAGCAAGAGTTTGACAGAACTATCATGTGGCACTGTGGTCATGATAACCAACTTATCAGATCTAAATTCGGTGCTGTAATATAAAATAGAGCTCGAAATCTAGTTCAACTGAAATGCGGTTCAAATTTTTTTAAAAAATAAGTTTTCTGTTGAATGTGGAATAAGACTTTATACTGGGTTCAATTGAACTGTGATTCAACCATGATTCAAGGAATTTTTATAAATAACACTATATATTAAGTTTATTTATCATATATTGTGCACAACAATATCTATACCAATTCATATTTATATAGGCTTTTTAAATTCATTTTGATGTTAATTTGGATAAAATTTTGTATATGAAATTTTTCATGGACCAAATTTTTGGTTTAATAATTTGTAATTTTTTCAGCCCCCCAGAATTTCTGATTCAGTCACATTGCCACTAGGAACATGGCTGGGAGTTCCAGGATTACCAACTGTTGTATCCTTTTCAAAGTATAAAAATATTTAACATGCGTTTACTGCCACTTATATGAAATAAAAAAAAAACAATGGTAACTTCTTATTATGAATCTATAGTATTTGAAAAATGAAACTTAAGTAAATTATTTCATTTATACTATATTCCCTTAACTTTGTTGAGATGAACTTCTGTATGTGATTGTGATATCACACATCATGTGTGTACAATACATGAACTTAAATATTTTTATTCATAAAATTAATTGTAACAAAAATATTAGTATTTTTAAGGATAAAAAAATAATTATAAAGAATCAAAATTAAAAAACAAAACGTATATTATTAATTCTAAATGTCGATTCGTTCAAGAGAATTTATTATGTGAGAGAATTGTATGCAGTAGTAGAGTTTGCATGGTTTTTCAAATTTGATGTCAAAAAAACATTAACTGTTAGGCTTCACAGCATATTTACTTAATCTGAGGAATTTCTGTGTGACATTCGTTCGTCACAATAATAATAAACACTTATTTGCACCTGTGTACAAGTGGCGAGTTCATTGACATATGGCAATTTCTTCCAATTAACCAGTGCTTCCAGCCCAGAGAAGCAATATTTGCATTAGAAATGAAGCGCTGGGAATCCAACCCAGGATGCCCGTACAGAAGCCAAACGGCTTAACAATAATTGTACTATGGTGGTCAGCACATATTCCTATCTCTTTTAAATATGTTTTTATGATCTGACTTTTGCGATCTAATTTGACAGTTAGATCAAGGAACTAACTGTTTAAAAAATAAATATTTCCTTGACTGAAACAAATCAGACACTGTATCGTTTATTGGAATCTGGAGCCGGGGCTCGAGGTCGCGAAGGAGCCCTACCTCTGTTGGCTGGTCTGACGTCTGACCACGCTGCTAGGAGGCTGGGTGCTCTGCCCCTTTGGGCAGCCTTGAAGGCAGCAGGAAGGGACACGATCGTCTCCCGACTGACGGCCGCCTTTAACAGTGTCTCACTGGTGTGGGCGGAAGTAGCCAAAATGCCTTGTCTTAGGATATTGGTATGTCAAAAATTCATTCTTCTATGAAACTTGAAAGGAAGAAAACATTATTTTTATTTACTTAATTATTATCAGGATAATAATTAGGTAGGTAATTATTATCAATTAATTAATCAATTAGTTAATTAATTAATTGTTATGTAATTAAGTAATCGTTAATTAATTATTAATTTATTATTAGGTAGATTAAATTAAATAATTAGGTAGATTATGCATCACATATATGGGTGGGAGAATATACACTTTTAGTCAATTTTTCATATTCATTCAAATGTCCACTGTGTAGTGTAGTTGAGTACTATAATTATTTTGATATCCATTCCAAAAAAATGGGCTACGTATAAAAATAATTTTTTTAACAACACAACATAGGAATTGTAACTTAATCAGCCCACCTTTGATTTCATGTACCCACTCCTGCCCCCCTAGACAATGTGTCTTTGTAGCTCAAGAAAAGATAACTCAATGTATGGAAGTGACAGTTGTCACGTGACTGGCAACTGTCACTTCTATACATTTAGTTATCTTTTCTTGAGCTAAATGGCACGTTGTCTAGGGGGGCTGGTAACAAAACAATGAATGTCCAATGTCCAATTTGGCTCCTAAAAAGGTCGGAGGCATACAGAACATATCCATAGATCTGATCCTATCCAAATTATTGTATGTGGTAAGGCATCGGTATAGTAGCAAATTCTGAGCAACATTAGTGTTTCTTTTTTGTCTAAAAAAATGTTGAGGTGCGCCTTTTTTTCATTATTTATGCAAATAACATATTGTTGTACACAAGGGTAACACAATGAATAAAAAAATCATTTAAATTGTATAATGCGGTAATGAATTATCACTGAACATACTTGAAAAAATTTATGCTACATTTAAATTAAAATATCAATTTAAAAATATGAGTTTGAAAAGTAAGTTATTTAGACTTGCGTGATTATTTCCCCATAGATATGTTTTAAGGTATTACATTAAAATATATATATTATTATATTAAAGTTTTATAACTAGTAACAATTAAATTTATTATATTTATTTCCAGAGTAAACAACCAGGAGGTGAAGGTGGTGCTTTTTCTATAAACGATCTTACAACAAAACCCCTCAATACTACAGTAAGATAATTACTTAATTTAACAAATAGTTTCATCATTTGTCTCTAATTAAATAAAATTTAATACATAATTTACCATTTGACAATTAACTCTTACTTATATCGTCCCTCACCTGACTAACAGTCGTATCTGCCTTTTTTGCAAAATCGAGTTAGAAAAACCAATGTGTACTTATATGTTGTACGCATGTTATCACTAAAGGTCTCGACTGTATCACCTCCCGGAATATCTGGGAATAGCTTAGTGATTTGTTGTCTACGAATTACTGAAAATAAAATATCACTAATAGACCTATGTGCAAATACGATTCTAATCCAACTGTCGATTCGTTCATGAGAATTCAATTCTCTGAATGAATCGACATTATTAAGCCAAGATGCGTGTACGAAGGAAAATTTTGTATGGTGTAGTGGACTTTTTGCATGCTAATAACACCAACTAGAGGCCTCGCAGCATATATGTTCCCATACATGGATTTACTCAGAATTCGGAGTAGAACATTTTATGTGAGTTTTGTGTGTCTAAGGCCCGGTATTACAGTCGGCCCTCAACTCATTGAGGCCCAGTATTTCAGTCGGCCCTTAGGAGTTTAACTCAAGTTTAAGAAAAATATTGCGTATTTCAGTACCTAATCTTCCCTTAAATACGTCACTAAACGACAAATATTTAACTCAACGTTTCTGGCGGATCGCGTGTCTTAATCTTGAGTTAAGTATTGTTTCTAGTCTTTTTCGCCAGGTGGCGTACTAATCGCCGCACGCTTTAATGTTTCATTTCATTTAATACTACAAATAACTATGCAAAATAATTATAATCATGATATATTTTTGTTGTTAAAATAAAAGACTTGATATAGAAGTGGTTCATGTATTTAATATTTATTTTCTTTTTTACATAATTATAATGTATTGCCTGACAACAAACGAAATAAACTGTCAGCCATAATGAAACGTCAGGCACGCAACTTTATTTTTGCGATGTTTTTTCATCCCAATTTTTAAATTGATCCATCCTGTTTTTATATATATATAATGTGTATTCTTAAATTTTCTACATAAGACACTATTTTACCATTATCACTTAGTTCCATATCCATCTGTAAAATGTACATACATTTTGCATTGTAGTACTACGTACTTAGTACATATTCAATGACATTTTTTCACTACAATGTTTGATTTTAATTAAAAAAAACATCGATCGGTATAAAAAATTGAAAAAGTAACATGCTGTGTAATGATACAAATAAAATAATGTGTTGTTATAATAATAAAATAATATTTAGTCACAGCTTCGCGTCACGTAACATTTAAGGTTATTACAATTTTGACAGATGCGTTATAGACAATAACCATAGAAAAACGTAAAATATATCTATAGTTGAAGATTACGTAACTGACATTTCATTTTGCACTGAAATACGCGAATGAAATTTAATCTTCCCTAAACTTTTAACTTGGATTACCAAATCCAACGATTTAAGGGCCAACTGAAATCTCGGGCCTGAGTTTGTTAAACTTAAGATTAATGTTAAGGGGAGATTTAATCCATTTCCGTATTACAGTGCAATATGACATGTCAGTTACTAAATCTTCAATTATAGAAATATTTTACTTTTTCTGTGGTTATTATCTGTCAAATTTTAAATAACCTCAAATAATACGAACTTCAAAACGGGACGCTACCACTTGAAATACTATTGTTTTACTATCCAACATGGTAAATTTAATTTTTTTCACCAAAATAATGCTTTTAAATGCCCATGTTCGTTTCAATATGGCTGTCAGTTTATTTTGTTGTGTGGCGCCACCGTCGATACAATTAATGCCTCTAGTGATAGAAACTGAAACTACACTCGTTGCCTAACGCCTCTAGTGATAGAAACTGAAACTACACGCGTTGCCTAGCAAATGACAGTTGACTCACCGTTAAGTACTTAATCCGTTAAGTGCTTTATCTTTGTAAAGCTTGAGTTTAGCTCTTAAACTCAGACTGTAATACCGGGCCTATGTGTCTGTCTGTCCCCCCCTTATAACTTTTGATCCGCTCAATTTACAGAGCCCAAAATTTCAAAACACATAAGCCTACAAAACTTTTATACTCAGAATGGTGAATTTTTGTTTCAGTCAGGGGTTATCAACTTTTGAATTTTTGGTTTATTTTTCCATATATCTCAGAAACCATAAAAGCTAGAACGCTGAAAATTGGTATAAACATAGACAAATACAAAAACTCAAATTGGTTTTTTCAAAAAAAATCCAGGGTTTCTCAAACATATTTATTAAGAAAAATATTTTTTTATGATAAATTTATGAGTTTAACTGCATATATTTCCAAATTTTTTAAAAATATCGAAAAAAGCCGAAACACCCCAACTAGATAATTTAATTTTCTATAAAAAATATTAAAATCGTATTAGCACATCTTAAATTTTTTTTAACAATTTTTATAAAAATTGAATTTAGTGATGACATTGCTTCATACAATTTGTATGTCAGTAGCCTACACACAATATCTAAGAAGACTTAATAGTTTTATACTAATCTCCAAACATACATACATACCATCGTGCTGTTTTCATATTCTGGGTAGGATCAAAGGACTGACCTCCATACTATCCTATCTTGACATACATATCTAGGTATATGTGTTGTATAGAAAACCAAATATGTCAAAATATTTAATATTTTGAATTTATGGGTTTATAGTTTGGTACTTATTCTTCAACTATACATAGTAGTATACATACTATCGCTATCGACAGTTGGATCTCATGTGTTACATGCAACTAGTATATAATATAAGAATGATTCATATATAGAAGAATACAAATAAAATATTAAAATATATTTACACCGTGTCACCGTGAGAGATGAAAATATGCACAGGCAAAACACTAAAAACGCTCTCCTGAACAATTTGCATTTTGCAGATACGAATGTTAGTCAGGAGAGTGACGATATAAGGTGTATTTAGGTATAATATAGTAATGATTATTTTTTGTGTTAACAGATAATTTTTGAAGCGGCTGTGTCTTGTGTGGTATTCCAATTTATACCTGAACCGGAAGTACCGGAAGGTACTGTCCTTGGCAAAGTGCCTTCTTACTACGACAAACTAAATTCATGGTTGGGACAGATTTTACAGCGAGACACCGACCAGGTATTGTTATTTTTCAAACACTTTCCCTCTCAACAACATTAATAATCTTCTAAAAATTATTTGGAATCTAATTCATCATCATCATTGGCGTTACAGCCCTGTGTGGGCCCTGGCCTCCTCCAGAATCCTTCTCCAGCCGTCCCTGTCCTCCACCGCTCTCCTCCAGTTTGCGATTCCCATCGCTCCTATGTCGTCTTCTGTATCGTCCAGCCATCTTAGCTTGGGCCTGCCTCTGCTTCTTCTGAATCTAATTATATTGTATATAATTTATAATTTTATTGTATATACTATAAATTTATATAGTGTCCTTTATTGATACAAAATCATTCCAAGGCTATTCTTGTTTAATAATTGTTCATAGGAAACAATACTAATCTTGGTCATTATAATTAGTAATAATAATTTATATAGTGTCACTTGAAGATACAAAATCATTGGTTTATTTAATGTGCCAAGATGCAGAGCTCCACGTATATCAAGGGGTAATTTATTTCAATTTAAAGGTCCTTTTACACTTAAACTTGTTTCATTCTTTTGACATAGTCCTTGAATGTAGTCCGGCCAAGATAAAACAAATGCAATTATATTATTTTTGGGAAAACTTTGGTGGATATCTTTCAGTTGCAATGAAAGAAACATGACTAATGTAATGGTTTTTGAGAGAGATATATGTAGACCAAACAAACAGTGAGCATATATGTTATGGTAGATTTTTTAAATTCCAGTAGTGCGACTATCTCTACCTACCACATAAAAGACGTAGCGTGATGCTTTGCGTAATTCTAACATTCAGATGTTTTAGTTTTAATTTATACATTATTATATAGAGTTAGATTTAAAATAATTTATTTCAGATATCAATAGAGATTTGTGAATCTGAAACATACGGTGTAGTACTCCGCTACTGTCCCCTGGAAGCACCCCCTGACACATGGGTGCATGAGGACAAGGCGGCCATGTTGGAACGGCTCGAGGCCTTTTCTCTTTGTCTGGAACAACAGTTAGATATTCTGATGGCGACCGTCACACACAAGGACACGTTCCAGAAACTGGTCGAAGAAAGTCCCACTTTGAGGCTTGTCGACATGCCGGGTTGGGCTGGTAACTATGATATTTTTTACACTAGTCAATTTGGTGTTTACTTTTATTACATAGTTTATTTTGCAATATAAAAAAATTACTTAGAAAATAAAAATTAATGATTAGAAGAATATAATTGTAGTGTAGCTGATGTTGGGAAAAGACACTACTCTATGTGCACCAGTTGATAAGGGCCTAGTCAGCCGAAACGGTCGTCCAGTTTTTGTGTTTCCTCACATTTTCCTTTGTGATAAATATTTAATTTTTACATTTTTGTTTACTTCCATAGCCAAAACTATTTTCTAAGAGACTACTTGGTTCAGTCAGTCATAAAAATGAAGCCTAAAGCGCACTTTAACAAGGTTTTCAACGCTTAAAACAGCATTCAAAATACAGGTTAGGTTCTCAAAACATCATTTTACATGAGTATTATTTTCTCCTTTATTTGCGACCCTTATTATTGCAATTACAAAAAAATTAAATATGCCATTTATGTGAGAAATATCAACATTTTATTTTTCACTTGTTCCATGTTTCGTTCAACAGTGTTTTCTTCATTTGACTTTGCATTTTGACTTGAATTGGACATGATTTGATTTTTTCGAACCCTCACTTTTTGATTTTAAACATTGCTCTCTGGTGGAGAGATGCCAAATAAACAAAAGATACCGCAAACGTCACACGTCAACGCAACACAAACGGCAGCCATGTTGACTAGTCGGCAACGAATAATTTTATAGATTTCTGTTTTACGAAAAACGATACAAAACGCATTGAAGAATACAACACATTCTATTTTTTTCCCACCACGTTGAAAAACCCGTTGAAAACCTCGTCCTTGTAAAGTGCGCTTAACTCAAGTTCAATGACACTCTTTAGCTATAATTCATTTATTGCCGATGAGACATATTGATTATGTTCCAGGGTTGGGTGGTGTACGATATGTACCAGAAGGTTGGGAAGCATTACTAACAGATCAGACCAAGGAAGAACTTAATTCTCTGAACATGTCACTCGTGGATACTCTCAGAGCGACTGACGCTGCTTTCTCTTTGGGAGAGGGAACTGACAATTTGGCTTGTGTGAGGTATGCAACAGATACAAATTTCCTCGCTGTAAATGAATCTCATCTACTATTTTTTTATAACTAATATTCATGGACAGATGTAGCTGTTCATTTAATATCACCCAACATTTAAAGATATTTCAGTAATATAATATTTTAATAATGTACCTATACAATAAATGAACAATTTAGTTTCTGGTAAATAACTTGAAGACGTTTTAATAATGTTCCTATACAATTAACAATATAGTTTCCGGTAAATAACTTGAGCATTCATGCTATGGAGTGGAACAGTTTGTGCGTATATCAACCAAGCAAAAAACAAATTTGCGCACCACTTGTCGTACTTAAGAAGTTTGTAAATAACTTGAGCATTTTCGTCATGAAGTGGAATGATTTGCGCATATATCAACCAAGCAAAAAAACAAATTTGCGCCCCACGTGATGTACTTGAGAAGTTTGCTGCTGACTATACTATTGCATTGATTATTTAAAAATTATTATTCAGCTACAATTGTGTTTTCTTATTTTGTCTTTTGTCTATTTATTTACAATCAAGATTAAAATTTTACTGCTTAGCTTACTATGCATGTTTGTTTGTGTTCTCTTTCAGATTTGGTATGGTAACTGCAGATACTGATGTTGAAGAACTGTTGAATTTAGTTATTTCTGCTGGAAAGAAATTTGAAGAGAATACAAAAGTTCTGGAGTCATTGACTGAAATTGTTAAAAAGGGTAATTAAAAGTTTATTTACATCTTAAAACCATCTCTCTAATGAATTTTGTCGTTGCAAGGGCCTTGTATAATATTTTGATTGTAATATACACAACCAGGTATAGAAGCGGCGACATTGGACTTGAAACGAGAGACCAGTGAAAGACTATGGCAGGAAGGTCTTCTACGTCATGTTCCCGTAGTGGGCCGTGTGGTTGACTGGTGGAGTCCGCCTCCTCCCACCGGTGTCATGGGTCGCCGTCTCAACCTAAAACAGGGGACTATAGAATCCACGGAAAACATTTATAAGTAAGTTCTTCATTACTATCTAGCTTGTAATAGTTATAAACGGATAATAATGCGGCAGGTAAGTAGGTTCTAAGAGATTGAAATCTAGGTATCAAAAACAAGGCTGCAGATATTCACGTGCATAATGCATCTGAGACATATGATATTTCTTTGCATATTACTTTAGACAATATACAGTTCTATTATTTTCTAATTTGATGGAGTATTTTTTAATACAACAGATATCACATGCAAATACCGAGTGGCACAATACCTCATGGAGTATCCAAGGCTCCTCCGCCTGCCATGGTGCAGACGCCCATCGGTGAAGGAGTCAAACTCCCAGACGGTTTGGACTCCTCACACCACTCCCGCAACTCTAGTCATAGTTCCACGGCCACCGCTGCTCCGCAAATCCCTTCATACAATTCAACCCTAGCGACAGACGACACCAAGTCTGCATCCGCTACCAAAACTTAAGTGCAATTTATTACTAATGTTTATATATTATAATATACATGATAAGACAATCCAACAGCTTGAAATTATTTCATTAATGACAGTTGTAATATTGTCATTTCAATTGCCTTTTATACAAAATTGTTTTACCAGTGTACAAAAAAATAATATTGTTAAGAGGGTGACTGCTGCCAACGTACCTATTTTTTCAATTTGATATACCATCATTATTACTAAACGAATCATTTTGAAAAAAATAACCTAGTTAGTTTGGATATTAATAAAGAGAAATATACCTTAACTTTTTGATTATGTTCTGTATATATTCTTGTAGGAAAATAATAAGCATACCCCAATTTTAGACATTTATCTTAAATTTCTAAAAAAATATAAGGTATAGAGCATATTTTTTTTTATAAATTAAAGAAGAACAAAATACCTGGAAAAATATGATATGACGTTGCATTAACGCATCAGGCTTTTATTACGCAATGGCGCTGAATGGAAAATAAATGTTTTTTAGGTTTATTTACTAAACCTGAAGCATTAATGCAACGTCACATCATATTTTTCTAGATATTTTTGTCTTCTTTAAATTAAAAAAATATATATTACTCTACGCCTTATAGTTTATTAAAAATATATGATAAACGTTGAAAATCGGGGTATGCCATTATTTTTCTACAAGAATTTATACAGAACATTATCAAAAAGTTAAGGTATATTTTTGTTTATTAATATCCAAACTATCTAAATTATTTTTTTCAAAACGATTTGATAAGAAATAATGATGGTATATCAAATTGAAAAATAGGTACGTTGGCAGCAGTCCTCCCCTTAATATTGATACATTTTATTTGTTGCACTATCAAAAATTGTAAAATAATTGTAACAGTAGAGTTAAATTTGCCATTTACATAAAGGTTTTGTTACTTTTAATACAATATAGATAGTAAATAAATTATCTTCATCTACCGCACATCAAAGATGCATATTACATATGTCTAATATGCACCAAATATATTGTGGTATTTGTTTCTTCTATGAATCTGATTAAGCAATTAAAGCTTGTCCCATGTGCACACGTATACCCAGGATATGTATTACAAGTTCACTTTATGTATCCCTGGAGTGGAGCACATCTTATATTTACCTATCCTGTAGATTTTCCATTATTGAAAAAACAATTGAATCAGGAACAATTGAAAAACAGATATCTGTTTTTTTTTATATATATTTCAATAATCGGCCAGATTGTTGCTGCTTTGAATATTATTTTAACCATTATGTTGACTGCCATGTTTTTTGTTGGTGCATTATAAATTACTGTTTAATTTTTATAAAAAAAGGCATCCTAATTGTTTATAAATTTTATTTTAAAAATAATTGATTGTACATACATATTTAAATTTGCGCAAATGTTAAATAGCATTTATAGATTATTATTATTATTGTGGTATGCTTAAGTTATGTAATGTTGTAAAATTATAACAAAAGGGCGTGTTGAAAAGTGGCCCATTTTTATTTTCACTGTGAAGTTGATTCCTTATTATTTATGTATGTACATAAATAAAATAAAACAATGTATTTTTTTTAATACATAAATAATTCGGAAATTTTAATTTTTTTTTTTGTTTATTGACATGTTAATGCAAACAAACATATTCCTTATTACTTGTATAAAAATGTGTTATACAAATTTTTTCCATTTTTTTTCTTCATAAAACAATAAACATTGTTAGTTATATGTTTATTTATCCTCCAGTCAATTTGTTCAAAAGAATTTATTTCTCTTAACATACGACATAGTATCAAACCAAGATCTGTGAGATTTGTATGGCCAGGTTTTTTTTTGTATAAATTGAATTTAGCGACGACATCCTTTCATACAATTTGTATGGCGTTTTACACAATATATCAACGTACCCTCAATAATTTTATACTTAATTTCCATACATGCATACATACCATGAAGTTGCTTACATATTCGGGGTAGGAAAAAAGTACTGATCTCCACACTATCCTAACTTGATATACATGGTTTGTATAGAAAACAAAAATCTTAAAATATCCAATAATTTGGATTTAAGGGTTTATAGTTTGGTATGTATTCTTCAAATATACATACTATTGCCATCTACAGTAGGATCTCATGTATTAAATGCAACTATCTAAAATTCTTAATATTTCACATAAATCTATAGTATTATGAAATGCCTGATATTTTTTTAACTAATAATAACAATCTTATGACTCATTTCTTGAAAGGTTGTAATGTTTTAAAACAAATATCTCAAAACCTTATTCAAGAATATTGAATATGTTTGAATGTAAATTAAAATTTAAGTTTATATAAAATATTATAATGTGATAAAATTTTTCTAAAAGTATTGTAGACATGTGTTGTGTTATGATGTAGGTTTAAATTGTATAATTTTTATGATTTTATGCTGTTTACATATTTTGGTTTTAAAAATAACTCTCATTTGTCTGTTCTGAGTCCAATAGATCTTTCGCCTAACATTTTATTCATATTTACAGCTATCTTGATATATGGTTTTAAACAGGAATTAGCAACTCTTGAAAAAAATAATGGCAGATATATCTATTCCACATTTGACAAATTGGAATTCAATTTTGAAAAATTAATAAAAATTAGAGACTTGAAAATAAATTATTTGTTTGAATATAAAGATTATCAAATCATTTTATAATAAAATGAATCATTCTTTTGAATGAATAAACACAATAATAGCTCCTAAAATTAAATAATAATCCAACGAGCTCCATGTTTTTTAATAATCAAAAATGCATTAATTTGATGTTATCTATTATATAATACAATGAAAATTATTGAAACAAAAATGAATGTATTGTAAATTATTTATGTCAAATGTATGTTTCTATGATGCAACGTAATGTGTACAATATTAGAATAGCAATATAATATAAACAAATGCATTTTTCAAAAAAAAATTATCCGTGTAATTGACAATGTTCATAGTTTATTTTTGTATAATTGTAATGTTCTAGTTTTGTGGAAACCGCACAATCAAACCATCGCTTATATCTTTTTTACAGTCACGTCCTAAAATACTGTATTATTTTTAGTTTTATCTTATAGTGTAAGACATGGACATGTCGGAAGACACAATAAATGCTGTGGAAACAAGGTCGCTTATAATATAGAATGTATGATGAGCGTCTGTAGAAAGTATACAAGGCAATACAACATATTTGTATGATCTTAAGAAAATGAACATGTCTTGTAAGTCGAAAGAAGATAATGTGGTATTCAGTTCTCATTGTTGATGGATGTGTATGTGTTATCACATGGAGTAATTTTAATATTATTTTTTATACATTGCAAGTTTATACAAGATAAAAAGTAACTTTTAAAAAATGCTACATTCCTGTATTGCCATATTTGTAATGATGTTAGCAGATAATTCCCATATTAATACAATAATAATTACACTTATTATTTTAACTTCTTTTGTGAATAACAGATTTTCTTTAATTTATATAAAATATTGTATCATTTTGCATTATTTTACTATAGATAATACTGTGGAGGATTAGCGGTTTGAATACTTTTTATCTTTATGTTTGTACATCATACAGCATTGTGTTGAAATGCAGTATTATAAATTTAAAGTAATACAAATAAGTAGACGTGAAAATAATTATTTAGTTCTAAATTAAATTTTATGTATAATTTTCCATTCTGTACTATTATTATTCACAATACCAAAGATTTGAAGAATACAAGTCTCAAAAAATGAAAACACTTTTATTATCACCAAATGAATTCATTTTCATTTTCTAATGAATCCTTGTTGTCATTTAGTAAGTTTAGGATTGAAAAAAAATAATCTGAAGCAAAATTAAAAGCAGGACATAATCAGGGGCCTTGCAAATGATACGCATATAGGTAAGAAATAAATCATACAAATTTTATCTAGATTAATTATTTATCTTCTCGTGTCGTATATTTCGAATTCTGGAAAATTGCCTTCTCCTGACCCCTCTACGAACCTCAATCTTCCCTATCATGACCAGCTGAAGGATGGTATATTTTTCACATCTCAGAATATGGCCGAAGTAAGACACTTTACGGAGCTTATCATTGGTGAATAATTCTCTGTTGGTGTTGGTGCTACATAGTACCTGTGTTAATGACCATGTTATTTCATGATGTTCTCTAGATCAATTGGTTTATTTTATTTTGAGAAGCAACACAAATTAATAAATATTTTAAGATATTTTGATTACTATATAAAACAAATCGGTATTCTTATCAGGATAGTATGGAGGTCGGTCTTTTTTCCCTACCCAGAATATGAAAACAGGATGATGGTATGTATGTATGTTTGGAGATAAAGTATCAAACTATTAAGTTCCCTTAGATATTGTATAATGGATACTGCCTTACAAAATGTGTGAAACAATATCGTCACTAACGACTCCTAATTGAAATTGTGCAATTTTATCATCATTGAAGTTGTTCAAGGTTGGAAGAATTCCTTTTAAAAAAAGATAAATATCTGTCTGGTTGCTCTTTCATTGGTTGCAATATTTTTAATTCAATGTTATCTATACACGTTTCGTTTTCGGCATCTCAATTCTTTAGCAGGCTTTTTAAATTATTCACAATCTTCATTTTCATCCCCTGATTTATCTCCTGCAGATTCAGAGCTACTATACATGCAATTGCAATATGACAATGAACTTGCCACTGGCACGAGGTGCAAGGAAGCTGTCAGGTACCCGGCAGTCGAAGCGTATGAAAAGTCACTCTTATTCTGTTGAGAATTTGGATCTATGTTTGGCTAAATCTGTTTATGAAAACGAGTTCAAAAGGCTCTTCTAGTTTGTTTTACACACAGCAACATTGCCCTCGTGATTGTTATTTTAGTTTTTCAAATAATCTTAAGTAAGCCCCTTTTATGTTGTTCATAATCATTGGATAATCTTATTTAGCACTCTGTGTTCCGCTGTACAGGTCCAAATCTACCATCGATTCAAATGGTGTACTTGCACTAGGCACTAAGAAATCCGGGGCGCCAAATTTAAGAAACGGAAGATGATTTTCAATGGAAGGGAATTGAAGATGAATTTCTTTTGAATTAAGTGCATCAGGGGCTGAATACTATAGCTGTGAAGTAGATATTCCATGCTTAATATATGTGAATTACAGAGAATATAAAAGGCTTATATTATTTTTCAATCATCAATATTCAAAAGCCATATGCCTTGTTCTTCATTAAAGAATTTCAAAGGAAATTCTTGTATAATTTCCTCTAAATTATCTTCTTCTTCTTCCTGTGTACTATTTATCTCTTCATTGTCCATCATTATTTGGCTGTCGTCAAATAAGGGTGATATTTTATCTTGCTTTTCTCCATCACCATCTAGAATGAAAAAAAAATAATAATATACATTTTGCATTTATTAACATTAATAACGATATAAATTTCATTTGATAAATATAACCAAACACATTATAAAGTGTTAATAATTATGTAAAAATATTAACTGACACATAGATGTTACATAAAATGCAATGATGCAGTGAATAAATCATGCCAAAATTTGATTATCTAGATTACGTAAAATAGGATTTGTGCAAGTAATGCTATGATAAGAATTAAACCAAGATGTCAGATAATAAAGGATATGATTAATAAAATGTTTTGAAATGCTATGAAGTGGTTAGGATACAAATAAAAAAATTGACTATGAATGGCTGACTATAAAACAATACAAAAGAAATAAGAATAAACATGAAACAGACAATATTAGATTTTATGTCATTCAAAATAATATACTTACTGGTTTCATTACTGCTTAAAGTATATGATTTCACTGCATTGAAATAACTGTCATCCAAGTCAACAATAAAATCACACATAAGTTTTTGTATTTTGGTCCTTAGTATTAATTTTTTCATAGAATCTAATGATTTTAAATACGGCAACAAGCTATGCAGAAATAAAACATCTTCGTCTGTTTTAGACATGTCAATACTGTCAATCTTTTCTTTTTCTAAAGTTATCATATCATTTTCAAAACTTTTCAAAAATTTATCTAAGACTTCACTCGGTCTATTGTCATAAGTTTGTTGATTTGGTGATTCCGTATTAATTTCATCCTGATTTTGCGAATCATTTTCGGGATCCAAAGATGATGGATCTTCATAATCTTCCTCAAGTTTTTCATATTCCTTCATCATTTCACCGATGATATTATTATCATCTGCATCTGAGGCTTGCGAAATTTCTCTGGAAACCTGAGATGATTTCGGTCTATAATTTTTCATTTGACTTTTTAGAAACAACAGCGGTAAAAAATATTTCCATTTTGGTACAAACTTTACACCGGGATTCGTTTTATGAAACATGAGTTGTTTGATAAAATTTTTACGAAATTGACTTCTGAGACTCGCCCACTTGTTTTTCACTTGATCAACTGAAAAAAAATATATGTATTAAAGATGAAATGAGACCAAACAAAATAAGTTTATTTTTAATTAAAACAACATAATATATTATTTCAAAGCTATTTATATAAAACAAATGTCTTATGTGAATTATTGTTCCCATATATACCTATATGGGAACTACAAAAATATATAAGTATTTACAAGCTAAACAAGTACAAAGAACTGGTAAATAAAACAGTTCAAAATGGCTTTAGCACTAATATAATATATAAATGCTGCAGAGGTGGGGGCGAGAGGCCTGCCCGTAAAATATTTATATTCCTACTTTAAGGACCTAGGTATCCCTAGAGGTAAAATAAAAAAACTTTTGTATAGGGTGGTAAAAGCAGCATTATCAGCGCCCTATTGGATTTGGTTGCGCAGGGGAGTGGATTATCAGTTGGTGGGTGATTGGTGAGCGTGACTTGAGTCATATAGGGGCCCCTTAATCCCGCTATATGGTCGCAAGCCCATGTGTCTCACTTATTCTGGCTGGTACTCTGGTCGCCAGGCCTTTCTCTTTTGTATCTTATGTACTTCAAATAATAGTTAATATGAAATTGATCCTAATATGAAATTTCAATGTACAGATATTAAACATACAAATGACTTCTATTTTTATCCAAAATATCATGTTAAATCTTTTTTATTTTCAATAAAACTTTTTATAACATCATACATGAGAGGTTGGTTGCTCTTTTGGTTACATTAGCAGAATGAATAATATAATATATTCTGAAGTCAAAGGCTTTTGCAAAAGATCAAAGCGGTAATCACGGGAAAATTAAGAAACATAAAACTCGTTAGCACCTGAGCAATTAAACTTTCGGCTGATTTCCCCCCACAAGTTTTCACTAGAATCCGTATTCTGAGGATTGTTCAGATCCCATAAAACTGGCCTCCTTCGTATCTCACGAATGAAAATCAAACATTTATCGGATTTTGCCATTTTCGGTATCAGATTTACACAAATATCCAAATTAACTTTGAAGGAAAATAACATTTATCAACATTTATGTTAGAGAATGTCAACATGACAGGTCAAAGTGCCAGTGTGACCGTTTTCCAAACTGCCGAAAATACCGCACTTGTGGCGAAAATATACTAAACCCAATGTGAAAAAATACCAAAAAAAATACAAAATTTTTTAACGATATTTGGGAACATGCTTGATGAGACCTCTCGTCTACCACGAGGAAACATCAAGCCAAGGTGTGGGGAAGAAAAGGAGACAAATGATGGTGACACTATGAAATTGTAGTAGTACGGCGCATTTATTCAAAAAATCATTATAGTTGTAAAAAAACAACAACAGAGTACAAATAACAAAACAAAACGAAGAATAACAGTCCAACTCTTAAACATAACCGAGCACGAAGAGACGCCGACCAGAAGGTGCAGCCCCAGGGTACAGCGACATCCTTTCTCCAGGCATGCCACTGTCTTTCACGTGGTGGCTGAAATTCCGGCGGGGCCTAGCCTCTGCGTCAAGCTGGCAGGTCCTTCTCGTACTCGGCATAGTTTCCTCTTCTCTGCAAGTTTTTCGGCTATAACATGCTAAGAAAACACGCATATATTTATAGTAAAATTGTTACGTATGTAACAAAGAAGAGCGCGGAAAACCAGTAAAACACAGGATAAACAAAATAATATGGCGGGAGAGAAAGAATGTGGCGCGAGTAAGAAAGGGAATAATATGAAATTGGATATAATATAACACAGAATAATAATGATCATCTTTGTAGAAATGTCAAATTAAACACATTATCTCATGCTCAAAAGGATTTATAATAGCCCCGTAGATCTGAAAAAAAACTTCATTTTTACTACAATACTAAATAAAGATTCATAAGACTTACAAAAGATTAAGATTACAAAGATAAAGACATGAGATGGTGGATCTTAAAGAAAATTTATTATCAGGACTATATTTTTGCTGGTATTTTTGCTTCATAATAATTATTTACTCCACCAAAACTCAAAGTGTCAACAATCTTAGTTCGATGTGGACGATACGTGTAATTTTACAAAAGTAATCTAATGTTCGATACTTTTTAGTATAATGTGATTTCTAAAATTCATGAATTTTTGCTAATGTATGTAATGCTTAGAAAAATTCTAAGCACTATAATAAAATCCTATGATAAAATCTCTTTTCTATGCACTATACTTACCGTATTACCAGTCAAAGTCACCAATTATAAAATGTAATTCTCGAGATCCCGCCAACATCTTGATTGAGTAAATCATAGAAGTAAAGAATGCAGACAACATAAGAAAACACCAAGAAATGGTATTGAATTCTCTAAAAATCACAAAATATACCAGAAAATACCAAAAATTTGAAAAATACCAAATGTGTTCCAAAGTGGCGAAAAAATACCTAAATAATAAATAGTACTAAAAACGGTCACACTGCAAAGTGCCCGGATATATCGATATCCCTTTTCTATGGCAGATTTTTTCCCTACAATGAAATAAAATATTTCGGGAATTTCTTAAGAAAATTCCCTATATATTTTTAAATGGCAATATCAATAAGAAATGTCAATCCCGGCAAAATAGAAAAAATAATAATATAATATTGTTTCCTATTTTTCGAATACTAAATTATATTTTCCCCATTTTCTTACTTGTTATTTAGTTTTCCGCTCTTTTATTTATATTAATGACCCATATAATTCCAAAAAAATACTAGTTGCATAGATAATATGGCGGAATAGACATGACGTATTGAATGATATTTTGAAGATATTATCATCAACTTTTCTACCATAGGGTTTAATTAAAATTTTGATGACAAAGCACTGAAGAAATTCATACAATTTAAACCAGAATTTTAGATCATAATAAATATAAATACATTTTTTTTTTCAATATTAGGCACTGTCACTTCGTGGTAGAACTCCATAATTAATTAAAACTATGAAAAAAAAAAATTATATTTAATTTTACGTTCTACTTAAATTTTTCGCAAACGCGACTCCCATTCACCGGTATCGCTCTATGATGAGCATCGTCAGAATGGTGAACAATAATGATGAAGACCATCTATATATAGATTCACAAAGAGGATAACAACAATAGATATGGAAGGGGGCAATTCTAAGAAAAATTAAATACCCGAAAGACATTAAGGTAAATATGTATGCAGGTATAATAAAAATAAAATTGAAGTGAAGGAATGAATATACAAATATTGTATTAAAAGGACAGCAATTATATTGAATAATGCCCAACAGAAAAACCCGACATTAACTATTCTAATGGTAATAATAATGGAGAAGTATTAAAATCTATTTGTGCGTTAATCAAAGGAACGTTGCTGTTACATTTTACTCTATTTATCTCTAATATTTCAAGTTTGTCTAATTTTTTACCTTTTCTTAAACTATGTATAAGATTTATCCCAGTTTGTGAGTTAAACGAATGCTCACTCTCAAGTAAATGTGTCGCAAAGTTCGAAGTGTCTTTTTTCAAACGGAAACACGCAAGATGTTCTTTAAGTCGTGTATAAAATTAAATACAAAAATTTTTTTTTTCATAGTTTTAATTAAATATAAATACACAAACACATATACCATCACGCTGTGTTCCTTATGGGGAAAGCAGAGAAAACCGAGCACCATACTCCTCTATTTTTGCACACATTCCTGGCTTCCTTTACATCCATGCATTGTATCACATACATGCTCGTCAATTGTTCAAGTTTCTTATGTTTCCTATACATATATAAACAAGCCCAATCATTCTTAAATCATTTAATTTTATGCAGTAACAGTTTACAATGTTAACATAAAAGAATTCACTGATATTTAATACAAAATACTTAAACACAACACATAGGGCAGTGCAGTTCAATAATGTTTTGTGGATATTTTGTCTAGACCCAAACCTTTATACCTTTAATTCTTAATATACCTAATTAGTGAGGTCAGTTTTAAACTATACTTCTTCTTTCTCCTTAGCGCTTTTGTCCCGTTTCTATCGGGGTACACGTTGACCATGATCCTGGAATTGGCGAGTCTGGTTAATACATTGAAGCGACTGCCATCAATTGTCAATAATTATTCAGTCATTTGTTTATTATTTTGAACTTTTATCCTTAAAAACGAAATCATTAACCAATTTTTGAATTTTAGTCTTCAAAGATAAATTATCCTTATCGCTCAGCGTTTTCATCAATGGAACTAAGCTTTGGAAAAATAACAAGTCTTCATTATCTTGGATATAAGACAGATATATTTCATGTTTTTCTGCGTTTGATAGTTCTCTTTGTCCCAACATTTCTAGTGTTTGAAAATCCATATCATTAGATTCACATTTGATTTGCTTGATGTTGTATTCAATGTTGCCATCCAAGCCATATTCGTCTTTTAATTCAAACTCACTGTTTTCGTCAAATTCTATGTGATCTTTGAGAAATAAAAGCGGCATGAAATATTTCCACTTTGGTTTTATTTGTTCTATGTCTGGATATTTTTTTCTAATCATATTTTGTCTCATTACTTCTTTTGTAAAAGTATTGTGAAGTCCTGTCCACTTTTTTCTGAGGCACGCATCTGAAATATAACAACACTTCGGATTAAACTTAATTAAAAACTTATTACTATCCAAATTGAACGTTATTTAACCAAATGAAATGCAATTAATTAATTAAAACATACTTGAGAATCCAAATTTTGACTCTACTTCTAACCATATTTTGTCAGTAACTTTAGAATCTTTATAATTTTCATGATTTGTATCCCAAATTGCACGTTTACTTTGTATTTCGGTGATGAATTTGGAATAATTGAACATTTTTGCTGGTATTTTGTATGTTAAAAATGGATAGTATATAAGTTTTATGTAAAGAATACTTAAAAAAACAAAGTATTATATTGTATTTTCATTTTCCGATACACATAAATATTTAATCTGTCAAAAATATAAATAAAACCATAGATGATGAAAGTTTTCTCAATATTTTGATTCATTCGTTATGGCACAAGATATATTTGAAAATTTTTCTCCAGTGTCTACTAAAATAAAAATAAAAAAGCCTAGTCGTAACTATGAAGCATTTAGGACATGACGATTCTATCTGTAGGTATGCCGCGATGCAAATAAGCGGGCTCAGTTTGTGTGGCTCCTCAAAAATGTCACCGATGATGATGGTTCTTAGTGACAACAAAATGATTAAATGCTGTGTCTTGTGTCCTACACATATCGCAACGTATTTTGTCCTGATTTGTTACACACTGAAGGATATCACTATATATATTGGGTTACGTTGTTATTTCATATTTCTACACCACTGACAATTATCATGGACAATATGGTTCATGTGTAAGAATACCCGACTAAGGTTGTAAAGCCACAGTGATGATGACACCGCTTTTTGATGTTTTTTGCCATGGACAATATTAAATAAAGTGCCATACTAAAACAAACTTTCGAAGTGTCACCATCATTTGCTTTCCTTTCTTTCCCAACATTGGCTTTAAAGTTTCTTTGTGGAAGGCGAGAGGTTTCATCAAAATCATTTATGATATAATTATAAAATATTTTGTTCTCGTACACACGCTTTGTGTGGCTTCCTCGCTGAAGGAAGATTCCTTCACCCAATATGCCCGTTTGTTATGCCCAAAAAAAAGTATGCTGAAAAACAAATATTTTATTTTTTTCCACGGCAACATTCATGGTAAGCAACTAGGGAGATTTGCATATGACGCGCTCTCTCTCGGCATACGGCCCTTGAAGTGGAAGGATCTCTCTGGGCATTCGACACTTGAGGTGGAAGGATCTCTCTCTGCATTCGACCCTGGTGGTAGATGAACGGTTTGTTGTGATGCCGTCATCGGTTGGCATGTGCTCCCGATGGCGGCCATATTTTATTTTTGAGGACGCAGGTCTGGATGACAGCACACGTCACACGCATGGATGCTGCCGATGCTACGGAGCTAAGATGAGGGCATCAACAACAGAGCAGAGGCGTTGAGGCAGGGCGCAGTGTTGGGCCACCGCAGTAAGGAACGCGGCGGCTCGCAGATTGGACCACGAGGGGTTTTCCGTGTCGTCTGGGGCGTCGGTTCGCCTCCGGTGAGGCTCCCAGCTGGCCTGCCACCTCCATCGCTGAGGTGAGAGATGCGCTGTCATAGCGTTGCCGTGTGGCATGGAGCCAGCCATGACGAGAAGAGGAAACTACGCCAGGTACAAGGACCTGCCAGCCTGACGCAGAGGCTGCCCCCCCCTGGACTTACAGCCACCACTGGAAGACAGTGACATGCCTGGAGAAAGGATGTCGCTGTACCCTGGGGCTGCACCTTCTGGACGGCGTCTCATCGTTCTCGGTTGTGTTTCGAGAGTTTATCATATGCCACGTGTTTCTTTTTTTGTACTCTGTTGCTTGTTGTGTTTTTTAAAATTATTTATTTGTCATAGACTGATAACTGTAATGATCTTTTGAATAAATGCGCCGTACTGAAAGAATCCAAAGTGTAACCATCATTTGTCTCCTTTTCTTCCTCACATTGGCTTTGATGTTTCCTCGTGGTCGGAGAGAGGGCTCATCCTTCATCCATAGCCTACTGTCAGACACTGTAGGCTAAGGCTCATCACGTTGGACATCATTTTGGCTTCAATATACTGTCGTTAATTGCAAGTCTTAAAATGTTTTTAGAAAGAAAGTACAAGTTCTATGATTAAGTCAAAATGTCAAAAACGCATGACTTTTGACGTGTGCCATTTGTCAACATGCATTTTTACTTCAATACCCATTTATCTTTATAATAATAGATTGATATTTCAAAATGAATTCTCACAGAATATTAGAACTTTTTAGTGGAATAGGAGGAATGCATTATGCATGGAAAGGTACACTGTGCTTTGGACCAATTTGTTGTTTTTCTATATTTAAGGGGAAAATACATTGTTGCACAAAATATTACTTTTAGCTTATGTTATTACTCGCTTAATATTTTTAATGTGCATAATATTTTTCGGAGAAGATTGCTGAGAGTCAAATAATTTACTATTTTTTTTACTAAATGTCATAAATTATTATTTCAGAATCACAAATCCTAGGCAAAATAGAAGCTGCTATTGATATAAACACGGTGGCAAACTCCGTTTACATTCATAATTTCAAAGAAACATGTGTATTGAATAGAAACATTCAATCATTGTCACCAAATTTTATCAACAATTTAAAGCCAAATGTTATTCTTATGTCGCCACCTTGCCAACCATTCACAAGGAACGGATTACAAAAACATTCAGATGATTCTCGCTCATTTTCATTTACCCATTTGTTGTCCATCTTGAAAGAACTGACTACAGTTCAATATATTTTGTTGGAGAACGTTAAAGGATTTGAGATTTCAGATTCCAGAAATTCTTTCATAAACATGTTAAAAGAATGTGGATTCTTTTATCAGGAATTTCTCTTGTCCCCAAACCAGTTTGAAGTACCCAATTCTCGTCTTCGTTACTATTGTATAGTTAGAAAAAAACCTTTTTGCAAGATTACCACAAATTCTGAAATAGTAAGTCATATTCAATTTTATGGTTTGAATTATGTAAGTGATCATGAATTTTATTTGTGCCTTAGGTATCTAAATATTTTTTTTGTTGTATTTCTAAAAT
The DNA here is from genome assembly GCA_963576475.1 of Molanna angustata. Lineage (NCBI taxonomy): Eukaryota > Metazoa > Arthropoda > Insecta > Trichoptera > Molannidae > Molanna > Molanna angustata. Next base: position 5,156,489 of record OY754965.1, read on the forward strand.
ATTAAATGGTAACAGTGAAGCAAAGAATTTATTACATAAATACATGTTACGATTATAAATTGATTTGAAAGGAAGCCAAAATTGACACAAGTGAAATATGATAAGGTAGAAAAAAATGAAAGTTGTAATGACCGGTGAAGTTTTTATTTTGTAGAATTCCATTATAAGTTATATCTATAATTAAAAGTAAACCACTTTTTGATTCTACATGAATTTTATTATGTGCGATAGGCCTATTTCGCCTTGTTAGGGCATTTACTAGCCTAACAAGGCTAAAAAGTGGTTTACTTTTAATTATAGATGAAAGTTGTATTAATTTATTATATGAGATTAAGTTAAAAGGGTTATAAGTTGACATGATTGTTTTTATAATAATGTTGGTATAATTAAGGATAATCGCATTAAATTTGCGAGGATTTCTTTAATTATTCCTTTCTGAATTTAAATTGTGTATTTTAATCTCAAAAATAATATCACTCAAATTAAAGTTGGAACTTATGATTGTTGCACATGTATTTACTCGACAATTTTGCAACATTTATGTTTTGTTTCAGGCATATGAACTACCAAAGTATGTTTCTAAGAGTTGTTACAAAATAGAAGATATTTTGGACGACGAAGTGGACTCTTCATATTTTTTGTCCACAAAACATTTGAAAAAGGCTTCATTATTGGATATTTGTTATCGTGACTCTGAGAGATCGTGTTGTTTTACTAAAGCCTATACACATTTCTTGGAAGGCACTGGATCCGTTTATACAGATGTAACAAAAGAAAAGGTGCATGATGTGTTTGAAAAATGTGATAGACTAGATAAAACATCAGAAGAATACGATAAAACAATGAAAACTTTGAAGTTAAGATTTTTCACTCCAAGAGAAATATCCCGTCTAATGTCGTTTCCCATTACATTTGAGTTTCCAAATATGATAAGTAGAAAGCAGTGTTACAGATTACTTGGTAATAGCATAAATGTTAAAGTTGTTAGTGAATTAATTAAGTACATGATTAATGAAGAGTGATTTTTATAAAAAAATAAATCTATTAATAAAATGACACATTCATCCTTTATTCCATAAAAGAGACCATTGATAATATACCGTGTATTTTGAATGTTATAATTGTAAAAGTAAAAGACAAAACAATATTAGACCGCCATAATGTACATTACTACAATAAACATACAGATTACAGCAAAAAGGAAAGGTGGGAATTGAATAACACAAGTAATATCCTTCAATAATCATTGAATAAATATAATTTCTTTAGTTATTTCTTAAATTTTTTAACAAAGTATCTGGGATTCAAAATACAGTATATTAAAATTCCTCTAATTAGGATAAAATTTATGATGAAAATTGAAAATAATACAAAAATATAAGTGCTATGAAAAATTATATATTTGAAATTGAAATAAATAATATAATACATTTAACAAAATCGAAAATAAATAAAACTCTACTTTTTTTTCGTAATCACACGACGATTGCTGCCAATTACAGTGTGATATGCGGTTCGATGACGACTATCTCTGTTTAAGGTACGATTTAAAGCGCCCTATATTCCAATGGAAAATATCTATCTCGTCTGAGAGTGAGTTCAATTTTTCCATAATACGCACCAAAGTGCTGCGGGCCACTACATCCGTTCTGGAATGGGGGACGTTTCGAAGATTATGTCCTTTACCCCTTATGTAGTTGGGTGGTACAAAAAGCCGTAGCCTTTCTAGCAGTTCTGGACAATCAATAAGACTGTTGAAAATCTTGAAGCCGGTCAAGAGTAGTGCTTATCACGCCTACTTTCGAGACTGATAGGAACAGGATGTCAAAAGTTTTGGATGGTGCGTGTATGTTTGATATACTCCATGCATCCGCATGTACAGGTACCTCACGAACTTATGGATTTGCTAACATATCAGAATATTTTCTTTGGTAGGGCGCTCAAACTGGGCTTCCGTACTTCAATTTGGTATGCACCATACAATTGAAAATATTTTTAAATGTAAGTTAAGATAAAATACTGTTAAATTCGATCTCCAAGATTTGTTTTTTTTTAAATAATTTCATATTGTTCTTTCATATTATTCAAAAGAAAATAATTGCACAGGAATAGGAAACACTCATGCAGAGGTAAACATATTGTATATAAATATTTATATAGAAAAAAATACACAAATCACTTTGTCATGACTGACAACTCTGAGCGTAGCCATAATAGGTCACGATGATTTAAATTTTAAAAATATATCACAGTGAAAATAACACATAAATAAATTATAGGTACAAAGAATTTTCTTGAATATTCATAAGGTGTTCTGTAGTAATAAGTATTGCTCTGACAGAGAGTAAATATTATTTTTCTGGTATAACCATGGAGCAATTAAGATAAGATCTATCAGTGAAGGTATCGAAAAAAGAGTGTATGTTATGTAAAAAAATAATGGTATTGTGCTAGCAGCAATGTATGATGGCATTTTTGACAGTTGGGTCACACGAAGTTTATTATTAACAGCTAGGCATAGAATGACAATAATGTGGTACTTCATTAAGCTGGCTTACACAATGCTGTATATCGACGCTTAAGGTCTAACATTGTGTAAGTCAATATCGGCAACTTTACAGTAGAACAAAAAACAATTTAAAATTCTCATGTCATTTAAATATACTTTCATTTGAAAATACTAATAAAAAAAAACATGCCAACTAACGCAGCTTTGTGTTTTTATAGTTTTTCAAATGTTCTATAAGAATTTTAGAAAGTTTTTTGTTCTAATGTAAAGTCTCTGATATTGACTTACGCAGTGTTAGACCTTAAGCGATGAAATAAAGAATGAATTAAGGTATTTGTTCCCCTACACTTAGCGCTGTCAATCATTAGGAAATTTCATGAAATAGCTATCATTACATTGCCTCAAGTATAGTTGTTTAATATAATAGTAAAGACATGAAACAATTAACCTATAATAAATAAATAATCAACTCTAAATGAAAACCAAAATGCCACCGAAAAGGGATTATTAAGCACAAAGTTCTTGTGTGAAGCACTGGAACGAAATCAAGGGACACTACTTTTGATTATGATAACCGTGTAGAGTATTTGGTAATAAAAAATATTATTTTATCACATGTTTTCACTGAATGCTATGATAATCCATTGGCTAACTGATTATGTGCTCTTCGTATTGCTCTCCGGTTTAATGTACGGAGCCTCAACATAACAGCTGTAGATGAAACGCCGCCAATAGTGAAAGCCCACGCCATAAATTTCCAGTATGCCCGTTCTTCCAAGTAAGCCACTCTATCACAGCTGAAAATTATATCAAAAATATTTGTGTTGTTATTTTGTTTTCGTGTCTCATAGATGCAAAGATAGAAGTCACCACTTATAATATGGGTGGGTTTGCAATCCCTATATCTCAAATATGAGTAATAATTTACTATAAGGTGGAGTTTTTTTTTGTATGGTATTAAATCTTTGGCAGTGACATAGCATTAGACCTTCCTAGAGAGAGAACTGAATGCTACACATTTCTGTCCTAACATATTAACGCGACGTCCTACGTAGGCGATTCAAAGCGAATGCGAAGCGGCGCGAAAATAACGCGACGTCCTACGTAGGCGATTCAAAGCGAATGCGAAGCAGCGCGGCGCGGCGCGAAAATAACAAACAGTCGGTAACTATGGTAGTGTCCTACGTTACCGACCGCGAGTTGGTTTCGATGCGGCGCGGCGCGATGCGAAGCGAACGCGATCAGTTGGTTTGATATTTTCGCGCGAATTGATAGCGGCGCCATTTTTTTTGACATGTCAGAAACAGAAATTTTAATTTCTATCCATGAACGTCCCATATTATGGGGCAAAAGAATTATTATTATCGAACCGCGAATTTTAGGATTTGGCAAAAACAAATGGGACTACAAGTAAACACATTTATTTATTATTGCTATTTTACAATAGGATCTTGTTCAAAACATACAAAGTTTTCTCTCGCTTGCACGAATGTCAAATTTTGATATGTTTCCCGGAAAGATGTAAATTCTGATATCCCCCATAAATATGCCTCTCTAAGTACACAATATTAGTTTCACTTCTCTGCCGTACATACATCTTGAGTAAGGTATTTTATATACGTACATCCATGACAGTAGCTGGCGGCAGAGGGAACGATTCGCGCACACGTAGGACAGAGCCGCCGCGTCGCACCGCATCGCATTGAATTCGCTTGTATCCGCACCGCATCGCGTTCGCTTTGAATCGCCTACGTAGGACGTAGCGTAACTGTTTTTTCATGTACAAAGATATATTGAAAAAGAAATTCATGCAAATTATCTTTGCTATCCGTTCCATTTATAGATCCACTCCATCACTCTATGTGTTCTTTTAATATGGCTGGAAAACTCAAGTGCATTTATTTCTATTTGTTTAAGATAATCTTTATCTTGCATTCTCGTCTTAAGTAATAATATCTAAATGAATTTATTTAAGTAATAAATTAAAAAAAAATACACGCTCTTCTGTGATTGTGTCAACTTTTCCTTGGCCAATTTCTACTTTTCGTTAATTTTTTATCAGCCTTATATACTTTTTCTGTCAATACGGTTATCACTCATTCTTTCTATGTAGCCAAACCACCTTAGGGCGTTTATTTTCATCTTACGATGTTTCTTTCAATCATACATTCTCGTCAAATATCTTCATTTCTTATTCTATCATACATCACTTTACCACACATTAGTACTAGTGACCTCATTTCATCCTGGTTAATTCTACTTTCATGCATCTTCTGACATGTCCATGTCTCACTAGCATACATTAGAGTTAGTACGACGATACTATTGTGTACTGCGAGCTTTGCTTGCCTTGAAATAATTGGGTCAGCTATTACAGATCTTAATGCACCATTCACTCTATTACCTGTTGTTACTCTCCTTTCAATATCTTTTTCCATCACGCTAAAACATGCTTCCTAAATATAAATACTCATCCATTTATTCTAATTGTACATTCTCCACTTGCATCTCGTATTTTGTTCGTCTTTCGCTCTTCCCAAATACAATCACATTAATTTTAGTTGCATTCATTCTCCTTTCATTTTGCATGCATCCATCTAATACTATTTTAACCATACATTCAAGTCTCTCACACTTTCTGCCATTAATATTTTGTCATCTGCATACATTAGATCACGTAGTCACACCTTCCAGTTTCAACCCAATGTTCTCATACAGTGGTGAATGTATAAATTAAAGAGCTATGTTAATAATACGCACACTCGATAATAAAAATAAATAAATATTATTACAAGAGCGAAAACTTAGCATCTGAAGAAACAACAAAATATTTTTTACTCTGACGATGCTCATCATAGAGCGATACCGGTGAATGGGAGTCGCGTTTGCGAAAAATTTAAGTAGAACGTAAAATTAAATATAATTTTTTCATAATTTTAATTGATTATGTAGTTCTACCATGAAGTGACAGTGTCTAATATTGAAAAAAAAAAAAAAATATTTGTTTTGAAATATTTACCTTCTGGTGACTATCTCACCATTTTTACATTTCAACAGTTCTTTGTAGTGTGTGTGTATGCAGACTCCAATGCTTTTACTCTTTATCTCGAAGTCTAAAAAATAAAAATGTTAAAATAAATTTACATTGTAATAATAATAATAAACACTTCCTTGCACCCTGCGCAAGTGGCGAGTTTATTGCCATATGGCAATTTCTTCCAACTAACCAGTGTTTCCAGCCCAGAGAAGCAATATAAGCGTGAGAAATGAATTTAAATAAATCTCTCCTTTGCTTGGGATCGAACCTAGGATGCCTGCACAGAAACCAAATGGCTGCGCCACGGCGGTCAACATTGTCTAGTTTTTTTGACAGGTTAAGAATACTATGTGAGGTATGGGTATTGGCAAATATCTTGAAAAATAAACTTTTGATTTAATATTGCACTTTCTATTTTTTTTGTATTGTCTTTTTTTTTAATTTATATTTGGAATGATAATAATAGGTATTCCATAGAATTATAATGTACAGAAGCCGCGTCTAGTACTTTATTTTTTATTTTATTTTTATTTCTTTATTCATGTCTGACAAATATTGATACACTTATAATTCGTATTATTATTAACATATACATATTATATTATACAGTGATGCAGAAAGCAGTGTCATTAAGGTGTTTTAATCACCATCAAACTAGGCAAAGCCTGTGTCTTGATGGCTATTTCTTTCGCATAAAATTATGAATACAGTATAAGCATACACATATTAACACAATACAATTGTATAAAAATATTTAAGAAAAAAATATACTAAAATACTTTAAAATATAATGGCTTTTTTACAATCATATAAACATATTTAAAAAAAAAATTAAAAGATCTCCAAAAAAAAAAAATATTGAAAAAATGATAAAAACATGATGGCTATTTCTTTCGTATAAAATTATGAATACAATACAAACATACACATATTAACACAATAAAATTATATAAGATATTAAAAAGATAACTAAAATGATTGTCAAAATGGTATAAAATATAATGGCTACAATAATATAAAATTATTAAAAAGAAAAGATGATGGAAAGAATGATAAAAACATGATGGCCATTTCTAAATGAATACAATATAAAAAGCCTTACAATATAAATACAATATAAATTCGAATTTTACAATATAAATACAATATAAGTACAAATTTCGAATTCAAATGTATGCCAAGTTTTTTTTACATGTGTGTGTGTGAGGCGGTAGATCGGTTGGTCTACGTTTTATGTAGGTGTGCGTGTCGGTAGGTGTACGTATACTAGAAATTCTTCTGTTTCCTCGTAGTTTTAGTTGGCATATATTCATTGCGCTGACATATATAATCTATCCGTATCATATATAATCTAAGAGGTATTCAGTATTTGTATCTTCATGCATTATTGTAAAACAAACCTGTGCAAGGGTGGCATTCAGTAACAATCGTGTATTCTTGATGCTGCCAACATGTTGAGTTGTTTTCTGTAGGAAATTGTTTGTACTTCAACGTCAGATTCGAAGGAGATAAACTCTCTGATGCGAAATGTGACTCCAGTATTAGAACAACAATGGTTAATCTAAAAACAATATTGCAATACATAAAAATAATTTACATCACAAAATACGACATTTATATTTAAATAAAAATAATACGTACGCTCCTAAAGATGCGATTCCAAGGAGCATACACTTTTTGGGGCAAGATTCAATCATTTTAATACTATGATATTTTAAATTAACGAATTATTTCTTTATGTTTTAAATTCTTACGAAGAAAAGTTCATCGAACTGTCACATTTTTGACGTAGGATGTAAATAGCTTAGATGCAGAACAAGAATATTTTTTATCTTTCGTCAGTTGTATTTTATCTCTGCAAAAATGACTATCTTTTTAGTTATAAAAGTTTTTTTCCAAAATTCGTATACCTATGTCAAATTTGCTGTATCCTACTTTCTGCAAGGAAACCACATTAAAGTATAAACGAGGAAAAAATATTGTGTTCAGCGTTGATTTTTCATGAATATTTTGAATAGGCGGGAAAATTCTTTGGGTGTATCTTTGTAATAGTTACGGAAAGTTTCCTTGTGGCACTCAACGAGTCAGTATCCAATGCTGCACCATGGACGATCATACAGAACTATAATGCTGAAACATTAGTGTTGATCTGATTTTTTCCGGTTGAGTGATATGGAAATGTCATTTCAGAGAGGAAACGGACCGCCGATAACGCGGACATGAATCGTTCCGCACTTGTTTATTTATTTAGAGGACAACATACAGCGCATGATAAATTATATAAAATAAAGATGATTTGAGTAGGTTATATTATATCCAATTAAAATTTGTTATTTATATTTGTTGATGTTTATTTACATGTATTCTCCTGGTTTATTACAAATCTTAATATAAAAAATAAACTATTTAGCTCTTTTCCCAATATACTTTATATGCGGTTTACCCGCAGAAGAGAGATTACATTAAACGAAGAGTCTTTGATTTTTTTTTATCTAGACCAGTATTATATCCAGGGGACCTTGACATTGAATAGACATTGGAAGAATTGAAATAGACTTTCTAACATCCTCCAAGTATACAAGGTGGAACTTAGTTAAATAAATAAATAAAGCATTAGTTTATTACTATTAAATGGAGTACTCTGTGCAATGAGTGAATCTTGGTATATAGCGCGTTTTAAATAGTGATTAGCAACACATTGCAGTTTTCCATACATTTCAACACTTCCTAGATAGCTGTTCTCAAAAATCTTAATGAACAAAGTGTTTTTTTCAACAAATAAATACGAAAGCAATTCACATTAGTCAATATTCGTTATTCTCTATACAAAAACGATGTTTTCTTCCCACCTTGTCAACAGTCCCACGGAAAAAATCCTCATTACGATGATTGGACTCACTTATTGGACGGAGTACTCCATCTAGAATATTGTATGAAAATCTATGGAGTTTTTTTTTTCTATGGTTGTAATTTTGACATTGATGTTGACAATTTATTCACGTATTATTCGTTTTTGTAAAATACTAAATAATTATGTCTTATGCGAAGCTGTTTAATGTTGCAGCGAGAGGTATAATTGTTTTTCACTCTACTGTAAATTGTTTACTATTGTTTCATCAGCAGAGTGCAATATTTAGATATTTTGTCTATTACGCAACTGTCATTCTGTTGGTTTTAACCTAAAAGTATATTTTTGCTGTCGATATTTAATAAGTGTAACCGTTTTAAATGTATAATATATTTAATTAGATTTTATTTATTAGATATGCCTTTTTTTCTGAACGTATTCACTTGATGTTGTTAAGTGTAATGCGTCAATAATTTTTGGCATCAAAACTAAAGTATGTTCGTGTAAGTTAATTAGTGCTTATTAAGTGAAATTGTTGTTTCAAAACTTTAATGAAATCTACTATCAAATACACTGACTAATTCCATATATGTATTTTTCCCTTTTTGCAAGGCGATCGTTACGTTTATTCTTAAATCAAATTTATTAATTTTATATAAACTTCCTGTTTCAGCAGTTCCCAGGAATGTGAGATGGATGACGGGAGCAGCATCAAATAATACATCTCCAACTACTGGATACAAGTATGTGAATGATCAGGAATATGGTATGACAGTGAGAGATCTGTCAGACAGGGCGGCTCAGACAGTATTTTGGACAGAACTTTTAAGAGGAGCTGCCATTACTTTGGCTCACATTTTTAAGGTATATTGTATGAATCATCACATCATCATTTCAATTTTAAATCACTTAGGTTCTCTTATGCATTGTAATAATTTCATTCCTTGCCATCTCCCTCTATCCTGGCATGTACACCTCCAGTCTATCCTTGGGTTTTGTGTGCAGGATCCTCTTAGGCATTCTTTCATGTCCATACTTACCACAAGTCCTACCCATCGCAGCCTCCCTATTTTTATTACCTTTATAATGTGATATGTTAACTTTAGCTATTATTATTTTTTTTGTATATTTCCTTTTTAAACAAGCACATATACATTTTCCTACATTCCCTAAATTAAGCATAAATGCTTGTGCTATGGGTGAACGAAATTGGTCGTATCGGGATTCAATATCGCGACCACTGGATTGCTTACCCAACGCACTCTTCGATCTGCATTCAATCCATCTATTACTCTTGTTCCTGCTGTAACTTTTCTTTCAATGTAATTTTTTGATCTTTCATTTCATTCAACTATACCTCTTTAGATCACAATTCATACATAACTAGCTCCAACTTTTTTTTTATACGGCGCTGGCCGATTTACTAATGATATTAATAACAATTAAGCACTACAAATAATAACACTCAATTATTATTCTTACCATTATACACTTCCTCAAAAGAATTAGCAGATCAATGCGTAAATTATTTAAAAGAGCAAAATAAAATGCAACAAAAGCATCATCAAGCTTTCAATTGGGAATAGTTCACCCATCCAGATACTTAACATATCAAAGGATTAGGCTCTGAGGAGGTCTCTATACTACCTAACAACCCTACTGATATTTTATTATTCATTTTTATTTTGCAAATGGTTTTAATGTAACTTTTTTCTTAAATATTACATAGCCAAAACAGAATAAATAAATACCTATGTAGCATCGTTTTGTTATATATGATATTTTTTCTAAAGGTATAATATACATATGTATGATTGCTGTTACAGGAACCAGCTACAATAAATTATCCATTTGAAAAGGGTCCTTTAAGTCCTCGTTTCCGTGGTGAGCATGCCCTTAGGAGGTATCCCAGTGGAGAGGAGAGATGCATCGCTTGCAAACTCTGTGAAGCTATCTGTCCAGCTCAGGTAAAAAAAAATATTTTTCAGTGATTTTTCTGGCATACCAATATCTCGTAATCCTGTAAGATTTTTAAACATTTTGATTAAACACAAATTTGCATATAATGCTTCATTTTTTATTAAAGCATAATATAGTACAATCTTACTAGTCCGGCACTATGACTTATTTAATAAAAACATTGTTTTTATCAAAATTTTATGCAGAACTATTAAGTGTATTTTACTAACTATTAAGTTGTTCAACAGAGCCATTTAAAGTTTTTATTTCGAAATATTTTTTTACGAATTTTGTTATAAAATTTGTACGACATATTTTTAGAACAAAATTCGTAGAAAATATTTAGAAATATAAACTTTAAATTCTGTTGAACAACTTAATATGAAATGAGAACTCTACGCGCCATTACTGGAAGGACCTTGCGTGATCGTATCAGAAACACGGCAATCCGTGAAGTATGTGAGATCCAAGATATGGTCAGATGGGGGAGACAGCGTCAACGATACTGGTACCAGCATGTGCAGAGGATGAACCAAAAGAGAATTCCACACATAGCTCTGCATCAGGTACCAGATGGACAGCGTCAACCAGGAAGACCCCCGAAACGATGGAGAGGTAGCTGGAACTCAGCATCTCAGGAGGACCATCCTGTACCAACAGACCCTCGGTCTACACCAAGATGAAGAAGAAGAAGAAGAAGACATATTTTTAGGCATTCCATTCCAGTAATCCAAATTTTCTGCTAATCCGATAATCTTGTACCAACCAATAGTGAAATTGTACTGTAATTATTTTTATCCTTTCTCAATTTATGTAATGTTTTCCAATTTAAGCCATGTCAGGGTGTAAATTAATAAATAACAATTTTGGTTGCAAGGCTATTACAATTGAAGCAGAGGAGAGAGCTGACGGATCAAGGAGAACAACTCGCTATGATATTGATATGACTAAATGCATATATTGTGGCTTCTGTCAGGTAAGATTTTTTTGTCACTCAATTGTACTAATCTGTACTAACTTGGCTCATCGAAATAATATAATTGTTCAGTTAAATGTTAAACAATATTAACAATTAAATCTTATACTTATTTTCATAACTGCCTGTTTGTTAATCAGCCTTTTGCAATGATGTAAGTGTAACATTTTCTATCACTTACACCTGGTTCAAAAGGTGTAAGTGTTCTTTTATTAATCATATGTTCTATTTTATAGCAGTCTTATTCACAATATTCTAAATTATGATACATAGGTTTGTAACAGTTTATAGCAAAATTACTAAAAATCACTTCATAATAACTTTATAACGCAATAATTCTTTAAAACAGCTTCATTAGGTCTTTATAAGATGAATATGTTCACAGGTAGTTTTAACAGCATTATAAGAAGATTATAGGGACCAAATATTTCCAGTAGTACTCGAATGTTGCCAATGGTCGCATTACATGTCAATAATTTTTGACGTTTGTGAAGCGACGTGAATATTTGTGTTTCTGCGTCAATCAAAAATAATAAAAATGCACAATATTTTAAATATTATTTCAAGATTCTATTCCATTTTACATATTAATAAAAAATAAGATAATTAGAAATATAATGAAACATATAAGAATAACATGAAATGTTTGTCATAAACACTGATATCATTTGATAATGGCTATATTAATTTCATGTTAATCAATTTTTCACTATTACTCTACTTTTCGCTATATAGATTTTCATACAACTAGTTGCATGAGATCCAACTGTCGTTGGCTATAGTATATGTATTGTGTAAGAATACTTGTATATCCATGTATGTTATAAATACAAATATGTAAAAATACTTAACTATAAAACCTTAAATCCGAATTATTGAATTTATTAAATTTTTTTTTCGTATACAAAACATGTGTGTCAGGATAGGATAGTGTGTAGTTAGACCCTTTTTTCCTTCCCGGAAAAGGTAAACAGCTTGATGTTATGAATCTTTGAAGTATCAAACTATTGAGTCCCCTTAGATATTGTGTATTCTGCCATACAAATTGTATGAAATGATGTCGTCACTAAATTCAATTTTTACAAAAATTGTTCTATAAATCTGCCATTACAATTTACATAGGTTTGATTATTTCTGTAAACATAATTGGTCTTTAAATGGAGAATTTAATATTATTGTATTGCTTGTAATTAAGACTATGTTTACAAAATAAAATAAAAATACCAATTGTATGAAACAATGTAGTCACTAAATATTTTTTTTACAAAAAAAGACTGTTCTTTATACATATTTAAAAAAAAAATCAAAAAGTTGACGGTATTTATATGGGACTCATTACGACACACCGAGCGGATAAAATCCTTTTATCTACGGTTGCCCGTTGGTTATAGACGCTTTTGTACTCTGAAACAAATCAGAATAGGACATATAGAATACTCTTGCTACATAGTTTTATAACGTGGGTTACTACCACGATATGGATTACCATGAAATGGGACTTGGTCAATTTTTTTTTAATAAATCCTTAGTCATATGTTCAAGAATTACATCAAACGATAATACACATATTTAAAAATGCCATAAAAAGATATCTATTTAGTTTTGTTTCGTGCTAATTTAGTATTTTGTGTATTTTGTAGGAAGCCTGTCCCGTTGACGCCATCGTCGAGGGCCCCAATTTTGAGTTTTCAACAGAAACACACGAGGAACTGTTGTACAACAAGGAAAAGCTCCTTTTAAACGGAGATAAATGGGAAAGTGAAATTGCCTCCAATATTCACGCAGATCATCTTTATAGATAAATGAAACACCTCCAAGCTCTTAATTGTAAATATTTTTTTGTAGAACGTAAATTACAAATACACTCACTGTCAACTATGTTATGCAGCAATCGGTGATTCATTTAAGTGATTATTCAAAATACATCAGTAGGTTTGGATGTCTATAAAATAAAAGAGTTATGTTAAATTATTAAAATTTATTGTCAAATTCAAATTGTTTCATTTCTTTTATTCATCAATATAATTATAAATAAAACTTGAGATAAATATATTTTGTTAAGTATTACATAAAAAATACATTTAAGTTAATACATAAAGATTATGTACATCTATATTTTTTTAAACACAAATATACTTAAACTCTGACAAGCTATTGAAAAGATAGCAGAATCTTATAAAAATGTATATATTAAATTAAATATTGATTGTAAATAAAAGCAATAATATGAATACCTAATATTTAGTGTAGAAACCTATTATTACACAAACTTAAAATATTTAAAAACATCAACAACTTTTTTAGCTGCTTACAATGTACATCAGTCTTTTTGTCAAACTCAACTTGTATAATTACTAAACTTAGATTGATAAATAATTAGTATCAGACTTTAAAATGACATTGAGCTACAAATTATTAAACATATATAAGAATATTAAGTTTCTGAATAAATATAATATATAATAATAATAAACACTTTGTTTATTGCCACATGGCAATTTCTTTCCAACTAAACTTCTACATAGTTGTTCATGACAAGTTCGAAGAAATATAGGTTGTACGTTTTTAATAAGTACTAACAATAGCAATGTCAAAAAAATAAATGTAACACTATGTCATTTTGATCCAGCAGTTGTAAAAATTGTGGACAGCGAAAAAAATCACCAGTATGCGGGGAAATAAGGACATTATGTGCAATTTTTAATCCAAAGCAAACCAACCGCGAAGAAACAAGACGCATTGATGAGTGATGCAGGATCCATAAAATCAACTCATAAGAAACATTTTAATATTCTTTGAGCACTTTTTACGTAATATTAAAATACTACAAAAATCTCACATGTCTGCTAAAAAAAATCTAAAAATAATAATACTAAAAAAATCTCTCATGATTTAAAATTATGAATCAAGTCGTCCGTGAGGTCTTAAAGTTTGGTAAACTGCTGGTTTAATCGATACATTTTGATTTCAAGATAGTGTGAAATTATTTCAATGACATACATAAATTATATTCTTTGGTGACAATGTTTTGAGAATTGAATATATTTGTAATATTAATTTAATAATAAACTTCTTATATAATTCTACATTAGATTCAATGTAGTTAATTCTCATGTATAAATACAGTGGTTAGTATGATGGACTAACAATTCAATAGTTTTAGGTTACAATATAATCAAAAACTATTTCATTCAAAAATATTAAAATTGAATTTATTTAAATTACATACAATACTATATGATGTTTAACGTTTTAGTTAGGCCGCACAAAGAAGAACCTACAGAGATGGGGAATTATTGAGGACTCGATGTGTGAGTGTGGGCAGGAGCAGAACACCGAGCATCTCCTCGCATGTCCATTGATTCCCGAACAGTGTGACTGGAGAGATTTTGCGGAGCGAGCCCGCCTCGAGGACAAAGTAGTTAGAGTTGTGGCATTTTGGGAGCGAAGGGGGCTGTAGTCTGACCGACACGATAAGAAGAAGACTATATGATGTGATTTAAGGCACTTAAACAATTGACAAAATTAAAAATCCTCTCTATTACTAATCCAATACGCTTGCTGCTCTGCCACTAGTCGTTTATTTTTTAATAGTTGTACTTTTTAATTAAATAGAAAGTTTGTTTTTTTATGTGACAGAGACTATGTTTTTCTATAAATTATCTCTATTACTACAATACAGAAAAATATGCAGAAAGGCTATAGTAATTTTATGGAGTATTCATTTTAAATTAATTCATTTATCCCATAAGTGTTTGAACCTGGAACACTACAATTTAAAAATGGTGATACTAAGAAAATTAAAGAGCATAAAATTTCTTAACATGATTTTAGTCAAATAAATACAGAATTTAAGTAAAAATAAAATTAAAAATTCAATAAAACTAAACTAAAAAACTAAACTAAAAACTAAAGAACTAAAAGTACGTCAAAAAGAAAAAAAACTAACTAGTCAGTCTTATAGATTACGCCACAATATTTAAAAATATCAATATTTTTAATATACCTACACACAATTTAAAATAAAAAAATATAATATAAAAATACAGATAATTTTTAAACAAAAAGAACATTTTATATCACACAAATATAAAATGTTTTTAATTTTTTGAAAATATCTCCGACATTTATACTTTATGCAATCAATTAATGGACCAAGTTTCAACTATTCAATTTAACATTATAAATATATAAAAAAGAAGTCATTGGTCAATTTTATTTCAGTTTTTCTATAGAAATTAAGTTTGTATTAGAAAATTAAAATGAACTGAAGTTAGTAGAGCATTGTACAGATTAATTGAGACAAGACAAAAATTTCAATGCCATAAATTCCTTGTATAGATGCCAGGGTAAAATTTTTGCTTGAGGCCAAAAGAAGTCATTAATTAGTTATGATTTACAAATACAAAAGTAAATGATTATTTTGTTCCATTTTAATTAAATCTGTTTGATACTGTAGTTGAAAAGTATGTAAAATTAGATTACTATGATTCATCAAACGAAAGAATGCGGGTGACGTCACCCGTGCACTAAACAATTTTATTACATGGATATTCTCTAGTTTGAATTAATAATATCAGTTGACGTTCGACAATGTGAAGCGTATTGCATTTCACTTTTGTTGTAACCTTTGCAACTATGCTGTATAAATCTGTTACCCAGCATTCTCTCACTAACCGAGCTCTACAAAAGTTTGGCTACATAAAAGTTTAAATCAAGATTTATTTGATACGTCCGCATCCAATCCAAGAATTGTTAAAGTATGCTGTTCCAGCTGCTTTGTTACTCCTTCAATATCTTGGTCAGCGTCAATTGTAATAATTTTGCAGTTCACCTTCTCCGGTGTGTTTAACCACTTTTCATACGCATTGTGGACCTAAAAATAGTTTATAAAAATGCAAAAAATATAGTGGGTTCAATTCCGAAGACAAATTAAAATTTAAATGAACATTAAAAATATTATCAGGCCATTATGACTGCATAAACATGATAAAACTCTTTCAATTAACATTTTCAGCATCCAAAAGATGTTGGGGCAGTTTATTCCAAGTATTCACCACTCTATTTGAAAGAAAATGCTTTTGAGGATTTGTCGAGAGCATACTTTTCACAAGTTTTAAGCGATGGCCACGCAAATTAGTGTTATGACTATATTGAAAGAGATTTTTCATGTTTACACAGTCATAATGGCCTGATAATATTTTGTATGTTTCAATAAGATCTCCACATTCTCTTCGGTTTTCCAGTTTTGACAGTTTTAAGAAGTCTTTCCTCATATGTTAAGTTGCGAAGTGTCCTGAGAATTTTTGTAAAACATCTTTGGACCCTTTCAAGTAAGTCAATGCCCATGGAAAAATAGGGACTCCGTATCTGGAAACCATATTTCAACAATGGTCTAACGAGTGCTTCATATATTTTTAACATTAAGTCTGGTGTGATGTTCTGGAAAGCTTTTCTGATGCATTAAATAAGGGAGTTTGCTTTCTGAACAATCTTAATAATATGATCCTCCCATTTTAAATCTGCGGGTACAATGATACCTAGGTCAGTTTGTGATTCAACATCTTTTATTTGAGTATAGTTTAAACAATTTAAATGAGAATTCCCCTTAAAAATGGCGATATGATATCAACAAAGAAAATGCACATACAAAAATGACAGATCCGAGCGGATTATTGTTTCTCTGCTTCGCGCGCTCCGTCTGCTGGCGATCAGTGGACACACTTGTATGAATTCCTATACAAAGAATTCTAAAATCTGTCTGACGCTATCCTTAAAACTCCTTTATTTTATTCAATCTTTCTTAAGAATAGCAAAAAATACATAAAATGAATAAATTAGAGAATTTTTGTGCATTTTCAGAATTGAACCAATTATAAAATAATTAAAAATATCAGAAATACATTTATTTATTTATTTTATTTTTTGTCAACAATTATAATGGTACATAAAAAACATTACAGTCAATCATCTCACTAGGGTTGAACCTGTATCGAGATGAGTGACTTTACAACAACGAGTGAAATTTGAACAATATTATGATTTTAGAATAAAAAAACAAACAAAAACATTAACAAACACTAAGTCAAAAAATTTTTTTTTTTTAACAAATACTATGTTACAATGTTGTCTGTAGTTGGGCACAAGGAAGATAAGTGTGACAATAATATCTATGCAACCAACACACAGAAAACTAACACAAAAGAACATGACATGTATAGGGTGACCATACACTTCAAAGACCACCAAAAAAATATTAAAATAAAAATGAATCGATGGGAGAGGTTTTAATTAAAATGTGCTGCTTGACATTGCTCTTGAACAAAGCAAGCGTTTTCAATGCTTTTATGTATATTATTTGGAAGGAAGTTAAACAGTAATGGTGCATGATAACCAAATGTTGATTTAACAATAATCGGCTGATAATTTAGAGAAGCTCCCAGTCTAGTGAAACGCACCTGCTGAGTTCTCTGTGCCAAATCAATGTGCAGCTGTAAAATTTACACAGTGCTTTCAATATGTAAAGCTCCCTAGCATTCATAACTTTACATTCATTATATAATAGTTCAGATGGATATACAAATTTTTTTCTATACATGACCTTCAGGATCAATTTTTGTGCTATATTTAATGGTTCTAATTTTTTTCTGTAACAACCCCCCCAGCATACTATGCCATATGACAGCAAAGACTGAAGAATAGAGAAATATACAGTTTTCAGTTTATCTTTATCCAAAATATATCGAAGATCTTTGAATATATATGTTAATCTTCTAATTTTATTAGATATAAGAATTATGTGTTCATTCCATTTCAAAAATTTGTCAACTTTTACACCAAGATACCTGATACTGTCCACTCTTTCTAAGGATTCACAAGTGCAAGTATGAGAACAATTATGTATTATTACAGGTTTTTGAATTGAAGGTTGGCTTTTGGAAGAAATAATAAAAGTAATATATTTTAGGATTCTTACTAGAATCTAAACAGGTCACTGTAGACTCAATAAACACCTATGCACGATGAATTTATCGGAAATGTACCTATGCAGGTTCTGCATGGATGAACATGAAACACCGATGCATCTACTTACAGAATGTGGCCCACTAATGCAAACAAGAGTAAAGAAAATAGGTTTGCATATTGCTGATCAAAAGCAAATCAGAAACACCGATCCACAAAGGATTTTACAGTTCTTCCAGAAGATAGGACTATGGAATGACATCTAGGAGGCAAATTATCACAATGGACTACTATTGAGTCGACGTGAGAAGGTCTCTAGATGGGTTTTTAAAAAAAAAAATATATATTTAGTTTTGCTTGAATTTAAGGTCAAAATATTGTGTACAAGCCAATTTTTTACAACATTTAATCCAAGATTACATTTTGAATATGTTGCCTCCCAAGAATTGCCAGTAAATATTAACACGGTATCATCCGCAAACGTAACAATAGTGCCAGAAATATTTAAGTTACACAGAGATCATTTATGTATATTAAGAATAAAATTGGGCCAATAACACTGCCTTGTGGAACACCATATGAAATTTGATTATTCGAACTTTTAGAGTCATTAATTTCCACTTGTTGTGTTCTACCACTAAGGTACGTTTTAAACCAATTCAAAGTCTTATCGTTAATGCCAAGTGCTTTAAGTTTTTTGAGAAGAATACCATGAGAAACAGTATCGAATGCTTTCGATAAATCCAAAAACAAAGCTATAGCCTTGTCACCCGCATCTAGCGCATTTACTATCATAGAAATCAACTTTAGAATAGCATCACTTGTCCCCATGTTCTCTCTAAAACCAAATTGGTTAGCTGAAAGAATTTTATTAGATTTGTGGCAGACCACATCTCGAAATTTCTTTCGAGCGCGCGCCTAGCGACGGCAAGTACATTTGTTTATCGCTAGGCCGAGTTCATCGCCCGCAAGGTCAAACAAGTGACAATACTCCTCAACTGGGTATGACACTTCAAATAAATAAGTCTAGAAAGTTCGAGGACATTGAACTTGCTACCCCCAGCACAGCACTATTTAAGGGAGTCTACACCTCTACACGTCGTCACTTCATTTCCGTATTTCCGTCACTTCGATTCGTCACATCACGCCGCCGTTCTCGACCACGCCGTCTCGCCGACACTTCATCTCTCGACCACCGGTCATCTCTCGACCTCGCGAGCACGATGGTACTTCACCATGCGAAGATTCGGACACTTCGAACACACCCGCTAACTCGCTCGTTATACCTACTCATCGTGAGAAAAGTTCCTTTGTAAGTTATTTCATCAATTGTAAATTTACCCTTAAGCAAACTATTAATTGTGATCAATATACTCATTGTTACTTTTGACCATTCTTTCTTCTTCTCTCTAAACCACTGTCCTTGTGTTCTTATTTCAAATCATATCCACTTGGGATATAGTAAACTCTCTTTACTGGTAACCCCTCTGGTTACCACATATATTTATTAGTAACCCATCTGGTTACTAACCACTGTTGATTGGTAACCCCTCCGGTTACCAATCAGCTTTATTGGTGACCCTGAAAACGTGAATATGAACACAATCGTTACCAAACAGCTTAACAGTTAAGCTTCACAGCTACTGGTATTTACAAAACATCGGTATTTATCTAGTACCGGCCCGAGGCCGAAAAACGATAAATATGCATTCACAACAGTGGTATTTTTTCCTTACAATAACATTAAACAACACTTACCGATTTTCCTCAGATCACTCCTTATCTTTTCCTAGCTTAGAAAAAGAACGAATTGGTTTTTGAATCTCTCACGATGGGTACACTACACTACACCCGCGAAACAATCGCGCTTAATTCTATGCAATCGCGTTTAAAAATCACCCGCGTTTCTCGGTTTTTAGTTATTCTTTGTCATAAATGTTGCATTCAAATAATACATGCATAGTACACATTCATTTTATTCTGAGATTGTAAACAAAGGTATATTATATTGGTACCCACTTTATAATATTTCACATAAACAAACACAGTTAAATTTTTCTGTACGGCACTGCTTTAAGTAAAAAAATACTCCGACGATCGCGATATACATAAACAAAACCGCACATCCGAATTTGGTTATATTCTTTTCACATAATTCACGGAACTAAAAATATTTTTCACATACATCGCGACAAAAAAATTCTCACGCACAACAATAATACTGAAGTGACAAAAATTATTAATTTTATATTTTGCATACAGTTTTACGCGTGGTACAGAACATTTAAGTAATCTTGATATAGTAATTTCACTGTTTAAACAAATATCCATCGACAGTTTTCGGTTTTAAACGATAAAACTTCAATTTTGTTATTTTTAAACAACGCGATTACAGCTCGTGACTAATCTTTCAAAATTCCAACTAGCGGTAGAAAAATTAAGTTTTAATAAAACACCATCTATCGAATGACAATCTAAGTTTTTGCTAACAAGGATATTTACGTACGTTATTTAAATTCATTGCAATCAGAAATATTATATTTTTATATCAAAGGAGCTCGCAAAAATTAATTAAATTTTCACTAGTTAATATATCAAATAGGTACTAATTTCGTGAAATACTTAGCTTACCTATTTCATACTTTGTAATTTTGCTTTAAATACCTTTTATACTTTGAAACTTGCAAAGCATTTTTGTACTTAGACACATTTCAATATTTACCTATTACAAATAGAATATTTTAAACATTTTTGGACTTTGCTGAAATTCATATTATTTTTTTTTTGTTGCATTGTATAGGTACCTAATTAGATACTTGAATTTATTTTCACTTCTAAAATATATTGTAATCAACTTAATTATTATTGACAAATACTTATCATTGTACATATTATATTTTTGCAACATGCAACCAACAATATTTTATTTATTCGCTTGCTACAATTGTAAATGTTTATATTATGAAAATTTAAAATTTACAACTGTCAACTGCTGTTACTATGTACAACTATAGAAGCAAGATGATCAACGTTATCATCATCATCAGCATCAAACCAAGATGGAAAGCGACATTATCAACATCGATAAATCAAGATGGCAAACATTGTCAACGGCACCAAATCAAGATGAACAACATTGGCAACGGCACCAAATCAAAATGGACAACTTCAGCAACAAATGGTTTTCATTAGCAACCAAGAGCAACACCGACACGCTACAACTCGCTATACTGGCACGTATTCCCAAAGACATCAGACTCACTTGATGCGCGGCAAAGAATGCACAAGCACTCGCTATACTGGCACGTATTCCCAAAGACATCAGACTCACTTGATGCGCAGCAAAGAATGCACACACAGGCCCCACTGGAGAACTACTCCAAAGCTGTCTAACGCAACAGACACGCCACAACTTCAACGCTGGAGAACTACTCCAGAGCTGTCGGACACCCAAATATGAACGCACGCACACATCTCGAGCACACAAAAACTCACCTCGTCTCATCGCTACGCACGTCTTTGAACGAGGAATGATTTTGTTGGGACGCTGTCCCATCCTTCGTGTTATGCTTTTGACTCGCACTCTGTCTCGCATATCCAAGGAGCTGCTCAACCACGACAACACGACGTCTACACGACACGGTCAACACGACGCTGTCAACACGTCACTGTCAACACACGCTGTCAACACGACGACAGTCAACGAAAACTTCGAAAACGCCAACGCAAGCCAACTGCACAGTTCTGCAAATTCGACAAGAATGTTTAGATGCCAATTACACTGCACAGCTTATCGGACTCCACGGACTACACTGACTCCACGGACTCCACAGCTTTGTGTACTAACAAGCCTCACCGACACACTGCAATTGTCAACGGGCTGAATGGGAACACTGTTTCCAAAGCAATCACATCTTGATCCGTCGCAATCATCATCTGCAACTAGGCAACAGTCCAACTAACACAAGTCTAACCATCTCTCCAAAATTGTAATGACTACAAAAATCTTCAGCAACGACTGCCTCAGCTCAGCCACACCATGACTTTCTACCAAGGTATCGTGCCATCTTCGATACCACTTGGAGGGGAGGAATGTGGCAGACCACATCTCGAAATTTCTTTCGAGCGCGCGCCTAGCGACGGCAAGTACATTTGTTTATCGCTAGGCCGAGTTCATCGCCCGCAAGGTCAAACAAGTGACAATACTCCTCAACTGGGTATGACACTTCAAATAAATAAGTCTAGAAAGTTCGAGGACATTGAACTTGCTACCCCCAGCACAGCACTATTTAAGGGAGTCTACACCTCTACACGTCGTCACTTCATTTCCGTATTTCCGTCACTTCGATTCGTCACATCACGCCGCCGTTCTCGACCACGCCGTCTCGCCGACACTTCATCTCTCGACCACCGGTCATCTCTCGACCTCGCGAGCACGATGGTACTTCACCATGCGAAGATTCGGACACTTCGAACACACCCGCTAACTCGCTCGTTATACCTACTCATCGTGAGAAAAGTTCCTTTGTAAGTTATTTCATCAATTGTAAATTTACCCTTAAGCAAACTATTAATTGTGATCAATATACTCATTGTTACTTTTGACCATTCTTTCTTCTTCTCTCTAAACCACTGTCCTTGTGTTCTTATTTCAAATCATATCCACTTGGGATATAGTAAACTCTCTTTACTGGTAACCCCTCTGGTTACCACATATATTTATTAGTAACCCATCTGGTTACTAACCACTGTTGATTGGTAACCCCTCCGGTTACCAATCAGCTTTAGATTCAACGTAATATATTAACCTGACTTTAGCTAGCTTCTCAATTATTTTAGATAAGGTATTAAGTAGAGATATAGGCCTGTAATTATTTATATTTAAACTGTCACCTCCCCTGAAAAGGGGAATCACTTTGGCACTTTTGCAATGATCAGGGAATATATTATTATTATTACTTTAGTGGCTTTTGTAGTGGAAGTGGAGGAACTTTGGCCAGAGTCAAATATAAATAATATTAGTTATAGAAGAAGACCAAGGGAAAGATAACTAATGATGAGATGGATTTACCAGGTCAAGGAAACAGCCAACTCCACTATTAAGAGATGCGAAACACCTTGCTGGAGACAGAGACCTGGAGGATTGCAGGTTACATTTGTTGGGGATTACAGCCCTCAGTTATGAGGAAAACACTAAGAAAGATTTATCGAATGGATGATATTTTCAAGTAATGTTACAATGGTTATTTGGAAGAAATTGCCATTTGGCAATAAACTCATCACTTGCACAGGGTGTATGGAAGTGTTTAAATGAATTAATACATAAATATTAGAATATAAATAAGTCAGAATTTACTTAAAATGTAACAATAAGTTGTAAATTAGTCTCATGAGGGAGCAGTCAGCTCAAACCGTAGATTTACGAAAAAATGCGTTTATACAAAGTTATGAGAAAATAAAGTAATTTTATTATACTGTACTACAACGATCCATATTTGATAAAATTCCCAGATTAATTTAAATTCGAGAGATCAGTAGGATTAAAGGAATGTATTGTTGATAATAAACACTTCCTTGCACCCTGCGCAAGTGTGGCGAGTTTATTGCTGTATGGCAATTTCTTCAAACTAACCAGTGTTTCCAGCCAGATAAGCAATATTTGCATGAGAAATAAATTTCTCCTGTGCTGGGAATCAAACCCAGGATGCCCGCACAGAAACCGAACGGCTTACCAACTGTGTCACGGTGGTCGGCTAAAAGTTATCTCCTGGAAGATCCTCATTGTTGAATTTATTTATTTAATTGACATATTTATTACAAATTACATAACAAACATTAGCCTGGTTAATCTCTCTCGAGAATGTGTAAGCCACCAAGCCATGTAAAAAAAAAATATCACATATGTACCTCTTTAAGATATTCCAATGTGACTCCAGCTTCCTCAGTCCTTCCTCTCTTCAGCATTCTGTGGAATACAACATCGGGTGTACTACGCAGGTAAACTATCAGATCCAAGTTAATGTCTATATTTTGTTCTATCCAATCGTACCACGCAACCAACACATGGAATTCACAGTCAGAGAGAAGGTTGTTCTTCAATGCATTTTCCATGAAACAATGTCTATTGTTTTGAACTGATCTGAAATAAAATATATTCTAGTTGTATATCTGCGGAGAAATACTTTTAAAAATCATTTTTGATAATTATAAAATGGATTTCTACCACTCTGTTGATACAAAAAATTTGAAATATATTAATCTTTGACTAATGTGTCGATTGAAATAAAAATGTGTATTATAGTCAAAATTATTGTGGATGTTGAAGCGAAAATCAGTAATTCAAAATGACAATTTTTATGCATCCAAATATGGTTTACTATACATGAAGTACCTAGTTGGTTTTTGATTTTAAAAATTGTGGCACTTTTAGGTAAAATTGACGTTTATGATTTCTGCTTTAACGCCCACCATATATCCCTTATACCCGAACATAATAAATAAGTGAAAATTAAATGATTCTAGAGTTTTTGTGTTTACAGTGGAAATCCATTTTAAATGAATAAATAAATAACTTTGTATTTTTCCACAATATTTTTTATACTAACGACCGAACGTTTTCGCCAAGGTATTTCAAGGCATTTTCAAGGTCCAAAAGAAACTCTTGAACCTTGAAAATGCCAAGTCACCTTGGCGAAAACGTTCGGTCATTAGTATAAAAAATATTGTGGAAAAATACAAAGTTATTTATTTATTCATTTAAATGATTCTTTATTAAATAATTATCTTCACAAACAGTAGGTACATAACAATATCTAAGTAATTATCAACCTTACTCGGACTGGCCTGTAACAGATCAAATGAACCCATAATAGAGAACATGCATTTGTGAAGGCTATGAATAAAAAAGAATGATTTAGAGGTAAAAAGGAACGGCAATCTCTAAAATACTAATGAAAGCTATGAAATATTACAGTTTAATTAACAATTTAACTATAAAAATATAATTTTTCATCAAAATTATAAACGGTCTGTCATTGGTTGATCACTTTATGACGTCATAAATCACAATGGATAATTCATTTTGACGTATTGTCTATAGTATGAAGCATTTCACTGAGTGTTTTCACATATTATAATTATTTCCATTTCAATTATCAATTAAAGCAACATGGGATTTGTTAAAGGACAATCAGACTATGTACCTAAAGTGAATGAACAAATGTTGATGCTTTTTTACGGATAATCTGGACTTTTACACTTTGCGGTGTCAATGTAGAAAGAAGAAAGGTCAATTTTTTAAAATATAGAAAGATATTTGCCATCGGGATGTTGATTTGAAATGAATTAAGTACATAATATTATAAAAGTACTGTGCATTAAATAACTACATATTTTTACATCGTTCTTAATAATATAAAGTGCGAAAGTTTGGATGTATGAAATAAAGTAATATTATTGGTAACTAGCCGAGAGAGACACGTTGACTAGACTGACTAGACCCACTAACAGAATCTATCTTTCCTTGATTTCCTAGATAAGATAGAAGTAAAATGCATTTATTTGTAACGACGCAACATTGTTGGTTTATATGTTGTCCTTATTACGTGTAGATGGGTATATAAGTAGATCTGACGGAAGAAACATGAATGAAATAATATTTTTAATGTGCTAAGCCAAATGTCGTTCTCGCAACCGACTTGAACAGAGTCTATTCATTTTACACATATATAATACATCTCTTTCTACTGGCGGTCAATTCACGACTAGATTCTCTGTTCTTTGTACATATTACATTATTTCTTATGATATCTGACATTGATTTAAACTATTTTTTGGCGCAAACAAATTGTTTTTCTATCGTTTTTATTTTATATATGGAAACTAGGATGTTTCAAACATAAGATTAGTTAAAAAAATAAACATTCATAATTTTGTATTCGTCGGAATTTCGTCGTTGAAAAATCTCTCCGCTTACTGCAAATCATTTTCGACATTTTTTTATTTGGTGAAAACATAGAATTTTAATTTAAGGTTAAAAACATGGGAATTTTATGACTTTGGGAATATTATAGTCGCATAAATACACCTTGAATCCAAATAATACTTAAAATATACATTTTTAGCATCTTAAATACAATTTCATTGAACGTAATAATCAACAAGTCACGAACAAAATGTATGACATGCATTTGAAAAATACATCCACTATGATGTGTGAGGCCACTCATTTTACGACCCAAACAAATTTTTTTAGGGCGTAATTCAAAATATGTTTTTCAAATTGCTATAAAAAGCTTAACAGAGCAAATAAAATAATAAAAATCTAACCATATTTTCTATTATTTTCTGTACTATTTTTTTAGTAAAAGAAAAAAAGTGAATGTTCCCTATTTATTACAAAAACTAAGTTGCAATTGGGTACTAAATATAAAACAAAAATATTTACAAAATAAATTCCTTATTACTCATTAATTCTGTTAGATATAAGGCAGTTGTTTATTGTCTTTTTTAGCGAATCGATTTTCATTTTTTCCATTGTGCATCAGGTAACAAATTATACAAGATCAAGAAAATTAAAGTTACGTTGCTCTAATGTGGTTGTTGTTTTTTTATGATGGCTATGATTAATTTGTTTCCAAAATACTGTGTAGCAAATTAGTATATAGGTAAGATTATTGTATGAAAATTATAAAACATATATATATTTTATCATTGAGCCATCTAAGATTATGATAATATGATATAATTATGATTCAAATTTTCAAACTCAAAAATAGATCTGATACAAAACAAAATGGTTACCTTTCAAACATTTTAACTTTAGTTTGTTCTGAGGACGGTGAGCTGGTTTGTATCATGAGTCGACTGAGGTAGACATAATGTTGAAATGGAAAGTTCCATTTTGGCAGATCCGAGTAAAGATTCCCCAATAAATTGTGACCATCAACATTTCTCCATTCATCGATTGGTTCCTACAACAAACAGACAAAACATAAGCTGCAATTGGTTTACAATATTAGAAGATCATAAACAGGATATCAAAATCCAGTAGAACCTTAACATATTAAATTTTTATTAGCGTTTTCTGCCTCTATCCATTATTTAAGAATTCATTGTAAATGATGTAATTAGTTTTAAAATTTTAGCTTTCGAAAATGCTAGCTGTATCTAGCCAAAGTGCAAAGGCTTCCTATATAATAATAATAAATTGGCTTATTTATTTAGTGCTGTGTAATGATTGTGAATACATTTCAAGTTTGCTTTGGCAAACAGATTATTAAATGTTTCTTAATAATTTTAGTATTTATTAATCTGATGGTTGGTGTAAGATTGTTCCATTGAATCGGTGCCTTTACAGCAAAAGCATGTTCACCATGGTGTAGTGACGACACAGATTTTTTTTAATTAAAATCAGCGGCATTTGCTACATATCTAAGCATTGTACTCCAGTTCATCAACTTGTGGTACAAATAACTATATTATATATGATTAACATAAAATAACTTAATTACCAGCTGTATTAAAACAAATTTGTTCCTCTGACAAAATATAAAAATAAATGAGCATGTTTATTTCATATTTTTGTAACTTGTAATAAATACTATTATTATTAACAAAATAAAACTTACGTATGTAAAAACCTACGTAAATAAACCGATGTTTTGTTAAAGTAAAAAAATAAACGGTCAAACAATGTGTGATGGCATTTTTCTATGCACCATCCAACAGTCTTTAAACTATATGTTTATAAGTATTCATGGAGTAAAACTGTTATTTTTATACTTAAATCAAAAAAATTACCGGATGTATATCAACTTTCTCCCATTTCTTGAAAAAGTTGAGGCACGTAGATTTCCCCGAGCCAATATTTCCTTCGACAGACACTCTGAAAGCTTTTGATTTTGCTTTGGATGGCTTCGCATTCAAAGATTGGGACATTTTATCAGGAGCAATACAAACCTTCTCTGTAATGATAAGAATTAAAAACCTTAAGTCTCTAGTATGAACTTTATAGCAGCACACACAAAAAATCTAAAGGTCAAATAAATTACAACACTCTATTTATGGTTAATGTTCTTAAAACTAGCAAACCCAACAGGAAAACATTGTTTTATTCATAATTCTATCATTTATAATTGAATTTAGATAATATATAAGAGTAACTATCGAGAATATCATAGAAAAGCTTGTGAAAAATGTTTATGTAATATGAGGCTTTTCTGATAAAATTTGGTTGTTCTTTAAAATAGAAGTGGATATAAGTGTAAAAATGCAGAAATATTTGAGCATCGCAGCTGGTGTGCGATTTTACTGGTCCACTATATCTTCAAGACTGAGGCGAGGTTACCTAGAGTTTGCAAAATGAAAATTGATTTACACCAATGAGTTCCTATTAAAAAACGGGAAAATTTATATTTTATCAGACAATCAGGCAGCCCTTAAGGCTCTAGAATCATACCAGGTCACATCAAAACTGGTATGGGACTGACTAATGTACCTTGAAAGACTAGGGGAACATAATAAAATACATCTAGTATGGGTACCTGGTAATAAAGGTATAGAGAGCAGATAAAGTAGCCTAAAAGGGATCAGGGCAACCTTTCATAGGACCTGAACCTGCAGTTGGCCTATCTGCAACAAAGATTAAAAGATCATTGAAAGACTGGATAACAGCTCAACATAGTGAATTCTGGAAGACCAGTTGTGGACAACGACAGGCAAAATAATTCATCGAAGGGCCCTCTAAAAAAAGGACAAGAAAGCTGCTAAATTTTAGCAAGGAACAATTAAAAGCAATGACTGGTCTATTCACTGGACATTGTCATCTGAAAAGACACCATTATATAATGGGGATCGCTGATAAACCAAACTGTAGGAGGTGTCAACAAGAGGAAGAAACAGCCTCACATGTGATCTGTGAGTGTCCAGCTCTAATGGAATCCAGACACAGACACCTGGGAGCCTTTATACTAAGACCCAAGGACGTGGGAGGCATCTCAATTTGCAAAATATGGGACTTTATCCAAGAAACCGAACTGCAATTGAAATGACAGCCCTAAGGGGAGGTGCACAATAGATCAGACATGGTCGCAGTGCAGGGGCGTGGGGCCCCATAACTAACTAACGATGATAATAATAATAATAATACACCAATGAGTAATGAATAATGAATTGATACACAATGAAGTATGTTAAAGAAATGTACAATCAACATGAAATGAATCATATCCTTAATGTTATTCATAATGAATTGATAGATAATGAAGTATGCTAAAGAAATGTGCAGAGACGCTAAACACAATAAAATCCTTATAAAAATGCAAATTATTCAGAATTGAACGTCAATTGAAGTATCATACAATATAAAGTGGTACCGAGGTTAGTGTGGAAATGAAAATAATATTCATTAAAAAAACAATAATCAGTAAGTTATAGAACAGCAACAAAGATAAATAAATATGTAAATAGGATAAACAATAAACATACCTCCAAGACTTGACTCCTTGACTGCGACACATATCCGTAAGGTTATATTCTCTTTGGCGACACAAAGAAAAAACAAAAAACGCGCCAAAACTTAGCGGCTGTCATATTGCTGTTGTGGTAATGGCGATCGAGGAAGAAAAATATTTTATCTATGGTATAGGATGTTCATTCATTCATTCATACCATCACAGTATATCCCATAATGTGGGGTAACCAGCGAAAGGTGTGCGGGTGTGCAGTATAAAAGGGAGAACAACACATCTATGTACACCCACAAATCAGTCTCGTTTCACCAAAAAAGACACTACATTCAGAATGGGTGGTGAACCTCATTGCTGAACTGTGAGATGTTATTGTTGCCTGTTATATTTTCGATTACCCGGCTCTTACGGGACACTCGAAACAATGGTTTAAAATAATGGAAGCACTATTCTTAGTCGGTGTATAGGATGTTTGCGATTAAAATATGATTTTGAATTGTTTCGAAAACAGTTTTTCTCGCCTACTGTGTCATGATGCCCGAAAAAGGCATGATGAAAAAAAGGAATTGGACATTGCAATGTCACCAGCAACATGGTGGATATATGGAAGAAACATTACGAGAGGGGAAGGTGTTGAAAAACAATAATATTATAGTCTTCTTCTTATAAATTATTATAGTACGACAGAGAATGAAAACAAACTTACATGATGACTTGCGGAGCACCAAAAGACAGCAGGCTACAGCAGACTTATCTATTATACATTCCGGACCCACTGACTGAGATTTTTAAGCCACGATGTTCTTTTATGCTATATATCTAGTCTTCCCTTTAGCTTTCTTTTCACTATGATATATTTATCAACACGGATTATGTGGCCAAAGTGCCTTCGAATCTCTTTACAGTGGTCAGCAACTATCTCCTCTATCATTTTTAAAAATCTTTCGTTCTAGACTAATCAACCCATTTTTATTACAAATAACAATGATATTGGAGAAAATATTTTGAAAGTAATATTTTTTTATTTATGTTGGTATAACTGCGTATTTACGACGTTTAATTTGACATACTTTTTGGATCAGGTGGTTTTTGTTATTGTTATTATTGTTATATATATTATTGACATAAATGGAGACGATATCTTTTGGGACCCATAGGTATTACATTAGTTTTATTTGAAAGTTAAGATATGAAGATGTTTTCGGTAAGCTTTATTTGTTAAATATTGTTTTTAGGCTGGTCCACTTGGATCTCAAAGGTGCTCCTCCCAAAATTTCGTACTTGGAGAAGGTGAGTTTTACTTTCTATAAAAATATTGTGTTCTTGAGAAATTTTATTATTGTATTATACAAAGCTTCTTAGGTATATTATTCTTTTTACTTCACTATCTAGATATTTTGGATATTTATTAAAACTTATGTAATTTTAATTACTTATATAGGTATAGGGTAAATATTGAGATAATAATGCATACATAATTTAAGCTGATAACATTTATACATATTATTGTTTTAATTTATTTTTATTTTATTCATACATTGTCGGCCTTCGTGCCTCAGTTGGTTCGATTCCCGGTGGAGACACAGTTTTTAATTGTGTTTTCAGTCTGGATCTGTGAGACGATTAATATCTTAAGTCTCCAGAATGTGACAACTTGTTATTGGGTGCGTGTTAAATTAATATTTGACATACTACCTGTTAGTTGCCCTAGAAGAATAAAATAAAATAAAAATATCTGACAATAAAATGACATAAGTGTAAATAGAAAGTGTAAATTAAAGTGCATTCAAACTAAGTGACGAAAAATATATATTTTTTCTAGTTAATTACTCTGAAAAAAGTAAGAATAAATTTTCCTATGTAGTAGGTTTTTTTGAATAAACATTATTTTGCAATTTTTTTTGTTGTATATAGATTATTGAATTTAATGACCACTTCCTTCAACTAACCAGTGTTTCCAGCCTGATGTTATTAGAATGATATTATTTTAGGATGAAACTTGTTTTGTATAATTTCCTAAAATTTGCTTTGGAGTTTATTCAATAAGTTTGTGAAATAAATAAATAAGGTTTACTCTTGCAGTTGTTTCCCTGTTTACGGGATTGGGGTGCGACGGGACTGTTGATAGAATGGGAGGACACGTTTCCTTATTCCAGAGAACTCCGACCATTGGGTGGTCTGTCAGAGAGTGCTGCGGCAACTGGTTCTCCATACTCAATACAGGAAGCCACACACATTATGAATATAGCTGATGAATGTGGACTCGTTGTGGTAAACATTATTTAATAAAATCATGAGTATGTCCTAGAAACTGGTAAACTGTGTTTCACCTAAAAGTGAGCATCATGGTAATGTTGGTACGACTGTCAGGCAATCAAACAAACTGAATAATGTTGCCATATCTCCAAATTAAGTTCCTCTAATTTCATAATATGTAACAATCTGATTTTAATATGATAGAATGAAACATATCTTTTATAATTATTTTAAAGAAAATATACTTATTTTAACTTCTGTGCAGATTTATCATTAATAATTTTTACAAATATTTCAAAAGAAGAAAAGTATCCCTAATCATAAGGAATATCTGTTTTTAACATGACAACACCAAATCCAATCATACCAACTTAACCGCGAAGTTAATTTTTAAATGAGACACATTCTACCTACTTATACTTAAAAAATTTACAAGACATGACTTTACCTTCAACGAAAGATGAATTAATTTTTTATTCACATTCTTATTTTATTTGATCAAATTAACATAAATTTTAATCAAAGATATGTTAAATAATATTATTTATTTTTTTGGAATGTTGTTTATTATATT
Source organism: Molanna angustata (assembly GCA_963576475.1). Taxonomy (NCBI): domain Eukaryota; kingdom Metazoa; phylum Arthropoda; class Insecta; order Trichoptera; family Molannidae; genus Molanna; species Molanna angustata. Next base: position 5,189,079 of record OY754965.1, read on the forward strand.
TACTGCTGTTGAAACTCTTTCAAGAATACCAAATTACTTTGGTACCTATTTGTTTCAATGAGATTAGACACATGGCCCGAGTCAAATTGAAAATGCTGTTAGTTATCATCAAGCGCTATTTTTTTGCATGGGATTTGACGTTTGCTGTATAAAAACTTTCTATAACAAACGTCAAATCCCATACAAAAATAAATAACACTTGGCGATGACAAAGAGTGTTTTCAATTTGACACGGGGGCTGTATACTTCAATTGCTGATTAGATCTGCTACCTTACTCTTGACATTCACCAAAACCTACCTACCTGTCGCCTGCGTACATTAAAATGATTTACTTCTTCTTCTTCTTCTTTCCCCTTAGCGCTTTTGTCCCGTTTCTATCGGGGTACGCTTTGACCATGATGAAAATGATTTACTATTACAATTAAATAATTACCAACCTATTTTTCTCTATAAAAGTAGAATCTCAGAAATTTTTCAAATTGGTATCAGATTTGAATGTCAAGAGTAACGCCGTTATTCTAGTAAAAACTCCAAAAAATAATATAAGGTACAACTTTTCCTTCCATTCCTTTTTCTTCCTCATGAGCACATATACATTTTTTTAATATTATTTTTTGTTGTTTTTTTTCTTTCTATTAATTTTGATCTCCCGTAGGCACCTAATATTTACTAAATTAATAACTTTTTATATATGGTCACATTTTTATATATGGAGACGTACTTCTTCAAGACGAGTAAAATTACTGCAAACTGTATTGGTTTACAATTTAAGTAACACTTATTTTATGTAATGTATATTGTTTGACTGTTTGTTTGCTTAAAAATAAATAAACTTAAATTATGAAATATTTATGACTTTATAAATCTATTAAGTTTTTAGAAAAGAAAAGATGAATTGAGTTCTTCATCATACCTATTCATATAGACATTTATACATATCCATAATTAAAATATTTGATATTTTATTATGTATAGTAGTAATATTTAGCTAATAGTTCACAGAAAAGGAATAAAAAGAAGGGGAAGGTCAAGGCAGGCCATATGAACAACAATTCGAAAGAAGAAATCCTATATGGTCTAGTAATCAAATGAATTAACAATAAATAATTAAATAAAATATGGGTAAAAAATTGTTTTTAGATACCCTTAGTTCAGACAATTGGTCACATGGAATTTGTATTGAAATACCCCGAATGGAGTGGACTTCGTGAAGTAGAATCTTTTCCAAGCTCCATGTGTCCTTCACGTCCTGAGGCACTTCCTTTGGTACAGTCCATGTTGAGACAGGTTGTCTCGCTTCATAAACCATCTCGGCTTAATTATATACATATTGGTGCTGATGAGGTGAGTTTTAATTATTATAAATCAGATAAGATTACTGTATTGTCAAACATGTACAAGTAAGAATATTCAGATCAGATTACTGTATTGTCAAACATGTAGAAGTAAGAATATTCAGATCAGATTACTGTAATGTCAAACATATACTATTTGTCGGCCTTCGTGGCTCAGTTGGTTGGATATCTTACTGCTGATCCAAAGGTCCTGAGTTAGATTCCCGGTGGAGACACAGTTTTTGTGTTTTCAGGATTAATATCGTAAGCCTCCAGAATGTGGCAACTTGTTATTGTGTGTGTTAAATTAATATTTGATATAGTACCTGTTAGTTACCCGAGAACATATATAAAAAAAAATAGAAGTAAGATTAATCAGATTATTGTCAAACATGTAGAAGTAAGAATATTCAGATCAGATTACTGTATTGTCAAACATTTAGAAGTAAGAATATTCCGATCAGATTACTGTATTGTCAAACATTTAGAAGTAAGAATATTCAGATCAGATTACTGTATTGTCAAACATTTAGAAGTAAGAATATTCAGATCAGATTACTGTATTGTCAAACATGTAGAAAAAAGAATATTCCAATTATATGATTACATGAAAATTATTCAAAAAACAATTGTTTGAATCCATAACTTTACAAAAATCAATTATCAGAATAACAAGTAAATTGTTCCAACTCACTTTTGTTGGAAAACCAAATTCACCGAATCAAATCTATGTTTATGTTGCCTCCTTTTATCATATTTGTTACCAATGAAAAAATCAGATGTTTTCCAAATTATATTATTAAAGTTTTGAGCAAAAAAATGTGCAAGTAGCCTATTACTTATTATAATTATATAATATACCACACGACATCGTATTACAATACCGTATACAAAAACCGAGTCGACCCAATTCAGCGGGAATATGCTGAATGGCAAAAGCACCAAATTCCTTATAACTGCGTAAGTAATGATACGAAAGAAAAGTTGCGTAAGTAAATAGAATGAAGGAAAAGTTGACACAATCACTGTTAGTGCCAAATTGCAACTCGGGCTAAAATGAAAAAGTGGACTGTATATTTTATCGAGAATTTGAAGAAGATATATTTGTTTTCAATAATACTGTGACAGGCTATGCGCTGAATTGAATCTTCAATTTGCGCATGTGTGAATGCCAGTAAAAAAGGAAACGAAAGGATATGAGATAGGACTCACCAATATTCAGACTCACCAATATTAGGCGTATTGCCTCCGTTCACTGTTGCACTGAGATTTTTATGTTATGATACGACACGAAACGAGGCGTTTATGAGCGAATTTGTGCGTAAAACAAGAGATATTCAGAGACGACTGACCGATTGGCCTTCAAGGTTGGATAGGATAGATAAATGGTAGAGAGAGGTATGAGGAGAAGGGCAGCTCGTACCATTGCACTGATAAATGATGACTTGCATTTATTATTTTGGCGTGTAAATTCAAAATACTGAAACAATACCGAACAATCACATTGTGGGATTTTGATGAATGGAGAGTTAGAAGTAAGAATTATAAGAGAGCGTGTATGAGACGATGCATGGACGTGAATGAAACGAGAAATGTATGTCAAGAGAGAGGAGTCTGGCGTTCGGTTCTACTTACCCCAAATAGGGAAATGGCGTGAAGGTATGGTATTGTAGATTACAAGAAAACCAGTGTCTTTGTATCAATTTATATTTATTCCATTATCAAATAATGTTGTAGTTACTTTTTACAAGATCAAATTGATTAATGTTCTATATATATTTTCTCGTATTAGCAGGACGTCCATGTTGGCTGATCTTATCAACTGGTCGTTATAGTTTCTGTTCAATTTTATAAACTTGTTATCCTTTTTTGTGTAGGTTTGGCATATGTGTCATTGTTCCAGTTGCACAAGAAGAGTATTGGATAGTAAATATGGTAGAGCTGCGTTGTTTTTGGATCACATAACTGCTGTTGCTAGATTTATTAAAGAAATACATCCTCATCTAAAGATTATCATGTGGGATGATATGTTGAGGAATATTGATACTCACATTTTACAAGGTAAGCCATCAATATAACGTCAAGTAGGTAAAACGTTAATATTCCAAATATATTGGAGCGGAACGTATACAACTAATTTACAATCAATAAATATAACACAGAAATTGATAATCAAAATAATAATTTAGAAGAAAGAAACTTACCAACAGAACAACTCTTTTCAATATTTAAAGTTCCTACACTTAATGAAATTTATCACAACATAGCTTTGCTACAGATATTCCAGAAAAGGAGCTTGAGTGTGCATGCATGTGTATATGCGTATGTATAATGTAATTTCAACTGTATAAAATTGAATACAAGAAATTGAATGTCCTTTTGTTAGAATTAGTTTAAAAAAGTTTTTTTTTCTGCTTTACAATATATTATTATTAGTATATTTAAATTTTATTCTTGCCCATACACAAGTGCCCACACTTTCCTTTTGTATTTTTAATTTTAAAATGTAATTTTTTATCCACTCGCTTCACCTTGGTCACTACAAGTACCCAAGTCCCTTTTACCATCGCACTGTAGTACCTTGGGTACTACAGTTTCCACGACAACTATTTTTTATCATAAAATCTAGTAATAATAAATTATAATATTCACTCGCCTTTTCTGAGACTACATAGACTTGGTAATGAGTTTGGCTCTGTTGATGTCTTTTGCTGTTCAATATATGAATATAAATAGAGACTTAATTATTGTATAAATTCTGGGTTCTACTTCTTTTTTCCTTTTCTTTCTTTTGTTTTTGCTTAATCCTTTGCTTGTTTTTTTTTAATTTTATTTTATAATGTATTTCACTACCTATACTATTATTATTATAACATATGTTTTATTAATTTGTAATTGTGTATGTAAAAGCCCAGTTAGGGCGTTTATATAAATAAATAAATTCATTTGTTATACTATTTTCAGATATATCTATGGTTAAGATTTTTCCCAAAGACTTTGCTTTCATATTTTATCATAGTGCACATATGAGATAAATTTTATAGTAAAAATATATAGCTCAATACTATCATATCTGTCTTAAATTGATTTAACATAAAATTTGGTACTATGACTTTGCGTCTTAATAAAAATTAATATGGCAACAATTAAGGCGGGAAAAATATATAAATACGTAACCTGATAAATAGTGAACGAAATAAATACAAGATCAAAAGTCTTTGACAATGATTCAAGCATTGTAAAAATATATAAATACGTAACCTGATAAATAGTGAACGAAATAAATACAAGATCAAAAGTCTTTGACAATGATTCAAGCATTGTAAAAATATATAAATACGTAACCTGATAAATAGTGAACAAAATAAATACAAGATCAAAAGTCTTTGACAATGATTCAAGCATTGTAAAAATATATAAATACCTAACCTGATAAATAGTGAACGAAATAAATACAAGACCAAAAGTCTTTGACAATGATTCAAGTATTGTAAAAAATATTTTCATGATATATGCCGTGCGAGAAATGACCACCCGAAGTCGAGGTGCATCGGTGAGGTGCTAATGGTAACAAAAAAAAAGTACTAGAACGGTAAAATGACTGAACTGTTAATACACCTAAAATTATAGAGGCAGTTATACTTTTTACATATACCTACTATTTCTATTTTATTTTTTAGAATATGAATTAGGAACTCTTGTAGAACCGATGGTGTGGCACTATTGTCCCAGAGAACACTTTCAATTGGGATCTTCACTGTGGGATAAATATGGTGCTGTGTTTCCTAGGATATGGGCTGCTTCAGCCTTCAAGGGTGCAACGGGCAGTTGTCAGTTGATGCCTGTAATGAAACATCACCAGAGTAACAATGAAGCGTGGTTGAATGAGATTGAACAACATGGCAGTAAAATTCAAAAGTTTATGGGAATCGCTTTTACTGGATGGTCAAGGTAATTATTAATAATGTCATCTACTACTTTGTTACGAGATATATTCAATCAGAAAAAAATATTTGATTTGTTGTTTGTTTTTCGTGTTTTTATTATGTTTCTATTCAATTCATTTACCCTTTCTATATCCCAACTCTTTGTCTGTGCCTGCTGTTGGGGTCAGCTCTCCTTGTCCTTATATTATAGGTCCTTCTGTCCTGTTTTATGTCACCTAGGCCATGTCTCTGCAGTTGGTTTTGTCTGCAAGATTCCAGGAATTCTTTGGTCTTATTGTATTAATTTGCTGTATTATGGAAATAAATAAATAAAAAAAAAAGTATTTTATAAGTAGGTATTGTATAAAATTTTTGTGAATATTCAGAGTCAGTGACAAAACTTTATTTTGAATTAGGTATGATCACTATGCTACTCTGTGTGAACTCCTTCCAACTGGTCTTCCTGTGTTGGCTGTCTGCTTGAGGTTCTGGCTCGGAGGTGGAAGAATTAGTGGAAGCAGCTCTTTAGTGGGACCAGATGGGATGGTCTATCAGAATCAAGAGTTCCCCGGATGGAGGGTGTTTCACGGAGTCACTGTGTTCCTGTCATTCAGAGAAAAATACAGAAATCTAGCATACGGAGATCAGTAAGTATTTTATACTCATATACATATTGTTAATTCTTCTTCTATGTGTGTTAATCATTTTAATATGTTCCATGTATATGTTTGTTATTTTGTTTATTTACTAGTTGCATGTAAAAACAAACCCAAATTTTTGAATGATTTAAGATGTAATGTAAGTATGTTCTTTTTATAGAAAATTAAATTATCTAGTTGAGGTGTTTTAACGTTAAAATTTCGAATTATAGGAGGTTAACACTAATTTGTCAAAAAAAAATATTTTGATAAAAAATGTTTGAGAAACCGTGGAACTTAGTTTGTGATATTTTATTTATTTATATTTATACATATTTTCAGCATTCTAGCTTTTATGGTTTTTGAAATATATGGAAAAATTAAATAAAAATTCAACATTTGATAACGCCTGACTGCAACAAAAATTGAAAATTCTGAGTATAAAAGTTTTGTAGGCCTAAAATTGTCTATATATTTCTGAAATTTTTGACTTTTCAGCCAAAAAAGCCGAATTTGATTTTTTGGCTGAATGTAGCCGAAGCCGAATATCTTTTTTTTGGCGGAATGTGGCCGAAGCCGAATGTGCTTTTTTGGCTGAATGTGGCCGAAGCCGAATGTGCTTTTTTGGCTGAATGTAGCCGAAGCCGAATATGCTTTTTTTGACGGAATATGGCTGAAGCCGAATATGCTTTTTTTGACGGAATGTGGCCGAAGCCGAATATGCTTTTTTTGACGGAATGTGACCGAAGCCGAATATTCTTTTTTTGACGGAGTGTGGCCGAAGCCGAATATGCTTTTTTTACTGAATGTAGCCGAAGTCGAATGTGCTTTTTTATGAATTTTGGCCGAAGCTGAATGTACTTTTTTTGGCTGAATGTGGCCGAAGCCGAAGCTTCAGTTGGATACTACATATTATAGACTGAATTGCCACTGTTATAATTTGCAGTCTTGCCCTACTCCGATCCTTTATTGACGGGGAATCACCTTTTGAGAGAGTTTCAATTATTACGCAGGTCTGGCTACCAAAAGATAAAATGTTTAAATTGCCGGGTTAAACTTGAATGTGGGATTACTGTTTTTTTTTAAATATTCAGTATATGTATGTTTAGTTAACGCTGTTTGTTTGTTGTGTATTGATATACCGGAGGTCGGAGGGTAGTATTAAATGAACTGTGCGTTGACACATGAATGGTTATATTCTACCCATTTGCTTACCTTTCCATGATGTGCCTTTTACCCCCTCCCTTCGCTCTTGTCGGAAGAGAGGGGGGGTCGGAGTGTGTGTGTTGCGGAAAATCGCAAAAAGGAACATAATTGAGTTTAGTTGGAATCAAATTTGGGAGAAAATAAATATATGATCTACCTGCTGTTGGTAGAGACTTTTGTTTCGTCGTATAGTCACTGCATGATTCCCAATCCTCAGCGAAGAACGCCATCAGAAAATTTTACATTTCTTGGGTTAGTCCGAATGTCCAAAACACGTTGATTCGTTAATATATGGGGTAGTAACAGAGGACGACTATCGCAACAGAATTCTACATGATGTGGTAAAAAACGATATTCCAGAGGCAATCCCATGATGCACGCTGAGAAGATGAAGTACAAAATATGCTCAAATAATTTGAAATAATGCATGTTCAAGATATGATTGTATGGAGTTCTGTTTATATTTTTCCTTTACTATAACCTTTTGCCGAGCGGCTACTTTCGCAGGATTGCGAGGGGAATAATCCTAAGCTTTTGTCGCTCAAATTATCGGGTTAATCGAACACACGACACATTTGCAAAAGAATACCAAATGACGCGTTAGTTTCGTAATTATATATTTTTCAAGATAAGCTTTTTTTCATGGTCAATGAAAAACTTGACCCGTGAAATTAGCAATGTCTATAAATATTGTTTGTTTTACATAAAGGACTTGTAATTAACGAGGTAATAGAGACAGCTAAAGTTTTTGGATTTTTTGCGGTAGGATTAGAAAAAATGATTTTGAGAATCCATCGATTGTGGTGGTTGCTAAGGTATTAACACTATTTTTCTACTCATAAAGGTCGGCCTTGTGGCTCGTTTTGATATATACCTATCGAATTATTATTATATTGGGTTTAATATATATATTTTTTATATATTGTGTTGTCATAGTTAAAGTAACATTACCTGTAGCTGATAGTTGCCCGAGAAGTTTGCACAGATTTGACGATGACGATGAATTTAACATACGATAGACAGAGAATAAATAGATCGTCAATACGGAAGATAAGTTATAGATGGTCGATACGGAAGATAATAAATAGATCGTCGATACGGAAGATAAGTTACACATGCTCGATACGGAAGATAAGTTATAGATGGTCGATACGGAAGATAATAAATAGATCGTCGATACGGAAGATAAGTTATAGATGGTCGATACGAAAAATAAGTTATAGAAGGTCGATACGGAAGGGAAGTATAATTAATAAGGAAATGTGATTGAAAAATCTTTGTTTTCGTGCAATTTGTCAATGCTTTAAATAAGATCACAAGAATTTCCTCAAATTTGGAATCTATCTATTGTTTTAAATATCAACAGTCTTGTACCCGAAAGCCACATATTCTTCGTCGTTCCATATTATTCTTTTTATTTGTTAATTATAGATCCCTGTTCTAATTTTATCTTCGTGAATATCAGAAAGAGAACCAACGACGACGTCGTCATTATATTTTATCGTCCGATTATTATATATTCAGGTTCTTTATTGCAAAATTACAAGTTAAGCAGAGGCTTTATAAGTTGTGTTCTTTGGGTTCAATTTGAACGGTTTTTGTAAAACAAACACGATCTTCAAGTTTGTATTTGTGACATACTTTTTTAATTTATTTATTTAACAAATATATGTTACGAAATGTGAGGAAATATAAGCGAAGATTGATGTACTAAATTTAGATCGACAATCTGACATTCGATCGACAAAAGAGATTTACTGACGAGATTTTCAGGTTTTTGGTTATTACAAAGAAGATAGTCACAGTTATAACAGTACAGTACTAATACTATCTATTTATTATCTTCCGTATCGACCATCTATAACTTATCTTCCGTATCGACGATCTATTTATTATCTTCCGTATCGACCATCTGTAACTTATCTTCCGTATCGACGATCTATTTATTATCTTCCGTATCGACCATCTATAACTTATCTTCCGTATCGACGATCTATTTATTATCTTCCGTATCGACCATCTGTAACTTATCTTCCGTATCGACGATCTATTTATTATCTTCCGTATCGACCATCTATAACTTATCTTCCGTATTGACGATCTATTTATTCTCTGTACTACTATTACAAAGAAATTAGTCACAGTGATAACAGTACAGTACTACAAATGTACCACAAAAACAAGATAAAAAGTTATTGGAATTTTAAGAGTATGTGATGCAACACTAGTTCATCGTTTTTAACCGACTTTTAAAAACGGAGGACGTGAAGTTTTTTTTATGTATGTTCAGTGATTACTTTTTACTGCGTTGTCCGAATTAGATTATTCCCTTTTCTATTACTTCAGGGGTGGTTCCATCTGAACTAAACCAAGAGGTTTGATGATGGGATTCATGTGGAATCATAAAACTCGTCAATTTGGGACGGATTTGCGTATTATTGTATAGGCGAATTGCACGAAAGATAATATTACTACATAAATACATACCATCACGCCACGTCCCTCATGGGGGCAGGCAGAGAAAACCTAACACCACATTTTATATCTTGACTTACGTTCATTTCGAAGTCGGTTTTTTATATGAAAGATTATTATGTTAAACACAGTGATATAACTTTCATGAAAGGTACGGTCATAAGGTAATAATGTCGCTGTTTACGGACGTATTACCTGTATCGAATGTCATTAAATACAACTTTAAGGGGACATATAAACCCGGGCAAACAACTCAATTTGAAATCAAATTTCTTAAATATGTTAACAGTTTCTTGAGAAAATACAAGTATTTTCAACATTTCTCTAGTGAATATTCGTCACACGATTTTAAAATTTAATATAAATTTCCCCAAAAAATATCCCATTTAAAACATTTTTACTCCTCACTAACCCAAGGGGATAAAGTGGGGAGTTATGATTTCGCAATTTTTAAGGCTATTTTTTTATTGCAGATTATCAACTAGTATCATGCTGAGATTGTATTTCTGAAAGTTTTATCACAATGTATCTGTGTGTGTGTGTGTGTGCTATGTATGGCGTGTTTATTTTACTATATCAATTGAAAAAAGACCCATTCGAACTATCAAATATTTCAAAATTACCCCAAGCCCAGGAATCTTTCATATAATTTCAAAATTTTATTTTCAAATTGGTAAAAAGACACATCACCTTCATAAAATAGCATTGAAGAATTATCAAGTTTTCATAATAAAATATTTAAATAAATAAATAATTTAACAAAATTATTCATGAAAATGCTGAATATGTTCCATACAAAATTCGAATACTTTAAAGAATGGCAATTATAGTGAGGAGCTTAGCGTTGGCCACAACCCACTCGTTTTATAATTACTTCATACATTTATGTGTCGTAGAGAAATAAAGAGTGCATAAAATCAAAGTGAATGACCGATATATTTTTTTCATTTCAAGTCAGGTTTGTTCTTTGTATGCAACAAATCAACAAATTTTGGGTTTCCAATAATTTAAATCACGTATAAACCCCTTTCAACGGACGCGATAGTTACCCTTACTAACGCGTAACTTCATAGTGCATTAGGCGGTTTTAATAAGTATATCATATTTTCAGTCAATAGATTTAGCGTTATATACCCTCTTAAAATGGCTACCGGTTTCTTACAAAGCTTAAATTTCGGTAGATAATTCGTCACAGTTACATAGGCATATTTTGTATGGATATTTAGCTAAAACCGCCCCCTTGGTGGCTCGATTCATCGTGAATTACGAGGGTTTGAGTTTTGCACTAATTCAGTTTCCCGCAGACCCTTCGTCGTTTCGGCGTGTCCTATACTTACTATTTTCTATCGAAATTACAAATTATTATTTCATGAAATTTGTAAAGTTCGCCGTATAGTTTTTCGATTTGCTGTTAACAAATCTGTTGATTATTACATCAAATATGTGAATTCATAAATGTACGTTGATTCGATCACTCATGTCAATAATCATGTTAAATAGTGAAATCTCGTTATACGTTTTAATTATAAACATAACAGGAAAAATAAATTCGCGGTTAATATAATGTCTTTGATCGTGGACTATAAATGTTGATGAAAATTTGATTATATCGAGTTTTATGATGTGAACCGAAACGAATAAAATAAAACTCCGATTGTATTGATTGTAATATGATGTTAACGGAACTGAAATATGAAAGATATTAAAAAATTACGACCAAGGAAATATTTAAAAAGCTACATTAACAAATGACTATGGCGTTCGGAGACTTTTAACTGACACGGCAATGAGTGAAACCAGGAGGGCGGACTGCGACAGTGAGAGCTTCAAGAGCAGATCTAGAAAGACCCAACGGCCCTCTTCCATCACTCCTGCGTCGGGTAGCAGCGGGAGGAGTGGGGCGCGCGCTCGCTCCGGCTCCGTGGTGGCACCCGAGATAGGGGCGCGGAGAACCCACCGCGCAAATTCACTGCCGGCCGGTCCCGCTGCCGAGACGGAGTGGCGCCCCCCGCGCCGCCCCCGATGCCCTCGCCAGCGCATGTCTCTCGACCTTTCGCGGGGCTCTGACCTCGCGGACTCCGAGGGGGAGGAGGACGAGGATGGGGCCTCGAGGAGGTGCAGGGCCCGGCCACCGCGCATCCTCGGGAGGCGGTCCTCTCTGCAGAGCATGGTGCCAGGGTCTCCGGGGCGGGCGGGCCGCGGACGGAAGGGCAGCGTGGCCGAGGCGGGGTCAGCGAGGGGCGAATGGGACAGCTTCTGGAAGAACTATAATAGGGAAGTGTTCTACGACGACTGTCCGACGCCGTTCTATGAGCGCGGGGGCAGTCGCGGGGTGACGTTATCTTGCGGGGAGGCGGAAGAGGTGTTGCGGTGCGCGCGTCGTCTGCAGGACATTTTCACGAAGGCGATGCGGGGCAAAGCGGAGCTGCCTGCGGAGCGGAGGGAGTCTCGCGGTAGAGGAAAGGGAAGGGAACAGGATTTTCTTCCTTCCAGAGGAGACTCCAAAGATGTATTGCTTTGAGTGCATCCTTTGAAAGCACATCTTCATCCGGAACCATTTTTATCCTTCTTCATATTTCATGATTTTGGAGACATTTAAAGAGAATCTTATTACTATTCAGTGTATAATGACCTAATTGACAGATACAGGTGTACTTTTTGTGGATGTGTTAATCTTATGTGACATCAATGAAATTATAAATAACATTTATTATTTTTTATATATATAGAAAACGATGGTTAGTGTACATATTTTATTGTGCTATGAAAAAAGTGTACATTATACAAAAATAAAAATAAATGTGTATAAAAGCGAATTTCTATTTTATTTTTTATGCATAATTACTGTGTGTTTCCCGAAAAAAATAAAATAATAATTTTATTATCTAAAAAAATACAAGGTAAATTTTTTTTACACCCCTTTTATTTAACTTCACGTGTCTCTCCATACTGGTATTTTGCAATCGATTTTTAACCACATTTCCAGCTAATTAGAGCTCTGAAACTTTTAGAATATGTGTTTTTCCAATGGCAATGCATGTTTAAACTGTTTTCAACATGGTTCATTTGATATTTTCCAATGGCAATGCATGTTTAAACTGTTTTCAACATGGTTCATTTGATATTTTTTGATAAATGTATTTATTTATTTGAATCTTCCTGTACATATAATTAGTACACTAGCGGGGTTATTGCCCAATGGCAATTTCTTACAATCAACCAGAGTAAATGTTAATATACAAAACAGTGTGTACTATGGCAATAATTTAATCACATTACAAAATAAATAAATATAGCAGAAGAATAGTAAAAGAAAACAAAGAAAATAGCATATAAGAACAATTCATGGCAATGATAGGAATACTAAAGGATAAGGAAAGGAAGAGGAGAGGAAGATCTAATCTTTGTATTTCATACAAAGTTAACAATAATGTATAAAACCAGAATATTTTTATGAATTTCTTTTGACAATATTTCAACGTGAATAACATTTCGTAATAACATTTCAAGTACGCCTACCTACCTTATAATAAAATATATTAAAGCAAATACTAAGAGGTATCTATTTGTGGGTCTTCAGAACTAAATTGAATATTGTTTTATTAAGTCAATATCAAATAATGTAATATATATTTTATTTGTAGAGTACAAACATGGCTGAACCAATGGCAGATACAAACAAGATATACAAATCCTATGCAGATTCAGAGTCTTATACCAGCCATCAATGAGTAAGTTTATTGTACATTTTTAATTTTTTTTTCTTATTTTATTTATTAGTTTGTTGACAACTATGAACAATTTTACAAATGGCTACGACTATTTACACGACTCAACCATAGACGAAAACCAACAATAACCACAGAAAACGCAGATAAATCAAGTTATAAAAATATTTACCTTTGTTTATACTTTGTTATAATTGTAAATTTCGATGATTTAAATGATTTATAAAATTAAATAAGTGTAATAAGATGCCAATATTATTTATTTTTTCTTCAAGTTGGTTTCCATGATGCATTTATGACCATTGTTAAAATGACAAAGGTAAATATTTTTGTATTTTGATTTATCTGCGCTTTCTATGGTTATAAATGACCTAAAAACATAGACGACGTCAGAAAATTTGTCATGTAAATAGACACTTTTTGGCGGGAAAACGCTTTTCCCGCCAATTCCGGTCGTAAAAATAGTGGCACCGTTTACAAATAAACATTTTAAATTGAAAGTGAGCCATTAAAGTTATTAAAGTAAATTATACACTAGTTAAGATTAGGTAGGTACCAAAATTGTTAGCTACATTGATTGAAATCATCCCTTTACTGCAGACCCCATGCAGTACGCATACCCACCTAAGTGTACCTATATAAATAAATGTACAATATCCAAAAGAATATTCATGCGGATATACATAAGTAGGTATATGAGTGTAATTTTATACACTCAGTCAATTACGTGTTATTTGAATTAGGTATTTTAGTAGTGCCGTCGACCTATCTCCAGCAACAAGTGGCCTAAAAACAAGAACAAAAAGAATATAATATGTTTGATTAAAAAAAAAAAATTAAAATTAGTGTGTGTGTGTGTGTAAGAATAGAATATATATTGTATTGAAATTAAGGAGCCAGAGAAGAGTTATGTAAAACAGCTATAATTTGTTATTTAAAATTAGTTATATTCTGTTTTCAAGACTCATTCCATTATAACTTTGTAGGCTGGTGTAGTAGTACAAAAATGATAGCCGTCTTACGAATGTCTTTTGGATTCTTTCAATCTTATTTTATAATATATATGTATTATACCTTGACAGGATTGTTTCCAATTGTCTGTTTCTTCCAACCGACATAAGTATTAGGAAATAATTAAATATTATAAAAGTGAGGTTTTTTGGATGACACAAATCACTCCACTTCATAGTGGGCTCTTTTTTCTTGAAATGTTGACAATGCTTGAAAGATATTTTTTTAGGTACTTACCTACATTGCTATCTAGGATCACTCGTAGACGAGTGGATAGCCGTAAAACAATACCTACATTGCTATAGTAGATATATGTGGAGAGACGGAGTGCATGGTGCAAACCAATCATAGGATTGTCACACATAAGTACTTACCTACATTGCTATCTAGGATTACTCGTAGACGAGTGGATAGCCGTAAAACAATACCTACATTGCTATAGTAGATATATGTGGAGAGACGGAGTGCATGGTGCAAACCAATCATAGGATTGTCACACATAAGTACTTACCTACATTGCTATCTAGGATTACTCGTAGACGAGTGGATAGCCGTAAAACAATACCTACATTGCTATAGTAGATATATGTGGAGAGACGGAGTGCATGGTGCAAACCAATCATAGGATTGTCACACATAAGTACTTACCTACATTGCTATCTAGGATTACTCGTAGACGAGTGGATAGCCGTAAAACAATACCTACATTGCTATAGTAGATATATGTGGAGAGACGGAGTGCATGGTGCAAACCAATCATAGGATTGTCACACATAAGTACTTACCTACATTGCTATCTAGGATCACTCGTAGACGAGTGGATAGCCGTAAAACAATACCTACATTGCTATAGTAGATATATGTGGAGAGACGGAGTGCATGGTGCAAACCAATCATAGGATTGTCACACATAAGTACTTACCTACATTGCTATCTAGGATTACTCGTAGACGAGTGGATAGCCGTAAAACAATACCTACATTGCTATAGTAGATATATGTGGAGAGACGGAGTGCATGGTGCAAACCAATCATAGGATTGTCACACATAAGTACTTACCTACATTGCTATCTAGGATCACTCGTAGACGAGTGGATAGCCGTAAAACAATAACTACAATGCTATAGTAGATATATGTGGAGAGACGGAGTGCATGGTGCAAACCAATCATAGGATTGTCACACATAAGAGGAACACGTCTATTGTACCTATACCTTTCCAGAACATGAGCGATTTTTGAGAGTTTTGACAGATGAAGTCTGTCATTGTGTAAAAAGGCTATGTGTAGAAAATATGAACCTGGTGTTATTAGATATATTAATATCTTTGCTTTAGTCTTCTTTTAAATAATTAAAGCAAATTTGAAAATGTTATATTTTAAATGTTAAATTTCTAAAGCATCTTGACTACAGGAACCCGACAACATCATAATGACCTGTCTCTTTCCCGAATACGCCACAAGTTAATGTCCTTGGAAAACAGACAAACTGTATTTGATATGACATTCCTGCACAAAATAGTGAACGGTATTATTGACACCGATGCACTTCTTGCGAAAATTTCCCTCAACATATCGACGAGACAAACTAGAAAAAAATATACATTCAGACTTCCCATCTGTGACACAAATTATGCACAGCACTCTTTCATATACAGAGCATGCAGAAATTATGATTCTTTCTTCCATGACATTGATCTCTTCAACTCATCGCATAGAAGATTTAAACTATCCATTTTGGCCACGTTCCCTCATCGCTCTGAGAGATCTTACGCACGCTTACCATAATACCCCATTTCCTTTCAAATTCCTTTTCCTACAGCAAATAATATTATGTTACTGATGTTTCTTTTTCAATTCATGTTTTTTAACCAGTAATATTGTATGCTTGTACTATCATCCTACTAAATTGGCTGTAGTATGTTTGTTTTCAATAAATAAAATATATATATTTTATCTTAATAAAAATGTTCAAATTGAATATTTGAAAAAGAAAAGTTAAAAGTTTCCTTTAGAAATAACATATTTCAGAATATCTAACCTCACTTTTGATTTGAGTAGTTCAACTGTCCCATCTGGGGGCCTAGACAACGTGTCATTTAAGCTAAGCGTTATATCGCTAAGCGATAGTAAATGTATGAAATTGGTCGCTATGACAACACGTGACAGCCACAAATTTCATACATTTCTATCGCTTAGCGATATAACGCTTAGCTTTAATGGCATGTTGTCTAGGGGGGCTGGTCTAGTCTTATGATGTAATTTTGTTGGTTATTTACAGGCTGTTGAATGAAGCATCCAGTATAGAAGAGTATCTACGGGTATACATGGACCAAGTGTATTATTCATCAACGTTGGACGAATGGATGGGAACTAATATGGCACCGATCAAAGCACATCTCCAACAACTCAAATCCGATACTGAATTTCAACTTAGCATGGGATGTTGTATCAAAGGATATAAAAAAATATGTTAATTTATTTTATTGCATTTTGTATCTTATGTAAATATATAAAGGTTGTACAATTCCATTACATTATATAGGAGACAAAAGTGATACT
This sequence comes from Molanna angustata, assembly GCA_963576475.1. Taxonomy (NCBI): domain Eukaryota; kingdom Metazoa; phylum Arthropoda; class Insecta; order Trichoptera; family Molannidae; genus Molanna; species Molanna angustata. Next base: position 5,205,958 of record OY754965.1, read on the forward strand.
CTATGGTTATTCAATTTTTTAGTTATTCTCAGTAATTGAACTTTTCAGGAGTATTTTTCATTCAACTAAAAAAATTCTCAATCAATATTAGTTATTTAGAAATATGTTAATCCTTTTTAAAATAATTACCCTATTTGAAAGAGAAGAAATTCAATTTTTTTTATTAGCGTATATGACATTCCACCCAATCATTAGGATGATTTCTGCCAGTATTAAAATGTTTTTAAATTATTTTGAGACTTATACATTATACATAGATTGAATCCATTAATGCGAAGAAATTTTCCTATGTGTAAGTAAATATGTGAGGAATTTCCAGGGTAAACTCATATTTAAAGGGTTTAATTTTTTTCAATACCATCTTATGTTTTTGAAAAAAATTAAACCCTTTTATTAAAATAAACAATGATAAATTCATTATTTTAATTAAATATATCTATATCAAATAAATGTAATGGTCTTCTTCTTCTGGGTCACAATCCTAGGATTGGTCTGCACCAAACACTCCATCTTTCCACTTAACTCTATCGTACGCCAGTCTCTTCATCTCTTTGTAACTTCTACAGCGCATGTCACTGATTATCTGGTCTGTATAGTTGTTTCTGGGGCGACCTCTACAGTTGCTCCCATCATCATTCCTTCGACGATGGTAAAAAGCAGGCCTGGGTGCCGGATGTTGTGGCCTATTCGAGTTGTTCTCTGTTGGGCAATTCTTTACATAAGTTGCCTTGTCTCTCCAACCCTACTTAGTACCTCGTCGTTGCTGATGTGTTCTGACCAGTGAACTTTAGTGTAGCACCACATCTCAAACGCAGAAAGACGTCCTGTTTTGCGTTGGCTGATGGTCCATGTTTCACAGCCATATAGCAGTACACTCCAGACAAGAGTCTTGATCAAATTTTTCCTAATTTTGATGGAAATATAAGGGGATTGAAATGTAATGGTAAAAGTTTACATTTTTTATTATTCTTTTACACAGTGTAAAACTGAAGCAAATTTTGTGTAAAAGTTTTCAACATATTTGATATTTTTTTTGGCGCTTAAAGTCTAGCGTTCACAGCGGCACATTGGGCGGATCAGATATTTGTTTCCCAGCAATGATGTTGTTATTGTCGACAGTCCGATGTGCGCGCATGAATTCCAATATAGAAAACTAAAAACAATCTGATGCGCTGCCTCCGCTGCACTTATGTGAATACTAACCGTAAGATTCACTTGACTTTGATATTTAGATACACATAGTTAAAAACATAATTTTTTCCAACTAACCAACGCAATTTGAATAACGATGACTTAAAAATATTCCCATTAAGTTGAGTGAAATATCCTGATTAGTTGTATGACACATTTAATATTTATTTTCTATTTTTTAATACATACTTGTATCTCTCCTGTAATTGTAAAAAAATGAAGGTTCAGCAATTTCACTTTTCACTATCTTTTTTGAAGATATATTTTTATGTGAGATTGAAGACTAGTTATCATATTTCGTTCTATTATTAATATGTAAAAGCGATAAATTTGTTGTCTATTAGAATTTGTCACAACAAATTGTCCATGGATGGTCATTAGAATCTATTTTTTGGCATATGTTTTGATTGTATGCCACTTCCAACATAAAAACACTATACAAATAATGTTAACATATGTTTATACCTGTTTACAGTTGTATCTAATACCTTTTTTTAATAATAATATTAATAATAATAATGAACTCTCCTAGCACACTGTGCAAATTTCAGTTTATATCCAAGTAGCAATTTCTTCCAGTTAACCAGTAATTATCAGTAATCCAATCCATTTGCAAAATGTCAGCACTATGCTATGATAAAATTCAATATTTTAAAAACTTTTTTCACATTAAAAGATTTTTAGTTCTCAATTGTGTAGTTGTAATATTTAAATTCATCCATGTAATGATGCAGTGGAAATATTTTAGTGTACCTATCTATAAAATATTAGAGCTTAATAGTGTTAAATAATTCCTAATTTTTAGTAGCACTTGTAGATTTATGTATATTATTATGTCATTTTCCTATGTGTTCTTTTATTAAATGAAAAGATTTTGGTCCAAGTCATAGAATCGTTCCAAGAAATTAAACGCGCAATATACCATGACTCACTCATTGCACGGAGTACTCCATCTAGTGTATTATATGGAAATCTATGGTACTAACATTACAGTGAAATTATTGCCATTCACGAGTAACAGTACTTTTTTATAGTACTTTTTCATCCACATTTTGTTCGAGTATTCTCGAAGAAGACAATGTGCGTTTTTTACTTTTAATAGGGATTTTCGTGCCTGATCTGAAGAGTCTTGAGAACGTTCTATAATTTGGGCCTTAGATGTCAATCTCATTTTATAGATTCTTCCATATTATAATTCTAGTATTTAAAATAAAACATTCATAATAGGTCGGATAGAAAGTCTTTTCGGCTGTTTTTGATGGCATTAAAAAGGTTACATTTCAAGAGCTAAATTAGTAAAATGTTGTTTTCAGCTATTTTTCATTTGTTTTTCTTTCTGTCAAAATGAGTGAATCTAATGAAGAAATTCGATACATTTTAAAATTTTATTACAAAAAAGGAAAAAATGCAACGTAAGCCGCGAAAAAAATTGTGACGTTTATGGACCTAATGCAATGTCAGTAAGAGTAGCACAAAGTTTGTTAAAAACTTTTTCAATCCGGGAATTTTAATGTCAAAGATGCGCCTCGCTCTGGTCGCCCTGTTATGGATTAAATGGACGCCATTTTTGAAAAAGTGGAGCAAGACATAGCTGAAGAACTGGGAATAGTCCACAAAACAGTTTTGACCCATTTGAAAAAGGTTGGGTACAAAAAAAAAGCTTGATATTTGGGTGCCACATGAGCACACTGAAAGAAACCTAATGAGCCGTGTACTCATTTGCGGTTCTTTATTGAGACATAATGAAACCGAACCATTTTTGAAGAGATTGATAACTGGTGATGAAAAGTGGATTACGTACGACAAGAAGGTGCGAACAAGGTCATGGTCAAAGGTCGGTCAGGCTTCACAGACTGTGGCAAAACCCGGGTTAACTCGCATTGTGGGATTGGAAGGGCATTGTTCATTATGAGCTTTTACCGCCAGGCTGAACCATTGATTCGGATCTCTACTGCCAACAACTGATTAGATTGATTGAAGCAAGAAGTTGAGATAAAGTGGCCGGAATTGATCAATAGAAAGGGTGTGATCATTCATCACCATAATGCTAGATCACACACAGCTTTAGCCATCATCATCATCATCATCATTGGCGCTACAGCCCACTGTGAGCCTTGGCCTCCTCCAGAATTTTTCGCCATTTAGACCGGTCCATCGCCTGCACTCTCCAGTTTGCAACGCCAATCCTCTTTAGATCCTCCTGTATGCCGTCCATCCACCGCAGCTTGGGTCTCCCCACACCACGTCTCCTCTCCGGTCGTGTGTCGAGAATTTTCTTTGGGGTTCGGCCTTCCTCCATTCGCTGAACGTGCCCTAACACAGCTTTAGCCACTCAGCAAAAATGAACAGAGTTTGGCTGGCAGGTGTTAATTCATCCGCCATATAGCCTTGACCTTTAGATTTCCACCTGTTTCGGTCTCTTCAGAAATTCTTTCGACAGTGTCAGGTTAACATCAAGAGAGGACTGCCAAAATTGCTTGTTGCATTTTTTTTTATCAGAAGTTCCAAAATTTCTACAGCAACGGGATTATGTCACTACCTACAAGATGGCAGAAAGTCATTGAACAAAATGGCACATACACATATTATATACTTTAATCAAGTGTAAATACTCTTTGAAAACAAAAAATGTCTTGAGTTTTCATCTAAAATGCGAAGAAACTTTTTCCCCAACCTAATACCTATATTATGAAAAATGTGATTTAAAAATATTATTAGATGATATTGTTTTTGTATAATGAAGAGAGCTAACCCACATTAATAAAAAAACATTTAACTGTACTATTTTGTTAGTTTTATCTGTAAAGATAATTTATTCTGTTTCATAACATATTTATATAATGGGTTGAATAAATTTTCGAATGTCCTGTCAAATGGTGAATTCAAAACCCTCATGATTATCCATATCATGGATATAATTATCATATGGAGTTCTATAATATCTTAACATATTGATATGGGTAATCTTGACGGTTTTGATTTCAGCGTTTGACGGGACTTGCACCCCTGATTTTAGTAGGTACTATATATTATATATTGTGATGTTATATTGATAAGAACTATCTCTTATATAAATTATTCATATTCTTATTATTACCTTGTAAATTTTATATTATGACTTCAAAGCATATTGTGATTTATATATATATTTTTTTTCATATAAATAAATCATTTTGAAATAGAAATTGCTTAAATTTATGTTAAATTTTATATTACCCTAAATCCCATACACCATACACAGTTATTTGCAATTAATACTATAATATATTTCTATAGTATTAGGGGATGTATAAAGAGTTTATTTGTTCATTCTTACAGTGTCTCAATTCAGAAATGAGAGATAAATGCTTTTTTATCTTGACATGGTTATGTAGGCTTTTTTAGCTCATTCCAATATTTCATTCTTCTTTGTCGGACGATTATCTCTCATAATCTCTTTTGAAATTATAAATTCTTGTCTTATATTCTTATTTCTACATATTTGTCTATGAGACCTCGTTATTACCACATTATGCTTGTAGCAACGTGACATCAAATTTGTTCTAATAATACATTAACCATATTTACTTTATCTTCTAAGAGTAATTTTCATTAATTGTACTGGGTTCACATTATATTTTACATTTTTATTCCTCTACATATTTTTTTACGTACATTTGTCTTTTTTATTAATACTTAGTTGATTTAAATTCAAACTAGATATTATAGGTTAAATTACCCCCTATTCAGTAACTATTGTAACTAAAATAGGAACGTTCTAAAATTGTATATTTTAGATTTACGGTCTTATTTCAGCGTTATAAAATATAAATTTGGACTAAATGGAATAGGAACGTACCTATATTGGCCGGAATATTCTTAAAAAGTTACTGAATTTGATGCACATATTATGAATAATTCAGGAACTTTTTGAGAACATTCCGGCCAGTATAGGTACGTTCCTATTCCATTTAGTCCAAATTTATATTTTATAACGCTGTAATAAGACCGTAAATATAAAATCTACAATTTTAGAACGTTCCTATTTTAGTTACAATAGTTACTGAATAGGGGGTATTGTATATATATATATATCTATAGCTGTGTACAATATTTTGTATGTTTTCCCATGTTGTGAGACAAATACAGAGTAAGGAATATTTATTATTGGTCTGTGGACACAACCATAGATTTTCATATAATTTACGAAAAGTCGCAGTTAGCAAATTTTGTATGAATCGAAGTGAGGATTATTTCGTGGGACTTTTGACAACAAGGTGGGCAGATAACATTGTTTTTTTATAGAGAATAACGACTAAATTGTTTTCGGACTTATTTGTTGAAAAAAACACTTTGTTCATTAAGATTTAGAGAACATTTATCTAGGAAGTGTTGAAATGTATGGAAAACTTCAATATGTTGCTAACCAAGAAATCAAACTTGCGATATACCCATAGATTTTCATATAATATACTAGATAGAGTACTCCGTGCAGTAAGTGAGTCAAGGCGTATAGCTCGTTTGACGTTTTAGTTGGCAACATATTTCAGTTTTCCTTACATTTTAACACATCCTAGATAACTGTTCTCTAAATCTTAATAAACAAAGTGGTTTTTTTGACAAATAAATCCAAAATCAATTCACATTATTCGTTATTCTCTATAGAAAAACGATGTGGTCTGCTAACCAAAACGTTCAAAATCCCCCGGAAAAATGCCTCACTTCGATTCATACAAAATTTGCTTACTACGACATCTAGTATATTATAATAAAAATCTATGGCTTAGAAAAATAATAAATTAGATAGGTATCCTCTTGGAGGAGTTAATATGAGGTATCCTATTCCATTTATGAATTAGAAATATGATTTTGATGGACAAATGAAGATCTTCTGTCATTTTTTGATGCAGTTGTATTTTTTTTATAATCTTTATATTGTGTTTTAATAATTGTTAATAATATATTAATTTATTTTCAATGTATACATATTTTTTATAGATTTTTGATTGATTAACTTTTGAAAATGTATAAATCAGAAAATTTTATGTCTCAATCAAATTGTGAAGATACAATTGACGAAGAATATAGAAATATATTGAGATGTATGAAACCACAACTTCAGTGTATAACAGATAAGGATAAACTCAAGATGTATTTTATTTGGATGGATAGGTTGGACAGATGTTCACCTGATGAGAAGGCATTGAGGAATGATTATGCCAATCTCATGGCTACTCATATAACAAGAAGTAAAACACTTCTGGCGCCTTTTACCCGATATCCTCCTCAAACTGGAAAACTGACTCCATTGAAAAAGAAGGTAAAGCATATTAAATAAAGTTGGTTTTTCATTTGCATATGTATGTAATTTCTCAAATCAAATATAAACTGCTTTAAAAAAAAATGTGGTAAAAAAAAATCACTTGATATCGGGTGGAACACCAAATATTAATTAAAAAAAATAAATAAAAAAAATAGATTTACCTGTATATTTAATATTGCTAACGCAAGCGAGTGGAATATGAAGTGGCTTGATTGTTTTCAAGGCTCTACAAGACTTGGCTCAGCATTACATTCAATAACTGTGCCATCAGGAAGATGTATTGTTTTATTGTAAACATACCTATTAACTGGAATAATTTACTCTTTGACAAACTTGGAGATTTGATAGGAGAGGTCTATCATGGGCCGTCTTCTAGGTAAACTCTCTTACATCCTAAAGTCTCCGGAGTATGCCAATTATCTTAAAAAGAAATTCTTTGATGTTTGCGTTCTCCTGGTATTGATGTATGGCTGTGAAACTCTTGTCTATACAAACAGAATGCTACATAATTTAGCAGTACCACGAAGAGTCATGGAAAGGAGAATACTGGGTATTTCATGTAGAGATAGAAAAACTAACTTGTGTAAGAGAGAAAACCAAAGTAACCAACGTTGTCTAAAAGGTTACCAAGAAGAAGTGAAGCTGGGCAGGTCATGTTGCCCGGACCACATACTACAGACGGACTAAGAAAGTGGTGGAATGGGGATCTAGAAAGGGCCAAAGAAGTGTTGGAAGGCCTCAAACAAGGTGGTCTGACGATATAAGACGAGTGGCTGGAGGCGGATGGATGCGGTTTGCTCAGGATATGGAGCTTTGGAGGTCTCAGGAGGAGGCCTATATCTAATACAGGACGAAGGAGGGCTGACGAAGAAGAAGAATAAAAAGAATACTTGGAGTGTAAAGTCTTTAAGCCTTCAGTAGTGACTTATTTGTAACTATTATGCAAAAACACCCTTGGAATGATCTCATTTTCATTGAATGGAACTTTATTAATTTGTACTAATCGTATAATTAAACTATGTATAAGGTTTGTTGCTTTCATTGTTTACAAAAAAAACAACTTGTCAATAGATGGTGTTACAAAAAAGGTTTCTTCGTTATTTCATAGATGGTGATAGTAAAAATGTGTTAAAACAAATTGTATCCCATTATTGAAATATATAGAACTTTCAAAAATTGCATTGATAAGGGAACTCAATAAGAAGGCATAATTGAGGAACGTTGTACAAGCGCATAAAGTGATCACGTAAACCAGCCGATGACAGGTCTTAAGCCCTGTAGGTACCTTGAATTCCTTCTATAATATTCCAACTTTGTCTTTATTGAGATGTTGAAAAATTGACAAGAATATTAACTAACTTTTCATAGTTATTTATGTAGCTACATATGTTAAGGTCATTTTCTTTTATATGATTTTTTTTTAGAAGAAGAAATATTTATTTCTCAATGAATCAACTGTAAATGAGAGTTCAACCAATGACTCTTCAAAGGAAATTCCACCTGATAGTCCATCCATTTATTCACCAGAACCCAATTTGATTCGAACCAGATCCAATCCAGAGATGATATCCAAAAGTAAAGAGGATTGTTGTTATACTAGTCAAGAATGTGAGAAGTCAAACATGGAGGATATAGACGGTAGGCCTATGACTTCATCGAGGTCATATAAAAATGTATGTATTCATCTAAATCTAAAGTAATAAAGCAATGATAATGTTAGTGTGTGTGTGTTTGTCTCACGACTTCCGTAATAATGGAATTGATTCAAGTTGTGTTTTATGTGCGTGCATGTACCTGTATATCCTAAGTAGTGTGTAATGTACAACCTTCAACCTTGTTATGTGAATTTATTTACTTTCACTTGATCCCTGATACCTGAACCTCTGGATGTCATAGCTCTCCCGCGTGTGACTCAACAAGTCCATATTATGTGTACCATTCATACATGTGACATGTCTGTTTCTTGTTTCTTTTCTGTAAATTTTGTTTATTAAACGTCCTGCGACCGAACTGATAGTGCTCAACACTGTCTTTTACATGTAATTCTCACCCACATATCAACCCCCTTTGAGATATTACTGAGTAGTTGTTCTACCAAGCTTGCTGGCGAGGTGTCCCCTTGTGGGTACCTACTAAATACTGGACTACCATCTAAAATACATATACTTAATAACCTATGGAAGGAGCACTCCAAGGATAAAGTTTTGTTTTTCTTTTTATTTTACACAACACTGGACCATGAATCAATAATATTCTTTATTTAAAATTCTTGCTTTACCAAAACAACTGCTTATTCTTTCATATATTTGCATTTTACAATGGCGGGACTTTGAAGTTTGTAAAAAAATATAATTTTATTGAAAATAAAATTATCTTCTTTTTTATCATATTATAATATTTTATTTTTAAAAACACACACAAACTACTTTATCAACACAGCAGCCGGATTGTGGAGTGATCTTCCTAATTCTGTGTTTCCACATTTTTACGACCTCGGTCTTTTTAACATTCAAATAAATATTTTCTTGAGCAGCAGGTAGCAATGTGCGCTACTTCGGAAGAGTTGAACGGACGCATATCTTAATAGTTGGTGTCCCATACAAAGCCATGTTAAAAACAAGTGGGTTGTGGCCAACGCTAAACTTCCTCACTAACAAGTCATTCTAAAAAGTATTCAATTTTTGTATGGAAAATATTCTTATATGAAATGAGTTTGTTCAATATTTTTTTATTTAAATATTTTATTATGAAAACTTGATATTTATTCAATTCCATTTTATGAAATCGATGTGCCTTTTTACTAATTTGAAAATAAAAATTTCAAATTTTATGTTTCCTGAGCTTGTGATCACTTTGAAATATTTGACAGTTAAAAAAATGGGAAGCACTATTCTGATATCTTTAAAAATCAGAAAAACAAATTTGCAAAATTTGAAAAGAATCGAATGAGTACTTTAGTCTATAATCGATAAAGTAAAATAAACACGCCGTACATAGCACACAGCACGCAGAACACAGCATACAGCATTTAACACACACACACACACACAGATTCATTGTGATTAAACTTTCAGAATACAATCTTAGCATGATACTTACAATCCTAGCATGATACTATTCCGATATCTTTAAAAACAGAAAAACAAATTTGCGAAATTTGAAAGAATCGAATGAGTTACTTTAATCTATAATCGATAAAGTAAAATAAACACGCCGTACATAGCATACAGCACGCAAAACACAGCATACAGCATTTAGCACACACACACACACAGAGATTCATTGTGACTAAACTTTTAGAATACAATCTTAGCATGATACTTGTTGATAATCTGCACGAGACTTACTAAGCATCGGATTATACTCAAGTTAGAAATAGTAATTAAAAACCTTTATTTTTTCAGTGGCGATATGAAAACATTTTTTAATGTTGTAGATTCAAAATACATTTGCTGGGAACAACGAGGATTCCCAGAGGTCAGATTTCAACAACACCCAAAATTATACGGACACGGAGCGCTCCAGCATCGGTTCAATTCATTCTCGAAATTTCGAACCTAAACATTTTGACGCCGCTTTCAAGAGACGTTTGGCTGAAATGCATGTTATATACGAGCTGAGAACGAGAAATTTATCGGAAAAGATTAAATTAGCTAACGTTCTGAATAACAAGCTGAGAGGACAATTTGCGACTATGAGGAAACAGTATTACGAACACAACATGGAAAGAGACAAGACCGTTGAAGGTTTACTCAAAGAAAACCAGGAGTTGAAGGAGAGATTTCAAGTAAGTTTATTAAAACCTAGTGTTTTTACAAAGCACATTTTTGATGCCTTCCTGCGCCTTGTATGTTTGTCCAGATTAAGATGCGGGTGTTTGAAAATGTGTCTTTCAACTGTCGATTTGTTCTCTTGAACAAAGAAGATTAGAAGATTCCTGGATGTGTCATTTTTATATAAGTTAGTCAACGGAGAGATGGACTGCATCGAACTTGTGAGTGCGGTTAAATTCCACGTCCCGAATAGATGGACAAGGCAGTCGGTGATGTTTCATGAGGTAGCAGCTTCCACGCAATATTTTTTTAACTCACCAATACCGCGATAACATAGGATTGGTAATGAACTATGTGATGTTGCAGATATTTTCGGAGATAGTTTGCCGGTCTTCAAAAAAAAATTTATGGATCTTTTATATCGATATAGCTGTCAACTTATATAGCTGCAGTAGATCTATTGTCACATTCGAATTTTTTTTTCCTCTTATCATTATTATTTTTTTTTCTATATCTCTGATTCTTTTTTGTCTATTTTTATCTTAATCTGTGTTTTTATCTAAATCTATATATTTATATTTTATCTGCATCTATATTTTATGTTTTTATATTTCATCAATGTCTATATTTCATCTTTGTGTGTAATTAATTATTGTAAGTGTACGCATTTAACTATTTCGTTCTTAAACTGTTCCAAACCCCAATATTTCCAAAAAATGTTGTTTTCAGTTAATTTTTACCGTTGGCATAATAACTCACAGCTTTCAATATTTCTTACAGACAATGGATAGAAGAAACTTTGGAAAAACATCTTTACAAACTAATTCGGGGTATACTGACGAATATATTGAGGAGCTCACACAGCAATTGAAGAATGTTCAAATAAAAAACAAGATGTTCCAAGAAAATATCAGTCAGTTGGAGGAAAAACTATCTCAAATTGTACAGGAAAAAGACCATGTCAGTACATATTATAAATAATCAAATAATTATTGAACACTTAAAATGTAAAGTAAAAAACATTCACATAACTTCTTATTTACAATTTTACTATAATACTGTAGAGTTGAAAACTAAATAGTCTGTACATTATAATATTATAAAAATTAAAATGGTATTACATCATGATTTGGTTTTTCACTTCATAATATTACAATAATAATTTCACTTTTGATAGTAATAATTTTAATTATTTGTATCAATCTGAATTAACCAAAATAATATTTGATACTTTAATCTGGGATGAATAGGGACATTGTGGTAAATATGGACAGTTATAAAAAAAGTTTTGGATCTTGATCAAACTAATTTATGATGATTATTTATAAAGCACATCATTTTTATCATCTGGCAACATAATCAATTTTCAAATGTAGAAACATATTTTTTTGTTGTTGATATATTGTTTGTCAATCGTCATATAACAGTTAGTTATTATGATGTGAATTTCGATTTTTAGGAGATGTCGCTATTAAGGGAGAAATATGAAAATAATATTCAATCTATAAACAATTACAATCAAGAAAAACATTCACAGATTGTGTCAGAATATAACCGCAAGATAAACGAAACCGAGCAGATTTATAAGGAGAAAATCAAGTAGGAACATTATACAGTAGTGTTTTATTACATGCACTTCTGTTATTATAATTTGCTTGCAATAATTTGAGTCGTGCAATGATTTTATCATGTCAAAGCACCCAGCATTCAGCACCATATACTAGTACTGGTTGCAGCAATGTTTTATACAATAATAACTTAGTATTTCGTGTTAACAAACGAGACTTGACATGTCGGTGAATATATCGGAAGGGCGATATTGTAAATGTAAATACCAAATTTATCCCCACTACTTCACCACATATTTAACATCATTGTAATATTAAGTTAATGTTGGATTGGTCTTATCAAATTCAGATTCATTTGGACCTCGATAATGCCGAATCACCCTGGCGAAAACGTTTGGTCATAATAAATCAAATTTGCGGAAAAATACTGTGATATATTTTATTCGATTATTATAAAATGAATCTCTATTAACACAGAAAGATTAGAATCATTAATTTTTAGTATTCATTCAATGATACACGTAAGTTGTGATTGTATCCAGCTGAGGAGAAATTTATTTAAATTCATTTTGCAAATATTGTTTCTCTGGTCTGGTATCACTGGTTAGTTGGAAGAGATTACCTTATGGTGATAATCCCGTCTTTTTACACTTTAATAAGATTGTATAAAAAAGTAAACAAATAAACTAGTAAATTTACGGTTGGTCGGATTTATGAAAAAAATATAATATTTATACTGTCCAAATTTTCAAACAATGTTGAATATCATTTAATGAATTCATTTGGATGCTAGTTTGATTCTAAAAACTTTTGAATTGTTTTCAACAGTTTAAAAATCAATTTTCCAGACATAAATAATCGATATTTTATTGATCTATATGAATATTGCATTTTCCAACGAATAATTATGTATAAGACGATGTGTGAATGTTGATGAGGCGATGAATGTGTGTCAAGATAGAAAAATGTGGCGTTCGGTTCTCTCTGCCTACCCCGTGAGGGACATGGTGTGATGGTATGTATGTATGTATATAATTATTGTCTCGTTTCCTTTAAGATAAATTCACTCAAGATTTTATATGTATATTTTGTTGTCTAAATCTATTTATAGGTCTTTTGAGGAGACATACAATGATAATATTCAGAAGATAATGGACGATAATGACAAGCTGTTTAATGACTTCAGAGATTCCACAAATAAATTCTTACAAGAAAAAGATGATCAAATATTACATCTTCAGACTTTAATCAATGGACAGTGTGCAGAGTAAGTGAAACATGAAAATATGACATTTTATTATGTAAATAGCTTCATATAATGAAGAAACAGAGCAACATTATGAAACAATGCACAAATCACGAGTCGATGGATGCATGTGATGATGAGGGTTGATGGTATGTATAATAGCAAAATAGATTATAAATGGTTGAGATGCAGGCACAATACAATGGTTGCACTCCTGTATGAATAATATTTTTTTTGTCGCTTAGATTGAACAGTGAAGTGAGTCATCTTCGTAACCAACAAAGTGGTGATTCGTGCGGAAATTATATCTGTATAGAGAACAGAGAGAAGATTGGAAAGCTGGAAGTTGATTTGGCAAAGATGACAAAGTCCAAGAACAAGTATCGTAAATATGTGGAATCAAACCTTTTTGATTTACTCAAAGAAAAACACCTGCAGGAGAGCACTGTCAAAGTAAATTGTTTTTATTTATTTATTTGTGCTACAAAAGTATTTGTTTCATTGATGAAATTAGAAAGTATAGGACAAACCGACATGTTTCGACAGAATGAACGGCAAGATAAGGATATTGAAGAGTTATGAGAAGAAGCAAATGGGTTACTTAAAACAGTGGTAAGTGACATTAACCTTGACATATGCAAATGAGACTTGGACATGGCAGAAATCGCATGAAAGTAGAATTACTGGGATTTGTAGACGATGTATGTCAGGGTAAGAAATGAAGACACTCGAAAAGAATGTAAAAAAATATGTTATTTAATAATAACATATTTTTTGAAAATGAATTTTTTATTTAAAAAATCATTATCATAAGCATGTTTACAGTTTTTAAAATGTTTATTGCTGAATTTTATAACACCGTCTTGAATTTTGTATATTTTGATTATTAAGATAATACTGCATCCAGAGAATGCTGCTTTTGCAAACTTTTAAGTTGTATTTTAGATATTTATATGGAATAGTGGCAATTTCTTTCTCAATCTAAAATAATCTTTTCGCAAAAGAAAATTAATGTAAAAATGTAACTTTCATATTTCAGATGTTGCTCATGAAACAGCGTGCTGAAGTGACCGAACAAATATTTAATGAAAGCCAAACAGAATTACAAGAAACTGTCCTTCGACTGCAAGAGAGATACAATTCAATTATTAATTCAATGAAGGTAAATATAACTTTTTTTACATAAAATAAGTTTAATTATGCCGTGTAAATATTTTCCACATGCCCTAACATTTTTCTTAGTTAACGAGAGATTATTTACTTGGTTGAATAACATTTATTTGAAATTGATATACAATCAGTCTTTTTCATAATAACTTATGATAGATAAGTTTGTAACATTTTATAATAACATTTCTAAAAATCGCTATTCACAATAACATTATAGGGCAATAATTCTTCTATCTTAACACATATACATCGCCTCATAAACATTCTTACACTGTCTCATACATGTTCATCTTGCTAGTAATGCAATTTCTCAACTGGTATCATGTAGAAAGTGCATACTATGAGTTACGTGACAATGTTTTTGTGTGTATGGTGTATTGTGAAAACTTTTGCCCTCTGGGGAATCCTATATTTGTTTAAGAATCCAATAGAAATGTACTTCATAAAAATGCATTTAGAGATTGTCAACCTTTCAAGAAGAAAAAATGAACACTTACTATGGTGTGGAGAGTAATTAGTGTTGGCTACAACCAACTCGTTTTTATATTGGTAGAGTGAGTAATGAAAAATATCTAATTCTAGTTCACTATTGTGCATGGCCCTTACAAAAAGAAATGTAGAAAAACTCAAATGCACACAGCGATCTATGGAAAGATCCATGCTTGGTATAAGCCTAAGAGACAGAATAAGAAATGAGGAAATTAGGAAAAGGACCAGAGTAGCGGACGTCATGGATCGCGTAGCTACATTGAAATGGCAATGGGCGGGACATATTGCTAGACAGGAACCC
Source organism: Molanna angustata (assembly GCA_963576475.1). NCBI lineage: Eukaryota > Metazoa > Arthropoda > Insecta > Trichoptera > Molannidae > Molanna > Molanna angustata. The sequence goes on from OY754965.1 coordinate 5,220,998, forward strand.
GCAAGATGGACCCTTAAAATATTGAGATGGAGACCTTGGGAAAGTAAGAGAGGCGTCGGAAGACCTCAAAAAAGATGGTCTGACGACATAGCCGCTGTGGGGGGTAGAAATTGGCTGCAAGCAGCAACCGATAGAAGGAAGTGGAAGAATATGGAAGAGGCCTATATTCAGCAGTGGAAGACAGAGGGCTGAAGAAGAAGAAGAAGATTGTGCTGATGGCAATGATTTTTGTTTATAAGAAATATCTGATAATATGTGTTCAGTGTAAATAATTTTAAAGTAATAATTTTACTATGTAGTTCAATCATTATTGGATTAGGTTTTTAATACTGACCTAAGCTATGCTTATTATTCATAATTTTATTTATTGTCTACAGGAGCAAATATCACACAGTAAAGATGACTTTATGAATATTGAAAAAGAGGAAAAATGGTTTAAACATACATCAAATCAACAATCCAAGATGGATATGGAATACGATAGTACATAACTTAATTTTTTTGTTAGTATATATTTCTGTATATTATTTATTTGATTGGCATATTTTTCGAAAGTGTTTACAAAATAAAAAATGAACAGTGTCAATACAAATTGTAAAAGCAGCTGTAACATTTTATCTTTGTTGAAAATGTAGTATTTTAATAAATATTTTATTTTCATACTCTTTAGTCTGACTTTTCTCTATAACGACGTAAGTATAGTTATAAGTTATTTTTAAGTATGAATATGAATATTTTAAATTGGATTAACTTCGCAACCTATTACAGTATGGTGAAATTCATTGACATTTTACAAAATTATAAGTGAAATTAAGAAATGCTCTTAGGCTGGGACAAAAGTATCAGTAATAAATAGTATAGTTAAAATACTTTGATATCATAAAAATGTTCAAAATTGCACTAGATTTCAATGAAACAACCAAAAGTTTTGAACAATTTAATGAAATCAAAGTATTTTAACTATACATTAACTTTAATCTATGTTCGAGAAACAGCCTTAGAGTTTTGTTCAAGTGATCATTGTAACCAATCAGCTCAGAAAAGTGAGAATTAATATTTTTTTGTTCTGCTGAATATAAAAGTAATGATACTAGCACACAAGCCAAATTACTTACAAATATAAATAATTGGAATAATTAATCTATAGGTTTTAAGTTTGCTGAGAAGATTTAGTTGAGTTTGCTTCCATTTATTAACTTGGATAATAGAAAATAACAAAAAAATACTGAAAGTCTTCTATTATTTTATGTTCTACAAAACATTTTAATTACATATTGAATTATCATTACATATTGAAAATTCTACATAAATAGTTATATTTAGACAATCATTGACTTGTCAAATGAAATTATCCAACTGTCGTTTGTTCTAAAGAATTTATTTCTCTCAACATATCGACAAAACCATTATACTCAAGTGCTACCAATATTTGATTTTTATTTAATATTTTTAATTCTTATTTTATATTTTGAAATTTTTTAATTTTATATTTTCACAACTCAAGAACCTAGAATTCAGAAAATTTGTAAAATTATAGACGAATTAACTTAACTATCATTTTGTGAAAAGCTCCAACTTTTTTATTATAAAAACATTTTATAATGATAAATTTGTGTTTTATAACCAAATTTTTATTTAAAAAATCGAAAAACATTGAAACACCCAACTACATTATTTAATTTATCTTTTAAAAATACATACATTTTAGATGAACATCTCAAACGTTTTTTAACAATTTTTGTAAAAATTGAATTTAGTGACATGCGTTTCATACAATTTGTATGGCAGAATACACAATTCTATGAGGACTCTTTATTGTTTGATATTTAATCTTCATACATACCATCAAGCTGTTTGCATATTTGGGGTAGAAAAAAGGACAACTCCACACTGTCCTATTATGGCATACATGTTTTGTAATAGCATAGGAAAACACAACATCTTTAAACATTTAATAATTTGGATTTAAGGATATAGTTTATTATGTATGTATTATTCAACGGTGATAGGAAAATTATTCGAAAAACAATTATTCGAATGCTCAATTGTACGAAAATCAATTTTACGAATGGCAATTATTCGAATAACATTTTTTCGAAAAACAATTTTCCGAACACACAATTATCAGAATTTACAATTGTTCGAATTTTTATGACGTCATGTTGGTAGTATTGTGAAAGGAATAAACCATAGATTTTTATTATAATATACCTACTAGATGTCGTAGTTAGTAAATTTTGTATGAATCGAAGTGAGGCATTTTTCCGGGGGATTTTTGACGTTGTAGTTTTTACGTAATTGTTTTCGGATTTATTTGTCGTAAAAAACACTTTGTTAATTTAGATTTAGAAAAAAGTTATTTAAGATGTGTTGAAATGTAAGGAAAACTGAAATATGTTAATAACCAAAACGTCAAACGCGCGATATTCCATGACTCACTTTTACTACATCTACATAGTATAATGTATTATAAAAATCTATGGAATAAACAACGTGGCGATGCACCGCGCTGTCAGATATCCTAGGATGTACACCGATTTTTAAACCTAAACCTACAAAGCTTTGGTAAAAATAGGTTGGTTAGGTTTGTTTGTAGTTATAATTGCGACTGGCGTGAGCCAGTTGCATTATATATTTATTTATTTATCTTATGGCCACAAAGTTAGTATATCACAACAATATGTCGCACTGTAGTGCCTGTCAAAAGTTAAAAAATAAAATCTAAGTTTTCTAGGGGTGCAAAGCTAGCTCGCCTCCTCGTGGTGCACCCTGGATAACGCAAAATGAACTAGCACCTTGGTCGCCAGATAATTAACTTCATCAATCTCCTGGCGTATATCACAACAAGTAAGCATTATATATTAAAAAAGTAACTATAATATTAAAATAAAATAACTAAATTGGTGTGAATACTAGATAAACTGTCTGTACATGGTGTCAAAATCAAAAACTGGTGTACAAACTAGGCTATCCCGCGCTGTCAAACATCAGTTATTAAAAATGTGCAAACATACGTAGGTACCCACAATAATACCTACAAGTAATAATAGTCTTCATCGAATATATTTTACTGGCAACAAATATGTCAAAGGAGGCAACATAATGACACAAAAATATATTAAATTCGGTCAATTGGTTTTCAACAAATGTTAGTTCGAATAATTTGCTTTCGGATAATTGTCATTCTGATAACTGATTTTCGAAAAATTGTTATTCATACAATTGCGCATTCGAACAATTGTGTTTCGAAGAATTTTCATGTAATCTTATTCAACTACCTATACATACTATCTCCATCGACAGTTGGATCTCATGTATTACATAAAACTAGTATATAGGTACATAAAAGCCTACTCTACATTATAAAAATTCTAAATTTTCAAAAGATCTCCATTAAAATTAAATTGGAATCAATTAGCCGAGAACTTTATGTTAATATTGATATTATTCTACTTAATAATGGCTGTTGTTTTTGATTTCGATTATGAATCATTACCATACAAAAATATTCAGTTAGTTTCATTATTCCAAACAAAATGAATATTAACTAAGGACAGAGCCTAAGATAACTTTGTGATAATCCATTAACCAACTTTATACCCTAAACATAAATATTTTTATTATTTCTATTTAAACAAATTTGTATTTAAACACACCAAGTGCACAACACCCCATCATGAGCCTTGGCCTCGTTAAACAACTTAAAATCGAAAATCTAAAGATACTCAGTTGAACTTTGTGATTTCTTGATGATCAGTAGTTAATTTATACATTGTGGTTCTTAAAACTGAATAATCAAAATATCAAAGATATAATAATTTTTCTGTAAACTAGTTGCATGTAACACATGAGATCCAACTGTCGATAGCGATAGTATGTATAGTTGAAGAATAAGTACCAAACTATAAACCCATAAATACAAATTATTTAATATTATAAGATATTTGGTTTTCTATACAACACATGTACCTAGGTATGTATGTCAAGATAGGATAGTATGGAGGTCAGTCCTTTGATCCTACCCAGAATATAAAAACAGCATGATGGTATGTATGTTTGTTTGTTTGGAGATTAGTATCAAACTATTAAGTCTTCTTAGATATGTGTTGGCTACTGCTATACAAATTGTATGAAGCAATGTCATCACTAAATTCAATTTTTATAAAAATTGTTAAAAGAAATTTGATATGTGCTAATACAATGTTAATATTTTTTATAGAAAATTAAATTATCTAGTTGGGGTGTTTCGGCTTTTTTCGATATTTTTAAAAAAATTGGAAATATAGGCAGTTAAACTCATAAATTTATCATAAAAAAATATTTTTCTTAATAAAAAATGTTTGAGAAACCCTGGAATTTTTTTGAAAAAACTAATTTGAGATTTTGTATTTGTCTATATTTGTACCAATTTTCAGCGTTCTAGCTTTTATGGTTTCTGAGATATATGGAAAAATAAAGTAAAAATTCAAAAGTTGATAACCCCTGACTGAAACAAAAATTCAAAATTCTGAGTATAAAAGTTTTGTAGGCCTATAACTATATATTCTGAAATTTTGGGCTCTGAAAATTGAGCGGATCAAAAGGATCACACACCCACACCCACACATACACACACACACACACACACACACACACACACACACACACACACACACACACACCCACCCACCCACCCACCCACACACACACACACACACACACACACACACACACACACACACACACACACACACACGAAATGTTCTACTCCGAATTATGAGCAAATCCGTGTATGGAACATATATGCTGCGAAGCCTCTAAGTTGGTGTTTTTTGACTTCAAAGTTGGAAAAGCCGTGAAAAAAGTAGACCCTGCATACATTTCTCGCGTATCCTGGCTTGAAACATTGTCGATATGTTAAGAGAACAAAGTTCTCCTGAACGAATCGACAGTTGGAATAATGTCGATTTATTCAGAGAATTGAATTCTCATGAACGAATCGACAGTTGGATTATAGGTAGGTACCTATCTGATGATATTAGTTTCCAATAACTAGTTGTATGTAACTGTTGAGATCCAACTCTCAATGGCAGTAGTATGTGTATAGTTGAAGAATATGTCCCGAACTATGAACCCTCAAATCCAAGTTATTGAATATTTTATGATATTTTGTTTCTATACAAATCATGTATGTCATAATAGGATAGTAAGGAGGTCAGTCCTCTTTTCCTACCCTGAATATGTAAATAGCTTGATGTGGGACCTATACGCCCCTGCACTGCCACCATGTTTTGATCTATTGTGCACCCCTTCCCCTCCCCTTAGGTTTGTCATTTCAATAGTAGTTCGGTTTCTTGAATAAAGTCACATATTTTTCAAATTGAGAGGCCTCCTAAGTCTTGGAGTCTTATTACAGAAGCTCCCAGGTGTCTGTGTCTGGATTCCATTAATACTGGGCACTCACAGGTCAAGTGTGAGGTTGTTTCTTCCTCTTGTTGGCACTCTACAGTTTGGGTTATAAGCGATCCCCATCATGTAATGGTGTCTTTTAAGATTATATATATGTATATTGATCAGTGAATAAACCAGTCATTGTTCTCTGCTGAGATTAAGCAGCATTCTCGTCTTTTTTTGGATAGCCCTTCAATGAATTCTTCCAGAATTCTCATATTTTAATCCATAGTTGCAGATAGGCCAACTGCTGGTTCAGGTCCTATGAAAGGTAGCCCTGATCCATTTTTGGTTAGCTTATCTGCTCTCTCGTTTCCCTCTATATCTTTACGAATTGTGATATATTCCCTAGTCTTTCAAGGAACTTTAGACAGTCCCATATCAGTTTTGATGTGACCTGGTATGATTCTAATGCCTTAAGGGCTTCTTTGATCTATAAGTGTACCAGATCAATCCCTGGTATTTTGGTTTGTATTCCTTTTTCCCATCCCATTCATCGTACGTAGGGTAATTGACTGTGAATGGATTTTGATAGTGATATCTTGGTAAAATTTTGTCTGAACTCATGTGTAGTAATGAGTCCAGTTCTTTGTCCCCACCAAAATTTGTATGACCGTAGCCTATATATTTATGGCTCCAAAGGCCAATACAAACTAATCTGTATAGACCAAGTCTAGCCTCTGCCTCAATCACTATTTGAAGGGGTGGGAGGCCAAGAAGGACCTCTAAAGCAGCTGTTGGTGCTGTTCTTATTGCACTTGTAATTCCCATACATGTAAGTCTCTGTAACCTACTTAGCTGGTTCTTGCAGGATATAAGTTTGGTTCTTGGCCACCATACTAGTGCAGCATAAATTATGATTGGTTTAATTATGGTGCTATAGACCCAGTACAGGGTTTTGGGTTCCAAGTACCCATGATTTACCAAAGGTTCTTCTGCATGCCCAGAAAACTCTTAGCTTTATTTCACCCATATTAATAACATATATGCTGCGAAACCTCTAAGTTGGTGTTTTTGACTTCATATTTGGAAAAGCCACGGAAAAAAGTATAATACTGCATACAATTTTCTCACACGGGACTAAGGTTAATACTGTCAATTTATAAGTTTTCTTAAACAAATCTTCAGATAATACCATGAAATTTCCAAACTAAGGGCAAAATATACAAAACAGTCGTAAGACCTGCAATGTTATACGGATCTGAGTGCTGGACAATATTAAAAAAGCACGCACAACAACTGCACACTACTGAAATGAAGATGTTGCGCTGGGCAGGTGGTGTGACGAGTACGTCAGAGGATCCTTTAAGGTAGCCCCAATAGAGGAGAAATTGAAAGAGAGCAGACAACGATGGTATGGCCATATCATGCGAAGGGTGAACATTAACTCCACCAAAACTGTGCTCGGTAACCCCTCAAAACCACGAGGAAGAGGCAGACCACCAGCGACATGGTGGACGAGTATCGAGAGGGAGCTGGCGGCACAAGGTGTCCCACAGGAGACGACCCAGAGTCGCAGATCATGGCGACTGATGACTAGGAGGTCCGACCCCGAATGAACTGGGATACAGGGGCAGGAAAGATGATGATGATGATGACATTTCATGTTAATAGGTTTTTCTTTCGTTCAAAGTTATACAGTTTGCATATAATCAGGAGTTTTCAGAAAGTGCTCAGGTTACGCAGTATTTTTTTTAAATGACGATCTAAATTATATAATAATATATTGTGATTATATTTTATAAAGTGTGGAATAAAGCGTTGGAGGTATTCTTCTCCTTTCCCGTTACATGTATTATCAGTCTGGTGAATTATTTTAAATCGTTTAACTCATTTCATAAAACGGCGCACGTTTTATTCGAATATAAATATCATTTTAAAGGAAAAATTCCTTCACAAAAAACAGATATACACATATTTTTCCTAACACATAGCGAAAATTCAAATTCTGTGCGAGCTCATATTATGGCTTGATGCTCAATATATTGTAAAATATTGTAGGAGTAACGACTGTGCCTTGTGAGCTTTGAATTTGGCCGATCGTGATAATATGCAAGTCGAGTTTGTAAAAAAAGTATTTTCATCTTGTTAGAAAACCACAACTGTTAAACAACGAGGATCGGCCTCCTTTACTTAATGCCTTGTTTTGATTATGGAATATTGTCGCTGTGAAAGATTTAAATCATTGGCGCTCAAATTTTACTGAATAGGTATTTATTTATTTATTTAATTCACTTCATGTGCAATAAGGCCTGAACTAGGCCTTAACCTGTACCTACCTATAGTTACAATTTTGGTTCTGCCAATAATAGTGTATTTTTTTCCGGATTATTGTTCCTCTTGATAAAACTCTATAATATACCCCGATGAGTTGTGATTATTCGGAATTACATAATTATTATGTAATAAAATAATAATAATTTGGATAAATTCAGTAATTCAAGATTATTCCAAAAATTTATAAAAAAATTATATATTTATTTATTTTTTATCACACTATTTAAATATGCTTCATTAATAATAGATAACTGCTGCCCAACTAGGTATACCTGTTCTAGGGCTAGCAGTGTACATATTATTATAATATTTCACAGGAGGATACATATAGGTTGTATGAATCTATTTGCATTTTTAAAAAGTATCTTAACAATTTAACTATTGTACACAGATTAAAAAAGTGAATTAGAGTCAATATGATATGCATATACACATTGTGTATGTAGGTATCTTGTCATTTTTATTTGTTGATTGCACAAATACTCTGAAACATTTGATACATTTTAGTTCTCCCGTATTATGTATTCGGAACATTTTATTTTAAATGATTTCAGCGATTTTATATCTTTGAGTGGTGTAGGTAACATGTTGAAAATTCTGGGGCAATGAAAATGAAATGTCTTTGACCAAAAGCAGTTCTCATGTGTGGAGTTGCATAGTTTGTAGCGGTGCTGGCTCGTGTAGCTATAGATTGTTGTGTATTTGGGTACATTTTATGAAAAAACACTTAAAAATCACTTTTACACTTTATTATTATGAATATTTGTTCGTGTAGGTATAATGTAAAAATATTTGTTTCGGATCAAAAACTATAAATTCATTGTATAGATCGAATATTTTTATTATTGCATATGCGCAAACATTGGATTTTTTTCCCTGTCGGGAGTCAAAGATATTTTTTTTAACAGATTTAGTGGGGTATAGATCTTTGTATAGATCTTTAGTGGGGTAGTTAAGAGTTTTGCTGAGTACCTACCTAATATCTTTATGTGAAGTTATGGCAACACCATATTAAATAGATTTTTTATTATGAATAAGATAAACAAAGGAACATTACCCCCTATTCAGTAACTATTGTAACTAAAATAGGAACATACTAAAATTGTAGATTTTAGATTTACGGTCTTATTTTAGCGTTGTACAATATAAACTTAGACTAAATGGAATAGGAATGTACCTATTATGGACGGAACGTTCTTAAAAAGTTCCTGAATTAGACGTATTTTGAATAATTATGAAAATGATGAAAATTTCATAATTTTCATAATTATTCATAATACGTCTGATTCATTAACTTTTTAAGTACGTTCCGGCCAAAATAGGTACGTTCCTATTCTATTAAGTCCAATTTAATATTTAATAAAGCTAAAATAAGACCGTAAATCTAAAATCTACAATTTTAGAACGTTCCTATTTTAGTTACAATAGTTACTGAATAGGGGGTATTGTAAAACAAAATTATTAGATAGAATTTTTCAGTAGTAATAAAAATATATTATATGGTCAATATATGTGTGTTTGTTAAAATATTATTTATCCTTTTTATCACAGTAAATTTCACATACATCTTTGAGATAAGCATAGTTTTTCGATAATGGTGTCGGCACACCCTCCCCAATCAACTCAATACATGAGTAAAGAATATGTCAACGCATAGTACCTATACTTGTTTCGGGAGCTCTCTGTAAATAATATATCCTAACCATAGAATAATAATAAAACTACATATAGAATACTCATTCCCATACAATACCTCGCAATACCTCGAAAAAGTGAAGCCATTTTATTGGCCGGCTCGTGTCAATATATGTATGACTCTGCTGGTAGACATTGTTCGTATAGTACTACTCGTTATGACTGCGTAAATAATTTTGCAAGCAGTTAAAAAAATCCCTATTTGGAGAACGTATCACGCAGACGGCCAAATGATTACTGAATGCTCGTAGCAAAATGTTGACCAAATTAGTCAACACAAAGCAGTCGCGTTTACTGCAGGCAAAACAGTATTCTATACTATTATTATTCTATGATCCTAACTTGACTATTTTACTAGACAGGAATTCGACATGATCACGCCATCGCAGATTATTGTCAATGACAAGGCCAAGGTAGTTAATATTCGATACCTTTTTTAGTATGGCGCAGGTACATTGTTGATTGGAGCAACAGCGTAGTTTTATGGAGAACTCTCCACTGCTGGATGTAGGCCTCTTCTAAGAGCTTCCACTCGTCTTTTTTTTTGGGCTTTTTGAACCCATCTGCTTCCAGCGACAGGGACAATATCATCGGCCCACCTTTTCTGGGGCCGTCCTATTCCCCTTGTCATATCCCATGGTCTCCAATTTAGAATTCTGGGTGCCCATCTATCCGTACCCTGTCTGGCAACATGACCTGCCCATTGCCATTTAAGTTTTGCAACTTGATCCATGACATTAACAACTTTTGTCTGGCGTCTGATTTCTTCATTTCAAATTTTGTCTCTTAGATTTACGCCTATCATTTGCCTTTCCATGGATCTCTGAGTGCATTTAGCTTATGTATGGTCCTCGCAGTTAGCGTGATAGTTTCCAGACGATACGTAAGCACAGGCAGGATACATTTTTCAAACACTTCTTTTCAGACATGTGGGAATATCTCTGTTTTTTAGGACATGTTTAAGTTTCCCAAAGGCTGTCCAACCTACTCCGATCGTTCTGGGTATCTCTGCTGTCTGGTTATCCTTTCCTAATTTTATCTTATGTCCAAGGTATACGTATTCTTCGACAGCCTCAATTATTTTATTATAAATTGTGATAGTGCTGTTAGATGGACACATGATTTTTGTTTTGTTAATATTGATTTCTAAGCCGACCATTAGGGAAGCATCGTGGAGTTCTTTTATCATAATATGAAGTTCTTCCAGATCATCACTCATAAGCACTATATCATCTGCAAAGCGGAGGTGGTTTAAGTTTATTCCACTTATTTTTATTCCCTTGTTTTCCCAGTTAGTTTTGCTTATATGAATTATAATGAGAATTATTTTTTTTAATAATATTCTAATGGCTTTGAATATGCATGTCATGTCACCAGGGCTATTCGTGAAGTTGATTAAGATAATATTCAAATATTCAAGCTATAGAAATCTTTGAGAAGAAAATTAATTATGCTAATCAATATATGACAATTTCATACTAAACTTTGATACTAAGATCGAATATCTATTTATTTATATTCAAGATTCGACAAGATTATAACGTATTGAGAACGTATCATGATTTAACCTACAAGTCTAGTTCCAACGAAAGTTCTTTTTATAAAACCTTTGGTGGCCATTAAAGATTGAGAAGAAGCGGTTTAAATAATACGAATGTTACCCTCGCTAAAATACTTCTTTAATGGGCAAATTAAATGGAACGACGACCATTTGTATGCCTGGTGCTCTTTTTCCCGCCTCGGTTGAGTGGCGTTAGATATTTTCCCTATACCACTCAACTCCATAAAAAATATCGCATAATTGCTATTTCTGGGGGTTACGAACATCCGCGTGTGGTTAACACGATTTAAATCCTTTCATTTCGTATAAATCATTTAATTGAAATGAAGGTCCCGCTCTTTTACATACCGTTTTAATGCGTTATCAATGTGAGCTAATCTCTCAGGGTTGCCACAGTTGTAAATAAACTTTTTTACCTCAGCCGCTAGGTGATAAATATTGAGGAGTTGGGTTATAACACGAATAAAAAGTTTGTTGGACTTACTTTTGTATATGAATTTTTTTTTATCTAAGTCCCTTTTGCCTCCTTCAACTGGAAATGTTTTTTCCTGCTATGAATTTATATTTTAATTTAATTAATCATGATTTTTATCAGATTTGTTGAATTTAAGTTATGAGATATTTAGACTGTTTATCGATTCGAAATACGGAGTCTATAATTAAAAAATCGGTGCCACTATTTTTACGACCGGAATTGGCGGGAAAAGCGTTTTCCCGCCAAAAAGTGTCTATTTACACGACAAATTTTCTGACGTCGTCTATGTTTTTAGGTCATTAATACCCATAGAAAGCGCAGATAAATCAAAATACAAAAATATTTACCTTTGTCATTTTTTCAATGGTCATAAATGCATCATGGAAACCAACTTGAAGAAAAAATAAATAATATTGGCATCTTATTACATTTACTTAATTTTATCGAGATCTACAATTATGTATAACAAAGTATAAACAAAGGTAAATATTTTTATAACTTGATTTGTCTGCGTTTTCTGTGGTTATTTTTGGTATTCTTCTATGGTTGAGTCGTGTAAATAGTCGTAGACTTAAAAAATACCAAAAAAATATTATTTTATTAAGTTCGGGTGTGTGTCTGTAAAATAATTTAAATTCTGAATCTGCATTTTTTGTAGAGGTTTCACCGGAGTTTTTTATTTCCCCACGGAGCACCAGAGAAAATTTAGCCAGAAATAAAATTGAAAGTAGGTGAGGCAACCGAATGTTAAGGTGGACACGACAGGGTTTTCTATCTTATTACACGGAAGATATAAAAAAAAATATCATAATATATTTACGCAGGAAAAAACATTAATTAATTTGAAAATTTTATTTAAGGTTTTAATTATTTGGATGATCCAGTATACAGAGTTAGGAAAAAGAAGAAGAATTATTACAAAACCTCATCTTCCTCATGACAAATGACTACTGACCCTCTATTTATAGTAGTGTGCTGCGGAAAGGCAAGGAAAGTGATAGATTTTGATAGAGGTGTATACAATTTAAACGAGTGGGCTGTGGCCAACGCTAAACTCCTCACTAACAAGTCATTCTATAAAGTATTCAAATTTTGTATGGATATTTTCCAACATTTTCATCAAATGAGTTTGTTAAATTATTTTTTATTTAAATATTTTATTATGAAAACTCGATAACTCTTCAATGCCATTTTATGAAAGTGATGTGCCTTTTTACGAATTTGATAATAAAAATTTCAAATTTTAAGTTTCCTGAGCTTGGGGTCACTTTGAAATATTTGACAGTTAAAAAAATTGAGAAGCACTATTCATATATCGTTCAAAATCTAATGGGATCTAATCGAGTATTAGATATACATATTTGCAAAATTTGAATAGAATCGAATGAGTACTTTAGTCTATAATCGATAAAGTAAAATGAACACGCCGTATATAGCACATAGCACACACACACACAGATACATTGTGATGAAACTTTCAGAATACAATCTCAGCATGATACTAGTTGATAATCTGCAAAAAAAAATAACCTTAAAAATTGCGAAATCATAACTCCCCACTATATCACCTTGTGTTAGTGAGGAGTAAAAACGGGAACGTATTGATATAGTGACTATATTATGAACAATTTATGTAATAACTCACCCCTGGTCACAAAATTAACTATGTATTCTTATAATATATCAGAATACTGATCATTAAACTTTGTTTTTTTAAATTTCCCGACACTGACAAAGATTTTATGTAACACAAATTAAAAAGAAAAATTCCTTCAAGATAGTATAAAAACTGAAAACTGGCTATCCGTCTACTATCTGCTATCTGGGCACAAATATTAAATTTGAACGTTCTCTAGACATTTTACTGAACACAATGTCAACAGAAAAAACTGAAAGTCGGGTAGTTTAATTCATTCATAAATTTAAAAAAAAACTTAAACGATGGACCACAGACGGCCTATTCTTTTACATACAAAGACGATATCGATTTCATAAAGTTTGTAGAAACTCGAACTGTCCAATACAATATCAAGACTATTTGAGATATAGAAACTTGTGCAATAAGCTCATTAAAAAAGAAAACATGGTCCCTTACAAGAGAAGCTACTAATACCCAAATGACCAATAACACTATTAATGAAATATTTGTGAATGAAAGTAGAATATGCTTAAAAAAGCTTCAAGATGCATTAACCCTGGCACAGGTTTTTTCCCTTGTGGGATATTGTACATGCAATTCTCACAATATGTATGGAAATATAAATAATTGTAATATGATATTACTAATAATATTTTTAAAGATATATACTTGTTCGTATATTGCGCGCACTTACTGTTCATCAAATAGCTTCAAATCTATTACTTTTTGATTACTAGGGGTTCTACCCCTGTCCCTTTACGCGACCGAAACCCTTACTTATTAATTTCTATGTACAAATTGATATGTTATGTTCAACTCAATTTGTATAGGTACTATAGAGGTATATAACATTATTATTATGTATCTCTGAAGTTTGATGCCAAAAGCAGTCTCACGTTGGAGTAGTTGAATTACATTTTACAGTTTATAATATGTAGGTACGTTTAGGCTTTTCGACAAACATTATAATATTATGATGATCAAAATTAATCAAATAACATTCTCCATTTTACAAATGTCGAATTTATGAAATGCCGAGGATAATATAAACAAATAAAATATATATTACAAATAATATATGAAAAAATTCCAATGAAACACAGAATTTTCGATTATTTGTTATCCATGAAAAATTCAAAAAAAGAACCTCGCTTTTTTCACATGTTTTTCACACGCCATGTTTTATTCTATGTTGGAATAAAATAATTATTTTGGTTGAATGGATCATTTTATATCTTGATAGTAACAATGGAAAAAGAAAAAATACAGATATTCGCGTGCGGTTCCGTATAAAGACACATTTACTTCCATTTATTGCGAAGAATTTAGACAGTATTTTTGATCGACACTCCCGATATTCAAACCGCCAGACGATGTTGCCATATCTAACAGGAAGTGACACAACCTACCTCCTTCCATTCCTCTCGTGGCATCGTGGCACACTCTATAGAGTCTACAGCGTTGCCGTTTATTATTTTTTTAGGATGGAAATTTTTAGAGAGAAAAATAAAATTATCATTATTTATTCTGGTGTAAGAAAGACGTACATTTTCAGACAAAAAAACTTAACAAAGGATGACGTTTAAGGCTAAAATAGTTTTATCGAAGAAACAAACAAAAACGGAACTTGTCAGACAATTTTAAAAATTATTTGCATATGAAAGGATACATTATATAAGCGAAAATTTTTCTTTTTTAATGAAAATATGACAATTTTTTCCATCTTACAATCATCACGCCATTTTCCTATCCGGAGTAAAATCCGTACTCCATATTATTTTTTTTATCGTTATTTGCGCTATAACGCTAAATCTAGCGTCTGAAGACATGATAATATAATATATATATATATATATATATTAATACCGCCTAATACACTATGAAGTTACGTGTTATTAAGGGTGACTATCGCGTGCATGAAAAGGGTTTATATGTGATTTAAATTATAGGATACCCGAAATTGCTAATTCAAAAGACCTATCATAGTCCACATCAAATTTTTCATCATTATTTATTTTCATTTTTCATCAGCAAGAAAAAATATAATATTAGGAGGAGATCAGAATAAATTAAAAAGTTTTCAAATAAAACTCTCCAATCACTTTCATTTATTGCCAGCAGTCCTCTAATATTTCGTTAGTGAAGTGTAATAACACTAGTAATAACTCTAATATCTCGCCAATGAATTTATTGTACCTAATAACATCAGTCCTCTAATATTTCATTAGTGAAGTGTAATATAACATCAGTCCTCTAATATTTCGTTAGTGAAGTGTAATAATGTCAGCCATTTAATAAATATTAATAAATTAGTCGGTTCATTTATTGAACCATGTGATCGATATTTGAGCGGGAAATGAATAACGTTGCAACATTGTTCCGAGCTGGCGATAATGGCGGCAATTCGATATTATAAATTATGGCGACATTGCGACACATTCTGCGAGAAGTTCACTCGCTCGGGTGGCTGGCAATCGGGGACAAACTTGTTTACGGCAAAATATTAATTCCAACTAACTTTGACCCGGTCAAAGTTTTAATTAAAACCAAACAGCCGACGAGAAAATATCCTTTTATGGCCCAGTGATTACACATACAAATTTCGGCCCCCCTAACCTACGTAATGTTCCGCTTTTAACATTGATATACAACCAACTGGATAGGTAGGTAACAGAGACGGCGGCGCGCGCTTAAAACAAATTTTGCCATCACTCATGTTCCGACAGCGGGATGGAATATGCCTGATAGTACATCTTGGTAGTACATACTCGATCGAGTCTTGGTATTACATACTAGCTCGAGTCTTGGTATTACATACTCGATCGAGTCTTGGTATTATATACTTGATCGAGTCTTGGTATTATATACTTGATCGAGTCTTGGTATTATATACTTGATCGAGTCTTGGTATTATATACTTGATCGAGTCTTGGTATTATATACTTGATCGAGTCTTGGTATTATATACTTGATCGAGTCTTGGTATTATATACTTGATCGAGTCTTGGTATTACATACTAGCTCGAGTCTTGGCATTAAATACTCGATCGAGTCTTGGTATTACATACTCGCTCGAGTCTTGGTATTATATACTCGATCGAGTCTTGGTATTACATACTCGCTCGAGTCTTGGTATTATGTACATTAACTCGAGTTTTGGTATTACATACTCGCTCGAGTCTTGGCAGTACATACTCGCTCGAACCTTGGTATTACAAACTAGCTCGAGTCTTGGTATTACATACTAGCTCGAGTCTTGGTATTACATACTAGCTCGAGTCTTGGTATTACATACTCAATCGAGTCTTGGTATTACATATACGATCGAGTCTTGGTATTACATACTCGCTCGAGTCTTGGTATTATGTACATTAACTCGAGTTTTGGTATTACATACTCGATCGAATCTTGGTATTACATACTCGCTCGAGTCTTGGCAGTACATACTCGCTCGAACCTTGGTATTACATACTAGCTCGAGTCTTGGTATTACATACTAGCTCGAGTCTTGGTATTACATACTAGCTCGAGTCTTGGTATTACATACTCAATCGAGTCGTGGTATTACATATACGATCGAGTCTTGGTATTACATACTCGCTCGAGTCTTGGTATTACATACTCTCTCGAGTCATAGTATTACATACTCGATTGAACCTTGGTATTACATACTAGCTCGAGTCTTGGTATTACATACTCGATCGAGTTTTGGTATTACATACTAGCTCGAGTCTTGTTAAAAACATCTATTTACTGTAAAATTTCGAAGGAAGATTGTTAATAGCTAACACTTTTTTTTACTAAAAAATAAATATAAATTTTCATTAAATTTTATTTGTAGCCTTATATAGACTTAATATAAAAACGAGTGGGTTATGGCCAACGCTATACTCCTCACTACCAAGTCACTCCACAAAGTATTCTAATTGTGTATGGATAATTTTCAGCATTTTCATGCAATGCGAGTTTGTTTAATAATTGTTGATTTAAATATTTTATTCTGAAAACTTGATAATTCATCAATGCCATTTTATGAAAGTGATGTATCTTTTTAGCAATTTGATAATTCATCAATGCCATTTTATGAAAGTGATATGTCTTTTTAGCAATTTGATGATAAAACTATCAAATTATAAGTTTCCTGGCACTCAAAATCTAATGGGTCTAAGTGAGTATTAGATATACAAATTGAAAAATTTTAAAAGATTCGAATGAGTCTATAAACGATAAAGTATGTAGAATAAACACGCCGTACATAATATGTAGCACATAGCTCTTTCAAACTTTCAGAATACAATCTCGCTATGATACTAGTTGATAATCTCTGCAATAAACAAATTACCCTTAAAATTGCGAATTCATAACCGAGTGTGTGTCCTCCCCCTTATAACCGAGTGTGTATCCTCCCCCTTATAACTTTTGATCCACCAAGCACAGAGCCATAAATTTATACAATATTTTAGAAAAAAAATATACTCAGAATTTCGAAGTCAGGGTTTATCAATATTTGAATTTGAATTTTATATTTGCACATATTTCAAGAACCATAAAAGATAGAACGCCTACAATTTGTATAAATATAAAAAAGACAATATTATCTCAAATAATATCTCAAATTATTTTTTATGAAAATTTCCAGGATTACTCAAATTTTATATTAAAAAAATATTAATTTTACGAAAAATTGATGATTTTTACTTTCTATTCTTCCAACAATTCCGAAATATCGAAAAACGCGGAAACACCCCTACTAGATAATTACATTTTCTATAAAATATATAAGTACCTACACATTTTAACACAACATCTAAAAAAAATTTTTTTTTTTCTAAAAAATTGTATTTAGTGACATCATTTTATACAATTGGCATTTTTATTTTGTAAACATACTGTCTTAATTTCAAGTAATACAAGAATATTACGTTTTCCATTTGAAGACCGATTTATTAAGTTTACAGAAATAATCACACCTATGTAAATTTTAATGGTAGTTTTTTAGGCGAAGGAATGGAAGGATATTAGGAATTGGATGGAAAGAAAAACAGGAGATCTTGCGAAAACATCACTCATCAGAAGCCACAGAGACATTCAGGGACTTTATTACTGATGATCTAAATTTAGTACATCTTAGAGAGGCAAAGGATATGTATTCTTAAAGGACACATTGTAATTGTTGCAAGTCAATAAACACAATATATTATAAAACGTGGACCCTAGTTTGATACTAAATCTTCATACATACATGCAAACCATTAAGCTTTTTACCTGTTCGGGGTAGGAAAAATGTCTTAAAATACTAAATTATTTGTATTCAAGATTTTGTAGCTGCACCTTGTCAGCTGCAATATGTATAGCCTCATGATTCTCGAATACTCCCGACGATAAACGAAGGTCAACGAACCACAGCCCACCGCTGCATGTTGATACGAGCCATTGTACCTACATGCGTTGATCGTTCAATAGAGTAGTCACGTTTAATCATAATTTATTAGTTCCGACCCACGACATCACAAAATAATTCTATTTTATTCGAATATACCAGTGTTGATCATGTAAGTTCTTTTATTTGAAACCTTTCATCACTATAAATAATATACATATTATCAATTATTTAATGAACTGACATAAGCAATGTCATATTGGGAGGTAAATGTTTTAAATTAAATATAATCATTTTGAACACGCACAATTGCAATATAATCCTTCTAATTAAAATTAACAAGTAAACATAAACCCCTAAAATTTTATAGTTTGGTAAACGTATTCTTCAACTACACAAATATCGCCATCGACAGTTGTATTTCATGTGTTACATGCAACTAGTAATACTAAATATATCTAAAACAGATTGATGTTCAAATATTAAACGTTTCGAAATGTGTATGTTATAAATTTTTGATGGAAATAATATATGAGACAATATTCGCTAGAAAATGTCATGTACGCACAAGAAAATTTAGTATTTTCCGTCTTTATACCAAGAAATTAATAAAATATATTTTAATATGACTTGTGATGTGACTTACTCTGAGGAATTGTAGAAATTTTAGTAGGTATGTGAAATAATTTGAGAGAGGAACTGTTTTAATATTATTACGATTTAATTCTAGGGAAATGTATATGATCAAATGTTAAACGAGTTATTATTAGGTATAATATTAGTTTATACGAATATTTTAAATGATGAAATAACTAAATTTATACTGTTCATCTTTTAAAGTTAGGATCAAAAGCCTCTGGTGTTCTACATAAATACGAACGTGTGCGTGAAAAATTTCTCAAAATTGGAATAAGTTACCTTTGTAAAAATCTAGAGCCGATAATAGAATAAAACCTTGCAGCAAGGATCCTAAAAAAATACTGTGCTCTTAAAGGTTTGGGATTGATAGTGATAAGGTATGTTATATCTATTTGTAATATCAAATTGTAAATGAGCTGTTGGTTTCCCAAAATAAAATAAATATTTGTTTTGTAAATTTGTCGTTTTAATGGACAATAAACACGAAGGTTATTTTAAAGTGAGAAGTACATTATATCATTTCCAAATGAAGAGTTTAATAAGTGAAGATTGCTTCAAGTGACTAGAAAGTGAGTTCAAATGAACAAGATATTTCTTGGTTTAGGTTTTCGAGTGGTGAACACTCGAGTTATAATTGTATATAATTATTATAGGTACTTTGTACAAACTGTTTTCAATGAATTTGTAAATAAATTGATCCTTAATTTTGTATATTAATGTTGTAAAGTTTTGAAGACATAATATTGGATTAAAGTTTTGTTTTCAGAGAAACTTTGTCAAAGTTTTCCTATAAATTCATGTTAACCGTCTTCGTTCCAAACTAAGTAATATTTTGAATCTAAATTGAAATTAGCAACAGCGCCAAACAAATTGAAATAATATTAATTCCCTACAAATTACATTAATAATATTCTTATATCGACTGAGTTTAACAAAAAAAGTAACTTATACATATTTTTTGTGATATCAATATTCTGCCAATTTCAATTATTCCATTGTGATTAATTTGATTCCATTGTAACAATGTCAGTACTAACTGCTTATTTAATTCTCCAATAATAATATTCCAAAAATTCACAGATTGGGAAATAAATATGCTCATAGAACTGACATTTTTCTGATTCTCTAGTTATGTACAAGCGAGCATTGTCGTTCATTTGACTAGATTTAATCGCGGCAAATCAAAATTCTCCAACTACCGGGAATCTGCTAAACACAATAATATTTGTGATCTTGTAAACAGACGAACAATTCAAGACATCATGTCTCTTCACAAAATTATTCACAACCATGTAGGATCACATCACTTACTTTCTAGATTGAATTTTTTACTGCCCATCATGCAATTTCAGATCTCATTTTTTGTTCTATGTCGACCGATGTTACACAAACTATTCACAAAACAATTACAATAGACGGAGTTGCTCCAACTACAATACATACTATAAACATTTCGATATAATACATAAATCACAAGCAGAATTCAAAACATACATATTACATTTCTATAATAGTAGGTACATACCAAAATTACATACATACTTAATCTATCTCGCATACAAACATACAATATAACACATATCTACATAATACCATAAATCACATATACACTTACATAATGTATGTTAGTGATATTATTATATTTGTTATTTTTATGTGAAATATATAATTGTAACTCTTATGTGAAAACATATTATTGGGATGCAATGAACTAATCATATTTTTTTATATTTTCATATTATATTCTTTACTTATAAAGTTGTATACTGATTGTTTTCCAAATTAATAAATAAATAAATAAATAAAATTATGGATAACTATAGATAGCAAAAATGTTGAATGAAGTTTAAATTGCTAGAAAAGGAAGCTATCGACGGAAAGATATTGAATAGTGGAGTGTTATTAAAATGCAATTGTTTTTTCTGCCTTTCAGAATATAAGGTTTACATTATTTAAAGAAAAAAATGGGTCAGTTAACCCCTATGCAAGTATGTACATACTATGTCCAATTCTGATTCGTTTCAGAGTACGAAGGCGTCTAAAATATCGGGCAACCGTGGATAAAAGGATTTTATCCGCGCGGTGTGACCTAATGAGTCCCGTATAAATGCAGTCAACTTTTTGACATTTCTCATATACTAAAATTCCGTATAAAATTTTTAGTCGAATCTGAATTGGGCCTATTCTCTCATTTTGTTGTAGCCGCAGGGATGATCTTGATCAGCCGTCAATGGCAACAAGCATGTCCGGAAGGGCGGTGTCGGGCGGGGACAGGCTCCGAGGAGAATGCAATGTGCCGCGTCATCGCTAGGGGTAAGCAAATTAAATTTACGAGTGCAGGTAGGTACCTTTGTACATCGTGACATGGAAATTAAGCGAAAAAACCTCTCGAGAGAATCCCACCGTGAAACGAGATGCTAATGGATACAAACTGGGGTCATATGAAAAATCTTTTAACTATTTTTCAGATTGAAAATCGATTATTGAGAAGTATTATAATATTATTTATATTTTCAGAAATAACTTGATGATACATTAAAAATAACTTTGATACGACCACAAATTGAATTTTTTATTCGACCGGTTTGGAAGCGTGCGGTTTCCTCGTTAGGATAAATAACAACTATATGTAGATATAGTATACAGTTGTTATACAACTACATTATACAGTTGTTATTCGTCCTGATTCGTCCTGAAGTCCAATATGTGCATATATACCCATTCACCATCATCTCACCTACAAAGGAACTGCATTCTGAATGGGTGGTGAACGTCATTGCTGAACTACATATGTGAGATGTTTTGCATATTGTATTACATTTTTTTTTATTATATCTATTCAATTTGATTAAACCACGAATAATTTATTTATAGGGATCAGTTTCGAAGCGAATGCGTCTTTTTAAGACGAATTATATCTAAATGAATAAATACAATTATAACAAAGAATCAACGATAAATTTATTCCATCCCAGTCTTTTTATAAAATATTTTTTTATTATCATTCAATTCTTTAGTGTCGAAAATGGAGAACAATTCAAATCATCGTGTTCAACTTGTTGTGTTTCGATTTGAACCAGAATAGGTATTTGAATAATTCATAAACAGTGTTAATTGCGAGGTTTTTGAAGTGGTATTAGTAGAAGGGAAATAATATTTTGGAATTTGTAATATTCTCCTTGTATCTATGTAAGAACATCCCTGGATTAAAACTTGAGTATGGAAATTTTCCCGCTGTACGCAGGTGTTTGGTTCATTGCATAATGTTTTAATTGCTTCATATACTTCCTATATAGGGCCCTCATTAAAGCAACGGTAATTGGCTTTTATGGAAATATTGTACGAGAATATTCTAAGAGAGAGAACCACCAACCTACATCCAACAGAATTCCAGGAAGACCAACAAAGAGATGGAGGGGCAGTAGACCATCCATATCTCAATAACAGGACTCGTGAACAACTGGACGTTTATTTCTAACACGTTACTGCCCGTTCCCACTTGTCGTGTGTCGGGCACGATAAAATGTCGTGTGATCTAGTGGTAATACATTGTAAATGGAGCTGTTCACACTTACACATTTAATTGAGATGCAATATATCATCCATATTTATATCCCTCCATCGTGACGATAAAATGTCGTGTGATCTAGTGGTAATACATTGTAAATGGAGCTGTTCACACTTACACATGTGTTATAAGTGTGAGTGGATCCATTTATAATGTATTACCCACGATCACACGACATTTTACCGTGCCCGACACACGACATTTTATCGTGCCCGACACACGTCAAGTGGGAACAGCTTCTTAAGAGAATATTTGCAATCTCCTACCTCACTCAATTGGTAACGTTATAAGTCCAGCAGGGCTATTCATGGTGTTGATTAAAGTAAGATTAAGATCAGCTTCAGACTTAAGCTATCTTTGAGGTTAAATTAATTGAATAACAATATTAATTTATAAAACAATTAATGACAATTTCATACTAAACGTTGATATTAACAAATTTTTACGTTTTTTTTTTATTGTTTTGTATATAACTTTGTTACTGTCGCTGTAAATAAATAAATAAATAAATTTGGGTATGATCAAGTGTGTGTGCAAAATGTCCCCCTCCACGCCCAAAAATTTCTAGAAGCTTGGTGATAACTATACCAACTTATCTTTATTTGGAAAAAATATATTTGTTCTTCAAGACATAAGAACCTATGCGAGTGAGGCTTGGATATGGCAACAGTCGAATAAAAACAAAATATAGGCAGCTAAAATGAGATCGCCAAGACTTATTCGTGGTAAGATGATTTAAGAGGGAAAGAAATAATGTAGACAGTAGGAAATAGTGAAAAATAAATGACACTGACAGGAATGGAACTAAAGTCGGTTAAAGTAGTAAAAAAAAAGTTGAAACGACGATGGATGATAGACGAACAAGTGTGAGACGATGCATGAATGTTGTTGAGGCGATGGGCGAGATATAATAATGTGGCGTTCGGTTCTCTCAGCCTATCCCGCGAGAGACACGGTGCATAAATAATCCAATTGTACATGTTTTGTACAGAGAACACAATATCTTTAAATATTCAATAAATTGGATTTAAGAGTTTATAGTTTGGTATGTATTCTTTAATTATTCATACTATTGCTATCGACAGTTGGATCTCATGTGTTACATGCAAATAGTTTTAATGCAATGTACCCAAATGGCGATTCATGTAGCATGTTATTTTGAATTTTTTGTCATATGATGTCGCTGAATCAAATGTGAATGTGTTAATTAGGTTTCATATATGTATATGTATATCTCGAAGAACAATTACAAAGCCTTCAAACGATTTTGCCATAGATACGGTGCCATATTATCCGAAGATTCTCACTGAATTGTCTGTTTCCAGAGATCTTGGTCACTTCTCTGATGCCCTATATATATGGATCTGAAGTCGCCGATAGTCAGCAAGTGTGAATCTCAATTCGCACTTGTTGATTGTTCTTTTTGCACCATGGTGCCGAGATTGCTAATCTAGAGGGCTCCATGAGCTACTCTTCGTGCCATGCATTGTTTTTTTGTCGTTCATTCTAGCGTTCTGCGAAGGGGCCGTTGACAGTCCCCATATGCGGAGCGGGTAGTGGTAGGAGTAGCGAAATATATGTATTATATTCTATTGAATATTGAGAGTTGGCCCACCACCACCCAGACTCGCTTTAGGAGATGAAGTCTCCTATTCGAGTCCACTGAATACGCCAGCAAAAGGCGCACTTAAAAAGTGTGCCGCGTATAGGTGCGTGAGGGTGACCTTTAGGTTGCTCAAGAGCAGCCCGCAGGTCACACGACACATGCATCCTTTCGGTCACCAGAAGGGCGACCTCCAGGATGCACACACCCCAAGATCAGTTTACCCTCAAAGCCCCACAATTATTTTTTTTTTTTCATTTATTACCCCAATTTATAAAAAGAAATACAACAACGGAATACAATAAAATAGAGTTACAACCAATAATAGTAAATAGACATGAAATACAATAAGAACAACCGATCAAAAGAAAACTCAACAAATACGTAGAAACAGAAGAAAATGAATAGATGTGTCAAAATATGTATATTAAATGAGACACACACAGTCAAAGCGCAGACAGATGCAGGGTCAGAGGGCAAACATACGGACACCACTACGTCCCAGGGAGGGACAGACAACACAAGCACACTTGAGTTTCGCTCCGATCCACATTCACAACTGGGAAAGGAAAGACTCCTCGGAAGGCTCCACGCCAACTCCTCTAAGCAATTCCCACCTCTCTTTCCAACTATGCACGAATTCCCGGAAAGCCGCAAAGCTTTGACGGGAACGCATAAACTCCGTCATGCTTACCGGTCTAGATGTATTCATCAACGCATTTAGCATCCTATCTCTCTCCAAACTGAGACACTCGCAATACCACAGGATATGCATCACATCCTGTGCCCCACCACCACAAACACACCACGGGTCCTTGGCCAGGCCAAACTGGAAAAGCTTGGCTTTAAACTCTCCGTGACCCGTGACCATCTGAACAACGGCTGGGTCCAGTCTAAGATGCCACATACTGAGGCGATCAGTCACATCGGGCAGAAAGAGGTGGGTCAGTCGACCCTTCGGTGACCTGTCCCACCTCTCCTGCCAGACCTGCAAAGATCTAGCTCTACACGCAGCCATACGCTCACGGAAGTCCCTGCTACTAGCAAAAATGTCGACGCGCTGACCCAAATGGACGGCGGAGAGACCCCTCCTAAGACGACCCCTAACGGCCGCCTCCCTGATCTCTAGATCAGCAGGCAGCATACCAGCCAAGAATTATATTCTATTAAGAAAATGTTCTATTGTATCAGGCTCTAGGTATATGATATATCGAGGACTTCTTTTGGAGGCCAGTTCCATCTTGTGATGTGAAGCCGATTACACATTGGACACCAAACTTAGGTTTAACTCACACATTGACTGTATTATAAATAAGGCCTACAGAATGCTTGGATTTTGATTCAGAACCAGAAAACCATTTACAAACTTGAGAACACTCAAATTTGTTTATTTTTTGTTGGTTCGCCCTATCCTGGAATACGTATCTCCTGTCTGGTCTCCCCATTACGCAATATACATAAATTGTAGCGAGAAGATACAAAATATATTTATTAAACACTTTAAACGTAAAGTATTTCTTGATTTACCATCGTATCGTGAGGCAAGAATCTACCACTGCATTGATTCACTCGACAACAGACGTACAGTATCTGATATGATTCTTCTCTACAATATTCTTATTAGTAAAATTGATTCTCCTGCTTTTTTAAAATTACATATATATCTTTCAACATCCCTACCCGTAGAACTAGACACACTCTTTTTTTCCACCTAACCACTCAGCACACTATCTATGCTCACCATGCATCTGTAATACATACAATAGGTATTTCCAAGAGATCGACATATTCTTACTAAGCGCCCCCACATTTAAAAAATATATCAGACTTAAAATTTCATCCTCATAATCTTACTCAACACTTAATATACTGTACACATTTATATATACAATTTCACACACTATGTCCTATTCTGATTTGTTTCAGAGTACGAAAACGTCTAATAAAGGGGCAACTGTGGATAAAAGGATTTTATCCGCGCGGTGTGACGTAATGAGTCCCGTATAAATGCAGTCAACTGTTTGACATTTCTCATGAACTAAAATTCAGACGGATAAAATTAGACGAATCAGAATAGGATATAATATATTATCATAATATGTAACTATCCCTAACTTATCTTAATATACTACAATAGCTCCAGTGACAACCTGTAATTGGCTTTAATATTACTCAAATCATCTTTATTTTATATAAATTATTATACACTGTATGTTGTCCCCTAAATAAATAAATGACGAGGTAAATGTTATGTTTAAAAATAAAATAAAAAATAAATAAATACAATTTTATATAAATTAAAATGAACCACAAAGTATTAACATAAATACAATTTTGCTATAAAAATTAATTAGCACCCAAACGTATGTTAGTTTCCCGTTCGTTAGTATCTTGCAAGGAAGGAAATAAAATTAGTTGTTAAGTCCACTTCAGATAAATTGTACATCATCAAGCTCACAAGTACCGCACGTTCCCCCAATAGTAATATTTTTCGCGGGACTGCGGTCAACTAGCGTAGGGCCGCCACCCGTCCAACTGTTTAACGGACAATTTCTTTTTTGTGTACGTGAACCGACTACAAAGTACACATTTAACAAAGCATTATCATATATATTTGAATTATTTCGTCAATCATATAAATAAAGTGCGTAATTGTGAAGATAATTTTGTTTTATCTATTATTTTTATCAAATTGCTGCGATATATCAAGGGGAATTGAACCCAATTACATTTAGATTTTTTTTATACGGTAATTACGCTCAATTCAATGATAGCGGGATATAAAGATATATAAGTATAAGATATGGGTCAGTGGCAGAACGGATAGTGCACTAGATTTGTAATACATTGATAGATTGATAGCGGGATATATAGAGATATAAGTATTAGATATGGTTCAGTGGCGGAGCAGATAGTGCACTAGATTTGTAATAAATTGATAGCGGTATATATAGAGATATATGTAGGTACTTATTAGATATGGGTCAGTGGCAGAACGGATAATGCACTAGATTTGTAATACACTGATAGTGCGATATATAGAGATATAAGTATAAGATATGGGTCAGTGGCAAAGTGGATAGTGAACTAGATTTGTAATGCATTGATAGCGGGATATAAAGAGATATAAGTATAAGATATGGGTCAGTGGCAGAACGGATAGTGCTATAGATTTGTAATACATTGATAGCGGGATATAAAGAGATATAAGTATAAGATATGGGTCAGTGGCAGAACGGATAGTGCTATAGATTTGTAATACATTGATAGCGGAATATAATATAGAGATAAAAGTATAAGTTATGAGTCAGTGGCAGAGCGGATAGTGCACTAGATTTGCAATATATTGGACGTGAGTTCAAATCCTGCTTATATCAATTTCGTTCTCCTGTATAGCACAATTTTCTCAGTTTACGGAATGTAATATGATTTATATCTTTAAACCATCTTTTTATTTTCCAAACAAATCTTTTATTTCAGGCATATTAAGCCATAATACAAAAAAATACTGTTAAAAAAATTAATAAAGTACATACAGTTGAAGAAAACAATATGTAGACTGCGGAAACTTAGTCAGGATACAATAGAATTTCATAATATCTGTAAAAAAAGGAATGACTTAAACATGGTTTTCTGTGGGATATAAATGCAATTTAATTTTCGGCCACCTCGGAATAGGCTCAGATTAGTGCGGTAGTTTATCATCATCATCATAATTGGTACTACAACCCATTGTGAGCCTTGGTCTCCTCCAGAATTTTTCGGTATTTAGATCGGTCCACCGCCTGCACTCTCCAGTTTGCAACGTCAATCCTCTTTAAATCCTCCTGTTTTCCGTCCATCCACCTCAGCTTGGGTCTCCCCACTCCTCGTCTCCCTTCCGGTCGTGTGTCGAGAATCTTCTTTGGGGTTCGGCCTTCCTCCATTCGCTGAATATTTAACTATGTTAGAATCACTGTAAAGATTCTTCAGCTCATGGTTGCATCTTATCCTCCGAATTCCATTCACACAAATCGACCCAAAGATTTTTCTCAACATCTTCCGTTTAAAGACCTACATCGCATTTTCATTCTTCCTATTAAGCACATAGCATTCAGCGGCATATAGAAGTACTGGTCGCTGCAATGTTTTATACAATTTACATTTCGTTAACAATCGGGACCTGAGATGTCATAGAAATAGCATTTGTTTTCAACAGCTATTCTTTTTTTAGTATCGACACTACTACTTTACTTACTTTTCGAATGGCTAGGCTCTTCTGCGCCCAGAAAAGGCTGCGTCCATGGAGCTCGTTAGAGCCTTAAATTCAAACCCCGCAGCCAGTCCACCGCCTCTTGCTTTGCCCCATGGACACTCGATACTTACATCGTTGTTACTGGTTGTTACCAGCACTAATTAAAGTTCCTTGAGCGTTTTTATTGTTGGACATTTTAGCTGCAATCATATATTTCATCTTCAGAAGAGTTCACTACTTAAAGTCCCATTCTGGCAGAAGCATTTTCCAGGTGTATAAATAATCGCTTGTTTTACATAATTTAGTGTTCTTGGAATTATGTCAACACTATCTGCATATTCAAGTATCTAGCATGTATTTATTTATTTGGCAATGATATATAATTACATTGTACATAACACAGTGTTAAGTACCAATAACAACAAAATTATTTCAAGATTACAGTGATAATATATCATAAATTTAATGCTAGGCTAGGTCAAAGTAAGCTGGTACAAGCAAAAATGCTCCAGGAGGATACATAATTAAAATATGAACATAAAATTCTGCATTATTTTTATATTGTCTCATTGGACGTCCAACTAGGTGAACCTAATATAATAATGTATTTTGTTTATTTATAATAAAACCAATATATTTTGAAATCGTGGCAACCCTATTAGATGTAAGGTTGTAGGGAATAAATCTAAGTATGAATTATACATATTGTTTCTCTGCAGGGCTATAACTTAAGAATGGCACTTTGGGAAAGAACCATATAATATTAATGCTTCGGTGAAATCTCTTTTTCTCCGATAATATAATTGTACGTTTTTGCCGTTTGTTATATTATGTAAGTTATAAGGGTTTTAGAGGAAGCTGTTAAACTGTCTGTTGCATTGTAACAACTATGTATATTTGAAAATTTTACCTTGAAACAAGTACAAATACAACCTTATACATTCCCTAAATTAAGCATAAATTATTGTACTAAGGGTGAACGAAATCGGTTGTGGCAGGATTCGAACTCGCGACCACTTGGAATACTAACCCAGTGCGCTAACCACTTTGCCACCACCCATCTAACGGTTTTTAACAGTTACAAAAAAATATGAAATATACATACAACAAAATCTTAATTTAACAAAATATATAAAAACAAACCAAGAGAAAAAAGATGTATATACAAATAAGAATAAAAATAAGAAAGTGAATACCAAAGCATTAAAAATATTAACGTAATCAATAAAAAAATATAAAGATAAAAATAAAACAAAAACAAATTAAAATA
This sequence comes from Molanna angustata, assembly GCA_963576475.1. NCBI lineage: Eukaryota > Metazoa > Arthropoda > Insecta > Trichoptera > Molannidae > Molanna > Molanna angustata. Next base: position 5,250,769 of record OY754965.1, read on the forward strand.
AAAAATAAACATATAAAAACAATTTTTTAACATCTCAATAGGAGAACTTTGGCTAACGTTGCGCATGCTCATTAAATGATCATGTAAACCAGCTGATTATAGGTCGTAAGTCCTGCAGGTGTCTTGATTTCCCGGTTCTCCTATAATATTCCAACTTCGTCTCTATTGAGATGTTGGATATGTATATTTTATCTAAAGGAGAATTAAATTATATACTTTTTAATTCACATATAGCATCAGCATTTTTTGTCAATACGGGGATGTAGGAAGATATTATGTTTAAACCTCGTTGCATGTTACACATGAGATCCAACTGTCGATGGCGATAGTATGTGTATAGTGTAAGAATACGTAAAAATCCATGTATGCTATAAATAAAAAGAAATAAACGTACTAAACTGTAAAAACTTAAATGTAAATTATTGAATATAGTGAAATTTGTTGTTTTCTTATACAAAACATGTCAGGATAGGATAGTGTGGAGTTTATTGCTTTTTTTCTTTGACTTTTGCAATATCATAATTTAAAGGTAGATGTTTATTAAATATTTTGAACACACACATGTAATCGAATCCTTCTGATATTTAATTCTTTAATTAATCAATATACAAATTTATTTCATTTTATGTAGCTTCTCGGGCAACTAAAAACAGGTACTATGTCAAATAATTATTTAACAAGCACCCAATAACAAGTTGCCACATTCTGGAGACTTGCGATACTAATCGTCTCACAGATCCAGACTGAAAACACAATTAAAAACTGTATCTCCACCGGGAATCGAACCCGGGACCCTTGGATCAGCAGTCAGATACCTAACCAACTGAGCCATGAAGGCCGACAAATACATATACTTCGGCCTTCATGGCTCAGTTGGTTAGGTATCTGACTGCTGATCCAAAGGTCCCGGGTTCGATTCCCGGTGGAGACACAGTTTTTAATTGTGTTTTCAGTCTGGATCTGTGAGACGATTAATATCGTAAGTCTCCAGAATGTGGCAACTTGTTATTGGGTGCGTGTTAAATCAATATTTGACATAGTACCTGTTAGTTGCCCGAGAAGTAAAATAAAGAAATATACCCCTAAATAAGTGGTAACCCCAACGCGTAGCTACAATCCGTTTATTTTTTTAAAAATGAGGGTTACTTTGGTTTATTACACAGTTTTAAATAAGTCGTTTTTTTCAAAATACGTAAGCGACTATAAAAATTGGTCGATGACGATGGGTCAATACCAAATTATGATATTCAAAGGTATGAAGGTAGTATAATTGAACACTGCAATACTTAATATGCTTCTCATCCAATCCAACCTTCCTTCATCCAAAGGTATGAAGGTAGTATAATTGAACACTGCAATACTTAATATGCTTCTCATCCAATCATATTAGTTTCCTGTAGGTAACAATAGCTTAGGTACATACCCATACACAGGTCAGAGATTACAAATTGGAATTGTTCAAGTTGGACATAACCACATCGTTAGGATACGGAGTCCACACCTGGGATTGCTTTGGGATTGGCTCTAATTACGTGGCCAAATGGAATTCATTATTGACAACATACATTAAACTTTTCACAACGTCCTTAAACCCTGTACCCCTATATTTTGAAAACCAACAGCTTATAATAAATCATTTATGTACAACTAATTTCAGAATAAATACTACAGTATAACGCATATTATGCCATCTATTAAATTCACTATTTGCGATACATACAGATATGTCGCCACGAAATACTAACGACCCAAGAGACTTTGACGTTTTTGGGCAGCAATTTTCTACACCTTTGCTACCTGTTATTAGCCAAATCCATCACTACTCAACTCAGGGATCGCAGTAGCCAACCTGCTGTGGTTTGCTTACATAAAAAAATCAGCCTTTACAGTATAAGAATATAATAGGACTATAAAAATATTGAGGAAATAATTGTGGGTACCTTCTATTTGGTTTGGCACGAAAGTTCAATATAATTTACGAAAAAGATCTTTTTATGATTGTTACAAGAGTTTTCACATTGTGGCCACAAGTGAATCGAAAACTTGGTTAGCAAATCGTGAATTGTAAGTCTTGTATTTTCAACGAGAAAATTTTGTGGAGTATATCGCTGTGGGTGTGTTTCGGTCGTTAACCAGACAACTTGAGTGTGTGGCCATTTCGCCAAGTGTTGTAGTAAGAAAATAAAGTTTTGTACCCAATTAGGGAAACAATTACCTTTATACTGGCCACACTGTCCTGGGGATAGGGGAAGACGTTTCAGAGCTATAAGGTATGTGTTATGTGTAAATATTATGGTTAAGTGTGGTTAATCACAATGATAATGAGACGTAGGAAAACATAATAATTACGCAATATTATGTAAGTTAGAGTTATGGCAGATAGAGATTCAGTATGCTTCATCGGGATATTTTCAACGATGTTCTAAACTTGAAGATGTTCTTGTTTTCCCTCCAGAGCGCTGAGTGTCACGCAATGTTCTTGAAAGAATTGTAAATGAAAATTCACAGAATATCTGGCAGACCCGTTGGGCGGCCTGCTCAGTGGGAAGAATAACTTTTTTATTTTTTCCTGACGCGAGGAATCGACTTTATCTTCCTGGGTTGTCTCTGACTTTTGTACTTTCCAATTTTTCACAGGACACGGAAACTTTAAAAGTTATCTTCACCGATTTAATATTGCCTCTTCTGTCTCATGTCAGTTCTGACAATACGCGGACTTAATTTAGGAACATATGCTGTGGGACTGTCCGTGGGCCTCTTCAATGTCCCATTGGTCATGCGGATTTTGTGATCTCGAAGAACATTTTTAAAGCCTTTACGGAGTTCTGTCATATTTATGGTCCCTTATAATTGGTACATTCCCATTAAGTTATTTTTTTACAGAGATCTTGGTTACACCTCTGACGCTTTTCATTTAAAAAGATCTGAAGTCAATGACAGTCCACGAGTGTGAATCTTCCATTCACATTCGTCTATTGTTCTTTTTGCACTATGGTGCTGAGATCGCCAATCTAGAGGGCTCAATGAGCTACTTATTGTGCTTTGCCATTTTTTTTGTTGCTCACATAGCGTTCTGTGAAGGCGCCGTTAACAGTTCCCATATGCAGAACCTATGGTGGTCGTAGTAACGAATATACCTACCATATAAATAATAACAATCAAAATATTGTCTAAAAGAATCTCCCATTCAAATACCAACATTTTTTTGAAATCCTTATTCACCGTTTATAATTCAATAATTTAAAGGACCCTCCATTGGTTAACACAACTTTTGCCAAAAATAAATTAAATACCTATGTTGGATAAAATAATTAAAAAATAGTTTTACTGTATGTATATTTTTTACTCTCTCTTACTAAGTACTCTTTTTACTTTTACCATTTTTTATTTGAATAAAAATTATCGAACGATTTTTTTGTTGGAATTCCATTAATAAAATATAATTAAAAAAATGTAAAAAAAAAATTCCACTATTTATTTTTAGACTACACAATCTACAATCGGTTTCCGTAGTAAGAAAATTCAAATAGTATCGATGAAGAAGTAATAAAGTATTAATACAAAGACATGTTAGATTTTTTTCATAGATAACAAACAAGTGAATATAGATCCAATTTTTTAGGATAAAAAAATTATGAACAATATAAAAAATTAAACTATTAGTTGTTCCTCTTTTATAAAACTCCAAGTAATAATTTTTCATAGATAAGAAACAAGTGAATATGGAGCCAATTTTTGTTTATATAGAACAAAATATAATGAACCAAACAAAAAATAAACTATTTCCGAATATTATTTTAACATAGACTGAGAGTAACAAGTCAATTAAATTTGGATTTGAAAAAAGTTTATATAAAACAAATCATGAAATAAACATGATCAAATAAAAAAAAAATAACATACATTTGCGATGTGACTCTTGCAAATTCTAGTCATATTATAAAATCATTTGATGAAAGACTTACAAAATAGACCGCTTTAGGTACCTAACGAGATTAATAGATTTTGGCATTCTCTAAATAATATTATTACCATTCTTATGTCAGCTACTGGGATAATTCCAAAGTCACTGTAATTACCGTAAAGATTAATCGAAAAAAATGCTAAAATAGGTAATGATGAAAATGTGTAGAATCGATAAAGATTTTTGAAACATTAACAATCTGGAATCATTAGCGTTGATAGGTTAATTAGTATATAGACCTCCTTAGAGCCTAATCATTTGATATATTAAGTAACTGGATGGGTGAATTATCCCCAAATGAAAGATTGATCGGTGTGTTTTTTGCATTTTAGATCTATTAAATAATTTACAATTTACGCATTGATCTGCAAATTCATTTGAGGAAGTGAATAATGATAATAATAATTAAATGTCATTATTTTTGGTGCCTTATTTTTATTAATAACATTAGTAAATCGGCCATTGCCGTAAAAGAAAAAATAGAAAATTTCTATAGATCGCTGGTTGTTTATTCCTGGAGCATCATGTTTTCAAAACATGATGCTCCAGGAATAAACAACCATCAAAATGGAGGTCTGGAACAAAAGAAAATATGACTCTTTACCGAATTTCGATTTTGGTGATAGATCATTGTACTTTAGTATATAATGTCTTTGTCATTGATTAATTAAGTACATATGTACCGTTGACAAATTAAATTAAACAGTGAAACCAAAAGTTTATAATGTTATTTTATAATTATGAAAAATATGAACACATATATTCTACAAAGAATTTATTCCGACGTCCGTTTCGGCTTATAAGGCCATAATCAACTGGCTGCTTATAAGCCAAAACGGTCGTCGGAAGTTGAATAAATTCGTTGTAGAATATATGTGTTCATATTTTTCATAATTATTATGGAATTCTACAGTTTGGAAGTCGCATCAATCAACAGATTGAAAACTGCTTATGTTATTTTATGTAATCATAGAGTTTCACATAGAATTGTCTGAGGACAAAATAAACAATTTTATCCTTAATGTGATAGAATCACTAGAAGCTTCAGCCCTGGGTATGTCTGGCTTTTCTGTTCTTACAAAAGTAAACTCTTCGACTCTATTGTGGTATAAAAATAATATGATCTACCTTGAATGAATTATCGCGGTACGTATGAAAGCCATATTTTTACCTTCTCCCCTTCTAAATCTGTCTGTGTGTATGTCTCCAAGGAAGTTTATTATAACTTTATGTACTGAGTGGTTTCCCGTGTGCCACTTTATTTTTACGTCCAAATTTCTTGGCTGTCGTAAATTTTTAAAAGAATCCCGGGAGTGAACTGTGTCATTATGGTTTTAGGGCCTATTCCTGCGTCTCGTGTGACACAGCCTTTTCCAAACTGAGCCTCAATATTTAACAAAGAAATAATCCGCCTCTGAGGCATACACGATGTCTACCAACTTTAAATAGAAAAACTTTGTCTAAAACCAGTGATGTTTGAAGGGGAATCTAAATTGTTTTTTTTTTCAATAAACGATAAGAAATCAGGTGACAAGTATACGTGTTGGACGTGTAGGTACAATAAATTTAAATTAAATGTAATTTATTATAGAGAATTTTAAAATAAATGTAATTTATTTTAAGAGAGTTGAATATATTCTGAAATTGATGAAACTTATAATTGAAGTGATAATTTTATGATAGACTAACGAAACCTGGCAATCTTCGTATTGCTTGTATAATTAAATATGGTCCCATCGTCCCTTCTGTTCCTTCGGTCCCTCCTGTTCCTTCAGACCTTTAAGGCCCTTCAGTCCTTTTAGTACATCCCGTCTCTTCTATCCGTTCGGGCCCTGTACATCCCGTCACTTTAGGTCCTTCAGTACCGCCCGTCCCTTCGTTACTTAGAGAAAAAGTCAATTGTCATTTATGTTCGTATTCCAATGTCGATCTTTTTCTATGAATTCCATTGTGAGATTTTTTTTTTTTATTTTATTTGAAAAAATGGGCAACGTACAATAATATTTTTTTAAACAAATATAATAAATAAGAATAGCAACATGAGTATTTGTAACTTAATCAGCTCACCTTTGATTTCAGTGTTCGTTTCTGGATAGTCTACGTCGAACTCATGGACGACAGTAAAATTGTAAAGACAGAAATACCTAACAACGGAACATCTGCGAAGAGATGGAAGGACAGTTGGGGCTCCTTCTCTCAGGATAGGCCACCTTCATATGTCAAACGACCTTAATGCGACGAAGAAGAAGAACCAAAATTCCAAAAAGAATGTCAAAATATTCTTTGAAAACCATGTTTGTTTTTTCAATTTTTAAAAATTCATATCATCCTTCGTTCATACCATCACGGCATATCCCACAATGTGGGGTAACCAGCGAAAGGTGTGCGGGTGTGCATTGCCTTATAAAAGGGAGAACAACACATCTACGTATACCCACACACCAGTCTCGTTTCACCAAAAAGGGGACTAAATTCAGAATGGGTGGTGAACATCATTGCTGAACTATGTGAGATGTTATTGTTGCCTGTTGTATTTTCGATTATCCGGCTCTTACGGGACACTCGAAAACAATGATTTAAAATAATGGAAGCACTATTCTACGCCGGTGCCCCACATATTTTTTTATAATAATAATATAATAATAGATTTTATTTTAGTTCGTGAGGGGTGCAATGCAACACAAACCATATAATATATACAACAAGTACATACAAATAAAAAGAATAACGCAGAGAAAAGAAAGCATAAAGAGCAAACAAAAAGATATACATATATGTATAACCGTAATAACAAAAATTATTCATTTAAATAAAAAGAACAAGTTTCATCAAACATTGCATCATATAAAAAAGAACTGTTAAAATCGATAAATGGATATATAGTCTCTTGAACTACACGTTATAAGTATGAATGCTTTGTATAGTGGCATGTACATATATACGTCCCCCCCTTCCCCTCCCCGCAGTGTGTCCCATCACGTCGTATCCATCTCCATGGGCAGTCTAGCAGTGAAGATTATATTATGTTATGTTACACTTTGTTGTATTGTATTGTGTTGCATTGTGTTGTATTGTGTTATGTTATATTATATTATATTATATTGTAACACCCACTAGGAAATACTGTAATTGGCGTTATCAATAAGAATTTTATCTTACTGTATTATCATATTATTGTATAAGCTGTTGTATTTCTGAATAAAATAAATATAAAATAAATAATAAATAAAATAAACAAGAGAAAAAATAAAAATAAATACCTAATGATACTAATAACACATCAATATACATAAAAACAAATATAAAATAATATAACCGGAAGCAAAACAATATAAGCGTATAAAAATATCTATTGAAATCACTTCAGTCACACTATATCAGTCACACTTCAATAACACATCAATATAATAAACACTTCCTTGCACTCTGAGCAAAGTGGCGGGTTTTTTACCATTTGGAAATTTCTTACGACGAACCAGTGCTTCCAGTGTTTCCTTGTACATAATATAATATGTATATCCTCATACATTCCCTAAATTATGCTTGTGCACTAAACGAACTAAATTGGTTGTGCGTTAGCGCACTGGATTGCCAATCTAGTGCGCTAACAGCTCTGCCATCTGACCCATCTAATGACCAATCGATGTTTTTTATAATATTTCATAAAAAATATTTTGTTTCATTTGAATGTTTATTTTTGCTGATAAACAATTTAGAATGTTGAAAAGAATATTTTGATTCGTGGCAGCGTATTTTATTTTTTGTTTTCGCACACTATAGCATTCACAAAACAGATAGCAAAAATACTGGAAAATATACAGTAAATATGGTTTTACTTATTAGATTTTGTTAAAAGCTTACTAAACGCGCAACTAGATAATCACAACTAAAATAGTAAAGATCGGTGTTAAAAAATCTTACTTATAAACGTATACTAAGATGTGTCAACTAGTTCACTAAATTGTTTAATAACCCTCATTTATTTTTTTATATGGTCGCATTGGCTTCACAGATGTCAAAAAAAGATAAAATGCATGTAATCTTTGAATAACTAACATCGAAAAATGGAAACAAACATCGTGTTGTGTCGTGTTGCGTCAATTAAAACACGATTGCGATTAAAAGTAACAAGGAAAAACCTTATAAGGATTAAAATTTTCTGTCTAATTTAAATATGCATCGGATTATAATATTATGTGAAATATCCGCCATTTTGAAATATTTGGTATAACATTTGGTAACGGGTTAGTCAAGCGTTAAACAACCTCGCGACCCGTCCTAACTTGACGTCTACTAAATAAAGGTGTAGGTAATAAAGAGTCACGGTATATAAGTAGAATTTTCTGTTAATCACGCTCTATTACCAGGTACTATAGATAATTTACGTTTATAAGTAAGACGGTTGTCTTTTTCTTTTTTCTTAATTCAATGACTGAGGATAGTAACTACCCTCAATCAATCGCTGAATAATCTGCCTCAATGGGCATATTGAAGGGTTTCCGTGATTGAAGACGACTTGCAAAGGTCACTCAATCGGGTCGGTAAGCGATCATTCAATTTTCTATTATACTCTCTACGCATTGTTGTGTGTCACGAGGTTATCGGGGACCCTTCTGATAATATGTCCAGTATGCTAAAAATATTTTGTTTTCTTATCAAAATTTTTCTTCCTAAGCCTATTTATTCCTGTCCACTCCAGGACGAAGGTTTAATCTATATGCCTCTATAACGCTCTGCAGTCTGCATCTAGAACGATAATATTTTAGCTGTGATCGTCCCGAACCTCTTTTTGTCGTACTACAAAGTTTCATTCATTAAAACCATCACGGCATATTCCACAACGTGGGCAAACCAGGGACAGTTGTGCGGGTGTTTATTACCTTATAAAAGTTAGCAGAATACATCTGTGTATCCGTGAACCCACACACTAGTCTCGTCTCACCATCTAAAAATATACGACATTCAGAATTGGTGGTGAGCCTCTTCGCTGGACTATGTGAGATGTTATTGTTGCCAGTTGTATTTTCTAATATCCGGCTCTTACGAGACACCCGAAACACTACATTCAGAATGTGTGATGGTGAACCTCATTGCTGAACTATGTGAGATGTTATTGTTGCCCGGCTCTTATGGGACACACGGAAATATTAATAGAGTAGAGTGGAAGAACTATTTTAAATCGGTGCCTCACAGTTATTAGAAAGTCTTCAAGTCAATATTCTTTTTGTACAGGTCCGAGGTTCAAACTACGTGTTTTTCCATTTGCATTTCAGAGTCGCCACACGGCGGATTTAATTTCAAATAAAAATATCGACAGTTTTGGAACTTCATGCATGTAAACCTATGGCGTACTAAGTTAAAAGCTAAAGAAGAAAAGAACTTAGCACTCTTGCATAAAAGTTAGAACAAATTTTACATATTAAAGGCGTCGTTATTTTGAAGTGCTAAAGTCGATAAGGGATTTTTATATTCTTACCTCGCCTAGTTCGATAGCTCATTCTGAAATTAGGTCTTACAAAAATCGGATAAAATCTTCAATGTGTATGGTTATAGTCTCATATTTATGAAGATAGCAAGAGCCCACATTATCATATACTACGTGATAGAGATCCATGTCGATATTTAATCTTGTGTGAAATTTTCTGTGTTAGTTTGTTGTCAGGGAATAAATTTGCTGATATTACATCAAAATTTATTACTTCGCACTGAGTTGATCCTAACTTACTATCCTACTCCTAACTTTTCCGTGTCAAAATTTCGATCTAAACTCTACAACAATGTTAAAGGGAATTCATTGGATCCATTTGGATATTCGGACATTGTAGCCACAAAGAGCAACTTCAGAGCATTCAAAACCATTGATAATCGCCGTATTTTAAAAACAATGTTTTAAGTTTATTCATTTATTATCAATACACAAAACAATTATTATAAAATAAATAAACTGACTAATAAAGCAAATATAAATAGTATTGACAGAAACAAAAAATGTGAATATAAATATGACATGTGCCGGGTCAGAAGTCACGGGCGGATAACCACCTCCGCATACTGCCTACCTGATATCTTTATCCAGTTTATTAGTGCAACCTTGAAGGATCTAGTTGTAGTCAATTCTTTGATACTACTATCCATCTGGTTAAAGAAATGTGGAGCTGTGAAGTGTGTTTGTGTCTTTGCCCAAACGAGGTTTTCATGATCGGAACAAAGTAATTCATACGATTTGATTGTCTTGTAGTTCTCGTTTGTTGCGTTCTACTAAAGTTATGAAATGATATTTCTTTATGGAATTGAAGCTATGTTGTCTTAATATACAATTGCCTAGGGTCAAGATAAGTCAAATGCTCTGAAAAAATCATCTGAAGGGAAGGTTTTCGTTTTTTTGTTGATGATGCGCAAAATACATTTTTGTGCTTTCTTTAGCGGATCCATGACTGATCTAACGCATCGACCCCATCCCATTTATCAGAATTATTTAAAGCTGAATAATAATCCTTCAATACTCTCCTATGAGAAGTATGCTATGTATGTTATGAATGGTTCATTCTATATCGGGTTTTAACAACTCACCAAGGTACGTAAGTACTTGAATATGGAATGTGACATTTTAACCCTTGCAAACTTTTGAAAGTGCAAGAGCAGATCAGGTGTCAGGGTCTTAATAAGCAAAGTAACTATTTGGTTTGGCAGTTTTAGTATAGCGTTATAGTATGAAGTGTGATTTTTATATATATTTATTACGGAAAACTATTAGAAATCACGCCTTCTATTGTCCAACATTTTGGTTGGTGGAAACCCCCGACAGACACCGTTAAAGACACGTGACAATTTATTAAATTCAAACATATCATAATATTTTCATAGAAAAATAATACTATAGAATACTCATTCCCATACAATACCTCGCTGAAAAAGTGAAGCCGTTTTATTGGCCGGCTCGTGTCAATATATGTATGACTCTGCTGGTAGACATTGTTCGTATAGTACTACTCGTTATGACTGCGCAAGTAATTTTACAAGCAGTTAAAAATTCCCTATTTGGAGAACGTATCATGCAGACGGCCAAATGATTACTGAATGCTTGTAGCAAAATTTTGACCAAATTAGTCAACATAAAGCAGTCGGGTTTACTGCAGGCTAAAGAGTATTCTATATTAATCCCCACCATAATATTTTAGTGTGTTATATATATATTTATTTATATGTTAATATGTATTATGTTTATATATTTATATGTATGTGGATTTTTTTTAAGCCAAGTTTCATTCATGAACTATAATGTTTTAAACGATAAAAACTATGCACACAGCTTTATTCACAATCAGTGATCGTTTTAGGCTAATAAAAAATCATCTTTTTAATGTTTTATTGTATTATTTTTCATTTTTTCGTAAATTTTCCTACAAAATTTGCCACGAATGAAACGTCAAAATGTGTAGTTTTTCGTAAGTAAATATTTGTTTATATAAATATATATTCGGTCCCTATTATCTTCTTATAATGTTGTAAAAATATCTGGAAACATGTTTATCTTGTAAATAATATGTAATGAAGTACTTATAAAGCTTAATTTATATTTTTAATAAATAAAAATAAAAACACTTGTTTAACATTAATTCCACTATTTATTTGAGGACTACAACCTACGACCGGTTTCGTGCTAAGCACATTTTCAAGTAGTGTGCTTAGCACGAAATGTGCTTAGCACGAAACTGGTCGTAGGTTGTAGTCCTCAAATAAATAGTGGAATTAATGTTAAACAAGTGTTTTTATTTTTATTTATTAAAAATATAAATTAATTTAAATGGAATTCCATCAAGAACTGACGGTCAAAAAGTTAAATCTAATTACTTATAAAGCATTATTGCCTTTTATTGTTATTGGATGTCGTGCGATGGGGTAGAAACAGAAGACGTTACTGGAGAGATCACGTCGAAAGAGCGGATTCAGTGAGAGTGGTGAAAATAGCGGCAGACGAGATACCGTCAACCAGCAGACCCCCTGGACGACCGCCAAAGAGATGGAAGGACAGCTGGACATCCGCGTCCCAGGAGTGAATCCGAGAATAAACAGTACCCAGTACTAGAGCAAGCAGAAGAAGAAGAAGATGTATAGTGATTTTTATTTATGTTGTTATAAATTATTACAAACCTATCATAAGGTATTATGACTGTTTGTCTATAGGTATTGTACAACATGGTCTATGAATTCACTCTTAGTTTTATGTAGGCACTCTTTGTAGTTTTCAATGTTTTCGGTCTGAAGATAAAAAGTAAATTGAATTGCAGAGTTTCTGAAAGCGGCCCATATTACATTACATCATCGGTGTCTCGAGCCCCAGGTGTCTGTCTAAATAGGGGGCTCTAGAGGACCTTCCCAGCCAAGAAACTTAGTAACCATATGGGCTAGGGGGTATTTCTAGTAGTAAGCACTACATTACATATATATCTATATTATAAATATATCCAGTGGAGGATCGGGAATTGGGGATTCAACTTAACTTTTCCCACACCGGTATCCAGGATTGAAGATACCTAAAGATACGTACGTTTTAGGAAAATCCATTTTATTGTGACAGAATATTCTACTATATGACGTAATACGAGTAATTTTTATGGATTTTAAGATTTTCTTTTTAAGACTATGAAATAAATAAAGTTTTGTTGTTAATTAGATGGCTAGACATTATGAGATTAGAGCATTTTCGCAGTCTCCTACCGCACTCCATTGGGAATGTTCAATGAATCTAGGTCAATCACTGAAAAAACTCCTTGAAATAAGGAAAACATGTGGAATAGAGGACATCATTCGGTGGAGTAGATCCAGAAGAAGACATTGGAGGGACCACGTAGCCAGAATGAGCAGTGATAGACTTGCGTATATAGAAACGAATGAAATCCCCTGTGGTCGCCATCTACCCGGAAGACCATCCAAGAGATGGAAGGATAGTTGGACTTCGTCATCTCAGAAGGCATCGTTTTTAAATAACAGACCAACAGGTCTACTAAACGGTGTAAACGGCTTGGTGTAGACGGTCTCTTCGACCAAAAGACGTCACGTATTGATTCGATAGTAAAATTGGACCGTTAACCAATTGAGAATATTTCAATTTTCGCTTGAAAATGTTATATTGTGGCTATGGAGAAAATTATAGTTGATTCGTCCCATGTATTATGCATGAACTGAATCTTGGTTCGATCTAAACAGTTCCGGTAATAGAGAGAAATTACTGCTGTTCGTCTTCCAAATAGCCTTTCACGGTAAACTTACTACCTAACGAATTATGGAGAAAGGATTGCACTATGCCATCACTATGATATTAATGCAACTCTAAAGTGGATTGTGGCCAATACTTGCAACTAAAGTGTGATTGTTCATTATTTAATAAACAAAAAATACTAAAATTTATAGGAATGTGATGCCGAACCAATGGCACGCGTGTTATTGAAATAATTTCTCTTGTATTTTTCTTTGAATTGCCAATTGATTTATATTTTCCCTCAAGAGACCTAACTTTTGGTGTTCAACTTGATAAAAACGCATAAATTAAGAATTATATCTGATCTCATGATCCTCTATAAGATCATCAATGACTACTTAAGCTCCTCTTACCTCGTTTGTCAGATACATACATTACCATTTTCCAACAAGGAATACCCGCCAAAATATAACATTCATAATGTAAGATCTCCGACACTTATTATATGCATAACTCACCAATGAATAGAATTCATCGGTTGGGCAATGATTATGGTTATCTGACTGATGTATTCTTCCATTATATTAAGCACTACAAGGACACTTTATTGAAACATTTACAAAAACATACCCGGAAATTAAATGTGTATTTCACTGGTTTGCATATTTCTTGTTATTGTATTGTTTTTTTTTTGTTTTAGAAAATATGTTTGATTTTTTTTGTATAACTTGTTTTGCTTACTTTTTCTTTATATATGTTTTATTCTTTATAATATGTTATTATTAAGTGATTCCCTCATCAAGAACAAGATTTTAATCTTTTTGAAGAGGTATTGCAAAAAAACGTTATTATAGTAAATATGGATTATGATATTGTAATTAAGAAGAAACGTAAAATAAATAAGATGGGTTGTGTCAGAGCGGTAAAAACGCTGGGTTTAATATACAGGTCGCGAGATCGTATCCTACCACGACTGATTTCGTTCACCTATAGCACAAGCATTTCATTCTTTTTTACAAAACAAAATCAATAAACACTCCCAGCACGAGAACTCAGTGTGGTGTAGTTGATCACCTTTTATATATAGCTTTATGTTAAATTTCTATTTCTATTCCATACCATACCACTACGTCATTTCCCTATTTGGGAAAGGCAAAAAGAACCGAACGCCATACTCCTCTCTCTCTTCACATACATTTCTCGCTTCATTCATGTCCACGCATCGTCTCAAACACGCTCTTCTGTTATTCTTAGACCTCTACTTTTCGTTCCTCTCTTATCAGCCTTAAATACTTTTTTATCAGATGGTCATCACTCATATTTTTATGTGGCCAAACCACATTAGGGCATTTATTTTCATCTTACTTATGATATCTCTTTCAATCATACATTCTCGTCTAATATCCTCATTTCTTATTCTATCATACATCGTTTTACCACAAATTCGCCTTAGTGGCCTCATTTCAACCGCGTTAATTCTACTTTCATGCTTCTTCTGCCATGTCCATGTCTCACTAGCATACCTTGGAGTCGGTACGATAATACCATCGAGTACAGTGAGCTTTGCTTGCCTTGAAATAACTGAAATATATAATATTATATGCGCGTGTTTAAAATATTTATTATTTAATCATCAATCTCCAAATATGATATTGTAAAAGTCAATCAGTTCAAAATTAAACATAAAATTTTAAATGATGAAGGATTTAAAATGAAAGATTACTGACATGATCAACATTAGTAGGTAGTCTCATAAACATTAATAACTAAGCCTTTTATTATTCCAATTCTTTTATAATATTTTTTTGAAGCACAATATATAAGTATTTTATTTTATTAATTATTTAATTCAATTAGTAGTTAGTTAAATTAATGTACAGTATTTAAACTTATATCTACTTTCTTATTTGTATGTAAATATGTATTTTTTACATGAAATGGATCCCTCTTGGGTAAAGGCCTCCTCCAATAGTTTCCATATATTTCTATATTTGCCCCTTTCTTTCCAGTCCGTTCCCCTGTTGTTATTATATAAACATTAATATATGTAATTAAAGTAATTAAATAAAAATTCAGCTGTTCCTGGTTTATAGGGTCGAAAAAAATAAAACTACGATAAATGCGACACTGTATTCAGTTAGATGGTTGACGCACGAATGTAAGTACTTGATTGTTTTGTCCGAACGGCGGGCGATGAACTGGAGTTATTCGAGGAAATATTCGAGGATATGTACATTGCAGTTATTCAGGAGCGCAGCTACAGGGATGCATATGTAGGTACTTGTTACAAGGACAATTTTTACTCTCCACACTATGGAATAGTGGAGAGTCATGATTTCACCATTTTTAAGCGTATTTTTTTTACATCAATTTCTCAACGGGTATCATGTAGAGAGTGCACACTGTGAGTTTCGTTATGATGTGTTTGTATGTATGGCGTACGGCGTACGGATTATTCTTTTTGTCCGATCGACTTCATATTTACATCATATGTCTAAAGTGTATAGACCTAGAGCTGATTAGTTTTCCATAGAAACTTTTAATTTCTTCTCTATGATTTCATCATTTACGTTGTTTTTTTTTGTGTCCTCTTTAGAGCCCAAACTATAAGTCCTATTGACTTCATATTGATATCGTATATGTTTAGTCAATAAACTTAGAGCTGATTAGTTTTCCATAGACAACGGTTCATTTTTTCTCAATGTTTCTTTATGATTTCACTTATTAAAACTGAAAAATGCTCTCACGACCTGGAAATTAGAGATATTTTAATTTGGTTTCAACTATTTATACTACACTAAGAATCTACATAAAATTGTATTCAAAGTTGGTCAATGTTAAAAGAAAAATATTCAACGGTTTGAAAAATTATATATTATTTAATGATTTTTGAATGAAACTTATATGTAACAAGATAATTTTTTTATGTTTGGCGATGTTCATTTCTTTGATTTCATATTGATATTAGAGTATTAAGAGCTTGAACTTAGAACTGATAAGCTTTCCACTTATATCATAAAATGTCTTCATATGATATCACGTGTCAAAATTTTCAAAATGCTCTCACGCTCTTTTTAAAATAAAAAAAATATCTGCTTTTATTAAAATATTTCATACGACAGAAGCATTCTTAACCATACTGAATTAATAGTTTGTCTATCTTAATATAAAAATATACTATCGTTAGAAAAATTATATTCCTGGTAGTAAAATTTTGAATGAATAAAAATATATATAATTAGATAAATTTCTTATGTATGGAAAAGTTCAGTAATTTGATTTCATGTTAAAGTGTATTGAGCTTGAACTAAGAACTGATTAGCTTTCCATAGATAACATAAAATTTCTTCATATGATATCACGTATCAAAATGCTCTCACGTTCTTTAAAACAAAATTTATCTGATTTTATTAAAATATTTCACACATCATAAGCATTCTTTACCATATTGAGATTGTTAACATTTCAAGAAGAAAAAATGTAAGCTTACTATGGTGTGGAGTTTAGTGGTGGCCACAACTCATTCATCTTTGTTTTTTTCAAGATATTAAATTCATAATGAAATACATAAAAATCGACTAATAAAAGTAACATTGATAAATCTAAGAGTGATTCTGATAATTAATTTAATAAAAGGTGCTAATTTTGTTTTAATCTCTTTCACATATGTGAATACGATGAACCGTCGTTGAAGATTTTCTCTGCGATATAATATAAAACACAAAATAGGAATATATGGCGTATTTGGGTAATTTGGGAACCCGAGCTGTAAAATCTAGGCACTCATCCGTTGAAAGTTCTCACGGTATCTTTTTGGGACTAACAAAAGCTCTTCTGGGACCCTATTTCCGTCTCTTCTCCGGTACTACCCTCCACCTCTACCCCCAAACCACCCCCAACCCCAGTTGAAGAGGAATTCCGGGGACACCTAGTTAAGGTATTACCTAAGGACAACTCGGGGCCGCCATTATGTATTTTCAATAAAACATTTATATTCAAATTCACCGCCGCAGATATGGATACTTTAGGTCGAATCTATATAGAATATTTTATACGTGGGATGAAACGTTCTGTGAATATTTAGGTATTTTTATAAAAAAAAACAAAAAAGGATCCATGTTAAAAATTATTGATTCAAAAGCTAATATATTTTATAATAATTTTTAATATTTACAAATGGGCGTTGTGCTAATACTTTCTAGTTAAACTAATGAAGTTTTTTATTTTAATTTATTCATTGTATTTTTTTTTATTTTCATTCGGAAAAAAATACAGCAGTAAACAAAATCAAACTATAAGAACATCTAATCTCTATATATTAATACGTGAAGCGAAAACGTTAAGTACAATTTCCGGATAAATGGACCCATGGAGAAGTTTCAGATTTGGCATAATTAAAGTTTATATGGAGGAGGACTGCAGAAAAATAATATTAATACATAATATGCGTTATAAATAAATTAAATCAAATAAAAAATATTGCGCATCAAACCATTTATTGTGTACCATAGAACGGTGAAGAGAGGGAAAACGTTATTTTAATATACCCGCATAGTATGAAAAATATTCTGATAACACACTGAAATATTCATTCTTTTTATTTCATATTCTGTGGTCACATTTAAATGTCATTGTGGTATTTACGGCGCATGCGCAGTTGTTTAAATTCAAATATAAGAACATTTTAAAGGAAAATACATATTTGTATACTTACCTACTGTGAAACAATATAAATGGTAGGTACTTACACAATAATTTCATTTATAAAATTGACTTGCAATACATGAAGAGAAAACTGTGTTCCTTGATGAAAACGTGATATCAATATAATAAATTTGAATGTTTTTATGTACCTATGTACCCATATATTATGCATGTGTTGAATGCGCTCCTAAACCGTTCATCCGATTGCTATGAAACTTTGGTGAATTATCTAGAGTATACCAGGGATGGTTTCTGGATCAATTTTTTTCTTCTTCTTCTTCTTCTTCATCGGGTATTAGGTCATTTTACCTATGAAGGTGGACTATCCTGGGAACCGTTCATCCGATTGCAATGAAACTTTGATGAATTATTGAGCGTGTGCCCGGGATGGATTCTAGATTAAAAAGAATTTCTTCTTCTTCTTCTTCTTCATAGAATATTAAGTAATTTTACCTATGAAGGTGGACTATACTGGAAACCGTTCATCCGATTGCAGTGCAACTTTGGTGAATTGTCGTGCGTATGCCCGGGATGGTTTCTGGATCAAAAAAAAATTCTTCTTCTTCTTCTTCATCGGGTAATAGGTCATTTTACCTATGAAGGTGGAAGGTGGATCTCTTCGCAGGTTTCTGGATTTAATCTTTTATCTTCTTCTTCTTCGTTATATTTTCTTAACTTACTGAAGGGACGGGAGGTACTGAAGGGACGGGAGGTACTGAAGGGACGGGAGGTACTGAAGGGACGTGAGGTACTGAAGGGACGGGAGGTACTGAAGGGACGGGAGGTACTGAAGGGACGTGAGGTACTGAAGGGGCGAGAGGTACTGAAGGGACGGGAGGTACTGAAGGGACGGGAGGTACTGAAGGGACGGGAGGTACTGAAGGGACGGGAGGTACTGAAGGGACGGGAGGTACTGAAGGGACGGGAGGTACTGAAGGGACGGGAGGTACTGAAGGGACGGATGGTACTGAAGGGACATGAGGTACTGAAGGGACATGAGGTACTGAAGGGACATGAGGTACTGAAGGGACATGAGATACTGAAGAGACTGGAGGTACTGAAGGGACGGAGGTACTGAAGGGACGCGAGTAACTGAAGAGACGGGAGTAACTGAAGGGACGGGAGTAACTAAAGGGACGGGAGTAACTGAAGGGACGGGATTAACTGAAGGGACGGGAGTAACTGAAGGAATGGGAGGTACTGAAGGGACGGGTGGTACTGCAGGGTCTGAAGGGACGGGAGACACTGAAGGGACGACTGGTACTGAAGGGACGGGAGGTACTGAAGAGACGGGTGGTACTGAAGGGTCTGAAGTGACGGGTGGTAATGAAGGACCATATTTTAAGTCTGGCGCAATTCAGGGGTGACTTCTATGCGAAAAATGCATTGTCACCTGAGATATAAGAATTGTAGCTTTCATTATTTACAAAAAACCAATTCTCTCAATAGATGGCGTTACAACAAAATGAATAAAAAATAATAAGATTGTTGTTCATAATTTCACACATAGATGGCTGTAGTAAAAATTCCTTATTTTCAAGCGAAAAGAATTTCAGTATTACAATATATAGAACTTTCAAAATTGAATTGATAGGGATCTCATTAAAAAGGCATAATTGGTGAACGTTGCGCAAGCGCATAAAGTGATCACGTAAACCAGCCGATGACAGGTCGTAAGCCCTGTAGGGGCCTTGATTTCCCAGTTCTCCTACAATTAAATATTCCAACTTCGTCTCTATTGAGATAATTAAAAATATGTTAAAAAAATATCTTTGACTCCCGACAGGGAAAAAAATCCAATGTTTGCGCATATGCAATAATAAAAATATTCGACCATATTTTATTATACAAGCAATACGAAGTTTGGCGGGGGTTCGCTATCTATATTAAATTATAAATTTCATAGATATTGCAGAGAATTAAAGCAAATAACACGCAATATTGAAATATTTGTAAGCACACGCTTGCAGGTGCCGTAATAGAACAAAATTTAAAAAAAATAAAAAGTGTACGGAATGGCTTTGAAAAAAAACCTCATTAAAATTAAAAAATTAATAGTATCAATTCCAAATATTCTTTTTAATGAATAACGGTCGAATTTTGACCACTGGGCGATCACTAGTTAATATAAATACTGCCAAGACAGTTTCCACAAGAATTTATTTATAGAAAACAAATAGCATAGACCGGTACATAGGTACCTAATTATTTAAAAAGAACATAATATTAATAATAATAATAATTAAAATTTATATAACGCCGTTTAGTGATACAAGATCACTCCAAGGGCGCTGTAGCTTATTTGTTGGCTCTACGAAACAAGGCAGTCTTAAGAAGTTTACCGAAGGTGTAAATGCTCTGAGCTCCACGTATGTCAAGAGGCAATTTATTCCATTTTAAAGGCCCGTTCATACTAAAACCACGATCATACTAAGCCGCCTTATTGACTCTGTCCAATTCTTTTAAAGAGTTGGTACTCTGTGATTCAGACGATCTAAGCGTAAGCAGCCTCCCTGATGGAACATTCCTTTGGCACAGTTCCTGAATGTATTGTGGAGCCTAGTCGTTCAGAGCTTTAAAAACCATCAGGCATACATTATAGTCCACTCGTGCTGGACATCTCAACCAGTGCAGTTCGTTAGGAAGAGGTGTTATGTGACATATTTTGTCGGCTCCATATATTAACCTCGTTGCTGCGTTGGAAACTACATACTTGGGCAAACCCGCGTAAATAGCATTGCAGTAATCCAGCCGTGACGCCACAAAAGCATTATTAAGCGTTTTAGCTTTGTTTTTGGGTTAGCTCCGGCAGATACTTTTTAATTGCCTCAGATGAAAGAAACAAGAGCTAAGAGTTTTTGAGATTTGCTAGTCCAGCGATAGTTTGTTGTCCAGGTGGACCCCTAGAAATTTGAAGGTATTTGATGGTGTAAGTTCTTCTCCATTGATGTTAATCGGAGTATTTTCAATGAGATGCTGTCGTCGCGGTGAAACTACCCACATAAACTCGGTTTTCGTTGGGTTTAATTTTAGCTTGTAGAATGACATCCAGGCAGCAATTTTTCCAATGCAACCAACGGTATCATTCTCAAGACTATCCCTGTTTTCGGCAATGCAGAATTTCACAATGAGGCGAACGTCAGCATAAGCAAATGAATCAAAACCTTAATTTTCTATTATATCATCAATATTATATCACATACAAAAGCAAAGCATATTTGGTTACTTCTTGTCCTCAGGCTCTATACTCTGCGGTTCTGGGTATCGCTTTCATGCAAACCGTTTCTTTGTAGGATCTTGGAGTTATGATTGTTTGTCCGGGTGTTCTTTGGTCTTTCTCTGGATGATAATCGAGAAAGATGAATATTTATCGCCTTACTTACGGTATATTCTGGTGTTTTTTTTACGTCCCCATACCATTTCAGCTGACGATCTTCCAGCTTTTTGTGTTCTTATACCATCCATCTGATAACAATGAAATTTTATTCTTCTTCTTTTTATTTTTTTTTATATATTATATTAGTACATATTTAAATGGACGAATTTTATAAGTACAAATATTATTTAAGTACAAATTATACTTTCTTTCTTTCTTTTTCGTGTCCGGCTAAGCTCTACCACTCCAATAAGCAGCGACTGACATCGCGTTGTCATTCGTCATGATATGGGGGGGCAAGTCTGGTCAACCGTCGAAATCAAAACCTTCCATGTTTACCCATATCATGGATATAATTATGGAGGGTTTAGATTTCGAATTTTTATAAAAATTGAATTTAGTTACGACATTGCTTCATACAATTTGTATGGCAATCGCCTACACACAATATCTAAGAAGACTTAATTGTTTGATACTAATCTCCAAACATACATACATACCATCATTCTGTTTTCATATTCTGGGTAAGATCAAAGGACTGACCTCCATACTATCCTATCTTGACATACATACATATGTAGGTACATGTGTTGTATAGAAAATCAAATATCTTAAAATATTAAATAATTTGTATTTATGGGATTATAGTTTGGTACTTATTCTTCAACTATACATACTATCGCTATCGACAGTTGGATCTCATGGGTTACATGCAACTAGTATCTAATAGTTATGAAGGTACATAATATAAGTTTCATCCGATATAATATCTAATAGTTAATCATTTTTGAAAAAAAAACGCAATGTTTTTTTTCATTTTTGTAAAAGCTTTAAAGGAGTGTTTATTTTTTATCATATTTTACGGAGAAAAGGAATAAAATAATATTTTCTCTTGCGTTATGAAACGACCAAGTTGATATTACAAGTTATAGATATGAGAGAGGTAAAAGAGCTGTCAAAAGAGTTTAAGGCTTTGTATTGAAAAGGTACGATAAGCATAAAATTTACAATCCATATTTTATCGCATGGGCTATAAATTTCCATCCGTCATCAAAATGATATAAAATGTCCTTTAAGTGTATTTTTATATCTCGAAATAAAATAATGATAATAAAAAAAATGATTAACTTTCCTCTCAGCTTAAATATATTTGAGAATTTCCATGCCTAACGCTATGCTGTTTTGTCATTAAATGTATTCAATTATTTTCACTTCAGTTTTAATTTAATTTAATTCGTTTTTATTTTACATTAGTTCTCGGGCAACTAACAGGGTCTATGTCAAATATTAATTTAACACGCACCCAAAAACAAGTTGCCACATTCTGGAGACTTACGAAATTAATCGTCTCATAGATCCAGACTGAAAACACAATGAAAAACTGTGTCTCCACCGGGAATCGAACCCGGACCATTGGATCAGCAGCTAGATACCTAACCAACTGAGCCACAAAGGCCGACTATAGACTTAAGTACTCATTTGATTACATAGGCCGACAATTATTTAAAAATAAACTAATGTTTATGAATTTCTCTCCTTCTGGATTTAATTGCATAATTTATTGTCAGAAATATTAAATAAAATATAATTGATTTATATCATCAGTCTTTGTTGCACAGTTGGTTGGGTAATTAACATCTTATCATTAATTTATTTTAATCATATCTAACAAAAAATAAACGTTAATATGTTATAAAAAATATAAAAATACTTGGTTATAGTTCTATTGTATTTATTAGATTATTGACGCGTTTCGTGCAAAGCACATCGTCAGAATAATGACTGTGCTTTACACGAAACGCGTCAATAATCTAATAAATACAATGAACTATAACCAAGTATTTTTATATATTTTTATAACATATTAACGTACAATGGAGTTCTATCAAGAATTGTCGATCGACAAACTAAACTTAAAAAATAAACGATCGAACGAACGAACCCGAATCCATAGGATTACAAGATGATCGATTTATTTGTTTGTTTGTTTGTTCGTTCGTTCGTTCGTTCGTTCATTCGTTCGTTCATTCGTTTGTTTATTTGTTTGTTGTTTGTTTTGTCTATATAATAAAAAAAATGTTTTTATGTAACGTATGAGGTATATCAAAATAGATAAATTGAGGACACCCTTTTCAAATATTTCTTATCATGTTAATCGATATTCGATATTCTTATCGATTTTTCACTACCATACTAATATTACATTAATATTATGAAAGAAAGTATATTGTCAAGGCAGGCCTAAGAGATGAGATACAGATCTCCTTTGGAAGGGCATATCTCTTTACTCTCGTATCCATCAGGATATTCCAGTCATCTGACATCCTAATTATTGATACTTATTTCTTTGTTGTAGGTCTGACTTCTTGTCCCTGTTGAATAATAATAATAATTTATAATAAACGGTATTGAACGTGTGTTACTCCATCATTACGTTTATCCAGTACACGCAAAGATTTATGTATAAGTTGTTAAATAAATTTCATTCGCAATTTGAAGGAAACTCCTAACGATCTTATGGAGATTTCTTTGAAGGTTCTTCTCTCCCGTGAGATTTAAAGGGTGCAATGTCCATTAATGACAAATAAGGTATTCCGACACGTCCCGGGGCTAATCTCTTGGACCCAATCTGCGTGTAATGGGATACACACCCCGTGTGGGACACAACACGTAACACCCTATTACTATTTCACACTATTTTCATTTCAAAAGCAGCTGGTTTGGGACCCTGTTTCGAAAATTTTCACAGGGTAAAGCCGACCATCGTGGTATACTGGAAAGTAGGTCAAATTCTGTGCCGGGATTCTGGGTTTCGATTGGTCGCAGATATGGAATTAGTCAAAAATTGTATTAGATGATCCTTTAGTCACAAAGCACTCTCTTATCACTATGAAACTATAAAACATTTTTTCCTCAACTGGACGCGTGATGTAAGTTTTGGTATTTTTTTACAAACGGCGGAATAAAAACCCTCCATTTAGATATTCAATTTGTCACATTTTCTATATAGAATACTCTTCCTACATACATATGGGTTACTATGGAACGGGACATGCTCTGTTGATAGAAAATAACTGGTTGATATAAAATTTGTTGAAATAATAAACAAAAGATAATATTAGGTCTTCTTCTTCTTCTTCTTTTGCTTACATGGCGTTCCACCCAATCATTAGGATGATTTCTGCCAGTTTCAAAAAAAATTTATTGAATTATTTAAGAAGTAAAGGTTATTTTATTGCATTATAGATTGAAGCCATTAAGGCGAAGAAATTTTGTTATATGGAAATAAATATGCGGTGAATTCAATGATAGAAGATGAGACATATTGATTGGGAGTGGGGTATTTAGTGTATAATACAAATCATGTTCGGTGTGGATTGGACATTCAAAGAACACATGGTCAAGGGTCTCTACAACCTCTCCACAAGCACACGAAGGGCTATCCCTTACGTGTATCCTGTGGAGGTGGCTGTTAATAAGGCAGTGTCCTAGTCTAATGCGACATATGTTGGAGACGTCTCGTTTGGCCATGCCTTTGTTATGGAACCATGGTTTAGACGGTATTGAAATTTGGATGGATTTATAGGAAGAACCTTTCAAGGTACTAGACCTTTCCCAGTCAATGGTCCATTTGGATATGAGTTCTTTTTTGAAGGATGCTAATATGTCTTGGCAGGGAATCATAAATAGAGAGGGTAAAATGCCAGTAACGGAGGCTTGCTTCGCTGCTTCGTCAGCGATCTCATTTCCCACTATTCCCTGATGAGCCGGGATCCACGCAAGAAGCACTTCTTTATTCAATTTATGAAGGTTTAATAGAGCGGATTTAATGTTGCATAGTAAGGTGCTGTCGGCCAATTTGGCTAAATTGGAAGACAACGCCTTTAGAGCACTTAAAGAATCCGAAAATATTATAAACTGCGAAGAATCCAAAGTATTGCAAATCTTTAGGGCTTCATTAATAGCCGTACATTCAGCTGTGAATATTGAACATTCCCTGGGTAGTTTAACGAGTGATTGTATTTTTTTAGATGGTATGTGAATTGCGGCCCCGCATTCATTGTCTGCGCCCCGCTTAGACCCATCCGTGTATATTTGTAGATGGGAGGGCCAGTTAGATATAACGATACTGTTGAACTTATTATTCATGGCTTGAGCACTGACTATTGAATTTTTATGTAGGTCGATATTTAAAATAATGTTTGGGATCAATGTTATTGCCTCAAATGGAATTTCGTAATATGGAAGCATAGACTGAGCACGGTTAGAGACAATTTTGAGGGAGAGTTTTTGATAGCTTTGGCACATTGGGGGAGTACATTTTTTGAACCAATACCGGTGACTTTGACATAGAGATGAGAGCATCGAGATTCTAGGGAGGAGCGGATGTGAGTTGTAGTTTATTCGTTTGAGCATGAATTTATCGGCCAAATATTGGCGTCTTAGTTTGAGAGGTGGTTCTACGCATTCCACCTGCAGTGCATTTATTGGTGAGGAGCGCATTGCGCCAATTATTAAGCGAAGGCATTTAGATTGTATTCTGTCTAATTTGGATTTCAGATATTCCGGTATCGGTTCCATCAGGAAGCTACCATAGTCCAGATGACTACGGACAATGGCATTATATAGTAGTTTCATGGTTGTAGGATGTGAGCCCCACCAAACTCTAGAAACTGCTCTCAGAGGGTTTATATTTTTTTCACATTTGGTAATTATGTGGGAAATATGAGAAGTCCATGATAACTTCCTATCCAAGGTCATCCCCAAAAATTTGACTTCTTCAACACTAGGAATAGTGGTTTCACCAATCTTAACTGATATATTTGCCGTATTGTGTTTCCTCGAGAAGGCGATTATTTGACATTTTTGGGGCGAAACTTCAAGTCCATTAGAATTAAGCCATTTAATGATTTTAGATAGGGCAGTTGATAATTTTCTCACTGCTGTTTCAATATTACTATGAGTAATATATAAAACGATATCATCAGCGAATTGGAGGAGTGAACAAAGACCCTGAACACATTCGAGTATATCATAGCAATATAGGTTAAATAAATGCGGACTCAGAACAGATCCCTGAGAGAGGCCAATCCATAGCGTTCGTTCATAGGTGTCTGGAGGCTTATTAATGACTATCTTTCTTTCACAAAAAATATTAAAAATTAATTGAGCTAGTCGTTCTGGAATTCCTAAATTCAACAATTTTCTCCGTAAAATTGGCAAAAGGACATTATCATAAGCGGCTTTAATGTCCAGGAAAGCTGCGAGTGTGTATTTTTTATTAGTGAACCCAATTTGGATGTCTGATATCAAGATACTTAAATTATCTATACAAGTCTTTCCCTTTCTAAATCCAAATTGTATATTAGGGAGAAGTAAATTACGTTCTGTTTGCCAGTCTAAACGTTTTTTAATGATGTTTTCGAAAATTTTTAAAATGCAGGAAGAGAGAGCTATTGGTCTATAAGACGTTTGAATTTTGGGGTCTTTTCCAGGTTTTAAGATTGGAATTACCAACTGGGTTTTCCAATCTATGGGAACCATACCTGTTTGAAGGCATTCATTAAATTTATTCAGTATGTGTTCCAGAAAGCAAGTAGGCAGATGTTGGAAAAACGTATATGGTATTTGATCAAAACCAGGAGCAGAGTTGTTTAAGTTTTTGAGCACAATGGATAATTCCTCGATCTTAAAAGGTGAATCTAACCAAGATATTGAAGAGCGGTGACTTATGTTTTGATTTATGTATAATTCCGTTATATTAGGAGAGTAAGAGGGAGCCAGTCTGTTAATGAAGGATTCTAATATGTCTGGACTAATCTGATGATTCCGATTCTGGACATATGATGAGCGAAATCGTCGAATCATATTCCAAACCAGAGACAAGGGAGAGTCTGGGGAGAGGGATGAGCAAAAATTTCGCCATCCTTGCCTTTTTTTCTTACGTAGAAATTTTTTAGTTTTAGCCTGACTTTCCTTTGCAAGTACAGACGGTGGCCAAATTAATACAATCAAAGGAAAAAAATGCAAAAATAATTGTATTTTTAGCTGTTATCCAGCAAAATCGAATCACATCAGTATATTTTTAACTGTGGCAACTCCCTTCATTATTGTTATCGTACTTGCAACACTTTTTAAGCATCAACATGAAGTTTGTCACATACAAGATACGATAATGTCAGTTTAGTATTGGTCTTCACAGAGTGTGCGGGTGTTAATGGAATATTTTGCCCATTGATTTTGTGTTTATTTGAGACAGTGTTTGAGTGTTTCTTACATTTTTTTTTAAATAACAGGTAAACCTAATATTTATTACTAAATATTTATCACAATTATACTACTTATCAAATTATTACGATTTTGATAAATTATTTTCTAAATGTATGCAGAATTTCAGAATTTTTTAGTATATTTTAGAAATGGGAAGATCTTGTGACCTCACTCCAAGAAAAAAATCTAAAATTGCAACCCTTCTTGGTCACTGTGAATACAGTCAACGAGAAATTGCCACACTTACCAATGTTTCTCAATATTCTGTGCACAAAATAAGTAGGAAAATGAAAGGAAATGTACCCCTTGAACCATCTCGAATAGGAAAATGTGGACGAAAGCGCATTACTACTCCGCGAACAGAAAGAAAAATCAGAAATGTTGCTCTAGAAAATAGACAGAAGCCTCGAAAAGTAATAAAATCTATTTTGCAGACCACAGGAGTCAATATATCTGATCGTACATTGAGACAAAGATTGGTGGAAATGGACCTCAAATGTTATCGCCCAGTGAAAAAGCCAAAACTAACACCTGAAATGCGTAAAAAGCGACTAGAATGGGCACTAAAACACCAAAATTGGAACGAAGACGATTGGAGCAAGGTATTAGAATGTAAAATAAATTTTTATGAAACTTTCTGTATTAAATAAAATTGACTAGTGAAAACTTCTCGTGTTCTTTCAGGTTTGTTTTTCTGATGAATCCTCAATCCAAATACTGCAGGACAAAACTCAATATGTGAGAAGAAGGCCAGGTGAAAAATATAATGAGGAATGTGTGGTCCAAAGAGTGAAGCACCCTCAGTCAATAATGATCTGGTCAGTGATTAGTGGGATGGGTATGGGAAGGCTGTATATTGTGAATGGCACAATGCGCCAGGACCAGTATATAGAAGTTTTAAAAGGGAGACTAAAGCCTCAAGTGGCCGAATGGTTTCCAAATGGAAAATATGTATTTATGCATGATTCTGCACCCTGCCACAAAGCGAAAACCGTTACTAAATTTCTAGAAGGAGAAAAAATAAAGGTATTAGATTGGCCAGGAAATTCACCGGATCTAAATCCAATTGAAAACGTTTGGGAGGCTCTGAAAAGGGCAATTGTAAAAAAGGTGTCATCACCAACAAAAGACAACTAATAGAAAACATAATTGAGGCATGGCACAACACACCAGAATTAAAAAATATCTCAATTAAATGTATCTCCAGCATGCCCAGAAGAATATCAGCAGTAATTAAAGCTAAGGGAGGATTTACTAAATATTGATCATTTTACCATAAAACGTATTTTATTATCAATAAACTATTATATATTCATACTAAATGCATTTTATTTTATAAAAATATATTAAATCTCCCATAATATTCTAGAAAGATCGAAATAAAATAAAAAAATAATAATTTTCAATGATTCGAAGTCTAAAAACTGCTATAAATTCATTTGATTGTATTAATTTGGCCACCGTCTGTATATAATTTTCAAGAGTCATGTTTTTCCTATACTTTTTTATGGCTTTTTTCCTGTTGTTGACCATATCAGAACATTCTCCGTCCCACCATGGCGTACATGGCAGAGGGCTAAAGTTGGATTTTTTTGGAATAGATAAGTCAGCGGCCTTATAAATAATTGATAAAAGATCAGAGTATTCAATGTGTACGTTAGAACTGTCCAAACTTGTTGTTAATTTTTCTATATTATCGTAGAAGAGGGGCCAATTTGCCCTTTTTGTATTGTAACCTTTACGATTTGTCGGGTGTTGGGGTTTAGATTTAGCAATGTGAGGATCTTCTAAGTGAATAATTATTGGATAATGATCACTAGAGTAAGGGTCATTGGTTAAGGTCCATGAACAAGCTGCGGCTAAAGAACTCGAACATAGTGTCAGATCGACAGCACTTTTCTTTTGGGAGGGTGGGGTGAGGCGAGTAGGGGAGCCATCATTTAAAAAACAAATATTATTGATATCCATGAAATCTATTATATTGTGACCAGATTTATTGGTAGCTTCACTTCCCCAGATAGGAGAATGGGCGTTAAAATCTCCCAAGATTATGGAGGGAGAGGGGAGCTGGCGAAGTAAATCCGTCCAGTCCTTTTCTATAAATAAAACTAATGGTGGAATATATACTGAAATAAAAGTTATGTTTTTAATTCGTGCTGCGACAATTTGAAAGTCTTGGGATTTGAGAGGGATAGATAGTTTTTCGAAATTTAACTTATCTTTAATAAAAAGGGCAGTTCCAGCCCGACCGTCAGCTCTGTCATCTCTAAGACACTGGTAGCCGATTACCTTAAATAGGCAAGACGGCTTCAGCCAAGTTTCAGAGATGGCTGCAATATGTATTGAATTATTATTTAATAGTTCGGTAAGTTCTGCTTTATTGGAATAAACGCTCCTACTATTCCATTGTAGAATTTTCAGAGTTTGTATGTCCATTATTGAAGAGAGAAGATTGCAATGTTGTGAGAATATCGGCAACGTTGTACGGTAGGCTATTATTATTCGAAAGAATAGATATTAAAAGAGATATTAATGTCTGCAGAAATGCTGAATTGCTGTTGGATAACTCTACTGCAGAAGGAGGAGGTGAATGTTCATTTTGGTTAATTGCATGACCATTAGACATTTGATTGACATAATTACCATTTGGATTGAATAGGAATGAGTTATGTATGTTCTTGTCATATGCTGGTGTCATTGCTGGTCTAGGTTTGACTTGTTTGTATGTAATAATTCTACGAGAGTTGGAAGGATTCGCTGAATTAATCTGGTTTATTGTAGTTGTGTTAGCTGAGGTTGGTTTCACATTCAATGTTGTAGTTTCGGCAAAACTCTTTATTGCAAGGGGAAAACGTTTAGAGGCTTGGAAATATGATATATTTTCACTCGCCATCAGTTGTTTAATGTTTTTTTGTCTCGTCAGTTCTGGGCATATAAAGCTTGTAGCCTTATGACTACCTTTACAATTGACGCATGTTGGCTCTTCCGGGTTTGGACACTGATCAGCTTGATGGTTTTCACCACAGTGAAAGCATCGAGTGGAAGATTTACAAATGGCTCTTGAGTGCCCAAAACGGCAACAATTAAAACACTGAATAGTGGGATAAGTGTATGCTTCTACTGGAAGGGAGTTAAAATAAAGGTAAACATAATCAGGCAATATTTGGCCTTCGAATGTGAGAACGACGGTTTGTGACGGTTTCCACGTCACCGTGCCTTGAGAATTATCTTTGTAATTAGACCTTCGCGCCTTTATTATTTTAATAATTCGTCTAGCATTGTTCAAATTTAAGGATTCAACAATATCACTTTCAGAAAGATTAGCAGGAATGCCTCTTACCAACCCCATTCGCGTCACGTGATGCGTCGGAATAAACGCCTTAAATTTTTGATCAGATAAAGTTGTAATATTCTGTATAAAATTATTTGCTTGTTCCCATTTGTTAAATTCAGAAGAAATTTTAAAGCGCCCTTCAGATTTTATTGTACCGTTAATAATCCCAAAGTTTTTATTTTTACATGAAAACAAAAATTTGCCTACTTCTAAGGAGTTAATCGGTTTGCCACTTTCGCAATTTTGAATATATACTATGTATGGTGGGTTTGACATATTACAATATTGAATTGGGCTTGGTTCGGTTTGTATCGGGAGGCCTGCAGTTATTTCGAGTACAGAAGAAGGTTTCATTTTCGACGGTATATCAATTGGTTGATGACGCGGTTTTCGTTTACGGTTAGGTACAATAACTGAATCATGACTCGTGTCAGATTCACATTCGTCAGCAGTTGATAAAATTATCGATCGAGGATCAGGAGGTTTAGTCTCGTCCACCTCCATATCCGCGATGCAGTATTTAAATCAAATAAAATAGATATTTAACAGTTAAATAAAAAATACGAAACAAAAATTGTTAATGTCAAATAGACAAAAAGCAACAAAAACAATAGGTAAATATTAATACCAAATATGCTACATTGAAATAATCAAAACAATTTTCGTAAGAATAAAAATGAAATAATAAAACAAAAATGACAGCAATGGAATCTTATCTGTTCGCTGCGTAGTGTAGTAGGTACTTGTGGGTAGATCCGAAATATGCACTAAACACAACCGCTCACTGGCAACGTCGCGACGAGACTCCTAATATTAGGTCCTTACATATGAAATTGGCGTTTTGCCGTACTGTCAACTTTGATCTCAAATATCTTCTCTTTGGTTAGGAATTCCAAATTCAAATTTATACAGCTATTTACTCATGTATTTGTGTTTCGAAAATTATAATTCATTTGTTTTTTCCTCAATTGTTTTTTTCTTTGCGTCATTCGGTTTACAAAATGGAAAACTTGAAATATCGCGTTATTTACGAGTACGAGTTCCAGCTTGGCTGCAGAAACGGCTCGAAGGATTAATGATGTGTATGGCGACGGTACCGCAAAAGAAAACACAGTGCGTTTTTGGTTCCAACGTTTTCGTTCGGGAAATTTCGACCTGCAGAACAAGCCCCGTGGACGGCCGGAGACCAAAGTTGATAATGAAGAATTGAAGGCTATTGTGGAAGCGGATCCATCGCAAACCACGTCCGAGTTAGCTGCAGACTGCGGTGCTAGTGATAAAACTGTTTTAATCCACTTGAAGCAAATTGGGAAGGTGAACAAGCTTGAAAGGTGGGTACCTCACGAATTGAGTGAAGCAAATCAACAAACGCGCGTTGACTGCTGCGTTGCATTACTCAACCGGCACAATAATGAAGGGATTTTAAATCGAATCATTACCTGTGATAAAAAGTGGATCCTGTACGATAATCGGAAGCGCTCATCGCAATGGCTGAACCCTGCCGAACCAGCCAAACCATGCCCCAAGCGAAAATTGACTCCAAAAAAGTTACTTGTGAGAGTTTGGTGGACTAGTGCTGGTGTCGTTCACTACAGCTTTCTTAAATCTGGTCAGACGTTTACGCGGGTGTCTATTGTCAGCAACTGCAAACCATGATGGAAAAGCTAGCTGCTAAACAACCGAGGCTGGTTAATCGCTCTAGGCCACTGCTGCTTCATGATAACGCTAGACCACACACTGCACAACAGACGGCTACCAAATTAGAGGAGCTACAATTGGAATGTCTAAGACATCCACCGTACTCTCCGGACCTTGCCCCATCAGATTACCCTTTTTATCGAAATTTGGATAACTTCTTGCAAGGGAAAAAATTCAACTCCGATGGGGCAGTCCAAACCGCCTTCAAAGATTTTATTGATTCCCGTCCGAATGGTTTCTTTAGTAAAGGGATCGATGAACTACCTATGAGATGGCAAAAGTGCATAGATAGCAATAGTACATACTTTGATTAAATAAATATATTATAATAAAAAAAAATCGACTTTATGTTCCTCCCATACAAAACGCCAATTTCATATGTAAGGACCTAATATTATGTTTATTAACATTTACATAATCTACTAGTAATGTCGTTATATTGTTTGTCAAATAATACAAAATTGTTAAATAGTGTTGATACCTTTGATAAATATTATGATATATTACAGATACCTTTATGTTGTTCATTGTTCCTTGGGTTCATTCGGCCATTAAATTTAATATGTGTAAACATTATAGAGGAGAATGTTTGTACGAAAAAGGGACAGCTAAAGGTAGTACACACTTCATTTTTTGTCTTTTTTATAATATCCATTGTATTTAATAAAACCATTCCAGATATTTGTAGACCTAGCTTATATCTACGTACTTTGTTATATTCTCAATAAATTAGCAAGTATACAAAACGTTATAATATTCTTTAGAGTCTATAGTAATCGTAATAATAAATTTTAAAAATCTTTTCCCCAGAACCCACATGAGATGCGTCCTTCGAATTAATAAAGAAAAGTTTAATATGACATCATTATTCTATTTCGTGATTTCTTTGAAATTTGAATTTATTAAATATTTTTATTGTAAAATTAGTTTTAATAAAACCTTTTTCTAATTGTAATTGTAAACAATTAAAAAACAAAAACCACAAGGCCTATTTTTATACTATTCTTACTTTAAAAAAAACTGTAAATTTTACCTTTTCTTCTTTGAAACTATATTGTTATAATACATATTTGGTGATACGTAATATTTGTTTGTGTTTCACACATTAGAAGGTAATAATGTGCATGTTCGTGTTCACCCCGTAAGCACAAGGTCATAGGCGTTAACAAGAGCCTTAAACGAAAGATAGAGTTTCTCTTAGCAAAATGTTTAATGTTTTAAAAAATAAGTTATCCATTCTTAAAAACGTTAAAAAACTACGAAATACACAAATGTCATATAAAAAGAAATTGCGTAAGTTAATAAAATAAATTTTGTAGTGTAGGTATTGTGTTTTGATTACTTTCATAAATTGCTCTATTAAAATGATATTTTACAGTAACAATAAAAAAATAATTTTCCTTTTGGTGCATTCTAGTACCGACTAATTTTAATTGATCGAATCAATATCTTATACCTACCTACTTGTACTTTGTTAGCAAAAGAGATCAAAATATACATATTCTTAAACATCGCACTTGTAGATATATATTTAATAGGAAACTAAATTCCCACAAGGCAAAGTCTGAATAATATATTATTAACAGCAACTAACTTCACAAAAAAATCTCTTGATAAATTTTCTTGAATAAGCATTCGCTAAAAAAAATCTCTTGAGATTTTATTGGAAGCAAAATTTAATTTTTCCTAAGTTTTTGCAGGTTGTAATGATAACTCAATGGAGGTATCACACTTCAACTTTATAAAACATCGAAACAAATGGCGGAATAAAAAACAAAAGACACGAAAATAACAAAAGATAATTAAATTTTCGCAATGGTAGGTGCGTATAATACTCGCAAGAGTATTTATTATCTTGTCATATAAAAATGAGACTTATTAAGCAAGAAACAGCGACTGTCAGACTTACGTCGTAGTATTGGGGCTGAGTTTTTTTTTACTATAAAAGTAGCAGGTAACTACGATTGGATAATATAAACACTGAGACTGGTAGCTTTCAGAGATAACAGCCTTAAAATTCTGCTACATACTTCCACCACCACCCACTCTGCATATGGGGACTGTAAACGGCCTTTTCAAAGAACGCTAAGTGAGCAATGAGAAAAAAATTACATAGCACGAAAAGTAGCTCATGAAGCCCCCTAGATAGGCAATCTCAGCGCCATAGTGCAAAAAGAACAATAATAATGAACACTTCCTCGCACCCTGCGCAAGTAGCGAGTTTATTGCCGCATGGCAAAAAAAACAATTACATAAAAAAAACTACCTACATCGACAAAAGAATGAAAGCGAAAAAACAAAGAAAAGATAAATTACACTAAGATAAATATTGAAAAAAAAAAACACTTCATATAAAAAAGGACTTAGACGACGACTTAGAGTTTAGACGGACTGAGGCTATTCCATAATATTGCTGTATTATGGATAATAATGGATAGTGTTGTATGTTCAGCTGATATAATATATGTATATTTTTCTAACTTTATGTACACAATTAATGTAAAATGGCGCTCAATCCAACCAACCATATAGGGGGCATTGTCTACTAATCATAATATGACATTGTTTCGCCTTGACTGCAATCTTCTTTAACACCCCACTGAAGGGAATTAGGAAGTGGAGAGTATAATATATAATCATTACAAGATAGAAAAGGGGAAGTAACGAGGGTACAGTAGGAAAAGGTAATGAAGAGGAGGTAAGTAAGTTCATCACTACATATTATAGACTTCGTAATGCCTAGTATATATCTACTTTGAATGGGATTTTTTGCAGTTTGCAAGTAAGCTGTGCAAAGGATGTGCAAATCAAATATTATTTAACAGAATAAATATCATTTGACTCTCGACAGGGAAAAATACCTAATGTTTGCGTATATGCAATAAAAAGTATTCGATTTATATACACATTGGTACAAGTAGGTAAAACAAGCCAAAAATGAAATGATATTTCTGGCGCAGTTCAGGGATAGCAACTGTGCGAGAACACCGTCACCTCATCTATAAGGACTGTTGCTTTCATTGTTTACAAATAAACCAATTTCTCAATAGATGGCGTTACAAAAAAAGTTTCTTCATTACTTCATAGATGGCAATAGTGAAAAATGGAATAAAATGGTATTCTGATTTGCATGAAGCAAATATTTTTATGTTAGCTGTGCAGGTTTAAAAGAACAAATAAAGAGGTTAAAATGTTGAAAAAAAACAGGTTTAAATGATAAATTTGAGTATTAATTTGCGAAAATTCCATAATAAATAAAAAAATAGCAAATAAAAACAGTCCTGCAATGTTATACGGATCAGAGTACTGGACAACATCATAAAAGCACGCACAAAAACTGCGCACGACTGAAATGAACATGTTGCGCTGGGAAGTTGGTGTAACACGCCTTGATAAAATCCGCAGCGAGTAGTACGTCAGAGGATCCTTCGAGGTAGCCCCAATAGAAGAAAAATTGAAAGAGGGCAGACAGCGGGTATGGCCATGTCATGCTAAGGGAGCCACCTACTCCGTCAAAACTGTGCTCGGTATCCCCTCAAAGCTGAGAGGAAGAGGCAGACCACCAGCGACATGGTGGACGAGTATCGAGAGGGAGCTGGTGGCACAATGTGTCCCACAGGAGACTAAGAGTCGCAGATCATGTCGACTGAGTTCCTGACCCCGGATGAACTGGGATAGAAGGGCAGGAAATGATTATGAATAAACGATTTTTCATGGTTCTACATTGTACATAATGTGTATATGAACAAGTGTTTTTCTTTGAAATAAAAAGGTTTAAATGTATGATTGAACGGGGTAAAATGTAAAATTATAATGGTTTTAAATAAATAATAAACACTTCCTTGCATCCCGTGCTATTGACGAGTTTATTGCCGTATGGCAATTTCTTCCAACTAACCAGTGTTTCCAGCCTAGAGAAGCAATATTTGCATCACAAATGAATTTAAATAAATTTCTCCTCTGCTGGGAATCGAACCTAGGACGCCCGCACAGAAACCGAACGGCTTACCAACTGTGCCACGGCGGTCGGCGGTCGGTTTTAATTTACAAATAAACATATTTCAATTTTTTTTGGCTTAATGGACAATAAACATATAGCTTATTGGTAACATACAATTAAAATTTGTTCATTGTTCAATAAGTCAAGATATATTAAAATGTTACATATGTACATGCTCGTAACATGTTTACTAATATGCTCGTAGCACGTTTGGTTACAAATAAAGTATGATAAAACAGCATTTCTTTTGTTTGCATGCGACTTTACCAAATAGGATTTTTTTAATTATTAAATAAGAAAAATCCCATTAAGTGATAACCCTAGTTGATTCGTTCTATCCGACATCGGGGTTCATTGACTCTTTGTGCCACCCCTGGGAGAATCGGAACCTTATCGCTTCAACGAGAAATAACAGCGCAGAATTTATGAGGGCACGGCGTCACAATGGTCTAATTTATTCCTTACTAATTGTACCTTATCTATTTATTTAACCCTCATGTCAAATCTACTTTCTCAATCTTAAAGGAAAAAATCATAACACAGAAGGTTATAAATTAATTTAATTATTGCCTATATATTGTGATGAAATTTTTTATTTCATATGTTATTTAGATTTTGGCGCAAAATTAAAACATATATGTACAAATCAAAATTATATAAACATCAAAATTACCAAAAAAGGCATTGCCTTGATGTGGGTATACAGAATGTTAAAATACATTCTTATATCTATTTAAATATATACAACAGAAAAAATCAAACTTAAGAAAAGAAAATATATAAAATTGCACATAATATGAACAAATAAATTAAGTTCCTGTTCCTGCTTCTCCTATAATGTTCCAACTTCGTCTCTATTGAGATGTTAAAAATTTGTTAAAAATATCATTGACTCCTGACAGGGAAAAAATACGGATGTTTACGTTTATGTAACTTTAAAATATTAAATTTAAATAAAAAAAATAGGTATATTGTATAATTTTAAGGTTTTTTCGTTAGCACAGTGGAAGTTCATGATTATCCAACTGTCGATTCGTTCATGATAATTCAATTCTCTTAATGAATCGACATTATTAAGCCAAGATGTGTGTAGAAGGAAAATTTTGTATGGTGTAGTGGACTTTTTGCATGCTAATAACACCAACTAGAGGCCTCGCAGCATATATGTTCCCATACATGGATTTACTCAGAATTCGGAGTAGAACATTTTATGTGAGTTTTGTGTGTCTGTGTGTGTGTGTCTGTGGGTGTGTGTGTGTGTGTGTGTCCCTTATAACTTTTAATCCGCTCAATTTACAGAGCCCAAATTTTCAGAATATATAAAAAATTATAGGCCTACAAAAATTTTATACTCAGAATATTGTGAATTTTTGTTTCAGTCAGTGGTTATCAACTTTTGAATTTTTACTTTATTTTTCCATATATCTCAGAAACCATAAAAGCTAGAACGCTGAAAATAAATTTAAAGATAGACAAATACAAAACCTCAAATTTGTTTTTTTTTTAAAAATTCCATTTTAAAAAATTTTTATTAAGAAAAATTTTTTTTATGATAAATTTATGAGTTTAACTGCTTATATTTCCAATTTTTTAAAAAATATCGAAAAAAGCCGAAACACCCCAACTAGATATTTTATTTTTCTATAAAAAATTTTAACATTGTATTCAATTTTTTTTAACAATTTTTATAAAAATTGAATATAGTGATGACATTGCTTCATACAATTTGTATGGTAGTAGCTTACACACAATATCTAAGAAGACTTGATACTAATCTCCAAATATACATACATACCATCATGCTGTTTTCATAATCTGGGTAGGATCAAAGGAGTGACCTCCATACTATCCTATCTTGACATACATACCTAGGTACACGTGTTGTATAGAAAACCAAATATCTTAAAATATTAAATAATTTGTATTTATGGGTTTATAGTTTGGTACTTATTCTTCAACTATACGTACTATCGCTATCGACAGTTGGATCTCATGTGTTACATGCAACTAGTATTAATTATATTGGTAAAAATAGAGTAATGTCTTGATCTTATATACTAGAAATTTGTTTATTTTACAACTATACAAATTACTTTACATTAAATTACGGTATTATAAGGGAAATATATATGTAGAAACATAATCAATTTCGTTTGATTAAAAAATACCTAGTACAACTCAAATTGTTGAAATTTCCGTCTCGCTTTGCTAGTACTCAGTTGTCATCCGTCCTGAGAAAGAAGCGGCTACTTTAAAATCAGTCGCGCTCATAAAATGTTTCATTTGTTATTTAAAGAAAGTGAATAATCGTAGACTCTGAAGATATTCAATAAAATTATTGGTTCGTAACTTTTGCATCGGTGGCGAGTAAATTAATTTTATAGACAGCATAATGAACCGTAATGGTTCAGACATGTAGAAGGTATTAATGAGGAACGCTTGACCAAGCAGATTTTACCAAGTTTATGTGGAAAGTATATACATATTTTCTATGAGTATATCATATTTCATCGACAGCCAGGACATAGCTACCTATATTTGTCAGATTAGAGTTTTTGACTGAATTTTACAAAGAGTTTAATGAAGCGATTCTATCAATATGGTCACTGACATTTATCTTAGGTTTAAATAATATATTATAGATAGAAAATATTCGTCAAAGATAGAAAAAACCCAATTAATTGAATGAAAATATATTCTAGGTGTGAGTCATCAGCTATAATAGGTGGAATATGAATTGTATTACACACATTAATTTTATTCTGCTAGTTCAATATTTTCACTGATGAGTTGAGAGGGTGAGTGATATTGGTAAAGCTTTTAATATGATTGCGACCTTTATAAATGGTTTGAAGCATTTATTCAGGTCACAATACCTGCTCCAACACTTCCCTTCACCAACAGCCAGCGATAGAGGCAATGAGACTCATGAAAATTTAACCTCAGGGTCATATTTTAATCATGGATATATATGAAGACAAAATGAAATTCAACAAATTAAATTAAATTAAATAAAATATCATATGAATATGAGAGATTTGATGTACTGTATTGGGAAAATAGAGAGACAACGCACTTTGAGATATTTACATTTTATTGCACAAATAAAAGTATAATGTATGACTCTAAAAATATCAAAATTTGTTTGTATAATATTTACTATTACTTATAAGAGGAAAATGGAATTGAATGCAAAAATGAACTTTAATGTTTGATGTAAAATATTGTTAAAGATTGAAATTTTCATACATCATGAATCTATATCGTAATCAAAATCAACAAAATCCCTTTCATATCGCACTCAAAATCATGATTCCAAATTATACGAGGTTCAAACACAATGGATTCACAATCATATAGATACAGACATTAAATCATAAAAATGTTAAAGATTAAATTTTCATACATCATGAATCTATATCGTAATCAAAATCAACAAAATCCCTTTCATATCGCACTCAAAATCATGATTCCAAATTATACGAGGTTCAAACACAATGGATTCACAATCATATAGATACAGACATTAAATCATAAAAATGTTAAAGATTAAATTTTCATACATCATGAATCTATATCGTAATCAAAATCAACAAAATCCCTTTCATATCGCACTCAAAATCATGATTCCAAATTATACGAGGTTCAAACACAATGGATTCACAATCATATAGATACAGACATTAAATCATAAAAATGTTAAAGATTAAATTTTCATACATCATGAATCTATATCGTAATCAAAATCAACAAAATCCCTTTCATATCGCACTCAAAATCATGATTCCAAATTATACGAGGTTCAAACACAATGGATTCACAATCATATAGATACAGACATTAAATCATAAAAATGTTAAAGATTAAATTTTCATACATCATGAATCTATATCGTAATCAAAATCAACAAAATCCCTTTCATATCGCACTCAAAATCATGATTCCAAATTATACGAGGTTCAAACACAATGGATTCACAATCATATAGATACAGACATTAAATCATAAAAATGTTAAAGATTAAATTTTCATACATCATGAATCTATATCGTAATCAAAATCAACAAAATCCCTTTCATATCGCACTCAAAATCATGATTCCAAATTATACGAGGTTCAAACACAATGGATTCACAATCATATAGATACAGACATTAAATCATAAAAATGTTAAAGATTAAATTTTCATACATCATGAATCTATATCGTAATCAAAATCAACAAAATCCCTTTCATATCGCACTCAAAATCATGATTCCAAATTATACGAGGTTCAAACACAATGGATTCACAATCATATAGATACAGACATTAAATCATAAAAATGTTAAAGATTAAATTTTCATACATCATGAATCTATATCGTAATCAAAATCAACAAAATCCCTTTCATATCGCACTCAAAATCATGATTCCAAATTATACGAGGTTCAAACACAATGGATTCACAATCATATAGATACAGACATTAAATCATAAAAATGTTAAAGATTAAATTTTCATACATCATGAATCTATATCGTAATCAAAATCAACAAAATCCCTTTCATATCGCACTCAAAATCATGATTCCAAATTATACGAGGTTCAAACACAATGGATTCACAATCATATAGATACAGACATTAAATCATAAAAATGTTAAAGATTAAATTTTCATACATCATGAATCTATATCGTAATCAAAATCAACAAAATCCCTTTCATATCGCACTCAAAATCATGATTCCAAATTATACGAGGTTCAAACACAATGGATTCACAATCATATAGATACAGACATTAAATCATAAA
The DNA here is from genome assembly GCA_963576475.1 of Molanna angustata. NCBI lineage: Eukaryota > Metazoa > Arthropoda > Insecta > Trichoptera > Molannidae > Molanna > Molanna angustata. Next base: position 5,292,108 of record OY754965.1, read on the forward strand.
AATGTTAAAGATTAAATTTTCATACATCATGAATCTATATCGTAATCAAAATCAACAAAATCCCTTTCATATCGCACTCAAAATCATGATTCCAAATTATACGAGGTTCAAACACAATGGATTCACAATCATATAGATACAGACATTAAATCATAAAAATGTTAAAGATTAAATTTTCATACATCATGAATCTATATCGTAATCAAAATCAACAAAATCCCTTTCATATCGCACTCAAAATCATGATTCCAAATTATACGAGGTTCAAACACAATGGATTCACAATCATATAGATACAGACATTTAATCATAAAAATGTTAAAGATTAAATTTTCATACATCATGAATCTATATCGTAATCAAAATCAACAAAATCCCTTTCATATCGCACTCAAAATCATGATTCCAAATTATACGAGGTTCAAACACAATGGATTCACAATCATATAGATACAGACATTAAATCATAAAAATGTTAAAGATTAAATTTTCATACATCATGAATCTATATCGTAATCAAAATCAACAAAATCCCTTTCATATCGCACTCAAAATCATGATTCCAAATTATACGAGGTTCAAACACAATGGATTCACAATCATATAGATACAGACATTTAATCATAAAAATGTTAAAGATTAAATTTTCATACATCATGAATCTATATCGTAATCAAAATCAACAAAATCCCTTTCATATCGCACTCAAAATCATGATTCCAAATTATACGAGGTTCAAACACATTGGATTCACAATCATATAGATACAGACATTAAATCATAAAAATGTTAAAGATTAAATTTTCATACATCATGAATCTATATCGTAATCAAAATCAACAAAATCCCTTTCATATCGCACTCAAAATCATGATTCCAAATTATACGAGGTTCAAACACAATGGATTCACAATCATATAGATACAGACATTTAATCATAAAAATGTTAAAGATTAAATTTTCATACATCATGAATCTATATCGTAATCAAAATCAACAAAATCCCTTTCATATCGCACTCAAAATCATGATTCCAAATTATACGAGGTTCAAACACATTGGATTCACAATCATATAGATACAGACATTAAATCATAAAAATGTTAAAGATTAAATTTTCATACATCATGAATCTATATCGTAATCAAAATCAACAAAATCCCTTTCATATCGCACTCAAAATCATGATTCCAAATTATACGAGGTTCAAACACAATGGATTCACAATCATATAGATACAGACATTAAATCATAAAAATGTTAAAGATTAAATTTTCATACATCATGAATCTATATCGTAATCAAAATCAACAAAATCCCTTTCATATCGCACTCAAAATCATGATTCCAAATTATACGAGGTTCAAACACAATGGATTCACAATCATATAGATACAGACATTAAATCATAAAAATGTTAAAGATTAAATTTTCATACATCATGAATCTATATCGTAATCAAAATCAACAAAATCCCTTTCATATCGCACTCAAAATCATGATTCCAAATTATACGAGGTTCAAACACAATGGATTCACAATCATATAGATACAGACATTAAATCATAAAAATGTTAAAGATTAAATTTTCATACATCATGAATCTATATCGTAATCAAAATCAACAAAATCCCTTTCATATCGCACTCAAAATCATGATTCCAAATTATACGAGGTTCAAACACAATGGATTCACAATCATATAGATACAGACATTAAATCATAAAAATGTTAAAGATTAAATTTTCATACATCATGAATCTATATCGTAATCAAAATCAACAAAATCCCTTTCATATCGCACTCAAAATCATGATTCCAAATTATACGAGGTTCAAACACAATGGATTCACAATCATATAGATACAGACATTAAATCATAAAAATGTTAAAGATTAAATTTTCATACATCATGAATCTATATCGTAATCAAAATCAACAAAATCCCTTTCATATCGCACTCAAAATCATGATTCCAAATTATACGAGGTTCAAACACAATGGATTCACAATCATATAGATACAGACATTAAATCATAAAAATGTTAAAGATTAAATTTTCATACATCATGAATCTATATCGTAATCAAAATCAACAAAATCCCTTTCATATCGCACTCAAAATCATGATTCCAAATTATACGAGGTTCAAACACAATGGATTCACAATCATATAGATACAGACATTAAATCATAAAAATGTTAAAGATTAAATTTTCATACATCATGAATCTATATCGTAATCAAAATCAACAAAATCCCTTTCATATCGCACTCAAAATCATGATTCCAAATTATACGAGGTTCAAACACAATGGATTCACAATCATATAGATACAGACATTAAATCATAAAAATGTTAAAGATTAAATTTTCATACATCATGAATCTATATCGTAATCAAAATCAACAAAATCCCTTTCATATCGCACTCAAAATCATGATTCCAAATTATACGAGGTTCAAACACAATGGATTCACAATCATATAGATACAGACATTAAATCATAAAAATGTTAAAGATTAAATTTTCATACATCATGAATCTATATCGTAATCAAAATCAACAAAATCCCTTTCATATCGCACTCAAAATCATGATTCCAAATTATACGAGGTTCAAACACAATGGATTCACAATCATATAGATACAGACATTAAATCATAAAAATGTTAAAGATTAAATTTTCATACATCATGAATCTATATCGTAATCAAAATCAACAAAATCCCTTTCATATCGCACTCAAAATCATGATTCCAAATTATACGAGGTTCAAACACAATGGATTCACAATCATATAGATACAGACATTAAATCATAAAAATAAAACTTATCACACAGCTATGGAGTAAACATTCTAAATATCAATATTGACTCGCAGATGAATAAAAAGTTCCATTCGATGATCAATATTTTCCAGATGAATCCGGGTATAGAAGATGTATTTAAATTTTGAAGTTCTCGTTGTCAATTTGGGTCTTGATCCCTTTATGTTAAAATAAAATTCAAGTGAAGAAATCTGTTTGTGTCCTTATTAATATTTAACTACGTAGAAGATTGTCACTGACAATTCCTTATCCATAACTCCTTTAACATCACATGTTATAAAATTTCAGGTCAGGTAGAAGTAATTGTCGTACATTTCATCGTTACGTACATCCAGGCATGATATTTGCAAAATAATATCCAAAAAAATAGGCTTCCAATTGTAAAGTAAATGAAATTAAATTCGAGTAATCCAATTACAAATTTACGAAAAAATATGCTCATCAGAGTGGGTGTATAATATATTATTAAGGTTGGATCGAATTTGGGATGTCTGACATTTATATCAGCATCTAGATTATGGAAAAGAAATACAGGATTATTGATTTGAAAAATGATCTCTCGCAAAACTATCTTGTCACACGAACACGTAATATAAACTTACCCCAAATTCAGAAATTTTAATTTATATCGGCCGCCATTTTCTACACTGGCCGTATTGCTTCGATGCGTGTAGGCAAAAGAAGGTATTTGACATAAAACTTACTGATCATTATAAAAAAATATTGCCACTTGACAAAATCGATTTAGTGTGTTCGTAAAAAAACTTGAAATTCCCAATAATTAACTTTTCCCTATAAATAATTTTTATAACATCACAGAGTTTGTATAAATGGTATTCGGAATATTTCAAGTGATAATTGGTCTTCAATAATTTCAACGAATTTTCTACATATGTATTTATTTTTTATAATCCTATACATGTGCACGAATATGAGAATAGAATTTAAATTTAACTGTATAAAGTTGTGTATTAAAATTTAATGTATAAGAATGTAATGTCCGTTATAAGAATTACTTCAGAATAGTTTTTTTTTCTTACTGTTATAATATTTAAATGTTACCTTTGCCCCATACACAAGTGTCAGTACTTCTAATGGGGCAATATCTTTGAACTATTATTGTATTTAATTTTTAAATGTACTTTTATATTCTGTAATAAATAATAAAATAATGTGGTGTAAATAATAATTGCTCAAAAATTTTCAGTACCTACAGTAAATGATCAAACTTTAAAGATTAATCAAACCCAAAATCGTTTTTATATATACAATGGTTTTCATGTTATAATTAATGAGAATCAATAGGTTTTCATGAAATTCAACATAAAACACATTCACTCGTAAAATTTTTCTGTTATTGTTCAAATGCATTAATTGTATTTAATTATATTCTTTAGAAAAAGGAATATACATTTTACCTAATATTATCTGTCCCAAAAATTGTGTATAAAAGTAAGAAAATATTATTTTTAAATGGAAAATTTCGCACAGAAAATATTTAAAAAAATATTTTTATCGATGTTTAAAACGTTTTTTAAACTTACCTACTATTTTTACTTCTCACTCACTCAGTATTAGGAGTATAAGGGTTAGTTAGGGAAACGGCGTGATGGTGTGTATGCATGTGTATAATTGAATATCTTCTTCTTCTTCCTCTTTTGGTAGATCTATGATCAGTTTCTACAGGCCCTGGGACGAGGATGTCCAGCTTTCCCTCCATCTCTTTGATAGTCTTCCCAGTGGTCTGCGTTCCTGTGGTATCTCGCGCATTGCAATATTTGGCAGCCTTTCTCGATTCATCCTCTCTACATGATTTCTCCAGTATCGCCTGCTCTACCTTAAAATATCCTCCACATTGCAGTTTCCGTGGATCTCCTCATCGGGAATTCTGTTGTGAGGGTTCTGCCAAAGATAGGTCTTAGCGTTGTCATCTCTGTTGTTCTGAGTAGCTGTTTTGTTCTCACTGTGTCTAACTTCTGACTCCATAGATCATTATGGGTGTGATGCATGTTTTATATATTCGGACCTTACTCTCAACTAGCATATGTATATTGACACAAACAGTGTCCCTCATGCATAGGAGATAACTGCAATTTAATTATTCTGTTCTTTGACTTCTTTATACAGATCATTGCAGGTTTTATATGTTGCCTTAAATCTGAAATCATATATAGTACAACGTATATGGTGTGACGGATGCGTAATTAAATAATTTATTGAATGTTGTTGAATTGATATTACTATGATGAGGTTTTTAAGGGGTGCGTGGTTTCACCAATATTAGGAAGAGACAAATAAACGGCTCAAAGAGACAAAGAGACTCAAAGCAGATAAAGTGAAACAAAGTTCCTACCTGAAGGAATGGAGAAGGCTGAAGAACTCAGGAACATTCCTCTCAGCTCCTGATGACGATTATGACGAAACACTTAAATATTGAGTATGCAATACAAGCACAGATAGGTTGATTTTAAGGGATGAAAATGTTTTATTAAATTGAAATGCAACGCGTGCACGATCATCGTACTTTTTTTGCTCAGACGAACGATGCGAAACTTATATGAAGTTTAGAGCGATGCGGATTTGATATTTATGCGAGGTTCAAGTTGATACTGAAGAAATGAATGCGTTCGCTACTGAGCGGCGATGATATTATTGTTGCGGATGGAGATCGACAATGTACGTATGTAGGAAAAGGGCATAGGTTCTGGATAATGGGAAGGCGGAATTTATTCCACTGTCATCCAATCCAGCCACATACATCCCGTCACTTTACCTCCTCATCAATACACTGGCGAAACCAGTAGGATTGAGTAGATAGCCATGAATGTTTACTAGGATAGAGGTGTTGCTGGCCCAGTTCTTTCTACCTGCTTTAGAAGGGACATTGTGTGATGGTGTCTTTTATTAATGATAAGTATGCATTTGTTAATAAGTATATGATATATAATTAAAAAGTAAAAAAAAATAGAATACCATTACCATTCAACTTTTTGACTTTTTAGCTGTTGCGAGTTGTAAATTGCATACATCAGCAAAGTATGAAGGAGGTACCTCTTAGTTATTTCTTAGAAAAAATGTCCTGAAATATACTTCGAGATAGTGCTGGTGCAGTTTCTTTAAATGTCACTTCAGATGTCACCAAGATTAATGCCGTTGAGGGATTTTTTTCATCTGCCGCAACTTTTGACTCAACTCACAAAACCCTGCATATACAACTTGCCAAAAATAATCTGAAACAAAACGTTAAATGGACTAGTTATTGAAATAGCGGAATGTGATAACGTTAAACTTTCCAAAAGATCATAAATTCGACCGAAATTAATTAAATTTTGAAGTATACAAAGTCATTGAATAAAAATATCATTTTTATCCAATATTAAAAAAACTTTATGTATTTATTTATTTATTATTAATACATAAAACAAATATGACATATATAAACTGACTGATAACGCCCCACTAGGCAAAGCCTGTTCTGGGACTGTTATTTTACGCACTTGAGTATCTTATTATCTAAGTGTTATCTTATTAGTTTTTATTTTTTCTTATTGAGTTATTTTTTGTCTAAGATGAAAAATGTATGAATACATAAAGTTTAATTCATACATTTTTTCTTCATACATAGAACAATGTATGAAGATAATAATAAAAAAATGTATGAGGAATATAAAACTTCTACATTTCTATTTTAATAAAATAAAATTACAAGTGGTGAGTTTATTGCCAAATGGCAATATCTTCCAAATAACCAGTGTTTCCAGTCCAGAGGGGCAAGAATTGCATGATGAATGAATTTAAATAAATTTTATTCCTGCTGGGGATCGAACCCAGGACGCCTGCACAGAAGCTAAACGGCTTACCAATTTTGTCACGGTGGTCGGCGCAGTTCATAAATTGCAAAGTGTAATTGTTTATGTACCATTTGTATCGTTTCACAGTAGATTATGAATTTTTCTTTTATATGTACTGTATTTGAATTTAAATTTATTTGTTGTATAAAAAAACTGCGTTTAGCATTACGTGTTTGACATGGGCATTGAGAGTATTTCGCAGTCTCCTACTCCACTCCACAAGGAATGTTTTATAACTTCACAGTTCCTAGTTTCACTGTGTGGTTTTTGATTCTGATATCAAGTTAAAATGATGTTTTAACATTACGAAAAAAAAAATTGCCAGTTTTGAAAGTAGCGTCAGGACGATACGAAATGGTTGTGGTGTATGATCTTTAGATTATGGTGGGAGAAGATAATATATATCAGGGTTATTGCAGTGGAAAAGTATACTTAACGTCATTTGTAACTTCTGGAAATACTTGGATCTAGGAACCAGTAGAAATATGCTTCAGAACTTACTGTCGCTTCTTACACGTTATGAAAACTCTAACAAAGTTAATACATTTTAGACTCACTGCTCCGTATATTTCACCTCACATCTACGACATATCTTATTTATTCCTTATTACTTTTACCATACCTTATTCCATGAAAAGACAATTGATAGGCGTAAGTCTACGAGACAAAATTAGAAATGAAGAAATCAGACGCCAGACAAAAGTTGTTGATGTCATGGATCAAGTTGCAAAACTTAAATGGCATCGGGCAGGTCATGTTGCCAGACAGGGTACGGACAGATGGGCACCCAGAATTCTAAATTGGAGACCATGGGATATGAAAAGGGGAATAGGCCAGCCCCAGAAAAGTTGGGCCGATGATATTGTCCCTGTCGCTGGAAGCAGATGGGTTCAAAAAGCCCAAAAAAAGACGAGTGGAAGCTTTTAGAAGAGGCCTACTACTTGCAGTGGAGAGATGGCTGAGAAAGAAGAAAAAGAAGATTACTTAATAAATTTTCCAATAAGAAGATTCCATAGATTGAGAAATAAATATGCTCATATAACTGACAATTTTCTTATTTCCTAGCTGTTCGAGCGACAATTAGCGGACAATAATTTTTGTGATGACTTACTAGTATCCATCCTTGCATCGCTAGCTGAAGGAATTGGTATCTTTTCCCTCTCATGTTATGCCCAAAGTATTACATTTTTTCGAGTCCTTTTTATTTATTTATTTTCATTCTTGGAATTATCGTGACGTGAATATGTAGATATATTAGAAACTCGCAGAAGTGGATGTCTAATGGGAAGTTAAAACAATAATAATACGGGAGGATTATGTCTGCGGAGGAATAGGAAACCAAACTTGGCAGATACATTCGTATTGTTGTAATAATTGTCTGTTCCATTGTGAAATCTACAACTCGACATGGCGGATTGTCAGACGAAAGTTTAATCAAAATAATGGATAACTAAAACCCCAGCGATTTCGGCTAATGAACTTAATGCGAAATGGAGGGCCTCGTAAAATTTTCACTAAATTAACCAGACTTATTCCATACAAAGGCTCAGGTTTATACATATATAATTCCTCAAGAAAGAACAGGATATCTTGAATAAGACTATTTGTCACAAGAATTTATTGTGTGACATTAAGATTTTCTTAATGAAATAAAATTAATGCTGATGTTTATCTTATAAATTAAGTACCTATATAATATTTTTAATAATCAGTACCCCAAAGGGATACAGTGGGAAGGAATGAGTAATATGCAATGAGATTATAGTTTCATGTCAATTAAATATTCTAAGCAGACATTTAGTTTTATTGATTGTCCAATTTGAAGTTATTAAGAAAATAATGTGGCAACTTAAAATAAAAAAAAAAACTTGCACACTATTCACCATTTAGTTATTTCTCCTCACTATCTCAAGGTTTTTTATAGCAGATTATCAACTAGTATCATGCTGAGATTGCATTCTGAAAGTTTCATCACAATGTATCCGCGTGTGTGTGTGCTGTGTACTATGTGCTATGTACTATTTACGGCGTGTTTATTCTTCACTATAAACTCAAGTACTCATCCAATTATTTTTAATTTTTGCTAATTTGTATATCTAATACGCGCTTAGAACTCATTTAATTTTGAAGGAAATCATATCAGTGCTTCTCATTTTCCTAGCTGTCAAATATTTCAGTGACTCCAAGCTCAGGAAACTTAAAGATTGATCACTTTCATAAAATGGCGTTTAAGAGTTATCAAGTTATCATAATAAAATATTTAAATAAAAAATAATTTAACAAACTTATTTCACGAAATTGCTGAAAATTTCCATAAAATATTTGAATACTTTATGGTGTCACTTGCTAGTGAGGAGTACATCGTTGGCCTCAAACCACACGTTTCATTTATGATGAAAAAAAATATATATAAAATTCTCCCGTTCACCGGTATCGCTCAATGGTGAGCATCGTCAGAATGGTGAACAATGAACAATAGTGATGAAGTCCATCTATATATAGATTCAATACGAGGATACGAATAATAGAGATGGAAGGGGTGATACCGAGAAAAATTAAATACCCAAAAGACATTATGCTAAGTAAATACTATTAAAAATAAATGAAATAAAGGAACGAATACACCTTATCATTAATATTCACTATATCATTAATAATTCCGAATAAACTAAAGGAAATACCTTTTCCTGATAAACTAAAGGAGACCAGCGTCCGATGGTACGGACACATTACCAGACGAAATGACAATCACGTGGTTAATCTCGCACTGGTCAATCCCACTCAGTCCAGAACTAGAGGACGTTCACAGGTCACCTGGTGGAAAAATATTGAAAGGGAGCTGAATGAGAAGCAACTAACCCAAGAGATGACTCAAGATCGAAAGGTCTGGCGTTTGCGTACCAGAAGGGCTGACCCCAGATGAACCGGGAAGAGGCAAAGAAGATGAAGAAGATAATTAATAATCTGGGGGGCAAGTCTGGTCCAATCAAAACCCTCACGATTACCCATATCGCGGATATAATTATTATATGGAGTTCTATAATATCTTCAGATGTCATAGAACTCCATTATTTTATTTTATTTTATTTTATTTTATTTTATTTTACAAAGGACAGCACACAGTACATGCATACAATTATTAAAATTAAATAAATAATAATACAAAAATAACATGTACCTCTTACGTACTATACCTAATATCAAAATAATACAACAAAAAAGTGTGAATTAGTGTGGGTGCGCGCATGAGAGAAGAGTAATACATACATGTGTGTGTGAAAGAGATATCTAGAAAGAGTGTGAGTGTGTGGGTGTGTATGTGTGTGTGTGTGTGAGAGAGGGTGTGCATGAGTGTGTAGACGAACATATATTGACAGATTCATGAGTTGAGAAGAAAAAGAAAATATATTGCTGAGGGTGGTTGGGAAAAATAAAATTAATCACTACCTAATTATTATGATAATTATATAAATGATATTGGTAATCACGAGAGTTTTGATTTCTCCGGCTGTACCAGACTTGCCCCCCTGGTCGATTTTGTCTCATTGGGGTTTCTGTGAAATAAAAAATAAATTGGCATGCACTAGTTGTGATTCGAATCCAAATATTTATTTGCATTTCAAATCATTTATCTTTTTAACGATTATATACCTACATTAAAATGTATATGATATGCATTCAAATAAAGTTGGAAAGGAAACAAGTGAAATGATTTCGCCATTTTTAAACTTAACGAGATGTAATTATTTCTATAAAGTTTCCTGAAGTTATGAATATCGTTTCAGACGCAATAATCATCACCGTTTGTCTTTTCAATTTCCAATTTCCCGTCGGCTTGTTAGTGAATCGGAGCTGGGAAAATCGAAAAGAATCCAATTTAGCTCGTTGCACTTAAACACTGTGTGATTCAATGACTACAGGAAGTTAGTTAATTCTTGGTCGTGAATACAGTTCGTTTAACACGAACGTACAATTTTCATTTTTCATAAAAATATTGCTATCTGTTGAATACGAGTATCTTCCACTGTAAAATTTTCAAAATATTGTTACAGTACATAATTATGTTTAGTTTTTTTTATATTTTTGCAGTTGTTCATGCTTTTTGGTTAAACTTCTTAAGTAGTATTAGTCCATGAGCCAGTGACCCACCAGACTTATACTATAGTATAAAGGCTGTTTTTTTCTGTGTAAGGTGTCTTACATGGGACATGTACTAAGAGAGGCAAATATAAATAACTGCATCTGGGGGCCTAGACAACGTGTCATTTAAGCTAAGCGTTATATGGCTAAGCGATAGTAAATGTATGAAATTGGTCGCTATGACAACACGTGACAGCCACAAATTTCATACATTTCTATCGCTTAGCGATATAACGCTTAGCTTTAATGGCATGTTGTCTAGGGCGGCTGATCAGTAAGGGAAAACGGATTTTTTAATTTTATTTGTCGACGGAAATACAACAAATTGACATTTACTCGCTGCGCGTATTTTGTTTGATTTGATTTATCGAAATAAACAAATTCGAAAAAAGGGAATTTCATTATTTTGAAAAAATGTTTTTTTTTCGGACGACCAATGAAAATTTGGAAATTTTTCGCAATATACTCGGCAATTTAATTTGTCTTTTAAATTCTTTGTTAACGAATAATACATGAAATAGTAAAAATAAAAGTATTAATTACTCCATATTTGTAAATTTGATGAGGGAAATGAAAATGAAAATGAGGGTAGTTGATATTTTACTTCTGCGGCTCGTCGTAGTCATTGAATTTTTGAATCTGGCCCTTTGCTCCAAAAGTTTGACCAGACCTGCTTTATACTATAAGTGACGTGTTAAAATACCAATTATCCATACTTTGAAGAATTTTATCTGCGGAAGCCACTTTATAGGTTTCATAGTATCTAATCGTTTTTGGGGGTTTATATTTATTTTATTTATTTTTATAACAGAAGGATTGTATTGTGCAAATGTGCGTGTCCAAAAGGATTACCTCCAAGGAAAACATATACCTCCAAGTATGAATAAGTTATAGTGATGAAGGCTTTCAATCAAAAGAACTAGTTACATGATCATCTCTGGTTTATTCGAAATACATGAAATTAAAATATAAATAATAATCGAATATTTTTATTATTGCATATGCGCAAACATTGGATTTTTTTTCCCTGTCGGGAGTCAAAGATATTTTTTAACAGATTTTAATTATCTCAATAGAGACGAAGTTGGAATATTTATTTATCGATGACAGGTCGTAAGCCCTGTAGGTGCCTTGATTTCCCGGTTCTCCTACAATAAATATTCCAACTTCGTCTCTATTGAGATAATTAAAATCTGTTAAAAAATATAAATAATAACTTAATTATTTTATTTAAAATATAAATAATAACTAATAGATAAAGATTTAACGCGACATTACTGTATTGAACGATCAACACATGAATAAAGATCTGTCGATCGGCTCGTATCAACGGCGGTGGGCTATGGTTCGTTGAATGAAGCTATACACATTGCAGCTGACCAGGTGCAGCTACACCTTGTTACATGCTGTGTTTTCAAAGTGGACTAGTGGACAGTGAAAAAAATGTGTTAGTCGGTCACGTTTGCCCTGTCCGTACATCCAGATTTTTCCGTCCCCTCGGACCTACCGATTGGTAAAATCCAAATTAAATCAATAATTTTACCATTGTTTTTTGCTCTAGAAAGGATAATCATCAGAAATCACGTTTTTAAAATGGTTACAGTAAAATCGTAAAATTATTAATCTCTTTTGATTTATCTTTATATATAAAAATCTCGTGTCACGATGTTCGTACATGCTAATCTCCGAAACCTCTCAACCAATTTGAATGAAATTATCTAAATTTGAAAGAAAGGATAGTATTGGAGCCGACATTTTTTTGTGGCATTTTGTGGCATCTCTAAAAAATATAACCACAAATTTTAACTTCCTTACATCCTCCCAATATTTTTTAGTGGAAAAAAACGGTATAATTAATTTGTAAGTTGTTTAATCTTTCAATAGATAGCGATGCTAACAAATTTATCGACGTATCACACATCCAGAGAACGGAAAAAAAACATAAAATGAGGTCTATATGGAATGCGATCTGTGGCCGAATAACGTATGCCCGGGTAGTACCTTTATAAGATTTAAAACTTGAAGTATTGTACAACGGATTTGAATTTGATCGAGAGACAGCAGGTTTTACAAACCGATAAAGATATTAATCTAAATATCTTTGAAACAGTTAAGTGGGACATTTTCCATGGAATTACGCTCGGGGTTGAAGTAAAAAGAGAAGTGGAAGCAGAAAGAACGGTGGTCGAGGTAGCTTTGCAGGGAGGTGATGTGAGATTGTGTCATATTCTTTTATTGTTCTCGCTTTGTAATGTTTGAACGCATTAAGCACTTGGATAGGATCTATTTGAGAGAATGGGAGGGGCGGAGAGGGGCTGAAAGTTGAGAGTTTGTTTCCCCAGCGAGATCCATTTCTTTCTTATCTGAGGATGCAGTTTCCTACTCTTATCTCTCCGTTATTATTACGCCGCTCGTTAAGTTCTACCTTAAATCCTACCTTATTATATCATCTCACTCTGCCTCCATTAGGCTCTGCATTTATCCTACTGGGGGGTGAAAATTAACTGTTGTATTCATTTTTATGGAACGAGCCTATCATACACCAGATGAAAATTGAATGACTTGCAAAGCGCTGTTTTTGTGAATGTTTTTACCTCAAATACGCTATATTCAGTGCATTACGAGAATATACATAATTATAAAATATTATTGTAAACTGCCGTGGCATAATGGTAATTCATTTAACTTCTGTACTAGTGACATGGCTTACGTACAATCGATGCTAACATGGACTGCATATTTGTAAGGAATAGTCGATTGATACGCCACTTGCTTAAGATGAAAGGCCTTATTCATTTTACGTGTCTAATAGAAATGTACGTGTTCAACGAAAAAACAAGTTTAGCAACGAAAAAACTAGCGATATTTGCTATGTAAGCCAGCACCTGTACATAAAATATTTCATTGATCATAATTATCCTTACTTATGTAAGGATATATCAAACATGCCATTTTATATCAAATAGGTACTTATGTAATAACGAAAAAAATATAAAAACTAAAATCTTCAATACTCTATGGTAATTATATTTTTTAACAATAAAACTGCGGATCAAAAATCATTTCACAATGAACTTCTGTCAATTGGAATGAAATCCTTTCATTAAATCACTTTTCCTACTCAATATTATTTTATTTATATTATACGTGAAAAATACTACCAAAGCTTCAAACTAGATATTGTTGAATTTAACGGCAATCATTCGACTAAATATAGCTCAAATAAATCCTACGTATTTATTTTATTCGTACCTTCTCTTATAAATAGGAAAAAAACGCTTTTAAATGGCAACACATGTTGTACCGCTCCGGGATTAGTTCGAGTGGAAAATGTATTTTAATCACAGGCAATCTAGTTCCAAATTTAAACTTCGACAAAAACGATGACGTCCCGACTGCCCGCCAATTTCAGATCGGCACCAATTCGTTTAAAATGGCGGACATTCGGTTGGCTTGTATATTTATAAAACGAAATGTAGCTACATCTATTTCGAATTAAAAATAAATGAAAAAGGTGTAGAGTCTCGCAACATTGGAAGTCCTATTTTTGGAAATATTTTTAATTCATTAATACGGACTGGAAAAATATAAAGTAAATGAAAAAAATATATCATTATAACACATCACTACTATAGAATAGTGTAGAGTTATAATTGCACAATTTTCATATAGATATGTTAAAAAAAACTACTATGTACTCGTAGATATTTAAATATCTACATATTATGGAGTTCTATCTAGAAGTTTCGATCGACAAACTCAATTTATTTATTTTTTAAGTATTTTATTACATTAAATTTCTCAACAGAAATCATTTAGAGAGTGCATACTTATAAGCTTTGATGTGATATATCTGTGTGCACGGCAAATGGCATAATATGAAATTTGGTTTAATCTGTAAAGTTCAAACAATGTATCGTATGATATCATATGTGTAAACAACCTAGATTAATAATGAGCTGATTAGTTTTTCATTGTCCTACCTCCAGGAAAATTAAGTCATTTTTTTATATATCATACAGCCTTATTGTGTATTGCGGTAAATACATAATCTAAAGTTATAAACACAACAAAGTAAGAAAATCATTTTTAAAGATTTATACATGCTATATTTTGAAATTATTTTGCCATAGAAATAGCTCATTGAAAAACCTATTTAGAAAAAAAAACACGTTTCATGTCTCTCCAGTATTCTTGTCTCTGTAACCAACACTGTCTTGTTAATTAAGATTTGACAAAACAATACGAAAAAAAAAATATAACTCGAAATTGACGAAAATCGCGGAACATAATATAGGGGTAGAGATAGATCATTCCCAGGGGTGCTCTACTTCTAGACTTCCGCTAGACTGTACTTTTTGTGACACCCTTTATAATCACAATCTAATCTTAATCAACTTTATGAGTAGTCCTGTTGTAGTAATATTGTCTGTACACGGGAGACATCACCCGCATTCTTTCGCTTGGCGAGCTCTACATGTCTGAG
Source organism: Molanna angustata (assembly GCA_963576475.1). NCBI lineage: Eukaryota > Metazoa > Arthropoda > Insecta > Trichoptera > Molannidae > Molanna > Molanna angustata. The sequence continues at coordinate 5,307,417 of OY754965.1, forward strand.
TAAAATATAATTTATTTTGTCTCCATTGGGCTCAAAATATTCCTCATCTATTTTTATTGCTAATTAATCCAAAAATATATTCAAAACGAAGATGAAATGAAATAATAAACAATTAAAACGTTTTGAATAATAAATTGTTGATTTTGGTTTTGTGAGCAGTAAATTAGCGTAGATTTGCAAGATAAGAGTTTTTAATTTATTTTGAAGAGTGATATAATTGTACTGCGAAGTTGGAAATTAATTAAAATTCATTGTTTTGCATTTCTCCATCCCCACCAAACGGTGTTTATTAGAATTTTTAATTATTTCCATTTCGTGTTGCGCCACTGAACGAAGAACGGACGAAATGGCAAACGAAACGATTGTGGAGTGAGCGAGATAGATTGTCCAATCCAGTGGCAAAACGAAATATAAAAATGTAAGCATTATTTTGTTTTGTTACAAGTTTAACATGTAAGAATAATACCATTAATATTTTAAGAGTTGTCATCCGTCCTGAATAAGAAGCATTTGCTTTAGAACCGATCATATAAAAAACTCATACATGGTTTAAACAAACTTAATTCCCACCATAATATTTTATTACACGTATGTATGTGGGTATTTTTTAGTAAGCTTTTCAATCAAAAACTAGAAAACTTTAATGGTTAAATATTCTGCACATCGCTTCCTTTGCGACAAATGAGTAATTTAGGGAAACAAAAAATAGAATTTTTAATATTTTATTATGTTACTTTTCTTTTTTTGTAAATTTTCCTACAAATTTTGTCACGAATGAAACCTCGAAATATGTACTTTTTCCTAAGCAAATATTTGTTTATTTCAATTTCAGAAGTGCGTTTTTACACGAATAACATATATTTGAAAAACATAGAGATTATAAACATAGAATCAGAATTATATTAAGAAGAATTATATTAACACAGGTATAAGAATTGTTGCTCTCATTATTTACAAAAAATCAATTCTCTCAATAGATGGCGTTACAACAAAAATAAATAAAAAAATAATAAGAATGTTGTTCATAATTTCACACATAGATGTCTGTAGTAAAAATTCCTTATTTTCAAGCGAAAAGAATTTCAGTATTACAATATATAGAACTTTCAAAATTGAATTGATAGGGATCTCATTAAAAAAAGGCATAATTGGTGAACGTTGCGCAAGCGCATAAAGTGATCACGTAAACCATCCGATGATAGGTCGTAAGCCCTGTAGGTGCCTTGATTTCCCGGTTCTCCTACAGTAAATATTCCAACTTCGTCTCTATTGAGATAATTATAAATCTGTTAAAAAATACCTTTGACTCCCGACGTGGAAAAAAATCCAATGTTTGCGCATATGCAATAATAAAAATATTCGATTATAAACAAAGAGATTATTTAATTTAATTTTTAATGTTTCCGTATTTATAAAATGTAAAAATTTTATAAGAAAACTTGCCATTTCTATAAAATATTCTATAGCAGGTACCTACATGTAGATTAAAATATATTTTTTTAAAAATGATCAAAAACGCAGATATAATGATATTGATCATAAATTTGAAAACGAAAAGTACAATAAAATAGTTTGTAAGTGTAGAAAACATCAGGTGATGGTTATTAAAGATGTTAGGTAGTGGACTGTATTATAAACGATCTCACCGATGCTTCTATATTCCTGGTTCACTGATTATTTGCTTTCTGTACACACATCCACACGCGGTGGTCTTCAAACTTGTACTGATCATTTTTAACTTGACACTTATTGGCCCGAGATATCAGTTGGCCCTGAAATCGTTGGATTTAGTAATCCAAGTTAAAAGTTTAGGGAAGATTAAATTTCATTCGCGTATTTCAGTGTAAAATGAAACGTCAGTTACGTAATCTTCAACTATAGATATATTTTACGTTTTCTATGGTTATTGTCTATAACGCATCTGTCAAATTCAAGTCAAATTGTAATAACCTTAAATGATACGTGACGCGAAGCTGTGACTAATATTATTTTATTGTTATAACAACACATTATTTTATTTGTTTCATTACACAGCATGTTACTTTTTCAATTTATTATACAGATCGATGTTTTTTTTAATTAAAATCAAACATTGTAGTGAAAAAATGTGATTGAAGAATATGTACTACGTACGTAGTACTTCAATGCAAAATGTATGTACATTTTACAGATAGATATGGAACTAAGTGATAATGGTAAAGTGTCTTATGTAGAAAATTTAAGAATACACATTATATATAGAAACAGGATGGATCAATTTAAAAAGTGGGATGAAAAAACATCGCAAAAATAAAGTTGCGTGCCTGACGTTTCATTATGGCTGACAGTTTATTTCGTTTGTTGTCAGGCAATACAATATAATTATGTAAAAAAGAAAATAAATATAATACATGAACCACTTCTATATCAAGTCTTTTATTTTAACATCAAAAATAAATCATGATTATAATTATTATGCATAGTTATTTGTAGTATAAAATGAAATAAAACATTAAAGCGTGCGGCGATTAGTACGCCACCTGGCGAAAAAGACTAGAAACAATACTTAACTCAAGATTAAGACACGCAATCCGCCAGAAACGTTGAGTTAAATATTTGTGGTTTAGTGACGTATTTGAGGGAAGATTTGGTACTGAAATACGCAATATTTTTGTTAAACTTGAGTTAAACTCCTAAGGGCCGACTGAAATACTGGGCCATTGTCACCCAAAATTATTGCAACAAGTAACAATTCTCAAATGCATCGGTGAGGGGACAATGGCAAGGAAAGGATTCAAAGGTAATATACTTCTACAGTTAGTTTATATCCATTATAATCGAATTGTGAATTTTACTAAAAAAATTGTTTGATATCGATTGTGAGTAGAATGAAAATAAATTCTCTGGGTGGTTCGGACATGTAGAGAGAATGAACGATGAACGACTGACAAAGAAAGTGTACAAGGATGAAAAGGGAAGAATAGATGTAGGGATGGCCGAGAAGAAGTTGGCATGATCATATAAATGAGATTTTGAAATATGGGAATATTCTAAGTCAGAATAATATGCAAAACGGCGTGATGGTATATTCGTATACTTTTTTATTAGCATATTTCTACAAATAAAAGATCACATTTTTTTTGTGGTCCATTCTTTGTGTCAAATTTGAAATTGTTTAAAATATGCTACAAAGAAAACATGTATCGTATAATATACTATAAATGCGATTATATTTTATATTTTTTTGTTATTTATTTTGTTATATTATTAACTTTTTATTTTCCCAAGTATGTACCCATATGTTTTTTTTACGGCGCTGGCCGATTTGCTTATGATATTAATAACAATTAAGCACTACAAAAAATAACACTCAATTATTATTATTACCATTACACTTCCTCAAAAGAATTAGCAGATCAATGCGTAAATTGTAAATAATTTAAAAGAGCAAAATAAAATGCAACAAACGCATCATCAAGCTTTCAATTGGGAATAGTTCACCCATCCAGATACTTAACATATCAAAGGATTAGGCTCTGAGGAGGTCTCTATACTACCTAAAAACCCTACTAATTCCCGAATATTAACGTTTAAAAAATCTTTAACGATTCTACATGTATTCATTATTACCGTTTTTTGCATTTTTATTATTAAGTTTTTCGATAAATCTATAATTTGTAAATTACGAATTAACGATTTTGGAATAATGCCAGTGGCTGAAATAATGAACGGTAATATTATTATTTTACGAGAATGCCAAAGTCTTTTAATCTCATTACCTAAAGCGGTGTATTTTCTAATTTTTTCATCAAAAGTTTTTATAATATTACTAGAATTTGGAATAGCCACGTCGCAAATATATGTTATTTTTTTAATTTTATCATGTATTATATCATGTATTATGTTATTTTATTTTTTTTACATTATTATTATTTTTTATATCAAATTTTTGTTGTTTTATTATTTTTCCAAGTGTGTATATTATTTTTGTATATTTCAATGATTTTTATGTCTCAATATGTATACCTTTATCTTTTATTTTAAATTATAATTTTTTTTCCACTTACTTACCAAATATTATTTTTTTATATTTACTGTTTTTGAAATAGTGCCTTTTTTTCTTTTTAAATGTTTTTATGATTGTTTTATTTTTTCTTTTGTAATTCAATGTGTGTACTTAATTGTTGTTCATGTGTGTAAAAGGCGATTTGCTGTAAATAAAATAAAATAAAAAATAAAAATAAACGTCACAAAATAATGTACCTATCTACCCCCTTTCTCAGCAAAGCATTCAATGCTTCTTGAAAAAGAACAAAATTTGTAAGGAATAAAATAAAAATTGTTTGATTCTGATTTTATCTAGTTAAATTTAATGCGTCTGTTGTACCCAGGTACATTTGGTTTATTTTGTATCTTAGCTATAACTAAGAAATGTTGATAATGATAATAAAAGGGGATGAGTGGAATATTATACAAATTTTGGTAACCCTAAACAATTATTTGGATAGAGTTGAAGAGGTTTGGGTAAACAAGTATGAGCGACCATCCTAACCGAGAGGTTGTTAGGCCGTCCTCACGCGGGGATACTTAGATCGCGTTTCGAGTAGCCAGGAGACTAGTAGATCGGAAAAATCGAGTAGCCAGGAGATTAGAAGATTGGCAAACTTTAGGTGCCAGGAGACTAGTAGATCGAAAAACTCGACGTGCCAGGAGACTATTAGATTGGAAAAATCGAGTAGTAAGGAGACTAGTAGATTGGAAAAATTGAGTAGTCAGGAAACTAGTTGATTGGAAAACTCGAGTAGCCAGGAGACTAGTAGATTGGCAAACTCGAGGTGCCAGGAGACTAGTAGATCGAAAAACTCGAGGTGCCAGGAGACTATTAGATTGGAAAAATCGAGTAGTAAGGAGACTAGTAGATTGGAAAAATTGAGTAGTCAGGAAACTAGTTGATTGGAAAACTCGAGTAGCCAGGAGACTAGTAGATTGGCAAACTCGAGGTGCCAGGAGACTAGTAGATTGGAAATCTAGAGTAGTCAGGAGACTAGTTGATTGGAAAACTTGAGTAAGCAGGAGACTAGTAAGCATTTAGGCAATTTCAGTATACGCGTGTGAAAATGGCCTTATAGGGTAAAGTGAAGGGGGACCAAGAATTTTACATTTTGACAAAAAGCGATCGTCATTGTAACAGGTAAAATGTAGTTTTTCATAGTAGGTTCTGCTCAGAATCAAGGGAAGAGATTATTAATTGGTTTATAAATAACAATGTTTGGTAATGAGGTTTTTCAGGTTCCAACCGTTCTTCTGGTATTTCAATTAATAGGAAATTTCACAATCAAACGAGTTATAACGCTGTAAATTGAAATATCGAGTAACCGACCCAAAGAAAATTATTATCGTTTGAAATTGTGACGCGAATTTCTAAATCACCAAGGGCGAAATTTGTATTTTTTTTTAAATAAATTGGCGTGGAAATTGGGTTTTGAAGACTGCGGAGTTTGTATTAAGAACAAAGTAACATAAACAATTGATTTCTACTGTTTTGTTTCCATTTTTTATAAAATATAAATTGGTAAAATTTGAAGGAAGGCAATATGAAAGATTTTATAGGAAGTTTTAAACATTTCTGATCCTTGGGAGAGGTAAAAAAAAACGGATTGGGTTGAAAATGGTTTATATTTAGAAATTTTATTCATTCATTCACACTGCATATTCCACAACGGGTGGTTACCAGTTACATATGTGCGGGTGTGCATTACCTTATAAAATGAAGTAGGTACGACACACGCATGTATGCTGACACACTAATCTCGTCTCACCTATCAAAGAAAACAATAAGAATAGATGGTGAACCTCATTGCTGAACTATATGAGATGTTATTGTTGCTTGTTGTATTTTCGATTACTCGGCTCTTACGGGACACCCGAAAACGGCGATAATAGAAGAGTGGAAGCACTATTCAAAGCCGATGCCTCACAGCTAAATATGTCATGAATATATGAAAAACACATGATGCTTAGAGCTATTTCATAAAATCATGACACGCCAAATTAAGATTAACCTTCTTTTTCTTCTTATATTACGTAGATCTGTTTTTTCGAGAAAGCTATTACTGTGAAGCTGAGGTCCAGTATCCCTCAGGGGAGGCGATGCTCTGGTGGGATTTCGTTTGCCGCTATGGATGGGATTCGGGATGCGTCCATGCCGTTGACATGATCCCTCCAGAATCTTCTCCTAGCTCTACTCCATCGTATGATGTCCTCGGTCTCACAGGTCCGCCTAATTTCGTCATTGTGAATTCTGTCCCTAAGTGTCTTCCCTGTGATAGCTTGATAGCCTTAAGAAAAACCATTTAGTAAAAATTATTTAAAATTATTTTTTGTACATATATTTTTTTTATTTTAAAGATTTATAATTCTCACAAACAATGGGTAAATAGGGCAGTTGTAAATGTACACAAAAAAGAAGGAGATCAGTCAATTGTCTTCTATTTCATCTTTGGTTACCTGTTTGTGAAGGTTAACTGTCCTGGGAAGAGAAAGTCCAGCTTTCATTCCATCTCTTCGGTGGTCTTCCTTCTTATGTAGCTCACACCATGGTGGAAAAAGCCTCGGACCCCAGCTAAATGTGACAAACAATATTATATCATGATAGAGGTTTTTGACAAATTTGTATGTAAGGAAAAAAGAGGATATTTAGTTGGGTTTGTGATTTAGTGTTAGGCGTGGATATTATGTTGAAATGATGATATTTTTTTTCTTCCTTCTGCTAACAGAAACATGTAGTAGGCCTCATCTAAATGTTCACACTCATCACTTCTACTTACTATCTTTTCTGAGGCTCAATGTTTCTGAGGCTGGCCTTTTCCTTTTCATATCCCATGGTTTCCAATTCAGAACTCAGGGTAGGGTGCCCATTTTTCCATTGCCATTTGTGTTTGACAATTCGATCTATCACATCAAGGACTTTTGTCTTGCGTCTGATTTCTTCATTTAAAGCTATGAACGCTGGATAACTTGTCTACATGGGGCTTCCTGCAACAGGGAATACCAACGATACGTGACTGTGGAGAGCAGCCGGCTACCGCACATCTGTGTAGCTGCCCCTCAAGTTCAGTCAATTGCACCATGCATGATCTTATGCTGGGCAATGATTGTGCTATCGATGTTGCTAGACACGGGCAGAAAATTGTATTTATGCGTTGCAGACACGATAGAAGAAGAAGTTTTGTAATTCTAAAATAATTTAATATCATTTTGTATTTAATAACCTACGCTGATATAACGAAAAAATAATCTACAGAGTTGAAGAAAAAATTCCCACGGTACCCAACGTATATGATCGAGTACAATTGAATAGACATCGAATTATTTTTGGAAACGAGATGAATGTTTCTGGTATTTTTCGATTCAGAGACCAACAATGGATATGTCAACTGTGACGTTTGTTACATTATTGTAGAAAAGTGCACCATTATTGCAGCAGTATACAGTTAACATATATACAATGCAGTTGAACCAATTTCAATCGTGCTTCGGGTAACATGAAACCATTCACTAACATACACCATATTTCAGATATGTAGTATACTTTTACATATTCTCCATCAATGCGGAGTTTTTTTCTTATATCTATAGAAATCACAAAACAATATATTATTTGTTACTTTTCAACCAGAATTATTTCTCTCTGATGAAGTTGAAATTCACGACCGACGCGGGAATCAAATTTAAAAATGAGTCCTTTATATTATGAGTTTTTTTCTTAAATCTATAGATCTCACACAACAATATATTATTTGTTACTTTTCAACCAGAATTATTTCTCTCTGATGAAGTTGAAATTCATGACCGACGCGGGAATCAAATTTAAAAATGAGTCCTTTATATTATAGAACAAGAGTTCGTGACTGTCATTTATTTATTTATTATAAAGGACTCCTTACAGCGAACAAGTTATTATTCATCATAGTTCGATAAAATAAGCGCAAGCTATTACAAAACTGGTCAGCCAATTAATTACAAGTGACTACATCCTGTATTAAAAGTTCGCTTACAAATTCATAAGAGAATGAAAATACCTAAAAATAATCTATATAAAAATGAAAAGATACAGTAGAAACTAAGTCACAACAAAGAAAAATAATGAAAGATATATAACAAAAGAAAACAAAATGGAAAACATTTCTATAAAAGATACAACTAAGCACAAAAAGATAAAAGAGAGAAACATTATAGTTAGAAAGGAAAAATAAAAAAGCTAGTTTGTTAGGTAAATTTATAAGTGTGGAAAGTTATCTTCTGAATGTCACCAGACTGTCACCAAAATATCTATGTCGTTATTGATATGTAAAGTATTATTAAATCTACACATCCGATTAATGGAATTAAAAAAACCGTGTTAATGTTGAAAATGTTATAGTATAAAGGCTGTTTTTTCTGTGTAATATTTATTTTTCTGTAGTACACCACAGAAGGTAACAACGATTCTTCTTCATCTCTATCCCTCGTCCCTCGACTGTTGGATGTAAGCCTCTTCCATACACTTCCTCTTGTCTGTGTTATATCCCTTCCGTATCATCGATCGTCCACTTGGACAATGTCGCCAGACCATCTTTAAGGGGGTCTTCCAACACTCCTGCTATCCAAGCTCTCCATTGTAGTATTCTGGGTGCCCGTCTAGTATTCCCTTTTCTGGCCAGGTGAAAAATGCAGATTATACTAATAGTATCATTTGTACCATTGTTAGTCCATTTTGTGCTCTTATACCATCCATCTGATTACAATTTAACTTGGTGATTTTTTCAGCACACACCCGGAAAGATAACTGAAAAAAAAGTCTAAAAAATATGAAAAAAACAGCTATTAAAAATGATTAATCGAAAACGTTGCTACCTCTCGGACTATACAGTCCATTTGGTCCATGAGTGTATAAACACAAGTATTTCATTATTTGATTTAATATAAATTAATCAAAACGTATCTAAGCCCACAAAATAATGTCAAAAGTGGGCATATTACGAAGCAAAATCAATAATGTAATGAGAATATCGGACACAGATATATTAATATTTACCAAAGTGTAAATAAATTGATGCGAAGCGAATTAATCTTTTGACTAACGCAAATAAAATTGCGGCTTATTTTTGTTATCATTTGAATAACAATATTTCACTCATTTTTTTCAAATTTATTAATAACGAATCAAACGGTGTTTTATACAAACATTGAAAGAAAAAAAAACAGATTCGGAAGCGTGAAAAATCAATCATAATTTCTGTGAAGGTACGGATCGTGTTAAATCCCCGTAAAAGCGAGAAAGCTATTGTTAAATTTAATGTATGCTTAGCAAAAATAAAAGTTGTTTTTCGTTCAAATTCAAATTAATTCATTAATCCATTTTTGTTCCACTTTTAAATAAAAGGTAACGATGGTTAGTATATGTTGTGTCGATCAATTTGATATATAATTATTTCAGCAATTGAAGGCCCCAACAAAGTGGTCTGATGATGAGTAGGCCTATGTCCATTACTGGGCGAAGGAGGGCCAAAGAAGAAAAAGAATAAAGGAGACTGATCTTAAAAATGTCCATATGTGGATTTTACACCAGCTTAGGTTTCGGTCACAAGGTAATATATCGCACGTTTTTCACAGTGTTGGACTTTAACCGGATAAACAGTGGATGTTCACACGATACCTTTTCATTCGTGTAAAAGATGTATAACCGCAATTTTCATTCAGTAATCATTATGAGTATACGTTTGTAATGATTCCAAGCTTTCTTGTACTTTTTCATTGGTATTGGCCGCTCGCATAACAGAAGGTTTGCAACAGAGGTTCAATAATTTGTCCTTCCTAATATTAACAATCGGTATTAATTTAAACTTCCATGTTTTTTTATTTTTCAGGGTTTCTAGACATATAAACTTAAACACACCGATTTAAAATCAAATTTCATAAATATGTTAGTATGCCTACCATATATTTCAAACAATTTTAAAATTCAGCATAAATTATCAATAATATCCTTTTTCACAGCATATATAAAAATTACTCCATAACTATGTGTCGTAGATAAATAAATCTTTTATGTGCTTAAAGAGTGCATAAAATTAAAGTGGATATTCGTGAGAGTTTTTTTTAATTTTATGTCAGGTTTGTTCTTAAAATGTAAAAAAACAAATTTTGGTTTTCCGATAATTTAAATCACGTATAAACCCTTTTAAACGCACGCGATAGTTACCCGTACTAACAAGTAACTTCATAATGCATTAGGCGGTATAAATATGTTATGTTTTAAGTCACTATATTTAGCTATCTGAATATTTATTTATTTTATAATTTATGTACATATGTACAAAGGCAGGTTTATTGCCATAAGGCAATTTCTTCCAACCAACCCGAGCAACGTGAAGTCTCTAAGTTAAATTGGTACAATACTTATTTATTGAGAAATAAATTGATTAAAAAAAATAAAAATAAAGGAGTAGGAAAAAAATACAAAGAGAAAAAAAATGAAAAGAGAGTTAAAAAAAAAGAATAATAAAAATAACACTGATCATAGCAATGAGAAAAAGGAGGTTACGGAAGGATATAGAAGGAATTCAGGAACTATTTGACAAATAAAGTTTTTTTAGTTTACCTGAAATATTTGAATGGATTGAGATGACGTTACTTCATCACTTAGGCCATTTCATAGTCTAGATGATTGTACTTGAAAAGAAGAGCTGAAAACTTCTGTATTGTGAATGGGGATAGCTAATATAGTACGTCCAGCAAATCGAAGGGATAGGCCGTGACTTGACAAGAAAACGACGTTATTTTTAAATATTGTGTTGAATAGGGATTATAAATAATCTTAAAAAGTAATGACAGTATGTGAATATTACGACGATCTCGTATCTTTGGCCAACGAAGTATATTTCTATAAGTCGAAACATGATCATATTTTTTTAGATTGTAAATGAACCGTATACAGACATTCTGTAATCGTGTCAGTTTATTTAATAATTCTTTATTGGCATCCAGATAGCACACATCACCGTAATCAAGCAATGGAAGAAGTAAGGATTGAGCTAGTGTAATTTCACAATGTATTGGAAGAGATTTCTTCAATCTACTGAGAGAATGGATATTATAAAACAGAGTTTTACTGACATGAGAAATCTGTCCGTGCCACGAAAGATCTTCACCAAAAAGAATACCAAGATACCATTTTTGAGAAGGGTATGTGTTGATTGTTAATTTGAAGAGATGGGAGAGGTGTATTTTTTAGTTTAGACAGCAATCGGGGACTACCAATGATAAAAGCCTGAGATTTAGACGGGTTGACAAGAAGACCGTCCTGGGAGGACCATGATGAGATAAAGCTGAGATCTTCGTTCATAATGTTAATAGCATCAACAGACTCATATCATTGAAAATCATTGAATTAGAAGAAAATTTGCGAGAAAATATCCAATAACATGAGTGTATGTGCTTGTTATGAATCTACATAAAATGGCGTGAATGTTAACATGTTTTCAATTATATTACTGAAAACGCTTCGAGTTCTATCAAGAAATGACAGTTTAAAACGTCGCAAAAAGCACAATAAGATTTTCTCAAGGGACACTTTGTAAATTTCGAGTCACAAACATAAATCGTTTGTAACAATAATTATTATTTTCGGAACAATAGACTTCAAAGTCAGTCAAAGCATATCTCGGAATACCTCCATCCATTTTCTGAAATTGTATCCACACAAAATGTGTAGGTAAGAATATATGTATGAATATATTGTAGGGTGATAATAATATTTCCGTACATATTTCGTTGAAATAAGCTGACGTGCAATATGTGAAGGTAGATAGAATGTAAGTACAAGTTAAGGGAGTAGTAGACCTTCTCTGTGTCATATTTCAAAACTTAATTGTCAGCAACAAATGTCACAGGATATTTTGCTCTTGTATCGACCAACACACCTCGTCTTCTGAAATGTGTATAGTTTGTATATTCTATGTATGTATATGTGTGTGTGTGGGTTGTATTCGGAGTCCTGTGTATTTGATGTAATGAAACACATCAGCTATATTGTAATGTTATTAATAAATTGTGACATTTTGAAACTTATTAATTTTACACGTCATTCGTGACAAAGAAATTGGTATCTTGTCACCCTTTCATATCGCTACTTCAAAGACCTATTTTTCAGTATGCTTTTAGCGAAGGTTTCGTTCTAAGTATTTTTGTTCTATCAACACGGTTTTTACGAGTTTATCAAGGTATTTTTCTGTTCATTGCTAAGGTTTGTTTTTATTAATTTTTGAAAAATAAATTCACCGCATTCTTAACCTGAAGTGGAGACGGGAGAGAATGACACTCAGAGGTGTTCGAAGACCGCATATTAGCCGCATCAGCCGTCATGCTGGTGTCAATTAGTTGCTCAGAGCACAAGATAGAGTGGCGTGGAAGTAGATGGAGGAGGCCTTCGTCCAGGAGTGGGCGGGATTAGGCCGAGAAGAAATTCAAATGTGATTATAATAAAATAAAAGGGGATTTTATAAAGTGTCATTCGCTATGTGGTGCCCTACGAAACAAAGCTGTTTTCAGTCCTTTAGTGAAAGCGCTCTAGCTTTAAGCACTGCGAACATCTGGAAAAAGTAAATTCCACTTAATTAAACCGCTCCGTTTACACCAAAGCATCGATCGTAGTAAGCCGCTTTGATGAACCTGTCCAACTTCTTTAGGGAGTTACTACTCTGTGATCCAGAAGACCTGAGTGTGAGATGCCTCCCAAATAGCCCTTTTCTCTGATAAAGCTCTTAAATGTATTGTGTGCTAGATTGTTGAAAGCACTAAACACCGTCAAACAAATTTTGCAATCAACTCGCTCTGGACACTTCAACCAGTGTAATGTATTCAAATAAATGTGAACACAGATTCTTTAAACAAAAAATAAAATATGAAACTTGATTAATTATTTATTTTCTATACAAATCTCTGTTGTAAAATTACCAAATGTAGTTTGGTCACTGGTTTAAGTCCCCTATGTCCATTAGGTCTGTAACAAAAGAAACAACAGTGACAAAATTCGGGAGGTGGATAATGTTGTATTGTATTTGTTGGCATATTGTTCTATTTCAAGTGTGGTTAAAACTAATGCATTAAACAGGTTTTTGTTACCTCTGTAATGAAAACCACTAGTAAATGTGACGATGAGTTTTGCACAAAACGCGTCGACAATCATTTAAATTTAAGAGAACGAAAACCAAGTATTTTTGATTTATATTAATATTTATGTACATAATATCATAATCGTACACTTCATATAATATATATTCGTCCTTTTCCTCAAGACTGAGGATAGCGGCTGCAGTCCGTCGCCACACGTATGGCCCCCCTCCATGTCAATTTGTTTTGGGCTGAACGCAGAGCACCAGTCACCGAAGACCCCATTGTGGATTTAACCAAATCGCTCCATCTGGTCGGTGAGCGACCACGTGATCTCCGTCCTTCCACGCTGCCCATCACAACAAGCTTCTCTAGGCAGTCTGGTTCCCTTCTGGCAATGTGTCCAAAGAATTGAAGGATACGTCTGTAACATATCGTCGATAGACGATCCTCGATCTTCAGCTCGTCTAGAATTGACACATTCGTTCTTCTGGCTGTCCATGGGATGCGCAACATACGCCTCCTGTACCACATTTCGAAAGCATCGATCCTCTTTCGCTCTGACTCCCGCTCTGAAGTGTCCATGTTTCCACACCATACAGGAACATCGAGAATATCAGAGCCCTGATGAGTCTAGCCTTCGTGTTTTTTGTGATGGTCCTGTCCTTCCACACTCTTGTGAGCATTCCCAGTGCTCCCTTTGCCATGGCGATGCGTCTTTTCACTTCCGCTTCACAACCACCGGTGTCGCATATATTATGTTACCCAGATATGTGAAGTCATGTTTAAAGATGGTTTAAACAAGATGGTTTAGAGAGTTTGTTTGGGGAAGTTTACATGCTCTATCAATCACCATCAGTTTGGTTTTGCATTGGTTTATGCTCAGACCGAGTGATATAGTTTCCTTCTCAACACGATCCAAGAGTTGTTTCATATCGGTCTCGTTTTACACTTCATACAAATCATTATTTTATTTTAAGAATAAATGATATGTAGGTTCGTATATGATTCTTGTTTAATAGCTATTATTGTTACAAATTTATTTGAAAAATATATATAAATATATGCATGTTTAAAATGTGTTGGTAAAAGGTAAGTTCACATTATTTTGTTTGCCAGACATGAAAAGAAATAATATTTTCGCCAAATGTAGGTAATGCTTTTTCCCGTTTTTAAGCGCACAAAAGCCCCAGAAAACGGTTGGTACCCTTTTCAAAGCTCAACAATGCACGAAGACTGTCCGTTATTTTTCTTTTCCATTATGTTCGGACGTTTGTCCATTTTTTGAGTTCGTCTCTTTCACGGCTGTGCAGTACCTATACAGTATACAGTTGCTTATATTCATTCATCCATCATACAACCTCATGCTCTGTTCTGTTCTGTTAAACCAATTTACACCGTATAATAATGTAAATAGGTATTCCAAAATGTTCAAGAACCAAATACTACCTACGCGATATAGTCTGTAAAAGATTCCGGGAATTCGACTTTAAGAGGGTGACTGCTGCCAACGTACCTATTTTTTCAATTTGAATTTACATCATTACTACAAAACGAATCATTTTGAAAAAAATAACCTAGTTAGTTTGGATTTTAATAAAGAAAAATATACCTTAACTTTAATTATGTTCTGTATATATTCTTGCAGGAAAATAATAAGCATACCCTGATTTTTGATATTTATCTTAAATTTCTAAAAAACTATAAGGTACAGAGCATTATATTTTTTTTATAAATTAAAGAAGATCAAAATATCTAGAAAAATACGGTGTAACGTTGCATTAATGCATCAGGTTAAGTTAAGAAACCAAAAAAAATTTATTTCGCAATGGCGCTGAATGGAAAATAAATGTTTGTTAGGTTTATTAACTAAACCTGAAGCATTAATGCAACGTCACATCATATTTTTCTAGATATTTTTTTCTTCTTTAATTTAAAAAAAATATGTTGAACTTATATTTTATTAAAAATATAAGATAAACGTTGAAAATCGGGACACGCCATTATTTTTCTATTAGAATTTATACAGAACATCTAAAGTAATAAAGCAATCAAAATGTTAGTGTTTGTGTGTGTGTGTGTGTGTGTGTGTGTGTATGTGTGTGTGTGTGTGTGTGTGTGTGTGTGTGTGTTTGTCTCACGCCTTCTGAAAAACCAAGAGCATCTAAAAATCTAATTTATGTGCGAACGTGTACCTGTATACCTGATGCAGTGTCACGCTAAAAATAATGCGATAAAAATGCTGAATTTTAAAAATATTTCAATAATTATTTTTTTCATACAAAATTTTCCAAGTCGTATCTGTCAAAAAAGTGTACATTTTGCACGCAAATATCTGTTAGTTTAAAAGTTAGAAGTACGTATTTACACGAAGAAAATATATTTTCAAGTTTAACTTAGCGTTTAAGTGAAAAACATGGTGAATATTTTGTATAATTATAATGTTTAACTTATTTTTAAAGTAAGCGTTTTGTACATAAACGCCGCCATTTTAATATCTTTTCATACAATATTTCATTTTCCTACCGAATGAATATGTTATTGAAAATAATAAACCTTTGAAATAAATGTAATTATGAAATAATAAAATGAAACACAAGACATTACAGCAAGTTTTAAGACATATATTGTAAAAATGTGTTTATTATTAGTAAAGATATAGGCATAATAAAATTGCATAATTTGTAAATAATATTTGATTTTTCTGACAATTTTCATTTTTATGGCATCGAACAAACCAATGTAGGTACCTACATATTCAAAAAATGTATCCGAACCATTCGATATTACTTACGTGTTCGAATCGTTTCCATGGCTACAGAAAGAATGTGATATTCAAATAAAATTTGTTAGGAATCGAATTTATTTAGAAGGTTGTTGTAGGTAGGTACCTACCTAATACTATTTACTTACAAATCAACAATAATATACCTATACTGATTTCCTATAGGAAAATTATTTTATTTATTTATTTATCAACCGTTTGTCCGATTATAATGAAACTTTGGTGAATTGTCGAGCGTATGCCCAGGATGGTTTTTGGATTTAAACTTTTTTCTTATTCTTCTTCTTCTTCGTGTATTTGGTCGTTTTACCTATGAAGGGGGAGTATCCTGGGAAAAGAAGGTCCGACTGTCCCTCCATCTCTTCACAGGTCTTCCAGGACGGGTTCTGCATATAAACTTTTTTCTTCTTTTGGTCATCTTACCTATGAAGATGAACTATCCTGGGAGATGAAGGTCCAATTTTCCTTCCATCTCTTCGCAGGTTTCTGGATTTAAACTTTTTTCTTCTTCTTCTTCATCGTCTATTTGGTCATTTTACCTTTGAAGGTGGACTAACCTGGGAGAAGAATGTCCAATTTTCCTTCCATCTCTTCGCAGGTATCTGGATTTAAACTTATTTCTTCTTCTTCTTCTTCATCGTGTATTTTTGCTCATTTTACCTATGAAGTTGGAGAATCCTGGGAGAAGAAGGTCCAACTGTCCTTCCATCTCTTCGCAGGTATCTGGGTTTAAACTTTTTTCTTCTTCTTCGTGTATTTAGTCATTTTACCTATTAAATAGAGCATCCTGGGAAAAGAAGGTTCTTTCATCTCTTCGCGGTTCTTCCGGGATGGTTTCTGGATTTAAACTTTTCTTAACCGACTGATGGGACGGGATGTAATGAAGGGAAGGGAGGCACTAAAGGGCCTGAAGGGACGGGAGGTATAAAACTGCCTGAAGGGACGGAAGGTACTGAAGGGCCTGATGGGAAGGGACGTAATGAGGGATTAAAGGGACGGGAGGTACTGAAGGGCCTGAAGCGGCGGGTCCTGGAGTCTAATTCTTTTTCTTCTTAATTTTATGTAGACCTTTAGGGCAGTTTTTATACAAACTATTTCCTATTGTCTAAATCATCTTCTTCTTCTTTTATGTATAGATTTGGGTCATTTTTTTATAAAAATTATTTCCTTTAGTCTAATTATTATTCTTCTTCATTTAAGTACGTAGACTTTTGGGAGAGTTTTAATACAAACTATTTCCAATAGTCTTATTCATTTTCTTTTATGTAGACCTTTTGGTCAGTATTTATACAAACTATTTCCAATAGTCTAAATATTCTTCTTCTTCTTTTTTGTAGACCTTTGGGTGAGCTTTTATACAATCTATTTCCAATAGTCTAATTCTTCTATTAGGTATATGTATTTTTACTTATTTTATGTAGACCAATGGAATAGTTTTTTATACAAACTATTTCTTATAGTCTTATACTTATTTTTCTCTTTTTTATTTAGTCTTTTGGCTTAGTTTTAAGTCTAATAGTCTATTGTGCAGAAATATTATTAACGATATGCACACTTGATGAAAATACATATGAAATGAATGGATATGGGATGTGACGATATAACCTGCACTAGAATCTTTTCAATACTTTTGTTTAATTAAATTTAAACCATTTATATCATCCTATTTTGAATAATTTTCAACACCTAATATTTAAAGAATGGGGGTTGTGGCCATTACTGAACTCTTCACAACATTTATATTCAAATTAAAAACTATTTACTATAGTTCAAGTCTTCTTCTTCTTCGTTAATGAAGACTTTCAGTCAAATTGAGCAAAAATATAATGCACACTTGATGAAAAAATATAAAAACGAATGGGATGTGACCAATACTAGATCTTTTCAGTACCTACGTTTGTTTAATCAAATTTTAACCACATCCCAACATCGAAAATTACTAAATTTTCAATAGGTACACATTACAATTTGTTTTCGATGATAATATTTAAAAATGGGGGTTGTGGCCAAACCAATCTCTTTACAACGTTGATAAACAGTCATATTTAAAACCATTACGCATAGTCCATGCGAGCAGAAATTGTATAAATATTATACTTCATTCACACTTTATAGCAATATATAAAAAAGAATGGGTTGTGGCCATCACTTGAACATTTTACAATACTTAAACTCAATCAAATTTCAAAACACTTTTTATAGTCTGATATTGCAAAATAATTGGGTGACAATATTATAAAAACGATTGCTTTTTCTTTCACAATTTTACATTCTTGGCCAACGGCGGGACATAAAAGCTAGTTATCAATAAGTAAAGATACATTTTTCTTTATTAATACCTAAACTATCTAAATTATTTTTTTCATACCGATTTAATAAGAAATAATGATGGTATATTAATATTTTTTTTTTCGTAAATCGAATATTTTTTTATATTTTATGACAATTTTTTACATCACAATAGAGACGCAGACAATGTGTGTATGTGTGTGTGTGTGTGTGTGTGTGTGTGTGTGTGTTTGTCTCACGCCTTCTGAAAAACCAAGAGCATCTAAAAATCTAATTTATGTGCGAACGTGTACCTGTATACCTGATGCAGTGTCACGCTAAAAATAATGCGATAAAAATGCTGAATTTTAAAAATATTTCAATAATTATTTTTTTCATACAAAATTTTCCAAGTCGTATCTGTCAAAAAAGTGTACATTTTGCACGCAAATATCTGTTAGTTTAAAAGTTAGAAGTACGTATTTACACGAAGAAAATATATTTTCAAGTTTAACTTAGCGTTTAAGTGAAAAACATGGTGAATATTTTGTATAATTATAATGTTTAACTTATTTTTAAAGTAAGCGTTTTGTACATAAACGCCGCCATTTTAATATCTTTTCATACAATATTTCATTTTCCTACCGAATGAATATGTTATTGAAAATAATAAACCTTTGAAATAAAT
This sequence comes from Molanna angustata, assembly GCA_963576475.1. Lineage (NCBI taxonomy): Eukaryota > Metazoa > Arthropoda > Insecta > Trichoptera > Molannidae > Molanna > Molanna angustata. Next base: position 5,326,289 of record OY754965.1, read on the forward strand.
GTAATTATGAAATAATAAAATGAAACACAAGACATTACAGCAAGTTTTAAGACATATATTGTAAAAATGTGTTTATTATTAGTAAAGATATAGGCATAATAAAATTGCATAATTTGTAAATAATATTTGATTTTTCTGACAATTTTCATTTTTATGGCATCGAACAAACCAATGTAGGTACCTACATATTCAAAAAATGTATCCGAACCATTCGATATTACTTACGTGTTCGAATCGTTTCCATGGCTACAGAAAGAATGTGATATTCAAATAAAATTTGTTAGGAATCGAATTTATTTAGAAGGTTGTTGTAGGTAGGTACCTACCTAATACTATTTACTTACAAATCAACAATAATATACCTATACTGATTTCCTATAGGAAAATTATTTTATTTATTTATTTATCAACCGTTTGTCCGATTATAATGAAACTTTGGTGAATTGTCGAGCGTATGCCCAGGATGGTTTTTGGATTTAAACTTTTTTCTTATTCTTCTTCTTCTTCGTGTATTTGGTCGTTTTACCTATGAAGGGGGAGTATCCTGGGAAAAGAAGGTCCGACTGTCCCTCCATCTCTTCACAGGTCTTCCAGGACGGGTTCTGCATATAAACTTTTTTCTTCTTTTGGTCATCTTACCTATGAAGATGAACTATCCTGGGAGATGAAGGTCCAATTTTCCTTCCATCTCTTCGCAGGTTTCTGGATTTAAACTTTTTTCTTCTTCTTCTTCATCGTCTATTTGGTCATTTTACCTTTGAAGGTGGACTAACCTGGGAGAAGAATGTCCAATTTTCCTTCCATCTCTTCGCAGGTATCTGGATTTAAACTTATTTCTTCTTCTTCTTCTTCATCGTGTATTTTTGCTCATTTTACCTATGAAGTTGGAGAATCCTGGGAGAAGAAGGTCCAACTGTCCTTCCATCTCTTCGCAGGTATCTGGGTTTAAACTTTTTTCTTCTTCTTCGTGTATTTAGTCATTTTACCTATTAAATAGAGCATCCTGGGAAAAGAAGGTTCTTTCATCTCTTCGCGGTTCTTCCGGGATGGTTTCTGGATTTAAACTTTTCTTAACCGACTGATGGGACGGGATGTAATGAAGGGAAGGGAGGCACTAAAGGGCCTGAAGGGACGGGAGGTATAAAACTGCCTGAAGGGACGGAAGGTACTGAAGGGCCTGATGGGAAGGGACGTAATGAGGGATTAAAGGGACGGGAGGTACTGAAGGGCCTGAAGCGGCGGGTCCTGGAGTCTAATTCTTTTTCTTCTTAATTTTATGTAGACCTTTAGGGCAGTTTTTATACAAACTATTTCCTATTGTCTAAATCATCTTCTTCTTCTTTTATGTATAGATTTGGGTCATTTTTTTATAAAAATTATTTCCTTTAGTCTAATTATTATTCTTCTTCATTTAAGTACGTAGACTTTTGGGAGAGTTTTAATACAAACTATTTCCAATAGTCTTATTCATTTTCTTTTATGTAGACCTTTTGGTCAGTATTTATACAAACTATTTCCAATAGTCTAAATATTCTTCTTCTTCTTTTTTGTAGACCTTTGGGTGAGCTTTTATACAATCTATTTCCAATAGTCTAATTCTTCTATTAGGTATATGTATTTTTACTTATTTTATGTAGACCAATGGAATAGTTTTTTATACAAACTATTTCTTATAGTCTTATACTTATTTTTCTCTTTTTTATTTAGTCTTTTGGCTTAGTTTTAAGTCTAATAGTCTATTGTGCAGAAATATTATTAACGATATGCACACTTGATGAAAATACATATGAAATGAATGGATATGGGATGTGACGATATAACCTGCACTAGAATCTTTTCAATACTTTTGTTTAATTAAATTTAAACCATTTATATCATCCTATTTTGAATAATTTTCAACACCTAATATTTAAAGAATGGGGGTTGTGGCCATTACTGAACTCTTCACAACATTTATATTCAAATTAAAAACTATTTACTATAGTTCAAGTCTTCTTCTTCTTCGTTAATGAAGACTTTCAGTCAAATTGAGCAAAAATATAATGCACACTTGATGAAAAAATATAAAAACGAATGGGATGTGACCAATACTAGATCTTTTCAGTACCTACGTTTGTTTAATCAAATTTTAACCACATCCCAACATCGAAAATTACTAAATTTTCAATAGGTACACATTACAATTTGTTTTCGATGATAATATTTAAAAATGGGGGTTGTGGCCAAACCAATCTCTTTACAACGTTGATAAACAGTCATATTTAAAACCATTACGCATAGTCCATGCGAGCAGAAATTGTATAAATATTATACTTCATTCACACTTTATAGCAATATATAAAAAAGAATGGGTTGTGGCCATCACTTGAACATTTTACAATACTTAAACTCAATCAAATTTCAAAACACTTTTTATAGTCTGATATTGCAAAATAATTGGGTGACAATATTATAAAAACGATTGCTTTTTCTTTCACAATTTTACATTCTTGGCCAACGGCGGGACATAAAAGCTAGTTATCAATAAGTAAAGATACATTTTTCTTTATTAATACCTAAACTATCTAAATTATTTTTTTCATACCGATTTAATAAGAAATAATGATGGTATATTAATATTTTTTTTTTCGTAAATCGAATATTTTTTTATATTTTATGACAATTTTTTACATCACAATAGAGACGCAGACGGAATAATTTAGGCGAACCAGGAACTCAAAGCAGCTACAGTGCATACGGCCGGCCTTTCATCGGCTGGTTTACGTGGTCACTTTATGCGCTTTGGTAACGTTCACTAATTAATGCGTAGGTCATAAAAGGGTAAAAAGCTTGATGTTTTGCATCGATGTTTGAAGATTAAATTTCAAACTATAAGAGTCTCCATAAATATGTTAGTAGTGTGTTATTCCATACAAACTGTATATAACATTGAATCTATTATATTGAATACGTCTCCCACTCCTATGTCCGTGTATGCCGTGTCAGTTTAGCATGTGCGCGTATTGCCAGTAAAATAATTTTACCCATATTAATTTTCGAATTGAAACGATAAATAAAAAAATATCGTTTAAAATCATTGTTTATAATGTATTTTAAATATCAATTGACAGTATTATTTTTCAAAAAGGAATTTTTAAACATTCAGAATAAATTTTAACCGTAATAATCTGCGGAATATCCATTTTGAATATTATTATTGTATTATTATAAAAAGATATTCAGTCTATTGTGTACTGTTCTAAATGATATTTCTAATGTACATTTTAACGTTTCCACGTAAATATATTTAGTTTTTAAATGTCCTAAATGGTATATTTGACGATATTTAGTTTTACAAGGTTATTTCGCAACTGCCGTTAAAGCCGTGCAGCGCAGCCGCGCAGCGGCCGCTGGGGGTTGGGCCGCGATAGCAGCGAGGGGCAGAGCCCCTATTCTTATTATATATTCTATGTTGCCCATTTTTACAAATAAATAACGGAACATCCAGAACATTTTGAGATGGGTGGTGGCAGAGCGGTTAGCGCGCTGGGCTAGCAACCCAGAGGTCGCGAGTTCGAATCCTGCCACGACCGATTTCCATTCACCTATAGTACAAGCATTTATGCTTAGTTTAGGGAATGTATAAGGATGTATATGTACTTGTTATACAAGGACATATTCATTCTTTTTAAAAAAAAAAAAAAAAATTTGAGATTTGAATGCTTTACATGCACCGAATAATTATTTCATTGTGAAAACATCTTGAAAAGCATGCCTATATACCTAATTGAAACATTATAGGTACATGATAATGTTATGTGCTTAGGTACAATTTAAATGTTTTTTAGAAATATGATTCATTTATATTAACACAAGTAATTGTTATTTTCTATTATGGTAACATTATTAAACATTGAGCTAATAATATAATAAATTAATGAATACGTTGGTTCAATACTGAATAATTGGTTCGATGTGCAGCGGTCATAGGTTGGTGCGAAGCGTTAAAAAAACGTTGCGTGGCATCAAACAAATGGCGCGCAGCGCCCAATGAAATGCGCGCAGCGCACTAATATAGGCGCGAAGCGCCTAAAAAAATGGCGCGTAGCGCCAAACCGGGGTTGGGCCGCGGAGCGGCCAGGGGCGGAGCCCCTAGTAATAATTATTAGTGGTGTGGTGTTGGTAGAATCGTTTGTTAATTAAAGTGTTATTGTGGGTAATTCTCGATAAGATGTATAATATGTAATGTTTACTGTGGCAATATTGTTATTATAAAATAACTAAAATCTGCGAATAAAGATAAGACAAACATAATACTAATGACCTTTAAATATTCAACAAACCGTCTTAGAGCGATATACGATAACATGATTAATTACTTGTATGTAGGTTTATTATAAACAGGTATGTGATATACATTTCTAAGTGTAGGTAAGGGGTTTAGCGATTTACTTCAACATGAAAGGATCATTTGTATTCCAACTGTCGATTTGTTCAAGAGAATTTTATTCTCTTGACATATCGACCAAGTATCAAGCCAAGATACGCGAGATTTGTATGCATGGTCTATATTTTTCACGGTTTTTAAAACTTTGAAGTCAAAAAACACCAACTTAGAGGCTTCGCAGCATTTATGTTCTGTATACTTATTTACTCAGAATTGGAGTAGAACATTTAGTTTGTCTGTGTGTGTGTCCCTTATAACTTTTGATTCTCTCAATTCACAGAGCCTAAAATTTCAGAACATATAGATAGTTATAGGCTTACAAAACTTTTATACTCAGAATTTTTAATTTTGTCAGGGGTTATCAACGTTGAATTTTAATTTATTTTTCCATATATATCAAAAACCATATAAGCTAGAACCCTGAAAATCGGTATAAATATAGACAAAACAAAATCCCATTTTTTTTCAAAAAAAAATCAACTAAAACATTTTTTGTTAAGAAAAACATTTTTTTTATGATAAATTTATGTGTTTCACTGCCTATATTTACAAAGCTTTTAAAAATATCGAAAATAGCCAAAACACCCGAACAAGATAATTCAATTTTCTATAAAACATATATCTTATAATATTTAATAATTCGGATTTTATTTTATATTTAATATTTTTTTGGATTTATAGTTTGGTACGTATAATTCAACTATACATACTATCTCTATTGACAGTTGGATCTCATGTGTTACATGCAACTAGTAAATACTAATTAGTTGTAAAAAGAAAACCTATGAACGACACAGTTTTTTGATGAACATTGTACAAGCGCATTGAGTTATCGCTGAGTGTTTTACTTTACTGAGTGTTTTTTTTACCGTGTTGAGTGTATTATAGGTATCAAGGAATATAGTATTTTGGAAATATTGGATTGAATATTTTTACTCCACACTAACCAATGGGGATAGAGTGGGGAATTTCGAATTCGCAATTTTTAAAGTTATTTTTTTATTTCAGATAATCAAGTATCATGTTGAGATTGTATTCTGAAAGTGTCATCACATTGTATTTGTGTGTGTGCTATAAAAATGTTGTATATCACATATTAGGTGATATACAATATTTTGTCGTATTTCATACATTAGAAAGTAATTTAGTGTGCGTTTTTGTGTATATCCAGGGTACACAAGAGTCTTAGTATGTCCTATTCGGATTCGTTTCAGAGTACGAAAACGTCTAAACCAACGGGCGACCGTGGGTAAAAGGATTTTATCCGCGCGGTGTGTCCCGTATAAATGCAGTCAAATTTTTGACATTTCTCATATACTAAAATTCAGACGGATAAATTTAGACGAATCAGAATAGGACATATTGTATACTTCACTGATAAAGATTTGTTTATTTTACATCTTAATTCATCTACCAATATATCTATAATCTGTTTTACAGAAATTCAGTTCTGGTGTTGGGATGATGAATGATACACAGCTTTAAGATATAGAGCGACACCCTTTGATTTGAGTTGGTACGTCATACGCTGAAGATCGTTTCAATCAAGTACAAATTGGTATAAAATAATCATCATTATTAATTTGTGAAAACAAAATACCTTATCTATAGGCATTACTTGTCACAGACGAAACAATAGCAATACAATTATTTTCGGACATATGGGATTTTCGGTCTGCGGTATTGAATGCAAAGGAGAAGATTACAGAGGATTTGACAGGGCGCTCGGCACCCGGGGGATGGATTAACGTCCAGTGTGGAATAGACCGTCATTACCAGGGATGTCAGAGTGATTTAATACATTTCGTCCCTTTGTAAGACCTGTAGAAGGGAGTAGGATGTTGAGGACTTGAAATTTTTACTGTTATTAACAATATACATTTTTATAATTTATTGTATCTGAATCTGGGTATGGGTAGGATGCACTGTCGAGGAAATGATGTTATATGGATAATTTTTAAAACGCCATTTTTGATTATGTTTTTTCAATATTTATAGATTTTTATTATTATCTTATTACTTTTATTTCTATCTTAATCTCTAAGTACGTCTATTTTTTTCTTTGTAACTTCCCTATAGGGAATAATGTGATTAAATATCAACTTTATCCAACTGTCGATTTGTTCAAGAGAATTTATTTCTCTTAACATATCGACAAAGTATCAAGCTAAGATTCGCGAGATTTGTATGTAGGGTCTTTAAGTTTTGAGTTTCCTGAGCTTGGGGTCACTTTGAAATATTTGACAGTTAATAAAATTGAGAAGCACTATTCAGATATCATTCAAAATCTAATGGGGTCTAAGCGAGTAGTAGATATACATATTTACAAAATTTGAAAAGAATCGAACGAGTACTTTAGTCTATAATCGATAAAGTAAATAAATACGCCGTACATAGCACACAGCACTTAGCACACAGGCAATAGCACACAGCACATAGCACACAGCACACAGCACTTAGCACACAGCACATAGCACACAGCACACAGCACACAGCACACAGCACATAGCACATAGCACACAGCACATAGCACACAGCACACAGCACATAGCACACAGCACATAGCACACAACACATAGCACACAGCACACAGCACACAGCACATAGCACACAGCACATAGCACACAGCACATTGTGATAAAACTTTCAGAATGATACTAGTTGATAATCTGCAATAAAAAAAATACCCTTAAAAATTGCGAAATCATAACTCCCTACTATATCCCTTTGGGTTAGTGAGGAGTAATAAAACAACTCTACATACATTGGCTAACCCTTTTTCAAATATTGATTATCTACAAATAAAATTATGGGCCCATTTCTGTCGAATGCATTTTTCGAGAAACCCATTCACAGGGAAACCCGTTCATATTGGATCGAATGCATTTGGAGCGTTGTAAAATTTCTGTCGCACTCGTGGGCGCGCCAGCTCGTCAATATTATATTATGAGAACCACTGGTTATCACACTCACGAGTATGCCGTAACTACTGGACGCAACGCGCCAATCGGCGTGTCACGATGGATTCCACAATGATATCAATATGATATTTATTTACTTCATAGTTTTTGATTTACAGGTTACATAAATTTCATAGATCCTACCGACACACTTTCTATTCTCACAGGTATGGCTCCCCTTGATCTGGAAACACAGCGACGAGCTTCAATTCACAACCTGTATAGAGGCCGATCTCAATTTTGGGTGGTGTTTCTCTCCCACCTGTAAATTTACCCACAGTTAGATGCTTGGCAACGTCGCCGATGGTCTTCTTCTTCCGTGGGCGGACTGACATTTTTATTTCTTCCCGATGTGAGTTATCCGATTCGTCCTCATGTCAGCTTTGTGATAACTCTGAACAGACTTCTGAGCATATCCTATGGGAATGCACTAACTTCTCCGTGTCAACTTTCCGACAAGAACTCTACGACGATGTCTGAGGGAATTTGTTTCCAATGATTAGCTCTCATTGGCACATTAAGTGCAAGGTTTTAGAGTTCTCCGGACTCTTTGTATGTTCTTTATGTGTTCTTTCAGAGTTTTGTAAGGGGCCGTTATTAGTCCCCATAAGCAAAACGGGTGGTGGTGGAGGAAGAACAGATCATATGAAAAAAATCTTTATTGCACTATGATCAATAATTGACTTGAGTGGCCATGTGAATATGATCATCAATTTCGAATTCTAAACATTGCGGTCGATGTGATACTACTAAGTCATTGATTCCCTGGAAGATCATAAATATGATGCAAAAGAGATCTTCGATCTACAAGAAGATGAACAATAATTGTTTTTAATTTATAATCCGCAAAACGATCCAATGGAAGAAACGTTTTTTCTGAAAACTTCTTAATTATAAGAATCACAAATCGTTAATTCCACATTGAAATTTATTTATTTATTTAATATAGCTTCTCGGGCAACTTACAGGTAGGTACTACGTCAAATATTGATTTAGCACGTACCCAATAACAAGTTGCCACATTCTGGAGACTTGCGATATTAATCGTCTCACAGAACCAGACTGAAAACACAATTTAAAATTGTGTTTTTACAATTGGATCAGCAGTCAGATACCCAACCAACTGAGCCACGAAGGCCGACAGCATATAAAAATATCAGCAAATTGCCAAGAAATAGACATTAAGAATGACAATCCATGAGACGGAGCATTCTATTTGATGTGAAACTGAGAAACACGTATTTTATTAAAAACTCCAGGGATGAAAAAATATATCTTTGTAGCATATAAAGTAGGCACTAGATTCTTTATGGTTGATTGGAAAGGGAATATTTTTTCTTGATATTTTACTGGGAAAATATATGTTAGATGAACATTGATGAATTCATTTGAATATTTGAAAGTCAAGCTGACCTCGAATACCGATCCTTGTAGCATTGGTCCTACAAAAATATAAAATTATTTTAAACTTTCATTTACACTACATTCGTTGTTTAAAGTAAAGTAAATAATTTGTATGATTTTATACTTCTTATATTAAATCATTTCTATGAAAAAGTTTAGAAATGAAAACACATACATACAGAAATACATACATACAGGTAGGCAGAGAGAACCGAACGCCACATTTTTATATCCTGGCGCGGATTCCTCGCCTCGTCCACATTCATGCATCGTCTCATATATGTTCGTCTATTGCTCACACTTCTAACATTTCCGTATTTTAGAATATCGTTCACATGGTCGTGCCATCCCTTTCTTGGGCGTCTCCGACCTCTCATTCCATTCCTTTCCGCTCTGTGATCAAACCATCTCAATGTCTTCACTTTAATTCAAGTAATGACGTCTTTCTTCATCTTATATTCTTTCCTTATGTCCTCATTTCTTACCCGGTCATGCATCGTTATATTACAAATTCTTCTTAACGATCTCATTTCAACTGCAATTATTCTGCTTTCATGCGTCTTCTGCCATGTCCAGGTTTCACTTGCATACGTCAAGGTTGGCACTACGAACGGCGTTATGAATGGCAACTTTGACATCCTTTGATATGTTGCGTTGATTCATAATTGGTCTCAGTGCTCCAATCACTCTGTTTCCTGCCATGACTCTTCTTTCGAGCCGTCCGTTTCGTTGAAATATGCTTTCCAAGTACATATGCATATTCGAGTCATTCGTTCTCTACTCTTATTTTTCACGCTGTTCTGCTTTCACTCTTTTCAAAGACCATTGCCTTTGATTTGCTGGCATTCATCCTAAGTCTGTTCTCTGAAATGAAAATTATATGATTAAATATACATTGAATTTGTGCAATCAGCTACTCTTAACTTAAGGTATTATTTCTTGGGAGGAATGTTTACGACTATTTTACAATCAATAAATATAACACAGAAATTAATTATTAAAATAAAACTTATATAATATAATTATATAACGAGTGAGTTGTGGTCTAAGTTTCTCCAGAAATAATTAAAATTTTGTATGGAAAATATTCAGCTGTTTCATGAAAGTTTGTGTACCTATTTTTTATTTAAATATTTTATTGTGAAAATTTGTGATTTTTTAATGTCATTTTATGATAGTGATTTTCATTTTTACCAATTCGAAAATAAAAATAACAAATTTCGAGTTTCGAGTTTAAGCTAGGGGTCACATTGAAATATTTGACAGTTAAATAAATTAAGAAGCACTATTCAGATATCCTTCTAAATCTGATACATATACAAATATGCGAATGAGTTCTTTAGTCTTTAATCGATAAAATAGAAAACACACGCCATACTAAACACATTGCACATAGTATACAGCACACACACACACATATACAAATTAATAATTCCCCACCATATCCCCTTGGGTTAGTGAGGAGTAAAAAAGTATGATTAGATCATTGCATGCCAATAATATTTTTTCACATAAAAGTAACAAATATATATTTCATATAAAAATAACAAATAAAATAATCATATATGTACCATATGTTGTGTAAATGTTTAATGATATATTATTGTGTAGATGTGTGCTTGTAATTTATGAATTATATCCAAATGTTTAAAGTATGTTTTGTAGTTGGAGCAACTCCGTCTAATGTAATTGTTTTGTTAGTAGTTTATGTAACATCGGTCGACATAGAACAAAAACTGAAATCTAAAATTGCGTTATGGACAGTTAAAGTATAATTTAGAAAGTAAGTAAGGTGAGGCTACAATGTTGTGAATTAATTTGTGAAGGTACATACATCACGTCTATAATTGTTCGTCTGTTTTCGAGATTACAAATATTATGGTGCTTAGCAGATTGCCGGGAGTTGGAGAATTTTTATTTGCCATGATATTCCAAATATTATAGGAATTAATTTTGTACTCCTTCTAGTCTATAAATATATATTACCTATCATAAAAGGCTTCCATACCACTGATGAAAATTCTAGTACACTCTGACATACGCATAACACAGAGTGGTGTTCCTGTATTTGTGTATTTTTTTACATAACTCTAGCTCTCTAGCAAATCTAGGTACACTAAAACTTACAGGGAAGTTAAAATTAGCATAGCAAACTGATTGCTATACTCAAGCGTTAGTTAGAGTTTCCTTCAGCCAATGACATATCTCCGAACGATTTTCGGAAATGGATTACACCGTTTCCCGTAAAGCATGGAAAATATTTATCCTTACAGTATGTGTGGCATGGGTAGCATGTACATATGTATGTACGTAGGAGAGGTGATGCATTAAGATTATGGGGATTTAGCTTTTACAATAGCGTCACGTCCTCTTTGCGAGATTAAATAACAATATGTTAGAAAACGTGAATGGAATGACAATATAACATTTCAGGTCTTACACGATTAAACCCTTTAACATAACAGGAATATATAAAGTAACACGACCTAAAACATAGTATATTTCGGAATGTCTTTGTATTGACAATACCTACGTATTTTACCCATATGGATTGCTGTAAATTGTAAATCAACATTTGATATTGTCGCTTAATCATCAACGATTTTTAATTGCCTCTTTTTTTACGAATCCGTTGTGAAGTGAAGCTTAAAATGGTTTTTCATAATGATTAATTGCTGGATACTTTGATCGCAAAAATATAGCTTTGAAATATGTAAATTAATCAAAATATGACTTAAATAACACAAAACAAATAAATCGGTGGTCGATTTTTTACAAAAAAAAATGTATACTCATTATAATTTTCCTTGTTATTTGTTATTTCAAGATTCTCCTTGGCTAAATGTTTGTAGAGAATCGAACCGATTCCTAGATATCTTTTTGTTTTAATATGAATTTATTTTTATGGTGGTGTGATTTTAGGTACTTGGTAATGTGGATATTGTGAAGAATTTCATGAGAGAATGATGTAATTCTGATGAAATGTGGTTGAGCAATATTCACTTGCCACAGTAATTGCATAATTTATTTGAATTATTTATTTCAAACAGGTCAACTGTAGGACCAGTCTGCCATCTGTGAATTAGATAGTCACTTATTTGTTATGCTTTCTCGACGTCTGAGCAACACAGGTGGGCGGATATGGTTTGAGCCATCGATATGATAAAACTACAGTTTTGACCAGTTGTCGCACGTCAGCGGTTCAGTGTATTGGCACATTTCGTCATTTTCGTCCTAGACCAAGTTATGTCTTTTTTCTAAATAATCAGAATTTTTTACTTGTGCTTTATTAATTACGCCACGGGAGGAATTGTTGTGTGTGAGACTTGTGAAGTGGACGAACCATCATCTCCACCACACCAGAGACCGGAGATACGAGATCTGTGCCTGCGAAGATTGGAGACCCGTCACAGGTAAGTGGCTGTCTCATATTCGCAGAAGGATTTACAGGCTTTCTTCGGTTGACTTGTTGACACATACATGATTCCATCCCCAACATACTGAGCGGGAAGTTACGCCCCCGCTTATTCATTTGGTCCTTTCGAGTCGAATATTGCCCAGCAATATTGAACATATTTATTACAATATAAATGTTTGGAAATTCGTAGAATTTTTACGTAATTTTTGGTGAATTTTTTAATGAATTTTTGAGTTGGTCAATTAAGTACCTATATTAAATATCGGACGCATATGGTCCTTTCGAGTCGAATATTGCCCAGCAATATTGAACATATTTATAATAATATAACTGCTTGGAAGTTCGTAGAATTTTACGTAATTTTTGGTGAATTTTTTAATGAATTTTTGAGTTGGTCAATTAAGTACCTATATTATATATCGGACGCATATGGTCCTTTCGAGTCGAATATTGCCCAGCAATATTGAACATATTTATAATAATATAACTGCTTGGAAGTTCGTAGAAGTTTACGTAATTTTTGGTGAATTTTTTAATGAATTTTTGAGTTGGTCAATTAAGTACCTAAATTGAATATCGTACTTTACGATAAATATTATATTTATCATATAATATATAACTTGTGAATTTACGTAATTTTTGGTGTATTTTTAAGGAATTTTTGAGTTGGTCAATTAAGTACCTAAATTAAATATCGTATTTAACGATAAATATTATATTTATCATATAGATAACTTGTTAATTTACGTAATTTTGTAAAATTTGAATAAGTTTAAATAGTTTGATCTTATAAATAATCACATAAACGTATTGCGCATATCATATCATTTATTTAAATATACCCACTAAAAATATTGTAGATATTGCTACGTAATATTTGGTATATTTCGAATTGAATTTTTGGATTTATGTTCAGTCAATTTATGTCCAATCAATCAGAACATAATATAAGTTATGTAGGTAATCAGAACATAATATACATAAGTTAATTGTTAGATTTAGTTATTTTTACCCGATCAAGTTAGCTGTTAGTTGAATGGGTACCTGCCTATACAATTATACATTCATTATTCGCTTCGTACAGTGAGTGCATGTCTGTGTGTAAGAAATATCACAAATCTATAGTGATATTGCGTATAACTACATAGGTACCTATGTAATATTTGATATAATATATTATATTCCTGCGTACGACAGTGCATTGACGTACAACAGTGCGTTCGTATATAACATTGCGATATATATATGTACATTAAGTACATGAGTACTTTAGTATTGGGAATAATCCAGTGCGGTCCGTATTTATATACGTATTCAAATAAACAATTTAATAAAACATTATAAATTGTTAGTGGGTACGAGTCATATGTACCTACAGAATTCGAAGAAATAATTTAAAAACAATAAAATAAAATAATTATTTCACAATACCTAATTAAATAATACGAAGCGTATTTACATACCTACCTAAACCAGTTAACTGGGACAAATTATATACTTTTATATACCTAAATACAGGCGGTTAATTAAATATTAACTGGGATAAATTATATACTTTTATATACGTAAATATACAGTCGATTGATTAAATATTAACTGGGACAAATTATATACTTTTATATACCTAAATACAGGCGGTTAATTGAATATTAACTGTGACCAATTAATATAATTGAATATTACTTTTATACCTATACCTATACCTAAATATACAGTCGATTGATTAAATTTTAGCTGGTACAAATTAAATATTTACATAAATACCTAAATACACAGTCGATTGATTAAAATTTAACTGGTACAAATTAATATTTACAAATAATACCTAGATACTTTATACCTAAATTAAATATTTACATAAATACAAATAATATCTAGATACTTTATACCTAAATTAAATATTTACATAAATACAAATAATACCTAGATACTTTATACCTAAATTAAATATTTAGATAAATACAAATAATACCTAGATACTTTATACCTAAATTAAATATTTACTTAAATACCTAATATCTAGATAGGTATTTTTTGTATACCTAAACACAAATAATACCTTAATACTTTCTCAATATGCCTAACACTACCAGATCTTCGTCAAGTGGAGAACCGGACAGAACATTCATTCTTTTAACAGCAAAAAAGGAACGCCTTTTTACGCGGATGAAAGATCTTTACCGTATGATGAATAACATTTCTAGCTTCGAGTCGAGGAGTCTAGAAAGGTTTCTGGCGCAATCAGAAATGCTGGACGACATGCGTAGTCAATTTGAAGGTATAATATATGACATCAATGATCATCAACTCAAATCGAATCCAGAATACGTTCCAGATCTCCAACCTTTAGACGCATTTGACGACATGTTTCTGGAGGTTAAACGCGCTCGTAATAAAATCGTGCAAGCACCTCGACCAGACACCTATTCGCGCAATGAAAAACGCGTCATTAATCTGCCCGCAATAGAGCTGGCTGGTTTCGACGGTAAGACCGAAAACTGGAATAAATTCTATGAGACCTTCAAAGCAAATGTTCACGAAAATGAACAACTTACGGATTCACAGAGAGTTCAATATTTAATGGGCAAACTTACCCATGGGGCTCTGAGAATTACCGCGGGCATTGTGCCCTCCGGCGAATCTTATAAAATAATCTGGAATAACTTAGTTAAAAAATATCAAGATAAACGTGCATTAGCCACGCATTACCTAAATAATATTCTCGATGCCAAAAATTGCACAAATACGTCCGCAAGCCTGGATCAATTTATTTAGAATTATTCTGCATCCGTCGCAGCTTTGAAACAATTAAAAATCGACGACCTTATTGATTTTGTGTTATTACACGTCGCATTGAGGAAAATTGATCCTCAAAATATTCAATCTTTTGAACTGTCATTTCGCGATAAAGAAATTCCTTCGTATGATGATTTTGTTTCATTCATACATGACCAAGTGAAAGTATTAGAACGTTCTAATGGCAATAGCGTGGCAAATAAGCTACATGCCCCCAAATCACCTCGGTCGACTTATAAATCTTTCGTCGCCAGTGACCAGAAAATACCGAATACTAATTCAGAGAAAATTTGTATTTTTTGTAACGCCACTCAACATCAAGTTAATAATTGCCACAAATTTAAAGGCCTGAAGTCGTCACAGGCTCGATTCGAGTTTATAAAATCGAAACGTGGGTGCGTGAATTGTCTTAGTGGTACGCATACGGTAGCAAACTGCAAATCGTCGTTCGCTTGTAAGTTATGCAAGAAAAGACATCATTCGACTTTGCATTTTAACGGAGAAGATAATGTCAGACCGCTACCTACTTCAACGCCATCTCACACTGACGTAGTGTGTAATTGCAATGCGCAGCATACTTCGAGCGGAAACGCTTCGATGTCCCTATGTGCCGAGGTGAAACCAAGCTCAGCGATTTTGTTGGCAACCGCGCAGGTTTATGCGAAACAGAATAATGGAAATAAAAAAATAATACGATGCCTCATTGACAATGGCTCACAAAATAATTTGATCACTGTCGATCGTTGTAAGGCACTGAATCTTACGATAATTCCTTTGAGTAACTCTATCGTCAAAGGGATAGGTTCAGCATCTCGTCCTATTATAGGATATGTGTATATAGACATTGAGTCACGCTTATACTCCTGTAAGAAATACAAGATACATGCGCTTGTCGTAGACTGCATCACAGATCAGTTGCCTACTCATTATATAGCCAAGGGTGATTACCCCTCGCTGATTTGACGTGGAATATTCCTAGAAATATAGATGTCGTTTTAGGCGCACAAATCTTCCCATATATTTATTTAGGAAACAAGGTAGAATCAGGAAGTAGGGCACCTCCCGCTTTATTAACCGCGTTTGGCTATGTCCTAATGGGTGATTACGATAATAATGTTTCCGATACGAGTACTTCGTTCTCAGCACTTGCAATTAATGATTTAGTGCAAAAGTTTCCGCAGTTAGATAAAATACTTAACATACGAAATTTGAGCCCAGAGGAGACAGAGTGTGAAGATCTCTTTACTGCATCTTCTGTCACTCACGCTGACGAAGATAGATATTCTGCTGCTTTGCCTCTCTGTAAAGACTCGAATAATCTAGTTAATTCTCGTACTGCCACCCAAAGCCGTTCTATGGTTTTGGAGCGAAGATTTAAACAACCATCTAATTTACAAGAGAGTTTTAATTTTAGTGCTAAAATACATTCAAGGTTGTTATTAAATGACGTCCTTCATATTGATCCTAATTTGCAGGCCAATTTATTTTTACGTTTTCTTGAATTTCGTCTTTTTCCCGTCACTAAGACAGTGGATATAAAACAAATGTGTTTAGAGACTGAAAATTCTAGTAAGCATCGTAAATACTTGAGGATGTTTCGATTTGCAAACAATGATCTCACATAGACCTTTAAATTTAATCGGATCCACTTCATAATTAATACTAGTTCAATCTTGGCGAAAAAGATTTTACGCCAATTGGCTCATTATATGAGACCACATTCCCCAGATGTTGCCAATATGGCAGAGTCCAAACTTTATATGGGCGACCTGGTCTATTATATTAAAGATGAATCCAGAGTTGCACGCTCTTTCAGAGAACTAATCTCACTATTCATGACCCGCACGTTTGATTTGATAAAATTGCCTAATAATTCTCAAGTTGTACTCAAAACCCCTTCAGAATCTCATTTAA
The DNA here is from genome assembly GCA_963576475.1 of Molanna angustata. Taxonomy (NCBI): domain Eukaryota; kingdom Metazoa; phylum Arthropoda; class Insecta; order Trichoptera; family Molannidae; genus Molanna; species Molanna angustata. The sequence continues at coordinate 5,343,207 of OY754965.1, forward strand.
GTGTAGTGAATTTATCTACTTATTCTGACAATGCCTCTAAGATTTTGGGTCCATTATGGGAACCAGTTGACGACAGCTTCTCCTTTACAACATCTTATATTTGGGAGAAGTGTATAAAGCGGAATATACTCCCCATAGTCGCCCGCTTATTTGATGTCCTCGGTTTGGTCACCCACATTATTCTATACGCTAAATTTCTCATTAAGAAGAATCTTTATAACATTCATTGGGATGATACGCCTTCTGAGAATTTTATTAAAAAATTCTCGGTCCTCACACGCATTGGAGGCAGACTTTCCAATTCGGACTTACTATTTGAGGCGAAACATCCACTTCTACTTCCCAAACATGACCATGTAGTGGATCTTCTTATTGATCACTTGCATGTTAGGAATTGTCACACTGGTCCAGGACTTCTTGTTTCCATATTGCGACAACGGTATTGGATATTAGATGCCAGAACCGTCGTTAGGAGAAGAGTTCGGAAATGCAATTGCTGCTTACGACTAAATCCTTCGCACCCTATGCCTCCTGATCGTCCTGTAGAGGTCGGGACTGTTGGGTTGGTGGGACAGGAGGACTCGCCTCCGTTAAGTTGGCCGTTAGGCGTAATCACCAAAATTCACCCGGGGTCAGACGGAATTATGCGAGTCGCGACCGTCAAAAATAGATTTGGCCATTTTAAGCGTCCGGTAATCAAATTATATCCGATCCCGACGCAATAATTAATATATCTTTAAATATTTATATAACTTAAGATTAACTTTATACTTTATGTGATTAGTTATAATTTTGAAATTTAATTTTTTTTTTTAAAACTTAGACATAATATTTTTCATACTCTCCTAAAGCGAAAGTTACTCGCGTTTATTCTATTTTATTTTTATTTCTTTATTTTTCGTTGAAAATTCTCCGAATTTCCAAGGCGGGGAGTATGGTTGAGCAATATTCACTTGCTACAGTAATTGCATAATTTATTTGAATTATTTATTTCAAACAGGTCAACTGTAGGACCAGTCTGCCATCTGTGAATTAGATAGTCACTTATTTGTTATGCTTTCTCGACGTCTGAGCAACACAGGTGGGCGGATATGGTTTGAGCCATCGATATGAAAAAACTACAGTTTTGACCAGTTGTCGCACGTCAGCGGATCAGTGTATTGGCACATTTCGTCATTTTCGTCCTAGACCAAGTTATGTCTTTTTTCTAAATAATCAGAATTTTTTACTTGTGCTTTATTAATTACGCCACGGGAGGAATTGTTGTGTGTGAGACTTGTGAAGTGGACGAACCATCATCTCCACCACACCAGAGACCGGAGATACGAGATATGTGCCTGCGAAGATTGGAGACCCGTCACAGGTAAGTGGCTGTCTCATATTCGCAGAAGGATTTACAGGCTTTCTTCGGTTGACTTGTTGACACATACATGATTCCATCCCCAACAAACTGAGCGGGAAGTTACGCCCCCGCTTATTCAAAATGTTTTGCTCGATAATCTCCAATTAGCACAAATTTTGTTTCCTAGAGCAGAAAAAATGCCCTTTAGAAAACCAAAGTAACCGACGTTGTCCAAAAGGTTGCCAACCAGAAGTGGAGCTGAGCAGGTCAGACTTCAGATGGACTAAGAATGCGCTAGAATGGCGACCTAAAACAACCGTTGAAATCAGTTTGGCTATAAATAAAAATCACATTATTTCATACTTCAAAAGCAACAAAAACACTTTTTTTAATATTATTTGATAAATGCCATAATAAATAAACACAAGATGTAAAATAATAAATATATTTCAAAGTATTTTCAACTAAATTTAACTATCTATAATTCCTTTGACCTATTAAATTAATATGCTAGCGAATTAAAGATTTTCTGTCATCAGTGCAATCAAGTTTTATCTTTACTTTCATTGTATTGTAAGCCTTTTGTCAACTTACCAAATTTATAGTGTATTACATAAGTGATATGTCTTATTTATTTTTCAATGCCCCATAGTTAAAAAATATCTTCCAATTTTTCTGTTTTCTTATATTACACTCTCTTTGCAGAGCGGATGGTGGAGGAGGAACAGTCACAGATACTTGACTAAATGTAAATAGATTTTCAAATACGACATTGTGTTTTCAGTGAATTGTGGAGAAAAGAAACTACGATGACTCAGAAACTGTCGGGTCTGAAAGAAGATCTTGCCAAGGCGGACCAAGCCTTGGCAAGATACTAGGTCTATGGCGGGAAAGGTAAAATATGCAAAAACCCTTTCAACGTGATTTTTACGGGCAAAACAAGTGTTGAAAGGTCTCAAACAAGATGGTCTGGTGATATTTTTAAACAAACTTTTTAACATCTCAATAGGGATGAAGTTGGAATATTATAGAAGAAGCAGGAACTCAAAGCACCTACAGAGCTTACGACCTGTAATCAGCTAGTTTAGGCGATCATTTTATGTGCTTGCGCAACGTTCACCAATTATGCCTTCTTATTGAGTTCCCTTATCAATGGAATTTTTGAAAGTTCTATATATTTGAGTAATGAGTAACATATCATCTGAAAATAGGACATTATTACTATTGCCATCTATGAAGTAACGAAGAAACCTTTTTTGTAAGGCCATCTGTTGAGAAATTGGTTTATTTGTAAACAATGTAAGCAGCAGTCCTCACCATGTAAAAAAAATATCATTTGACTCCAGACAGGGGAAAAATCCAATGTTTGCGTATATGCAATTAAAAAAATATTCGATGGTCTGATGATATTAGACGAGTGGCTAGAGGCATATGGATGAGGTCTGCCCAGGATAGGAAGCTGTGTAGATCTCAGGGGGAGGCCTACTTCCATTACTGGACGAAGGAGGGCTTACGAAATAAAAGAAGAGCTCTCTAGAATAATGATCTTGTAACATTAAATAGATGATTTAATTGACATAGCGTCGGCCGACATCGGAGACATTAAGACATTCATTAGCCACTCAGGCTGGTTCAAGGGGGATGAGTGAGGGGGAGGACAGCCCCATTTATGGTATCACAAAGGGCCAGTTGGCTTTAGTGTGTTCTTCATAAGAACTGCCATCCGTAAAAAAAAACATTAAAATCCGTTTTGAAAAATATTATTTTTATTCGTTCTGGAAACTGAGCACAATAACGCGATTTTTATGTCTTAAGTTGATAAAATAAATTTTCTAATAAAAACTGAAATAAACAAATAATATAAAAGAAGACACGAAAAACAAAACACGACCTTGGCCAGAAAGTTTTGATGACCAGAAGCGTGATGGTCTGAGTTAACTTTCTGTTGTTGTTGGTACCACTCAATAAAAGAATAGCAACGGGGCAGTTGAAGCAATAAAAACAAAATTAAAGTTACACGAAACGGGAGTACGGTAGGAAGGGGGGTTGAGGATCGGGAGCAGGGTGGTGGTGGGGGGACTGAAGGAGATGGGTGGAAGGATAAAAGGTAAAGAAGGAAGTATGAATTCTAAAACAAAGGAAAATCGTTATGGTTGAGTTTTCCAGCTTTTCGATTGCGACATCGACGTTTGTTAATGCGCTATGTCCAACATATTGAACGAGTCATTTAGATTTTTTTTATTAATAAAAAGTTAATAATAAGATACTCAACATGTCCTTGCACTCTATTGAGCGGATAATTAATTGAATTTTCCAGTCTTACCAGTGTTACCAGCACTTTGAAGCGAGAATAGCGTGCAAAATAATTTTTGGCATGATTTTTCCAATTTTTTATTAGTTATACATAATATGTATAAACATAGATAAATTATACAAAAAATTAAATTATTGCAGTTTTTTTTCAAATAAGTACTGTCCCAATAAAGTTTAAAAACTTGTGTTTGGAACAGGAATATAAAACATACATTTTACATATTATATACATTTTACTCATTCAACAAACTAACTTTGAATTACTAAAAACTGATCTAATCACAGAAAGCTGGATAGACGTAATAAAGGAAAAGCAAACGGATGTAGCTTTATCAAAATTTTTAGACATTCTTAACAAACATATTGAAAAAAATACTACCACTCATGTTAAAAAAAGAAACAAATGCATAAAACCTTGGATAACAACGAATATAATAAAGTGCACACACAAACGTGACCAACTGCATCAACAAGTAAAAAAACATCCATTTAACCAATCACTATATCAGTATTACAAAAGATACCGTAATATATGCAACAACATAATAAAAAAGAGAAAGGAAAGATACTACAAACAAAAAATTGATCAAAATAATAACACTAAAACCATATGGAACGTCGTAAAAGAGTTGAATGGTATTGAAAAACATAAAAAGACAAGCATTAACTCATTAACTCATAACAACACTACCATAACCGACACCAAAGAAATAGCAGACAAACTAAACCTACATTTCTCCACAATTGGTGAAACATTAGCCCGAAAATTATTAAACAACTCACAACAGCAACCACACCAAGACAACATAATAACAAACGGATCCCACCTTCCCAAATTTGAAATCACAACCATCTGTTACAAAGATGTAGAAAAAATCATAGACGACCTGAACATTGACTGCTCTCCAGGCCCGGACGGTATTTCCGCTAGAGTAATTAAATCATTCAAAGAGAGATTATTAAAACCTATAGTTCATATTTTTAACTTAAGCATCACCAACGGTATTTTCCCTTCCCAATTAAAAACTGCTAAAATTACACCCATACACAAAGTAGGCAAAAAAGACGATCCAAACAACTACCGACCTATATCCATTTTAAATTTATTATCAAAGCTTCTTGAAAAATGTGTATGCAATCAACTCACCAATTTCTTAGAAAAACATCAAATATTAGCCAATAACCAGTTTGGATTCAGGAAAAATCGGGGTACGCAAGAAGCAATTCAGGAAGTTGTTGGTTATATTTCTGATAAACTTGACAATAAGAAAAAATGTTTAGCAATAGTACTAGATTTAACGAAAGCTTTTGACACGGTATCACATGAAAAAATGCTACACAAACTAAAACAGACTGGATTATCGGAAACAAGCTACAACTGGTTCAAAACATACCTTACAGACAGAACACAATTTATACAACTTGACAAGACTAAAAGTGACGATCAATACATCAAATACGGAGTGCCTCAAGGCAGTACACTAGGACCGGTCTTATTTCTTTTATACATTAACGATTTATGTAAGCTAAAAACGGGGGGAAAAATAATTACCTTTGCGGACGATACAATACTACTGTTTCACGCCTCAACATGGGATCTTGTTTTCAAAGGGGCAGATCTGGGTTGCAACATAGTAAAAAGCTGGCTGGACAACAACTTGCTAACAGTAAATCTTAAAAAAACTAAATATTTGACATTCAGTATCGATAAAAGAGGGCAACCGTCTAGCGATTTAAAACTGATTATGCATGACTGCCAACACCAAAATTGCAATTGTAACCCCCTCGAAAATACAGATAATGTGAAATACTTAGGAATAATAATAGATAGACACTTAAACTGGAAACCACACATTGAATTAATTTCGGGAAAACTTCTAAAACTCATTTATCTATTTAAATCCATTCGCAATATTTTTAAGAAACACCAACTCAAAACTATCTACTATGCCCTTGCCCAGTCATTCTTAAGCTATGCGATTCCCAGTTGGGGAGGTACTTACAAAACCACATTAAAAACGGTTATAACGGCGCAAAAAACTTTACTTCGTGTCATTAATAAAAAACCACTTAGATACTCTTCAGACAGACTATTCAGTGAATTTAATGTACTAGACGTAAGACAGCTTTTTGTTAAGTCAACTCTCACTTTCTACATCAAAACTTCAAACCACCAAATGACAACCAGCAATTCACATTCACACAATACTAGGCAAGCACTACTAAACCTTGACGAAATTCCAAAAACTAAGACAACACATGGCCAGAAAAATTACGCGTACATAGGTCCAAAAATATTTAACCTCTTCAAAACTGACTTTCCACTATTAAGAACCTACTCACATATCAAATTGAAAGCCATAGCAAACAACTGGTTAATTACCAAAGGACGAAAAGAAACAGAAGAATTATTTAATATTACTGCTTAGATGACTTATAAAAAAAATCAAAATTATATTATCATTAGCCCTTTCTACATCAAGCATTTTTTTTTTTCTCATACAACACTAAAATATATACATACATACTTGCACATCATTACTTCAACCTACCACAAAACCTTACAAAAATAACTAACACTATGACGAATTAAAATAATAGAACTGATTTATATAACGCTACTCTGGTACAGGCATAGCCTAGTAGAGTAGCCTAATCCACAAATTAAAATATATAAACGTATACACTAATGACAAACTTAACTTTTTCTTACTTAAAGTATAAATTATAATTTTTATTAACTACTGTATAAAGTTATATTGTACTTATTGTTATTATTATACTTGTAAAAAGGATTTTAATAAATAAATAAATAAAATAAAATAAATAAAATACTAACGCTACGTCCTACGTAGGCGATTCAAGGCGAACGCGATTGCGAAGCGATGCGGTGCGGGTTCAAGCGAATTCAATGCGATGCGGTGCGACGCGGCGGCTCTGTCCTACGTGTGCGCGAATCGTTCCTTCCCTCTGCCGCCAGCTACTGTCATGGATGTACGTATATAAAATACTCAAGAAGTATGTACGGCAGAGAAGTGAAACTAATATTGTGTACTTAGAGAGGCATATTTATGGGGGATATCACAATTTGTATGAAGAATTACGTGTTCTTGAATTAATAAATGAGACTGAATTTACATCTTTCCGGGAAACATATCAAAATTTGACATTCGTGCAAGCGAGAGAAAACTATGTGTGTTTTGAACAACATCCTAGTGTAAAATAGCAATAATAAATACATGTGTTTACTTGTAGTCACATTTGTTTTTGCCAAATCCTAAAATTCGCGGTTCGATAATAATAATTCTTTTGTCCCATAATATGGGACGTTCATGGACAGAAATTAAAATTTCTGTTTCTGACATGTCAAAAAACAATGGCACCGGTATCAATTCGCGCGAAAATATCAAACCAACTGATCGCGTTCGCTTCACATCGCGCCGCGCCGCATCGAAACCAACTCGCTGTCGGTAACGTAGGACACTTCCATAGTTACCGACTGATTGTTATTTTCGCGCCGCGCCGCGCCGCTTCGCATTCGCTTTGAATCGCCTACGTAGGACGTCGCGTTACACATATTATATACCTACGTACATAACCAAAATTATTTAATAAATTGTTAATAAAATTTAACTAACAGCTAATACAGATGATTAAAGTTCTTTTTTTATTGTTTGTAATACAGAGCATTAGTTTGAATTTATCTATAAAGAAAAAAAATAATGATAATGAAAAAAAATAAATCAAAATTTGTTATTTTCAGAATTTGATTTTCTTTTTCTTTATTAGAACCCTTAATGCTGGTTTTGATATAAACAAAAATGCGTGTTTTAAAAACGGATTATTTTGATATTACTTCGTGTACAATATTAACTTTACAATGGTGGTTTTATTGCCATAAGATAATTTCTTCCAACCAACCAAAGCAACATTCTAGAAGTTCAAAGCTTAAATATTGCCTCACAAATAGAAAGTATTTAGTCGAAAAATACATTTAAATCATGATATTAAAGTCTTCATCATAGTGCAGTACGTATGGCAAAAATATAATTAATATTTTAAATAAAACCGATTAGTAATCAAGTTGAATGTATGATTTTAATCGTGATTTAAAAGATTGCTAATCCTGTAGGGCTACTCGTGAAGTTGATTACGGTAAAATTAAGATTAGCTTCAAAATTTAGCGATCTTTGAGGTTAAATTAATTGAAAAGTAATATTATATAGCTGTGAGGCACCGGCGTAGAATAGTGCTTCCACTCTTTTCTATTATTGTTTTCGAGTGTCCCGTAAGAGCCGGGTAATAGAAAATACAACAGGCAACAATAACATCTTACATAGTTCAGCAATGAGGTTCACCACCCATTCTGAATATAGTGCCTTTTTAGGTGAGACGAGACTGGTGTGTGGGTATACACAGATATGTTGTGCTCCCTTTTATAAGGCAATGCACACCCGCACACCTTTCGCTGGTTACACCACATTGTGGGATATGCCGTGATGGTATGAATGAATGAAAAGTAATATTAATCTATACAACAATTAATGACAATTTCATTCTAAACGTAGATATCAACTAATTTTCGTGATTAAATGTAGAGGAAGATTAATATTGGATTATGATCTAGTACTGATTTATACATTTTTAAGATTAAGACAAGTTAAGAACGTATTAAGAATGTGTTATGAGAAGCCCCCCTGAACATTATCGCTCTGTCTGTCAAAAGAGATTTAACTAAAAATGTAAATATGATAATATAATTTAAAGGCAACGTGAATGATTGTATTCCGCATTCATACATAGAGTAGTTATATTATTATTATTAGAAAATATTATTTGCAAGCGGGAATATTACGAAACAAAAGTTGTCTTGCAGAATCTTTCCTTATACAATTATGCTAATAATTAGCAATAAACAAATGGAAGGATTGGTTCGCGATTTCATAATGAGAGAGCAAGGGTTCACAGCTAAGTGTTCACCCCCACTCGCCCACACTCCCAAAGTTCCCATATTAATTCATAACGCTAATTTGTAAAGTTTCAAAATTGAAACTTATGCACATCAATATTCACAAATGTGTCTCCGAGTCTGTTTGGTAGCAAGAATATTTAATATTTTGTCTATACTAGTTGTATAAAACACATAAGATCCAATTGTCGAACTCGATAGTATGTAGGTATGAATTAAGAATACGTACCAAACTATAAAACCTCAAATCGAAATTATTTCATATTTTAAGGTGTTGTTTTTATTTACAAAACATGTATATCAGGATAAGATAATGTGGATTTCAGTCCCTGTTTCTTAACCCAAATAGATGAACGGCTCTATGGTATGTAGGTACGTATGAAGATCAAATTGGTATCTATAAAAGTCACTGGAGATATTGTGTATTTTGCCATATAAAAAAAACTAAATTCAATAAAAAAAATGCTATAATGCAGGTATACCTACATATGTATGTTTTTTTATTAAAAAATAATTTATTTATTTATTTATTTATTTATTTATTTTATTTATTTTATTTTGGGAAACAAAACAGCTGTTACATGTTTTACATTAATAAAAAAATAACAATCAGGAAAGTAAGCCAATTACATTGTTCCACAGATTAATATACATAATAAAGACAATTCAGTACAAAGTCAAAGACAAAAGTGTGGTGTAAGTGTACAATTGTGATGTGTGTGTATGTGTGTGTGTGTGTGTATTTTATGAAGCGAGGGTGGGACATGAAGAAAGGTAGGAGAGGAGGAAAGGGTGAGTTGTCATATTAATACAGTATTGGACATACCAAAAATTGTACAATTTGGTAGATAAAGTATTCATTATAATATTGATGTTAGTTGTTTTTTTAATGAATGTAGGCTATTGTTAAAAATATCTGGCTTATGATTAAGGTTATTGTACATATTGCAGCTGCGGTTAATAAAAGTGTTGTTTGCATAATTTGTTCTTGAGTATTTAGTGTAAAAGAGGAGGTTCTGGCGGTTTTGTCTGGCGGGGCAGTTGAATGGGATTTGTCCTAAGAGATACGGACTATCTATTTGGTTGTTAAGTAATTTATATAGGAAACATATATCAGTTATACCCCTTCTTTTGTTAAGTGGTAACATTTGGTGATGTTTTAAAGATTCCTCATAACTGATACCAAATCGCCTAGTTCTAAAATCGAGGTGTTTGATGAATTTTTTTTGGATTCTTTCTATGTTATTTATGTGCAACTTATAATGAGGATTCCATACAGTGGTTGCGAATTCCACGTGACTTCGAACATACGCGTTAAATAAAATTTTTAGACAGTCAATATTCTTAAATGGTTTTGTCACCCTTAGGACAAAGCCTAAACCCTTGTAGCTTCTACTAATAACATTATTAATGTGGGAAATAAAGTTAAGCTTATCGTCCACAATTACTCCCAGGTCTTTTGCCTCGGATTTACGGGAGAGACTGGAGTCATTGATTTTGTAAATGAATTCGATGGGAGTTTTTATTCTTTTAAATGTTACAATGAAACATTTTCCGGTGTTAAGGTAAAGATGGTTTTTTTTGCAGTATTCGGTGAGATTGTCAATGTCATTTTGTAGTTGTAGGCAGTCTTGAGTTGATCGAATAGTTTTAAATAATTTAGTGTCGTCAGCAAATAGAATTATTTCGGAATTTTTAATACAAGTGGATATGTCATTTATATATATAAGAAAGAGCAAAGGTCCAAGATGAGATCCTTGAGGAACTCCGGATGGTGTAGGTCTAAAGCATGATGTAAACCCTCTCACAGCAACTGCTTGAGATCGATTCTTAACATAAGATTCAAGCCATCTATATAGATTACCGCGTATGCCGAAGTTCCAAATTTTTAATAACAAAATGTCGTGGTTAATCTTGTCAAAGGCTTTAGCGAAATCCATGTAAATCGCGTCAAGTTGGTAATTCTCATGTAGAGCTGATATTGCGACCTGAGAGAATTCTAAAATATTTGTTTCAACTGATCTTTTACAAAGAAATCCATGTTGCTTTTCGGAGATTGCAGTCCTAATAATTGGGTTAATTTGGTCTACAACAATTTTTTCTAATATACATACATACATACATACCATCACGCCATGTCCCTCGCGGGGTAGGCAGAGAGAACATAACGCCACACTATTCTATCTTGACATACATTTACCGCCTCGTCAACATTCATGCTACGTCTCATGCATGTTCTTCTATTGTTCAGACTTCTAACATTTCCTTCTTTCAGAATATCGTTCACATGGTCGTGCCATCCTTTTCTTGGGCGCCCCCGACCTCTTTTTCCATTCCTGTCAGCCTTATATATTTTTTTCGTCAAGCGTTCTTCATTCATTCTTTCCACGTGACCAAACCATCTAAGTGTGTTAACTTTCATTCTAGTTACTACATCTTTCTTCATCTTACATTCTTTCCTAGTGACCTCATTTCTAACTCTATCATACATCGTTCTATTACAAATTCTTCTTAACGATCTCATTTCCACTGCATTTATTCTACTTTCATGCGACTTCTGCCATGTCCAGGTTTCACTTGCATACATCAAGGTTGGCACTACAATTGCGTTATGAATGGCAACTTTAGCTTCCTTTGATACGTTACGATCATTCATAACTGGTTTAAGTGCTCCATTCACTCTGTTTCCTGCCATAACTCTTCTTTCAATATCCTCATCAGGCCGTCCATTCCGTTGGAACATGCTTCCCAGATAAACATATTCGTCGACTTGTTCAAGCCATTCATTCTCTACTTTTATTTGACACGATGTTCTGCTTTCACACTTTTCAAAGACCATTACCTTTGATTTGCTAGCATTCATCCTCAGTCCGTACTCTATGCATCCTTCATATACCATGCTTACTAGATACTGTAACTCTTCCACGCTTTCTGCTAACAGGACTTTATCGTCTGCATACATCAAATCACGCACTGTTACAGTACTCAGTTTCAGACCCTTATTTTCATCCCTAAGGGCTCTTATGCAGAAATCAATGTACAGATTAAAGAGCCATGGTGACAACACGCACCCCTGTCTTACGCCACTATTAATAGAGAACCACGACGTTACTGTGTCGTTGACACGAACACATGCCTCGCTATTCTCATACAATGACGCGATTGCGCGTATCAGCTTGCTCTTCACTCCGTACACTGACAATATATCCCATAGTTTTTCTCTGTTGACTTTATCATAGGCCTTTTCAAGGTCTATAAAAGCACAAAAAAGCTTCTGGTTTTTATCCAGGACCTTTTCTGTAACCATACGCAGAGAAAAAATTTGGTCTATACATCCTCTGCCGCCCACAAACGCTCCTTGGACATCCCATATCTTGCTTTCTGTAACCTTTCGTACTCTTTGATCCAAAATTCTTGCATACATCTTACCAACTGAGCTTAGCAAACTTATGGCTCTATAGTTTTTGCAGTCAAGCTTCGATCCTTTACCTTTGTACAAGGGGACTACGACTGCATTTCTCCAGTCTGAAGGAGTGCGTCCTGCTTCCCAACATTTGTTGAAAAGAGAGTGACACCACTCCAACATCTGATCGCCGCCATACTTTATAAGTTCAGCTGATACACTGTCATACCCAGCAGCTTTTCCCGCTTTCGCGTGTTTAACTGCTTCAAACACTTCGTCTTTCGTAATTTCATCTTTTTCATCTTCGTATACTTGCCATGTTCTCTGATTCATGTCAACACTCAAACCGCAATCATACAGCTCCTTGAAGTATTCTTTCCATCGTTCTTTTACGCCATCTTCATCCATAATTAATTTTCCATCTTTATCATTTATACCTTGCGATACTTTGACATTTCCATTTTTTCTTTTCGCCACGCCTTTCCAGAACATTTTCATGTTACCAGGAAAGTCATTGGCTATTTTCAGGCTTTCTTTCTCTTTCAGAAAATCTTTTTCTCTTTTTACAATATCTTTTACCATTTTTTTACATTCTTTATACTTCTCTTTTGCTCTTTCTTCACTGTTAGATCCTTTCGCAGCTATTAATGCCATCCATGCTTTTTTCTTCTCACCCACAACAAATTTTACTCTCTCATTCCACCATGCGTCGCCTTTCTTTCCGCCTCTTTTAGCAACACCACAAACTCTCTCTGCAGTCTTACATACGGTCTCTTTCAAGGTCGTCCATGCTTCTTCGATGATTCCTTTACTGTCTATAGCTAAAAGAAGTTTGCTTCCGATATCTTTCACATATTGTTTTCTTACATTCTCATCTTGCAGCCTTTCCACTTTGGTTCGCTTCGGTGGATCACTACGGTGGGTTTTTGAGCGCCAACCGGTGAACAGATCAATTTTGGATATCACCAAGTAATGGTCTGTTTCCAGCTCCGCGCCCCTATACACCCTAGTATCCACTGTCGCTTTCCTCAGTGCGGCGTCCACACATACATAATCAATTATCGACCTTTCGTTCCCTCTTTGCCAATATCTTACTGAATAATGTCAGCTTAGAATGACATTATTCAGTAAGATATTTTTCTAATATCTTACTGAATAATGTCAGCTTAGAAATCGGTCTATAGTTTTCAATATTATTAACATCGCCGTTTTTGTGGATAGGGGTAATGAGTGCTCTTTTCCATATATTTGGTAAGGAGCCCTCGCTAAAGGTTCGTTGGAAAATTATAGCTAGGGGAACGGAAATTTCTGCAGCGCACTCCTTTATTAATATTGCTGGTATATTATCACAACCTGGTCCTTTGGTAACATTTATGCTTGCTAGGTATTTATACACCATGTTGTGGTTTATTTCAATATTTTCTAAGGTGATGTTAGGATTAAATTCGGCTCGAATTTGATCTGTTAATGAAATTGGTGTGTCAAGAAAGACTGAACTAAAGTAGTCATTAAATGCATTGCATATTGATTGGCCATCATGAACAGTTAATTGATTGTAGTTCATTGTGCTTGGTAAATTATTATTTGCGGATCGCTTAGATTTTACAAACGACCATAGTTTTTTGGGACTTTGTTTGATAGCTGATTCTATATTGGTTAAATACTGTTGGTAACACAGATGTGTTATACGTTTTTGTCGCGCACGTAAGATAGAAAATGATTGATAGTCGACGGGATTTCCAAATTTTCTCCAATTTTTATGGTATTTTGATTTTTCTTTAATAATTTTAATGAGTGATTTATTAAACCACGGAGGATAATTCGTCGTTGAGGAGATTATCTTTGTTGGCACACAGTTTGATGTTAAGTTATTTAGGACATTGTAAAATATAGTTAGGGAATCCTCTACGTTTAGGTTAGTTAACTGTTCTTCCCAATTCATGTTCCGTAATTCTGTCCTAATTTTATTATAATCAGCTTTATGGAATAATTGTATTTTCCTAGTATTTTGGTTTAAGGTTTTATTAACAGAGTCATTGATGTTATCTTTGATAATAACCTCCACCGATTTATGATGACAATCTTCTGGGACTAGAGGATATTCGCAGGGTGAAATAAAACAATTATGGGAGTTCGAGATAATTAAGTCCAGGATTTTTCCCGTTGCGTTTCGGTGTGTATTATATTGGTACATAGATGTTAGTGATAGAAAATCTACGAGCAAGGAGACAGAAGGAGAAATTTTTATTTCCATTTAGATGGGTTTCCATTTAGATGGGTTGTTTCGGTGGCGTTTTCGATATTTTTTTAAATTTGTTTTTGCATTTTCTAAGCTACCGTAGGAGTAAGTTTTTCACGATATTTACGTACCTACCATGTGGACATAGTTTAGGTTCTGTAGGGGTTGGTAAGAAATGATTTGCCACAATTCGCATACCAGATCCCTAGTGTCGTCGTGTAACCCGAGCATTACAGTCAACTTTCTTCGGTATGACAGAGTGCATTGTTTGCAAGGTTTTTAGAGTTCTCTGAACTTTCTTTATGTTTTTCTTGTGAGATCTCAGTCTCCGTAAGCAGAATGAGTGATGGTGGATGAACAACAGCTACATATACTAGCTCAAGCACCTGCATGCGAATTTAATTTTTCTATTCGTGAGACGAACGAGCATTTTCAAGCGAACGTCGGCAAAGCAGTCTGACATTAACAAACGAAAATCCAACTGGAGTCGCTATAGGAAAAGTAATTGTTTTTATTAAATTTTATAACATTATCAAGTTTAAATTAATTTTCTTGTGACATTACGTGCTCTTTGAATCTGAGCAATAATAATTTCCAAATTTATATTCCAAAATGTCAAATCCTTCCAACTGACTGTGTGTGTTATATTTTCCAACTTGTATTGGAAATGTTTTGTATAATACATGTATATATTTTGCAAGAAGAAAGTTTATAATAATTGCTACCTGTATATTAGTGAAGGTATATGATATAATATCGTAGGTGTTTATTCAACATTTTGAAATGTTTTCCATTAAACTTCAGCGTTGGTATATTTTGTAAAAGATGTATTAATTTTAAACGACTTCCAAAAAAGTGAGGAGATTATCACGACGTGAATTTTTCCCATGTATGTTCAGCGAAAACTTTTCATCACGTTACCCGATTTCGATGATTCTTTTTTCATTATTTAGGGAGTATCTTTCGATTGGTCCCATTTCAATTTGGTTAAGATTTTATCATGGAATCCACGTAAAAGTCATCAAATTTATTTGTAAAGTCGCCTGCGATCTTTACGAAAAATATGTCTTACAGATTACACACGGGCGAACAGTTCCTTAACACGTTCGTAACCGATTTACTTCATCGTCTTATTCCTTGATACGTCATCTTTCTACGATCCGTCGAGTGAGTTTCATAAAATATGTCATTTAAATTTTAAGTGCGCCGATTTCAAAAAGTGTTTTTTAGTCATATACGTTGTTTATTGTATTTTATCTCCAATAAATTCTTTACAGAAAACATCGTGACATATAGAGTACATAGCATACAATATTATGATAACAAAAATCTATACAAAATAATAATATATCAAAATAACAGCATGGTACAATAGAGCACAGAGGGTCCAATCAAAAACATATTAGAAAAAGAATAAAAATAAAGAGAAAAAAATACAAAATAAGCATTTAAAAAAAAACAGTTTTAGAAGGATTTAAAAAGTTCAATTAACAATTTTACAAGATGTAAAATTGTTGTGTTTGATGTAAAATTAACATGCAAATTTAATTAAACTAGGCACTTTTTCTTTTTATTGTATTTTCATTGTTTTTCGTTCTTTTGTTGTTTTTTGAGTCGGTTTTTTATAATTACTTTTATTGTCAAAATTTATTAGGTATATGAGAAACGCGAAACAAAGAATATTTTTATTGAATATTGTTTTTTTCAAGGAAATTTGTTACTTTTGAATAAGAGTGAAGTGTAGGTAAAGTAAGAGTTCGCACAACTGTAAAATGACGCAAGTTTATTTAAAGGAAATTTATTACTTTTGAATAAGTGTGAAGTATTGGTATAGTAAGACTTCGCACAACTGTAAAATGACGCAAGGTTGTTTCGATGTCGCTCTTATTTAATTATTAATTTTAGGATTTGATTACGTATGCCATTATTCTGAGGAGTATTTCTCTTTTATAAAGCCTTGCATCTTTTCTTCCATTCGTTCCATTTTTTGCTACTCTTATGTGCTGCAACTCATATCGTCTATATATGTTTGTATGAATAACATGAAACGTTGAATATCACGACTACGATTAGTAGGTATTGTGTGCTGGATACAAGAAACGATTTCCTTAGAATGTCAGAAACCTCCCCGTGGTCTGGTTCAGCATAATATCGCATAACTGTGAAACAATGAGGACATACAATATTATTATTATTATTGTGGTAGGTACAAATTCGTCGTCGCAGAGGAAAACGCTCAACCATTCTCACTGTGAACAGAGAATACCTTTAATATCCATTGTTATGTGAAATGTACATATATAAGCAACGGCGTTAGCTGCACATTAAATAAATATTCTAAAGAGATATTTAGTTGCATTAATTGCCCGACTTAAATTTAATAAGACAATAATATGGCAACTTGCAAACTGTTCCCCATTTAATTATAACCCCAAGGAAAATAATAATAATAATAAACAATTCCTTGCACCCTGCGCAAGTGGCGAGTTTATTTCCATATGGCAATTTCATCCAACTAACCAGTGATTCCAGTCCAGAAAAGCAATATTAGCGTGAGAAATTAATTTAAATAAATTTCTCCTCTGCTGGGAATCGAACCCAGGACGCCCACATAGAAACCAAACGGTTTACCAACTGCGAGCGACAACTAGATTCAACATGGTATGATAGTTCCATGAAATGATCTAGAAAGTTCGAGGACATTGAATTTGCTACCCCTCGGCGCAGCACTATTTAAGGGAGTGTACAGTGTGTATACTGTACAAGTGTACACCTGTATACCAATGTCACTTCACGCCGCGCCGTTACTACCCCGCGACTACCCTGTATCTTCGCTACGCGACCATTGGTCGCTTCCCGACCACGCCGTCACTTCGTCACTTGACCACCGGTCATCTCTTGACCTCGCGAGCACGATGGTACTTCGACTCACTCGCTAACTCGCTCGTTATACCTACTCATCGTGAGAAAGTTCCTTTGTATGTGTTTTAACGATTGTAAATTTACATATAAGAAAACTGTTAATTGTGATCAATATACTCATTGTAAGTTTGAACCTATTCTTTCTTCTTCTCTCTAAACCACTGCCCTTGTGTTCTTATTACAAACCGTATCAAATCACAATGATTTGATATTAAACTGTTAATCACTTGGTTAACTAAGCCACTTCATTGGAATAAAGCAAAAACGCTTTATTGGTAACCCCTCTAGTTACCACCTCTCTAAAGATGTTATTATTTGGTCTCTTGTATTTTCGATTAACCGGCTCTTAGGGCACGACAGAAAACGATGATTATAGAAAATAGTGGAGGCGCTGTTCTATGTCGGTGCTTCACAACAATTCACACTTTTTTTCCACTTTTCAATAAAGAGTAACCTACATATGAATGTGGAAAAAGATTATTTTAATATTTCTAATATTGGTGGTGTTTTGATCATTAAACTACGGATTGAAGAATAGTGATTTACGGTGTCGTGAAGTGAAGATTCTCACATTTTCATAGTCACAATAAGGTGCATACGATCATTCATCTTTTATAATGTCTTTTTAGGGTTGGCACTTGACTTAAAAGTAAATTACATTAGATAACATTTTTGAATATCGAATCGTGAATTAAATCACACACTCAAAATGAACCAAATTCAGTGAAAATTAAAAATCATAAAATATCGACAGTAATCATGAGATAATATGTCCAATTCTGATTCGTTTCAGAGTACGAAGACGTCTAAAATATCGGGCAGCCGTGGATAAAAGGATTTTATCCATGCGGTGTGACGTAATGAGTCCCGTATAAATGCAGTCAACTTTTTGACATTTCTCATATACTAAAATTCCGTATAAAATTTTTAGTCGAATCTGAATAGGGCCTATTACCTACTTATTTAAAAGTGGATTTTTACGAGCATGTACAAGTTTCAAACATGATGACGACTGTTTTCATGCTTATTTAATATTATTAACCATCTTTGCGATCGCAAATGATTAATAAAATTTCAAATTTGGTAATAACTAGATAACATAAATTTGATCCATTGGACAACTAAAAACATAATTAGAACACAATACCATGTACCGTTACATCGAAAAACCAGCCATTACCATAAATCAATTCACTATATTCAATTTCACTAATTATCCAAATAGGGATTGGTCAAAAAATAAATAGTCTCAACCAACCAGAGTAAAGTAAATTTATTTCTTTTTTGCATTGTATAATATCAATAGTTTTAAATGACCAATCACAAGAACCTGTAAGCTCCTCCTACATAATTAATCTATAAATATAAGTAAAATTTGTCAAAATAGTCATAAGCAAGTTAATGCCCTAACAAGGCGAAATAGGGCTATCGCGCTCAATTAAATTAATGTAGAATCAAAAAGTATTTACTTTTTATTATAGATA
This sequence comes from Molanna angustata, assembly GCA_963576475.1. Classification (NCBI taxonomy): domain Eukaryota; kingdom Metazoa; phylum Arthropoda; class Insecta; order Trichoptera; family Molannidae; genus Molanna; species Molanna angustata. Next base: position 5,361,879 of record OY754965.1, read on the forward strand.
TAACATATAATGGAATTCTACAAAATAAAAACTTCATCGATAATTAAAAACATAATTATTGTTTTATAAGTTGTAGATCTCAAATTCAAATAAAAGTATGTGTCGAATATTTTTTAATTACATATATGTAAACAATGGATTGTTTCCCTGTCGGGAGTCAAATGATTTTTTTAAACTTATAAACATCTCAATAGAGACGAAATTGTAATATTATAGAAGAACCAGGAACTCAAGGCACCCACAGAGCTTACGACCTGCCATCAGCTGGTTTACGTGATCACTTTATGCGCTTGCGCAACGTTCAACAATTATGCCTTCTTATTGAGTTCCCTTATCAATGCAATTTTTGAAAAATTGCATTTTGTAAAATTGCAAATAAATTGAACTTTTATACTTATGTTTCAGTCAGGTGTTATCAATTTTTGAATTTTTACTTTATTTCCCATATATCTCTAAAAAAATAAAAGTTGGAAAGCTTAAAATTGGTATAATTAAAGACAAATACAAAATCTGAAATATTTTTTTTTTTAAATTCAAGAATTTCTCAAAAAAAATTTAATAAGAAAAACATTTTTTTATGAAAAAATTAATGTTTTTAAATGCCTATATTTCTATTTTTTCTAAAATCGCGAAAAACGTCGCACCGCACCGCATCTAGATAATTTAATTTTCTATATAAAATATGAACACTATAGTAGTAAGTACATATGAAACTTTTATTCACAATTTTTATAAAAAATGATGAAATATGGTGACGACATCGTTACATACAATTTGTATGGCAGTATAGGTACATTGCACAATATCATCGGGGACTCTCAATTGTTTGATATTTAATCTCCCAACATACATACATACTTACCATCATACTGTTTTCATATCCTGGGTGGGAAAAAAGGACTGACCTCCATACTGTTCAATCCTTACATACATACCTACATGTTCAATATAGAAAACAAAATATCTTCTATTAAATAATTTGGATTTATGGGTTTTTAGTTTGGAACGTAATCTGCAACTATACATACTATCGATATCGATAGTATGTATAGTTGATATCGTATCGATAGTTGGATCTCATGTGTTACATGCAACTAGCATTAAACTCTCCTATACCGAGATTGCATAGGTTTGGAAATGAATTGTGTACGATGCAGATATTTTCTTGATACATTTGCTTGTGCTAAATCAATTGACAGACTGGTACTGTTTGACAGATTGATTAATACTGTTTGTGAGGTGTCTAATTTTTAGTCTATTTTTGTTTCTATTTTATTTTTATCTATTTGTTATTATTTTTTGTATTGTGACTTCCTTTAATAATTATTGATAATCTGTGATTGATCCAAAATATATGATACTTTTTTGACTTCTTGAATGTAGTATGGAGCCTTAAAGACAATCAAACCCACATTATAGTACACTCGTTCTGGACACTTCAACCAGTGCATATACTGACAATTTTAAATAAAAACGAATTTAAACGAATAAACGCAAAAAAATCTCAATACATATTTTCTCTACGTGCAGTTCACTCGCTCTGGATCAACCAACCGGTACAACTAGGCATCGTCTTCTTCTACATTTTGGTCTGCTTTCTACTTTCTGCAAATCCTCTGGTGTAACTCCGTTTCGTGGCATATCCTGCCTCACTACTTATTTTTATATGCTCTTTTGTCTCCCACTAGATCTTAAGACCCGGCATAGTTAGGTTTTAGTTATATTAAATTGCTTTTTTGGAAATGCTTCATAGATAAATTAAATATACAAAGAAGATCAGGCCCTGAAACATGTTCCATAGATACTTATATTTTTGACAGTCGTAATGTGCAAAATGCAGGTATTTCATACTGAATATTTTAATATTAGCAGTTTCACAGAAACAACACAAGAAAAATGAGAGTCAGGATTTATGGATTTTAATTTTTAACTTGGTTCTCTCTACCATAGGTACACCTACATCTCTGTGACAGGTGAAACCAACAGTTTCTTGGACTATCGATCTAATGTTAAAGTTATATTTTGATAAATATTACAGCTTCTATGTTATTCGAATTATTTCATTAGTCAGAAAGATCTTTATTTATCATTTTTGTAGATCAAATAATAATGTATTATAGTGAAACATGGACACTGGAAATGGTAAGAAAATAAAAATAATACGAAGGAATAACACAAGTATTTAAAAGAGTCGAATATTCAATATATTATGTCGGTCTTAATTACTCAGTTGGTTAGTAATCTGACTGCTGATCCAAAGGTCCCGGGTTCGATTCTCGGTGTTTTCAGTCTGGATATGTGAGACGATTAAAACTGTTAGTCTCCAGAATGTGGCAACTTGTTTTTGGGTGCGTGTTAAATTAATATTTGACATAGTGCCTGTTAGTTGCCCGAGAACATATATAGAATACAATAGAGCAAAAATGAAATAAAAAACATATTTAACTATTTGATTTACATAATTTCGAAATAATAATAAACCATTTATTTGTTGCCATTATTGTTACAAGAAAACAAAAAAATATACAATTTTGAACCACAATTAACAACAAAAAGGCTATTGCTCAGCTGTGCACTACCAGGTATCCCTGGAGTGCTGCTGGTTTTCAGCAAATGGTTAGTTCATTTTTACGTATTTATCAAAAGAATAAAAACTACACGTCACAAAGTTGACGTTGTTACGTCAAGTTGATATATATGTGTAATTAGGTACGATATTACCTATAGAGAATTTACAAAGAATAAATAGCCGTGCATAGAGATAAAAGTAACAAAATTAAAAAAATCCATGAGTGTTGAAAAGATGTATTATGAGGTATAAAGAATTATTTTCAATTCACAAGAATGGCGTTTAGAAAATCATCCATACCACATAACTTCCTCGAAAGCGCATTCCAGCCATACCTAGGTCCTAAGAGGATATATCTGTGATCTGTTTAAAAAAAATCCTTTTGATTATAGATTCAGATACCTACATTAAAAATGTCAGTTAAATTGTTCATTGAAGTTTTTATATATTCTATAAAGCTGTATCCTGAATCCTGCATTAGTTATCGGTGTATTTGTGAATATACATATATATTTAGATACATAGGTCCATTCAGTGAACGTTTATGTTGTTCGTCACCGTAAATATTTATTATTTTATAGGTATGTTTACATAGATAAACGAATGGTCGATATGTTTGAAACTTTGACACGAAAACTTTTTTATATAGGACATAAAAAAATAGCGTGTATGTTTTTGATACAACATACATAAAAAACTTGTGAATTTATTTATGCAGATACGTTATATATGCAAAAAGTTTCTATTAATAAATATGTATCGGAGAACAACAAAAATAAATGAAATATATTTTTGTTATATCGTGGAAAGTAAATTTTTGATGACACATTCGTATCGTTTTTATATTCATACAAAATGTGAATAATTTCGAGACATATTTCTTGTCGAGAGAAAAATTGTCAGCGATTTTCGATCCGAGAGAGGGTCGTTACTGAAATATTTCAAATATTCACAGTTGTTATACATTGTATCACTAAAATAGCACTGAACTCACAGTTTCATACTTTGCTGACATTAAATGAAATTTCGCATACACAATTGTATGATTAAGAGTGTCGACGATTTTTGGAAAAATTCTATGACGAAATAGAATAGATAAAAACACTTTAGTTTTCGTTTAATTGTTTATTTGATAAACATTGAAACGAGTGGTAGTACAAATTTATCACTTATTTACTTTTAACCTTTAACTATATTAAAAATAAATGAATGTCTCAGAACATACTCGACTAGTGAGTCAGTTAAATTTCATAGTGTGTTCATTATAAGTTAATTTCTTATATTTTTATACGCCTGTGGCCGATTTAATGATGATATTAATAAGAATTAATAACCACAAAAAAAATGCAACAAAATCACCGATCAAGTTTTCAATTGGAAGTGATTCACCCATCCAGATACAAAGTTAGTTAACATATAAAAACGAGTGGGTTGTGGCCAACGGTAAACTCCTCACTAACAAGTCATTCTCTAAAGTATTCAAATTGTGTATAGAAAATTTTCAGCATTTTCATGAAATGATTTTGTTAAATTATTTTTTAATTAAATATTTTATTACGAAAACATGTTAACTCTTCAATGCCATTTTATGAAACTGATGTGCCTTTTTACGAATTTGAAAATAAAAATTTCAAATTTTAATATTCCTGAGCTTGGGGTCACTTTGAAATATTTGACAGTTAAAAAAATATATCGTTCAAAATCTATTGGGATCTAATCGAGTATTAGATATACATATTTGCAAAATTTGAATAGAATCGAATGAGTACTTTAGTCTATAATCGATAAAGTAAAATGAACACGCCGTACATAGCACATAGCACACACACACAGATACATTGTGATGAAACTTTCAGAATACAATCTCAGCATGATACTAGTTGATAATCTGCAAAAAAAAAATAGCCTTAAAAATTGCAAAATCATAACTCCCCACTATATCCCCTTGGGTTAGTGAGGAGTAAAAAGGATTAGGCTCCGAGGAAGTCCCTTTACTGGCCTATCAACCCTAATGATTACTGATTATTATCTTTCAAAAAAATTTAAACGATTCTACATGTATTCATTATTAATTTAATTGATAAATCCAAGATTTATAAATTACGACCATACGATTTTGGAATAATGCCAGTGGCTGACATAATGAAGTGTAATATTATTATATAATGATTTCAAAGTCTTTCAATCTCTTTACCTAATTCGGTTTTTTATCTAATCTTTTCATCAAATGATTTTAAAATATTACCAGAATTTAAATATTGAATAGCTATGTCGCAAATATATGTTTTTTTTTATTCTATTATATCGGGTCTGTTATGTTGAATTGGTCGGTCATTCAATATTGCTTTATCGTAACAAATTGAAATATTTCATAATTATTTTATATTGTACTGTTATAATTTTTTTTAATTAATGGAATAATAATGGAAATAACTCATTTCATTTCAATTAACTTTTTTAATAAGTTATTGTTAAAAATCAAACCATTGTAATGTAAAAAACTGACCAAAATAAAGTCAGTTTTGGAAGAACAGAAAACATGCACTGTTTTAACATGCATTGTCATCGGGAATACACAAATTCTAAAAGTTTAAGAGCTCAAACTGGTAGGGAGGTTAGGAAGTCAGTAAAGACAGACATGTGAAGTTTAAAAAAGGGTGAAAAAATAGCAATATAAAAATAATTATTATTTTTTTATTAACAAAAAAATAATTTTCCTGTTATAATTTATCTCGATAAATACATAAAAAGCAAAACGAAATTCAATTTCAAGCTTTTTTTAGACAAATTTGATGTTTTTTTTTACCATGACGGGAAACCTGTGACGAGGTGGGCTTTTTCTTTTCGACCTACTAGAGAGTGGAAAAAAAAACAAACTCTCTCAATTTTTTTTTTTTTTTTGACTATCTCATGACATTTTTTATTCACGAAGAGTGAATCTGTAAAAATATTGAATAATAAAAATATCGCGTTTGCAAAAATTAGCATGCACAAACAAAGATGGCTGAAATAGCTACGCAGGGGGAAAGCTTTTCCATTTTTTTCTAAATTGTTTGATCCTTGTTTTGCACATGTCAACAAAAATGTAAATACAACATGACTGTATCCTCCTAGAAATATCGATTTTATTCTACACATGTCATGTTGAAACTCTAAAGAACAAGATAATGTACCTACATACATAATACGAAGCGGTTTTTGGACATAAGAAAAAATATATAGACGGTTATATTTGAATGGAGATTTTATCAATTTGATTATACCTTATTTGAATGTTAGTATAATGTCAAAAAATAAATTGAGTAGGAGGTATTATTTGTGTAAAATCAAGATTCTTGAAATATGAATATCGAAATAGTTGTGTTTTTAAAGATTTGTGGGATGTAAGAACAGATAATGAATGTATTTAATTGCTTTCATTTTAGCCTCATCTAATCGCGAGTCTTTCTTATTTTTATTGAATTATGCCTCTGTGCATCTCAAAAACCACATAAACTAGAACGATAAAAATTGGTATATACATATATAGACAAATATCAAATATCAAATTTAATTTTTCAAAAAAATTACAGATTATCTCAAACATTTTTTATTAAGAATAACATTTTTTACGATAAATTTATGTGTTTAACTGCCTTTATTTCCTAAGTTTTTAAAAATATCGAAAAAAGCCGAAACACCCCAACTAGATAATTTAATTTTCTATAAAAAATATTACCATTGTAAATAGTAAATCTTAATTTCTTTTAAACGATTTTTATAAAAATTGAATTTAGTGACGACATCGCTTCATACAGTTTGTATGGCAGTCGCCTATACACAATATCTAAGAAGACTTCATAGTTTGATACTTAATATCTAAACATACATCCATACCATCATACTGTTTTCATATTCTGGGTAGGAAAAAAGGACTGACCTCCATACTATCCTATCTTGACATACATACCTACATGTGTTGTATAGAAAACTAAATATTTTAAAATATTCAATAATTTTGGTTTATGGGTTTATAGTTTGATTCTTATTCTTCAACTATACATACTATCGCTATCGACAAATGGATCTCATGTGTTTCATGGACCAAGTTTTAATTTGTTCGATTTGATTTTATTAACTATTTGTATAAAATAATTTATATATAATTAACTTAAACAACACGAGGAAATGAAACATTCTTCGATCAGATATTGACCAAATTTAAACAGGACCACTAATGAGATCCAACCTTTGAATAAGGAAAAAAAATGAGTGGGTTGTGGTCAACGCTATACTATTCATTACCAAGTCACTCCAGAGTGTTCAAATTTTGTATGGAAAATATTCAGCATTTTTATGGAATGAGTTTGTTTGATTACTTTTGTTTTAAACATTTTATTATGAAAACTTGATAATTTTTCAATGCCATTTTATGAAAGTAATGTGCTTTTTTACCGATTTGAAAATAAAAATAACAAATTTCGAGTTTTAAAAAATTGAGAAGCAATGTGAAGATTTTCTTCAAAATCTAATGGGGTCTAAACGAGTATTTGATATACAAATTCACAAAACTTGAAAATAATCAAATAATCGAGTACTTTATTTATTTATTTTTAATTTTTTTATTTATTCAAAATCCACAATAACCAAACAAAAAAAAATTACAACAATACAATAGTGAAACATAGTACAACCAAAAATATGAAAAATAGACAATTTAGTATATTATGTTGGCACTGACAAAATGAATACAATCTATCAGTACCAACATCCAGTGGATAAAAACTATTCCACTAAGCAGTGCTTGTGTTGGGATAGCTTTCTATTAATTTTAACTGCCACAGTCCATACTTATGTATCCCATTTTGTGTAGCACACAATTATAACATATCATAAAATCAAACATATAAATTACATATTATATACAGCTATAAAATCGCGGTATATATCATTTCATAATTTAAAAAAAAATATATTTTCAATGTTCATTCTACCTTTGTTGAGTATACAAGAATATAGTTTATTTTTCATAGCACTCAGTGACTTTATATTATGTATCTCAGAACCATTTAATTAGCAATCAGCAAGATTATAGAATAACCTTAGTCCGGATATTGCGTCGTCTAACTGACTTTGTATTTTCAAGAAAAAACTAAAGAAGGAATATTTATCCTTGAACACCTGATCCCGATTTCCTCTCCTGTCCTTACCATATCCTTTTTTCTTGCTATGAATTATTTTTTTTTTGTTTTAAGTGTTATAAGTATTTTCATTGATTAATTTTACTCTAAATTATCTGCTGTTGTACATACACAATGTTGTAATACTTTATAATCTGGTTGGTTGGAAGAAATTGCCTAGTGGCAATAAGCCCGTCAGTGTACAATTATATTTGTTTATATTATGTACAAGAAGATGTATAAATAAATAAATAAATAAATAATTATTTTGTAAATATGTTTAAAATACGAGGTAAAATAAAATCGAAATGTTTTTGAGCAAACGTGGTATGAGTTCTGGGGATGTGTAAGAATCTGTGTCTAATATTGTAGAAATTTTCAACTCGAGTATATTGTGTTATATTGAGCTTATGTGAGTAAATGATTATTTTCTTGAGGCATAGCTGTCTTAAGTCTGCCTTCGTGGCTCAGTTGGTTAGGTTATATCGCTTAATATCGCAATTCTCCAGAATGTGAAAACTTGTTTTTGGGTGCGTGATAAATTAATATTTGAAATAGTACCTGTAAGTCACCCAAGAAGTAATGTAACATAAGTAGAATAATCACGCTGTGCATAGCACAAAGTACAAAACACACATACACAGACAGATTGTGATGAAACATTCAGAATACAATCTTAGCATGATACTAGTGTATAATTCGTGACTCGCCACTATATATCCCCTTGGGTTGGTGAGGAGTAAAAATAAGTCCAACATATAATAAATTATGTCAAATTGAAAACCTCCTCTTTTCAAAAGTCTGTTAAAAAGATTAACTCAGAATATGATGTACAACTTACATATATAAGTAAACGTTTCATATACCCACAGAACATCAAGTTTTTGTATTATCTTTTCTTTTGGGACGCTATTTTTATACTAAGATGAGGCTAATAATAATAATAATAATAAGATTTTATTTCAGTTCATGAGCAGGGGGGTGCAATGCAACACAAACTATATCATATATACATAATTTAAAAATTAGTTATACATACAAATAAAAAATAATAACAGAGAGAAAATAAAAACAAGAATAAGCATAAAGAACAAACAAAAAAAAAATAAAAGAATTATACATCAATTTTTAAATTCAAAAAAATAGAAACTTATATAACCGTAATAATATTAATATGATTTTTCTTTCGGGACGTTATGTTTTTACTTAGTTTGTAGAAAGTGAATAAAAGAAACGCTATGTGATGTGACTTATGTGATTTTTCTTTCGGGACGTTATGTTTTTACTTAGTTTATATGAAGTGAATAAAAAAAAACGCCACGTGATGTGGTTAATATGATTTTTCTTTCGGGACGTTATGTTTTTACTTAGTTTGTAGAAAGTGAATAAAAGAAACGCTATGTGATGTGACTTATGTGATTTTTCTTTCGGGACGTTATGTTTTTACTTAGTTTGTAGAAAGTGAATAAAAGAAACGCTATGTGATGTGACTTATGTGATTTTTCTTTCGGGACGTTATGTTTTTACTTAGTTTATATGAAGTGAATAAAAAAAAACGCCACGTGATGTGGTTAATGTGATTTTACTTTCAGGACGTTATGTTTTTACTTAGTTTGTAGAAAGTGAATAAAAGAAACGCTATGTGATGTGACTTATGTGATTTTTCTTTCGGGACGTTATGTTTTTACTTAGTTTATATGAAGTGAATAAAAAAAAACGCCACGTGATGTGGTTAATGTGATTTTACTTTCGGGACGTTATGTTTTTACTTAGTTTGTAGAAAGTGAATAAAAGAAACGCTATGTGATGTGATTTATGCGATTTTTCTTTCGGGACGTTATGTTTTTACTTAGTTTATAGGAAGTGAATAAAAGAAACGCCACGTGACATGGCTAATGTGATTTTTCCTTTGATCTGAATTATTACAGAAGCTTTAATAAAGCTTGATTATTTTTTCCCCGAAAACGGAGCGTTATGTAAAACACACGAGAGGGAAAAATCATATTAAATTTTCCACAGATTTTCCCGCCCGTCGCGAAATTGCCAGTTGGAAAAATATTCAAATTTAAAATCCGTGTGACTCTTTTTATCCGAAAGGAGTTAGGAGAGTCTAGGAGAACGTAATGTTCGTATGCTCGGCTTGAGAGAAAAATCCACAAGTACCGGAAATGGTCGGCATAAATTATTGAGTGAAACGTGTGTATATGGTTTGTGGCCAACGGGTTCCTATAACCATGAGGTGACCAATATCACACAAACGATAACATTTTTACATTACATTATGACAAACCAAACATACGATAACGTGTTTACATGCAATCAAGCAATATCACACATACGATAACGTTTTCATTACTATCATGCCATTAAATGTAACAATAAGATAACATTCTAGCATAAAACCATGCCATTTTCACTAGAAGTGAACGTTTTTATATACTACTATGCTATATCACACATACGATAACATTTTTACATTACATTGTGATAAACCAAATATTCGATAACGTGTTTACATGCAATCAAGCAATATCACACATACGATAATCTATCACTACCATCATGCCATTAAAGGTAACAATTTGACAACATTCTACCATACAACCATGCCATTTCACTAGAAGTGAACGTTTTTACATACTACTATGCTATATCACACATATGATTACATTTTCAGGTACGATATCGTGTTTACCACTTATGTATTGTTATAAGTGAACGATTTCACTTATCATCATTTTAAATCACATACAAGAACGACTTCATGTCACCATCCAATCACATACAATATAATATATGACAACGTTTTCACATACAATCATGACATATCACACACACGATATCGTTTTCACACATCATCAACATCATCAACAAACGATAACGTTTTTATATACCACCATGCCATATCATACATATGAGAACTTTTTCACATACCATACATAATATACCATCAGGGCATATCCCAACAATGTAGGGGTAACCAGCGTCAGGTGTGCGGGTGCGTATTACCTAAATAAAATAGAGCACGACACTTGCGTTTTTTCCCATACTTGTGATTGTGTATATTTTTTTTATTTAATTACATCTTATAAAATTCAAAAATTATATAACAGAATACAAATACAAAAATTATGTTAAAAATTCAACAGTACATAACATCAGTTATAAAAATAAAAAAAATATATTATAAATCAGAAGGAAATAAAAATCAAATTTAAATTTAAAAATAAACAGTAAGTATATAACACCAGTATAAATATAATAATAATAACATTAGTAAATCAACAAGTTCAGCAATACATTAATACATACAGCAATACATAACACCAGTTATAAATACAATAATAACAAAAGTATAAATCAATAAGTTCAGCAATACATTATATCAGTTATGAAACATCAATAAAGACAAAATACAAAAACAAAATAAAAACCCAAACATAACGATTACTATGATAAGTCATGAGTTAAGAGAAAGAAAATGTACAATTTTTTATTTGAAAGTGGAAAAGTCGTCGGCAAAAACATCGGAGTGACTCCCAACAATGTTACCAAGTCTATGTAGCCTTGGTATTGGGGAGTGGTAGACATAATTAATTGAGTAAATGTTGTGTTATTTAAAAAAAATGTTTTTATTATGATAAATTTTTAACATCTCAATTGAAACAAAGTTGGAATATTATAGAAGAGCCAGGAATTCAAGGCACCTACAGGGCTTACGACCTTTGGCTTATCATTGTCGCCCGACAGAGACAAAAATCCAATGTAAGCGTATAAGCAACAATAAAAATATTCAAAAAATTGTCTTGTACACGCCTTCCATAATATGTACTTTTAAATCTCATTAAAATGACTGAATATTTTTGTTATTGCATATGCGCAAACATTGTATTTTTTTCCCTGTCGGGAGTCAAAGATATTTTTTAACAGATTTTTAATTATCTCAATAGAGACGAAGTTGGAATATTTACTGTAGGAGAACCGGGAAATCAAGGCACCTACAGGGCTGGTTTACGTGATCACTTTAGGCTTATGGCATAATTGGTGAACGTTGCGCAAGCGCATAAAGTGATCACGTAAACCAGCCGATGACAGGTCGTAAGCCCTGTAGGTGCCTTGATTTCCCGGTTCTCCTGCAGTAAATATTCCAACTTCGTCTCTATTGAGATAATTAAAAATCTGTTAAAAAATGACTGAGCCCAATTTTCTCTTGGCCGGCCTCTTTTTTATATTCTCTTCATATCAGCTTTGCTCGGTGACAGAATAATTTCCCAAAATATGACTATTCTAATAAACGTGTTGTTATGGTCACCCCAAACCGATTTGATTTACATGGTACCGTATTCACTGAATTCATGTTCATCTCGAATTCAACGGTTTGAGTCTGAACTAAACGATATCAGCGGCCGTATTAGGTCTGGTTTGCCGTGTATGCTCTACCCACCACCCGCTACCTCCGCTTCCTGAGGCCAATGTTTATTTTTCTAGTTTAACGCATCTCTGACTTTTCCATTAACTCTAAACGTCGGAAAAGTGCATCCATCGAACTCCATGCATACATATGGATTCCAACGACGATCCAGTTTTACGATTTAATCAATTTGATAGGAAACATGATATTTAATTTCTCGGATTAATCTGTTATATTCGACATCACACTAGCAATGAGCTATGGTTACATTCAATGTAAGTTGCAAACATAAAAGATTTTGTCTTTGTATTCATAAAAGTTGCAAACTACCCATGGACAAAGACACTTTAAATACTATGCCATCAAACTACACAATAGCCTACCAACCCCATTAAAACAGCTACCACATAACACATCATGACAAAAATACAAAAAAAACACATAACAGCATGGATATACAGCACCGGTTCAAAACAAATCTATAATAATATAATCACACCCAATCAAATATAATTAAGCTTCACAATTTTTTTTCTCAATAACAATTTAATGTATGTATAATTTGATTCGAAAACTATATACACAATGTATTATCTGTCACACAACTGTTGTAATGAACACCTCGGCACAGGACTTCCTAGTGAGGTGTTCATCGTATTCTATCATTTACAACACTTATCATTAAATAATACATATACATACACACACACACACACGCACACACACACACAGACACAAACACACATACAAACACACACAGACACACACACACACACACACACACACACACACACACACACACAAACATATGTAACTTCTAACTCTAGTATGTAATTGTTTTTGTAACTTCAACTTTGTATTGTATTGTATAGTTTATAATAAATAAATAAATAAGAAATAAGAAAATGTATCGACACCACCACACAGGTTTTTTTTGGAAAAAATATATTTATTGGCTGGTAAATAATGAATCTTATCAGATCAGATGGTCTGGCGAAATCAAAATAGGTCAAAATGGGTCAAGGATGGCACAGGGTGGCTCATGAAAGAGACCAGTGGAAGTTCAACTGGAAGGCCTTTGTCAGATGCTGGTCTTAAGAAATGGCTGAGTAAGTGAGTGAATAATGTACCTATTCAAATCATACAGCAAAGCTGAATTATTTGTAGGTATACGTGGGGGGCCTACTGTAGGGATTAAAAGGGGGGTTAAGACTGCGAGAACTCAAGGGATGGAAGGAGCTAAAAGGACGGAAGGAATGAACAAGAAAGACAGACACACACTTTCTTTGAGTGAAATTGAAACGTATATTAAGTATTTGCTAGCTTTGTTATGATTGATATTATGTTTATGTATGCGTATTGTGTATTAACTATGTATGTACGTAATCTTTAGTACAAGGTGTCTCAAAAGAAAGTTTATATTTAAATTCAGAGCGTTATATGGAGATTTTAGACGACTTCTTGGTGCATGAACTGCAAAACTTTCCTGGCTATAACCAAAGAACATGATTCCAGCATGACGGAGCAACGTCACACACGTCCAATACATCTCTGTTCGTGAAATTTTCCCAGGCAAATTGATATCCGTGAGAGGTGACATAAATTGGCCTCCACGCAGTCCTTAATTGACCCCTATGTACTTTTTCCTATAGGGTTATCTTAGATCTAAAGTTTACGCCAAGAAACCGACTTTGCTGGCGCATTTGAAAGAAAATATCCGTCACGAAATGGTAGCCATCACTGAGTCCACCTGCCGAGCCGTCATAAGTAATTTTACCTTTCGATTAAATGAGTGCTGCGAACGCGAGGGTCTACATTTGGACGATATTATTTTTAAGAAATAAATGACCAAATTGTGTACTTTTATAATTACTAAACATTTTTTCAATACACAGCTTATTTTTTTTTAATCGATCCACTAAATATAAACTTTCTTTTGAGACACCCTGTATATTAATAAATATGTATAACGAAAAGTTATATTTATTAATTTATTCGCATTGAATCAGTTGTTTAGTAATTTTTAATACTAGTTGCATGTAACACATGAGATCCAACTGTCGATGGCGATAGTACGTATAGTTGAAGAATAAGTACCAAACTATAAACCCATAAATACAAATTATTTAATATTTTAAGATATTTGGTTTTCTTTACAACACATGTACCTAGGTATGTATGTCAAGATAGGATAGTATGGAGGTCAGTCCTTTGATCCTACCCAGAATATGAAAACAGCATGGTGGTTTAATACAGACGATACAAGCTCATTTTATTTCGTTATCGCTTATCAAAAATGTTTTTTTTTATTCGTTTCTAAATAATAAAAGAAACAAATATATTATTTGATAATATTTTCAAAATATACTTGTATGGATTAACTGCCGTATACATGTCCTAAAAATCAATTTTGGGTAAATTCTGGATAAGCACTTACAGATTGTTTTTTTTGCAGCTGACAAATGCGCACACCTAACTTGGCCTTTTTTCGGTGGATTCGCCCTTTTTTGATCCTCTCTCCATCTGTTTCGTTTCTGTGGCCTTTTTGTGCATTAACGTTATCCTGATCGCTTTAATAATAAAAAAGGGAGAAGACTAAATTTAACAAGCTTATTTCCCAGGGATCAACACATTACACCAACTATTCAGGTCGGGACAGTGAAAAAGAAAGTTGTTATCAATTTAAATTCATCTCTGTACAATATAATGTACAATTATGAGAGAATAATTTAAATATATATTTTTTACAACGATTAAACTAAAGTTGGTTGAAGGCTGACCGAGTTTTCAAAAAAATTAAATTAAAGTTTTCAAAAAAATAAATAGGAACATAGAAGTTTTCTAGAATTTAAATTTTTTGATGAAAATAATATAACTATGTTTTTATAATAAATTGCTAAGTAATAAATTTTTTGACTCCCCAGCTGGACAGAATAAAAAAATATCTTTCTCATCTACTTGTTGATGGAAATGTTTATTAACATTAAAAAGAAAACGATTCGATATTGATATCATAATAAATTAAAGAAGAGTTAAGAAACTCATTGAGTGAAAAGAAATTCTCATTGCTGTGGTTTATTTTAATAGATCTAAGATACAGGTTGAAAACGTTATTTTTTAAGGTATTTTTTGACATTAAATCATAAGTTGAGCATAAACTGACATTTTGGATATTATTGTTTCACCATTAAAATGTGTCTTGAATTTTTCTTCTTCTTGTGTCATATCAGGTCTCCCCGACGTTGACGACCACCATAGAGAAAGCCTCCCTGTCCTGTGCAGTGTGAAACAGCTCCTCCACAGTTCATATACCGGTTCATTCGCGGATGTTTCGCAGCCAGGAAAGCTGCCTTCTTACGAACCCTCTACGACCCTCAATCTTTCCCTTTATGATGAGCTGAAGGATGGCATACTTTTCACCTCTCAGAATATGGCCGAAGTACAACACTTTACGGAGCTTCACATTGGTGAATAATTCTCTGTTGGTGTTGGCTCTTCGTAGTACTTCAGTATTACTGACCATGTCAGTCCATGATATTTTTAGCATTCTGCGGTGGATCCACATTTAAAATGCTTCAAGGTGGCTTATAATATTAACTTAGAGTCCACGCTTGCACCCCATAATGCCGAAATGACCACACATAACACTTGACCATTCTTTCTATTAGCTTTAAGTTAATTGTCGTCAAGGAGAAGATTTTTCATTTTGTAAAATGCCGATCGGGCCGCTTCTATTCTGCATTTTATTTTAGAGTCAGGGTCTAGGTCCTCAGTATTGATACTACCCAAGTACTTAAATTGTTTTACCCTTTCGATACTAACAAGATTAATTTGAAGATTTGTATTTGGGTAGCTATTACGGCTAAAAATCATCATTTTAGTTTTCTTAAGTTGAGTCATTATGTTAAGTCCATAATGCTCTCTGATAGAATTGATTCTATTAAGTAGGTGTTGGAGGTGTCTTGAATTAACTTACTTTTATCGTTTAAAATTTTTGTACATAGAATCTGTGCTAGAACTTAATTAACCCAGATATGCAAAGTAAAGAAAAATTTCGGTCACAACAAATTCGTTTTTATTTCAGCCATTTCAGGCCGAATGGCTAAAAAGTTTCCCTAGCACTGTCTGAAAGAGTAATACTCGCAACAGGGTGGATACGAGTCAAAATTGCTACCATTTCATTTTCGCAGCAGTAAAATAACTGCGTAAAATTTTTCATAATAAAATAGTTCATTTTTCACATCGCCCGTCCCTTTGATATTTTTAATATACGATATTTCACAAAAAAAAATATTTAGCAGCACGAAGCCACGTTATCTTGCAGTCGTTTACTGGGAATATTGGCCAATTTATAATTTTTATACATTTTTCGTAGAAATTCAAAAAGTTACGTCGAAAATAAAATCTCGCCGTGCGATTATATATTATGTACCTATTACTCAAACAACAACATATCAAATTTAAAATTTTTTGAACCTTTAATTTTTTTTTCCACTATTCCACCACGCAAAATCCTTACAACCGTGCTGAGGCAATTTTGCACCGGCGAAGTCCCATCGTTATTTCGCCGGTAGGTGTTTGAGCTAACAACGTGACTTTGAATAAAAAAATAATTTCATGTAATTCATCGTGTTTATGTATGCAGTTTGAATATGTCCTTGGTCTACAAGATTACAAATAATCCAAAATGCTTTTTTTTTGACATTTGTCGATATTATGAACTATCACAAACTTAATTTGGTAGATAGTTCATAACATTATAAACCTCGCGTATAAAAACAAAATCGAGTATACTTTTGAATCCTCGTAAACAATAATTAAATCGAATATACTTTTGAATCCTCGCAAACGGTAATAAAATCGAGCATACTATTGAATCATCACAAACAATAATAAAATCTAGACTGCTATTGAATGCTCGCTAACAGTAATAAATCGAGTATACTTTTGAATCCTCGCAAACAATAATTAAATCGAGTAAAATTTTTAATCCTTGCAAACAGTAATTAAATCGAGAACTTATACATTTGAATCCTGGCAAACATTGAAATCGAGTATACTTTTGAATCCACGAACAAAATGTTAAAATTTGGTATAGTTTTGAATCGTCGCAAACAATAACGAAATCAAGTATACTTTGGAATAGTCGTAAACAATAACGTATACTTTCTTTATCTTGGATACTTTTGATTTTTTTCATACAATAACAAAATCGGATATACCTTTTTTTGAATCAAGTACATTTAACTTATATGTCTCAATATATGGATCATGATTATCCAATCTTGTAAATTTGTATGGAGATGAGTTTCGAGACAGAAAATTCAATTTTGAATGCATTCAGTTTTCGCAATTTCCTTCCTCTGGTCATAGGTTCGAAAGGTTTCATAATGTTCGCCGTTAGCGTCTGGCCTATTTGATATCCCTTCTGTGCTGGGGCCCGAGCGAATTGGGGTAAACCCTTGAGGGGTACCAACAGAAGCATGAATGCGACACGTATGAAAAGGGCTGAAAATTTATCGCCCATGACTGCTGGCCTTTGAACCATGAAAAAAAAAATTAAAGAGGTTTTTATTCGCCGCTCGTAATTCATTTCTTCCTTTACCCTGGCAACAATAGACGTTCTGAACTAAAAATAATATCACAAAAAAAAAGAGCGCGGGGTGGGGTCGGGGGAAAATTATTATTAAAATTTATAGCTGGCTTTGCTTACGGAATTTAACGATCAAAATTTTGTTTTATTATAATTAATTACTTCTCTTTTTCTCACACTCGCCTCAATTCGATTCTTCTGACAACGTTTTGAAAAGTTAATAAATTTTCCTTCCTTTGATCTCGTAAGTTTTTTTACCCTCCATTACTCTCGTGATAGTGAAGAGTCGAGTAACGAAAAAATAAATACTTTCGTCATTAACTCATTCTATGACACTGTGGTTAAAAAAAGGGGATAACGTGAATTTCGTTACAATTATATTAGTAACATTACAGTCAGTAAGTCAATAGTATGTAGTTATAACACATATCCGCAATATCGCAGAAGTATATCGGCAATGACGCTGTGATAAGAGACATACATACAATACCCAAATATATATCCCATTATCATTTGTATGTTTTTAATCTTGAATTACTTATCTTGTATTGTCTTCGTTTTTTTGTATTTTATATATTTTATTTTAATTAATTACTTATTTATGACCACTAAAACGTTTCGCTCAAAATTTTAAATTAGTAGAATAAAGTTAAAAATTTGTGTTTTTACTTATTTTTTTAAGTAATTTTATAATATTGATAATGGAATTCCATCACGTTTTAGCAGTCAAAAAATTAGAAATACATAAAAATAAGTTAGTTTACACCAATAACGTGTGATGAGCGATTGTGTTTTTATGAGCCTAGTCCCAAATTTTTCACTGAAAGTAATTATTCATATTGCATTTACAATAATTGCACAAAGAATATTATGTATTTTGTTAAGGTTCAAAATTATTTACACTGCTAAATGAACAACCATTCTTATTTGAATATCGTTTTCATTGAATCCCTAAAGGATTAGTAGATATTGGCCATAAAATACGAAATTTCAGCATGAGGTGAGTTGGGACACATTGTTCCAACTGAACTCAATTCGAAAATTTCTATTATATTTTTTATTCAATAATGACAACGTTTTTTTCCGTTTAAACGTTTTGTTAGAATTTTATTTATCAAAATAAATACAAATATATTAAGCTATATTAAGCTAAGCGTTTTCGCTAGTTACAGCTAGCGAAAACGCTTCCTCATTGGCACACTTATTACTAAATTTTTAGCCGTATTGAAGAAGAAGCTTTATGTTTATGCTGTTTTCAAAAAAAAGTCTGACAATAATTGCATTTGATTCCTCATTGACGTTATTGAACTTAGTTTCTATGACGTGTCCCAAATAACCTCGAATCTTGTCCTAACATACCCGACTATTAGGTTTGGGACTAAAAGCAAGTTCTTTGTCAAACGAAAATATTTCCTTGTTCTGTTGTTTTTACGGCTTTTTTGTGAACGAATTATTAAGGTATCCATTTACAGAAAAAAATGACAGCATACTCTATTTGTGAAAAAGTGTAATAATTTTCCCAATCATCTTAGATCTCCCCTAAATAAAAAAGTAATTTATGCATTGGTCACATCAATTCATTCATTTTATCACATCGATTCTCTCATTTTCTT
Source organism: Molanna angustata (assembly GCA_963576475.1). NCBI lineage: Eukaryota > Metazoa > Arthropoda > Insecta > Trichoptera > Molannidae > Molanna > Molanna angustata. The sequence continues at coordinate 5,381,224 of OY754965.1, forward strand.
CACTAATAGGTTTTTCGTTATATTTTGGTACAGTTCCAAGAATCACAATTGTATCTATGTTGTAGAGTGGGGATAGGCACTGTACTGTAACTGTAACATTTATTATATTTAAATATTCTTTGGTTAAAAAAAAACAAAGATTTGGGTGTAAGACGAAAATTACTAAACACTTACGTCCTAGGTACATCCATAATGCTTTGTATAGAGACTCAGGGTACAACTGATGGTTTATTTTAAAATGAAAGACGTTTATCCAATTGACAAAGGTTTATTCTTCGAAAGATTACAATAATTAGATTGGATTACAATAATTTATCGTAGATGAGTGTTAATTCGTGATAAACGTCACTTGCACTGGTATTGAAGAAGACCCATTGATATTAGCGGTTCTGTCGGATGTTTGAGTAGGCGGCATAAAGTGAAGTTGTTGAACCTGCAGCATAGTACTGTGCAAGTCTTCTTTAAATGATGCGTCGATGCCACAGTAGAAATTAATAAACAACTCAGGACAATTTCGATTCGTCCATTTTCTCGTGACTACACATACATAATTATATTTTTATTCTCCATAACTACATATTATGTAAAAATGAAGACTTAATTTTATTTTTATATTATTATTACCCATATTCAATGGTATTTTTTCACAAAACTTTCAACGGGTATCACGTAGAAAGTAGACACAACGAGTTTATTTTTTATAGTTTTCTATATATGGCGTACTGGATTTCATAGTCTTTTGTAACACAAAGACCTCCAAATCAATATATTTAAGTAAATATATATCTATCTATAGTTATTGCATCAGGGGGGCAAGTCCCGTCATACAATGTAATCAAAACCCTCATGATTACCCATATCATGGATATAATTATCATATGGCGTTCTATAATATCTTAAGATATTATACAACATATATATATATATATCCATGATATGGGTTATCACGAGGGTTTTGGTTTCACCGCTTGACCAGACTTGCCCCCTGAAGATGGTGACTGTGTATAGCGAAAGCGCTTTAGCTTCTTTTATTTAGACTCACCCTTGTGTACTGAAACTTTGGTTTAAATAAATTTGTACATACATACAAAATTACCATCACGCCATGTCCCTAACGGGATAGGCAGAGAGAATCGAACCTCACATTTTTCTATCCTGTCATGCATCTATCGCATCATAGACATTCATACATCGTCTCATACACGTTCGTGTGTTGTTCAAGCTTCTTAAATTTCCCTCATTCAGAATAAAGTTTACATGATCAAGCCATTCATTTCCTGGGCGCCCCCGACCATTCCTGTCCGCATTGAATATTATCTTCGTCAGGCGTTCCTCATTCATTATCCCCATGTGGCGAAATCATCTCACAGTATTCACTTTCATTTTAATTGATGATATATTTATTTATTTTTCATTCTTTCCATATTTCTTATTTCTTACCCTGTTAAATTACTTTTAAGTTTGTGATGAAATTAAAAAAAAAATCTTGTATGAAATATTCTTATTTTTCCTGTTGTATGTATCTCTATCTCTATCTCTCGATTTTTGTACCGTAATTTTACGTGTAGTACAGAAAAAATATTTTTTATTCATAAAAGCAATCCACTATGATCCTTGCAGAAATGAAACACAGCGATCATAAAATGCATAATTCATAAGTCGACCACATAAAAATGTTTCTTACGGTGAGATAGATTGGACACTATAATATTACACAAACACATACAATCATGTCGTGTTCCTTTCGAGAACACAAAGATTCACAAAATATATGTAATACAGTTAAATTTCACTCTATACATGTCATACAATAAACATACAGCAAATAATTTTAAATGTGTTATTATTTTTAATTTATAAATTGACTCTTACAGCATTATTTGTAAAACGAGTGGGTTGTGGCCAACACTAAACTCTCCTCACCAAAGTAAGCGTTCATATTTTCTTCTTGAAATGTTGACAATCTCAATATGGTAAAGAATGTATGAAATATTTTAATAAAGGCAGATAAATTATTATTAAGAGATAATTATTTTAGAGATAGGAGAAGATTTTGGAGGGACCACGTTAACAGGATGGATGCATCTCGAATCCCATCCATAGCGGCAAACGAAATCCCACTAGGGCATCGCCTCCCTGGAAGACCACCGAAGAGGTGGAAGGATAGCTGGTCCTCAACTTCACAGGAATAGCTTTCTCGAAAAAACAGATGTACGATCTAAAATAAGAAGAAGAAGATGAATTTCGTTTTAAAGAGCGTTAGAGCATTTTGAATATTTTGACACGTGATATCATATGAAGAAATTTTATGTTATCTATGGAAAGCTTATCAGTTTTACGTTCAAGCTCTTTACACTATAACATGAAATCAAAAAATACTGAATATTTCCATACATAAGAAATTTATCTAATTATATATATTTTTATTCATTCTAAATTTAACTACCAGGAATACAAATTTTCTAACGATAGTATATTTTTATATTAAGGTAGACAAACAATTAATGCAGTATGGTGAAGAAAGCTTATGTTGTATGAAATATTTTAATAAAAGTAGATAAATTTTGTTTTAAAGAATGTGAGAGCATTTTGAAAATTTTGACACTTGATATCATATGAAGAAATTTAGGTGATATCTATGGAAAGCTAATCAGTTCTAAGTTCAAGCTATTAATACTCTTATATCAATATGAAATCAAAGAACTGAACACTGAACATTGACAAACATAAAAAAATCACTTGTTACATATAAGTTTCATACAAAAATCCATTAAATAAAATATAATTTTTACCACCGTTGAATATTTTTCTTTTAACATTGACCAACTTTATGAAGGTTCTTGGTGTTGTATAAATAGTTGAAACCAAATTAAAATATCTCTAATTTCCAGGTCGTAAGACCATTTTTTCAGTTTTAATAGATGAAATCATAAAGAAACATTGAGAAAAAATGAACCGTTGTCTATGGAAAACTAATCAGCTCTAAGTTTATTGACTAAACATATACGATATCAATATGAAGTCAATAGGACTTATAGTTTGGGCTCTAAAGAGGACACAAAAAAAACAACGTAAATGATGAAATCATAGAGAAGAAATTAAAAGTTTCTATGGAAAACTAATCAGCTCTAGGTCTATACACTTTAGACATATGATGTAAATATGAAGTCGATCGGACAAAAAGAATAATCCGTACGCCGTACGCCATACATACAAACACATCATAACGAAACTCACAGTGTGCACTCTCTACATGATACCCGTTGAGAAATTGATGTAAAAAAAATACGCTTAAAAATGGTGAAATCATGACTCTCCACTATTCCATAGTGTGGAGAGTAAAAATTGTCCTTGTAACAAGTACCTACATATGCATCCCTGTAGCTGCGCTCCTGAATAACTGCAATGTACATATCCTCGAATATTTCCTCGAATAACTCCAGTTCATCGCCCGCCGTTCGGACAAAACAATCAAGTACTTACATTCGTGCGTCAACCATCTAACTGAATACAGTGTCGCATTTATCGTAGTTTGATTTGTTCCGACCCTATAAATCACGAACAGCTGAATTTTTATTTAATTACTTTAATTAAATAAAAATTCACATACATGCAACTAGTATTAATTATTAATATGGTAATAAACTCTCCACTTGCACAGGGTACAAGGAAGTGTATTATTATATTTTGCCAACGTTAAACTTATGTTGATTCCGTTGCTAATATATATTTTTGGCCCTTCGTAAGTAATGTACCTATAGTTGAGTTTGATCGGTCATAAAACGTGTGATAAAACGTTCTGATTTGGGAAGGACACGAAATACATAATATATTTGTAATGTAATATAATAAGTACCTATATATCTTGATGTCATGTCGTTATTCTTAGATAATAATATTTTTATGAGACAAGGTCGCTGTATGTCGTCTGGCCGTACTAAATCTATAGCCGCGTGAGACACAGTACCCGTATCATCCCGGGACCATTCTGCCCTCACAGGTGGAAGGAAATTAAAAAAAGGTCGTCCACGGAATATAGCAAACGATGTTTACAAATCAGTATTCATGTCTCTCTTTTGAGAAGACTGCTTGAAATCAGGAAGTTATTTGTTCAAACAATTCTATCTGTTCTGTTTCGTATTTTTCTTGTTTTGTTTTGTATTTTTTATTAAATAATTTTCAAGACCATAATTTGCATGGCTAGCACTGGATAATTATGGAAATTGTTGAACTCCATAAGATAATTTTATCCATGATATGGGTAATCATGAGGGTTTTCATTCCACCGTTTGACGGGACGCGTCCGGACGGGTTTTATGCAATAAGTACCTATGATTTGTATTAAATAAAAAAATATTCTTTTTTATCAAATGAATCACCCTTTTCAAAGTTTCATTCACGTTGAATAGTAGAACAAACAACTCCATAAGATAATTGTATCCATGATATGGGTTATCATCAGGGTTTTGATTCCACCGTTTGACGAGACTTCTCCTCCAGAAATAGATCTAATAATGATATAAATAACGCCTGGATATTTATAACATGTATAGCAGTTACGATGCAAGTTCAGAAATACAAAATTGTACGTTGATATGTTATAAAAATATAAAAATACTTGGTTAAGGTTCTATTATATTTATTGGATTATTGACGCGTTTCGTGCAAAGCACATCGTCAGAATAATGCTCTACAAGACTGAGACTAGTGGTTATATACAAAATTTACATGACAGGTGTATAAAAATGTTGGAGACAGGTGTATAAAAATTGTATTAAAACGTAGATTTGTATAGATTCATTTGCATTATATAACTTCTTTTCAACCGTTCAAAAACCAACATTTTTATACACCTGTCATGTAAATTTTGTATATAACCACTAGTCTCAGTCTTGTAGAGCATTATTCTGACGATGTGCTTTGCACGAAACGCGTCAATAATCCAATAAATATAATAGAACCTTAACCAAGTATTTTTATATTTTTATAACATATCAACGTACAATGGAGTTCTATCAAGAATTGTCGATCGACAAACTAAACTTAGTACAAAATTGTTCTTACTGGACAAGAATTTAGTTAAAATCGTTTGCGGATTTCTAGTTTGGACAGATATGCGAACTTAGTTAAAGGACAGAAGCTCAAGGGACTCTCTAAAATAGCAATCTCCACTGTGCAAAAAAAAAAATCAACGTGTATAAATAGAACATTTTTTCGCTTGTGAAATCTCACCAACCTCAGATCTATACATGTAAGTCATCGGAAAATGAACCAAGGAATCAATAAATTTTATAAAAATTATCTGACAATTAGATACCCACCTATTTGGAAAGAAACAGTAACAGTTAATGACTCTCTTTGTCTCTTTAAGAAAGTAAAGTCGCAAGGGAAATTCACTTGGTAGGAAATCATTGATTTTCGTTCCCAACGTTTTATTGTCGACAAAGTTATACTATTTAAAAATTTACTAAAATTATACCATATTGGATGACGGGCTGATAGGTCTCTTACATTGAGTATGTCAGAGCCAAGGTGCGAATATTAATATATATTTTATCATAATTCTACGTAGTTTCATGAACATTTCACTATTAAAAATGGTGTACTACGCTCTTTGCCAAAGTATTATCAGTTATACAATTAGTGCTTAGAGTGGTGCTGCTCGTACATTATTGGATCCACTAATGAGATCTCAAAAATGTGTTATATGAGTCATAAACAAAAAGCCTTTTAGATATTGTTGTTATGAAGACCTTTTTAAGCAATTTATATAATAGTACTGGATTCATGGCAACATTGTATTTCATTCTAAATTTATTAAAAAAAACAAGCCTATTTATATATCAAGAAGCAAAACCATTATTTCTTCTACTGTTCCAAATATATCCATAAAATTGGTGTTCCAGATTAGGTCTATAAATAGTTTTTTTTTTATTTTGATCATAAAAATGTAATGAATGTAATAACTTCACAAATGTACAAATGTACCAAATTACATAATTTTGGTATGTCCATCAATACTCTATTGAATATGACAACTCACCCTTTCCTCCTCTCCTACCCTTTTCCGTGCCCCACCCTCGTTTCATAAAATTCACACACACACATCACAATTCAACACTTTCACCACACATTTAACTAATCTCAAATATTTTATTTTTTCGTTTGAATTGTCTTTGTTATATTAATCTGTGGAACAATGTAATTGGCTTACTTTCTTTATTTCTATTTTTTTTATTAATGGCTGTTTTGATTCCAAAAATAATATAAATTAAATATGAAATTTGTGTCTTAATTATCGACTGACAAAAAATATCCAATCATGAATCGTATTGAGGCATTCATAAAACATCGCGTTTTACCATTTCGATCCAGATAAAAAGCAACGATGTTGTCAACGAATTTATTTCGAAAACGAATAACGTTAAATATTTCTGCGGCATCATATCATCCGTTGCGATATTGCTATAATAGAATAAATTTTTAGAGCCACGATCTGGAGCAAATAAAAATTTATCGCTGTCAATCAGCTATTTTGATCCGAACGTTATTTGGCGGGAATGCCAAATTCGAAATTCAAATATTTCCCTTTTCCGCGCAGTGTGGCAATAAAAGGCCCACGACTCGCCTTTATTTTAAAGAATTTATTACGTGGAAAATAGTAAAGATGGCGAACGAGGAATTAAAAGCTTGCCATAAAGAACAGGTCATAGAAATGACTTTCCATCATTATGTATTGCGATACAATTCAGTACCTACCAAAAGTATAGCATTTTACTGCGCGATAATAATTGTGTTTTCAACAGCGTTAGCTAAGTTAGAGGTTGAAGAAAAAGACCAATCCGCCAGGTGAAATCGTAGGTGTTTTTCATAACTTTGTATGAAATACAAATATGCACATTGAAGGAATAAGTGAATAAATGAAATAAATTTTGGCGTATGTTACAAAAATTAAATTTATATTATTTCTAATATTAATGTTTTTCTATCAAGTAGTGGGACAATCAGTGATTTAATGATTTTAAATGGCTGGTTGGACGTCCTTGATTTAACGTGTCTTATTTCATTTAATGTTCCGAATACTCGTACGCGCCAAACACAGGCATCACAATTTTTTTTCATAGAATCTAATAATAATTATTATATTCACTCGCCTATTCTGAGATAACATAGACTTGGTAATGAGTTTGGCTCTGTTGATGTCTTTTGCTGTTCAATATATGAATATCAAAGACCTTACCTTATATACAAAAATAATGAATATAAAGAGAGACTTTTAAATATTGTATAAATTTTGGGTTCTACTTCTTTTTCTATTCATTTTTTGTTTTTGCTTAATTCTTTGCTTGTTTGTCTTTAATTTTATTTTTATTGTACATCAATATCTATATATTTTGTAAATTTATACATTATTTTCTTGATATTTTTTTGTTATTATATATACCTATTAATTATTATGTGTGTATGTATTTTGCTTCGTGGTTCATGAACATATATTTTAATAATTTGTAATTGTGTATGTAAAAGCCCACATAGGGCATTTATATAAAAAAATAAATATTTGATTTATTTATTTATTTAAGGTTACAGTTTTTTTTAAATATACATATAAATTCAAATTTAATTATTAAATATAAAAACCATTTTTTTTATTTTTTTTTTATTTTGGTGGTTAACTTTTAAAAGTTTTGTTGAAAAATATCGTTCGCCTATTTTGTAGTTGTTTATGTAGTTGTGTTAACCCTGAGATCTGGTGGCAGTTTATTATAAAATCGAAGTGCATGAATATGTCAGGTTTTGTGAAGCATGGTACACACCTGGTATTTACCCGTTACATATACCTACAATGTATTTACCTGTTATATATTTTTAAAATAGTTGATTGGCATTCCTGGGGGGCAAAGGAGATAGTCATGCGGGCCAAAGAGAAAAATTCCAATTGCAGCGTGTAGAGGAATTTCATATGAAGCTATTTTCAGATATTTTGCAGGTCGCAAATATTTCGAAACACAATATTCAAAGTAGGTACATGTTATACAGAATTTAATAATATACGAAATTTTACAGCCTTATGATATAATTTCCTCCATACCTGATAGCGGATATAAAATTATTAATTAAATATGTAGAATATTTTTGTTGAATAGTAGAATGTGAGGCACCGGCTCAAAGAATATTGCTTCCATTTTTACTCCTCACTAACCCAAGGTCTCCTCACTAACCCATCATGCTGTTTTCATATTCCGGGTAGGAAAAGAGGACTGACCTCCATACTGTCCCATCTTGACATACATACCAAAATATGTTAAAATTTTCAATAATTTGGATTTATGGGTTTATAGTTTGATTCTTATTCTTCAACTATACATACTATCGCTATCGACAGTTGGATCTCATGTGTTACATGCAAATAGTAATAGTCCAACTGTCGATTTGTTCATGAGAATTCCATTCTCTGAATGAATCGACATTATTAAGCCAAGATGCGTGTACGAAGGAACATTTTGTATGGTGTAGTGGACTTTTTGCATGTTAATAACACCAACAAGAGGCCTCGCAGCATATATGTTCCCATACATGGATTTACTCAGAATTCGGAGAAGAACATTTTATGTGAGTTTTGTGTGTCGGTGTGTCTGTCCCCCCCCCCTTATAACTTTTGATCCGCTCAATTTGCAGAGCCCAAAATTTCAGAATATATAAAAAATAATAGGCCTACAAAACTTTTATACTCAGAATTGTGAATTTTTGTTTCAGTCGGGGGTTATCAACTTTTGAAATTTTGGTTTTATTTTTCCATGTATCTCAGAAACCATAAAAGCTAGCATAGACAAATACAAAATCTCAAATAAGTTTTTTTTTAATTCCAGGGTTTCTAAAACATTTTTTATTAAGAAAAATTTTTTTTTATGATAAATTTATGAGTTTAACTGCCTATATTTCCAATTTTTTTAATAATATAAAAAAAAGCCGAAACACCCCAACTTGATAATTTAATTTTCTATAAAAAATATAAACATTGTATTAGCACATCTCAATTTTTTTTAACAATTTTTATAAAAATTGAATTTAGTGACGACATTGCTTCATACAATTTGTATGGCAGTCGCCTACACACAATATCTAAGAAGACTTAATTGTTTGATACTAATCTCCAAACATACATACATACCATCATGCTGTTATCATATTCTGGGTAGGATCAAAGGACTGACCTCCATGCTATCCTATCTTGACATACATACCTAGGTACATGTGTTGTATAGATAACCAAATATCTTAAAATATTAAATAATTTGTATTTATGTATGTGTTTATAGTTTGGTACTTATTCATCAACTATACATACTATCGCTATAGACAGTTGGATGTCATGTGTTACATGCAACTAGTTTTAAACAGATCACAGATATATCCTCTTGGGACCTGGGTATGGCTGGAATGCGCTTTCGAGGAAGTTATGTGGTATGGATGATTTTCTAAACGCCGTACGTTCTTGTGAATTGAAAATAATTCTTTATACCTCATAATACATTTTTTCAACACTCATGGATTTTTTTAATTTTGTTACTTTTATCTCTATGCACGGCTATTTATTCTTTGTAAATTCTCTATGGGAAATATTGTATTTACACATATATATCAGCTTTATGTAACAACGTCAAATTTGTGACGTGTAATTTTTTATTCTTTTGATAAATAATTTCTAGCACCTTGTGCAAGTGGCAATTTTATTGTCAGACTGCAATTTCTTCTAACTAACTAGTGTTTACAGTTCAGAGATGCAAAATATCGAAAAAAGGACGCTCGCACATAATCCAAACGGCTTACCACTATGCATCAATGGTTGATTGGTTCACTCTCTAAATTTGCCTGATTGTAAGAAATTGGGTAATGCCAATAATCCCGAGTGAATGGAGCTTTTAGACCAGTTATGAATAATCGCAACTTATCAAAAGATACTAAAGTTGCCATTCATAAAGCAATCTTAGTACTAACCTTAACGTATAGAAGTGAAAAAAAAAACATCCTGGACATGGCAGAAGTCGCACGAAAGCAGAATAAATGCACTTGAAATGAGATCGCTAGGAAAAAATTTTTAAATACAGTTCTCTTTGAAGGACATTTGCGTCGTTAATAAATAAATATCAAATGTTCGTGTATACCAAATAATAAATGATATAAATATTTAAATACAAAGAAATATAAACGAATAAAAATTTATGTATATAAACATAAAAGGCCAATAGAAATATTTTTTGTATTTTGTCCCCTTGGCAGACGCGAAGAAAAAAAAACACTTAATTATAACCGGACAGATTTTTTGCCTGTAAACCAATATCAAAACTATCGGATATAAATTATTTTCTGGAGAATTACTTCTCTCTATTATTTATGGAGTTCGGTCGGGGGTGGAGCTTTGCTTTAATTAGATCCGAGTTTCTTTTTCTAAGAAAAATGGACATACTTAATAGAAATTGTAATAGAGTTGCTGATGTGTTTTTGTCCATTTCCAATGGGAACTCATTATCCCTTCATTGTGAGGAGGTCCAATACTTATGCTACAGATTTCAACGATTCGTTCTTAATGACCGGTTTTAAGATTCAATTCCAACGAACATTCCTTAAGAATTATCTCTGTTTCCAGTGGGACCTCATTATGAAATAATGAGGAGAGAATTCCATTCAATCCTGAAATAGGGCCTAGGAAAAAATAAACACGAATCATTTGAATTGAAACTAAATATTTCAAAATGTAATGATCGAAATCGTCACAAATGTAGCATTGAACGATATTCACAAATAAAACCGTTCAATAGTCCCTAGGAAAATATTTTAAACATGAATCATTTGAACTGAAACGAAACATTTCAAAATGTAACGATCGAATTCGTCACAAAAGTATTAGCATTGAACGAAATTCCACAATACTACCGCTCAATCCTGGAATAGTCCCTTGGAAAATATTTTATCGCTTAATTCACCATTAGCTGGTGATAAGTTTCCATAAAATTGACGCATTATTTCCTCCACATTCCATACCCCTACCCTACCTCCCGGTAACCGGTTTCGGATACCGAGTAGTTAATTTAAATTTTATGCCGAACCATTACGTTTTATTATAACGCGTTCAACAGCTTCGGAGTTATTTAACTCATCGACCAGGTGCGTTATTCATATTCTGTTACTCAAATTCATATTGTTTTTATAACTATTCCATGTAGACTTTTGGTCGGTTTTCTTGACTAAGTTGATATCTGGCTCTTGATCCAAGGTCCCTGCTTCGATTCTTGGTGAAGACACCATATTTTCGTAGCTGTTGGGATTTGTGAGATGATTAACACAACAAATCGCCAAAATGTTGCATCTTGTTATTGGGTGCTGTTCCATTAATATTTGTCAATTAATATGTATTTTTAAATTAATTAATAATTAAATTAATATTAATATTTAAAGTTGCCTTCGTAGTAATATTTAATCAACGTCCATCACACCATGTCCCTAGAAGAACAAATAATTGAGAATAGTTAATTTTCGTTTTGTCGTAGGAATCAGGTTTGTTCTAAAATTTTCTGTATTCACCTTCTGAAATATTGGGCTCGATGTATAGAGGAACAAAGGATATAAGGGACATGCACACACAGACATCTCACGAATGGTTGAAGATATAAACTTTTTGTGCAAGTAAAAAAAAATGAATATTATGTCAGCTTTTAAATAGATAAGAATAGTTATACTTGTAAAAACACAAAACATCTACAGGTCAAGTACTTTTGGCTTGTTTGCTTTCAGGCACTCTACATATACCTAATTATTCGTTGATTGGACTAGAATTGGCGTTTTAAATAATTGCGTCTAGGATTTGCAAAACCAATAAATGATTCCCATTAATTTAATTTAAGTTAAACCCATATTTATTTTGTAAGGATATTTTTTCAATTGATATATTTTATCCTTTGTGGTATTATATGAATGGTTAAGCAAAAACCATTAGTTTTTCTCGTATGCAAATGATGTGAACTAATGGAGAAAATAAGCAAATTAGCTGAATAAAATTATCCAGGAGAAAATTAAAGAATCACACAAGGGGATGTATTATTACTCCTCCATATAGATAGTACCCGCCATGTGTAATTTATACTTTGCTATAAATTGTTTGACCATTATGAATAAGTGATTTTTGTGGGGTCCCGCAGTTAAAAGGGGTACAATTAATATTATAGTTCATATTTTAAAAACATAAATTCATTGATATATTGTATATTTTTGTCTCAATGCATGTTTTTGCTGTATCTTATATAATTTAATAAACGACTGAAGATGTTGCCAACATTAAACTCTCCAGTGATGTTACTAAGTACTTTTTTCTTGAATATTTGAAAGTCATTGAACGTATTTCTACGGAGTCCATTTTCTATGTACCTACATATAAAATGGATATTTTTATGGTTAATTATTTATTCAAAAATGAAAAAAAAAGATTACCTTGAATTTAGAAAGATTTTATAAATCAAATCATACAGAAATTATCACGGTCTAACAAACTAAATTCTGCTCTAAGTAAATTCATTTGAGAGAGCATATACCTATACCCAAACTTCAAATTTTTCAAATAAGTTAATGAATGTGTTTTTAAAAAAATATATTACAGTATTTTAACAATTTTTCTAGTGAATGTTTGTCACACAATTTTAAAATTGAACATAAATCCCCCCAAAAGTATGTAAAAACTATATGTTGTTTTTGACAGATTTTTTTCTAAAATCACTCCATAACTAAGTGTCGTAGAGAACTAAATATTTTATATGCTTAAATAGTGCATAAAATCAAATTGAATGATCCATAAAGTTTTTCATTTCAAGTCAGGCTTATTACCTATTTAAATGTAAAAAGTCAACAAATTTCCTATAATTAAAATCACGTAAAAACGCTTTTAACGTAGGCACGCGATAGTTACCTTTTTGATCATGTTACTAATTTTATAGTGTATAAGGCGGCTCCAACAATAATTTTGTTTTAGTCACTAGATTTAGCGTTATACGCCCTCTTAACATCATAACTGAACTTATAGTTTGGACTGTAAAGAGTAGGTACATGAAATTTCGTTTCCATATACGCAGACACATCGCGTTAAAATTTGAAAAGTGTAAATAGTACATACTCTCTACATGATTCTAGTTGGCAAATTGATGTAAAAGTTAAACGTTTAATAATTGCAAATAAATATCACGATAAGGTACATGAATGAGGTAAAGGATGATTGAAAGATGTGGCATTCTGTTCTCTCTGCCTACAATGTGATGGTATGTATGTAGATAAATTGAAAGGAATAGTCGAAAGTGACAAGAATGAAATATTATAAATAGTAAGAAAAAAATAGAGAATTATAAACGCCAGACGAAACAATTTTGCAACTGAATTTGAATTTGGGTAGGTACATTGAATTGATATTCCAATGAAATTACCAATTAGCTTCTGTTTAATGGATTTGTTTTAAAAACAATTTCTAAATATTTAAATCAGGGCTTATTGTGCCTACTGCTTTTAAGCCTACAAGATTTCCAGGCTCTGTTTTAGACATCGGTTTGGTAAGTAAGCATGTGGGACTGAACTGTAACAATGTGAGGATTTGGTTTGAAGGAAGGTAGGAGATACATACGTTGGACGAGTAAAGTATTCCCATGTGAGAGGTATTTAGGGTAAACCTCTTCATCGAGGCAAACCTCTTGATCCTACTTGCTATCCTGATAAATCTCTTGGAAATATCCCCTTGATACTATGGCATTTAAATACGGGAATCGATTGGATGACACTGCAATGATAGAAGATTTACGACGTTAGGTATCCTAATGATTGCTGAAAAAATATAAAACAAATATAAAAATAAATAAACAAGCATTTATATGCTTATTTTAGGGAACGTAGGAAGATGTATATGTACTTGTATAACAAGGACATATTCATTTTTTATTAAAAAAAAAACAAGAATATTATTGAAAACTCTGGGGTTAAATGTTTTGTAATCTTACTAATAATTTTTATTTTATTCCAACTGTCGATTCGTTCATGAGAATTCAATTCTCTTAATGAATCGACATTATTAAGCCAAGATGCGTGTACGAAGGAAACTTTTGTATGGTGTAGTGGACTTTTTGCATGATAATAACACCAACTAGAGGCCTCGCAGCATATATGTTCCCATACATGGATTTACTCAGAATTCGGAGTAGAACATTTTATGTGAGTTTTGTGTGTATGTGTGTGTCTGTGTGTGTGTGTGTGTGTGTGTGTGTGTGTGTGTGTGTGTGTGTGTGTGTGTGTGTGTGTCCCTTATAACTTTTGATCCGCTCAATTTACAGAGCCCAAATTTTCAGAATATATAAACAGTTATAGGCCTACAAAACTTTTATACTCAGAATTGTGAATTTTTGCTTCAGTCAGGGGTTATCAACTTTTGAATTTTTACTTCATTTTTCCATATATCTCAGAAACCATAAAAGCTAGAATGTTGAAAATTAGTATAAAGATAGGCAAATACAAAATCTCAAATAAGTTTTTTTTAAAATTCCAGGGTATCTCAAATATTTTTTATTAAGAAAAATATTTTATTTATGATAAATTTATGAGTTAAACTGCCTATATTTCTATTTTTTTTTTTAAATATCGTAAAAAGCCGAAACACCCCAACTAGATAATTTAATTTTATATAAAAAATATGAACATTGTATTAGCACATCTCAAATTTTTTAAAATTTTTTAAAAAAATTGAATATAGTGACGACATCACTTCATACAATTTGTATGGTAGTCGCCTATACACAATATGTAAGAAGACTTTATAGTTTGATACTTAAATCTCCAAACATACATACATACCATCATACTGTTTTCATATTCTTTGTAGGAAAAACAGACTGACCTCCTTACTATCCTATCCTGACAAACATACCTACATGTTTTATATAGAAAATAAAATATCTTCAAATATTTATTAATTTGTTTTGTTTATAGTTTGGTATGTATTTTTTTACTATGCATACCATCGCCATCGACAGTTGGATCTCATGTGTTACATGCAACTAGTTTTATCTATTGAAAACAAACATACAGCCAATTTAGTACATAGGACAAGCAGACAGTTATACAACAAATAAGCCAAAAATGTTTGATGAATATTACTGGTTAAAAAACATGATCTGAAACAGAAACATCAATTACATCAGTAACATATTTTTTGCTGTAGGAGAAGAAACTTGGAAGGAAATGGGGCGTTATGGGAAGCATACATGAGATCACTCAGAGCGATGGGGGAACGTGGCCAAAATGGATAGTTTAAATCTTTTATGCGATGAGTTGAAGAGATCAATGTCACGGAAGAAAGAAGAAAGGGTGCTGTGCATAATTTGTGCCACAGATGGGAAGTCTAAAGGTATATTTTTTTCCAGTTTGTCTCATAATGTTTGTTTATAGAAATAAATAAATCTTTCAATCAATTTTCAGAACGCGTCAATTAGGGATTTCAATCCGGCTCCAATTTCCATTGGTAACATCAAAACTGTTTTCCTTTTCATTACAAAATAAACTGTTTGAAATATGATCATGTCATAATTATAGTTATAAAATCAGAAGTCCAGAACATCCAGGCAACTCCTGCCTCCAAAAAGGTACGCAAGATCGCATATCTGGGTCACACAATGGGTGGAGAAAAATACCACTTGCTTCAATTAATACTGAAGGGCACGATAGATGGTCGCCGGGGGACTAAAAGGAGACATATGTCCAACGTCGGGTGTTACAGATCAGTTTTTACACCTTTGCTTAAAATAAGCATACCTACTTTAAATTATTATCTTAAGTATTCTAAAGTAAAGTTATAATAAAAATGATGATTTAATTTATTTTATTGATACCTAAATAGAAGTATGTAAATGTTTCGAATAGATTCAACAAATGTATTATGTTGAGGACGCAAGGCTCATGATGGGCTGTAGTGCCATTGGTGATGATGATGATTATGTTTAATTACAAATTAAGTATATATTAATACAAATTATGTTCTAAACCTTTGAAGGTTTTTTAGTAGTTTTGAAAAATAAATCGTAGAAAACAAATACTTAGTGTTGTTTGTGTCATCTGCCAATCGACTTATAACAGAGCTACAAATACCTAGTGTTGTTTGTATCATCTGCCAATCGACTTATAACAGAGCTACAAATACCTAGTGTTGTTTGTGTCATCTGCCAATCGACTTATAACAGAGCTACAAATACCTAGTGTTGTTTGTGTCATCTGCCAATCGACTTATAACAGAGCTACAAATACCTAGTGTTGTTTGTGTCATCTGCCAATCGACTTATAACAGAGCTACAAATACCTAGTGTTGTTTGTGTCATCTGCCAATCGACTTATAACAGAGCTACAAATACCTAGTGTTGTTTGTGTCATCTGCCAATCGACTTATAACAGAGCTACAAATACCTAGTGTTGTTTGTGTCATCTGCCAATCGACTTATAACAGAGCTACAAATACCTAGTGTTGTTTGTGTCATCTGCCAATCGACTTCTAACAGAGCTACAAATACCTAGTGTTAATTGTGTCATCTGCCAATCGGCTTCTAACAGAGCTACAAATACCTAGTGTTAATTGTGTCATCTGCCAATCGACTTCTAACAGAGCTACAAATACCTAGTGTTAATTGTGTCATCTGCCAATCGACTTCTAACAGAGCTACAAATACCTAGTGTTAATTGTGTCATCTGCCAATCGACTTCTAACAGAGCTACAAATACCTAGTGTTAATTGTGTCATCTGCCAATCGACTTCTAACAGAGCTACAAATACCTAGTGTTAATTGTGTCATCTGCCAATCGACTTCTAACAGAGCTACAAATACCTAGTGTTGTTTGTGTCATCTGCCAATCGACTTCTAACAGAGCTACAAATACCTAGTGTTAATTGTGTCATCTGCCAATCGGCTTCTAACAGAGCTACAAATACCTAGTGTTAATTGTGTCATCTGCCAATCGACTTCTAACAGAGCTACAAATACCTAGTGTTAATTGTGTCATCTGCCAATCGACTTCTAACAGAGCTACAAATACCTAGTGTTAATTGTGTCATCTGCCAATCGACTTCTAACAGAGCTACAAATACCTAGTGTTAATTGTGTCATCTGCCAATCGACTTCTAACAGAGCTACAAATACCTAGTGTTAATTGTGTCATCTGCCAATCGACTTCTAACAGAGCTACAAATACCTAGTGTTAATTGTGTCATCTGCCAATCGACTTCTAACAGAGCTACAAATACCTAGTGTTAATTGTGTCATCTGCCAATCGACTTCTAACAGAGCTACAAATACCTAGTGTTGTTTGTGTCATCTGCCAATCGACTTCTAACAGAGCTACAAATACCTAGTGTTAATTGTGTCATCTGCCAATCGGCTTCTAACAGAGCTACAAATACCTAGTGTTAATTGTGTCATCTGCCAATCGACTTCTAACAGAGCTACAAATACCTAGTGTTAATTGTGTCATCTGCCAATCGACTTCTAACAGAGCTACAAATACCTAGTGTTAATTGTGTCATCTGCCAATCGACTTCTAACAGAGCTACAAATACCTAGTGTTAATTGTGTCATCTGCCAATCGACTTCTAACAGAGCTACAAATACCTAGTGTTAATTGTGTCATCTGCCAATCGACTTCTAACAGAGCTACAAATACCTAGTGTTAATTGTGTCATCTGCCAATCGACTTCTAACAGAGCTACAAATACCTAGTGTTAATTGTGTCATCTGCCAATCGACTTCTAACAGAGCTACAAATACCTAGTGTTGTTTGTGTCATCTGCCAATCGACTTCTAACAGAGCTACAAATACCTAGTGTTAATTGTGTCATCTGCCAATCGGCTTCTAACAGAGCTACAAATACCTAGTGTTAATTGTGTCATCTGCCAATCGACTTCTAACAGAGCTACAAATACCTAGTGTTAATTGTGTCATCTGCCAATCGACTTCTAACAGAGCTACAAATACCTAGTGTTAATTGAGTCTTATTCCAATCGATTTCTTACAGATCTACAAATATAGCCAATCCGATTTTTGAATTCGGTTTACTTGTACCGGATACTATAGACGTCCTACGATGCCGGATCCGTCAATAAATAAAGTGGAAGTCATAGATAAAGTGGAATAAACATGCCGTTCATAAGCACATAATAAACAGCACTCAAACATAAATACATTGTGATGAAACTTTCAGAATACAATCTCAGCATGATACTAGTTGATAATCTGCAATAATAAAAATATCCTTAAAAATTGCGAATTCATAAATCCTCAATATATCCCCTTAGGGTAGTGAGCTGTAAAAATACTTCAAAATTGGAACATTCTACACTATTTCATAAAATTCATAAGTGTCAAATAATTATCGAAACTAAACAAAATAATATAAACCCATACTATCAACAAATTCCCCAGACTTGTTGAAAAAAAAATTGCTTTCACTATCCGAGCAGAAGAACCAGATATCCTAGCACTTTTTATATTCCTATTTGTAATAACAACTACACTCAGAATGCTTTTATGTACCGTGCTTGCACGGTGTACAATGCTTTCTTTAATACACTCGGCATTTCTGCGAGCTCTCTCAGTGCGTTTAGGACAGCTGTCTCCTCCTCTTTACTAGAACTATGACTTAATCAGCTGTCTTATTTTGGTGTTATTTTTATGTACCTACTATTAATTTATGCATTATTTGTATTTTTTTGTAATCAATATTAATTATTCTATTGAATAATGTATGGAGTTTTCACTGGTCCACTAATTAGGCAATGTACATTGTCTGTTTTATAAATTGAGTAGACTGTATAACTCTCTATCAACCAATAAAAATATAATAAATGTAAAGGTTATTCGGGTAAATACATTATTGAAATATATATGTGTCCCAAATAACTTACAAGATTAGTAATAAGAATTATTATTTATTATTAATATTTGTAAGAAGCTAAGACTCGTGTTAATATAAATGATGAAACCTTGTTGGATTAATTTGATTATTAGTAAGAAAAAGCCCCTCACTAAGAATAAAGCCCTTTAGTATATTAGAGCAGTGTTGGGTTACTAATCAAGTTAAGCCTAGGATCGAAATAAGATTAAGCGAAGCTGTTCAATGCGACGGCTTATAATATAACAATATTATTTACTATTGAGCAATTTGTCAAATCTGATTACTGATATTTATATTGTCAACGTGTTCGCGAGAATTTGGAAAAACAATTAATAATATTTTAAATATTATCTAAATAATATCTAAATAAAAAAATAAATTTAGTTAATTTAGTGATAAGCAAATGTTTTACAGACTCAGTCATGGTCTTGTATATCTTTCGGGTTCGTTTTATTTTTTATTTCAAGTAAACAATTTTTTTTAAAATTGCGTTTTTTCCAGGTTTCATTGTAATTACTTTTACAGAAAAAATTGTAGTGGAAAATATTCATATATTAATATTATTTAAGACACGCTGAGGTATAAAACTAAGATCACTTAAATTACACAACAGTCTTACTAATAAACGTGTTGAAAAAAATACTCGACCGTTTAACATCCGTGTAGGCAAAAACGTTACTTATAAACGTTGTGTAGCAGATCAGTTGGTTAACGACTGTGTATCTCTCATACAAATTTTACACAAAGCTTGCACGCCTGTCCAAGGTAGTTTAGCGGTGTTTTAAGACAACTGTCATCTATCACGAATCAAACTTGATTTTGATCTGCATGTTTATATTGCTATATCTTGGAATAATATGAGGAAAAATCTTTATAAATTATTTTATTCTTGATAGTTGTGCATTTTAGAAGCGAAAATTTGTCAAAAAATAGATTCTCTATAATATCTATGCACAATGGTGTTTGCATTGGCATTCGTATGATTAAATTATCTGTTACATTTTCCATATTCGTATTTCAAAATGTGAAAAAAACATGAGAATATCAACCACGACAAATGTCCAAATTAGAATGACGGTTCTGCGCTTGCGCGGGCGCTTAATTACGACTTTTTTTTTGTTGTACGTCTGTTGCAACTACTCAGTCGATATACGGATAATATATTGACTGAGATTTTAAATAAATGCTGTACGGGCTTACACGATGTTACTAAAACACTGGCCAACGAGTGTGCCGTAGATTTTTATTAGTAAGACTGTAAGAGTTTTGGCTGTATTAAGGACATACAATTTCATAGGACGCCATGTACCACAAAGACATCAGTTAAAAACTCAGGGTAAAATGAATGAATGTTGCTAAGACTTCTCAACAATGTTGAATAATATATAATACTAGGTACCTACTTAATGAGATGTCAAGTTAATGTCCGCCATTTGTATTATTTCCCGCCATCTAATTATTATTACAAAAGGAAAAGATTTCTTCATCCTGCGAGATAACACGTATCCCTGTGATATACATAATTCATGAAAATCTTTCGTAAAAATGGGCCTAGTCGTGATCCCTTTGGTACGTACGTCAGCCAGCCATTTTCATTTCCTTGTGACGTATGACACGCGTTAGCTGTAATGTATACGTCATTAACGTTATACTTTACCAGACGTAACTTGTACCTATATGTATGTATACAAAAGTTTTTACACAAACTTTCTAATGTAATTAATTACACGCACTTTACAAATTATGATATAAATATTAGATCGATATGATATCATATTCTTTATTAAAGAAGAATAGCTTTTGTTAGTCAAGAAATAAGTTCTTGTTATTAATTTTATATAATCAGGAAGGTTCTGGAATGAACATGTGTCGAGAATAGTAGATTCTAGAACCGTTCAAGCGGCCAGAAATAATATTCCGCAGGAAAGCAGACCCTCAGAACATCTTCCCAAAATATGGTAGGATAGCTGGAAATCCACGTGTCAAGAGGAAAATTGACGCAGAACCATGACGGGCCATGAAAACAAACAAAGAAATAAGAAGAATAATTTTATATCTTCAAATGAAATCGATATTTTTACCATAAAATGTTTCTTTGGAAGGATGAAGACTCTTAGACAATATTTTTATACGTTGCAGTTATTTCCTTGTGGCAAATTTGAACTAGTATAATTAAAATAAATAAATAAATATCTTATTGTCAACCACGTTTGAGTATTTTTTGACAACGAGTTTCGGAGATGTAACCGCTCCTCCGTCCGGAGAGACAGATACTAGATTAACTGTGAAAAAAAAACCCTATAGATATCCTTCAGATCAACTTTTCTCTGAATTTCAAACATTGGACATAAGCCAACTATACAATTATACCCAATCGGAAAGACACACTCTAGGACAACAGGTACAACAAACCAGAACCAACATTAGTAAACTAATGCAGGTGCCTAGAACCAATACAACCTATGGACATAGACATTATACTCTTTAGCTCTGTAATACTCAAGCTCTGTAATACTCAAGCGAAAAGAATTTCAGTATTATAATATATAGAACTTTCAAAATTGAATTGATAGGGATCTCATTAAAAAGGCATAATTGGTGAACGTTGCGCAAGCGCATAAAGTGATCACGTAAACCAGCCGATGACAGGTCGTAAGCCCTGTAGGTGCCTTGATTTCCCGGTTCTCCTACAATAAATATTCCAACTTCGTCTCTATTGAGATAATTAAAAATCTGTTAAAAAATATCTTTGACTCCCGACAGGGAAAAAAATCCAATGTTTGCGCATATGCAATAATGAAAATATTCGACATTATACTCTCTTGGCACCATTACATTATACTTGGTATAATATATATCATCTTCATCAAGGAAACCCAAAATAATAAAAAAAAAAACTTCTGTGGCTAAACTCAAAAATACACTGATTTCACACTGGTTTCTTACTAAAAAACGCAGACTGCGAAAACGATGTGTCCGTCGCATTTCAATAGTTAACTAATTAAATACAATAATTAAATATAAAATTATTTTTATTCTAAGCTAAATCCTTAAAAAAGTAGACAAAATCTATTTATAATTACATAATAATGTACACTCTAGTACATGCCCATGGGCTAGTAGAGTAGATAAATCCATGTAACTCCAATGACTCTTATTAGCATTTTATTAGTTTTTATATATGTATTCTTTTAATTATTGTTATCGTAACCATTGTTCTGGTAATTGAATGAATGGATTATATAAAAAAAAAACTATACAGTACGTATGAAACTATGAACCAAAAAGTGGATGGGCGTAGCTTTAATAGTTACAAGCATTATATTTGTGTACATTACGTACAAAAAGATAAATAAATAATGTACATTTATTGAATATAAATTTGAATAGTTAATTTCGTGAATTCACGATTATAATCCTTGACTTGACACAACCGCGTGAAAACCTTTTCTCAAAAATTAATAGTAATTTAAATACCGATACACATTTGCGGACCCAAAACTGCCTTTTCGTGTTGGAAAATGTTATAATGACTTTTTAACGATAGCTCAGAGAAAACTTTTCTTGTACCTACATACATACATATATACCAAGTTTTACTATGAACGTATCAGTAAAAAAATATCCAATTTTCTATATAAACTCTGACGGTGTTGCATGACGTATTATTGAGCGAACATATTATATTATCATCAGGCCATGTCCCTAACGCCGGAAGCATTTTACATTTCAATTCGCTACATCGATTATACGCTTTGCTATATTTCAACCGAAGAGGTTATCAACTGGACATGATATTTATTGATGGTGTGGCGGATGCGTAATTTAATATTTTTTGAATGTTGCTGAACTGATGTTGCTTTGTTAAGGTTTTTATGGGTGCGTAGTTTCACCTATATTGGGAAGAAACAAATTATAACGAAAGGCTCAAATGACTCAAACCAGAAAGAGTGAAACAAAGTTCCTACCTGAAGCACTGTGGAAGGTTGAAAGACTCTGGAACAATCTTCTCAGCTCCTGGTGACGATGATGACGAAATACTTAAATATTGAGTTAACAACACAAGCACAGATAGGTTAATTTTAGCAGAATGAAAAATGTTTTAAAAAATCGAAATGGAACAAGTATGTAAACAAGCTAAATGAAAAAATATTTCAGGCGCAGTTCAGGGGGACATCTGTGCGAGAACACCGTCATCTCATTTATAAGGACTGTTGCTTTTATTGTTTACAAATAAACCAATCTCTCAATATATGGCAATAGTAATTACGTGTTATTTTCAGGTGATTAAACTTATTATTCAAATATGAACTTTCAAAATTTGCATTGATAAGGGAATTCAATAAGAAGGCATACTTGTTAAACGTTGCGCAAGCGCATAAAAACATACTAATTCATTATTACATTTCTACGGCATATAGTGTGTCTTTAGCGTCGGGACGTTCAGGTTTAACAAGTATAATATAAAAACCTTTTCATAAAACCTGAGATTCAGAATGTAAGTACTAACATAAAGCTATATTAACAAAACACAAGTAAACAGATCACTGTTAAGCTCGTCAAAACCAAATATCTTATTACGGATACTGTCCTTTAGGTAATTGCTCATACATATACACGAGTGGGTTGTGGTCAAGGCTATATTTCTCACAACCAAGTCACTACACAAAGTATTCAAATTTTGTATGGAAAATTATTGACATTTTCATGAAATGAGTCTGTTAAATAATTTTTGATTTAAATATTTCATTACGAAAACATGAAAATCTTTCAATGCCTTTTATGAAAATGATGTGGCTTTTCGGCAATTTCAAAACAAAAACATCAAATTTTAAGTTTCTTGAGCTTGGGGTCACTTTGAAATATTTGAAAAATTATTAAATTGAGAAGGACTGACCAGATATCCTTCAAAATCATATGGGGTCTAAGCGAGATACATGCGACATGCCCTGTCCAGATCCACTTCTGCATGACAACCTCGGTTATTTTGGTTTTCTCTCGTATCAACAAGTTTTTCTAATTTAACGAAAAACCAAGCATTCTTCTTTCCATGTCTCTTTGTGTTATTGCTAAATTAAACACACTAGATTAAGTACAACAAATACCTTAAATATACCATATATTAAAACAACTTTTGGACAACGTAGTGTACGATATTTTTCAACAAAACTTTTCAATAGTTTACCAACAAATATTAAAAACATCAGTAATGCAAAAGAATTTAAAAAACTATCACTAAGATGGGTTTATGAAATAGATGAAAAAATCCTTAAGGAAATAATTCTTCCAAATAAAATGTAAATGCACTATTACAAACAACAGAATAGACAATTGAAAAAAAGTGAAACAAATAATTTATTTCCACAATTTTTGGTTGTGTGTGCATGACTCAATATGAAATATTGTATTTAGAAGGAAAGATGCATACGTTTGAATGCGTAGCGTATGTATGTACATGTACTTATATAATATGTAAATGTATCTATAAATAAACAACGTAATAGACAATAACATAAAACTAGCTCACCTTAGCACAGGCTATGCCTAGTGAGGGGGCTAGTAACAAAGATACAAACAAAAAGATATGGCTTCAACTATGTAAGCACCAGTGAAGTGGTAAATTGATATTTATTGAAATGAGATAACTTATATTTACATTGTATGTTAACTATGTATGAATAAGCTTATATTATCTTAAGATATTTTGTATCTCATATATACTGTATATTTTTGGATAGAAATAAATAAAAAATAAATAAAATCAAATGTAATATTTTGTTTGCAAACAAAAGAGTTTCACAGCCGTACATCAGTATCGAGAGAACGCAAGCGTTAAAGACTTTCTTTTTAAGATAATTGTCGTACTTTGGAGACTTGAGGATGTAAGAGAGCTTACCAAAAGCGGCCCATACAAGACCTATTTTAATTTCTGCCTTTCGATTTTCGTTACGGAGTTTCATAATGTTTCCATGATTATAAATAGTTGTAGTGGCTCTTGGAAATAGTTGATATAAAAAAAGATAAAAAAGATATAAAAAAAGAAAGGAAAATAAATGAAATATCACCAATAATTTACAAAAGATAAATTACAAACAGCAAAATGTGAATAATCAAAAAAGTCTTAATAGAAAATATAGTCAATCAGTTAAGTCGTTTGACTCTAAAGCGATTCGCTGTCCCGTTTCCGGCTCTAAAATAGCGAATTATACTTGAGCTGTAAAACAAATGAAATTGCCGAGAGATTGTTAGACAAAAAATGTTAACATCAATTTGTTGTTAATGCGAATGTCATTTCCTCCGGAAGAGGAAACGGAGCGAGATAGAAAAATGGATAGAGAAAGATGTGACAAACCAATGGCTGTCTAATAATAAAACGTTGGACGGAAAATCTATAAAATATAATATTGCGATCGTAAAAATGATACCGATAATAAAGATCATCGATATTAAGGAAGAAAAGTATTAATGGCGCCAAACAGTCAATATTTGATTCAATCCTTAAATGGCTTTAACCATTTTCAGATTCCGATATTAAAAGCAAAACATTTTTTTTTGTTTTTTCAGATTAAATATTAAAGTTGATTGGTAACCAATCAAAAGTTGTTAGTAACCAGAGTGGTTACTATTAAATATATGTGGTAACCAGAGGGGTTACCAGTAAAGAGAGTTTACTATATCCCAAGTGGATATGATTTGAAATAAGAACACAAGGACAGTGGTTTAGAGAGAAGAAGAAAGAATGGTCAAAAGTAACAATGAGTATATTGATCACAATTAATAGTTTGCTTAAGGGTAAATTTACAATTGATGAAATAACTTACAAAGGAACTTTCTCACGATGAGTAGGTATAACGAGCGAGTTAGCGGGTGTTTTCGAAGTGTCCGAATCTTCGCATGGTGAAGTACCATCGTGCTCGCGGGGTCGAGAGATGACCGGTGGTCGAGAGATGAAGTGTCGGCGAGACGGCGTGGTCGAGAACGGCGGCGTGAAGTGACGAATCGAAGTGACGGAAATACGGAAATGAAGTGACGACGTGTACAGGTGTAGACTCCCTTAAATAGTGCTGCGCTGGGGGTAGCAAGTTCAATGTCCTCGAACTTTCTAGATTTATTTATTTGAAGTGTCATACCCAGTTGAGGAGTATTGTCACTTGTTTGACGTTGCGGGCGATGAACTCGGCCTAGCGATAAACAAATGTACTTGCCGTCGCTAGGCGCGCGCTCGAAAGAAATTTCGAGATGTGGTCTTCCACAATATCTTCGCTAAAATCCTTCGGCAAATGCGTAAAGCATTTTTTTGTAACCAAAGTGATAGCAGGATTGGGTTCGACAAACGCAATGATCGTTTTTTTTTCCTTTCTGATGGGATTCGAACCAAAGCTTTGGCGAAGAAGTAAAACAATTAATCACTTTGCCACGCGGCGGTCGACCTTTTTCTTGTCAAAACTAGCGAAGTTATTTTCAAATATTAATTTCACACGAACTTAATAATAAGTTGCCATTTTCTGGCCGCTTATGATATAAATGGTCACACAAATCCAGACTGATAGCACAATTATAAATGGTGTCTCCACCGGGAATCGGACCCGGGACCTTTGGATCAGCAGTCAGACACCTAACCAACTGAGCCACGAAGGCCGACATCCATACCAACATGTGTTAAAATTTTCAATAATTTGGATTTATGGGTTTATAGTTTGATTCTTATTCTTCAACTATACATACTATCGCTATCGTTCAAGAGAATGAAATTCTATTGAAGGAAGACGCAGTTTCAATCCAAGACGCGTGTATGAAGGAACATTTTGTATGGCGTAGTGGATATTTTGCATGCTAAAAACACCAACTTAGAGGTTTCGCAGCATATATGTTCCCATACATGGATTTACTCAGAATTCGGAGTAGAACTGAGCCACTAAGTTTGACGATATCATCAAAATGATATTTTTTGGTCTCGTTTTTGTAACTTTGTATTCAAGAAAAACAATTTATGGTGCCTACGATTAATAGAGTCAGTTTGTTAAAAGGCTACGGGATTTGTCAAATAACTTGAATATCTACATGGTAAGTTGTGATGTGGTCTAATGGATTTTCCCCATAGCCATCAATCAAAAGTCGAGAGTTGGGACGGAACCAGGAGTAGCAAATCCCACTTATCGATATTCATTTTACAATTTGAATTATTGACCACTGCGCCACCGACCAAAAGGCTAATGGAATATATCAACGGTGCCCTAACACAACGTTCCAAGTGCTTAAAAAAAATTTTTTTTGTAATAACATTAAAGAGTTTATTGGGAGTCCCCTTTAAAATGTCCAATCAAGATGGGTCATGTATGCTGGGATATCTCTTTTCAAGTGAACAAAAAAATAGTATGACCACAAACCTTAAGTAGGTACATACTGCATTCTACAAAAAAATAAATAATCTACCTAAAAATACCAACAATCATTAATATCGATTGGTGCCGGTACCAGATTCCATACATTTGTGCACATCTTCCTCTAACATAACTTTAAACATCCTCCATCAATAAATTACATTTTGAACACTGTTAACATAAAAATAACAAACAGAAAAAAATCATGTTGTGTCAACGTGAGGAATATTTGTTACTTAGAAGTTGAATGTGAACAAGTGCCGAGTTATTTATTTCGGTTAAGATATATTAAAATACAATAGTAACATCATTATATAATGTTATGTTAATGCCTAGGAATTTAGGAGGTAGGGGTATAATAAAAATAACATCGTTACATAATAATCAAATCGAATCGCTAAAAACTTTCTTTCACTAAAAATCTGATAGTTCTTTAATGCATAAAGTACCTAATCTGTGAGGCGGACAAAAATTTAACAAAATTAAATTTAAATAAAGAGAATGCCAATAACAATATTATAAATATAAATGACGAACTTCTAAATTCGTGGCTTAATAAAATAATTCATTCTATACATCCAAAATTTCTCAACCAACCTTATGTTGACAAAATTTGGTCAAACAAATGGTTGAGTATTGGTGATTTGGACGCGGATTTAGAAGGTTTTATAATAGCGATTCAGGATAGAGTAATAAAAACTAAAAATTATCAAAAATATATAATAAAAGACATAAATGTAGTTGATGATAGTTGTAGGAAATGTTTGGCTTTTCCGGAAACAATCGAGCATATAATATCGGGCTGTTCTTTTCTCGCGCAATCAGAATATACATTTAGACATAACCAAGTAGCAAAAATAATACATCAAAATTTAGCTATTAAATATAAATTAATTGACGCGATAAACATAAAACCATATTATGAATATGATCCGATTTTATTTTTAGAAAATAATAATATTTCGCTTTATTACGATAAAACAATATTAACTGACCGGTCAATTCAACATAATAGACCCGATTTAATAATACATGATAAAATTAAAAAATAACATATATTTGCGACGTGGCTATTCCAAATTCTAGTAATATTATAAAAACTTTTGATGAAAAAATTAGAAAATACACCACTTTAGGTAACGAGATTAAAAGACTTTGGCATTCTCGTAAAATGATAATATTACCGTTCATTATTTCAGCCACTGGCATTATTTCAAAATCGTTAATCCGTAATTTAGAAATTATAGATTTATCGAAAAACTTAATGTACCGAAATTTATATTTATTTATTTTATTATGGTTCAAAGTCTTATTTATTTTTACAATTTATATTTTTACAAGGTTTGTCTAGTTTTTCCAACTCACTACTTAAATCTTTTGTTTTATTTTTCTTGGGTTCTTATTTTCAAAATATTTCTATTTAAATTTTCAATTTAAATAGAAATAGTACTTAATTTCATAACACTGCCTCCCTCTTAGTTCAGTTCGTCCCGAACAGAATTCTCTAGATGAATAAATCGGCATTTTGAACCTTCTCTACAGTGAGATGCTTTGAAAAAGTAACATGGTACACTTTTTTTTATATTTTTACTGTATCTTGGATTATAGCAGCAAACTAGAACATTAATTCCAGTATTATGAAAAATCTCTTCTATCATATTCCGAACCACTTTCCAATCCATACCATCACTGATCTTTGGAATGCCGAGCTTCATAAGATTCAACTGTAACATTTGATCCCGCATACTTCGTAGACAGTTCCACATCTGAGCATACTCTGCTCGTTCCTCAGACGTTTCCTTATTCGTCATGTAGAATAAATGCTGTTTTCCATGCTGTGAATGGACCGCTTCTCCAATCTTCAGATTCTTGGCTTTTAGCTCATATAACATCCCATACTTTCTCATGATAACTTTGGCTATACCACTAGTCATCTTCATGTCTTGAGCCACACAGTAAGCTAAAACATTATCTTCTGGGATATCGAAGAGGTCTTGCTCAATTTCCACAGTCACACCATGGCGAGTGCGTCGATAAGGAGTCATCATGAATTCCTCGAAGGTCTTTTCTTCACTTTGGACATTGCAAACTTGAGCAACTGGATTTTTTTCCTCATCCTTGTTATCACCTAAAAAGGGAGCCAGGCGATTGAAATGTACCACTCTTGGCTTCCCATTTGGTTTTCTTCGTATACGATAAACCACATCATTAATCCTTTTGATCACTTCATACGGTCCTTCCCAGGATTTCTGAAGCTTTGGTGAGTAGCCTCGTCGTCGTTGTGGATTAAATAACCAAACCAAGTCTCCAGCCTGATAACCACCTTCCACAGCTTTAATGTCGTATCGCTCCTTCATCTTGTCACTAGCTACTTGAATATTGGACCGTACACGGTCATGTATAGCATTCATTTTCCTCCGAAGATCTGACACATAATCTTCTCCAACTAGATCTTCTCCAGGCTTAGATCCATACTGCAGGTCGCAAGGTAACCGTAACTCACGGCCAAAAATCACACTTGCCGGTGTTTGCCCTGTTGTCTCATGAATTGCTGCTCGATAAGCTAATAAGAACAAGTGGATGTATTCGTCCCAATCCTTCTGGTGATCGGACACTGCTTTTGACAAAAATCTTCCAATTGTTCGATTCATTCGCTCCACCATTCCATCCGACTGTGGATGCAAAGCAGTTGTTCTCGTCTTTCGAATTCCTAATGCTTCACAAATTCCCTGGAATACGGCTGATTCAAAGTTTCTTCCCTGGTCCGAGTGTAACTCCAATGGTACTCCAAAACGACTTATCAGTTCCCTTACCAAGACTTCAGCAACAGTGGTAGCTTCTTGATTCGGTAGTGCATAGGCTTCTGTCCATTTACTAAAATAGTCCATTGCTACCAGAATATATTTATTCCCTCTTTCCGTTGTGGGAAACGGCCCCGCTATGTCAATGGCTATCCTTTCAAATGGGCTACCAACATTATACTGCCTCATTGGCGCACGCCTTCGTTTCTGAGGTCCGTTTGAAGTGGCACAAGTTACACATCTTCTACACCAATCTTTTACATCTCCATTGTAATTGACCCAATAAAAACGTTGACGAATTTTTTCTGTGGTTTTTTTAACTCCCAAGTGTCCCCCAGACACATCATTGTGAAGCAGTTTAAGAACTTCAGGAATTCTCTTCCTTGGAATCAATAGTTGTTGTCTCTGCTGTGTTCCATCTTCATTCTCCAATACACGCTTTAACAACCCATTTTCCACGACAATGGATTGCCACTGAGCCCAGTATGACTTAATATTTGGAGATAGTGAAGCTATTTCTTCCCATAAAAGTCTTTGATCATTTTCCTTCCACTGCATTACAAACTTGAGATCTGGGTCTTCCAATTGGTCTGCTCGTATTTCATCATCTTGCCAAAAATTGTCAACGACCGTGGTTCTACAAGCTATAAAAAACTTTTCCTCAGCCTTATTACAGTGCTGGCAATCCTCTGGACATGGTCGCCTTGACAGTGCATCGGCATTTCTATGATGAAGTCCGGCTCGATGTTCAGAATCATAGTCATATTCTTGCAATCTCTCTATCCATCTTGCCACTTGACCTTCAGGATTCTTGAATCGCAAAAGCCACACAAGTGCCGAGTGATCTGTCCTTAAAAGAAATTTCCGTCCATATAAATACTTGCGAAAGTGCTCAACTGACTTGATAACAGCAAGCAATTCTCTTCGTGTTACACAGTAATTGCGTTCTGGTTTCGACAATACTTTACTGAAGTAAGCAATCACGCGTTCTGCCCCATCTTGTACTTGGGAGAGCACACTTCCGATACCAACGTTACTTGCATCTGTATCCAGAATAAACATTCCTTCAGCTCGAGGATAACTCAAAACCGGAGAATTAATTAGAACCTGTTTTAATTCTTCAAATGCATGTTGGCACTTGAAATCCCATATGAATTCACTGCTTTCCTCCGTGAGTTTTGTCAGTGGCTTTGCGATGTCAGCAAAGCCTGGAAAAAATCGTCGATAGTAGGTACTCAGACCCAAAAAGCTTCTTACTTCATGTTTGTCTTTAAGTACTGGCCAATCTCGAACAGCTTTAATCTTCTCATCAAAGGTCATAGAATAATTCTGGAATTTCTTTTCTATAGTATTTGAATGCTTTTGAAGCATCGCTACTTCTCCTTTGATTTCTTTAATTTCTCCTTTTATATCTCTGGAATGTTCTTGAAACTTCTCTTCTATGTCTCTGGAATGTTCTTTTAAGACTTGACAAAGATCGTTGTTAGAGCAAGGCATTTCAAAAAGGTATGTGTCTGGATCCTCACCTACTTCTTGCATCACTTTTCTCAATCGTAGTTGAAGTGCATTTTTATTTCCTGATGTATCAGCGTCTCTCTCCTCCAACTCATGTTTTAAATCAACCACTTTCAACTCTAAAAGAGTTATTTTTTTTGATGCCATAATAAATGTCTTTATAAATAACTATTTTATTTTTTTCTTACACAAAAAATACTTGGGTATTTTTATACCCCACACCTGACACCAAATGTACCGAAATTTATATTTATTTATTTTATTATGGTTCAAAGTCTTATTTATTTTTACAATTTATATTTTTACAAGGTTTGTCTAGTTTTTCCAACTCACTACTCAAATCTTTTGTTTTCATTTTTCTTGGGTTCTTATTTTCAAAATATTTCTATTTAAATTTTCAATTTAAATAGAAATAGTACTTAATTTCATAACATTAATAATAAAAATGCAAAAAACGGTAATAATGAATACATGTAGAATCGTTAAAGATTTTTTAAACGTTAATATTCGGGAATAAGTAGGTTTGTTAGGTAGTATAGAGACCTCCTCAGAGCCTAATCCTTTGATATGTTAAGTATCTGGATGGGTGAACTATTCCCAATTGAAAGCTTGATGATGCGTTTGTTGCATTTTATTTTGCTCTTGTAAATAATTTACAATTAACGCATTAATCTGCTAATTCTTTTAAGGAAGTGTATAATGGTAATAATAATAATTGAGTGTTATTATTTGTAGTGCTTAATTGTTATTAATATCTTCCTAAATCGGCCAGCGCCGTATAATTATATTTTTTTACAAGTTCAGTATAATGAAGGTTGATAATAAAAAGAGATTATTGTAAATTCTTTAACTTAAGTGGAACTTGATAAATTTAAACTCTTGTTTTTACTCTCCACACTATGGAATAGGGGAGAGTCATGATTTCGCAAAATTTAAGCGTATTTTTTTTACATCAATTTCTCATTGGGTATCATGTAGAGAATGCACACTATGAGTTTCATCGTGATGTGTTTGTGTGTATGGCGTATACGCCGTACGCCGTACGCCGTAGCATTTATCTTTTTTGTGTCCTCTCTACAGCCCAAACTATAAGTCTCATCGACTTCATATTAACATCATATGTGTAAAGTGCAAAGACCTAGAGCTGATTAGTTTTCCATAGACAACTTTTGATTTCTTCTCTATGAATTCATCATTTACGTTGTTTTTTTTTTGTGTCCTCTCTGCAGCCCAAACTATAAGTCCGATTGACTTCATATTGATATCACATGTGTTAAGTCCATAAACTTAGAGCTGATTAGTTTTCCATAGACAACGGTTCATTTTTTCCCAATGTTTCTTTATGATTTCATCTATTAAAACTGAAAAAATGCTCTCACGACCTGGAAATTAGAGATATTTTAATTTGGTTTCAACTATTTATACAACACCAAGAATCTTCATAAAATTGTATTCAAAGTTGGTCAATTTTAAAAGAAAAATATTCAACGATTTCAAAAATTATATTTTATTTAATGGATATTTGTATGAAACTTATATGTAACAAGAGAATTTTTTTATATTTGGCAATGTTCAGTTCATTGATTTCATATTGATATAAGAATATTAATAGCTTGAACTTAGAACTGATTAGCTTTTCATAGATATCATAAAATTTCTTCATATGATATCACGTTAATTTTATTAACAAGTCCGCCTTTTGGCTTTTTTAATGTTTTAACTTGCTCTTGTTTGCACTTATTTTGTTATGTTATTTTAGCCAATAAAGAATTATTATTATTATTATTATTATTATTATCACGTGTCAACATTGTCAAAATGCTCTAACGCTCTTTGAAACAAAATTTATCTGCTTTTTTAAAAATATTTCATACAACATAAGCAGTCTTCACTATACTGCATTAATAGTTTGTCTATCTTAACATAAAAATACACTATCGGAAGAAAATTTATATTCCTGATAGTAACATTTAGTATGAATAAAAATGTAATTAGATAAATTTCTATGTATGGAAAAGTTCATTAATTTGATTTCATGTTATAATGTAAAGAGCTTGAACATAGAACTGATTAGCTTTCCATAAATAACAAAAAAAATCTTCATATGATATCACCTGTCAAAATTTGGAAAATGCTCTCGCGTTCTTTAGAACAAAATTTATCTGCTTTTTTTAAAATATTTCATACAACATAAGCATTCTTCACTATACTACATTAATAGTTTGTTTAACTTAACATAAAAATATACTATCGGAAGAAAATTTATATTCCTGATAGTAACATTTAGTATGAATAAAAATGTAATTAGATAAATTTCTATGTATGGAAAAGTTCAGTAATTTGATTTCATCTTATAATGTAAAGAGCTTGAACATAGAACTGATTAGCTTTCCATAAATAACAAAAAAAATCTTCATATTATATCACCTGTCAAAATTTGGAAAATGCTCTCGCGTTCTTTAGAACAAAATTTATCTGCTTTTTTTAAAATATTTCATACAACATAAGCATTCTTCCCTATACTGCATTAATAGTTTGTCTATCTTAACATAAAAATATACTATCGGAAGAAAATTTATATTCCTGATAGTAACATTTAGTATGAATAAAAATGTAATTAGATAAATTTCTATGTATGGAAAAGTTCAGTAATTTGATTTCATGTTATAATGTAAAGAGCTTGAACATAGAACTGATTAGCTTTCCATAAATAACAAAAAAAATCTTCATATTATATCACCTGTCAAAATTTGGAAAATGCTCTCGCGTTCTTTAGAACAAAATTTATCTGCTTTTTTTAAAATATTTCATACAACATAAGCATTCTTCCCTATACTGCATTAATAGTTTGTCTATCTTAACATAAAAATATACTATCGGAAGAAAATTTATATTCCTGATAGTAACATTTAGTATGAATAAAAATGTAATTAGATAAATTTCTATGTATGGAAAAGTTCAGTAATTTGATTTCATGTTATAATGTAAAGAGCTTGAACATAGAACTGATTAGCTTTCCATAAATAACAAAAATATTCTTCATATGATATCACCTGTCAAAATTTGGAAAATGCTCTTGCGTTCTTTAAAACAAAATTTATCTGCTTTTTTAAAATATTTCATACAACATAAGCATTCTTCACTATACTGCATTAATAGTTTGTCTATCTTAACATAAAAATATACTATCGGAAGAAAATTTATATTCCTGGTAGTAACATTTAGTATGAATAAAAATGTAATTAGATAAATATCTATGTATGGAAAAGTTCAGTAATTTGATTTCATGTTATAATGTAAAGAGCTTGAACATAGAACTGATTAGCTTTCCATAAATAACAAAAAAAATCTTCATATAATATCACGTGTCAAAATTTTGAAAATGCTCTCGCGTTCTTTAAAACAAAATTTATCTGCTTTTTTTAAAATATTTCATACAACATAAGCAGTCTTCACTATACTGCATTAATAGTTTGTCTATCTTAACATAAAAATACACTATCGGAAGAAAATTTATATTCCTGATAGTAACATTTAGTATGAATAAAAATGTAATTAGATAAATTTCTATGTATGGAAAAGTTCAGTAATTTGATTTCATGTTATAATGTAAAGAGCTTGAACATAGAACTGATTAGCTTTCCATAAATAACAAAAAAAATCTTCATATGATATCACCTGTCAAAATTTGGAAAATGCTCTCGCGTTCTTTAGAACAAAATTTATCTGCTTTTTTAAAAATATTTCATACAACATAAGCATTCTTCCCTATACTGCATTAATAGTTTGTCTATCTTAACATAAAAATATACTATCGGAAGAAAATTTATATTCCTGATAGTAACATTTAGTATGAATAAAAATGTAATTAGATAAATTTCTATGTATGGAAAAGTTCAGTAATTTGATTTCATGTTATAATGTAAAGAGCTTGAACATAGAACTGATTAGCTTTCCATAAATAACAAAAATATTCTTCATATGATATCACCTGTCAAAATTTGGAAAATGCTCTTGCGTTCTTTAAAACAAAATTTATCTGCTTTTTTAAAATATTTCATACAACATAAGCATTCTTCACTATACTGCATTAATAGTTTGTCTATCTTAACATAAAAATATACTATCGGAAGAAAATTTATATTCCTGATAGTAACATTGAGTATGAATAATAATGTAATTAGATAAATTTCTATGTATGGAAACGTTCAGTAATTTGATTTCATGTTATAATGTAAAGAGCTTGAACATAGAACTGATTAGCTTTCCATAAATAACAAAAAATTTCTTCTTATGATATCACGTGTCAAAATTTTGAAAATGCTCTCGCGTTCTTTAAAACAAAATTTATCTGCTTTTTTTATAATATTTCATACAACATAAGCATTCTTCACTATACGGCATTAATAGTTTGTCTATCTTAACATAAAAATATACTATCGGAAGAAAATTTATATTCCTGGTAGTAACATTTAGTATGAATAAAAATGTAATTAGATAAATATCTATGTATGGAAAAGTTCAGTAATTTGATTTCATGTTATAATGTAAAGAGCTTGAACATAGAACTGATTAGCTTTCCATAAATAACAAAAAAAATCTTCATATAATATCACGTGTCAAAATTTTGAAAATGCTCTCGCGTTCTTTAAAACAAAATTTATCTGCTTTTTTTAAAATATTTCATACAACATAAGCATTCTTCACTATACTGCATTAATAGTTTGTTTATCTTAATATAAAAATATACTATCGGAAGAAAATTTATATTCCTGATAGTAACATTTAGTATGAATAAAAATGTAATTAGATAAATATCTATGTATGGAAAAGTTCAGTAATTTGATTTCATGTTATAATGTAAAGAGCTTGAACATAGAACTGATTAGCTTTCCATAAATAACAAAAAAAATCTTCATATAATATCACGTGTCAAAATTTTGAAAATGCTCTCGCGTTCTTTAAAACAAAATTTATCTGCTTTTTTTAAAATATTTCATACAACATAGGCATTCTTCACTATACTGCATTAATAGTTTGTTTATCTTAATATAAAAATATACTATCGGAAGAAAATTTATATTCCTGATAGTAACATTTAGTATGAATAAAAATGTAATAAGATTAATTTCTATTTATGGAAAAGTTCAGTTATTTGATTTCATTTATTTTATTTAATATTGTTTCTCGGGCAACTAACAGGTACTATGTCAAATATTATTTAACACGCACCCAATAACAAGTTGCCACATTCTGGAGACTTACGATATTAATCGTCTCACAGATCCAGACTGAAAACACAATTAAAAACTGTGTCTCCACCGGGAATCGAACCCGGGACCTTTGGCTCAGCAGTCAGATATCTAACCAACTGAGCCACGAAGGCCGACAATTTCATGTTATAATGTAAAGAGCTTGAACATAGAACTGATTAGCTTTCCATAAATAACAAAAAATTTCTTCATACGATATCACGTGTCAAAATTTTGAAAATGCTCTCGCGTTCTTTAAAACAAAATTTATCTGCTTTTTTTATAATATTTCATACAACATAAGCATTCTTCACTATACGGCATTAATAGTTTGTCTATCTTAACATGAAAATATACTATCGTTAGAAAATTTATATTCCTGGTAGTAAAATTTAGAATGAATAAAATATTTCATTGTCAATATTTGTGGTGTGGAGAGTTTAGTGTTGGCCACAACCCACTCGTTTCTATTTAATTTTATTTACAACATAATGTATTTGCTATAATACAATATAACACAACAATACAGGATGACGGCGACTGTATGGTGTCCCCTATGGAGCCATGTTAAAAAATAAACTCTGTCTCGCTCTCACTTCTTATCATTTTGTATCTTATTTTATTTTATTCTTTATCACACCATTACATTATGCGTCATTAAAAATAGATAACTGCTGTCCAACTAGGTATACCTGATCTAGGGTAAGAAGAAACAAAACATTATAAACTAAAGTATTTTATGCAAATTAGAAAGGTGAATTAGAGTTATATTGATATGCATAAACATGTAGAGTATGTAAGTATTTTGTAATTTTTATTTTTTAATTGCACTGATCAGAATAAAAAACATCAATTGGGAATAAGCTCTGATGGAGCACAATTTGAATAGTGCATCATCATCAGCAATGGCGCTACAGCCCGGTGTGGGCATTGGCCTCCTCAAGAAACTGCCTCCATCCCGCCCTATCGACAGCAAGTCTCCTCCAATTTGTCTGTCCGATCGCTCTTATATCTCCCTCGATGTCGTCTAGCCATCTCATCCTAGGTCTCCCTCTGCTTCTTCTCCTCTAAACCTCTAAAAAAGCATTGGACAGGTGTCCAATTTTAGAGGTTTGTTTATTGCTATTGTTTTAAATATTAATTGACTATATGAAGGTTTTACTAAGCGTGTTCAATACTTGATTTAAGATTTTCAACAAACAACTCTCTCTAAATATTATTTCATCTCAAATACAAAGGAATGTTTTGGATCAACTTATGGCGCGCTCTAGCGTCTGATTCCTGACGCTTCAGCACTATATAAAGCCGGTTCAGACAAGCGGGGGCCATTCGATCCACCCACTTCCAGCTACCGCAGTCGCGCTGTCCTTGCGACCTCATAGTTTTCAATCCGCGTAATCTTCGTATAATATTCCAATTTAAAATATAAGTATTTAATAAGTAAAACTGTTGCAATGTATTAGAGACCATTATTCAATAAATCCATGTAAGTAATCGCATCATTATCTTTTGATTTCTGTCATAACAATTACCTGTGTTTTACTATAATATTTAATATCTATATGTACGTAGTACTGTGCTGGGTAAGTACCTACACAGTTATTACAATACCTTCGCTTGGGGATAGGCAAACAGGTTGAAATTCCTAAAGCCTACATAGACCGGCACAGCCTATCCTGGGTGACCGCTGACAGGTTCATCTAACCTGATCGGCAGCACAACCCAGTCCTCGGTAACCAAGATCAGGTAACTTGGTAACCCGAGGGGCCAAAGCTAAACTGGTGAACGAGAGTTCACCAAAAGAGGTAAACTGGTGACCCAAAACACGTGAATTTGATCACAATTGGTTACCAATAAGTAAGGTGGTAAACCAAAAACGTGAAGTAAAACACAATGGTTACTAATCAGTAAACTGGTAACCACCGAAATCGTATCTGAGCATAAAATCTAACATAAAAAATCAAGGTTTAAAACTGGTAAGCCCCATATATTATTTAAAAAAAAATTGCATTATTTCTTGTATTATTTTTGTATTAAATTGCATTATTTCATAAATATTTTTGTTGCCAAGTAAACGTGCCCAAGTTGGTGATAATTATTGTAACCGGTAAATTGTTAAAAGGAACAAAATAATTTTGTGCATTAATAATCTACCCATATAATTTCGCAAATAATATATATTTTTTAAATAATTAATTACATTTCAATCATAACAGGTAGCCAGAAATTGAAACATAATTGAATTAATCGTTAAAAAGGTCTGGTTGGATCGAATCCCACGGGTAACAGTACGCATTCAAAAGCAATCGTAATTTTTTGTATTTAATTTAGTGTATTATATTACGCAAGGCCCGTGCGAAGCGTATTATTTAAAAAAAAGGCTTTGAAATAGAATTTAATTATACATGTAAATTTAATTATAGAAAAAAATTACAAAACTGAATGAAAGAGTTAACTTACTGAAATCCACGATTTCAGTAAGTTAACTATTGGTTTATTTGATTAATTTATAATAATCACCACACTTTCTTTGGGATCCAGCTATCCTCCATTCTTCAAACGTGTCCGAGCCAACGTAGGTGTTGTACTTTGATGTATTGGACAACGTTTGGTTCGCCGTACATTATTTCTAGCTCATGGTTAAACCGGATACTCCAAGATCCTCCTTCCCAGGTAGGGCCAAATATTTTGCCCTACCTGTGAATAGTGCATTTTTTTTGGTGATTTAGCGATGAAGTTAGAGCACTAATCCTAAAATCAATTCAAGACTGCACAAAATTTATAACAATACGACGTTAAGATTTCTTCAATAGAACTTACCATGGTATGAAAGGAGGTTTGGCATAATTTGAATGGGGGTTGAGGAATGTAGAATGGGAGGGTAGGGGAGGTGATCTAAATGTTCCTTCTACGATAACATTATGTCAAGAAAGGGATGATTTAACGCCACCAGAAGTGTTGCCATTATCATCGCTTTGGAAAATATCATTTGAATTATTATTATGTATTATCGGGAAACCGCCCGATGATGGTTTTAAAAACCTATCAATTTTACATAATATCCTGCTTTTCTCAATGTGTGGAATGTTTGCATATAAAGGGAACATAACTCATATTTTAACCTTGGATGTGGAAACACTATCGAGGCGGTTTGGACACGCATAACTTATGAACAGTTTGAGATTTATGGTGCTCAAATTATGTTGAACGAAGAATTGGAATTATATTCACGAAAGAATGTTTGTATCCGCTTCATCTTTGGTATTAAAAAATTCGACCACATTTCCTCTTACCGTAATATTCTCCATTGGCCTAAGATACGACAACGGCGAAATAAACATATTTTGTCACTTCTATACAATACGCTCTTAAGGCTCTTGTATACCCTGGGTATACGGATGTACACAAAAATGCACAAAAAATTACCTTCTAATGTATGAAACACGAAAAAATATTGCATATCACCTAATCTGTAACATACAATACTTTTTCATGAAATATTGGTAAAATTTAGAGGTTTTATCTAAATAGCAAGAATAATAATTAAAATATTATAATAATAAAAAACTCAGCCGGTAGATTTTCGTATTCTCTTTCAATTGAAATAAAAATTTACCTCGTAGACTATGTAGTTTTTTAGTTACGTACAGTAAAAAATAAAAAAAGGGTTTTTCTAAAACTTACTTTACAAGAAAAGTATTAAAGAAATTCAAATTTCAAAAAACTCATGCAATAGATTTTAGATGTAAATATAAAACCTCCTTTATTTTAAAGACGTATCTTTTTTAGGATATTAGGGAAATTATTTTAAAAATATACAATATAGCCTACTATATTTATAATTAATCACAGTACCTTAAAACCAAATTCACCTATTTATCTAATCACGGCCTATCGCTTCGATCTGTTGAACGTACTACATTAACTATCCCAATTCACAACACTGAATTTTTCAGCTCTTCCTTTGAAGTACGTTCAGCAAGACTGAAATAATTTAAGTCCTGATATAACTTCGTCAAACTCTCTTTACATTTTCAAGAAAAGACTAAAGCAGGGATATCTCTCCGAAAATACCGGATCCCTCTCCTTTTCCTTCCTACCCTTGTCCTATTTTAAATAGGGTCGCATCTCCTAATACTTCGGCGCCAGGATGATTTGTCCTGTGAAAATGGACGGATGTCTATGGAACAAAATAATTATAAATATCTAATATTATTGACAAAATAATACATTTATTTTGTTAATAACATAAGATATTTATAAAAAAGAAAATAAAGCAATATGCGAAGGCAAGAAACAAGTAAAAAATATAAAAAAGTCAATTTAGATAAAAAACACACACATATTCTATACAAAACTTCAATAGATAATTATATTAATTGCAATGAAATAACTTATATTTACTTTGTATGTCTACTATGTATGAATAAGCTTATATTACCTTTAATTATTTTGTATCTTATATCTACTCTATGTTTTTGGATAGAAATAAATAAAAATAAAATAAATTAAATTTAAAGATATAACTTTGTATTAACCACGTTTTTTGGTTGAAACGATGCGACCGGTTTCGGAACTAACCGTTCCCTCATCAGGCTAACTTTTTTTTTTTTTCTCAAACATTTGAAAAAAAAAAATAAATAAATAAATAATAAATAAATAGGCATAATATACAAAACAGCAGACCGACAGCAATAGGTGAAATTGAAATTGAAAAAATATAACTTTCTATAATTAAAAAAAAAACGAATTTTCAGTATTGTATGTAATTAGGTAACATGCATCATACATGTTTATCACGGCTCATCGTTGAACTAAAATAATATATTTTTCGAGTCATTCTGTGTTAAAATAAAGAGAGAAGGAATTATTTAAAAAATAAACTTCATTTATCAGTGACAAATCGCATGTGCTGTGCGCCGCCGAGTTGAAATATGAACATTAAATTAGAATAGTCAGGTTTTTAAAATAAAATGCGCATTTGTTTTATATTTCCACATCAGAACTTATATTCCCGGGATATGTATATATCGTGGAATAGTAGGGGTGGTGGAGGAAACTGATAAAGATTAATATTTTTTCGACGGGAAAGAAATGAAACTAAAAAAGGTTGGGAGAAGGATTAAATTTGTTACTGCTATGAAATATTAAGTTAAAAACAAAAAAATAAACTAGGTACACAAATCAAAAATATTGACAATACAAAAAAATTATGCCGCTAACGCCCGAAGACGAAAATATTTATATACTCGAATCAGAAGAATATTATTATTTATATTTTTTTTCTAAAAAAATATGTTTTAGTTCCAGTAGTAGGGCGATGATGGTGATCTTTATTCTGCGGTGACTCGGTCCTCAAAGAGTTCAAAGTAAAATAAAGATTGTCCACAGTATGCAGCCGCTGGGTATTAAGCTTCCTTGGTCACATCGCCAGGAGAGAGAAAAAAAGTATTATCACAGGTGTACCAGGCAAAAGAAGTAGAAGCAGAACTCCTACGCGATGGTGTGACCAAATTAAGGAGATGGGTCGATAGCAGAGCGGTTAGCGCATTGGGTTAGTAATCCAGTGGTCGCGAGTTCGAATCCTGCCTCCACCAATTTCGTCGAAACACCTCAAATACGTTATAGCAGGACATCTCAAACTTTTTTACAATTTTTATAAAAAATTGAATTACTTAGTGACAACATCGTTTCATTTAATTTGTATGGTAGAATACGCAATACCTACCGGTCTCTTAATAGTTTGATACTTAATTTTCATACATACATACTATCAAGATATTTACATATTAGGGGTTGGAAAAACGACTGACCTCCACATTATCCTATCCTGACACATGTTTGTATTCTTCTTTTTCTTGTGCCGCTCCTAGCAGAGGTTGGCGACCTTCACACCAAACTCATTCCAAACTCACACCACTGCCTGTGAGGTTTTTAAGCCACGATATTCTTTTACGACCCATACTCTGTGGATTGCGATCTTCCTCTTCCCTCTATATGTATAGAAAACAAAATATCTTAAAATATTAAATTATTTAGATAAAAGGGTTTATATTTTGGTACGTACAAAGACCTTATTAATATTTAAGGTCTTTGGGTAAGTATTCTTCAACACTATATTATCGCCTTTGACAGTTGGATCTCACGCAATTAGTCTTTATGCAGTTTCTTTTCCATTTGCTAGAAGCTTGTGTTTAGGAAAGCAGCAGCTCTTTGCTTACATTACATGAATAGGTACTTCACAAAAAATACATAAAATAAATCTTATAAAATATATTTATTTATTTTTTTTATTTATTTTATTTATTTTACATATTTCAATACAGTACATTTCAAAAAAAGTATACATAATAAAAATATTGAAATTTTACTATCTCACTAGGCTGAATGCCTGTTCTGAGGTAGTACTCATAAAGCATTT
Organism: Molanna angustata; assembly: GCA_963576475.1. Classification (NCBI taxonomy): domain Eukaryota; kingdom Metazoa; phylum Arthropoda; class Insecta; order Trichoptera; family Molannidae; genus Molanna; species Molanna angustata. The sequence goes on from OY754965.1 coordinate 5,424,552, forward strand.
AGTCAAAGGTTAGATATTGAGGGTATATGTTTTAGATTATATAACTAAAAAAATATATATAAAATATATAAAACAAATCAATTAACAATTATATATAAAATGGACACTATTTCAGAACAAAATATAGAAAGAACAAAAAAAAATATATCCAAAATCAAGAAAACACCAACATTAAAATTACAATAGGTACATAAAAAATAAAAATGAACCACAAAAACAGAAATTTTATAGAATGGAATATGAGGGAGAGTGTTTCAAAGTGTCTTGAGTTTATCTTTAAATAATTTGTAATTTGTTTCTGTTCTTATATTTATTAGTAGGTTGTTAAATAATTTAATACCTTTATATATATAATGATGCTGGGCTGTAGTAGTTCGAAATAAAGGTGTCGTAAGACCTCCTTTGGTGCTATTTCTAGTACCTACTAATATTTGTGTCTGTGTGTACATTGTTGCTGATTTCTTTATGTATTTGTAGCAATGCGATTTTGTTGTATATTTTTGAGAGTTGCGGGACTGGAAAAAGTTTGAACATATTTCCTTAATTTTTTTATAAAATCTTCTTTTCCTCGCAACGTTTCAGGTCACCCTGTCTTCAGCGAAGATTCTTCCATTCGACCTATTCCGATTCATTCCCTGATGTTACGCAGTCTAATTAATAATAAAAAATAAAACATTCTTTTTTATTTGTCTCCGTGGTATTCCTCCACTGTAGTGAGACGTACCGGGTCGTGACACTTCTGTTTATTTTGTTCTCTCGTTATACAACGATACCGACTCGTCCCAACGAATTATTCACCATGTAAACTTACACCGTTCGTCGAAAGGTACATTTTGAAAATAACAAAGATTTTGCAAGTTCGTATGACTGAAAGAAACATTTTTGATTCAGTACCATTACATTTGCAGTCAAATGAGTTTGGTTCATAGATACTCTTGTTTTTACAATGCATCATGGCTTGCGCCTGTGGAAAATGTATTTTGCAAACGTTATAGCTTCATAATGAACGATCGTGATATTTTATTATATCACAACATAATATTTAAGAAATAATTAATTCATTCCTTATTTAAAGTGTTAATTAATAAATGACTAACAACTTATTATTTTTTCATTAACTCATTAACGGCATACATTGCCTTTTATAAACATACATTAAAATATAGGTACATACTTAGAACAATCCTAGAAAAGAAAACAATTAAACACTTTGTACAAACAAAAATATAACAAGTCAATATGTGAAGCAACTAAACATAAAAAAATATATATAAATAAAAACTTCAGCAGCAAATACAGTGCAACTAAAAAATATATTTGTTTACAATAATATTTATGAAAAAAAAAAACATAGATAGTCAAGACTTATTCATTATTATGTAATCATTTCATTTCAATATATTATGTAAGAAAAAACTCTTGTGTGCACAATAACCCAATGCAAAGAATCGAATTAATCGAATTTTTAATCGATTTTTTTTTGCAGTAGGTACTTAGATTATAATAGAATTTAAGTAACTTTGTATTCATAATATTGATTGTATATTTTTGCAACTGACCATTACCTAGTCATGGTTATTCATGACATGTTGTGATTTGAACGATACTAGGTTTTGGAATATTTTTAATAATTATATTTGTTTAATTTACAACCCTGACAACGTCAATTAATCAAGGATATTTTGAATTAGAATATCACGTTAAATGTATGTACTTGTCAGCAGTTAAATCTAATATAAGTTTACAAATTAATATAATTAACTTCACTTTTAACTCCGCTATTCTTTTGGCCACATCCGCTACTCCTGTGTTCTTCCTAATCCATTCATTAGTTTTGTGGTCCCTTAGCGAGATATTCAACATTCTTCTTTCCATCGCTCTTTGTGTCACCCTTAGCTTTTCCATCATTCTCTTAGTCAATGCAGATGTTTCAAAGCCGTAAGCGAGCACAGGGAGTAAGCAAGAGTCAAAAACTTTTTTCTTTAAGTGAATTGGGATAATTTTAGATTTCAGAAAAAAATGATAATTTGCTGAACGCAGCCCATCCTAAATACACACGTTCAATTTTTAGTTTGTAATTGTTTTGTGATTTTAATTTTTTTAATAATAATAAATAAATAAAAAAAATGATAATTCAGTGAATCATTTAATTATATAACACAAATGTTTGTTCGTTCAAAAGGAATTTGAAAATTAATAATTGTAATTTATCGAGCAACTCTGTGACTGAGGTAAGTAAATATTATGTGATTCATAAATTAATTTTATTGCATTCATCTACCAGTGCTTGCCATATTGTTTAAATCTATTACTCAATTTATGCATAATAAAGTATCTAAAAAGGGGGAATATTCTCATGGAAATTTGGTAAATTTCCTAATAAAAACCTCCATTACCGAATGCGAGCCCCACAAATGTAAATTTGAGTGAACATTGAACACGCATCTCTTCTTATGATAAATAATAATTTCACACTCATAATATACTGTCTACTGTAGGAACGACCTACAGCGACAATATGAAGTCTAGGACATAACATAACGACACGAAGCACATTTTTTTATTAACATTTAGTCACTTATCATACTTTTTGATACATATTGTCGGTGTGAGTGATTCATTTGGATAAATATCACCTGAACTAATGAAAATTAAATGAACTATTGCTGGTTCACATCGCGCATTGTCATGGGAACAAGGTTTATATAATATTTTTTGACAAAAAAATGAACTCAAATCATACATATGAAACACCTAGACCTATCCTGGACTAAACCATTAGATATAAAATCACCAATGTGGAGTTATACAGAACTTGTGATGTGAACATATATAGAAGTGTGGAGCGAAGGGTGAAAGGATTAATTAATACAATTGTCTCCTTTACACACGAGTGCTTGCACTCTAGTAAAGGGAAATATGTTTTGTCTTACTGTGCATCTTTTCTATATAGTTTGTTTGTTTTATATTTTGTATATGTTATTGTGAACTTAATAAAAAAAATTATTTATTTGTTTAAATAAAGGGGAAACATACAGCCATTTTCAAATTACAAAAGACTAAAATGAATGTAAAATATTTACCAACATCATACATTACACAATAAATAGTACACAATTAAAATTCTTCTTCTTCTTCTTTCTCAGTCATCTCTCCACTGCTGGATGTAGGCCTCTTCTAAAAGCTTCCACTCGTCTTTTTTTTGGGCTTTTTGAACCCATCTGCTTCTAGTGACAGGGACAATATCATCGGCCCAATTACTATAACATAATATGTAAATAGTGGGCATAGTTAGTTTGAAATTAAGATGTTAGAAATTGAAACAAGATATATTAAATATATTAAAAAAAATAAACAACGAAGACCATAAGAAATTAAAAATTATAAACATACAAATTTTAATGGGATATGTAGGAATTGGGGGGAGTGGGGAGTTAGGTATTTTGTGCCTCGTATCACTGCGTCATTGCCGATATACTCCAGCAAAACTGCGGATATGTATTATAGGATATATCAGTATCATAAAAGTAAATTTCCAAAATCCCAAACAGAATCGGTGGATAGACAGTCTCATTCCAGGATAAGGACTGAATTTCTGTTGAAAAAATAACAGATGTATCAGAAGAAGAAGACAAAATGACGATAATTGATCATTGTTGTTAATAATTGTAAAGTAGGTATTAAATAATTAATCATTTGATCGAAAATTGTAGTTTGATAAGATAAAATTAGTTTCTATATTTAAAAAGTAAAATGGTTTCTCTGATAGGTAGATTAAAAAAAAAACCTCAGTCAACAGTATTTATTTCAAGTGAATGGGTTGCTGTTATTTTTGCACGTATTGTACGAGAAGAACATTATCTCTGAGTTGGCAACATCCATGAGCACGTGACTTGATCGTCAACCCTTCTTTAAAACAATACACCAAAAGGGAAATAAAATTTCAATTAAATGTTTCGATATTTGAGGGTGAATATTGAAATTATTATATTATAACGTATGAACTCCATTTACAAATATATGAGAATTTTATTCCATAAAATCATCGACCTCGAATTAGTGTTGAACCGAATGAGTTTGGGGATTGGTCTTCTTTCTGAGCTTTTTTCATTCAAGAAGACTTCTTTAATCTGCTACCAATCATTTCGATATGTCTCTCCGCATCTAGGTTCTTCCATGTTTTCAAATTCACTAAAATAACCCGAACTGCTGTGAAAATAACTAGTACGTTTCCAATTATGTGTGAACTAAAATAAGAAACGTTTTGATAGTTGATTAGACTAAAATGTGGTTATAGAATAGGAAATTTAATTAATTCATGACTTACTTGGAGTAAAAACGTTCCTATTTCTGCGTTATAAAATATCAGCTTGGAACAGGAACGAAATTGTTTTAGCAGGAACCCATCTTAAAAATTTAAAGAATTGGACGTATCATCTTGCTGCGGTGCGTCTATATATTTCGGAGACAATAAATTCAGCGGACAGTCACTCAATTCTATAAAGGCTCGGATATCACAATAAATTCAGTGTATGTGTCTTGCATCAAGACCGTATAAATAAAATACAAGACAATATTGGTGAGTCCCGGCTTCCTTAAATTCATACGGTCCACAATAATTTCCGTGGTAAACAAATTAAACTTTTTTTTATGACACAAGGAAATATATCATACAATGTTCGTAACCTTTTATAACCTTTTCATATTTTATTAAATATCGAGATGAAATGTGCTACGACACTCATGTCTCGTCCAAAACAACGGGAATCCTCAAATCGGGAGTAAGTATTTCTCCTTTTCTCAACTGAAGAAAACAAAGCTTCGGTCATGCGTCGCAATAGTTTCGAGCGGAATTTCTGGGCAAACTAAAGACGTTGTGAGTGGGTTTTAAAAAGACATAAATCTATCTGACTGCGGGGAGTCCACCCGTTTTCCTATTGTTTGTTCTATTTCGCTTGTCAAATATCCGAAAGAAATCTTTTGTACTTATGCGAAGGAGGAATGTGTTGGTACCGAAAGACGAAAACATTCTGGACGAGTTAGAGAAAAAAAGGGAACCTTGGTGAAATTGAAACCAATTAAGTGAGATGTTTTGTGTAAGGAAACGTTTTGGTGACATATATCACAAAAAAACCTGTCATTAACGTGCCAACATATTTAACACACTTTGAAAGAATTCGAACAACAATGTTCCATATTATGTTTGGTGTAAACATAGTTCCCGATCATTTTATCTGGACGGTATCTCAGGAACAGATAATAATTTTTTTCACATAATCTTTGATATACAATAAAATATAACCACTATCACGAATCGCCTCCATTGTAAAAATATTATTTATTTTATGATTTTTTTTTAACATAAAGACGAAGTTTCAATATTAATGTGGGTGGTGGCAGAGCGGTTAGCGCGCAGGGTTTATAATCCAGTGGTCGCGAGTTCGTATCCTGCCACGACCGATTTCGTTCACCTATAACACAAGAATTTATATTTAATTAAGGGAATGTATGAGGATGTATGTGTACTTTTTTAAAACAAGGATAAATTTAATCTTTAAAAAAATATTGGAATTTTACTGACAAACTTTTTAACATCTCAATAGAGACGAAGTTGGGCTACCTATTATAGAAGAACCTGGAACTCAAGGCACCTACAGGGCAAACCTGTCATCGTCTGGTTTACGTGATCAATTTGTTTATCTGTTGTATTGTCTAAATAAATAAATAAAATAAAAAAAAAATTGCGCATGCAAGTTCACCAATTATGCTTTCTTATTGAGTTCCCTAACAATCCAATATTTAAATGTTACATAAATAGAGCTGTGCATGGTTCAGGACATATGTATGGAAGCATTGTCACCTCATGTATGGAAGCATTGTCACCTCATGTATAAGGATTGTTGTTTTCATTGTTAACATACCAATTTCTCAACAGATGGCGTTACAAAAACGTTTCTTAGTCACTTCATAGATGGCGATGGTTTTTCAATATCACCATCGCCTAGTATTCATAAATTACTCAATATTTGATCATACATATTTCTCACTACGATAATCTTCTTCATTGGCGCAAGATACGACAACGGCGTAATAAACATATCTTTACATTGCCATACAATGTACTTTCTAATCCAAACTTACCTCAGTATCTCAGCTACGCTAAACTCCTCACTAACAAGTCATTCTATAAAGTATTCAAATTCTGTATGGAAAATATTCAGCATTTTCATGAAATGAGTTTTGTTAAATTATTTTTTATTTAAATATTTTATAATGAAAACTTGATAATTCTTCAATGCCATTTTGTGAAAGTGATGTGTCTTTTTACCAATTTGAAAGTTAAAATTTCAAATTTTTAGTTTCCCGAGCTTGAGGTCACTTTTGACAGTTAAAAAAGTTGAGAAGCACTATTCATATATCGTTCAAAATCTAATGGGGTCTAAGCGAGTATTAGATATACATATTTGCAAAATTTGAAAATAATCAAATGAGTACTTTAGTCTATAATCTCCTTTCTAATGAAAAAAGAATCATCGAAATCGGTCAACGTGGTGGGAAGAAATCGCTGAATATAGGTACAAAAAAAAATTAACGTAGAATTGATAACCTCCTCCGATTTTAGAAGTCGCTTAAAATATGGGATAAGCATCATAATGCTTCGTTGCCGTAAAATATGACGATGCAGGGCTAATTTGAAAATGTTAAAGTTCATGTAGGTACTGAACCAATTTAATCCTATATCTAATCTGCGTTGTTCATGTATTACGCATCAAGTCATCCGCGAAATTTGGGGAACTATCGGATAAGCGAGGGATATAGTTTTATCATAATACGAGTTTGAGCTTAACGTTAATAATGTGTTCAAAATATATATTTTTAGGAGATACATGCTTCAAAAACGTTAAAAAAGTTATAGTTGTGGCAGTGAGGTTATGAGTTTGACTAACAATGCAGTCGACCTGAGTATTTCTGTGCGCTTTGGATGAGCTTTGAGTTTCAATATTGAAACTCGAAAATATAAAAATAATATTTAGTTAGTAAAGCGTCGTTTAATGATTCTGAATCCAATCCACTAGCGTCGTGCGTTATTCTGCAAATAAAAGTTTTTTATCTGCTTTCTTATTCTCCTTCTTCAGCCCTCCTTCTTCCAGAAATGGATATAGGCCTTCTCTTGAGGCCTCCACACCTCCCTATCATTGGCAGACTGCCGCTATCTAACCGCCTCCAGCCACTCGTCTTATAACTTCAGACCACATTGTATGAGGCCTTCCAACACGTCTTTTGCCCGTTCTAGGTCGATTTTTCGATAGTTATTTATATTTTGAGTAAACGAGAGAGTAGTCAAGTCATATTCGCTTGTAGCTATGCAGATTCTGTTGTTGTATTAGCTTTTTCACACAGCTGTAACTTAATATAAGTTCGTCTCTTTCGCAGTCATTATCTTTCACAGTGAGAGATAATTATAATGTGATTGCACTGGAGTAAAAGAGAAAATATGTCCGCAGTGCGTGTCTTTCATTGTACTCTCTTTTTCACCTAATGTTTTCTGTCGTGTGTGCTATTTTTTAGTGATATTCGTTAAACCGTACTTTTTTCGAAAAGCGTTTTATTCTTATATAACGTGTCTATATTTAAATGGCTGGTTTAAATGATTTTAAATGGCTGGTTGGACGTCCTTGATTTAACGTGTCTCATTTCATTTAATGTTCCGATTACCCGTACATGACAAACACAGGCTTCACTATTTTTTATCATAAAATCTAGTAATAATTATAATATTCACTCGCCTATTCTGAGACTACATAGACTTGGTAATGAGTTTAGCTCTGTTGGTATCTTTTGCTGATCAATATATGAATATAGAGACTTTTAAAAATTGTATAAATTCTGGGTTCTACTTCTTTTTTCTATTCATTTTTTATTTTTTGTTTTTGCTTAGTCCATTGCTTATTTTTTATTTAATTTTATTTTTATTGTACGTCACTACCTATATATTTTGTAAATTTATACATTTTTTTCTTGATATTTTTTTGTTGTTGTTATAAATACCTATTTATTATTATGTGTGTATGTATTTTGCTTCGTGGTTAATATATACAACATATGTTTAATAATTTGTGATTGTGTATGTAAAAGCCCGCTTAGGGCGTTTATATAAATAAATAAATAAAATGTCATTTGTCCTAAGTGGTCGTTTTCTAGAAAGTATTTATATTTCAAAAGAGGATTTCAATTATTATGATGTATTCATATTATTTAAAGTTCGACATTCAAAAATAAATAGATGAAGATATAGAATGGGAGGATTAAGATGAAAACCAAATATTTGTATGCCACAAAACGTCCGATGTTATTTTCTTTTCCATAGATATATCATAAGAATTGGCGTGGTTTCAATAATCTGACAGGCGCCTTACAAAAAGCGTTTTGTTTTTTTTTTCAAAAATATATTTATAGCCACGTCCTGCATTACTGTTTCTTTCATCGGCTTTTAATATTTGCTATACAAGAATCTAAAAAAAACTTGCTTTCTCCTCGAATTTAATTTAAAGGTTGTTGGATTCAGTTAAAATAGAATGTTGGTTCGGGATATAGAAGCTTTATAATTATAACAATGGTGTGTCAGTAGTGGTTGGAGTTTTCAAATGACACTGAGAGATATGGATATTACGTTACATGGGCAAATATTGCAGAATTCCTCGCTGTTCAGAGTGGGACAATTTAAGCCTAGGTGATGGATATATCCGCTTATTAGTCCATTTCAAGCGCGCTCGATTTATGTTAATTTAGAGAGAATAATACATCCATCATATGTCATTTCGGACGTTCTGTTTTATGCATGTATTGCTTTGAAGTATTGTAAAGCAATTTTGCTACTAGTATATCTACGAGTTGTTTATTTTCAAAGCGGGATATGCGATCCCAAAACGAACGGAGAAATTTTTCAATATAGTGTACGTCAAATATTTAAACAAACTCAATGAAACTTTATGTAGTATTAAGGCATAAATGTTTTTGAAATTAAAAGAAATATTAGGAATTAATTGACGATGAGGATGTCAACTCGAAACAAATCTATGACTTTATTACACTAATCAAGCAAATTTAGAATAACATTCAATTTCGAAATCGACCGTTGTAACATACGAAAAACCTTTGATGATAAAACGCTTTGTTTATACACTTTTTTTTCTTTCTTCTGAAGGAGTGATAAAAAATAATAACAATCATTTTCTATTTCAATAATTTAAGTTTTAAATCAATTATAAGGTGTGATACACTTATGTAATATTATGATTTATTTCACTTGTAGGTACTTTGGGTAGAAAGGACACAAAATCATAGTGTGCACTCTCTACATGAAACCCGCTGAGAAATTGATGTAAGAAAATACGAAGAAAAACGACTTAATCACGACTCTCTACTTTTTCATAGTATAGTAGTGTCATAATTTCACTTAATAAATTCAAGAATTTCTTTCCACTTCATTGTAAAATAACCATAGCTCAATCACTTCTCTTACCGTTGCTTGACTATACTGATGTTAGCTACTTGGATGCATACGAGTTACATCTGAACGCCTTCAAAATTTTTGCATCCGTTTTATCTTTGGACTAAATAAAATCGTTCACATTTCTCATTACCGCAATCTTCTTCATTGGCCCAAGATACGACAACGAAGTAATATACATATCTTGTCATTACTATACAATGTCCTTTTAAATCCAAATTTACCTCAGCATCTCAAAGATAAATTCACTTATTTTTCAAGCCACGAGCGTCCACTTCGATCTGCTGAACGTATTTTAATATCCATTTCTATTCATAGTTCTGAATTTTTCAGTTCTTCATTTAAAGTACTTACCTACATTCAGCTAGACAATGAAACAGTCTAAGTCATGATATTACGTCGTCTATCTCACTAAACATCTTCAAGAAAAGGCTAAAACAATATATTTATCTGACAACACCTGATTACATCTTCCTCTCCTCTTCCTTTCCATATCCTTTGCTTTTCCTTTCTTTGCTTTGAATTGTTCTTGAATGTTTTTTTTTTGCTTTTTTTTTTACATTTTTTATGCTTTCTTTGTTTATTTTTGTAATGTGATAAACTTATTGTTATAGTGCACACTGTTTTGTATAGATATTTAACATTAAATCTGGTTGGTTGGAAGAAATTTCCATTAATGAGCCCTTCAGTGTACTAATTATATGTACAGAAAGATTCAAATAAAGAAATAATTTCATCATTGAGTTATTAAAATATTTTCGTCTACCAAATACTTTTTCAAAACTCCACAAATTAGTGTGTACATCTATGTAGACAGACATGTCATGTTGCAGCGTTCATTATACATGCGTCTGCAGCTGTTCAAAGTGTAATGCTATTTTTTTGCTTTAGCTGTAAAAAACAGTGCAAAGGCTTTGTTGGCCCCGTGCTCTGGGGATTTGAATCCTCTCTTGATTTATTTGCTTTGTCAATAAGCCTGTTTGCATATCATTTGCATAATGCAATGCAACCAGAACCATACTACGTACACGCCATCTAGCGGATACCATTACATTTATATTCATTTATATATCGCGGGGGCTGAACCAGTATACCTATACTTATATAATTAGACGGTAGAGGGCAGATTCAATACTCGTATTACCTACAATGAGCTGAGAAACACTCGGGCCACGAGAAGCTAGCTAGGCTAAAATAAATACCAATGCGCATGCGCGCAAAATGATTTCCACTAACACCGACACAGGTCACAGCCAGACATACTAGAGTCTATCCGTAGGTATTATATACTCTTTGCTAGAGTCTACAAATGAGCTGTGAATTTTTAAATTAAATGCGAAAAATTAAAAGAATATATAAATTTAATTTATAATTCAATTTATAAAGCAACTCGCTCACGCGAGTCGCTATTATTATTATAGACAAACTTAAACCTAACCTAAGAATGCAGAAAATAAGAGCCGGTACTAGATGCTACTCACAGACATAGGTTGACAATTGACAATGCGGCGGGAATAGTTTGGCGCGCATGCGCATTGGTATTCATTTTAGCCTAGCTAGCTTCTCGTCTCGGGCCGTCTGCGAGATTGAAATTCTTGGGGTAGTATTTAGAAAATAAGTTATAGCTTGATCTGCAAAAATAAAAATCTGCAATATTTTGGTAAAAATTGACCCTTGTTAAATTGTATATTTTTATTCATTAAAATATTATGGGCCAAGATTTATTTTTTTGTTTCGGTTCAATTATTCATTCTTTCTTTTTTTGTTTATCTTTTTAGTTCAACTTTTGTTTTCATACTTTTGATATGTGTGTATCATTTGTATCTATGTAATTGTATGCAAATGTTTTATTTATTTATTTATTATATAAAATACAATTTTTCCTTAAATCTAGTAACAAAATTTTTTTAATGCATCATAATATATTTAACTTAGGTTACATAATAGTTACCAGATATTTTACTATTGTCATAAACTGCCACACTAGGTAAAACCTGTTCTGATATGTGTATTTTAAACTTTCGTTTTAATTGTGCAGTGAAATGTCTTTTTTGTTATAATTTGAATGCTCAGCTGACGTTGATGTTATCTAACTAACTATGCACAATAGCCAAGCGGGAGATACCTACCTGTTATTGGAGCACTGGAGATTCTATGTTTTTGTTTCATGATTTCTTTGTTTGTGTTGTTCAGTGTTCTGTTGGTGTCTCTTTATATTAAATAAATAAATAAACAAATAACAAAAACGGTCATTTAATTTTTTTTCGTAATGCTGAGAAATACATAAATAAATAAAAACGACACTGTTTTGTTTATAGTTTTTAGTCAGTTATTTCAAGCAATACTTATCTATATAATTAAGAGGCTAGTTGAAGAGTATGGAAGAGGCTTCCATCCAGAAGTGGAGGGACGAGGTCTAGAGAAGAAGAATACTGCATTGGACGGAGAATAAGTGTGGTGGTACTCGTATACTAGTCACAATAAAATTTACAATCGCGTATTAAGAATGTGAGCCAAAACACAATAAGTCGGAGTCTGTAGTTATTTCTCCTGGGATATTCTACTGTGCACTCATATTGTAGATTGGGATACGTATATTTCCACACGACTAGAGTTAATGTGTTCATAACTTTTAAATAAAACTGAAGCCATAGGCGTTATCACGAATGTGCTGTGGAAAGTTATTGAATTGAGAACTAAGGAAATTAACACAGCAAGTTGGGTGGAATGAAAACATCTTCCAGTCCATCGAACCAGGATCGACCTAGATGCTCAGCCAGAATTTATTCTGATAAGCCTCACATTGTACATTATTATATGTGACATCTGGATGGATTTGGATCATTGGAGTTTAATAATAAAGACATTTTGAATTCACTACATACTAGGTTGCTTTATTACAGATTTTTCAATAAAATCGACTATATTTTTTGAAAGTTTAAAAGCGAACAGATGTTCAAAATTGAACATTACATAATATATATTATTATGATATCAATATTGATACACAATCTCATCAATCATTGAATATATCACACAGTGGGACTAATTTATAACGTATTTATGTTTTGAAAACAAATCAATATGACTTTCAGTAGGAAAGCACTTCGGATATCCGACCCCAAAATGGAACAATGTGAATACGAACATGAGTCAAAGACGTCATATGGCGTGTTGAAAAATTAAAATTATATATATTTTTTCTTCGCAAAGTCCCTTTTTTGGAGTTATATTTTTATGACTCAAACTACGATGACAGCAGCGCCACAATCTCTCTATCGTCATACATTTCTTGATGCATTCGCGTTCATCATTCAGATTCTTCAATATTCCGCTACTTCCAGTGACCGATTCTAGTAAGCATTAATAAAATTATATTATGATTACTATTATTAGAAATATTTGTCTCTTTAGTTCGCTGTTGAGTTGAGTATGCAGGTGTTATTTGCAGTCCTCGTTATGCGAAATATTCCTGTAATATTAAAAAGTTACAAGAAAATCCTCAGGTGTATGCAGTAGAGAAGTCATGAAAGTCAAATACAATATAGCGAATTACTTTAAAGGCATAACACGATAAGTCTCGCCAACAAAAGAAAAATAATTGATGCGTTAAAATTGTTTAAAATATGCCATAATAAATTCGATTGCATTCAATTGAATAGTATGCTTCAAATTCAAATTCCATTTGCAATAACGAGTTAGCGCCAACTTTTTTTTCACAAATACACTGAGAACTGACGCAGGATTCAGGATACCGCTTTACAGAATATGTAAAAACTTTAATGACCATACTGACATTTTTATTGTATCTGAATCCATATTCGAAAGGGAAGTTGTAAAAAAGATTACAGATACTTACAGCCTCTTAGGAACTGAGTATGGCTGGAATGCACTTTTTTCCTTTTATCTTTATAATAATCTCTATAAAATAAAAATGTATATGTGTGATGTGTAATTGTTTTTTCTCTTAGTAAATAAATAAATTAATATAGTGAACTGAATGATTATATTAGCTGAAAACCAATCAAATATTTTAATTGGCTACGGAGAATCATCCAGAATTGAAATATAATATAGTAAATTGTACATTAATTTTAAGACTTTGTGATGCTTAAGGTTAAGTTTCATCCCTTGTACCTACCAATTATATCTGAACCTATAAATAAATAATCCTCGATACATTAATTTGATTAGTAAATCACATAAACGACTGGGGACTTTGATTAGTCTGCGGTCCAAGTATCTACATTAGAGAAATCCTCCAGGTGTTTGAAATACACGATCATAGCAATTTCTTGAACAAATATGTATATTACTTAATCCAATATAATACTTACCTAAGATAAACTTACGACCAATCAAATGAACCTTACCTTATTGTTATTCTGTTCTCCTGGTACCTTTTTTTAAGAGAGTGCCACCACCTACCAATTTGACAACAAAATTACACAAAAAAGATTGGCAGACGACATAATCACAATCGTCGGGAAAAAAGGATTCAGTGAACGCAAGACAGACGAAATATGGATAAAAACATGGAATAGATCCATCAGCGGAGACATGGCTGAGGAGAAGCCAATATTCTTCCCGACTACAAAAAGTTCTTGCAATTCCTCACTCAAATTGAAAAAAAAAAATGTCAAAGATATTTTTTCAACATTAACCATCTTCAGTTGAACTATTTGTTATTGTATTTATTGTTTGCATTTTATTTATTTATTTATGTTTTTGTACATTTAAAAAATGCACACTGGCAGGCTTATTACCATTAGGAAATTTCTTCCAACCAACCAGATTACGAAGTATAACGTATACACATATTTGTATATTAACAAAAGAATGAAAGTCAAAAAAAATCAAATAAAATATAAATTACACTAAAATTAATATTAAAAACAAAAAACATGATGGCAAAAAATTGATTGGGAAAGGACAATGAGAGGAAATCGGGATCAGGTGTTTAGGGATAAATATTCCTTTTTTATTTTTGTCAATTTTTCGACATCTCAATAGAGACCAAGTTCGAATATTATAGAAGAACCAGCAACTCAAGCACCTTAAGGGCTTACGACCTGTCATCGGCTAGTTTACGTGATCATTTTATGTCCTTGCACAACGTTCACCAATTATGCTTTCTTATTGAGTACCCTTTCTTATTGAATTTTTAAAGTTCCATATATTTTAATAATGAGATAGAAATCTTTTGAAAATAAGACATTTTTACTATGGCCATCTATGAAATAACGATGCAACCTTTTTTAACGCTATCTATTGAGAAGTTTTTTTTTTATAAACAATGAAAGCAACAATCCTTACATGAGGGAACAGTGTTTTTTCGCATAAATGTCACCTCTGAGTGGCGCCAGAAATATTATTTCATTGTTTTACTAATGTGTATGTAAATTATTTTTTTAAAAGAATAAAAAGAAAAGAAATAAAAAAAGAATTGCAATTTTCACCGATAGAAAAGGGATGTGAATATGCAAACGCAACCACTCCCAGGTGCCAGACTTACCTTTTTCATACCTATATTCAATAAGAAAGAAAATATAAAAACAAGCATTAAAAATGAATTGTTTTTTGACTATATTCTAAACTATATTTTACAACTATAAGAATAAAAGCATTTGTTTCAAGGTCATTTTCATTCATTATAAACAATCTACAAGTCGTGGAGTTCAGAGTATTTTAAATAGGTACGTAACGTATGCATACTTCTTTGTTTTTGAAACAAGGGCATCCTTTAGAATGATCTTGCATCATGTAGGGGCGCCATATAAATTATTGTAGATACATTGTTGGGCTAATATATCAAGAAAATGACGCACTCTCAACACGGCCCCTTACCAAATGTCACAATACTTCCCCCTCTCCTACCCTATCACGTAACACGATCGTGTGGAATCAAACCCTACGCTGTCAACAATGCGGGAAAGCGCTGGAATTAAATCAAATATAAATTAACAATAGGATATCGAGTTTCCGTACCATTTCCATAGATGTCATTTCGCCCCTTGTGTTTGAATTATGAACAAAATGATGGAACAATGGCATATCATATGAAAACTTTTGACATGTTCTCTGTGTTAATTGCCAAAGTTTTTAACATTTGTATCAGCGCTTTCGTCCTCGTGGTTTTATTAAATATATTATTCAGACAAAGATATTTCGATGTTTGTACATTGAAGAGTTTGTTGAATAAAGTTTAACTAATAAAAAAATAACTGTTTCCATTTTGTTCAAAATAATATCTCTCGTAATAAAAATAGTCACTAAATTGAAATTTCTTCCATCCAATGAGTCTATGGCGCGCGCTAGTGTCTGAATCCTGACGCTTCAGCACTATATAAAGCCGGCTCAGACAGGCAGCGGCCATTCGATCTACCCAGTACCAGCTACCGCGGTCGCGCTGTCCTTGCGACCTCATAGTTTTCAATCCGCGTAATCTTTGTATAATATTCCAATTTAAAATATAAGTATTTAATAAGTCTAACTGTTGCAATGTATTAGAGACCATTATTCAATAAATCCATGTAAGTAATCGCATCATTATCTTTTGATTTCTGTCATAACAATTTCCTGTGTTTTACTATAATATTTAATATCTATATATACGTAGTACTGTGCTAGGTAAGTACCTACACAGTTATTACAATACCTTCGCTTGGGGATAGGCAAACAGGTTGAAATACCTAAAGCCTATATAGACCGGCATAGCCTATCCTGGGTGACCGCTGACAGGTTAATCTAACCTGATCGGCAGCACAACCCAGTCCTCGGTAACCAATATCAGGTAACTTGGTAACCCGAGGGCCCAATGCTAAACTGGTGAACGAGAGTTCACCAAAACGAATTTGATCACAATTGGTTACCAAAGTCGAAGTTCACGATGAATAATAATAATAATAAAATTATTTTACTACGAAAAACTTTTTGCCCGTAGGCATTTCTACCAGTCATTGACACTAGTAAATATGTACATCAGTAGTAGCAAGTTAAAAATATATATGTTACAAATAAAAACTTATAAACATCGAGAACTATTAACAATGTCCTATTAATAAACAATACTTTGAGTTTACTCAGTCGAGAACAACGTTTGTCTATGAGTTGTATTTTTTACTTGATATTACCAACACATTTAGGGCCGCTGCGTTGGGATTCTGAATACTTATTGCATAGACACGTGCGCACTTTTATAATAATAACAACTAAATATGGGATGGTGAATTGACAATATATTATAACAATGAATCTCTTAAAATATAAAGAGAGTTCCTAATTTTGAACAACCATGAATATAACCAAAAATATAAGTAAGTACATAGTAAAAATAATATATTCCAAAATCTAGCAGTAAAACATACAAATAATAAAAAAACTATGGTTGTGGGCATTTATGTATATTTTTACTATGATGGAAAAAAGTACAAACAAATTCTTACATCTATAAAAGTATAAATATTAATCAAATGTATATGCCAATAAAAAAGGATCATATAAAAAAGAATCAAGGTAGTTTTACAGAAAACATCACTATCCCTATTCAATCCCTGAATTCAACACATCATATGTATTTATGGCAAGTATCAGTCAAATAAAAAAACAATGTTGAAGTAAAAACCAAATAGATATTATATAAATTGGAGCGAAAGCCGAAAATTTAACGAGATGCAATACACGAAACTGACAATTGTAAAAAATATATAATGGCGAAGTTGTGAACACGCATATTATCATCTCTTTCACTAGGTATAGCTCTGTCCCGTTCCGTCTCTCTGAGTAGTTCTCCAAGGCAGGTAGCCGGGCGACTTCGATATATTTCTATCGAAGTCGGACGAGCATTCGATATATTTCTATAGACTGCGCTGCAATGCTTAAGTACGCGATTACTTAATTTATTAATACGATTTATTAATACGATTTTGGGGTGCTAAGCATTGAGCACATACTAAGTACGTTTTATAAATTCGGCCCTAAGAGGGAGGCCTTAATTGAGGCTGCGTAATGATATTGTTGTATTTTTTTGTAGTTTTCACGAATTAATTGACCGTAATATATTGTTAAAATCAACTAAACGTCCAACTGCCTATTGTTTGGACACTCCATTTTCCCCGATGATCACTTAAGGCTCCTTATCTTTATAACTATCAAACTGAAACACATTTCTGTTATCGCGCGTTTGGCCGTTATTCCAACTAGGCCGTCATTATTGTGTATTGTCTATGTCATTATGTCTGTTGGTGGATTTTCATGTTGCTGTGTAATGCGGAGCTATTCCAGAGATTACGGCGTGGATTATTGGAGTTATTGCGAGGATATCACACCCTCCCCCTCCCCAATTACCAACCCCAATTATAACCCCGCTCAACATCACAACTAGAGCATGCAATTAGAATATTCGGTATTAGAATTATTCGACAAAGAAGAAAGCTTTGGAACAAACACGCTTCCAGAATGGCAGATTCGAGAACCGCGAAAAAAACAGATCTTCAGGACGTCCTCGTAAGAGAGAGACAGAGAGAAAATTGTCTTGGAATATTAAAGAAGAACCAGGAACTCAAGGCACTACAAGGCTTACGACCTGTCATTAGCTGGTTTACATGATCACTTTTTGGGCTTGCACAACGTTCACCATTTATGTCATCTTATTGAGTCCTCTCATCAATGCAATTTTGTTAGTTCTATATATTTTAATAATGAGATACAGATTTTTTGAAAATAAGAGATTTTTACTATTGCCATTTATGAATTAATGAAGGAATCTTTTTGTAACGCCACAATGAAAGATAATAAATTATTATTCGTCCACTTTTGAAGTAGGTATTCATTATTCCAATATTTCAAGCGTGGGTATACACGCATATGTGGTGCTTCTTTTTATAAGGTCACTAGTTACCCCACATTGGGGAATTTGGCGTGACCGTATGAATGAATGAATAATTCGTAAAAAATAGACTTATTCGATCTTGTAGCCAAATTTAAGTAACAGAAGGCATGCTAGACAGGGAAAAGAGATATGGATACCCAGAGTCACGAGATGGAGACCAAGGGATAAAAAAAGAAGAATAGGTCGACCAATGAAGATTCAGGATAGTAAAAAAGGACTGAACGCCACACTATCCTATCCTGGCATACATATTTTGTATGGGAAAACAAAGTGAATGAATGAATGAATAAATAAAAAAAATAATATATTCAATTATTTGGATTGAAGTTTGTTACTTTTGTTTATTTTTGTAACATACGTGGATTTTTACGTATTCGTACACTATACACATACCATCGCCATCGATAGCTGATCTCATGCGTTACATGCAACTAGTATAAGTATTCGAATAGTTTATACATGTGCGATTCAATATTCGAAAAATTTCTAATAAATTAAAGCTCTAATCCTAATTCATACCGCCTTTCTAAACCTTCTACCATCCCAACCCGTTCACCCATAATCGTTACTATTTAGGAAAGGCTTAACGCGTGCATAACAATTAGTGAAGTTTAAACATAGGATCTGTCCCATGTTATATAGGATAACATTACATCATGTCCAACGGTGCGGTAGATAAAATTGATGACCATCCCTAGTACCTACCTTCTGCAGAATTTATTGTTGCTTGATGATCTATTTTAAGACTACCCAAATTAACCGTCATAACGACTTAAAGCAAAAGATTTGATAATAATCGAATATTCTTTTTTAATTGCATATACGGTGTCACGCGTGACACCGTCATCTCATTTAATAAGGACTGTTGCTTTCATTGTTTACAAATAAAAATTAATTTCTCAATTCCTCAATAGATGGCGTTACAAAAAGGTTTCTCCGTTACTCCATAGATGGCAATAGTAATAATGCATTATTTTCAGGTAAAATGTTACACACTATTCAAATAATATAAAGAACTTTCAAAAATTACATCGATAAGGGAACTCAATAAGAAGGCATAATTGGTGAACGTTGCGCAAGCGCATAAAGTGATCACGTAAACCAGCCGATGGCAGGTCGTAAGCCCTGTAGGTGCCTCGAGTTCCTGGTTCTTTTACAATATCCCAACTTTGTCTCTATTGAGATGTTGAAAAAATGTTTGTCAATAAAAATATCATTTGATAATAAGTTTTTCACAACATTTTTTTTGCGGGAAATTTCATTGTATTACCTTTATCTTTCAAATAGTTCCTGAAAAGTTCTTCTTCTCCTTTTTTTCCTCATTGCTATGTGAGGTGTTATAATTATTTTTTTCTTTTTTTTTCACATATAAAGAATGAGTGATGACCGTCTGACAAAAAAAGTATACAAGGCTGATAAAAGAGGAATGAAAAGTAGAGGTCGGCCAAGAAAGAGTTGGCACGATCACATAAATGGGATTTTGAAAGATGGAGATGTTAGAAGTAAGAATAATAGAAGAGCGTGTATGAGACGATGTATGGACGTGAATGAAGCGAGGGATGTATGTCAAGAGAGAGGAGTCTGGCGTTCGGTTCTCTCTGCCTACCCAAATAGGGAAATGGCGTGATGGTATTTTTTTCCATATTTCTCACTAAATACCAACTATTGTACCAATTAAACATTAGACACTTCACGTTGTTCAGGTCGGTTGAATGAAATTGCCCTATGGCAATAAACTTTTACATAAAGTATATAAAAAATAAATATAATTTTCCAGCAAAGTGTGTTTCTATTTTTTCGTGGCTGTTATATCAACAACGTATACATATTATTTATCTCCATTTTATATGTATTACAATTTTTCATTCTCAATTTGTGTACATCAGCGCGTTTTGTTATCTGGAGAAGGTATAATATTTTTACTCCTCACTACCCCAAGAGGATATAGTGGTAGTTATGAATTTTCTATTTTTAAGTTTTTTTTGCAGAATATCAACTAGTATCATGCTGAGATTGTATTCTGAAAGTTTCATTTGAATGTATGGGTGTGTGTCCTATATACTATGTACGGCGTGTTTATTTTACTTTATCGGTTATAGACTAAATTAAATAAAAAAGTAGCTTTAAAAATTACGAATTCACAACACCCCACTATATCTCCTTGGTTTAGTAAGGAGTAAAAATAAGGAAAAGTGTACGCAGAAGGAATATTGTCCATAAATTATTTAATTATTAAAAAAATACAAATATAAAAAAATACATTTCAAAATTAAAAATATAAAGAAATAATAGACCAACTAGGTAAATTAAACGAAGAAAAAGAAGAATGAAATTAGACTATTTTTTTGCCCCGTTTGATAAATATATATAAAAACATACACAAGCACTGCTTAGTGGAATAGTTCTTATCCACTGGATGTTGGTACTGATAGATTGTATTCATTTTGTCAGTGCCAACATATTCAAAATTTTTCTATTTTTCCTAATTTTAAGTTGTACAATGTTATACTATTGTATGTATTGTTGTAATTTTTTGTATGGTTACTGTGGATTTTGAATAAATAAATAAAATACATTATTTGGTCTTTTAATTGATATTTGTACAGATCGAGATGACTCCATATTAATAAATGATAAATGTGGAACATTGAGTAGATTGAACAGACATGCTGCGATTATAGGTAAATTAAAAACATTGTATATAATTATAGCAAAGTATTTGCTTCATTTTTATTTTTGTAAAAACATTGTGTTTATTGAAGCAATAAATTAATATTGCTATATAATTGTGAATTTTAAAGAAAATGGCAGACATATAAAAAGATCTTAATGAGAGTACTTTTCATTTTTCAATTATTCAGACCGCCACGCCATGACTCTCAGTACAAGGATTGTCTGTGAGAAGAAATTGCATAAATTTTAACTAAAACTAAGCGATGCACTTTTAATTCTTTGTCTTGCACAGCGTTGAATATCCCTATACATTTATTTAAAGCTGTATTTTTTAAATGCTCTTTCTTTGTCCATGATTTACTTTCGCTAAATTCGCTAAATTAACCGCCATAACATTCATATTTAATACTTTTTCTGACACCGCATATTAAGAAGAGAAAAATGGCTTTTGCTAACACCATTCGGGCTGTTAAGTACGTTTCACATTAAATTAAATCCGCGTTGCACAAAAATTAGAAAAGTTAACTTACATACAAAGTACACGAAACCTTACATTTTGTAATAAGTTAATATACGTTTATATTATACTATTTCTCTTTTACGTTTGCAAAGAGAAGCGAACGCCACACTATTGTAGTGGGAAAGAACGATGACTTGGTTTTTAGCTCGGCAACGTACACAATTATATAATATGTGCAATAATCAGTATCTAATATGAACCTATGTGCAGTAAAATGGTAGGTATATGATATAAGAGTGTACTATAAAGAAACGTGACTCAAGTCTAAGGTAGATAAGTATATTGTTAACAGATTCAGTATTCCTTTTGGGATGACTTTGTCTTATACATTGTCACAATACTAGAATTGATTTGCATCAAGAACTCCATCTCTCTACAGATCTCTGGTGTCCGCCAGCCTCTTCATCTCTTGATAGCTGCTGCTACAGCGCTCATCACTAATCGATCACCTGGTTCAAATACCTGTATCTATGGTGACCTCTGTGGTTTCTGCCCACCGTCATATCGAAAATACCTACTACTAAATTAAATCTATTGTTATATCATTTACTGATGAATTTTAGTTGCCAGAAAATGGCTGAGTAGCACTAGTCAATGGAATTATAACCTGATATTTAAATAAAAAAAATATGTACTCCTAATACTGATGTAGAACTTTGGTTTACATCATAAAAATTGAAATACAAATTTTGAATATTAAAAACTAGTTGCATGTAACACATGAGATCCAACTGTCGATAGCGATAGTATGTATAGTTGAAGAATATGTACCAAACTATAAACCCATAAATACAAATTATTGAATATTTTCAGATATTTTGTTTTCTATACAACATATGTAGGTATGTATGTCAAGATAGGATAGTATGGAGGAAGTTCCTTTTTTCCTACCCAGAATATGAAAATAGCATGATGGTATGTATGTTTGGAGATGAAGTATCAAACTATTAAGTCTTTTTACATATTGTGTATAGGCGACTACCATACAAAATGTATGAAGCGATGTCGTCACTAAATTCAATTTTTAAAAAAATTGTTAAAAAAAATTGAGATCTTCTACTACAATGTTAATATTTTTTATAGAAAATTAAATTATCTAGTCGGGGTGTTTCGGCTTTTTTCGATAATTGTATAAGTTTTGGAAATATAGGCAGTTAAACTCATAATTTTATCATAAAAAAATATTTTTCTTAATAAAAATGTTTGAAAAACCCTGGAATTTTTCTGAAAAAACTAATTTGAGATTTTGTATTTGTCTATGTTTCTACCAATTTTCAGCGTTCTAGCTTTTATGGTTTCTGAGATATAGGGAAAAATAAAATAAAAATTCAAAAATTGATAACCCCTGACTGAAACAAAAATTCAAAATTCCGAGTTTAAAAGTTTTGTAGGCCTGTAACTTTTTATATATTCTGAAATTTTGGGCTCTGTAAATTGAGCGGATCAAAAGTTATAAGGGGGGGGGGACACACACACAGACACACACACACAGACACACAGACACACGAAATGTTCTACTCCGAATCCTGAGTAAATCCGTGTATTGAACATATATGCTGCGAAGCCTCTAAGTTGGTGTTATTTGACTTCAAAGTTGGAAAAGCCGTGAAAAAAGTAGACGTCTCCATACATTTCTCGCGTATTGTGGCTTGAAACATTGTCGATATGTTAAGAGAACAAAGTTCTCCTGAACAAATCGACAGTTGGATAATATTCAAAAAACTAAAATTTATACTAGTTGCATGTAACACATGAGATCCAACTGTCGATAGCGATAGTATGTATAGTTTTAGAATATGTACCAAACTATAAACCCATAAATACAAATTATTGAATATTTTCAGATATTTTGTTTTCTATACAACATATGTAGGTATGTATGTCAAGATAGGATAGTATGGAGGAAGATCCTTTTTCCTACCCAGAATATGCAAATAGCATGATGGTATGTATGTATGTTTGGAGATGAAGTATCAAACTATTAAGTCTTCTTACATATTGTGTATAGGCGACTGCCATACAAAATGTATGAAGCGATGTCGTCACTAAATTCAATTTTTAAAAAAATTGTTAAAAAAAAATTGAAATCTTCTACTACAATGTTAATATTTTTTATAGAAAATTAAATTATCTAGTTGGGGTGTTTCGGCTTTTTTCGATAATTGTAAAAGTTTTGGAAATATAGGCAGTTAAACTCATAAATTTATCATAAAAAAAATATTTTTCTTAATAAAACATGTTTGAGAAACCCTGGAATTTTTTTGAAAAAATTCATTTGAGATTTTGTATTTGTCTATGTTTGTACCAATTTTCAGCGTTCTAGCGTTTATGGTTTCTGAGATACATGGAAAAATAAAATAAAAATTCAAAAGTTGATAACCCCTGACTGAAACAAAAATTCAAAATTCCGAGTATAAAAGTTTTGTAGGCCTGTAACTGTTTATATATTCTGAAATTTAAGGCTCTGTAAATTGAGCGGATCAAAAGTTATAAGGGACACACACACACACACACACACACACACACACACACACAGACACACAGACACACACACACACACACACAGACACACGAAATGTTCTACTCCGAATTCTGAGTAAATCCGTGTATGGAACATATATGCTGCGAAGCCTCTAAGTTGGTGTTTTTTGACTTCAAAGTTGGAAAAGCCGTGAAAAAAGTAGACCTCTCCATACAATTCTCGCGTATTCTGGCTTGATACATTGTCGATATGTTAAGAGAACAAAGTTCTCCTGAACAAATCGACAGTTGGATAAATATTTAAAAACCGTAAGAGTCGAAGTATGGAAGACAGAAACGGAAAAAAATGAACGGAATGCTATGACGAAATTGAGGAATTTAACAAAGACGTCATGTTCTATGCACTCTTGCTTCTGTGGTTATACATAAATGTATCTACGTCGAGTTAAGCGAGATCTTAGAGCGACAATAATTATTATGCAAAGATATTCTTTACAGAAATGACACTGAGCGAAAAATATCACTTTTTTTCGAGTGAATTATGTAACCAAAGTGTTGCGATGTTTTTATTCGAATAGAGTAAAAGTTTTCGCTAACGGACAACAAAATAAAAGAAATAAAAGTTTGAGGATGGAATGGTAAGGAAGAAGCAAGAAAAGAACGATGGTTGGGGTGTGGTGGTGTTAATCTGTGGGATTTTTTTCTTCTGCAGTAGTTCGCGTGAAATTCAATTAACTTTATCTGTTGGAGAAACTTTTACTGTTGATAACATTAACTTGTTTTATTTTTACTCGGCAAATATTCAAGTTTTTTTTTCACATATTTACAAGAGACACGACCCGTTGTGTGTACACTTCTTAATATTTATGACTTATTCTGAACTGGGATTGAATATATCTTAAGACTTAGTAAATTGAGTGATTATTTAAATTTTCTTTTTACAAAAGTATTTTTTTGTTGAATATTTAGTAAATGTTCAATATGAAATATAAACCTAAATAAAATACTTATTTTAAGATTTGAAATAGACCTTTTATGCTTATAACTACTTGATAACTGATAGATGACGATCATCGATTTCAAATAGGTTTTTAACAAAAAGATAGATCAAAATGAAAGATATGGCTGACATTTAAGGACATCATTCAAGACATTTAAGGTGTCGTTCAGATATAAAAAAATGTAATTGTTGTAAAAGATTCTTTGAGAATCTATACCTCTCTAGGATGTCCATTCTTAAATATAAATCATCAGGAATAAAGTCCCCGAATGCCTCTTCGACTTCTGGTGAGTAATCCATCCATCCAATTCCTAATATCTTTCGCATTCCTTTGCCTATAAATCAAGCATTACGATTTACACACGTGATTGTTTCTGTAAAATTAATTGGTGCTCTAATGGAGTACTTCACAATTATTGTATTACTTGTAGAAAATAAAATAAAAAGAGTCATAAGTTATGTTGATATCCTGTAAATCAGATTGAATCTTTTGTGTCATCTATTGTTGAAGTTCATGATATTCTTTTTCATAATAATGTCGATATAACAAATATTTTGTGTCATCCAATTTTTTATGTTCATATTCTGGTAAAGATCATAAATAATATGCAGATTTGGCAGAGGTGGATTAATCAATAATGAATCCGCAGTTTATCATAAAAAAAGTACGTCTACAAAAGTATTGGAAATTCATAATTCTCAAGTATGGCGGTACGTTTGTTACGAACAATGATTGAATAAGAATGATTATAATACATTCGATTTGAAGCTTTTCCATTACTTATATTTGCACAAATCAGCGAGATTCACAATTGAATTACTTTATCTGTTCTTTCTGCGAATGTTCCTGTGTTTCCGATCTAATGTAATAATGAAAGTATACCTACGTTAAAAGGGAGAGATATTAATGAAGATCTCCTACAATCAATATACCTACATATTTTTAAACTGATTCAGCAGAAGTTGCAAAATGTATGAGATAAAAGACACGAATCATGCTTGCCTTTTTGTCAGGCGTTTATTACATTTTTATTTGTCGTGTCATCAGGGGAAGTCTGAAAATAAAATGTGAATCTTGGGAAGAATAAGATTTGAAATAAACAATTGTGGCTGTCATCTCAAATGCACCCCATCTCTACTCGTGGCCTACGACATACAGGCCTGAGCGCGCTGGTCAATCTCCGTTGACAAAATACGAACTAAGTGCCGTCCATCCTCACATTACCAAGTTAGTATTGAAGTTATTTCAACCGGGTGACGTTTCTCCGCGAAGATAACTTTATTTTGAACTGTGTTTATAAGTATTATTTGTGTTAAAACTTTAGTATAATAGATGAAAGTGTAAAATATAAGCAGTGATATACGTTGGTAAGTTATTTATTCAACAATTAACTAGTTAATATACACAAATCGATCAAAGAGCACAAGTTACATTTTAAGCACGTGCTAACATTTCATCAATGGCGGCCGTTATTTTCTTACTATTTGTCTCATTTGAAATATAATTGAAAGTACACATTATATAGATATACCTATAGGAACTGTTTTCGTGTATTTTTAATTAAAATTTGCCTATAGACAATATTTGTCAATTTCTAAATGAATCATTTGAATAATAGAAATATATATTTGACAGCTAGTTTACATTTTAATATATTAAATTATACTCTCAGATATTTATAGTATAATGTAGAATACTATAATTATACGACATGAATGTAATCGAATAATGGAACATGATTTTAATTGATTTTAATATATTCTTACAGAATATTGTTTCAGAACGATGACTTAGAAAGTAGATTTTGTACACATACCTATCTTTTATTTTTTCATTCAATAATAATTGTCAATATACTATGTTATAGGTATAATATCTATGCTTTGCAATTTGAAAGTTTGGTACACACACTTAAATATTTTTAGGTGTAGTCCTTTGCTGATTTGTTTAATAATCAATTGTTGTATGTATTTATTAATTTCTTAGTATTTTAAATTGCGAATGCAAACATAGGTACATTTTATATTGTTTTCTTTATCTACTACATTTTTAAAAATATTTGTGTATAAACCTAATTAATTTCAATAGCATCAATATACATAATAACAGAAATAAGCATTATGGATATTAATATTTTTAAAGTAGCAGAATGAAATATAAAACACTATTAAATTTATCTACATGCTTCATTTTACCACTTACTAAATACCTACTTAAATGTTTCAAAATATAATAAAACGAGTGGGTTGTGGCCAACGCTAAACTCCTCACTAACAAGTCACTATAGAGTATTCAAAGTTTCTATAGAAAGTTTTCGGCAATTTTATGAAATGAGTGAGTTTAATTCTTTTATTATTTAAATATATTATTATGAAAAATTGATATTTATTAATAACATTTTATGAACGTGATGTGCCCTTTTAGCAATTTGAAAATAAAAATAACAAATTATTTCGAGTTTCCTGAGCATGGGAGTCACTTTGAAATATTTGACAGTTAAAAAAAGTACACAGCACACACACACAGATACATTGTGATGAAACTTTCAGAATGCAATCCCAGCATGATACTAGTTGATAATCTGCAATAAAAATTACTTTAAAAATTGCGAATTCATAAATCCCCTTAGGGTAGTGAGGAGTAAAAACAATGTTATTTTTCAACCCCTTCTTCATAAGGATTCATATTTTTTTCGTGCAACTCTCCAATAATATCTAAAAATTTAAGTCCTGGCAGCACCGTCCACCGTGCTTGACATTTGTCATTTGACAGATATTATACGCGTTCGTTCTGTCATTTGATTAATTTAAATAATTAATCAGCATAATATTATATTATAACTTTTTATTTTATGTAGCTTCACGGGCAACTAACAGGTACAATGTCAAATAATTATTTTACACGCACCAGTAACAAGCTGCCACATTCTGGAGACTTACGATCTGCTTATGATATTAATCGTCTCACAGAGCCAGACTTAAAACATGGAAATATAAAATACATGGATTTTTACGTATTCTTTTACTATATACATACTATCAACAGTTGGGTGTAATGTGTTATTGAACCGTCTACAAGAATCGGAAGAAAAAAGACTCACACATAGGGTTGCCAGATGGAAATTTGAAAAAGGAGGACAAATAGCACAAAAAAGGAGGATTTTCCTTAAAAAGGAGGACAATGACAAAAAAACGCCATACCTACAGACGCATATCGAAGAATTTTCATCGTCTCATAATTACTTTATTTCTTGATTTTTTTATATCTTCAATGCAGTCGCTATATAACTTGTATAATATAGTTTAGTCACTACTTAAACTATTAACAATGAAACAAGATTTTTTATAATAAATTCACTTCATTTTAAACATCATGTTTCACCAAAACATATTTTTTTTTGTAATAAGTTCTTGGTGCTCTTTTATGAAATATGTATAAAAATCTTTAGTACCTAGACATGTTTTTTAAATTATATTGGATAACAAACAACGCAAAAGGAGGACATACGGTAGGTAAGGGAGGACAATTTGTCGAAAAGGAGGACATGTCCTCCTTTAGGATACCGTCTGGCAACCCTACTCACACATCTACTACACGGGATGCAATTGGGAGATAACACACCATCGGAACTATTAAGAAAAATGAAAAATCTCGCAGGACCAACATTAAACAACGACGCACTCATCAAAAGACTTTGGATAGAGAGACTTCCGCATAGAATTCAAGAAATCATCACAGCAATTAATACTGACGACATCATGATAATCGCAACTACAGCAGACAGAATTATGGAGGTGAACAATAGAGCTGAAATACAATCGATAAATTTACCATCTACATCTTCAATGAATAACCATGCACATAACGATCCAAACACAGTTCAACTTCTTATTGGAATGCAGCAGCAAATTCAAATTTTGACTGACAAAATATTAGGACTAGAACTTCAGCAAAGGCAATCAAGACCATTTTATAATAATCAAGAAAGAGAACGTTCCAGATCAAGATCGTCTAGTAGAAACCGTTATAATAATTATAATAATAATTCTTATCACAACCGACAAAACAATAATCGAAATTATAAAAATAAAAATAATAATAATAAAAATTATATGCCTAATAATAATAATAACAAGTAATTATGAATACATGTAGAATCGTTAAAGATTTTTTAAACGTTAATATTCGGGAATCAGTAGGGTTGTTAGGTAGTATAGAGACCTCCTCAGAGCCTAATCCTTTGATATGTTAAGTATCTGGATGGGTGAACCATTCCCAATTGAAAGCTTGATGATGCGTTTGTTGCATTTTATTTTGCTCTTTTAAATAATTTACAATTTACGCATTGATCTGCTAATTCTTTTGAGGAAGTGTATAATGGTAATAATAATAATTGAGTGTTATTATTTGTAGTGCTTAATTGTTATTAATATCATTAGTAAATCGGCCAGCGCCGTAAAAAAAAAAAAAAAAAAGGAAGATATATGCATACCACATCAAAAATTTGGAATTAACGCAAGATATTGTCAACTACCCTGCACTTTCAATCTTCCGGAAAACTAAAACTGCGACAGGTGTGCGAGACAACACCGTCGCAAATGAAACATCGTCTCTTCATGCCAGATATAGCCACCGGCGTCAAATACCTAATCGATACTGGTGCTGAGATCAGTATAATACCGAGATATCACAAAAGTGACAAAGCAACGATCTCTACAGACAGCATCATCACTCCAATATACGCCGCAAACGGAACAGTGATACCAACATACGGTCATAAAGTTATAAATTTAAATCTCGGGCTTCGCAGAAATCATAAATGGAAGTTTGTAATAGCCGATGTAACAAAGCCAATTATCGGAGCGGACTTCCTTACAAATTATGATATTTTAGTTGATTTAAAAAGAAAACTGTTAATAGATAAAACAACAGGTATAACAACAAGAGGATTCATGTACAAGACATCAGTCATAGACATAGCAACGGTGCAAGCAACATTAAAATTTAAAACAATTTTACAAAAATATCCGAATCTGACGAGAGCAAACATGACACCAAATGAATCGAAACACAACGTAACACACCACATTCAAACAAGAGGACCGCCTGTCACATCAAAAGTGAGAAGATTAAACCCGATGCAAGTAGAGATAGCAAAAAAAGAGTTTGCATACATGGTCGAGCAAGGCATATGCAGACCCTCAAAGAGCAATTGGTCAAGCCCACTTCACATGGTTAAGAAACCAGATGGAAACTACAGAATGTGTGGAGACTACAGACGACTGAATTCAATTACCAAGCCGGACAAGTATCCGATACCACAACTTCAGGACTTTTCACATAAGCTCCACGGATCAACAATATTCAGCAAAATAGATTTGGCTAGAGCTTATAATCAAGTTAAGATGGAGGAAGAAGACAGACCACCAGAGGAACCAGACACCTATGGACAGAGACTACAAACAATGATGTCAAAAATTCGCCCCATTCCAATCTCAAATCATAGCAGATTAAAAACATTCGTGCACAAGCAGATGAACCATACAAAATACGTCTTTCTAAGAAACGACGCAGTGAGACGCCCTCTTCAGAAACCTTATGATGGACCTTACTTAGTGCAAGAGAGGGATGATAAAACAGCCACTATAAATATCAAGGGAAAAAGTAGAAAAATTTCATTAGATCGTCTAAAACCAGCCTTCTTCCTAAATGAGAGTATGGACCCCTGCGATGAGATGAACAACAGACAAGCCACTTCCCCAGAGCAGAGAAGGATGTCTATTCCGCAGAATAACAACGCCACTACGTCAGAAGCCACTTCATCACAGCAATCACACACAACCACCAGAGCTGGAAGAAGAGTGTACTTCCCTGAAAGATTCACAAGCTACAGATTTTTTTAAGTTAAGTAACTTATATTTTTTTTCTTTTCATATATCTATGAAAATATTTATAATCTATGTAAAATATGTAACACAAAGTGCATTCGTTATAATATAATATAACTGTTTTATTCAATTTGTAGCACCTCACAGTAAAGTGCATTGAATAAAATAATATAATTAATTAAAATCTTGTGTATAATTTAATATGTAAAAATAAGCACTTACAAGCTCATAAGCAATGAGTAATTATTTAAAATCTTGTGAATAATTTAATATGTAAAAATAAGCACTCACAAACTCATAAGTAATGAGTAATTATTTAAGTCTTGTGTATAATTTAATGTGTAAAAAAAAGCATGTACAAACTCATAAGTAATGAGTAATTATTTAAAATTTTGTGTATAATGTAATATGTAAAACTAAGTACTTATAAACTCAGAAGTAAAGAGTAATTAATTTAAATTTTATGTACCTATATGTAAACCAACTCAGAAGTAATGACTAGTTAATTTATTTATTTTTTGATACCAAGGAATGTAATTATAAAGAATTAAAATTGTATTGGAGAACTCATACAGCATGAAAGTATGCTATATTTTTTTCCATTATTATGTCAACATAACAAAGAAACATTTTTATCTAATACCAAAGAAATATTTTTTACCTCATGCCAAAAATAAAAAAAAACTTAATTTTTCCTCATGTCGAATCAACAAATGTTTTAAATTTTTTTTCCATTGTTACAGAATGCTGTAAGGACTATTGGGGAAGCAAGGATATCGTCGAATCGACTGGAAAGGGGGTGATATGGCGCGCGCTAGTGTCTGAATCCGGACGATTCAGCCCTATATAAAGACGCCTCAGATCGGGAGCGGCCATTCGATCTACCCAGTACCAGTTATCGCGGTCGCGCTGTCCTTGCGACCTCATAGTTTTCAATCCGCGTAATCATCGTATATTATTCTAATTTAAAATATAAATATTTATTAAGTCAACTATTTTCAATGTATTAGAGTCACTTATCCAAATAAATTCATGTAAGTAATTGCACCATTATCTTTTGATTTCTGTCATACAATTACCTGTGTTTTACTATAATATTTAATATCTATATGTACGTAGTGCTGTGTTAGGTAAGTACCTACACAGTCATTACAATACCTTCGCTTGGGGATAGGCAAACAGATTGAAATACCTAAAGCCTATATAGACCGGCATAGCCTATCCTGGGTGACCACCAACAGGTTCATCTAACTTGATCGGCAGCACAACCCAGTCCTCGGTAACCAAGATCAGGTAACTTGGTATCCCGAGGGCCCAAAGCCAAACAGGTGAACGAGAGTTCACCTAAACAGGTAAACATGTAAGGAATGCAATCCCGAACGGGATCCCGAAATACCGAGATCCCGCAGACATTTTGCGGGACTAATCTCGGTCGAAAATTTTACGGGATCCCGCTGGACTGGCGAGATTACAGAGAAGCGTAGTTCATACGTGTTACTCTTTGTTGATTCGTTGAGGAAACGGATTTCAGAGCGGCGAACTAACTTGACAGCGGTTTTATTATATACTTACATGATCCATATAAGTACGAAGAAGACAGAAGTCAATTTATTAATGTTGATGACACATTTAGTCTACCTTCAAAAAGTTTAATATGCAAGACAGTCAAAACTATAGTCGAAAGGCTAGAGTACACGGACACGGGTAACAACGCAGAAGCCACTGCTCCTGCTGACGCTGATGATCCTTAGGATGATGACACTCCTCTCGCTAATCTGGAGACATACGCAGCAGCAGCACCAATGTCACTTCAAGACGAACTCAAACTTACTTTGATTAGTATGAAGAGTTCGAGATCAACAGCCCAACAATCTAGATCTGGCAATATGAGCAACATTGAGGTTTTGATCAAGAAGAAAATGAATTATTTCGAGTCCAGTGGAAAGGTACATACCTTCAATTCACTTACAATGCGCAAATGACTATTGTGCCAACCAGCGTGGAATCTGAACGAGCTTTTTCAGCTGCTGGCTACCTTGTGTCCAATATCAGAAGCCGTTTATCAGACGACACAATACTTTAACTTTTTTACGAAGCTATTTCCAAAATAATGTTTAAACTTATGATGCTTATTGTACAAGAATATTGTTTATCGTGTGAACGTTATTATTTAAATTTAATTTGAAATATAAATTTATGTCTCATTTTATTCTTTGCTAATTTATGTCTAACTAAAGGTAAGTATGTTAATAAACCATTTAAAATGTCCCAAAGAACTTGTTTGATTAGGTATAAATTTAAAACTCTAAAAAAAAGGTTGGTAGATCGAGGTATTAATTAGGTCTTTATTATACGATTGATAAGATATCTAAGTCCACCCTGCTGGATCCCGCAAATACCTGGATCCAGCGGTACTAAGATTGTTCAGTCCCGCAAATACCTGGATTGACATCGTCCTGCGGGATTGCATTCCCTAGTTACATGCAACTAATTATACTATGAATTTCAAAGTAATAATGATGATTCATAAAATCAATTAGTAAGGTATCAATATGTTCCTTACAACTCATTATGAGACAAATTAGAAAGGATTAACTAATTTTGTAAAAAAATAGTTAAAATAATTAAGAAAATATTTATTGTTTCTTGGGAAATAAACAAAAGAACATATTGTCATTAAAAACAATAAGAATGCAATAAAATTTCAATGAAAAAGTAAAATGAATCACCTAGTCAGTTGAAAAATGTAGTCAAAATAAAAAGTTTCCATTCTTTTGGCCACTACTGAATATCACGTGTTTGTGTCACCGACACAGTAACAACATAGTTCTCTATAAATAAGGGGGTTTGCTATCTCCATGGCTCTTCAATCTATATGTTGAATGTTGCATCAGAACTTTTATGGAGGATAGCAAGGGTCAGAAATTTATTATTTATTTATTTATATTCACATACACGGCCTCTAAAAATATGGTAAAAATAAAACATAAAACTCATATTAAACAACACAACAATTAAAAAGAAAAACAACACAATAATTCATTAAAATACAAAATCTATCACACAAATCGAAATATTCATAATATGTCCCATTCCGATTCGTCTAAATTTATCCGTCTGAATTTTAGTAGGTATATGAGAAATGTCAAAACGTTGACAATTCCGTAAGTATAGTATTTGAAGGATGTAAAAAGAACGTACTGAGAATGGATGCCAGCAAATCAAAGTTCAAATGGTGTTTCAAAAGAGTGAAAGCAGAACAGCGTACCAAATAAAATTAGAGAACAAATGGCTCAAGCAAGTAGACGAATATGTCTATTTGGGAAGCAACGGAACACCGGAATGGACGGATTGATAAGGAGATCGAAAGAAGAGTTATGGCAGGAAACAGAGGGAATGGAGCACTTAGACCAGTTATGAATGACCGCAACATATCAAAGGATGCTAAAGTTGCCATTGATAACGCTATCTTAGTGCCAACCTTGATGTATGCAAGTGAAACCTGGACATGGCAGAAGTCACATGAAAGCAGAATAAATGCAGTTTAAATGAGATCACTAAGATGAATCTGTAATAGAATTTAAGATGAAGATAGATGTCATTAATAGAATGAAAATGATGAATTCATTTCATTCATTAATTGGCCACATGGGGTGAATGAATGAGGAATGCCTGACGAAGAAAATATACAATGCGCATAGGAATGAAATGAGAAATCAGTGCCGCCCAAGAAAGGGATGGCATGACCATGTGAATGGTATTTTGAAAGACGAAAAGGTTAGAAGCGTGAAGAACAGATAAACATGTATAAGAAGATGTATGAATGTTGACGAGGCGATGATTGTGTGTCAAGATATGTGGCATTCAGTTTTCTCTGTCTACCATGTGAGGATCATGGCATTATGGTATGTATAAGAATCACATACATTAGGTATGAGAAATTTTATAAATATAATAAATTAGACAAATGATTTACTACAAAGAAGACAAATATTGAAAATAATATTTCTATATTGCCCTCATTCAGTATAACAAAAGCTGTTTTTCATTCAAATTTTGCTTATGAATGAAAGCATTTCTTTATAAACATTATTCTATTTGTATTTTACAAATATATATATTTAAAGTCACTAAAATTTAATGATTTATTATACACAGACTAATCTCCTGAGCTCGCAGTGCACAGTGACATAGATCTGTAAATGTGTGGGTGCGAGAGAGAGACTGCTCAATAGAGTCTGGTCAATCAAAGAACACTTTTAATATATAATACTAAACATAATATAGGAAAAAAAATTCACTTGATCTCTGAAGTGCTGCTTTAACTAATACCATGAAATATTTCTTTAGCTTTTGTGCATAATTTTAAGACAATTAACCAAAAATTCTAAAAGAAATTTTTCAAAAGCATACTTTGTGAAATATAAATTATATATAGTAATATGAAAGTTTTCTATGCATGACATGTTATGGCTGGTCTGGAAAAATATAGTTGTTTGTTACTCATGATGAACATACACAATATTATGATTTCAAAAATCAATATAAGTCTATACAAGTTGTTCTAAATTCAAACTTTAGATGGGAAATTAGTAATTGATGAATATTATTTGTTATGTTATTTTTTTATAAACAAAATTTCTTTATGTTACATTGAGAATACATGAATGTAATTCAATGTAAATAATGTCCTTTTTATATATTTTTTAAAACAACATAGTAAAACGTCAAGTTTCCCAAGTAGAATAACTGCCGTTGAAATGAGGTCTCTCAGACAAATGTGTAATAAGACGATGTGTGATTAAATAAAAAAAAGTAAGCACAAGAACAGAATGTATGTTGGAAAAGGACGCCACATGCAAGATAAAAATATAATATATGTCCTGAAGTGGTTCGGCCACATAGAAAGAACAGATGAAGAACGGTTGACAAAAAAATTATACATGGCTAAAAGATGCGGAATAAGAGATAGAGTTCGGTCGAGAAAGATTCATTTAAATCCCATGAATGGAATCTGAAGTGTAGATAGTAGGAGAGTGTGCATGAGGCAATGTTTGGATTAAGTGAAGCGAGAAAAGTATATCAGGATAGGAAAGTATGGCGCTCGGTTCTCTCTGCCTACCTCAATATGAACAAGGCATGATAGTATGTATGTAAAAAAACACAAAATATTTATTTGTAACTAGTATATTCCTAGAAAATAAACTCTCATGACGTCCGGTTTCTAAAAAAAACTTATAAAATAAACATTTTCCTAATATTCATATAAGATATTATGAAAAATGATGTAAAAGAGTAAAATTAAATAATAATTTAACATAAACAGAGAAAATTTCACAATAATAATGTTAATATATTACCTTTAGTCAGTATATATTATTATAAGGTCTTTGGTATATACCTAGTCAAAGATGTTCCATACTCAAATTTTGTATGGAAAATTTTCAGCGATTTTATAAAATGAGTTTGTTTATTTATTTTTTTATTTTATTATGAAAAGTTGATATTTCTTTAATGCCATTTTATGAAAGTGATGAGCCTTTTTACCTATTTGAAAATAAAAATTTCAAATTTTAAGTTTCCCGAGCTTGGGGTCACTTTGAAATATTTGACAGTTAAAAAAATTGAGAAGCACTATTCATATATCGTTCAAAATCTAATGGGATCTAAGTGAGCATAAGATATACAAATTTGCAAAATTTGAATAGAATCGAATGAGTACTTTAGTCTATAATCGATAAAGTAAAATGAACACGCCGTACATAGCACATAGCACACACACACAGATACATTGTGATGAAACTTTCAGAATACAATCTCAGCATGATACTAGTTGATAATCTGCAAAAAAAAAAATACCCTTAAAAATTGCGAAATCATAACTCCCCACTATATCACCTTGTGTTAGTGAGGAGTAAAAATACTTAATAAATTAAACATTTAATCTACCTAGGTGAAACGACAGCACTAAGTTCGATGTCGGTAAAAAGCGCGCGCAGGCCTGTATATCGTAGGCCACGATCTCTACTCAAGGCCTTACTATATCAAGAGGCCTGGACGCGATACAAAACATTAGATGTGACGTCACCATGCTGGTGCGACGTGAAATTAGCTCCAAATACTCTATTTCCTAACTCTGCCGTATTGCCGTTACTGAAAATTATTTGTGCGTCGCGTCGTTTAGCTTGTGGTAGATCTGTTTTGTGTTTATTTTTATTAAATATTATAAGAATATTGTATAAAATATAAAGTGAAGTGTTTTATTTTTGTTATAACATAATCGCAATACATTTTGGTAATTTTATTTTATATATTTTCTACTTGTTATTGGTTTAAAAGAGAATATAAACAAACCGGTAAAAATCAATGGCGGATGTATTGTTTATTTCTTTTACAAACATTAAAATCCATTTGATCTTTGCAATTATGGATTAATAATAAATAACTTGTTGTATATATTTGAAATAATACGCTTATGTACTTTCTTGTCATTTATTTTTTATGCTTCAGCATAAATAACAATCTATAAAACAAATGAGAAATTTTACCGGCATCTAAATATAATGTATCTATTTGTTTCTAACTACAATTTATATGACATTTTCGTATTGAATTGAATATGAGAATTAAATGTTTCGTATAGGTATAAGTTTAATATCAATTGATTATATTTCTAAGTATGACTTTTAGAACACTTCTAAAATATTTGTATTTTATTTGCTTCATAACCTATTTGTTTCTAACTACAATTTATATGACATTTTCGTATTGAATTGAATATGAAAATTAAATATTTAGTATGGGTATAAATTTATTATCAATTAATTATATGTCTAAGTATAACTTTTAGAACACATTAAAAATATTTGTATTTTATTTGCTTCATAACCTATTTGTTTCTAACTACAATTTATAAGGAATAATATAAAAATTAAATTTTTGATATTTGATAAGTATAGTTTATTATTAATTATATTTCTTAATACGACTTTTAGAACATTTATATATAAATTTATTGGACTCTGATATTGATTAGATTTATACTAAATGAAGCATGTTATAGATTGTTATAATAATTTTAAAACCAATAAATGTTTATAATTTATTGGACTCTATATTAATAAGATTATACTAAATGAAACATGTTATAGGTTGTTGTAATAATTTTAACATCCATAATATTTGTTAATAATATATTGGATGAAATACGTAATAATGAATAGTTTAGAATATTTTAGTGTTCAATATGACAGGGTCAAAAATGAGGCCATAAGGAAAGAATGTAGGATAAAGAAAGATCATTAATCTTTATACATTATAGAATTAAGTATTTTAAAAGTCATATTAGAAGAGATAATAGGACGATGTATGAGAGGGTCAGAAATGAGGACATAAGGAAAGAATGTAAGATAAAGAAAGATGTCATTAATATAATGAAAGTGAACACAATGAGATGGTTTGACCACATGGGGAGAATGAATGAGGAACGCCTGACGAAGAAAATATACATTGCGGATAGGGATGGAATGAGAGGTCGCCCAAGGAAGGGATGGCATGTCCATGTGAACGGTATTTTGAAAGACGGAAAGGTTAAAAGCGTGAACAGACGAACGTGTATAAGACGATGTATGAATGTTGACGAGGCGATGAATGTATGTCAAGATAGAAGTAAGTGGCGTTCGGTTCTCTCTGCCTACCCCGTGAGGGACATGGCATGATGGGATGTATGTAAATGTATGTATTGTTCAAAAAGGAATTATATTTTACTATTGGTACTTATGATATTAATTTTTGTGTTTGTTTATAATGTTATTGGACTCTGTTATTAATTAGATTATACTAAATGAAACTTGTTATAGGTTGTTATAATAATTTTTAAACCCATAGTATTTGTTTATAATCTATTGGACTCTGATATTAATTTGATATGACTGAATGAAGCATGTTTATCCTAAGAAATATTATAATGTTTGTTTATAAAATAATATATTTACTGTGGGTAGGTACTTATTTATTTATTATTTATGATATTAATTAAATTTAATTTTTCTAAATTGTAAGCATATTTTTTCTTCTTAATTTATTTAAAAATATATCAATCAAAAGTAAAGTTTTGTCTTATTAATTAATCCCTTCCATCAGATAATTTCCAATAATCTCATTAATTAATATACATGAAATATAAAATCACTGGTAGAAGATTTATTGAAAATTAAATAAAAAAAGTAGAATGTAGTAAGAATTTCATTTGTCATTTGTATGGTAAATATCATAATATATACATTACGCACTAGGTACTGTACAGACCGCACCACCATCGTGTAGAGGTACGAACGCGCCATAGCCGGGTATATAGTGAGCCGTGTCTCTACTCAAGTGACGTCATCACGTCTATATAGGTATATGACATGCGCAAGCCACGAAAATTCATATCTAGAGCTAAGAAAACGCACTGGTCATTTTACCAATGTCGGATGAGCTGTCGATGTTGATGCGTAGTCTGCGCCATAGACAATTTGAGTTGAAATTATTATCTACAGTGAACTATTTATGTAGATTTTAGTTTTTGGAACAACGTTAGTTATAGAATACCAAATTAAGTTCAAATGACCTTAATTCTATAATTTTTAAACGTTCATATTTTAGCCCAAAAAGTTACTGAATTTGACGTTAAACTTCCGATTCTTTAACCCGAATGCACAGTCCTAGGTACCTAAATACTAACTATTAACCTCACTGGAGTATTTAGTATTCTTAAGTAAGCAGTTGCGTTGCAGAGACATCACTTACTAAATACTAAATACTAACGCCAAACTTAAGGTCGATGGCGTAGAATTTCACAAAGAAAAGAGATAGATAGATAGCTTTCTATGGGCTTAGAAAGCTATCTATCTCTTTTCTGACGTTTGACATTTAAAATGTTTTTTGCTATAACTCAAACATATGTAACCAACTTCACACTGACAGCTCGATGTCACAATTTTTTTTAAAATTCCACCGTATTTTCGGCATCTTTTATGGATCGCTGAATACTCATTTTGGTATTTGATTTGAAAAAAATAAGAACGAAGCCAATAAAATCATCATCCACCGAAAAAATCTCGTATTTTAGTACCTCGCTATCAACTTTACTTTTTGACAATTCGCAAATATTAGTTTACGCCGATGCGCATGCGCTAAGTATTTAGATATTATGTCTCTACAATTCAATTCTCATAGAAAAACATCGTAGCATCCTCCAGTTAGGAAGCCACGTGATCTCCTAACTAAAGTGAGCGACTTTGCAATGAAAACATGGTTAGTATTTAGAATTTAGTATTTAGGTAGGACTCTGCATTCGGACCTATAACTTTAAAAAATAAAATCCGGCTAAAATATGTGAGTTCCTATCCACTTAGTTGATAGGAACTAAAATAGGAACGTTCTAACTTCAAGTAAGTCACGAATTAGTTTAATACCCTATTCTATAATCAGATTTTAGTCGAATCAACTGTCAAACAGTTCCTAATTTTAGTTCACACCTAATTGGAAGCGTACTAGACCTTGATTCTAAAATTTTAGAATGTTTTTATTTTAGTTCAAAAAGTAAATGCATCGGACGTAATATAATGTATGTCTAACACAGTCGATCCTGGTTATACGGAAATACTTGATTATCCACCAGACGGCTCTGTTTTATATTCACTTTGCGTAAAACCACTTTTTGTTCGGCGCTCATTAGTCGCATCGGTATCAAAATGTTGCTGCTTTGTGTTTTTGTGTCGTTAAACACGACGTGAATTGGCAATCGTATATTTTGCAAAATGCAACTTTTTTACTCCGCCACCTAATTTAGCGCTTTGGGTAATTAATTAGCCTAACAAAAACAATATAAACAAATGGGCACAGACTGCATTAATTACTTTCCCAATGTTTATAGTTAAATCTATACACAGTATTAAAGTTTCTAAACTTAGCTGTGAACGGAATAATAATTAGGCACAAGTCATAGACTTTAATCTTTTGTGTTGTTAATTTTATAGTCTCTAGTCTATATAATATTATAGACCGGATCCGTACGGATACGACCGGATTGCGTATTTACCTTTCCGTGTTGTTTAGGAGGCAAGTACTACCTCGAATTGGGTACTAGTTTGTTGCGCTAATGCACTTAAAAACTCGTATTGAATTCAAGGCACGTGTCTTCCAAATGCACACGGCTTAGCAACGCAAACTGTTCCTGCTAATACGTGTTCAATTCAAGGCACGCGTCTTTCAACTACACAAGTTTATAAATTTTTCCATGCGTATTGATTGAGCGTTACAAGGCTGTGTTAGAGGCATTTTTGCGATTGATTTTTTTTGTTTTACTAGATTAATCTACAAAAATCTACATTTTATCATAAAAATTCGTTTAAACAATTTTTTTTGTATGAGATTGGTACTCATGAATTTTTCAATGAAATAATCACACTTTGCGCCGTAATAACATACCTTCACTAGATATAGAGCATCGAATTTTACATTAGTAATTATCCTTGTCTCCTTCGTAATTAACAATTTTAAAATTGTCCAAAATACCACCAAGTAGGTATGTCCTTTAACAGTTCCATATTACTTAAAGTCTTAAACAAAGTTACTGATTACTACCATTTGAACTGTGAACAAAATAAGAAATGCAAGCGAAATGAAATAACGCGCATGGCTATATATAGTCCACATTCAATAATTAATTGCCTTTAATGGAACACGTATTAGCAGGATAGTTTGCGTTGCTAAACCGTGTGTATTTGTAGGACACGTGCCTTGAATTCAAC
The DNA here is from genome assembly GCA_963576475.1 of Molanna angustata. Lineage (NCBI taxonomy): Eukaryota > Metazoa > Arthropoda > Insecta > Trichoptera > Molannidae > Molanna > Molanna angustata. Next base: position 5,466,312 of record OY754965.1, read on the forward strand.
ACGAGTTTTTAGGTGCATTAGCGCAACAAACTAGTGCCTAATTCGAGGCAGTACTTGCCTCCTAATCAACACGGAAAGGTAAATACGCGACTGGATTGGTTTCTTAATATATAATAATCTCGTGTCAAGAAGTTCGTACATGCTGATCTCTGAAACCGCCCAGCCGATTTCAATGAAATTTTGACAAAAAAATAACCCCTTTCTTAAGATATTTAGGTCAAAATAAAATGATTAGTAATAATAAGCACTCCCTTGAATCCTTTGCAAGTGGTTAGTTTATATTGCTATACGGCGATTTATTTCAATAAACCAGTGTCTCCAGCCTAGGTGAGCAAGAAAAAAATGAATAAACATTTTTGTTGATTGCGTTCAAATAACATTTTAAGGATCATTTGAAAAGAGATGTGAGTTTGAAATTCGACCCTTATTCATTTTCTGCTTTATTATATAAAGATGTTTTTTCCCGTTTCAGACAAATCCAATTTCTCGACGAGATGTGACTCGTATTTCATTGGTATTTTTGTATTGAATTTTTACACAGTAAATATCTAATAATGAAATAACTAATAGACATGTGAAGTGGTAGATGACAAATCAAATTATAGGAAAAGGAATCTTTGATTTCGTAGAGTTTGCTCGGTCCGTTTTTATTTGAGATTTGAAATTGAATATGTTTTTTTAATGATAATTAATAATAATAGGTACTCAATTATTGATCCTGGCACCAAAATATATACAAGAGCTGTGTCAGAGAAGAGATCTCTCTGGGAGGCATCTCACACTCAGGTCGTCTGGATCACACAGTAACAATTCCTTCAAGGAGTTGGACAGAGTCAACAAAACGTCTTACCATGACCGATGCTTTAGTTTGAGTGATCCTATTAAGTGGAATTCACTGCCTCTAGATGTCCGCAGTGCTCAGAGCAAGAGCACTTTCACTAAAGGACTAAAAACAGCTTTGTTTCAGACACAACAATAAACTATCAGCGCTCTTGGTATAATCTCGAATCATTAAACGGCGCTATTCAAATAACTTATTATTATTACCATTTCGAATTTATTTTATTTTATTTATTATATTGAAATAATATTTTTTGTGCATAGGTACCTACTTTTTAAAAATATAAGATAGCTGCTTTACTAGAAAATATCTGTTCGTTCTGAAGCAGTTACCTGTAGGTATAGTTGTGAAGTTATTGAACAAGTTATAATTAAAACGATTGGTTTGTGGCCAACGCTATACTCTTCACTATCTATCTATAAAGTATTAAAATTTTGTATGGAAAATCTTCATCATTTTATTATGAAAACTTGATGATTCCCCAATGCCATTTTATGAAAGTGATTGAGAATAAAAAAATCTAATTTTAAGTTTCCTGTGATATATGTAATTGTTTAAAGTCTTGAGATCTTTTAAAATCTAATGGGATATTATACTAAGCGAATATTAGATATACAAATTTGAAAAGAATCGAATATGAGTACTTTAGTATATAATCGATAAAGTAAAATAAACACGCCGTACATAGCACACACACAGATACATTGTGATGAATCTTTTAGATTCCAATCTTAGCATGATTCTCAGCATGATTGATAAGAAATTACCTTAAAAATTGCGATTTCATAACTCCCCATTAGAGTAGGTGTGAGGTAAAAATAATAATGTCAAATTTGTAACATCTCAAAAGAGACGAAGTTGGAATATTACAGGAGAAACGATAATACAATACAAACAAATAGGAAATGTGAGCTGTGAGGCACCGGCTTAGAATAGTGCTTCCACTCTTTTCTATTACTGTTTTCGAGTGTCCCGTAAGAGCCGGGTAATCGAAAATACAACAGGCAACAATAACATCTGACATAGTTCAGCAATGAGGTTCACCACCCATTCTGAATGTAGTGCCTTTTTAGGTGAGACGAGACTGGTGTGTGGGTATACACATATGTGTTGTGCTCCCTTTTATAAGGCAATGCACACCCGCACACCTTTCGCTGGTTACCCCACATTGTGGGATATGCCGTGATGGTATGAATGAATGAATGAATGAACAAATAGGAAATCAATACAAACCAATTTATTAATAGATGTAGAGAGAAAAAAAAATCTTCTTCACTTCATAGATGGCGAAAGGATTTTAATGAATAACATATTGGATTGATACGGAACTCAAAAAAGGCATAATTGGTGAACGTTGCCAAGAGCATAAAGTGATCACGTAAACCGGTCGTTGACAGGTCGTAAGCCCTGTAGCCCTGTCCCTGTAAAATCGGTACTATGATGAAAACGACACGAACTAACAAACTCATCGCACTAAAACACTTTGTCATTAAAATATCTACTCGTGTAGGTATACTCTTACTCTGAATTGGGTTAGTGCAAAATATCTACTCGTGTAGGTATACTCTTACTCTGAATTGGGTTAGTGCAAAAATTTACAACTTCGTCATATCTGAAAATGTTTTATCCAACTGTCGATTTGTTCAGGAGAACTTTGTTCTCTTAACATATCGACAATGTATCAAGCCAGAATACGCGAGAATTGTATGGAGAGGTCTACTTTTTTCACGGCTTTTCCAACTTTGAAGTCAAAAAACACCAACTTAGAGGCTTCGCAGCATATATGTTCCATACACGGATTTACTCAGAATTCGGAGTAGAACATTTCGTGTGTCTGTGTGTGTGTGTGTGTCTGTGTGTGTGTGTGTCTGTGTGTGTGTGTGTATGTCTGTGTGTGTGTGTGTCCGTCCCCCCCTTATAACTTTTGATCCGCTCAATTTATAGAGCCTAAAATTTCAGAATATATAAACAGTTACAGGCCTACAAAACTTTTATACTCGGAATTTTGAATTTTTGTTTCAGTCAGGGGTTATCAACTTTTGAATTTTTATTTTATTTTTCCATATATCTCAGAAACCATAAACGCTAGAACGCTGAAAATTGGTACAAACATAGACAAATACAAAATCTCAAATTAATTTTTTCAAAAAAATTCCAGGCTTTCTCAAACATTTTTTATTAATAAAAGTATTTTTTTATGATAAATTTATGAGTTTAACTGCCTATATTTCCATTTTTTTTTGAAATATCGAAAAAAGCCGAAACACCCCAACTAGTTACTTTAATTTTATATAAAAAATATTAACATTGTAGCAGTACATCTCAAATTTTTTTAACAATTTTTATAAAAATTGAATTTAGTGACGACATCGCTTCATACAATTTGTATGGTAGTCACCTATACACAATATCAAAGAATACTTAATAGTTTGATACTTCATCTCTAAACATACAATATACATATACCATCATGCTGTTTTCATATTCCGGGTAGGAAAAAAAGACTGACCTCCATACTATCCTATCTTGACTACCTAGGTACATGTGTTGTATAGAAAACTAAATATCATAAAATAATAAATAATTTGTATTTATGGGTTTGGTACTTATTCTTCAACTATACATACTATCGCTGTCGACAGTTGGATCTCATGTGTTACATGCAACTAGTAGTATAAAAATAGTCGTGCGCTGAATAGGGAGGTACCTCATTATTTCCCCAACACAAGTGTCATTCTATGCTAGGCATTGGAGGCACTTTCAGTTGACATGAACACAAGGACCTGGAACATGTCGGCGCTCTCTTCCAATCACTGGTGCTGAAGAAATTAATGAACTCCTTTCACAAAAATCGATCCAACTTCCTGTCGACAATCATGATGCCTCCCCTGCGTTATATGCTCCGTTGGGTACATTTCTACTTCTTGCTTTTTATTGCGAACACAGGACTGAAATGGAAAAAATATAAAACTATCGATTCTATAAACAGACATATCAAGTTATTTCAATATTTTTGGAGTAGTTTACTATATTTTCAACCTGGTTTCGCTGATATATGTATATCACGATATATATCATTTGATATTTATGCGGATATATGTAAATTATTATTTAACTTGAGACTCACCAAGAAATATTTTAAATAGGAATTCACTTTTTCTCTTACAGTTATTGATTTTCATTTTCGTGGGAATCTCAGAAAATACCCATTACTTTACTTTTCGGGCAACTAACTGTTACGAAATATTAATTTAAAACGTACTTAATAACAAGTTGCCACATTCTGGAGACTTCCGATATTAATATTTTATCACAGATCCAGACCGAAAACAATTAAAAATTGTGTCTCCACACGGAATCGATCTCGGGACCTTTGGTTCAGCAGTAAGACACCTAACCAACTAAGCCACGAAGGCCGACTCCATTATATATTACTTTCTTATAATATAAATATAAACCAAATAATCAATATCATACTATATAATTTTGACATTTTAAAACTACTTACAGATTACTAGCGCATCTATTTTTAATCCGACATTTAAAAACAATATAATATATCGATATTTGATAATATCAGATATTTATTACAAACAAGTGGGCCCTGGCAGACGTTGTCCTGCAACAGACCGCCTTCGATGTAGATCTCATTTTGTGTATTTCACATTTTTTTATATAAATTTGAATGTGGTATATATTATTCTCTAGATGTGTTAGTGCCTTTTCACATGATCCGGTTGCCGGGAAGCCGGCGCCGGGTTACCGGCAGCGAAGTGTATGGGCATGCATGCCGGTGGGTGTGAAAGCTACCATGCGTTCCCATACACTTCGCTGCCAGTTACCCGGCGCCGGCTACCCGGCAACCGGACCGTGTGAAAAGGCACTAATACAGATGTTAATAGATTTTTACACAGCCATCTATTGAAAAATTGCACAATTTAAAAACTGATTACGCCCACAGATTTATTTATTTATGGGCTTAAAATGGGCTTTTACATACACAATTACAAATTATTAAACATGGAGCACTTAGACCAGTTATGAATGATCGCAACATATCAAGAGACGCTAAAGTTGCCATTCATAACGCAATCGTAGTGCCAACATTGACGTATGCAAGTGAGACCTGGACATGGCAGAAGTCGCACGAAAGCAGAATAAATGCAGTTGAAATGAGATCGCTCAGAAGAATTTGTAACAGAACGATGTATGATAGAGTTCGGAATGAAGATACAAGGAAAGAATGTAAGATAAAGAAAGATGTAATTAACAGAATGAAAGTTAACACATTGAGATGGTTTGGCCACTTGGGGAGAATGAACGACGAACGCCTGACGAAGAAAATATACAAATCTGACAGGAACGGAATAAGAGGTCGCGGGCGCCCAAGAAAAGGATGGCACGACCATGTAAACGATATTTTGAAAGATGGAAATGTAAGAAGCGTGAACAACAGACGAACATGTATAAGACGATGTATGAATGTTAAGGAGGCGATGAATGCGTGTCAAGATAGAAAAATGTGGCGTTCGGTTCTCTCTGCCTACCCCGTGAGGGACATGGCGTGATGGTATGTATGTATGTATGTATGTTCATGAACCACGGAGCAAAATACATACACACATAATAATAAATAGGTATATATAACAACAACTATAAAATATCAAAAAAAGAATGCATAAATTTACAAAATATATATGCAGGAAAATACCCATAAACCTGAAAAGGAAAGTTAATGAAGCGTGTGTGCTGCCAGTTGCTACATAAGGCCTAGAAACAGTAACTCTATCTAAACTGAGTGCCGAGAAACTGCGAGTCACCCAAAGAGCTATGGAAAGATCCATGCTGGGTCTGTCACTAAGAGACAAGGTAAGAAATGAAACGGTGAGAGAAAGAACAAAAGTAACAGATATAATCCACCGTGTGGCGACTCTGAAATGGAAATGGGCGGGACACGTAGCCAGAAGCTCGGACGAGAAGTGGACAAAGAGTGTGGTGACTTGGAGACCTCGTATGACAAAGAGAGGTGTGGGGCGGCCGCAGCTGCGGTGGAGGGACGATATAACAAGATATGCTGGCACATCCTGGATGAAAACTGCACAGGACAGGACGACGTGGAGTCAAATGGAGGAGGTCTTCGTTCAGGAGTGGACGGAAATAGGCTGAAGAAGAAGAAGAAGATATGTAGGTTGTGACGTACCTACAATAAAAATAAAATTAAAGAAAAAAACAAGCAAAGGATTAAGCAAAAACAAAAATACAAAATGTATAGAAAAAATCATCAGATCATTATTATTCTGTTATAAAGACCATTTTTTCTCATGTAAAAATCTTGGAGGTGTGTAGGGAAGTGAAAAATTGTGGATTCATATTTTATGAATAAGAAATCTAAAAAGAAAATAAAAAAAACCGTTGAAAAAATATTCATTTTAATATCGCGATAACAGCGAGCGCCACCGTTCGGGTCCAAAACTATCCTATTTTTCACACCCGGAACCAACTATACAATGTTATGAAATAAAATTCGTACACTATGAAATATGTGTAGCTCCGTGAATCTACTTGCATAGGACAAAAAAAAATAAGGGTCACATACCTACCTAGTCGGATATAGGGTAGCGTCCGAGAAGAGGCAAGTAGACCGGCAGTTAGGTTCAGGGTCCGATTCAATAAAGAGCATTGGAGTTTTGCTCGCGACATACAAATCAATCATTTACATATTAGAAGCAAACTAAGTTGTTATTATTAAAGCTTAGTTAAAAGCATTCAATTAAATAACAGCAGTTTAGTTAAAAGACTTGTGCCGAAATGAACGGAGACGCTCACGGTTATCTGCGAGGGCTAGATTTCATAGAGGGCAGGTCCAGAGACTCTACTTTCTGCAATCGTCACTGACTTCTGACCGCAGAAATATAGAATCGCAGAAGAATCAGCCAAGAAGTACCTACATACTTGTGAGTGCACTTAATAATTCAATTCATACCAAAGCCAATACCTTTTATTTTTATTGTATATCTGGTTGTAATAATTAACCAAAAGGAAAACCATTAATTGCCATTTAATTGCTATATCTGTCAAATAAATCCATTACTATAAATATCTTTTTTTATTTCTTTATCTATGTCATACCACAAACAAACAGGAATCACCGATTCACCACACATACTCTGGATATTAGTCTAAGTTGCTCTAAGCCATTATAGTTAGCCGCGCATAATATTTTAAATTTATAATAATTATTTAAAATCACAATACGTAACAACAAATTTAGAAATAAAGTGGTTTCAGAGTTTAGCGTGTACGAACATCGTGACACATGATTTTATACATCAGGAATATCAATCGGATTTTTGCGAATCCTGATTTCAATTAATATATTTATTTGGATTATGTAAATAATATGCTGGAGGGTAGGTTTATTGCCACAAGGCAATCTCTTCAATCCACCCAGGAAACATAAATGCTCAAGTGAATTCGATAAAAATATATAGTTAATAGGTACTACCAAAGTCGAAAAAAAAATCAATGGTACAAAACTGCAATGTTACTAAATCGGCAGTTTACGACTCACTTACCATTATAACTATACAATTTTGTATCCTTCTATTCACCACGTTGATTGTAGGTTTTAGCAACAGGTTTCAAAACTGATCGTTTTTTCATTGGGCACATTCAAAACTTCCTCAGCTTCTTCTTCAGCGCACTATCGTCTAGTAAAGGAGAGAGGCCTTCTCCTGAGACCTATCTTGGCCAGACCGCATCCATCCACCTCCCGCTGAAAGGAATACACTGAGAAGTGACTCGGTTTCTATTTTTATGGTTTTTATTTTAATGTCCATTTCATCTACGCCACACTTTCGAAGCATTTCAATTTGGTGTATTATACTCTATCAAAAGTATTTTCATAATGAATAATACAGGCATTCCTTTGATCATAACATTTTTGTAGTAATAAAAATTAATTATATTATTTTAAACGTTAATATTCGGAAATCAGTAGGGTTGATAGGAAGACAATTGATAGGGTTGACTGGGAAGACAAGGGAATAAAAATAAATGGAACAAACTTAAACCACCTCCGTTTTGCAGATGACATAGTGCTTATAAGTGATGATCTGGAAGAACTTCATGTTATGATAAAAGAACTCCACGATGTTTCCCTAATGGTCGGCCTGGAAATAAATATCAACAAAACGAAAATCATGAGTCCATCATCTAACAGCACTATCACAATTGATAGTAAAATAATTGAAGCTGTTGAAGAATATATATACCTTGGACACAAGATAAAATTAGGAAAGGATAATCAGACAGCAGAAATACCCAGAAGGATCGGACTAGGTTGGGCAGCCTTTGGAAAACTTAAACATGTCCTAAAAAACAGAGATATTCCCACATGTCTGAAAAGAAAAGTTTTTGAAACATGTATCCTGCCTGTGCTTACGTATGGTCTGGAAACTATCACGCTAACTGCGAGGACTATACATAAGCTAAAATGCACTCGGAGATCCATGGAAAGGCAAATGATAGGCGTAAGTCTAAGAGACAAAATTAGAAATGAAGAAATCAGACGCCAGACAAAAGTTGTTGATGTCATGGATCGAGTTGCAAAACTTAAATGGCAATGGGCAGGTCATGTTGCCAGACAGGGTACGGACAGATGGGCACCCAGAATTCTAAATTGGAGACCATGGGATATGAAAAGGGGAATAGGCCGGCCCCAGAAAAGGTGGGCCGATGATATTGTCCCTGTCGCTGGAAGCGGATGGGTTCGAAAAGCCCAGAAAAAAGACGAGTGGAAGCTATTAGAAGAGGCCTACATCCAGCAGTGGAGAGATGGCTGAGAAAGAAGAAGAAGAAGATAGGAAGTATAGAAACCTTCTTAGAGCCTAATCCTTTGATATGTGAAGTATCTGGATGAGTGAACTATTCCCAATTGAAAGCTTGATGATGCGTTTGTTGCATTTTATTTTGTTCTATTAAATAATTTACAATTTACGCATTGATATGCTAATTCTTTTGAGTAAGTGTATAATGGTAATAATAATTGAGAATTATTTATTTGAAGTGATTAATTGTTATTAATATCATTAGTAAATAGGCCAGCACCGTAAAAAAATAGTAGTGATATAAATATAATATAAATGTAGCAATATAAATAGTTTCATAATAATGCTTCAAAAGATAGGTATCTTAAAATAGAAATATCGACAAACCAATAAAAACTTATATCATCCTATTTATCAAAGAAATCTTCATGAGGGTATAATCACTCGGATGATACTCATTTACGGGACAGTGGTCTGTGTTGGGGAATGTTGTTATGTAAAGAGGACTATGTAGGAAGAGAAAGAAGTGGAAAGAGGTATGTAAGAGAGGCAAGGGTAAGGGTTTAAGAGGAACATGGTAGTAAATACGAAATAATCTTCCGCGTCCGCAGGTCATTACAACACTTGTGACGAGTGCTCCTACCCGCACAAACCAAAACCATTTTTATCTTTCCAGCATACATACTTCCTCCCTTTTCTATCTCACTGGCTCTCAACCTTTAAAAAACTTTTATTTTTTTTATTTTATTCAAAAATACTAAAACTGTTTACATATATTATAATAATTTAAGTTAATGATCAAATAGACTAAAGTATTTACCACAAAATTCGATTTAAATGACTGAACGTTTTCGCCAAGTTGTCTTGGCAGTAATATATATTTTTTTTATTTAATTAACTTTCGAATACATTATATCAAAATATAAAAAATATAGAAAAAGATGCACAGTAAGAAAATACATATTTTCCTTTGCCAAGCACTCCTGTGGGAAGGAGAAATTTAAAAACAAAAGATACAAAATATTATATACACATTATTTTTATCTGTACAAAAAGAAGTATAATTTACAAATCAGTCAAATTTAATAAATTTATTTATTTTTCTTTTGAATTCATTATGTTAAGTTGCCAGTCTCAAACCTGTTTCAAGTTGATTGAACCACACCACCCCATTGTACGTGTAATAGTGCTGTGCAAAACTTATATTAATATTTCGAAAAACGTATTTTTATTTTTTTTCTTGTATTTTTTTCCAACCTTTGAGAACCCATGTTATTCCCTGTTTACTGTAGACCCTTACCTGATATAAGAGATTCTCAACTTGGAGTTTTCTCAAGTACAGTCGATTGTGGATTGTGGGGTGGCTATATATTTTTTCGGTGAAATAATGATGCGAATTTTTTTATTTTATGAGAGGAAATGTCACATCTGACTTCCAAAGTTATACACGTGATAGTATTTCATAAAAAACCTAACGAAATACTTACTTTCAAGATTAGAAGGTAGGTACAAATAATTTATTTATTTATTTCAATTTTAATAAATTTGTATTGTTTCTCAAGTTATTATTTATGTAAGTTATTATTTAAACAAGCACCAAAGCACATGTGGTCACATTCTGGATTCATTATCGTCTTACGGTTCCAGATTGATGAAAAACTGTTTCTCCAGCAGAAATCGGATCCAGCTTTGCCACGAAGTCCGACGTTAAGAGGGTGATTTCTGCAAACGTACCTATTTTTTCAATTTGAATTTGCATCATTACTACAAAACGATTAATTTTGAAAAAAATAACATAGCTAGTTTGGATATTAATAAAGAAAAATATACCTTAACTTTTTAATTATGTTCTGTATATATTCTTGTAGGAAAATAATAAGCATACCCCGATTTTTGACGTTTATCTTAATTTATTATTAATTTTTTTTATAAATTAAAGAAGATCAAAATATCTGGAAATATACGATGTAAAGTTACATTGCATCAGGTTAAGTTAATAAACTAAAAAAAAACTTTTATTTCACAATGGCTGAATGGAAAATAAATGTTTTTTTAGGTTTATATACTAAACCTAAAGCATTAATGCAACGTCACATAATATTTTTCTAGATATTGTTGTCTTCTTTAATTAAAAAAAATGTTGTACTAGGTACACAAGATAAACGTTGAAAATCGGGGTATGCCATTATTTTTCTATTAAGAATTTATGTAGAACATTATCAAAAAGTAAAGATATATTTTTCTTTAGCTTAACTATCTAAATTATTTTTTTCAAAACTATTTGATTAGAAATAATGATGGTATATCAAATTGAAAAATAGGTACGTTGACAGCAGTCTCCCCTTAAATAATTGAATAATTTTGTTTCGAAATTTTCAATAAATTTAGTTTTCACAGGATACGGAATCTATAAAAGATATCTTCACCGATTAAATATTGCCTCATCTGCCTCATGTCAGTTCTGTTAATACGTGGACTAAACTTCGGAACATATCCTGTGGGATTTTTGCCACCTAATGGTGTCCTCTTATAGATCGAAGCTTCTCGTTGCTGTCCGTGGGCCTCTTCAAGATCTCATTGGTCATGAAGAACAATTTTAAAGGTTTTACGTAGTTCTGTCATAGTTATGGTGCCTCACTATTGGTAGATTCCCATTAAAAGAATTTTTACAGAGATCTTGGTCACACCTCTGATGTTTTTCATTTAAAATGATCCGAAGTCATTCACAGTTCACGAGTGTGCATCTTCCATTCACATTTGTCGATTGTTCTTTTTACACTATGGTGCCGAGATTGCCAAACTAGAGGGCTCCATGAGCTAGTTTTCGTACTATGCATTTTTTTGTCGTTAGCGTTCTGTGATGGATGCCGTTTACAGTTCCCATATGAAGGGGAGCTGGTGGTGGTGGAAGAAGCAAAAAAACATTCTTTTTTTTTCAAGTATATAGCTGACTTTTGGAACGTTTGAAAAACGCTCGTACTCCGAACTACGATATTTGGGGAAAAAAATAATGATTCAAAATTCTTTAAATTATAAAAATGAAAGTCATAGTACCCTGTAATTTAGTATTATAAAAAATATTAAATATTTTTTTTTATTAAACTTAATATTTAAAATTATTTATATTATGCCTACCGCCGTGGCACAGTTGGTAAGCCGTTCGGTTTCTATGCGGGCGTCCTGGGTTCGATTTCCAGCAGAGGAGAAATTTAATTTAATTCATTTCTCACGCAAATATTGCTTCTCTGGGCTGGAAACAATGGTTAGTTGGAAGAAATTGCCAAACGGCAATAAACTCGCCACTTGCGCAGGAAGTAAGGAATTATTTATATTATTATGTAAATTTAAAACATTCTCATACAACGGCAAAGTATATTGCTCACAAATATGAAAAATTGTGACTCTAGAGTTAGGTGTCTGACCAACTTAGCCACGAAGGCCAATAAATAAATATATTATTGTGGAAGTAAAATTGGGTGTAGGTTTATACAAACTCAAATAACATTATGCAGGGGTAGTGTTTCATAGAAAATGTACTCGATTTAGTATTCAGAGTTGGATGTTCATGTTCTGCGGGTGCAGATGTCACCACAGAACAACACTAGGCCATGCAGAGGTCTGTGGGGGGAGGGGCAGTATGGGGGGGGGGGGGACGTAGAAGTGGTCGTGAATGGCGCGCCTGCTCTCCCGAAATAATTATTTTTTCAAGGGTTTATTCAGATGAGTTCGCTAGGTAGGTAGTTAGGTACTCCCGGGCTTAACAAGCTGCGCCACTGGAAATCTGTCATTACATGCACGACCGGCACGGACACTTGACTTGACAACCCCTGCAGTATAAAGCGACAAGAAACACACAAAATGGATGTCACATTAAAAATGAAAATATAAGTTTATAGCATCTACGTAATATTATTGAAAAAGAAACAAATAGATATGGGAATTTATCCAACTTTCGATTGGTTCAAGGGAATTTGTTTCTCTTGACAAATCGACAAAGTATCATGTCAAAATACGCGAGATTTGTATGCAGGGTCTATATTTTTCACGGGTTTTCAAACTTTGAAGTCAAAAAACTCTGTGTCAAAAAACACAGAGCCAAAAATTTTAGAAAATACATGTGTGTGTGTATTTTTATTTCAATCAGGGGTTATCAATCTTTGAAATTTTACTTTATTTTTCTATATACCTATCTCAAAAAAATACTAGAACGCTGAAAATTGGTATAAATATAGACAAATAAAAAATCTCAAAATTATTTTTAAAAAAAAAAAAAAATTTATGACAAATTTACGTATTTAACTGCCTATATTTCCAATTTTTTTTCAAATATCGAAAAAAACACCTTATTTTTGTTTTTATGTTTATTTTGTATTCCTGTATAGCTGATTGTATTTACCATGGTGGTTGACTGGAAGAAATTGCCTGCGGCCAATAAGTCCGAAACGTTGTTTATTACAATAAAAGTCTATAATTATTATTATTATTATTATACATAGATCCAATATAAACATAACTATCTATATTTGCTCTTCGATGGCTCTGCATTGCTCGTAACTTTAGTTTTTGAGACCAATATAATATCAGTAATTAGTATCAATATTAGTCGATCTAAATTTAAATTTTTTGTGCACGTTCAGGAGGTTATATTATAAAAATCATAGATATTTTTCAATTTAAAAATAAAAAAAAAATATTGAATGGCGCTTTAAGGAAATTAATATTTAAGATTATAATAGTGATGTGGTCTACCAAATAATGTTAGGAATTTTCGTATTACTTGGAATGATATTAGTGGGAATTGAGAAGGCGAGATTAACGAATCCAAACTTTGATAGTTAAATGCTACAGTATGTGTACAATGGTCAGGAAAGTTAACGGGAGAACTGGCCAGTAACAAACTGTAGTAGTTACACTACGAGAAAGTGGGGTTTTCTAGGGTGGAATAAAGCTGAAATGTTAAATTACTCGTAATATATTCTACTTTAATCTATTTACCTTTTTTCTACATAACTAGTTGCATGTAACACATGAGATCCAACTGTCGATAGCGATAGTATGTATAGTTGAAAAATATGTACCAAACTATAAACCCATAAATACAAATTATTGAATATTTTCAGATATTTTGTTTTCTATACAACATATATTATGTAGGTATGTATGTCAAGATAGGATAGTATGGAGGAAGTTCCTTTTTTCCTACCCAGAATATGAAAATAGCATGATGGTACGTATGTTTGGAGATGAAGTATCAAACTATTAAGTCTTCTTACGTATTGTGTATAGGCGACTGCCATATAAATTGTATGAAGCGATGTCGTCACTAAATTCAATTTTTATAAAAATTGTTAAAAAAAAATTGAGATGTACAAATACAATGTTAATATTTTTTATAGAAAATTAAATTATCTAGTTGGGGTGTTTCGGCTTTTTTCGATAATTGTATAAGTTTTGGAAATATAGGCAGTTAAACTCATAAATTTATCATAAAAAAAATATTTTTCTTAATAAAAAATGTTTGAGAAACCCTGGAATTTTTTTGAAAAAATTAATTTGAGATTTTTTATTTTTCTATGTTTGTACCAATTTTCAGCGTTCTATCTTTTATGGTTTCTGAGATATATGGAAAAATAAAATAAAAATTCAAAAGTTGATAACCCCTGACTGAAACAAAAATTCAAAATTCTGAGTATAAAAGTTTTGTAGGCCTATAACTGTTTATATATTATGAAATTTTGGGCTCTGTAAATTGAGCGGATCAAAAGTTATAAGGGGGGGACGGACACACACACACAGACACACACACACACACAGACACACAGACACACGAAATGTTCTACTCCGAATTCTGAGTAAATCCGTGTATGGAACATATATGCTGCGAAGCCTCTAAGTTGGTGTTTTTTGACTTCAAAGTTGGAAAAGCCGTGAAAAAAGTAGACCTCTCCATACAATTCTCGCGTATTCTGGCTTGATACATTGTCGATATGTTAAGAGAACAAAGTTCTCCTGAACAAATCGACAGTTGGATAAAAACAAATATTATGCACACTGGCGGGCATTCATTACTTGTTCTAAAAATATTGAGTGGATAAAATAAAAAGCATAATGGGTTCAATTGTGAATACCAATTCAAATTTTAATCAACATTAAAGTCATTAAAAACATAAATGCGTTCACCAGACCTGTCACTTCAAACAGTATCCATTTTAAAATACACTAGTGATGTTCTTTTGTCAATTCAATTCCATTTATTTAATTCTGTTCAATTTTCATAATTACAAAAAAAACTCATAAAATTCATAAATTTGAAATTTTATTTAAATTTTAGTGTGTTATCAGAATTGTACCCATTGCTAAAAGTGTTTATTTTCTTTCAATACCTTCTCTTTGCGATCATAATAATTTAATTTTTTTTTTTTTTATCTAGAATTGTCCAACTGTCGATTCGTTCAAGAGAATGAAAATCTTTTGAAGGAAGAGGCAGTTTAAATCCAAGACGCGTGTACGAAGGAATATTTTGTATGGCGTAGTGGACTTCTTGCATGCTAAAAACACCAACTTAGAGGCTTCGCAGCGTATATATTTCCGTACATGGATTTACTCAGAATTTGGAGTAGAACATTTAATGTGAGTTTTGTGTGTCTGTCCCCCCCTAATAACTTTTGATCCGCTCAATTTACAGAGCCCTAAATTTCAAAATATATTAACAGTTATAGGCCTACAAAACTTTTATACTCAGAATGGTGGTTTTTGTTTCAGTCAGGGGTTATTAACTTTTGAATTTTTACTTTATTTTTCCATATATCCCATAAACCATAAAAGCCAGAACGTTGAAAATTGGTATGAATATAGACATATTGAAAATCTCAAATTAGTTTTTTCACAAAAAATCCAGGGTTTCTCAAACATTTTTTATTAAAAAAATATTTTTTTATGATAAATTTAGTGTAACTGCCTATATTTCCAATTTTTTTTTATAATATCGAAAAAAAAGCCGAAACACCCCAACTAGATAATTTAATTTTTGTATAAAAAATATTAATATTATAGTTGTACATCTCAAATTTTTTGTAACAATTTTTATAAAAATTGAATTTAGTGACGACATCGCTTCATACAATTTGTATGGCAGTGGCCTATACACAATATCTAAGAAACTCAATTATTTGATCCTTTATCTCCAATATACATACATACCATCATGCTGTTTCCATATTCTGGGTAGGAAAAAACGACTGACCTCCATACTATCCTATCTTGAAATACATACCAACATGTGTGAAAATTTTCAATAAATTGGATTTATGGGTTTATAGTTTGATTCTTATTCTTCAACTATACCTACATACTATCGCTATCGACAGTTGGATCTCATGTGTTACATGCAACTAGTTTTTGATTCCAAATACGTGAAAAGTACTATCAAAAATATGTCACAAGTAATTCGTACAAGAAGTTTTGTATTTATTTTCTCAACAAAATATTATTATATACAAGGATATTATATTTGCCATACGTTTTGGTAAGGGTCAGGAAACAATAAATTTTATATTATGATTTATTCGTAGTGGCGATAAACTGAGATTTCCTCCGACACAGTATGGAAACATTCAAGAAAAGGGGAAAAATAATTATGGGCGTGCTATAAAAAAGTATACATCCATACAAGGTTCAGTGAAAAGAGAAGTGTTCTATAAATAAATATTTATTTGGGGAAAAAATATTGGCGACGAAAAAAAAAATCGTTGTAGGCAAATGTGAAGAAATATCAAACAAGATTTTTTTACTAAAACGATGATGGACTTTACATTCAATCCATATTATGAATTAAGTTGTACGTTTGGTGTGTGTAATGAATTTTTAATGTGTTATATATAGGAAGGTAGTCTAAAAGAAAGCAACGTCAAAAATAATTAATTTTTTAATGGCTGGATTTTTGATATTTCCTTCTTATTGAATAAAGGTATAAAAAGGTTAGTTTGGCACCTGGGAGTGGTTGCGTTTACCAGTGCGCATCCCGTTTCTATATGTGAAAATTACAGATTTTAGTCTCATTTGCCAGTCTTTTTGTGCTCTTATACCATCTGATTACAACGAAACTCAGTGATTTGTTCAGCGCGCATTATTCTTCTTCTTTTTCTACATATTTCATTAACATTTAGTACATGTTTCACAAACGGAAGGATTTTATGGGTAAATTAACAAACAATTAATTCAATTGAAATAATTTTTAAATCTTCAATTTTCACCTATAAAGATAATGCGCATTAACTTTTCAATGCCTATATTCAATAAGAAAGAAAATATTAATAATCCAGCCATTAAAAGCAGATGATTAATCGAAAACGTTGTTATCGCTCGGATTATTAAGTACGATGCTCTTCTCTCGAATAAATTTCTCAATTCTATCGAGAGAATGTTAATTAACATGATTATTTTGTTGAAATTCCTTTTTTGTTATTGTATAATAAATGTAAAAATATAAAAAAATAAGGTAATTTACCGCTTTGGAAAACAAAATGCATCAATGTCATTTTGGTTTAGTAAATAAGCTCCTTGCGTCAAAACCCCCAAGAGTTGTCTCCTCAAGGCTTCGTTCACAATGAACGCCGAGTGCACTTAGTGACGCTCTAAGCCGTTCATAATGACTGGAAACAGACGCTCGAAAGACACTCGTTCAGATTGAACATCGAGTGTACGCACCAAAAGCACGGTAAAATTGTCGGGTGAAAAATGCTCTAACAGTTATAGTATCTGTTGACTTCTATTTTATCTGTAGAATGATGACTTCTATTTGTTTCTGTGGTATCTATTATGTCAGTTGACATCAGTTAACATTATTTATGATGACTATATGCAATCACAAAGAGGTTAATTTATAAAAACATTCATAAATTTCCGATTAAAGGTCAGAGATCATTATTTACTCCACTGCCCAATTGTTGTCTTTCGATGAAAATATAACCTAAAAAGAGACATGTATGATAAATGACATTTTACATATAAACGCCCGATGCTGCGTTAAGATTGAAACGCCACTCGAAACCGTTCAGTGAGATTGGTGTGAAAAACGTCATAATCTGCAACTTCAGGTACATCCGATGCCCGACGTCGAGCGTTATACCTGAACACAGCCCAAGATGATTCTAAATGACGTTAGGCTATGTTAGGTTAGGTTTGAATGTGCGCGCCGAGTTATAATGTTTTTCATTAAAATATCATAGACTCCCCGCAGTGAAAAATCCTTTATTTGCTTATATTATAAAATATTCGGTTTTAGAGCGTTTTAGATCTTCGCGAATGTAGTTTAAATAATATAAAAAAAATAGTTACTTATCGTTCATTTGCACACGACTGTTACAAGTACAAAGCACGTCATAGTAGGTACATTGTCGAGATGTTATTCCTTTTGAAGTAAAATAAATATGACATTTGGTGTGATATTTCACAAGGCATTGCTTTTACCACTTTCACGCAACTCTCTGTGTGTTATTTCAAGTCAAAAGGAAATATGTCGGAAAGCGTAAATACAACGGCACAAAGCTTTAAAAATAAAGAAATTTACCAACCCATATTTATTTTTTTTATTGAATTTATTTGGGATTTTCATCACTAACGATAATATCTTATATCTTTTTGCTGGCGATTTCAACAAACTTTGAAAATCTTTCTGATATTAGATTTAGTAAAATAATTAAGATTAGTGTTCGGGCAAAGGAAAAAGAGAAGAACCGTTAGTATGACTACTGCAGTGTGACTACTTCGACTATTTGAATATTTTGGTCTCAGTAGGTTATTATAGGTACTACGCGGGTATATCAAAATTAGGCATTCCTTTTCATTTATGTTCCTCGGAATACAATCAACGGTTTTTTGTGATATATTTTTTTATTTTATTGAATGTATTTATAGCACATATTATGTACTTACTTTTAAATATAATCTTCCTGCACTCCTCCTTCTTAAAAAAAACTTTAACTATGCCGACCGCCGTGGCACAGTTGGTAAGCCCTTTGGTTTCTGTGCTGGCATTCCGGGTTAGATCCCCAGCAGAGGAGAAATTTATTTAAATTAATTTTTCACGTTTATATTGCTTCTCTGGGCTGGAAACACTGGTTAGTTGGGCGAAATTACTATATGGCAATAAACTCGCCACTTGCGCAGGGTGCAAGGAAGTATTTATTATTATTATTATTATTATGCCAAATCTCAAACTCCTCTATGCGCGCAGTTTGTTTAATAATGAGTCCGAAGTTATCGCTTCACTTATTATTATTATTTTTTATAATTCTTCTTCTTTCGTGTCAGCAACGCATTGTTGCGTTGCTGTGGTGGAAGGATTGGCCAGAGAATTTCTGTTACCAGGGGGCACCGCGTGGAGGTTCCTTCCGTGCTCCCCATTTTTTATGATGAATATGTCCTTGTTAAACAAGTACATATACATTTTACTACGTTCCCTAAAATAAGCAAATAAATGCTTGTGCTATAGGTGAACGAAATTGGTCGAGGCAGGATTCGAACTCGCGACTTATATATAGATTTTATGTATTGTGAACTTCTACATTGTATAATTGCATTTTTTTTAGTTTATACCTTGTTATATACTGGTTGAAGCCTCTAGGGCGTGTTTGCACAGAGTTTGCTGCCCTTTGTGACGTGGACTTCCACCTGTCTTTCCATCTTTTGAAGGTTCTTCCAGGCATCCTTGTTCCCTTTGGTTTTGGATTTTCTTATTAATTTATTTAAAATATTAAAAAAAACAATATAAATAATGAAAAGCTCGTTTGGACAGAGACGTTTTGAAGTTATTGTTCATAGGCTACTGAACATGGTAAAAAATCAATGAATCGTAAAATAGACATTCCATTTAAACCAAAGGAAACGAATGACTATTAGTATCAGGGAGAAACTATATTTTTGACCCGATACTAATCTTTTGCTTTACTTAACTAAGTAATTTAAATTTTTTTATTTTGAGTTTTTTTTTAATTTGATTTGTGTATATGCATTTTTCATATAGGATGAATGTTGGCATTCGCATTTTCAGTGTCACTGTTTCAAAATGAATTTGGTACAGGCTTTTTTCCCCAGTGGGGCATTGCAGATACAATTCTTTTGATGGTCCAAGTATGTTTAAAAATTTAAATAAAATAACTACTAAGCGTCAAGTTTATACCATTTTTCATCGTATAGTTTATGAATTTTGCTAGAATTTGAAATAGCTACGTCGCAAATATACGATATTTTTTACCACGCTTATACTAATTAACTTACCCATATCGTAAAATCTTCCATAGCCTGATAAGAATGATTTATTGAAATTTATATAACAGTACGGAGTACATGTAGTTCAACAACTTTCATACATAAGTCCTAGTAACGTAGATATTTGGTGTCCAGTATTTTAATCACAAGCGATTCGACAAAGATTTGTAATATAATAATAATAAGATATAAAATTGTGTACTGGTAGGTATGTAGGTATCAAAAAAATATAAAAAGAAGATATTTATCATTAAAATATATATTACCAGAGGAATAAATGTGGATGAACGATTCTTAAAAATGCGAAATATTAAAATTGAAATAATCCAATCTTTCCGCTTATCATTTTTTTGTAATATCCTTATGATTTGTAAAGTGTTTCAGGTTTCATGAATATTTATGTATTTTAAAATATTCAATTCAGGAAGAAAAACGTCCTTTATCATAAGGTATCGACCATTTTAAAATTTGAGTGACTCCGCCGCTGCCGCCAACTTTTTTTTATGTTTTTAGAATTTAATTTTTAATTTGTAAAACGGCGAATTAAAATGGATGAAATTCAATTCGTCAAATTATTTTTTTATGATTTATTTAATCACCGGATAAATAATGAATATTTAAAAATACGATTCACCCCGAGGCGGGACAAAAGAATATTCGTCAAAATTTTAATTAAATTTCGAATGAATTAAAAAAACGATTCTTCGAAAATGTAATTGAATCCCATACAGAAAAGCGATAATATAATGAGGAACGCGTTTTTTACTCTCCACACTATGGAATAGGGGAGAGTCATGATTTCGCAAAATTTAAGCGTATTTTTTTTACATCAATTTCTCAATGGGTATCATGTAGAGAATGCACACTATGAGTTTCGTCGTGATGTGTTTGTGTGTATGGCGTATACGCTGTACGCCGTAGCATTTATCTTTTTTGTGTCCTCTCTATAGCCCAAACTATAAGTCTGATCGATTTCATATTAACATCATATGTGTAAAGTGCAAAGACCTAGAGCTGATTAGTTTTCCATAGACAACTTTTGATTTCTTCTCTATGAATTCATCATTTACGTTGTTTTTTTTTTGTGTCCTCTCTGCAGCCCAAACTATAAGTCCGATTGACTTCATATTGATATCACATGTGTTAAGTCCATAAACTTAGAGCTGATTAGTTTTCCATAGACAACGGTTCATTTTTTCCCAATGTTTCTTTATGATTTCATCTATTAAATCTGAAAAAATGCTCTCACGACCTGGAAATTAGAGATATTTTAATTTGGTTTCAACTATTTATACAACACCAAGAATCTTCATAAAATTGTATTCAAAGTTGGTCAATGTTAAAAGAAAAATATTCAACGGTTTCAAAAATTATATTTTATTTAATGGATATTTGTATGAAACTTATATGTAACAAGAGAATTTTTTTTATATTTGGCAATGTTCAGTTCATTGATTTTATATTGATATAAGAATATTAATAGCTTGAACTTAGAACTGATTAGCTTTTCATAGATATCATAAAATTTCTTCATATGATATCACGTGTCAACATTGTCAAAATGCTCTAACACTCTTTGAAACAAAATTTATCTGCTTTTTTTAAAATATTTCATACAACATAAGCAGTCTTCACTATACTGCATTAATCGTTTGTCTATCTTAACATAAAAATATACTATCGGAAGAAAATTTATATTCCTGATAGTAACATTTAGTATGAATAAAAATGTAATTAGATAAATTTCTATGTATGGAAAAGTTCAGTAATTTGATTTCATGTTATAATGTAAAGAGCTTGAACATTGAACTGATTAGCTTTCCATAAATAACAAAAAAATTCTTCATATGATATCACCTGTCAAAATTTGGAAAATGCTCTCGCGTTCTTTAAAACAAAATTTATCTGCTTTTTTTAAAATATTTCATACAACATAAGCATTCTTCACTATACTGCATTAATAGTTTGTCTATCTTAACATAAAAATATACTATCGGAAGAAAATTTATATTCCTGATAGTAACATTTAGTATGAATAAAAATGTAATTAGATAAATTTCTATGTATGGAAACGTTCAGTAATTTGATTTCATGTTATAATGTAAAGAGCTTGAACATAGAACTGATTAGCTTTCCATAAATAACAAAAAATTTCTTCATATGATATCACGTGTCAAAATTTTGAAAATGCTCTCGCGTTCTTTAAAACAAAATTTATCTGCTTTTTTTATAATATTTCATACAACATAAGCATTCTTCACTATACGGCATTAATAGTTTGTCTATCTTAACATAAAAATATACTATCGGAAGAAAATTTATATTCCTGGTAGTAACATTTAGTATGAATAAAAATGTAATTAGATAAATATCTATGTATGGAAAAGTTCAGTAATTTGATTTCATGTTATATAGTTAAGAGCTTGAACATAGAACTGATTAGCTTTCCATAAATAACAAAAAATTTCTTCATATGATATCACGTGTCAAAATTTTGAAAATGCTCTCGCGTTCTTTAAAACATAATTTATCTGCTTTTATTAAAATATTTCATACAACATAAGCATTCTTCACTATACTGCATTAATAGTTTGTCTATATTAACATAAAAATATACTATCGGAAGAAAATTTATATTCCTGGTAGTAACATTTAGTATGAATAAAAATGTAATTAGATAAATTTCTATGTATGGAAAAGTTCAGTTATTTGATTTCATGTTATAATGTAAAGAGTTTGAACATAGAACTGATTAGCTTTCCATAAATAACAAAAAATTTCTTCATATGATATCACGTGTCAAAATTTTGAAAATGCTTTCGCGTCCTTTAAAACAAAATTTATCTGCTTTTATTAAAATATTTCATACAACATAAGCATTCTACACCATACTGCAATAATAGTTTGTCTATCTTAACATAAAAATATACTATCGATAGAAAATTTATTTTCCTGGTAGTAAAATTTAGTATGATAAAAAATGTATATAATAAGATAAATTTCTTTTGTATGGAAAAGTTCAGTAATTTGATTTCATGTTATAATGTAAAGAGCTTGAACATCGAACTGATTAGCTTTCCATTAATAACAAAAATTTCTTCATATGATATCACGTGTCAAAATTGTCAAAATGCTCTAACGTCCTTTAAAACAAAATTTATCTGCTTTTATTAAAATATTTCATACAACATTAGAATTCTTCACCATACTGCATTAATAGTTTGTCTATCTTAACATGAAAATATACTATCGTTAGAAAATTTATATTCCTGGAAGTAAAATTTAGAATGAATAAAATATTTCATTGTCAATATTTGTGGTGTGGAGAGTTTAGTGTTGGCCACAACCCACTCGTTTATAGCTAAAATCAATATATTTTTAACGATTAACTTTTATTTACGATAAATAATGAATACCTGTTGGTTTTCTTAAAGGTATGAGTATTATCTATTTAAAATTTAATTGGCTCTTTTGTCAGACGAATATAATTCATTGATTCTATGTGGCCAAATCATATCGAGGCATTTAGGATAAGGTTATATTAATTATTCAGTTTATATGTTGATACAGTGGAGACTCACTTTAAAAGTATCAAATAAAAATAGACCGTGATAATGACGAGTTGTCTCGGCGAAAACTTTCGGTCGTCATAAATCGAATAAGTGAAGAAAGAATTTAAAAAAATGTATACAATTAATTTATTTCTTATTCGATCAAACTTACCATAATTAGTCCCTGGGGCCTCATTTCCATCGCGTTTTTTTTTATTTCATTCGTTTTTTACCATGTCCATGTCTTACTTGTAGGGCATAGAATTATAATAATGTACAGAAGCCGCGTGTAGTACAAATTACGAATTCAAATGTATGCCAAGTTTTTTTTACATGTGTGTGTGTGGGGCGGTAGATCGGTTGGTCTACGTATTATGTAGGTGTGTGTATCGGTAGGTGTACATGTACTAGAAATTCGTCTGTTTCAGCGTAGTTTTAGTTGGCATACATTCATTGCGCTGACTAGGTATCTGTATCATTTTTTTTTTTTTTTTTAAATTTAAAAATGAATATGTCCTTGTTAAACAAGTACATATACATCTTCCTACGTTCCCTAAAATAAGCAAACAAATGCTTGTGCTTAGGTGAACGAAATCGGTCGAGGCAGGATTCGAACTCGCGACCACTGGATTACTAGCCCAGCGCGCTAACCGCTCTGCCACCGACCCATCTAAAACATATATAATCTAAGTTGTAGGGATTTCAATTGCTGAATCCAGCGCTGCGATTCCGCAATTGATTCATTTTCTAAATAATCTACATAAAAATAAAAGAACATTCACCTTGTGCAAAATAATAATGTTGGCATCACTAAGCATAATACGACTAACTAAGTAAGGCATTTAGAGATTAACCAATATTGAATTTTTTACATTAATCAATATAATAATTTAACACGACAAAATTGTGGAAATTAAGGTCTGTATTCACATATATGTAGCACTCGACGTCGAGTTTTCAGCATTTCACGAAATGAGTTTGTTTAATTGTTTTTCTTCTTCTTGAAAAAATATCGGTTTCCTGAGCTTTGTTACTTTGAAATAATTGACAGTTAAAAAATGAGAACCACTGATCAGATCAGCACTATTCAGATATCTTTCAAAATGTAATGGGACCTATGCGAGTACTAGATATGTAAATTTGCAAAAATTGAAAAGAATCGAACTAGTACTTTAGTCTATTATCGATAAAGTAGGATAATTCTCGGCATGAAACTAGTTGATAATCTGCAATACAAAAAAATAACCTTGAAAATTGGGAATCCATAACTCCCTACTTGGGGTCGTGAGGGGTAAAAAATAAATATGAGTTTGATAGAATATATGCACAATTTCAAGAAACTTATATATAATTATACATTACGAAAAAGTCAGTGATATAATTTAAAATACCTATCACTATTTTTTTTATGTTTTGATATTATCAAAAATTTAATTTTAACCGTTTTGGCATGTGAATTTTGCCCTAAACCACTATATTTTGAGTCACTATGCGACATGTTTCGGCAGTGCTGTCCTGCCATCGACCGGCTAGTTGAGACCGGCTAGTTGTCCTGCCATAACATGTCGCATAGTGACTCAAAATATAGTGGTTTAGGGCAAAATTCACATGCCAAAACGGTTAATATGAACAACCACAAAATATCCGCCGAGTATTTAAACTAAATTTAATTTTATTTGATTTTTTTTAATTGTGAATACGTAGGATATAAAAACACATTTGAAAGTCGCAAAAACACTTAAGTTAACTCTCTGTACACCACATATGTAAGTGGAGAGTAAAAAACGGTCAGCAATATGTTACATTCTGCTAAATGATCAGATAGAGTACTAAATAAGAATCGAAGTATGTTTGAAATTCGCTGATGAGCGTTTTGAAAAACGTGAGTATGGTGTAGAGTCTGACAAGAGCGTTTTCTCCTCCCCGAAAATGAGATATTTCTTCACAAATTGATTTAGTACAGAAAAAAACGGATACCGAAGATATTGAAAAGCGAATTCGCCTTTAAAATGTTTTTTTTTTCATTATTATTTATTTTACATTCAACATAGGTACCTACCTTCATTAATACTAAGTTGATTTTAGGATTTCGACTCCATTATGAGTTACGACGTTTTCAATTTGTACATGTATTGAAGTTTATCAATTTACGTTCGTATTTTAGAAACAAGAAAAATAATACGCAAATAATGAGGTATTTTTCTTTAAATTG
This sequence comes from Molanna angustata, assembly GCA_963576475.1. NCBI lineage: Eukaryota > Metazoa > Arthropoda > Insecta > Trichoptera > Molannidae > Molanna > Molanna angustata. The sequence goes on from OY754965.1 coordinate 5,492,013, forward strand.
GAGGAAAAATTGATTTACTCACGTCAATACAAAATAAATAAACGAAAAGAATAAATTGAATCTTTTTGGACGGGAAAGTAAAAATTCTGAATAGAACAGAGTGTATTGACGATGTTTGGGTATAAAAGAAACGAGAAATACATCTTAAAACAGATGAGACTTATGAAATTTCTAATATAGAAGTTACAAAGTCGTGGATCGGAAAAGATCTACAAAAGAGATATCACGTGGATCGCACATGGTGTGTAGGTATACGCATCAGTGCTCATTAATTAATTGAGATGGTGGTACATGACGGACAATTACACATCAGAATTCTTTTTGTGTGAAGTTTGTAACAATTAACCGACAATTTATCGCAATATTTGTCAGGAGGCGAATCTTTTTCTTCTTGTGTCACTCCTTAAGAAGGTTGGCGACCATCACACGAAATCCATTTTGATCTAGCGCCAACCTAATTAGTGACGCTGCATCCGGAATCTTGAACCATTGCCTGAGATTTTATAGCCCAGATATTCATTTACGCTCCATACTCCGTCTGTTCTCTGTCTTTTCCTCCATTATAAGTTGTAGAAGGGCATATTTATCACCATGGAATATGTGACCAAAGAATGCGGCTTTGCGTCCTTGGCAGCGGTCAGCAAATCTCTCTCTTTCTTTCTCCATCACATTTAAAACTTTTGCATTGGACTCTTTCAACCCACGAGATGCGCATCACCTTTTTGTAAAGTCACATCTCAAATTCTTGAGATTTTGAGATTCCAACCTTCCACTCCATACAACAGTATCGGCAACTCATGTGGTTTACCGCAGCTTTAAATTTCGGTGGTAGAAAATGGATCTCGCCGCCATCTCAATCCTAGTATTAGTTTCAGAATGTGGAGTCCCTGCGGTAAAGTTGAACAGATCACAGAAATCTTCTTGAAGTACCTTGTCAGGTCCTAGCGATGTGACGATAGCTATCACCTGGCTCTATCTCGAGCAGCTCTCCATAGGTCTGGATACCTGTCCTCGCTCGAATATTGCGAAGCCACGACATATTATTTATTTAGTTCCCTTCCCTTCAAGGACCCGTGGTGTGTTTGTGGTGGTGGGGCCCAGGATGTGATGCATATCCTGTGGTATTGCGAGTGTCTCAGTTTGGAGAGAGATAGGATGCTAAATGCGTTGATGAATACATCTAGACCGGTAAGCATGACGGAGTTTCTGCGTTCCCGTCAAAGCTTTGCGGCTTTCCGGGAATTCGTGCATAGTTGGAAAGAGAGGTGGGAATTGCTTAGAGGAGTTGGCGTGGAGCCTTCCGAGGAGTCTTTCCTTTCCCAGTTGTGAACGTGGATCGGAGCGAAACTCAAGTGTGCTTGTGTTGTCTGTCCCTCCATGGGACGTAGTGGTGTCCGTATGTTTGCCCTCTGACCCTGCATCTGTCTGCGCTTTGACTGTGTGTGTGTCTCATTTAATCTATTTTGACACATCTATTCATTTCTACTGTTTCTATTTGTTGAGTTTTCTTTTGATCGGTTGCTCTTATTGTATTACGTCTATTTACTATTGTTGATTTACCTCTAGTTATTTACATTTTTTACTGTTGATTCCTCCGTGCATGCGAATCTGCTGCACAGAGGCCGAACTAACTTCTTGTTTATTTGCTGTTGTGGATTGTTCCTTGTATGATATTCGTTTTAACTCTATTTTGTTGTATTCCGTTGTTGTATTTATTTTTATAAATTGGGGTAATAAACGAAAAAAAAAATAATTGTGGAGCTTTGAGGGTAAACTGATCTTGGGGTGTGTGCATCCTGGAGGTCGCCCTTCTGGTGACCGAAAGGATGCATGTGTCGTGTGATCTGCGGGCTGCTCTTGAGCAACCTAAAGGTCACCCTCACGCACCTATACGCGGCACACTTTTTAAGTGCGCCTTTTGCTGGCGTATTCAGTGGACTCGAATAGGAGACTTCATCTCCTAAAGCGAGTCTGGGTGGTGGTGGGCCAACTCTCAATATTTAGTTCCCTTGATGATGAGCTGCAGAAGTGAAAATTTCACACCTCGTGAGTATGTGTTACAGGTATTAAATTTTACGTTTTTTTATCTTCTTCTTTATTGTGTATTTGTTCGTTTAATTATTCTGGAAAAAAAAGGTCTGTCCTTCCATCTCTTCGCAGGTTTTCCGAGAAATCTTCTGTTGTTGGGTTTATCTGTCTAAACTATTTTGGACAATTCTATTGTCGTCCAGGTGTTCGACGTGGTCTCTCCAAGATTTTACTGCTATTTACGTCCCCATTTTGTTATGTCCTTAACACCGCATACAGACCTGTTCGTTTCTTTTAATTCGGTCCCTGAGAGTTCTTTCTGCAATGGAGCGTAGACTCGTCATATCAACCACTCTGATAACTTTTAGTTCTTTTGTAGTCGGCTCTTTCTTCTATCCCATATGTCATAATTGGGCGGATATATTGTATTTTCTGACTTTGCTGGTGCAAAGCACGTGCAGCAAATAGGTGCATCCGTCGCAAGTACATTTTGCTGTAGTTCAATTTGCATTAGGACGAGGTCAGTAACCTACCAAAAGATGGACAACAATACAAAATGCAAGAGGTACTTTTCTAAGGATGAACGTTCGAGAAAAACCATTGACATTGACCTGGCATGTACTCAGTTAACTACCTTCCTGATGGTACTAAAGCACAGGCAGAGTTCGACATATCATCGTAGTAACGAACATCAACCGTGAAACCTTACATTTCGAAATTGCTCAATTTTTAATTGTTTTGATTCATCTTCACTTCTTAATGTACTGTTCTGCTCTGATTACTAATAACACGTACGTACCAATGTACCTATATTATTTTACATATTCGCTTCAATATTGCTTTGTATTTTGAAAATATAAAATTTATAATTGTCAACTGCGATTACTTTATATTAATGTCGAACCAAGATGAGCAACATTATCATCATCATCAAACGTAATAATGGCCAATAACAACATTAAATCAAGATGGACAACATCATCATCATCAGCAAAGAAGAACTGCACCTTCATCAACATGATCAACCAACAACTGAAATGTCATCATCACCCCTAAAGGCTAAACATATGTTACTAGGGCACTTAGGGCTATTGCTTTATTGAACTTTGTATTTTTTATTATTTACTGTCAGTATTCACCCTTCTCAAGACCTCTGAATTAACAATGAATATTAATATTTCAGGGTTCATATATTAATCAAGAGTGTCATGTTGTTCAAAACAAAATATAATTTTATTTAACTTTTATATTGTTATCAGCATACGTTTTCATTTGAAACTCAACCAGAATGACAGGGTTAGGTTGTAGGTATATGAAGGAATGTAGATTTAGTCAGTAGGTAGGTACATTAATCATTTTTTGGGGACACAAATTTGTGTTGTGTTGTAGCATGAGCGACTAGTTGTTGTAAAATATATTTAATTCTTACTAACGACAATCTAGGGACCTTACCCCTTCATCCGACGTGACGCGAAGCATGTCAACGAAATATACAAACGAGGTAATATTTTGAATAAAAAAATAATTCATACCATCACGGAAAATCCCACAATTCAATACAGTAAAATAAAACATTATTTACAACACATAAACTTTGATTTACAAACTGAAAAATAATATGCTTACAAAATATAAATAAATCAATAAATAAATAAACATTTATTGAGACAAAAAAGGAGTTTGCATACAAAAACACAGACATATAAAAATAAATATACAGAAAAACAACCTTTCTGACACAAAAGGACCATGCTCAGCTATGTTGCTGGAAGGCAAGCCCCCCAGCAGTTGATTTTCGGCATGATCCTATTGCTTATGTATCATCATCATCAGCAATGGCGCTACAGCCCGGTGCGAGCCTTGGCCTCCTCAAGAAACTGCCTCCATCCCGCCCTGTCGACAGCAAGTCTCCTCCAGTTTGTTTGTCCGATCGATCTTATATTGCCCTCGATGTCGTCCAGCCATCTCATCCTAGGTCTCCCTCTGCTTCTTCTTCCTTCAGGACAGGTGTCCAATACTTTCTTTGGGACCCGGTTATCCTCCATTCTACAAACGTGTCCGAGCCAACGTAGACGTTGTATTTTGATGTATTGGACAACGTTTGGTTCGCCATACATTATTTCTAGCTCGTGGTTAAACCGGATCCTCCAAGATCCTCCTTCACAGGTAGGACCAAATATTTTGCGAAGTATTTTCCTTTCGAACACCAACAATGCATTTTCGTCCTTCTTGGTCAATGTCCAGCATTCTGATGCATATGTCATGACCGGTCTAAGAAGAGGGTTGTAAATGAGGGTTTTTGTTTTACGAGAGATGAGTCGTGACCTTAAGTGCTTTAGCAGTCCATAATAGCATCTATTTGCCGCGGCAAGTCTTGCCCTTATTTCCGCACTGGTGTTGTTGTCCGCTGTAACAAGAGATCCCAGGTATGTGAATGATTCAACGGCTTCTAGCTGATGGGTTCCCACTGATATTGATTCGTTTCTTACGGTGATGCTATTCAGTGATGCTTTTCTTGTTGCCATGTATTTTGTCTTTGAAGCGTTGATCTTTATGTATAATACTTTACATAAAGATCAACGCTTCTTGCTTATGTATAATACTTTACTATCTATACAAGGTCTACTTTATTTATATGCAAAATAAATACAAAAAAAAAATGCTCCTAAAATACACATATATAAATATTCACAAATACATAAATATACATACTCGCACATACATATATACACACTTATTTATACACACCCACACACATAAATACACATAAATTCTTACATACTTCACACTATGATTGCGAGGCCAGAAGCATCGCTCGACAATTCTCTTTGAAATAATAGAATTTTTCCGCTACTTTTAGCGGTGGAAGCAAGTCATTCCAACATTTTGTTGCAGCGTATTTGAAACTGCCTTCAAACGCTGCCCCTCTATGCCTAGGAATAAGCAATAAGAAGCCTCTGGCCCTCGTACCATAGTTTTGAACACTTTCAGACCATTCATTTATATGCAAATATCTTATTCAATGTCAATGTTCACACTTACCCTACGAGAGGAGGTCAGGATTTTAGACTTCCAAAAACGAGATTAGAATGTACACAAAATAGTTTATACCATAAAATAGTTGACCACCAAACATAAAAGAAACCACAAGTCTGTCATCTTTCGTAGGCAAGGTGCTGAATACATAATTAACATTTACACGATGTTTATATAATTTGATGTCGTACTCTCACTAAAATTAATTGTTTCAAAAAATTTAAAATTTTTTGTTCAAACTAGACATATTAATATTTTTACTCCTCACTAACCCAAGAGGAAAATGTGAGGAGTTACGAATTCGCAATTTTTACGTTTATTTTTTTATTGCACATTATCAATTAGTATCATGCTGAGATTGTATTCTGAATGTTTCATTATAATGTATCTGTGTGTGTGTGTGTACTTTGCATTTTGTGCTGTGTGCTATGTGCTGTGTGCTATGTACGGCATGTTTATTCTACTTTATCGATTATAGACTAAAATATTTATTCGATTCTTTTCAAATTTTGCAAATTTGTATATATCATACTCGCTTAGATCTCGTTAGATTTCGAAGGATATCTGATAAGTGCTTCTCATTTTTTAACTGTCAAATATTTCAAAGTTACCACAAACCCAGAAAACTTATAATTTGATAGTTATTATCAAATTTCTAAAAAGACACATTAATTTCTTAAAATGTCATTGAAGAATTATCAAGTTTTCATAATATAATATTTACTTGAAAATGTGCTTAGCACGAAACCGGTTGTAGGTTGTAGTCTTAAATAAATAGTGGAATTGATTTTAAACAAGTTTTTTTATTTTTATTTATTAACAATATTAATTAATTTAAATGGAATTCCATCAAGAACTGACGATCAAAAAGTTAAATCTAATATAATATTTAATCAAAAATAATTTAACAAACTCATTTCATCAAAATGCTGTAAATTTCCATTCAAAATTTGAATTTTATGTAGAGTGACTTGGTAATAAAGAGTATAGTTTTCACCACACCCCACTCGTTTATAACAATTTTACTATATTTTAAATAAATAACATTCGATTGATATTTTTTTCAGTTGGTAGATTTCGTCAATATGCTACCGCTGAAAACATTGGGGCCGTAATCTGGTATTGTATAGGAGGCCACAAAAACATAGAGAATATTAACGTAGGAAGGTATGTATGTATGTACATAACGACAGTGACGTTACATTCTATACAAGGGCCCTCGGCACTGACACTATATCATGGCCCTTTATTATTGAAGAAAATAATATCATACATTGTTATTCTGGGCACGATCTCGCGATGGAGACGCTATCTTCGCTATATTCTCCCGTTGGTAGCGCTAGTGGCAGCGGCATCATCTCTGAACTATGTTTTCACACGAGTGGCGCACATTATGAAAAACTAATTCAACGGAACAGAAACAAAAATATATATATTTTGAATTAGTTTTTGATAACAGTGTAAGACGTGCACAAAATAACAAAATATTTTACATTTTGGTGCATTGCGATGCCATAAAAAATATTTTGAATAATTTATTTAAATTTTTTACATATTATGAATATTGCATACCGATTCCATAGATTTTCATATTCCAACTGTCGATTCGTTCATGAGAATTCAATTCTCTGAATGAATCGACATTATTAAGCCAAGATGCGTGTACGAAGGAAAATTTTGTATGGCTTAGTGGACTTTTTGCATGCTAATAACTAATAACGCCAACTTGAGGCCTCGCAGCATATATGTTCCCATACATGGATTTACTCAGAATTCGGAGTTTTGTGTGTGTCTGTGTGTGTGTGTGTCCCCTTATAACTTTTGATCCGCTCAATTTACAGAGCCCAAATTTTCAGAATATATAAATAGTTATAGGCCTACAAAACTTTTATACTCAGAATGAATTGTAAATTTTTGTTTCAGTCAGGGGTTATCAAGTTTTAAAATTTTGGTTTATTTTTCCATATATCTCAGAAACCATAAAAGCTAGAACGCTGAAAATTGGTATAAACATAGACAAATACAAAATCTCAAATCATTTTTTTTTAAATTCCAGGGTTTCTCAAACGTTTTTTATTAAGAAAAATATTTTTTTTATGATAAATTTATGACTTTAACTGCCTATATTTCCAAACTTTTTAAAAATATCGAAAAAAACCGAAATACCCCAACGAGATAATTTAATTTTCTATAAAAATTATTCACATTGTATAAGCACATCTCAATTTTTTTTAATAATTTTTATAAAAATTGAATTTAGTGACGACATTGCTTCATACAATTTGTATGGCAATCGCCTACACTCAATATCTAAGAAGACTTACCAACATGTGATAAATTTTCAATAATTTGGATTTATGGGTTTATAGTTTGATTTTCATTCTTCAACTATACATACTATCGCTATCGACAGTTGGATCTCATGTGTTACATGCAACTAGTATATAATAAACTAGATGTCGTGGTTAGTAAATTTTGTATGAATCGAAGTGAGGATTTTTCCGCGGGACTTTTGACAACAAGGTTGGCAGACCACACCATTTTTCTATAGAGAATAACGACTGATGTGAATTGTTTTCGGATCTATTTGTCGAAAAAAACACTTTTGTTCATTAAGATTTAGAGAACAGTTATCTAGGAAGTTTTGAAATGTATGGAAAACTGCAATATGTTGCTGACCAAAACGTCAAACGCGAGATATACCATGACCTACTCAATGCACGGAGTACTCCATCTAGATCTAGAAAATCTATGACTTATTCATACATTCATATCATCACGCGGGGTAGGCAAAGATAACCGAACGCCACATATTATTTTGACATATATTTATCGCTTTGTCAACTTTCATACATCGTCTTATATGTACATGTTCGTCTGTTATTCATGCTTCTAACATCACACATGGTCATGTCATCCCTTTCTTAAGCGGCCCCGATCTCTCATTCTATTTCTGTCCGCAATAATGTATATTTTCTTCATTAGGCTTTCCTTATTCATTCTCCCCATGTGGCCAAACCATCTCAATGTGTTCACTTTCATTCTATGAATGACATCTCTCTTCATCTCACATTCTTTCCTAGCGATCTCATTTCAAGTGCATTTATTCTGCTTTCGTGCGACTTCTGCCATGTCCAGGATGTTTTTATTTCACTTCTATACGTTAAGGTTGGTACTAAGATTGCTTTATGAATGGCAACTTTAGTATCTTTTGATAAGTTGCGATTATTCATAACTGGTCTAAAAGCTCCATTCACTCAGGATTATTGGCATTACCCAATTTCTTACAATCAGGCAAATTAAGAGAGTGAACCAATCAACCATTGATGCATAGTGGTAAGCTGTTTGGATTATGTGCGAGCGTCCTGTTTTCGATATTTTGCATCTCTGAACTGTAAACACTAGTTAGTTAGAAGAAATTGCAGTCTGACAATAAAATTGCCACTTGCACAAAGTGCTAGAAAGTATATTTATACTATAATTATAAATAAAAGTGTGACTGTAATATCAATAATTATCAATACCTGCATGCATATATTATATTATTAGTTAGATGCTAATGATAAAATAAAAGTGTGACTGTAATATCAATAATTATCAATACCTGCATGCATATATTATATTATTAGTTAGATGCTAATGATAAAATAAAAGTGTGACTGTAATATCAATAATTATCAATACCTGCATGCATATATTATATTATTAGTTAGATGCTAATGATAAAATAAAAGTGTGACTGTAATATCAATAATTATCAATACCTGCATGCATATATTATATTATTAGTTAGATGCTAATGATAAAATAAAAGTGTGACTGTAATATCAATAATTATCAATACCTGAATGCATATATTATATTATTAGTTAGATGCTAATGATAAAATAAAAGTGTGACTGTAATATCAATAATTATCAATACCTGCATGCATATATTATATTATTAGTTAGATGCTAATGATAAAATAAAAGTGTGACTGTAATATCAATAATTATCAATACCTGCATGCATATATTATATTATTAGTTAGATGCTAATGATAAAATAAAAGTGTGACTGTAATATCAATAATTATCAATACCTGCATGCATATATTATATTATTAGTTAGATGCTAATGATAAAATAAAAGTGTGACTGTAATATCAATAATTATCAATACCTGCATGCATATATTATATTATTAGTTAGATGCTAATGATAAAATAAAAGTGTGACTGTAATATCAATAATTATCAATACCTGCATGCATATATTATATTATTAGTTAGATGCTAATGATAAAATAAAAGTGTGACTGTAATATCAATAATTATCAATACCTGCATGCATATATTATATTATTAGTTAGATGCTAATGATAAAATAAAAGTGTGACTGTAATATCAATAATTATCAATACCTGCATGCATATATTATATTATTAGTTAGATGCTAATGATAAAATAAAAGTGTGACTGTAATATCAATAATTATCAATACCTGCATGCATATATTATATTATTAGTTAGATGCTAATGATAAAATAAAAGTGTGACTGTAATATCAATAATTATCAATACCTGCATGCATATATTATATTATTAGTTAGATGCTAATGATAAAATAAAAGTGTGACTGTAATATCAATAATTATCAATACCTGCATGCATATATTATATTATTAGTTAGATGCTAATGATAAAATAAAAGTGTGACTGTAATATCAATAATTATCAATACCTGCATGCATATATTATATTATTAGTTAGATGCTAATGATAAAATAAAAGTGTGACTGTAATATCAATAATTATCAATACCTGCATGCATATATTATATTATTAGTTAGATGCTAATGATAAAATAAAAGTGTGACTGTAATATCAATAATTATCAATACCTGCATGCATATATTATATTATTAGTTAGATGCTAATGATAAAATAAAAGTGTGACTGTAATATCAATAATTATCAATACCTGCATGCATATATTATATTATTAGTTAGATGCTAATGATAAAATAAAAGTGTGACTGTAATATCAATAATTATCAATACCTGCATGCATATATTATATTATTAGTTAGATGCTAATGATAAAATAAAAGTGTGACTGTAATATCAATAATTATCAATACCTGCATGCATATATTATATTATTAGTTAGATGCTAATGATAAAATAAAAGTGTGACTGTAATATCAATAATTATCAATACCTGCATGCATATATTATATTATTAGTTAGATGCTAATGATAAAATAAAAGTGTGACTGTAATATCAATAATTATCAATACCTGCATGCATATATTATATTATTAGTTAGATGCTAATGATAAAATAAAAGTGTGACTGTAATATCAATAATTATCAATACCTGCATGCATATATTATATTATTAGTTAGATGCTAATGATAAAATAAAAGTGTGACTGTAATATCAATAATTATCAATACCTGCATGCATATATTATATTATTAGTTAGATGCTAATGATAAAATAAAAGTGTGACTGTAATATCAATAATTATCAATACCTGCATGCATATATTATATTATTAGTTAGATGCTAATGATAAAATAAAAGTGTGACTGTAATATCAATAATTATCAATACCTGCATGCATATATTATATTATTAGTTAGATGCTAATGATAAAATAAAAGTGTGACTGTAATATCAATAATTATCAATACCTGCATGCATATATTATATTATTAGTTAGATGCTAATGATAAAATAAAAGTGTGACTGTAATATCAATAATTATCAATACCTGCATGCATATATTATATTATTAGTTAGATGCTAATGATAAAATAAAAGTGTGACTGTAATATCAATAATTATCAATACCTGCATGCATATATTATATTATTAGTTAGATGCTAATGATAAAATAAAAGTGTGACTGTAATATCAATAATTATCAATACCTGCATGCATATATTATATTATTAGTTAGATGCTAATGATAAAATAAAAGTGTGACTGTAATATCAATAATTATCAATACCTGCATGCATATATTATATTATTAGTTAGATGCTAATGATAAAATAAAAGTGTGACTGTAATATCAATAATTATCAATACCTGCATGCATATATTATATTATTAGTTAGATGCTAATGATAAAATAAAAGTGTGACTGTAATATCAATAATTATCAATACCTGCATGCATATATTATATTATTAGTTAGATGCTAATGATAAAATAAAAGTGTGACTGTAATATCAATAATTATCAATACCTGCATGCATATATTATATTATTAGTTAGATGCTAATGATAAAATAAAAGTGTGACTGTAATATCAATAATTATCAATACCTGCATGCATATATTATATTATTAGTTAGATGCTAATGATAAAATAAAAGTGTGACTGTAATATCAATAATTATCAATACCTGCATGCATATATTATATTATTAGTTAGATGCTAATGATAAAATAAAAGTGTGACTGTAATATCAATAATTATCAATACCTGCATGCATATATTATATTATTAGTTAGATGCTAATGATAAAATAAAAGTGTGACTGTAATATCAATAATTATCAATACCTGCATGCATATATTATATTATTAGTTAGATGCTAATGATAAAATAAAAGTGTGACTGTAATATCAATAATTATCAATACCTGCATGCATATATTATATTATTAGTTAGATGCTAATGATAAAATAAAAGTGTGACTGTAATATCAATAATTATCAATACCTGCATGCATATATTATATTATTAGTTAGATGCTAATGATAAAATAAAAGTGTGACTGTAATATCAATAATTATCAATACCTGCATGCATATATTATATTATTAGTTAGATGCTAATGATAAAATAAAAGTGTGACTGTAATATCAATAATTATCAATACCTGCATGCATATATTATATTATTAGTTAGATGCTAATGATAAAATAAAAGTGTGACTGTAATATCAATAATTATCAATACCTGCATGCATATATTATATTATTAGTTAGATGCTAATGATAAAATAAAAGTGTGACTGTAATATCAATAATTATCAATACCTGCATGCATATATTATATTATTAGTTAGATGCTAATGATAAAATAAAAGTGTGACTGTAATATCAATAATTATCAATACCTGCATGCATATATTATATTATTAGTTAGATGCTAATGATAAAATAAAAGTGTGACTGTAATATCAATAATTATCAATACCTGCATGCATATATTATATTATTAGTTAGATGCTAATGATAAAATAAAAGTCCTTGGTCATAGAAATATAATGTATCCTTGGTTTTGTTTAATTTGTTTTTTTTTTCAATTAGTGAAGCGTCTTCTTGAATATTTTTTGGTGTTAAACGTCAACTGATATGTAAGGAATGAATAGTCGAAACGTTTAATCTTCATGTACCCATATGTATTTATCTTCATGTACCCATATGTATTTATCTTCATGTACCCATATGTATTTATCTTCATGTACCCATATGTATTTATCTTCATGTACCCATATGTATTTATCTTCATGTACCCATATGTATTTATCTTCATGTACCCATATGTATTTATCTTCATGTACCCATATGTATTTATCTTCATGTACCCATATGTATTTATCTTCATGTACCCATATGTATTTATCTATCCATAGAAAAAGAGATTTAATCAGTTAGGTAATGTTTAATTTAAGGGGTTTGTTCAAGGGCGGGTTCGTATTTTTTGCTGTTCCTGGGTTCCGACTCCTGACACGTGGTTTCTGTCTGTCTGTTGTAACCTCCCTGGGACGGTATGAGACCAGCGCATTAGGTACATAGAGCATCAGGCACCAGGCAAGAGACTCTTGCCATACAAAACCCTTGTGGGAATCCGACTTTATGAAAATAATCCCCTTTCATGCGGTCGCTGCGTATTTTTTGCTGTCGCAACTAAAAAAAATAATTTTCATTCCAATTCCTTCTTGTTCCATTTCATTTTTCAAGAGAAGTTGTCGCCCCAATATGGCGGGTGGCATTAAAAACGTGAATCTTTTGTTATAACTAGTGATGTGCAACGACATTTTTCAACAACCGTGACCAGACCGTGTTTTTTGTGGTAACGTCATTACAGTTAGAAATACAGTATACATTTTAATATATAAAAATGGATATTGGTAAATATTATCCATTATTATTTCAATATGTTTGTATGTATGTACATATATTTTATCTAGATGTAAAAAAATAATGCATTTTCTTACATCTAGTATAATCAATGAGCATATCAAGTTGAAAAAATAAAAAGTTTTCACCGTATGAAATATATAAAAACAACAAAAAACAAGAAAACAAAGGAAGCACACAATTTCTTAAAAGAACTTTTCCTTTATGTATTCAACACTTAGACGACGAAAAGCGGCAAGACCAGATGCTTCCTTCACACATTCTGACAAATCATTAAACGACTGAAAACCTTTGTAATACACATTATTTTGTGTACCTGCCAGGTTAATTTAGGCAATACGACCATTTAAGGACGAGTTGTGCCATTTGACGACATGAGAATTTTATTTAAATACAAAAAAAAAAAATAAGAAAAGACAAACAACGCCTACAAAACTGCCATGTTTTTCTTAACGAATTTTAAAATTTCCCTTTTAAATAATCGTAGCTATGAGGTACCGGCTTAGAATAGTGCTTCCACTCTTTTCTATTACTGTTTTCGAGTGTCTCGTAAGAGCCGGGTAATCGAAAATACAACAGGCAACAATAACATCTGACATAGTTCAGCAATGAGGTTCACCACCCATTCTGAATGTAGTGCCTTTTTAGGTGAGATGAGACTGGTGTGTGGGTATACACATATGTGTTGTGCTCCCTTTTATAATGCAATGCACACCCGCACACCTTTCTCTGGTTACCCCACATTGTGGGATATGCCGTGATGGTATGAATGAATGAATGAATAATTTTTTTTTTATTTTTTTTATTTTTTTTTTTTATTTTTATTTTCTTTGGGAAGCTACAGCTCATTTACAGTTTATTGATACAATATTATTTTTACAATGTTAGAGCCAAAAAAAGCATTCCATCAACATAATATAAAAACAAATAACAGTTTACAAGCCAAAAATAATTCATACACACACCTTCATACACATCCTCACACACACACTCATACACATCATCACACACACATACACGCACACACATACATACATACACACAAATACCTACAACAACTAGGGAAGGGAAGAGAAAGGAGAGAAGAGAGACTAGGAGGACAGGATAGAGGGATATTGGTTGCGCATCACCTTCAGAACATCATGTCTAAATCTGTAATATTTCGCGCTGAATATGTCTATCTCAGCTGAGAATGTATTGTTACATTGGCTGCATATGCGTGTAATTGTTGAATTTTTCCTGATATTCGTTCTACTTGTTGGAACATGAAATAATTGAGATCTGCGAACCATTCTACCTGGAACATGGATACCTACTAGGTTGACGAGTTCAGGCGAGTCTATGACATTGTTCAAAACTTTATGCAGCAGCGATTGGTCGTGTAAGACTCTCCTACATTCAAGCGTATCAAAACTATGATATTTAAGTGACTGTTGATAATTATTGAAGGTAAGGTGAAATTTATGATTTATATAGTTTATGAATTTTTGCTGTACTTTCTCGATTCTTGTGATGTGTACTGCGTAGAAAGGAGACCAAATTTGAGTACAGAATTCTAGCTGAGGGCGTATGTATGTGGTGTATAAAGTGTATAAGATTTTAATGTTACTGAATGGCCGGCATGAGCGAATAATAAATCCTAACATCTTATGTGCTTTACTTATGATATTATCAATATTGTTTATGTAATTTAATTTAGAGTCAAGTATCACACCTAGGTCTCTTATATAATTGACTTCCTTTATGTCAGAGTTGTTAAAGGTATATGTGAATTTTATTTTGTTTATATTGAGAGTAAATGTTATTTTGTTACATTTCGATATATTAAGTATTAATTTATTTAATACACAGTAAGTGTATAGCCTGTCAAGGTCCTCTTGTAGTTTAATACAATCGGCCAATGAGTTAATTGCAAGGTAAATTTTCATGTCATCCGCAAATGCAAGATATAATGAATGCTTAAAACATTTGTGAATGTCATAAGTATAGATATTGAATAGAAGCGGACCTAGGTGTGAACCTTGAGGAACGCCCGAAGGAGGAATAAAGAAGCTGGATTTAAATACCTTGACCATCACTGACTGCACTCTGTTCCGAACATATGACACAAACCACCTGTATAAGTCTCCATGTATACCTATGTAGGTTAAGTAATTTCGAAATTAGTATATATTATCGGGGAAGCAATTGCAAGGTGTTGAATCTTTAGTGGAAACTATATAATATTATATATTTTGTCGATGAACTCCTATACCATCCATCCGTTTTTGATGAAACTTTGGGATTTGTTCAGCACACACCCGAGAAACTTTATGAATTTAAATTTATTTATTTGACAACTCACACCAGAATACTACGGATACTGGAGATATTAATCGTCTCACATCTCCAGACTGAAAACACAATCAAAAACGGTGTCTCCACCGGGTATAGATATTCGAGACCCTTGGATCAGCAGTCAGATACTGAACCAACTGAGTCACGAAGGCCGATATTTGATTTAAATGGGTGGTGGCAGAGCGGTTAGCGCGCTTTATTAGTAATCCAGTGGTCGCGAGTTCGAATCCTGCTATGACCGATTTCGTGCACAAGCATTTATGCTTAATTTAGAGAACGTATGAGGATGAATATGTAATTGTTACAAAGGCGTATTCATCGGAAACAGGTTTTTACAGGAAAATCTACAGTAGGCAAAAGGTTCCGAAGGGACAGAATGGTCTAAAGGGGTGGAAAGTATGAGAGGGACTGAAGGGATGGAATTTAAATAAGACATTGTAGGAAACACACAGACTAACCATTTTTAATTATACATAGACAGGACAAAGACATCTTAAGATATTATAGAACTCCACAAACCAATATAAAGGAATGTCTCTTAGTATCAGGCAAACACTATGCAGAGGAGATTTTTCACCCATAGCTTTCGACCCCATATTTTTTGTATATTAGTGCAATTTTTTTATATTACTTTTTTTATTTCTATTATCGTTTGTGCTATTATCACTTTTTATATATGATTGACGTTGGCATCAACGTTTTGCTAAATGGGTCATTGCAGATTCAATAATTATTGTAATGTCAAGTCAATAATTATGGTAATCATGAGGGTTTCGATTTCGCCAGTTGGACTGAACTTGCCCCCCTGATCGTCTTATTTCTGAGCCGGTCCCTAAGGGATCTTCTTCTTGGAAAGTAGGGTCTTAATTTCAGCCACTCAAGGACAGCTTGAAAAGCTAAGTACCTGCAGTAAGAAAATGTAGTTTATTTCACATAAATATTTTTGGTCTGGTGAATATGATACGGTTAAGACCAAAACTGATTGATCTCGGTCATTCATTTACTCATCCCTATTAATACACTTTATACTTCCATCTTCATTTTATTTTGATGGTCACAGGGAAGGTTTTTGACACATGTTGTATTTGTATTTTATGTTGGTAGATTACTAGGTACTTAAATTGTTGTTGCTTCAGTACATTGTAATATTATTAAAAGACTCTTCAGCCGACCTTAATTTTTGGAGTCTAATACAAAAAAAAATGTCGTGTAGCATTGAAAAAAATCGTGTCTTAATGGGTAAAAATATAAATATTTATATATTTAAATATTTTATTCCGAGTTATTTAAATTTAATATAATTTTTTTTCACTGCTAGTTAAATAATTTATTGTGTTTATGTTTTTTTTATCGTTATTTAATATTAATATTTATTTTCCAGCGTATTTTGTCCAACTGTCGATTTGTTCAGATCGAAAATGTTTCAAGCCAGGATCCGCAAGATTTTGTATGGCCAGGTCCAAATTTATCATGGTTTTACAAATTTTAAGTCAAAAAACACCAAATTAGGCTTCGCAACATAATATCTGTTATACGTATGAACGAATTTAGAATTCGGATTACAACATTTAGTGTGTCCTTGTGTGTGTCCCTTATGACTTTTGATTCGCTTTATGCACAGAGCCCAAAATTTCAAAAAATATAGAAAGTTATTGGCTAACAAATCATATACACTCAGTATTTTGAATTTTTTTATCTAGTCACGGGTTATCAAGATTTGAATTTTATTTCATTTTTTCATATATCGCAAAATCCATAAAAGCTAGAATGCTGAAAATTTGTATAAATATAGACAAATACTAATATTTGCAGGGTTCCTCAAGCTTTTCTTATTATGAATTACATTTTTATGACATTTATGTGTTTAACTGCCTATATTTCTAATTTTAAATATCGAAAAACGCCAAACAACCCAACTATGTAGATAATATTAATAGTACCTACATCTCAACCTTTTTTTAACAATTTTTGTGACGACATCGTTTCATATGATTTGTATGGCAGTATACAAAATATCTACGGGGACTCTCAATAGTTTGATACTTACTCTCCAAACAAACATACATACCTTCAAGCTGTTTACATATTAGGGGTAGGAAAATAGCTAACTAACCTCCGCACTTTCCTATCTTGACATACGTGTTTTGTATAGAAAACAAAATATCTTAAAATATTTAATAACTATTTCAGGGTTTATAGTTTGAAATGTGTTCTTTAACTTTAAATACTATTGCCATCGACAGTTGGATCGCCTATGTTACATGCAAATAGTTATAAAAAATACATATTTCCCTATAAAGTTGTTCTATTTATTTAAAAAAAATGGAATTGACGTATTATGTTTAGAAAAAATGCAATAGATTTTTCATCGAAAAGCGTCCATAGCGATGAAATTTCAACAAAAAAGTGTTAACTTTGGATTCGATAGATATTTTGTTACAAATATGTATGTATGTAGGTATGAATATGACTCAATCATATTTCATGTGTATTTTCCATGAAATATATATTTCTGTGAAACGATTTAAGAAAAATATGAGTGGCATGATTTATAGCTTTGATTAATATCAAAGAGATGAATCCTAGCAATAGATTTGCTTTGTGATACACGACGTAACATTTTATGTTAGATATCTTGCTGAGAAATATGTATTAATATATCCCATGTACCTATATGTGATAATATTGCTATACAGTGTCATAATATAAAGTATTATGATGATTGTGGTTCTACAAAATATATTACAGTCCATTATTCACAGAAAGAAAAATATAAATCAAACAATGGAAATAAGATAAGAACTATTTTTTTAAATGCGCAAAATTCTTTGTCTTTGACCAGCTAAAACTACTGCATAGTGAAAAAATACGAAAAAATTCTTCAATCAATTACTCTATTTTTATTAAGTTTAATGTTAATAAAAATAATTACTCTATTTTTATTAAGTTTAATGTTTAGATTTAGACATGATGTTCTGAAGGTGATGCGCAACCAATATCCCTATGTCCTGTCCTACTAGTCTCTCTTCTCTCCTTTCTCTTCCCTTCCCTAGTTGTTGTAGGTATATGTGTGTATGTATGTATGTATGTGCGTGTATGTGTGTGTGATGGTGTGAATGAGAGTGTGTGTGAGGGTGTGTATGAAGGTGTGTGTATGAATTATTTTTGGCTTGTAAACTGTTATTTATTTTTATATTATGTTGATGGAATGCTTTTTTTGGCTCTAACATTGTAAAAATAATATTGTATCATTAAACTGTAAATGAGCTATAGCTTCCCAAAATAAATAAATAAATAAATAAATAAATAAATAAATAAATAAATAAATAAATAAATAAATAAATAAATAAATAAATAAATAAATAAATAAATAAATAAATAAATAAATAAATAAATAAATAAATAAATAAATAAATAAATAAATAAATAAATAAATAAATTAATAAATAAATAAATAAATAAATAAATAAATAAATAAATAAATAAATAAATAAATAAATAAATAATTAAATAAATAAATAAATAAATAAATAAATAAATAAATAAATAAATAAATAAATAAATAAATTAATTAATTAATTAATTAATTAATAAATAAATAAATAAATAAATGTTGTTTCGTTTACAGAGTGGAAGTTCATAATGAAATTATTCTACTTCTTTCCCTTTTTTAGATCTATGATCTGTTTTTACAGGTCCTGGGACGATGATATCCAGCTCTCCCTCCATATCTTTGATTGTCTTCCCGGTGGTCGGCGTCCCTCTGGTATTTCGCACATTACGATCTTTGGCAGCTTTTCTGGATTCATCTTTTTAACACGATCTCTCCAGTGTCGTCTTCTTTGTCTGCTCCACCTTACAATATCCTTCACATTGCAGGTTCTGCGGATCTCCTCGTTGGGGATTCTGTCTCTGTGGGTTCTGCCCAAGATAGGTCTAAGTGTTTTTAACTCTGTTGTTCTGAGTAGCTGTTTGTTCTCACCGTGTCTGCCCTTGCTTCAACTCCATAAGTCATTATGGGTCTGATGCAGGTTTTATATATTCGGACCTTACTCTCAACTAGCATAAATATGTTTATTGGCCCAAACAGTGTCCCTCATGCATCCGGAGATGAAATTATTACGAATGTAAAACACGATTTTAATCCACAAATTGAGTTAAAATTAGCCTGAGCGCTTTCGATGGTTACACCATCATCCTCGGAGGCGACAATAAAAACTAGTAACAATTTTTGATTGTCGCCTTCGAGGATTATCGTATGTTGTGCCTCTGTTCCCACTCGTCGGGTGTCGGGATACGATTTTATATCGAATGTCGTGCCTCTGTTCTCACTTGTCGGGTGTCGGGATACGATTTTTTATCGAATGTCGTGCCTCTGTTCTCACTTGTCGGGTGTCGGGACACGATTTTTTTGTAGGTGGAGTCAATATTCGACAGACCACGCAATAGCACGCTACCGTGATGTGACTACGAATGGTTGCGGAAAGGCGGCGAGGAAAGACTAGCCCTTAAAAAAACCACAGCTCATTTTAAGCAATGTCGGATAAGTTGTCAAAGTTGATATTAATCGCGAAAATTTAATCTTAAAAAATAATAAATAATGTTAAAGATCATACTACTTGTTAAAAAAAATATGTTGATTTAAATATAATTAATTTTTACCAATGTCAGAGGTAAAAAGTTGACATTAAATGCGAAAATTTTAAACATAAAAAATAATAATAATGTTTAAAAATATTACTAGGTGTAAATATGTTTAAAATTATATTTTATTTGAAAAATTTGCAAAGTTTAGTTTGTCGATCGACAATTCTTGATAGGACTCCATTGTATGTAAATATGTTATGAATATAAAAAAAATATACTTGGTAATTGTTGTATTGTATTTATTCGATTATCGACGCGTTTCGTGCAAGGCACATCGTCAGAATAATGAAAAATTGTCGTGCAAGGCACATCGTCAGAATAATGAAAAATTTAATCAAAAGCAAATATTTAAAAAACTAATTTCTAGCATTAAATGGCAAAGGTATTGATAATTATTTTCCTACAACCAATTTCTATTGAGGAAGCAGAAGCGTGGGAAGGCCAATGGTCCAATGGTCAGATGGTCCAAAGACATAAAAAAAGTGACAGGTCCAGAATGGCACAGGATAGAGACCAATGGAATACCAAGCGGGAGGCTTTTGTCCAATACTGGACTCAAGAAGAGGCTGAGTCAGTAAGTAAGTAAGAAATTTTCATACAATTTACAAAGCATCTCGCTCACGCGAGTCACTATTACTATTGAGGACTATATTTAATAAGCGTGATAATGCATGTTTATATGAAAATGTATATAACAGTAGTAAACATGTATATATCAGTTATCGACTTCATATTGATAATATGTGTTTCTATAGAAAACTGTATTTCTTACTCTCTTCTTCTATGAATGTAATAGTATTCATCTACATAGTTTCATACCATCTTCCTAATGGGGTAGGTAGAGAGAACCATACACCGCATTCTATACTATATTCATTCTATTCTAAACTATCTTGACACATAACATTTATACATCGTTTCAAACATGATCATGACATCTATTGTTAAATCATTTTTTTATATCAATATATGAAATGGTATCATGAAGAGTGTACAAAATATGAGTTTTTGTGTGTATAGTGTGTCATGACAACTTAAAAAACTAATATTTTTAAGGAAGCTAATAGAATTTATATACTTAATAAATAAGCATTTAGGGATTGTCAACCTTTCATGATGAAAACATGTACACTAACTATGTAGAGGAGAATTAAGTGTTGGCCACAACCCTCTCGTTTATATATACAATATTATTCCAATTGATTTAGTTAATTTCATCTATTTTAGGGAGAAAAATGGTTTGACAAATAAAAAATATTCAAAAAATCTATTTTCAGGTTATAACACCAGCCCCCCTAGACAACGTATAATTAAGCTCAAGAAAAGAAACAAGAAAAGTCACGTGACAACTGTCACTTTCATACATTGAGTTTTCTTTTCTTGAGCTAAATGACACGTTGTCTAGGGGGGCTGCTTGTATAGTCTAGAGCATATACTTTATATTGATAAATTTGTTGCTGTGTAAAAAGAATATTAAGAATTTCCAATGAAGATGACTCCTTAAATAAATATCAAAACTCTCCAAGTTTTCCAGTTCATATTTATATAAAGGCAATGTCTTCTTCGGTTATATCGATCGATCCACAAATCTCAAGATGAAGTTAACTAATAAAAAATGATTAAACCATTGGACCGAGTCTGGCCTTTGAAAACGTTAAGACTAATTAATTAAATCTTCCTTAATCAGATTTTAAAATTCTTGCCTCAACTATAAAATGTTTACTTTGATGTCAAAAGGATTGCTTACGTCTTTGAAGGAGTTTTAAAATATGTATATAAACAAGAAAAACTGTCTGTTTTATAGCATGTCGTAACGTCTAGTACTTTTTTGTATGAATTTATAATGTTTAAAGATAAATTTTTGGTCAAATATAAACAATGCATGATGAATGTCTGATACAACAAGTTCGCTAGTTTAGTTCAGTATTAATAGACAATAGGACGTTTGGAAAGAAACAGCTACTAACGTCGATATGCCTAAGTATTGAAACAAAAGAAGAAGAAGACTATGTAAATATAAGCATAGTATTGTATTATACAAATGGCGGACTAATCAGCCGGAGGTGATTTCTTCCAGCTGTAGAATTTAAATTTTCCACAATAGTAAATTTTTTTTTATATATTTTTTAATGAATAAAACAAGTACATATACATCTTCCTACATTCCCTTAATTAAGCATAAATGTTTCAGGAATAATATTCCCGATTGGTTAGCTCATATTTGACCAGTTTCGTTTGTGAATCACGATAGATTTGACTGATTTCGATACCAATGTCGATTTTCTTGGGTCTTTTTCAAACAAACTTACTAGGATTAGACCGTTTTTAAAAATGAATTTTAACGAACTCAAATCAAGGAATATTTCTGTATGTTTACTTCATAATTCATTATTTTTGGATTTGACCGAATCCGATATCAAACCACTCATTTATTATGTACTATTTCTAGTCTATTGGTGTATGCGTTCTGAAAAGGATTCCATACCACTGATGACAATTCTAGTACACTCCTGACACAAGTATAACAGAGTTATTAGTCTTGTTTATAATTTGAAGGGCTTAGAGATTCTCAACATAAACCCCAAAATTTTATATGCTTTACCTATTGTCATTTCCATGTGTGGTGTAAGAGACATCTTTTCGTCTAGAGTGAAACCATGATCTCTTGTTTCTATATATTTTTTTTATTTTGTAAGGGAATTTGATCAGGTTAAAATTATGGTAAGGATAAAATATTTTGTTTGATTGGATTTAGAACAAACTTCTTTTATTTTATATAATCTTATAATCTTTCCCTCTTTTTGTATCACACAAGAAATCCTTATCACACGTCCTGAGGAAAAACCAGTCGCATTCAATAATTTATTCCTGGTTGAAAAAAAGTGATTAATAATATTTTGTTGCAGTAAATAAAAACGGTAACATGATTGTTAACGAGGTTGGAAACGCCGCAATGACACCTCGAATCTTCTATGATTTCTATGATTAATGATTGGAGGCAACTCACTCATAAGAGACAAACAAACTTCAATATAAAATAAAAGATTTTAAACAGGATTTTTAATGAAAATGAACTACATTTACAAGTGTACGAACGTAACTACTTCATATGTACCTACCTACATTAAAATTTTCCAGTTATATTATGATTGTTTGTGCTCCCTAACGTGAGAATGATTTTGTATGTATGTATGTATGTATGTATGTATGTACAGAAACTGAGAGCAGAATGAAATGAAAATATTTAACTGGTGAAGTGGTGTTATGCATCCTAAACAAACCCCAAGTTCCATGCTGTCTCTGGAGAGTACATACCATGTACTTGCTCTAAAAATATAAACATATCCAAGTCGAGTTTACAGGGTTAGAGGGTCGCAAAGCAATTCAAAGATACACGAACTGTAAATTATTGGACTATGCGATGGTTAAAAGGGTGGTATACGTGTGACAAAATATGACATAACAATATGACAAAATATGACATAACACGTATTCTTCGTTATGATAATAATAATATACATATACATGATCATGTGTGCAAGCGTGTATCTACCAGTCCATATCCACCCATCCATAAGATTCTCCTCCACCATGGTCCCAATACTCCCCATTAGCAGTTTTGAAAACAGCACATAATATAAACTTTAATGGAATAGAGATATAATTACAGATATAATCAGTGGCGGCTGAAGACCTAAAATATTAGAGGGGCTCGATTTTTTTTCTTGAAAGGAAATGAGTATTTGAAAGGAGAAAATATTCAGTACCTACACTTGTGAAATATCGACACAGGTGAAAAAAATATTTTCATGCATATGATCAGTGTTTATCATCATTCTCCTGTTAAGCTGCAATTACAATACCTGAAAAAAAGGGGGTCGGTGGATCATATATCATACATGTTGGATTTAGTTGTTTTTGTCAGAGTCAGAATTAATACCTACATCAGAATTATTGTCAAAAAGTAAACACGGAAAACAACATTCACTTCACCCGCAATACGCATTCTTTTCACTACATCTGCAAAGCCATGACGTTTTTTGTTACATATTTATATTAAAACTTCGAATATATTTACGTGATTTACAAGTACCTACTAATTTGAGATAATGAGATGAATGTCCGCGAGGCCCTTATTTTTTCACATTCACACGATCATCGTAATTAAAGTAACGCGAAATTAAATTATGTATACTATTCACCGTGTACTATTGTCAAAAATTATCATTAAAAATATTAACCGCAATTCGTCACTCTGCAAAAACAACATGCAAAATGGCGCGCTGTCATCAACAGCTTTCAGCTCTCAGCTGACGAGCTGACCGAAGTGCGCAGACGCCGCAGACGTGTTCATAAACATACTAATATTAATCGTGTTCATAAACACACTAGTTCAATTTAATCGTTTAGACCAAAATATACGAGATTGTTGTATAGTAGTATATTCCGGTAAATTCATGAACATATATAGGAACGTGCCCGAGAGCTCCATACATTTCGAATCATATTGCACTGCGGCATTAAAATCAATTCTATGAGTTTACATACAGTTCTTCGGGCGCAAGCACATTGTGCCCGCGGAACAAAATTTTTCATAGAATCTCGCTGTATGAAACGAACTATTGCAGTATTTTACTATTACAACCGTATGGTGGAAACACATTTATTTAAAAAAAATAATGAATTTCCAGAATTAATTTAGCACATATTTTTGGAATCTATAGAAAAAAAATTTTGGGAGGGCTCAGCCCGAGAGCCCCTTTGGGGGAGCCGCCACTGGATATAACCAACCTGCACAATAGACCCGATACAACCCTGATTGCGAAAGATACAAAGCCAACCCATTTAATTGAAATATCTATTCCAAATTCAACAAATTAAGAACAAAAACATACGGAAAAATTCAAGAATACCTCTAGCATAACAGATATCTAGCAAATATTTGTTTACTATACTATCATCTACAGGAGTTGTACCAAAAAATATGAATGATATCATTAAAAACTCTAGATCTGCCCAATTGTATACACTAAACAATAAACATCTTTGGCGGATATTGGGAGAAATAACTCGTACATGTTCAATTGAAAAATTAATTATTTAAAAAGCGTTTCCTTAATATATTAATATTACACGCAACAAGCGTCATTTCCAAATACTAAAAATAAAGCAATTGTCAGCGTCTCCTTTCATCTCACTCGCACAAATTTCATTTAGTTCGGTACGACAGAGATATACCGTCTTCGTGTGGAACGAAGTCTTCCTACAATCGTTCAGCTCCGAGTGACTTAAAGTCGATTCACAGATCGTAACAATATAAGTAGACAATTGATTTTTTTTTATGATACCGCTGTTCTGTTTTTTCGAGGTCCAACGAAAACATACCAAAGATTTAGAATAATATTTTTTCTCAACCAATCGCTATTTTGATTTCCGTCTCACGTCTTTCATTGTTGTCCCAAGAACCAAGACTGACCAAGTCGTACATCATATTTCAAACCAAAATAGAGATCATGTCATGTATTATTTCCTTTCGACTTCACGGTCTGTATTAATGTTGTGATAAATTTCATCTAATTTCCGTTGGTCACAAGCCGCGAGGAAAAACATTATTTGACGAAGATATATTCGGATTTTGACAGGGGAGCTATTTAACAGGATGCGGAAGAGAGTCAACGTAACAATACGAAGAATTTGTTTATAGGGAGTGAGTATCAATTCTGGGATGTACCCATCCCTATTCGAAGTTCCTATTTACTTATTTGGGGTAGGCAGAGAGAACCGAACGTCAGGTTCCTCTCTCTTGACATGCATTATTTCTCGCTTCATTCACCTAACATCTCCATTATTCAAAATTCCATTAATGTGATCGTGCCAACTTTTCTTTGGCCGACCTCTTCTTTTCGTTCTTTTTTATTTTATTTATTTATTTATTTATTTATTTATTTTATTTATTTTATTTTGGGAAACAAAACAGCTGTTACATGTTTTACATTAATAAAAAAATAACAATCAGGAAAGTAAGCCAATTACATTGTTCCACAGAATAATATACATAATAAAAGACAATTCAGTACAAAGTCAAAGACAAAAGTGTGGTGTAAGTGTACAATTGTGATGTGTGTGTATGTGTGTGTGTGTATGTGTGTATTTTATGAAGCGAGGGTGGGACATGAAGAAAGGTAGGAGAGGAGGAAAGGGTGAGTTGTCATATTAATACAGTATTGGACATACCAAAAATTGTACAATTTGGTACATAAAGTATTCATTATAATATTGATGTTAGTTGTTTTTTTAATGAATGTAGGCTATTGTTAAAAATATCTGGCTTATGATTAAGGTTATTGTACATATTGCAGCTGCGGTTAATAAAAGTGTTGTTTGCATAGTTTGTTCTTGAGTATTTAGTGTAAAAGAGGAGATTCTGGCGGTTTTGTCTGGCGGGGCAGTTGAATGGGATTTGTCCTATGAGATACGGACTATCTATTTGGTTGTTAAGTAATTTATATAGGAAACATATATCAGTTATACCCCTTCTTTTGTTAAGTGGTAACATTTGGTGATGTTTTAAAGATTCCTCATAACTGATACCAAATCGCCTAGTTCTAAAATCGAGGTGTTTGATGAATTTTTTTTGGATTCTTTCTATGTTATTTATGTGCAACTTATAATGAGGATTCCATACAGTGGTTGCGAATTCCACGTGACTTCGAACATATGCGTTAAATAAAATTTTTAGACAGTCAATATTCTTAAATGGTTTGGTCACCCTTAGGACAAAGCCTAAACCCTTGTAGCTTCTACTAATAACATTATTAATGTGGGAAATAAAGTTAAGCTTATCGTCCACAATTACTCCCAGGTCTTTTGCCTCGGATTTACGGGAGAGACTGGAGTCATTGATTTTGTAAATGAATTCGATGGGAGTTTTTATTCTTTTAAATGTTACAATGAAACATTTTCCGGTGTTAAGGTAAAGATGGTTTTTTTTGCAGTATTCGGTGAGATTGTCAATGTCATTTTGTAGTTGTAGGCAGTCTTGAGTTGATCGAATAGTTTTAAATAATTTAGTGTCGTCAGCAAATAGAATTATTTCGGAATTTTTAATACAAGTGGATATGTCATTTATATATATAAGAAAGAGCAAAGGTCCAAGATGAGATCCTTGAGGAACTCCGGATGGTGTAGGTCTAAAGCATGATGTAAACCCTCTCACAGCAACTGCTTGAGATCGATTCTTAACATAAGATTCAAGCCATCTATATAGATTACCGCGTATGCCGAAGTTCCAAATTTTTAATAACAAAATGTCGTGGTTAATCTTGTCAAAGGCTTTAGCGAAATCCATGTATATCGCGTCAAGTTGGTAATTCTCATGTAGAGCTGATATTGCGACCTGAGAGAATTCTAAAATATTTGTTTCAACTGATCTTTTACAAAGAAATCCATGTTGCTTTTCGGAGATTGCAGTCCTAATAATTGGGTTAATTTGGTCTACAACAATTTTTTCTAATATCTTACTGAATAATGTCAGCTTAGAAATCGGTCTATAGTTTTCAATATTATTAACATCGCCGTTTTTGTGGATAGGGGTAATGAGTGCTCTTTTCCATATATTTGGTAAGGAGCCCTCGCTAAAGGTTCGTTGGAAAATTATAGCTAGGGGAACGGAAATTTCTGCAGCGCACTCCTTTATTAATATTGCTGGTATATTATCACAACCTGGTCCTTTGGTAACATTTATGCTTGCTAGGTATTTATACACCATGTTGTGGTTTATTTCAATATTTTCTAAGGTGATGTTAGGATTAAATTCGGCTCGAATTTGATCTGTTAATGAAATTGGTGTGTCAAGAAAGACTGAACTAAAGTAGTCATTAAATGCATTGCATATTGATTGGCCATCATGAACAGTTAATTGATTGTAGTTCATTGTGCTTGGTAAATTATTATTTGCGGATCGCTTAGATTTTACAAACGACCATAGTTTTTTGGGACTTTGTTTGATAGCTGATTCTATATTGGTTAAATACTGTTGGTAACACAGATGTGTTATACGTTTTTGTCGCGCACGTAAGATAGAAAATGATTGATAGTCGACGGGATTTCCAAATTTTCTCCAATTTTTATGGTATTTTGATTTTTTATCAGCATTATAGATTTTTTGACAGACGGTCATTTTGTTTTTTAATTCTTATTTATTTGTTTAAAAAACTTTACAGATATTTACAGATTATACAATGTATGGCATATTTATGCATGACTCAACTTCAATAGGACAATTTGTCGTGTTTTGAAGGGAGTCACATTTCACAAAACATACAAACTAACTAAAACTGTATAAATATTAACCGTTATTAAGGAACATACATACATAACATTTACATTGATATAAAAAAAATAATTAAATACAAAAAAATATAAAATAATAACAAATGCTTACTAATCCTAAAGATTAAAATAGAAAAAAAAAACAAAATAAAAATTCAAATGTTGCATAAGATATTCTTTTGATGTTAACGAGAATTTATCAAAAATGATTTCTGCTAATAAAAATAACGAGAGTATTCGTCTGGTACTTCATGGTTATCACGATTGATAAAAAAAAAACATTCAAATGATTCAGAGCAATAAAGGGCAAAAAAGGGCAATAAAGGACAAACAGTCGCTTCGAAACAGGTAGTATAATATAATAGTTCATTCGTGGTAAACACAGACAGTGTTATTTATAACTAGTTGCATGTAAAACATGGGATCCAACTGTCGACAGCGATAGTATGTATAGTTGAAGAATAAGTACCAAACCCATAAATACAAATTATTTATTATTTTATGATATTTAGTTTTCTATACAACACATGTACCTAGGTAGTCAAGATAGGATAGTATGGAGGTCAGTCTTTTTTTCCTACCCGGAATATGAAAACAGCATGATGGTATATGTATATTGTATGTTTAGAGATGAAGTATCAAACTATTAAGTCTTCTTTGATATTGTGTATAGGTGACTACCATACAAATTGTATGAAGCGATGTCGTCACTAAATTCAATTTTTATAAAAATTGTTAAAAAAAATTTGAGATGTACTGCTACAATGTTAATATTTTTTATATAAAATTAAATTATCTAGTTGGGGTGTTTCGGCTTTTTTCGATATTTAAAAAAAAAATGGAAATATAGGCAGTTAAACTCATAAATTTATCATAAAAAAATACTTTTCTTAATAAAAAATGTTTGAGAAACCCTGGAATTTTTTTGAAAAAACTAATTTGAGATTTTGTATTTGTCTATGTTTATACCAATTTTCAGCGTTCTAGCTTTTATGGTTTCTGAGATATAGGGAAAAATAAAATAAAAATTCAAAAGTTGATAACCCCTGACTGAAACAAAAATTCAAAATTACGAGTATAAAAGTTTTGTAGGCCTGTAACTGTTTATATATTCTGAAATTTTAGGCTCTGTAAATTGAGCGGATCAAAAGTTATAAGGGGGGGACGGACACACACACACACAGACATACACACACACACACACACACACACACACACAGACACACACACACACAGACACACGAAATGTTCTACTCCGAATTCTAAGTAAATCCGTGTATGGAACATATATGCTGCGAAGCCTCTAAGTTGGTGTTTTTTGACTTCAAAGTTGGAAAAGCCGTGAAAAAAGTAGACCTCTCCATACAATTCTCGCGTATTCTGGCTTGATACATTGTCGATATGTTAAGAGAACAAAGTTCTCCTGAACAAATCGACAGTTGGAAAATAAATTTGGTTCAATTGAACCCGGTTCTAAGTTTTATTCTGAAATTCAAATATTCTTATACAAGAATTATTTATTTTTATACTAGTTGCATGTAACACATGAGATCCAACTGTCGATAGCGATAGTATGTATAGTTGAAGAATATGTACCAAACTATAAATACAAATTATTGAATATTTTCAGATATTTTGTTTTCTATACAACATATATTATGTAGGTATGTATGTCAAGATAGGATAGTATGGAGGAAGTTCCTTTTTTCCTACCCAGAATATGAAAATAGCATGATGGTATGTATGTTTGGAGATGAAGTATCAAACTATTAAGTCTTCTTACGTATTGTGTATAGGCGACTGCCATACAAAATGTATGAAGCGATGTCGTCACTAAATTCAATTTTTAAAAAAATTGTTAAAAAAAATTGGGATCTTCTACTACAATGTTAATATTTTTAATAGAAAATTAAATTATCTAGTTGGGGTGTTTCGGCTTTTTTCGATAATTGTATAAGTTTTGGAAATATAGGCAGTTAAACTCATAAATTTATCATAAAAAAAATATTTTTCTTAATAAAAAATGTTTGAGAAACCCTGGAATTTTTTCGAAAAAATTAATTTGAGATTTTTTATTTTTCTATGTTTGTACCAATTTTCAGCGTTCTAGCTTTTATGGTTTCTGAGATATATGGAAAAATAAAATAAAAATTCAAAAGTTGATAACCCCTGACTGAAACAAAAATTAAAAATTCTGAGTGTAAAAGTTTTGTAGGCCTATAACTGCTTATATATTCTGAAATTTTGGGCTCTGTAAATTGAGCAGATCAAAAGTTATAAGGGGGGGACGGACACACACACAGACACACACACACACAGACACACGAAATGTTCTACTCCGAATTCTGAGTAAATCCGTGTATGGAACATATATGCTGCGAAGCCTCTAAGTTGGTGTTTTTTGACTTCAAAGTTGGAAATGCCGTGAAAAAAGTAGACCTCTCCATACAATTCTCGCGTATTCTGGCTTGATACATTGTCGATATGTTAAGAGAACAAAGTTCTCCTGAACAAATCGACAGTTGGATGAGAATATTTGAATTTCAGAATAAGACTTTGAACCGGGTTCAATTGAACCAAATTTATTTTTATAAATAACACTGAGAGTGAATTGTGTAATAATAATTGGAATCGGAGATAAAAGAAGAGCTTGTTGCCTTACTTTTGAAACTCGAATCCGATTCCGATTTCAAATTTTCATTTAGAACTTGCCTATCTGTCGCCTGCGTACATTCAAATGAACGACTACCTACAATTAAAACATATCTACCTACCGCATTCATTCTCCGTTAGAAAATTAGGTTCTTAGCGAGTCGCATCGTATTGGAATCGGATTTGCAGTGTAGAGTAAGGCCGCTGAAAAGAACAAGAAAGTTGAAAAAAACTTTTATTTTTTAATAAACGAACTAAAAAAATGTACATTCTTCATTTTTTAGTTCTTTTATTTTTTAATAAACGAACTAAAGTTCGTTTAGTTTAGTTTTAGATTTTAGTTCATTTAGAGTGAAAAAAAACAATACAAAATAAAAATCATCCAAAAAAGTAATTGAAGTTATCCTATTTCAATGTTATCTTCACTTTGAAATGTTATTGTTAAATAAATTGGTTTTATGCAATAAGTAACATTATTATTTACTGTGTATGAAATACAAAAATTTTCAATTTAATCAAAGTATCAAATGAATAAAGCTGGAAACAGGTTTGATATTCATGGTCATTGGGAATACACCAATTCTGAAAGTTTCACGGTTCTAATTGGTCGGGAATTCAGTTAAGAAGAAGTTCCAGTACTGGGGGAAAAGAGAAGTTACATCAAAGGGTGTAAAAATAAATGGGAATCAGTTTTGGATTTTTTTTTATATACAATATTATATTTTTTATTAATACTTGTGCGCCATAATATCAAATGACAATGATCTGTATGACGAGGTTAATGAACAAACCGATAAAGCAGCCGTTATAGCTGGCTGCCTCAGGGGCACTGTCTGGAAAAAAAACATATACTTACTTACTTACTCAGCCTCTTCTTGAGTCGAGTATTGGACAAAAGCCTCCCGCTTGGACTTCCACTGGTCTCTATCCTGTGTCATTATTCGCCATTCAGGAACTGCCACTTATACATTTGCTCACAGAAACATATGCTTACAGAAAATAAAACCATAAATTAAAAACGTGCATAAGACCCATAATGACGTATGCCATCGAAGCCAGAGCCGATACTATCAGAACAAAAAAACCTACTCCGGACTACTGAAATGAGGACATTGCGCTCCATAGTGGGCTTAATACTCGTGGATAGAGTCCAGAACGAGGATATAAGGAGGTGATGCGATGTAGAGAACGTCATCTGCTGGGGTAAAGAGTTAAGGCGTCAATGGAGAGACCATATTGGGAGAATGGGAAACCATCGATTACCCAAAATTGTCTCCAAGGAAGTCCCGGAGGGTCGTAGAGCAAGGGGGAGACCAGCAAAAAGATAAAGTGACAGCTGGAAATCCAGATCACAAAATGCAGTCACCGACTGAAAAAATAGGCGTTCGGCCTAAGACCAGAGAGAGGGGAAGGAGTTATTATATTTTACGACCAAATATCTGGTCTACTCTAGAGCCTTACCGATTGTATGTACTTCAACAAAACTAAAGTAAGAATATACTTATCCTTTCCAAATACTTCTATAACAGTCGAAAAATTCGTAAAAATTATGAGAGATTATCGGATAATTTTGTACGAGCCAATGTATTCATCAACACTAAAATGGAAAGACGAAAACTACTGAAAAGTAACAAAACTAATATGAACCAAACGATAACCTCTAATCCTATTGTTTATAAAACGATTATAGAGGAAGAACTATCAAAAGAACCTTTTCCAATGAGTGGTTCATTGAATGACATGAATACAAATATAAATACTGTAATTAACAGGACAATAAAACAACTTGCAATACAAAAAGTGCCGAAACAAAATAAAATCTCACAAAAATACAGGTACTGATCCAAAAACGACGAAACCTACATAAAGGTGGATTGGACGATGCAGAAGAGTACAAAATTTTGAACAAAACTATTAAACGAGAAATAAGAAAAGACATTGCTGTACATAATGAAAATATTATTGAACAGATCATATTAGAAAACATAGGGACAAAGATCTTGCAGAAACGACTCAACAGTGGCAAGAAACAAATTACTGCTCTGTATAGAGAAGATGGTAGTGTCTCTCAAGATAGATCAGAACTATTAGAAATAACGGCAGATTTCTACCAAAAGCTATATGCATCACAACAGCCACAAGTTGAAAAACAAAAACAAAAATTGTCAACGTAGGATTAGAGGAAATCTCAGATGTTACCAAAGTCGAAGTTTTACATGCAATGGACAAAATTGAGAATGGTAAAGCACCAGGTGAAGACGGAATAATAATAGAAGCTCTTAAACTAGGAGGCGACAACCTGTTACGTAGAATTGTCATCTTGCTTAGTAAATGTTTAGAACAGGATAACATTACAGCAGAATGGAACAATGCAAATATTGTATTATTGCATAAAAAGGGGGGGGGGTGATAAAAAATTAGAAAACTACAGACCAATAAGCCTCCTCTCACATCTATATAAACTACTCACAAGAATTATCTGTAACCGCTTAACCACTAATTTAGATAGATACCAACCTAGAGAACTGACAGGATTCCTTTCAGGATATGGAACCAACGATCATCTGCAAACGCTGAAAAGCATTATACAGAAGCACAGTGAATACAACTTGCCATTGGCCTTAGCCTTTATTGATTTCGAAAAAGCTTTCGATTCAGTAGATATATGGGCGATAATAGAATGTCTAAATAACTGCAGGATAGACCACCGATATTCACAGCTCCTTAAAAATATATATTACAACGCGACCTCTACAATAAATCTGCATGAACCAACCCGAAAGATAGCCATTAAAAGGGGAGTCAGACAAGGAGACACAATTTACCCCAAACTATTCACTGCCGCACTTGAAGATGTCTTTAAGAAGCTAAAATGGTAGAACCGAGGAATAAATATAGACGGCGAATCCTTGACCAACTTGAGATTTGCAGATGATATCGTTCTCTTTGCAAACAATGAAGAAGAACTTGAATTGATGCTCAACGATGTCAATAATTTTTCGCGTCATGTGGGCCTAAAAATGAACTACTCTAAAACAAAAATTATGTGTACTTCAGAACAACCTTGACAAGTGATGGAAGGAATATTGAAAGAGTAGATTCATACATTTACTTCGGACATAAGGTAAAGCTAGGTGGAGACAATCAGGAAGCAGAGATCGAACGCAGGTGGGGCCTTGCATGGGCTGCATTCGGTAAACTGTCGTATATTCTCAGATCCAAACGATTTGCAAACCACTTGAAGAAAAAAGTATTTGATATGTGCATCCTCCCAGTACTGACATATGGTTTTGAAACTGTTATTTTTACAAAACGTACAGGACAAAACTCCAAGTTACGCAACGAGCAATAGAGAGGAGGATGCTAAACATTAGTCTTCGTGATCGAAAACGCAACGAATGGATCAGAGAAAGGACAAAAGTTACCGATGTTGCATACAAGGTAGCAAGTGGTGTCTCGAGCGAGACCGAGACACCAATTGTCCGCTTCCTTAAAATGTAATTGGGCAGGCCATGTAGTAAGGACAGCAGATGATCGATGGACCAAATGCACCCTGGAGTAGCGACCGAGAACTGGACGCAGAAACCCGGGCAGACCGCAAAGAAGATGGTCTGATGACATAAACGAGTGGCAGGAGGTCAATAGCACAGGGTGAAGAGGGATAGGGAAGCATGGAGGTTGAAATGGAAGGCCTATGTCCAACACTGGACGAATAATGGCTGATGATGATGATGATGATCGGATAATTTCGACTATTTCTCTCAATTTTTTTCGATAATCTCTATTAAAGTTTATGTGGTAAATAAGGATTTAGAAATAACATTATAACGTAATTTGATCAACATTTTGTTGATAAATGAACGTTCTAGTTATTTAATGACAAATATTCTATAAATTCAAAATGTGACATTGAAGTATCTGATGGAAACAATACACAGGCAGAGGTACATCTGACTAGAGTTTAGAAACTTGTCAGTATCCATGATTTAGGGAATCTCGTTAAGTTCCCATCTGACGGTTTGTAAGGAAGTGGTATGTACGTATAACTATTACTGTGGTAATTTTCCAACAGATATTTGAGTTATGAGAATTTAAGGAATTTAATTACTGCGTTGATGAAACCACGCGTAATTTTTACACCAGGTAGAAATAATAAATCTGCCAAGGGAATATTATATTTAATGTTTACGAATATCATCCCTTTGTCACTTGTTGTACCGAAATAAAATGTAATGTTAACTAAAGTTGAATAATTTGGATTTTAAATTTTAGGTTTAAAAACTGTTCTTCCCCTCCCTCACTAGCCATTTTGCTTATGGGAACATATGACGGTCCCAAAACACTGAAAAAACACATAAAGAACATAAGAAATGTCCGGAGAACTCTTAAACCTTGCATTAACTGCACTTTAAGAAACAAGAAGATGTAATTATGTTGAAATAACTGACTCAATGTTTACTGATAGTGAAGATAAGAGTGAACCGTATTTTTGGCAAAAAGTCTTGAAAACCCTGAAATTGCTCATTGTGGCTACAAGGTTCACATGTCCAATGCTATTGAGCCTTACTGAATTTCCGTGTTTTTTAAATCATCGAGGCTTTCGAATAGATCAACTGATTATGTATCATCGTCTTAATTTATAGGTACATATATTGAATGGTTTGATGGTGGCCACATGGGAAAAGTGAATGAATTCCACCTGACGAAGAAAATATACAAAGCTGACATGAACGAAATAAGAGGTCGGGGCGCCCATGAAATGGATCGCACGACCATGTGACCGGCGGAAATGTTAGAAGCTCGAACAAAAGACGTACGTGTACAAGATGATACTTGAATATAGAGGGTATGTTTATATGTCAAGATTGAAAAATGGGGCGTTCTGTTTTCTTTGCCTTCCCCTTGAAGAACATGTCCTGATGGAGCTTATAAATGTATGTACCAATGTTTAAGAAAAGGCTTATATTTGTTTAATAGTTCCTGAAATATTATTCTTAATTTTTTTCTGCATTATTCGATTCTCTCATTCGTGGGGTTGTTTTATTATTATTAAGATTTATTTGCTGCTATTCTGAAAAAAAAAGAAATTAATTATTATTGTACCGAATTTATGCTATTAAATACGTCCAAAACCATATCGACTCAGAATAGTGCTTCCATTATTTTCTATTAGATCGTCGCTTTCGGGTGTCCCGTAAGAATCGGGTAGAAGGAAATAGAACGGGTAACAATAACGTCTCAAATAGATCAGCAATGAGGTTCACCACTCATTCTGAATGAAGTGGCTTTTAAGGTGAGATACACCCTCGTGTCGTGCTTTCTTTTATGAATTAAAGTACACCCACACACCTGTCGCTGGTAACCCCACATTGTGGGATATGCCACGGTGGTATAAACGTCTGAAAAAGTAATAATAATTATGGAATGTTGTGCTTTTCTTTGAGTGGTATACATCCCCGATTTTATTTTTATAGACGTCGATTTACTTAACAGCAACAAGTTTCATGCAGGAGGAAATATTGAAAGTGCCTAATCCCGTAAGGGTTGACAGCTGGTCGGATATGGGAACAAGAAACTAACCCTATAATATTGGAGAGTGCCAAATGTTGTATCTTTGTGTCTACATTTTGCCTTCAACCACACCATGGCTGCTATCCCAAGAGCTTTTCGGATGACGGTAGTAATATGTTACATAGTTTTGACACGCTGTCAAATATTGATTTAACGTTTGCCAGATTACAGCAAGAAAACGATGTTGATGAAACACCATAAATTAATATAGAATACAATACATCGCAAACAATGATTTATCCCAGGATGATTTAGAAAAGAAATAATCGTGAGTTTTTTCTTTTGAATTATGCATAAAAAAACACGAGGAATATCTAAAATTATTAATAAATTTATTTTTCATCATATACGGCTTCACGCCTTTGTACAAATACACATATAAAAACATAAAAAATACAACAAAAAATCAAAAACTCCTAAATATTTTTTCTTATAGTTCATTCATACTTAGATACACAATTCAAGATTAACACAAATTACATTTAGCACACAAGTTAATTAATAAAGTTAGCGGAATTTATGAACTAAATTGTAACTCATGTACGGGAACATATATTGGACAAACAGGCCGTGCCTTTAAAACAAGAATTAAAGAACACATGGCATGCATTAGATTAAAGAAAGACACCTCAAATTTTGCAGAACATATAAACGAAAACAACCACCAATTTAATAGTGACCATAATATAAATATAATACACCGGGGAATAAAAGGGAGAAAACTTGACCGACTAGAAATATTAGAAATAAACAGAGTAAAAAAGGATCCACAAAAATTACTCATCAATAAACAAATTGATCATATATATTCACCATTATCATGGTCTTCTTGTTAATCCTACTAAGTCCCAGGCAATTATAATCGGTAGTCCTCGTATGCTGTCATCTATAAGGAATTTGCAACTCCCACTGCTGTATATCAATAACCAATGCATTCCTTATACCAGGGTTGTAATAGATCTTGGAATCTTCATCGATGATGACCTTTCGTGGCATGAACAGGTATCGCATGTTAGTAAATCTATTTTCTTTGCCCTACATTCACTTAATAAACTTAAAAATTTCCTTCCATTCCGTTGTAAAATAATTCTTGCTCAATCACTTCTTCTTCCATTGCTTGATTATGCCGATGTATGCTACTTGGATGCAAATGAAGTGCATCTCAATAAACTTGAACGTCTTCAGAATATATGTATCAGATTCATCTTTGGGTTGAAAAAATTTGATCGCATATCACCTTACCGCAATCTTCTTTGTTGGCCCAGGATACGCCAGCGGCGCAATATACACATTTTGTCACTATTGTACAATATTCTCTCGAACCCAAACCTGCCACAGTACCTCAAAAGCAAATTCACTTATTTATCCAGTCATGGACTTCCACTCCGATCTGCTGAATGTACAACACTTTCCATACCTATCCATAATACAGAATTTCTCAGCTCTTCGTTCGAAGTACAATCAGCAAGATTATGGAATAGCCTTAATCCGGATATTGCGTCGTCTAACTCACTTAGTATTTTCAAGAAAAAACTAAAGAAGGAATATTTATCCTTGAACACCTGATCCCGATTTCCTCTCCTGTCCTTACCATATCCTTTTTCTTGCTATGAATTATAATTTTTTTTTGTTTTAATAGTATTTAAGTGTTATACGTATTTTCTTTGATTTCTTTTACTCTTTTTTATTTGCTGTTGTACATACATAATGTTGTCATACTTTGTAATCTGGTTGGTTGGAAGAAATTGCCTAATGGCAATAAGCCCGCCAGTGTACAAATATATTTGTTTATATTATGTACAAAAAGATGTATAAATAAATAAATAAATAAATTATTGAAACCGATGGGTGAGACAGACATATACCTTCCTTTGTTGTTAAATGCATTAAGATTAAAATTAAGCTGTTCATAATTATAACTACCAAATATCTATGAAATACATTGGTTTTAACCACACTTAAAAGATAACAATAAACCAATAAATACAATATTATTTACCTTTAGAATTTTACTGCTGTCGTTTTCTTTTGTTACAGTCCTTTTGTTAGGGGACTACAACCAGTGACCCGACTTCTTTCACTGTATTAAAACGTAGATTTGTATAGATTCATTTGCATTATATAACTTCTTTTCAACCGTTCAAAAACCAACATTTTTATACACCTGTCTTGTGATTTTGTATATAACCACTAGTCTCAGTCTTGTAGAGCATTATTCTGACGATGTGCTTTGCACGAAACGCGTCAATAATCAAATAAAAACAATAGAACTATAACCAAGTATTTTTATATTTTTTTATAACATATTAACATAATAAAGTTAATCAAAATCAACAAATCAATAAAAACGCGTATAACATTCTTAAGTAACAATACAATTAGTAATCATAAAAATGATGGTCCGATAACACTCCTAGCGTCTACAGTCCGCATTCACCTGTTTCCGGCTTAGTAAGTCAAAGTTTCCGGTTGGCTCTTTGATTGGTTGATATCTCATAGTATTAAGTCAAATGAGCTGTGAAATTTTGTATTAAATGCGTAAATTAAAAAAAAATACGAATTTAATTAATAAAGCAACTCGCTCGCGCAAGCCGCTATTATTATTATTAACAAACATAAACCTAACCTAAGAATGCAGAAAAGAAAAGCTGGGACGCTACTGACAACACTCGCTTGTACATACCTAGGGAATACTAGAGCTTGGAAAACGCACTTATCATTTTAGCAATGTCGGATGAGCTGTAGAGGTTTACATTGATTGCGAGAATTTAAACATAAAATATAACAAGAAGTGATCAAAATCAAGTAGATAAAAATATGTTGACATATATAATTTATATGTTGACCAATGGCTTGACAAATACGAATACATACTAAACTTATTCCTAACCTCAAATGGCAAAGGTGTTGATAAAAAATTTCCTGCAACCAATTTCTATTAAATTCATAAAGCAACTCGCTCACGCGAGTCGCTATTTTCATTAAAGACTAACTAAACCAGCACAGATTGCACAAATCAGAAAAAGTATATATTGTTAATAGACACTGACAGAGCATGTGCAGTGCGTATAGTGCATATTCTTTTGGTGATTTACATGATATTTTGTTTATGTGCATAGGTACCTATATGCAAATATGCGAATTCTCAAGATAATTATGACTGATCATCCAGGAGGAAAAAGGAAGATAGGAAGACCCAGGTTGCGATGGCAGGACGAGGTGAGGAGGGATGCAGTACAGCTCCTAAGTATAACAAACTGGAGGACGGCAGCTGAGGACAGACGGGGTTGGAGGCAGAAGTTGAAGGAGGCCAAGGCTCGACTTGGGCTGTAGCGCCATCGAAGAAGAAGAAGCATAGGTATATGTAATGAATTGTATCATAAAATAATCTGTGAGTGTCTCATAAAATAAACGAATATGTATACAATAATATAAATATGTACTGTAATACAATTAATTAAACACAGTTGTACGGTTCCGTGAATCTGTGTGTTTTTTGAACCGTTCAAAAATAACACGATTGTTTGAAAACAACAAGAACAGACCCCGCATTGGATAATTCAGCTACTGCGGTTTTATGGTTGACTTTCTTCATAGCCACAATTTCTAAATTTAACCCATCTGAAATATACACAGTTTGTATCTGACAGGGATGATCCTTTTAAACTACTCAGATATTAAACGTTTGGAATTTTAAACATTGATCTCGTCGATCAAGATTAAAATAACCATTAACATATTTTGCACAAAAAAGAACGTCGGCCACCATAGCAGATTGTTAAGTCGCAGGCGTTCTGGGCTCGATTCTCAGCAGAGGAGTTATATTCTAAAAATATCACTCACAAAAATCTTGCTTATAGGGACGGGAAAAACTGATTACTGCAAAAAACTTACTCGGGTTACAATAAAGTATTGATTAATATATTTATTTCAACATTATCAAACTATGAAGTACCATTCCATCACGCCATTTCCTATTTGACAGAGAGAACCGAACACTACACGCCTCTCTCTTGACATACATTTCTCGCTTCATTTACGCCCATGCATCGTCTCATACACACACTTCTGTTATTCTAACTGCTAACATTTCCATCTTTCAATGGAGTTCTATAAAGGACCTACATTATAATGTCATATATTGATTTTCTTTAAACTTTTTATGAAATATGTTTTTTCGTAAATCTTGGAAACGATTTTAAAGCAAACTGCTATTGCTAATATTGACTGTACAATTAATTTTTTATAAGTATTGAACCTTCGTGTCAGATTTATCCTAAATTTATTCAAGTCAATGAAATAAGCAATACAATATAAAATAAATAGTTTTTTATCCTTGTTGGAGCTTTAAAAAGAGGCTATGTTAACTATGTGGGTAGCAAAGATAGTATTTTCATATCAAATTTCATATTTTATTTGTTTTTACCCACCTCGTAATGTACGTAAGTTTAATATTTTTATCAGTTAGATAAAATGAAATGCATGGTCATAATAAATTGTGTAAAATGTGTGTGTGTGTATTTCCTTTCAGATTATTCTAATAATAGTGATATTACATACTGGGTTCGTTTCATACGTACACCTTATCATGATTCACACTCTCTGATACTAACTTAGTCTTTTCTTTACCAATGACCATGGAATCACAACACATGGAAAATAAGACATTTAATGTTCTGTGTAATTCAATTTTAACGCAAGCAACTGGATTTAGGTTGTATAAGGCGCCCTTGAAATAGTGATTGTAGAACATTTGACAGCCTTAATTAACTGTAATTATTGTTATGTAGCCACACTTGACACTTATGATCATTATTTCTTTTCCAGGATACGGAGTTTACAAGATTCCGACGAAAAGAATTTGCAAATTTTTTTACGTGACTTCAACACTTACATAATTTGTTATACTGGGACAACAAGTCAGACTTACAACAAAGAAATTAGTATCAATAATTAGGAAGTCAGATGACTGGAATATCCTGATTGACACGTGAGCAGAGAGGCATACCCTTCCAAAGGAGATCTGCATAAGATCTCTTAGACCTGACTTTACAATATCTTTCGTTGAAAAGAGTTATTAATTTATGTGGAGCTGACTGTTCCATGGGACACAAATATTCCAAAAGACCACTGATACAAGCTAAACAAGTACTAGGAATTGGTAGATAAATCAGTTCAAAATGGCTTTAGCACAAATATATATGCTGTAGAGGTGAGGTGAGAGGCCTGCGCGCAAAGTCTTTATATTCCCACTTTTTGAACCTAGGTCTCCCTAGGGATAAAATCAAAGAACTTCTGGATACGGAAGTTGTTGGCGCAGACGCAGACGACAATTTGTACCTATCCTCATCTTACTGACATACCAAAATCTCTTCATACATACATCCATACCTGAATATGGCGATAATAATCTCGCCTATGTAAGCCACATTTTTCAGTCTCGTAAATATGCGTCTCCATACGCAACTCGTGTTGTGCAAGAGCCGTGCGCAAAATTATACAAAATTTTTAAAAACTTTCGCGGCGTTCGCACAAATATTGCATATATACGTGCGAATTGTCGGCCTTAGTGGCTCAGTTGGTTGGGTATCTGACTGCTGATCCAAAGGTCCCGGGTTCGATTCCTGGTGGAGACACAGTTTTTAATTGTGTTTTCAGTCTGGATCTGTGAGACGATTAATATCGTAAGTCTCCAGAATGTGGCAACTTGTTATTGGGGGCGTGTTAAATTAATATTTGACATAGTACCTGTTAGTTGCCCGAGAAGTAGGTAATAAATAATAATAATAATAAATACTAATAAGTATGTATATATTACAGACAATTAGTGAATCGTATGTTGAACCAGTGACGAGAAGAGAGACGAACTACGCGATAGAGAATAGGTAGAAGACAGCTGGCACAGTAAGTCCACTCCCTTCAAACTTTCCATCTTGTTCAATCTGTTTCTTTTGCCAATATAGCACAGTGGTAACAGCAGCATTGTCCGTATCCTATTGGATCCATATACTAATATGCCATCGAATGAAGACGACAAGGCGATATCCAGACCCGTAAAGTCCAGACCCGAAGGTCCAGACCCGTAAAGTAAGTATTGAATTTGGTTATGTAGGAGGGTAGAATATCAGTCGGAGGTTGGTCGGTTAGTGGTGAGCGTAACTCGATTCATAAAGGGTCTCCTACATACATGGTCGCAACTCCGTATGGCTCGCCTATTCTGATTGGTACTCTGGTCGCATGTGCTCGCATGGGCCTGGATTCGTGAATCCAGTAAAACCACGATTGCCTTTCTCTTTTGTATCTTCAAAATAATTGCCAGGGTCATGGTGTTAATATGTAATAAAATTCTATACTTTACAACTTGCGTGTTTAATGCTGAACGACAATTTCTTCTATCTGGCCAATGTTTTCGGCGCAGAGAAACAAAGATTGATCGAGAAATATTTTTTTAAATATGGTCTTGATTAAAAATATCTTCTTGGCATAATTAACTATTGACAAGTCGATAATTACACGACTTCCGTAGGCTTCTTTTATTAATGAAATTAGAAATTGACTTAATTTTTGATAGGTACATTCTTTGATAATTGACGATGAACTTACCGATTGAAATATAATAGATAAAAAAATAAACAAGAACAGGTGCTAAACGGCCGAAAATTGTCGATGATCTCGTCATTATTTTCAAACTATGCTAATAAAATTTAATACAAGTGGGACAATCTTTAGTAAAAAAATTATTTCATACATACCATCACGTCATATCACTCATATCTTACAATGTGGGGTAACCAGCGACAGGTGTGTCTTATTTAAATAAGCACCTTACATGCGTGTATGCCCACATCTCACTTTAATAGGCAAAACTCAGAATTGGCTGTGAACCTCGTTGTTGAACGTTAATTTTTCGTTGTATTTTCAATTAGGTACCCGGCTTTTACGGGACATCTGAAAACGACAATAAAAAAAAATGGAAACATTATTCTCAGCCGGTGCCTCACGGCAAATCATTTCATACACAATATTATGGCGAGCATGTTTTGAAGCGGATTTTTAAAGATATGACAATTTTTGTCACATCGGTTTCGCCCTTTAACATTGATTTTTCGATATATTTATTATTCGGGGTTCGGAGCCTTATCATAATTTTCGGAGCTATCTGTGACTATATTCAGTGTGGTATTTACTTCATGTTGGGTCCGTAAACAATAATATGAATGTATTATGGTTGCGTAACCTCCCTCACATCTCTCTACCAACCCCCTCATCTGCCATCTCTAGGTTATCCTGAATATTTTACTAACCTAAAACTTCGCGTTCCCATCACTGCGGTTAATGAAAGTGTCAGCGTAGT
The DNA here is from genome assembly GCA_963576475.1 of Molanna angustata. Lineage (NCBI taxonomy): Eukaryota > Metazoa > Arthropoda > Insecta > Trichoptera > Molannidae > Molanna > Molanna angustata. The sequence continues at coordinate 5,536,120 of OY754965.1, forward strand.
TTGCTAATAACAATACAGAGAAACTTATTTGTTTGCCAAGTTTGTTGTCGCACGCTGTTGCTACTAGTTGCTACATAATTATTACTACATTACACTCAGAAAATATTGGGCGAAAATTCTTCATAATCATTTGAACAAGTGATTGTTCAGGGGTCAAAATTCTACCGTAATTCACAAATATTCAAGTTTTAAAAGTCATCGAATATTTTTTTTAATTGCATGTACACTGCAAGCACTGGATTTTTTTCCCTGTCGGGAGTCAGATACATACTACTTCCACGATACATTTAATTTATCAACTTAATGAAAAATAGGTAAGTAAATTAAAAATAATCGAAGCAGGATTCGAACCCGAGTCGACTAAATTATAAGACGTTATAAGCTAAGAGATCTCCGATATGTATGCCGTGTTTTTTCTCATACAAGTAAGAGCTGCATAAACAAATTTAACAAAACAGTTATTATTCCATCATAACATACCATAGTTTTTGTAAAAAAAATTGTTTTTGTGCAATAATTAAAACAAGTTTTAATATATTTATATAATATTTTTTAGTCTCCAGAATATGGCAACTTCTTATTCTACGCCTTGATCGCCTTGATACACTCAATTTGCAGTGCCCAAAATTTCAGAATATATAGATAGTTATAGGCTTACAAAACTTTTATACTCAGAATTTTGAATTATTGTTTCAGTCAGGGGTTATCATTTTTTGATTTTTTACTTTATTTTTCCATAAATTTCAGGAACCATTAAAGTTAGAACACTGAAAATTGGTATAAATATAGACAAATATAAAATATCAAATTCAGTTTTTTCAAAAAAATTCCAGATTTTCTCAAGCATTTTTTATTAAGAAAAATATTTTTTATGATAAATTTGTGAGCTTAACTGTCTATATTTCCCATGTTTTTGAAAATATCGAAAAAAGCCGAAAAATCCCCAACTAGATAATTTTATTTTCTATAAAAAATATCAACATTGTAGTAGTACATTTCAATTTTTTTTAACAATTTTATAAAATTGAATTTAGTGACGACATCGTTTCATACAATTTGTATGGCAGTCGCCAATACACAGTATCTAAAAAGACTTAATAGTTTGATACTTAATATCCAAACATACATAGGTACATACCATAATGCTGATTTCATATTCTGGATAGGAAAAAAAGACTGACCTCCATACTATCCTATCTTTTCATACATACCTACATGTGTTGTATAAAAAACAAAATATCTTAAAATATTCCATAATTAGGATTTATGGGTTTATAGTTTGGTACTTATTCTTCAACTATACATACTATCTATATCGACAGTTGGATCTCATGTGTTCCATAGAACTAGTTTTAAATCGTAGTAGCGTGTAGGAATTCATTTTATTGATAATACCATCAAGCATTTGAATATACAATACGAGAAATATCTACGGGCCTCAAAACTGAACCTTGTGGTAGTCCAGATATTTGTTCTTTGATAAAAATATTTGTTTTGTTACGTTTCTAACTAAAACGCGGTTTCAGTGTTCGTTATTTCAATTGTTAGTTATAAAGTATTGCTATAACATTTTAAATCATCTATTGAATATTATCGTTATTGTTGAATAATATCACACTTTAGTGCATTAGCGTGTAGGATCTTTCAGTAAAATTTATTCAGTGAAAAATGAATTTCTCGTCTCGTTTTCACCATTATAATTCAACAATGAAAAAACATAATGAAACGTCACTCTGATGTCACCGTATTAAATCTATTCATAGTCGGGGAGAATGAGAGAGGCTGGCTCGGCGAATTCAGTCAAAAACTCTCAGTATTTTTCGAAATTAAAATGAAAAACGTGTTCTTTTTAAAACCTCCAAATGAATTTCCCGAGACAACGGTGTTATACGCCATTTTAAATGGAACAAATAATAACTCTAATTTTAATTAAAATTACCGTTTGTTCCTTGATAACAAGGTGTTTTATACAAAAAGATGGTTAATGGTTCCTCGGAATTGCCAAAGCGAAGAGTTCACAAAGGATACGTCAGTTTGTTGTCTAACATTGTAGGCACCTACTTATTTTACTGTTTGTACATCACCACCGCCCCTTCTATTTCAAACAGTTGTAAAACAAGTAACAAGGTTTTAATATGTTGCAATCCTGAAATTGAAGTACCTACAGTGAACCTACTTCACAAATATATCTGTGTTTGTATCGTTTCGTTTCGTATAATCTCGTGTCACGATGTTCGTACACGCTCATCTCCGCAACCGATTTCAATGAAATTTTCTAAATTTGTATGTATGTTTCTGGATTGAAAGATATTAGTTTTGGACCCGATCGGTGGTGCTGTTATCGAGATATTATTATTTATTTTCTCTATAGATATCACACAAAAAAAATACACATTACCACAAATTTAGACTTCCCTTGGGTGCGTGTTTAATTAATGTTTGACATAGTACCCGTTAGTTGCCCGAGGAGTAATATATGTAGAGTAAAATAAATTAAAAATAAAACGTCTCCAAATGAATGGATAAGGAGAAATGCGAATAAACTTCTTGATATCAAAATTATTTTTGAATCTACAAAATAAAGAACAATACTTATAAACAAACTGAAGTATGTGCAATGTGCAAATACTATAGATGAAGATATGGGAGTAGTAGTAGTAGTAACTTTTATTTAGACGTAAAAAATACAAAATTAATACATCTAGTGTAAACAAAAAGTAGGTATATAATTTTTTTTTGATAAAATAATAAATTATGGTCCAGAGTATGACACTAAAAAAACATGTAAAAGTATGGAGAACATTAATATTTTTTAACAATGTGTTCAGCACCTAGCCTATGAAAGGTGGCAAGACTTGTGGTTTCTTTTTTGTGGCAAACTATTATATATTTTGAGACCTTTATGGTATAAATAATTTTGTATACTTTTTAATCTCGTTTATGGAAGTCCAAAATCCTGACATCCTCTCGTAGGGTAAGTGTGAACATTGGCATTGAATAATATATTTTTCTGCATATATTTTAGAAGCATATTATTTTTTAGTTTGAAAATCAAAGTAAAAATGAAATTGAAATTTAAGTTTATTTAACATAAGGTTTATTCTTGTATATCTGTTAAATTATAAAATTGTTCTCATTCCCATATCATGAAAGATCTGCAATTTTCTATTTTGAGTTTCAATGCACAGGTAAAGGACACTAGAACAATAATTTAAATGGGGAATAACAATTGAATTAAAAACTAGTTGCATGTAACACATGAGATCCAACTGTCGATAGCGATAGTATGTATAGTTGAAGAATAAGAAACAAACTATAAACCCATAAATCCAAATTATTGAAAATTTTAACACATGTTGGTATGTATGTCAAGATAGGACAGTATGGAGGTCAGTCCTGTTTTCCTACCCGGAATATGAAAACAGCATGATGGTTCTGTATGTATGTTTGGAGATTAAGTACCTATGAAACTATTGAGTCTTCTTACATATTGTGTATAGGCGACTGCCCTACAAATTGTATGAAGCAATGTCGTCACTACATTCAATTTTTATAAAAATTGTTAAAAAAAGTTTGAGATGTGCTAATACTATTTGAATATTTTTTATAGAAAATTAAATTATCTAGTTGGGGTGTTTCGGCTTTTTTTGATATTTTTAAAAAAAATGAAAATATAGGCAGTTTAACTCATAAATTTATCATAAAAAAAATATTTTTCTTAATAAAAAATGTTTGAGAAACCCTGGAATTTTTTTGAAAAAACTAATTTGAGATTTTGTATTTTTCTATGCTTGCATCAATTTTCAGCGTTCTAGCTTTTATGGTTTCTGAGATATATGGAAAAATAAAATAAAAATTCAAAAGTTGATAACCCCTGACTGAAACAAAAATTCGAAATTCTGAGTATTAAATTTTTGTAGACCTATAACTGTGTATATATTCTGAAATTTTGGGCTCTGTAAATTGAGCGGATCAAAAGTTATAAGGGACACACACACACAGACACACACACAGACACACAGACACACGAAATGTTCTACTCCGAATTCTGAGTAAATCCGTGTATGGAACATATATGCTGCGAAGCCTCTAAGTTGGTGTTTTTTGACTTCAAAGTTGGAAAAGCCGTGAAAAAAGTAGACCTCTCCATACAATTCTCGCGTATTCTGGCTTGATACATTGTCGATATGTTAAGAGAACAAAGTTCTCCTGAACAAATCGACAGTTGGATTAATATTGATGTGTGAAAATCTAAGTTATTTTTTATTATTTTTAAGAAACCAGTTTTTTGCCATTTTTTTCATAATATATTCAGAGTGATCGAGTCATTATCAGAAAGTAAGAAGACGTCGCTTCTTGACCGGTGAATGTTTTTGTACTCCAAGACATTTGGTAAATCCAATTATTTCAAGTAATATTAAATCTTTTTTCACTGTATTATAATGACATTTACAGTTCAAAGATACAGTCAACCATCGAAACCCTCAGGGTTTATCTGAGCAAACCCTCAGGGTTTATCTGATCTTTAAACTCACATATCTCCAAACTATCGTATTTGCGCATATTTCAGTTTTACGCTCACGGTGCGAGTCATGTACATACACAGAAATTTACTAACGGTATTTGTCGGTATTCAATCCATAAAATTTAGTCATGATTTTTAATCAGCAAATTTATTGGTATTTCTTTTTTTAAAATAAAAACAAAATTAATACAAATAACAAAGTAATTCAATAACAAAATGATGGAACTAAATCCAATAAAACGATAATTTCGATAGAAGACGATCGTTTGTACAACGAAGAATAATATTTTTCTATAAAAAAACCTCCCAGGCTATTGAATGTCGACGATTTTCAAAGTAGCTTCAACGGAAAATGATTATTTTGTATTGCGAAAATAAATATTAATCTAATTCCCAATAAGAATTTGAATATAAACTTTGAGAAGCTATTAAAATTATGAGTTTTGCATAAGCCCAAGACGCACTTTTGATGAATTTCAATAAAATATTCAACGGCTTGCTAATCATCATTCGAAATTCACTTTACAGAAATCGCTACTTACGTAGGGTGACTATTTTTTAAGAAATAATAATTTTTATTCATTCAGTCAAACATTCATGGGTGGTGGTGGGCCAACTCTCATTCATTCAAACCATCAAGGCATAGCCCTCAATGTGGGGTAACTAGCAACACGTGTGATTATATCATTAAAGGAAGCACGACACGAGCGTGTATTACATATATTTGATTTTTATTTTATGTAGCTTCTCGGGCAACTAGCAGATACTTTGTCAAATAATTATTTAACCTGCACCCAATAACAAGTTGCCACATTCTGGAGACTTGCGATATTCATCATCTCACAGATCCAGACTGAAAACACAATTAAAAACTGTGTCTCCACCGGGAATCGAACCCGGGACCCATGGATCAGCAAAACACCAGTCTCGTCTCACCTAAAAAGGCACTTCATTCAGAATGAACTATGTGAGATGTTATTTTTCTTGTTGTTTTTTCGATTACCCGGCTCATACGAAACAGCCGAAAATGATGATAATAGAAAAAGTCGAAGCACTATTCTAAGCCGGTGCCTCAGAGCAATATTTTCATTCTTATAAATTATATTTAATTAGATACTTATACAAATACACACATTTTTAATCCATAAAGTATGAATTTAATAAGCTTGTGTGCTATAGTTACAATCTTTACAGATGAGATCATACATAGTAGGTACCTATTATTAGTTTTGCTAGCAATATCCCAATAGCAGTATTTGAAATGCGGATTCACCGCAGAATGCTAAGAATAACATGGATTGACATGGTCAGAAACATGTCGTGGTCTGAGAATTATTCAGCAATGTTAAGTTCCGTCAAATGTCGTTCTTCGGCCATAGTCGTTCTGAGAGGTGAAAATATACCATCCTTCAGCTTGATATGAAGGGGCTGGTATGAGAACTGTGAAGGAGCTGTTTCGCACTGCCCAAGGCAGGGAGGCTTTCTCTAAGGTGGTCGTCAACGTCAGGGGGACCTTACATGACACGAGAAGAATGGTTATATTTAATTGTGTGTGGATGATCAAGTAAGACATGAAAGTATTCTAAGGTAGAGGCGGTGACGTTATGGAAATAACTCTAGTATTGGCCCATCTAAAGAAGAGAGGGTATTTCATGAAAGTAGCTATGTACCAAAAAAGACTAATGAAGTGGAAAAGAATAAAATTTACGTTTTATTTAAATTAAAAATAAATAGTCAATAATTTGGTCACATTAATAATCGCTTAAATATTACTACGTAGCATGGAAGATCTTCCCTAAGTTGTCAGTCGAATCAGAGAGCAGATTTAAGCGTTGTATTAAACAGCTCAACTTTTGTACGACGATGATATTTAATGGTGTAAACTTGTAATGGCCTATGTAGAGTAAAAAGGGACCGAATAACAAAAGGGCAGAAGCGATTTGACAAACTGCCAGCCCTAAATAATACCTAATATTTGTAACTTTGACACTGAACCCGGTATTATTATGAACTTTGATATATTACCGTCATAAATACTTGTAATCTTATACCCATCTACATACATATTATTATTATTATTGTATTCGAACCAAAATAATATTGTAGATAAGAAGGCATTAAAGGTTCCTATCCTTAAACGAGAATTAAGTATCTACATATATATGTATGTGGACGATTTTTTTATTGATTAATACAAAGTAACATTATTATTATTTTTGTATTTATTAATTATACGAGGCTAGGCCTGTCCCAAGCCGGTAGTCCTTTTGCAATTATGTGTGTCCTATGCAAGTTTATTGTAATTTTGTGAGTTGTGATTGGAGACTTTCCAGATGTGGACCTACCGACGAATACTTGATATATCTTGGAGGGAACATATCACAATTGATGAGATTATCAGCAAAACTGAAGAAACCAAGCGCATGTTAAACATTTCAAAAAGGTGTGAAAATATTCGTTGCGATAATTGGCCATGGTGTTGCGATACGAAGATCTCCTACACATTCATCATAAAAGTAAGTATATCTATGTAGAACAGGTGTGCAAAGATATGAAGTGTGCCTCCAATAAATACAGAGTTGAAGGGAGAGGCTGAAAACCGAACGGAGTAAAGGATGAGATGCATCGCTTTGTTGCCAACAACTACCTGGGATTTAAATCAAATAAGATTTGAGTAGTTATGTATCGTATTGGTATTTATATGTTAAGTTTATTTATTGTTGTATGGAGAAACAGAGACATGGAGAAGGTGAGTAAAGTCAGGATCAAGATCTTCGTAAGACCAATAAATACTACCAGAACAAAAAACCTCTCTAGAACCACGGAGATGAAGACTTTACAACCAATCGCAGCAGTCACCCTCCGAGTAAGGAGCTCGGAAATAAAAATAATTATGCCACCTCCCAGGAGCAGGTTCCGAGAACAATAGGACATAGTTCTACCTGAAGCAGAAGAAGAAGAGGATATTAAGAATGTTCTGTCAATATTTGATTCCTTTATTGCCTAAATCAAATATTTATGAATATTGTTATAGTTTTCGCCAAATATCATGATATCATGAATATGGCTTCCGGGTGTGCAGAGCGCAAATTTGTGTATTTTTGCTTTGTTGGTATACGTATAAAACGCCCCCCCCCCTTTCTCGGCGAAACGGTTCAAGATATTTGGTGACAACTATGAAACTGATAACAATTTATGTACCTGGTTGGTATATCAGAGCGCCGAGTGTTTTTATTGTGAAAATTATATTACAAATGCACAACAAAATTTGGTGCATGCAACATATAGTACAAGTATTATTTTTTTAATAATAATAATAACGAACACTTCCTTGCATTCTGCGCAAGTGCCGAGTTTATTGACGTATGGCAATTTCTTCCAACTAACCATTTTTTTTATTGTTGGTATTATCCCTCTGTCTTGCCACATGACCTGCCCATTGCCATTTTAGCCTTCCCACTCTCTCTGTAATGTGTGTGACCTTTGACCGGCGTCTTATTTCCTCGTTTCTTATTCGGTCTCTCAAGGATACGCCCAACATTTGTCTTTCTATTGCTCGGTATGTTTAGGATGTCAATTTTTGTATAGTTCGGCAAATTTTTCGAATGTCTAGGATGTCAATTTTTTTGATTTTTTTGAATACTCCGCAAATACACTGATTAATAATAATATGTTTTTCACTTTTTATAATTGTAGTCTTCAATTCTGTTTGTATTGTTCTGTTATGTAAATACGGCGATATCGTTGAATGTATTATTTTCCTTAAAACCACACGCGGTATCGCGTTATACATCTATGTACATATTAAAAAAGCCTTTTGGAAGAAAAATAAATGGGATATTTTGTGATTAATTTATGTTCGATGCTCGGGATGCCACTGCGATCGGATGAAACGTAAAATGAATTTCAAAATATTCCTCAGATATAAAATATATATTATTCAAAAGAGAAGAAGAAGAAGAAAATCAACATAAACAACACGGATGTATAAATCTTGAACGACGCGAGAGATATATCTTTTTATAAGGCCCTTACACGATCAATAGGTAATACTGTCATTACTTGAAACTATTGACAGTATTACTAGACAATGTAAAGTCGACATTGATGAAATGACGGTAAGTTATGATCGGAATTTAAATGTTCTGATATCCGAGCATAAGTATTGACGAGTGGAAAGGATGATAATGGTCGTGTAGGTACGGCGCGCGGCGTGCGCATTATAAGTCCATTATTACTTGCTCAAATCCATTCTCAGATGAATACAATATAACGTCAGATTCTATAACTTTTTAAGAACGTTCCAACTAAAATAGGTGCGTTGCTATTGCACTTAATCCAAGTTGATATTCTATAACGCTGAAATAGGAACGTTTCTATTCAGAAACGTTCTTACTCCAAGTAAGTCACGAATAAGTCCAATTCTCTATTCTATAATCACATTTTAGTTGAATCAACTGTCAAAACATTCTAATTTTAGTTCACACCTTATAAAGCTTATTAGTTATTTTCACAGCAGTCCGGGTTATTTTAGTCAAGTTGAAAACATTAGTTGTGTAGGAAAAAAATGGATAATTTACATGTGTTGCATTATGTTGAAAATAAAAACCAAAGAATATAAGTGTAGATCACTTGAAATGTTAGGTTAGGCGACATGACATAAATAAACATGGCAGAGCAATGCGCAGTACGCATGCGTAGTCTCCGCCATAGACAATTTGAGTTCAAATTATAATCTACAGTGCACTAATTTTGTGTATTTTAGTTTTAGGAACAACGTCAGTTACAGAATATGGAATTAAGTTCAAATGACCTTCATTCTAAAATTTTAGATCGTTCCAATTTAAGTTCAAAAGTTACTGAATTGGACGTAATACCCCCTATTCAGTAACTATTGTAACTAAAATAGGAACGTTCTATAATTGTAGATTTTTTGATTTGCGATCTTATTTCCGCGTTATAAAATATCAACTTGGACTAAATGGAATAGTAACGTACCTACATTGGCCGGAACGTTCTTAAAAAGTTACTTAATTAGACGTATTATGAATAATTATGACAATTATGAAATTTTCATCATTTTCATAATTATTCAAAATACATCTAATTCAGTAACTTTTTAAGAACGTTCCGGCCAATATAGGTTCGTTCCTATTCCATTAAGTCCAAGTTGATATTTTATAACGCTGAAATAAGATCACAAATCTAAAATCTACAATTTTTAGTTACTGAATAGGGGGTAGTATGTACCAACACTCTCCTAGGGGTGTCTTCTGGTATCTGAAGTAAAGAGCAGGTATTTTTTTGTTAATAGCAACGAAATTTTATGTTAATAGTTATAGTTTGTGCACACAGTAAGACCGTATAGTTATAATAACTGCTATTTATTAAAATTTTGACTAAAATGTCAGCAGGTACCCAAACAGTAATATTTGCGTAATTTTTTCATGATCAACATTTAACGATTATTGACAGCTTTGTAATGAAGTGCAGTAATGTCAATATTGTTGATCGTGTATGGCTCCTTTTAGAGAGGGAATATTCTCTTTTCGTTTCTGGAAACTTCGATCGGTTTTTTGTACAAACCCTCATTTTTTTCATAGGACAGGAGATTGAACTGTTGGGGGACGGAGAGGAGGGGGTTCGTCCTGTAAAAAAAAGTAACCCCCTCGGTAAAAAGATGACGCGTGCAAGTCTCAAGAGCAACTTCAGACTGGTCATGACTCTTGGACGGGAAACTGGTGAGGGATTTCGAAGGAGCAGGGTCGAACGAAGAACAAGCAGAGGTTCTATTTTTAATAGTTTTGGATTATTGGGGTTTCATTTCTGATATGTACCAAAAAGATTTCTTTATTTTGACAGGAATACTGTTTCAGTTGATTAGACCCATATCAATTATTGAAAAGCATAGAAAGATTTTTTATTTAAGTAGATATATAATATACAAATGTTCGCATTCGACAGGGAATGTCTCTGTGTATTACACTTATTACTTTAGAGGTAGTTTAATCGAATACAATGAAATTATTTTGAATTTATCGGCTGATTAATAATGACTGACGCGTACGTTCTGACAGCTGAGGGAACAATGGCGGGCGGATAAAATAAATAAGCTTATATACTTATTTGTTATTCAAGAATGTTCGAATTCATGTTTCTTGCAAATTCCATGGAACTCTCCGGAAATTCCACGGAACACCACATTACAAAAAAAGAACTAATATTGTCAAAATATACAAAATCGAAACTAATATTGTGAAAAATAAGTCAAAATAAAACAAGATTAATACTTTTTAAAGAATATTTATTTATTTTATAAAAAATATTTATTAATTTTATTTATTTATTATAAATCCTTTTTTACAAGTAATAATATCTCATGTATAAGTACAATATAAGTTTTTTTTTTATAAGGCACAGCCACCAATAAAGGCGGATTTGTGCTGTACAATTTAGATCATAATATATTTACTGTTGAAAAGAAGAGTAAAAACAGAATTCCATTAGATCTCAGAGAAATAGGGGTTTACATTAAATGATTGCAAAAGGGAAGCATTTGTACAAGCAATTAAAGAATTACTAATAAATCATTTAATGCGTCAGTCACTTTCTAATGGTCGAGTGAAAGGCTACCTACAATCAGCTACCTATATCTTTATACCGGTGGTGGAGATGAATTTAGCTATTTCTAATATTACATGTCGTGAGCCAATCGCCAACAGATGCTCCATATTAAAGGGTCTTTCTATTTTCACCACTTCTCCGTACATACCTCTATCACAATATAAGTTGATACAGTAGTTCATAAAATGTTTAACACTATAATTTAGTTATATATGTATTTTAATTTGTGGATTAGACTAGGCTATGCCTGTCCCAGAGTAGCGTTATGTGAATCAATATTATTATTTTTATTCGGCATAGTGTAAATTAATTTTTTAAGGTATAGCAGTAGGTTGAAGTGAGACAGAAGTGCGAGTGTACGTATTATTGTAGTGTTAAATATTGCTTTATGTAAAAAGGGTTAATGCTAATATAATTTGTTATTTTCTTTGGAACCCGCAATATCGAGTGCACATTAATAATATAGAAAAAATACAGCGTAAATATTTGAAGAGATTGGCATATCGAAGTATTGTTGCACCTATTCCACCGTCACTAGAATCAAGACGTAAATGCCAAGATATACATACAATTTCTTCACAAAATATTGAACAATATTATTGACTGCCCGGAACTTTTATCGAGTATTGACTTTAACGTACCATTGAGACGCTCCAGACATACAACTCTCTTCCGACCTAAATTATACAAAACTAATGCCGCGAAAAACTTAACTATAAACAGAATTATAAACACATACATAAAATATGAGAAGTCCCTTGACATAGAACTATTCAGTGACACATAACATAAACTCGCTCAAAAATTAAAAACAGGAATTTCATAAGATTATCACTTACGCACAACACGCATGCACACACACACACACACATATACACTTACACACACACCATCACACACACACACCCTCACACACACATATGATTTTGTATCTTTAATATATGACTGTTTTTTGTAATAAATTATGATAGTATTGTAAGCTAATAATTGATGTATGGAGATGATAATTGTTATATTTGATATTCTTATACATATATACTATTCTTTGTACATTGTTAGCTTCAATTTGAAAAAATAAAAAATAGAAAATAAAATAAAAAATAAAATAAATCAATTATGTAGATATTTAATCAATTTACAGTTTATTTTCTTCCAATAGTAATTAATCAGTTGTTTGCTATAGCTTTCAATTTGATATGTGAGTATGTACATAGGTTCCTATGAATGGAAAGCCAATTTTAAAGAGGTAAAATATTTAAGCCTGGGTGGAAGGCCACAAAATAATTAAAAAGTATATATATATTTAAGGCCTTATTTACGCGTAATTTTTCTGACCATGTGTTGTCTTAGTTTTTGGTATATAACTACTTCAGAACAAAAACATTTCGTTTAAAAAATCAGTAGGTATATCACTTATGTGAGAAGGTTAAAACTCTATTGACTTTGTCACTTGAATAAGTTACTTGAAACGATCGTTTTATTCATCCGGCCTTAACTAAAGTGGTCGCTTCGAAATAGGTTGCATAAAATAAGATGAAGTTCAAGACAAAAAAATAAGATGAAGATTTGCCTGAAGAGGAAACGGTTATTTCCGAAACCGGTGGCATTGATTCAATAAGTGGAGTGGTTTATACAAAGTAAAAAAAACAAGTTTAAAAAATACTCTAATGGCCGCAACCCGCTGGTTTTAAATAAAACGTACAGCAATTAATTATCCCTACTTATCTCGTAAAATGAATAATTTAAAAAAAAAATGCAAAAAATGAAAAGTTATGAGTCCACCCCGTGAAATTAAAATAATAATTTTAAATTTGAGAAAAGGTCTTCTCTAGGTAAGTATTTGGGAGAAGAGAAAGAAGACGAGGAGAGGTAGGTATGTATTAATAAGAAGCCAAACTGAAGACGGGAGTTGTTAAAATGTAATTAAAGAAATTTTTATTTTCTCAGCATTTATCTGTTAAGGGGTGGGTCAGACATAGGTAGGTACCTACATACATAGTGATGGGCAAACATTTGACTCAATATGGTCATAGGTTGTGAATTATTTTGTAACATATGAATGCTTTTTATCACTAAATTTCGTTCTGGTTTTGGATCCGGTAATATGTAAACTCAACAAGGTTGAAGCTTATTGAATCTTCATAATATATTGACATTTACAGATGTTAACCTATTTAAAAAGAAAACTCGAGTTTCATTCAGATACTTTAAGCTGCCAACGTACTTATTTTTCAATTTGATATACCATCATTATTTCTTATCAAATCGTTTTGAAAAAAAAAAATTTAGATAGTTTGGATATTAATAAACAAAAATATATCTTAACTTTTTGATAATGTTCTATATAAATTCTTGTAAAAAAATAACGGCATACCCCGATTTTCAACGTTTATCATATATTTTTAATAAACTATAAGGTGTACACTAAGATATTTTATTTAAATTAAAGAAGACAAAAATATGATGTGACGTTGCATTAGTGCTTCAGGTTTAGTAAATAAACCTAAAAAAAACATTTATTTTCCATTCAGCGCCATTGCGTAATAGGCGCCATAAGTTTTTTTGGTTTATTTACTTAACCTGATGCGTTAATGCAACGTCATATCATATTTTTCCAGGTATTTTGTTCTTCTTTAATTTATAAAAAAAGTATTGCTCTATACCTTATATTTTTTTAGAAATTTAAGATAAATGTCTAAAATCGGGGTATGCTTATTATTTTCCTACAAGAATATATACAGAATATAATTAAAAAGATAAGTTATATTTCTCTTTATTAATATCCAAACTAACTAGGTTATTTTTTTCAAAATGATTTGTTTAGTAATAATGATGGTATTATGTCAAATTGAAAAAATAGGTACGTTGGCAGCACTCACCCTTTTAAATGAAAGGTACCAAACAGGTTCTTAATATTATAGAGTGTAGACAAATAAAATATTACTCATTCAGAAAAACAGTAAACATTTACTAAATAATAAACATACGAAAGAAACAAGACAGAGAAGAGATTGCCACTGATATGCGTTGCTTGCGCGTTTTGTTAAATACCCCCCTAGCCCCAAATTCCCGAAAGATCGATGCTCAATGATTGCATGCAAGGAGGATTAAGCATCTATTTGACAGGGCAGTCGCTAGGAGATGTGTCTCCACAATTTCAGAAACTATCTCAGAAGCCTAATTCTCTATGAACACCGAAGGTGTTATGACTCGTTAACACCATGATGAAAAGGGTGTTTTACATGGCGGCTGGCGCGAAGGAAACAATGTGAATTCTAAGAAAAGATCCTTTACTGGTGTTACCATACCATCACACCATTTCCCTGTTTGGGGTAGGCAGAGAGAACCGAACGCCAGACTCTTCTCTCTTGACATACATTCCTCGCTTCATTCACGTCCGTACATCGTCTCATACACGCTCTTCTATTATTCTTACTTCTAACATCACCATCTTTCAAAATCCCATTTATGTGATCGTTAACTTTTTCTTGGCCGACCTCTACTTTTCGTTCCTCTTTTATCAGCCTTGTATACTTTTTTTGTCAGACGGTCATCACTCATTCTTTCTATGTGGCCGAACCACCTTGGGGCATTTATTTTCATCTTACTTACGATATTTCTTTCAATCATACATTCTCGTCTAATATCCTTATTTCTCATTCTATCGTACATCGTTTTACCACACATTCGTCTTAGTGACCTCATTTCAACCGCGTTGATTCTACTTTCATGCGTCTTCTGTCATGTCCATGTCTCACTAGCATACATTAGAGTCGGTGCTGGTGTTTATGTGCATAAAAACCGTTGCTCGAGAATCGAGCTTCAGGTGGGTCAGTACTAGGCCCTCTGTATTCGATAGTTTTCCTCGATAGGTATAATAGAAAAACAACAAATCCAGAGGACGCTGGTCGGTGGTGCCGAAACTTACATATGCGTCAAAGTTGTGAATGATTGGATCAAAGATTAAAGAAAGAATATTTTACTTAAGCGTAAGTATTGAATTAATTAAGGTCATCAATCAGCATTCTGTACGTCACATTGATGACCCATCATTGACTGATGGATGGAAGTCACTAGACCACAGGCGAAAGGTCTGTATTCTTAATTTATTCTATAGACATTATCACGGGAGACACTTAGAAGAATTATCATCCCTGGTCCCTCGTTCAACTCAATATCAGCACACGTTCACACACGATCTGGTCGCTTTTCAAAACCTTTCACTAACACAGCAGCCCAGCTGTGTAATGATCTTCCGAACTCTGTGTCTCCACCTTCTTAGAACCCGGGTCTTATTAAGATCCACCATATTTTCTTGAGCAGATTGCAAACCTTCTATAAAAAAAATCTTGATATTCATTTCAAATTTTTTAAGTTGTCTTTAAATTTGACCATTTATGAACATTCTCATCACTATTCCAGAGTTAAGCGGGGAGGAAAAAAAACGAAGGGTCCACGTGAAAAAAAAGTGTAAAAGAGATGGGGGAAGAATGCTCATTGATTTTGTGCTGAGAAGGAAGAAACGGGAGAAGATTGATGATTCAGTGATTGTGTATAGAATGCTATTAAAAAAGCGACGGAAATTTAAGGAACGGTTATAATTTAATTATTTATTAAGCGTCTGATTATCACATAACTTTTTTTCACAAATTCCAATGTGAGTAAATCAGGGATGCTAAAACATTAAACTTTTACTACGTAAAAATATTTCCAATTTTCGATTCGTTCATGAGAATTCAATTCTCTGAATGAATCGACATTATTAAGCCAAGATGCGTGTACAAAGGAACATTTTGTATGGCGTAGTGGACTTTTTGCATGCTAATAACACTAACTAGAGGCCTCGCAGCATATATGTTTCCATACATGGATTTCCTCAGAATTCGGAGTAGAACATTTTATGTGAGTTTTGTGTGTGTGTGTGTGTGTGTGTGTGTGTGTGTGTGTGTGTGTGTGTGTGTGTGTGTGTGTGTGTGTGTGAGGGGTGTGTGTGTGTGTGATGTGTGTGTGTGTGTGTGTGTGTGTGTGTGTGTGTGTGTGTGTGTGTGTGTGTGTGTGTGTGTGTGTGTGTGTGTGTGTGTGTGTGTCTGTGTGTGTGTCTGTGTGTGTGTGTGTGTGTGTGTGTGTGTGTCTGTGTGTCCGTCCGTCCCTTATAATTTTTGATCCGCTCAATTTACAGAGCCCAAACTTTCAGAATATATAAACAGTTATAGGCCTACAAAACTTTTATACTCAGAATTTAGGTTTAAGGTTTATTTTTCCATATATCTCAGAAACCATAAAAGCTAGAACCCTGAAAATTGGTATATTCATAGACAAATACAAAATCTCAAATAAATTTTTTTTAAAAAATTCCAGGGTTTCTCAAACAAATTTTATTAAGAAAATATTTTTATTATGATAAATTTATGAGTTTAACTGCCAATATTTCCAATTTTTTTTTTAAATATCAAAAATAGCCGAAACAACCCAACTACATAATTTAATTTTCTATAAAAAATTTTACCATTGTATTAGAACATCTCAATTTTTTTTTAACAATTTTTATAAAAATTGAATTTAGTGACGACATTGCTTCATACAATTTGTATAGCAGTCGCCTACACACAATATCTAAGAAGACTTAATTGTTTGATACTAATCTCCAAACATACATACAAACCATCATGCTGTTTTCATATTCTGGGTAGGATAAAAGGACTGACCTCCATACTATCCTATCTTGACATACATACCTAGGTACATGTGTTGTATATAAAACCAAATATCTTAATATATTAAATAATTTGTATTTATGGGTTTATATGTAGTTTGGTACTTATTCTTCAACTATACATACGGAGTTAAATATATGCAGACTGTTGGGATCAGCTCTCCTCGTCCATAAGTTACATTCTTTGCTATTGGTTGCGTCTTTGCACTCTCCAATAATTCTTTGGTCTTCTTCTGAATGTAGGTCGAGGAAAATCTAATATAATATAATGGACTAATTATTGTTATAATTTCCGAAGTAATAATCGTATGCATCCATCAATATCCTCTATACAACACAACACAATAGAATTAATAATTACCGCATTACTCACACGTGATTAACTTTGCTACAGTTTAGTGATTCATCAGACTGAGAATTGATTCCAATTACTGTGGAATATTCACTTTATATGTGATGGTTAATGTGATTGGAATATATTTAAGTATTTTTTATAGCAGCTTGGCGGACAAATAACGATTTACCGTCCAGAATAACCAGATCAAAAAAGTTATAAACAAAACGAAATAAATAAATAAAATATTGAAACGGAGATGTCAAAAAAAAGTCGCGTGGAGAAAATTTATAATATTATTATAATTATGTACCTATGCTAAATTCTTGAGTAAAATATTTGTAAATATTACGTATTATATATTTTAACTCTTTGTCAATTTTCTTAGCGGTAAAATTAACTAGTGGTTGCATTAAATGAAAATTAAAAACAATCATTTGCGGGAAATAAGACTTTTTTGGTAATAATAATAAAAAATTTTAAATGTAAAAAAACTTACTTTTTTCTACTTTTTTCTGTCTAGTGTCTACTTTTTTGGTGTACCTTTTCTCAATTATTAAATAGTATTTACCTACTTTTCAATTTTTATCGCACTGTTTACCTAATGGCGAAACAAATAGCACATTGAAAGACTCATTTTAAAAAAATCTTAGCACAGTACAAAATATGCAAGTCACAATACAAAATACACAAGTTTATATAATATGACTTGTTGTGATGAATATTTCTTATATACTTAGGGTAAAGGAAAAACAAATCATCGAATTTAATATATACATATGTATGGCATTTGATACAGTGTTACCATTACGATAAATGACGTCAAGAAAAAAAAAACACACACACACGATATCGATATCGTTTAGGAATATTGCGAGGTATGAAAATTGATCTTGTTATTTAATATTCCCTCCGTCGGTCACCATATTTCTCACGTGCTGGCAACACATATGAAAATGGCGTAAAGAAAATGGCGAATAAAACAAAAATAGCGAAAGATTTATCGGTTGTGCCTGTCGCCAAATGCCACGGCGGGCTTAGCTCTGTCAGAGGTACACTTCTATATTGCCAGAGGATACGATATAGGATAATCAATACTTGCTACACACAATACTGGACTGAGTTAAGCTGTTGATCCACATAACACACATATCTATATTCTTATGTATCGATATTAAATTCAAGACTTGACGGGTCAAATTAGTGTTTTGATTCTTTTGTGAGTGTCCATCTATGTACTGATAGGGACCTTTTATTTCTAACTTTCGATAGAAAAGAATTTCCAATTTATTATTTTTATAGGTACAATACTTCTTCATCTTTCTTTTGCTTTATCAGTCTTCTTTCTTCCATTGCAGGATAAAGGCCTCATCCATTTCTTCCACCTTTGTCTCTTTGATGCCATCTGCATCCATTTTCTCCCTGCCGTCCTGATAATATCATCGGTCTATCGTTTTTTGGGCCTGCCGATGCCTCTTCTATTTTCCCATTTAAGGATTTAAGGTAAAAATACTCCATTTAAAGTAGAAATAATACTTGTAAATAAAAATTTTAACAAAATTGCAAGAAGATAATATATTACAAATATAAAAAAATATACTTGGTTATAGTTCTATTGAATATATTTGATTATAGACGCGTTTCATGCAAGGCACATCGTCAGAATAATGATTTTATTCTGACGATGTGCACGAAACATGTCAATAATCAAATATATTCAATAGAACTATTTTTAAATATTTTTTTTTATTTGTAATATATCTACATACAATGGAGTTCTATCAAGATTTGTCGATCGAAAAACTAAACTTAAAGTTTAATATGTTTTTTCTGTGATATTAAGGCCATGAGGGTTATAGAGGGATCGGAAGAAGGCAGGTTTATATCCGGGAACGGACCTAAATGAGAACTGTGGTGGAGCTGTTTCGCCCTGCACAGGACAGGGAGGCTTTCTCTATGGTAGTTGTCAACGTCGGGGGGACCTGAAGAAAAAGATTAAAAGTATTTTGAATTGTATTTTTTTCTTATATTTAACGTTTGCATATTGTGATAATATATTTTGGTTTTCAATGATACTCATAATAGTAAAAAAAAAGAAATTTTGTATTTTAAAAAAAGCCTGTATATTTTGTATGGAATAGTAATTTTCAAAAATTAATTCGTTTCACTGGTCTCGTGTAGGGGAGTGTCTCCTGGTTACAATACCATGATTTCGGGATCGGAGAAAATGTCAAGAATTAAATTGGGAATCCGCGTTCGCATGTATTTTATATACTGCCTGTCTGGAATGAGATGCGTGAAGAAATGCTTTGACTTATTGCCGTCATTAAGACTCGTCGTCGATTGTACGCTCAGTCCCCAGTGAACTTCAACTTCTTCCTCAACTCCTCCTTCACCCTTCACCACTCTAACCTACCACATTTTTCCACAGTCAATCACAAGACCAGGAGAATAATACACAGCAATTTCTCTTTTGTCAAAAAATATATTTCTAACTCGAAAAGACTTATTTCGAGTTTTACTTGAGTTTTCCATTAGAATCTTAAAATCATAAGAACACGAGTGGGTTGTAGCCAACACTAAACTCACCACTACATAGTAAGTGTACATTTTTCTTCTTGAAAGGTTGACAATCTCTAAATGCATTTTTATGAAGTAAATTTCTATTAGATTCTTAAAAAAATAAGATTCCCCAGAGGACAAAAGTTTTCACAATACACAATACACACGAAAACATTGTCACGAAACTCATAGTACCTATGCACTTCCTACGTGATACCTGTTGAGAAATACATGTAAAAAAAACATACCTAGCAAGATGAGCATGCATGTGACAGTGTATCATTATTGATAAGGTGATGGATATGACGTGTCATGATAGAAGAATCCGGTGTTCGGTTCTCATTGCCTACCCCTTGAGGAAGATAAAAGTGGAGAGTTAAAAATACACTTGTCTATAGAGACCAATACAGTATCCATATGAAGTTGATCACTCAATTTTCCCATACAGAAGTTATTTTACTTTTGTTATATGCATTTTTCACATTGATATAGCAGCCCATAGATTTATTTTCTTTAAATTTCGAAAATCCTTGAACGTATGTTTGAAAGTTCAAAAAATATATTAATACCTCGATTTGCCGTGAGAGCATTTTAAAAATTTGTACAGATGAAATCAAAGAGAAGAAATGACAGCTTTCTATGGAAAAATAATCAGCTCTAAGTTTTTGGACTTTACATATAAGATATCAATATGAAGTCAAACAGACTCATAGTTTGGGCTGGAGAGAGAACAAAAAAAAAACAACGTTAATGATGAAATCATAGAGAAGAAATTAAATGTTGTCTATGGAAAACTAATCAACTCTAGGTCTATGCACTTTACACATTTGATGTAAATATGAAGTCGATCGGACTTATAGTTTGGGCTGTAGAGAGGACACAAAAAGGATAATCCGTACGGCATACGGCGATCACCTACCATGGCGTACGCCATACATACAAACACATCACAACGAAAATCATAGTGTGCATCCGTTGAGAAATTGATGTAAAAAATATCAGTACAACTATTGAGAATTCCAAGAATGTTTTTAAAATTGATATAAAACGACACAATAATTATTTGGTATAAAATCCACAATTTAGATATTCCTCAAGCAAGTAAATGACCCTACAAACTAATTTGTATATCATTAAATCATTTTATTTATTTGTTGGTAAATTCACGGAATATAATATAACCATAAGATTGTGCACATAATCATTTAAATACAAATGCATTTAATTACGAATTTACAGGTAAAATATTACATATTTTATGCTTGATACAAAAAGTATTTAAAAATACAATAAACAAAACTAAAGTGATAAAGGAAATAACAAATATATTTAAATAAAGTAAGCGAGAAGAAAAGTAAATAAAATTATTATATAGAAAACAAATCATAAAAAATTAAAAAGGTAAAATAAATTGAAGGATCAAGATGCATTTTTCAAAACTTACGAACGGAATATCATCAACGTTTTATAGATATGGATAAGAAATTACGATGAAGTTAATACAAGTTTAAATAAAAAGTTAATATTTTGTTTATTATGTGAATATAATATGTGTAGTTCTTTCAAAGAAAAATTGTTATGCGTCGTCTGCAAATTTAAATTTAATTTGCATGCACGCATATTAGTATTTAGTATTTTACAAAAACAATTTATATGAAATGTACGTCATTTAATTGAATTTCTCTTTGTTTTGAAATGTTATAATATAATGTTTTGTTTCATATTATTATTTTACCGTATCCTGGGAAGGTTTATTTGCCAATTAACAGTCTGAATGTATTAATTATTTTATCATATTCCACGTTGACTCTCTATGCAGTTTGCAACTAAACTGGACAAATTAAACTGTTTCCGTGAAAATTGAAATTAGAACTCACAATATTTAATATTCGGATGCTTTTGAATCGAGAAACATTTATTTGAATAAAGTCAAATAAATGGTGAATCGAATAATTTTACTTTTGTATAGCTCTGGATTTTTTCCTGTCGGGAGTCAATAATACTTTATTACAAATTTTTAACATCTCAGTAGAGACGAAGTTGGAATACTACAGGAAACCCAGGAGCTCAAAGCACCTACAGGGGTTACGACCTGTCATTTGCTGGTTTACGTGATCATTATATGCGCTTGCGCAATGTTGATAGGGAACTCAATAATAAGACACCGTTCGTATCTTATTATTGAGTTCCCTATCAATTCAATTTTTTAAAGTTCTTAGGGAGAACTTGATATGGCATAATTGGTGAACGTTGTGCAAGCGTATAAAATGGTCACGTAAACCAGCCGATCACAGGTTGGAAGTCCTGTAGGTGCCTTGAATTCCCGGTTCTTCTATTCCAACTTCGTCTCTATTGAAATGTTAAAAAATTGTCAGAAAAATAAATAGTACCTACCTACTTTCTAAACGTTTATTGCAGTTGCGATTTTAACTAAGCAATAAATATAATAATCTTAAATCATCTGCCGCTTTTAAAAAATTCGGAGTCCCCCAGGGTTCTGTGTTAGGTCCGGTACTCTTTATTTTACACACAAAACACATATTTTCAAACATTGACTCTCACGAACTATTAGCACACTGTTATGCGGACGATTGGTAGCTTTACTTATATTGCACACCAGTAAATGCTCACCATCTTAAAAACCGTAATTCGTAAATGTATCGAAGGTATCGGTATTTGGATGTCAGCAAACAAACTCTGGTTAAACCTAAAAACGACTAAACTACTCTGAACAGCAACGCGCGAGCATCATAATTTAATAGACACCTCTCCACTTATCTTCGAAAATTCAGATATTCTTATCAAATCCTGTGTTAAAATTCTCGGAGTCAACTTAGATTCCAATCTAAGCTTTACAAACCAAAAAAATACAGTAACTTCTGCTTTTATTCAACTAATACGATCTAAGTCAATCCGAAGGAGGATCCTATTTGAAGCCATGAAATTTTTGGTAAGAGACTTTGTTGTCTCTCGGATTAATGTAACGGTTGGTATATGTACAAAAAAAAGAAACGAATAAAATTCAATGATGCAGCCAGACTCATTAATAGAGCCTCCAAGTTATCTCACAACTCTCTCCATCTTTGCAATCTACATTGGCTTAAAGCTGTCTCATGATCTTCAAGCACTTCACGGTATGGCTCCTACTTACCTATCCGAACTTAAAATTCCACTTTCAATTGACGACAGTCATCAGTTAGATCTGCATCTTCAAAATTAGCTGAAATAAACAGGGTGCACACCACTAATTACGGCGATCGTGTGTTTGTTGTGGAAGGACCAAATGCATGGAATAAGCTCCTAGACACCCTCAGACAGACCGTAAATATATCTTCGTTCAGAAAAAAATTCAAAACACACCCTTTTCGCAAATCATACCAGAGCCAACTTTTGTCAATTTCTTATTCAATTTATGGCGCTCTTGAGCTGAGATATTTTGGAAAACGGCGCTATATAAATGATCAAAATTAATATTTTTATTATTATGTCTGGAGAAGAGAAAAATCATGTCAACATATTTTTTCTCTGCTGGGATTACCCAGGACGCCGTCTCAAAAGTCAAACGATTTACCACTGTATCATTGCGGTCGGCTTATTAGGTATACGGCATGGTGGTTCTTACTTTCAAATGTGTTTTGTATCGTAAATTTTTAATAACAAAACATCGCTTAGGAATGATAAATTAACTATCGGTGTGGTATTGTTTTGAATTCAATTTTGTGAATGCTTTGTTTAGGGATGACAACACGGAATATTTGTTTTTCGAATAAAATCCGATGAAACAGCAAAAACCACACTCACACACACTAACACACATGTATGGGGAATCCGGATTAAATACGCTTAAGCCCCGTGTTTGCTTCCATTCGGTTGAATTTACCGTGTGAATTTCCCGAGTTGCGCAGTTGTGCCGCGGTTTGAGCATGCGAATATTCGAATATTCGAAACTATTCGAATCTTCTTCATTTTCTTTGCCTTTTTGGGTCTTAATTGGGGTAGGCTCTCCTGCTTCGTAATCTGTTCTGGGTCTTTAAGGTATCGATGCGGTCCACATAAAGTTTCTTTTGGAATCGCCCATCAAATTGACGGTGAACGACCTCTTAATAATTAGAATGTCCAGGCTTCTCCTCAAAACGTGATCCTAAATCCGATGCCAAATATATCTTATCATTACTGCCTTGTTTCTTACATGGATATTATCAACTATTGTAAGACAGCCAGCCCGTCTTAACATTATGATAACAGTGTAAAGCTTCTGTTCGTGGCATTCATTGCAGTTATTTTATTTTATTTTTTTTATTTTATTTATTTAGGTAAAATATACAGGATTAAACCTACAATTATTTTACAAGATTAATCTTAAAAAATAATTACATCAAACATTTCAAATTTCAAAGTACAAAAATTAAAATAAACCAAAAGCATACAAGGTAGTAGGTACAAAAATCAAAATGAATTAAAATAAATTAAAGCATTCGAGGAAGTACATAGGTCATTCGCTTGTTTACAAAAATATATACCGAAGTAGGTAGGAAAGAAACATCCAAAAAATTCGCACCTACATAATATTAACTATCCCGCATTGCATACATTACTATGTGGGCACAGATTGCACAAGCTCCACAAATCAAGGCAAGAAAATACATTTTTTAAATACATTTTATTCTGAGAAAATATCTACAAGAGGTCTGGTCAACGATATGATATTAAAATCGCGAGTAATTCTAGGGAGGGGGGAGAAATAGCCTATATTAGTTTTATATGACTTTAAAATAATAAAGTCCCGAGATCTTGTATACACTTTTTTTGCGTTAAAATTCAATAGGCGCAGTATATTGGGGGCATCTAGTCTGCCATTGACGTCATCATATAGGCAAATTAAACCAACCATTCTTCTTCTTTCCTTCAGGGATTTTATTTTATAAAAATTCATTTTCTTTCGTACGTATCTAGATTTGATTTCTTTGAGCGATAAGTCAGAATCCTGAGGAACTTTTTTTTGAATTCCCTCAATTCTCTGACTATGTACTTCATAATTGGGTAACCAAATAACCGAATTATATTCTAAAACAGAAACTACGAGACTTTTGTATAGACTCAATGCTACTGTTTGGTCAGAAAAGTCCTTTTTCTGCCTGCATATAAACCCTTGTAGTTTAGAAGCTTTTTTGACTATTTCATCTATATGCGCGTCATATTTAAGTTTAAAATCGAATAGGACTCCTAAATATTGGCACTTACTGTAGTTAAAATAAAGGTCATTAAGTTTACACCAAGTATATAGGGAGGCGAGGTCCTTCTGCAGTAGATTACAGTCTGTGATAGATTCTATTTTACGGTACAGTTTTAGATCGTCGGCAAAAAGCAAAAATTCAGAGTACTTAATTGACGAGGCTATGTCGTTTATGAATAATAGAAATAGAAGCGGTCCAAGAAGTGATCCTTGTGCGATTCCCGATGTTGTTTTATATGGTGGCGCTTTATGTAAACTATTCGAATATTTGAAACGAGTAAATAATTCATTTGAAAAATTACACACGCAAACAACATTTGAAACATACCTGAAATATAGTTTTAAAATTTATATACGTAAAAATGTTAAATTAAAGCAAATTTAACGAATATCATTTCTTATTCTTTTTTTATTAGGTATATTTGTTTTTAAGATTTGGTACTCGGTTAACAAATAAACATAATATCAATCATAAAAAAGCAACCGTACACACAAAAATCCCACAAGGCACAGCCTGTCTTTGGGTAAACCAATTAAAATAAAGACAAAATTACTTTGCCCTAGACATTGTCCCATTTACTTAGGGTCGGCTCTTCTAGTCTTCAATCTCCGTCCTTATGTTATTTCTTCTCAACACGATGTCTTGCTTCCTTGACATCTCTGTTTTTTAGACATCTAAGTGGTTAATGTTCTACCTGGTAGATATCACTATAAAACCACTAAAATTTGAAATGTTTTAGCAAAATAAAAGATACATACCTGACATTTAAAAATTGTACATACGCTCGTTATATTCACTACCTGAATTGTAATAACCCAAACTGGCTGTCGACAGTTATTTTTAAATCCAAAATACTCGCATTTAATTATTTATTTATTTATTTATTTTATTTTGGGAAACAAAACAGCTGTTACATGTTTTACATTAATAAAAAAATAACAATCATGAAAGTAAGACAATTACATTGTTCCACAGATTAATATACATAATAAAGACAATTCAGTACAAATTCAAAGACAAAAGTGTGGTGTAAGTGTACAATTGTGATGTGTGTGTATGTGTGTGTGTGTGTGTGTGTGTATTTTATGAAGCGAGGGTGGGACATGAAGAAAGGTAGGAGAGGAGGAAAGGGTGAGTTGTCATATTAATACAGTATTGGACATACCAAAAATTGTACAATTTGGTACATATGTAAAGTATTCATTATAATATTGATGATAGTTGTTTTTTTAATGAATGTAGGCTATTGTTAAAAATATCTGGCTTATGATTAAGGTTATTGTACATATTGCAGCTGCGGTTAATAAAAGTGTTGTTTGCATAGTTTGTTCTTGAGTATTTAGTGTAAAAGAGGAGGTTCTGGCGGTTTTGTCTGGCGGGGCAGTTGAATGGGATTTGTCCTAAGAGATACGGACTATCTATTTGGTTGTTAAGTAATTTATATAGGAAACATATATCAGTTATACCCCTTCTTTTGTTAAGTGGTAACATTTGGTGATGTTTTAAAGATTCCTCATAACTGATACCAAATCGCCTAGTTCTAAAATCGAGGTGTTTGATGAATTTTTTTTGGATTCTTTCTATGTTATTTATGTGCAACTTATAATGAGGATTCCATACAGTGGTTGCGAATTCCACGTGACTTCGAACATATGCGTTAAATAAAATTTTTAGAGAGTCAATATTCTTAAATGGTTATTCTTAAATTATGCAGGAATATTATTCAAATGATGACTTACTTAAAAAAATGAACGAATATTTGTATATCTACCGAATATTCCAACAGCGTATATTCGAATACTCAGTATTCAGTATTCGAATATTCCGTATATTCTAATTGGAAGCTCTAGCCGCGGTACATTGGAGGCCGGTACGCGCCGAGCGATTTTGGACCTTATGCAGTCTTTGCAATAAGTCTTCGCTTTGACTTGTGCCAGTCTGTAATTAAGGGAGGTATTCATTTATGCAACGTTCTACGTAAAAAACGAACATCTGGAATGATACGTGTTTGTTAATTCCTCTATAGTTGTTAATCCTCTTATGTTGTTGTTATGTAGTAGGTACGTACGTACTCGTGTCAGTACGTTTAATTGTACGTAACGAGTTCACCACTTTTTAAACTTCAATGTATGTTGATATTCTAAAACAAATAGTAGGTACCTATTTCTGATTTATAAACTGCATTATATTAACACATTAAGCAAGATAATATACAAGCGGACAGGAATGGAACAAGAAGCCGGAAGTCGGCGATGAAAAAATGGTTCAACCATGTGAACGATATCGTCAAAGAAAGAAATGTATAAGCTTTGCGGGTAACTTAAGAGGAATAAAAAAACAGCATTAAAGGCTAGCAAAGGTTGCAAATAGCTTGTAACTTGTAGCACCCATCGAGGAAAGGGTGTATATCATATCCTCGATGATTCTCGAAGATTCTCGAAGATTACGACAATTGACGAAAATCGACGAACCTTAGCCCATCGACGTTGATCGTACAATAATTATTCTTATCATTCATGCGTTAATCGTTTAACAGAATAGTCGCGTTAAATCTTAATTATTAGTTCCGACCCACTTATAATAATAGTAGTATATGTACTGCCGAAGCAAGTACCCTACTTATAATAGTTTAACATATTATTTTTATTGTACCTATATTTAATTCGAATAATATACGAGTGTTGATCATGTAAGTAGTTAATTAATTTGAAACCCTTCATCACCATAAATAATATATAATCAAATACTTTATGAACTGACAAAGGCAATATCATAATTGGAGGTAGACGATATAAATTTAATAAGATCCTTTTGAACACGCAAATTTGTAATATTAATATAATCCTTTTGATATAATTAATAGATAAAACACGTACCCCCAAAAGCTTAGTGGGACAGAGCATAAGGTAATATAACAATCTGTCACCAAATACATGCTCCCCGAGAGAAGCCATTGATTTATATGTACTAAGTGGAGCTTGTTTAGATCCAGATGTACTCATACTTACCGAACGTTGGTTGGTAGATAATAATGTTGTTCCTAGTCTTAAAGGGTACCGCACATTCCAAACAACACAGCACGTTAATAGATCCGATGGTGTTGTGGTCTATGCTAAAGAGTCTTTAAACCCAATATGTACAACTGTAAACCTAAATAATGCGAATGCCCTCAATATTACATGTGATAATAAACTGACGATTCTTGCAGTTTATCGTTCACCATCTTATAAAAATATTACGCAATTTTTAGTATCACTAAATCAAATACTAACTCACTTACCGAAATGTAAATATGATGTAATTGCAGGAGATTTTAATATAAATATACTAGAGAGAAACAGTCATGTTGAGGAATATACTTGTCTCCTTTATGAGCATGGCTTCATCTCAACTATAAATAAGCCTACTAGAGAAACAACCACAACATCAACATGCATTGATCATATATTTGTAAGAACGAAAGCCCAAATCAAGGCAGCAATAATACAAAGCTCTTTCACAGATCATTATGCGACTATAGTACAGATTGATGATAAAATGATATGTCAAACTTCAAAAAATAAATCAATTAAAAGTAGAAATTATAATATATTATTAGAATCTCTAAAACAAGAAAATTGGGCAAATACACTAAATAAAACTGATCCTGAACTAGCATTACAGTGTTTTGTATCAACGTTACAAGATTATATCAACGCAAGTACCACGTTGAAATTAATAACACATTCCAAAAAAAAATTAAACCATGGATATCGAATGCTCTTGTACAAAGTATTCACAAGAGAGACAGACTACACAAACAGGTATTGAAATTTCCCCTTAATATAAGCCTTTTAAATTACTATAAGAAATATCGGAATACGTGTCACAAGGCAATAAAACTGGCCAAGGCACTCTACTATAAAAACAAAATGGAACAAGACAATTATAATAGTAAAACCGTCTGGAAGATAGTGAAAGAAAATCTAAACCATAATCAGAAGGAAACATGCATTAAGACATTGAAAATTGGTAACGACATAATTGAGGATCAAAATTCAATTGCAAACAACCTCAATAAATATTTCGCAGATGTCGGAAAAAAATTAACAGAAACTATCTTAAACAATATAAATAAAACAGAATCTGAATTAATTATCCAACAAGATACATCTTCTCCCAGTAACAACTCATTTAATATTAGATCAGTGACTAAAAATGATATTTTAAGTATCCTAAAATCACTTCGAACAGAATGTGCGCAAGGACCCGATGGTATATCTACAAAAATACTTAAAATTGCAAAAGATAACATACTTACTCCACTAACGCACGTTATAAACCTAAGTATTGCTGTGGGCACATTTCCTGAGCATCTAAAAAAGGCGTATATTGTTCCAATATTTAAGGATGGTAATCCTATAGATCCACGAAATTATCGACCTATAGCACTTTTAAATACATTGTCGAAAATATATGAAAAAGCTATCAACATACAACTAATACATTTCTTAAATCACAACAAATTACTTACTGCGCAACAATTTGGATTTCGGCCTGGTTTGGGAGTCAACGATGCTATTTTAAACGTTACAGAATTTATAACAAAGTCACTGGATGCAAAAAATAAATGTATTGGTATTTATCTAGATCTTGCCAAAGCATTCGATTCTGTCTCACATAAAATATTAATTCAAAAAATTAGGAAAATAACCAGTAATGAGTTGACTATAAAATGGTTCCAGTCATATTTAAGAAACAGAATGCAGGCGGTCAGATTGGGTGGCGTAATTAGTTCATTCTCCCCAATTGAATATGGGGTACCTCAAGGAAGTGTATTGGGACCAACGCTGTTTCTCCTTTTTATAAATGATATGAATAAATTGGATATTGGTGGTTCCATAATTTCTTTTGCTGATGATACGGTGTTATTGTTTAGTTCTCACAATTGGGCTCAAACGCATTCTATTGCTGAGCAGGGAATGATCATCGTAAAAAAATGGCTAGATAATAGTTTACTGACATTAAATATCGGAAAAACCAAATATATGACATTTAGCATAGATAATCGACAACAACCTGAGGAGTCCTCTTCATCTATTACTATCCATAATAACTGTGATTTGCCTCTAAACTGCTCCTGCCCCAAACTACTTAGAGTTAGTAGTTATAAATATCTTGGCATAACAATTGACAGAAATCTTCGATGGACAACACATGTGGAGATAACTGCGAAAAAAATTCGCCAACTGATATATGTTTTTAGAAATATAAGAGAAATTTTCGACCTAAATACGTTAAAAGTGTTGTATTATGCTCTTGGACAAACGTCAGTCTCTTATGGGATTATAGGTTGGGGTGGTTTAGCTAAGACCAACCTATTTCCCATCTCAACCGCGCAAAAATCACTACTCCGGGTCATTTGTCGAAAACCTTTCAGATATCCATCAAATCAGCTTTTTTCGGAATTCAAGGTCCTTGATGTTAGACAACTCTATATTAGAACAATAGTCATCCAACTACATAAAAACCCAGCAATATATAAACCACAATACACCCTTACTTTTAATACAAGAAATAGACATTTGCTGCTACCGACTCATACACAGACTACTTTTGCCCAGAGACACTACACATTTTTAGCACCCAGAATATATAATATGGTTATGTCTGATATCTTGGACTTAGTACAGCCGAGTGGGCATAATTTTGGAAAACTGGTTACTGATTGGTTGATTCGGAGAGGCAGGGAAGAGTCAGAGAGAGACTTGACGTTTGTCCTAAGATAATTTTAATAGAATTTACAATCAAAATCTTTTTCATACACCCTTTTACACATATCCACACATGCAAACACACCCTCACATTAACAAAAACACAAAGACACCTAATAATTTTTTTCATGTACCTACAATTGTATTTTATATGTACTTTTTTATATTTTTTTATGACTTAAAATGTGTACTTTTGTACTTTTTTATTTGTATTTTTTATATTTTTTTGTGCCTTAGATATTAAGAATTCACGTTGCTGAAATTTATGCTTACTTATTGCCTAGTATTACCTCAGAACAGGCTTTGCCTAGTGAGGTAATAAATTCCATTTATATATTTCATGAACAATGTTTTATATTTTACTTTATATTGTATTAGGGAAATTAATAAATAAAAAAAAATAAAAAAAGTACCATATAATTCAATGAAACAAGTTAATTTTGAGAAAGAAAAACTATCAAAATGCTTCTTCTTCTTCTGGTGCCCTGTCAGGAACCCCAGACGTTGGCGATCACTCTGGCGAATCCCTCTCTGTCTTGGAATATCTGCTCTACAGTTCTGAAGCCCGTCTATTCCCTGATATTACGCAGCCAGGACATCTGTCTCCTTCCAGTCCCTTGGCGACCGTCTATCTTGCCCTCCAGTATTGGAGCAAGTGGTATTTTTCTCCCCTCATTATCTGGCCAAGATACTCATTATATGACCGTCTATCTTGCGGACCTTTATTGTTGACATGAGTTGCCTGGTTGTCCTGTCTCGACTTAAGACTTCTGAATTTGTAACCAGATGTCCAAGGAATTTGTAACTAGATTTTGAGCATTCTACGATGCAACCACATTTCAAAATCTTTCAACCTATTCATGGTATTAACCTTCAGCGTCCAAGTCTCATAGCCATATTATAACAACAGATACTACACATAACATTTTATCATACCTACTCTGTGTGTTAGGTGTATACTGAGCTAATGAATATTTTTTTTTCTTTTTTACCTACATAAACATCCTCATGTATTCCCTAAACTTGTATACCTACTTATAAGTTATTTATTATTTACCTTGTTTTTATTTTTAATATGTTTTTGCTGTTGTCCTAAGTATAATCTTGTTGTTTGCATCTAAGAATTCTTATAAGTTATCACCCATATTTTATTAGTAATTAAAAAATAGAATAATTGACTTAATTAGAAAAATAAAT
The DNA here is from genome assembly GCA_963576475.1 of Molanna angustata. Lineage (NCBI taxonomy): Eukaryota > Metazoa > Arthropoda > Insecta > Trichoptera > Molannidae > Molanna > Molanna angustata. The sequence continues at coordinate 5,568,062 of OY754965.1, forward strand.
TGTAATGATAAATTTAAGTACACAACCCTGTTCCTATCTACATACAAGCCTATTATAAATGTAATTGTTTATCCTCCTTCTCCCTCATTCACACAAGCACCCCATTACTTGTCTCTTTCCTAATACATCTCTATGTATCCAGATTTTCCCACTATTAGCAACATAATATAAATGCATTTTGTTTTTATCTATTGTATATTTCTGCATAAAAATAATGTTAACTGTATACTCAACACCAGTTGATTATGGCCTTATAAGCTGAAACGGTCGTCGGAAGTCGAATAAATTTTTGTAGAATATAATATTTGTTCATATTTATCATATGTAATTAATAATATTAATATTATGGTAAATAAAAGATACGAGTCTGGTATGAGCGAATTGTGAAACGATTTGTCACAAAATATATAACAAATTATAGAGTAAAACATTTTATTTTGTGAAATTAAAATCTCAGTTACATTTTATAATTGAGTTCATTAGAATTGCACTTCTTCTTCTTTAATGGCGCTACAGCCCATATCGAGCCTAAGCCTCCGTCAGTCTCCGTCAGTCAGCCTCCAGCTTCTTCTATCGTCTGCAGCAACTCTCCAACTGCCCGGCATTCGCAGTAGTTGGGAAGCATCCCATCCAACATTGAACTAGTTATGAATATTCGATTCTTCATTAGAAAAACAATTCTGCAGCAACAATAATATATTTTAACAATAAAAATTGAAGTAGAAAAATATTAAAAATAAAAGGGTGTTTAAAATCTTCTGCTTCTTTTTCTTGAAGGAAGTTTTGATAATCTGTTTGATTTCAGAAACTGATCCCGCAAACCCACCTGTTACGCCGAGCTCCAAGTATCTCTTCATCTCTAAAGTGATCTACCTCGTGGTCGAGTGCCAAAATCAATTTATTGATAGGTAATTTTGGGTAACCTATAGTTTCCCATTCTCGCCACGTGTTCCCGCCAGAGCCGTCTTCGTCTCCTGCGTCATCTGACGATATGCCAAACGTCGCAGATCTTTTTTATATCTGTGTTCCGCATTCGATCCATACGAGTAAATCCCGCATTGGAACGTAGGATTCTTATCTCTGTCGTTAGGAGCAGACTCTTTGTTCTTCCTGTGTCCGCTCCAGCTTCAATCGCATGGGTCGTACACATGTCTTAGGCAGGGTTGTTTAAACAAAAGTAACGGTAATATTATAGTTTAAATACTTTGTATTTCAAAAATGCGTCGTTTGATGGCATTAGATTTCAAAGAAAAGCCAAAAGTTTTGAACAATTTTATGAAATCAAAGTATTTTATCTATACTTTTACTTTAATCTTTGTTCAAGAAACACAGCCTTATAGATTCGAGTTTTACTCTCTGTAAGAATGTGTGTGTTTATTGTTCCTTACAGCCGGCAACGTATGCTGGTTCACTGCCTTGTCAGTTTGTGATTTGACTTCCTCATAAGTCACTGTTGCTGAAAATGTCGACTTTCAAGAATTACTTGAATTGTATAACCTGTTCGATTGGTTCGCTCTTCATGAGTAGATTCCTTACCAGGGGTTGTGTCAATATACTAAGACACATGGTTTTTGATATGCATAATATCGTTTTGTATCTCTTGGCTGCTGTATGGAATCTGTTGCAGGTCATCCTCCGTTTCAGTAACGATCGTTATATCATCTGCGTAGCATATAATATTGACGAGATTCGTACCCATTCTGTATTTCAGAACCACAGAATCCATATTGTCTACCACCTTGTCAATAGTTAAATTAAACAGGAAAGAGCTCAAACCATCTCCCTGTTTGATTCTCATATCCCATATTTTAAATATATTATACAAATTAATATCACATTAATTATATCCTTTCTTATAAATCTGTTGCGATTTGCAGGAGATCTTTTTCCACAAACGTATACCCCTTTTGTGAAACTTTCCCCTATTTGGAATCACAGTAGGTAGGTACTTACCCCATTTCACCATTATATTATGGGTAACGAAACAAAGTTTTTGAAATAAATCAATTGTTGAACTGGCTACTCCACTCTCCTAGGTATCTACTTGACTCTGGCCAACTTTCATTATTATTTAGCTACCTATTCTGGCCTCGATGGTAAAAGTGAAATTTCTCGGAGGGAACTTTGATACTTCTGGCTATGGCAGTCGTTTTAGACCTGAGTGATACTTTTTTGACATTTTATTTATTGAAATGTTTTACATAATCCCTTTTTTTACGTCGCTATGACGAGTCTGATTATTAAATACATATATATTTACTAGCCATTCAAAAATTTATGATTCACTTAAATTGACGAAGTTGTATCTCGCGTTGCTTGTGTTGGTTGTAAAATATTGCCATATGAAAATAGACAAATCTTTGTACATAGAAGTACATACAGTGAATTTGCATTGTGCTTCTAAACTCGCATTTCTACACAAATAAAAATAAAATAATAAAATAAACTCCTCACTATCAAGTCACTCCGCAAAGCAATGAAATTTTGCATGGAAAATATTCAGCTATTTCATGAAATTAATTTATGTAATTTTTTTCTTCTTCCTCTTCCTCTTTTTGTAGATTTATGATCTGTTTTATAGGTCCTGGGACGAGGATTTCCAGCTCTTTTCCATCTCTTTGATGGAGGGAGAGCTGGAAACTCTTCCCGGTGGTCGGCGTCCCTGTGGTAAATTATTTTTGATTTAAATATTTTATTATGAAATCATAATAATTCTTCAATGCCATTTTTGAAAGAGAAGTGGTTTTTTACCAATTTGAAAATAATAATAACAATTTCGAGTTTCCTGAACTTGGAGTCACTTTGAAATATTTGACAGTTAAAAAACTGAGAAACACTATTTAGATATCCTTCAAAATCTAATGAGGTTTAAGCCACTAATAGATATACAAATGTGCAAAATTCAAAAAGAATCCGATTGTGCTTTAGTCTATAATCGATAGAGTAGAATAAACACGCCGTACATATAGTACACAGCACACACTCATATACATTGTGATGAAACTTTCAGAATACAATCTCAGCATGATACTAGTTTATAATCTGCAATAAAAAATAGACTTAAAAATTGCGATTTCTTAACCCTCCACACTATCCCCTTTGATAAATGAGGAGTAAAAATGAAATAAAATATGATTGTAAAAATTTGTGGCTGGATTACAGGTTTTTAAATCAACATGTTAAAAACGATAATTTACAACCATTGGTATTTTGATCTATAGAGGCAACATTGTCTCAAATTGAATAGAACGACTGTATTGGGGAGTAGGTTCCTATACGGTTATTTTCATTTTGGTACATTTCCAACTTTCCATAAAGATTCGGAGAAAATGCAGACTGAGTCGCTTTTGAAATTAAAAATCTCAGAAATATGATTGAGGAAAAGAGGTCTATTCCTCGACAACTGTTACCATCAAATCTCGGGTGAAATTGGATTGATTCGTGGCCTTTTCAAAATATACTTTTAAACTTTTTTTTATACGTCGTTTGGGTTTTTGGAGACTATCAAACTTGCTCGGAATTTTCATAAGTGCTGAAACATTTTGTTATAGTTTTGGAAGTATAAAACGAGAACCTGTCCGAAACATAATACTCCTACTTTTTAAGAATTTTTCAAAGAAATTTAAATGCTTATGAATTTATTTTCATACTTTGATAACAAAACATTTATTATATATATTATTGTATCGCGTATTGGATCAAAAGTCATTGAATCTGATCAATGATAAAAAATAGCATTTTAAATTATAGGTATTATTGTTCAAGTATCATTTAAATCGTTTCACAGTATGTTTGTATTTATCTTTAACATATTCTGTATTTGTTTTTTTAAATTTATTAAGTATTGTGTGAGCGGTGATAGCCCAGCGGTAATGTCGTCGCTTCACATGCGTGAGGTCGACAGTTCGAATCCGAGCGGGGCACTATATCACTAGCTATGTGTAGCCATGATACAATTTGTCTGGTTCCCCTTTCTAAGGGTTACGAAGGTCAGATGGCAGTCGCTTAAATGTAATAACCAGACTAGCCAATTCCAGGATCATGGTCAAAGCGTACCCCGATAGAAATGGGACTAAGCGCTAAGTTAAAAAAAAAAAATGTACAACTGCGTTTGACATTAGCAGTATGCAAATTTGTATATCTAATACTCGCTTAGACCCCATTAGATTTTGAAGGATATCTGATCAGTGCTTCTCATTTTTAACTGTCAAATATTTCAATGTGACCCCAAGCTTAAGACCAAAATTGAAATTTGCTGAGAAAAATGCAGAGATTGTATTCTGAAAGTTTCATCACAATGCATCTGTATGTGTGTTGTGTACTATGCACTTTGTGATTACGTACTATGTCATCATCATCATCATCGGCGCTACAGCCCTGTGTGGGCCCTGGCCTCCTCCAGACTACGTACTATGTACGACGTACTTATTCTACTTTATCGATTATAGACTAAAGTACTAATTTAATACTTTTCAAATTTTGTAAATTTGTGTATCTAATAGTCTCTTATATCCAATTAGATTTTGAAGGATATCTGATCGGTGCTTCTGAATTTTTTTACTGTTAGATATTTCAATGTGACCCCAAACTTAAAATTTGAAAAAAAATTTTGAGAAACTTTGTAATACTTCTAAATTGTTAAAATGGCACATCACTTTCATAAAATGACATTGAAGAATCATCAAGTTTTCATAATAAAATAATTAAATCAATTAATTCAACAAACTAATTTCACGAAAATGTCCAAAATTTTCCATACAAAATTTAATTGTTCCGTGAAGTGATTTTGGCAGTGAAGAGTATAGCATTGGCCTCAACTCACTCGTTTTTTTTTGACGAGAATAATCAAAGTCACTTTATTTCGTTTAAGTATAATTATGTTTTGAGATTAATGTGATGGAACCATAAAATAATCATAATAATAATAATAATAACGGAGAGAATGAGGATCTCACTAAAAACTGACAAAAGTTTTCTTGTGTAGATACTTTGGATATGAAACATTTTACAACATCAATAAAAGATTAGCACTGTATGAAGTACTAATAAATTTACCATGTGCCATAGTATATAAGTATTATGGTTCCCCACATTTTTAGTACTGGCATAAAGCTAAACAAAGAAGGAAGAAAGGGTTCGCCTTTTACGTTTACCATATTAAAAGTTATGACATTTTCCGCGAGTCTGGTTCGTTTGGATTTTATGCTAAACACAGAACACAACATTATTATTGTAAAAGCTCCGGTTTTATATTATTATTTTGTTTTCATTTCTTGTGGTATATTAAATTTTACTAATTTCCGAAATAAACTTTATTCAGGTGAAATGATGGGAATTTTAATGGATGCCATTTTTGGCGCTTTTAAATGTCAACTTTTAATGTTCAGCGAGAACGTTTATTTTGATTTTTGAATGCGAATTTTATCCGACGTTTTTATCGGTCATTTGTGTTCGGAACCGTCAAAGAGATTTGTTCAAATCGTACTTACAAGGTTTGTTAGTTGTTTTGAACGCAGCATACGTTTTTCAACGAATGAAATCAAATTTGATTTAGTGTTAAAACTGTTTTATTTTTTTTTATTTTTTTTTTATCAAATTCAAGGTAACAATGCACGAAGAAAAATTAAATCCAGGGGGACTACTCATGTCACATTCTTAATTCGTTATTAGCTTGCCTTAATCTTAACAATGAATTAATCAGTACTCGATCTGTTGTGTAAATTTTTAGTATTATTTAATTAATTTAACTTCAAAGATTCTTAAAGTCTGAGGCTAATCTTAATTTTTATGTAATCAACTTCATGGCTAGCCCTGCAGAATATAAAACAAATTGCATAAATACCCTATCCATACCTCAATTATCATCATCATCTTCTTTTCGACCGCCAGACTTCTCCAATACTAGGTTGCGGCCATAGGGGCCTAGCCAGTAAAGTTGAGGGAGGCTGCAGCCCCACCCTAGGATTCTGGGCAACAGGTCAGTGCCCTCTTCAATTCTTACCTATGGAAGAGCAGGGCAGACGCCTTAATGCCTCGCTCGGCGGTGACTCATCAAACGTGGCGATGAGTAAGTCTGCATTATCGGGCGATGGAAATCGAAGCACTGAAAGTACTGTCCGGTGGTGTACCTGAAATTCGCCAACATGAGTACTAAGGGGTGGAGGAGCCCCCCGTGATGATTGGTCGGCACGACCCACTCGGCGGTACCCGAGTTGATGACGAGACAGGTGCAGCTAACGCTGCGCCTGGTGTGGAAATCGAAGAACTGAAAGTACAACGGGCGTGGCGAAGGCTCCCTGTGGCAGTCTGTTGTTTGTGGAGCTGCTGGGAGGGTAACCCCTGCTATGATTCACGGGCCTTCACGAGTGTGGTTGGACTCTTAGTGGCAGTGGTATGAAATATGCATGGTGGTAGTTCTTGTTTCGTCCGACGAGCAACCGCTCCGGGGATGAACAGAACACTTAGTTCTATAACGTTCCCTATGGAGTGGGGTAGGTGACTGCGACTTTTCCTCTTCTCCAATACTATATTATCATGATAAGTAATATATTATTTTATCATCATCATTGGCTCTGCAGCCCGTTGTGGGCCTTGGCCTCCTTCAGAATCCGTCGCCATTCCTCCCTGCACTCTGCGGCTCTCTTCCAGTTGGTAAGGCCCAGCGCTCGTACATCAGCCTCCACATCGTCCAGCCATCTCATTTTTGGTCTGCCTCTGCTCTCTTCTTCCGCCTGGTGTGGTGTATAAAACCTTGTTGGGAGTACGATCATCACTCATCCTGTGGACATGGCCCAACCATTGCAGTCTTATTATTTAAATGAACTTTACAATGTAAGGTTCGTCATACAGTGCAATTCATGGTTGAATTGTCTCCTCCACACTCCATTCCGTTGATATTATTTTATAGGTACATATATATCTGTGTGTCATGATACTATGTATATATGTGTAGTGTGTGTATGTGTGTGTGTGTGTGTGTGTATGTGTGTGTGTGTGTGTGTGTGTGTGTGTGTCTGTGACTAAGAGATAGCAACATAAAAAAAAATAATAACTGGTATTTGGATATTTCCTTGCTTTTTGAATATAAGGTGTGAAAAAGGTATGTCTGGCACCTGGGAGTGGTTGCGTTTACCAGTGGGCATCCCCTTTCTATATGTGGAAATTACAGATTTTAGTATCGATTGTATCTTTGTAAGTCCTTATTGTGCTCTTATACCATCCATCTGATTACAATGAAACTTGGTGATTTGTTAAACGTACACCCGGGATAATTTCTGAAAAAATATTTTCTTTTGTACAAATTTATTTTTTACATATTTCAGTAACAGTGATTAAGAACATAATTCACAAACAGATAAATTTTATAGTTACAAATAAATACAAGTACAAATTATACTGAAATAATGTAAAAATCCTCAATTTTCACCTGTAAAGAGGATGCGCACTAGTAAACGCACCCATTCCCACATGTCAGACTAACCTTTTCATACCTTTATTAAATAAGAAAGATAATATTAAATAACCATGCATTATAATAATGATTAATCAAAAACGTTGCTATCTCTCGGACTTTATATAATCAGCATATATAAACAGGACATATACGCGCATATTATATTTAATATGTAATTGTGAAGGAAAATTTTATTTATTTATTAGGAGAAAAAACAATGACACTTTACACATACTTATACATTTTTATCTATAAATGTTGAAAAAACATATTATGAAGTATCAAGAATAATTTTGACATCTCAAGAATGGGTTTTTGTTTGAGCTATAAGTACAGAAAACCAAAACATTTTATTACACGATTAGTCATAAAAGTACACAAAAATATCAATACAAAACAGATTTACATATTGATTTAAAAAAATTGATAAATAATTTTGAACTTAAACTTTCCACTACGAAAGCGTAGACTAGAGAAAAAATTGAAAATCAACTCTTAAAAGCATGAAATGAAGAAAACGCGTTTGCATGGGGTAAAAAAGCGCTGTATTCTCCTCTTGAGAATCTTAAGATCAAGTTTTTTCTGATTTCGCCGTTCGGGTACTATGAAATAAGATGCTCGCTCGGGATGAAAACAGATAGGAAGTCACAGTGGGGTGCAAGGTATAATATTATAATATATACCAGTTAAGTCCCCCTCCTAACTCAAGAACCATCTTTACAACAACTGCTGCAGGTTGGCATGACTGATGGAGCATAATGGTATTAGATACTCTACACCTACTCGGTTAACCGAATAGTAATACATCATCTTTCTTGGTGTATGTAATATAATTTATTTACAAAATATTATTTACATTATGTCACACATTGTTATATTTCATATACCTGTAATATCATATATTTTTTGAATTGAATATTTTTAATTGAAAAAAAAATAACCTAGTTAGTTTGGTTATTAATGAAGAAAAATATACTTTAACTTTTTAATTATGTTCTGTATTATTCTTGTATGAAAATAATGAGCATAACCCGATTTATGACATTTATCTTGAATTTCTAAAAAACTATAAGGTATGGAGGATTATATTTTTTTATAAATTAAAGAAAATCAAAATATCTGGAAAAATACGATTTAATGTTACATTACTACATCAGGTTAAGTTTACAAACAAAAAAAAATATTTCGCAATGGCGCTGAATGGAAAATAAATGTTTTTTAGGTTTATTTGCTAAACCTGAAGCATAAATGCAACGTCACATCATATTTTTCTAGATATTTTTGTCTTCTTTAATTTGAAATAAAATATGTTGAACTACGCTTTATATTTTATTAAAAATATAAGATAAACGTCGGATAAGATAAAATCGGGGTATGCCATTATTTTTTTACAAGAATTTATACAGAACATTATCAAGAAGTAAAGATATATTTATCTTTATTAATACCCAAACTATCTAAATTGTTTTCTTTTTCAAAACGATTTGATAAGAAATAATAATGCTGTATCAAATTGAAAAATAGGTACGTTGGCAGCAGTCCCCCCCTTAAACGTGTAATTAGTTATTTTTTTATGATAATTGCGTTGATGGTGTGATGTCATTATTTTTTTGTTAAAATTATCTATGCAGCGAACGTGTGATTAGTTTAAATTTTAAATTTGAACTTTTTTCGAGGATATATTGAATTTCTTTCCTGGCCATATCTGCATTTCGAGACTTTTATTAGATGCCTCGGGCTAGTGAAGGCATGACAATTTATACTTTGATGGAACCCGTCCACAAAAATCCAAACCGTAGACGAGCTAAAAGATAGTCATAAAAAAAGATTATCATACCGTACATTCCAAATGTTGCTACTTAAAAGGGTTGTACTTTTTCGCTGAACGTCGTTTTATCTCTCTGTGTTTCATATGTTCGTGTTATTTCGGCTTACCTCATGTTTGACGGAGTTTACCGCACGAGTCGAAAAATTGGCAGAAAAATGTGTTTTTTTTACAAAATGATGTTCTCATTCGGCGAAGGATGAAAATGTGTCAGATAAAATGAATTGTCCTTTTTACAATGTCTAGTTTTGTTGCTCTTTTAAGCAGGGTCCATCCAACACTGTCAAACAATGCGACTAGCTTCGTGTGCTTGGTAAAATATACCATGTCAAATGGTCATAGGTGATTTACTTTTGAGTCAATAATAGCGCACTTTTTACAAATGTTTTTTTGTGCGGTTTGTTTTATACGGCTAAGTTGAAATAGATTGTTTCGTGAAAACCGTGAAAAGTTTTTATTGTTCTTTGTTCAGGATTGGTTGTAAAGGAAGGTTTGTGAAAGAAGTTTGTTTACCACTTCATGCTGTGTAATATATCATTGTAACGACCACTGCTCTGATATAAAGAATATTTGAAATAGTATATTAAAATATCAATATTCAGATTTTACACACAAAAAAACGAATACTTAATGGAATATCAACAATTATCAACTAAAAATAACATCAGATACCTAGGCATTATTATTGAAAGCAGTATGAAATGGAAATTGCATATAACTACTACTGTTGAACGCCTTAAAAAGCTAATTTTTATTTTTCTGAGACTAAGAAATATACTTCAAACAAACTTGCTTAAAACAATATATTTTTCATTATTTCAATCCATCTTATAATATGGCATTATATGTTGGGGGGGGGGAGCTTTTAAAACCACTTTAGTGCCTTTAGAAGTTTTTCAAAGAATCATTATTAAAATTATATTAAAAAAGAGATTTGATTATCCAACTATTAATGTATTTCAAGAATTTAAAGTTTCAACTGTTGAAAATATCTAGAAAAAAATCTCATTGTTCCAAATTCATAAAGATATTCTTACAAATTCAAACCAATTGTCATTTTCTATAAGCAGCAGAATAAATTCACAAGGATGTATTACCATTCCTCTTTTACGTACAACTGCCTCACAACATTTCTATAAGTATAAAGGTACTAAGTGGTTTAATGAACTCCCTTTGAGTCTTAGACTCGAAAAAAATTATAATATATTTAAAACTAAAATTAAAAAATTGATTTATTTATTTATTTTTTGTTATTTCATTCTTGTTTTGTGTAGCTTCATATTTTAAGTAGATGTACAATGTTTTGGCAAATGTAACAATATTAAATAGATACTCCCCTCTTTTAACACGAGATTTTATCTCAATTAAAGAGAGTTATTATGAGAGTTATGATGGAAATTGTATGTGAACCTTGTATTGTTTTTGTTAATAAATAAAAAAAATAGAGAGATACCAAATTGATTTATAAATATTTGCGTTTGTAAAACTTCCTATTTGCAATTTATTTTAATTTGACGCTGTCAAAGCAAAACTGACCAAGCGTCAGTTTGTTGTCACTTTGCAAATAGAACATACTTATGTAGTTTACAAAGTTAGACTCAAGTGCTTGTATTTTATTTCGTCCAAGGCTTGTATATATGGCATTGATTTTTTGTTATTTAACGGCCAAGTAATAGGAAACAACTGCAAATTTTGATACAACACATTCTGCAGAGTTCATTTGGAATCGTCTCACGAATCTTGAACGGAAACAGGGGGGGCAAGTCTGGTTCAATCCGCGAAATCAAAACCCTCGTGATTATCCATATCATGGATATAATTATTATATGGAGTTATACAATATCTTTAGATGTCATAGAACTTCATATGATAATTATATCCATGATATGGGTAATCACTAGGGTTTTGATTTCGCCGGTCGAACCAGACTTGCCCCCCAGATTGAATAAATGTGTTTTGTATGAATAATTGAATATATAGGTAAAATAAAGAAAAAATATGTGTAGGTAAACAAAAACATACAAATAATTAAACAAATAAATAAAAAAAAAATATTTCAAAATAAATATTTTTTTAAATAAGTACCTATATAAATAGATAAATAAATAAATAAAAAAAAAAAAAATTAATTCATAACAAATAAATAAATAAATAAAATAATGAATAAATAAATAAATACATAAATAAATAAATAATTCTGAAAGAACTCCGGAAGATTCCGGAGAACTGCAAAACCTTTAAGACACTTCAAAAAAGTTTAAAGAAATTATTTTGTTTTTTTTTTTAATTTCGTGTGTATATGTATTTAATAGCGTATATATTTAATGCCATAAAGCCATCCTTACTCGGCAATGCTTAGCCTTGTGTGTGTTTTCCATTATTAAGTAATTATTATTAATGTTGCTCGTATTTTGCAGTAATTAAGTTTAACTATTTTCCACCAGCCAGCAATCGGGTCATAAAGATTTCACATCCATATTGCCGACATGACTGTTAACATTTATCAAGCAATGTGGAAGTTGAGAAGTAAAACTGTTGAGATCTTCGTATTTCATTGGGTTGTTTAAACTTTGGAGCGTAATTCTCAGAGAAATATGCATGGAACTTGATATGAAAATTCAACTCCTCGTTGCTGTATCCGTAGTATGATGGTAAATTTTTGCATCCGCCGTCTGGGGAAATACAGGAAATGCGAAGAAATGATCGTTATTGATGTTGATAAATCTGTTTTTACATCCAACTGTCAATAATTTACGAAATAAAAGTACCTTATGGTGCAATGGAGTTCTACCATGAATTGTCCGTAGAAAAGTTAAAAAAAATATATATATTTTATTATTTATGTAAATAGATATTAAAAAAATAAATTGATGACTCATGTTTATACAAGACTATGTATGTACCTAGGTAGAGATTTTATTTGAAAAGATTTCACATTTTAGTATTAAACCACTCGTAAGGTTCCTCGCGTTAAACCTTACTTTTTGACAGTTCGCAAATGTTAGTCTACGCCAGCGCGCATGCAATGCAAACTCTGCAACGCAATTCTCATACAAAAACTTCGTAGCATCCTCCAGTTAACTTTAACTAACTTTAATGAACGACTGTGTAATGAAAACATGGTTAGTATTTAAAATTTAGTATTTAGGTCAGACTCTGCAGAGATAGCAAAGTAAAAAAAAAACACTTATTTTTCAATGCCTGGTTTTATTGAAATTTCCTCCCTAAATGAATATTAGGTATGAAAACGGTAAGTCTGGTACCTGGGAGTGGTTGCGTTTACCAGTGCGCCACCCATTTCTAATAGCCCAGCCTAGCTCTACTTAAGACTAGCGACCCATTCCGCTACATCGGCTACTTCGGTTCTTTCTTTTATCATGACATTTTTAATTCTGTCCCTTATTGAAATACCCAGCAACTTTCTCTCCATAGCTCTCTGTGTCACTAACAGCTTGTGCATTATTCGTTTTGTTATGACCGATGTTTCCATTCCATAAGTAAGCACCGGGAGAATACATGCATCAAATAGGTAGCTTCTTTTTCAAATAATGGAAGTATTTACGGGATTTTAGAATGTATGATAATTTCTCAAAAGCTGCCCAGGCAAGGCCACGTCTTCTCTCTATTTCTGCCTCTTGATTTTCTTTGGCAAGCATAACAGTATGACCTAGACATATGTATCTGTCTACTCTTTCAATTTGCACTCCATCTATTATGACGGGGAAGGACTCTTCTGAGTTATTCATCATTTTGGTCTTGGAGATGTTCATCTTCAGTGTTAATTAAATATTCTAATTTCATAAAAAAAAACAATGTGACGATATTTTGAGATTTTTTTTATTTTCAAATTCTAATTCAAACAAAAAATATCAATAAACAGCAAATCAAATTGACTTTAACAAACCCTACCTTAAAACTTAATTTGTTATTGTGAAAAGATATATGTATAGGTAAGTCATCATATATATATTCCCTTGTTCCCACCCAAGTTTGTACTTTTGAACGAAATCCAGTGAACCATCTTCCACTGGATTTCTAATTCAACCCGTTAGCTGTTCTGTCACCATATAAAAAAAGAACAAAACATTATTCACTATATAAATTAACAATAATTATATTTACAGATATATATTTTAAAATACTAAATTCGATTACAATGACCAAACGTTTTTGCCATTCATTTGGTTTGGAAAATGCAGAGGTTTTGACTTCAGAATGTAAAGGATGGAAACTTGGTGCTCTAGAAATTAATAAAAATAAAATAAAAGACAACATTGTAAACATCCAACTCCATCCAACAATGTAATTCTACCCACTCAGGTGGCAACGCTGTATATTTTGTAGTGTAGGGTGATTTTATTTAATATTAATTTTTCCGCCATTTCCGTATATCCAGACAGTCCTGTAATAATTATGTTATTTATGAAATATTCTATATCTAATATATAAAAATCTCGTGTCACAGTGTTTGTTATCGAACTCCTCCGAAACGGCTTGACCGATTTTAATGATTTTTTTTATATATTTGGTAGGTCTAAGAATAGGTTGTAGGCTATTTTTTATACTCCTAGGTGATAAGGGTGGCTCTCCCCAAAAATTTTTTTTTTATTTTTTTAATGAATTTGAATTAAAAAATACATATAACCCTAAATTTACACCCTTTTACCACTAATTCCTATTTTTTAATAGCGATATTACTATTTTTACTTTTATCCACATTATGCGCAATAGGGTTACAATATGACAATTGATTAATCATTGAAGTACGATAAATTTTTATTTATTTATGTAACATTTTATTAACATACCAACATAAAATTACATAGTACAAATGGCGGACTTATTGCCTGGAAGCAATTGTTTCCAGTCAACCATCTGATATCAAAAGTACATAACATTGTTTCGGCTTATACATAATAACACAACTAGTATAAGACAGCAAAACAAAAAGTGAGAAATTACACAAATTCAGAAAGGAGAGGAAAATCAGAAAGGGAAAGGAGAGGATGAGGAGCGAACAGAAGGGATGGAAAGTGAAATTGGGATATATGTTCGTTATGGAATTGAGAGGAAGTGTAGGGACGAGAAAGATGGCGGTCTCCTATCTCTCTCACACAATAAGCTTTCTCTCACTCTCTACACAGAGTTTGGCCATTATTATTGTTTGTACATCGATTCTATCAGTGAGGAAATCGATAGGATAATTTCTGCGGAAATTCCAAATCCATCTACTGATCAACTACTGTTCGATATTGTTACAACAATCATGATTCACGGCCCATGCGGTAATCTGAATTGTAATGTCTCACTACTGACTGATGAACAAAGAATCATTAACGACCCCATTATGCAGGCAGTTTTGGGAGGAAAAGGTGGATTCTTTTTTTGGGATGCACCAGGTGGAACTGGGAAAACATTTCTCATTCCTCTTATTCTCGCCGAAATAGATCAAATAATGGCATCGCATTGACCGTTGCATCATCTGGCATTACAGCAACTTTATTGGATGGAGGCAGAACAGCTGAGATGAATTATCATCCGGGATGAATGCACTATAGCAAACAAACATTCGCTTGAGGCGTTGAACAGGACACTGAATGATATAAAAAACAACGACAAACTATTCGGCGACTCTCTGTTACTCCTTTCAGGTGATTTCAGACAAACAATTCCCGTTATTCTATAACGTTCAACGTACGCTGATGAGATCAATGCTTGCTTGAAATCATAGCCACTGTGGCGTAATGTTGAAAAAGTAGGTACAGCTTTACATGCGCGTTTAAATGCTTCAAGATCCATCCGCTGATACATTCTCAAAACAATTGTTAGATATCGGCGATGGAAAAGTTGCTATCCATGAAAATAATGGATGCATAAAATTGCCGACCGATTTCTGCACAATCATTAATTCGCAAAATACTCTCATTGATAGCATATTTCCCGTTGTACACACATAATACATAAATCATGAATTTTGGGAGCAAAAAATGTGGTCGTCAATGATACAATAATTTCAAGATACAATAGCTGATGCCAGGCCACTACATTTAACTTTTAAGAGATCAAACTTTATATATGTGAGTTAAGTTATTGAAGTAGGTACATTGAATTAAGAAAATGAATGGTTGGTGTTTTGTTATTTTTATAGGCCATCATCGTCCACAGCGCTCTATTCCTCTTTCAGTCATAGACCCCATCTACACATACTTACAATAAGTTATATTTTTATATTTAATTACCAAATTATTCACTATAAATAATTTATATGGCAAAACAACGTTTGCCGGGTCAGCTAGTATATATATAATACCAGGTGTTAATGTAGATCGAATAGTGAAAATCAATATCAATTATTTACAGCTTTTATTCATTTAAATATTATTAAATAAACACTATTACACAAGATAAGTTGACTGTCGCGTGAGAGTTTTCAATAGGCACTGGCCGTCTTCGTTGGTTTTCCAGTATTTATAGACTCTCGTTTTTTCTATAACATTTTGTTTTCTTAGTAATCGTTCCATGTTTCAAATTATAAATATTCCACCACAGTCCCTTAAACGCTTTATGACGCTCAAGGAAACGCTGTTTGATAGACCATCCAGCCTGACCAACATAAATGGCATCACAGAAAAATCCTTTGGTACATTTGTTCATTAATTTTAAAATAGATTTCCATTTTGTAAACACAAAAACTTTGGAATCATATAGATTTTATATTCTTTATTAATTTTTTTTTACCATTTTGAAGATATAATCGATTGATACAATTTGCACTTACTTATGGAGTAACTGGGTATGTCGGCAGTAAATAACCATACTCTCCTTCTATATATGGGCAATATTTTATCTCATAACTCAGTAAGATGGCCCAGGAGATTCGTTTGAACTACGTTAGGGGGTGTTTAGTATGCTGCATGTGATAAGGGATAAGTTTACTTTCTGGAAAATGCACAAGTTACTTCTGAAACACACACAGACACACATGTTGGAAGATAATATTATGGAAGGTGGTATCTGAAAGCGTATAACCCTGGGGTCGGTTTATCAATTTCAAAACTTCCGCGTGGTTCCTATCACCCAACCCTCGCGTAGATAGAGTAATAAAAATGCCAACAAAAGATTTTGACAGATTTGATATGATAACTTACTGATGTCTCTTACGAAAAATAATGAAGATGGAATAGGATCAAATAAACGAATATTGGCAGGCAATAAAACATATTTTTAAATACGAAAGTGTCCAAGTACCCCAACGTCCACAGAAAGACAAATTTGATTTTATATAAGACAATCCTTAGGACTGTGTTGGCTTACGGAAATCTACCGAAGCATTGGATATTTTTGAAAGCAGAGTTCTTCGTCAAATATGTGGTCCTGTAGAGGAAGGAGAAGAGTGGGATATAAGAAAATTCAAGGAATTGTACAAAATTTATGAACTCACAACCATTTCAACTCATATGAGAATACTTAGGTTGAAATGATTGGGCTAGATTGCGGCCTAGACAGTAAAGTTGGGAGTGGCCGAAGCCCCATCCCTGGATGCTGGGCAGAAGGTCGGTGACCCCTTCAAATTTTACCTATAGAAGAGTATGGCAGACGCCATAATGTCTTGCTCGACGGTGACTCGTCATACGCGGTAAATTTTCAGCTATAGTGTAATCACTTCTGGTGTGGCACCATTCTGGAGGCTAGGAGGAAATCTAGCATCAAAAGTGTTGAAGGCTCATTTTTGAATGGTCCTCCACCAGCGGGCGAAGACATCCACCAGCGGCTTCTCGGTACATGGTCCAAGTCTGATTGGCGGATATGCTTGATAGTAGTAGGTACTCGTGTCGTACGACGATCAGCCGCTCCGGGAATGAACAGAGCTCCAAGAACCAATGTTTTCAATGGAATGGGTTAGGTGTCTGCGAAATTCCTTTTTTTTTTTTTTTTATTTAATAATTTATTGGATACAACAGCTATAACAGTTACACAATTAAAGTAGATACATTTCAATATTTATGGCGCCAATAACTGCATCCATCATTTTAACAATTACATAGAGTACATTTCAGTTTTTTTTTTTTAAAAATACAAAACGCAAAAATAAAAGATAAAAAGAGGGAAAGGGAGTATACGGGAAGTATGGGGAAGGGAAGAATTTAGTCGTCAAATAAAGGTTTTAAGTGTGATAATGATTCGAAAAAGATATAAAAAATTTCGTAGATTTATTGTTTTATATATTTTTTTTTTTAATATTTGTAATCGTGAGTTAGTCAGTCAGTCAGTCCGCATGCTTATATTTGTAAGTGTGTGTGTACGTCATGTCTAGCCACAATAATAACACCAACACAGTGATACCGACAAAAAGCAATTTTTTTTTAAATCTACCCGACTTTGTGTAATAATCTTGGCAACAGTGTATTGAAGATCGCTGTCCGTTACTTGAGTTTTAAAAGGTTGTAGCACCCAAATTCGATACCATAATCAGTTTTTTTTTTAAAATGTTTAGACTTGTAGTGAACGGGTCTAGATCTCTACAGTTTCTATTGTAACTCCTACAAACTCTATTTATATACAAATTTTGATGATAGTTTGTTCTGGATGGATCGGAATAAAATAAGCGCGGGCCACGTTGTTCTCTGATCGGGCAATGGAATGGTAGGGCGCTTAATATGTCCGCACTATCTACGTTGTTATTCAAGATTTTGTGCAGGTAACACAGATCGATGATCAATCTTCGATTTTCCTTTTAGTGGCCATGTACACAGAATGTCAAATAGATTGCTGGTCGCCCAAGTAAATAGCATAAGAAAGATTGTAAGAGCTAAATTAACATGAGAAGATGTTATAAGAAAAGGTACGGCACAGCTCCGGCAGCTGAGGAAAGAAGTGGTTGGAGGCAGAAGTTGAAGGAGGCCAAGGGCTGTATGGGCTGTAGCGCATTTGAAGTAGATGTATTATTTAAACATTTCATTTTATCTTTCCCTGTTACCACTGGGCAAGTGTTACCACTGTAACAAATTTGATAGAAATATAAAAATGCCTACCTAATTACCTTGTCAGCTATCCTTCATTTAGGGGCCTTCAATTCGACCTATAGGTACGAATGTAAGAATTGTAGTACGGTATAAAAGATAATGTTTTACCTACATCAGTAAGTTTAAGTTATATGCTTTTTAATACGATTTAACCATCTGCAGTGTCATACTGTTCCAGAGAATAAGCATTATACCGAGCTAATTAAAATTATGCCCGTACTGTACGTAAAATCTTGCACACAATCGCCAAGCTACGGGATCCAACGACAGCGGTTGAAACCTAATACTGCACTTTGTAATACACTTTGAGAATTACTGGAGTGCGGTCGGTGACGGCGTGTTTTGGGACCACTGGTCTTGTACATTGAAACACATGTATTCGTGTCGTGCAATATTTGTAACGTAATACGAAGGTTTAAATTTATTTTCCTTTGGCAAAAATAGCCTTTAGACGCCGTGCATTTTGCTATAGAATCAAGAAAGTCTTTCGATTCTCCGAAGGACATATTTAAATGTACGTAGACGATGAAAATCTTGCAACTTATGTAAAACGAATGGTATTTGAAAATGAATTGTTCAAACTAAACGGAAATAAGTATTTTAAATAATTTAAATGGAAATAAGTTTCTTGAAATCGATATCGAATAATATAATAATAATTTTAAGAATAATTGCCGAGATTTTATTTAAAATAATGTTGAAATTTCATTTAGTTTATTCTGATGAATTCTGATACCCTACCAACTTGTGTTTTTATCGAGTAAAATTGAATATAAATCACAGAAAATCTACGATTAGCTGTATATTTGTAAGAAGATTAACTATCTTCTTTTCTCTTGCTATAATAGCCGACCGCCGTGGCACAGTTTCTGTGCGGGCGTCCTGGGTTAGATTCCCAGCAGAGGAGAAATTTATTCGAATTTATTTCTCACGCAAATATTGCTTCTCTGGGCTGGAAACACTGGTTAGTTGGAAGAAATTGCCAAAAAGCAATAAACTGGCCATTTACGCAGGGTGCAAGGAAGTGTTCATTATTATTTATATCCACTGTCTTAGTGACGGGAAAAAGACGAAATTCAAGAAAACGTAAAAATAAATTGGCCTGCAAATTAGGATCAATACGAAAGACGTCATTTAATAATAACCTTGAATGTATTTTAGCACTAAAATGAAAACTCTCTTGTAAATTAGATGGTTGTTTAAATCTTCCCTCCAAAACCATAGAACGGCTTTGGGTGGCAGTACGAGAATTAACTAGATTATTCGAGTCTTTACAGAGAGGCAAAGCAGCAGAATATCTATCTTCGTCAGCGTGAGTGACAGAAGATGCAGTAAAGAGATCTTCACACTCTGTCTCCTCTGGGCTCAAATTTTGTATGTTAAGTATTTTATCTATCTAATAAACTGACCATTTACGCAGGGTGCAAGGAAGTGTTCATTATTATTATATCTCTACTCTTTGTATGTGCCGACTGTAGGGGTTAGAACTCCTCGTCCTTAAATTATAGGTCCTTTTTTCGTGTATTTTGTCACCTAGGCCATGTCTCTGCATTTGGTTTTGTCTTAGTAGGTACAATCTAGGAATTATTTGGTCTTCCTTTGGATGTTAATCGAGGAATATCTATGGAGATTGCTTGGTTTACTATGCGATCTGACGGTCTGCGTTCAACATGTCCGTACCATAATAACTGTCTTTCCTCTTTCTTAGCATGAAATATGTTCTGATATGTCTTACTTGTTTTTTGTGATAATTAATTCATATAAACAGTTGAATTTTTATGTTATTTAAACCTTCAGAGTAACTTTTCTAACGTCTCTTACACTCAAACATTTCTTACACTTTACTATGTATATCATGATATGTTTTCTATGTTTAAAAGGGTTTCTTACACTTTACTATGTATATCTTGATTTGTTTTCTATGTTTAAAAGGGTTTCTTACACTTTACTCTGTATATCTTGATATGTTTTCTATGTTTAAAAGGGTTTCTTACACTTTACTATGTATATCTTGATTTGTTTTCTATGTTTAAAAGGGTTTCTTACACTTTACTATGTATATCTTGATATGTTTTCTATGTTTAAAAGGGTTTCTTACACTTTACTCTGTATATCTTGATATGTTTTCTATGTTAAAAAGGGTTTCTTACACTTTACTCTGTATATCTTGATATGTTTTCTATGTTTAAAAGGGTTTCTTACACTTTACTATGTATATCTTGGTTTGTTTTCTATGTTTAAAAGGGTTTCTTACACTTTACTATGTATATCTTGATATGTTTTCTATGTTTAAAAGGGTTTCTTACACTTTACTCTGTATATCTTGATATGTTTTCTATGTTTAAAAGGGTTTCTTACACTTTACTCTGTATATCTTGATATGTTTTCTATGTTTAAAAGGGTTTCTTACACTTTACTATGTATATCTTGATTTGTTTTCTATGTTTAAAAGGGTTTTTCCATGTGTGTAGTTTGTTTCCTGTATTTTTCCATGTGTGTAGTTTGTTTCCTGTATTTTTCCATGTGTGTAGTTTGTTTCCTGTATTTTTCCATGTGTGTAGTTTGTTTCCTGTATTTTTCCATGTGTGTAGTTTGTTTCCTGTATTTTTCCATGTGTGTAGTTTGTTTCCTGTATTTTTCCATGTGTGTAGTTTGTTTCCTGTATTTTTCCATGTGTGTAGTTTGTTTCCTGTATTTTCCATGTGTGTAGTTTGTTTCCTGTATTTTTCAATGTTTTCAAATCTGTACTATCTGACTTAATTTACAAAATATTTATGGTCAATCTGTTTTTTGAGTAAAAGAATTTTCTTTTTTTTAAAGGGTGCAATATCTATTATTTATTTATATTTTCCTCATTCAGAACAGCATATTGTTTCGGAAAAAAACTATAAAATAAACAAAAAATAAATTGGCTGCCTTAAAACAGGAATTATTCATAGCTAAGTAGACAAAGGTAAATAGTGGAACACAACTTACTTATGTATATATATACCTACCACGAAAATGGGTGAATTCATATATTATATAGGTACCTATGTACTAATTATAGATATTATTTTTTTATTTGTATAAATTCAAGATATTTCAATATTGTTCCAATGTATGTAATCTATTTTTTAAAAGGAAATAAACAAATATTAATATTGAAACAGATTGGTTTAAACCTAAAGTGTGCATACTAATATTTTGTAAATATCGTTCTAAAATATAATAAGTATATGGGGTAGGTAATAGGTAATTCTTTGAATTTCAACTATTGCCGTAAGCAGCATCCTTAAGGCCATATACTGGATAAAAATAATGTACTTACCTTACCAAATCTACTGTTTTTTTTTCAACGGTAACAAACACCAACACTCACAACAATATTAAAAGCGATAAATTTTATTATTCCCAGCAATGTTCGTATCTTGGTACTTAAAACTAAATAAATATACACGATGTGTAGCGGAAAATGTAAGTTTTAAATTTATGACTCCGCCATATTATTTTTGCACAAGTAGGTACATATATATAAATAGGTAGGTGTGCATTGTTTGCTTAATGGGGTCAGCAAAGAGAGCAGATGAGGATAAGTAAAAAAAATAGGGATACTTTTTCTCTTCTTTGAATTTTTATTTTATTCAACACGATTTTGTGCACGATTTTACCAAATAAACACAAGGAACTGTATATTTTTATTCGTGATGGTTTTTAAAAGTCAATTTTTGTCTCATATTTATTTGGAAAAATTAAAAAAAATCACACAATTTATGTAAAAAAATATACCTACTATTCACAATGGAAGACATTAAGAACACATATGTAGTTCTGTGATTAATTAATAAAATGTAAATATTGCAGGATTTTAGATTAAATTATTTTTTGTACTGTGTTATATACCCATCTAATGTTGTTTGTGAAAATGAAATAAATAAATAAACACTGCAGAGAAATAGGTACGTATGCTATACATACATTTTTTCAAGTCGTTCTGAGAGTGTGCCTCGCTCGAAACACGTTTGTGGGTTCTATGTACATGGGTTCACACGTACAGGTATCGAACCACGCATAAACCCAGTCAACGTTTTGTATTCTTAAATGTACTAATTTCTAAAAGAGGTATTGCACAGGGAGATTAAATATTATGAATAAAAGAAATAAATTGACTCACAGTTTTAATCCAATTAAGTTACAAGATTAATTTTAGTATTTAAATAATTAATATAGATATCGTAAAACAGCGAAACGAAGAACTGCAGCTTGGTCCGTAAACAGCGACCTGGTAGTTTGGAGGGTCCAAGTCCAACACGAATGACTTTGTTTGTAGATGCAGATCAGCGGCTGGTTGTATTGTCCGCGCCTGCGTGTTAAGATGCGCGGGAAGGCTGCGCAGTCGTTCTCTGTGTTCCTTTGAGAGGCTCCACACGTTATTAATCAAAATATACCTACTAATAAAACAAAACCAAGAATCAAATTGTAGTGTAGCACATCTCTACGAGGCTTGTCCATCCTTAGTCAATCACGTTCACCAACATAACGACACCTCGCTTTTATATACGGCCGTCGCTTGCGCTGTTGCCATTATTCGGGCCACGTTTACGTAAACACGTTTGTATGGCGATGTAATTCTCAGTATCTCTTTTTGTAAATTTAGTCATCTAAAAAAAAAATTAAGACATCTTAACAAGTAATTTTCATTCATAATTGAATGAATTGTCAGCTGTCCTATTTGTTAAAAATCTCTTCAAAAAGGCAAACGAATCCGAGACCTTTTGCTCAGGTATTAGATAACTTACCAACTGAGCCACTAAGGCTGACAAAAGGCCTATATTTCTGGCTATCGGAGATAACAGTTTTCGAAATGTGGAAAATTGCCATTTTAATACGTTAGTTGACAGTCAGACTCGATCAACTTTAAACGATCTTCAACGAACTTAATTTATATCTAGTTAACAAAATAAATAATTTCATTTTGATTTAGTTAATTAATTATTAATTTCATTTTAATCTAATTAATAGGTACGCAAATCATTTAATATTTTATTTTCACAAATCAAACTTGAATTGCCGAAAATAAAAAAAAAAACAAACAAAAAAATCATATAAAAACTGTGATTAGTATTAATATTTTAATAGATGCATAGTTTGCTTTTATTTATGGCTTTAACTATATTTACTGTAATTTTTACCAGTTTCTATTGGCTCCATTTTTTTTCTTTTTTTGCGGTTGGCAGGGCCTATTGTGATACCATAACGGGGCTGTTCTCCCCCTTATTAATCCACCCTAAACCAGCCTGAGTGGCTAATGAATGTCATAACGTCTCCGATATCGGCTGACGATACCCATTAGATCATCATAGAATAAACTTCCCAAGGAGCTTCTTATACTTCTAAGGAGAGCAGGACAGTGACAGAGGAAGTGGACCGCAGTCTCTTCTTCGTCTTGGCATGCTCTGCAGTAATCGTATGCCTCCAGCCCAGACTTTCTGGCATGCTATACTTTAAACAAATAATTCAATATTTGATAAAATATTTGATTACTGGACTGCGCCAAAGAAAAAATATATAATTTCGATTAATATGAATATTTTATTATTATGTATGATGCATTTTAAATTTTAACCACCATATTGTGTAAATATCACTGAACCGAAGTACATTGAAATGTTATGGATTTCGACCTCAAATAATGAATGATGTAATATATCGGATTAACATGAATATTTATTTACATGTTAATATCAATATACAAAAAATAAATCTCTGTGTTATCATTAATAAAAATGAAACTGATACCTGCATATATTTATGATATGACTTTAATAACGTCGTTTAATATGAAAGCACATTTATGTTATATTTAATCCTACGTCCAATGGACAAATTGATTTATGCTATGTATTTTTTGTTAATTTTATTTGTTATGAAGGCGATGAGGCATAACAAATATTAATATTCAGCTGCTATCGAGCAGC
Source organism: Molanna angustata (assembly GCA_963576475.1). Classification (NCBI taxonomy): domain Eukaryota; kingdom Metazoa; phylum Arthropoda; class Insecta; order Trichoptera; family Molannidae; genus Molanna; species Molanna angustata. The sequence goes on from OY754965.1 coordinate 5,592,320, forward strand.
TGAATATTAATATAATCTAATCTAAGCTAATATTAATATAATCTATAATCAGCTGAATATTAATATTATATTAATATATTAATATGATATTAATCTAAGGAAGACTTGCAAAGAATGTTGAACCAATTCCACGTGGTATCACAGAGGCTTAACATGGCTATATCAGTTTGTTAAACAAAAAGCATTACTACATATGTCCAAACAACCTTCAAGGTGAAAGCTAACTGTTGATGATAAGCCCGTGGAGTAAATGTTGAGTTTCAAATATCTAGGAGTAGAGATCTGCAGCCATTATGACCTATACACTGAAGTCCGCGAACAAGTCAATAAAGCATCTGTCGTATCTGGATGTCTAAAAAATATGGCCTAGAAAAATAAATGGGTATTGACAATAAGGTCAGAATATCATGACGTATGCTGTGGAAACGCGAGCAGACACTACGAACCAAGGGGCTCCGAAGGACAAAGGAAATGAAGGTTCTAAGGTCAATCACTGGAAAAACTCTACGAGTTCGTATCCGCAGTGTGTATATATGTAAGAAAAATATGTGAAATAGAGGACATCGTTCGGTGGAATAGATTCAGAAGAAGACATGGACGGGATCACGTTGCCAGGATGGACAGTGAGAGCTAGAAGTGGACTTGTCCAACTGTCGATTTGTTCAGGAGAACTTTGTTCTCTTAACATATCGACAATGTTTCAAGCCAGGATACGCGAGAATTGTATGCAGAGGTCTACTTTTTTCACGGCTTTTCCAACTTTGAAGTCAAAAAACACCAACTTAGAGGCTTCGCAGCATATATGTTCCATACACGGATTTACTCAGAATTCGGAGTAGAACATTTCGTGTGTCTGTGTGTGTGTCTGTGTGTGTGTGTGTGTGTGTCCCTTATAACTTTTGATCCGCTCAATTTACAGAGCCCAAAATTTCAGAATATATAAACAGTTACAGGCCTACAAAACTCTTATACTCGGAATTTTGAATTTTTGTTTCAGTCAGGGGTTATCAACTTTTGAATTTTTATTTTATTTTTCCATATATCTCAGAAACCATAAAAGCTAGAAAGCTGAAAATTGGTAGAAATATAGACAAATACAAAATCTCAAATTATTTATTTCAATAAAATTCCAGGGTTTCTCAAACATTTTTTATTAAGAAAAGTATTTTTTTTATGATAAATTTATGAGTTTAACTGCCTATATTTCCATTTTTTTTTAAAATATCGAAAAAAGCCGAAACACCCCAACTAGATAATTTAATTTTCTATAAAAAATATTAGCATTGTAGTAGAAGATCTCAATTTTTTTTAACAATTTTTTTAAAAATTGAATTTAGTGACGACATTGCTTCATACATTTTGTATGGCAGTCGCCTATACACAATATGTAAGAAGACTTAACAGTTTGATACTTCATCTCCAAACATACATACATACCATCATGCTATTTTCATATTCTGGGTAGGAAAAAAGGACCTTCCTCCATACTATCCTATCTTGACATACATACCTACATTTGTTGTATAGAAAACAAAATATCTGACAATATTCAATAATTTGTATTTATGGGTTTATAGTTTGGTACATATTTTTCTACTATACATACTATCGCTATCGACAGTTGGATCTCATGTGTTACATGCAACTAGTTTATTCAATATATCTCTGATATCGTATGCTAAATATGATATCGGATATGTGTCACATGCAACTAGTTATTAAAATTGTGATAAAATTGTCTGTCTTAAAACAGGAATTACTCCTAGTTAGATAGACGAAGAGTTATTGGAGGAACTAAAAAACATGGTACTTCCCAACAACTATTTTATTTTATATTATTTTTATTTTATTTTATTCACAGTAAATCATAAATTGCATGTTCAAAAAACCTTTGTTCCTGTATGTATTTTGTTATGGAAAATAAATAAATATTATTATTATTATTATTATTATTACTTATATATGCGTATATAGCAGTAAATGAAATCCCTCCTGGTCGCCGTCTACTTATTTTACTTATTTTTACTTTTTTATATTACTTCTCGGGCAACTAACAGGTACTGCGTCAAATATTTATTTAACACGCACCCAATAACAAGTTGCCACATTCTGGAGACTACGATATTAATGGTCTCACAGATCCAGACTGAAAACACAATTAAAAACCGTGTCTCCACCGGGAATTGAACCCGGGAACTTTGGCTCAGCAGTCAGATACCTAACCAAATAATGTAGTTGAACTAATGTTTTATAGAGCAACAGGTCTACTTAAAGAAGAATATTGGATGTTTGTGGATTTAAAATGAAATAATAATCTAATCCTTTGATATGTTAAGTATTTTGATGGGTGAAAACAACAAAACAATTGAAAACTTGATGATGCGTTTGTTGCATTTTATTGATCTGATAATTCTTTGAGCGAAACGCCTCGGTGGTCAAGTGCATTTATAAGCGGAAGAAAGTTAATAATTGAGTTTTTTTTACCTATATTAAGTAAATAATAATAACAATAATTCATAATGCGCCGTTCAGTGATCACCCCAAGGGCGCTCTAGCTTATTTGTTGGCTGTACGATAAAAGCAGTCTTAAGTAGTCTACCGAAGGTGTCTATGTTCTGAAGTCCATGTATGTCAAGCCCCTTTGAAACCTTCCCTTTATCTTCCAGTATAAAGCCCCGTTCACACTGATACCGCGATCATAGTCAGCCGCCTTATTGACTCTGTCCAATTATTTTAAAGAGTCGGTACTCTGTGATCTAGGTGATCTCAATGTAAGCTGTCACCCAGATGGAACATTTTTTCGACACAGTTTAGTGTGGGGCCAAGTTGTTCTATCAGGTAGGTATATATGGGGTTTTATGGGTGGGATAACCAATATGAGGGTTATATTACATATGTATATATGATTTTCTGTTGGTATGAATATTAACGAGGGATTAAGAATCTAACCTCTAAAGAATTATTACTAACTTTTATCTACGCCTGTATTTCGGGATTGAACCGAAACACGCGTAACATAATGTATGTACGTGCGTGGACGAACCAACTGCCCCATATGTTGAATTATCGCAAATGACGATGATTCAACTGTAATTAACTATATCAAGAAAGTTCAAGTTGAGACATATGTGAGATAATGGGTTTAAGTGATTTAAAGAAGATTTAGCACTTACTCGTTTTATTGGTCGATAATATTAACAAAATAATAAAATGAAAAAATCAATATACTCAAATTAAAATGTGCACATGAGCTCGGATCGGAAACACGAAGATCGCGAACAATAGGCTCCTTTCAAGATTTCAAAGATGGCGGTATTTATATCATTAATTAATTAGGGAAGGGCAATAACCACACAGGCATACCTTATAATATAGTCTCTTCATTCTGGAAATTTCAACTAGTGTAGTTCGTTAAAAACGGGTGTTGTCTGACATATTTTGTCATCTCCATATATCATCCTCCCAGTTGCGTTGAATACTATTTGAAATCCATCAAGGTCATACTAATATAATTTATAATGGAATTCCACCAAGAATTAATATTCGTAAAATTAGAAATAATCAAAGATTATTGACAGATATGTTATTTTTACATATTAATTTACATGGTCTTGCCAAAAATTCTACGGTCGATCTCTGCTTTGAACTTATAGCATAATATGTGCCTCGATCTAAGTGTTTATATATTATATAACAACAGAGTAACTTTTAACCTAATCAAATTTACTAAGTAGGAAGATAACACTTAACTATGTATTTTCCCGATATCTTGAAATCCTTTTAAGTATATTGAACAAGCCACGGTATAGGTACATACATACACTACCGTGTTGTGCATAGATATTGAGCACAAAGCTTTGTTTAAAGTAAATTGCAGTTAATTATTTGGTTCAGTATATGGTAATAGGTAATACTATTTATATAATAAACTGTAACACAGGTAAATTGCTTCTGTGTTCTGGTTGTGACATAAATTCAATTACCAATTTAATGAAGCCAGCAGGTATATTTGATTATTCTTGAAAGTTAACGTGAATAAACTGGATATTGTAACGAATATAAATTCGACGCTTTATAAAAACTTTGTAGCAAGACCAAATTATTTTGCAGGCATACCAATTTATTTTGGTATTTGGGTGCGTGATTCTATAAGTGATTGTGTATGTATTTACCTTATCGAAAATTAAATTGTTTTCATATTATTTAACTGTTGTCTAAATAAAACCAACTACACTTGTTTGTCTATGGATGAAATCCTACGAAACCAATGATTAAAAAATGTATTATTAAATTGCTTTGAAACTAAAATTGTAACTGTAAAAAAAAAATCTTTGTGAAATGCAAACCAATATTTTGATTTAATTAATCGGTAGGTATTTTTTTTATTTACAGTTTTTTTTAACCAATGAATTTCCACCGTATATACTTGAGTCTAAATTAAGGGTCGTATGTATTACGGAAGTGTATTTAAGAAAAACACGCGAAAAAGCCGAGGTTCCGTACTTTTTTTTCTTTTCCACCACCACCCGTTCTGCTTGCTTATGGGGACTAATAACGGCCCCTTGCAAAACTCTGAAAGAACACATAAAGAACATCGAAGATTACGGAGAACTCTAAAACCTTGCAGACTCTGCACTTAAAGTGCCAAAGAGAGCTTATCATGTGGGAACAACTGGCTCAAAGACAGAAAGTCTCGAAAGCCCTAAAGTTGCTCTTCGTGACTACAAGTTCCGCATGTCCAATGGGTCCAAAGAAATTCCCTCGGACATCGTTGTAGCGTTCTCGTCGGAAAGTTGACACTGAGAAGTCAGTGCATTCCCATAGGATATGCTCAGAAGTCTGCTCAGGGTAATCACAAACAAACAGGGAGGTCCCGTTCTATATATAAGAAGATTGTATTGTATTTTTTATAAAAAAAAACTGAACATGTATGTGTCTACTCTAATTGTTAAAATGATGGATGCAGTTATTGGCGCCATAAATATTGAAATGTACTTACTTTTAATTGTGTAACTGTTATAGCTGTTGTATCCAATAAATTAATAAGAAATAATAAAAAAAAAGATTTCAATACATTTATCGGAAGTTTTTCTTTCATGAAAAAAGGTAGATATGATTAGATTTGCAGATGACATAGCTCTACTAGCGGATAGTGAAGAAGAACTAAAAGAGACCTTAGAAACTATGGAGTTTGCCCTTAAAGAAAAGTCTCTTACTCCACTCCATTGGGAATGTTTCAGAGCTTGTAGCTCTATTCATCTACGGAGTGGCTGCTAATCGGACAAAACAATGAACAACTACATATAAAGCATATTTCATATCACTACACTTAAGAGTCCAACAACAAACGTGGAGGCCCGCCAGTCATGGCGAGGGTCTCCCGTCCCAACGGTGCGCGGTGCTCGGTAACAGGCGACTCGACAGCGAGCCTTAACCAAGCATTGACAGTTCCTTTAATGATGAAAAGAACAACACGAAAATAAACAAGGATAAAACTATTAGGCAGGTATGAACATCAAATGAAATTTCTGACTATCTTGGGAGCAGGATTACATAGGATGACCGTCCAAAGAGAGAAGTAGACAGTCGTATCCACCAAGCAAAACTTGCCTTCTACAAAAAATCCAAGATATTCGAATCCAACAATATATGTAGAACTTAAAGTCAGTAAAGACATGTGTTGAGTACTATGAGACATGATGCATGACAGAGACCGTAAAATATTGGAGGCCTTCAAGATGTGAACCTATCGACGAATAATTGGCATATATTGGAGGGACCATACTACAAATGATGAGGTTCTCAGCAAAATTGAAGAAACCAGGCACATGCTGAACACCATATAAAAAGGCGTGCAAACTGGATAGGCCATGTGTTGCGACACGAGCATCTCTTACACACCATCTTGGAGGAAATGGTTGAGGGAACAACTGGCAGAGGGCGTCCCCGCTGGTAGAATCTAGAACAAGTGTGCGGGGGCATTAAGTGTACCTCCTTCACAGAGTTGGAGAACGTCGCTGAATACTGTGTGGAGTGCAGGAAGAGATGCATCGCTTTGCTGCCAACCGATCCCCAAGATTGAAACCAAAGAAGATTTTCCTTAAAAAAAAAACTCCCGTATCCTTATCCTGCTTTAAGTAAACACTTATATCCCTTTGTGGTTATAAATACGTAAAATTGTAAATTCTTGTAATTATATTAAAATTACGTATTCAACCTTCTAATTAAAATGAATTCGATATCTTAGTATTAAGTTGGATCTAGAAATTCATTACTCAAGTTGGAATGAATTTCTCATATCTCAAGGGAACGAGTATAATATTATCAATGGCGTACCTATCGTACCTTTAGTGAGTGAGATAATAATACAGTCCCTTTAGTAGTAGGTACACTTGAGTACTATCCTCTGTCGGTTTCACATCTCTTCTCTTATCTTCTTCTACGTTTTCGTAACTAGACTTAAGATGCATTCTGTCTTCGGATTTTTTAAGCGTTGAGTTAAGACATCCTCATATTCTCGGTACATTATTAAATGTGCGCAATAAGTCTGTAATAATAATAATATAATAATATGTGCGTGAATAAAGATATGTTAAACGGACATACTAGCCTGCAAGATGCATTATACCTATAATAATATATGGTACTAGCGGGCCCGATAGACGTTATCCTGCTATTTGTGAAACAATAAGTAACATATGTATATTTGAATCATATGGATGTTATCATTCGCTGAGCAAACTTACATTTTCTTGTTCGATGAGCCGCTAACCACTTTGAGGTTAGATTGATTGTCATTTCGTTTATAATTGCAATACAGCATAGATGATCTGGACACGGAAACGAAAACGAATTGAAATATGAATATTAACGAAACAGAAATTAAAATTCCATGCACATGTATATAATTGAAATATGAATAATACCGAAACAGAGCGAAAAGAATTTTAAATGTCAAAAATAGCCAAACTATGACGTGAGTGACAGTCTTAGTGTTTCAGATGGAAAAAAAACTAAAAATTGTCAATTCGACATTGGAGCCACCTATTATAATTTAAAGTTATAAAATATATGTTTTTTACTTTTCTTTCATTATATTAATGTTTAAAATTCCACTTTGTGAATCTAAACCATTCAGGGACTCACACAAAAAATTCAATCAAAATCGGTTCAGCCGTGTAGGAGGAGTTCAGTGACATACACAATTACAGGAGAATTATATATATAAAGATGGAAAAAGTATATGGTGTGGGGTCTATCAAAGGACCACAGACAGCGACTGCGCAGCCTTTATGCGCATCGCATCGCGCAAGCGTAGATCATCCGACGAGCTGCCGATATGCGCCAGCCACACCATTCATTCGTGTTGGACACCCCTACCTCACCAGATCGCTGTGCACGGACCAAGCTGCAGTTTTTCGTGTCGCTCTTTTACGAACTGATTATTATTTAAATTAAGTAACTTTGTATTTTAATGGATTAAAACTGTAAGTAAATTCATTTCTTTTATTTTAATATTTAATCTCCCTTTACAATACCTCTTTTAGAATTAGTGCATTTAAGTATTACAAAACGTGGATTGGGTTTATACGGGTTCGATGCCGTGCGTGTAAACCCATTATTACCCACAAGGGCATTCTGTATACGGCCAGTAGGTAGCGACAAGTACTTGATTATATTGTGAATAAGACACGCCATTATATCTATTCGGTGTTATTATTGAAAAAATCATCCCCCATAATAGAATCAATGGATGAAAGAAGACATTATTCTATGTAACCCCCAACGCAGAATACGAATCATTATGTTTGTATTTGATATTTTTTTTTAATCGGTATTACCTATCTACAACTTAATAAAGTGGAAATAACAACTTAACTAAATAGCAATGATGTAAGTGGAAATATCAGATGGGTCGGTGGCAGAGCGGTTAGCGCGCTGGGCTAGTAATCCAGTGGTCGCGAGTTCGAATCCTGCCTCGACCGATTTAGTTCACCTAAGCACAAGCATTTATTTGCTTATTTTAGGGAACGTAGGAAGATGTATATGTACTTGTTTAACAAGGACATATTCATTTTTTTTTAAAAAAAAAAAAAAAAAATCTATTTAATTTATCTATTATTTTTTATTGCTACTAGGGTAACATAATAGATACTATGTCAAATATAAATTAAAATCGCACTCAATAACATGTTACCATATTTATGATATTTATCGTCTAACAGATTTTTGAATAAAAATAGATTAAAATTCATAAATCCATTTGATAATTACTCCTTTCGTCATTCGTTTTTATGTTGCGTGAAAACATATTTGATTTAAATGACATTTCCCAAAGATTCAATAAAAAGCTATAATCCCAACTCTATGTATAAATGAAAAAATAATCAACCTTTCAGCGTGCTATGGCGTTCTGCCGGCAGCTATCTGTGCAATTAGCTTCCAAATGTCAATATGCAATAAGGTTTAAATAACGTGGGGAATTCATTCAAATATTTTTAGATTGAAATGACCCGCCAATGTATTTATAGACTGTGTTTTTCAAACATTATCTTTAAAAGTGCTTGTATTTTTGAGTTATTAAGTTTTATTTTATTTTTTATTTTATTTATTCAAGGTTCCAGACGGTTTTTTTAAATATAAATATAAATTCAAATTTAATTACTAAACATAAAAACCAAAATAGTAACACCAATAACTAAATAACGATCTTACGAAAGAAAAAGAAAAACAAAAAAGACAAAGAAAGATAAAAAAAAACAATTAAAATAAGATCAGTCAAAATTAATTAGACAATGGACAAGCTAGGAAATAAGGACAGGACTATGAATAGGAATGGGAAAAATTTGGAAAGGAAAATCACCGTTACGAATGCCTCAACATCTTCCTAAAAATGGTCGGTGGGCCAAACATGTCAAAATCCGCGAACTTTGAATCAAACTGATTACATGATCTATAGATAAATGCATTCCCTGCGTAGTTTGTTCATACAACAGGCATACTGAATAAACGGTCACTCCTTGTCAGACGTGCAGGAACTCTGAGATTAATTTTTTCTAATAATTTAGGAGTATCGACGCGATAATTCAATATATTGTATAAAAACATCATGTCTCTTATTGTGCGTCTCTTCTGTTCTGTTCTGTTAGTTATAATGTATCTTCCTGAATATCTAACAGGTAAAATTGTATGGAATGAAATATCCAACTGTTGATTTGATCAAGAGAATTTATTTCGCTTAACATATTGACAAATTATCAAGGCAAGATACGCTATATTTGTATGCAGGGTCTATATTTACACGGTTTTTCCAACTTTGAAGTCGAAAAACACCAACTTGTTCCTTTTATTGTTTTACTCAGAATTTGGAGTAGAATATTTAGTGTCTGTGTGTGTGTGTCCCTATAAATTTTGATCCGCTCTATTTACCGAGCTCAAAATTTCAGAATACATATATAGATAGTCACAGGCCTACAAAACTTTTATACTCATAATTTTGAATTTTAGTTTCAGTCAAGGGTTATCAACTTTTGAATTTTTAACTTTCATAGCGAGTTTAGTGATACGCGGTAGCCATGCCATGGATCGCTTTGAAAGTCAGCAAACATATTTTGTACTTTTTCTGGCACTTTCAGCCAGAAAAGATTTAAACGATAGTTAGATATGTGAGAGAATTTCACGGCTCTGGCGATTGGCCTAGCAGCTGCGTTGAAGACGGATTGAGGTTTGTTCAGCTCAAGTTTTGCGTAGATACCATTACAGTAGTCCAGGCGGGAAATAACGAATACGTTTATTAGAGATAAAGCCTATTCCAAATTTCTCCATAATACATCATAATATTATGTAGGTACCTATATCTTGATCTTGCGTTATCTGTATTCAAATTTTTCCGTGAACAGCACTATGTCGTCTGATCATATTTTTTTTGTCTACTGGCACTTCTTTTTATATCCTTTGGTCGCCATTTGAGGATTTTGGGTATCAAAGTTATCCATTGCTACTTCTGTTTCAAAGTACGATCCATTATCCGGTACTTTCGTTAGGTGTTCATTTCTAACATTCTCTCTAAATTAGCCCATTCACGATCGTGCCATTCGGCGTCGTTCCATATGGACCGGATCCATTTGGAGCATTGTAAAATTTTCATCACACTCACAGGCGCGCCATCGCTCCATCGAGCCATCGTGCCATCAAAATTAGTATACGCAAGCGGTCGGCGCTTTCGCATTCATAAGTTATATATTTTTTTTAATTTTCAAGTAAAAATGAGTTATAATTCTGATGATGAGTTTTATACAATTGCTATTTAGCGGTTTGTTTATATATAAATAGAAAAAAAAAACAAAGAGAAAATGTTTTATTTTCGCATTCACGAGAGTGTCAAACAGCTCGGCGCAACGAGATGGCGCAATGTACCGCTGGTTTTCACACTCACGAGCATGCCGTGCCGACAGGATGCACCGCGCCGTTTTCGCGGTACTACAGAGTTTCGATCGTTTGGAATTCCATTTTGGTGTGGCTTGATCGCCATTTGGAAGGATGGCTTGATCGTGAATGTGGGCCTTTAGACTTATCCCTCACATTTCCATGGATCGCTTTGAGAAACTATGGCGTACAAAAGTATACGTACAAACAGGAAAGCTATGGTTATATATCTAACGCTAGAACGTTTTAATTGCCAAACCTTTTAGTATTCGTCGCTGCAGACGAATTAATTAATTGGTGCTCATTTGGATGTTCTCCGTCCGTGCTACAGGCAGACCAGTCTATTTGGGATTTGACGAAATTGATGGATACTCGTAATATTTTTAGAACCGATTTCATTTTGACAAGTCGGTATATGGCCGACTTAATTATGATATAAATAACAATTAAGCTATGCTTAGTCTTTGCTTAATCTTTGAATTTTATTATGTGCGATAGGCTAAAGCTTAGCTAGTAAATGCCCTAACAAGGTAAAATAGGCCTATCGCACATAATAAAATTAATGTAGAATCAAAAAGTGGTTTACTTTTAATTATAGGTATAACTTATAATGGAATTCTACAAAATAAAAACTTCGTCGATAATTACTCAATTCTTACTACTACCATTATGCACTTCCTCAAAAGAATTAGCAGATCAATGCGTAAATAAATTATATAATAATTTATTAAATGCATCTGAATAAAATACAACAAACACACCGATAAAGCTTTCAAATGGAAATAATTCACTCATCCAGATACTTAAAATATAAAAGGATAAGGCTCTGAGGAGGTCTCTATACTACCTATCAACCCAAATGATTCCTGATTCCGAAAAAAACTCGGTTAAGATTTTGAAAAAAATCTTAACCGAGTCCATATGTACCTATTCATTATTACAGATTTTATACATTTTTTCAATAAATCAAATAATCTAATGGATACTCTTATTTCTAAATTACGGCTAAAAGATTTCCGAAAAATAGCAATGGCTGCTATAATGAAAGGTTACATTACTATTTTACGAGGAAAATAAAAAAAGAGAAATATTATTAAATTAAATAAATGAAATGAAAATTAATAAATACACTTATTTTTATAATTATCAATAAACTGAAACTATAAGTTTAAGAGACAGCCGTTTATCACACTCTTACCCTGAAATGGAGATGAGCAGGCCACATAACCAGGTACACCGAAGACATATGGTCAAGAACAATGTTAGCTTGGAGACCACGAATGACAACCAGAGGTGTTGGGAGACTACCAATGAGATGGAGGAACGACATCAGCCGTCATGCTGGTGTTAATTGGAGCCCCAGATAGATCGGCATGGAATGATATGAAAGAGGGCTTTGTCCAAGAGTGAACAGGATTAGGCTAAGAATAATAATGGACCTTCCTTTATTTATTTATTTATTTTCTTTGGGAAGCTACAGCTCATTTAGGTACAGGTAAATGATAAAATATTATTTTTAGTGTTAAAGCCAAAAAAAGGCTTCCATCAACATGATATTAAAACAAATAACAGTTTACAAGCCAAAAATAATTCATACACACACAACTTCATACACACCCTCACACACACACTCATACACACCATCACACACACATACACACCATCACACACACAAACACGCACACACATACATACATAAGTACACACATATACAACAACTAGAGAAGGGATGAGAAATGAGAGAAGAGAGCTAGGACTATCTCAGCTGAGAATGAATTGTTATAATCTGCGAACCATTCTATGAACCTGGAACATGGATACCTACTTGGTTGACAAGTTCAGGCGAGTCTATGGCATTATATATTAACAATGATCGACCAAGGTTATAAAGGTGTGTATCACCATTTTTTTTTATTAAACAGCAAAGATTTTTTGTATTTATAAACGACATATATTAACCTTAATATACCTACACAAAAACACCTATTGAAAACAAGAATAAACTCGACAAAAAAAAGTTAACCTTGTAATAAAATGAATACAATAAATACCTCCATTACAAAACGAAAAAAAGCATTAGACAACATTACAGTTAAATTTCTATTCTTTTCCTTCCTCTAAAAGCGCTTATATGTATAAGCGTATATATAAATATGCAAACAAGACATGCCGAGAATAAAGTATTTTACTTGTAATAATTAAAAAAAGTTTTAAATACACACTGAACAATTAAATATTACCGTTAATACAAAATACTAGGTTTTAGTATAAATTTTGGTGTAAAGTTTTAGGGAAATGAAATTATTTCCCTCGATAGTCTTTGCATAATTGTTTCAGAATACAACGTCCACTATATTCAATGCGGAGTTTTTTATATGTTTTCACTTCACTGATGCTAAAGGCAGTTATTATTAAAGATAAAAAAAAATAGATTGGAATAAAATGAAAATTAGAGTTAGATAAAATGTAAAAAAAATTAAATACTAAAAATTATAAAGCGGTTCGGTATATCAGGATGACAGTTCATTTAGGACAACAATTAATAATGACATACAACAATTTTGATTTCACTAAAGAAAGAAAATGTTTTTGTCAGAAAATAATTAAAACAATTGTCTAAACTGTAGGTTATAATTGAAATTCACATTAAAGTCATGTGAAATCACAGTATTTTTCATAAAAATAATTATTTTTATTTATGTTGTATGCGATTGGTTTATGGAAATTATTTGTTATTTTTATAAGATCAAATTGTAACAATTTGGGAACAGCTGAGTCAACATTTTATCATTTTTTCAAGATTTTATTGTACACATGTCTTTGATTTTAGTTCGAAACTTTATTAGCATTATTTTTTCCCCCATTTTTAATAAGATTTTCTTAATAAATAAACTTCTTCTTCTTTGTGTTAAAGGCGGTAGATATTGTTAAAGGAGTGTAGAAAAAGTGATTATTGTGTAAATTATGAATGTGTGTATGTGATATGTAGCCATCTTTACTTAACCACATTGAAACATCCATAATATGGAGTTGGCATGAAAATACAGTGTTATATTTGTTAGTTCTGAGTTGAGGTTGAACTAAGATGGAGAACCAATTGGTTCAGTAAACCTCCCAAAGGACAGACTCGTCTCAATTAAGAGTTTAGTACATACGAAGAAGGTACATTCATAACTATCTAAGTCTAAGATAAATTTATCTCACATAGGTAGGTACCTACACGTAATGAATATTCCCAATAGTTAAACGTACCATGTAAATATAGTTTATCATTAACAATATTATTATTACACGCTATTTATTTGATAAACTTTATCAATTTAATGGAATTATACACGGTATAGTTATAGTAAAACAAGTGCAAGGAAGTGTTTATTATTTTTATTATTAAAACAAATGGAACCCGTCACGTGAGTGCGCAGATCGCAAATTTGTGTCTTTTTGCTTGATTGATACATAAGAATTTTGGTGATATCTATAATGCTCGGGATACACTCAACATAACAGGCGACACTTATGTCGATGGCGTCCAAACGGTACCTAAGCATTTTTTTGTGTCTTGATCGGCGTATACGACTATCGGGTTTGTATGCATGTAGTGTCTCAGCTCAAGTGAATTTGGACAACGTAAACATCCTGTCTCCCCGGCACCAACACAGTAACTAAGTGAAACCGACACTATATTTGCAACTCGGTTTCGCGACATCATTTTAAGAATGAATATATCCTTGAAAAAATATATTTACATCCTCATTCATTCCCTTATAATTGAGGCATATAGAAACAAAGACGGCAGTGTCCACTTTCTACAATTATTGGCAATCACGAAAAAACGTTTAATTCGTTCTTTATTCAATTACTTGTGGTAAAAATAGTATATTATTGAGTAAAATAGGTTTCAGATTAATATTTTAAACTTTACATGCATCCAAATGATGTTGTTTTTCTAAAAAACGATTTTTATCAATGGACACTGCCGTTTTTGTTACAAACCTTTGGACACTTCCGGTTTTGTTTCACAAAGAGTTGGACACTGCCGGTTTTGATGCACACACATTACAATGGCTGGTTTGGAAATGTCGCAGTCAATGGAATAACACAGGAGATTTTTTTTATAATTTGAAATAAAATCATAATAAACAGTTTAAATTAATATTCTCAAATACTGAATTATTAACTTTGTGGCACATTATAACAAATTCTATAAACTATATTTTATTATTTTGTATAAACCACATTATTGAAATTGAAATGTTTCTGCCTGAGGAGGGAACGATTTGTTCCGAAAGCGGATAGTTGTGATTTGTTAATAATATTTTTATTTATTTTTTGTTGTAATGTACTTATTTTATTTTTATTTAATACTTATGTAATTATTTAATGCTCATCATGCGTGGACAAATGTAATTTGTCTACTTTTGGTTTTTTCATAATGTATTTTTTTTTGTTGTATACTTTATAAAACTGTGTTTGTCCCTTAAATAAATAAATAAATGTCTAATTCATGAACTGGACAATTAGTATTCACAATGACACCATTTGACATTTGCCAGCAACAAACAAGCACTTGCCTCTTTTTCTTGGCAATATTTGACTTCCATTTGTCAGGTTATTTCGCACGTTTCCTTGTTGATTCTTGTGGTAAAATGTCCGGAAAACTATCCATTTTTATGATAAGTATAGATTAACTAAATCAGATAGACGTAGTTACTCAAAAAATCACTTATTAATGCACGATTCACTTAACACAACCGTACAAGTTTGTATGAAATATTCATTAGCCGCCATTAAATTTGGAGCGCCCTGATTGGTCAATTGAAAAGCTGCCGCCTTTGTTTCAGAAATAGAAGGACACTGCGGTTTTTGTTGCAACATCAAAATTAAAAATTATATATATTAATGCCGTTTTTGTAACAATCATAATATAATCTATGGTGAAAATATACAACTTTCCGAACAAAACTGCATACTCAACTCATTTTCGACTATATATGGACACTGCCGTCTTTGTTTCTATATGCCTCAATTGTTTGTACAATAGTGTAACGAAATCGGTCGTGGCAGGATTCGAACTCGCGACCACAGGATTGTGGCAACTTATTATTGTGTGCGTGTCACATAATTAATTGACATAGTACCTGTAAGTTGCCCGAGAAGGTACATAAAATTAAATAAATAAATTGCAGATATAGTAAATTATACACGCGTTTAACTTTTACACAATTTATTATAATTAACAGTAAATTAGACATAAACATACAAGAGTGAAGTCAAATAATTAGTTTACAAATATATGAACGACAATGTGAGAGCCCTATAGTTGATCAAAACCTGATCAAATCCCCACTCCTAACCCCAGACATTTCTTTATATAAAAAACTTTTCTCCCGAAGATTGCCGAATCCCCTGTTCGTACAATCTCGTATACTGCTATACAGATTGCCTGATACAAGGCGCAACATCAATATATCACATAAATATTTAAACAAAATATAATATTTCTATACGGTAAAATATGATATACCTATCAAAAAGTATATACGTGGAATACCAATCGTGTTCAAATATTGATCTGTTATATAAAAAAAAGTGATTCCTGAATGAAATTTTCATATTTTTGCATAAATTGGCGGAGGTTTATAAAACGTTGCTCTATAGAGGTAAATAAATTGTTTAGTATAATTTACACAAAGGAAACCAAATCTCGTGTTTTTACTCTTCACTACTCCAAGAAGATACAGTAAAGAATGATGAATTCAGAATATTAAAGATTATTTTTTTATTGCACATCATTCTGAGATTGTATTCTGAAAGTTTCATTACAATGTATGTGTGTGCTGTGTAGGTAAGACGTGTTTATTCTACTTTATCGATTAATAGACTAAAGTATCTACTCATTCTTTACTTTTTAAATTTGGAAATTTGTATGTCTAATACTCGCTTCATTTGTATTTGAAGGATATCACGGGGGGAAAGTCTGGTTAAACCGGGAAAATCCATGGGTACTTCAATATACAACATTGGTATTACTGTCACAAGTAGATAAAGAAAAACATTTAGAAAGGTCATCGACTTTTACTGTGTTTCATGACAACAATAACGCTTTATTTATTAACAGATTTTTAATTATCTCAATAGAGACGAAGTTGGAATATTTACTGTATGAGAACCGGGAAATCAAGGCACCTACAGGGCTTACGACCTGTCATCGGCTGGTTTACGTGATCACTTTATGCGCTTGCGCAACGTTCACCAATTATGCCTTTTTAATGAGATCCCTATCAATTCAATTGTGAAAGTTCTATATATTGTAATACTGAAATTATTTTCGCTTGAAAATAAGGAATTTTTACTACAGCCATTAAAATTATTTTTATTTATTTTTGTTGTAACGCCATCTATTGAGAGAATTGGTTTTTTGTAAATAATGAGAGCAACAACCTGAGGTGACAAATGCATTTTTCGCATAGAAGTCACCCCTAAATTGCGCCAGACTTATAAGGTCATTTTTGTCTTATTTACCTACTTGTACCAATGTGTAAGTAATCGAATATTTTTTTTTATTATTGCATATGCGCAAACATTGGATTTTTTTCCCTGTGGGGAGTCAAAGATATTTTTTTAACAGATTTTTAATTATCTCAATAGAGACGAAGCTTTATTTATATTGTGATACCCATAAATATACCTACTTGACAACATGATCTCTATATGTCAAAAGAGTAGAGTATAAATAATGAGGACAACAGCTGATTGCACATCTCTTTACCTGTCTAAATTCTTTCGTGAAACATCATCTTGATATTTTCTACTCGCGTGTGATAATTGTTTTTCTGTTTATATAGAATCGTGTTTGTGCTTAATACATCAATTTGCAAGTTTCTCTTGATTGTTATTTCTTATCTCTACTCTCTATCATCTCACCTACCTATTTCTTCTAGTACTAATTTGCATTCGAGTAATAATAGAAATACGCTCACTCTGACTGATGTGACTTGTTGGAACTTCAGCAATACTAAACAGAATCTGTTCTGGTGACCTCTCTTCCAACACGTCACAACAAGGAGTTCAATCGGATAATAAACCTTAAAATTCCCTTCTGGAGTCAATATCTAATACCTAGAACCAAACTGAGTCTTCTAACATTTACACATTGGCAATATCTCACATTTGCTTTATTGGTAACCCCTCTGGTTACCAACTTGCTTTAATGGTATTGAAATTTTCATTTTTTCTTTATATTAATAGTTAAATAATTATTTGTATTGTTTTTTTTATTTTCTATCTCTTTTTATTTGAATTTTTCATAGCCCCCTCATAAGGCATAGTCTATGTTATATTTATCAAACTCATTTCACGAAAATGCCGAAAATTTTCCATACAAAATTTAATACTTTGCGCAGTGACTTGGTAGTGACGAGTATAGCGCTGGTCACAATCCACTCGTTTTATTCGTACCTTAACATTTTACAAAAATACAAAAGATAAAAACAAAATAAATTACTATTGGGTTAAGAGGGATCTCCCGAGGACTATAAAAACTCACAACAAAGGAAACAAATCACATTAAAATCGTCTTCAGTTTTATCGCCAAAAGCAGCCAAATAAGAGGAATATAAAAAAAAAGTTGCGTTATCATTGAAACAATTTCACAAAGTGTAAAACTTTTAAATCAACTTCAAAACGAAACATTTATCCGCCATTTTAAAGGGTTTTTTTCCTCTCTCCTTAGTTCGTTAAAACTCGACAATGTAATCCCGTCATATTACACGAGTCGACCATTGTGTATATTATTAAATATTTTTTTTCTTCTCTTTCGCTGGCATTTTCGGAATGAATATGAAAAACAAGTGGGTTGTGGCCAACGCTAAACTCCCCACCAGTAGCGGAATTGCTTATAGAAGCCGAAAATCTTGGCTTTCCTATGAATATTATGTTAATAAATTCAAGACCTAATATTTTTTGTCTGTTTTATTGAAATCATAATAAAAGATTTAAAATTGAACTGTTTGTAGATACGATGCTTGACAGGGCCACAAATGTAAACATTATTTTGGTATGTGATTTTAAAATATTTTCATGGCCACTCAAATGAACAACGATGCTAAAAAAAACATTAAATTTTCGAAATTTCCCAATTATCTTTCAGGGTTTGCCTAGTTCGAAGGTTCTAGGAACGCCCCTGCTCCCCACTGTCAAGTCACTAACAAGTCACTCCATAAAGTATTCAAATTTTGTAGGGAAAATTTTTAGCATTTCCATGAAATGATTTTGTTCAATTATTTTTTTATTTTAATATTTTACTATGAAAACTCGAAAATAATTCAATGCCATTTTATGAAAGTGATATGTCTTTATACTAATTTGAAAATAAAAAAAAATTAAGTTTCCTGAGCTTGGGGTCACTTTAAAATGTTTGACGATTAAAAAAATTGAGAAGCACTATTCAGATATCCCTCAAAATTTAATGGGGTCTTAACGAGTATTAGATATACATACATATTTGCAAAATTTGAGTACTTTAGTCAATAATTTATTGATGAAGTAAAATAAACACGCCGTTCCTACATAGCACATAGTAGGTACCTACACATCACACACACAGATACAATGCCCCCAAGTCAAATTGAAAACGCTGTTCGTTTTCGCCAAGCGCTAATTTTTTTTGTATGGGATTTGACGTTTGTTGTAGAAATTTTTTCTACAATAACAAACAACAAACGTCAAATCCCATACAAAAAAAATTAGCGCTTGGCGAAAACGAACAGCGTTTTCAATTTGACTTGGGGGCATTGTGATAAAACTTTAGAAGACATTTGATAATCTGCAATAAAAAATAGGCTTAAAATTGCGAAATCATAACTCCCTACTACATATATCCCCTTGGGTTAGTGAGGAGTAAAAAAAATTGGCGGCGAGAAATTTGCGAATTTTTCGCGAGTCCCAAGGCTAGAGGAGGTTAAGTTTAAAGGAGAATACGAAATGAGCATTATGAAAAATAACCATCTCGGATATATGTGGGTATATTGGGAGGATAAAAAAACGGGTCAAAGAATTGAAATTATGGACGGGTTATAGCAAATATGTTTGTATAACTATATATTAAGAGGACATATCAGACACATTCCTTTAAGCCATTCACATGATATTAGACAAACTGTGCAAAATTTTGAATTAGTATCTAGAATTAAAACCACACTAGGGCAAAAAAACTATACCTACATTCCTATCACCTAAACTACACCACAAGTTAAATACCAGAAACTTTAATTCATATGCCAACTAAAACAAAAATAAATCCTCAATTGGATACTTAACAAAGGCAGAGAAGAGAGCGAAAGACTATTGCATAATAATGAAGTGAACATTTTGCCTTTTACTTTAATACAAGCTTCTTGCAGGAATAGTTTAAAAAATACACTTGTAACTGACAGGCAATATGGAAATTAAAGCGAGGCTTGCAGTAGCTAATAGATGTTATTACGGGCTACTCAAACATCTCAAGTCAAGACTAATCACGCGAAATACTAAGGTCCTTATATACAAAACTCTTCTCCGACCAGTCCTGACATACGGAGCAGAATGTTGGGCACTGACTAAAAAGGACGAAAAAATGTTATTGGTGTTCGAAAGGATTATATTAAGGAACATCTTTGGCCCAACTAATGATGGAGGGGTCTGGAGAATACGGTATAATCATGAGCTGGAGGTAATGTACAAAGAAACGAATGTAGTCCAATTTATTAAAATTCAGCGCCTACGTTGGCTTGGACATGTTTGCCGGATGGATGATGACCGTATTCCTAAAAAAGTATTAGACACCTGTCCCGAAGGCAGAAGAAGTAGAGGCAGACCTAGGTTGAGATGGCTGGACGATGTGCTGTGTGATATAAGAGAAATGGACCCGATAAATTGTAGAAGACTGGCGGTTGACAGGGAGGGATGGAGACAATTTCTGGAGGAGGCCAGGGTCCGTAGCGGACTGTAGTGCCAATGATGATGATGAACTGACAGGCAATAAAGTATAAAAAACTAAGTATTGTATACAGAAATAAGTAGTAAAAACATCCATACTTCATCGATTATAATTTTTGTATTTTGTTTTTTTTTTCTTATATTTTGTATATTCTTCTTCACCTAATTCTGTAATCAGTCAGTTTTTCTGTAATCAGTCAGTAATTTTTTTTTTGTTTTTGTTCTATGTCGACCGATGTTACACAAACTATTCACAAAACAATTACAATAGACGGAGTTGCTCCAACTACAATACATACTATAAACATTTCGATATAATACATAAATCAAAACATACATATTACAGATTTCAAAACATACATATTACAGATTTCAAAACATACATATTACAACAATTCGACAAATAATACATACCACAATCATACTCATCCATAATCTATCTCACATACATACATACATACAAAATAACACATACGTAATATCATAAAGTAGATTATATACTTATGTAGGTACATAATATGTGTTACATATAGAAATATATTTGTCATTTTTATGTGAAAACATATTATTTGCATGCAATAAACTAATCATATTTTTTTATTCTTTAATATTATATTCTGTACTTATAACATTTTATCCTGTTACTGTTTATTTTTCAAGAAAATATATTTTTTTTAATTTTAATTCTTTGACTTGTTTTATTGTGGTGTGCAACAGATAC
The DNA here is from genome assembly GCA_963576475.1 of Molanna angustata. Lineage (NCBI taxonomy): Eukaryota > Metazoa > Arthropoda > Insecta > Trichoptera > Molannidae > Molanna > Molanna angustata. The sequence continues at coordinate 5,613,441 of OY754965.1, forward strand.
ACTATGAAGTTCCGTGTTGGTAAGGGTAATTATCGTGTGCTCATAAAAAAATTTAAAACCTGGGGGCCAAGTCTGGTCAACCGTCGAAATCAAAACCCACCATGTTCACCCATATCATGGATACAAATATCATATGGATAGATATGTATGATAATTATATCCATGATATGGGTAAACATGGAGGGTTTTGATTTCGACGGTCGACCAGACTTGCCCCCCTGATTCAAATGATCGGAACCCAATTTTTCTTGCATTTTTAGAACACCCTGAATTCAAATAAAAAAAACCAGCTCGAATATTCGCATTGATTTTAAAATAAAGATTTTTTTGTACGACTTATAGTTGGTTAAAAAAAATAATCCAACTGTCGATTTGTTCAGGAGAACTTTGTTCTCTTAACATATCGACAATGTATCAAGCCAGAATACGCGAGAATTGTATGGAGAGGTCTACTTTTTTCACGGCTTTTCCAACTTTGAAGTCAAAAAACACCAACTTAGAGGCTTCGCAGCATATATGTTCCATAAACGGATTTACTCAGAATTCAGAGTAGAACATTTCGTGTGTCTGTGTGTGTGTGTCTGTGTGTGTCTGTGTGTGTGTGTGTGAGTGTGTGTGTGTGTGTGTGAGGGTGTGTGTGTGTGTGTCCGTCCCCCCCTTATAACTTTTGATCCGCTCAATTTACAGAGCCCAAAATTTCAGAATATATAAACAGTTACGGGCCTACAAAACTTTTATACTCAGAATTTTAAATTTTTGTTTCAGTCAGGGGTTATCAACTTTTGAATTTTTACTTTATTTTTCCATATATCTCAGGGACCATAAAGCTAGAACGCTGAAAATTGGTATAAAGATAGAAAAATACAAAATCTCAAATTATTTCATACCAGGGTTTCTCAAACATTTTTTATTAAGAAAAATATTTTTTTTATGATAAATTTATGAGTTTAACTGCCTATATTTCCAATTTTTTTAAAAATATCGAAAAAAGCCGAAACACCGCAACTAGATAATTTATTTTTCTATAAAAAATATTTCCATTGTATTAGCACATCTAAATTTTTTTTAACATTTTTTATAGAAATTGAATTTAGTGACGACATTGCTTCATACAATTTGTCTGGCAGTCACCTATATACAATATCTTAGAAGTGATACTAATTTCCAAACATACATACATACCATCATGCTGTTTTCATATTCTGGGTAGGATCAAAGGACTGACCTCTATACTATCCTATCTTGAAATACATACCTAGGTTCATATGTTGTATAGAAAACCAAATATCTTAAAATATTAAATAATTTGTATTTAGGGGTTTATAGTTTGGTACTTATTCAACTTTACGTACTATCGCTATCGACAGTTGGATCTCATGTGTTACATGCAACTAGTAATAAAAAAATATGTAACTGTTTCTAAGGCCGGTCTGCCATTTCGTTGATAGTAGATTATACTTATTCATTTGAGTTTCGTGAATAATAATTCACAGAGCACTTAAAACATTAGTCGAGTACCAACCAAGAGATGTTGTGGAAAATGGCATAAACATTTTTGGATATTTACCGAATACAATGGATGCTTCAAGTGGAGAGAAAAATTGAAAAAACATTCCCGTATTTCTCGCTGTTTACTTTGAATTTTTATACTTGGAGAGTCTGTACTCTGACCAGGATACATCCGTGTTTGAATCATTATAAAGTTTAAAATTACAAAAAATCAAATATTTGTTGTAATATATTTTGTAACCATCATAATAATTTTCACCAAGTCAATCTAACAACGGTATAGAGCAGGTCATGCGATTTACATACACAGGTGTAGAGATCTCCAGCAGCAATGACCTGTACAACGAAGTTCATACAAAGCAGGCCAAGTCAGTAAAAAAGTCGAGATCCGACAACGTATCGCCGCTCTTCTCGCCATGTTTACGCCCGTGACGACAATTCGTAGTCACTAAGCGCTGTCGAGTTCGTAAATGCACTTATTAGTATTTGTCGCCGTTAGGCTGGCTTGCGGTACATTTTTGAATTATCATTTATGGCAATACACAATATTTTCCCCATGATTTGAATAAATGTCAAATTTGTTTACATAAATTTGTTAAATAAATATAATATGGTCATATTTTAAAGCACGAAAGCATGTTATAATACGATTAAATTAACTTCTTTTGTGTTTATTGAATGTTTTGAGAGTTATTTTAAAAATTATTTTTAATTATATTTCGATCAATTTATCAAGTGTGATGACAGCAGCGTGTTATTTTTTTACTAAAAACTACGCCGAATTTTCTTTTGTTAAGTGTTAAAATACATATGTGATAAAATAGCTTACAAAAATACTTTCTCAAAATGAAAAATTATTTCAAATCTATACTTACGGAAAACATTTACGGACGCCTAGAATTATAATGTTATAATCTAAGTACGGACGCATATTTCCAATAAATATATACCTAACCATATAAAACTTTTGTTACGCGGTAATTAGCGAATTACGCGGAATATTTAAAGGGTTTGAAGAATTCTTAAACGGCGTCGTTTAACCCGTTTATATAATTGTTCTCAAAATAAATATGAAATTCGGCATTGTTCGCGTAAAAAATGACATTTAATTCAACATGGCGGCGTTAGATCTTGTCTCTCGCCTCGATTTCGACCCAATCTCGCCGTCAAATAAGTGTGCGAGAACGATTCGACGCGTTATCTGCTTAGTGACTACCAAAACTGTCAAAATATCGACTATTCGATATTTTGACAGTTAATCTCGACATTTATCGGTCGAGATCTACTTACAGACTTAGCCTGCAGGTCAGTAAAGCAATTGCCATCGCTGCGTGCTGGTGCCTAACGAAATACTGTATGGAGAAATAAATATATCTATGCTTACCACCAGTAAGTCCGCCAAATTATGACATGTAGGATAGAAGCGGGATCTGATTCATGCAGAACAAAAAGTTGTCTTAGAGGGTCTGAAACGAAGGCCTTGCGCTACATTGCTGGAAGAACCCTCAGGGACCGCATCAGAAATGAAACGACCAGGTCTATATTTATGAGGTGTCGAGGCATAACAAGATGGGAACGTAGCAGAAGATGCTTCTGGAGAGACCACGTCGAACGTTTGGCCGACAGTAGAATTGTGGTAATTATTAAGACAAAAAAACCCTACAACAGAAGACTACTCGGAAGACTTGCGAAGAGATGTAAAGGCAGTTGGACCTCCTTCCAGGATTGTCTGCCCTCACAAACATGTGAAATGACCTAAAACACGATGAAGAAGAAGAAAAATATTTATATTTTGTAACTTTAACAGTCAATTTTACCAAGGCGACCTGAGATGGTATCCTGTGTAGGAATATCTAAAGTATAGATAATTTCTGTCACAGATCAAGCAGGTCACATTTGTATTTATTAAAGAATATGTATTATGTATGTTCTGAAATTATATTGATGTATTGAAATTTCAAGACAGCATTGACTAATTTAATTATTTCAAGAAGATAGCAGCTTAACAGCTAGCCTTCGCTGGCTGGATGGAGTCATAGCCGATTGCAAAGTGTTCGGTGTGAACTGGAGAACTGCCACTCTGGATAGAAGAAGGTGGCGACTGGAGGCAGCTAAGACCCGTCAAAGGGTTATTCATTAATGATTGTTGTTGTGAGAAATAATTTATATTTTATACAAAATTTTCCTTTAGTTGAAAAAAAACCCGATGTGGTGTGTTTTGATAATGTTGGTTGTAGCACTTCTGTATGACAGAAACTCTCCGGAGATGTTTTCATTCCAATATCAAGAGAGTGGATTCTCAGAACAAAATATAACCATTTTATTCAACGTGGGGAGATAAATTTCATAATATAAAGGCGTACAAAAAATCGCAGGAAAATTTAAGAGCTCGCTCTGCGACTTCATATTAATATTTACAAAAGACACAAAAAAAGAGGGCGAATGCTCTTCTACGTTAAGCTAATTTCGAAATTCCTCGCTTTTGGAGAGTCATTTGTCAAAGGCATTACCTATTACGTTTCATAAATAACTATGAAAATTTTATGGTTCAAGCCTTTCGACATGAAAAATGAACAGATTAGGAAGAAATACGAAAGCAAAGATAATGTTATTTAAAAGATTGAGATACAGATTATCCGAGGAAGTAATACCATTTGACATTATAAACACATTAACTTTGATTAACAAAACTACCAGGAAATATTATATTAAATTTGTCTTATTTGAATCATATTATACCTAAATGAAAGCTTCTGAAAAAATAATGAAATTAATGGGAATACAACGAAAACTAAGAACTTGAATAGATATCGGAAATAATTAGGAATGATTAACAACAAATCGTAATGGCAGATGACAGATCGTAATCCCCGTAGTTGCCTTGAGTTCCCGGTACTCCTATAATATTTAATATACAAAGTTTGAATAATATAAGACCATGATTTTATATGACACGATGCATGGATAAACAGATTGACTATAGAGCCTTGATGTGGAAGTGTCAATTCTATATCATTATAACCAATATTTATTTATTCATTAAAGGGACAAATACAGTCTTCAAAGATTAACAGAGAAAATACTATGAAATAAATAAGACAGACCAATTACTATTGTCCACAATTGGTGTACCTACATTAAATAATCATAGAAGTATGTACCTACAATACAACAAAAAAATAATTTAAATTTACTTAAAATCATAATATATTTATATTATATTTCGCACAATTTTCCCGTGACGGGAAAGGAAGGGAAGGAAAAAGGAAGGTAGAAGGACCTAATTTGTATAGTTTTAATAAGAGGTGAAGAAAATCGGAAAAAAACACATCTTACATTTTTAACACATAAACATTTTTGTTTTATACATAAATAAAGTTGATAAATCCAATACATTGTAAAAATACATTAGCTCAATCCTTACTTCTTCCATTGCTTGATTACGGTGATGTGTGTTATCTGGATGCCAATGAAAAAATATTAAATAAACTGGAACGATTACAGAATGTCTGTATACAGTTGGTTCATTTACAATCTCAAAAAATATGATCATGTTTCGGCTGGTAGAAATATACTTCGTTGGCCAAAGATACGAGATCGTCGTAACATTCACATTCTGTCATTACTTTATAAGACTATTTATGATCCCTATTCACCACAATATTTAAAAAATAACGTCGTTTTCTTGTCAAGTCACGGCCTATCCCTTCGATCTGCTGAACGTACTACACTAGCTATCCCCATTCACAATACAGAAGTTTTCAGCTCCTCTTTTCAAGTACAATCAGCTAGACTATGGAATGGTCTAAGTGATGAAGTAACGTCATCTCAATCCATTCAAATATTTAAAGGTAAACTAAAAAAACTTTATTTGTCAAATAGTTCCTAAATTCCTTCTATATCCTTCCGTAACCTCCTTTTCCTCCTTGCTTTGATCAGTGTTATTTTTATTATTCTTTTTTTTTTGAAACTCTCTTTTCATTTTTTTTTCTCTTTGTAATTTTTTTATATTTCTTACTCTTTCATGTAATTTTTTATCAATTTATTTCTCACTAAATTAGTATTATTGTACCAATTTAACTAAAAGACTTCACGTTGCTCGGGTTGGTTGGAAGAAATTGCTTTATGGCAATAAACCTGCCTTTGTACACATGTACATTAATTATATAAATAAATAAATAAAGTTGATAAATATTATGTAATCTCATTATTTCCCATAGAGAAGTTACAGAGACATATATCTATCTTTATTTATAGACATGCTATAAATAAAGATAGATATTTATGTAACAAAATATAAAACACTAAGAACAGTATGAAGTAAAGGGTAAAATTTAAATTTTTGAATTTGGCGTTTTTAAAAATCATATATATGTATGTATATGACAAAATTTCCTCAACAGTGCATTCCAGCCATGCCTAGGTCCAAAGAGGTTGTATATGTGATCTTTTTTATAATTTCCCTTTTGAATATGGATTCAGCTACAATAGAAATGACAGTATGGTCATTAAATTGGTCAGTAAATTTTCGAAATATTTTGTATAGCGGTATTAATAATCCAGCATTAGTTCTCGACGTATTTGCGAAAAAAAAATCTTCTGTTCGCGAGACTTATCAGTTATCATGTTATACCTTTCAAGTAATTGATTGATTCATTTTATATTGAATATCAGAGCAAATAAATGTCTTCAGAAAATTATATTGAATTTTGGTATTCTATAATACACTTACTAGAATCACCATTATGAAACGTATATCTTCAGTCTTTAGAGAATCGGTTTCAATATTTATGAACTTGTAAAGCTTAACTTGCTATTTTAATGCACTTCGAGTGTGAATTTGCAGCCGTGCAATGTACCTTTCGATAGTAAAAACTGGTGTGAATTATGTGTAACTCGCGTAGCGTACGTATTAGACGTATTATCTCTCTTCTGTACCGAGTCAGGTTAGGTCATACAAAAACACTTGGTCCTATTCACGGTAATGTTGCAGTTTTCGACGATTCGTTCACAATGAACGAATCAAATCGCTGATACCAGCAAAAATACGTTCAACAGTTATTTTCTCATTTTGTGCGATTCTTTCCATGAAAATAATATGGCGAATCCAAGCATAAATGAAGCTTAAATGAAAGGTTTTTAAATTTAAACATTGGATTCGTTACAAAATTGATACCTATTACCTACACTCACTGAAACACTAAATTAAATTATGAATAAAATCACTTCAAACTGCTTCAGTATATTAGTTGCTTAATTGTAAGCCATTTTATTTCCATGTATCTAGATGTATATATCTTAATGTCAAATGAAATGAAATGAAATTATTTATTTCCATTTACACATATATAAAACAATAACAAAAAATAGTTATATTTTAAAAAATACTTATCATAAACATAGCATATACAATTGTTCCTATTTGGAAATTTACTGCCTCACTAGACAAGTCTGTTCTGAGGCAGTACTGTTTCAATTTGCCCTGTGGTTACATGTAGGTAATTTTACATTTTTTGTAAAATAAAATAATATGATTTTTCGTATTGTTGGCATATGAAACTGAACGATTCGTAACTTTGAACGATATTCACCATTACCATTTCACGGCGGTTTATTGCGAGATACAAGCCATGGGCGTGTTTCTTTAGATCACACCGTATTTTGTATGCGAAAAGTGGAAAACGCGGTGAAATGTTTACGATACATTTGCGGTGCAATAAAAGAAAGAGCACAGGAGCGCAGTTAGGCTATAGTTGAATGCTTTGCGTTTATTCTTGTCACGTTCGGCGGTGAACCAACTTTGTAAATGGTCGAAGAGAATGATAATTGTGGTGCCTTCTTTTCCTAGCTACGGTCCCGAACTATTTGTATGTGTTCCACATCCAGCAGTTCGAATACGCCCTTTGCGATCGGTATGAACAGAGGCCGTTTTCGTTTGACGGGGAAATTTCACCTGACGCAGTTTGAATTTTAAAGTTTCGTGTTTCGTGGGTTTCAGCGTACTGTTTCGGGTACTACTGTATCGAAATTGTAGCAATTTAAAATAGACGGCAAAGTTTTCGCTTTATTTTATGAAATGAAATAAGCAAAGATAAAACAAATTCAAAGTTAAAATTGTTTAAATATATATGTATATTATTATTTCGGTTAACTATTCGAATGAAATTGGAAACGATATTGAAAGTTGAATCGTATTACATATAATAGTAGAAGATGAAAGATAAAAAGTACGTACGTACACACATACCATCACGCCATGTCCCTCGTGGGCTAGACAGAGAGAAACGAACGCCACTTATTTATATCGTGACACACACTCATCGCCTCGTCAACATTCATACATTGTCTTATATATGTTCGTCTGTTGTTCATGCTTCTGACATTTCCGTCTTTGAAAATACCGTTCACATGGACGTGCCATCCCTTCCTTGGGCGTCCCCGACCTCTCATTCCATTCCTGTCTGCAATGTATATTTTATTCGTCAGGCGTTCCTCATTCATTCTCCCCATGTGGTCGAACCATCTCAATGTGTTCACATTCATTCTATAAATGACATCCTTCATTATCTTGCATTCTTTCCTTATGTCCTCATTTCTGACCCTGTCATACATCTCATTTCCACTGTATTTAATCTGCTTTCGTGCGACTTCTGACATGTCCAAATTTCACTTGCATACGTCAAGGTTGGCACTAAGATAGCATTATGAATGTCAGTAAGAAAAAATGAAAATTTAACACATTGATTTTAATTGATGTATCTGTAGTGATGCTATGTACATATTTCACGTCAGTCGACACCAGCATTCATGGTAACATATCATGTCGCGCCAACTTTTATCTGTCTTCTGTACCATGTTTCAAGTTAATTTCTCCTCTGCTGGAAATCGAACCCAGGACGCCCGCGCAGAAATCGAACGGCTTACCAACTGTGCCACGGCGGTCGGCATATATAGGACAGTGTGGAGTTCAGTTATTTTTTCCTACCCCTGTTAAGCAAACAGCATGATGTTATGCATTTATGTATTGAGATTAAGTATCAAACTGTAAGAGTCCCGGTAGATATTGTGTATTCTGTTATATAAATTGTATGAAACGCAGTCGTCACTAAATTCATTTTTTATAAAAAAATTACTATTGTAATTCGTATCTATGTTTTTAATTACAAAATTAAATTATTTATTTGTGATGTTTCGGCGTTTTCCAAATGTAAAAAAAATGGAAATATCTGCAGTTAACCTTATAAATTTATTGTAAAAAAAATGTTAATCAAAAATAAGAAAAGTTTGAGATTCCTTGAAACTTTTCATTCAAAATTGTTTTAAATCTATATCTAATCTATATTTTTGAGATATGTGGAAATATAAATAAAAAAAAAACAAATGTTGATAACCCCTGATTGGATCCAAAATAAAATTATAGAGCATAAAAATTATATAGACTTTATGTTTTCTATAAATTCTGAAATTTTATGTTCTGTGCATGCTTATCAAAAATTATAAGGGACGGACTAATACACGCAATTATCAGATTTCCAGATGTTACATTACTAAGTTTTTAAGCTTTTTTTATTTATTTTGTAAATCAGAGATAATCCAACTGTCGATTCGTTCAAGAGAATGAAATTCTATTGAAGGAAGAGGCAGTTTAAATCCAAGACGCGTGTATGAAGGAACATTTTGTATGGCGTAGTGGACTTTTTGCATGCTAAAAACACCACTACATGCAATTAATAGTAGAGTATTAAATGAATTAATAAATAACTTTGTATTTTTCCACAATATTTTTTATACTAACGACCGAACGTTTTCGCCAAGGTGACTTGGCATTATCAAGTTCCAAACGAAACTAAAACAAAAGTAAGCTAATTTCTACTAGAGTAGAGTATTAATATGAAGGTATTTGTCAATCAGTGTAATATAATTATTTATAATTTTTTAATACAATATTTTTATTTTGCTTCATCAGCCTGTTCCTCCGTTTGCCTCCATGTCGTCCTGTCTTGCGCAGTCTGCATCCAAGACGCGTAATTACCTTTCCGTGTTGATTAGGAGGCAAGTACTGTCAGAGGACATGTGCCTTGAATTCAACACGAGTTTTTAAGTGCATTAGTGCAACGAGTGCCTAATTCGAGGCAGTACTTGCCTCCTAATCAACACGGAAAGGTAAATACGCATCCAGGACATGCCAGCATATCGCTTGATATCATCCCTCCAAATCAGCTGTAAATCAGAGAAAATTGAATACATACTTTTATTTGCATATTAGCGATAAAAAATAGAACATCATAATTTGTATATCAGAAATAATAGAATTAGTAGATGAACGAAGCTTAAATGAAACCATTTTGACTGGGGCTTTTTGTTCCGTTGTTTTTTTATCATGTTATTTTAGCAAGTGTTTATATTGGGATGTACCTTCTTAAATGTAAAGTTTACACAGCCGGGGGTAGGAGAGGAAAGCTCTTTATGAAATCCGCTTCCGAGTCCACAACAAAAACTGATAAATTCTCCATTAAGAAGTAAATGGAGAGGGTATGGCTGGCAGATGTTTTAGTCACAAGAGTGACTAAGTCCTCCTCATGTTTACGAGCTTCATTGGAGAAATAGAACGGAGGTTTACAAATATTTACTTTTAAGGATTACTGATGACCTAAGAAAAAGCACTATATCTTCTTTGAACACCTGTTCTCTTGCTACTCGACATAATAAAGCGAATGCTTTCGTCTTGATCCTTTTAAGAATTTTAATATATAAGTATATCATTGAGTAATGTCTATATCGAAGTTTCTTTGTTTATCCTAGATAGAATGGAATAATTGATTTATTTATTTATCTTTTTGTACATAATATAAACAAATATAATGCACACTGGCATAAGCAAATTTCTTCCAACCAACCAGATTACAAAGTATGGTAAAATTATATATGTACATCAACAAAATAATGAAAGCGAAAAAAAGCAAAAAATATACATTACACTAAGATAAATATAAAAACAAAAAAAACATCATAGCGAAAAAAAGGGGAATGGGAAAAAACAAGGAGAGGAAATCGGGATTAGGTGTTTAGGGATAAATATTCCTTCTGTTGTTTTTTCTTGAAAATTAAAGTTAGACGACACGATATCCGGATTAAGACCCTTAGTCATGTAGGTACTTCAAATGAACTGAAAAATTCTGTGATATGAACATAATATAGTAATATTATATACGCATAATAGACACTTAATTGCACCCTGCGCAAGTGGTAAGTTAATTGTCATTTCGGAGTTTATTTCACATAACTATTTTTTCCATCTGAGGGAAGAAATATTTGCGTGAGAAATGAGAATAAATAAATTTCTCACCTGCTGGGAATCGAACCCAAGACGTCCGCACACAATCCAAAACGGCTTACCAACTGATACGGAAAAACATGTCTGTAAGAAATGAAGATGATAATGATGAGAATAATATTACAAATTGCAAATAGTTCTGTTTATAAAATTGTTGAAAGTATTCAAAGAATAGGAAAAAAAGATAATTTAAAGTACCTACTCCAGTTGCCGGCCTTCGTGGCTCAGTTGGCTAGGTTAGGTCTCGGTTTCGTTTCCCGGTAGAGGCACAGTTTTTAATTGTTTTTTTTCAGTCTGGATCTGTGAGACAATTAATAGCGCAAGTCTCTAGAATGTGGCAACTTGTTATTGGGTGCGTGTTGAATAATTATTTGACCTGTTAGTGGTCCGGGAAGCCACTTTAAGTAAAATAAAAAGAAGTACATAATGTACGTAATGAATAAAATAAGTTCATAATGAAGATTATTAAAAATATTTTGTTTGTGATTTCTTTTCAGAACGCATTGATTTCTAATGTACTACGTACTAGAACGTATGTTATTTTAATCAACATTATTTAATATCCCTGGATCCGCCCTTGATCTCTCTCCTTTTCCTTCCTTCCCTTTTTCTACTTACGTAATATTTATCCCTAAACACCTGATCTCGATTTCCTCTTCTTATTCCTTCCCAATCCTTTTTTTGTTGCTATAGTGTTTTTCTTTTTATTTATCTTGGTGTTATGTATATTTTATTTGTTCTTTTGTAGAATTCATTTTTATATTTATTTATTTATTTATTTATTTATTCATTTAGGAATACAAACAGTTACAGAAAATATGCATATAACTAATAGTAACATAGAATTCAAAGTTTATCTGCAACCTTACAGTATTCACAATATAAACATATGAAAGTGAAAATTTGCAAAGTAATACAATAATAATAAAAGACAAAACAAGTAAAGAAGAAAAAAAAAAATCAATTTAAATTAACATAAACGAAATGAAATAGATAAGAAAATAATTATACAGAAATAAGTATTGAGGCGAGAAATAAATATTGAGGCGAGAAATAGAGAAACAAGAGTTATACATTAACATAATGATAAAAAAGAGAAAAAAAAAAACAAAAATACATAAAATAAAATTAAAATTAAGGAGCCATAATTCAATAAAAGAGATGGTGTAGTATGTTATGACAGATGATTAATATCTCAATAGAGTATGTGTATTATTATGTCATCGCGTGTTGTGGTGATGATTTTTGAATGTGTTTTATTTCGTGTTTGAATGCTGTGTATGATTTGGAGAAGATGTGTGTGTCTGGAAAGGTTTTGTTGTATTCATTGCACATTCTGTTGGTTGGTTTCCTAAATCCTGCATTTGTGTTTGAAGTTGACGGGAGGAAGAGCAAGTTGTTTCTTAGGCATCTGAGTGGTGCATGTATGTTAATTGAGCTAACGAGTGCTGGACAGTCAAACGTGCTATTGATTATTTTGTGTAGTGTTGTCATGTCAAATAGGGTACGTCTCTCTTGTAGTGTGCATAGATTGTAATTATTAAGTAGGTCAGTGTATGGTAGTCGGGGATTCTGTGTTCTGTATTGCATAGTCTTGAGGTATTTTTTCTGAATTGTTTCAATTTTTTTATTGATGTACATGTATAATTCTGTCACTCTGTAATCTGGTTAGTTGGAAAAAATTGCCTAACGGCAATAAGCCCGCTAATGTGCATTATAATTGTTTATATTATGTACAAAAAGTAAAATAAATATATAAATAAATAAATAAATAAATAAATAAATAAATAAATAAATAAATAAATAAATAAATAAATAAATAAATAAATAAATAAATAAATAAATCAATATATAAATAAATAAATAAATGAATAAATAAATATATAAATAAATAAATAAATAAATAAATAAATAAATAAATAAATAAATATATATATAAATAAACAAATAAATAAATAAAAAAATAAATAAATAAATAAATAAATAAATTAATAAATAAATAAATTCATAAATAAATAAATAAATAAATAAATAAATAAATAAATAAATAAATAAATAAATAAATAAATATATAAATAAATAAATAAATAAATATATAAATAAATAAATAAATAAATAAATATATAAATAAATAAAGAATACTGATAATTCTGAATATGAAAAAAATAAATAAATATCCTGGGAGGAAGGGCATGTCCCGTAGAACTGTGGAATCAAAACACTCATGATAACCCATTTCATGGATAGGTATAATTTTCTTTTTGAGTTTTATAATTTCTTAAAATATAAAACTCAAAAAAAGCCATATTGTGATAATAATATCCATGATAAATATCAATACAAACAAATTATGATAAATATATATTTTAAAAAAGTAATTGATAAGATACGCATATTATAAACTAAAATTTTGCTCTTCATGGAATTCAATACAATTATTTTTATAATAAATTCAAATGAAAGAAGTTCTATTTTTTTCTTTTCATCCCACATAAGTAGGAATATTTAAATGTAATGTGAAAGTTCCAGAAACATATAAACTAGAAACATATAACCGAAGCGGTAGCACAAGGGGACGAAGATTCGAAGAAAAAACCTTGGATTTATGCATAAAGACTTGATCCTTTGGCCTATAATATATGTGGGTGTTCTCTAAGTAATAATATTTTGAACTCATATAGAAATATTTATTGAAAAAGCTCTAAAAAATATTCAGATATATCCCTTATTTACTACTCGTTAGTATAAATCTGTATCTAAAACGAATAAAATTAGAGAGTTCATAGTTTTATCAAGGAACGTTTTTTTTTGCTATGGGCAATTTATATTTAGTTTTGTGTATTAGTTTACTTTATATGCAAAATATTTCTTATTAGTCTCGTCTGACACTCTTCGACAGGAAAAATTAAAAAAAATGTTATGGTAAAATGGTACAATGAACTGGATAGAAATATGAAATTTAATAATACTGACAGCTTGTCAACATTGAAAAACAGTTATAATTATTTCCTCCTCATTGTACCATATGAATGTATTAATTTTGGTGTATGAATTGTGTGTGTGAAGTATATATCTTTATTAATTGTGTATGTGTATATATTTATTAATTGTTAGCTTTTTTTATTTATTTTTGCACTTTTGCAAATTAAATTTTTTTTTCATGAACTCTGATGTTTTGTATACCTTACTGTAGACTCCTTCTATGTATTTTATGTATCTTGTTTAATTTAAGTTTTGCGAACTCCTCCCCGAAGCACAAGGTTTCCTTCTTTTCGGGGAGAATTTCAAATTTATTTGTGATATATATTTTTTATAATATGTCAAAATGTATCCTTTTTATACTTTCTTATTAATAAAATTTATTTTACTATACTTTACTTTACTTTATTGAAATTTGTCTGGAGCCAAAGTGGTTAGCGCGTTGGAAAGCTGGATCCAGTGGACACGAGTTTGGATCTTACCTCGACCGATTTCGTTTACCAATAGTACAAACATTTTTGCTTAGTTTAGGAAATGATGTAAATGTTATCGTTGAAAAAATTTCATAAAAAAAATAGACATGAAAAATATTTATATAACTTTGAAATTCACATGTGACTGCACTGGTGACTGGATGCAGAAGGATAGAGTAACCTGGAGACATATGAGGGAGGCCTATGTTCAGCAGTGGACAGACGCGGCTGGATAAAGTTAAGTAAGTAAGTAAGATATGCACATAAGTTTTATGGTATTACATTATCTACAAAGCGCAAATACGCCCAATTATTGAATATGGTTGTCACCTCTGGAGTGGCGCCTCCCAATTCCCTATACTGAATACCTTCGATGCTGCGCTAAGGTGTGCTGTACGTCTGATTGACGACCCATAATTAACTGATGGATTGCAATCACTAGATCACAGGCGGAAGGTCGGTATTCTAAGTTTATTCTATATATAATACCACGGGAGATGCTCAGGAGAACTTGCATCCCTTGTCCATCTTACATAAACTAATCGATTTTCGAATTCTTTCATCAACAATGGCTGTGGAACGATCTTTCGAATTCTCTGTTTGCTCCTTATTACAACACGGGTCTTTTTAAAATCCGAATTAATATTTTCCTGAATAGATTGCAAACCCTACCCAACGCTGCTTAGTGCGCTCTTCGGAAGAGTATAATAGACCCAAATCCTGATAGCTGGTATCCCTTACGTAGGCATGTTAAAAAAACATACACACACAATTAAATTATTCTTTAAATAACGTAGTGTACGAATTTAGTACAGACTCTTGTACGTCGGAGAAATTCCACCTTTAATAATATAAATAATATGTACACCGAAGAGTATAATTTGTTCACTTTCAAAATCGTAAGGCAGAAATTTCGTTTCATATGAATGAATTATTTTATCATAATAATATGTGAAAACCCACAAAAGAGTACTCGGTTTATGTGGAGAATTCTATTATTTTGAGTTACTATCGCTTAACAAAAGTTGAAATGTAAAAGACAGGAAATAATTTAATTTTAGTATTTATCATGTCGCTACAATAGATCCTTTCTTCTTGAATATATTTTTATGCCCACACAAATAGTAAATATACTCTAACAGAGCAATCTACATACAAAGAAATTTTCCAAAACATGAAATCATCTAAATGTGAATGAGTCGTTTCGAAGGCTTCACTCTCCACAGCAAGACGTACATCTTAATCAACGATATCAATCAATTTAAAAAAAATATTTTTTAACGAATATTATTTTTTGGAACGTAATAGAAGATAAAAAACATGTGTTAACAAAACATTAGGGGTGCCCCAAGGACCAATTCTGGGGCCTATTCTTTTCATTTTGTATATTTGAAGCTTCATAATATAATTTGATGACTACTGAGACTTATTAAATGCTCATGCTGATCGTCTTGCTTCAATCCATAGAGATGAGATTTGCATGAGAAATTATTTACAAGTAGGTACTAGGTACCTACTTTTTTCTCTGCTGGGAATCGAGCCCTAAAAGAGAACACTGAAACCAACTCAGCATCGACATTTTTCAACGTGTACTATTTTTTGGAACATAAGAGGACATAAAAACACGTGTTTTGTAAAAAAAATGATGACCCCGAGAATTTTTTATGAAACAATGAAAAATTTGGGGTGCCGCCTGGATTAAATCTGGGGTCCATTTTTTTCATTTTGTATATTTGAAACTTCATACTATAATTTATTGACTACCGAGGCTTTTTAAATGCTTATGCTGATCTCTAGCTTCAGACCATAGATGTAAGATTTGTGTGAGAAACAATTTTCAAGTACTTATCTTTTTACTTTCTCAGAATCGAACCCCGGATGAGAGCACTAAAAACAAATCAACAGTCGTTGATATGTTATAAAAATATAAAAATACTTGGTTAAAGTTCTATTGTATTTATTAGATTATTGACGCGTTTCGTGCAAAGCACATCGTCAGAATAATCGTCAGAATGTGCTTTGCACGAAACGCGTCAATAATCTAATAAGTACAATAGAACTATAACCAAGTATTTTTATATTTTTATAACATATCAACGTACAATGGAGTTCTATCAAGAATTGTCGATCGACAAACTTAACTTAGTTAAACCAACAGTCGACAACATTGAAAAAAAAAATAGAAAAAAGCTTCAGTAGCGCAATAAGAAGAATATACATATATTTTACCTTGTGGTTAGTTGTGTTATGACCTGATTAGCAATAAAGGTTTTTTTTTATAATAAAGGGTGAAAATATTTCTTCGTGTAGATTAATATTCGTAACAAAGAAGAACCTACCTGTTTTTATTCATAGGAGTAAAAAGTAATAATATTTGGAGATTTAACGTTTGAAAACCTGAAAAGAATATAAAAAAAATATCTCGGAAAACCGAATTTTTTGTTTGGGTAAGTGATTGTGTAATAAAATGATTTTTTAATGTTTTGTTATCGTAAAACGGCGTAGATGACAATGGTTTAATGACACCATAGGAATTAAGGGATATTGTGAATTTTGGTGGTTAAATAAAACAGAAAAGATAAAACCGCTGTAACAATAACACCATTGTGTGTACTAAGAGGGTTTCCGATTCACTGCGCGATAAGAAACCTTTATGTATATGTGATGTTTTGACAATATTGTAAAGTGGTCGTTTTAAAATTATGATTTAAAGCAATGTAATTGGTCTTTTTTTGAAACTCGTTTGATAGATGGCGTTAAAAAAATAGAATTTATTTGTTTTGTTATCTAAGAATTTGTGTATGATTTAATACGAAAACCAATGGTTCCGCACCCCATAAAAAAGGAAAGGAAATTCGCAAAGCTAATTGTTAATTGTAGTCGTTTTTTTACTCTCATAAACACATGTTTATATCCTCAAAGGTTGACAATCCCTAGATTTATTTTTGAGGAGCATATTTCAAATTGTGATATCATAACTTTCCACTATTTCATTGTAGTAACATTGTGAAAATACGTTTAAAATTGTGAGATTTATTTAGATTATATAATTATAAAGAAAGTATATTTAAAGATAACACTAGACAGGGTCTGTTCCGAAGCAACTACCTGCAAAGTTTGCAAAGTAATTACATTTAATTACAAATTATAAAATTTATACAAAATATTACACATACACATCAATCAAAACAAATCAACATAAGAATATGAACAATCAGAAAAAGAATAAAAAAATGTAATAATAAAAAAATAAATAAAAAAATCATACTAAAAATAACCACCAAAAACACAATATGGAGTAGAAAGACATTTAGTTATTTTAAGGTTTATTCGTTTACACAGTGGAAGTTCATGATTTTAAATTGTAAAAACACCTAGGTTTAAAATGAAACACAGTTAAATTCCACAATGAGTATTTAATTGCCTAAGCGCTTTCACCAGTATCAGCTGGTGGTTATATATTCACTGTGGAATTTCGTTGTGTTTCATTATATAAGTGTTTTTATAATTTATAGAACGACATTTTTTTAAATGTATATGTCTTTGTTAAACCATTTCATATACATATTTTAGGGAACATTAGTTATATTATTATTGCTGAAACATTTACTATGATGTCTACCTTCTTCAAGTAGACACTTTGTTCCTGACATTGAATTTTTTTAACACTTAAGTGTCGATGGCAATTTGTTATAGGTATATTCGTGGTGCAATATATTATGTAAAAATCTAAACACTAAAGCTACCCAATTTAAACATTTTTTAAAATGTGTCTTTGTGTTACTAAATCCACGATTGCCCCAATAAGTTGTATGTGGGTATGCCATTAAATATTATTCAGATTAAAAAGTTGGAATCTATCTGCCACTTGATTGTATGTAGTTTCCAGATATTATTTGCTTTGCTATTGGCCTGGCGCAGCTTTTGCTCTCGATATTATCCATCCCTTGGATTGCAAAATAAACAGAGAGCACAGAGCCAAGTAGCAAAACAAATATTTGACAGAACGTTTCACTTTGTCACAATGCTATACACATATTGAATATAATATATCAATACTGTGCAAAAATATTTTATATTTCATTTATAGTTTTTTTGTACATATGGATGCTTATTATTCATTGGCGGGCTGAAATTATTCTTCTTCCTCTTTTGATAGATCTAAAATCTGTATCTACAAGTCCTTGGACTAGGATGTCCATCTCTCCTTCCATCTCTTTTTTATTATTTATTTGACAACAAACAGGTACAATTACTTAATATATAGTAATTAAATTACATAACCTTAAATTAGGAATTGACATAACAGAAGATGCTGACCTCTGTGAAGAAATTCAGAGCCAAGTCAATAAGGCAGCTGCAGTCTCGGGCGCCCTAAAATCCATTATTTGGAAAAATGAGGATATGGCCATTAAAAGCAAAGTGAGAATCTACAAAGCATGCGTAAGACCAGTGATGACATATGGTATAGAGGCACGAGCAGAGACAGTCAGAAGCAAACAAATGTTGAGGACTTCAGAAATGAGGACATTGAGAGCAATTGCAGGCAAAACCCTGAGAGACCGAGTGAGGAACTCCAGAATAAGGGAACTATGTGAGGTTGACGATATCATCAGATGGAGCAGGCAGCGGAGGAGGGACTGGTATGGTCATGTCCAAAGGATGGACAGCACCAGACTTCCTCATATCGTGCTTCACAATCAGCCTCACGGAACCCGCCCTCGCGGTAGACCGCCAAAAAGATGGAGGGATAGCTGGGGGTCCACTTCGCAGGAAGAGCAGGCCTCTTAAAAAACAGACCTGAAGGTCTATTCGAAAGAAGAAGAAGAAGAAGAAACTTAAATTAAATAATGTTCATGACAAGAGACGGGATACAAAAACAGTACACAGCACATATCACATAGTACCTACCTACACAGAACACACGGATACATTGTGATGAAACTTTCAGAATACAATTTCAGCACGATACTAGTTGATGATCTGTAATAAAAAAATAACCTTAAAAATTGCGAATTAATAACTCCCCTGTAGGGCTAGTGAGGAGTAAAAATTGTTACTTTTTAAAGTTGTTATTTCGTTGACCGTTATATTCTCATTTATTTTATTTTGTTTATGTTTGTAGGTATGTATGTTTGTATATTTTATTTAGGTGTGAAAAATAAGTACTTACCTATGTTTTTTTACACCTTGTATATTGTATAAAACAAAGAATATAAACAATGTTGGAAAAAATAACAAATTTACATATAAGTACAGAAAAAAATGAAGGAATTTTTCTTTGTGAATTCAATTGTGACATAGAAGGTCATATTTAACACTCGGATATTGGCATATAAGCCGGAATGGGGGTTGGAATAATAAATAATATTGTTAAAATTATTAGTTAATATTTCCGTTTTTTAATTGCAAGAAAATCTTGGATTTTTTAGTATGAACATTGAAACCATTACTTATTATACGGGTCCGGCCATCAGACTTTACCTATCGCGTAGTAGTTATCCATTAATGGAAGTAAGTTATAAACTACTAGCGGACCCGACAGACGTTGTCCTGCACGAACATTGGCTTGCCTGTTCTTAGCTGGTTTAACAAACATAAAAAGGATGGATTACCTTATAAAAGGAAGCACGGCACATGCATGTATTCCCACATATCAGGCTTGCCTCACATAAAAAAGGCTAAATACATAATGGGTAATACCTGTTATAGTTTCGATTACCCGGCCCTGATGGGATAAACACTAATATTCACTCTCTCCCTCTCCCTAGTCAAAAAAAAATCGAAGATTTAGAATCTCCTAATAATTGATTGTTTTATTTGATTTGAATATTGAGAAGTTTGGAGGAAGACTTTTCAAAGAATAATCTTGGTCTATATTGAATTTTAAAACTTAAATTAGTTATCATTTAAAAAATGAAAAAATGCCATAAGGGTATCTATATATGTATATATCTTATAGAAAATTCACTCTAATTTACGTTTGTTGTATGATCTTGACGTTTCAATCACAAAATATACATTGATAACCTCATTATTACGGAGATTTTTAACAAAATAATATAATATTCATAAATTAATTGAAATATTTAAACGAAAGTATTACGAAACATTACATTGAGATGACTTTGATATACCTATCGTCATAATACCACTTAATAAACCGAATATACTTGGAAAAAACTAAATAGCTTTATACAATAATAATAAAAATATAGACAAATAACTTAATAATTTCATAAAATATTCACAATTTGAAAACAAATACCGCAAAAAGAGTCGAGAAAACATCAAGTTTTAATGTTATAACCAATATTGCATATTATGACATATCGAAAGCAATGTCGCCATATTCATAATGCGTATTCCGAAAATATTTATAACGATTCCCATTTTTATTATTCTTTTATTAAATTCCTTTTTGTGAATCTAATCCATTCAGGGACTCACATAAACACACACAAAAAGTTTCATCAAAATCGGTTCAGCCGTTTAGGAGGAGTTCAGTGACATACACACGTACGGAAGAATTATATATATAAAGATTTAATATATCATATAGTATTTTATTTGCTTTTTGCAAATAAAACAATTTTATATAATTAATAATATTCTGTATGGAAGCGAAATGATAATAGCGCAGTGTAATTTTTTTTTGAAAAAACCTTTCACGCGGCACAAAAATTCATCGAATAAAAGTTCACAAGAATCTTAAAATAAAAATGCATTTCGAAATATGTTGCATTAAATTTCCTCTGTGGAAAATAAATTTTCCATGTGAAATAGTATGGCGAGGTAGTTCACAGTATACCCACGAACAAATGGAATATTAGATTTGTACCTACATAAAGGTATCTTCTGTTAGTTAAATTCAGCAGGAAGTCTTATTATATGCGAGGATGGCTGGATTATTTGATAATTAATAAAATATTTCGGCAGTTCACAAAATTGCATTTAATGAGGCAGGTGTAAAAGTATTTACTGATGCAAATTAAATCTATTATTTATTCAAATTAAAGATTATTATTGATTATTGTAGATGACACATTGAACGAATTAAAGCATTTCATTATTAAAAATCAATATTTTCAATAAAAACTCTCATTTTGTCTCAAATCTTGTAAGTAAAAACTGAAGGTTTGCTAAGATACATACAGAGGTAAAGAAGACTAAATGAATCAAATAATAAAATGAATTCTTAACAAATTACATTTGTAAGAAAAAAAAAGTGTTCAATCTCTGTCAACTATAGCCGTCTTACTTATAAACGTAAACTTTATAAAGTACCTGGTAATAGAGCATGATTAACTTTTAACGAAATTAAGAGTTTACATATAAACCGTTACTGTCTTTATTACGCTTTAATTTCATATACATCAAGTTAGGACAGGTCGAGAGGTTGTTTAACGCTTGACTAACGCGTCATACCAAATATTTCAAAATGGCGGATCTTTCACGTATATTGGAGATTGTATATTTCATCACGTATATTTCACGTATATTTCTTGTTCCGACGCATATTGGAGATTGACAGAAAACTTCAATACTTATGACGATTTTCCTTGTTATTCTTCATCGCAATCGTGTTTAATTTGACTCAACACGGCACAATGCGGTGTTTGTTTTCATTTTTCGATGTCAGCTATCCAAAAATTACATGCATTTTTCTATTTTATGACATCTGTAAAGCCAATGCGGCCATATGAAAAAAATAAATGAGGGTGTTCGTAAACAATTTAGTGAACGAGTAAGTCATATCTTAGTATACGTTTATAAGTAACCATACCATACCATACCATCACGCCATTTCCCTATTTGGGGTAGGCAGAGAGAACCGAACGCCAGACTCCTCTCTCTTGACATACATTCCTCGCTTCATTCACGTCCATACTTCGTCTCATACACGCTCTTCTATTATTCTTACTTCTAACATCTCCATCTTTCAAAATCCCATTTATGTGATCGTGCCAACTCTTTCTTGGCCGACCTCTACTTTTCATTCCTCTTTTATCAGCCTTGTATACTTTTTTTGTCAGACGGTCATCACTCATTCTTTCTATGTGGCCGAACCACCTTAGGGCATTTATTTTCATCTTACTTACGATATTTCTTTCAATCATACATTCTCGTCTAATATCCTCATTTCTTATTCTATCATACATCGTTTTACCACACATTCGTCTTAGTGACCTCATTTCAACCGCGTTAATTCTACTTTCATGCGTCTTCTGCCATGTCCATGTCTCACTAGCATACATTAGAGTCGGTGCGACGATACCATTGTGTACCGCGAGCTTTGCTTGCCTCGAAATAATTGGGTCAGCCATTACCGGTCTAAATGCACCATTCACTTTATAAGTAAGATTTTTTAATACCGATCTTAACTATTTTAGTCGTGCTTATCTAGTTGCGCGTTAAGTTTACTATTAACGAAATCTAATAAGTAAGACCGTAAGATTTTAATGTATGCAAATACAACTGACATGTAGCCACCAGCAACTGACACGAAACCACCTACAACTGACACGTAGCCACCCACAACTGACACGTAGCCACCTACAATTCATTCTCTTATGAATATAGGTATGAAAAAGGTAAGTCTGGCACCTGGGAGTGGTTGCGTTTAACAGTGCGCATTACCTTGCAGATTTTAGTATCATTTGTATTTTCAAAAATCTTGGTGTGCTTTAATGCCATTCATATTAATACAATGAAACTTTGTGATTTGTTCAGTGCGTATCTGGGAAAATTTATGAAAAAAAAAATTTTATACCTAAATATTTACATATTTTTTTACTTACTTCATTAATAATTAGAAAATATTTCACAAACGGGCGGATTTCATACGAACAAATAACATACACGCACAAATTGTAATGAAATAATGTTATGCAATTTTCACCTATAAATATGATGCACACTGCTAAACGCAACCACTTTCAGGTGCCAGACTTACCTTTTTCATACCTTTATTCAATAAGAAAAAAAATTGTAAAAAAAAGTATAAAAAAATTGTTTAAAAAAAGCTTTAAAAAAATGATTAATCGAAAGCGTTGCTATCTCTATAAATGATACCTACGCACATATAAATGACACGTTTCCGCATACAAATGTCATTCTACGCACAAGCCAAGCGATTTTCCCACTGAAGAGTTATTTTCTCAATTTAAAGTTAAAAAATTAAATGTGTTATATAAAATAAATGCAATTAAACAAATATGTAAAGAATATTTCACTAACCAAATTCACCCTATAGACAATCTAAGAATTGGTCCTCGCACAAGTGGAATGATAAAGATCCCAAAGAAAAATACATCTTTTGGTCAAAATCATTATTCATATTATGGGGTGAAGTGGTTTAATGATTTACCAGTGGATATGAGAATAGTGGCGCAAAATAATTTTGGTGGGTTCTTGGTATTGCTGAAAGATTTTTTGAAGTAACATTTTTCTTGTGTATTCATTGTGTACCTATTGTTTATTTTCAATTTGTGTATTTTCATTTATTCTACAGACCAATTTAGTATTTTTTTCTCTCTTTATATATAATATTATGTATGTTTGTATCTAAATATGTATGTTATTGTAAATAGATTAGTGCCTAGGTTAAGATGTATGTATATAAATAGATTAGATAGTTTGTAGATTTGTGAAATGTGACTCACTTCAAAGCACGAGAAAACTCTTTTTGAAGTTAAGTCATAAAAAAAAAACAAAATTATAATGTATCTTTTTAAAAATTGTATATATTGTTGTATTGTGTATTTTTCTTTGTTATTTTTAATAATAAATAAATAAATATTGCAAACAAAAGAATAACAATTTATGTAGAGAGATAAATATAAATTGCTTACATATTTGCAATATCTTTTGAATTCCACACACATATACATATGATGCATATTGAAATATAAAGATAAAAGTATATGCACGGACTTCCAACGAGTATTTTTACTCATCTACTCAGAGTTCCGCCATTTTCCTTTATACTATATTTTCATAGTGTGGAACTTGATGGAGCTGTGTAAGTGGAAAGTTTTGTATGAATAATACTTTCAACTCAAAGAACAACACACACAAGTTTGCGGAAGATAAATTGAAAGGAAAAATTACACACGAATGTAAGTACTCATCCAAGTGGAATTTTTTCAACAGTTAAACATTATACGAGAAAATTATATTTTAAAACACTACATATATTATTATTACAAGTTGCATGTAACACATGAGACCCAACTGTCGATAGCGATAGTTTGTATTGTTGAAGAATAAGTACCTAACTATAAACCTATAAATCCAAATTATTGAATATTTTAGGATATTTTGTTTTCTATACAACACATGTAGGTATATATGTCAAGATAGGACAGTATTGAGGTCAGTCCTCTTTTCCTACTCGGAATATGAAAACAGCATGATGGTTCTGTATGTATATGTTTGGAGATTTTAGTTAAGTATCAAACTATACATATTGTGTATAGGCGACTGCCATACAAATTGTATGAAGCAATGTCGTCACTAAATTCGATTTTTATAAAAATTGTTAAAAAAATTGAGATGTACTTCTACAATATCAATATTTTCTTTATTTATTTTAATTATCATAATTTTTTTCATCGTACCAATTATGCACAAAATAGGCAATTCATAGAATATGCGATACATACAACAGGTTTCAAGAGTTTGACATATTCCACCTCAGTTCTACAACATTTAAATACTCAATACAAAAGAAAATCAATGCCCGCTAAGTTAAGTATAGGAAACCATGACGGTGTTGTACTTGTTATTAGCACTTACGTATAAGTGTATCTATATTTTTTAAGATTATTTATATAGTTTTATATAAAAAGTCTTATGTTTTAGATTGTTTGTAAACTTGTAATATTTTTTTTCCTAAACCATAACGACAAAATGTAATAGGCCTTAATACCTGATGTCATTGTTGTATTGTTTATGTCTTAACCGCTGTATTTTGTCCAAATTTAACGCAAATAAAATAAAACAGTAATATGCCATGTAAAAAATATAAGGGCTTATTGTCTGCCGTTTTCATGTAGGTACCAATAATGTACAATTATAAAAATGGATGTTAGATAAAGTGCGCACTTTATATAACATCCATGACAAAATATTATATTTTAATTTATTTTATTGTTGTAATGTAATGAAGGTATTTATATGATAATTTAATGATTATAATCAGTGGACAGTCTTAAATGATCTGTTTTTTTTTTAAATTTAATATAAATAAAATGATGCAGGTTCCAACCTACGCCAGCCGAGCAAGTTAATTTTATAATTGTTTTTTTTTGTATTTTTTATAAATATTTTATTTGTCTATTAAATAAATAAAAATTAACTCATAAAAATCTGAAAGCCGCTACAAATTTTCATTGTGAATATGTCTTTAAATGTGTCGAAAAGCTTCGAAACAATTTGAAGGAAAGATCGAGCGTAAAGCTTTTTTACTTGACAATGTGTGTAGAGTTTAAAAAGCGATTTAAAAGCTTTCCTCGGAGCTTTTCCCGAAAAGCTCTGGAAGGGGAACTCGATGTGAACGTAAGTGATACCACTTGCCCATTTGAGTGTGAATAATCTCTGGATACTACGTACTCCGCATTGGGTACCAAATACCCATGGAAAAGCCTTGTCAGCGATCTGAGAAAATCACCAATACTATGAATTCAAATACCTACAATTTATTTATATATAAAAAATTGAACTTTTTACAAAATATGTTTTAAAGTTCTTCAGACAAAGTTATTGTGATTTTCGTTCATTAGTAATGACGCAATGAATTGATAAACAATGATAACTAATCAACAACATAATCTTTAGTATAAAAATACTTCGGTGGTGCTCTGCCTTCCTTATGAGGGAAATATCGTGATGGTATGTATGTATGTATGCATTCATATTATCTTTTATACAATTCGCCTTTACAATAATACGCAAATACTTCGCAAATTGATGATTTTCATGATTTTGTTAGCAAAATTTATAATCACTGATTAAATATTATTTATATTTTATCTCAAATACATGTTTAACTTCGTGTTTGCAAAACGAACTATTGCTAATCGTGTATTTTGAATGATTTTCAATACATGACAGCTTATTTTAATTTAATTATCTATTTTGCTTTATATTTCTTGCTTATATAATAAATTCATAAATAAAAATAAATGTTGTACAACTTATTATCTATTTTGCTTTATATTTCTTGCTTATATAATAAATTCATAAATAAAAATAAATGTTGTACAACTTATTATCTATTTTGCTTTATATTTCTTGCTTATATAATAAATTCATAAATAAAAATAAATGTTGTACAACTTATTATCTATTTTGCTTTATATTTCTTGCTTATATAATAAATTCATAAATAAAAATAAATGTTGTACAACTTATTATCTATTTTGCTTTATATTTCTTGCTTATATAATAAATTCATAAATAAAAATAAATGTTGTACAACTTATTATCTATTTTGCTTTATATTTCTTGCTTATATAATAAATTCATAAATAAAAATAAATGTTGTACAACTTATTATCTATTTTGCTTTATATTTCTTGCTTATATAATAAATTCATAAATAAAAATAAATGTTGTACAACTTATTATCTATTTTGCTTTATATTTCTTGCTTATATAATAAATTCATAAATAAAAATAAATGTTGTACAACTTATTATCTATTTTGCTTTATATTTCTTGCTTATATAATAAATTCATAAATAAAAATAAATGTTGTACAACTTATTATCTATTTTGCTTTATATTTCTTGCTTATATAATAAATTCATAAATAAAAATAAATGTTGTACAACTTATTATCTATTTTGCTTTATATTCCTTGCTTATAAAATAAATTCACAAATAAAAATAAATGTTGTACAACTTTGTTGTATAAGAAGATAAATTGGGATTAAATTGTATGATGGGATTCTGACGAGAATATTTGAGACGTTGGTTCAAAAGCAATAAGAAGATTAGAATGAGGAAAGGCAGGTTTAAAAAATATGTAAAGATTGCTTATTCATAAGGGCTGGATTGAAAAATAATGATTTTTTTTATATTTTCAATGATTGGTATGAATTTAAATTTGAATAGGTACCTATTGAAAAAATTTAGTGGCGGCTTAACCATAGATAACCGAAACAGCATAATTTTCCATAATGATAACATCTTAATATTGACTTTGCTTTGAATTGGTGGCGAGCACACCCGTTCGATTCAGGAAATCAGAATTTCATTTATAATAAATATTTTTTTTAATCTAATTTTTTTACAAATTCTGCTTACTGCTTGAAATTACCATTTTTATTTTTTTAAATCATAATTCAAGTATGGTAATTAAGCATTGTTTTATTTATTTTTGTGTTGACAATACAAAATAACTAAAGCATCATTCGTAAAATATTTTTAGACGGTTATGTGTAACGTAAAATTTTAAATGAAAATATTTTACTAACAACGATTTCCACGTGTAAGAATAATTAGAGTTTCCCGGTAAGTACATACAACATATTTTTCTCTCCGTCACTGTTCGATAAAAGGGGGTACTTAATGATTTTGTAATTGAAAACCTTTTATTTACTGTTTATTCGTTTTATTTACTGTTTATTTCGAGGCAAGCAAAGCTCGCGGTACACAATGGTATCGTCGCACCGACTCTAATGTATGCTAGTGAGACATGGACATAGCAGAAGACGCATGAAAGTAGAATTAACGCGGTTGAAATGAGGTCACTAAGATGAATGTATGGTAAAACGATGTATGATAGAATAAGAAATGGGGATATTAGACGAGAATGTATGATTGAAAGAAATATCGTAAGTAAGATGAAAATAAATGCCCTAAGGTGGTTCGGCCACATACAAAGAATGAGTGATGACCGTCTGACAAAAATAGTGTACAAGGCTGATAAAAGAGGAACGAAAAGTAGAGGTCGGCCAAGAAAAAGTTGGCACGATCACATAAATGGGATTTTGAAAGATGGTGATGTTAGAAGTAAGAATAATAGGAGAGCGTGTATGAGACGATGTATGGACGTGAATGAAGCGAGGAATTTATGTCAAGAGAGATGAGTCTAGCGTGGTCGGTTCTCTTTGCCTACCCCAAATAGGGAAATGGCGTGATGGTATGGTATGGTATGGTTATTCGTTTCGAGTATCATGTACAAAATATATAGGTATTTTTTTATTACTTTTTTTTATAATATTTTTTCAACAGCTACGAACATTTTAACAAACAAACATTTTACATAAAAAGTGAGCCTATTTTAGACGAAAATTATTAAACTAAATATGTAAAACATTAGTTTAGATTATGTAGGTACCATTTTATTTAACTAAATTGATCGAAACCTTCCGGTAACTGCAGATTCCACGCAGTATTAGGCATATGCACTTTAAGTGTAAAGAGTATTCACGTGGATAAACGTAGGTAGGTATATAAGTATTGTCCAACTGTCGATTCGTTCAAGAGAATGAAATTCTTTTGAAGGAAGAGGCATTTTAAATCCAAGACGCGTGTATGAAGGAACATTTTGTATGGCGTAGTGGACTTTATGCATGCTAAAAACACCAACTTTGAGGCTTCGCAGCATATATTCCCATACATGGATTTACTCAGAATTCGAAGTAGAACATTTTATGTGAGTTTTGTGTGTCTGTCTGTCTGTGTGTGTGTCTGTCCCGTCCCCCCCTTATAACTTTTGATACGCTGGATTCACAAAGCCTAAAATTTCAGAATATATAAATAGTTATGGCCTACAAAACTTTTATACTCAGAATTGTGAATTTTTGTTTCAGTCAAGGGTTATCAACTTTTGAATTTTTACTTTATTTTTCCATATATCTCTGAAACCATAAAAGCTAGAATGCTGAAAATTATTATAAACATAGATGAATATAAAATCTCAAATCTGTTTTTTTTTTTATTCCAGGGTTTCTCAAACATTTTTTGTTAATAATGATTAATTTATGAGTTTAACTGCCCTATTTTACCAAATATTTTAAAAATATCGAAAAAAGCCGAAACACCCCAACTAGATAATTTAATTTACTATAAAAAATATATGCATTGTATTAGCAACTCTCAAATTTTTTTAACAATTTTTATAAAAATTGAATTTAGTGACGACTTTGCTTCATACAATTTGTATGGCAGTCGCCTACACACAATATCTAAGAAGACTTAATAGTTTGATACTAATCTCCAAACATACATATATACCATCATGCTGTTTTCATATTATGGGTAGGATCAAAGAACTGACCTCCATACTATCCTATCTTGATATTCATACCTAGGTGCATGTGTTCTATAGAAAACCAAATATCTTAAAATATTAAATAATTTATATTTATGGGTTTATAGTTTGGTACTTATTCTTCAACTATACATACTATCGCTATCGACAGTTGGATCTCATGTGTTACATGCAACTAGTTTTATAGACCCAGTCGATTTCGCGTTATTTGAAATATTCAGTTATCTCAGTAGTGCGGTGACCAGCAATGAGCGTCTACAAACAAGAACAAAAATAAAATATATATGAATGAAAAAGAAAAATAATTTGAAGTTAGTGTGTACGTGTGCATGTGTGTGTCTGTGTGTATGTATAATAATATTTGTATAGTATACATACACATAATATATTATTAGTATAATTTATATTTGGTGCAATTCAATTGGGGCTGTTGCGCCATCGAAGAAGACGACTTAACATTGAATAGGCTCCAAAATTCTACAATTTTTTTTCCCTATAATAATGTTAACTAAACTACTGTACATAGTTTATTAAAGTGAATTGATGTCATCATGATATACATATACATGTTGTGTATGAAGGTATCTTGTTATTTTTATTTGTTTATTGCACAAATCAGAAATGTCACAAATAAAAAAAAAAATACATATAGGTACTGTAATTCTGTTAATATTACCAAGAAAAAAAAATATAAAACTTTGTGTAATGAAGAGAAGCGTTGGTCACAACTCTCTCGTTCATTCCAAGCTTGAACATGAGAATGGTTGTTCATAATATGAAGGTACTGTACCTACGTATTATTCGTTTTTTCATTGTAGTCAACAAGAGAAGATGGGAGGATGGGGGAGAATCCATCAATCGATGGTGCCTACATATAATGTATGTACATTTTATGAAATAGTCTTTGTTCTCTGGTGAACGAATTCAAATGGAAAATTCTTAATATGTGCCTGAACTCATACGGAAAATTGAAGGCTTCAAACAATTTATTGTTCGAATAATGTCTTAGTCAATTACTCATTGGGACATCATTGTGTGTTCCATATTTTGCTTTACATATATACCTACTTATTTACTTGAAAATAAGGGTTCACCACCCATTCAGAATATTGTGCCTTTTTAGGTGAGACGAGATTCTTTTGTAAAGTTGTGCACAACCACACATCTGTCACCGGTTACCACATATTGTGGGTTATGCCTTATGGTATTACTTGTAAAATTCGAAGGTACCTACATCTTCAATAAATATAGATATAGGTATAATTGTGATTGATGCACCCTATGATATCAATTATCCGAATGAGACGAAACTCTTATTTTTTGATAAGAAGGTATTTTTCATATCGTTTGATAAGCAGGTTTGATAACGTGGTATATTTTAAAACTCATATTTTTACTTTCTTCAAAGCTCTATACGCTCAATTATTGAATATGGTATTAGACACTTCTGGTGTTGCGCCCCACAATATCTACTGAATACGCTCGATGGTGTAAAAAGGCGTGCTGTAAGTCTGACGACGATCCATCATTGACTGATGGATTGCAATCACTAGACTACAATAGACGCAAGGTCTGTATTCTAAGTTTATTCTATAGGTACTACCACGGGAGATGCTCAGAAGAAAATTCATCTCTGGTCGCTCTTCCACCCATTTAAAATCGAGTCACACGTTTTACTCAAGTTCAAAACCAGTTTATAGTAATACACGAACCAGTCGCTTCTGTAAATCTTTTTTTAACCCAGCAGCCCGGCTGCGGAATGATCTGCCGAATTCTGTGTTTCCACATTCTTACAAGCCGGGTCTTTTAAAACCCGAATTATTTATTTCCTAAATAGATTGTAAACCCTCCCCAACGCTGCGTAGTGCGCTTCTCGTCCCAATGGACCCATGTCTTAATAGCTGGTGTCCCCAATGTAGCCATGTTAAAAAAAGCACATGCATCATATAGGATTTCTTTAAAAATGATAATAATGACTTAGTAATCATAAAACGGTCCAGTGGCATATAAAATGAGCAACATCCAATATATCATTTCCATTTAACGGAACTGAAGAGACGTGAGTCACAGTAGGGATGAATGGGAAAGACGGATAACACACGCACACAACACTTTGTTTCTTTGGATGATATCGCAACGCATGCTGGGTATACAAGTTGTTTAAATAGGTTTGAAGTATAACGCAGGCATTACAAATCAAAAGGCTTCTAAGAACATCTTAGATGAAGGTCTTTACTAAAAACTCTCCGAGGTCGTGTACATAAGACAGATGAGAGATCACTGTGAAATAGAGGATATCGAAGAGATAAAGAACGTGGAAAAGATCTAGAAGAAGATATTATAGCAGATACTATTTAGTCATAGTAAATAATATATTATCACACAGTAGCCAATCAAGTCCCTTCTGAACACCGTCTACCTACAAGATCGTATGAGATAGCTGTAACTTATCGTCTCAGGAGGCTTTTGCTTACCGTATCACATAGCTATTTTCAAAAGAAAAAGATTAAATATAATGATATGGGTCGGTAGGTATTCGATTATCGGTAGAGACTCAGTTTTAATTTGTCGTTTCAATCTGTGATTTTTGGATTTGTGATACAATCAAGATTACGTGTCTGCAAAATGCAGAATTTTGTTGTTGGGTGAGTTGTCAATCAATATTTTGACCAAATAGTGTTGTCGAAGTAGCAATTCGTATAGTATTCAAATTTTGTATGGAAAATTTTCAAAATTTTCATGAAGAGAGTTTGTTCAATTATTTTTTATTTAAATATTTGATTATGAAAAATTGAAAATTCTTCAATGCCATTTTATGAATGTGATAAGCCTTTTTACCAATGTGAAAATAAAAATTTAAAATTTTAAGTTTCCTGAGGTTGGGGTCACTTAGAAATGTTTGATAGTTGAAAAAATTAAGAAGCACTATTCAGATAACCTTCAAAATCTAATGGGGGTCTAAGCGAGTATTAGATATAGGTACATATTTGCAAATTTTGAAAAGAATCGAATGAGCACTTTAGTCTATAATTGATCAAGTAAAATGAACACGCTGTACATAGCACACAGTACACAGCACGCAACACACAGCACATAGCATAATTTTAGAATATGTACAATCTCATCATGGTACTAGTTGATAATCTGCAATAAAAAAAGCCTTAAAACTTTGAAATAATAACTCCGCACTATATCCCCTTGGGTAAGTGAGGAGTAAAAAACATACTCTATTGTTTGACATTCCCATGTTGTACCTTATGGTGATGTTCAATAAACAAAGTTATCAAATAAACTTACCAAGGCCTTATGTGAAAATTCAATTCCATGTAATGAGTCAAATAATTTATAACGTTGGGAAGGTAAAAAACTTTACTCGTTATACGCCTGCTAACAAAAAAGTTGTTTTAACAAAAATGACGCCTTTCTCTCCATAAAATGATGGTAATATTTCGTGATTAATATCAAAAGAATGACTATGGGTAAAATAACGACAGTGGAATGTTTTTGATGAGGTTATTGTGTTTAAATTGATGAGGTTATTGTGTTTATTTTGATGAGGTTATTGTGTTTATATTGATGAGGTTATTGTGTTTATATTGATGAGGTTATTGTGTTTATATTGATGAGGTTATTGTTTATATTGACGAGGTTATTGTGTTTATATTGATGAGGTTATTGTGTTTATATTGATGAGGTTATTGTTTATATTGACGAGGTTATTGTGTTTATATTGATGAGGTTATTGTGTTTATATTGATGAGGTTATTGTTTATATTGACGAGGTTATTGTGTTTATATTGATGAGGTTATTGTGTTTATATTGATGAGGTTATTGTTTATATTGACGAGGTTATTGTGTTTATATTGATGAGGTTATTGTGTTTATATTGATGAGGTTATTGTTTATATTGACGAGGTTATTGTGTTTATATTGATGAGGTTATTGTGTTATATTGATGAGGTTATTGTTTATATTGATGAGGTTATTGTGTTTATATTGATGAGGTTATTGTTTATATTGACGAGGTTATTGTGTTTATATTGATGAGGTTATTGTGTTTTTTTTTGTTTTATTATTTGAATGAAAATTACACAGCTTAAGTTTTATTTAAAAATAGTATAAAAAATACAATTTTTCAAAGCGCCAATTACAATGTTCTTATTATGAATAAAATGTTAAAAGTATGAGTAAAAGTGAATTAAAAACAAAAAACTATTGAACCTACATATATGTAGCATTGCACTGAGGTTATTGTGTTTATATTGTTATTAACAAAACATGCATTGCGATAAATTTATGAACCAAATAAACAGTTTGTTTAAACTTTTGATCTAAGGGAGTGATTCCCAAAGTGGTCTATATCGACCCCCAGGGGTCTATGACAACCTGCAAGGGGTCTACGTAAGCGAAAAAAAAATCTGGGGGTCCATGACATGAAAATGGGGGTCCACGATAGTGGATCTCAACATACACTGATAGTACCTACCTGTCGCATAACAATTTGTTATTATTATTCGTTATATAATATTTTATTTTAACATTTTTTTTCATGTAACTTTCAAATTTCCTTAAAGTTCCATCATACCAAAACCTTAGATAACATTCATAACATTCCCCTTCTCACATTCATTTATAATGGTTGTACGCCTATGCCTGCCATAAAATCTAAGACCATACAATTTAAATTTGACTTTTTGTCAGCCTTTGTGCCTCAGTTGGTTAGGTATTTGACTGGTGATCCAAAGGTTCCGGGTTCGATTCCCGGTGGAGACACAGTTTTTATTTGTGTTTTTAGTCTGGATCTGTGAGATGATTAATATCGGAAGTCTCCAGAATCTGGCAACTTGTTATTGGGTGCGTGTTAAATTAATATTTGACATAGTACCTGTTAGTTGCCCGAGAAGCATAATATCGGGTAAGCAAGGGGTCTACGACACAAAAAGTTTGGGAACCTCTGATGGCGCGGCGTTTAAATTAATGAACTCCATAAATTAAACAGATTGAATCTACATAAGAAGGCTAGTATTTTTTTTGTCGATTCGTTGAAGAAAATTTATTTCTCTTAATAAATCGACAGTGTAAAGCCAAGATAGGCGAGATTTGTAGGGCCAGGTCTATAATTTTCATGGTTTTTTCAATTTCGAAGCTAAAAAACACCAACTAAGACACTTTGGAGCATACGTGTTCCATACATGGATTTACTCAGAATTCGGAGTAGAACATTAAGTGTTCCTGTTTGTGTGTACCTTACAATTTTTGATCTACTTGATGTACAGAGCCTTACATTTCAGTAAGTATAGAGAATTTTAAGCTTACAAAACTTTTTACTCAGAATTTCTAATTTATACTTTTTTTCAAAGACGTAATTGGTGAACGTTGCGCAAGCGCATAAAGTAATCACATAACCAAGCCGATGACAGATCGTAAGCCCTTTAGGTACCATGAGTTCCTGGTTCTTCTATAATATTCCAACTTCGTCTCTATTGAGATGTTTAATATTTATTTAATATCCGTCAAAGTCATTCCTTACTATCGAATGAGATTTTCGTTTGCAAAATAGATTTGCTATCCTTTGCAAGTCTTCGGTGTGCGTATATACACATTTTTGGCATCAGCGAAGCAGTTTTTCATAAAGCTACCCCTTTGTTGGGGTTAACAATAAGTTGGGGGATGACAGAAGCCCACAAAGTAGGCTCTAAAGGAAGTTTAAGGATGTAACTGAAGTTACACGTGGAACGTGGATTGAAAGAAAATAATACGGTATTACGTACCACACGAACCGAATAATCTTTGCAAATTTCTACGTAAAATGAGGCAGATAAATTTTGACAATGTGGAGACGATAAATTGCGTATTTATTAACTAGTTGCATGTAACATATGAGATCCGACTGTCGATAGTATGTATAGTTGATGAAAACGTACCAAACTTCAAAACCCATAAATCCAAATTATTGAATATTTTTAGACATTTTGTTTTCTATACAACACATGTAGGTATATCAAGATAGGATAGTATGAAGGACTGTCCTTTTTTCCTACCCAGAATATGAAAACAGCATGATGGTATGTATATGTTTGGAGATTGAGAATCAAATTATTAAGTATTCTTAGATATTGTATATTGGCCACCGCCATACAAATCGTATGAAGCGATGTCGTCAAATATCTGTACTACTACAATTTTGATATTTTTTATAGAAAAATAAATTATCTAGTTGGAGTGTTTTGGCTTTTTTTATTTTTTTTTTCAATTATATAAATATAGGTAGTTACACACACTAAATGCTCCTCTCCGAATTCTGAGTAAATCTATAGTCAGAACATATATGCTGCGAAGCCTCTAAGTTGGTGTTTTTTGAAAAAAAAAACGTGAAAAATATAGATTTGAAAACATTGTCGATATTTTAAGAGAAATTAATCATCTTGAATAAATCGACAGTTGTATTATACTCTTTTTCGGGAGAGAACGTCTAAACTAAATGTTTATTATAAATATAAAAAAACATTAAGTGTCCATGAATATATTTTACTATATAGATGGAAATTTTATTTTTTACTATAAATCAAAATATAATGATGGATAAAAATTTCATTGTCAAAACATTAACCACTAGCACTATAACAGAGTCTCCTAGTTGGGCAGCAGTTGTCCTGATTGCTTTCTGTTATTGGAGCAATAATAAATATCAATAAAAAAATCTTTCACTTGAAGAAATATGAACGATGTAGGTAGGTACTGACAAAAAACATTTTTCTTCCAAAAACAAAACAACTTGTTTCATGGAAAATCCGCTATTAAAATATTAATATATTTTCCCAAAAATAGATCAAGGAAACAGCATATCTCATCATTATTCGAAAAAAAAATT
Organism: Molanna angustata; assembly: GCA_963576475.1. NCBI lineage: Eukaryota > Metazoa > Arthropoda > Insecta > Trichoptera > Molannidae > Molanna > Molanna angustata. The sequence goes on from OY754965.1 coordinate 5,649,894, forward strand.
TTTTTTGAAAATCAAATATATTTTATACAAGTTCACTTCTTAGAAAATGGATTCATTTTGAGGACAAATGAAATGATATAAGTAGTTTTTACCGGGAATTGAATATTTTTATGAGTAATAAAAAATACGAGGATTATGGAAATAAATACCCCAAGCCTACCCCAAGTAGGGGATACGGCGTGATGGTATGTATGTATGTATAAATAAACTTGAATATCCGTTAACTTGAACACAATATCTTCCATCAATTAATAATAAGAGAAATGTCGTCTTGTATATATTTCATGTACCTACATAATAAAATTACACCTACAAATCTGATGTCCTGCCTAAATTCTACTTATACAGTTTAATGTATTTGCGCAAGAGCTTAATACGATCACGTAACGCAGTCGATGACAGGTCGTAAGCCCTCTAGGTTCCATATTTTACGGCTCTCATATTAATAGCTATATTATGTATCTATATGTATGCCAATTTCATTCTCTATTGACATAATAGCTATATTATGTATCTATATGTATGCCAATTTCATCTCTATTGACATAATAGCTATATTATGTATCTATATGTATGCCAATTTCATCTCTATTGACATAATAGCTATATTATGTATCTATATGTATGCCAATTTCATCTCTATGACATAATAGCTATATTATGTATCTATATGTATGCCAATTTCATCTCTATTGACATAATAGCTATATTATGTATCTATATGTATGCAATTTCATCTCTATTGACATAATAGCTATATTTATGTATCTATATGTATGCCCAATTTCATCTCTATTGACATAATAGCTATATTATGTATGCTATATGTATGCCAATTTCATCTCTAATTGACATAATAGCTATATTATGTATCTATATGGTATGCCAATTTCATCTCTATTGACATAATAGCTATATTACTAGTATCTATATGTATGCCAATGTTCATCTCTATTGACATAATAGCTATATTTATGTATCTATATGTATGCCAATTTCATCTCTATGACATAATAGCTATATTATGTATCTATATGTATGCCAATTTCATCTCTATTGACATAATAGCTATATTATGTATCGTATATGTATGCCAATTTCATCTCTATTGACATAATAGCTCTTATGAATTATGTATCTATATGTATGCCAATTTCATCTCTATTGACATAATAGCTATATTATGTATCTATATGTATGCCAATTTCATCTCTATTGACAATAATAGCTATATTATGTATCTATATGTATGCCAATTTCATCTCTATTGACATAATAGCTATATTATGTATCTATATGTATGCCAATTTCATCTCTATTGACATAATAGCTATATTATGTATCTATATGTATGCCAATTTCATCTCTATTGACATAATAGCTATATTATGTATCTATATGTATGCCAATTTCTTACATCTCTATTGACATAATAGCTATATTATGTATCTATATGTATGCCAATTTCATCTCTATTGACATAATAGCTATATTATGTATCTATATGTATGCCAATTTCATCTCTATTGACATAATAGCTATATTATGTATCTATATGTATGCCAATTTCATCTCTATTGACATAATAGCTATATTATGTATCTATATGTATGCCAATTTCATCTCTATTGACATAATAGCTATATTATGTATCTATATGTATGCCAATTTCATCTCTATTGACATAATAGCTATATTATGTAATCTATATGTATGCCAATTTTCATCTCTATTGACATAATAGCTATATTATGTATCTATATGTATGCCAATTTCATCTCTATTGACATAATAGCTATATTATGTATCTATATGTATGCCAATTTCATCTCTATTGACATAATAGCTATATTATGTATCTATATGTATGCCAATTTCATCTCTATTGACATAATAGCTATATTATGTATCTATATGTATGCCAATTTCATCTCTATTGACATAATAGCTATATTATGTATCTATATGTATGCCAATTTCATCTCTATTGACATAATAGCTATATTATGTATCTATATGTATGCCAATTTCATCTCTATTGACATAATAGCTATATTATGTATCTATATGTATGCCAATTTCATCTCTATTGACATAATAGCTATATTATGTATCTATATGTATGCCAATTTCATCTCTATTGACATAATAGCTATATTATGTATCTATATGTATGCCAATTTCATCTCTATTGACATAATAGCTATATTATGTATCTATATGTATGCCAATTTCATCTCTATTGACATAATAGCTATATTATGTATCTATATGTATGCCAATTTCATCTCTATTGACATAATAGCTATATTATGTATCTATATGTATGCCAATTTCATCTCTATTGACATAATAGCTATATTAAGTATCTATATGTATGCCAATTTCATCTCTATTGACATAATAGCTATATTATGTATCTATATGTATGCCAATTTCATCTCTATTGACATAATAGCTATATTATGTATCTATATGTATGCCAATTTCATCTCTATTGACATAATAGCTATATTATGTATCTATATGTATGCCAATTTCATCTCTATTGACATAATAGCTATATTATGTATCTATATGTATGCCAATTTCATCTCTATTGACATAATAGCTATATTATGTATCTATATGTATGCCAATTTCATCTCTATTGACATAATAAGCTATATTATGTATCTAATATGTATGCCAATTTCATCTCTATTGACATAATAGCTATATTATGTATCTATATGTATGCCAATTTCATCTCTATTGACATAATAGCTATATTATGTATCTATATGTATGCCAATTTCATCTCTATTGACATAATAGCTATATTATGTATCTATATGTATGCCAATTTCATCTCTATTGACATAATAGCTATATTATGTATCTATATGTATGCCAATTTCATCTCTATTGACATAATAGCTATATTATGTATCTATATGTATGCCAATTTCATCTCTATTGACATAATAGCTATATTATGTATCTATATGTATGCCAATTTCATCTCTATTGACATAATAGCTATATTATGTATCTATATGTATGCCAATTTCATCTCTATTGACATAATAGCTATATTATGTATCTATATGTATGCCAATTTCATCTCTATTGACATAATAGCTATATTATGTATCTATATGTATGCCAATTTCATCTCTATTGACATAATAGCTATATTATGTATCTATATGTATGCCAATTTCATCTCTATTGACATAATAGCTATATTATGTATCTATATGTATGCCAATTTCATCTCTATTGACATAATAGCTATATTATGTATCTATATGTATGCCAATTTCATCTCTATTGACATAATAGCTATATTATGTATCTATATGTATGCCAATTTCATCTCTATTGACATAATAGCATATATTATGTATCTATATGTATGCCAATTTCATCTCTATTGACATAATAGCTATATTATGTATCTATATGTATGCCAATTTCATCTCTATTGACATAATAGCTATATTATGTATCTATATGTATGCCAATTTCATCTCTATTGACATAATAGCTATATTATGTAATCTATATGTATGCCAATTCATCTCTATTGACATAATAGCTATATTATGTATCTATATGTATGCCAATTTTCATCTCTATTGACATAATAGCTATATTATGTATCTATATGTATGCCAATTTCATCTCTATTGACATAATAGCTATATTATGTATCTATATGTATGCCAATTTCATCTCTATTGACATAATAGCTATATTATGTATCTATATGTATGCCAATTTCATCTCTATTGACATAATAGCTATATTATGTATCTATATGTATGCCAATTTACATCTCTATTGACATAATAGCTATATTATGTATCTATATGTATGCAATTTCATCTCTATTGACATAATAGCTATATTATGTATCTATATGTATGCCAATTTCATCTCTATTGACATAATAGCTATATTATGTATCTATATGTATGCCAATTTTCATCTCTATTGACATAATAGCTATATTATGTATCTATATGTATGCCAATTTCATCTCTATTGACATAATAGCTATATTATGTATCTATATGTATGCCAATTTCATCTCTATTGACATAATAGCTATTATGTATCATAGAGATGCCCAATTGGCAATCTCTAATTAGAACATAATACTATAGCCAATTTCATCTCTATTGACATAATAGCTATATTATGTATCTATATGTATGCCAATTTCATCTCTATTGACATAATAGCTATATTATGTATCTATATGTATGCCAATTTCATCTCTATTGACATAATAGCTATATTATGTATCTATATGTATGCCAATTTCATCTCTATTGACATAATAGCTATATTATGTATCTATATGTATGCCAATTTCATCTCTATTGACATAATAGCTATATTATGTATCTATATGTATGCCAATTTCATCTCTATTGACATAATAGCTATATATGTATCTATATGTATGCCAATTTCATCTCTATTGACATAATAGCTATATTATCGTATCTATATGTATGCAATTTCATCTCTATTGACATAATAGCTATATTATGTATCTATATGTATGCCAATTTCATCTCTATTGACATAATAGCTATATTATGTATCTATATGTATGCCAATTTCATCTCTATTGACATAATAGCTATATTATGTATCTATATGTATGCCAATTTCATCTCTATTGACATAATAGCTATTTATGTATCTATATGTATGCCAATTTCATCTCTATTGACATAATAGCTATATTATGTATCTATATGTATGCCAATTTCATCTCTATTGACATAATAGCTATATTATGTATTCTATATGTATGCCAATTTCATCTCTATTGACATAATAGCTATATTATGTATCTATATGTATGCCAATTTCATCTCTATTGACATAATAGCTATATTATGTATCTATATGTATGCCAATTTCATCTCTATTGACATAATAGCTATATTATGTATCTATATGTATGCCAATTTCATCTCTATTGACATAATAGCTATATTATGTTATCTATATGTATGCCAATTTCATCTCTATTGACATAATAGCTATATTATGTATCTATATGTATGCCAATTTCATCTCTATTGACATAATAGCGTATATTATGTATCTATATGTATGCAATTTCATCTCTATTGACAATAATAGCTATATTATGTATCTATATGTATGCCAATTTCATCTCTATTGACATAATAGCTATATTATGTATCTATATGTATGCCAATTTCATCTCTATTTGACATAATAGCTATATTATGTATCTATATGTATGCCAATTTCATCTCTATTGACATAATAGCTATATTATGTATCTATATGTATGCCAATTTCATCTCTATTGACATAATAGCTATATTATGTATCTATATGTATGCCAATTTCATCTCTATTGACATAATAGCTATATTATGTATCTATATGTATGCCAATTTCATCTCTATTGACATAATAGCTATATTATGTATCTATATGTATGCCAATTTCATCTCTATTGGACATAATAGCTATATTATGTATCTATATGTATGCCAATTTTCATCTCTATTGACATAATAGCTATATTATGTATCTATATGTATGCCAATTTCATCTCTATTGACATAATAGCTATATTATGTATCTATATGTATGCCAATTTCATCTCTATTGACATAATAGCTATATTATGTATCTATATGTATGCCAATTTCATCTCTATTGACATAATAGCTATATTATGTATCTATATGTATGCCAATTTCATCTCTATTGACATAATAGCTATATTATGTATCTATATGTATGCCAATTTCATCTCTATTGACATAATAGCTATATTATGTATCTATATGTATGCCAATTTCATCTCTATTGACATAATAGCTATATTATGTATCTATATGTATGCCAATTTCATCTCTATTGACATAATAGCTATATTATGTATCTATATGTATGCCAATTTCATCTCTATTGACATAATAGCTATATTATGTATCTATATGTATGCCAATTTCATCTCTATTGACATAATAGCTATATTATGTATCTATATGTATGCCAATTTCATCTCTATTGACATAATAGCTATATTATGTATCTATATGTATCCAATTTCATCTCTATTGACATAATAGCTATATTATGTATCTATATGTATGCCCAATTTCATCTCTATTGACATAATAGCTATATTATGTATCTATATGTATGCCAATTTCATCTCTATTGACATAATAGCTATATTATGTATCTATATGTATGCCAATTTCATCTCTAGTGACATAATAGCTATATTATGTATCTATATGTATGCCAATTTCATCTCTATTGGACATAATAGCTATATTATGTATCTATATGTATGCCAATTTCATCTCTATTGACATAAAAGGTTTGTGAAAAAATATCCTTGGCACCCGCTAGGAAAAATATCTAATATTTTCGTATATTATATGCGATCATAAATTATTCGTTTTTTATATTTTGTATCTTGTTCGGAAGAAATCATAGACAAAGTAGCTGGCTTGGTACTGGCCTTAGTAGCATAGACTGCATCTAATGAAATCCCATCTGTACATTGTTCACCTAGAAGATCACCTGAGATGAATGAAGTCCAACTCAAGAGGACAGTTGGACTTCAGTTGTGTTGTTTCTGTATCACAAATCAATAGGTTTATCAAAAGAAGAGGTTATTATGTATGAAAACTCAGCTAAGGAAGCCAATTGGTTTTTCATTGTATTTTTCTTACTAAATTTTAATCTTCACATCATTCGAGGTAAAATGTATAGCTTTGTCTAGATTGGTCAGTTGTTGTTCGAAACACAAAGTTTGAAAGTAAATGCGACAAAGGAAAGCTATTTGGTGTTAATAAAAGTAAAAAATATCCCCCTTTTTATCCCAACTTGCCTCACATTTCAATTGGTCGAAAGGCTCTTATCTGTTTCCGCTACGGAACATTTAAACCAGGAACTGGGATATATCTTACCTGATGAAGACAAATGCGACGATCTATCTCAAATAAAATACAATCTTACTAAAAATTCACCAATCGCTGTGGCATTGTTGTGGAACTGCACGGCAAGTAGTGCACTTGCTGAAATGGCACTACATTTGAGGAAAGCATATTTCCACTTTTGATTGAATAGAACTTCAAATTTAAGTATCTATATATATATTTATATATTAATACGTGAAGCAAAAACGTTGAGTTCCTACATTTTTCGGCTAACTGGGCGCACGGAGAAGTTAGAGATTTGGCATACTTAATGTTTATATGGAGGAGGACTGCAGAATGATAATATTTATATATGCGTTGTAAATAAATTAAATCAAATAAAAAATGTTTCACATCAAACTATTGATTGTGTTCCATAGAACGTTAAAAAGGAGGGAAACGTAACTTTAATATACCCGCGTAGTATGAGTGTGTCCAAAATATTCAAATAACCGAGGTAGGACACACTGCAGTATTCATTCTTTTTATTTCAAGATCTGTGTTCACATTTAAAATGTCACTGTGGTACCTACGATGCAGTTGTTTAAATTCAAATTTCAGAACATTTTATAGGAAAATACATATTTGAATACCTAATGTGAAACAATATAAATTGTAGGTACATACTTACACAATAATTTCAGTTATAAAATTGATTTGCAATACGTGAAGAGAAAACTTTGTGCTCATTGATGAACACCTGATATATTATTATAGATCAGGTTCAATATCGCTCACCATGTAATGTGCAATAAAATTATATTTTTATGATGACGGGGATTTGACACTGCTGTGATTTACTGGTACTAGTATCAATGAAATATCAGAGAGTATGTAACAGAACAATATATGATAGGTAGAATAAAATTATGAACATAACAAAAGAATGCAAAATAACGAAGGATTTTATTGGTGGAACGAAAATGAATGCACTGAGGAGGTTTGGACATATTGAAAGACTGAACGAGGAATGAATGAACCCGTTTTTTACCAAAAATTTTTTTTCATTTTTTCTTCCATAATATTATCTTAGGTTTTAGGATAATAATATAAATGAGACAGGATATTCTTCGAATTGAAAAAGAAAAACTGACATTTTATTGATAATTTAAATGATCCCCATTTGGGGTCGACGGTTAATGGCGTGTCATAATTTTGTTCTATGTTATCTTTTTTATAATATGTAATGTAGTAATTGTTGTAAGACTGTATGTTCATATTTAAACAAAATAAAATAAATATTAACTAATAACAAATGCAATATATAAAATTACATGCTATGCCACTATTATACACATTCCACATGTAATCCTACATCACATTTTATAGATTGTATTCTGACATTCTTTATACAAATCGCACATGTAATCCTACATCACATTTTATAGATTGTATTCTGACATTCTTTATACAAATCGCACATTTTCGCTGTTTTACAAAGACCTATCTAGATAATGCCTTGATGCTATAATAAACCAGAAATCTTTTGGTCCGGCATTGAGTGTATTGTCAAATTGATCATCCTCCTGAAGTCCAACAATGGCATATTGACATTATTTTCAATTGTACATATACAGTGCATGTGCATTTACAATTTACATGTAAATTGCGTTTGTAAAGAGATGAAAGTACCATTTCCTTGCTCATATTTTTATTCTGTACTTTTGTATATTCCAGTCCATCCTTTCCACTCCTCCCATGAACTTATTGTATTGAGCTAGTGCATTTGGTTGAGGTATTGACACTTGTGTTCAGATCTAGACCATCTAGAAACTTGATTTGAGAGAACCATTACAATATTATTATCTTTCCATTCCCTTTTGGCACTTTTTGGAGAAAGTAAATTGATTTGGGTTATTTTGAGGAGCATATAGGACACAGTTCCATACAATTGAATCTTGGATATCATCATCAAAGAGGAGTTCAAATATTTCAATGGGAGATTTCCCCTCCAATTTGGTGATCATATTCAATCGACGCCTCTTGAATTCATCACTGTTATTTTCATTATCTTCAAAATCACCTTCATCCATGTAGTTCTCCATATTATTTAATCATAAGATAAGAGAAAAGAAAAAAGATTCAATGATATAAAACTTTTGCTGCCCATAATGACACTGAAATACAAACGAACATTTTGTTACATATACCTAATAAAATACATGCTATTTACCGTGAGCCCCAATTGGGGCTCGTTTTGTTTTTTATAAAAAAAACTTATATGTTTTTTACAATTATCTATTATATTGAATACGTCTCCCTCCACAATCTGTACGTGGTCGTGGCCGCTTAGCATGTGCGCGTATTGCCAGTAAAATAATTTTACCCAATTTTATTTTACGCATTCTAAATATTTCTCCAATATAAAAAATAAATTGAATCGAAAAAGTACAAAATTATCGTTTATAATGTATTTTAAATATCAATTGACAATATTATTGTTCAAAAAGGAATTTTAAACATCAATTTTATCAAACGTTATTAATAAATCTGCGGAATACGTATTTAAATTATGGCACCATTCTGTACGAACTCTCTATGGAACGCGTTAAAACAATCTAATCTATGGCTTTGACGTGAGTTTAAAAGTCATATTTTAACTTTGATCGTTCAAAATATTTATTTTTAACATCATTATCTAATTATTTGGTGTTATTTTGTTTGTTGCAGGTTTTTACCGAAACTCCATGGATACTTACAATCAAAACAATCAAGAGATGGATGAGCGAGATATGACGGAACAGCTAGATCTGGATGAGCGAGATATGACAGAACAGCGAACAGCTAGGCGAAGAGTGACACAAGAGCTACGAGATCGTCGAAATGCTAGACGAAGAGTGGAAAATATAACGCAAGCGTAGGAATGCAAGAGAACGTGTGGAAAATATGACACAAGAACAGCGAAATCGTAGGAATGCTAGACGAAGAGTGGAAAATATGACGCAAGAACAACGAGAACGTAGGAATACGAGGGAGCGTGTGGAAAATATAACACAAGAACAGCGAGATCGTAGGAATTCTAGGCGAAGAGTGGAAAATGTTATGCAAGAGCAGCGAGATAGAAGTATGAATGCAGGCAGAAGAAATTCTGTCACTTATTTTAAGTGTGCAATTATTAATACACCTCATAATTTTCTTCCAGATCAGCATGATATGGGTCGCATGGACAAGCTGTGTACAGTGGAGAATTGCAGAGCGGTTCATTTTAATGCTGAAAAGGGCAAACTATTACATAGTTGTTGCCACAGTGGCAAAGTGTCACCTCAAGTACTGTCAACATATCCGGAAGAATTGAAAGCATTATTGTTAGGAAGCTGCAATGAATCCAAAAATTTTAGAGAATTTATTCGTCAATACAATAGTGCTAATGCTTTTGCATCCTTTGGCGCTCAGATTGCAGACGTACCTGGTACCGGACCATACTGTTTGAAAATTTCAGGTGAAGTATATCATAGAACTTCAAGAAGTATGCAGATTGACGGAGAAACTCCATCTTATGCACAGCTGTATGTTTATGATGCCGATGAAGCTGTAAGGGTACGTATGAGACACCCATCAAATGCAAGGTGTCAACAAAATATTATGTTTACGATTGATAATGTCATTCGTCGTGTAAGTCCGTATGCTCTCCAGTATAAAAGGTTAAAAGAAGCTGTAGAAGAAGAAGAAGCTCGAGTTGCAATTAATGGCGGCCCAATGAGAGATGTTAGACTCCTATTCACACGGTCAGAAGCAGATGATCAAAGAAGGTATAATGCTCCATCTCACAATAGTGACGTTGCCATTGTATATGTCGCAGATCATGAAGGTCAGATACCATTTGATGTAGATGTAGCTGTTCACCCAAGAAATATTGAAGGCCTCCAGCGCATAAATATGTTATCAAAACATCTGGACCCCATGGTTTTTCCATTGTCATTTCCCTCAGGCGAGTATGGATGGACGACTGGTATTCAGCATCATCCAAATTTTCAAACAAATCGTCGTCAATCTGTAACAACTATGCAATTTTATTCGAGTAAAATAGCAGTACGTAGGGAGGTCTTCAATCCAATACATTTTGCTGGCAAGCTTTTCCAACAATATATAATTCATGCATACATAGTTTGTGAATCACTTCGTTTAAAGTACATAAGAGAAAATCAACAACATTTGAGAGTTGAATGCTACCAGGGTCTACAGGATTATGTACAGAATTTGGCTATTGAAAGTGGACGAGCAGGTAATATAATAATTCTTCCTTCTACATTTATTGGTGGGCCACGTCATATGAATAAACTTTACCAAGACTCTATGGCTATGCTTAGAAAATTTGGCCGTCCAGATTTGTTCATCACTTTTACCTGTAACCCAAAGTGGCCAGAAATCCAGAATGAATTATTACCAAATCAAACTACATCGGATAGGCCTGATTTAGTGGCCCGGGTTTTTCAGTTAAAAGTGGAAGAGTTTATAAGAGATATGACTGAAAAACATATATTTGGTAAAGTGTTGTGTTGGGTTTATGTTATAGAAGAGCAGAAACGAGGTCTTCCCCATCTTCATGGAGTATTTACGTTGTGTGAGCAGGACAAATTTCACACAACTTCAGATATTGACACAGTTGTGAGTGCTGAATTACCCGATCGAAGTTTTCATGGTTTGTATGACATAATTTTGAAACATAATATTCATGGACCTTGCGGTATACTAAATCCAAATTCAGTGTGTATGGTTGATGGTAAGTGTTCTAAAAAATTTCCAAAGAATTTCAGAGATGACACCAATAATAATGTAGGAGGGTATCCAGAATATCGGAGACGCGATAATTTTTCTGGTAATCATATTGTTCGAGGAATACGTATTGATAATCGTTTTGTCGTTCCATATAATCCTTATCTTAGTCAAAAATATAATGCTCACATTAATGTAGAAATTTGTTCTTCGGTTCTTAGTATTAAGTATATTCATAAATATATATCAAAAGGGTTTGATTGTGCCCGGATACAAATACATCAAAATGTTGAACGCAATGAGACTCTGGTATATGATGAAATATGTGAGTATATTAACTGTCGATATGTAAGCGCACCAGAAGCTGCATGGAGAATCATGGAAAATCCAATATATGGTCATTCTCATGCTATTTTGCTTTTGTCAGTACATTTGCCTAATGGTCAGCCTATATATTTTTCAGAAGGACGAGAAGAAGAAGCTCTTAGAGCAGCAACCTCAAGAAACACAACTTTAACTGCGTGGTTCCAACTTAACCTAGAAGACACCGATGCACGCACAATCAAGTATCAAGATATACCAAATTTTTATGTGTTTTCAGTTAATAAGAAATGGACTAAGAGACAACGTGGTGGCGATAAGATTATTGGGCGCCTTGCATCAGTTTCTCCCAGAAACGTAGAATTATATCATCTAAGGCTTATTCTTTTACAGGTGACTGGCGCTACATCATATGAATCATTGCGGACTGTACGTGGTAATTTACTGCCCACATTTCGTGATGCAGCTCGAGAACTAGGACTAATCCACGACAACAGGGAATGGCATAATTGCATGGCAGAAGCGTCATCATATATGATGCCTAGAGCTCTTCGAGATTTATTTGTATTATTAATGATTCATTGTCTCCCAACAGATCCATTGGAGCTGTGGAATGATTTCAAGAGTTTAATGTCTGAAGATTTTGTCCAGCGAGGAGCTATAGAAGAAGTTGCTGTTAATTGTTCACTTCTGTACATACAAAACGCACTAATGAAAGAAAATTCTTCTTGCAGTTTACAAGGGTTGCCGGAACCAGATAGCAGCAGTGATTTTCATGAAATTGAAGATTTAAATTTTATGTTAGAGTTTTCTTTAGGTGCTGAAATGGCGAATAAGCTTAATGATGAACAACGCAATGCATTCGAAGTTATTTCTTCCAAAGTATTTTCAGATGAACGTGATGGAAATAGATGTTTTTTCATCGATGGTCCTGGTGGAACAGGTAAAACTTTCCTATACAAGACTCTTATACATACTTTAAGAGGAAGAGGAAAGAAAGTTTTATCCGTTGCTTGGACAGGAATTGCAGCTATTTTACTTCCAGGTGGAGTGACGTGTCACACAGCTTTTAATTTACCTCTTGATTTACAGGATAATACTACTTGCAGAATTACCTCAAAGAACCGTAAAATTATAAAAGATGCTGACGTTATCATTTGGGATGAAGCACCGATGGCTCCCGTAGTAGCCTTAGATATTATTGAACGTACTATTCGCGATATAATGGGTAATGATTATATTTTTGGTAATAAAGTTATTGTTTTAGGTGGAGATTTTAGACAGATTCTTCCAGTTTGTCGTAGAGCCTCTCGAGGTCAATTAGTTGCAATGTCCATTAAAAATAGTAAACATTGGAGAAAATTTATTACCTTCCATTTAAAAACCAATATAAGAGCTTTAGAAGGGGAAAGCATATTTTCACAGTGGCTTTTAGATTTAGGTAATGGACAGCTTCCTTCTGTTGCAGGAAAGCAAGAGTCATCGGTGCTTATCCCAAATGATAGTGTTTGTCAAAATGTTATTCAAAGCATATACAATGAAAGTCATTCAGTTTCAGATGTACCAATAATGTGTAAACGAGCAATATTATGCCCTAAAAATGATCATGCTCGAATGGTTAATGAAGATGTACTGGGAAGGCTACAAGGTACAATGCATACATACCATTCTTTAGACTATATTATTAATGACAATGGTCAATTAGATGTAAATGAGCAAGTTAATTATCCAGTAGAATTTTTAAACAGTATAAATCCAAATGGTTTTCCGTTACACTCTTTAAATCTTAAAATTGGAGCAATCATAATCCTTCTCAGAAATTTATCTATCGGAGATGGCCTTTGTAATGGAACAAGAATAGTTGTAAAACATATGAGTACTAATATTATACAAGCAGAAATTGTAACAGGTGAAAAACAGGGAACGATACATTTCATTCCTCGCATTTGTTTAAATACAACATCTGATAAAACAATACCTTTTAATATGTGTAGAAAACAGTTTCCTATTAAATTAGCATATTGTATGACCTTGAATAAGTCACAAGGACAAACTTTTGATCGCGTTGGACTTCTACTGCCAGAACCAGTATTTACTCATGGACAATTATATGTCGGGTGTTCCAGGGTACGCTCACAATCTGCATTAAAAGTACAAATTATAGAAGGTTCAAAACAAGGAATTATTTCAAATGGATTTTATACAGAAAATATTGTATTTAAAGAGATTTTAAATTGATTTATACACATTTTGTACTCTCATATGTATGCTTTGAACAACATTTTGACAAATAAGTATGTACATATTTACTGATGCCATATTCAAATTTATTTATTTAGAAAAACTTTTTTGTATAAAACACTTTTTCATTATCTGCGAGGAATAGGAAAAAAAAATTAACTGTTGCATGGACAGGAAACATTGTTTACAAGGAAATATTATGATCTGTTTTTTTCTCACTAAAATTATATTTTTGAAGTTTATCAGTTTTCTTTGTCTGTTCTTTCTGATAATACTAATAGAACAGACGGATTTTTGAAATAAAATAATATTCATATAGAAGTCATAACTGGAGAAAAGCAAGGGACTCCACACTTTATTCCTAGAATTTGTCTAAATACCTCTTCTGATGTGTCAATTCCATTTAATATGTGTCGTAAACAGTTTACAGTTAAATTAGCTTTTGCTATTACAATAAATAAATCACAGGGACAGACATTTCAACGCGTTGGTTTTTTCCTTCCCGAACCTGTCATCACACATGGTCAATTATATGTAGGTTGTTCTAGAGTTTCTTCTCAGAGTGCATTACATGTTCAGATTTTTGAAAGTGCAGAACAGAAGAAAATTAATGAATCGAATGATATTTACACAAGAAGCATTGTTTACAAGGAAATATTATGATATGTTTTTTTCTCACTAAAATTATATTTTTGAAGTTTATCAGTTTTCTTTGTCTGTTCTTTCTGATAATACTAATAGAACAGACGGATTTTTGAAATATCACCTAATAAACATTGTTTTATTTTATTGGTGTACAGAACCATCAGTACATATTATATTTACATAGGTACATACATTAAAAATGTATTCAGATATAAAAATATCTTTTAAGAGTTGTAAAAATATCTTTTTAGTCTTTTAACTGTTGGTTCTATAAAATCAATAAAATAAAATAAATAAAATAAAATAAGAGTTCTTTTAACTAGGTAAAACTAAATAAGTAGGTAATGTGTTCAACAATTGCTAGAAAAAATATACCATATTATACTCAAAAACATACCAATATGGAAGACAGTAAAGTTGTTTAAAAATAGAAAATATTTGATAAAATTTCTATATTTCATTTATCAACCTAATTTTTTGAAAGAGATATAAGGTGAACATATTTGTGGCGTTATGTTCTCTTTGTTAGAGACATGGTATGTATATGTAATACAAGTATCCTACAATTTGAGTTCACAAGTTTCATTATTCAACTCCAACCCCGGTTTTAACATACCCTCATTTTACGTTTTCCCTTTTTTTGCGTATAATTTCTACTCATTGTAATATAAAACTAGGGGCTCCGCCCCTGGCCGCTTCGCGGCCCGTCCTCGGTTTGCGTGGCGTAAAACAAATGGCGCGTAGCGCCTAAAGAAATGCGCGCAGCGCACAAATAAAGGCGCGTGGCGCCAAAAAAAATGGCGCGTAGCGCCAAACCGGGGTTGGGCCGCGAAGCGGCCAGGGGCGGAGCCCCTAGTAATTATGAATGCCTTACTTATAACACATGTATGTATTACTTTTTTATGAAAAAAAGCAAATGTTTCAGTTATTTTTTGTTAAAAAATCACACACAAATTTGATAAATGAAATATCGAGCAACTTACCAGTAAAATTCAACTTTAATGATTAATAATTACATAAAATAATAATGAAATTTTACAAAATATATTTCTACGTAAAGAAGCACACTTTGTTAATGACACAAAATCTCAAAATATATTTAAACTGTCAAGTTGGTGTTTTTAGAAGAATAAAAAGAAGCGATCCCCAAATGGGGCCCACGGTACAAAACCGGTTGGCAAAACAATATTCAAAGGTAAAAGAAATGGAATGACGTTGCTTTAGAAAAGGATGGCGTGACCATGTGATTTTTTTATTATTAAAAACTAAGATTACATGAAAATTCTTCGAAACACAATTGTTCGAATGCGCAATTGTACGAATAACAATTTTTCGAAAATCAATTATCAGAATGACAATTGTCCGAAAGCAAATTATTCGAACTAACATTTGTTGGAAAACCAATTAACCGAATTTAATATATTTTTGTGTCATTATGTTGCCTCCTTTGACATATTTGTTGCCAGTAAAATATATTCGATGAAGACTATTATTACTTGTAGTATTATTATTAGGTACGTATGTTTGCACATTTTTAATAACTGATATTTGACAGCGCGGGATAGCCTAGTTTGTACACCAGTTTGTGTTTATCTAGTATTCACACCAATTTAGTTATTTTACTTTAATATTATAGTTACTTTTTTCAATATATAATGCAACTGGCTCACGCCAGTCGCAATTATAACTACAAACAAACCTAACCAACATATGTTCATCAAGTTTTGTATGTTTAGGTTTAAAAAATATGTGTACATCCTAGGATATCTGACAGCGCGGTGCGTCGCCATGTTGTTTATTCCATAGATTTTTATTATACATAATATACTATGAAGATGTAGTACTCCGTGCAAAAAGTGAGTCATTTGTTTTCGATTCATACAAAATTTGCTAACTACGACATCTGGTATATTATAATAAAAATCTATGGTTTATTCCTCTCACAATACTACCAACATGACGTCATAAAAATTCGAACAATTGTAAATTCTGATAATTGTGTGTTCGGAAAATTGTTTTTCGAAAAAATGTGATTCGAATAATTGCCATTCGTAAAATTGATTTTCGTAAAATTGAGCATTCGAATAATTGTTTTTCGAATAATTTTCCTGTCACCAAAAACTAAAATACATAATATAATACAAAAGATGAATATCAGATAAAAATGCATTTCAAAATAAGTATTTAGTTTATTATATATAATTTAGTTTTTGTATAAACCACCTCACTTGGCTGAGCTTATTCCGACGAGGCAGAAAATTTCTTGTCTATACTATATTACAGAAAAAAACATTTTTGAACATGATACATTTTTTTTCCTCAAAGGTACCTATTATAAAATATTTTCCAACTGTCGATTCGTTCATGAGAATTCAATTCTCTGAATGAATCGACATTATTAAGCCAAGATGCGTGTACGAAGGAACATTTTGTATGGTGTAGTGGAGTTTTTGCATGCTAATAACACCAACTAGAGGCCTCGCAGCATATATGTTCCCATACATGGATTTACTTAGAATTCGGAGTAGAACATTTTTTGTGAGTTTTGTGTGTTTGTCTGTTCCCCCCTTATAACTTTTGATCCGCTCAATTTACTGAGCCCAAAATTTTCTAAATATATAAACGCTTATAAGCCTACAAAACTTTTATACTCAGAATGGTGAATTTTTGTTTCAGTCAGGGGTTTGAATTTTTGGTTTATTTTTCCATATATCTCAAAAACCATAAAAGCTAGAACGCTGAAAATTGGTATAAACATAGACAAATACAAATTTTTTACTAAGAAAAATATTTTTTTATGATAAATTTATGAGTTTAACTGCCTATATTTCCATTTTTTTTAAAGCCGAAACACCCCAACTAGATAATTTAATTTTCTATAAAAAATATTAAAATTGTATTAAACAATTTTTATGAAAATTGAATTCAGTGACGACATTGCTTCATACAATTTGTATGTCAGTAGCGTATACACAATATCTAAGAAGACTTAATAGTTTTATACTAATCTCCAAACATACATACATACCATCATGCTGTTTTCATATTCTGGGTAGGATCAAAGGACTGACCTCCATACTATCCTATCTTGACATACATATCTAGGTACATGTGTTGTATAGAAAACCAAATATCTTAAAATATTTAATATTTTGTATTTATGGGTTTATAGTTTGGTACTTATTCTTCAACTATACATAGTATCGCTATCGACAGTTGGATCTCAAGTGTTACATGCAACTAGTTTTTAGCTATTGTTACTTGGTATGTTTCCGCAGTGTATTATGCCCTAGTTTTTAATCCATGTTTTTATTGTTTTCTCAAGTTTCAAATGTTTTATCAACTGTATGTTCTTTATTTCTTTTTTATCGTAATATTTTTTTTCGGAGCTAAATTAGTAGAAATGTCTCGTTTTATTGTGTTACGGTATTTATTTTGCTATTTACAATAATTTACAATCTACGCATTTGTCTGCGAATTCTTTTGAGGAAGTGCGTAATGGTAATCAAGCAATAGAGTAAGTATTATTATTTTTAGTACATAAATGTTATTAACAGTATTAATAAATCGGCCCGAGCCATAAAAATATAAAAAAAAATTAAAGTTGAAATAATTTTCAAATTTTCTAAATGGTCTCATGATACAGTTGTTAAGCAAGCAGCGGGTATTTATAAAGTTAGACAATTATATTTTTATATTAAAGGAAAAAAATCATTCTTTCCCTCGAGCGAAGTACGCTCTCGAAGATCGTTATTCTCAAAGAACAATAATGAATCACAAGATAAATTGGGCTTGTGAAATTCTTTGTCGAGGAAGAAGATTTGAGTAAACAAGAAATTTCAACGCTACGGCAGCATCCCCTTATCTTAATCCCCTGTCTCGACGTAATTATCTTAATTAACCCCTTCGCTTGTTCAGCAACCAAGTATAGATGGCTCAGTATCAATCTAGAGTCATAACTAACAATCTGATTCTGTGAGATGAATCTCAAATGGTTGGAAGAGATGGATGAATATTCGACCTTGCTCCGAACATAGAACTTTATTTGTTTAAATTATAATAATATCTTTTTTGACTTTGTTTACAGAAAGCTGACAAAGATAGTTGTCCTGCTAAAAGACAATTTCAACTGGTTCAATAATCCGGCTCGAAGGACCATTTTTTGGAATGAGGGATGCGTAATGTGTAATTTAATATTTGTTGCTGAATCGATGTTTTATTTATTTATTTATTAAAAATCCTTTTTTACAAGTATGATAATATCTGATGTAGGTACAATATACCTAAGTTGATAAAGTAGTAAATAAAATGTATAACACTGATGACTTAAACATTAACACTAATACTGTAAAATTATGTTGACTTAAACATTAACACTAATACTGTAAAATTATGTTGGCAATATAAAGCATGTATAGTTAGACAAAAATGCTCACGAAAAAACAAATACATAGATATCTAAGAAGAAGAAAAAAATATAACAAGACTAATACTGGAGATGATATTTTCTCATCACTAAACCAGAGTGAAAATATTTAAGAATTTATGTCATTGTCTGATGAACATTTGACATAAAAGATGGATTGAAATAGTGACAGTATTCAACGAAATGTTGAATTCAATTTTTGACAAGGCGTTACCAAAATTAATGTAAAAATCAAATATTAAGTTGACAATCGTAAAACCAACAATCTGAAAAAAACAAACAATATCTTATGTATAAAAATACGTGGCACGATTATCATGTTCGTACACGATAATCTCCGGAACCGCCCAACCAATTTCAATGAAATTTTCTAATTTTGTACCTCATTCCAGATTGATAAAAAAGGTTGTTTTGGATCCAATAGGTGGTGCTATTATCTAGATTTAAAAAAATACTATTTTCTATGTTTTAATGAAAATTTTACTGATAAAAGGATCGATATTCATTTTTAATTTGTGTAGTCTTTCAATAGATGGCGATATGAACAAATCTATTAGCATTGTATTACGTGTCTAGAGAACAAAAAAATATTTGTAAAACATATAAAAAAAAAAAAAATGAGGTCTATATAAAATGCGATCTACATAGAAGGCGGTCTATGGCAGAACGATACATAGAATGACGTCTACATAAAACGCAATCTATATATACGGCGGTCTATGGCAGAACAAGACATAAAATGAGGTCTATATAAAATGCGATCTACATAAAAGGCGGTCTATGGCAGAAAAATACATAGAATGAGGTCTACATAAAATGCAATCTATATAGAAGGCGGTCTATGGCAGAACAATACATAAGAGGTCTACATATTATATAAAATGCGATCTACATAGAAGGCGGTCTATGGCAGAACAATACATAAAATGAGGTCTATATAAAATGCAATGTACAAAGAAGGCGGTCTTTTGCAGAAAATACATTAATGAGGTCTTATAAAATGCGATCTACATAGAAAGCGGTCAATGGCAGAACAATACATAGAATGAGGTCTACATACAATGCAATCTATGCAATCTGTGAAGGCGGTCTATGACAGATCAATACATACAATGAGGTCTATATAAAATGCGATCTACATATATAGGAGGCGGTCTATGGCAGAACAATACATAAAATGAGATCTATATAAAATGCGATCTACATAGATGTCAGTTTTTGGCAGAACAATACATAGAATGAGGTCTACATAAAATGCAATTTATACAGAAGGCGGTCTATGGCAGAACAATACATAAAATGAGGTCTATATAAAATGCGATCTATGGACATAGAAGGCGGTCTATGGCAGAACAATACATAAAATGAGGTCTATATAAAATGCAATGTACAAAGAAGGCGGTCTTTTGCAGAAAATACATTAATGAGGTCTTATAAAATGCGATCTACATAGAAGGCGGTCAATGGCAGAACAATACATAGAATAAAGTCTACATAAAATGCAATCTATGCAATCTGTGAAGGCGGTCTATGACAGATCAATACATACAATGAGGTCTATATAAAATGCGATCTACATATATAGGAGGCGGTCTATGGCAGAACAATATATAAAATGAGATCTATATAAAATGCGATCTACATAGATGTCAGTCTTTGGCAGAACAATACATAGAATGAGGTCTACATAAAATGCAATTTATACAGAAGGCGGTCTATGGCAGAACAAAACATAAAATGAGGTCTATATAAAATGCGATCTATGGACATAGAAGGCGGTCTATGGCAGAACAATACATAGAATGAGGTACATATAAGATGAGACCTGTGACAGAACTACGTTTGCCCGGGCCCACTAGTACATTTTATAAATAATATGTATATTAAAAAGATATTTTAGTTTTTTTGACAAATTCTTAACATCACAATAGAGACGAAGTTAGAATATTATTTTGGGGTAAAAAAAATGACTAAATTGACTTTTTAATATTTTAATAGAGACAAAGTTGGAATATTATAGGAAAACAAGGAACTCAAGGCACCTACAGGGCTTACCACCTGACATCGGTAACGTTTACCAATTACGCATTCATATTGAGTCGCCTAATCAATGAAATTTTGAAAGTTCTATACATTTTAATAATGAAAAACAGACCGATTGGACACAAGCTGAAAAACACCATCGACATCTTTTAAGGAACGAAAAAAAGTTTTTAAGAAACGCCATCCATCGAGAAATTGTTTTTTGTTGTTGTCAAAAATGAAAGCAACAGTCCTTATACATGAGGTGACAATGCTTTCGCACAGATGTCACCCTTGAACTGCGTCAGAAATATTATTTAATTTTTGGCTTGTTAACCTATGTACGCAAACATTGGATGTTTTCTTCTGTCGGGAGTCAAAGATATTTTAGTATTTAAAAGAAAAATAAATGAAATATTTCAAAGAGAATTAAAATATATTTTTGGAAGATATCAAAAGTGTGGATGTGCCCGGAGACTAAAGAGTAGGTATAATATTATAAGAAGAAGGTGATGCGGCAATCATAAACCGGATAACAAGTAAACTCCATTGTTGGAGTTTGAAAAGCAGTTTTTGAGCTTAAATATCCCGCAGTCAGTGAGTAAATACTGATTAAACTTAATTAACGGCGAGCTTTTTGTTGCGAGCGTCAGTTTTAGCGATGAAATAGTCGTTAAAGATAATATAATGGCATGGAGGGGTGGGACTCAAGTTTGCGATGTTGGAAGGTTTTAATTACACGTTTTATAAGCTTTTTAACGAGTGTGAGCACATTCAGCTTACTTACCTCAGTCTTATTACATAACCCCTACCCATGAAAGGAAGAAAGGAATTATTAAGTTTTCTTAAAGTCTGTCTTTCATTGAGATTTCTTTATTAAACTATTGAAGTGGTTGACACAGCGCATTCTAAGTGTAGGTACTATATTGATGTTGCACCTCACAAAATTCTATCAGTATAGTCTATATGTATAGGTATTTTACGAGTATGTACGATTCAGGAGTTCGGCATTCTTCGTGAGATATAGGAAATATATACTTAAACGAGTGTTGAGTGTAAGGCGCTCTCCGATTTATCGATTTTCTATTGATTATAGTGCTCTCACTTTGTGGTTCATGTATATATTATTATTTGTACTTCTACATTTATATATCAATTAACTGTATTCTATTAATAAAGTGTAAATAGTTTAATACGCGTGTATTTATTTATTTGTATATGATATTACAAATACAATGTACCTATCACACTAATAACATCTTAGATGGAAAAAAAAACACTTATTATAAAAACACAAAAACACACATATCTCCATGACATTCTGTATGATTGTTTTAGTCAAGTATATAACATCGAAACAAGGGATGATCTATCTCATATGCTAAGAAATTTTATTTTAGTTAAATACTTTGAAATAATCAATTTTAATTGTTTTTTTATTTAAATATGAAGGTATATATATAAAAATATTTCAATACAACTTGATAACTTTTGTAGTTGACTGGTAGAAATGGCCTACGGGCAATAAGTCCGCCACATTATGTGCTTTGTTTAATTAACTTAATTTTATAATTATAGGTATCTTAAATCAAACAAATGATTTGGTCTACATACGAATATATTTTTTCCTGAATCCAGAACGACCGTTCAGCTAAATAAGCTGAAACGGTCGTCCTGGATTCAGGAAAAAATATATATGTAGACCAAATCATTTGTTTGATTTAAAATACCTATTATCATGGAATTCTACCACCAGTTGATAAGGGCCTAATAAGCTGAAACGGTCGTCCTGGATTCAGGAAAAAATATATATGTAGACCAAATCATTTGTTTGATTTAAAATACCTATTATCATGGAATTCTACCACCAGTTGATAAGGGCCTAATAAGCTGAAACGGTCGTCCTGGATTCAGGAAAAAATATATATGTAGACCAAATCATTTGTTTGATTTAAAATACCCATTATTATGGAATTCTACATACTCAACACCGTCAGTATTGACAAAATTAAAAAATCATATTTTATAATTATTATTATCAACTTTATAATGAATTTTTAGCTGAAGTGGCACGCGATTTGTTCAGGCATCTTTAAATACCATTATTTGCATTACTTTTTTTGGATAAACCTTACTTTTCTTTTTAATCTTATATATATGTACACCCAAGTATAACTTAATATTATTTCTTCGGGATTTTTTTATGTAGGTATTCTGATTAAAATGTCGTTCTAGTTATTGTTCTCGTTTCTTATATTTATCCAGACACGAACCTTGACGTATGTCTATGATTCACTTGCATTCGTCAAATTTGTATATTTCATTATGATTGGACATATCAGCTTCCTTTGAAATGCTAGAATCAGACGTATTCAGATACCTTTATTTTAAGAAATTTGCCATTTTATTGAACTTCTTTACAGTTTTCTATGTGAAACTTCCTTGGAGAAAGACGAAGAAACAGCCATGGTAGAATTTTGTAGTACAGAAAGAAAATAATGCGACTGAAGAATAAAACACTTTGTTGAAAATACTTGTAGTTGCAAAGAACTACATATAAGATTTATATTGTTGAATAAAAGTTTTTCAAGAAGTGCCGAGTTGTATATTATTATTCTAACAAAACAATGGTTAAATTTGTACAATTCTCTTCATGGTTCAAAGTATAATTTTTTTACGAACAGAAATAAAACAATCTCTTTCTTGGGTTTTGTTAACTTTACTTATAATATGTATAATTGATCCTTTATATAATTTTGCATGGATAAATAGTGCAGCTAAATGAATATATAAAAGGTCGAAGATACGTAACGATTACAAGCTTAACTAATGCATAAATATATACTACTTCTTCTATAGGAATATATTCAATTCAACATAACAGACCCGATATAATAAATAACTAAAATGAAAATAATCACATGAATTTGCGACGTGGCTATTCCAAATTCTATTAATATTATAATAAAATCATTTTATGAAAAAAAAATTGAAAATACACCGCTTAAGGTAACGATATTAAAAGACTTTAGCATTATTGTATAATAATAATATTATCGTTCATTATTTCAGCCACTGGCATTATTCCAAAATCGTTAATCCGTAATTTAGAAATTTTACATTTATCGAAAAGTTAATAATAAAAATGCAAAAATCGATGATAATGAATACATGTAGATTGAATTTTTTTGTAGATAAAGATTTTCAAACGTTTATAATTGGGAATCATTAGGGTTGATAGGTAGTTAAGGGACCTCCTCAGAGCCTAATCCTTTGATATGCTAAGTATCTATTATTCCCAATTGAAAGCTTGATGATGCGTTTGTTGCATTTTATTTTGCTCTTTTAAATAATTTACAATTTACGTATTGATCTGCTAATTGTTTTGAGGAAGTGATAATGCTAATAATTATGCTTCAGTGTTATGTTTTGTTGTGCTTAATAATTTTTAATATCACTAGTAAACCGGCCAACTCCGTAAAAAAATAATGTTGATAAATATTATCTTTTCTCAAATGAATTTCTACTTAAAATTTTTGTCACTTACCTATACGTAAATAATATTATTTCTGCAAAATAAGACATAAGAGAAAAAAAAGTCGAAATTTAATTTAATTGATTTGTTTTAGTTTTTACCTATATAGGAAATAACGATCTGCTGTGATAATAATATCGTTTCAACCTCAAATTTTATAATCTACAACTAAAATCATAATATTAATAAGTAGTGACGTTTGAAGTGTGAGGTTCATACTAATAATGGTGCTTCCAATCTTTTCTGTTATCGTTTTCGGGCATCACGGAAGAGTTGGGTATTCGAAAATACAACAACAGACAAAATAATATCTTACATTGTTTAGCAACGAGGTTCACCATCCATTATGAAAGTGCTTTCTTTATTAAGGAAATGTACACCCGCACCTCTGTCGCTCGTTACTCCACATTGTGGGATTTGCTGTGACGGTACGAATGTATAATCCACACATCATGCGAAGCACATGTTTCAAAATAAGTGGTACCTAAAACACATTTATGTTGGTATATATATTACAAATATAAAAAAAATACTTTAAATTAATAAATTTAATAAATTTAATAAAAAACTTAATAAATTTAGTAATAAATTTAATAATTTTAATAAATCTATTGAAATTTATTTGATTATAAATGCATTTCGTGATAATCAAGTAAAATGTAATTATTCATTAAACGCGTCGATAATCAAATAAATTTCTATAGAAGCAATACTGAGCTGCAATAACACAATAAGAGCTGCCTTTAATAAAATGAGATCTTTCTTCTGCAACGAAAAGCTCAATATGGACCTGAGACAGCGGATGATGAGATGTTATGTGTGGTCTGTGTTGCTATATGGCTGTGAGACTTGGACATTGAAGGTTAACACCATGAACAGGCTGGAAGCTTTTGAGATGTGGTTGCATCGCAGAATGCTCAAAATCCCTTGGACAGATCTGGTTACGAACTCAGAAGTCTTAAGTCGAGCCAGAGCAACCAGGAAACTCTTGTCCACAATAAAGGTCCGCAAGATCACATACCTGGGTCACATAATGAGGGGGGAGAAGTATCACTTGCTCCAACTAATACTGAAGGGCAAGATAGAAGGTCGCCGAGGGACCGGAAGGAGACAGATGTCCTGGCTGCGCAACATTAGGGAATGGACCGGCTTCAGGACCGTGGAACAGATATTTCGGGCAGCACAGGACAGAGAGGGATTTGCCAGAGTGATAGCCGACGTCGGAGGTTCCTGACATGGCACCGGTAGAAGAAGAAGAAGAAGCAATACCAATTATTATTTGTAATATACCTACATACAATGCAGTTCTATCAAGAATTGTCGATCGACAAACTAGACACCATTCAAGGATTTGAGTTCAGGTTCACATATCGATTCATCTGTATTAAATATAGTAATGTTCTTTGTTTTATCATGTCTCCGCTCTAAGTAGCTTCGTAACTCACGCCTACACAAAAGTTTAAAATATACCAGAAGTGTAAATATTACATTATACCTATCGCATTGTCTCCAAGGATTATTTATGACGTTTCCCATCACTTATTCTCATATTCATCTTTCCCATCCTTCATTCTTGCCACTTTCTGTGTACTCCCTCTTACCTCTCGTCCTTCCCCCGGGACCGTGGCGGAGTAATCCTTTTCCAAAACCACCTGACATAATGTGACAATATGCTGAATTGAATACAAATACCCTCCCTAACAAATAGTCATTTCGCAACGTAAAACTAACCGTCGTGTCTGATGTTATTATTTGTGACGTGTCCTTTACAGGGTACGACATGGTCTCAATCAGCATAAATAACTTTTCAATTGTGGACTGGTGGTGTGGTGTGTGTCAAACAATGGAGCGACTCCGAATTGAAATTGTAATAAAAACTAAGGATGCCTTTAAATTTTGTACTTGGAGACACAGAGTAAGAAATATACAGTGCTGACACAAGGTACAACATTAGGCCAGGGACTGTCAATACACTGTTTTTTTTTTAATTTTTAAAAAAGCAAAGAATGCTTGTGACGAGTGATAACATACATATAGTAACGATTCAATTACATAAAAATATAAAAACTGAATACATAAAATCAACAATAATATAATAATCATAAAAATAACAAATCAAATGATTCAATTT
Source organism: Molanna angustata (assembly GCA_963576475.1). Lineage (NCBI taxonomy): Eukaryota > Metazoa > Arthropoda > Insecta > Trichoptera > Molannidae > Molanna > Molanna angustata. The sequence goes on from OY754965.1 coordinate 5,676,911, forward strand.
ATCCTTTTTCTATTGTTTAAGTTAACAATGTTTATTTTTTATATTATTATTTTTATTATTTTACCTAGCTTTTTATGATTTGAATCTCTTATTGTTTATTTTGGAAGTTCAATAAAATGTATTTCTGTAATGGTGCTTCACAAATGTGTTTTTTATTTATTTATTTATTTATTTATTTATTTATTTATTTATTTATTTATTTATTTATTTATTTATTTATTTATTTATTTATTTATTTATTTATTTATTTATTTATTTATTTATTTATTTATTTATTTATTTATTTATTTATTTATTTATTTATTTATTTATTTATTTATTTATTTATTTATTTATTACTTAATTAATTAATAATTTATTTTTTTTATTTATATCTTATTACAAAGGCGGGTTTGTTGCCATAAGGCAATTTCTTCCGTCCATCCCGAGCAACGTGAAGTCCCTAAAGTCAAATTGGTATAATAGTATTAAGTGAGAAATACGTTGATAAAAAATAAAATAGAAGAAAGTTTAAAAGAAAATAACACTGATCATAGCAATGAGGAATTGAAGGAGGTTATGGAAGGATATAGATGGAATTCAGGAACTATTTGACAAGTACATTTTTTTTATCTATTATAAACAAATGACATTCAGGTCCTTTAAATATAATTATGTAATATTGCAATTTTCTGAAAAATATCATAAAGTCTTGGTACTTTATTTCGTCAAGAAATACGTAATCTCTTGGCATTTGTACTATTTCTACAGGGGTTATAATATAACATAATATGATGTGTAACATAAGCAGCCTCCCACGCCACGACGAGTATTGTAGTGTTGATTGTACTAGTCCGTAATATATTGAGTAGGTACATTTTTTTTCGTAGGGATATGGGGTGATGGTATATGTTATGTACCTACGTATTTTTTTTTAAGTCATTAAATTCTATTGATTGCCAAACTGTAGTGGTATAATCACAATGTGTATATCAATGTATTTTGGTTATGTCATGTCTATAGATTATTAGTCTGTGACTTGGAAACTTATTTTTAAGTCATATAATTCTATTGATTGCCAAACTGTAGTGGTATAGTCACAATGTGTATATCAATGTATTTTGGTTATGTCATGTCTATAGATTATTAGTCTGTGACTTGGAAACTTATTTTTCGTTTGTGGAACGTACATATTTTTTTTCTTTGACACTGAGAGAAAGTTTACTTATTTAATTGCACTTCGTTCAGATCACGAATGAGTTATTTAATATGACCGATTTGAAAATGACCGCTTCTTTCTCACGACGATATTAATGAAGAAATAAATCGACGATATTAATGAATAAATAAAAAAAAGGTATCCTCTTCAGGTAGCACTATATTGTTCTTAAAACCTGTTCCTGGGAGGTTATGTATGTAGGAATAATACATGAAAACTCTTTGAACCATAGTGGGAACTATTATACCATCAGCGACATAGTAGGTCGATACTTAAATTCAAAATTCAGAGGTTCTTCAATGACGAAGATGTCGTGCGATGGAGAAGAAAAAAAAGACCACCAAAAAGGTTGAGGTTCAGTTGACTTCCGTGTCCCAGGGCAGGATCTGAAGAATAATAGGACGTATTCCTAATTTATATGAAGCAGAAGAAGAAGTTGTATGAAGAACTAAAACAAAAAAATCTTGAAATATGTATATGATGTATAATTTTGCATTAGTCATAGTGATATCTCAAGGTTTATCGGGATCTGGGCCGCCAGCTGAGCAAAGAGGTCTAATTTCAAGTGAACGGAGGTAGAGGGTAGAGCGGAATACTCAAGGGGGCTTTTAGTACTCCGTTACCGCAACGACATTATCGACAGCTAAATTCAATGTGGATAATTCTCCCATATAGGTACCCTACCCTGTCTATGTACTTACATACATACCTGCCTTTATTGAGTCGGGAGATTTGCTAATGTATTAAATTCATCCCATGTCATTGATTGAAACAATATCAATTATTTGTTGGCCCACGCATCCACAGTGATTTATGTCAGACGAATAATTAAAATTATAATTAAAAAACAAGTTAACATAATTTTTAAAATCCGTCAACTGAATCATTAGTGATGTGCATCTATTTAATTCCTTGTTGATAAAATAAGACGTCTTTGTTAAAAGTGTAGACTTTCATTTGTATACAAAGATCACGGGTATTAATTTCAAAGTATACCTATTGTTGAAAAGTTCATACTTATGCGTGCTAAGTTTGATTCATTAAAAATATTTTAACTGTTTTGAGGTGGATAATTTGGGACTGGTTGATAATTTACTAAAGAACAATATTTTTCCGCAGACGACTTTTCAAAAACAGTCGAGGATCTGTTCGAATCTTTGTATTTTCTTAGAAATAATATTTGATTTTCTAATTGTTGTGAATTTGGATAATAATTGAATTGATTCCATTCTCGAAAAGCTTTTGACTCGTCAAGTTGTATAAACTCTTCAAGTTCTGAAGGGTTTTATTGATAATTCCTCGCCAACTTCTGCCGGAGTTTGTTTTATATACTCTTGTATTGTCGGGAAAGAAGGGATTTTAATCTTGCGACTTCCTATCTATCCTATTCTCAATAGGGGCGCTTTAATATTTTGTCATAACAATTTACTCAAGTGAAGATACAACTTTTATTCCAAGTAGGTACAACGTACACTAGTAAAACAAATTGTGGACTACATATTTGATTTGATGGACCTGTTCTTCCTCATCACCACTCGATCTGCTTATAGGGACTAATAAGGGCCCCTTGCAGAACTCTGAATGGACACATTAACAACACAAAAAGAGTCCAGAGAACTTTAAAGGCTTGCAGACACTGCTTTCAAAGTGCCAAAGAGAACTAATTATATGGAAATACCTGTCTCACCGTACACTGATAGTGAAGATAAGAGTGAACTGTATTTTTGACAGAAAGTCTTGAAAGCCCTGAAATTGCTAAATTTGATAGAGCTCTAAAAATACGTACACTTGAAGCATAATCTTTATCTTCCTAGACTGGTTGAAACTATAACCTGTTTTCTCTTTCTGCCAGAATTTTATGTTGTAGTTTTCTACCTATATGATGCGGACTTTTAGGAGGTCTTCTGGGCATCCTTCTTCAGTTTACTTATTCACAAAGGACAATAAATATTTTCAATATTGAGGCATAGGATTTGCTTAGGTATAGTGTAAGTCTGTCCAGACGAAGTAGCCGTTCTGCTCCGAAACTAGTAGACGTTAAAATACCTGACCATAGATCAGTAGTTCACACTATGGAATTTCATTATTTCAATTGCATTAGTTGAAATTCGTTCACAAAGGAATAACTGCAATGTATGAAGACAAAAAAGAACTGATAAGTTCTCCATCAGAAAAATCTACTGTGTCTTCTGTGGTTCGCTAAGAATTGTTTCCAAAAAAAAACAGTGATTTGATCACTGTTTTTTTCAACAGCAATGTTTCCAAATATGTTACAGATTGCGATATTAGATTTAAAATATTGGATTTAGTAGGTACAACAAAGGACGTTATAATTGTCATTCAAAACGCTATTTTAGTGCCAACCTTGACGTATGCAAGTGAAACCTGGATATGGCAGAAGTCGCACAATAGCGAAATAAACGCAATTCAAAAGACATGAAGAATCTTTAATAGAACGATGTATGGCAGTGTTAGATGCAGTGAGAGATATGAGAACATAATAATATGTAAGATGAAGAAATGTGTCATCAATTGAAAGAAAGTAAACTTATTGAGGTGGTTTGGCCACATGGGGGGAATGAACTAGGAACGCCTGACGAAAAAAATATACAGTCCGGACAGGAATTGAATGAGAGGTCGGGGCAGTCCGAGAAAGGAATGGCACGATCATGTGAACGATATTATGAAAGACGGAAATACTAGAAGCGTGAACAACAGACGATCATGTTTGAGACGATGACGCATGAATGTTGACGAGGCGATGGATGCGTGCCAGGATAGAAGAATGTGGCGGTCGGTACTCTCTGCCAACCCCGCGAGAGACATGGCGTGATAGTGTGTATTTATGTAAATTTAAAAAATGTTTATATAATTAATATATTCTTCTTCTTCAGCCTGTTTTCATCCATTCTTGGACATAGGCCTCCCCCTTGATCCTTTACAACTCCCTGTCTTGGGCACACTGCATCAATTTTCCTCCGGCACATTTCTTGATGTCATCAGACCACCTTGCCTGGGGTCTGCCGACACGTCTTCGGCTTGTTCTCGGTCGCCATTCTAAGATCTTTTTGGTCCATCGTGAATCCTGGCATCTGGCAATATGCCCAGCCCACCTCCACTTAAGACCAGCGACCCTTTGCGCTACATCGGCTACTTTGGTTCTTTGTCTTATCATAACATTCTGAATTCTGTCCCTTATTAAAATACCCAGAAAATTTCTCTCCATAGCTCTCTGTGTCACTAACAGCTTGTGCATTATTCTTTTGGTTAGGACCGATGTTTCCATTACATAAGTAAGCACTGGGAATAACATAACTATATATCAATATAATTAATCATAGTAGTGTATCTTCAGCTGGTTTATTTCTTCAAGAGCATGGTAACTTGAACAATTCTTCTCTTTTCCTTTACAAAGTCGACGTCAGGCGCTAAAACAATAGAAAAAAGCACAATAAGTCTTTGTTGTTCACAATAAAATGAAATAATCATTATGGCTGATCATCTACTCTGTTATCTATGTATGCAGTTTTGCTAGCAATTATTTAATTATGTCTTTTGTGGGTAGACTATACTTCTTTTCTATTGCAAGTGTAAAAATAATAAAACGAGGAATATTTTGTATATGTGGAAAATCGGAGATGAGGTACCTTAAAATATGATTAAGGCGTTATTACAAAAAGCAACATTAGGAAATGTAATGTAATTCTGTTATTTTCCATTCAATAATGACGTTTTACAAAATGACAAATACACCGTACCTAATGAATTTATCTAAAATTATAGTTTTTGACGGTCTCACTCTAATAAGGATGCTCACAAATATGTAGTTTCCTGTTAAAATTCGTTAATTCTTTTGTCATTTGACAGATGGGGACGTAAGGTAAGGAACAGATGGGTTAAAAAATCTGCAATTTGATTAATTATTTTATAATATTATGTGTATAAAAAGGAACAAGACATTTAATGGTTAAAAACAATATAAAATATTACAATTAAAACAATATTAAATTAAAAAATAACATAATAATAAAACAAGTGGGTTGTGGCCAACGCTAAACTCCTCACTAACAAGTCATTCTATAAAGTATTCAAATTTTGTATGGAAAATTTCCAACATTTTCATGAAATGAGTTTGTTAAATTATTTTTTATTTAAATATTTTATTATGAAAACTTGATAACTCTTCAATGCCATTGTGCCTTTTTACGAATTTGAAAACAAAAATTTAAAATTTAAGTTTCCTGAGCTTGGGGTCACTTTGAAATATTTGACAGTTTAAAAAATTGAGAAGCACTATTCATATATCGTTCAAAATCTAATGGGATCTAATCGAGTATTAGGTATACATATTTGCAAAATTTGAATAGAATCGAATGAGTACTTTAGTCTATAATCGATAAAGTAAAAAATGAACACGCCGTACATAGCACACACACACACACAGATACATTGTGATGAAACTTTCAGAATACAATCTCAGCATGAAACTAGTTGATAATCTGCAAAAAAAATACCCTTAAAAATTGCGAAATCATAACTCCCCACTATATCACCTTGTGTTAGTGAGGAGTAAAAAACATTATTGTCTACAGTATGCAACCGCCGGGTATTGAGCATCTGTGGCCACATCACCAGGAGAGAGTCAGGTTACCTGGAAAAAAAGTATTATCACAGGAAGTGTACCAGGCAAAAGAAGTAGAGGCAGATCTCCTGCGTGATGGTGTGACCAAATTAAGGAGATGTCCGGGAACGACCTTTATTCGGCGGTGCGAGATGCGGAGGGCAGACTGGACTGGAGGCGACTAGTTCTGTCAATTAGCGGCCCCATAGATCACGACCCTCAGCATTGAGGAAACGAAGAAGAAGTAAAAACATTATAAAATCTACCGAACGATAAAAAACAATACAACAGTTAGAAACAATATAAATAAATAACATTACAATAAACAACAATATAATATAGACGATAAAAGATATTAACATAAAAGATGAATTGAAAAAGTTTAATCACACTCAGTTAATATACTTGATTGTAGGAAATACAATAGGTACCTATCACATTAAAAAAAATCTCTTTTTGGAAATAAAACAATTTGATTTTTTGATCTAGTACAAACAAGATTTGAACTTCTTTAAGTGAAACTTTTGGATTATACTCATAAATCGGAAAAATTTCCTTTGTACAGTAATGTTTTAATAAACTCAAAAGTATATAAACATCAGAACGCAATCAAATATACCTCAAGTTTTTTGGTTGTTTGTTTTCAAGTTGATCCTTAACTTCTTTATAACTAAAGTTTTTGATCCATTAAATATTATTCAGATTAAAAGTTTGCTCTGAGAGACTTTTCATATAATTTTAAGCTAACTTTTGCGATAAATTTCTCATATTTTTCATTGAATTTCATAAAAAAAATAAAAAAAATTACAGTAAATTTACAATATCGATTCAATTAATGGAAAATATTAGAAATAGAGTTTTATTTTCTTTAAATTTAAATAGTTTGAATTTAGCATATTAAATAAGGTAGGTATTATCCAACTGTCGATTTGTTCAGGAGAACTTTGTTCTCTTAACATATCGACAATGTATCAAGCCAGAATACGCGAGAATTGTATGGAGAGGTCTACTTTTTTCACGGCTTTTCCAACTTTGAAGTCAAAAAACACCAACTTAGAGGCTTCGCAGCATATATGTTCCATACACGGATTTACTCAGAATTCGGAGTAGAACATTTCGTGTGTCTGTGTGTGTGTGTGTGTGTGTGTGTCTGTGTGTGTGTCTGTGTGTGTGTATGTCTGTGTGTGTGTGTCCGTCCCCCCCTTATAACTTTTGATCTGCTCAATTTACAGAGCCTAAAATTTCAGAATATATAAACAGTTACAGGCCTACAAAACTTTTATACTCGGAATTTTGAATTTTTGTTTCAGTCAGGGGTTATCAACTTTTGAATTTTTATTTTATTTTTCCCTATATCTCAGAAACCATAAAAGCTAGAACGCTGAAAATTGGTACAATCATAGACAAATACAAAATCTCAAATCGATTTTTTCAAAAAAATTCCAGGGTTTCTCAAACATTTTTTATTAAGAAAAGTATTTTTTTTATTATAAATTTATGAGTTTAACTGCCTATATTTCCATTTTTTTTTAAATATCGAAAAAAGCCGAAACACCCCAACTAGATAATTTAATTTTATATAAAAAATATTAACATTGTAGCAGTACATCTTAAATTTTTTTTAACAATTTTTATAAAATTGAATATAGTGACGACATCGCTTCATACAATTTGTATGGTAGTCACCTATACACAATATGTATGTAAGAAGACTTAATAGTTTGATACTTAATCTCCAAACATACATACAGAACCATCATGCAGTTTTCATATTCCGGGTAGGAAAAGAGGACTGACCTCCATACTATCCTATCTTGACATACATACCAACATGTGTTATAATTTTCTATAATTTGGATTTATTGGTTTATAGTTTGATTCTTATTCTTCAACTATACATACTATCGCTATCGACAGTTGGATCTCATGTGTTACATGCAACTAGTAGATAATTCATCGATGTATATTTATTTGTCAATCAAGTTCTCAATGAAATAATATTTCTGGCGCTGTTCAGGGTTGACATATGTGCGAAAACACTGTCACCTCATTTATAAGGACTGTTGCTTTCATTGTTTACAAATAAACCAACTTATCAATAGATGACGTTACAAAAAGGTTTCTTCATTACTTCATAGATGGCTATAGAAAAAATGTACTATTTTCGGGTGATTTATTACTCATTATTCAAATATATTGAACTTTCAATAATTGCATTGAAAGGGAACTCAAGAAGAAGGCATAATATATCCGACAGGAGAGTTGTGTTTGATTTGACTTTACTCTATACAATTATTTATTCATATTTTGACATCCCTGATATTCTGTGTTTAATATTGTTTCATGCGCCAATACGATCTATTCGGTTACCGACGCTTTTTTACTGTGACAATACCAAAAAAATTGCACACATAAATTCCCTTATACCTAGACTGCATAGGCTAGGTAATAGGTATGCACATATAATCCAACTGTCGATTTGTTCAGGAGAACTTTGTTCTCTTAACATATCGACAATGTTTCAAGCCAGGATATGCGAGAATTGTATGCAGAGGTCTACTTTTTTCACGGCTTTTCCAACTTTGAAGTCAAAAAACACCAACTTAGACGCTTCGCAGCATATATGTTCCATACACAGATTTACTCAGAATTCGGATTAGAACATTTCGTGTGTCTGTGTGTGTGTGTGTGTCTGTGTGTGTGTGTCTGTGTGTGTGTGTGTGTGTGTGTGTGTCTGTGTGTGTGTGTGTCCGTCCCCCCCTTATAACTTTTGATCCGCTCAATTTACAGAGCCTAAAATTTCAGAATATATAAACAGTTACAGGCCTACAAAACTTTTATATTCGGAATTTTGAATTTTTGTTTCAGTCAGGGGTTATCAACTTTTTAATTTTTAATTTATTTTTCCATATATTTTTCAGAAACCATAAAAGCTAGAACGCTGAAAATTGGTACAAACATAGACAAATACAAAATCTCAAATTTGTTTTTTCAAAAAAATTCCAGGGTTTCTCAAATATTTTTTATTAAGAAAAGTATTTTTTTTATGATAAATTTATGAGTTTAACTGCCTATTTTTCCAAAACTTTTACAATTATCGAAAAAAGCTGAAACACCCCTACTAGATAATTTAATTTTCTATAAAAAATATTAGCATTGTAGTAGAAGATCTCAATTTTTTTTAACAATTTTTTTAAAAATTGAATTTAGTGACGACATTGCTTCATACATTTTGTATGGCAGTCGCCTATACACAATATGTAAGAAGACTTAATAGTTTGATACTTCATCTCCAAACATACATACATACCATCATGCTATTTTCATATTCTGGGTAGGAAAAAAGGACCTTCCTCCATACTATCCTATCTTGACATACATACCTACATATGTTGTATAGAAAACAAAATATCTGACAATATTCAATAATTTGTATTTATGGGTTTATAGTTTGGTACATATTCTTCAACTATACATACTATCGCTATCGACAGTTGGATCTCATGTGTTACATGCAACTAGTATATATATTTAACTCTGGTCTGTCTAAGTACAAGAGCGCGTTGCTTAGAGCCCTACACCTCGCAACCGCTACTGCCGTCATGCATTATATAATATAATGTTTCGTTCTTTATTTACATTAACAATTTTTCCTCATTTTTTTAATTAACTATATATAATCGACGTTTTTCTATTTCTTTTTTATCGCCTTTTTGTTGTCAACTTTTATTGTTTGTTCTGCATACAATTTTGTGTAGTTGTAAAAGGCTTTTGGCCGTAGATACAAATAAATAAATAAATATATATTGCTCTTCGCCGTATAATTTTTTAGAAATATAAGATGAATATAAAAAAATCGGAGAATGCTTTTATTTTTCTACAAGAATATACACAGAAAATTAATGAAATATTTTTCAATAATAATATCCAAACTATATTAATGATGCAATATCAAATTGAAAAAAATAGATAGGCGGCCCTTTAATAACTTAAATGATTATGTCACGTAATATGAATCTTTACAAATATCAAAGTTAAATAATCGCAAAATCACATAACATTTTCATTTCATGTAGGAACCTCTTACTTATTAATACGTACCTACATAAATTCAAATAATGAGAATATTATAGTGTAATTTACTGTGGGTGCACGCATGAAAGAGGCTAAAAAAAGTATGTACATATGTGTTTTTATGTTATTACTAATATTTTACTACTGTTCTTCCTCCACCACCACCCGTTCTGCTTATGGGGACTAATAACGGCCCCTTGCAAAACTCTGAAAGAACACATAAAGAACATACGAAGAGTCCGGAGAACTCTAAAACCTTGCAGACACTGCACTTAATGTGCCAAAGAGAGCTAATCATGTTGAAATAACTGGCTCACTGCTCAGTGATAGTGAAGATAATAGTGCACCGAATTTAAGACAGAAAGTCTTGAAAGCCCTAACGTTGCTCTTCGTGGCTACAAGGTCCGCATGTCCAATGGGTCCAAAGAAATTCCCTCGGACATCGTCGTAGAGTTCTCAATAGTTGAAAACTAAAGAAAATAAAAAGTTGATTATGTTAAATAAATTTCATGTTCCTTTAGTAAAAAAAAACAAAAACATTAGCCACAAAACCTATAATTTGTTGTTGTTTCAATCTTTCAACACATCTTTTGCACAAACAATTACCTCAAGTATCTTTTATCTTCTAACTAAATGAATAAAAATCATAAAATGTCGTCGAATCTGTTTCACTTGAATAAATGGGGTGTTTAACGATTCCTTAACATGTCACAAATGGTGGTCTATGGAAATAAACATAAAAATATATATCCTTGATCCTTGTATTTGGACCGTAGAGACTCTTGCACCAAATTAGCCATTACAATATAGACTAAAAGGCGCCGAACACCGAAATGTGCCATAAACAATAATAAAATAAAACGCGCGTGATTTCAGACCGACCATTCGTTCACTCCCTAAGGGATATTTATTTTAATAGAAGAGCAATTTCTTAATTAAATTTTCTTCCTAGAACTCCCAACGTGCAAACAGGAACAGAAGGAAATATTATTGGATTCAAGAAGACGACACCATCATATTATATTTATCTTGACTTGAAGGCATATAGAAATATAATAAGAATGTAAAAAGACTAGACAAGCGAAAATACAACAGAAAAATATTGTACAATTTTATTTATATATTTATACAATATTAGGATTTATTTATTTAATCGAATCTTCTAGAATCTTCTAGAACCTGCATCAGACCCATAATGACTTATGGAGTTGAAGCAAGGGCAGACACGGTGAGAACAAAACAGCTACTCAGAACAACAGAGATGAAAACACTAAGACCAATCTTGGGCAGAACCCACAGAGACAGAATACCCAACGAGGAGATCCGCAGAACCTGCAATGTGGAGGATATTGTATGGCGGAGCAGACAAAGAAGACTACACTGGAGAGATCATGTAAGAAAGATGAATCCAGAAAGTCTGCCAAAGATCGTAATGCGCGAAATACCAGAGGGACGCCGACCACCGGGAAGACCATCAAAGAGATGGAGAGAGAGCTGGATGTCCTCGTCCCAGGACCTGTAAAAATAGATCATAGATCTAAAAAAAAGAGGAAGAAGAAGAAGAAGAAATAATTAGTACACTGGCGGGCTTATTGCCTAAATGGAAATTTCTTCCAACCAACCAGAGTAAATGTTAAATATATAAAACAATGTGTACTAAGGCAATCAGTTATTCACATCACAAAATAAATAAAGACAGTAGAAGAAAAGTAAAAAAAAAGAAAGAAGATAGCATATAAGTTCAATTCATAGCAATGATAGGAAAACTGAAGGAAAAGGAATGGAAGAGGAGAGGGAGATGTAATCAGGTTTTGTCAGATAAATATGTTTGCTTTAGCCTTTTCTTGAAGATGTTCAGTGAGATAGACGACGTAACATCAGGACTAAGGCTATTCCATAGTCACATGAAGAAATTCAGAACTATGAATAGGGATAGATAGTAAAGCACGTTCAGCAGATCGAAGTGGACGCCCGTGGCTTGAAAGATAAGTGAATTTATCTTTGAGATACTGAGGTAAATTTGGATTAAAGAGGACATTTTATAGTAATGACAAGATATGTTACGTCGTTGACGTATCTTGGCCAATGGAGAAGATTACGATGATGAGATATATGATATTTATCATATTGTTAATTGTACATTACAATTAATACATATTAGATAAATCGTATATGTGTGTACATCTGTCCAGTAAGAGCCAGGTAATCGAAAATACATAACGTGAAATACACCCCACATAATATTTTGTAGTTCTACGATGAGATTCAACACCCATTTTAAATGTTGCTTTTCTAGGAGAGATTAATGTGGTGTGGTACTCTACAACGGAAGCACGTGTCGTGATTCCTTTTTTGGGTAATGCTCACCCATATTCATTGGTGAGGTCATTAATTCCCACATAATACAGTTTGATTCCAATACAGGTTTGAAATAACTCTTATATGTATTTCCATCCGACCCAATCATTTAAAATACATTTGGTAATAAAAATCAAAAGTATATAATACGTATAAATGCGAATTGATAAAAATGAATCAAGTATTGGTGATTGTCATAAATTAAAAAACAAACTATTCATTTTTTAACAGATTTTTAATTATCTCAATAGAGACGAAGTTGGAATATTTACTGTAGGAGAACCGGGAAATCAATGCACCTACAGGGCTTACGACCTGTCATCGGCTGGTTTACGTGATCACTTAATGCGCTTGCGCAACGTTCACCAATTATGCCTTTTAAATGAGATCCCTATCAATTCAATTTTGAAAGTTCTATATATTGTAATACTGAAATTCATTTTTCGCATAGAAGTCACCCCTGAATTGCGCCAGACTTAAAAGGTTATTTTTGTCTTATTTACCTACTTGTACCAATGTGTAAGTACCTAATCGAATATTTTTTTTATTTTAATATTTAAATATTTTTAATATTTTTATTTTTATTAGTCTTGCGCAATTCAGGGATGCCTTCTATGCGAAAAATGCATTTGTCACCTCAGGTATAAGAATTGTTGCTCGCATTATTTACAAAAACCAATTCTCTAAATAGATGGCGTTACAACAAAAATAAATAAAAAATAATAAGAATGTTGTTCATAATTTCACACAAAAAATTCCTGTAGTAAAAATTCCTTATTTTCAAGCGAAAAGAATTTCTGTATTACAATATATAGAACTTTCAAAATTGAATTGATAGGGATCTCATTAAAAAGGCATAATTGGTGAACGTTGCGCAAGCGCATAAAGTCATCACGTAAACCAGCCGATGACAGGTCGTATGCCCTGTAGGTGCCTTGATTTCCCGGTTCACCTACAGTAAATATTCCAACTTCGTCTCTATTGAGATAATTAAAAATCTGTTAAAAAATACCTTTGACTCCCGACAGGGAAAAAAATCCAATGTTTGCGCATATGCAATAATAAAAATATTCAAACTATTCATGTGAAAGTTATATCTTTTAATGTTATAGTCATATTATATCCTTGGGTTTGTGAGGAGTTAAACAAATAAAGCTTACAACGAATTTTTACGCCTCACTAACCCAAGGGGATATAGTGGGGAGTTATGTTATTGCAATTTTGAGGTTATTTTTTTATAGCAGACTATCAACTTAGTTAGGTTTTGAAGGATATATGAATAGTGCTTCTCAATTTTTTTAAACGTCAAATATTTTAAAGTGACCCCAAGCTCAGAAAACTTAAAATATGAAATATTTGTTTTCAAATTGGTAAAAAGGCGCATTACTTTCATAAAATCGCATTGAAGAAATATCAAGATTTCATAACAAAATAGTTAAATAAAAAAATATTGGCCAAAATCATTTCATAAAAATGTTGAAAAATTTTCCATGTTAAATTTGAATGTTAATGAAGAGTTGGACACTTAAGTTTTCTCTAATGCTTATAATCTATCGAGCTACAAACTTTGAATTTGAAGCTTTTCAGATGCGACAGCTGCAATTGTTGTAGGTAAATCTAATTCTCTCGCGCATATACTTTTATACAGCGTCATATGTTTTGTTCGGATCCCTAGAGAGATATTATTTTAATTTTAATAGGAGAGAAATTTCTTAATTAAATTTATTTCTAGGTTTCGCGTTACACGTGCGAGGAGGGAATATTATTGGATCCGTCAAGGAGGCCAATTATACCAATCTACCGGTTTAAGAGGAAATTATTTTCAAAAAGAAAAAGAAAATTCGCCTGTCTCAATAATGACGCGCACTAAAGTTTGCTACCGCGGGAAAGATTAATCGTGACGTAAAGTGCGCAGTGTTCGGTTTCATTACATGACGAGGGTTTTAACATTTGATATTAGAGAACCTACCCCGCTATTTGCGTGTCACATAGTGTAGATTTATTAATCTAGATAATTATCAAAGTGATTATTCATACGAAGCATAAGGAGAAGAATGTTATATGAGTGACATATATTTAGGGTCGTATTACATGAGTTATTTGAGAAACATATAAGAAAAAGTTGAGGTTTTGCTAGCAGTATTCTCGCAGTACGGGACCTTACCTTTTTCTAACATTTTTCTTAAATAACTCCCGTAACATGACCCTTAGGGATGAAAATAAGTAAGAACTATTTTTGACAATTTTTTTAATATTTCGATTGAGACGTATTTGGAACATCATAGGAGAACCAGGAAGGCACCTACAGAGCTTACGACCTGTCATCGGTTGGTTTACGTGACCAATGTATGCGCTTGCGCAACGTTCAGCGATTATGCCTTCTTACTGAGTCCCTTTTTAAATGCAATTTTGAAAGATCTTTATATTTCAATAATGGAAAACAAATCGTTTGAAAATAAGCTATTTTTACCGTCGTCATCATCTATGAAGTAACGAAGAAACCCTTTTGTAACGCCATCTATTGAGAGATTGATTTATTTGTAAACAATGAAAGAAACAATCCTTATAAATTAGATGACGGTGTTCGCTTATAATATTCCAACTATCGAGATGTTGAAAAGTTTGTCAGAAAAAATATCATTTGACACTCGAGAGGGGAAAAAATCTAATGTTTGCGTATATGCAGCTTCAAAAACATTCGAATTTACAACTAGTTTGACTAAAGAAAAATGTTTTATATTTTGATGTTTGATAGCATTCAGGAGTAGTAATATTTACTAGTTCTGAATGTAATGTTTAATGCATTTTATCAATGTGATAAATTCCTTTTGTAGAAGACTAAAATTTAAACAAAATATTTTTTACTAGTTCCCGATAACATACCGAGACCCAAACAGCATTAATATTGTTTTCTTTTTCTCTACTCTGGAACCGAATATTTTTATTATTGCATATGCGCAAAAAAAAACAATTCTCTCAATAGATGGCGTTACAACAAAATAAATAAAAAATATTATACCGCTTTGATATTTTATAAATCATTACGTGTATTATCAATATATATTATTTTCTATTTGAATTCAGCTCTTATTTTGAATTTAATTAAAATAAAATATCAATTATACGATTTGAAACCAAAATCAATGTTTCCGTACATCTTGAAATAACGGTTAATATAATTTAATTAAGAAATACACAATTTGTAAAAGCACATTAAGGTTAACGTTTTGTACTCTATTTTTTGCAGATCAATTGTTAAAATTTACTACTTATTTACTTTTCGAGTGGCTAGGATCGTCTGCGTCCATGAAGCTCGTTAGAGCCTTGAACTCAAACCCTGCAGCCAGTCCCCCAGCTCTCCCGGATACCTGCGCAGCGGGTATTTATTTATTAACAAGATTAGCGCTCAAATTAAATTTTACTAAATCAAGTTCAACTCTCTTCTGGGTCACAATCCTAGGATTGGTCTGCACCAAACACTCGATTTTACCACTTAACTCTATCTTAACTCTAAGTTCAACTAGAGGAAACAAATATGTGCAATAAAAACATATCAAACATCAAAAAGAACAATAAAATAAAACAATGTAAAAATCAAAAGTAAATATAGATAAAAAAAAACAGAGAAAGAAAAAAAATACTCAAAACTAACATCATCGACAAACGATTGTTTTTCACTTTGTGGTATCATTTTGCAACTAATTATATGAAATATATCTCAAATTTGTGTACACCACTACAATTATAATAAACACCTTTGAAAGAAAAATATTGAGACGCATTTATGGCCCCGTATGCGAAAATGGAGCCTGGCGTATCAGGTACAACCACGAACTGTACCAGTTGTACTCTGATGTACACGTCACCCGGTACATCAAAATATGCCGGCTCCGATGGCTGGGTCACGTAGCGAGAATGGACGAAACCTGTCCACTAAAAAGGATATTCGCTACAAGACCAATGGGCAGAAGAAGCGTTGGTAGGCCAAAGCTGAGATGGTTAGATGGAGCAGAGAGGGACTTGCAGACGATGGGCATTGTAAATTGGCGGCAGGAAGCGATGGTCAGGGAGGGGTGGAGGGAGCTTCTGGAGGAGGCCAGGACCCACGATGGGTTGTAGTGCCACTGATTATTATTATTACTACAATTATAACCACTACAATTTAATTCAATTGAATAAAAATTCCTTTACATGTTACGAGAAAAAAGTTCCCTTCTTCAGGAGAATATAAAGTATACTAAAATAAAAATACAATATATAGACTGTACAGTAAACATAATGGGTGGAGTGTAGGCTGGGTTAAATTATTTTGTAGGGTGGGGGATGCAATTAAGTTATTGGTTAATCAACCCTATATTAAATATTTTTCCAATACAAAAATTAATTAACCAAGTTAAATTAACAAGTTTTGTTTTATTTCATTTAAAAACAATAAATAAAAAATTAAAAGAACAATCGGCAAAAAATATTTAGGGTTAGATAAATATTTGTTGCATTGTGTTGTTTTTGTCATTATCATTACATTGTTTCTATGCCAAAGGTCATTAATGTATAATCGATGACCCCTACAGTACAAAGTTTCCACAAATTGAAAGATGTACAGCGATCCTGGGAAAGGCAGATACTTGGCGCGAGTCCACGCGACAAAATACGAAACGAAGAGTTGACGCGCCGGCTTTTTTAAGGTTGCCGATATAATGTTGCTTGATTAAAGTGGCAAGAGGTCGGGGAAATTTTACCAGATAAGATGACACTAGATGGGCACCTAGAATACTATGTACAGTGGAGGCCTTGGACAGATGAGAGGAGTGTTGGAAGACCCCTTAAAAGATTGTAAGACGACATTGTTCAAGCAGCCGTTAAAACCAGGATACCGAGGGGACAGAACAGAGACGAGTGGAAATGTATGAAAGAGGCCTTCATGCATCAGTGAAGGGAAAAGGGATACAGAAGAAGATATGTAATTTGTGGTTCATCTATGGCTTTCTTCAATCATTCAATATTTTAGTACGATGTTATTCTATTTGTTATAAAATATATTTAATGAATGAAAATATGTCGAGACAAACAATTAAAAAACATGGTTTGAAAGTAATGAATGCCAGTGGACATGAGGAAAATTATTTTCGATCAAAAGGAACAACCAGTTACGGAATTGATTTCATTGTAATATTGTATTCAAAGAATAAATCAAAGGAGCGATGAGAAAATTACCTTTACATTTTTTTAATATCACCTTAATAAACAGAGGTTGATAAAAGAAGCGTTATATAGGATCAATTCGCTTCAGTAGTTACACAAAAGGTTAATTATTTTTTAGATTCAGTTAGGTTTGTCTTTGAGTTGTCCCTAAATAACCAACGAAGAAAACCAGCAGCGATTGCATATTATTGAATAATATTTTCGATAATAAATAAACGTAAATCACAGATGACTTTGTTGATCGATTGTTCTTGGCAGAATTCACGGTAGCTATATGGTTAAAAAATCAGATGATGTACCAGTTCAGGAAACAATGTTTTAAATTAAAATATTAACATTTATCGTGTCAACTACTGGATTTATTTTAAAATTGCTAAGCTGGGAAATAAATTGAGAAATGAAAAAAAATCTGGCAACAAACAGGTACCTACTATGACAAATATTGATTTAACACGCACCCAATAACAATTTTACACATTTTGGAGACTTTATAATCTCCAACAAAAATAGCATACATAATAACTAAACAACTTGATAATTCCTCGGTTGTTTGTGTTTTTTCATTGGTTACCCCGTGAAGAGGCTTAATATTAGTAACAATACATTATTCTAGATGGGACATGAAATTAATTTAAGATATACCTATTCTATGGTCCATTTGCTATGCGTATACGTTTCTAGCTAAACATGATTCAATTACGTTGTTAGTTTAACAAACAAACATCAAGTCACATTCAATGAAGTAACTGTATGTACGAGTAGGTACATATATATATATATATATATATATATATATATATATATATATATATATATATATATATATATATATATATATATATATATATATATATATATATATATATATATATATATATATATATATATATATATATATATATATATATATATATATATATATATATATATATATATATATATATATATATATATATATATATATATATATATATATATATATATATATATATATATATATATATATATATATATATATATATATAGTAGTTAATTCAAGATATTGTTATTTGTTGAATATTAATGATAATAATATTATGTGAACTAAATTTACATTTCATCATTCCCTATATTTACTTTGACTTGATCAATTTTGCATAATAATTGTATAACAACGAACATGATGATTTAACAGCAACACATGTATGTAGGATGAACAAACACATTCAATGAAAATACTACATACTTTAAAAAAGGGTGAATAAATAATTAATTTGTTTTTAAATAAACATAAAATCACAATAAAATTCTATTTTATTTTCGACGATAATTATGTCTCACTAGTGTATTTATTTTAGCTTTTTTTTAGCTTCTCCAGATGTCCAACTGGAGGACGGCAACTGGTGACAGGGTAAGTTGGGGGCGCTTGCTGATGGAGGCCAAGGCTCGATTTGGGCTGTAGCGCCATCGAAGAAGAAGAAGAATTGTATTTATCTATTTTTTTTTAAATATGATCTGGAAAATAAACACGTGCATATTGACAGTAAAGTCAGAATATATAAGACATTCGTGCGACCGATCATGACGTATGCTGTGGAAACGCGAGCAGACACTGTACGAACCAAAGGGTTCTTAAGGACAACGGAAATAATGGTTCTAAGGTCAATCACTGGTAAAACTCTCCGAGATCGTATTCGCAATGTTCAAATAAAGAAAACACGTGGGATACAGGACATTGTTCGGTGGAATAGATCCAGAAGAAGGCATTGGAGGGACCACTTAGCCAGGATGGACATTATGCACAGTGATAGACTTGCATATATAGCGGCGAATGAAATTCCTTCTGGCCGCCCGCACCGCTTACCCGGAAGACCACCCAAGAGATGGAAGGATAGCTGGACTTCGTCATCCCAGGAGGCAAAGTTTCTGAATAACAGACCAACTAGGTCTACTAAACGAAGAATAAGAAGTTAAGGGGAAACATACAGCAATTTACAAATTACAAAAGACAACAATGAATGTTAAATATTTGCCTAAATACTTATCTAATCATCATACATTTCCTAAAACATTCTATATTAACAGAAGTAGAAATTAGGTTTGAAATTAAATATACAAGAAATTGAAATAAAATATATAAAATACAAAAAATATATGAATATAGAAGACGATACAAGATAAGTAATTCATAATTAAAAACAAAGTATTCTATGTTTCATATCACTGTGTCATTGCCGATGTGCTCCTGCGATATTGCGGATTTGTGTTGTTGAATATATCAGTATCATTGACCTTGTATTATGCTGCTTACAAATGCGTGAAAAGTATGAATTAATTCTGTGATTAGTAATATAATGTGGAATATGAAATAATTTTGAGTGTCTGCTTGTTTTACCTGGCACATGAAATTGTTATAATTGTGAAAAGTATTGGCAAGACCATATTTTTGGTTAGTAAAACAAGTTTTTCCCTAATTAAATGACACTTGACAATAAAATACCTGATCCTCTTGTCAACGTGTCGTTTTCCGACCGAAAAGAAAAAAGAAAGATAGCTCAATGTATGGAAGTGACATTCATTCAAGACAATCATGTGACAACTGTCATGTACATACATTGACTTATATTTTCTTTTTCTTTTCCACCGCTAAATAACACGTTGACTAGGCCCGTTGTATTCATAAAAAATACGATAATTGGTATTTTAATTTGTGTTTATTTACTACCCAGAAACAAATCAATATCAAAATATGCTTATTCATTGTATTAAAGTTTAATGAAAAATTGTCCATCAAAAGGTACTTATTCAATTATTTTATTTAAACAAAATGCACAGTTCCAACGTGTTTATATGAATATCACACTTTCAGCATGTTTCAATCAACATCACATTTTCACAATAAAATTTGTTTTTTGAAAAAAAAACAGGTTTTCTACGTGACATAAATGACAAAAACGGGTTTATAAGGGACTTTTTTTAGATTAATTGAGACGTAATTGTTAGTATGTACTTAATAACTACTTAATATATTAGGTACTTAATAGAATTTTTTACGATTTGTTGAGAATATTTGAATATAAAATAAAATAAATCTTTGTACAACCTTCAAAAGTCATATTAAAATATTTTGAATGCTTTCTTTCATTGAAGTGGTATAAAAAGGATTACATCTATGTACTCGTATATTGTTGTTATTTTTCTCGAGCTATAATATTTGCATATTTCCAGGAGTATTTTACATACACGTGAATCTAAATTCGATTGTTAGAAATTAAGATTGTTTTAATTCAAAATATTCCATTACAGAAAAACAAAAATGAAAAGATAACATCATAGAATAACGTTAATAAATTGAATCAACGGTGAAATTATGAAAAGGAAAAAAAATGGAAAATCATAGATAATAAATGACATATACTTGGCAAATTTGGTAACTGGAAATATTTTTTTTATTAATTATCGAAATATAATTTTTTATCTTTACATAAATTAAAACTCATTTTATTTTGAATAGTGAGTATCAATTGTGATTAGTTTGAAATAAAATAGGTACTTCATATAATATTGTATGGAAAAAATAAATATATTATACAATGCGATATGGCTTTACAAATTATACAGAATTTACTTAACACATCACTTTCTACTTTTGCCCAGAGACACTACACATTTTTAGCTCCCAGAATATATAATATGGTTATGTCTGATATCTTGGACTTAGTACAGCCGAGTGGGCATAATTTTGAAAAGCTGGTTACTGATTGGTTGATTCGGAGAGGGAGGGAAGAGTCAGAGAGAGACTTGACGTTTGTCCTAAGGTAATTTTTAATAAAATTTACAATCGAAATCTTTTCTTACATCCTTTTACACATATCCACACACGCAAACACACCCTCACGTTAACAAAAACACAAAGACACCTGATCAATTTTTTCATGTACCTACTATTGTATTCTATATGTACTTTTTTATATTTTTTATGTCTTAGAATGTGTACTTTTGTACTTTATTATTTGTACTTTTTATATTTTTTGTGCCTTAGAATATGTTAAGAATTCACGTAGCTAAAATTTCTGCTTACTTATTGCCTAGTATTACCTCAGAACAGGCTTTGCCTAGTGAGGTAATAAATTCCATTTATATATTTCATGTTATGTTATATTTTGTATTGTATTATGGAAATTAATAAATAATAAAAAAAAAAAATAAAAACATCACGTTTACCTATGTCATTTGCTTGATAAAAATTTAATAAATATTACATTGATTAGTAGGTATAAATTAAATAAAAATAAATCATAACAAACAGCGAGACGAATTTCTTACATAACATAATTGTATTTTATTTGAAGGTAGTTATACTATTTAGTTAATTTCCTTAATGAGTAGGTTGGTTAAATTATATGTGTACTTATGGTCCTTTCTACATAGAACAGGAAGATCTTTTGTTATTATAATAATTTATATCTTAAAGGATGCTCTTTTCAGTACATAAACCACAGAAGAACAATTTCACCTTTGTTTGCTTCGTATTAATTAAAATTACAATAATGCAACAAGGAATATTTCCGAGTTGTTCTAAACAATGATTCATAATATGTATTTAGTTAGCTTATATTGTGAGAATACGATGAAAGTATATTCAGATTAATGTTTTATTATGAAGCATCGTTATGGGTTATTTTGAAATAATATTTTTTTATAGTTTGATATTGGAAGAACACCAGTCTCACTAATAAAAATCTAATGCACACCCGTTGACCAGTGTTTTAGTTATACACCGCGTAAAGCCCGTGCAGCGATTATTGGAAAATCTTACTAATAAACGGTGTATAACGACTGTGTAGTTACAACAAGCGTACAACAAAAAATAATCCGACAGCGTTGTAATTTCGCACTCGCGCATGCGCAGAGCCGCCATTATAATTTTGACGTTTGTCAGAGTTAATATTTTCATATGTTTTTCACATTTCAACATAGGTTTATGGAAAATGTAACGAATAATTTCATCAGACGAATACCCAAACAAACACCATTGTAGGTAATCGAATATTTTTATTATTGCATATGCGCAAACATTGGATTTTTTTTTTCCCTGTCGGGAGTAAAAGATATTTTAACAGAATTTTTAATTACCTCAATAGAGACGAAGTTGGAATATTTATTGTAGGAGAACCGGGAAATCAAGGCACCTACAGGGCTTACGACCTGTCATCGGCCGGTTTACATGATCACTTTATGCGCCTGCGCAACGTTCACCAATTATGCCTTTTTAATGAGATCCCTATCAATTCAATTTTTGAAAGTTCTATAGATGGCTGTAGTAAAAATTCCTTATTTTCAAGCGAAAAGAATTTCAGTATTACAATATATAGAACTTTCAAAAATTGAATTGATAGGGATCTCATTAAAAAGGCATAATTGGTGAACGTTGCGCAGGCGCATAAAGTGGTCACGTAAACCGGCCGATGACAGGTCGTAAGCCCTGTAGGTGCCTTGATTTCCCGGTTCTCCTACAATAAATATTCCAACTTCGTCTCTATTGAGATAATTAAAAATTCTGTTAAAAAATACCATTGTATGTATTATAAAAGAGCAAATTTTTTGATAACTTTTCGCTCCTAAAATGCACAACTATCGAGAATATAGTAATTTGTAGAGGTTTCATCATATTATTCCAAGATATAACAATATAAACACGCATATCAAAATAAAAAAGATGAAATTTGTCTTGAAACACCGCTAAACTAGCTATAACAGGCGTGCAAACGATGTGTAAAATTTGTATGAGAGATACACAGTCGTTGACCAACTGATCTGCTACACAGCATTTATTGGTAACATTTTTGCCTATACGGGTATTAAACGATCGTGTAACTTTAACAACACGTTTATTAGTAAGATTGTAAGAAGAGGTCGCTTAAAGGGATTCGCAAAAAAATACGTATGAAAGAATAAGAAACGACGATATAAGAATTAATTAATACGACGATATAAGAGCCGAGTGTAATTTGAAGGTGAAGGACTGTATTTGAAGTCGGTACAATTGCTTGGAGCAGTCGATTCAACTGCTTACAGCTTTCCATTCAACAGTAACGCGACTGTTTTTTTTTTTTTAAGGTTAAATAAACAGGATTAAACCTACAATTATTTTACACGATAAATCTTAAAAAAATAATTACATCACTGTGTATAACATTTCAAATTTTTAAGTACAAAAATTAAAATAAACCAAAAACATACAAGGTAGTAGGTACAAAATTAAAATAAATTAAAGCATACAAGGTAGTAGGTATGTACAAAAAACAAAATAAATTAAAGCAAAAATACATATAGGAAAGAAACATTCAAAAAATTGATTGAATAAGACGGTACATTAATGTGGTGACAGGAAAATTATTCGAAAAACAATTATTCGAATGCTCAATTTTACGAAAATCAATTTTACGAATGGCAATTATTCGAATCACATTTTTTCGAAAAACAATTTTCCGAACACACAATTATCAGAATTTACAATTGTTCGAATTTTTATGACGTCATGTTGGTAGTATTGTGAGAGAAATAAACCATAGATTTTTATTATAATATACTAGATGTCGTAGTTAGCAAATTTTGTATGAATCGAAAACAAATGACTCACTTTTTGCACGGAGTACTACATCTACATAGTATATTATGTTTAATTAAAATCTATGCAATATACAACATGGCGACGCACCGCGCTGTCAGATATCCTAGGATGTACACTTATTTTTTAAACCTAAACCTACAAAACTTTGGTAAAAATAGGTTGGTTAGGTTTGTTTGTAGTTATAATTGCGACTGGCGTGAGCCAGTTGCATTATATATTTAAAAAAGTAACTATAATATTGAAATAAAATAACTAAATTGGTGTGAATACTAGATAAACATAAACTGGTGTACAAACTAGGCTATCCCGCGCTGTCAAACATCAGTTATTAAAAATGTGCAAACATACGTAGGTACCCAACAATAATACAACAAGTAATAATGGTCTTCATTGAATATATTTTACTGGCAACAAATATGTCAAAGGAGGCAACATAATGACACAAAAATATATTAAATTCGGTTAATTGGTTTTCCAACAAATGTTAGTTCGAATAATTTGCTTTCGGACAATTGTCATTCTGATAACTGATTTTCGAAAAATTGTTATTCGTACAATTGCGCATTCGAACAATTGTGTTTCGAAGAATTTTCATGTAATCCATTAATATGTAGTGGCAGCTTTAAGCAGTCCGTATAATATAAACGAGAATTTTGTAAAGGAACTGCAGACCGCCACCGTGCTGCAAGCCTGACCGCTGCAAGCATTTTGTGTATTTCTGGTCTAAGTATGGTCACATTGGAAAAATGAATGAACGAAATACGGACAATGAAAATATTAAGATATGCAACAAAAGAATGGTTACAAGCCGGCTAAAAAAACATGAAATAAGGAAAAGATAATAACAGATGAGAATATATGTATTAATGTAAGTGAGACTATGTAAATGTAATTAATGCTAGGTTTTTTCTGTCTACCTTAAATATTGACAAGGCGTCAATACATATTTTGTGAATAATTTTACATTTTAATATTAATTAATTTATATTTATCAATAAAATATGAGCACTAATAAATATTATTTGAGGTGAATTTAGATTAAAATTTGAATGTTAAAATTAAACGTAAAAAAGTGGAGTTAATTAAGATGGTCGTTAAATAAATTTAATTAAGAAAACCGCACCACCTTTACATAAATTTGCTAATTAAATTTTTTTATGACGGAGAGCCAATGAGATCGTCTCTCAATGAGGTCTTTATTAAAAATTATTGATTAATTTTAATTTTATTTTTCGTAAGAATTTCACGCGAGATTTTCGTTGAGACATTTTCAAAATATTTTTTTACCAGATTCCCAATTTTAGATAAAAAAAAAACGGTATCACTGTCAATGTTGACTCTGTTCTAAGGTTTTAATTTTTAATAATAATAAACACATCCATCCTGCCATATAACAATTTCTTCCAACAAACCAATGTCTCCATTCCAGAAAAGCAATTTTTTTGTGGGAAATGAATTTGAATAAATCTATCCTACGCTGGGGATCGAACCCAGAATCCAGATTTTACAAAATGAAATAAGTGATTTTCGTTCAACAAAAAAATATAAATTTACTACTATAGGACGATCACTTCCCAGTAGGTACGAATGATTTAATAATCGAATTTGGGTTTTTCCATATATTCTCTTGTGGTATGCAGAGATTCGATGTCTGATTGTAATCATCCTGTAAATTTGTAGTAAAATGACATTTGATTTAGCGTTCAATTTTCCCAGCGTTTAAAGAAATATTTAGAAGTTGAGCACGCTTTGTTAGGTAAGTGTGACCCGCCTACCATAGTAAAGCCATAACATAATAAGGAAAATTGTTTACGAAGTGTGAGTTACCAATGGCTTCCAAACGATTGGATCGAATAAAACTACTCATTGTTTACATTCACTTTTTTTTATTCTACCTCTAGCATTTCTATGACAATACACCCGAGGTAGACTTGTATTATTTGATAGCATTCTATTCACTTTATTGTTTACTAACAAAATAAATAAAATATATATATTCGAAACCGTTGTTTCCATTGTATTGAGCCATATTGAAAAGTACGTACAGGACAATGAGAGAAGACAATTCTGAATATAATAGAAAATATTTATCTTCATATTTTGAACGTGGAATTTGAAATTTATTTAAGTAAATAGGTGAAAAAATAATTGTGAACAAGTCGGAGATAGCCTAGATGGTTGTCATCCTCCGCAAGAGATGACCGGACTCAAAGAAGAAGAAGAAAATAAATCATTCGATTAAAAGGAAAAAAAAATGTATATTTTTAAAATATCTTTGACAAAGATTATATAACTAGGTGATTATTGTATTTAAATGTAGTATAATATATCTGAAAAACTAGTGATATTAAGCCGTGTTGTTATATGTATAATGTACATAGTCTACAGTCTTACTAATAAACGTTTTGTAATAGTAACACGACCGTTTAACACCTGTGTAGGCAAAAACGTTACCAATAAACGCTGTGTAGCAGATCAGTTGGTCAACAACTGTGTATCTCTCATACAAATTTTACACATCGCTTGCACGCCTGTTCTAGGAAGTTAGTTTAGCGATGTTTTGACAACTGTCATCTATAAGAAATTAAATTTGATTTTGATATGTATGTTTATATTGTTACATAATATATCTTGGAATATTATGACAAAAAATCTTTATAAATCATTACTAGTGATTGTTGATAGTGAACAAAAATTCTTAAAAAATTAGCTCCTAAAATCTACAATCGTGTTCGCATGGGTATTCGTATGATGAAATTATTCATTATATTTTCCATATATTCCTATTTTAAAATGTGAAAAACATATGAAAATAAATTTCAAACACGACAAATGTCAAAATTAGCATGGCGGATGGCGGCTGGAATTTCTGCGCACGCGCGAGTGCTTAAATACATCGTTGTCGGCTTAATTTATGTTGTAAGTCTGCTGCAACTACCGAGTAGTTATACAGTGTTTATAAATACGATGTTTAAATAATTACTTCACGGGTCCACGGGTGTGCAGTCGATTTTTATTAGTTAGACAGGAAAGTCAAAAAACAATACATTTTTAATGGTAGGTTATGAAAATAGGTATGATATAGGTAAGTTTGGCTCCTGGGAGTGGTTGCGTTTACCAGTGCGCATCCCCTTTCTACAGATTTTTGGTAATTCCTACTCACTGATCCTAATCATCTGCATTTTTCCAAAATTATTTCATTATTTTTTCAAAACTTTTTTAGTTTTTATTGTTTTTTTAGTTACATTGATATTATAAATAAATATTAATGTAATTACAAAAAAAAGCATTATAAAAAAAAATTAGTAACTTTTTTGGTATATTTTTAGTACTCTATTACAAAGTATATTTTTTTTAGTTTTTAGTCATATTTCTTGTGATGAGTATTGATTTGGTCATATTTTTGTAAGTACATCTTTTTTGTAATAATTTTTAATTTGACTGTATACTGATCCAAATAAATAAATAAATCGTCTAATAGATTTTTTTTTACACAAAGTTTCTCTAATATTTCTCATTCAATTATTCTTAATAATTAATTGGTTGAATTTTGAAATCGTTCTATAATTTAAATGAAAATTCATATGTATTCATTTTATGTATTTTTTTGCTATTCTGAAGATTAACTTAAAATAAAGGAACATTAATTGACAAAAGAACATCACTAGTATATTATATAAAGGATATTATTTGAATTGACAGTTCTGGTGAACACATTTTCATTTTAATGACTTAAATGTTGATTGAAATTTTAATTCGTTTTCGGAATTTAACCCAATGACTATAAATTTATTAGTACCAACCTACTCATTAATACCGTGAATGAATAAATTATTTTCTCTTACAATTGAAATTTTTACGATGTTAAATATTGTCTTTAAAGTTTGTTTACCTAGTAGGTTCCTACCAATAATATTATGATACCTACAATGAAATCAGAAAATTGAAGGATTATTAAATAAACACTGAGAGGTAAAGTATTGTCTTTATATTATAAACTGTCTTTTATGTTTACCTCAGCATCAGCTTCTTCCAAATTGTTTGACCTATAATAATACTCGGGATATTTATATCGAGAAATTAAGAAGGATGAAATCTCTTCTTCGATATTTTCATTGTTTATACAGAACGACCTTTCTGATAACTTTCTTATTTTCTTTTCCTTTGTTTGTCGAGATTTTTTATTTTATTTATACAACTTATTACCAAAAATGAACTTCTTCCTTCGTCACATTATTATTTTTTAGACACTTATTACCTTGAATCAATACAAACGAGCCATATTTCCTTTAAATATGTAATACCTTTACGTATACGTGTATATACGTGTTAATAACCAAAGTCACAATCTACAAAA
Source organism: Molanna angustata (assembly GCA_963576475.1). Classification (NCBI taxonomy): domain Eukaryota; kingdom Metazoa; phylum Arthropoda; class Insecta; order Trichoptera; family Molannidae; genus Molanna; species Molanna angustata. The sequence continues at coordinate 5,705,334 of OY754965.1, forward strand.
CGTTGCTACGCCCCGTACTAACTTATGGTTCTGAATGCTGGGTATTGAGTAAAAAAGATGAATTGTCTCTACTAGTGTTCGAGAAAAAAATACTCAGAAGGATATTCGGACCTGTGCAGGTAAACGGAGCTTGTAGAATACGACGCAATGATGAGATATACAGTATTTATAATAAGCCCAACATTATAAAGGTGATAAAAATAAGGTGGCTGCGATGGGCAGGACACGTGGAAAGAATCGGCGATGAAAGAGTGCCAAAAAGGATCCTGCACATAAAGCCGAAACGTTGATACACCCAAGCACCGATGGCTGGATGGCGTGCAACGGGATGTAAGGAACTGGAGGGGAGCATGTCAGGATAGAGGGAGATGCTGGAGGAGGCCAAGGCCCGCAATGGGCTGTGGAGCCATTGATGATGATAATACGTATTACGAAATAAAAAAAAATATCAGTACCTAATATCGAAAGAAAAGCCATTGCCAAATTATAGCCGTTGTAATGAATTATTATTTTTTGATTATATAAATGAGGTCCTAAGACGAATGTTTGTCAAAAAAAATGTAAGGGTTCAAAACATAGTTATAAGATCGGATATAAATAAAAAATTAACAATATTAAAAAAATATGAAGATCCATATACAAGTTTTGCACAAAACTACTACACGTACAATGGGGTAGTGTGGTTCTACCAATTTGAACCGAATTAAACAATTTGGAAAGAAAAATAAAAAAAAAAGACTTTTTAAATATTGAATGATTTGTAAATAAAATTCACTTCATTAATTATACAAATATCACTGTCCATCCTGGCTACGTGGTCCCTCCAATGTCTTCTTCTGGATATACTCCACCGAACGATGTCCTCTATTCCACATGCTTTTTTCTTATTTCAACAATTGCAATACATCTGCAGATATAAATATTTGTTTATATTTTAAAAATCTTCTTTACAGACAAGTGCTTGTACTTTGGAAAAGGGAAATTTGTTTTTTTTTTACTGTGTATCTTTGTTCTATATTTTGTGATTGTATTTTTTGAATATATTTTAATATATGAATAAAAACAAAAATGGCTCCTTAGCAGAGTGGGCATTGCTTTGAATTGGTCACCAGTGATAACGAGTTTGAACCTCACCCTAGGTGTCCCTACCGATTTCTTTGACCTATAGCACAAGCATTCATACTGAATTTAAAGAATTAAGGAAGGTAAATATGAACTTTTTTAACAAGGACATAAGTATTGCCTTATGATTGTTCCAACACTTTTAAACATGTTGTTTTTTTTAACTATAATGTATTTATTTATTTATTTTAAACTTTCTGAGCATAAGTGCACAATGGCGGGCTTATTGCCAAATGGCAATATCTTCCAACCAACCATATGTATCATTGAGCATTGATCTTTTCAGTAAATAATTAAAGGCTTTACTTTTTTGGAGACACAAATAAAGCAGTAGCACTCTAATATTAAAAAAAAAATGACGAAAATTGTGATGGACTGGAGGCAAAGTGACAGGTCCTGAATGGCGAAGAATGGCACAGGATAGACACCAGTGGAAGTCCAAGCGGGAGGCCTTTGTCCAATACTGGACTCAAGAAGAGACTGAGTAAGTAAGTAAGTAAGTACTCTAATATTGATTTTGTATAATAAATTATACTTTTAATTATTTATCACTTATAAACGAAACTTAAAATCGCTTTTAAAAAAGAAATAAGTAAATAAAATACTCCCAGTGCCAACTAAATAGATTTTTAACTGTAATGTTAAAAATATCCACTTTTCACTTTTAATTCTGATGTTTTATTATAAAAATGAATATTTTATTTGCATACTTAAGTACCTGCGTATTCGAATATTTTTATAGTTATTTTTTTACGAAAACATTGGATTTTTTTCCCATGTTGTGTCGGGAGTCTTTAATATTTTATTTTGTAAGGACTGTTGCTTTCATTATTAACAAACAAATTTTCCAATAGATGGCGTTACAAAAAGTTTTCTTCGTCATTTCATAGATGGCGATGGCGTTTTTTAGTTTATTTTCAAACAAAAAGATTTTCATGATTAAAATACATAGAACTTTCAAAAATTGGATTGATAGGGAACTAAATAAAAAAAGCATAATTGGTGAACGCTGCGCTAGCACTTAAGTGATCACGTAAACCAGCCGATGATTGGTTGTAAGCCCTGCAGGTATCTTGGGTTCCTGGTTCTTCTATGATTATAACTATGCTCAACATGCAACAATCTACAGAATCTGCAATAGGTACATACAATAGGCATTTCCAAGAGTTCGATATATATTCTTACTAAGCGCCCCCACATTTAAAATATATCAGACTTAAATTTTCCACAAAAAAGATATCAGACTTAAAATTTCATCCTCATAATCTAACTCAACACTTAATATACTGCACACATTTATATAAACAATAAATTTCACACAATATCTCACCACAATATGTAACTATTCCTAATTTATCCTTATATACTACAATAACCCCAGTGACAACCTGTAATTGGCTTTAATATTGTTTAAATTATCTTTATTTTATATAATTTATTATACGCTGTATGTTGTCCTCTAAATAAATAAAATAAAATAAAATAATCCAATTTTGTTCCTATTGAGATGTCAAATATTTACCTACGTATTATTTTCAACATGTTGGTATGAATCGTTTGTATTCGATGGTTGATATTTCATTACATTCATCAATATCCATCCAAAGAACCATCATTTACCGCACTGACATGATTCATATAGGGCATCCATTAGCGGATATACTGGAACAAATTGATACTCGGAGTTCCTCGTAAATCTCTGATGAAGAGAACTGCTTTCGGTCCTTCAATAGGAAATACATTACGGTATTATGTGTTCATCGACTGCACAATACCACCTTTCTACGACTACAAATGGATAAAAATATTTTCAAGAGATCGACCTTATCCGTCTTGTACAAAAGCATTTCTTAAAGATTTTAATGCTGGCTAGTGATAAGCAAAATTAGTCAAATAGCAAAATAAGCAAAATTAGTTAATCCTCACTACCCCAATGGGATATGGAGGGGAGTCATGAATTCGTAATTTTTAAGGCTATATTTTATATTGCAGATTTATTTATTTATTTATTTATTAAGAGAAAAAACAATTACACAATTTGTTTTATAAATAATAAACAATTTGTTTTATAAATAATAAATTTGATTTATATGCGCAATCACAATATTTCCCATAGAAAAGTTACAATGTAAACATAGACATGCTAAGAGATTAAGATAGAGATAAAAGTAATAAAATATAAAAAATCAATACTTATTGAAAAAAAATATCATGAATACACGAGAATGCAATACACAAGAATGACATCACTCATATAACATTACTTCCTCAACAGTGCATTCCAGCCACACACAGGTCCTAAGAGGTTGTATCAGTGATCTTCTTTAAAATTTCCCTTTTGAATATAGATATTTATAATATTTTGAAATTATTTACTGATTGACTACAAACTTTGTTTGACGGGGTTTAATGCTTTAAATAACCTCGCACCACAATACATTCAATAGCTGTGTCAGAGAAAAAAAAACTATCTAGGGGGCATCTCACACTCAGATCCTCTGGATCACATATAAATGACTCGTTGTCATTGGGGGCTGTTCTGCACGACTCTTTTCATATCTTTGTAGGTGCAGCCAATATCTTTGCACATATCCGAATTATATCAAAATGATCGAATCGAAATATGCACATGTTATTTTGGCAATGTAATTCGCATTTTGTCACACTGTGCAGCGTGTCTCTAAATGATAGTTCCAGGCGTGTCGGGGTAGGTAATATCCAAGGTGGTCCCGTTTTCCCTCCCGAACTGCATTTTGACACAGTGCCAAGTTTATGGATATTCTGGTGTAAAATTTTGTGACAAGCATATTAAGAGCCTCAGACTCGCCGTGAATAGAAATCGATTTTATTTGGACCAAGACCGCCTTGCGAGGAAATACATTTTTATATTCAATCTAACAACTCATTTATAAGTAGACACTCAGACGTTTGCGAGCTATCAAGTAATAAAATGTTGAAGTTGAATACCCAGACATGAACAAAATATTTAATGTCAACCACCTTGACATAAGTGTCATGACTTACATGTCGAAAGATTCCTTCGAGAACATTATCAAGACTGATAATGCCGAGGTTCTCAACAGAGTTAAGGGAGGCACCTACTCAAAACTATCTCTGAGAGACGTGCTCGCTGGATTGGTTACATCTTGCGCCACGAGGGTCTCCTACATGACCTAATTGAGGGAATGGTTGAGGGGACAAACCACAGGGAGCGCCCCCGACGGGAATATTTGGCTCAGGTGTGCGAGGACATGAACTGCGCCACATATGTTGAGCTGAAGAGGGCTGCAGAACATAGAGAGAAGTGGAAAGCGAGATGTAGACTTCTTCTGCAAACCAATCCACAGGATTAAGACTTTTAATAATAATGTCCTGAGGCTTCACTTTCTGAGCTGTGAACTAAGGCTTTGTTTGACCCCAGGTAGGTAGCTAGCCTGACCCAGGAACCCTCCTCCTTTTTCATCCGGGACAGAATTCGCAATGACGACATTAGGCTGACCTATGAGACCGAGGACATCATACGATGGAGCAGAGCTAGAAGATTCTGGAGGGACTATGTCAATAGGATGGACGCATCTCAAATCCCATCCATAGCGGCAAACGAAATCCCACCAGGGCATCGCCTCCTAGGACTACCACCGAAGAGGTGGAGGGATAGCTGGACCTCAGCTTTACAGGAATAGCTTTCTCGAAAAAACAGATCTACGATCTAATATAAGAAGAAGAAAAGGAAGAAAATGTCCCAGTAATATGCAGAATCATAATTTAGGTACTTTTAATATAAGCCGTTTGACTTTCGTGGCGGAGTCCCGAGTTCGGTTCTCAGCAGAGGACAAAATTAGGACAAAGTAAGGCCCAGCGCTCGTATATAATTTTTTTTTTTTTTTTTTTTTTTTTTTTTTTATTATTATTGAAACCAAACAAAATATAACAAAATAGTTACAAACAATAAAAATATTACAAAAAAGTACAATTTAAATAAGTTATATGAAACATTTTTTTTATAGGATTATTTGGTATATACCACCTCACTAGGCTGAGCCTGTACCGAGGTGGCAGATTTTTTTTTTTTTGCGTTATATCTGACAGAAAAATATTAAACTTGTATTTAACTAAAACTTGTTATAAAATATACCTATTATAAAAATAAAATATAAACTATTGTAGCTTGATCATGTTTCCGCAGTATATAATGCCCTTGTTTCTAATCCATGTTTCTATTGTTTTCTTGTGTTTCAAATTATTCATCAACTGTATGTCCGTTATTTCACTTTTTATCTTATTAAAAATTTTTGGAGCTAAATAATAGTAATGTCTTTGTCCGCCTCCACATCGTCCAGCCATCTCATTTTTGGTTTGCCTCTATTTCTTATGCGGTTTATTTATTTATATGTACCTACCTATTATTATTATTTTATTCCAATAAAGTATTGAACTTATATTTTTTTTATTAATTATATTACGATATTAAAATCATTAATTAAGTTGAGCTAAAAGTTAATACGACATTCATTGACTGTTAGGCAGTACGAAGTTCACCGGGTCGGCTTGTAGGTATATAATTAGATAATTCATTTAGCGACGTCTTCGATCTCCTCTCAAGAGACCATTTGATCAATGGTCTTACTGAAGGAAGAAAGCTCGTACAACAGACAAATATGTATAAAATAATGCACGAATGTGGATGAGGATGGATTCGGTTTTATCTGCCTACCTCGTGAGTTGTATGGCGTGATAGTTCCTAAGTATAAACCTATTTTTTTCCACATAAAATATTAAGTTTATATTCGAAATTTTTAAATGTTAGTATAATGTTGTTCATCAATCATATTTGAAGGGTGAAATGTCTCGTGCCAACGATTAAATGTACCAAGGATACAACATGATATTTCATTGGTAAATGATGCGTATAATATAAGCTGGTACGTTCGTTGAGTAATTATTAAAATATTTTTTAAGCATTATGTATGTTGAATATGCCCTAAAGAAATGCGAAACGCATCCTTCAAAATATTATAATTAGTATCTTGAGGTAAACTATCGCTGACAAAAGAGTTTTGAATCAATAATGGTGTATAATAATTTCTCCCCGCTTGCTGTATTAGAGACATGGTGTGATGGAGACTTTGTGTGTCTATTGTCTTTGAAGCAAATTGGTGAGGTTTTTTTTATGTAGATTCTCGGGCAATTAACAGATGCTATGTCAAGTATTTATTTAACAAGTTTCCACATTCTGGAGACTTACGCGATATACGTCTTACAGATCCAGACTGAAAACACAATTAAAAACTGTGTCTCCACCGGGAATCGAACCCGGGACCCTTCGATCAGCAGTCAGATACCTAACCAACTGAGCGCGAAGGCCGAGTTGATTTTTAGCAGTAATATTTAGTATCTATAGTTGATGGTGAACTACTTTTTGATCGAAATATGGTTTCATGTTTATAAGTTAATAGTTTCATTAAAAATATCTCTGTTTTGGATTCATCATTGGACCCTTTAGCGTTTCCATAATATGTCCAAAGAAAATGGGTGACATTAATATTTATTTATTTAAGGAATTGATTTAGTTTTATGAAACAAACAAAAAGGTACTTTATGAAATAAACATAAACAGAAGGGACGGGAGGTAGTGAAGGAACATGAGATACTGAAGGAACGGGAGGTACTAAGGAACGATAGGTACTAAGGAACGGGAGGTACTAAGGAACGGGAGGTACTAAGGTACTGGGGGTACTAAGGAACGGGGGGTACTATGGAACGGGAGGTACTAAGGAACGGGAGGTACTAAGGAACGGGAGGTACTAAGGAACGGGAGGTATTAAGGAACGGAAGGTACTAAGGAACGGGAGGTACTAAGGAACGGGAGGTACTAAGGTACTGGGGGTACTAAGGAACGGGAGGTACTATGGAACGGGAGGTACTAAGGAACGGGAGGTACTAAGGAACGGGAGGTACTAAGGAACGGGAGGTTCTAAGGAACGGGAGGTATTAAGGAACGGGAGGTACTAAGGAACGGGAGGTACTAAGGAACGGGAGGTAATAAAGGAAAACTTTCAGTAGGTAGCTAGCAATGGCCACCTCCACCCGCTCCGCATATGGGGACTGAAAACGGCCCCTTCACAGAACTCTAGTATAAGAATGACAAAGAATGCTTGGCACGAAGAGAAGTCCTAGAAACTCCTCTAGACTCGTGGTCTCGGCACAATAGTGCAAAAAATGACAAAAAATGGATTGAAGCCTGATTACTTCAAGCTTTTCTGTATAAAACTGGAAATCAGAGAGTTGATAACTATAAACACTTAATAATAATAATAAACACTTCCTTGCACCCTGCGCAAGTGGCGAGGTTATTGCTGTATGGCAATTTCTTCCAACGTACCAGTGTTTGCAGCCCAGAGAAGCAATGTTTGCGTGAGAAATGAATTTAAATAAATATCTCCTCTGCTGGGAATCGAACCCAGGACGCGCGCACAGAAACCAAACGGCTTACCAACTTTCAGTAGCGTTCAAAATAAAAAAAAAATAATTATGGTCAAACTTTGACCACAGGGTGATTACTACTTTAGATAAAAAATCCATGAATTTATTGAAGCCAAATAATTTGCTTAGAAATGTCCTATATTTTTCACGTCTGCCATCCATCAAGATGCTGGCGTCGAAAAAATGGTATTAAAATGGTAAAACGTTACCAAATACTTATTAATATTTAAAAAATAAATGAACCATGGAGTTCTATCAAGATGCGAAAGAAATTTCAAACATTAATAATAACAATACATAATATATTATTTACACATAAAATTTTGTAGCAATAACTCACATTTGACTATGAATATTGGTAATAAAACACAAATTAAATACGAATTGTTTCGGTCCCATGAGATAAAAACTATCGGTAAATATTTTGATTTATGATGACAGAATGATGTATGCTACGAAAATATTTATTTGCAAAAATACGATATTCTTTATGTGGTCAATTTTCGATGTTCATAATATTTTAGGTAGTTAGGTATATTAAAATTATTATGTTCGTTTGTTTGTAATTCAAAGCCCACATGTTTCGCCTAGATAATTTGATTTACTCTTAGAAATATTTTGATAATGTGTCATTTAGATTTCTTCCATTTCATACAAATACTCGACTATTTTTCTTGTTTCATAATATTCCTCATTCGGGATTCATATCTCAATTATGTCATCGTTATCTTGGTCATTATTCAGCTGATTTCTTATAATTTTGATCGGTTTTTCAATATTCTTTTTCAGTTTCTTGGAGATTATTTGGGAGCAAAACTATGCATCTCTTTTTCCATTTCGCTCGGTCTTCGGCGGCTCTCGTGAACTCTGTATAGGAGGTACACTTCGTGTCCTGGCACTCCTTTTTTAAATACTCCCGGCGAAGATTCTCATTGCCAGTCGATACCTAAATCATTCGATATTATGATGTGCAGGAGATCTTCGTGTCGCAATATATTGCGTATCCAATTTGCACGCTCTTTCGATATGGTATTTCCCAGGTATCTTTGATTCTTTCGAGAACCTCCTCATTTTTACCATTCGTTCTTTGCTAAAATTACATTATTATACTTGTAATATATTGACGTTACGCCCGATTAACAGAAATCAGTATATCTTATAGGATTAGGTATATACAGGAAGTAACGAATAAGAAGTTCGGTATTCTCCGAAATAAGATAGAAAATATATAATGAAATGTAACAGAGAGAAAGTTCTCCGATATCTCCGATATTAATTGAATATATTGCTCTCACGTTGTGTTTTTAACTATATAAGAATTCTTCATTGTATATTTTATTACATTACTGGATTGACTAAATTATGGTTAGCATTTGAATACGCGTTATTTATGATATATAATTGTATTACCATATATTATACTAGTTGCATGTAACACATGAGATCCAACTGTCGACAGCGATAGTATGTATAGTTGAAGAATAAGTACCAAACCCATAAATACAAATTATTTATTATTTTATGATATTTAGTTTTCTATACAACACATGTACCTAGGTAGTCAAGATAGGATAGTATGGAGGTCAGTCTTTTTTTCCTACCCGGAATATGAAAACAGCATGATGGTATATGTATATTGTATGTTTAGAGATGAAGTATCAAACTATTAAGTCTTCTTTGATATTGTGTATAGGTGACTACCATACAAATTGTATGAAGCGATGTCGTCACTAAATTCAATTTTTATAAAAATTGTTAAAAAAAATTTGAGATGTATTGCTACAATGTTAATATTTTTTATATAAAATTAAATTATCTAGTTGGGGTGTTTCGGCTTTTTTCGATATTTAAAAAAAAAATGGAAATATAGGCAGTTAAACTCATAAATTTATCATAAAAAAAATACTTTTCTTAATAAAAAATGTTTGAGAAACCCTGGAATTTTTTTGAAAAAATTTATTTGAGATTTTGTATTTGTCTATGTTTATACCAATTTTCAGCGTTCTAGCTTTTATGGTTTCTGAGATATAGGGAAAAATAAAATAAAAATTCAAAAGTTGATAACCCCTGACTGAAACAAAAATTCAAAATTCCGAGTATAAAAGTTTTGTAGGCCTGTAACTGTTTATATATTCTGAAATTTTAGGCTCTGTAAATTGAGCGGATCAAAAGTTATAAGGGGGGGACGGACACACACACACACAGACATACACACACACACACACACAGACACACACACACACACAGACACACGAAATGTTCTACTCCGAATTCTGAGTAAATCCGTGTATGGAACATATATGCTGCGAAGCCTCTAAGTTGGTGTTTTTTGACTTCAAAGTTGGTGTTTTTTGACTTCAAAGTTGGAAAAGCCGTGAAAAAAGTAGACCTCTCCATACAATTCTCGCGTATTCTGGCTTGATACATTGTCGATATGTTAAGAGAACAAAGTTCTCCTGAACAAATCGACAGTTGGATAATATTCTTTTTCTTGTTTTATGCTCTTTATCTTGAAGATTTTGTTCCTTAAAATTAAGTGATATAATTTAGGCTATGAATTTACTAACTGATGTGATTATGTTGAAAGAGTTGCAAACCTGAAGTGGTCACGGGCGGACATATTGCCAGAGTGAAGGACCAGAGATGGACCAAGAGGATCCTAGAATGGAGACCACGTGAGGACAAAAGAAGTAGAGGCATCATTTGCATTTAAATCTATTCACACCTTAACGACTTCCAATCGACCCAAACTACACGTCAGACTAGACAGAATAGACAAGCAAATATACAGATACCGAGAACCAAGTCGACTTATGGACAAAGAAATTTTCATTTCCTTGGAGTAAAAATTTTCAATTTGCTTCCAATTGAATTGAAGAAAACTACAAATATAAACAGCTTTAAATGTGGATTAAAGAAGTGAGTAAAAAAAACAGACAAGACAGTGATAAATAAACAACTCTACGTTAACAAACAAAGACACACACGCACACCTAAACAATATACCTATATAATTATAAGCTGCTTCAGAACATTCCGCATCTAGTTCTTATGTATCTTTTTTTGTAAAAATATTGTATTGTTAAACTTTGATGTGTACCTGTATATTATTTCTTATGTTACAAATAAAAAAATAAAAAAATCCACCTACTCGATGGTCTAATGACATAAAGAGGGTTGCTGGTGACTGGATACAGAAGGCCCAGGATAGAGAAACCTGTAGAGATATGTGGTTATGAGTACATATGTATATTTATATAGGTATGTGATATACTATCTGATGTGATTATAAGTATACTTATTATGTTATCGAATTTCATTATGTGTCTTTCTTCCTATCCATATTGCTATAATTGGTACACACCTATCGATACACCTATGTATACATTTTTAGTATTTCTTTTGTTGATGTTTTGAAAATGATGTATTAATGATATGGTTTGTGTTAAATGGCACCCCTCTGCTCACGAACTGAAATAAAATCGTACTATTATTATCATTGTATTTTATTTTTCATTTTGATATATATCGAATTTATTCCCCTGACTTTTTACGAATTGGCGAGAGGGCCGTTTCTCTAAAAGTGGCGTGGGTACAATAAAGTTCCACCCGTGGAATGGAATTATTTAAGAGTTCCTTGAGATGGTATGTAAGTACTTACCTATCGACCTCCTACTTGTACAACTATTTTCATGAAATGTTGAGGAGGCAGGTGATTGATCGTTAGGAAAAGGTCCAATCGAATTGCTTCATTGTGTACTTAGAAGCAATAAAATGTTCATTTAACATCGAGGCAATTACATTTGTAAGTATATTTTTATTAAGTGTCTCTCCTAATACGATCGTTACTAGTTTCACATTAATAAACAATTTGACTGACACAACTGAATGGGAGATATCGCTTGATGTTTTAATACAAGTTTCATGTAATCTTGACTTCAGTAGCTGGCACTCAAATACCAAGTAACGTTTACGTGAAATAATATAAAAAAATGTAATTATTTATTTATTTAAATAGATCTATATACTGTATTAAAATACGTAGCTTTATCTATAGTAACATATGAACAAATATTTCATTTTTTTCATAATAAAGTTAGCACATTTTTTCTTTAAAATAAAAAACAAAACTATTGTCTCTCAGCATTTTTTCATATAATTTAAGCCCATTAAGCATGTTTCACATTTCGTTTGTCTAATCTTATATCTTCTCTGTTTCTTGTGTCATATTCGTGATATTCTTTATTATATCTTATGTTGGATTTTAAGATTTTTTTGTATATGGCCATGAAGCATTTTATTTATTTATTTATTTAATCTTCTTGTACATATAATTAGTACACTGTCGGGCTTATTGCCTCATGGCAATTTCTTCCAACCAACCAGAGTAAAAGTTTAATATACAAAACAATGTGTACTATGGCAATAAATTAATCACATTACAAAATAACTAAAGATAACAGAAGAAAAATAATAAAAAAAAAGAATAAAAAACACAAAAACAAAGAAGATAGCATATAAGAACAATTCATAGCAATGAAGACTAAGAGATAAGGAAAGGAAGTGGAGAAGAAGATGTAATCAGGTGCTGTCAGATAAATATTTTTGCTTTAGCCTATTCTTGAAGATGTTTAGAGATATAGACGACGTAATATCAGGACTAAGGCTGTTCCATAGTCTAGCTGAATGTACTTCAAATGAAGGGCTAATAAATTCAAAACTATGAATAGGGATAGATAGTAAAGCACATTCAGCAGATCGAAGTGGACGCCCGTGGCTTGAAAGATAAGTGAATTTATTCTTGAGATGCTGAGGTAAATTTGGATTAAAAAGGACATAAAAATTAAAACATGAAAGTATATTTTTTGATTGACAGAAAATACGTTTAGATCGTTTAACATTTTCTTCATCTATTACAATTTAAAACCATTTTCATAGCTCGGTTTTGTATTATTTGGATTAATTATTTAAAAGAACCTTTAAAAGGTTTATAACCTGTTACATATAATTATACCTATTGTATTGTAAACAGTTGGTTCTAAAAAAATAATAAAATAAAAATAAAATAAAATAAAATTGTCTGAAAGGCCAAAAACAAATCATAAAATTAACAATCAACATATACCCTTCTCAAAAATGGTGAAAAATCTTGGTATTCTTTTTGATGAAGATCTTTCTTGGCATGGACAGATTTCTCATGTCAGTAAAACTCTGTTTTATAATAACCATTCTCTTAATAGATTGAAGAACTTTCTTCCAATACATTGTAAAATAACACTAGCACAATCCTTACTTCTTCCATTGCTTGATTACGGTGATGTGTGTTATCTGGATGCCAATGAAGAATTATTAAATAAATTGGAACGATTACAGAATGTCTGTATACGGTTTATTAACAATCTTAAAAAATATGATCATGTTTCGATTTGTAGAAATATTCTTCGTTGGCCAAAGATACGAGATAGTCGTAATATTCACATTCTGTCATTACTTTATAAGACTATTTATGATCCCTATTCACCACAATATTTAAAAAATAACGTCGTTTTCTTGTCAAGTCACGGCCTATCCCTTCGATCTGCTGAACGTACTATACTAGCTATCCCCTTTCACAATACAGAAGTTTTCAGCTCCTCTTTTCAAGTACAATCAGCTAGACTATGGAATGGCCTAAGTGATGAAGTAACGTCATCTCAATCCATTCAAATATTTAAAGGTAAACTAAAAAAACTTTATTATTCAAATAGTTCCTGAATTCCTTCTATATCCTTCCGTAACCTCCTTTTCCTCATTGCTATGATCAGTGTTATTTTTATTATTCTTTTTTTTTAAACTCTCTTTTCATTTTTTTCTCTTTGTATTTTTTTATATTTCTTACTCTTTTATGTTATTTTTTATCAATTTATTTCTCAATAAATTAGTATTGTACCGATTCAACTTAGAGACTTCACGTTGATCGGGTTGGTTGGAAGAAATTGCCTTATGGCAATAAACCTGCCTTTGTACACATGTACATAAATTATATAAATAAATAAATAAAACACAAGTATGTAAAAAAATAAATTTATAAAAAAAAGTCGGAATATTATGTAATTTGCGACCTTAGAAGCTCAATCGATTATATTGGATCAAAGGTCCTGGAACCGATTCCCGAATGGAGACAAAGTTTTTAATTAGTATTTTCGGTCTGGACGCCCTGGTGTGCGAGGACATGGAGTTAAAGAGAGTCGCTGAAGATCGAGCGAAGTAAAGGAAGAGATGCATCGCTTTGCTGCCAACAAATCCCCAAGATTGAAATCAAAGAAGATGTGGTGCTGAAGGGTCTGAAGGGACGGGAGATACTGAAGGGCATGAAGGGACGCGAGCTACTGAAGGGACGGGAGGTACTGAAGGGTCTGAAGTGACGGGAGATACTGAAGGGTCTGAAGTGACGGGTAGTAATGAAGGACCATTTTTAATTATACAGGTAATACGAAGTTTGCCGGGGTTTCACTAGTATTCAAATAAAAAAATAATTGGACAAACTCATTTCATGAAAATGCTGAAAAATTTCCATACAAAATTTGAATACTTCATGGAGTAACTTTTTAGTGAGGAGTTTAGCGTTGGCCACAACCCACTCGTTTTAAATTGTTGATCTCATGTAATAATATAATATGTAGATCATCGTATAAAAACATCTCTCTTGACTAGAATATATCTACTGCTTTTATTATTCCTGGAATAATAATATTTATGTCTTGTACAAATTTACGGAATAATGAATATAATTCAGTGAAATGGCATGTCTTGTATGGCAAGTAGGCAGATTGTGCGGGTATGTAATATAATATGTATGTATTATATATGTATACAATATAGAGGATATGTGGAGCATTAATCAAGAAGCAAGGTGTTATAGCAGACAGGCAGTTTGATAGGTGTTTCTGAATATATGGCTAATTGCTTCCTCTCTGGGATATATTATTATACATATCTATATACTGGCACCTTTTCCAGCTACATAATTATATGTTATAATAATGTCTAATTGGCTACCCACTGCTACAGAATCTAATCTAGAGACACGCGTGCAGCATTTAATTACATTCAGTTGTATTAACATCACGAAGAGTGCAAGATTTAAGATTTTAACTGCGGCTTGGGTCTCAAGTTTATTTTGTTTTATATTACACTAGTAAAATACGGCAGACGTTGTCCTGCCTCTTTAAATATTTACCTCCAAATATATAAATAAGGTTGTTCGGTTTGTTTCCTTATTATCACTTAACATTCTTATCTAGATTCACTAATTATAATTCCGTATTTTTTTCCCTTCCATCCCTACGGTCCCTTCCGTCCCTATTTATTCATTCATTTAAATTTTATTTAATTATTCAAACAAATATACTTACTTGAACCTTTAGCATTATTCCAGTTTTATATAATATACCATTTTATGTATGGGTATATAGGATTTTTGCTGAACAAACCCACTAAGTATCAATTCAATACAAACTTTTTTTTTCAATTTTTTTTGTGAGATATCGAATAAATAAATAAATAAATTATAATGCATAAACCTTTCTCTGAATAAGCTGAACAAATTCCCAAAGTTTCATCG
Organism: Molanna angustata; assembly: GCA_963576475.1. NCBI lineage: Eukaryota > Metazoa > Arthropoda > Insecta > Trichoptera > Molannidae > Molanna > Molanna angustata. Next base: position 5,720,542 of record OY754965.1, read on the forward strand.
CAATCGGATTGTTGGTTTAGGAGTTCATCGCGAACATACAAACAAACAAATATACGTAAATCCATTTTTATATATATAGATGCCATTTTATGTATGGGTATATAGGATTTTTGTTGAAAAAACTCACTAAGTATCAATTCAATACCATTTTGTTTAGATATCGAATAAATAAATAAATAAATTATAATGCATAAACCTTCTCCTGAATGAGCTGAACAAATTCCCAAAGTTTCATCGCAATCGGATGGTTGGTTTAGCAGTTCATCGCGAACATACAAACAAACAAATATACGTAAATCCATTTTTATATATATAGATATCGGGAAATAAAATAAAATATACTCTGTCAAATCAATCAATGAAATACGCAAACAATCCGAGATAAAGGTAATGAAACAAAACTAAGATTCTGTAATCAAGAATAAAAAAATTCCTACTGTCGATTCGCTTTAATAAAATAATCTTGAGAAAATCTAGATTTTTTTAAAAAAAATGAGATTGTAATTGTCTATATTTCCTAAAATTTTAGTCTCTGCAAATCAAACGGATCAAAAGTTATAAAAGACACACAAAATGTTCTACTCCGAATTCTGAGTAAATCCATGTACGGAACATAATATGCGAAGCGTCTAAGTTGGTGTTGTGTGACTTCAAACTGAAAAACATAATATGAAAAATATAGACCTGACCATACAAATCTCGCGTATCACGAATCGACAGTTGGAGAATCATTCAATGTTGTTACCCTAAAAACTATTTTTAAAGGTCTAGTTTGGATTGTTGTCAATCTGTCTTAAACGGGATTGGTTATTAGTTATTATACAATCTCGCAGAACAAAATATCAGACAAAACTAATATGGTGCTGGATTCGGAAGAACAGAGGCATACCTATTTTAAGAGAGTGCAGACTTCAAACTTAAGATAGAGAAGCATTACTTTAAATTACTAAAATTAATATAATTTAAATTTTAGTAGGTAAAATAAAAGTATCAGGAGAACAGAAATTTAAAAGGATGCAATCAATGTAAACGTTCGGAGGTATATATTCCAATCCCAAAAATTTCCCTCTAAAGTTGTAAATGAATGTACGCCTAGAATGGTAACCGCGAACACAATTTTGATCTCATTTATACCATTTTATTGTATCACAAGGAGGAACTTTGTACAAAAACACCCTTTTCTATTCAAAGTTTCTTTATTTCGCTTCAACTGTTTCTTATTTTTGTTTCGGCTTTGTTTCACCAGACAAAGGGATCTGTAATTGAAAAACGGTATAAGGGAGGAAGGGATTGTCACGTGACGAATACGTCGTCTTCCAAATCCTTCTGGATTACTCCACGACTTAGCGACCTTTTTATTTTATTTCTTTTTATAACTAATTTTACGGCAGTTTAACTTGCCAACTTTTGTAGGCATCTTTGATAATGTCAAAGATGGACGAAAATTTAGACACCGTCTACAAGATCTCGCTAGATATTGAAAATTGGAAATGAAAACAGCCAGAATATCAGTCATATTCATTCCTTTACTTCCTTTAAATTTTATTGTACTATTTATTAACCTCAATGTCTTTTGGGTATTCTATTTTTCTTAATATTACCCCTTCCTTCTCTATTTATTGTATTCTCGTTTTGAATCTACATATATATAGATGGACTTCATCACTATTGTGAATAGGAGACGCGTTTGCGAACTTTATCAAATAAAACGTTAAATTATATACATATTTTTCTTTTCATTGTTCTATGTGATTTTGGAGTTCTACGAGTATGTACATATATTGAAGTGACAGTTTTTTTTCCATAATTACACATCAGCTGCTGCCAATTACAGTGTGATATGCGGTTCCATGACGGCTATCTCTGTTTAAGGTACGATTTGAAGTGCCCTATATTCCAATGGAAAATATCTACCTCGTCCGAGAGTGAATTCAATTTTTCCATAATACGCACCAGAGTGCTGCGGGCCATTACATCAGTTCTGGAATGGGGGTTTCAGACATTGGAAAAAAATTACAACTAGTTTATTTTAACCAAAATAATATATTACTGAATTTACTATAAGAAAAAATATATTTATAATCTTTAAATAAGGTTATTGAAACAAAACGATTAACGAAGCGATTTGTCACCATCACACGATTTACCAGGGTTGGCAAAGATCACTGGATGCATTCTCTCTGTAGATAGGTACGTGTCTGTCTGTGATCTTCCTTGGTATATCTCCTCTCCGTACACTAGTACCTATTATTATTTGTTCATTTTCTCTACCGGCCATGTACCATTTACACACCCTTGCTCCACCCCCTCGGTTCAGTTTCTTCCACAGCGTATATTGTATCCGGTTCCCCCCCCGCTTATCCCCTCCCGCCTCTTGATCCCCTCATTTTCTCACCCAATGAAACCGGATGTCCTTTGTTTTGATAATCCGTGATCCATTGCTCCGTGTATGCATTATATGACAAATAATAAAAAGTATATTTACATACATACCACCAAACTACAACGAGCAACTCACATTCACACAATACTAGACAAGGATTATGTAGGTACTTAAGCCTCGACGAAATACCAAAACCTTAGACAACACATAGGTCCGAAAATAGCGAGGAACCTTACGAGTTTTTTTCGGTGGATGATGATTTAATCGGTTTCGTTGAATATGTATTTGGTAATTTTCTCAAATCAAATACCAAACAGAGTATTCAGCGATCCATACGAGATGCAAAAAATTCGGTGGAATTTCAAAAAAATCATGACATCAAGCTGTCAGTGTGAAGTGTGAAGTTGGTTACATATGTTTGTGTTGTTATAGCAAAAAAACATTTGGCGTAGTATTTAGTATTTAGTTAGGGATGTCTCTGCAACGCAATTGATAACTTAAGAATACTAAATACTCCAGTGAGGTTAAGAATTGGTATTAAGGTACCTAGGCTGTGCATTCGGGTCATAGTCAAAAAATTACGCGTACATAGTGCCTAAAATATTGAACTTCTTTAAAACTGACTTTCCATCCATTTGAACCTACTCGCATATCAAATCGAAAGCTATATCAAATAACTGGTTGTACGGTAAATGTGGCAACACTCCCAACCTTTTCCTCTCCCAAATATATTGCTACCTACCATACGCTCGAAATATACATATTTCGTGTCCTTTCGTGTTGATCAACTAAATACTACTCGCCGTGCGCCCTTTTTAATCGATTTTGTGTTGTGATACAAGAGGTATAGTGAGATCTCCCAGACGAAGGAAGAAATTCGCCGCCAGGTGGGTGCAATATTCCCTTCTCTCTGTATCCAACACTGGTTAATTACCAAAGGAAGAAAATAATCTGAAAATTTATTTAAAATTACTACATAATTTACTTACAGAAAAAAAAAATTTTTATCATATCTATAATGTATAAGCACAAATGAGATACCAAACAGCATTTGGACCTGTGAAGACTCTTTAAATTTTTGATTATTTTCAAATAAAATAATAAAGAAAGAAATCAATTATTAAATCAATAAACAATAATTAAACCAATTAAGGGTAATACATTGATGAAAAAATAAACAAATAAATAAATAAAATTTACTCATTCTAATTACATAGCATTAACCTTTTATACATCAAGCAATTTTTCATACTACACTAATACGTACACTTGCACTTATGACTCACTTCAAACTACCACTAAACGTTATGAAAATTATAATAAGCGATCGTTTTTTTTCTCCTTGAAATGTTGAAAATCTCTAAATGCTTTTTTATGAAATACATTTCTACTAGTTGCATGTAACACATGAGATCCAACTGTCGATAGCGATAGTATGTATAGTTGAAGAATATACCATACCATACCATACCATCACGCCATTTCCCTATTTGGGGTAGGCAGAGAGAACCGAACGCCAGACTCCTCTCTCTTGACATACATTCCTCGCTTCATTCACGTCCATACATCGTCTCATACACACTCTTCTATTATTCTTACTTCTAACATCTCCATCTTTCAAAATCCCATTTATGTGATCGTGCCAACTCTTTCTTGGCCGACCTCTACTTTTCATTCCTCTTTTATCAGCCTTGTATACTTTTTTTGTCAGACGGTCATCACTCATTCTTTCTATGTGGCCGAACCACCTTAGGGCATTTATTTTCATCTTACTTACGATATTTCTTTCAATCATACATTCTGGTCTAATATCCTCATTTCTTATTCTATCATACATCGTTTTACCACACATTCGTCTTAGTGACCTCATTTCAACCGCGTTAATTCTACTTTCATGCGTCTTCTGCCATGTCCATGTCTCACTAGCATACATTAGAGTCGGTGCGACGATACCGTTGTGTACCGCGAGCTTTGCTTGCCTCGAAATAATTGGGTCAGCCATTACCGGTCTTAATGCACCATTCACTCTATTACCTGCCGTTACTCTCCTTTCAATATCTTTTTCCAATCTTCCATCACGCTGAAACATGCTTCCTAAGTATAAATATTCATCCACTTGTTCTAATTGTACATTCTCCACTCGTATCTCGCATTTTGTTTGTCTTTCGCTCTTCTCAAATACCATTACAATGTATAGATTAAAGAGCCACATTAGTAGGCAATGTATAGATTAAAGAGCCACGGTGATAGTACGCACCCTTGCTTCACTCCCATATTAATGGAGAACCATCCTGTGAGAGAGTTTTCAATTCTCACACAGGCTTGGCTTTCCTCATATAGAGATGATATTGCCCCTATCAGCCTGCTACCCGCTCCATACACTGATAGCACGTTCCAGAGTTTTTCACGGTCTACTTTGTCATAGGCCTTTTCCAGATCTATGAAAGCGCAGAAAAGCTTCTGGTTTTTTGCCAGAACCTTTTCAGTCGCCATTCGAAGGTAAAAAATTTGGTCGGTGCATCCTCTACCTCCAACAAACGCTCCTTGTGCATCCCATACCTTGCTTGCTGTAGCCTTTCTCAACTTTTGATCTAGTATCCTAGCATACAATTTTCCAACTGAACTCAGCAGACTGATAGCTCGGTAGTTCTTGCAGTCTAATTTTGACCCTTTTTTAAAGAGGGGCACAATCACTGCGTTTCTCCAATCTGACGGAGTATGTCCTGTCTCCCAACATTTGTTGAAGAGGCAATGACACCATTCCATCGTCTTTTCACCACCATATTTGATGAATTCAGTTGGTATGCAATCAAATCCCGCAGCCTTTCCTGTACGTGCATGCTTCACTGCCTCTCTGACCTCTTCTATTGAAATTTTCTCGCTGTCATTCTCACATTCATTTATCGGTATTCTGTTGTTCGTCAGACTTTCGCACTGTGTACTTTCATATAACTCTTCAAAATATTCCTTCCATCTTTCCTTGACTTTTTCCTCGTCTATAACCATACATCCATCTTTATCATGTATACATTTTGATCCTCTCACTACTCCTTGTTTTCGTCGATTTACTCTTTTCCAGAACATTTTTGTGAAAAAACTGTATTTGACACAAAAAGGTCCATTTTAACACATACATCTAACAATCTTTTACCGTTATCGTTCACTCTGCTGTCACCGTAAGGACCGAGAGTTGATTCGAAATCTTTCCTCCGGATTCCTACCCAGCCATTCAAATCGCCTGCCAGAATCATTTTTTCATTGTCTTTTTTCTTGTTCATTTCCTCTCTTACACTTGCCCAAAACTCATCTTTTACATCTCCAAGCTAGAGTTCACAGGTGCGTATCCTATAAGCAGAAACACCCCTGTGATTCCCATCCTAAATCTGATCCACATGAGTCTTGAGCTTACTAGCTTATACTCTTTCATACACTCTACCATTCTCTCATCTAAAACCGCCCCTACTCCCTCGCATGCAAAATTATCTTCATTTATGCCCGACCATAGTTCCATTCTTCCATCGTGTCTTTCGTTCGTGCCACTACCTTTTCTTTTCGTTTCGGTCAAGCAAAGTATATCTAATTCTTTCTTTCTCATCACATCACACAGTTCATTCATCTTTCTTTCCATTCCTCCTCTCACATTCCATACACCAAATCTGCATTCGGTCCTCTTCTTATCGCCTCCCCCGTGGACTTGGGTATAATGGATGGCGGGTCGCATTGCTACCTTTGGTAAGTCCTGGGGTTTACTTATACTAACACTTTTGATACTTATACATACATCACACTTTTGCATACATTACCTACACACAAATACACACATTTATAACTAGGAAACTTATAACTAGGAAACATTTATAACTACACACAAATACACACACAAATATAGAAACATTACCTTAAAAATACTTATCGCACTATACCTACTATATCTTAACAACTATACACTTATGAAAATCACTTAAATTCCGGCACAACATTAGTCTTAATCACTTAAAACACTTAAATCTAGGCGCAGTTAAAATAAAATTGGTCAGATTCTTATAATAAATCACTTAAATCTAGGCACAGTTCATACAAAATTAGTCTTAATCACTTAAACCACTTAAATCTAGGCGCAGTTCAAATAAAATTGGTCAGATTCTTATAATTACCTACACTTTGTATCTATTATTACGGGTGTTTTCCACTATGCGTAACAAGTCATAAGTATTTCTCGGTGAACATTCTTCATAGTACCACATTCTCGGTGCACTTGTACTCGTGAATCCAGATGTTCTTCGACATAACAGGAGTTGCACATTTCTCACAGATTTCGGTTGTTGACACTTTATTGCACTTGGGTATAGGTATAGCCGGTCTACCAAAGAAAGGCACTGCCTGTCGTAAAAGACCCTATAAGGGTCTCGGCCGTTGGAGTATCGTAAACTGGGGTTTCACCGTCCCATCCTGCATGTGTCGCTTAGATCTTAGGTCCTATTGTCATAAGCGGCCGCCTGCTTTCACTTAATAAACTAATAAACTCTACCTACTAATATTACATAATATATTACAGCTCAAAGTGAAAAGATACAAATATTTTTGTGAAAGATACAAATATGAAGAATATGTACCAAACTATAAACCCATAAATACAAATTATTGAATATTTTCAGATATTTTGTTTTCTATACAACATATGTAGGTATGTATGTCAAGATAGGATAGTATGGAGGAAGATCCTTTTTTCCTACCCAGAATATGAAAATAGCATGATGGTATGTATGTATGTTTGGAGATGAAGTATCAAACTATTAAGTCTTCTTACATATTGTGTATAGGCGACTGCCATACAAAATGTATGAAGCGATGTCGTCACTAAATTCAATTTTTAAAAAAAAAGGTTAAAAAAAATTGAATCTTCTACTACAATTTAAATATTTTTTATAGAAAATTAAATTATCTAGTTGGGGTGTTTCGGCTTTTTTCGATATTTTTAAAATATTTGGAAATATAGGCAGTTAAACTCATAAATTTATCATAAAAAAAATATTTTTCTTAATAAAAAATGTTTGAGAAAGCCTGGAATTTTTTTGAAAAAATTAATTTAAGATTTTGTATTTTTCTATGTTTATACCAATTTTCAGCGTTCTAGCTTTTATGGTTTCTGAGATATATGGAAAAATTAAGTAAAAATTCAAAAGTTGATAACCCCTGACTGAAACAAAAATTCAAAATTCTGAGTATAAAAGTTTTGTAGGCCTATAACTGTTTATATATTCTGAAATTTTGGGCTCTGTAAATTGAGCGGATCAAAAGTTATAAGGGGGGGGACGGACACACACACAGACACACACACAGACACACAGACACACGAAATGTTCTACTCCGAATTCTGAGAAAATCCGTGTATGGAACATATATGCTGCGAAGCCTGTAAGTTGGTGTTTTTTGACTTCAAAGTTGGAAAAGCCGTGAAAAAAGTTGACCTCTCCATACATTTCTCGCGTATTTTGGCTTGAAACATTGTCGATATGTTAAGAGAACAAAGTTCTCCTGAACAAATCGACAGTTGGATTAGATTCTTAAACAAATATAAAATTCCCAGAGGAAAAAATTTTCACAATATACCATACACACAAAAAAATTATCACGAAACTCATAGTATGTATTTTCGACATTATACCTGTTGAGAAATTTTAAGTAAAATTGCATTACTATCAAGATGAGCATGTATGAGATAGTGTATCAATGATGATGAGGCGATGTATGTGTCAAGATAAAAAAATGCGGTGTTCGGTTCTCACTGCCTACCCCTCGAGGAAGGTAGAAGTGGAGAGTAAAAAATACACTTGTCTATAGAGACACATACAATATCAATATGAAGTTGATCACTCAATTTTCCCTTGCAGAAGCTATTTTACTTCTGTTATATCCATTTTTCATACAAATATGAAATTTATTTCACATTGATATGGCAAACCATAGATTATTTTTTTTAAATTTTGACAATCCTTGAATGCATTTTTGATGAGTGTATTTTAGTTGTTCGCTACTCCCACTACCACCCGCTACGCATATGGGGACTGTCAACGGCTCATTCGCAGAACGCTTGAATGAACAACAAAAAATAAAACAATGCATGGCACGAAGAGTAGCTCATGGAGCCCTCTAGATTAGCAATCTCGGCACCATGGTGCAAAAAGAACAATCAGCAGGTGCGAATTGAGATTCACATCTGCTTTTTGTTGTATCGAAATTAAAAACAGTATACATAAAACTCGATTTTCCAGACGATTGGTAAGTTGGAAGGAATTGCCTCATGGCAATTAACCCGAAATTGTATACATGTACATGAAGTAAAATAAATAAATAAAAAATACAATGCTGAATATTTTTTAATCAAGATTGCCGTAAATAAAATGTTCAGAATGGGAAATGGAATGCAAATGAAATGGAACCAGTGAACTCACTTTCAAAGAACTCATTATTATTGTCATCGATCGGATAATATTTTAAGTGACGAGTTTTAAATACTTAACTTCTCTATAGTGGAAAAAAATATAATCAAATTAATGATCATTCAAGGATTTATTTAATTAAAACTAAATTTGCATATACATTTTACAACTATTACAACTAAACTATCAAACTAGACACCATATTATTTATTATCGAAATACATACTTATATATAATATAAGCATGTACCTAATAATTTGATTTCAATGTCATGCTGGGATTATAAGTCTGGGCAGTGTGCAAAATGATGTCATTAGGCAAAGATCAAAAATTGTTGATGTCCTCCAACGTATTCTTACCCTGAAATGGAGATGGGCACACAGAAGACAGATGGCCAATGATAATATTTGCTTGGAGATCGCTAATGACAACAAGTGTTGTGTGACCGCCAATGAGTTGAACGGATGACATCGGCCGCCATGCTGGTGTCAATCGAATGCTTAGAGCACAAGATAGAGTGGCTTGGAAGGATATGGAGAAGACCTTCGTACAGGAATGAACAGGATTACGCTGAGAAAGAAATTAAGAAAAAGTCGCTCCAACTTTAAAAGCATGCATGATTTTTAAAAAGGTTCTGTTAAAAATGATTATAATTATTATCTATTGTTTTTGAATTTTCATTTGTTTATGCCTACATATATAATTAACAAAGTTTTAGTCTACAATTTTGAATAAATTTCTTTCGCTAGACACAGCTAGCATCTTCAAAGGCTGAAATAAAAGGAACGGTACAGGTAGGCCATAAAAAGTCCATTGTTAAGATATTTTCAATAATAAATGATTTTGGAAATTTAGCACTACTACCACTTATAATGGGGTACGAAAGAGTGCCAAAGAGGATCCTGCACACAAAGACCCAAGGTAGATGAAGCGTTGGTAGACCCAAGCTCCGATGGATGGATGGCGTGCAGCGGGATGTGGAGGCTGTTTGTGTAAGGAACTGGTGGGGAGCACGTCAGGATAGAGGGAGATGGCGAGGAATGCTGGAGGAGGCCAAGGCCCGCAAGAGGCTGTGGAGCCATTGATGATGATGCATATTTAAACATTCCAAAAATGATTAATAATTCACCTCATTTGTTTGCTCATCTTCTAAATGAACATGCAATGAATTTCCTTATTTCGCTTTCTCAACTTAAAAGCACGAAAATTACATTATACGATTAGGTAGGTACGTATAATTTACTTGACTGAAAGACTTAGATTGTACACACCTAGATAAAATATTCGTGGTTGACACAAGGACTTTTTAAGTATGTATATTGAATATGAATGCGCTATATAAAAAGCTTTTAGACGAATAAGTTGGAAAACAATTAATAATGACAGGAACGTAAGATAAATTAATTGTACACATCAAATGAAATACAAAATTTCTTGGAGTTTGGAAGTAAACTTAGTATTTATTTTTTCTAACTATGTATTAATTCCAATCATGGTGAATAACGTCCATAGATGAACATTATATACAGTAAATATAATAACATCCTGATTTACGTCAATTGAATGTTAGACCATTATTAAAAACGATATGACATGTGGGTTCGTGACTATAATAAACAATTTGAACAATTTTGTGGTATTTCCACCTATTGGAGTTGCCAGTTTTCAATTTCCTCTCTGTTTCAATTTAAGGCGAGTATGCACTATGCAACTGATATATTATTATATATTCACTTTGGAATAGGCGAGTATGCACTATGCAACTGATATATTAATATATATATATATATATATATATATATATATATATATATATATATATATATATATATATATATATATATATATATATATATATATATATATATATATATATATATATATATATATATATATATATATATATATATATATATATATATATATATATATATATATATATATATATATATATATATATATATATATATATATATATATATATATATATATATATATATATATATATATATATATATATATATATATATATATATATATATATATATATATATATATATATATATATATATATATATATATATATATATATATATATATATATATATATATATATATATATATATATATATATATATATATATATATATATATATATATATATATATATATATATATATATATATATATATATATATATATATATATATATATATATATATATATATATATATATATATATATATATATATATATATATATATATATATATATATATATATATATATATATATATATATATATATATATATATATATATATATATATATATATGAAAATATAAAATAACATAAGAGAAAAAAAATATATATATATAACTGCATGAATACAAAATAATGAAAATATAGCCACATCGTCACTGAAGGGGTCACATAAAAATCAATGTATTGTTAGTGGGTACCTACAACGGCACTGCATTTACGACCGTGCGATGATTCATTAAATTTCAACATTAATGTGCGGGTGACCTATCTCCAGCAATGAGTATTTTACAAAATAAAAAATAAAATCCAATATAAATTTATTAGTATAAAAGATATTTATCCAGTATAAAAGATATTATGAAAATTAGTATAATATGATGGCGTGTGATTGTGTGTATGTGTGAGTGAGTGTGTGTGCATGTGTGAGTGTGAGAGGATTTATGTGTTATAGTAAGTTAAGGAGCCGTTAAGGGGTAATATAAAACGGAAAGGATTTGTTTTTTAAAAGTATCAATATTTAAATGAAAAGGGTCAATTGAGTTAAAAAGTTGATTATATGAATAATTAAATACAAATGAATAATTAAAATACACTTTTGAATATTATAACTACCTACATGCCATTACTATGAGAAAAAGAGAACCATATGCTATATTTTTAATTTTGACACATGTATTCTTCTTTTCTAGCCCTTGTCCGTCCACTGGAAACTTCTTCCATACACTTCCACTCGTATCTGTTTTGCCCCTTCCGCATCTAGATTTTAACGACTACTAGGACAATGTCATGTAACAATCTTTTAGGGGGATTTTCAACACTCCTATTATTTGTCCAAGGTCTCCACTATACATTGTATTCTGGGTGCTCATGTAGTGTCATCTTGTCTGGTCAAATTTCCGGCCCATAGACACGTTTACGTCGTCAAATACTTATATGTTCGTCTATTTTTCAAGCTTTTCGCATTTACCTCTATTACAACGTCGTTCAAATGGTCGTGCCATCCTTATTTAGACCTCTGGTTCTATTCCTGCTAGCTTTCTTTATTTCCTTCTACAGGCGTTCCTCATTCAATCTTCCCATGTGGTTAAAACATCTCCATGTCTTAATTTTCAATAATTTTTCATGAAATCCTTATCTAAAATACTTGCTATTATTGAAATTGATTGAGTTAATTATGTCAATTCGTAAAATACTGTGTACTTGTTAGTTACACACAGTAATTATATGAAATAAAAGTACTAAATACTGCACATGATGGTTTGTCCATGTATCTCGATTTCACAAGAATTTATTAATTTTATTTATCTTATGAAGCTTCTCGGGCAACTAACAGGTGCTTTCTAAAATAATTATTTAACACGCACCCAATAACAAGTTGCCACATTCTGGAGATTTATATTTGTCGTCTCACTGATCCATACTGAAAACACAATTAAAAACTGTGTCTTCACAGTGAATCCAACCCAGAACCCCGGATCAGCAGTCAGATACCTCACCAACTGAGCCACGAAGGCCGACTAATTTAATTACCTTTCGTTAAAGACAGCTACCATCCTCAGAGGAAAAATTTACACCTACTACATACATTGCAACATAATTCAAACATACGTGTTTTGTAGATGTGCCTATGAAAAACACTGCAACTTTGGAAAGTATACAAGGCTAGCACGCATCAATTCAGAACATTTATAAAAGAAAATTAATTTACAAAAAGAATAAAATATTTGTAAGTACCATTAGCGTATACTTTTTAACACCGATGTAAACTATACAAGTCCAAGACCAATATGTACTAAAACTCGACCTAAGATACAAGATAAGGTTAGATTAGTCCCCATTGGTATCATTACAGAATATTTTTCGCGATAGTGTGAGCGTTTGTTATTGTAAAGTATTCGCGATAAGTGTATTATAATCATGTACAGTATTTAAAAAAACCAATAGGTCTTACAATTTGAAACTATATACTATGGGTATCAAAAGTCGCGAAAGCGCTAAGGCCAATCAAATTATTTCTCGTTATTGATTATATTTTTAAGATAAATTTAATTTATCAAATAAAAATATATATTAAATATGTAATCAAAGTTTCGCCACCATGGTGAATACGAGGCTTGATTTTATGTTGTAGTCAACGAACAGGATTTATAGTAAAAATCTTTCGGAAAACAATTGGACGAGATTTTGAGGTAATATTTCGTATAACCCGTTGCCCGCTGTTTATTTGGTACCTGTTACCCGTCACCGTGTTCCTCGATCTTCTTTCTTCTCATTTCTCTCTTCCTCTTTGATTAAAGCCGGTATATATCGTATTGGGAAAAGAGATTTTCACTTTGGTGTCGCATTTCTGTACGTGCCAACTTCTGATGGGAATACCTCCACATTTTCCATCACACACTTGATTATAGATATAACACGTTGACTATTTATGCGATCAAAAATATGAATTTGATCAGTGCTCGTTTATTTATTTTTTTGATGGACTTACACTTTTCGAGTTTATAAAAATTAACATACCAACCTTACTAGGACTACCTGGCATGATCATATACATTTTGTTTATTTAACCTGTTGAACATAATATAAACAAACATAATATTGCACAATGGCGAGTTTATTGCCATTAGGCAATTTTTTACAACCATCCAGATAACAAATTAATACATCATAGTATATATACCTACAACAGCAACATGAGTAATAGCGAAAATAAAAAAAGATAAAGACAACAGAATAAAAAATATAAAATAAAATGAAAATATACAATTATATTTCATTGTTTTATAAAAATTTGTAGGCGCTGCTAAGTTATCCATTCTAAGTGGTTGCTGTATTCTGGAGTGGGATGGCCTAGTGGTGAAATGCTCAGACTCGTAAAGTAAATAAATTATCCATTTTTTTATAAGTAAATATGTATACCTACATCTTCATTTATTTCCTAAACTAAACATACATGCTTGTTATATAGGTGAACGAAATTGATTGTGGCAGAATTCGAACTCGCGACCACAGTGCCATAACTGCTCTGCCACCACCCATCTGTTAAATTAAAGTAACAGGATGTCTTTGAATGAGATCACTAAGAATAGTATGTAATAGAACGATATATGATAGAATGAAAAATGATGACATAAGAAGAGAATGCATGATGAACTATATTGACCAAAAAATATACATGGGTGTAAGAGATGGCGTGAATAGCAGGGGTCGCCCCAGAAAGGGATGGCATGACCATGTATGAATGATATTTAGAAAGAAGGAAATATAAGAAGCTTGAAATATTGACGAGCATGTATGAGACGATGCATGAATGTAAAGGAATGTATGCAAAAAATAGAGTATGGCGCTCGGTTGTCTTTGCTTACACTGTAAGAGATATGGCGTGATTGTATGTATGTATGTAAGGATGCCTTTATCCTTTACTGCTCAATCATCCAGTTGACAGAACGCATTTGCTTCTGTCAACTGGATGATTATGACAAATAATCCATTATGCTTCATTTTTCAATTATCAAGTAACAGAAAGTGTTCAATTTATGAAAAATCAGAACTGTATCCATTTCACAAGTAACAAAACTTATTCAACTTATAAAAATTCCGAATTTCTTAATTATCCAATTAACAAGTAACAGAATGTGTTTAACTAATGAAAAAACTGCACTGTTTAACTTTCTAATTCACAAGTAACGGAACATATTTTATTAATAAAAATGTGCATTGCTTAATTATCCAATTAACAAGTAACAGAACGGGTTTAACTAATGAAAAATATGCACTGTTTAACTATCTAATTCACAAGTAACTGAACATATTTAACTAATAAAAATATGCATTGCTTAAACAGAACGTCTCAAGCTATGAAAAGTGATTCTTCAATTTAACTATTATAATTAGTGATTAAATATTAAATTAATTATTGTTAACTATCAATTTTGTCTTCAGCTTTGCTAATTTGCATTAAATTTCACGTTATATAATTAAGCATTCATTGCATTCACGTTAATCTCAGATTCGTGCTTAATCAGCCTCACTATTTTAATAGACATGGGATCAAATATGTAATTCAACAGTCGTTTCGCTTAATTAAATCAAAATTGCGATAAATGGAATTCACATACTGTTAAAAAAATAGAGTTAATCCATATATAATATATGCTGCGATCATCTAAGTTGGTGTTTTTTATCTTCAGAGATGAAAAACCATGAAAATATAGACCTGGCCTGGATTACAAACCCAGAGCGCTCACCGCTCTGCCACCACCCAATATGTAGTAAACAACATAAGATTCTGACTGTTTTCATCTTTAAATTTGTGTATTTGTATGTTCTGTTGGTGTTCAATAAATAAACAAATAAATTATCATAAATACTTAATGATGGGTAAATAAATTTAAATAAAACTTTTTTAAAATAATGCAAAACTCCCTACAGTATATTTTTCAAACAATATCATATTTTTGTATTTGTTTTGTATCACGTCATATTTTACAATGATACGAACAAGTAGAATACTGCTTCGCAACTAAGAAACCCTGTTCGAGGGCTAGCTGTTAATATTAAAAAGTATTAATAGGTCCCTAAGATGACTGTGTGTCAAAACAATCTATGACAGGATAAAGAAGGTGGATATCAGATCAGACGAGAATGCAAGATTGAATATATATTGTGAGTAGACTAAAGATAAATGCTCTGCGATGGTTCGTACATGTAGAGATAATGAAAGATGAATGCCTGAACGACGAAGTATACATGACTGAAAAAAAAATCTCATGAAAGTATGTAAAATGTTGTTGATGTTTTATTTTTAATGTGTGGTGAATGTACAGAGGTCTAAGGCTTTGAACTGTGAAATAAAATTTTGGTTAGTCCTTTTTTCAGTATCCGACCTGACCTTTTTTTAATTCTTATTATGTTTTATATAATCTGTATATGAAATAATTCCAGTTGACACAAATCAATTAATGGCAAATGATTCAATGTTCAAGAAAGTTATCAAAGCAACTTACATTGGTCTATAAGCTGTGTTTGGCCATTCCGGAAGACTAATTGTTTTGATGACTGTGCTAAAACGACAATAGAAAAATTATTAACCCTGTTAAATTTTAACGGATAGGGACATTCTTGATTCACTCATTTTATTGAAAAAAGTTATGTCAGTCTAATTCATATGGAGAAATATCCAATAAACAATGAAATGTATAGCATGACATAAAAATACATAGTTGGTTAGGAGTCCCTTTTCAAAACGGGCTTTGATATTTTTGTATATTACTATTTATTTGTTTTTTTAACGTTATATTAATTAATGATTAAATTTTTTTGGTACATTTATTTCCTATTCTTACAAATTTTAAAATATCACTTTATTCTTTCGAATTACG
The DNA here is from genome assembly GCA_963576475.1 of Molanna angustata. Classification (NCBI taxonomy): domain Eukaryota; kingdom Metazoa; phylum Arthropoda; class Insecta; order Trichoptera; family Molannidae; genus Molanna; species Molanna angustata. The sequence goes on from OY754965.1 coordinate 5,737,010, forward strand.
TTTCAGATGTTTTTTTACAGATTTTTCTTTTTTTTAAATATGTTATCATTAACATAAGTACGCTTTGTATAAATTATTAATATTAAGTGTTATTTTATTGACTTGTGTCAACGGTTTTCGTAATAAAGACATGCGTATTGACAGTAAGGTCAGAATATCTAAGACATGCGTGCGACCAATCGTGACGTATGCTGTAGAAACGCGAGCAGAAACTGTTCGAATCAAGGGGCTTCTAAGAACGACGGAAATAAAGGTTCTAAACCCAATTTCTAGAAAAACTCTCCGATCGTGTCCGCGATGTGGAAATAAGAAAAGTATGTGAATCTTTCGATGGAGTAGATTCAGAAGAAGACATTGGAGGGACCACGTAGCCAGAATGGACAGTGATAGACTTGCGTAAATAGCAGCAAATGAAATCCCCTCTGGTCGCTGTCTACACGGAAGACCATCCAAGAGATGGAAGAATAGTTGGACTTCGTCATGTCAGGAGAAATAAATTTAGTATTGCAGACCAACAAGTCTGCTAAAAAAATAAAAAAATAAGGTTTTTGCTTGTTTTCTTTCATAACAAAAATATGTGAGGCGAATTCCTTTTTTTAGTTTGGATAAGTTAGTTTAGGTAAGGTTAGGTTAGGTTAAGTTAGATAAGGTAAGGTTTCAATAGGATCAGCGATAATCTGAAAATCAGAATTGTATGACATTAATTATAATTAATGTATGTATGATATAATATATAATCACAATTATTGTGATTATATATTATAAACATTACGTCAAATTTTTATTTAAAATTAAAAAAAATGTAAGTAAGTAAAAAATAAACGAAACCATCACGACATGAGATAGTGATTGTTATAAATAAGAAACAGAGATATTCTCGCGATTTTATTGGTAATTTTACCGCCTTGAAGATCCTTGGGAATCAATACCAAGTCATCTTGTTAACCCAATAAGCCGTGAATCCCCGGGGAATATAATAATATTGAATGTGGGGAATATTGTACACACTGGCTTGTGTGGCAACTGGCAACACACAGCCAAATAAACTAAGCCTTTAAAAGCTATAAATCTGAGAGATAAACATAAAAAAAAATAATGACAAATTCTCGGAGCACAGAACCGAACCAATATTATTTTATTTCGTTCTCGGTGAATCAACGGTTATAGGTACACATACATACGTATTTATTTGTTTTATTTGTACATTGAATTTGATTACGTTATTAGTTAAATATGAACCAACATTGAAAATAAAAATTGATTCATAAATTTGTCATTAGTTCCAAAAGTTTTTTGGACCAAGCGCCCCCAGTATATAAAATATAAAGTTTATTAAGAGTTAAAGAATTTGAAGTGAAAAAAAATATCTACATTTATAATTGACCTGACGTAACCTAACCTTACCCACAAAGGAAATTAATAATTTAAACACGGTTTATCAGGAGCTTAATAGTATGTAGATTCATTTACAAAATATTTTCATATTTCTTTAATTTCAAATACGTCTAAAAAATATATAATTATGGTTGAAGTGATTGGAAAACAAGCAAGATTACATTTATCGTTAAATACCTTTGCTTCTTCATTTTCTTCGACTCACCACTGATAAAGATATAATCTTAATACTTAAAAAATTAAGTACATAGCAATTCACGAAATAATTTATACGGAATAGTCTAAGATGAAAGTCTTATTAAGTTGAAAAGTTTTCTTTTAATAAATATAACGAAATATTTTTAACGCGCCGACTTCCTTCGTGAAACGACTTAATGAAGGAGGGCGTGGAAAGTAAAATTTAGAAACTTTAGACAAAGAATTTTTTTCGTTGGTATCTTGAAATTAAATATTTTTTCAAGAAATACAAAAGACTTAATTAATTACAACAAAAAAGAGAAATTTAAAATTGAGATGATTTTTTAATGTTTCTAACCCCTTATTCGTGCCGTAATATGAAGTGAATGAAATTCATCAAATTTTCCTATTTTTATTAAAATAAGAATAAGAAAAAAGAACGCCTACTGCAAAATAAGCATGTGGGTAATGGACCTCTGGGAAGACCGAGGCAGAGATTGATGGACACTGTCACCCGAGATCTGAATGTGTTGAATGCTTGCGATATTATTCAAGATGCTCTACCGGAGTTGTACTGTCATCGGAAGCAAGTGAGTAATTTGTTGTAAGTAGGTTCTATTGAATTAAATATTTTTTGCATAACTATTATGTAAAAAATAATTGACAGTACTGCATATCTTTAAGGCTCTTTTTAACGCCCATGACCTTGGACATACGGGATGTACATAAATATGCATACTTGTTACATACCTTCTAATGTATGAAATACGAACGAATATTTTACACATATCAACAACTCTCTGATATTAAATATTAAAACATACAGTTTTTATAAAGCAGGAATAGTAAGTAAACAATTAAAAAAAAATGAGCATATTCTCTTTCAAATGAAATAAAAATCAACTACGTAGGCCTTGTAGTTTTTTACTTATTTCTTTATTTGTGTCCTCATTTTAAATTTAGTTTTCATCTAGCAGATTCTGTTATTTTTCACAGCAGTGACAAATTTGGTCCTTTTCCCTTCCATTTTCCTTCCCTCCCTTTCCCGTCACAGACAAATGTGTGAAATATGATTAATATAAATATGTAATAATTTAAAGTATATTTAAATTTATTTTTGTTGTATTGTAGGTACATATTTCTGTCTTTTTTTTTCATTTCACAGTGTATTTTTCTGTTTATTTTATTAGACTGTATATGTCCCTTAAATAAATAAATTAGTTATTTACAATATAAAACAAAATTAAAAAAGGTTTATTTAAACTAATTTTACCTATTTCACAAATTTTAATTTCAAAAAATACGCAATAGAATAAAGTATTAAAAAAACCTTTTTATTATTTCAAAGACGTATATTATAGGATTCTGGAGAAATGATTTTCAAAATTTACTACACATGTAGACTACTAAAGGTTCTAAAAGCATATCAAATTTATATCACATCGATGTTTTCAGTTCAAGATGTAGGAATTGCAAGATAATTATTATAAATTAAACATCCTGTTGGGAGTCGAACCGAAGATGTCAGCAAAATAGTACTTACAATATTCATCATGTCCTCGATTAAAATTATAAATAACTAAAATTCATATTTGACAATCATGATTATAATGTTTGTTAAAGTAAAAAGCGCCATGTTACTTTTGATTGCAATATTTGTCATATTGATATAAGTAATTTTATCACACTTATAAACATGGCAAAACATGGACGTGGAAAATACGCATGTAAGTATCATAAATGCTGTAGATTACAAAGAAGAGTATGTAATAGAACGATATATGTATAACGATAGAATAAAATATGAGGATGTAAGGAGAGAATGCAAAATAACGAAGGATATGATAAGTAAAATGAAAGTGAATGCCTTGAGGTGGTTTGGATATATTGAAAGAATGAACGATGAAATTCTGACAAAAAAATATGCATGGGTGTGAATAGCAGGGATCGTCCCAGAAAGGGATGGCATGACCATGTGAATAATAGTTTGAAAGAAGGAAACATAAGAAGCTTGAACAATCGACTGCAAAAATAGAGAAGTATGGAGCGTGGTTCTCTCAACTTACCGCGTAATAGAGACATGGCAAGATTTTATAATTTTCGCTAAACATCTTGAATGAGCTTCCGGTTGCGTAGAGCGCAAATTTGTGTCTTTTTGCTTCGTTGGTTCAAGTGCAAATCACCCACTTCTCGGCTAAAAGTTCAAGATATTTGGCGATAACTATACGAGTATGTATGTGTGCATGCATGTTTTAAACATCTTAACATTACAAGTTCAATAAATTGTTTGTATTTGAATATAAATAAATACTCGGTTTTAGATGGGTCGATGGCAGAGCGGTAAGCGCGGTAATTTCTTCCAACCAACTAGATTTGCCGAGTGACAGAATTACACATGTAAATCAACAAAAAATGAAAGCTAAAAAATAACAAAGTAAATATACATAAGACCAAATGCAATAAAAAAAACATAGGAAAAAAAAGAAGGAACAAGAAGAGAAAATCGAGATCAGGTGTTTAGGGATACATATTCCTACTAAAGTGATTATTACGTAGCAAAGGGAAGGAAGGAAAAGGAGAGGGATCAGGTATTTTCGGGGAGATATCCCTGCTTTAGTCTTTTCTTGAAAACGGAAAGCGAGTTTGACGAAGAAGTATATCAGGACTCAAATTATTCCAGGGTCTTGCTATATAATATGTACATATGTAATATAATTTTGTAATACTTTGTAATTTTACTGGTTAGAAGAAATTGCCTAATGGCAATAAGCCCGTAGGTGTGCATTATATTATTTGTTTAGTTTATGTACATATCTTGGCAGTGTTAAAATTTACATATCTTGGCAGTGTCATTACACAATCTTTAGACCCCGATGTTGAGGTAAAACGCAGAATTGAAATAGCGCGAAATACTTTCAACAAGATGAGAACACTGTTCTGCAATGACAGCCTTAATTTGAAACTCCGTCAGAGAATGATAAAGTGCTATGTTTGGTCCGTCCTGTTGTATGGTTGCGAAACTTGGACGCTTAAAGTTTATACAATGATCCGGTTAGAAATATTTGAAATGTGGATTCATCGAAGAATGCTTCGAATACCGTGGACAGATTTATCCAACGTACAAGTTTTGCGTCAAGCACATACGAGCAGAGAACTCCTGACAAATCTAAAAATTCGTAAGATATCATATTTGGGCCACATTCTGCGAGGAGAAAAGTATAAATTGTTGCAAATGATAATACAAGGCAAGATTGAGGGTCGTCGTGGAGTAGGGAGAAGGCAGATGTCTTGGCTGCGCAATATCCGACAGTGGACTGGAATAACGCAGGTAGGAGAGCTGGTCCGAATGGCGCAGGACAGAGAGGCATTCTCCAGAGTGATCGCCAACGTCGGGGGGACCTGATACGGCACACAGAGAAGAAGTTTATGTACAAAAATAAATAAATTAATTTTAACAAGTCGTTATATATTATCGAATATTTTTATTATTGCATATGCGCAAACATTTCATTTTTTTCCCTGTCGGGAGTCAAAGGTATTTTTTAACAGGTTTTTTAATTATCTCAATAGAGACGAAGTTGGAATATTTACTGTAGGAGAACCGGGAAATCAAGGCATCTACAGGGCTTACGACCTGTCATCGGCTGGTTTACGTGATCACTTTATGCGCTAAAAATTCCTTATTTTCAAGCGAAAAGAATTTCAGTATTACAATATATATAACTTTCAAAATTGAATTGATAAGGATCTCATTAAAAAGACATAATTGGTGAACGTTGCGCAAGCGCATAAATTGATCACGTAAACCAGCCGATTACAGGTCGTAAGCCCTGCAGGTGCCTTGATTCCCGGTTCTCCTACAGTTAATATTCCAACTTCGTCTCTATTGAGATAATTAAAAATCCGTTATATACTACCTATGTAAGAAAGACTAATATCAGTAGGAGTGCTTCACACATAAGTGATTTTGTACAAAGACTACAAATTAATAGCATATTTTGCGCATCACTACAAAGTACTCGTAATTATGTACCTTTTAGATACTTTGCGAAATCTATTGTACATAATATGTATGTATACCTACCTATGTATGTCAACTGTATATAACATAAACTAGTGATGTTAGTGGTAAGTTTTGGCGTTTGTCTACGGAACTTTTAAAGTTTTATCACTTGTAAGCGTGTCATAGACCAACTTTTGAGTCGGAGCTTTTGATGGTGTGTAATTTTAAAAATAAAATACGTTTTACTACTAGCGCTTCGAAGAGACATAAAATTTTCACAAAATGTGGTAATACTAAATAAATTTTGACACACGCGAATTACAGCCATGTAAGATATTTTTGAGGCTTTGTTTCTTTCTCAATAACTTTCAACAAAGTTTTCACCAAGTAGAACATAACTGAAAAATAAAGACATATAAAAGCTTTTTTTTTTTTTTTTTTTTTTTTTTTTTTTTTTTTTTTTTTTTTTTTTTTTTTTTTTTTTTTTTTTTTTTTTTTTTTAAAAGTACTCATTGACTATTTTTTTTGTGTTCATCCATTTTTAGTTTTGAATATGAGTATTCAAATACTTATATACGTAGGTAACTACTGATATTATTGCATTACTAGAATCAAAGATAGTCCTTATTATTGCAAAAAAAATTATAAGCAAGTTATAGATTTGCTTATATAGGTAAGCTATGTATGTTTTATCCGTAAAATTAGTTTGCTTTTCAAGAAAAAAAAACACATACATACCACCACGGCAAACTCCTCGGTTTGGGTTACCCAGCGACCGGTGTGCGGGTGTGCATTACCTTATCAAAGAAGCACTTCACATGCATGTATACCCACGTGTATTTATTTATTTTTTCAATAAAACATGTCAGTAGGTATGTGTGTTATTTTTTTTTCATTTCTCAAAAAGCATAAAATGCTTGTGCTGAAGAGTGTGTAAGTACATAAATAACGATTCACATACATAAAAACACACAATATACATCCTATATAAAATCAATAGGGTTATAATAATATAAAAAACGCATCAAAATAACAAATTAAATTTTACCCCATGATTCTATTAACCCTTTTTCTATTGTTGATTTTTCAAGTCTATTTTATTTTGTTAGTCTTATATTCGTTGAAGGTTCGTTAAAAAAATGTTCTGCCATGTATATATATGTAAAGATGAATCTTCTTTATCCTTATAATAGATCAACAGTCAGCGACAACCAACGTCATAGTATAAAGACTGTATTTGACTGTAAAAGGATATCATAGCAGGCAACAAAGATTCGATTATATGAAGCCTGAATAGTGCAAGCTCTCAGAGTGTTGAAATTGTTGAAAATTGATATTTCATCGAGTCTGTTGTAGCGTGATTTTTTTTATATTTACTACGAATCACTAAAATCACGCCTTCCATTGAAAAACACTTTTATATAATTTGACAAACTTGATAAATTGGTCTCTTAAGTTGTCTGTCGGGGGATTTCCTCCAACCAAAAACGTCTGTCAATAGCAGGGGTGATTTGTAATAGTATTCCTTAGTAAACATAAAAAAGTCACGCTTTATAATACGACTCATAAATACAAAAAGTATAAATTTTGTATGGGCCCACTATACAAAATGACGTATGGCTGGATCTTATACGATGTATGTATAAACCGAATAGAATATTGTGTGCCTTTAATGTCTTCGTTAAAATAATTCAATCAAATATTTATCTTCACATTTGAAACTATTTTGATCTAAAAAAAAACACCTGATTTATTTCGATATCAATGTGAATAATATCCGTGGAAAAAATAGAAAACTATTTCGATGACGAAGCCATCTTCATTTTTGTCCCTGTCTTCGTTATGAATTATTATTGGTATCCATAAATTTATATCAGACTATTTGCGAACCACCGCTAATAATTGAAGAGTTCAAAAGCTTTCCCCTGCATCTATCAATCATTTAATTTGTACCCTAATCCTGGCGGCCCCGGAGTTCCTGGGGGGTGTTTTGGGGATACGGAGGAAGGGACAGGAGGTTCGGGGATAAAGGTGGGAGAGGGCGGATGGTTTAGGGACGGGCAGGGGCTACATGTATAAGGGTGGGGGCCGGGACGCAGATTGAAGCAGAGCGGCTGCCTACATAGCTCCAACTTTTTAAAATGAAAATTTTGTTTTATTGATGAGCTTCAGGCTTCTGTCTTTTTCGTGGTTTAAATTATTAAAAACGTGTTCCACAAAGTGGTTCGAATTATTTACCGCGCGAAAAATTTAAATAATTTAAATTACGCATTTTTTCGGAATTTTATGATAATAATAATAATAGTAAGTTTATAAGGCGACCTTTTACGATAAATAGTATAGTAATCACTTCAAGGACATAACAATATAATCGTTGACTCAAAAAATCTTTGTCTCAACAATTTGTTTTTATTGAAAGTATCAATATTCAAAATTCCACGTATATCAGGCGACAATAACTTCAAATTATTCATGTCCGTTTACACTTTAACTAAGATTAAAGGAAGCCACTTTATTGACTGACTGTCCAAAACCTGTTCTTACGAAACCAGCCGATGACAGTTCCTAAGCCCTGTAGGTACCTGAGTTCCTGGTTCTCCTATAGTAGGTATCCCAACTTCGTCTCTATTGAGATGTTATTATTAATAAAAACGTGTATTTAATATATATTAATTTTAAAATGGATTTCCATTCTAAGACAAAACTTTACAATTATTGTATTTATATCAATTTTGTCATTCAAAATTGTTTTAAAATTTCTGTCGTGGTTGGTCGATAGTTAAATAACGTTGCGCTGTTGTCTGTATTTTATTAAGATAAGCATTATAGGGGTAGTTATTCTTGTAAATGAGACAGCCGAAGCTACAAATATTCACTCCAGTCCAACATCAAAAGCCAATAAAAGAGCAGTTTTGTTTGAATAACGAAGGAAGCTTCAACAAATAAACATGAAATGTCGATGCAATAAAATGCATCGAAGGCTCTATACGCGGTTCCTATCTGATGGCGCCAAAACAGAAATATTTACTGATATTTAAACTCAAATGTATCGTAAATAGATGTACTTATTTTGTAAAGTAGAACACATTTTATTAACAGTACAGATCTTCTTTGCTAGTAAATCTTTTTCAATACCAGAGTTTCTTGTTCGTTATACTAGAACGGAGAACTATTATATTGAAGAAACCTTTTTGTAACGCCAAGTAATGGTCCTTATATATGAGGTGACAATGTTCTCGCACAGATGTCACCTCTGAACTGCGCCATAATTTTATGTTCATTTTTGGCTTGTTTACTTGTCTGTACCAATGTGTATGTAAATCAAATATTTTTATGATGGGATGTTTGAGATATATTTAGATGGGTGGTGGCAGAGCGGTTAACACACTGGATTAGTAATCCAGTGATCGCGAGTTCGAATCCTGCCACAACCGATTTCTTTCACCTACATTACAAGAATTTATGCTTAGTTTAAGGAATTTATTTATTTAATATTGCTTCTCGGGCAACTAACAGGTACTATGTCAAATATTTATTTAAAACGCACCCAATAAGAAGTAGCCACATTCTGGAGACTTAAGATATTAAATCGTCTCACAGATCCAGACTGAAAACACAATTAAAAATTGTGTCTCCACCGGGAATCGAACCCGGGACCCTTGCATCAGCTGTCAGATACCCAACCAACTGAGCCACGAAGGCCGACAGTAATGTATGAAGATGTATAAGTACTTGTGCCTGCAAGGACATATCGATTCCTTTAAAAATAAAATTGCATAATATACATACTCAAACATTGGTTTTATTCTTGTCGGGAATCGAAATTGGCAATTTTGCCATTTTTTTAACATCTCAATAGAGACGAAGATGGAAAATTATAGGAGAACTTGTTTTAAGTTTCATATACGCAAACATAGGATTTTTCTCTGTCTGTTCTCAGTAATGAGTACATAATGTTAGTAAATGGAAGGCAAAGAGAACCGAAAACCAGACTTCTTTCTCTTGACAATCATTTCTCGCTTCATTCACGTCCATGCATCGTCTCATATACGCTCTTCTGTTATTCTTACTACTAATGTCTCCATATTTCAAAATTCCATTTATGTGATTGTGCCAGCTTTTCTTTGGCCGACCTCTACTTTCCGTTCCTCTTTTATCAGCCTTGTTGTATACTGTAGGTATACTTTTGTTGTCAGACGGTCATCACTCACTCTTTCGATGTGGCCAAACCATATTAGGGAATTATGTTTAGCATGTTCTCTTTTAATCCTTTTGTTTTTAGTTTCGTTAGTTATGTATCGTTCTTATGTTGGTATGATTTTTTATGTTTGTTGTGTTATATCTTTTTACCGGTTTCAAATAGTAATTGCACTATATTATCATCGTTCAAAAGTGTCCCGTTTATAACCGGATAGTCAAAAATACAAGAAGCAAAATAACATCTCACATAGTTCAGCAATGAGGTTCACCAACCTTACTGAATGTAGTAAGGAAATGTACTACCGCACACCTGTCACTGGTTTTCCTATACTATGGGATATATCGTTATGTTGTGATTGATTGAATGATAATAGGTATATATTTTTACCTTGAAATAGTTGTAATTAATTACAATATCATTTTAATCAAGCTGCCAAATTATACAAATTCTTACACCCAAATTCAGAGACGATATTGCGGCTTGAGGAGTCCATTTGTTTTTTTTCTCTGAATATTGCTGATTTTTCACTGATTTAAAAAAAAGTTTGTTTTTTTCTGAATAGTACTAATCGGCAATTTTAATTAATCTTAGCAATAAGTCCAATTAAATGCATAAAAAATAAGTAGGAAGGTACTAAAAGTAAGTAGGTAGGTACTAAAATTAAGTAGGTAGGTACTAAAAGGAAGTAGGTAGGTACTAAAGTAAGTAGGTAGTTAAAAATAAGTCGGTAGGTACCTACCTTTAAAAATAATTTTGAACGTTAATTAGCCATGGAATCAAATCATTCAATTTGATGATAACGTAAGATATAATTGAATGAATACGTTGGTTGCAGAGCGGTTAGTATGCTGGACAAACAGTTTAGTGATCCCGGGGTCGAATCCTTACACGAACGATTTCATTCACATTTTAACAAAATCATTTTCTCATTTAAAGTATAGTATGAGAATGATTGCCTTCGCGTAAAAATTAAGAAAACAACGCAAAAAAATAACCCAGTGGTCGCACAACCATAAGATGTACCTATAAGAAATTTATTTTTTTATTAATATGATAGTGCTTTCCATACACCTCCTTTTTGATAGAAAAGGGTGTGGTATAAAAATACCTCTATATAAAATATCCACTAAAAATATTCGTTTATTTCTACAGAAAAAAATTCTGACCTTTGAGTCATATTTTTTGATTTTATAAAAGTATGCAAAATAGGTGAGCGGGGAATTCAAATAGAGACCATGAAATCTTTCCCCAAAAAAAAAGACATTTCTCAAACAACATATCTGTCGATCCACATTACGCAGCTAATCTCCTGAGAGCAAGAAGTGTTGATGTCGAGCCAGCTTATTTCTATAACCTCTGAAGGCTTTCCAATATTGAGTTTTGAATAAAAAGATCTCCCGTTCCACGGGCCTTGATGGAAAACACGGAGAATGCTGGAAATATTCTCCGACACAAATATAGGAACATTCGAATGTTAAAAGAAGACGTTCGACGTTGCGAGAATATCGCGGCGTAAATTCGACGAAGAAAAAACGCGTTATTTATGAAGAAAGTATGTTGAAAATATGTGTATTAAGACGATATTGTATCAAAATAAATAGATATATCAAATATTGTGGAATTTGTTCAACATTATTTTACGTCTATCATCGTCGCATCGTCTGCATGACAAATAACATCTACGGTTTTTCCAACCATTTTATAGCCTAGTCCCAAGTCAGTCACCTCTTTTATGATTTCGTCCAATCATACCTACACAATAAAACACAATCGTAACAAATATTTTTTAAAATGACTTTTAAAAGTTTGATAACTTTTTAAAACAATGCAATATCGACATTGAATCGTTGGATCATCTGTTCTTTTCGTGCCTATACAATCTTCTGCTAATCTTTACAACAAATATTAAATTGATAAATAGATATTATGTTGGCAGCAGCCTCTTTAACCAAATAACACCACATATGCAATAAAATAAAATCCCTACAAAAAGAGGGGAGATGTTCTTCCCTTTTAACTGGTTTTGCAATTACATTAACGCCATACTGACGATACGTCGTTATTTTAACGCATATCGTTATCCACTCTAGTGTGCGTTCACCCCAAAGCGAGATCACACCGAGGTCTTTTTAAGCTGTTTTTTTCTTGAGCTTTCTGAAGCAAAGTTTATGCAAACCCATAATTTATTATATAAGTACGATGTGTGACGGTAAAATATTAATGTTTGAGTGAAATGTTTCAGATCCAATGAGGTTTGCTTTGGCAATTTCTGTGAAAGCATTTCATAATGAGTTTTTTGCACTTTGACACGCAAAAAGTGGATAAAACACATCATCGAAATGTGAAACGAAAGCGTAATAAACGAGTGATATAAATCAAAATACTTGTATGCGATCGTTTAGATACATAAAATGGCATACACGTAAAGGAATGAGAAATATTCAGAAGAGAAAAAATTGTTTAAACTAAAGATAGTGCTTTGTTAATCATATATACACACATGCACATCCATAACATACACATACAGACATTATTGATCAAAAGTTATTCTATGAAGTTATAAAGAAGGTTTCTTTTCACAAATTGGCTTTACCTACTGTTTGTTTTTATTATAAACGTTTTTTAAATTTTTCAATATTGCTTTTAATATTTTATTTTTTGTTATGTATGGTAATTTTTGTTATAAATTGTTATTTTGATATATTTTTTTAATAAAAAATGAATATGTCCTTGTTAAACAAGTAGATATCCTTATTTCTAATTTCTCGACTGCTAATACGTGATGGAATTCCATTACCAATATTATAAAATTACTTAAAAAATAAGTTTTAATTATCACTATTGAGATAATTAAAAATCTGTTAAAAATATCTTTGACTCCCGACAGGGAAAAAAATCCAATGTTTGCGCATATGCAATAATAAAAAAAGTATTCGATTGCTTACACATTGGTACAAGTACATAGGTAAATAAGACAAAAATGACCTTATAAGTCTGGCGCAATTCAAGGGTGACTTCTATGCGAAAAATGCATTTGTCACCTCAGGTATAAGAATTGTTGCTCTCATTATTTACAAAAAACCAATTGTCTCAATAGATGACGTTACAACAAAAATAAATAAAAATAATAAGAATGTTGTTCATAATTTCACACATAGATGGGTGTAGTAAAAAATCCTTATTATCAAGCGAAAAGAATTTCAGTATTACAATATATAGAACTTTCAAAATTGAATTGATAGGGATCTCATTAAAAAGGCATAATTGGTGAACGTTGCGCAAGCGCATAAAGTGATCACGTAAACCAGCCGATGACAGGTCGTAAGCCCTGTAGGTGCCTTGATTTCCCGGTTCTCCTACAGTAAATATTCCAACTTCGTCTCTATTGAGATAATTAAAAATCTGTTAAAAAATATCTTTGACTCCCGACAGGGAAAAAAATCCAATGTTTGCGCATAAGCAATAATAAAAAAATATTCGTTTATCCCAATAATTTAAAGTGTTGACTACTGACGCGTTTCGCTCAAAGAGCATCTACTGAATGTAGTACCATTCAGTAGATACTCTGAGCGAAACGCGTCAGTGGTCAACACTTTAAATTAGTGGAATAAAGTTAAACAATTGTGTTTTTACTTATTTAAGTATATATACATCTACATAAATTTCCTATATGAAGCATAAATGCTTGTGATATAGGTGAACGAAATCGGTCGAGGCAGGATTCGAACTCGCGACCACTGGATTACTATCTTAAAGCGCTAACCGCTCTGTCAAATTCACGCTTGCAAATTAATTTCATGGTTGATTGCAATGTGGCGGATGTTCCCGCACATCACTACACCTCCCTCCAGGAAACAATGACGCACTTCGCGATATTTAAACGCGCGCACGCTGCAGCTCGGCGTCTCTCCTTCGATACCTGTTACGCTGCGCGTTTGTCAACTCGTCGATAGTTGATTTCATCCTCGAATAGTTGTTATAGATTATAATTTACATAAACGTATAAATAATTTAGTAATTAATATTATATTTTAATTTTGTGTCTTCGTTAAAATATACCATGTAAGTAATTGATCTTTTTTTTATTTAATGCACCCTTCAGCAACCTTCTTGTATTATTTAATATCGGAGTTATTTTAGATATTGTGTGAAAACCTTCAGTTTCACATAATAAGAGGAACAGGTTTGGCCATGCAGGACATCTGGGCTCAGGATGTAGTCTCTCGGTTGGCCGGTTTGATTCCCGTCAATCGAGAGGTTTTCATCTAGATCCAGACTCCATATAATCTTATCTACCTAATTAGAATAAGGGTGTAACTGGCCAGCTTGACCCCCCTCAGCAAATTAAATTGAATAAAATATTGTTTTACTGTAAAAGATCGAGCATTACTTTCTGACATTGACAAACCGTTTGTTTTTAAGTTTTTCCATGTTTCACTTGCATAGTTATAAAATTTCTCAAGACGTTGATATATTAAAACTGATATACGAAATAGGGGTGGTCTTGGTCTTTGTCTTGCATTCAAAGGTGTGGTGTCGGTCTTGCCTACTTGAAAGGGCCATGTTCTTGTTTGAATACACAATCTTGATTTTGGTTTATCAAGGTTTGCAACATCTTCTTTCTTTCTGAATGAGCTTTCAGCGCATAGAAAGATCTGAAGGAGCTCTCTGATCACTGTATATATATCCTTTCTGTCTAATTTCTGGCATCCTACTTTATGCTTTTTCCAGCATCGTCTTTGCTATTTTCCCCATCACGTGTTTCTGATGTCTATATTTCTTATTATATCTCATAACTTATCGCCTAAGATGGTTAGGACATCTACAGCGCATGGAAGAGAACCGAGTCCCGAAGAAGATTCTTAACACACGACCAGATGGGAAGCGAAACGTGGGAAGATCCCAATTAAGGTAGATGGATGGTGTAGAAAGGGACTTGATCAGTGTAACTAATTGGAAGATTCGGGCGATGGGCCTGATGCAATGGCGGATAGTTATTCAGGAGGCCAAAGCTCATGATGAGCTAAAGCACCATTGGTGATAATGATGACGATGCACTGAAAAAAAATTATTTAATAGTAACAAAATTTCATGTTAAAATCAACCGAATTATATTGACTACATAACATTTGATTTTGTGCAACTAAATGTTTTGTGCACACAACCAAACCGTAAAATTATAAATAGATAAACCTTTATAACTAATAACAGAGGTTTGGCTAAAACGCAGCTACCATAAAAATAAGCAACATGAATTATTAACCATTTTTGAATTATTAATTAGCTATAAACCACTTGTTTTTTGAGTCACTTCGCGACATGTTTCGGAAGCGCTGTCCTTCCATCGACCGGCGTGTCGAGACTTCCGAAAGCGCTTCCGAAACATGTCGCGAAGTGACTCAAAAAACAAGTGGTTTATAGCTAATTAATAATTCAAAAATGGTTTATATTAACTACCACAAAATATCCGCCGAATCATTAAATGATAACATGAATTATTTTTCAATATCTACTAAGATGAAATAAGATTGTGATTTAAAAAAAGTGAAACATGTATTTCACAATCATATCCCAGCTTCGTAGCAAAAGACACAAATGCTTTATGACAGTTTCCATCGTCACATAAGGTGCATTTACTACAATGGAGTACAAAGCTCTAAAGTTGCACGTGAAATACTAAGAAACATTCTCAAAGAAACTTCTAAGACGCGGTACTGGTTATGTATCACACATTGTAATAATCACAATGTAACTTCACTGTAGTATAATAATTTTATTTATTTCATAGCTAGCACATGGAAGTTTTTTTTTTAAAAAGCCAAAATAAATCTTTCAGCAACTGTAAGATTATTCAGTGACTTGGTTCTGTGAGGTACCGAGTTAGAACAG
This sequence comes from Molanna angustata, assembly GCA_963576475.1. Classification (NCBI taxonomy): domain Eukaryota; kingdom Metazoa; phylum Arthropoda; class Insecta; order Trichoptera; family Molannidae; genus Molanna; species Molanna angustata. Next base: position 5,752,675 of record OY754965.1, read on the forward strand.
TGCTTCCAATGTTTCGTTTTCGGATGTCCCGTAGACGGGTTAACGAAAACACAACAGGCATAATAACAACTCGCGATTAGGTTCACCACCCATTCTTAATGTTGTATTTTTAGATGAGACAAGAATGGTGTGGGGGGGTACACATAATATTCGTAATTTCTTTTATAAGATAATTAAGGTACGCCCGCATACATGTTGCTAGTTTCCCCGCATATACCGCGATGGTACGAAAGATTGAGATTCTTTTGAGTAATTTCTAAACTCAACAGATTGATAGGTAGGTAAGGTTTTTTTTATGATAATTCTTTATTTTTATAATATTTAATCCAATACCGCCGTGGCACAGTTGATAAGCCGTTTGGTGTCTGTGCGGGCGTCCTGGGTTCGATCCCCAGCAGAGAACAAATTTATTTAAATTTATTTCTCACTCAAATATTGCTTTTCTTGGCTGGAAATACTGGTACGTTGGAAAAAAGTGCACAAATGGCAATAAACTGGCCACTTGCGCAGGGAAGTGCTTATTATTATTATTTAAAAAATATTTTTTTTGTAAAATCATGGTCTACCCCTTCGATCTGATGAACGTATCACACTAGCTATCCCCATTCATAATACAGAAGTTTTTAGTTCTTCTTTTCAAGTACAATCAGCTAGACTATGGAATGGCCTAAGTGATGAAGTAACGTCATCTCAATCTACATAAATATTTAAAAGTAAACTAAAAAAACTTTATTTGTAAAATAATTCCTGAATATTCCTAATATAATATCTTTCCGTACTTTCCTATTCCTCATTGCTATGTGAGGTTTTATAATTGTTTTTTTCTTTCTTTGTATTTTTAATCTCATTAAATAGCTATTATTATACCAATTTAACTTTAGAGATATCGCCTGACTCGGGTTGGCTGGAAGAAATTGCCTCATAGCAATAAAACGACTTTGTTCATGAAGATATATAGATGATAAATAAATTCTGACCATTTTGTTGCATTTATAGTGAACTCTTTTATATACCTATATTCTACAATAAAAAGCGAATGTTTCAATTATTATAATGTATATAAAAGTTCTAATATGTGCGTATTTTTGTAATCAGATAAGCAGTTTTGACACTATGGTGTAAATAAAGCAGTGAAAAGAGGATATACCTACTCTTATATAGACTGTCATTGATTTCAATTTTTCATATAAAGAGCAGCAGACAACCAAGATCTCTGGAAATAATTGATTAAATGGAAGTTTTCTGATAATAATGCACGACATTTAGCCACTGAATTGTTTTCATGGAGAGAACTTCGGGGAGCAAAGAGTTGATTCGTGCTGTTAATATACGTTATTGGGTGGCTACAGGATATATTCCGAAGGTCCAGATATGGACAAAACCAACAATATTTAGTTACAAATATTAAACGAGTAGAGGCCATTCGAAAGATCTAATTGAAATACTAACTAAGTTTTGTTTTTGGAATGAAAAATCTTGATAGAACTCCATTGTGAGTAGATAATATAATATTATGCATAAATTAGTCATTAATTTTATTTTTCCATATTTGTACGAATACAATTTTTTTTTATGATTTTTGAAAATATAAAAATGAATATTCAAAAGATGATAACTGTCGACTGGAATACAATTGTAATATTCTGAGTCTAAAGAAATGTAAGGCCAAACAGTTTCTATACTCTTTTTTTAGGCTCTGTGAATGAAGTGGATCAAAAGTTATACTCTCACACCGGACTAAGATTAATAATGTCGAGTCGTTACGAGAAATAAATTCCATTAAACAAATCGACAGTTTGATGAATATTACACATCAAAGAACTAAATAGGTAGGTAGGTGTTTTTGAATAGTATTGGTGCCAAGGATGAAAATAGTTATTACATATTATATTTTTATAGAATGATTAAACTATACATACACTTAAGTTATTTCTCGAAATTTTTTATTAATTGTTCAGATTGATTTAGTCAATAAAAATGTATTTCCAATAAATTCTACAAACGACGTCATTACTCCCAATTTTCCGCAACGTGTATAGCTTTACGTTTAATGACTATCGACTAAACCATAGGCTCCCAACCATTTTCGGTCTAACACCCCCTTTTTGAAAAGAAAAATATTCACCGCCCCCTTTCCGTTTAGACTTTCACGTGAACTGGGTTGTCTGCAATAGCCTAAACAAAAGGAATATTGCCGCGCAGCGAGAAAAAAATTATCCTGCAAAGTTTGTATCAATAAATCAAAACGAGTATTGATGCACATCGAGAAATTTTCAATTAGATCGTTTTTGCCCAAACAAACCAAAACGAAAATTGTTGTGTAGCTGGATAATTTTAGTCTTGTTGTGTTTTTATCAACAAATAAAAAACAGGGGTCGGCCATATAAATGAAATCTTGATCGATCGGAATGCGAAACTTCACAAACAGATATCCTAACACTTTATATTCCCAAGTGTAATAACAACTACACTCAGAATGCTTTTGATTACCGTGATTGCACGGTGAATAATACTTTCTTTAATACACTCGATATCCCTGCGAGCTCTCTCAGTGCGTTTAGGAGAGCTTTCTCTTCCCATTTTTCCTAGTAGTTTGTGATTTTATGTACTAGTAAATTAATTATGATTATTTGTAAATTTCTGAAATAAATATTAATTATCCCATTGAATAATGCATGGAGCTTTCACCCATTAAATAATGCATGGTTTGTAAATTATGTAGACTGTATAACTCTCTATCAAACAACAAATAAATATATTTTTTTTGGGATATACTTGGTTGTTTTATAAAAAAATAATGAGTACCTATACAAGTTTTACAGGTAATGATTGATTCGGAACAGCCTCTGTCTAGTGAAACCACTATCCTTAATTTATTTACTTTATAATATTATGCTTAAATAAAAAAACACCTAATTATATGTATTTAATTATAAAATAACTGATTTACTATGAATACAATAAAACCAAACACTTTGAAAATTTTATTATTTTATTGCTTTCGTATATTGACATTCCATATTAATAAATTTTCGTCTTTTTCGTCCTAGCCCTTTTAACATTTACTTGGGGTCGGCTCTCCTTGTCCGCATCCTCAAAGTCCTTCCCTCAGAGTCCTCTGCATGAAGATATAAATCATCCATACCATACCATACCATCACGCCATTTCCCTATTTGGGGTAGGCAGAGAGAACCGAACGCCAGACTCCTCTCTCTTGACACACATTCCTTGCTTCATTCACGTCCATACATCGTCTCATACACGCTCTTCTATTATTCTTACTTCTAACATCACCATCTTTCAAAATCCCATTTATATGATCGTGCCAACTTTTTCTTGGCCGACCTCTACTTTTCGTTCCTCTTTTATCAGCCTTGTACACTTTTTTTGTCAGACGGTCATCACTCATTCTTTCTATGTGGCCGAACCACCTAAGGGCATTTATTTTCATCTTACTTACGATATTTCTTTCAATCATACATTCTCGTCTAATATCCTCATTTCTTATTCTATCATACATCGTTTTACCACACATTCGTCTTAGTGACCTCATTTCATAATGAGGTCACTAAGTGATATAAATCATCTATTAAAAATTTCAGACCTAACCCATCTAAATTTAAATTGATTTAAAAACCAGTATTCCGTTTGAAAAACCAATAGTTAAACTTTTCATTAGTGTCATGTCGTTTTTTGTAAAAACATATCAATGTATGATTTGTATTTTATTGTACTACAAAACGAGTACGTATGGTGTGGTGAATTGCACACAGTTCTCGTTGGACATTTTTCCACAAGAATATGTCAATCTATCAAAAATTTTAGCTTTGGTTCGACTTGTTGATGTTTTGTGAATAGTCAAATCTCCCCCTGAATAAAACACTTGTACCGAATACAGTGTCGGCGATGTAAACAGATGATGTAGAGAGAGAGGGCTGCGGGGGGAGTACATTCGTCTCTTTCCCTCCATCCTAACGTCAGTCGACGCGAGCAATCGTCGGGGGAGGTTGTATGTGTTCGTCGCGCTCCGATTAAGCTCTCTCTCTCAAAGCTCCGGGCGACAGACTGTCTAAGTATTCTCTCGGAAAAGCTTTCACTAAAGACTCATCATAAAGAGCCATGCAAAAGACCAGGAAAAAAGCGATTCGACTTGCAAAGCGGTGAACGAAAAACACGCTTTCATACAAGGTCTCGTTTAAATAACGCGGTTGATTTTTTTATGTTAACCTTTTGTGAAGTTTAAATGGAAATTGTGCTACCCCTAATGACTGCTTAAAAATCACGGGAGAGAATTTGTTGAGTATAAAACGCTTAATATTACAACGACAATTTAACGTTATTCATTTACAAAAACAAATCTTTATCCGTAAGTGTTCTAACGCATTTTCAAGACTTATTAATCACGTATCTATGTATCAATTACCTATATTAATTAACATGAAAGTATTTAATTAATACAGTACATAATATTTAATTAATATTTTTATGAAATATAAACTTATCGCTGAATTAAAATTGTTTTTATAAACAGCATGAAACACGTGAACATTTGATAAAATAGTGTTGTTTGACAAATCCGTAACATTCAAAATAACTTTTTTTAAATGTTTTCAATTGAATATGAAAATTAGTCCGTGTGAATTGTTGAGTTATTGAAATTGACAAGAGGACACTGTGGAGTGGCTAATCTATGGACTATAATGTAAAGTGTCGTTATCGAAGCATCACCATGGCGAGATCCAGTGATAGAGTTTTGAAAATCAGACTTCCAAAGTGGACTGGGGTTCTTTTGGTCCTTGCAGCGGCATCAGCTGTTGTATCAAACCCGGCAAGTAAGAGAAGTGAGTTTTTTTTAACTGTCGTGTCTTGTCATATCTTTATTTCCCATGTATATTTCTCTGTTCCTTGTGCTTATTTTTTTTTTTTGTAATTTTATATGTTAATTTATTTTATAAGTATTTGTCCTTGTTGATTTTTAATACCCATTGTTAATTCTTAAAATGTTTTGTCTCTTCAAAGTGTGCTTATTTCTTGTGGTTTATTGAAGCTTATTGTCATATCAATTAAAATCACAATGTTTTATTCACATCTTCAATGCATGTTAAGTTTATATAATAATTTTAATTATATATTGTGAGTTTTAAATAATAAAAAAATTATTTATGAATATTCAATTAAATATATTTTGATCCAATAATTCAATAAAAATAAACACACAATTCTTAAACGTTTTTGAACATTTTTATGTAAAAATACCCTAGAAACAATGAATATTTTCAGTATTATCAAATATGTTATTTTTATCTTTGTGATACATTTAAAAAAAAATTACTACATTTTTTTAACTTTGTTATGTTACCACCACGTATCGATTGAATTTGCGACCGGTTTCGGAACTAAATGATCCCACCTCAGGCACAATTTCAACTAAACGCAGAATATGACTGTGCTTAAAATGGCTATGTATTAAAACATCCACCAATATCCAAATAGCCTTATTTCAAGCAAACAGTCTCATTCTGCGTTAAGTTAAAATTCTGCCTGAATAGGGAACAGTTAGTTTCGAAACCGGTCGCAAATTTAATCGATACGTGAAGTAAACAAAGTTAAAAAAAATAAAGTTTACATATGTATTTTCACCATTATAAAACCTTATTCAGTAAAAATTTTATTTTTCTTAATATACCGAGGTAATTGTTGTTGATTGAAGCAAATTTTGATTTTTATTGATTTATTTTACTTCATGTACAATAAATGTGTACAATGGAGGGTTTATTGCCATTAGGCAATGTCTTCCAATCGACTAAAGCAACGTGAATAAATAGTTTAGTGGTAAGTACATCAAATTTATAAGAATTGTGTCTGGAATCTGTGAGACGATTGATATCGTTAGTCTCCAGAATGTGGCAACTTGTTATTTGGTGCGTGTTTAGTAAATAATTAGTACCTACCCATAGTACCTGTTAATTGCCCGAGATGCAATGATAAAAACAAACAGAAAGATAAACACGTAACATTATTAAATATAAAATCATAACGAAAAAGAAAGAAGGGACATACATAGAGATTATGGGATGTGAGAGATGATATGGAAGTGGTGTCAATTAAAAGTTATTAGACATGTATAACAGCTTTAGTCTTTTTTTTTAAATAGGGTGTAAGAGACGGAGTGAATGGCAGGCGCCGCAGTATAAAGGGATGGCATAACCATGTGAATGATATTTTGAAAAAAGGAAATATATTATGAGATGCTTGAAAAATCGACGAGCATGTTGAATATTTCATGAAACACTAAAACGTATACATGTACCTCTGTATCATTTCAACCTACCACTAAACACTATTTTTATTTATTTATTTATTTTTATTTTATGTAGCTTCTCGGGCAACTGACAGGTGATATGTCAAATAATTATTTAACACGCACCCAATAACAAGATCCCTGTCTCCACCTCTGTCTCCACCGGGAATGAAAAACTCTGTCTCCACCGGGAATCGCACCCGGGACCCTTGGATGAGCAGTTATATACCTTACCAACTGAGCCACCGAGGCCGACAAAAATTTACTTTCACTATGACGAATAAAAAATATTAAAATCTGATTTATATAACGCTACTGGGACAGGCATAGCTTAGTAGAGTAGCCTAATCAAATAAATTAAAATAAATATTTATATATACACTGATGACTTGAACTTTAAATTTTAATTTGATTATAGTATTATACCTACTTCAGATATTTTTATACTTGTAAACAAAGATTTATAATAAGTAAATAAATGTGAGACGATGCATGGATGTAAAGGAAGAAAGGTAAAGGAATATGGCGTACGGTTCTCTCTGCTAACCCCGTAAGGGATGTGGCGTGATGGTATGTACATATGTAAAATAGTTGAATTGATAATATACATAATACTTATTATGCAACGTCTTATTTAATTTCAGAAAGTTTCATGATATATTATGAATATTTTTTTTTTTGACTATCACAAAGAATTTTGCCGGCTATGCATCGCAGTATTTTTATTTCGCTGGTGCGCAGGACTCTACATATCTGACTGCTGAGCCAAAGGTCCCGGGTTCGATTCCCGGTGGAGACACAGTTTTTAATTGTGTTTTCAGTCTGGATCTGTGAGAGGATTAATATCGTAAGTCTCCAGAACGTGGCAACTTGTTATTGGATGCGTGTTAAATTAAAATTTGACATAGTACCTGTTAGTTGCCCAAGAAGCAATAATAAATAAATATCCTTCTTAAGAATATTATATTTAATTTAGAAACGGCGTCTTTTTAGTATTCTTGTATATTTTTATATAAAAGGATATTAAAGTTTAAAATAATTTATATTGATGTAATACATTCAGTGTTTGTTTGATATATTTTTATGTAGGTATTTTAATTTTCATCATTTACTGAAGCACTTTAATATCCCTAGTCCTCTCTGGAAATAATGCAATATTTGCATCGTTAACGTTTAAGAGGACGCTAAATTTAGTGACTGAAAACATGATATATTTAAACCGCCGAATGCACTATGAAGTTACGCGTTAGTTAGGGTAACTATTGCGTGCGTTAAAAAAGGTTTAGGTAAATGTGATTTAAATTATCGGAAACCCCAAATTTCTTGATTTTTTGCATTGAACAAACCTTAGTTGAAATGAAAAACAATTATCGGTCATTCACTCTAATTTTATGCACTCTTTAAGCATATAAAATATTTATTTCTCTACGACACATAGTTATGGAGTAATTTTTAAAAAAATCTGTAAAAAAGGATATTTTTAATAAATTTTTATGGGAATTTAGGCTGAAATTTAAAATTGTGTGACGAAAATTCACTAGAGAAATGTTGAAAAGACTTATACTCTTTTTTCTAGAAACACACTGTTTAACATATTTGAGGGATATGATCTGGAATTGAGGTGTTTAGGTTTATATGGCCCCTTAATGAATTCTACATAGATACATTTTTCATGTATTCAAATGTCGGCATTGAGGTTGTATCTTATATACATAATATTATGTATGAAACATTAAAACTGTCGCGATCTTCAGTGATGAAATATGGCGTTAAACGATTTTCAATAATTATTGATTAAAATAACATCCGATTTTACCGACTAAATTGTTTATTCCTAACTGTCCACATTAAATTTAGCTGTAGGGAGTTGTGATATATTTATTGGCAATATTCAAATTAATTAGTTGTGATATATTTATATTAATTAGTGTGCATCGAAACTGATATTCTTATTTATATTTAATTTTATTTAAAAAAAAAAATAGCTGATATGTTGACCATACCATCACGCCATTTCCCTATTTGGGGTAGGCAGAGAGAACCGAACGCCAGACTCCTCTCTCTTGAAATACATTCCTCGCTTCATTCACGTCCATACATCGTCTCATACACGCTCTTCTATTATTCTTACTTCTAACATCTCCATCTTTCAAAATCCCATTTATGTGATTGTGCCAACTCTTTCTTGGCCGACCTCTACTTTTCATTCCTCTTTTATCAGCCTTGTATACTTTTTTTGTCAGACGGTCATCACTCATTCTTTCTATGTGACCGAACCACTGATATGTTAATAAAAAAAAATCAGTTCTAGAAAAAAACATTAAGTATGTAAATTTTATAAATACCTACCTGATATACATAGACAACATTAAAAATTAATAACTAATATTTTTTTTTTATTTCATCGTCAACACATTTGTAATGAGCTTCAAGTTTTTACTTAAATAGCGTGCTTTAAAATTAAATTAAAAAAAACATTTCATACACTCACAAAAAAAATAATACTTTTTATTAGATGATATCTTAAAATAAATAATAATTCAAAATTGAATTACGTTTTTGGTTAAAAAAAACATTAATGAAAATATATTTGTTTTTTAATTCCTACTGAGAGAATAATATTTTACCATAAATCAATATCTCCCATAGTATTGTTACAGGTCTTGTCTATGATTTGTTTAATTTTCATTGATGTACATATTTATATGCTTCTTACTTTATTGTGTTTAAATGTAATATGTTTATGGTTTTTTATATATTTTTCTTTTTTGTACATGTATCATTTTGTCTCATAACTGTCACAGATGGTTGTCTGGAAGAAATTGCCATTAGGCAATAAGTCCGCCATTTGTACTAGCTATTAAGTAATGTACAATAAAGTGTTTAAATAAATAAATAAAATATCTCAATCGAGACGAAGTTGGAATATTATAGGAGTACCGGAAATTAAATTATTCAAAAGAACCTTTAATAGGTTTTTAACTTGATTCATAATATAATATAAGTAGCAAACTACTGGTTCTGTAAATCAATAAAATAAAATAAAAATAAATCAAGGCACCTGCGGCTTACGACCTGTCATCGATTTTCCGGTTCTCTTATAATACCCCATCTTCGTCTCTATCGAAATATTAATTTATTAAAATGATAAACGTATTTTCAAAATTAATGCGACACAATCCTACCTACAACATGTAGTACAATTTTGTAAACAAGTGTAATTTTTGATTAATGAGTTTGAGTTTGGCGTTGGTCACAACCCAATCCAACATATTGGTTTTAATCAAGCTAAACGCGTCTCGTTGTACCCTTCGTGATCAGAGTTAGTTAAGAAATGGCGCACGAATACCCTAAATAATACAATATAATATATAAATACCACTATATGTATAGATAGATGTAAAGAGAGCTGGAAGTCATGGTTGGCGATTTAATCAGAATATTGTATTATACAAAGTTAGCTTTCGTGTACTGTACACGGTACATACACTTTCCATATTCGATCAGTGGTCGACCAGTGACGTAACGTTTGTTCCACTGAACGTATTGTGTATGTGCAGTGCATAATATGGGTCAAGAGTTCAAACATAACGACACGGTTAAGTAAAGTGTAACACCAATGTCATATTATAGAAGTTGAATAAAATATTGCTATGAAATTTGGTACACTGACGAAAAGACATATATTCATTATGTTGGGATGAAGAAAGATTTATTCTAGTTCCACTATCATATTCGTATATAGGTTTAGAAAACGTTGAACTAGTTAGAAAACGATATACTTACCTACTTATTTATAAAAATTAATATTTTAAGCGCTTTGCGCGACCTGGAAGCAATATTTTTTAAAATTTGTTTTTGCATCTTTTTAAGAGGCAATTTTTCCGCGATATAGCAAATCAATAATAAGAGAACAAGTTTTTTTCGGCCCACCCTAATAATCATTCACTCATTCATATAAAATTATGATAAATAAATAAAAGTGGAAAAAATTTCGGGCTTATTAAGAAAAAATGTGATAATTATATTATGAAAAATTTAAATACCTAATTGTTCATATGTTGCAATTGATTAGACTATGTATTTTAATATAAAATTGTTGGTACGTATCAAAAATACAATATTTTTCACCAAATGAATATGGTTGGTTGGAAGGTATTGCCATTTGTCAATAAACCCGCCATTGTGCACATGTGCCCAATGTTTAAAAAAATAAATAGTGTAAAAAATAAATAAATAAATAAAATAAAGATCAAGGGACCTATTTTAATAAATAAGTTAATAAAAATATAAATGTAAAAATCGTTGTGCAAAAGTTTAAAATAAATTAATAAATAAAATATAGATCTAGGTATTCAAACAAATTAGTTAATATAAATATAAATTTGTAAATCGTTGTGCTAAAGTTTAAAATAAATATATAAATAAAATATACATCTAGGTATTTAAATAAATTAGTTAATAAAAGTATAAATGTAAAAATCGTTGTTTCTGACATTTTGTACATGTTGGTATATTTTATTTAGTTGGTTTGGTTTATTTGTATTGCCTTTTTTGGTGAAACGAGACTGGTGTGTAGGTATACATAGATGTGTTGTTCCCCCTTTTATACTGCACACCCGCACACCTTTCGCTGGTTACCCCACATTGTGGGATATGCCGTGATGGTATGAATGAATGAATGAATGGTTTATTTTATTTATTATTTATTTACATGTACGTTCTTTTGAGTTCTTTTTAGTTTATGCTTCTATTTTTTTTCAATCCATACAGATGGATATTTGTTCATTCCATCACCTTTCTTTGGCAAAAAAAAAAAGTGCAATCACGTAAAACCGAAGGGGAAATAAGAATATTGAAAGCTCGTAAATCAAATTATGAACGGAAGTGAATAAAACGAAAAATTTAGGAGGGAGAAATCTGGCGTTCCGTTCTCTCTGCCTAACCTGAATAGGGAAAAGGCGCGATGGTATGATAGGCTTTGATTTTTATAAGTTATTTTTATCAGTACACCCATCTTTTCGCTCGAAACCAATCGCCTAGTTTATTTTCAGACATTCAAAATAAGTTTATTGAAAATATATTTAGTCGTTACATTTTCCAGGTTAAATAGTTAAGGAAATTACCCCTCAATAACAATATTTACCAGTCGATTTAATAATAACGTTTCGCTACTGATATAACTATAGAGATGGTCCATTAGGTTTTGAGTCTTTGATCTTAATATCTTGATTTCTCATCTCTTACTTGGAAAATACCTCTTCGCAAAAAACATATCAAATAATTTATTTTTTATAGAATTGGGTACAATAAAAATCAATCATAATATGAGATCAGTGGCTACTGATGAAACTTTTTGTTCAAATAGATACATTTTATGATTCAACGCCAGGCATTTTGCTATTTAGCAATATATTCTGATCAACCAGATATTCGAAAAAAAATGCATGAATTTTAAATCCAGTTAAAAACGAGTGGGTTGTGGCCAACGACAAACTGCTCTCTAACAAATCATTCTATATAGTCACATTTTGTATGGAAAATATTCAGCATTTTCATGAAATGAGTTTATTTGATTATTTTATTGTTAAAATATTGTATTATGAAATCTTGATATTTCGTCTATGCCATTTTCTGTAGGTGATGTGTCTTTTTACCAATTTTAAAATAAAAAAATCAAATTTTAAGTTTCTTGAGCTCGGGGTTACTTTGAAATATTTGACAGTTAAAAAAATTGAGAAGAACTTTTCAGATATCCTTCAAAATTTTATGGGGTCCAAGTGAGTATTAGATATACAAATTTGCAAATGGTAGGTACTTTAGTCTATAATCGATAAAGTAAAATAAACACGCCGTACATAGCACATAACACACACAGATACATTGTGATGAAACTTTCAGAATACAATCTCAGCATGATACTAGTTGATAATCTGCAATAAAAATAGCCTACGAAATCATAACTCCCTACTTTATCCCCTTGGGTTGGTGAGGAGTAAAAATGTTGACAAACAAAAAAGAAATTAAATAGAGCATATAAAAAATTGATAAAGAAAACCAAATCATTCAAAACGGAGGTAGACCACCAACGAGATGGTGGACGAGAGGGATCTGGTGAAATAAAGTGTCCCACAGGAGTCGCAGATCATGGCGACTAAACTAGGGGCCTGACTCCGGATGAACTGGGATAGAACGGCATGAAAATCATACTTAAAAATTGGAAGAAAAAAAAATTAAACGAAATAATCACCTTATTTTTCAGTCAAACTCTATGTTATCCTAAAAAATCTATTTTATTCGAGTTAATACGTAGGTACTTCTGACATTTTTACTAACAAATTTTTCTCACGAATTATTATTTTTTTTGAATTTCATTCGTTGATAAAATTTGCCCGAAAACGAAAAATAACAAATGTTAAAAAAATCATTATTTAAGTATTTGTTTTCTCAGCTCACTGGTCGTAAAAGTAGCGATGTGCAAAGTTTTCAAAAATCAATTTTTTTAATTTTTGATTGACTATAGAAAAAAAATATACCCACATTCCTACATATAAATATATAACTCCCAATTTTTTTAATGAATATGTCCTTGTAAGACAATTACATATACATTTTCCTACATTCCCTAAATTTAGCATAAAATTCTTGTGCTATATGTGAACGAAATCGGTCGAGGCAGGATTCGAACTCGCGACCACAGGATTACTAGCCCAGCGCGCTAACCGCCCTGCCATCGACCCATCTGACCCATTATGGTGGGTATTTATATAGGTATGAGTCCAAATCGACTATGAATAATTAGAATTTTCTTTTCATTGAAACGATTCGTGCTAATTGTGCATTATATAATATAAATTCAACCATCAAAAAGTCTCGAAGCCATTTGTGCTCAACTCATTGAACACACGCATATAACACATTAAATCCATACACCCACTAAGGCCAAATCATTTTTACGGAATTGTGTGAAACGTGTCTCTCAAATTCACGCAACAATACCTTTGGTGTTAGTAAAAATTTTATCCTTCACAATATTCATATACGAAATAAACCCTTGCCCTTTTAACAAATTTATGGCGTATTTTATTACGCATTAAATTTTCACGATATACTACAACATAACAAAGATATTAAAACCAAAAGCTTTATTTTATTTTTATTTTTACTCCTATATTGCATCGTAAATTAGGCAATGGGCGATGAAAATATAATTATTTAACAATGGAGCTCTTCCATATATAAAGTCTTTTTAATTCTGTTGGAAATTTTATTGTTTTCATTCGAGATATAATTCAATTGTATATATATATATATATAGTTGTTTCGGTTGTATCTACGCAACGCTATTTTTAACCTTTTGTAACATGAAACGAATGAGTTTGATATTAGATTTTTACAAAGCCAAAACTATATATAACTCTTTTTGTTTTACTACATTTTATTCTTGGCATTTGATCCGAATTCAATCATAATAATTTAGCACTAAAACTGCCAATTTAAGGTTCTATTGGAATCATGAGATCAAGTGCACTGTTAACCATATTTTCTGTCACATCTCTTCTTCTAAATGATTTTGAATGACAGTTAAGTACTACAAATAATAATACTCTATTATTATTATTATTTACCATCATGCACATCCACAAAAAAATTTGCAGACTTATTCGTAATTGTAAATAATACAGAAGTTCAAATTGAAATGGACGATAGACTGTGTATAGTAATGTTTTGATTGATCAAAATGTAAATGCAGAACACAAATTCAAAACGAATTTTTGAAAATTCTTTCTAGCTTGATATTTATATTAGGAACTTTTGCTTTTTTCGGTCAAACATGTCATAAAATATATATAACACCGAGATCTATGATCTTTACCAGGACATCAGCGTAGTCAAGTTCATTAAGATCAAGATTAACCGACTCCGCTGGTTGGGACATTAAATTTATACCGTATGTATGACCTGTAGCTCCCAAAAAGGGTGTTGTATAATGACCCAAACGCTCGAAGATGTGTAGGGAGACCTAAACTACGATGGTTGGGCGGCGTTGTTGTGGATTGGTGGACTATGGGGGCAGCAGAACTGGAAGCCATAGATAGAAAAGTATGGAGAAGATTCTTGGAGGCAGCTAGGAACCATCAAAGGTTGTGACGTTAAGAATGATGATGATAAGTTATGGTTTTCTTCATTTTTCAAAATCACTTATACATTTTTTTTTAATTTTTACATGCCATCACGCCATGTACCTTAAGGGGTAAGCAGACAGAACGTAACACCAAACAACTCCTCTAATTTTGCACCCATTCCTGGCTTCTTTTACATCCATGCATCGTCTCATACATGCTCGTCGATTGTTCAAGCTCCTTATGTTTCCTTCTTTCAAAATATCATTCAAATAGTCATGCCATCCTTTTCTGGGGCGGCCCCTGCTATTTAATCCATCTCTTACACCCATGTATATATTTTTTGGTCAATCGTTCACCGTTCGATCTTTCTATATCCCTCTCAGGGCATCCAATTTCATTTTACTTATTATATCCTTCTTTATCTTGCATTCCTCCTCCACCATCTCCTTATGTCCTCATTTTTAATTCTAATATATATCGTTTTATTACATACTCTTCTTAGTGATTTCATTTGTGCAGCATTTATTTTACCTTCATGCGTCTTTTGCCACGTCCATATTTAACTGACATACGTCAAAGTAGACACTACAATAATAATAATAATAATGAAGACTGCCTTGCACCCTGTGCAAGTGGCGAACAATCAATCAATCAATACCTGTACAATCGCATTATATACGACAATTTTGACTTTCTTTGAAATTCTTGGATCATAGTTATCAGTTTCAATCCTAGGATTGGTTTGTAACAGCTATGACTGTCTCTCTTCTACTCTACTCCGCCCTGTCCTCTGTCAGCCTCTTCATCTCCACGTAGCTATTATAGCACATATCGTCGATAACCTGGTCCATGTATCTCTTTCTTGGTCGGCCTCTATAGTTGCTGCCCTCTACCGTTCCCTCCGCGATGGTTAAGAGCAGACCCAGGTGCCTCATGTTTTGGCCAATCCAGTCGGATCGTCGTTGGGCGATTCTTTTAAGGAGTTGCCTTGTTTCCTCGGCTCTGCTCAGCACCTCACAATTTTACATGTGGTTTGACCAGTGGATCTTCAACATGCGTCTGTAGCACCATATCTCGAATTCAGACAGGTGTTCTATTTCCCTCTTCCCTACGGTTCATGTCTCACAGCCATATAGCAAGATAATTCAGACAAAGGTCTCAATGAGGTTTTTCCTTATTAGGTCGATATTGGTGGATTCGATAATTTTAGATTTTTTATTATATGCTATCTTAGACTGTAGGATCCTGCTGACAATTTCTGCATTTGAACGCCCATCTTGCGATATACGGCTGCCCAGGTAGACGAATACCTTTATTTGTTTTATGGTTGTATTGTTGAAGGTTATATTTATAAGTGTTTGCTCTCTTCCTACAACCATACATTTTGAATTCTCTTTACATTCCTGGTCAAAGTGCTCCTTTTATCCTGTTACCTGCCATAAATCTTCTTTCAATATATTTATCAGGTCTTCTATTCCATATAAATATTCATATACTTTTATCTTACATGCAGTTATACTTTCAGTTTTTTTCGAATACCAATATCTAAGGTTGACTCACATTCATTTTCAATCAGTTCTTCAAGCAAACTTCATACATTTATTCACTCACTACATATATAAAAATATAAATTAGAAATTTGATAATACTGACAGAGAAATTGGATATTAATAATGCACTGTTTCTATTGATATTTTTGAACTTATTTTATTTTCTTTTTTAGTCCAAATTCACGATTTATTTTTTGTGTTTGCATGCTTACTTCACATATTTTTTTGTTTTTTTTATGTACCTACATAGGTAGGTTTTTCCTTTAATTTGTTTTATTTTCTTTGTTTTTGTTATTGTTTTCTTTTCTGAGATTTTGTTTTCAATATGTGTTTATAAATGTATGTTTGTTAAAGAAAATTAATGCCGTAAATGATAATATTTGTTTTATTATTTAATACAAATAATTGATCCTTATGGATTTCCACTAATGCCGGAATTCATTAGGCTGAGTAATAAATTGTTTATTGTGTATAATTTTTTTAAATATAAGTCGATATACTTTATTTTGTTTTCACATGAGGCAATACGTCAATAAAGAATAATATTATATAAATGAGAAATTCGCTTTCTTTCGCATGTCGGGCATTTCCCCGGCTTACTACATAATTTATAACTGAAAAAACTCGGGGCATAATTTAATAGGGAGGCTTCGTTTCTCGGAATGCTTTTCTCTCTCTTTCTCTGCCGAGCGTCGAATTTTTCTCTGAAAATTACATTTTGCAAAACCTTGGAGTTTTTTCGGAAATTCGAATTATTTGCCTGTGCACCTAAACAAATCATGTATTCATTCGTTCCGAGGTAAGAAATGTAAAATCGAAGATTTATAGCATAAGGTAAAATGCAATGCAAATGAAAACCGTAAAGATACATACTTATTTGAGTGCATCGCTAGGGTAATTCAGTATATCTCTTCAATATTTATTTATTTATTTTCTTTGGGAAGCTACAGCTCATATACAGTTTAATGATACAATATTATTTTTACAGTGTTTGAGCCAAACAAAAAGCATTCCATGAACATATCTGTGTAGTGTGTATGTACTGTGTGCTATGTGCCATTTACCGCATGTTTATTTTATAGACTAAAGTACTCATTCGATTCTTTTCAAATTTTGCAAATGTGTTTATCTAATATTCGCTTAGACCTCATTAGATTTTGAAGGATATCTAAATAGTGTTTCTCAATTTTTTTAACTGTCAAATATTTCAAAGTGACCCCAAGCTCAGGAAACTTAAAATTAGAAATTTTTATTTTCAAATTGGTAAAAAAGCACATCACTTTCATAAAATGGCATTGAAAAATTATCATGTTTTCATAATAAAATATTTAATAAAAAATAATTAAACAAACTCATTTCAAACTCATACAGAATGACATGTTAGTGAGGAGTTTAGCGTTGGCCATAACTCACTCGTTGTTAGCGATTATAGCTTTTCAACTGTGGGTACTAACATATTTTAAATAATACATCAACTCATCGTTCATTTTTCAATATGCCCAAATCGTTTCAGGCTATTCACTTTCATTCACACTTTAAAATCCTTCGTTATTTTGGATTTCCTTCACAACATTTATTCTATCGTATAATATGGTTGGACTATATTTTTCCTTTTGATCTCTTTAACTCTACTTCTGAAATTATTGCATTATGAAAAGGCAATTTCGGCTTTCTTTGAAATTCTAAGATCAAACATTACTGGGTCTAATGCTCCATTTCCTTGTCATAATTATAACTTGATGGCAGATCCTCAAATCCGTTAAAAATTCGACCCAAATATATATACTTATTCTTCAAGTTGTTCAAACCATTCAATTTGTACTCACATAATAATATAAAATCTTACTAGCGGGCCAGACAGATGATATCCTGCCCAAACGTTGGCTCGCCTGATATTTCATAAAAATTAGTCCAGCAATTTAGGAGTTCAGTAATATACACATTTACAGAAGAATTTGTATATAATACCATAATATTGCATAATACCAGGCGTATATTTATTTTTATATGTTTTATATCTATTATATCCACTGTTACAATATTTAATTTGAATTATAAATCTAAACCATCCAAGGATCAACTCGAATACATAAAAAAACCGTATCTAGCCGTTTAGGAGTTCACTGACATTCACACACACATAGAAGAATTATATAAAAAAAACTCTAGGACAGTGTTTGCAATTTAGCTGTATCTTTCAACCTATTTTTTTATTTTATTTTTCAAGTATTAAATTCTGTCAAATAACTTAAACAAATTCATTAATTCTTGATTTTCTCATCACTTATGTATTTATTATATCTACATAATAATATAATATGAAACTCCTTTTTTCCATATATATGTTTTTAAAGCTAGCTAGAGCATTGTCCTAATTAAAAATATTTCATGAGTTACATTTATTTATTTCTATAAAATGTATTTATTGATTAAAAGTATATCAGAGTTTCAATCCAAATATTATTGTAATAATATACTGAAACATAGTCACAACTATGTACATATTATATAGCGTTAGAAGTGTAACTTTTTTGTATAAACATTAGTTTATTTTAAACTTAATTCATCAAATAATAAGATAAAATCTAATACTAAAACTTAGTTTGCTTCTTTTCAAATGAAATTTTGAAAGAAATTTATTTTTCTTTTTTGAAATTTGTATACAACTAAGGTATACCTTATAATTTTGTACTGCTTACTTTTCTACCCTATCATCTCTTGTTTTCTCATTTTCATGCCTTTGTTTTATAATTTCAAGACCCTATTTACTCTGCTGATTTTATGTATTGTAGAAAATTGTTCCCTCCAAAAGTGATTGAACTTCTGAACGGAAAATCGTTATTAAAATATGCCCCAGTAAAATTAATTTCTTGCTCCCCCAGTTCAAATTATTACTATCAAAATCTCAATTTTGGAGAGGGGGAGGAAATATTTATCTATGAAAATATCATGAAAATTTTATTATACGTTTTTCGTGTTGTCAATCTATGATAGTTAAAAGAATAATTAATTTTTAACAATCTGAAATATTAATAAGTAATACTTTATTGACATGTTTGAAAAAAATTAAAAAAAAATATAAAACATTTTTTGTAGTTCGTTAATATTTGAAACGAGTGGGTTGTGGCCAACGCTAAACTCCTCACTAACAGGTCATTCTATAAAGTATTCAAATTTTGTATGGAAAATTTCCAACATTTTCATAAAATGAGTTTGTTATATTATTTTTTATTTAAATATTTTATAACGAAAACTTGATAACTCTTCAATGCCATTTTTTGAAAGTGATGTGCCTTTTTACGAATTTGAAAACAAAAATTTAAAATTTTAAGTTTCCTGAGCTTGGGGTCACTTTGAAGTATTTGACAGTTAAAAAAATTGAGAAGCACTATTCATATATCGTTCAAAATCTAAAGGGATCTAATCGAGTATTAGGTATACATAGTTTGAATAGAATCGAATGAGTACTTTAGTCTATAATCGATAAAGTAAAAAATGAACACGCCGTACATAGCACACACACAAAGATACATTGTGATGAAACTTTCAGAATACAATCTCAGCATGATACTAATTGATAATCTGCAAAAATAAAATACCCTTAAAAATTGCGAAATCATAACTCCCCACTATATCACCTTGTGTTAGTGAGGAGTAAAAAGTTTTAACATGATAGTATATATATATATATATATATATATATATATATATATATATATATATATATATATATATATATATATATATATATATATATATATATATATATATATATATATATATATATATATATATATATATATATATATATATATATATATATATATATATATATATATATATATATATATATATATATATATATATATATATATATATATATATATATATATATATATATATATATATATATTATGTACTTACTTAATCCACGTTAGCTCCCAGTGTGGAGCATGTGGTGTGGACGCCACGAAATTTCTCCAAGCCTCTCTATCTTGCGCCAGATGGACAGTTTCATCCCAGCTTAAGCCAGCATCATGCAGGTCTGCATAGAATGCTCGTTTGATGGTGAGTTTTGGCCTGCCTCGTCTTCTCGTCCCGTCCGGAGTGTAAAAAATGCTTGCATAATTAACACTCTAGGAAGACATACGAAGCACATGGACAATCCAGCTCAATCTGTGATTCTGAACGACTGAGATGATTGGCTACTGCGCTGCTCTGGTTCGTAAAATTTCATTGGATACGAAATGGTACAACTGCTGCAAAAATTTATTCTCAACACTCAGTAGCTATTAAGGTATTTTTTTATTTTAATGATAACCCACACAGTAAGAAAAGAAACAAGTATGTTAATAATAATTTGCTGAGACACACCGGCTTAGAATAGTGTTGCCAGTCTTTTTTATTATCATTGTTTTCGGGAGTCCCGTAAGAGCCGGGTAATCAAAAATACAATAGGCAACAATAACATCTCATATAGTTCAGCAGAGAGGTTCACCGCCCATTCTGAATGTGATGCATTTTTAGGTGAGACGAGTATACACGCATGTGTCTTGCTTCATTTATAATGCTCACCCGTACACCTGTCGCTGGTTACCCCACTTGTGGGATATGCCGCGATGGTATAAATAAATAAATGTTGATTATTATAAGGGTATACCTACATTTAATTGGTAACACTTCCGTCTGTAAAATTTATGTAATTTTAATAAGATGACCCTTTTATTTAGCATCTTTATACTTTGCATCTATTTTGCATCTTGTAGCACATTTTAAAGCTAATATAATTAAAATAAATAAATATCTTAGTGTCAACCTAATAGGTACATTATCTCAACAATCTGCACTTACAATCATTACCTCAACAAACATATGGGTTCAAACAAAATAGATCAACTATGGGGGGCAAATCATAGAATTCCATATGATAGTTATATCCATGATATGGGTAATCGCGAGGGTTTCGATTTCGCCGGTTGGCCCAAACTTGCCCCAAGGTCCTAATGTCCGCCATAATAGCTGTCATAAATCCAATCTCTGACGCGATTTTTACATATTACATATCAAAACCACAGAAAGAGACTAGTTAACTACGTTGGTGTAACACATTCTTCGCAAATCAGATCAAATTTTTTTATGTGTTACTCAAAGAGCATCGCAAACACAATACGGCATAGTTAGAAATGTTATTAATAATAAACATAAAATAAGTAATTCATAATTTTAACTATGAATTATTTATTTTATAATTTTGTCAATACTGACGGTGTTGAATAATATGTAGAATTCCATAATAATGGGTATTTTAAATCAAACAAATGATTTGGTCTACATATATATTTTTTCCTGAATCCAGGACGACCGTTTCAGCATATTAGGCCCTTATCAACTGGTAAACATAGAAACTCTGCATTTTCTTAAGTACTAAAATTCGGTACATTTTTGCAACATAAACTATAATACAACTGTTTTGAACAATTCATAATTGCAAAAATGTACCGAATTTTAGAAAAAGCAGAGTTTCTATGTTTACCAGTTGATACGGGCCTCATAAGCTGAAACGGTCGTCCTGGATTCAGGAAAAAATATATATGTAGACCAAATCATTTGTTTGATTTAAAATATCCATTATTATGAATTATTTAAGTGGTGATTGTTGAATACCAAGTATTGTGTTGATTCTGTCCGCCCATAATTTATGATGTGTTTTTTTATATTTATTTTGAATATTCTTTATGATGATTTTTCTTTTAGAAATGAAGGTTACATGTTGTAGAGTCGAGGAGCAATAAATGAAAATATTTTTGACCAAAAGATGTTTTCATGTGTGGGATTGTGTAATTTAGAGTAGTACTTGTTCTTGTGTTTATAGATTGTTGTGTTCTCGGATTTGTCAAATGTATGTGTACATTAAGTTATACCTTATCTGTATATAAATTAGGTAGATCTCGTATTGAATAAAACTAATTAAATAGTTTGATTATCACCTTGTTTGTTTGTATACATGTATTGGTTGGGTATTGATTGTACCTATTAGATAGTAAATATGTAGGTGAGTTGTTTGTTTCACATATTTGTTATATTGTGGCCCTATAAAACCTCCTTTTCTATTCTATTATTTAAATCACATGAGAAATATTCTTTTCGTCTTCGGACCCCCATCAAGACCCTCCGCTGATGATACAAAAAATATTTCCACTTTATTGAATTCCTATTTGTTACGGTCAATGTCGCAATTCGTCATTAGTTCACTTTGCCCGATTGCTGTTCATAGTTGAATATCTAATTAAATTACAATACCCCAATAACATTATGCAGTTTTCATATTTTAGGCAGGTAGAAAGAATTGATCGCCATTTCGTTCAAGACAATGCATCGTCTCATACGCTATTTTCGATTATTTTCACAATTAGCGCATCAGTGTAAAAATAAATATAAAAATATATGTCAAAAAATAACTGTATCTGCATAGAATTATCTCAATTTCAGTGTTATTAATTTCTATATTGATGCATATTTAGAGCTGCGTCAGAGAAAATAGCTATCAGCGAGGCATCTCACACTCAGGTCTTCTGTATCACAGAGTAACAACACCCTAAAGGCTCTTTTACGGCGCTGGCCGATTTACTAATGATATTAATAACATTTAAGCACTACAAATAATAAAACTCAATTATTATTCTTACCATTATGCATTTCCTCAAAAGAATTAGCAGATCAATGTGTAAAATGTATGTAAATTATTTAAAAGAGCAACATAAAATGCAACAAACGCATCATCAAGCTTTCACTTGAGAATATTTCACTCATCTAGATACTTAACATATCAAAGGATTAGGCTCTGAGGAGGTCTTAATATTTATTTATTTATTTATACATCTTCTTGTACATAATAGAAACAAATATAATTGTACACTGGCAGGCTTATTGCCATTAGGCAATTTCTTCCATCCAACAGGATAAGAAAGTATTACAACATTGTGTATGTACAACAGCAAATAAATAAGAGTAAAAGAAATCATAGAAAATACGTATAACACTTAAATACAAAAAAAAAATTCATAGCAAGAAAAAAGGATATGGTAAGGACATGAGTGGGTATCGGGATCAGGTGTTCAAGGATAAATATTCCTTCTTTAGTTTTTTCTTGAAAATACTAAGTGAGTTAGACGACGCAATATCCGGACTAAGGCTATTCCATAATCTTGCTGATTGTACTTCGAACGAAGAGCTGAGAAATTCTGTATTATGGATTGGGATGGATAGTGTTGTACGTTCAGCAGATCGGAGTTGAAGTCCATGGTTGGATAAATAAGTGAATTTGCTTTTGAGGTACTGTGGCAGGTTTGGGTTCGAGAGAATATTGTGCCTGGGCCAACAAAGAAGATTGCGGTAAGATGATATGCGATCAAATTTTTTCAACCCAAAGATGAATCTGATGAATATATTCTTAAGACGTTCAAGTTTATTGAGATGCACTTCATTTGCATCCAAATAGCATACATCGGCATAATCAAGCAATGGAAGAATTGAATTAAGAATTGATTGGGCTAGAGTTATTTTACAACGGAATGGAAGGAAATTTTTAAGTTTATTAAGTGAATGTAGAGCAAAGAAAATAGATTTACTAACATGCGATACCTGTTCATGCCACGAAAGGTCATCATCGATGAAGATTCCAAGATCTTTTACAACCCTGGTATACGGAATGCATTGGTTATTGATATACAGCAGTGGGAGTTGCAAATTCCTTATAGATGATAGCAGACGACCTATCAACCCTATTGATTCACGAATATTAATGTTTGAAAAATCTTTAACATTTCTACATGTATTTATTATAATCGTTTTTTGCTTTTTTATTATTAAAATATTAAATTTCTAAATTACGGATTAACGATTTTGGAATAATGCCAGTGGCTGAAATAATGAACGGTAGTATTATTATTTTACGAGAATACTAAAGACTTTTAATTTCGTTACCTAAAGCGGTGTATTTTCTAATTTTTTCATCAAAAGATTTTGTATTACTACAATTTCATTTATTTTTATTTTTTTTTATTTACTAGTCTATTTCTTCTTACGTGTCAGCTACGCATTCAGGTAGTCTTTTGACAGTGTCTAGCGACGTCAATATCACAACCACTGCCCAGCATAGGGTCGTACATGGTGCAGTTGGCCGGTCATTTGGGACAGCTGCACGGATGTGCGGTGGTCTGTAGCTCTTTACAGACATGTCCTTGGTATTTCCTGTTGCAGGAATACCCATGTAGACAATAAGTTGTCATGTGACCTCCCAAAGCCCATCCTCTATCCACGTACGCCACTCTACGTTGTCAATATTTAGAGATTAGTTTGACTTATTGTATTGAAATATTTCAATAAAATAATTATGATCAATTTGGACGCCTTTATAGTGTATTTATTTTTTTAGAAATTTAGAATGAACCTAGACCTGTCTATTTTGTTGACCACCAAAATGGTGAAATTGACTGCAACATCACTATTGGATACGAAGCAACAAACGTTTCCTTTGGGTAAAATATACAACCCTTACCCAGTTTTATTTTATACGCCCCTCAATGTAAAGCCTTTTTTTTCAGTTTGGACAGGGCTGTCTCTGCTTCTGCTATATTTAGGTTAGGTTAGGTTTGGCAGACTTGATCCTTTTATGCCAGTAAATATTCATTTAATATGTACATACTTTCTATAAGTGTTGTTACCCTTACTTTTTATATAAATGGATATCATTTTTTTAAAGGTTCATTGATTGTGGAACACCATTGTAAATTATCTATAGCTATAGATAGACATGCCCCCCTAGACATCATGCCATTTAAGCTACATAAGCGTTATCTCACTAAACGATAGTAAATGTATTGAATTGGTGGCTGTCACATGACGTCACATTCACTTAATTAAAAATAAAATGTTGTAACGTTATTGGACTTTCACTTACACTTTTTGTTTGTGTAGTTTTTTGAAAATTCTTCGAATATTTTTCCAAAATAAACAAATTAAATTTCTTTAAGGGGGAGACTGCTGCCAACGTACCTATTTTTCAATTTGATATACCATCATTATTTCTTTTCAAATCGTTTTGAAAAAAATAATTTATATAGTTTGGGTATTCATAAAGAAAAATGTATCTTTATTTTTTGATAATGTTCTGTATAAATTCTTGTAGAAAAATAATGGCATACCCCGATTTTCAACGTTTATCTTATATTTTTAATAAAATATAAGGCGTAGTTCAACATATTTTTTTTTAATTAAAGAAGACAAAAATATCTAGAAAAATACGATGTGACGTTGCATTAATGCTTCAGGTTTAGAAAATAAACCTAAAAAAACATTTATTTTCCATTCAGCGCCATTGCGAAGTATAAGTTTTTTTGGTTTATTAACTTAACCTGATGCATTAATGCAACGTTACATCGTATTTTTCCAGATATTTTGATCCTCTTTAATTTATAAAAAAAATATAATGCTCTATACCTTATAGTTTTTTAGAAATTTAAGATAAATGTCAAAAATTGGGGTATGCTTATTATTTTCCTACAAGAATATAAACAGAACATAATTAAAAATTAAGGTATATTTTTATTTATTAATATCCAAACTAAATAGGTTATTTTTTTCAAAATGATTCGTTTTGTAGTAATGACGCAAATTCAAATTGAAAAAATAGGTACGTTGGCAGCAGTCCCCCCCCCTTAATTACAATTATTTGATTATTGACGCGTCAATAACAATTGGTATGAATCCCGCTTTTTATGTTAAAACTTAATTAATGGATAATTTATAGTCAAATATATCGATCACATATTTTCCTTTTAGCAGTTTTCAATCTGTTGATTGACACTGTAGAATTCCATAATAATTATAATTTCCTTTCACTGTCCGAGCAAAACAACCAGATATCCTAGCACTTTTTATATTCCTAATTGTAATAACAATTACACTCAGAATGCTTTTGTGTACCGTGCTTGCACGGTGTACAATTCTTCTTTAATACACTCGACATCTCTGCGAGCTCTGTCTGTGTGTTTAGGACAGCTGTCTCCTCCTATCTTTCCTAGTACTTTGATTTAATCAGTTGTATTATTTTGGTGTTTTTATGTACTGGTAATCAATTATACATTATTTGTAATTTTTTGTATCTATTGAATATTCCATTGAATAATGCATGGATTTTTCACTGGTCCACTAATAAAGCAATGTACATTGTCGGTTTTATAAATTGTGTAGATTGTATAACTCTCTATCAACCAATAAAATTAAAATAAAATAATTTATTTGTCTTCTTACAAAGGCCATATCAATTGGTTGATTATGGCCTTGTTGACCAGTTATGGACCAATTGATAATGTCCTTTTAAGGTGAAACGGTCGTCGGAAGACAAATAAATCTACTGTGGAATATGTATGTGTTCATATTTATTATAATTTCTTTTTCTTTTATTCTTTTTATTGTTTTCTTATGTTCTTTATTTTTTATCGTCGCGAAGTAAACGGTGAAAAAAAAGAACTATTCAACGGAGTAGTTCTCAAGTTGATTAGTTATTAATATGTATTTTATTAATGGTGGTGAGAATAAAAATTTACGATTGCGATATTGGAATCATGATGGTGGAGAATCTATTAAATTATGAATGAATGAATGAATGAATGAATGAATAATATATTTCCAACAGTATAAATATTACAAAGGAACAAAATACAATTTAATTTATACCTAATTACAATTATTTTTTTCCACATATTTGGAAATTTTACTGCCTCGCTAGACATAGTCTGTTCTGAGGCAGTACTAGTTTAAAATTGCTATGGCTACTCTGCTATCATATGATTTGTTTTCTTTTTTTCTTCACATATTCCATTCACTTAGAACATCGACAACCAGGATGAAAAACTCTAAAACCTCTATCTCAAAAGATCTAAGAGTACCGATGTTGTATTATTATTATTTTAGTAATTGAAAATATATACATCATGCTTTATGTACAAACAACAAAATTAACAGGTTATTTGTTATAATTGAAGTCAACAAGGAATCCAACAAGGAATGTGCTTTCCAAAGTCGTAGCTGTTAGTCGAAATTAGATATGCACTTCCTTAAAATAAACAGATCGATGCGGAAATTGTAATATAATTAAAAGATCAAAATAAAATACCACAAACGCAAAAGATTGGAAATAATTCAACTATCCACATAATGAATTTGTATTTCTAAGTGTTTTTGTGACACATTCAACTCAATGAATGAAAACAATATTTTTTTAACCTCAAGCGATCGGTTTATCACGTCGGGGTCACCAGTTTAACTCTTTCTGCTCGGGTTACCAGTATCCCTACTGGTATGGTCTGGGTTGTGTTGCCGATCAGGTGAGATGAACCTGTCGGCGGTCACCCAGGTGTGGCTGTGCCGGTCTATTTAGGCCTTAGGTATTTCAACCTGTTCGCCTATCCCCAAGCGAAGGTATTGTAACATCTGTGTAAGTATCTACCCATCACAGTACCTACTACGTACGTACATATAGATATAAAAATATAGTAATGAAACACAGGTAATATTTAGTCAGAAATTAAAAGATAATGAATGGTTATTTACGTCGATTTATTGAATATACTTTGACTCTAATACAAATGCAATAATTTACTTTATTTAAAAATATTATTTTAACAAAAGACAATGTCGATAATTACGCGGATTAAAACTAGAGGGTCGCAAGGACAGCGCGTCGGCGGTAGATGGTGACTGGTTGAACCGAATGCCGGGCCGGGCAAAGACTTTATAATATAGTACTGGAGAGTCTGATTCCAGAACATTCGGCGACGCTAGCGCACGCCACAGATCGCATATTCGTCAGATCGGATGGAGACTTGACTTCATGAATTGTCGTCATCCATCCTGACAAAGAATTGATCGCTTCGAAATCAATCAATACAATGTGAATAGAAATAAACAAATAGAAAAATAAAGAAGTACCTCCCTAAAAAAATAAGCACACTCAAATTAAAATTAAAAAACTTAATTTAAAACTTTTATCGACTAAGAATTTTTTAGATATTTATTCAAATTTTAAATTTAGTTAGGAACACCTTTTTCTCACAAAATAATCATTTGAATTAATTTATTAAATTTTAATTTAGTTCACAGTTAAATTATGTTTAGAAATGTCATGATTTTTTAGATTGGGAAACATATGAAAACAATAAAATATAATTGTTGCATCTAACTGAATTGAATTCAAATTTTATTAACGCTCAGACGGAAATGCAAAGCTTTGTTTACTTTGTAAGAAATAAGAAATTATAAATATTTTTTTTAAATAATTTTATCAAAATATCACATGAATTGAACTGGAAATGCATTGCCATCGGGAATTCACAAATTCTGAAAATTTCAGAGTTTTAACTGGTTAAAAATCAATTGCTAATTTCTAATACAAAGAGACTGGTATTAGGGTATAATGATGATTGTGAAAAACGAAGTTTTGGCAAATCTTCTAATACATCGCACATCGGTGTACAAATGCTCCTTCTTAATATAAAAAATAAACTCCACTTTCCGCCAGATAAGTTATTGCTTTGCGTGGTTTATCAGTTCACAGCCCTATTCTTGTACCGAACAGCCATCGACTTAAATATCCACCCCCGAAAACGTAAAACTAAATTTACCTGTTTTTGTATTTCGGAAGAATCTCGATAGCTATCCAAAGTGTATTTGCTTTTAGGCTATTTACATAAATTTTGTTGCCGAAAAGCGATACGTGCGAGATAAAACTTAATCGTTTGCCTATTAAATCGGCCGAATATACACTAATCTGTCTTAATTACCCGATATACCAGTTGTTGGAACAAATAGTACTACACTAGTGGAACAATTAATTAATTCAACAGACTTTCAATTGATTATTTTATCTTATCTTTAGAGTCATTTGGTGAAACACTCTTCAACCATAGAGTTCAAATACCGGTATTTGCTTTTAATTTGGGTTTAACCTAGAACTGTAATTAAGGCCCAAATTATAAAAAAATAAATTCTCAAGACCGTTCTCCAAATGTGTCATCTCAAGACCATCTTGAGATCATGCTCGAAAATCCGTATTAGAAGTAAAATACGTACGCTGTCTCATTCGAGAAAGCGTATTCGAAAAAATGTGGATGCAGCTCTATAAATAAGTTTTTAGATGGGTCGGTGGCAGAGCGGTTAGTGCGCTGGGATAGTATCCAGTGGTCGCGAGTTCGAATCCTGCCTCGACCGATTTCGTTCACCTATAGCACAAGCATTTGCTTATTTTAGGGAACGTAGGAAGATGTATATGTACTTGTTTAACAAGGACATATTCATTTTTTATTATGTTAAAAAAAAATACTTCTTCTCGATAATGGTAATTATTTCTGCATTGTTGTATTGGTAGCAATGACTTGGAATAGCTATAGTTATATTAAGCTGGAGAACGAATCTATAAATCGGCCCTAAGTGTCGTGCAAAATAAGAATCGTGTAGGAACAAGTATTGGTATTTCGTCAATTTTAATTTCCTTCTACTTCTAGTGTACTCTGGATGATCTGTGACATTTTTTGTATCACAGATCCAGACTTAAAATATAAATTAAAACAGTGTCTGTGAAGCCAGGACCTTATTCATGTGTCGGAAATTTTAACCATTGAGCCACGTAGGCTGACGACCAATGCAATAGGTATATAACAAAAACAATTGTTGAAGTTGAGTCATAAAAAAAAACAAAATTATAATGTATCTTTTTAAAAATTGTATATATATTGTTGTATTGTGTATTTTTCTTTGTTATTTTTAATAATAAATAAATAAATAAATAAAATACGATAAATACCTCTGCTTTTTGTTTGAATTTGACGCGGCACATCGCCTAACAAGCGTCCTATCGAATGGATGCATACGCCTCCTAGCATCTAATTAGCGAGCATCGATCTTTCTGTAATTTGGCGCTATGGGGGATATTTGACTGAAAGCACAAACGACGCAATTCAGTGACAATCTCTTCTCTTTCGTGTTAATTTCCTATGTGAAATGAAATTGAAAAAGTCTTATTAAAAACATACTATGTACAATTGTTCCTATTTGGAAATTTACTGCCTCACCAGACAAGTCTGTTCTGAGGCAATAATTTTTCAATTTGGCTTAAGGTTAGGTACATGTTTATTATTTAGTGAATTTATTATATTTGTATATCTGAAAAGTTGTAACTAAAATAATATAGTTTTTAATATCGTGAGTAACCTTTTATTTCTCTATACTCTATTATTTTACGAACCTGTTATCTTTCATTTAAAGTAACTGAAAGTAGTGTGATCAATTTAATAAATTTAATTAATGCCCTTTTGAATAGTTATACATAATATGCGAGTGTCAATATATGAAGATTCAATTAGGTTTAGACCTAATTGAATCTGCATATACAGGATTCAAAACTCAAGTAAACCTAAAATATAATAATTAACTCATATATTTTACAAATATATCTATATATTTCTTAAAAAAAATTTGATAAATTATATACTTAGGTAGATATTTAGTCTTATTACATACATACATAATTAATAATGTATCTAAGAATGTATCTGCTTAGCAGTGATTTTCAACGAAGATAAGTAACGCAAGTAGGAAGTACTTACGCACCTAAGCACCACCCCTCGAGGAAGGGTTGTAATAGATTGATGTTGATAACTTGAGAGTTAATTATCAGATAAGCCAAAGCTTCTTCTTCTTTAGATTATTCGTTTAAAAGGATGAAGCTTTGCATGTTTTATGACCCGAATGTAGATAGAGGAAAAACAAACAATATTGCCTTTGAAGGAAACTATGCATAATATATTTCATCAAACGAGTATAAATAAAAACAGTTAACAGTTAACAGTTAAGGGCAGATTTATTTTTTCTAAATTATTGATTTATTTATTAAAAGAAACACCAGCAGAATATAAGAATATACATAAAAACATATGGACAGCCAGAATCAACATATTAGTTCTAATGCTCCAATTACAGGTGTTTACAACATATTATGACGTATAATAAGTAAATCATAATTGATATAATCAGATAACTATAACATACACAGTGAAGTGTATTGTTAAAAACATGCTTTAGAAAAACAATTATTGGAAAAAAATACTTTGTAGAAAGGAAAACATTTCATTATCGAACGCTTGAAGGTGCTGAGGCTGTTTGATAATATGTCAAGGTTTTCAATTTTTGTGTATCTCAATTGTGTTCTTCCGTCCCTCAATCTTTTGGAGGATCCCAGTATGTGACCCAGATAGGAGACTGATGATTTTTACGTATTTACAGAGTTCTTTGCTGATGTTTTCCTCCAGAACATCTTTGGTTCAATTTTAAAGATTTGTTCTCTTCCTCCACCGCTCGGTCTTCAGCGACTGTCTTCAACTCTGTGAAGGAGGTACACTGGAGGAGAAGCCTTCTGCCAGTTGTTCATTCAACCATTTCCTCCAAGATGATCAGTAGGAGATCCTCGTGGCGCAACACATGGCCTATCCAATTCGCACACCTTTACGATATGGCGTTTAACACGTGCTTGTTTAACCTCTGTAAAATGATTTTTACTAATGTTTTTTTTTCAAAGTTAACAAAATACTACAATTAAAATAATTTACTTTATTCAAACTAGTTGTCATCTATCATAAGGAAAAATCGGTCGATTTGAATTCAGTGCAGACAAAAATGAGTCTTATAAAAAGCGTATCTACCTTTTTTTTTGGCAAAACTTATGCGGACAGTATTAGTTGCCTCTCCACCAAAAAACCTGGTGCGGATTGCTTAAGTTGCCTCTCTACCAAAAAAAAAACTGGTGTGGGTTGTTTGAGTTGCCTTTCTACCAAAAAAAACTTTGCGGACAGTTAAAGTTTCCTCTCTACAAAAAAAACTACTTCTTGGAAATATTGTTTATTTATTGATATAGTTTCTGGTAAATAACTCGGGAATTTCATCTTGGAAGAAGGCGGTTTGCACATGGCCAAAAAAACACAAATATGCTCTCTGCGTAGCCCTCGTGTGAATCTTATATATTACATGACAGTCCACAAGTGTGAATCTTCTATTTATATTCGTCGATTGTTATTTTTGCACAATGGTGCCGAGGTTGCCAATGTAGCGGGTTCCATGACCTTAGCTTCGTGCTATTTTTTTTTTGGCGCTCACTTACCGTCTATGAAGGGGCCGTTTAAAGTCCCCATATACAGAGCGGGTGGTTGTTGGTAGTAGCCCTCGGAACATTCTAAAATCATTTGTCGCTATCAATACATTTCATTTTTTATAGAAAATTGAGTTGGGTCGGATTACGTATTCTCACATCACATTTTGTCGAGCAAAAAAAAAATAATAAACAAACGACAAATATATGTTTTGAGTATATAAACTGAACTACCGAACTAGAATAAAAAGCCTGTTTTGTTTTTTCTTTTTAGAATATAACAAGGTAATAGAAGAAATATTTTTGTGATATCGGAATGATAATATAATGTTTGTAGTTGTTCGATAAACCGGTAAAAGAGCGTATTATTCGGCTTTCGAAAAACAAATTTATGTTGGGATAATTTTCTGTCGGAGCATTGAATGGAAAATCTGATGTCCATCGGTAAAACGATAAACTTTTATGATAAAAAAATCTTGAATTTCACGTTTATTTGATTGAGCCTACAATTATTTTTATTTTATAGAGCCGACAAGTATTTTTAAGTCTTAGAAATAGTTGGGTACAATAGTCAAAGAGTTTTAACGCTAAATAAAAACTAAGAGGCACCGACTCAGAATAGTGTTTTCACTATTTTGTATTTTGGAGTGATCTTGTATCACTAAACGGCGCTTTATAAATTTTTATAATTATTAATATCATTTTCGGGTTTCCTGTAGGAGCCGGGTAATCGAAAATACAACAGGCAATAATAACATCTCACATAGTTCAGCAATGAGGTTCACCACCCATTCTGAATGTAATTCTTTCATTATGTTTATTTTGAGTCGATAATACAACAGGCAACAATAACATCTCACATAGTTCAGCAATGAGGTTCACCACCCATTCTGAATGTAGTGTATTTTAAGGTGAGACGGGACTGGTGTTTTGGGATACATGTATCGTGTTTCCTTTTATAAAGTTTTGTACAGCCGCACACCTGTCGGTGGTCACCTGTGCTGGTACCCCCACATTGTGGGATATTCATAGATGGTACCTATGAATGAATGAACACACGATTTATGATAGGATAAGAAACAAGGATATTACAAAGGAATATAATATGATTGAAAGTGAAAATCGTACTTAAGATAGAAATAAATGTCTTGAGATGGTTTGACCACATAAAAGGTATAAGTGATGATACAAGAGTGGAACGAGAAGTAGGGAGATCGACCTAGAATTTTCATTGTTCAAGAGGTTATCTACCGGAGTTAGGTATACGACCATCGGAAGTAAGAGTTAAGTAATTATTATGTAAATTTTACAAAATGTGGTGAACTTATTTATAAATGTGGTGAGTTAACCTCATTGTAATATATCAAACAAAAAGATATTAAAAAAATAAAAAATAGCAACTAACCAAAATCGTTAACAATAAAAAACAAAAGGATATGAAAGAATTATAGGTGTGTGAAAAGGAAGTGTGACTTCAGAAGTTTCTTGAACATCGCCAATCTAGGAGAATCTCTAATACCATCGGGTAATTGATAAATTTCACTAGCGGGATATGTGAATTATGAACGAATAAATTTCACATAAAAAATGATATCTCAATCATAATAATAATAATGAAAAAATATAAATGATTCTATTAAGAAACTTGATCTGCCAAATTTTATAATCACACAGATTCAAAAGATTGTGATTATAAACACATGCTCGATAGTTCGAAAATTTTTGTTATCATCACTATAAATATTATGCATAATAACTAAGCAACTTAAGAACTTCTCCGTTGTTTAGTTTTTTTTTTCACGGGTTGACCCGTGAAGACATTGAATAATAATGAACACTTCCTTGCACCCTGCGCAAGTGGTGAGTTTATTGTCGTATAGCAATTTCTTCTATGTAACTTACCAGTGTTTACAGCCCAGAGAAGCAACATTAATAATAATAAAAATAATAATGAACACTTCCTTGCACCCTGCGCAAGCGGCGAGTTTATTGCCGTATGGCAATTTCTTCCAACTAACCAGTGTTTCCAGCCCAGAGAAGCAATATTTGCATGAGAAACGAATTTAAATAAATTTCTCCTCTGCTGGGAATCGAACCCAGGACGCCCGCACAGAAACCGAACAGCTTACCAACTGTGCCACGGCGGTCGGCACATTGAGAAATGAATTAAAAAAAAAATTCTCTGTTGGGAATCGATCCCAGGACGCCCGCACAGAAACCGAACGGTGAACGGCTAACGGAAGCTTCGTGTGAAGCTTATGTTATTCTTCTATTATATTTTTATTAAGCTATAAAAATAACATAAGCTTCGTGTGAATCGTTGACATGCATGAATAGAGAAATGTATGTCAGAAAAGAGGTTAAAAAGGTACGATTCCCGGTGGAGACACAGTTTTTAACTGTGTTGAAAACAATCTGGATCTGTGAGACGATAAATATCGTAAGTCTCCAGAATGTGGCAACTTGTTATTGGGTGCATGTTTAATTAATATTTGACATGGTACCTACATGTTAGTTGCCCGAGAAACAATATTAAATAAATAAATAAATTTATTTATTTATTTAACTTTACAGGTAACGAAAATACAAAAATAATACATAACTTTCGACCTCACTAGGGCTGGCCTGTATCGAGGTTGATAATTTAACATAAAAAGTAAAGACATTGTATAAAAAGTTGAACAAAAAGAAAAATAAATTAACACAATACAATTAAATACAAGCAGTCACCTACAGTTGGGTACCTGAGGTGAAAACTGCAACAATAATCTAACAATACCAACTGTAGACTCACTATATACATGTCAACAAATAGTACCATTAAACAAACAAACAAAAGATAGAGTGACCATGCATTATTGTATCACATAAACACTATTGAAAACATCAAGCATATATACGAAATTGGAACTAACATGAGCGTGGACTAGTTTTTTTTAAATAGAGAGAGGAGTCTGGCATTTGTTTTCTCTACCTACTCTCATATGTAAACGGCAATAAAAATAGAGTCAATTCTTGTTGATAGTTGAAGGCCAGAAAAATGGATTCCCAGCTGTCTTTTAACTTTTGGGCGATCATCCAGGCATACATTTTCCGTGTGGTTTTCCATCTGAGTAGAACATGTTCAGATGATTTTAGGGAGTCTGTTCTTTATATTTGATCTCTCCATTTAATTATTTTAAGTTTCCTCTATAAAAAACATATTGTAGCTAAAACGTAAAAAACTGAGCTCGTATAATTTGAATATAAAATTTTCAACTATGTAATGGGGTTTGTATAAACTTAATATGGGGTCTACATTTATTTTCACCGGTCATGGGTTGGCATATAGAAAG
Source organism: Molanna angustata (assembly GCA_963576475.1). Classification (NCBI taxonomy): domain Eukaryota; kingdom Metazoa; phylum Arthropoda; class Insecta; order Trichoptera; family Molannidae; genus Molanna; species Molanna angustata. The sequence goes on from OY754965.1 coordinate 5,788,186, forward strand.
TGAGAGTCTTTAACTTAAGTATACTGTGTTAAATCGATTGAAAATGATAATGTTCAAATACCGTTTAGGAATAAGCGTGGATTATATACATTTTGTGTTGTTTTGCCGGAATCTGAAATTCCTTTCTCTGCAATATTTCAGGAACAAATGTTGTGTTCGGGGTGAATTGTCTTTGTGCGCATAGCCTTTTGCCTTAAATTGAAATCAAATGTCCTGGAAACGAATTGGAAGAATAATCATTTCATTTATACAAATATTTTATTTGAAATCTATTTAAATATAGTCAAAAGGTTTTTATTCTCATGATGAGATTGTGATGCAGATTATATTTAGTTAATTAAATTAATTATCTGTATTATACCAGGAATCCAAGACAAAGAAAAATCATTGTAACGCCTTACATGGTACTTACCAAGAATTTTCCAAGTACATTCCTTATAGGTGTTGTTTCGTATATCTTTGTGTTATCTTCCGTCATTGTCTAGCAAAATAGTCATTATTAATTTAAATATCAATAGATACTCGTACTTATTGTTTTTTATTATTTTTTTAGAAATAATTAAATAAGGATTTTTTTTATATTCATTCTTAGTAACTAGGTGATAGGTGATATTTACTAGGTAACTAGGTGATATTTATTTTATCGGACTTCTTACTATCTAATTGAAACGAAACATAATATCACTAGAATCGTTCACATAATGTTATGACAAACTTATTGACGCGTCGTTTCGGAGATACGAAACGAAATTTGTAAAATTATATTTTTTTTCGAAATACCTTATATATTTTTCCTAGTAGTTACTAAACCCCTCATCAAAGTTTTCCATAAAATAATATAAAAATCTAAATATATTCAGTATTCAAAGGCAGAAAAATCTTAAAAGGGATTTTTTCTATTATGTGGCCAAGACTTGAGTCGTTTGATTTCTGTTCAAGTAACCAGGGTTCAATTTCAAGCATAAAGAAATATCGTTGAAAAATGTAACATACATAAAATATTGCTACGTTGCGATAAGAACATTAATGAAAAAAACGCTATTTGGAAATCAGCAAGATACCTGTGTGTCATGGGATGCTACTTATGAAACATTCTTAATACGTTATTATCTTGCCTTAATCTTAAAAATGTACGAATCAGTACTCGATCATAATCTAATCTTGATATTGCTCTTCATTGAATCTTAATGATTGGTTCAGCTCAATGTTTAGTATAAAATTGTCATTAATTATTCAATTAATTTTTACCTCAAAGATTTCAAAGTTTGAAGTTGATCTAAATCTTCAACTTTATGAGTAACGAATAATGCTTTGTGGAAATCATTAAGCTACCTGTACAGGATGCAAAAAAAATCGTAATTCTTCTTATTCTACCTCAGCCTTTCTCAGTCCTTAATTGAATATACATAAGTCTCTTTAAACGAAGGAGCATTTATTCTTTATTTTGCATCAACGTTCACGATTAACTTTGATGAATTAGATGAATTATAATTTGATGAATTTGATATTAATAGCAGTGAGTAATTAATACAGATGTTTCATTGCTGGTCATCATACAATGCATTGCTATTTATGAATTATTATTATTTTTTAATGTAAATAGAGTATAAAATACATTAATATATGAGTACTTTATTTATTAGTTTAAAATATCATTGTAATAATAACCGTCAAACGACATGTGACTTAACCATAATAATCTCTACTTCAGATCAGATAAAACGGGTTTTATTTTCAGCATTCAAAATTTATTATTCAATTAGAGTTTGTATCATTTGAAGCATTCAGAATAAGCAAAATTTAAATATCAAAATAGACATTAAACTAAGTGTGCAGTTAAATTGTATGAAGATTACATTCAAAGTAATGAAGGAATATGAATATTCGGCCGTTTTGCTAAACAACTACACTGTGTTTCGGTCACGACTCTACCTTATATTAGTGATGGAAAAAAATTAAAATACGAACAAATATGATTCGATTTTGGTCATCCGGGTCAGATAAAAATGGATTGTATAAAATGTATTGTATGTATATGAATTGTTATTAGATAGATCACTAGTAATGGGTGATTGTTAAATAATTAGTAATCTAGTGGACTCAGGATCAAGTCTTACTTTATTTTATGTCATTTATTTATTTAATTAGATCTGTATATATCAATACATAGTCTTATCTTTAGTAACATAATATAAAAATATTTAAATTTTTCATAATATTATGTAGTTACCACATTTTTTCTTAAAAAAACAATTTTTTTTTCTCTTTTATGTCCATCGGCATGCTTTAATATAATTTGGGCTCATTATACATTAGAGAATTCTGCGTTGAGACTTTATTTCATTCGTCTAATCTAATATCTTCTCTGTTTCTTGTGTCATATTCGAGATACTCTTTATCATATCTAATTTTGGTTTTGAGATTTTTTTGTATAATGATATGAAAGTGTATATTTTATTTGACAGACAATAGGTATAGTTAATGAACGAATTAACATAATCAAGGAAATATTAACTTGAAGTTATTATAAAGAGTTTTCCGCCTACGGTGATATGAAAACTTTCAGAGAAGGGAGGAGTAGGTTTTTTTCATTCTGAGGTTATCAACGAACTTTATCCTTGAACGCCGAAGAAAATTGGCGCCCACAAAGTCTCTAGAAGAAATAATAAGGGACTACATGAAGCATCTGAAGCTGACTAGACTACTAAGGATTGTAGAAACAGAGTGGAGTGTAGAATAAATACCCGAGGCGTCAACGCCGAGTTATTGTAAAATAGTGAAGACTCAGACCCAGAAGGATCGGACTAGGTTGGGCAGCCTTTGGGAAACTTAAACATGTCCTAAAAAACAGAGATATTCCCACATGTCTGAAAAGAAAAGTGTTTGAAACATGTATCCTGCCTGTGCTTACGTATGGTCTGGAAACTATCACGCTAACTGCGAGGACCATACATAAGCTAAAATGCACTCAGAGATCCATGGAAAGGCAAATGATAGGCGTAAGTCTAAGAGACAAAATTAGAAATGAAGAAATCAGACGCCAGACAAAAGTTGTTGATGTCATGGATCGAGTTGCAAAACTTAAATGTCAATGGGCAGGTCATGTTGCCAGACAGGGTACGGACAGATGGGCACCCAGAATTCTAAATTGGAGACCATGGAATATGAAAAGGGGAATAGGCCGGCCCCAGAAAAAGAGGGCCGATGATATTGTCCCTGTCGCTGGAAGCGGATGGGTTCGAAAAGCCCAGAAAAAAGACGAGTGGAAGCTTTTAGAAGAGGTCCACATCCAGCAGTGCAGAGATGGCTGAGAAAGAAGAAGAAGAAGTGAAGACAAGAAGATATTAATAAAAGTCTGACCATTGTCTTTGAGCGTTTCTTGGCTTGACCCATCACTAATGACAGGACGCAACGTTAAACTATATCCATGACATTTCGGAGAGCCTCATCCAATCTCAATTAAAGTTAAATTGTTACTTTTGGAAACTTCCAATATTTCCTTCGGCTTAATCTTATATATATTATGCCCCATGGTAAACGACCGCTTAACTGCTCCATAACCCGATTAAAGAAAATAAGATGCGAATATTTCTGGTCATATCATCTCTATAATTTGAGGTCCTCTACGATAGACCTCACTTCTTATGAACTACACAAACAAGTATCCATTAAGTCTTTAATATACTTTTGTAACTGGTCATTTGAGTTAACGATGTGAATTTTTTTTTGCCGTCTTTACAAAATGAATATCGAGGATAATACAAATTTAACGAACTTTTGGAAAAATAAGTAAATTTTGTGTTATTGTTATTTTGATTTTGTGTGGCTTTTTTTCTGAATATACCTATTAAAAAAAGCTTGGTTATTGAAGCGTAAATTATTTTGACTTTACACTGTTAATATGCTGTAATAGAAGATTCCAAGATAAGACTCTGAAACCAATTTGAACAAGTCGATGATAATTTTATATTATTTCTTTCAAAGTTTTGGTTGAATATTATGTTTGTTCGGATCGATTTTACAACTAGCGATTTCTTCAAGAGAATTTTATTATCTTAACATATCAATTAAGTATCAAGCCAAGATACGAGAGATTTGTATGCAGGGTCTATATTTTTCAAGTTTTTTCCAACTTTAAAGTCAAAAAACACCAACATAGAGGTTTTGTAGTATATATATGTTCTATATAAGGATTTACTCAGAATTCAGAGTAGAACATTTAGTGTGTCTGTCTGCGTCTGCTTTAGTGCCTGTCTACGAATTATCCTTTTTGTGTCCTCTCTACTGCCCAAACTATAAGTCCGATCGATTTCATATTAACATCATATGTGTAAAGTGCATAGACCTCGAGCTAATTAGTTTTCTATAAATTTCATCTGTCCAAATTTTCAAAATGCTCTCACGGTCTCGAAAATCGAGGTATTTTTATACCGTTTGAAAATTTGATACAACAAAAAGACTCATCAAAAATGCGTTCAACGATTGTCAAAGTTTAAAGAAAAAAATTCTATGGTCTGCCATATCAATGTCAAATAAAATTCAGATTTGTATGAAAAAGGACTGACCTCCATACTATCCTATCTTAACATGTGTTGTATAGAAAACAAATATTTTAAAATATTCATTTTGTATTTATGGGTTTATAGTTTATTACGTATTCTTCAACTATACATACAATCAATTATTTAAATTAAACACAAACTATACTTTGTATGTTTCCACTTGTTTTTTTTTTTTTTTAAACAAAATATATTAAAGATAACTGCTTCACTAGACAGAGTCTGTTCCGAAGCAATTATCAGTTAAGTTTGTAAATTTTGTACATTTTACAATGCAAAAAATATAACACATACATATTAGGTATAGAAAAAATATAAACAATAAAAAAATACACATAAATCAACCTTAACAATAAAAAAAATATTATTTACATATCAACCTACACAGTAAAAAGTTCACAAAAAAAAGATGACAGCCAAAAAATACATTAAGTGGGAGAAACTGAAAGAAATCAAATTATTATTGTTGAAACATTCTTTTCGTTTTGGAGTCTACCTACTTCGAGTAGCCACTTTGTTCCTGACATTTTGAATGTTTTTAACACTTTAAGTGCCGATGGCAGTTTGTTAAATATACGTGGAGCAATATAATAAAAAAATCTTTGTCCAAATTTAGTATTCATTTTCGGAACTCGATAGCTACCCGAAGTTTTACTCCTAGTGTCCCTTGCATTAACCTTTGTGAAATTTGAATTGTTTTTAAAAAATAAGTATAAAATTGATCTTGTATAAAGTTGCCGTATATCCAGTACTTTGAAAGATTTAAAAAGGTTTTCAGAGCTATACCTGAATGGCTTCTTATTGATAACTCTGATTATGCACTTTTGAGCTTTTATTAAAGAGTCTAGTAAGGTAACTGCTGCGCCACCCCATGAAGATATTGCATAACTAATGTTGCTCTGACATAGTGCATAATAAACCATTTTTAAATATGGGACATTCAAATAATTTCTTAAATTTCTAAAAATATATATAAGTTTTCTTATTTTATTATCTATATATTCAATGTGAGGTTCCCATCTTAGATTTTGATCAATAATTACTCCTAGATACTTAATTTCATTTGCTTTCTCAATCATTTCGCAATTGCAAGTTTTTTTTTCTTCCAAGGTACATTTATGAATTTATATATAATTTGGTATATTGGAGTTCTCCATTGTTCCTATTGTAAAAGCCACTACATGTTTCGGGAACTCTCCATTGTTCTTATTGTAAAAGCCACTACATGTTTACTTGTTCACTACATGTTTCGGGAACGTCCGTTCCCTTCCTTAGTGGAAACATACAAAGTATAGTTTGTGTTTAATTTAAATTATTGATTAAATATGATTTCCACAAATTTGAAGCCTCCACGTTTGATTATTAAATTTATACATACTATCGCTATCGACAGTTGGATCTCATGTGTTACATGCAACTTGTATATTAAATATTCCTCTTATCCTTTAAATTCATTGTTTTCTTATTTCTTTTATAGAATTTCATATTTTTAGGTTGTTGCTTATACAATGGGTATGGTCTGCACAAGTGTATTTGTTTATCAAAGATTTTTTCAGTACTTGCATCCCAAACATCGTATTTAATCTACATAATATATGTCCAATTCTGATTCGTTTCAAAGTACGAAAACGTCTATAACCAACGGGCGACTTGTGTAAAAGGATTTAATCCGCTCGGTGTGACGAAATAGAGTCCCGTATAAATGCAGTCAACTTTTTGACATTTCTCATAATAATAATAATAATAATAATAAGGACAATTTATAAAGCGCCGTTTAGTGACAACCGTGGTCACCTCAAGGGCGCTTTCAGTTTGCAAAAAATAATTTAAAATTAGTCCTATAGCTAACACATTGAAAATGGTGAAACATAAAACTTAAAAAAAATACAATCAGTTAAAATTAAGTTAAAATTAGTCCTATAGCTAACACATTGAAAATGGTGAAATATAAAACTTAAAAAAAATATCTAGAAATCACAAATTAATCTTGTTACATAATCCAGATGAAATTAATTATAAAAAATAGTCGATTCAAAGTAAACTGGCATAATATTTAGTACACATAATATTATTGAACGGATGAAGGACAATCTGGATACGACTTGCGGAAAAGATGAGTTTTTAATTTCTTCTTGAATTCATTGATATTTTCGGCACATCTTATATCCATTGGAAGATTGTTCCATGACTTTGGTCCAGAAACGCCAAAAGATCGATATAGGTATTTTGGCTTATTTGTGAGATTGGTTTCTACTAGTTTTTTATTGGATTGGGTCATTGATCTTAGCGTACTTTGTTTATTGTTAGGTGAAAATGGAACACAAAGTTCCGATATATATTCCGGGGCCATGCTATTGAGTGCTTTAAAGACAAGGAGACATGTTTAAAATTCTATACGTTCTGGGCTCTTCAGCCAATGAAGTTTGTGAAGTGTTGGTGAGATATGCGAGAAACGATCAATCTGGTAAATATAACGGGCTGCTGCATTGAGGATGAGTTGTATTCTATGGATTTGGTATTGCGGTAAGTGTGCTAATATGGCGTTACAATAATCTACACGGGAAACTATTAAAGAATTTATAAGGACCTTAGCAGCATTTGTCGAGAGACACCTTCGAATTGGTCTAAGTTGTCTGAGAAAGTAACAACTTTGTCTGACTATGGAAGAAATGTGTTTATCCATAGAGAGTGCACTGTCGATATGTATACCAAGAAATTTTACGCAGTTAGAAGGAGTAATTTCGACATTTTGAATTAAAATGGGGTCATTATTTATGTATTGTTGCCTGCGAGGTGAGGCAAGCCAAAGGAACTCAGTTTTTGTTGGGTTCAGTTTTAGCTTGTTCTTACACATCCAGGTGGATATCTGATTTATGCATGTGGATACCTCGTGTGTTAAATGATATTTAAATTCAGGTGAACAGGACTTGAACAGTATGCGGTCATCTGCATAGGCATGTGTGTTGAAACCAAGATTTTGAACAAGATTTTCCAACTGATTGGTATATAAATTAAAGAGAATTGGTCCAAGTACAGAACCTTGTGGGACCCCGTATAAGGAGGTAATATTATTTGTGGTACTATCTTTAAATACAACTTTGTATTTACGGTCTACTAAGTAGGAAGACAGCCATGCAATGCAGTCATTACCCAAGCCAAATTCATGTCTAAGTTTAGAAAAGAGAATATACTAAATATACTAAAATCATATACTAAAATTCCGTATAAAATTTTTAGTCGAATCTGAATAGGGCCTAGTATATAGGTACTTCATATTGATATATGTAATTGATGAAGTGTACACTGTCTTATGTATATTCGATGAAGTGTCTTATGTAGTGATAGATATAATTAATGAAGGGTACACTAGTTGCATGTAACACATGAGATCCAACTGTCGATAGCGATAGTATGTATAGTTGAATAATAAGTACCAAACTATAAACCCATAAATACAAATTATTTAATATTTTAAGATATTTGGTTTTCTATAAAACACATGTACCTAGGTATGTATGTCAAGATAGGATAGTATGGAGGTCAGTCCTTTGATCCTACCCAGAATGTGATAACAGCACGATGGTATGTATGTATGTTTGGAGATTAGTATCAAATTTTCTTCTTAGATATTGTGAGTAGGCTATTTCCATACAAATTATATGAAGCAATGTCGTCACTAAATTCAATTTTTATAGAAATTGTTAAAAAAAATTTGAGATGTGCTAATACAATATTAATATTTTTTATAGAAAATTAAATTTTATACTTGGGGTCTTTCGGCTTTTTTCGATATTTTAAAAAAAAATTGGAAATATATGCAGTTAAACTCATAAATTTATCATAAAAAAAATATTTTTCTTAATAAAAAATTTTTGAGAAACCGATTTGAGATTTTGTATTTGTCTATGTTTATACCAATTTTCAGCGTTCTAGCTTTTACGGTTTCTGAGATATATGGAAAAATAAATCAAAATTTCAAAAGTTGATAACCCCTGACTAAAACAAAAATTCACAATTCTGAGTATAAAAGTTTTGTAGGCTTGTAATTTTTTATATATTTTAAAATTTTGGGCTCTATAAATTAAGCGGATCAAAAGTTATAAGGGGGGGACTGACAGACACACACACACACAGACACACACACACAAAACTCACATACAATGTTCTACTCCGAACTCTGAGTAAATCCATGTACGGGAACATATATGCTGCGAGGCCTCTAGTTGGTGTTATTAGCATGCAAAAAGTCCACTACACCATACAAAATTTTCCTTCGTACACGCATCTTGGCTTAATAATGTCGATTCATTAAGAGAATTGAATTCTCTTGAACGAATCGACAGTTGGATTATGTACCTTCCTTATATAATGAAAAGTATCATTTCAGTCACAATATCTTCATTTTTAAATAAAATAACAATTTACTTAAAAGCTATATTTCTATAAACCTTGTTCTTCTACTGATATTTTGAAATGGGTTTATTTAACAGAGTAGATATTTTGTTTTTATTCAAGAATATTTTTTCACTAGTGTACAAAAAGAAATCAACCCTTGTACCTTCAAAAACTGAACCCAATTCTTTCAGTATTAGAAGTGTTGTGTTGTTCGAATCACAAGGGAACCATATATGATGGATGGTTTCCTGACAGAACTTACTTTTTTTATCAATATTAAGTTTTCCCAGAGCATCAGTAGTATGTGAAGGATTTTCTTTGATCGTGTATTCCGTATAGATTGTTCTGCTTACTATTCATTTTGAGATGTTGCAAAAATAGACATATAATCTCCTCCCATGATAAATACTATTTTTGATACTTATTCTATATAATGCTCACCATATTTTTCAAATTGTTGAAGTAGGAACTGAATATTTAGTTTCTTTGGTGTGGATGTACATTGTTATCTTTGATTATTTTTTTTATTATATTCTATTTATTTTTTAAGTGTGCATCTTGTGGTGTTTTCAGTATCCCAATGCGACGTCTAGTTTAGACGTTATATCAATTATCAATTTCTCCATACGTAAAGTTTTTTTTTTTATTATGTTTTTCTATAGTTTGTTATAGTTACTTACAAAAATTGTTTATCTGATCTTTTGTGATAACTTCTCATATATATTTTTATCGAGTTATACCATTTTTCTTCTGACCAAAATCATTGCGCTCGAACGTTGCAAACTTCAACCTCCTTAATATAATATGGAGTATTAGAGTTATATGGTTATTTTTTTTTATTTATTTATTTATACAACATGCATGTTCACAATAACAAGCAATAATTCATTTACAAATAATCCAACTGTTGATTTGTTCAGGAGAACTTTGTTCTCTTAACATATCGAAAATGTTTCAAGCCAGGATACGCGAGAATTGTATGCAGATGTCTACTTTTTTCACGGCTTTTCCAACTTTGAAGTAAAAAAACACCAACTTAGAGGCTTCGCAGCATATATGCTCCATACACGGATTTACTCAGAATTCAGAGTAGAAAATTTCTAGTGTCTGTGTTTCTGTGTGTGTCTGTGTGTGTCCACAAAGCGTGAACAACAGACGAACATGTATGAATGTTGACGAAGCGATGAATGTATGTCAAGATAAAAGTAAGTGGCGTTCGGTTCTCTCTGCCTACCCAGTGAGGGACATGGCGTGATGGTATGTATATATGTCAATAAACATTGCCTTCAATGACAATATGTAAAATATGGAAGTTGTGGCCAACACTGAACTCTTTTTATTACATTTGCTTTCATACAGAAGAACTCTAACCGATGCTCTGTTCCTTTATAAAATCATTAATAACTTGATTGATTGCCCCGAACTTACAAGCCTAATAAATTATAGAGTCCCTACTAGACCCACCAGACAGAACGAACTTTTCAAAATCACCACGTGTAAAACCAACTCTTACAAAAATTCATTTATCAACCGAAGTTGCTATTCTTATAATCAACTTTTTAACTCAATTGACCCTTTTCATTTAAATATTGATACTTTTAAAAAACAAATCCTTTCCGTATTATATTACCCCTTAACGGCTCCCTAACTTACTATAACACATAAATCCTCTCACACTCACATACATACACACTCACTCACACAAACACACAATCACACGCCATATTATACTAATTTTCATAATATCTTTTATACTGGATAAATATCTTTATACTACTAAATTTATATTGGATTTTATTTTTTATTTTGTAAACTACCCATTGCTGGAGATAGGTCACCCGCACATTAATGTTGAAATTTAATGAATCATCGCACGGTCGTAAATGCAGTGCCGTTGTAGGTACCCACTTACAATACATTGATTTTTATGTGACCCCTTCAGTGACGATGTGGCTATATTTTCATTATTTTGTATTCATGCAGTTATATATATATATATATTTTTTCTCTTATGTTACTTTATATTTTCATATTTACATGTTTTCTATGAATGCGTGTACGTGTTCTATGTGAAGTACTAATATATAATAGTCTGTAATTGGCTCAATTTATATGTAATTGTTTTATATAAAAAAATTATACAGCTGTTGACTATTTATAAAAATAAATAAAAATAATAAAAATACATACATACCATCACGGCATATCACAATATGCGGGTTAACCAGCGACAGGTGTTCGGGTGTGCATCGCCTTATAAAAGGAAGCACGACACATGCGTGTATCCCCACACACTAGTCTCTTCTCGCCTACAAAAAGGCACTACATTCAGAATGGCACGACCTTGTGAACGGTATTTTGAAAAACGGAAATGTTAGAAGCGTGAACTACAGACGAACATGTATGAATGTTGACGAGGCGATGAATGTGTGTCGAGATAAACGTGTTTCGTTCGGTTCTTTCTGAAATAAAAAAAATGATATATCTTCCAAGTGATTGTGCGTAGGGGCCTAAAAAGTACTCACAATAGGTACTTGATACGCCACTGGACACTTGCGCGTTTCCTGAACTTTACAATCTTAATACATACGATAGCATTGATCAGATATTAAAAAAAATATTTAGTTTGAAATCTAGACATTTCGATCATTAGTGTTTAAAAAATGTGGCTATATTACGAGTGCAAATTTATTTTATATGATATTTTTCAACCAGTCATTTTAGGAATTTTAACCTATGTATGCTTACACGTATAGTAAACAGAGATTATAGAACACCAATGAACCGATTGGTTAATTTCAAATCTATAATAATCCTAATGTTACGTGAGTTAAAGTTATTATTAATTTTGTTTACCCAGCGTAGATCGAGAAGGTATGTATATGTGAAAGAATCAAGAAAATCGTTTTTTTTTTTTATTTTAAACTGTTTATTTGTTATGATAAATTCAGAATGAGTAAATTGAGACTATCCGCATCTCTTCCACCATTTACCGTTCCTCTAAACTCACTATCATAAAATTGCTCTCACTGCGCGCGTGTGAATAAAAAAAACTGGTTGTGATCATCCTGCCAAGGAAGAGGACCAAGGATCAAGAGAGTGCTCAATATATATCCTTCCTTTGCCTTGCAGTGGTTGCAACTAATCACCCGCACCACAAAAATACAGTCCACTTTTATTTCTTACCTTTAAGTTCATATCCGCGTCAACAACCTTTAAGCCCCTTTTTCCAAAACAATTTCATTATTATTACTAATGAGTAAATACAGAAGGGAAATCGAATACCTATTTATTACCTAAGAGAATGTTAAATTGAATGTTACTGCCTCAGAACAGACTATGTCTAGCGAGGCAGTAAAATTTCCAATGTGTGGGAAAAAAATAGTAATAATTGTAAAATTGTAATAAGGTAGAAACTAAAAAAATAAAATTGTATTTTTGTTAATGTTGGAAATATGCTATTCATTCATTCATTCATTCATTTGAATTATAAATTAGCTATAAACCACTTGTTTTTTGAGTCACTTCGTGACATGTTTCGGAAGCGCTGTCCTTCCATCGACCGATGATCGATGGTTTATAGCTAATTTACAATTCAAATATGGTTAATATTAACTACCACAAAATATCCGCCGAATCATTAAATGAATGTTAAATTCATCAAGGAGAGATGAGTGTTGGCCCCAACCCACTCGTTTTATCGTGAGCCACATTTCATTATGCGAGAATGTATAAAGTATGGTGTGCCTACATAACCTGGTAACATAGGGGTATACACCACATACTGTGGAAATGAACGTGTTTTGTGTATTACCACACGTGTCATGGGTGATTTATGGAACTACATTTATGAACTTTAGTTTCAAACTTTGGATATCGAAATAATAATAATTGTTATTAAATTTATAACTGATGCAACAAAAGTATGTACGTATATTTCACAAACACTTCTTTACTGCCTGTGGTACCTAGAGTTTTGTTCATTGCCAAATGACAATATCTTCCAACATTCTAATCTAGAGAAGCTTTGCGTGAATAACACGAATCCCCACTGCCACGAATCGTACTTTTACACTTTTTTTTTCGATTTCAAAATTAAATTGAACACAATAATTGTTTCAATTATATTTTTAATAACCATTCAATTTAAAACCTAATTTACCTTACCTCTAGTTAGTTCAGATTTATTAAGTTTATGTAGAATCATTATGAAATTGTGGTGCCTGCTTTGACGTATGCCGATGAAACATGGACATAGCAAAAGACGTATGAAAGTAGAATAAATGCTGTAGAAATGAGATCACTAAGAAGAGTATGTGAGGAGGTTAAAAGCAAAAGTGCCAAAGTCGTAGTGAGATTAATTTGAGAAAAATGCGAAAATATGATATCTATAAAATATAAGTGTTAGATATAAAAAAAAATATTTTGTTATGAAGATTTATTTATTTATATAATTTTACAATAGTCATATTAAAAAAATATCAATGGAATGCTGAGAAAAACAAATATAAAAAATGGAGATTGGCAGTTTTGCACGTAAAAAGAGGAAGTTGGCGCTTTTGCATCTGACATTGATGGAGAGTGGCGGTTTTGCACACAACATTCTTCAAAAACTGACAGGGTGGCACATAAAAAAATACCACGCCAGCAGAGTTTTTAAAAAAGAAAATTATAAAAAAATATACGTAACAAAGTTTTTTTTGGAAAAACATTCATAAAAAAATATGAAAGAAATATAATAAATTATGTTAAATCATCAATCCATCTGAGGCATTTTCTATTGACTTGCAAATCTCTTCAGCTTCTTCATAAAATTCATTATTTTCGTTGACACCATCCACTATATTCTTGTTAAATATTAAATTTGGTATATTCTTCCACTCGCTTCCATAATGTTTGCACAAAAGGTTGGCAACGTCCTTAATTTTGTCTTCTTTTATTTTTACTGCATTTTGAGGTCTAAGCCGTATATCAGAAACAGATTTTTCTTTCTTCAAGACCGACTTGTAGTCTCCCAGATCGACTCGATAGCGAGTTTCGCCTTTTAGAAGTATATTATGATTACTTGCACGTTTAATGTAGAATCTTTTACACATGTTTATTTTAAAATGCCATGAGCCGGTTGGTTTCAAAATATTGGCTGCCTCACTTTTCCAATCGTAGACAAAGTTTTCTGAAAGTCTTTTCACTGTTCCAAATTTTCGAAAAACCTCTAGATATTCTTCCGGTTGGATGACCTCTTCTTGTTTTTTAATATCCTTTTCAATCAACCCGAATACTCTGTCCGTACAAAAACGATGATTTATAGACCAACCCGAACATTTATAGAAAATAATAAAAACAATTATATTTATAGCTAAAAAATATGTAAACACACATATGTAGATAGGTAGGTACTTAGATATTACTTATAAGTTAATCGAAAAATTACGCAAAGAAAAAAAGACACATAAAAATATTTAACAATAAAAAAAATATTGACAATGATAGTAAATAGTGGTAGTATAAAGTCAAAGCATAAAATGAGCAAAAAATAAAAATATATACTTTTGAATAAATCTACGTTGAAATAAATTGAAAATTGTATTTTTTATATTGAAATTTTTGTTAGCACAAGTTTTTATTTATATATAGCACAAGTTGGTATTTTTTTAAGATTGTATATAATTTTTTTGAACAAACAATTAAAAAAAGGAAAAACTATATTAAAATATCTTAATCATCACTAAACATGTACCGACTTTCTGGGACATGGTGTACTACTACTAAACTCCATACGAATTTGGACACTTACCTTTTGATCATTTCTATGTTTCTTTTCCACTTTGCTTTGTTAACACTTCTTTTCCTGCCTTTCTCCGTGGTTACTGGATAAGTATTAATGTTCATTGCGATCAGACTTAAAGAAAACTAATAAAAAATAATAAAAAACACGCTGCTAACATCAACAACACTTGAAGAAATTTAATATGACACGAATCTACATGAAGTTGTTGCGGTAGTTCGCAATCTTAACTGTGATTGGCTAAAACGAACGATGGCGTATTTGCATGTGAGCTGTCATTGAGATTGGCACTTTTGCTTCTAATCCCACTTTTTAACATCGTTTTTGTACGTTTTTTTGTCACTTTTGCAGTTTAACCTCTATAGAGATTATAAATAAAATTATGAAGAACAATACTACATCATTAACTCAAAATGTCACGATTTTCGAGATTGTCACTTTTGCTTTTAACCTCCTCATGTAATAGAACGATATATGATACGATGAAAAATGAGGACATTAGAAGATTATGCAAGATAAAGAAGGATTGTGTTAGTAAAATGAAAGTGAATGCCTTGAGGTGGTTTGATCATATTGAAATAATGGGCGATGAATGACTGACGAAAAAAATATACATGGGTGTAATAGATGGAGTGAATAGCGAATTCACATGGTCATGCCATCCCCAGAAAGGGATGGCATGACCATGTGAATGATATTTTGAAAGAATGAAACATGAAGAAGCTTGAACAATTGACCAGCATGTATGAAACGATGCATGGATGTAAAGAAAGCCAGGAATGTGTGCAAAAATAGAGGAGTATGGCGCTCAGTTCTCTCTGTCTGCAGTTGTGTGTAGGTATATATTAATGTCTTTTAGGATAAATTTAAGTTATTGACACTATCAGTAGGTATTTAAAAAAAGGTTCACATAGTTGGTCGTCCAATGAGACATTATATCTTATTACATGTGGCGAATTCTAGAAACTTACAGTATGCCCCAAAACGCTGTAATAGCAATGTGTTCTTACTTTCCAAAAACACCAACATATATTTTGTCCTTCCAGTCAACTTACCAGCCAACTAACATCATTATAAAATAATAAATTATTGTTGTATAAAATATCGCCAGACATGTTTCACACTTACATACGTTAAATTGAAAAAAAAATCTTATATTTGATTAAACCTTCATTTTTTAGTTTCTCTATTTTTTTATTTAGTAAACTATTATTATGTTGAATGATTTAATAAGAAAGGGGGACGTTTTTTGAATTTAGTGCGCTGGGTTCCAAAAACCGTTGATCCGGCATTGCTTCAAATAATACTTAATTACTTTATAACATATTATCTTGAATTATTTCTAATAGATTCCTTTTAACAATTGTGTTTCATTCTTTTTCAGCTGAGGTGAAGAGGGACCATTGTAACAAGACTGTAGACATTTACGAGGATGTCAGTTCACCGGAGGTCACAGCCGAGACGTTTGGTCGTCCAATGACCTGCTGGTACAGGTTCAGATCCTTTAGAGGCACTCCGAAGGACTGGATCTTGAGGATACGTTTCAAAAAGTTCAAAGTCGGCACATTGGTCAACGCTTCAACATGCCACATGGGCTATATGCAGGTAAGAAAATCATTCGTAATTTTCCTATTCAAACATTTCATTTCCAATTTACCACAAAAAAGATGGGTCGACAATATTATTCCGGTTGCGGGAAGGGTTTGGCTGAGGGAAGCACAATACAGAAAGTGATAGAGTTCATTGGAGAAGGCCTACATCCAGCAGTGCTAACAAAGCAGAAGAAGAAGAATGTAGATAATGAATGAAAATTTACATTTTGCAAATCAGTTACCTATACAAGTTTATCAATGAAAACCTTTAAATAAAATTCTAGGTATATATCAACCTGGGTATAAAATTTTTGTGCCATTTCATGGTAGCCAACATCGAAATTTTAATTTTGTGTAACAAACGAACAAATCTGAAAAATATGCTGCAAACTTTTTTATTCTTATTCGTAAAGTTTCCCTTTATGAACACCCTTAAAAACTCTCCAATTTTCTGTTGTACAATAACAAATGCGATGGTTTTTTTGTGTTATGTTTAACAGTTCATATCGTTGCTTTTTGGGGAAATAAAATATGACTAATGAAGTAGGTACTTTTGTTTTAATGATCGCAATAAATCATCGTTACTTTTATTCGAGGGCCTAACACATAAATAATGCTAAGTGAACGCTGACTTCGGCCGCTATGGTGCTCTCGCTACGGTCGCACAGAAAGTAGTGAACGCAAAACTGATATAATTTATGGCAAACGTTGAAACAAACGTTTTTTATTCGAGTTTTGTTAAATGAATGAAATATATATGTATCCGCAGTGTAGATGAAGAATATTCAAAGTGCCAACCATAGTTCAGAAATCCTTTCATTGTCTAGAATCGCAATAGCACACCTATTTTACTTAAAAAAAACAAATTATTATCATGTATTTGTACTGCGCGTTATTTTTATCAATTGTTACATAAAATTTCTTGTAAAATGTCTCACACATACATACATGCTTCTCAAATGCACAACATTTTTTTCTCAAGTAAGTATTACCTCTTGCAACTTCGTCCATCTTAAATTTAAAAATGGCTTCAAGAGGGTAAAATATATTTTTGAATAAATTACAAATGTAAATTAATACACCTAATGAGTTCCGAAATAAGGCATTTACTTACCAATTTTATAAAAGGAATTGGTTGCACAGTAGCTTTAGGTAGGTACCTAAAGCTACTGTAGGTAGGTACCTAAAGCTACTGTAGAGAAGATATTATAGAAACCACCGAAGACCAAATCGTATATCTCTTCAAGTGGATGTACTGCAAATACTTTGTTTCCGGGATTCGTACGGATTAATTAATTTGATAAAATTTATTATAATTATTTGTCCGCTAGAGGATCTTCAATCACTAAAGTCTTTCAGACTGCTCAGCACCATCCTACATGGAGGCGGAACCATACGACGGGTAATTCAGTGTAGCCGCTATCCTCAGTATAAACCAAGGAGGAGGAATATTGTATTTTTAACCGACTTCCATAAAAGGAGAGGATATCAATTCGGAAGAGGATATCGACGGAATTTTTGTATGTACATATGTTCAGCAATTACTTTTAACCACTTTGTCCGATTTCGATAAATCCTTTTTCATTACATAGAGGATATCTTCCGATAGGTCCCATTTCAATTTGAACAAGAACGGACCATGGGATCCATGAGAAAATCGTCACACTCTTCGATTTTGAAGGGATGATCGCGTATAAAAGTTTCATCAAGTTCTGATGATTGAACGTACAGAGAAAAAAATATTTATTTCCAATTTGCAAATTCGTCTGCAATTGGTAATAATTATTTACCATGTCGTCCAAATTCGATGATATTTGATGATGGTAATCATCAAAAATCATGAAACTAATCATTTTGCGAAGGATTTGTGTATAATCCAACTGTCGATTCGTTCATGAGAATTCAATCTCTGAATGAATCGACATTATTAAGCCAAGATGCGTGTACGAAGGAAAATTTTATATGCCGTAGTGGACTTTTTGCATGCTAATAACACCAACTAGAGGCCTCGCAGCATATATGTTCCCTTACATGGATTTACTCAGAATTCGGAGTAGAACATTTTATGTGAGTTTTGTGTGTGTGTGTGTGTGTATGTGTGTGTGTGTGTGTGTGTGTGTTTGTGTGTGTGTGTGTGAGTGTGTGTGTGTGTGTCTGTGTGTGTGTCTGTGTGTGTGTGTCTGTGTGTGTGTGTCTGTGTGTCCGTCCGTCCCTTATAACTTTTGATCCGCTCAATTTACAGAGCCCAAATTTTCAAAATATATAAACAGTTACAGACCTACAAAACTTTTATATTCATAATTGTTAATTTTTGTTTCAGTCAGGGGTTATCGACTGTTGATTTTTTACTTTATTTTTCCATATATCTCAGAAACCATAAAAGCTAGAACATAGAAAATATGAACATAGAAAAATATATAATCTCAAAGAAGTTTTTTTTTTTAAATTCCAGGGTTTCTCAAATATGAGAGTGAGTTTAACTGCAAATATTTCTATTTTTGTAAAAATATCGAAAAAAGCCGAAACACCCCAACTAGATAATTTAATTTTGTATAAAAAATATTAACATTGTAGTAGTACCTACATCTCAAATTTTTTGTAACAATTTTTATAAAAATTGAATTTAGTGACGACATCGCTTCATACAATTTGTATGGTAGTCACCTATACACAATATCAAAGAAGACTTAATAGTTTGATACTTCATCTCCAAACATACAATATATACCATCATGCTGTTTTCATATTCCGGGTAGGAAAAAAAGACTGACCTCCATACTATCCTATCTTGACTACCTAGGTACATGTGTTGTATAGAAAACCAAATATCATAAAATAATAAATAATTTGTATTTATGGGTTTATAGTTTAGTACTTATTCTTCAACTATACATACTATCGCTATCGACAGTTGGATCTCATGTGTTACATGCAACTAGTTGTATAAAAGACAATATTACTGAATACATACATACCACCACGCCATGTCTTTCACAAAGTAGACAGAGAGAACCGAACGCTACATTTTTCTATCTTGACATTTCGAAGTACATAAGTTTTTTATTTGAAAGATTATATGTATTATATTATATAAAGACGTTAGCCTAGCCAAGTTTCAGACATGTTATTTGATATTAAAATAACTGTGTTTCTATGATCAAATATTTTATGATCTGAATAATATTTTTTGGCTAAAACAAAGTAGCTACATAAATTGAGAGACATTTCAAAATATGTCTTAGAGAGTTTCTTGTCCTTTCTACCACTCAGATTTTCCTGTGTCATATATTACAAAATATTCTTTACTATACAGCATGGGAAAACCTAAATTTAAAGTCAAGAAAAAGGTTTCATTCTATATGTTGTAGAAAATTTGAAACGGAAAGTATATATAACCAAACCGACACAGAAACAGATTTATAAACATTATTTAGTATGGAAGTAAACCTTACTATAATCTGTGTTATGTTATACATTATTTATAATGTTGACCGTTTATTCCAAAACTTAATGGTTCAACATACATTTTATATTATGTATGGTAGAGACGGGGTCCAGTCAAAGGAATGGGAACATTGCAACAGTTACGTACCATATCCAGCACAATGTAATGTGTACATTAAACGCATTCATGAGATTTTATAGTGCTTAATATTATTCTAATTAAATGGTATTCTGATGATAGTTTAGGTATTGTCGCGGCATAAGCGGTATGGTTAAGGTGCCGGTGTCATGGGTTCTATTCCTAGCGGAAGAGATTTTAATATACTTAAATTCTTTTCTAACGCAAATCTTGAAAACTGGAAAAACTGAATATTAAGAGGAAATTTCCATTAACTCTTCACTTGCACAGGTATTAATCAACATTCGGCAACAGGCGATTTTGCAAGTGCCTAAACAGACGAAACGTCAGCAGACGACTGATCCTCTCTAGGATCAGGATTAGATGCGGGTTGTCCTCAAAATAATCCAACTGTCGATTTGTTCAGGAGAACTTTGTTCTCTTAACATATCGACAATGTATCAAGCCAGAATACGCGAGAATTGTATGGAGAGGTCTACTTTTTTCACGGCTTTTCCAACTTTGAAGTCAAAAAACACCAACTTAGAGGCTTCGCAGCATATATGTTCCATACACGGATTTACTCAGAATTTGAAGTAGAATATTTCGTGTGTCTGTGTGTGTGTGTGTGTCTGTGTGTGTGTGTGTCTGTGTGTGTGTATGTCTGTGTGTGTGTGTGTCCGTCCCCCCCTTATAACTTTTGATCCGCTCAATTTACAGAGCTTAAAATTTCAGAATATATAAACAGTTACAGGCCTACAAAACTTTTATACTCGGAATTTTGAATTTTTGTTTCAGTCAGGGGTTATCAACTTTTGAATTTTTATTTTATTTTTCCCTATATCTCAGAAACCATAAAAGCTAGAACGCTGAAAATTGGTACCAATATAGACAAATACAAAATCTCAAATTAATTTATTCAAAAAAATTCCAGGGTTTCTCAAACATTTTTTATTAAGAAAAATATTTTTTTTATGATAAATTTATGAGTTTAACTGCCTTAATTTTAATTTTTTTTTTAAAATATCGAAAAAAGCCGAAACACCCCAACTAGATAATTCAATTTTCTATAAAAAATATAAACATTGTATTAGCACATCTCAAACTTTTTTTAACAATTTTTATAAAAATTGAATGTAGTGACGACATTGCTTCATACAATTTGTAGGGCAGTCGCCTATACACAATATGTAAGAAGACTTAATAGTTTGATAGGTACTTAATCTCCAAACATACATACAGAACCATCATGCTGTTTTCATATTCCGGGTAGGAAAACAGGACTGACCTCCATACTGTCCTATCTTGACAAACATACCAACATGTGTTAAAATTTTCAATAATTTGGATTTATGGGTTTATAGTTTGATTCTTATTCTTCAACTATACATACTATCGCTATCGACAGTTGGATCTCATGTGTTACATGCAACTAGTGAATAATAACTTAACTTGTATTCGCGAAAACTTTCATCTAAACACATTTGAAATTATAAGCCAATGTAACAGTTGGTGAAATATCCGACATCCGATTCGAAAATTCTGAGTTCATTTCCCGGTGAAAACATGTGGCAATTTGTCATTGGGTGCGTCATCCAACTGTCGATTTGTTCAGGAGAACTTTGTTCTCTTAACATATCGACAATGTATCAAGCCAGAATACGCGAGAATTGTATGGAGAGGTCTACTTTTTTCACGGCTTTTCCAACTATGAAGTCAAAAAACACCAACTTAGAGGCTTCGCAGCATATATGTTCCATACACGGATTTACTCAGAATTCGGAGTAGAACATTTCGTGTGTCTGTGTGTGTGTGTGTGTCTGTGTGTCTGTGTGTGTGTATGTCTGTGTGTGTGTGTGTGTCCCCCCCCCCCTTATAACTTTTGATCCGCTCAATTTACAGAGCCTAAAATTTCAGAATATATAAACAGTTACAGGCTTACAAAACTTTTATACTCGGAATTTTGAATTTTTGTTTCAGTCAGGGGTTATCAACTTTTGAATTTTTATTTTATTTTTCCCTATATCTCAGAAACCATAAAAGCTAGAATGCTGAAAATTGGTATAAACATAGACAAATACAAAATCTCAAATAAATTTTTTCAAAAAAATTCCAGGGTTTCTCAAACATATTTTATTAAGAAAAGTATTTTTTTTAAGATAAATTTATGAGTTTAACTGCCTATATTTCCAAAACTTATACAATTATCGAAAAAAGCCGAAACACCCCAACTAGATAATTTAATTTTATATAAAAAATATTAACATTGTAGCAGTACATCTCAAATTTTTTTTAACAATTTTTATAAAATTGAATTTAGTGACGACATCGCTTCATACAATTTGTATGGTAGTCACCTATACACAATATCAAAGAAGACTTAATAGTTTGATACTGCATCTCTAAACATACAATATACATATACCATCATGCTGTTTTCATATTCCGGGTAGGAAAAAAAGACTGACCTCCATACTATCCTATCTTGACTACCTAGGTACATGTGTTGTATAGAAAACTAAATATCATAAAATAATAAATAAAATAATAAATAATTTGTATTTATGGGTTTGGTACTTATTCTTCAACTATACATACTATCGCTGTCGACAGTTGGATCTCATGTGTTACATGCAACTAGTAAATAAATATTAAATTTGATAGAGCACCTAACGGTTGCTCGGTGAGTAGTATAATTAATTAATTTAAAGGAGATTCAACCGCAAAGTATAAGTCTTGTGATTAGTTGTTTACCTATTTTGGGGTCGCAGCCGGTTCAAAATATTTATTCGTTGAAATGGTGACACTGGTTAGTTAGAAAACATAATTATAAAACTGAAAACTGAATTTATTCGGAAATTTACTGCCTCACTAGACGAGTCTATTCTGAGGCAGTTCCATTTCAATTTGGTCTCAGGTCTCATATTTATAATAACAAAATAACTGACAGAATAATTAAAAAATAAAATAAAATGTTTGAACCTCTAAAATTTTAATGGTAATGATGATACCAAGCTATGGTAGAGATTCTCAGGTTATGAAGGCTGAGATAATTATGTTAGGATATTTAACAGTATGTGAGCAGATTGTATTCTGCTATTACTTTTCAGCCAGTCTGTTACCAGGTTTTTGAAGTTTGTTCCGTCCCGTGAAATATTGTGTTTTATGTCAGGTAGCATATTTACCTTTCCGTGTTGATTAGGAGGCAAGTACTGAACATGTATTAGCAAGAACAGTTTGTGTTGCTAAACCACGTACATTTGGAGGACACGTGTCTTGAATTCAACACGAGTTTTTAAGTGCATTAGCGCAACAAACTAGTGCCTAATTAGAGGCAGTACTTGCCTCCTAATCAACACGGAAAGATAAATACGCTGTCAGGTAGTATTCTATTATAAAGTCTAGGAGCAAGGAAGGGCTAATGACGCTGGGCAAAAGACGCCCATATTAGTATTGTCTCTTTCAGGTGCTGTTGGAGAAGAAGCTGTTAGATAAGAATTCTTTCGTGTGTTTCTGAATGTAGGTCGGTATTGTTTTCATGTCCAATATCTAAATAATTACTGTTTGTGTAATTTGGTCCAGTGGAGTATTTGAATGGCTTAGAAGATTATATTATGACGCAGTAAATGTTATAATGTTTTACTTTTTCTTCTTCTATAGCCTATTTTCTTCCATTCCTGAACACAGACCTTTGACTTAAAATTCCACAAAATATTCCGACATACATAAATAAAAAACTACAGATAATACAAAACAGAGCAATGAGGACAATATTAAAATGCAATAGATTTACCCGTATTGCATGAATATATGCTTGAGCAGTTGAAACAGCAGTTGACAGTGAAACAACAAATAATTCTGAATGTGCTAATTTTTATTTACAAATTAAAAATTAGACTTTTACCACCTTATTTACAAAAAAATATTATGTACAATTTTGAAGTTCACGCATACCCGACGAGAAGTAGGCGGGACTTTAGACTGCCGCAGTCAAACCTGGCATGTACACAAAATAGTGTGTACTACAAAGGCTTACAACTTTATAATGATTTGCCTGAATCTGTAAAGGAGACGTCTAGTCTTGCCTCTTTTCGTCGCTTAGGTGCTGAATACATAAAACAAAAGTTTTTTTAAAAATCGTGTGTTTCTATTGTTTATATATTATGTTCTAAGACTATAATATCTGTTTTGCTTGTTTTGATACTATATTGTTATTATAATTTTTTTTTCATGTTCTTTGATGTCTTCTATTGTGGTAGTGTGTTTTCATGTTCTTTGATGTCTTCTATTGTGGTAGTGTGTTTTCATTTTATTTTACTTTGTGTTTTATTGTTATTGATAGATACGTGTCTTTTTTGTGTGTTCATTTAGTCATCCGATGTTGATTTGTTTATTTTTATTGTTTGTTTTTATTTTCGTTTGTACTAGATGTAAGAAATTGTATTTTTTTTCATCTAAATAAAATATATACAATATATATACCTAATGTCGTACATATAAATTGTTATCACAAAGTATTTACTGATTAGTATATTTTATAATGCTATTATTTTTGAACGGTTTCTTTTAAAAAGGGTAACGATATTTTTAAGGCATAATTACAAGATTACATCACAATTAGAGACTTTAATTTTGGATCTCGCTACGACGTAATTTGGGGTTTCCGTTCAAATTTAAAGTCTGCCGGAGGAGAGAATTGTTACGGATAAAATTAATGTGATTTATTTTGCAAAGGCAATCCTTGTGGAGAGACAGTGAGAGAGAGAGAGAGAGAGAGAGAGAGAGAGAGAGAGAGAGAGAGAGAGAGAGAGAGAGAGAGAGAAAGTAAGATAAAAGGATGGAAGGAATAATGCGAGATGGGTTTAAATTACTCAGTGAATAGTTAATTATTTTGAACCAGTGATTCGAATTTTATTCCACTTTCAATTAAATTAGTCAAAATTTCGGTACCTACAGGTATTTTATTATGTGGTTTTATTTATTTATTTATTTATTCGACGTTTACTTTATTTCGTAAAACTTGTCGACAGAAGCGATTTTTCTTACTAATCGTAAAGATTTCATAATTCGATATTTCGATCTATTAGAAGAACTTCAGTATTTGAGGCAATTGCAGGAAATATTTATAGAGGCTATGTACAATTTCCAGTAATGCAGTAATCCGAAAATTCTATAACATCATATTTCTGATCCGATATATTTTTCAAATATTTCTACTTAATTTAAGATACCTTAAACACATACCATCACACCATGTCCCTCGCGGGGTGAGCAGAGAGATCCGAACGCCACATTTTTCTATCCTGCCACGCATCCTTTGCCTCGTCTACATTCATACATCGTCTCATACATGTTCTTCTATTGTTCACGCTTTTAATATTTCCGTCTTTCAGAATATCGTTCAGAACATGGTCGTGCCATCCCTTTCTTGGGCGTCCTCGACGTCTCATTCCATTCCTGTCCGCATTGTATATTTTCTTCATCAGGCGATCCTCATTCATTCTCCCAATGTGGCCAAACCATCTAAATGTGTTCACTTTCATTCCATTAATGAAATATTTTTTCATCTTTCATTATTTCCTTATGTCCTCATTTCTTACCCTGTCATACATCGTTACACATTATTCTTAAAGATCTTATTTTAGCTGCATTTATTCTGCTTTCATGCGAATTCTGCCATGTCCAGGTTTCACTTGCATGCGTCATGGTTGGCTCTACGATAGCGGTATGAATGGCAACTTTTTGGCTTCCTTTGATATCTTACGATCATTCATAACTGCTCTTACTTAGTGCGATGAAATACATGTGTGATCATCTCCGAATCACTCCCTTTCTATCATTGCTGAATTGCAAATTGAAGAGTTTGTTGAATTTCTCATAAATCCCATGATCATATCTTGACCAAATTTAAATGCGACCAATCGGAAGTTATTCCATTTCTAATGGCAAAAGAATCATCGATCAACGTGGTAGAAAAAAATCGCTTTGTAAAAAAAAAGTTCATGTCTAATTGATACCTTTTACGTATTTTTAAAGTCGGTTAAAAATAATCAGTATTTCATTAGAAATAAGCAGTTTCTTTTTTTCGAGGAAAATGGGTGAATACCTACATCATAATATAACTTTCAAAATCTCGTGTCTCAAAAAGTATCATTTTGCAGGAGACACTAAAACCTTCGTGACTTTCTCTACACATTTTTTTATTATTCTATTAATGTGGATTAAAAATTATTTTAAGGGTGCATCTAAGTTATTCATTAATTGTGTTTGTTTTACTTCTTTAAGCCTATAATACATTGTTTACTTATGGATAAGAGAATGCAGCTTTTTGAGAAACGAGGTTGTGGAAGTTATAAAGCATTCTTCTTCTTATTTTAGATCGTAGATCTGTTTTTTCGAGAAAGCTATTCCTGTGAAGCTGAGGTCCAGCTATCTTTCCACCTCTTCGGTGGTCTTCCGGGAAGGCGATGCCCTAGTGGCTGGTTTTTTTGTTGATGAATTGTTTATCAAATAAATAATATCCTAAAGTGTGGTTTTTGTATATATTTTTTCTCAATAAACGGCCAAAACCCAACCTTGTGGGTATTTGCTTTTATTTTATTTCAAAGCACTGTCATATTTTGATTAGTTTTTGATTCTACACGATTCGATTCTCTTTCGTATCCCGTATGTAACAATTCTTTCGTTAGATGTGGTTGGAATTTCCGTCCACCACAATAACTGTTCAGTTGCTATCCAATATATGCCCTTCCTCCCATTAGGTTAACCAATACCAATATTGTGTAGGTACTGCGCTGACCACGCTACATTCCCTAATATCCTGTTAGATAGTTCTGCTTCATCTGTGATGGGATCACCGAGATTAACTTCCGACATGTCCAGACAGAACAATGACCCCTTACAGCGAAATAAAATGTCTAAAACGAAAACAGAAAAAAATATCAAAGGACTATTATTGATCCCAGTTTGGTAAAAATATATACAATAAAAGTTCGAATTGGTCTCTATTTTCACGTGAAATGGTTTTGTATGTATATGTATAAATATTTTTATTATATTGACTATAGATAAACGAATAGGTTGTGGCCAATGCTATACTCTTCACTACAAATTATTTAAATTTTGAATTCAAAATTTTAAACATTTTCATGAAATGAGTTTGTTTAATCATTTTTGATAAAACTATTTTATAACGAAAACTTGATAATTCTTCTATGCCATTTAATGAGAGTGACGTACCTTATTAGCAATTTGAAAATAAAATATCAAATTTTAAGTTTCCTGAGCTTGGGGTCACTTTGAAATATTTGATAGTCAAAAAAGTTGTTAAGCACTGATCAGATATCCCCCAAAATCTAATGAGTTCTAAGCTAGTAATGGATTTAAAAATTTGCAAAAGTTGAAAAATATCGAATGAGTAATTTAGTTTACAAATGAAGTAGAATAAATACGTCGTTAAGTTATATCTATAATTAAAAGTAAAGACTTTTTGATTCTACATTAATTTAATTGAGCGCGATAGGCTTATTTCGCCTTGTTAGGGCATTGGCTAGCTTATGACTATTTTGACAAATTTTACTTATATTTATAGATTAATTATGTAGGAGGAGCTTACAGGTTCTTGTGATTGGTCATTTAAAACTATTGATATTATACAATGCAAAAAAGAAATAAATTTACTTTACTCTGGTTGGTTGAGACTATTTATTTTTTGACCAATCCCTATTTGGATAATTAGTGAAATTGAATATAGTGAATTGATTTATGGTAATGGCTGGTTTTTCGGTGTAACGGTACATGGTATTGTGTTCTAATGGGCAGTGAAATGCATTAAGTGTTTACAATATTACGGATTATTTCTTAAGCTATTGTTGATATGTAGGTATTCTTGGTGGAGTAGTATGATGGGTGTATCTGAAACAATTAAAAAAGTTTGCGGCAGAATCAAATCAAATAACTTAATATGGTATATTTTTGTTTATGGAATAATATCTATGAGCGGTGATCTGTGTATGTTCATTTGTTCATTTATGACAATGACGTTAGGATTTTTTAAGTGCTTGGAAATTTCTAACTGCTCTAATATATTTAACCTTTCTTAGCAAAGTGTAGAGGAATAGGTGAATTTGTTGGACTGATTGTATGATTATTTTCTATGAGGTGCTTGGCGAATTGAGAATCTGTTTTGTTTTTTTGCCACGATTTTTTATGTTCTTTGAACCTTTCTGCAATATTTCTACCACTTTGTCCGATGTAGATTGAGTTACAATCATCGCAGGTCAATTTGTACACACCGCTCTTCTTTAGTTTGTCTATTTTATCTTTTGAATTTTTTATTACCATTCCTATGTTTTTGTTTGTTTTGTAAGTTATATTATTCCTACAGCTCAAATCGCTAATGATATAAATAATATTTTTTAACAATATACACACTTCAAACCGACCCATAGTGTTAGAAACTCAATCGAGCTCGTAGAAAAAATAAAAGACATCCACTTACCTACCAATTGCAAGTTAATTTCTCTAGATGTAGTTAGCCTATTCACAAATATTCCCACATCAGAAACATTAGATATTATTAAGAATATTTTACAAAAAAAGAATGTACAACCTGTCATTGCAAACGAAATATATGAAATTATGAGAATATGTGCAGAGTCAAATTACTTTTCATACAACGGAAAAATTTACGAACAGAAAGATGGAGTCCCCATGGGATCACCTCTTAGTCCTCTTCTAGCAGAATGTTTTATGGATTACATAGAAAGCACCCTACTAAATTCAACAATAGCAAAAAAATGTGTTATTTATTACGTCAGGTATGTAGATGATATCCTTATTGCATTTAATGGTACAAATAGACAACTAGAACAATTCTTTCAGCTAGCAAACTCATTACACGAAAAAATCCAATTCACTCTAGAAAAAGAAATAGACAGCAAAATTAACTTTTTAGATTTATGCATAGAAAGAAGAAATAATAAACATTCATTCAGTATTTACCGGAAACCAACATTTGCAGATACCACTATTCATGCAAAATCATTACATCCATGGTCACACAAATTAGCCGCTTATAATTCTATGCTATTCAGGTTAATCAATATCCCACAAAATAAAATAGCCTTTGATAAAGAATTCAAAATCAAAGAAACAATTGCTATGAATAATGGCCACACAAAACGTACGATTAAAAAACTGTTTGATAAACAAATTCAAAAAAACACACTGAAAGAATTTTTCCCCAAACAAAATAACCACAAAGAAAACTATAAATGTATAACTTATTCAGGAAATTTATCACAAAGACTAGGTAAAAAGTTGAAAAAATCAGGTATAAATATAACTTACAAAACAAACAAAAACATAGGAATGGTAATAAAAAATTCAAAAGATAAAATAGACAAACTAAAGAAGAGCGGTGTGTACAAATTGACCTGCGATGATTGTAACTCAATCTACATCGGACAAAGTGGTAGAAATATTGCAGAAAGGTTCAAAGAACATAAAAAATCGTGGCAAAAAAACAAAACTGATTCTCAATTCGCCAAGCACCTCATAGAAAATAATCATACAATCAGTCCAACAAATTCACCTATTCCTCTACACTTTGCTAAGAAAGGTTAAATATATTAGAGCAGTTAGAAATTTCCAAGCACTTAAAAAATCCTAACGTCATTGTCATAAATGAACATACACAGATCACCGCTCATAGATATTATTCCATAAACAAAAATATACCATATTAAGTTATTTGATTTGATTCTGCCGCAAACTTTTTTAATTGTTTCAGATACACCCATCATACTACTCCACCAAGAATACCTACATATCAACAATAGCTTAAGAAATAATCCGTAATATTGTAAACACTTAATGCATTTCACTGCCCATTAGAACACAATACCATGTACCGTTACACCGAAAAACCAGCCATTACCATAAATCAATTCACTATATTCAATTTCACTAATTATCCAAATAGGGATTGGTCAAAAAATAAATAGTCTCAACCAACCAGAGTAAAGTAAATTTATTTCTTTTTTGCATTGTATAATATCAATAGTTTTAAATGACCAATCACAAGAACCTGTAAGCTCCTCCTACATAATTAATCTATAAATATAAGTAAAATTTGTCAAAATAGTCATAAGCTAGCCAATGCCCTAACAAGGCGAAATAAGCCTATCGCGCTCAATTAAATTAATGTAGAATCAAAAAGTCTTTACTTTTAATTATAGATATAACTTATAATGGAATTCTACCAAATAAAAACTTCATCGATAATTAAAAATACGCCGTTCATAGAATTCTCCACTACTATGGAATAGTGCAAAGTCATGATTTCACAATTTTAAGCATATTTTTTACATCAATTTCTCCATAGGTATCACGTAGAGAGTGCATACTCTGAGTTTCGTCGTGATGTTTTTGTGTATATGACGTACACAAATATGAAAATTTTTGTCCTCTGTACAGCCCATACAAAAAGGCCGGTGAACTTCTTATTGGAACCATATATTTGAAGTTCATTAACTTTCATAATCTTCCTCTTGGGGTAGGTAGAGAGAACCAAACACCGCATTCTTCAATCTTGACACATTCATCATCTCATCAACATTTATGCATCGCCTAATGCACAAAAATGCAGTTAATGCATTTTTATTACATCAATTTCTCTACAGGTATCATGTAGAGAATGCGTACTATGAGTTTTTGTGTGTATGGTGTATTTTGGTGAAATCCTTTGTCCTCAGGGAAACTAATATTTGTTTAGGAATCTAATATAAATTCTTCATAAAAATGCATTAAGGGATTGTCTACCTTTCAAGAAGAAAAAATGTACACTTACTATGTCGATGGTTTAATGCACAGAAGACACATGTTCACATTTGAAATTTTAGAGAAAACAAAGTTTGAGATTTTCAATTAATTTAACTAAGTAAATTAATTCAGAAGATCTAAAAAATTGTATTCCTTGTTCATTTTTATTTTCATTATTATTTTTATTGTATTTGTTGCTTATACTTGTTATGTAGGTACTTATATTAACTCATTTTACAAAAAAATAGACAAGCGTCTTCTATGCTTTCAACCATCGATGTAGTGGTGAGTTTAGTGTTGGCCACAACCCATTCGTTTTTTATTTGACTTGTATTTTTCGTTGGTTAATTCGTATAAAAACATTACGATTCTCGATTTTCAAATTGTTTTGCCTCGAGTCATCAAACAATATTATATAAATTGCAATTCTAATTTACTAGCAATTCCTTTTAATTGGATACAAAATTATAATGAATTTTGTTCCTTGAACTGTTTTATATAAATATTCAACAGAGAGGAACAGCAGTTTCAAAGATTGTATCTATTTAAATTTAAATTGATTTTCGATTTTTTTTACCTTATCTACATTGAGATGAGAGTGTTCTCCTCCCAATGGAATATGCTAAACAACTTCTTGATATCTCGTAAAAATAAATGTTGCGCCGTTTACCTCCTGCAAGAAAAATCCACGCTCGTAAAATGAAGTGCCTGTAACCAATAAATATTATTTAAGAATTTTCAAGAAGAACCTATACAGATTTTTTGTTAAATTTCTTAAGAAGAAGAGTACCTATTAGTTGGCTTCTCAGACAACTAATAGGAACTCTTCTTCTGTTTCTTTTTTCCGTCTTAGCCGGGGTCGGCTCTCTTGGTATGTAATTGCCAGGACACTTCATAGAGATAAGGAAAACGAAACAGTATGCAACATTTTTACGTTTAATCCATAAAAATCTTTGTCTCTAGAAAGTTTGTTGTTTTCTCTTCTTCTTTTTTGACCTTATCCCGCCCTTACCTCCGGGGTCGACTCTCCTGGTACGTTCCAGGACGCTCTGTCCTGGGCCGTCAAGGTATCGATGCTGTCCCCTTGAAGTTCCTTTTGAATGTTGACCACCAAGTTGCTATATTTGGTATGTCAAGGCTCTTTCTAACGACGTGATTTTCTTCCCTACGCATAACATGACCATACCAACGCAGCCTTGTTTATTTTTGGGTAGTGGTAAAAAACCACTTAATGGATTATAGGTGTTTCTGATTTTATCACTTCTTGTACCACAGCCGGCCCATCGAAGCATTTTCATTTCGGCGGTGTGAAGTTTTTGTAGGTGGCATTTGTTGGTGGTCCAACACTCAGCTCCAAACAACATCGCCGGTCTGACAGCTGTCTTATATACCCTAACTAACAGGTACAATGTCAAATTAATTTAACAAGCACCCAATAACAAGTTGCTACATTCTGGAGACTAACGATATTAATCGTCTCACAGATCCAGATTGAAAACATAATTAAGAACTGTCTCCACCGGGAATCGAAACCGAGACCCTTGGATCAGCTGTTACATAAATAGTAAAGCAACTGAACCACAAAGGTCGACAATTTGTCCTTTTCTGATTCGTCTAAATTTATCCGTCAGAATTTTAGTATATGAGAAATGTCAAAAATTCATACAGAACTCATTACGTCACACCCAGATAATATCTCACGTGATGTCATAGCCACCAATTCCATACATTTACTATCGCTTAGCGATATAACGCTTAGCTTAAATGGCATGTTGTCTAGGGGGGCAGAGTACGAAAAAGTCTGTAACCAATAGGTGACCGTAGAAAAAATGATTTCATCCGCGCGGTGTGACGTAATTAGTCCGGTATAAATGCAGTCAACTTTATGACATTTCTCATAAAAAAAATTAGAATAGGACACATCGCACAAAAAAAATTATCACAAAATATTTCATGAATAATTGAATACACAAAATTATGTTTTCTATTATCAAATGCAAATTGGTAACTAATTTCTGGTTTTCCATCTTGAAAGTGAAGTTGCTCACGATTCATCTCTTTTGAGAAAATAATCACAAAATAAAATATATCGTATATAAATCACGTATATGAGAAGTAGGTAAAAGAATATTGAGGCTTAAAAATCTCAGGCAGTGGTTTGGGATTCCGAATGCGGCGTCACTAATTTGGCTGGCGCAAGGTCGCTATGAGTATTGTGTGATGGACGCCAACCTCCTTTAGGATCGGCCCAAGCAGAAGATGAAGATGTACCTATATAATGATGAATATGAAAATTCATTTAATGATTCGGCGGATATTTTGTGGTAGTTAATATTAACCATATTGAATCATAAATTCGCTATATACCATTTGTTTTTTGAGTCACTTCGCGACATGTTTCGGAAGCGCTGTCCTTCCATCAACCGGCGTGTCTAGACACGCCGGTCGATGGAAGGACAGCGCTTCCGAAACATGTCGCGAAGTGACTCAAAAAAGAAGTGATATATAGCGAATTTATGATTCAATATGGTTAATATGAAAATTATAGTGGAAATGGGCAGAACATATGGCCAGACTAGAAGGGGTCCTAGAATACCT
This sequence comes from Molanna angustata, assembly GCA_963576475.1. Lineage (NCBI taxonomy): Eukaryota > Metazoa > Arthropoda > Insecta > Trichoptera > Molannidae > Molanna > Molanna angustata. Next base: position 5,821,501 of record OY754965.1, read on the forward strand.
ACTCTTAAGAATTGTAAGATAGTCTAATTGCATCGTCCAGTTAGCTGGAAAAACCTGAAACAAGGCAGAAACGGGTTTCAAACCTAGATATGTCAGCTAATAAAATATAGGTACTTCTGTAATAGAAATCCAATGATTGTTTTTTAATATTATACCTAAGTGTGTTCTCTGACGAGTACTTTAAAAGGCGTAAATTATTACATTCGTACACCATAACGTGCATGCGATGATGTTATTGAATTTTAAGATTAAAAAAAACTACGAAAAAAACAAATATTGAAAAATATAGATTGTACATTAATGTATGCAAGTGAGACATGGACATGGCAGAAGACGCATGAAAGTAAAATTAACGCTGTGGAAATGAAGTCCCTAAGACGAATGTGTGGTAAAACGATCTATGATAGGATAATGAATGTGGATATCAGACGAGAATGCAAGATTGAAAGAGATAGTATCGTGAGTAGAATGAAAGTAAATACACTACGATGGTTCGGACATGTGGAGAGAATGAACGATGAGCGCCTGACAAAGAAAAGTATACAAGGCTGAAAAGAGTGGAATGAGAGGTCGTGGCCGCCCGAGAAAGAGTTGGCATGATCATATAAATGAGATTTTGAAAGATGGTAATATACGAAGTCAGAATAATAGGAGAGCATGTATGACGCGATGCATGGATGTAAATGAGGCAAAACATGTATGTCAAGATAGAGGTGTCTGGCGTTCGGTCCTCTCTGCCTACCCCAAGTAGGGATACGGCGTGATGGTATGTATGTATGTACATATGTATGTAGATTGTACGATACAACTGATTTAGAAAGTGGTTCAAGATCATGCATAAACTAAATTTTAAAGTTCTGCTTACGCACTTTCGGAGCATGGCGTGATGGTTTGTTTATAAGTGTGTAATAAAAATAAACTTTGGTCCATGATGGACGATTTATTGCTTCGTCCCAAGATCTGTGGCTCTAAATGTGGCTAATATCTTATAATATGGAAGTTAGCGCGCCTGTTTAAGACTCAAAACATGTATCAGGAACACATGATACGCAAGGAGTATATTGATGAGCTACGGCTTTTCAATACGCCAGTTTTTTTCTCATAATATATTATTATGTTGTGCGTTAAAGCCCTGATTGATCGGATATACAACGGCCGGCCAAAGCGGACGGGAGTAATTGCTTTAAATCAGAACAACAAATCATTTAGATCTCCCCTAGCTTTCTGTTCCCCTGGTATTTTGTTTGGCCAATCATGAACGCCTGCCTGAACATCATCGAGTGTTTGGGGCCTATTGTTAATACCAGAGTTTCTAGATTTTATCGCTATTTTTCACGTAATAATAAATACTAAATACGATAAACTAAACATAGGATATTTTTAAATTGTGTGCTTATTTTTTTTTAATTTTCAACGGATTCGTGTTTCGTGGTGATGACATGCGTGCAAGCATTGTGTAAAATTTGCATTTGAGATACACCAGTCGTTAATCAAATGATCTGCTACACAGCGTTTATTGGTAACGTTTTTGCCTAAGCGGGTGTTAAACGGTCGTTTATTAGTAAGACTGTATGTATATGTATTATGTATGGGTTTCTTAACTAACGACATTCAAGGCAAGTCGTTTTACATCGATTTTAATTTCGATTTCCTGCTGCGTTCCATACAATAGTAGTTTATTTACAAAAAAATGGTAAAATAAAAAATATACCATCAAAAACTTTTATTTTTTTTAGTACAAGATGCAAAAACTTTTCTTAATACAAAATCATTATTTTAAGTTGACAGTTAGGTCCCCAATTTCTATGGCTTTTAGAATGTTTTCTGGATTTGTATGATTTTTTTTATATTTTCCATCGCATTCTCTGCCGGGTGAGGCATTTGTTTTATGATCTACTCAATCCTTTTGGACGATTTATACCTATCTTGATAAATGATACATCTTATCTATCGCCTTCATCCCATCTAGGAGCCGTCTCTTAGACCTATTTAGATATCTTGGCATTCAATCTGGCACCATTCCTGATTGTTTCATTTTCATTTGATGACTGCCCATTACCAATCCGTGAATCTGACTCTTTTTAAAGACAGCAACGAAAGTTTGACTCATCATCCATGTTATCTTCATTTATAAATTATATGTATAGTATATTTATATTATGGATATTATTATGATTGTTATAAATTTGCTTTTATTTTAAAATTTCAAGGTTTGACCATTGTTGATATTATTGATTTAATTATGTTAGTTTGAATTTTCTTTTATTTTAAAATTTAAGTTTTAATCATTGTATATGTTGGTACTTATTGTTTTTTTTAAATAGGCTTTTAAGCCGTAAATTTATAAAAATAAATAAATAAATTTAAGAATACTCACATTTTACTCGATCGAGGTTCAAATCTATATAAGTTCGATTCATAATACGTTTTTAGTTGACTAATATTTTTATTGTATTTCTTCATTGATTTATATGTACTGTACGTAGTACATTTAAAATTCAATGTACATATTTCTTCTAGTTTTATGTAATGTACCTACTTGTAAATAATTAATTCCTTCATAGAAGTTGAACCACGTTATCAATTGGGTGTTTATACAAATCAAACATTCATATTATTAGTTACAGAGATTTTATCAAAATTATTAAATCATCATTCCCCCATATATTTAGTATAAATCGATAAAAAAGTAGCGCTGTTAACTTTCAGAGTTCGCAAAGTGCTTTATTATATGTTTTTTGTAGTATTATCACTTGAAAAGTATTGTCAATTTGTATAAACACGAACCAGTGTACATTTTTATTTATTTATTTATTTATTTAGTTGGATAAGTATACAGTCATATTGAAAATTATATAAAAGAAAAGATGTACAAAAATGAGACCAATTACATACTCATCACAGGTGTATATAAGTAACAAGTTAAAAAAAGAAAAAAAATGACTAGAAAAAAAAAAGATATCAAGTAGTAAGTACTAAAAAAAACAATACAAAAAAAATATACCAGAAAAAGTTTAGAAAAAGTAATGAAATGTGGGAAGGATGTGGATGATAAAGATGGGTAAGGAGGAATGCGTAAATATACTTATTTAATCAATTACGATAATCAACTTGTAATCAATTACAATTTGTATTTATTTCTTATGTTTTTACATTTATGTGTAAAAACATAAGAAATAAATACAACCTGTCGTCATTTCATATATTTTATTAAGATTTGTCTCATTCATCAAAATGATTACCTTCTCTGTATTCCGTCCAAAGTTGTCGTTTCATGTATTAATGATGAAATCATTGATTTATATAGATGCATTTGTTAAATCATTTTTTTAATTCAAATAACGTTTTTTTTGTATTTACTTTAAATAGTGCGTACCCAATCCATTTAAATTAATTATATATTTTATATCATCTGTTATAGCTTTATGAATGAAACTCGACCAAAACCGCCTTTTGTATGTATTGATATAAACGCGTTTGACACTTTAATGTTATTTCTATATAAAAATACATCAAGGGCTAGGGAACATTTTAAGGGTATGTACATTGGTTAGTACGTACCTTTGAAGAGGAGATCACGATAACACTATAATTTATAACCCCATACTTGTATATAATATAACATGATATATACCTACCCAATATCATACAGGTATAGATAAGTGGTTTTCTAATATTTTCACATCAATTTTTCATTCCCTCACCACACGTTATACGTTATTAAAGTCTACACAATGGAAGAAATATTCTCCCACAAAAATGTCCCAGAGAATTCCCGCCGCATAATGGAATCTCCACAAATATCATTTATTATCCGATCGTTGCCAGACTCCTAAATAATAATAATAATATTTCAGTGATCCTTATTTAATTTTCATGACATTATCAATCATGTCTTGTTGGGACGAAGGAGTATTTTTAAATCGCATTTTTTGAGTTCATGAAACTGAATATATAGATATTTTTTTCAATTTTCATCGTTCCATAATAAATGACAATAGATTTTTCAAAAGAAATTTGATTTTCGGTGACAACCATGAAATTTTGTTTCAATATTTACCTTTATCACAGCTGTTTTTTTTCAAGATATTAATTTTCCACTCTTAATTTATGGAGTAAAGTTTTATCAATTTTTTTTATTCATAAATTATAAATTATACATGTTTAAGTAAAAAAATTACAGCTTTTTTTTAAATAAGTACTGTCTCATTAAAGTTAAAACTTGTGTCCTTCTTCATGTGTCCTGTCGGGATTCCACGATGTTGACGATCACATGGGATATACGTGCGTTGTGTGCGGTGCACAAGAGGTCCTCCACATTCCTCATTCCGGTCCGTTACCGAATAATTCGGAGCCAGATTAGCTGCATCCCACTGAACCCTCTACGTCTATTGTTGCATCTGTCAAAATTTTTTCTTTTCAAAAGTCTTTCATGTTCCAACACATTGATTATTTTTTGATTATAATTATTTTTTAAGTATAATATTTCAAGCCTATGTCATTTGCGTTGAATATTTATTGCGTAATATGCCATTTGAGTTGAATATTTCACGCATTACATGTCATTTGCGTTGAATATTTCACGCATTATATGTCATTTGCGTTGAATATTTACGCATAATATGCCATTTGCGTTGAATATTTCGCGAATTCGGCATTTGCGTTGAATATTTGAAAATGAAATCAAATTGGCTTTGTATTTTTTAATTCCATTTGCTTTTTTAGTTAGTAAAACATTGAAAAAAGATGAAGTATAAATACATTAATTATATGATGGTCAGAGATTGTGTTTAAAGAAATACATTAAACAAAAAATGTTGGGCAATATACTATTTCTAAGATGTGAGATACATTTTTTTTTACTTTTAAAACAAAGTTTCAATGTTGTTTGTTTCAGATTGTGGACGGCAACGCAAAGACTGACGTATCAAACAGGAAAGACCCAGGATTATTCTGCGGTGAGACCGAACAACCGCAGACTTTTATCTCTGAGACCAGCTTTGTTAAAGTCCTATTCCATACAGACAACTTTACAGATCAGACTTATTTCTCCTTCGACTCGAGGTGAGAAAAGATGTTTTTTTTTGTGGAAAATGCTGTTGTTATTCCGTTGTTCACCATCAAAGCATTCTTTAATTATAATTCATATCATGTAATATGGATGTATGACAGAGTTCGAAATGAAGACACAAGGAAACAATGAAAAATGAAGAAAGATGTAATTAACAGAATGAAAGTTAACACATTGAGATGGTTTGTCCACTTGGTAAGAAATAATGGAAAACGCCTGACGAAAAATATACAAAAGTGACAGGAACGGAATAAGATGTCGGGGGCGCCCAAGAAAAGGATGGCACAATCATGTGAACGATATTCTGAAAGACGGAAATGTAAAAAGCGTGAACAACAGACGAACATGTATAAGACGATGTATGAATGTTGATGGGGCGATGAATGTGTTATCCTAGACGCTTGGCAACTTCGCTGGTCGTCTTCTTCCGTGGACAGAATGACCTTTTTATTTTTTCCCGATGTGAGGACTCCAATTTCTTCTCCGTGGATTATTCCCGATTATTGGACCACGTAATTCATTACTGGACACGGAAGTTAAAAAGTTTTTTATTTTTCATTTTCACTCATCGGATTCGCCCTCATGTCAGCTTTGTGACAACCCTGTTCGGAGTTTAAGCATATCCTATGGGAAACTAACTTCTCCATGTCAACTTTCCTACGAGAACTCTACAACGATGTCCGAGGGAATTTCGTTGGACCCATTGGACAAGCTGGCCTTGTAGCCACGAAGAACAATAAAAATAGGTTCACTCTAATCTTCACTCTCAGTGAATGTGAGCCAGTTGTTTCCTCATAATCAGCTCTCTTTGGCACTTTTAGTGCAGTATCTTTTCTCCGGATTATTTTTATGTTCTTTCAGAGCTGAGGGAAAGAATACCATAATTTGTAATCGAATTGCACGGCTTTCCAAAGAATTCGATTTGATTTTTCACAATGACTAATATTTTATTTTTGTTTTTAGAGCTGAACAGCAGTTTGAGGTCTACTTAAGATATGGACAACATCCAGAGTTATATCCGAACAGGAGAGGAGAAGTTGTTGCTGGGTAAGTTGCTCCAAAATTGACTAATTTTTAAATAGTTTTTGATGATGAATTTATGGTCAGTAATTATGGGTAAATTTAAATATTTACATAAAAAATATATATTTGTTCTATTCCGTTTTTTTTTATCCAAGTGGATATTTTGAAAAATCATTTTGGCTTTGTTTCTCGAACAAAGATTAAAGATAAATTTTAGTTTGGTTTTATAAAACTGTTCAATACTTTTAGTTGTTTCATTGAAATCTAATGCTGCCACACAACGCAATTTTGAACAATGTGATCAATGAAATCAAAGTATTTTAATTATACTATTAATGATACTTTCGTTGAAACTATCCAGCTTAAAAAAACACAGCATGTAAAGATTGATTTTTTATTCATAAAATGCACTGTCTATCTACTGTTTACCATCCTCAGAATACTTTTGTTAGACAGATAGGTATTAGATAGTGTCTGTGATAAATAAGCAATAAAACTAAAAATTTCTTGTTTTATTGTATATGTAGTGTGTTTGTAAATTTACTTCAAGAATCTTTTAATAATTTTTTTTTAATGACAATCTTTTAATCACAAAGTAAAGAATCCTGTTATGTAAATACCTAATATTAATTCATTTCAGTTAGATGACTTAAAATTTTGATAAATTCATAAAACTTGGAAATTAATTGCATCATCCTTTTGTTTATGTACATAATTGTCATTTGTATAGTGAACGCTTTTGGAAGTCTTTAATGGAAAACTAGTTTTATGAAGGTAGGTGTTTTCTTGTTAATTTGTTCAAATCTTGAAATTCTGAAAACTAATGCAACTTCAGCACTAGGTATAATGCCTTCATTGTTTTAGGAAATGCTTTTCCTGGAACAAGTATTGTTTTACTAAATGCGCTAGTTAGTGTGTCAACAATACTTTACTAATTGTTTCATATTGCACAAGTTCTCTTGTTGAGAAGTTTTATTTTTGTGAATAAGATTATATAGTTGTGTGAATGACACGAGTGCTCTTGATAATCAGTATTCCAATAGACAACGACATAGTAAAATAGATTAAGAAGGCGTTTTAACTCAAAAATCGCATTTTGAAATCAAACTTATCTCAATATAGTCTTAAAGATAGCATCGTAAAAAACAATTCATTTTTAATGATTAGTTTTTTGATATTTCCTTCCTTATTGAGTAGGTATAAGTATGAAAAAGGTAAGTCTGGCACATAGGAATGGTTGCGTTTATCAGTGCGCATCCGCTTTCTATGTATAATTGACAATGTAGATTTTAGTATCATTTGTATCTTTGTAAGTCCTTTTTGTGCTCGTATACCGTCCATCTGATTACAATGAAACTTGGTAATTTGTTCAGCGCACAACCGGGAAAATTTCTGAAATACCTAATATTGAAATAATGTTAAAATCTGCAATGTTCACCTACAAAGAGAATGCGCACTGGTAAATGCAACCACTTGCAGGTACGAAGCTTACATTTTTCATACATATATTCAATAATAAAGAAAATATCAAAAATCCGGCCACTATAACTGAAAACGTTGCTATCTCTTGGACTTATGTGTTTAACAGTTTGTTTCGAAAAAAATACAACATTTTTTGCTGAATGAGCGTTACATAATTTTAAAATTAAGCATAAATTCTCCTATAAAAATATTAAAGACATCCATTTTAACGGCATCTATTTGAATTTCTTAAATAGTGCATAAAATCAAACTGAATGTTCTTGATTTTTCATTTCTGGTCAGGTTTGTTACGATAATGCAAAAAAAAGTAACAATTTTTGGAAATTCGATCATTTGAGTAAGGTACAAACTCTTATTACGAGCACGCGAAAGTTACTCTTATAACACAGAAATACATACTGCATTTAGCGGTTTAAATATATAATGTTTTCAGACATTAAGTAGGTACATTTAGATTAAGTGTTATGTGCCCTCTTATTTAAGATCTATACATATTATTTTTAAGAATGACCACAGAACGTCTAGCAAAGAAAGTACACAAAGCTAGTTTAATATTTAATTGTAACGAAATGTATGCACTGATCCACCTTTGACATATCGGCAAAATTACGTGCCATTCCTATCGGAGCTTGACGACCATTTATCTGAGTTTTTCTCGATAATCTGAATTAGTATCATCAATTATGCATAACATTCTTTCATATAAAGAGTTCCTATGCAGAAATTACGTTCTCTTCAAGTCATCTCATAGAAGATTTGAATCATCCATTTTGACCCCGTTCTCTCTTCACTCTGAGTGATCTCACGTACGCTTCTCATAACCCCCTATTTTCTTCCAAATTCCTTCTACAGCATAAAATATTTTTTTGTTGAGGATGAAGCAATGTTTCTTTTCAATCTATGTTTAACCAGTAATTTATTTTATTTTATTTTTATTTAATTCATTAAGGAATACAAACAGTTACAGAATATAAATGTGTATAACTAATAACAATTTGTTAATTCGTTTATCTGCAACCTTACAGTATTCACAATGTAGTATGCAGAGTAACATAATAACAAATAACAGGCCATAAATGATAAAAACTAGTCCAACTGTCGATTTGTTCAGGAGAACTTACATTTACATTTCTGTCATTGTCGTAAGCGGACGTGAATATTGTTATATTGCTATGGCCGAGTTTACTATGATAAGGACGGAGTTGAACAAACTATCGAATAGTTCTAAGGATGTGAAAATACGGAATTCTATCGAGGGAGGACTCACAGCCCTCGAATTATCTTACAATAAACGGCTAAATGGATTAATGGAGCAAGTTGCGGAATTGCAGGAGAAAATAATACATATTTCGGACACACATGTAGGTAGGATCGAATCTTTTGTCAATAGTTATCCGCCACCTACTCAATATAGTAATACCAATAAATCGAGCGAGCGGCACCGAGCGTCCGTCACAAAGTTCCCACTAATTATTTCATCGACGGATTCATCCGTCACGGCGGAAGATATTGAGATTCGTCTGAAAAAGGATTTAAAGGTTGGACCATTGGGGATTGGAATTGCGGGAATGAGGAAGACAAGGTTCAATAAACTGATAATCACTTGTCCAACCAAAAATGACACAACACTCCTGCATACTATCATAAATGAAAAATTTAAGGATAAATTTTTTGCTGAAATTCCGAAGAAGAGGAAGCCATGGATGATATTTAAAGGTATTATTAGTGATTATAATCAAAATAATTTTAAAGATGATTTAATATCGCAAAATTCCGACATATCAAAATCACTACCTGATCCCAAAGACACTAATATGAGCATCAAGAGAATAGTCAAGTTGAGGAAGGATCCAGCTTATGTTCACTACATTGTGGAAGTGAGCCCAGCGATGAGACGTCACTTAGTTGCGAAGTACAAAATCAATCTTGGATTTCAAAGAATTGGTGTATATGACACGGATCCCGTGGTACAGTGCTTTCGATGCCTCGCATTTGGTCATGTATCGACCAAATGCCATAAAATGGATAAACCACCCATATGTTACCACTGTGGAGGGAACCATAAATATGAAGACTGATAAGAAGCAGAACCAACCTGAGTGCACAAATTGTATGTTTTATAGAAGGGAAGGAAGAGCTAATGCAACCACTGATTGTAGCCACAATGCCTTTGACAAGAAGTCGTGTTCACAGTACAGAAGAATGTATAACCTTGCATGTCAGCGAATCGAATATTAGTATGTATATAATATTGGTATATTATTTTAGTGAGTGTGTATGGTATAAAGATACAATTTTTGTGTGGGTTTTAAATTTAACTTTTTATATTAATAATAATTATATTAATTACACAAGTTCCTCGTTTGATGTTGGTGGCGAAATACTGGGCTTCATTTTATGTACACTACTACTAGCTGTGTGGTACAACTCTGTACTATTGAGTACTGTCACAAAAAGCTATATTTGTGTTGGTATTATACTGTATGATAATAATGTAAATATTTGTGAATATTATTTGATGTTGTATGGTGTAGATTTGACAGCGAATATAAAAAATATTTTGACGAATGGACTGCACCTGTATTGTTCTGTTATTATAAATAGCATATACTGTATTGTGTGTATAAACATACCACTCCTATATATAATTTATTTTGCATTTAATAGAATATTGAAATATATAATATGCGTGGATAGAAATATTGATTGTATATGTATGAGTAAGTGCCTTGTTACGCAGTATGATTTTTTGTATCAGGATAATCATTTATTTAAACTTTTTTATGGAATTTAATATTATAACGGATTATATAGATGGTAGTTATAATATTAAAAATGAAATATGTATGTCATCTATAGACTGTGACAAGGTATTGTCTCAATTATCATCTAGTAAGTTAGTGGTCCTGCAACTGAACATAAGAAGTATACAAAAGAATTTTAACGAGTTTATTGCTCATTTAAATGAATTCCGTAAATGTAATATGCCCGATATTATAATATTGACAGAGGCTCATCTTAATAGGTATAGCCCGGACTATTCATTGCCTTATTATAAATATTTCTCTACTTCAAATTTTATCAATAAAAATAGTGGAATATCAGTATTTGTAAGTGAAAATTTAAAAGATGTACTCGTAGAAGAGATTTGCATTCCGCTGGTTAACTGCCTAAAAATAAATTTTAAAATTAATCCAACTGTCGATTTGTTCAGGAGAACTTTGTTCTCTTAACATATCGACAATGTATCAAGCCAGAATACGCGAGAATTGTATGGAGAGGTCTACTTTTTTCACGGCTTTTCCATCTTTGAAGTCAAAAAACACCAACTTAGAGGCTTCGCAGCATATATGTTCCATACACGGATTTACTCAGAATTCGGAGTAGAACGTTTCGTGTGTCTGTGTGTGTGTGTGTCTGTGTGTGTGTCTGTGTGTGTGTCTGTGTGTCCGTCCCCCCCTTATAACTTTTGATCCGCTCAATTTACAGAGCCTAAAATTTCAGAATATATAAACAGTTACAGGCCTACAAAACTTTTATACTCGGAATTTTGAATTTTTGTTTCAGTCAGGGGTTATCAACTTTTGAATTTTTATTTTATTTTTCCATATATCTCAGAAACCATACACGCTAGAACGCTGAAAATTGGTACAAACATAGACAAATACAAAATCTCAAATTACTTTTTTCAAAAAAATTCCAGGGTTTCTCAAACATTTTTTATTAAGAAAAATATTTTTTTTATGATAAATTTATGAGTTTAACTGCCTATATTTCCAAAACTTTTACAATTATCGAAAAAAGCCGAAACACCCCAACTAGATAATTTAATTTTCTATAAAAAATATTAACATTGTAGTAGAAGATCTCAATTTGTTTTTAACAATTTTTTTAAAAATTGAATTTAGTGACGACATCGCTTTCATACATTTTGTATGGTAGTCACCTATACACAATATCAAAGAAGACTTATTAGTTTGATACTTCATCTCTAAACATACAATATACATATACCATCATGCTGTTTTCATATTCCGGGTAGGAAAAAAAGACTGACCTCCATACTATCCTATCTTGACTACCTAGGTACATGTGTTGTATAGAAAACTAAATATCATAAAATAATAAATAATTTGTATTTATGGGTTTATAGTTTGGTACATATTCTTCAACTATACATACTATCGCTATCGACAGTTGGATCTCATGTGTTACATGCAACTAGTAGGTATGAATTTTACGTTGTTGCTTTGTATATAACCCACGGATCAGAGATGGGTGCATTTCTCAGGGGCTTAGAAAGAGTTGTTATGCCATTAAGGGGTAAGAATGTAGTGATAGCTGGGGATATTCCAACTGTCGATTTGTTCAGGAGAACTTTGTTCTCTTAACATATCGACAATGTATCAAGCCAGAATACGCGAGAATTGTATGGAGAGGTCTACTTTTTTCATGGATTTTCCAACTTTGAAGTCAAAAAACACCAACTTAGAGGCTTCGCAGCATATATGTTCCATACACGGATTTACTCAGAATTCGGAGTAGAACATTTCGTGTGTCTGTGTGTGTGTGTGTCTGTGTGTGTGTCTGTGTGTGTGTGTGTCTGTGTGTGTGTGTGTGTCTGTGTGTCTGTGTGTCCGTCCCCCCCTTATAACTTTTGATCCGCTCAATTTACAGAGCCTAAAATTTCAGAATTTATAAACAGTTACAGGCCTACAAAACTTTTATACTCGGAATTTTGAATTTTTGTTTCAGTCAGGGGTTATCAATTTTTGAATTTTTATTTTATTTTTCCATATATCTCAGAAACCATAAACGGTAGAACGCTGAAAATTGGTAAAAACATAGACAAATACAAAATCTCAAATTAGTTTTTTCAAAAAAATTCCAGGGTTTCTCAAACATTTTTTATTAAGAAAAATATTTTTTTTATGATAAATTTATGAGTTTAACTGCCTATATTTCCAAAACTTTTACAATTATCGAAAAAAGCCGAAACACCCCAACTAGATAATTTAATTTTCTATAAAAAATATTAACATTGTAGTAGAAGATCTCAATTTTTTTTTAACAATTTTTTTAAAAATTGAATTTAGTGACGACATCGCTTCATACATTTTGTATGGCAGTCGCCTATACACAATATGTAAGAAGACTTAATAGTTTGATACTTCATCTCCAAACATACATACATACCATCATGCTATTTGCATATTCTGGGTAGGAAAAAGGATCTTCCTCCATACTATCCTATCTTGACATACATACCTACATATGTTGTATAGAAAACAAAATATCTGAAAATATTCAATAATTTGTATCTATGGGTTTATAGTTTGGTACATATTCTTCAACTATACATACTATCGCTATCGACAGTTGGATCTCATGTGTTACATGCAACTAGTTTATTGTTAATTTTAGTTGTGACATTAATATTATTATTGTTGTGTTTTGGGGTTATTTTCGCTATGGTATTATTCCAACTGTCGATTTGTTCAGGAGAACTTTGTTCTCTTAACATATCGACAATGTATCAAGCCAGAATACGCGAGAATTGTCCAACTGTCGATTTGTTCAGGAGAACTTTGTTCTCTTAACATATCGACAATGTATCAAGCCAGAATACGCGAGAATTGTATGGAGAGGTCTACTTTTTTCACGGCTTTTCCATCTTTGAAGTCAAAAAACACCAACTTAGAGGCTTCGCAGCATATATGTTCCATACACGGATTTACTCAGAATTCGGAGTAGAACATTTCGTGTGTCTGTGTGTGTGTGTGTCTGTGTGTGTGTCTGTGTGTCTGTGTGTGTGTCTGTGTGTCCGTCCCCCCCTTATAACTTTTGATCCGCTCAATTTACAGAGCCTAAAATTTCAGAATATATAAACAGTTACAGGCCTACAAAACTTTTATACTCGGAATTTTGAATTTTTGTTTCAGTCAGGGGTTATCAACTTTTGAATTTTTATTTTATTTTTCCATATATCTCAGAAACCATACACGCTAGAACGCTGCAAATTGGAACAAACATAGACAAATACAAAATCTCAAATTAGTTTTTTCAAAAAAATTCCAGGGTTTCTCAAACATTTTTTATTAAGAAAAATATTTTTTTTATGATAAATTTATGAGTTTAACTGCCTATATTTCCAAAACTTTTACAATTATCGAAAAAAGCCGAAACACCCCAACTAGATAATTTAATTTTCTATAAAAAATATTAACATTGTAGTAGAAGATCTCAATTTTTTTTTAACAATTTTTTTAAAAATTGAATTTAGTGACGACATCGCTTCATACATTTTGTATGGCAGTCGCCTATACACAATATGTAAGAAGACTTAATAGTTTGTTACTTCATCTCCAAACATACATACATACCATCATGCAATTTGCATATTCTGGGTAGGAAAAAGGATCTTCTTCCATACTATCCTATCTTGACATACATACCTACATATGTTGTATAGAAAACAAAATATCTGAAAATATTCAATAATTTGTATCTATGGGTTTATAGTTTGGTACATATTCTTCAACTATACATACTATCGCTATCGACAGTTGGATCTCATGTGTTACATGCAACTAGTATGGAGAGGTCTACTTTTTTCATGGCTTTTCCAACTTTGAAGTCAAAAAACACCAACTTAGAGGCTTCGCAGCATATATGTTCCATACACGGATTTACTCAGAATTCGGAGTAGAACATTTCGTGTGTCTGTGTGTGTGTGTGTCTGTGTGTGTGTGTGTCTGTGTGTGTGTGTGTCTGTGTGTCCGTCCCCCCCTTATAACTTTTGATCCGCTCAATTTACAGAGCCTAAAATTTCAGAATATATAAACAGTTACAGGCCTACAAAACTTTTATACTCGGAATTTTGAATTTTTGTTTCAGTCAGGGGTTATCAACTTTTGAATTTTTATTTTATTTTTCCATATATCTCAGAAACCATAAACGCTAGAACGCTGAAAATTGGTACAAACATAGACAAATACAAAATCTCAAATTAGTTTTTTCAAAAAAATTCCAGGGTTTCTCAAACATTTTTTATTAAGAAAAATATTTTTTTTATGATAAATTTATGAGTTTAACTGCCTATATTTCCAAAACTTTTACAATTATCGAAAAAAGCCGAAACACCCCAACTAGATAATTTAATTTTCTATAAAAAATATTAACATTGTAGTAGAAGATCTCAATTTTTTTTTAACAATTTTTTTAAAAATTGAATTTAGTGACGACATCGCTTCATACATTTTGTATGGCAGTCGCCTATACACAATATGTAAGAAGACTTAATACCTAGTTTGATACTTCATCTCCAAACATACATACATACATACCATCATGCTATTTGCATATGCTGGGTAGGAAAAAGGATCTTCCTCCATACTATCCTATCTTGACATACATACCTACATATGTTGTATAGAAAACAAAATATCTGAAAATATTCAATAATTTGTATCTATGGGTTTATAGTTTGGTACATATTCTTCAACTATACATACTATCGCTATCGACAGTTGGATCTCATGTGTTACATGCAACTAGTAATATTATAATTGTATTGTTTGTCATATAAAATGTTCTTCCAGGTACTAGGCAAACGAACTCCGTCGTCCCGATTGTTCATTATATCCCTTCTCTTATATATTTCTATAGCTTCCCTGTAAATTCTGAGAGGTTCACTGTTTAAACTTGCTATTTTTTTGAATGGTCAAAATCTATTGTATGTCCTTCTGTGAGCGAGTGTTGTACAAGTGAGGATGTAAGTTTTTTGTTTCTCATGTCGACTCTGTGCTCCGCTATTCGTGCTTCAACTTTTCGATTGGTTCTTCCTACATAAGTCTTATTGCACGATCCGCACGGTATTTCATATACTCCATGAGCTTCAAGTGGAATGATGTCTTTCGGGTTTCTTAGAAAGGTTGATATTTTATTTGTTGTGCTGAAAACGGTACGTATGTTATTTTTGTTTAATAGACGGCTGATTTTATCGGTGACGCCTTTGATATATGGTAGTCGGGCTGTTGATAATGGTGTTTCATTGGATTTTTCTTTCACTGTTTTTGGACTCTTTAATGCTTTGTTTATTATATAGTCTGAGAAACCATTACAACGTAGAGCATTTTTCGTGTATTCTAATTCTTGTTTTTTATGCTCGTGGTCTGCAATTCTTTTTGATCTTGTTATTAGTATTTTTGCGACTGAGCATATTTGTGCGGGGTGATGATTGGACGTTGCGTGTAGGTATCTATCGGTGTGTGTGGGCTTTCTATATACTGTGTGCCCCAGTTTACCGTTTGCTTTTTTTAACACTAAAACGTCTAAGAAAGGTATTTGTCTGTTATTTTCCTTCTCCATTGTAAACTTTATATCTTTATGAATGCTGTTAATAGTGTTCAAAAAATTATTTAATTCTTCTTCTCCGTGAGACCATACTACGAATGTGTCATCCACATATCTTAGCCATTTCTTTGGTTTGAGTATTACTTTCTTTAAGACTTCTTCTTCAAACCTCGTCATAAATAAGTTGGCGACTGCTGGTGACAATGACAAACCCACTGCCGAAACAATTAGACAAGAAACATGCTCGATTTTAAGAAAAAATACACCACCAAAATGCAATTTATCAAAACTAGAAATAATAGCCCTCAAAGAATTACGCAACAACAAAGATTTGATAATCCTTCCAGCTGATAAAGGCAATGCCACAGTAGTGATGAACAGTGAAGATTATAAATCGACTCCCGTCCCTTGTCACCTCATTATACTGTCTACACATTCTTGGTATAGGACTGTAATACATAAAGCTAGTACGAAGCATGCTGACATGAAAGGTATTGGCAAATCTCAACGATCTTCTAGGAATGTTAAATTGTATGTATTGTAAAAGTCTCGAATCTATGATACCATTAACAATTTTGTGAAGTATAGTAAAGTCATGTATTTGTCGTCTAGTCTCGAGTTTAGTAGTTCCGAAATAGTCTAAACGTTCATCGTAAGTCCTCAACCTATTACACAGCCCTGCTCTATTTGTGATGACTCTTAAAAAATATTTTTGGACAGATTCTATCGGGTCGATGTCA
Source organism: Molanna angustata (assembly GCA_963576475.1). Classification (NCBI taxonomy): domain Eukaryota; kingdom Metazoa; phylum Arthropoda; class Insecta; order Trichoptera; family Molannidae; genus Molanna; species Molanna angustata. The sequence continues at coordinate 5,838,172 of OY754965.1, forward strand.
ACTCCATAGTGAGGACTCCAAACACATGAGTTGTATTCAAGTATGCTCTGCACCAGTGAACGGAACAGGGTGATCAGACTTTCATTTCTCTTGAAAGGTTTTGCTGTTCTCAAGACGAACCCTGCTGCTCGTCTTGCGCGAGCCACAATGTCGTCTATATGACACTTGAACGTCAGTCCAGAGTCAAATATTACCCCAAGATCCCGTATTGAGTCAACCCTTTTTAATGGAATATTGCCCAGCTTATAGTCGAAATGAATTGTTGTGCGTTTTCTGGAGAATCCTATAATTAAACATTTAGTATAGAAACATTTTACCTAATTTAATCCGACGTACCAAGAACGACTATTATAAAGATAAAATTAGTCAAGCCGGACAAAATGTAAAAAAAATATGGGATACTGTAAATATGGCAATGAATAGGAAAACAAAACACCAACCTATTGTTAAAGTAATGGATTACAAAACAGATACAGTCTTGGACGTTTCAAATGATACTAAGAAGTGTGCTAATATTTTCAATGTTTTTTTCAGTTCTGTGGGTCATACTCTTGCTAGTAAAATTAATAATAATTCAGATGATGTAGATGTTGATTCAATTCAACCAATGAAATCATCTGACTCTTTAAAACTAAGGGAATTTAATATGACATCTGAGAGCGAAATAGAAACCATTGTCAAATCAATGAAAGGTGGATCATCACCTGGATTTGATAATATTACTGTTGATATAATGAAAGAGAATTTGAACATCTTGTCTAAACCGTTAACATATATAATAAATGTCAGCTTAAAAGAAGGAGTTTTTCCTTCAATTTATAAAATATCTAATGCTACTCCAATATTCAAGTCTGGGGATGCGATGGACCCATCTAATTATCGACCCATAGCTTTGACATCAAACATTGCTAAAGTATATGAGAAGGTTATTAAACATAGAATTTTAAGTTATACTAATGACATAAAACTGATTAGTAGTAATCAATATGGTTTCCACGAGAAATTGGGTACAGATGACGCTATCGCAAGACTGACGTCTAAAATTTGTGATGCTCTTGATAAACATAAAAATGTATTGGAATTTTCATTGATTTACAAAAAGCTTTCGATAGCGTTAGTCATAATAGATTGATCAAAAAATTAAAATACGCTGGATTCGATTATATGGCCTTGAGTTGGATGCGTAGCTACCTAAATAAACGAGAGCAGTTTGTAAAGTTAAACGGTGTGCTTAGCGACCAGGTCAGTTCACAATATGGGATCCCACAAGGTACTGTATTGGGACCTGTACTGTTCTTGATATACGTTAATGATTTATATAAACTGGATCTTCACTCTAGTGTTATTTCCTTTGCCGACGACACAGTCATGTTGTCTGTGGGAGAGACATGGAGTGAGGTAACTGAAAGAGCAAATAAAGATATAAATGTATTAAAGGCTTGGTTTAATTGCAATATATTAACATTAAATGCACAAAAAACTACTGTAGTGCCTTTCGCAATTCAAGGCAAAAATATACCAAATACGTTAAATATTAAAATCCACCGGCAGGATTGTGATGCATTTGGTTCTTGTTCAGAACCTCAGTGTACCACACTAAATGTGAGCAAGAATGTCAAATATTTGGGTGTTATAATTGAATCTGAAATGAAATGGAAGGACCATATATGTAAGACAGGAGAAAGATTGCATAAAATATTTTATGTTTTTTACCGTATAAGAAATTTTCTGGATATTGAAATGCTTAGAATGACATATTATGCATTGGCTCAGTCTGTGATGCAATATGGAATAATTGGATGGGGAGGGTCGTATCCTGCTCACTTGAAATTATTATATACCATACAAAGAAAGATTATTAAAATTATTTTAGTAAAGCCAAGCGATTTTCCCACTGAAGAGTTATTTTCTCAGTTTAAAGTTAAAAAATTAAATGTGTTATATAAAATAAATGCACTTAAACAAATATGTAAAGAATATTTCACTAACCAAATTCACCCTATAGACAATCTAAGAATTGGTCCTCGCACAAGTGGAATGATAAATATCCCAAAGAAAAATACATCTTTTGGCCAAAATCATTATTCATATTATGGGGTGAAGTGGTTTAATGATTTACCAGTGGATATGAGAATAGTGGCGCAAAATAATTTTGGTGGTTTCTTGGTATTGCTGAAAGACTTTTTGAAGTAACATTTTTCTTGTGTATTCATTGTGTGTTGTTTATTTTCAATTTGTGTATTTTTATTTATTCTACAGACCAATTTTGTATTTTTTTTTTCTCTCTTTATATATAATATTATGTATGTTTGTATCTAAATATGTAAGTGATTGTAAATAGATTAGTGCCTAGATTAAGATGTATGTATATAAATAGATTAGATAGTTTGTAGATTTGTGAAATGTGACTCACTTCAAAGCACGAGAAAACTCTTTTTGAAGTTGAGTCATAAAAAAAAACAAAATTATAATGTATCTTTTAAAAATTGTATATATTGTTGTATTGTGTATTTTTCTTTGTTATTTTAATACTAAATAAATAAATAAATAAATAAAATATCGACAATGTATCAAGCCAGAATACGCGAGAATTGTATGGAGAGGTCTACTTTTTCACGGCTTTTCCAATTTTGAAGTCAAAAAACACCAACTTAGAGGCTTCGCAGCATATATGTTCCATACACGGATTTACTCAGAATTCGGAGTAGAACATTTCGTGTGTCTTTGTGTGTGTGTGTGTCTGTGTGTGTGTGTGTGTGTGTATATCTGTGTGTGTGTGTGTGTCCGTCCCCCCCTTATAACTTTTGATCCTCTCAATTTACAGAGCCTAAAATTTTTATACTCGGAATTTTGAATTTTTGTTTCAGTCAGGGGTTATCAACTTTTGAATTTTTATTTTATTTTTCCCTATATCTCAGAAACCATAAAAGCTAGAACGCTGAAAATTGGTATAAACATAGACAAATACAAAATCTCAAATAAGTTTTTTCAAAAAAATTCCAGGGTTTCTCAAACATTTTTTATTAAGAAAAGTATTTTTTTTATGATAAATTTATGAGTTTAACTGCCTATATTTCCATTTTTTTTTTAAATATCGCAAAAAGCCGAAACACCCCAACTAGATAATTTAATTTTATATAAAAAATATTAACATTGTAGCAGTACATCTCAAATTTTTTTTAACAATTTTTATAAAAATTGAATTTAGTGACGACATCGCTTCATACAATTTGTATGGTAGTCACCTATACACAATATCAAAGAAGACTTAATAGTTTGATACTTCATCTCTAAACATACAATATACATATACCATCATGCTGTTTTCATATTCCGGGTAGGAAAAAAAGACTGACCTCCATACTATCCTATCTTGACAACCTAGGTACATGTGTTGTATAGAAAACTAAATATCATAAAATAATGAATAATTTGTATTTATGGGTTTGGTACTTATTCTTCAACTATACATACTATCGCTGTTGACAGTTGGATCTCATGTGTTACATGCTACTAGTAATAAAAAAATTACATTCAGGGAATGAAATAGTTAAGAAATTGATTCTACAAAAACATTAGGGGGCAAATAAAACAATAATTATATTAAAACATAAGAAAAGTTAAATATTGAAATTAAAAATTAAGAAGCCATAATTCTAAAGAAAAAGTGGTGTATGTGTATGTGTATTACATATGTCATCGCGTGTTGTAGTGATGATTTTTGAATGTGTCGCATTTCATGTTTGAATACTACGTATGATTTGGAGAAGATGTGTATGTCTGGGAAGGTTTTGTTGTATCAAACATTTTTAACTAATTAATTGTATAACTGTCTGTTATACAATTAATTACAATTAAAACTATGTACTACAATAGCTGTATGTTTGTTTACAATAAATTAATAAATAATGGCACAAGAAAAAGAAGAAGGCGAGAACGAAAGAAGTCAAAAATTTAGATGAACGTGGATAAGACGATGCAACCGAGCGTGAATCATCTCTGCATATCTAGCAAAGAAAACGACATGACTTATGATTTAAACTGACAATTCCTGGTCAAACTCCATACTTGTTTTACTATAGTCGGTCTTCGGGACTCAATTAGATATCAAACTCATGAGGCAAAGGTCCCGGTTTCAATTCCCGAAGGAGACATTTTTATTTATTTATTTATTTGAATCTTCCTGTGCATATAATTAGTACACTGGCGGGCACTTTATTTAGACTTTGTTTTTGAATTGTGTTTTTAGTCTGGATCTGTGAGACAATAAACAATGTCTCCAAAATGTGGCAACTTGTTATTTTTTGCGTGTAAAATTCATATTTGACTAAGTGTCCGTATTTTTATTTTTTTACATTACTTCTCGGGCAACTAACAGGTACTATTTTACTTGTACTAATGTGCCGAAACCACGAGTCTAGAGGAACTTCTAAAGCTACTCTTCGTGCCATGCATTCTTTGTCATTCTTACTAGCGTTCTGGGAAAGGGCCGTTTCAGTCCCCATATGCGGAGCGGGTGAAGGCGGGCGTAGAAAGGTACTATCTTACTTCTGTGATATACATTTTTCCAATAAATATTATGTAATATCACATTCAAAACTTTTTTCCTTAAAGGATGTTAATCCCTTAATACACTTTTGAAGAGTTTTTTTCTATTGTATCAAATATTCAAAAAAAGAGCATTGAAAAGTTTTAACAGATATATCATACAAGAAAAATGAATCGTTGTCTATGGAAAACTAATCAGTTCTTAGTTAATGTACCCACTTCACAAATTTATTTATTGTTAATACACAAACATTTTTACCTATTTAGGTTAAATAGGTAACGCCCCATTAGGCTAAACCTGTTCTGGGGCTGTTACATTTATACAATAGGGTATACAAATTATTTGCACACAGATGACACATAATATATAAAGTACACATATGTTAAATGGTATCAATATGAAGTTCGTCGGCCTTTTAGTTTGGGCTGTACAGAGGACACAATTTTTCATATTTGTGTACGGCATACGGAATACAGCATACACATAAAACTACATGATCTTCATTAAGAAATTGATTACTCTTAAAAATTTCGTTCTGCGAAGGGGCCGTTGACAGTCCCCATATGCGGAGCGGGTGGTGGTGGGAGTAGCGACTCTTAAAAATTGTGAAATCAAGACTCTCCGCAATTCTGTGGTAGTAGAGATTAAAAAGGTTACATCTCCGAAACTTGTTGGCATAAAAATGCTCAAACGTGGTTGACACTAAGATGATTATTTCAATTATATTAGTTGAAATAGCTACAACGTATAAAGATATTATTTGATCGACTGGTCGGAAGAGTTTTTCTCGTGGCAAAATACCTGCCCGTCTTTGTACAAATTTTAATAGGTACTTTACATTAATTTGAAAAAATCCATGTTTTCTCTGAAACAGCCTCTTTGATGTGGAGCGTCTTAGGAAAATTATTAAAGGTACGTTCTCCTATAATAATATTGAAATTGAAAAGTTTACAAGTTTGTAATTTTTCAGGATTAAAAGGGATCAAATTGAAATGTTTATGCTTGAAAACAAAGTTTAACAAGAAGATACTATTCTCATTTATTTTCTGAAAAGGGTCTTAACTCTTTCGAAAGTTCGTTTTTTTTTAATTTATAAATATTTACAAAAATACTGCGTACCTACTTTAGAACGTTTTCTGTTTAAGGTTGATTGATTTGAATAAATAGATTTTGCGATTTTAGAAAAATCTGAAAGGAATCCCATGTAAAGTAGGTAGGTACCTACATAAAAATATCCAAAATTATACTTATAGACCTAAATCCAATTGCTGCCAAATGATTTTTCTAGAATAAGAAAGAGACCATTTGTTTTCACTTCTCAAGTGGATGTATTGTTAAAATACAGATCGTTGATCTAGAACAAGTTAGGTTTTAATGTTCAAGATTTGATATCACAAATGAATTTATTTATAAAATTTCTACTATCATGTTTTTAAAAATTCGGCAGTCAATTATGTATACGGTCCGTAAATATACTTTAATGATCATTAAACCTTTTTAGGTTCTTGGTCAACGTTTCTAATTTCATTTGACGACGATTAAAATTTGAAAAAGGTGGGTAGGGTGTACCCATTATGAAATACTTTTAACGGCAAATGATAAGTTAAATAAAACAGAGGTATAATAAAATAAATTATTCATAATGAAGATGAAATGCAAACTGTGGACGTTCTCAGAAAACGCCGAGGGGATAAAAAAGGTCAAGCAAGTTGACTTCAATCCTTAAGTACTTAAACAAGGTTGTCTGTATTTAATTAGTGGAATTTTTGAAATTCCAATAAGTTAATTTACTTTTTCTGGAAAACTAATTGTCATTGAAATGCTTCCTGGATTAATAGACCCCTGAGTTTAAGGGAATAGGACGCTATTACAATAGATTCATAGTTTATTTATATTATTTTTATTTTATTTTACAAAGTACAGCACACAGTACGTGCATACAATTATTAAAAGTAAATAAGTAAAAATACAAATATAACATGTACCTCTCACGTACTATACCTACTATCAAAATGCGCGCATGAGAGAAGAGTAACAATATGTATGTGTATGTGAAAGAGATATCTAGAAAGAGTGTGAGTGTGTGTGTTTATTAATTTATTTATAAGAAAATATCAAATAAAATCAACATTTATTTTATTTTTCAATTAAAATATAATCACAGAGGATCATAGTTAATACAAAAATCGTTTATAAAATTGTTTGACAAATTTTATCTTGGAAAAGTAATAACACTTCAAGACAAGAAAAAAAATTATTTGATTTTAAAATGTATGTATATGATTTTTTTTAGCATTTTAACAAAAAAAAGAACACAGTGATTCTATTCCCGAAAAAGATGCGTTTTAATAAAAAAAATACATGATACTAATGGGCCTGGGCAGAATTGTTGTACTACAGATCGCATTTTATATACCTAGACCTCATTTTATATATTGTTTTGCCATAGACCGCCTTCTATTTATGTAGAATCTAGATCGCATTTTATAAAAATATAAACCTCATTTCACTTTTAAACAAACTTTTTAATATCTCAATAGAGACGAAGTTGGGATAATTATAGAAGAATCAGGAACTTAAGGCACCTACAGGGCATACAACCTGTCATCGGCTGGTTTACGTGATCACTTTATGCGCTTGCGCAACGTACGCCAATTATGCCTTCTTATTAAGTTCCCTTATCAATGTAACTTTTGAAAGTTCTATATATTTTAATAATGTGTAATTATTCACCTGAAAATAAATAATTATACTATTGCCATCTATGAAGAAACCGTTTTATGTAACGTCATCTATTGAGAAATTAGTTTATTTGTAAACAATTTATGTGTTTAGGATAAACAAGAAGTTTTATGAAAATGAATTACGACCCATTTTTTCTAATAAAATTCTCGGAAGGTTGTAGGGAAGTCAAAATCCGTATATATATTTTTGTATAATATAAAATTATCCGTATATATATTTTTGTATGATAAATCTAAAAAAATATAAATAAAAATTATCGTATCGTATTTTTTTAGATCTCGATAACAGCGCCACCTATCGGATATAAAACTATCCTATCTTTCAATCCGGAACCAACCATACATAAAAATTAAAAATTATTGAAATCGTTTGGGCGGTTTCGCAGATTAGCGTGTTCGAACATCGTGAAATGAGATTTTTATATGTTGGTATTTATATATTGATAGACTAGAGTAGTAAGAAAATCAAACGGGCATTTTTTTCAATGGCTCGCAGATTCTTCTGTAGCTTAGATTGTGATAGACTAAGGCTGTGTTTCTCGAACAAAGATTAAAGTAAAAGTATATTTAAAATACTTTGATATCATAAAATGGTTCAATACAATTGTTGTTTGATTGCAATCTAATGCCATTAAATGATACAATTTTGAACAATTTCATTAAATCAAAGTATTTTAACTATATTATTACCGATACTTTTGCTGAAACAACCCACCCTAAGGTTGAGTTTATTCCAACAAAAGTATTGGTTATTGTATAATTAAAAAACTTTGATTTCATAAAATTGTTCAAAATTGGGTCGTTTGACAGCATAGGATTTCAATGAAGCAACCAAAAGTATTGAACAATTTTATAAAATCAAAGTGTTTTAACTACATATACTTTTGCTTTAATCTTTGTTCGAGAAACACACCCTTAGGCTGTGTTACTCGAACAAAGATTAAAGTAAAAGATAGTTAAATACTTTGATTTCATAAAATCGTTCAATACTTTTGGTTGTTCCATTAAAATCAATTGCCGTCAAACGACGCAATTTTGAACAATTTTATGAAATCAAAGTATTTTAACTATACTTTTACTGATATTTTTGTTGAAACAACCGAACATTAGAGTCAGGGATTCATATTTTGCGTGGAGATTTATTTTAAATCGGTCCCTTATCCTAAACACATAAAAAAAAACTCAATGTACACATTAAAACTATGAATTTTTAGTCCTAGTTAAATGTGTTTCTATTGAATATTGTTCTTAAAGAAGGCAACTTAACATCCATTGGTAAATATATGAATTTTAAAGATTCAGTATGAACTTTTGACATAATATGTAATTAGAGTTATAGAAAGCTGTTTTTAGGAATACATAGGTTACTCGTCTCTCTAAAACATGAATATGTAGTTCACTATGAGTTTTTTCCACACGTATCTTCGTAGAAGCAAGTTTTTCTGCCCCAGGGAAACTTATTCATCGCACCGAAAATAGAAAGTTTTTAAAAGTCGAGTAATTAATTCTAAATTATTCAATCGATCAAATCCCAAACAACCATTTTGAATATTTAATTAGACCTGTGCCACGATCCTCTCCCATTTGTTTTGTACATAAATTTCGAATATTTTACATAAGGTTGGTATTATTTGTCAATTATATTATCCCATGAGACCCGATTTGCTTACATTAGCGTACTCATTTATGTAATTACTGTATCAAGTAAAGAGATTTTATAGATTGTGTAATAAATCAGAGACAACAATGCTCACTTCAATATACGGCACAATATGAATTAGGTATAATAAATGTTATTTTACTTTTATTAAGGTTTATCAAAATATATTTTTATACAAAAATATTATAATCGAATATTTTTTTTTGCAAGTACGTAAACAGATTTTTAATGAAGCAACGAAACAACATTTTAAAAATATTCGATTTATCAATATAATTTTATACCAGATTCACTTCTCTACTAAATAGTTTATTTTGTCAAATTTTTAACATCTCAATAGAGACAAGTTGGAATATTATAGGAGAAACAGTAACTCAAGGCACTTACGGGCTTACGACCTGTCATTGGCTGGTTTATTTATTTATTTATTTAAGATGGACGAAGTCGCAAGAGGTTATAATTACTTGAGAAAAAATGTATGTACTTGTGAGAAGTATGTATGTATGTGTGAGACATTTTATTTATTTATTTGAATCTTCTTGTACATATAATTAGTACACTGGCGGGCTTATTGCGTAATGGCAATTTCTTCCAACCAACCAGAGTAAATGTTAAATATACAAAACAATGTGTACTATGGCAATAAGTTAATCACATGACAAAATCAATAAAGATAGCAGAAGAAAAGTAAAAAAAAAAACAAAGAAGATAGCATATAAGAACAATTCATATCAATGATAGGAAAACTAAAGGATAAGGAAAGGAAGAGGAGAGGAAGATGTAATCAGGTATTGTCAGATAAATATTTTTGCTTTATCCTTTTCTTGAAGATGTTTAGTGAGATAGACGACGTAATATCAGGACTTAGGCTATTCCATAGTCTAGCTGAATGTACTTCAAATGAAGAGCTAAAAAATTCAGAACTATGAATGTTTACGTGAATTTGTAATTCTGGGGCGGTTTAGGGATGACATCTGTGCGAAATTTGGGGTTCTGTGGACGCACACATACACACACAAATACCTTTACACACAGACACACTTAATGTTCTACTTCGAATTCTGAGTTAGTCCATTTATAGAACCTATGCTGCGAAGCCCCTAATTTGGTGTTTTTAGACAAAAAAAAACATGAATAATATAGACCTGGCCATACAAAATCTCGTGAATCTTGACTTGATACTTTGTCGATCTGTTAAGAGGAATAAATTCTCTTGAAAAAATCGACAGTTGGACAATTCCCATGCATAAAAATTTATTTGCCAATTAGTCAGCTGCAAAATCTGGGTTACGAATATACATAGATGTTATTGAAGTCGCAGTATAAAAGCAAACTCGGTACATCAGTAAGATAATTTAATATTATTAAGTAGTTAACAAATATGTTGATTTGATATACTTTACGGTTCAAACATTTTTTTCTTTGATTTCATTGTTTCTTTTTTTTCAATTCACAATAAATATTTTGTGACATCTCACAAAACATCATTAAAGTTAGTCTTATATAAAAAAATAAAAAAAAACATCTCGAGTTGGAAACCGAAACAAAGTTTTCAGTTTGTGATATGAGTCTTTCGTGGGAATATTTTCTTCGTGTGCCAGATGTCTGAAATTACAGCATACAGTAAATTTCTTTTCACAAAACCGACCTACATTTTAGATTATTGCCCACCGGACGTGGCATAGAATCAAAACAAGGAGATACACTCTTTTGCTTATTTGAAATTTTGGACTAGTTTATCACTTTATAAAGGGAGGAAATTGACTAACGTAGAGGCACCTACTGTTATTTTAAAACTTTAAAATTGATCGGACCTAATTCCTTATTTCCGTTTTAATAAAATAAAATGTACCTGAGCTGAGAACTAAGTGCCGTGGCCAATTTTAAGTCTTCACTTGGTATATTTAATTCAATCAATACAGGTCGGTACTTTACTTTAATGGAATTCAATAATAACATCAGAGAAAATAAGTTATTGGATAGAAAGCTTCATTGTAAAATAACCCTCAGCATAATCACTTCTCTTACCGTTGCTTGACTATGCTGATGTTTGCTATTTGGCTGCAAACGAGGGACATCTCAACGAACTCTTCAATATGTTTGCATTCATTTAATATTTGGACTAAAAATAATAAGTATATCACATTTATCATTACCGTAATCTTCTTCATTGGCCCAAGATACGACAGCGACATAAAAAGTATGCATATCCTGTCATTGTTGTACAATGTACTTTATCAAACTAAATTCACTTATATTTCAAACCCCGAGTAACCACTCCGACCTGCTGAACATACATTATTATCTATTCCAATAGTACTAAATTTTGAGCTCTTAGTTTGAATTACAATCAGCAAGGCTATGGAATAGTTTAAGTCCTGATACTACGTCGGCTATCTCATTAAACATTTCAAAAAAGGGCTAAAGCAAAAATATCTAACAAAAATATCATGTTTATAAAAATATCAAACAATTATACATATTTTGCAATATTTTATAACAAAAAGGCCATTGTGGTGGCCCACAATGCAGCTGATTTTCAGCAATGCCTTGGACGATCACAAAATGTATATAGATACATATAGATAATAATACAAAAATAAAATTATATATGACAACATCTACACAGGAAAAAAGAAAAGAATTAAAAAAAAACAAAAAAAAAAGTTAAAATTAACAAAGAACGCATTATTACTTGTATTATTAAAAGTAATTTCCTAATAGCAATAAGCCCGCCAGTGCAATATATATTTTTATATTGTAATAATAATAAATAAATAATAATCATAAATTATGTAGGATGATTTTTATAACGCCGTTTTTGTGATATCCTCACCTCAAGGGCGCTTTGAATATATTATTATATACAAGAAGATAAATAGATAAATAAATTAATTAATTTTGTGTACTTTACAACCATTCACTGCAATGCTTTTAAAGCTCTGCAGTGAGGCTGCCGTACGATTATACGATTATAATACCTGATTTCTTCTCCCTCTCCTCTTCCTCTCTTGTACTTTTGTTTTCCTATCGTTATTACGAACTTTTATTATATTCAATCTTAACATTTTGACTTAATAGGGCATATTAGGCTTAATCTAGTAACTGAAAACATGTTATATTAAAACCGCCTAATGCACGATGAGGTTACGTGTTAGTAAGGTTAACTATCGAATGAGTTAAAAAGGGTTTATACGTGATTTAAATTATCGAAACCCCAAAATTTGTTAATTTTTTGCATTATTAGAACAAACGTGAATTAAAATGTAAAAAAAATATCGGTCATTCACTTTGATTTTAAGCACTCTTAAAATCAAAGTGAATGAGTTCACTACAACATAAAGTTATGGAGTAATTTTAAAAAAATGCTGTAAAAAAGTTAACGTCAAGTCAACGTCATACTCGTATAGGAGTAATTTGAAATAAACGCGTTAAACGGGATATTTTAAATATCTATTTGATGGGAATTAACGTTGAATTTTTAAATTATGTGACAAAAATTCACTAGAGAAATATTGAAAATACTTATGGCATTTTTTTTAAGAAATACACTGTTTAATATAGTTAAGAAAATAGATTTCTAATTGGGGTGTTAAGGTTTAATTAATCTTCACAATATATCGAACAGAATATTCAGTTCAAAATTTGAAATTTAATTAGATGAAATAAATTTAATATTTAATAAAAATTCAGCGAAGGTCAGCAATGATCTTGCTTATCTTAATTTAACACTCCACTGCTTTGAAAAGATCCTTTTTGCAACCGTAAATCATTCAGCGCTAAGGTTAGATCTATGAAAATTTATCTAAATTATTTATTTATTTAAATTTAATGCTGCAATGTTATGGGTTTTATTTGTGAAAGCTTAAAAATGGCAAACCTCGAGTTATTTGCGAGGGTACACCGCTCCATAAACATACAGTAAAATTGATTTGCATAAAGATGCTGCTATTTTTGCTTGTTTTTAACAAACACTGCTTTTTTCCAATAAAGAACAACGTGTGTGTGTGTGTGTGTGTGTGTGTGTGTGTGTGTGTACAGTAAAAGACCATATTCGTGTGGGACGAAGTCAACCGTCGTTCGACTGGAAATAACTCCCCACTTTGCCGAGTGTCTCACAGGTTGAGCTTGAAATAACATTGATAAAGTCAAGAAATCTTCGGTTGATGAATCTGGATTTTGATGCTCAAAATTTTAATAACTGACCAAATCTCAATATCCCTTTTAATTTTTCACGTATTTAAAAAATACAATATGCATGATTAAGAGTGAGAAGTTAGATAGCTACTTTTTTCTGAATTTTTTATTTTTTTCTACACTTCTTTCATGTAACATGTGAGATCGAACTGTTGATGGTGATGGTATGTTTGCGGCCACTGTTTGACGTTTGATGTCGGTCAAGACATTTTTGTCGTTTGTCACCATTGTACCGAGATACACAAACTCGCCAAGAGTTTCGGATGTGTGTAATCGTCAACTCGCAAATCTGGCGGTTTTCGACGTCCATGCACTGGCATATACTTTGTCGTTCCCTCGTTCACCATCAACCCCAAACAGCTTTGAGATATTGTAGGTATTTGAAATATTTATACAAGTTTTCAGCGCTCTAGATATCTTTTATGGTTTTTGGGATATATGGAAATATAATATAAATATTAAATAAATAAATAAACATAGTAAATATTCTATTACGAATTCTGAGTTAATAATACATAACATATTTATTTACCTATCGTATGGGTGAAATTTTTATACCCCACAACAATACCTAGAGGTCATACAATACAAATTTCAGACACAAATAAAGATGTATTCTGTCAAGATGTATTCTGTCGCTGAGTCACTTGACAGGAAAAAGTCCCTGAAATCTCAACATATAATATATGCCGCGAAGTTGGTGTTTGTTTTGATTCGAAGTTGAAAGAAACATGAAAAATGTAAACTTGATTATACAAAATATTGCTGATCTTGGCTTAAATATTTCCTCGAAGTAAGAAAATAAATATTTCCTCGAAGAAAATTAACATATTATACAAGATACAAAATATAATTGTGTATCATTACTTAACGTGTTCTCATTTTTTTCATAATATCCAATTTTTTGTCATTGCAACACATTCAGCGAGACTAAAATATGTAATGGAGGAATATTTATCAGTAAACATCCGAATTCTTCTCTTTGTCCTTTCCCGATACTTTTTTTCCTATAATGTGTTTTTTTTAACTTGTATCTTGATGTGTTTTGTAAATCGAATTTTTGAAAGTTTTTCGCAATCAATCTTTCTGCTGTTGTATAAATATGATGTTGTAATTGCCTAATGGCAATAAGCCCGTCAGTGTGCAACATATTTATTTATAAAATAAAAAGTTTTATTTATAACAAATAAAATAACACAGTTTTAATCCACAATGAGTTTTTATTTTTATTGCCTAAGCGCTTTCACTGGACTCCGCCAGCATCATCAGAGGCAAAATTCATTTATTTCATAATTATGAACTTCCACTGTGATAGCGAAAAAACTTAAACTATGTCGATAATGTTAAGAGAAATATATTCTCTTGAACAAATCGACTGTTGGATAAATAATTTTTATTCGTTATTTAAAATTACTTGATTTTCGAATTGATTGAAGTTTGTTCAACGCGTCTACGAAAATTTAAATGGTATTATAAAATATACCTACCTACACATTGTTCCTTTGATTTACTTACTTACCTGTCAATAATATATTTTATGTATTATTAGATTTCCAATTTCCTTCCAACCACGTGTATATTATAGTATGTAATTGGTGTTGATTTATATTAACTTTAATTAATTTTCTTTGATCATATTGTTTACAACGGAAATCGTTTATATTTGTGTTTGAAAAAAGATTCAACAAGTAATTAATTAAAGTGTTAATTACCTATTCAAATGGAATGACTGTACGATTTTGTTTTGTTAAAGCTTTTGTGTGGCCTTGGAGTATATAGTCAAAAGATTGTACGTAGAAATCTAATTATTATAATTTTGACGGCATTTACATATAAATTATATATTTCATATTTTATTATAATGATGTTATACAAATAGAGGGTTCTATAATACATATTCATTGACTTCTGTATATTTGTGATAGTCAAATGAACAGTTTCATTAACGTTTAATAAATAATTAATGAACGTAGTACGTCCGATTCTATAACTTTTTAAAAACGTTCCGACTAAAATAGGTACGTTCCAATTCCACTTAGTCCAAGTTGATATTCTAAAACGCTGAAATAAGAATGTTCCTATTTAGGAACGTTTACTCCAAGTAAGTCACGAATTAGTTCATTTCCCTATTATATAACCACATTTTAGTCGAACCAACTGTCAAAACGTTCCATATTTTAGTTCACACCTATTTGGAAGCGTAGTAGTTATTTCTACAGCAGTCAAACAAATGGGGGGGGGACTGCTGCCAACATATCTATTTTTCAATTTGATATACCATCATTATATCGTTTTGAATAAAATAATTTAGATACTTTGGGAATTAATAAAGAAAAATACAACTTAACTTTTTGATAATGTTCTGTATAAATTATTGTAGAAAAATAATAGCATACCCCGATTTTCAACGTTTATCTTATATTTTTAATAATTTATAAGGCGTGGTTCACAATATATTTTTTTTTAAATTAAAGAAGACAAAAATATCTAGAAAAATATGATGTGATGTTGCATTAATGCTTCAGGTTCAGTAAATAAACCTGAAAAAAATTTATTTTCCATTTAGCGCCATTGCGAAATCAAAGTTTTTTGGTTTATTTACTTAACCTGATGCAGTAATGCAACGTCGCATCATATTTTTCCAGATATTTTGTTCTTCTTTAATTTTTAAAAAAATATATTGCTCTATACCTTATATTTATTTAGAAATTTAAGATGTCAAAAATGGGGTATGCTTATTATTTTCCTACAAGAATATATACAGAACACAATTAAAAAGTTAAGGTATATTTTTCTAAGGTATATTATAACTAACTAGGTTATTTTTTTCAAAATGATTCGTTTTGTAGTAATGACGCAATTTTAAATTGAAAAAATAGGTACGTTGGTAGCAGTCACCCTCTTAAGTTGAAAACTTTAGTTGTGCTGGAAATAAAAAAAATGGATTTAGTTTTCAGTTGATACAGAAGATCCAAAATATTACGCATTTAATATTTTTTTTTTCAGGTCTTACTGCGAGCGAGTCTTTCGCGATTGTCGATTGCAAACCTGTTACGTCCAGTCACCGGCTTATCCCGGAGTATATCCTCGACATCTTCACTGCAGATACCACCTCAACACAAGACTGCCGTACATCAAGCTTTACATTGAGAACGAAGAGTTTAACATCGATGGACAGAGGTGTGAGAACATCATGACTTGTCCGATGAGACCCATAACTTCTGGTAAGTTCAATATACGTCAAACAAAATATCTCAATAGAGAATAAGATGGAATACATGTTTATAGGACAACGATTAAATCAGGCATCCACAGGGCATATGAACTGTCATCGTCTATGTAATATATAGGTAGATATAATTTTACATCTAAGGCCCTTAAAGTGCCCGGTTTCGTCTTGAGGGCAAAAGCCAAATTCGAATCAATAAATGTATTTACGACGTTATACCTTTAATTTGTTCGCAGTCAGCTTGAATACAATCCCATTTCGTGCAATCTGCAACTATCGAACCTGTCCAGCACAAATTCTTAAGGTTTTTGAATTATAAACTGAAGATTCTTGCGCAAGATCTAATTATGATTCCCTACAAGCCTATCTGCAACTTCATGACCTCTCCGATACAAGGATTACATCTGATCTAATACTTCTCTATAAGATAATTAAAAACTACTTTAGCTCATCTTACCTCGTTAGTCAGAAACATACATTACCATATTCCAACAAGGAATACCAAAGGCAGTGGTTCGATGTCTGGGGAGAATAAGTAGATGGTCTCTTTGTCGCATACCATGCATGTGAATATCACGGGACCACTGTTATCTGTCATACAGTCAGGAAGGTATCTTACTTTTAATGATTCTAAATATTTGACACAGATGATGAAACTTCCTTCTGTTAAACATATTCAGTATCCCGTGCTGCTTAAGGTATGGATATATGAGTCATACAGTTGCAAAACCCTGTATAATTGAATTTTGACAAAAATGAGGTGTAAATGTACCTACATTTGTATAGAAATTGATTCTCTGTCTATTAATTCGATTATTGTGCGACAAATCCATCTACATATATCCTACTAAAAAGGTCAAAAAAAATACAGTGAGTTTCAAAATCTTCTATAATACAAGGGTTTGTTTGCAAATCGCTCTATAATGAATTCGGCCAATAACAGTCAAGCATTTTGATCACGTGATCTAATTTTTAGTATGAATTTGCAAACTCCTCTAAAACTCACTTGTTGGGTTGCAAATCCCTCTATGACACAAATTCACTTGCAAATCCTTATTTATTTTAAAAATATAAAATGTCATTATTTATAGCAAAGCAACTCTCGAAACGTTTTTTGCGTTTTCTGTATTTTTTAAGAAAACCATTTTACAGGAATTTGCAACTATATGACTCATATATCTAATACTCGCTTCGATCCCATTAGATTTTGAAGGATATCTGGTCAGTGCTTCTCATTTTTTTAGCTGTCAAATATTTCAAAATGACCCGAAGAACAGAAAAAATAAAATTTGATATTATCTTTACGCATTTTCATTTGCACATGATGGCATCTTTATTTCTTACGACAAAGTGCCCTTTTTTCTCATTATTTATTTATTTATTAACTTATTTTTTTATTTATAAAATACCAAATCGCGGTATAACATTATTTGTTACTCACCACAATACGGATAGAATTACAACGCGTCATGTCATTTTTCTATTTTGCTGTGGCATTTTCCGATAACTTTCCAATCCGCGTTTTTGTCAAGACGTTTTTTCATTGGTTTATCACATTTTTTTTTGTTTAAGGTTATTCAATCTATCATTAGTTTCTCATTGAATAACCAAAACGTGTTTGAGGTTTTTATACGATTTTTTAATTAAGCGAATGTCAATTAAAAAAAATGTTCTATATCAATAGTATGAATATGTACCCAATTAAATCTTCACTCCACAAATTAAACTCTTTTTATTCAATTTTGATTAATATGAAAAAAGCAAAATGTTATCACGCGCGCCTTTGTGGTCGAAAAACTCATTACGAACGTAGATTATTATTTATTTATCTGCCACAGGAGCGGCAACACATTAAAAAATAATGAATTGGGTACACGGAAAATCATTGTGATACATGTTTGGGAATAACAATATTTTCACTTTGTTGGCATATGTGTGAACGTGACGAGAATTGTACCGCATGTATTTTTGCAGATTCTGCCTTTTTCCAAATGAATCAAAACTTCGACAGCTTAATTAATTTGAGGAAGGTATTTCAAAAGATCGTGTTCCTGACCGATCATTTATGTTTTCCGTATCGCAAGTTATATTTTGTTTTTGAAATGAGTTATTTAGCTATTTGACACTTTGAAAAGTAATATGACTGAAAACGTCCTCTTGAACAAAGTAGATATCGACATCTTTACATAAATATACACATTATTCTTCATTATCATCATCAGTGGCTCCACAGTATGTTGCGAACCTAGGCCCCCTCCGGCATTCCTCGCCATCTACCTCTATCCTGGCACGTTTTCCTCCAGCATCCTCAGTATCCCGCTGCACGCCATCCAGCCATCGGAGTTCGGATCTACCAAAGTTGCGTCTACCTTGGGGCTTTGTGTGCATGATCTTCTTTGGCACTCTTTCTTCGCCCATTCTTTACACGAGTCCTACTCCTTCCCATCGCAGCCTCATTATTTACATTACCTTTAAAATGTTGAGCTCATTATAAATACCTACTGTAGATCTCGTCGTGTCGTATTCTCCGAACTCCGTTTACCTGCATAGGTCCGAATATTTTTTGAGTATTTTTATCTCGAATACCAATAGGGACTGTTCATATTTCTTACCCGATACCCAGCATTCGGGACCATAAGCTAGTACGGGGCTTAGCAACGTTTTGTTAATTGTGACTTCTTAAACCAAAGATCCCTCTGTTGTCCATATATATCCGGCACTTAATTTCAGTTGGTGGTTCATTTACACAAGTTACATCTATCTCAAGTAGTTTCCATTCCATTGGTAACCAGTATTAGCAACAAACATATGTACTATGGAATAAAAAAAATATTATTAAAATATTTCTTTGAAAAACAAAAGAGTTCGTGTTCCTCGGAAGTAGGATTTCTTGGGATGGGAGAACAAGGAAAGAAGTTGACAGCCGAATACACCAGGCAAGGCTGGCTTTCAACAAGAAGTCGAAGATCCTTGAGTCGAACAACTTCGACTTGAAGCTCCGTAAGAGACTTACAAAAACGTATGTGTGGAGCATACTGATTTATGGCTGTGAGACATGGTGTTTTACCGAAAGAGACAGAAAAAGACTAGAGGCTTTCGAGATGTGGAGTTACAGAAGGAAGGGAATTTCCTGGAGGGACCACATCACGACTGCCGAGGTTCTCAACAGAGTTGAAGAAGGGAGGTACCTACTCAAAACTATATCCGAGAGACGTGCTCGCTGGATTGGTCACATCTTGCACCACGAGGGTCTCCTACATGACCTAATGGAGGGAATGGTTGAGGGGACAAACCACAGGGGGCGCCCTCGACGGGAGTGTTTGGCCCAGGTGTGCGAAGACATGAACTGCGCCATATATGTTGAGCTGAAGAGGGCTGCAGAAGAAGAAATAATTATGTAGGTACCTTTTAAAATTTATGAATTAAAAGAAACAATGTAATAATTGTCCCATTGAACATATTAATTAAGGACGAGGAGAGCCACCGTATCAGTTTACACAGACAGTGAATCGGGAGAAAAATAATGTGAACGATTTTGCAAAAAAAAAATGCATACTGTTCGATATGTTATGTCTGCCCTGCATGAGACAGAACATGACGTACAATTTATGTTTAATATGTATTAGCAAAAAAAAAAAGAATATGTATTAATAAAAAGGGTACATTTTAGTTATATGCATACCACACAAATGGATACGAACGTGCGTTTCACAGCGGTCGATTTCCCATATACCGGACGGTTTGTTTATCGCCTAACGGTCGGTCAATAATATCTCATTCGTTGGGCGGTCGGTCAATAATACATATATTACATTCGTTGTATGTACCTACATACTTGCTACAGACCGGTCTCGGTCGTCCAATCTCTCTATTGTAAATGAAGAGTGACTTGTGACGGAAGCAAGTACCACAAGTGTATAAAGCAATTTAGTCGAACCCTTGTTAGAGCGTAAATAATCTACATAGGTACGCAGAAAACCGCCATGAAATATCGCATTTTTAACATGTTTAATTTTGAAAATTTTCATTTTGCTCGTAAATGTAACGATAAAAGCGTTGTATAGGAAGGTATCGTAGTTGGTCACAGTTCAAGTTTGTTTTCATCAGACACTTTTTATTACTTATTGAGATGTATAGTAAGACTAAACTGATTTTTTTTTTTAATTAAATTTATAATACATTTTTCAAAAAAAAACAATCAAAAAATATAGAAAACGATACACAGTACGTAAAAACTAATTTACCTTTACCAGAGTGCAAGCACTAGTCTTCTTCTTGTCGTGTCGGTCAACACATGTGAAACTAAATGCCCATCCGGGCCCAAAAGTCACAACTCCTTTGCGTTGTCCTCTAGGTGGGCTCGTTCATTAAGAGTGTCCCGATCACTCTGGCTAGGAGCCATTGGACATGCAAGGAGGTGCTCGCTGTCCTGCGTTTGACCTCAGTCGCAAATCGCGTCTTCAGCCATTCCCCATCTTTGGAGGTTTTTCCTTGTACGACCGACCCCAGTCCTAATCCTGTTGAGGGTTTTCCACATTGGCCACGGTTGGTTATGTCCTGTGGTAAGTTCTTCAGTTGGTGTGTTAAAAATGGCCCCTTATGTGCCCTCCGTTGTGTCTCTCCGCAGACGCACTCTTGCAGTGCGTCTTGCACTCAAGCATTAGTGTGTAAAGGAGACATAAAAACAAAAGACACAAAATATTATAATACATAATTATTATCTATACAAAAATAAGTTGATATAATTTAAAATTCAGTCAAATTTAATTACTTGATTTTTATTTTTTTAATTCATTATATTACCACTCTATTATACCTACGTATAGTGCTGAGCAAAACTTGTATGTGTTAACGGGGTACACAATTTATAAATCAATATTTTTTCACTTATCAAATTTGAATAATATGCGTGCCCTATTCCTTCCCTGTCATATTTCTAATGAGTGTATTGAATGGAACAAATAATCAAAATTGATTTACCTCAAGATTTTCTATGAATAATCGTTTTTTGTTGAGAAAATTTCTAATGTGTTTGAACTAGGTTTGAATATACATTCATAATAATGTTGTGATAAGATGTGAACTTTCTGAACGCCTACAATCACAACTCCATGTAACGGGAAATGTTGAATATCGTTTGAGGTTATATAATTCAACGAAATAACTAATGTTAACCCTTTATTATGTTGTATAAATTCATACACATATAATTTATTTATATGTTACTTCCCTTCCAAAGTAATATTCTGCCGTTTAATTTAAATTTAAATTGTACGTAGGTGTTATATAATTTATTCACAGGAAAAGTTAAAACACACCATTCACCTTCGTTTTTTTTTTTACTGACGATAATATGACAAACAAACAATATATTGTTGGTATGTATTTATTTAATTAAAATTTTAAATTGTCATTTTAAATTATTTTTTTCATATTTCCAACACAATTTATTTATATTTTTTTATTTTTGTTATGTACTTTATTGCCATATTACTCAGTGTATTGTTTATTATCATCATCAATTCTGGTTGGTTGGAAGAAATAGCCGTTTGGCAATATACCCACCAGTGTACAAATTGAGTGCACCTTTTGGACAACTTCACAAGTTGGTTTTTTTATCTCTTAACGAAATACCCAGCATTCTTCTTTCCATGGGTCTTTGTGGTACTGCAAAATTATGTAGCATTTTGTTTGTAAATACAAGAGTTTCACAGCCATACGTCAGTACAGTATTTAATTCATCTCTTATCAATGTCCAATGTCAATTTCCAGTGTGAATTTTAATGGGACGAAATATATTTTTTTAAATTTTCATTCTCATATTTCTCAGTTTCATACTTTATGGACATATTTATACTACTCTAATCCTCAGCAAGCAATATGATTGGACCAGATCTTAATAACAGCAGTGATACCAGTGGCGTCAGAAAGATTCAATGTGAAGATGCTTAGGTGGATGAGCAATAGGTAAAGTAACAAGATAGAATCAGATACGAGTTCTTTTGTGGTAGACTCAAGGTAAGTACGTGACATCGC
Organism: Molanna angustata; assembly: GCA_963576475.1. Lineage (NCBI taxonomy): Eukaryota > Metazoa > Arthropoda > Insecta > Trichoptera > Molannidae > Molanna > Molanna angustata. Next base: position 5,860,587 of record OY754965.1, read on the forward strand.
CGATAAGCTTTGAGTAAGAAGGTTGAAATGGTTGAACGTGTGAAGCGTACCCCTCCAAAGTACATTGGATATGTCGTCATTAGTCTGAATCATGGAGCAATGGATAAGATGGAAACACCCATAAGCGAGAATTTATATATACATAGAAGTGATAAGGTACCTATATTTAAACTGCGAATTTCTGGAGTAGTTTTTTTATGGAAGACAAAAGATATTCTTCAGAAGAAGTTAGTCAATCGTGAAGTTAGTCAGTATGAAATGTAACTTTGTCCACTAAGATAGTTTTGCAGAAATGTGGAAAATACTGTGGCCTATTTTGATTTGATGTTTCAGTCAGATTTCAAATGTATTTTTGTTGTGGCAATCTAACAGACGTGCACATCTCTAGTTACTTGACATCTTGTAGACTATAAAAACCATCGCCAGAGCTATCACTATCATTCGATCTCCTTCAGAACGGTGCATTTGATTTTCCTGCGAACTATGTAGCTTTCAACATGAACGATCGTATTAATTTAACTTAAATTCTCAATTTATTTTTTCTTATCTTTGTAAAGAATGAAGCCATTGTCGAGTGAGAAAAAATGCATTTATTTTCGTGTTGAACAATTATGATTAAATATCTACCTTCATAATGTTTTGTATAGAGAATCAAATAAGAACTCATGACTTATATTAAAATGGATGAAGTTTACTGACTCTTCAATGCCTTTGTTCTTCACACAGATTACGATAATTAAATTGAAATTTCAAGTTAAATAATTACGATCATTCATGTTGAAAGCTACGTAGTTCTCAGTAACGTCAATTGCACCGTGCTGAAGGAGGTCGAATAATATTGGTAGCTCTGCGACAAGTTGTAACACTTGAAGAACTTGGGATGTGCACGACTGGTATTGATGTAGGATTGTCGAATTGTAAAATGAACCTTCAAAGTGTTGTTGTTTTTTTTTTACCAAAACAAGTTGTCTATGAAAAGTGGACTAAGTAACATAACTAAGACGTATTCTAGCCAAGCTGATGACATTATAAAGACAAGAAAAATAGCACCTTTGAAACGCAAGAACATAAATCATTTATGTTTTTATTTACAGACGGACGACCAAAGGGAAGAAGATACCGATAGATAGCATAAAAATGATAATGTTCATTGTAGCGGGAATTAAACATAACGGATCTAGATCTTGCTAGATACTGGTTATAGTTAGTAATGTTTTAGCTTAGGATGGTTTCTTGATCGGAATGTGATTAGAGATATTGCGAAGTAAGAGGCAGAGATCAATGTAATAAAGACTAATAGTGTACATGCATGTGTGAGGGATATGAATAAAAAATAATGATTTAGAGGTAAAAAAAGAACGGCGATCACGTAAATACTAATAAAAGCTGTGAAATATTACAGTTTTCGACGTGTTTTTATTTGGTGAAAATAAAGAATTAAAATTTATAATCTAAGGTTAAAAACTTGTCAATTTAATGACTTTAGGAATATTACAGTAATAATACATCTCGAATCCGAATTATATTTAAAATATATATTTTTACCATCCTTAATACGATTTCATTAAACGCAATAATGAAACAAGTCGTGAACAAAATGTATGACATGCATTTAAAAATACATCCACGATGATGTGTGACGTCACTCATTTCACGACACAAAAGGACCGTTTTAGCGCGTGATTCAAAATATGGTTTTCAAATTGCTATAAAAAGCTTTGTATTATTTTTTTAGTAAAAGAAAATAAGCTAATTTTCCCTATTCTTGAAATAAAATTCTACGAAAAAAACGACTTTTCCAATAGAGCAAAGAAGAGAAACTAAGCAGTTAGTAGGGATTAATGGTTAAGGTTAAATAAAAGAAGAAGATTTTAAGGTAGTTTTGTTATTTAAATTTTCTGTTTTATTTTTTAAAAAATATTGTGCTTTGAAATTGAAATGTTTCCTTGTACAATATAAGGCTACAGTAAACATCACAGAGTACATATTATAGTGGGGATATTCGAGTGTACAGTTCGAAGTATAGAATTATTATGAAGTATTAAGGGAGGAAAGGCACTTGAAACTGCACAAACAGATTGTGTACTGAGCACACAGTCCCTATATTTACTTTATAAGCTATGTACAATGTACAAGGTACAAACTTATGTAACGAATGTTGCATAATGTAATGTTAAGTTTATCATGTGTTTGCCTACATGTTGATCTGTATATCGTTAGCTGTCCAATTCATTTTAACTAATTTAAGTATCATGAAATAATATAACATACTGATGATCAAAAGTATTCATTATAATCTTACAAATACCATATTTTCTATATTTTCTGGCATATATCATAGATTTGTTTCACACCTAGTTCACCAGTGAATTTGATCTATTCCGTTGTAATGCCATCCGAGCGAGCCTGGGGATTTGTCGGTTTTCAGTTTGGCGATCGCCTCTTCAACCTCCCGCAACAATATATCAGGTTCATGTTCGTAGTCTTCTCTCCCTTCCAATTCATCACTTGTGGAGTCACTGTACAAGTCTATGCAATATCTTTTCCATCTTTCTAGGACCTTTTCGTATTCATCTAGGACTCAAACTAAGAAGATATTTAATATAGACATAGACAATCTAAGATGTCTCCGAATAGGTTTTTTCCTAGTGAGGCAGTGTATGACAAAATTATAATATCTGGTATATAAAGGGAAAATAATGTTATTTAAATATAATAATTTGTAATATTTTGTTACCAGATATAAGGTAAAACGTACCTATATTATAAAAAATATACTGAGAAATCGATGAAAAAATAAAATCTAGAGTAAGATTTCATATTTACTAAACTACGTTTATGAAACATTATTTTTTTATGGATGGTCAGTTTTTTAAAACGCTCGCACTCCACAGGTTGGTGATTTATGCAGTTTGCGACCGTATGATAACCACAATGTGGTCTGTGCAGTGGTGTGCTCCGAATGGTAAACGGACTTTCCGGTAAATACTGCGATTTCCAATATCATAATATGTGTATACTAGCCACAACCCGTCAAAAATGACGGAATTCAATATAATATGATATTTTGCATATTATGTTTACCCGGTAGATGACACTTTTTTTGTGTATAGTACGTCCTTCTGTTATTTCCCGCTTTATTTTATGTACTTCTGATATTTGAACCATATTTATTACACCGCGTATCTCGCATTATTCAGTTTAAAAACACATTATTTATTATGGCTAGCGTCCATACAGGACGGAGCGCATCAGACGGATTTGTTTGTGGCAGTGCGTCCACAGAGGCGCACTAATCGGATTACCGACACTACTGTCATTTGGATACGTTGACAATTTTCCATAGTAAATGCAAATACAAAATGATATTTTCGGCTTGGTAATCACATGCTCGGCTTGTACGTGATTTTATTCAATGAAAATATTAAATGAAAATAAGAATGAATGTAAAAAATATATATCCCATAGCCTTTTCTAGGATATACAAATCTTAATGTAAATTTTCATCCAAAATTCTTCAGCCGTTTTCGAGTGATTGAGTAACAAACATATGTTAGGATGTTTAGATGTTTGACCTTTAAATGATGAAAATATTAAAAAAATAAGTAACATTTTCCATTGAAAAAGGCGATATAACATCAACATATAAAATACACATACAAAAATTACAGATCCGATCGAATTTTTGCCTCTCCTAGCAACGGTGTCAGACCGATCAGATTCGCGCGCTCTGTCCGATGTCGATCAATGGACGCACTTGTATATATGAATTCCTATACAAAGAATTCTAAAATCCGTCTGATGCGCTCCGCCCGCTGCGCCTACTTTTTACCATCAACCATCTTCATTCTATCGAATGATTTATCAAATACTTTTCTTGTAAAATTTGTTTTAATAAAACTCTTTTTTTACTGTTTTAATCTAAATGACTAAGCTATAAGGCCTATGAAGTAGATTTTTCGATTTAGACTTCAATCGAGAGAATTAGAAAATCTATCGATGAGTATTTAACTTTTGTTGATTACATAGTATTCTTGCTATTAAAAATAACATTAATTTTACTTTTTTCATGAAAAAGTATTTTATATCACAGATTTGGTGATGTACAATATTTGTAGGGACGTGTATTATACATTAAAATGTGCATATTTATAAAAATAAATAAAAATAAATAAATAAAATATTTGAGTACAAAATCCCGTATGACCAAGGTATGTAACAAGGTCCTTTAGTATTTTTAATTAGCGTCAAACTATATGAGCAGATAACGTGGGGTGCGCTGCACTCCACGTCGAAAACGCTCAAGCTATTTAACGCAAACTATGTATAGCAGCGTTACGCGGACAAACAATCATGCAGACAGGAAATTATGTAAGTTGATGATAGGTAGCTAAAATATTCCTTTTTCTATTTTTAACTTGGCCGCCGTTGTGAGAGAGTCCATATCAGAAGCGGCTTTAGAAGATATATACAATATACATATATTATAACTTTTATAATAAAGCTGCATTTTATATCCAACATGTGCACTTAGCTCTCAGGATAAATAATATTCCTTCAATGGGATTTTAGATTCTCCTTCGCTTATAGATTATTTTCTAAACATATGTACATACGAAACATTAAAGACTTGTTTCGCATTAGAATTATTTCTTTGTTTATAGCGGATAAATATTTTTCGATATATTTTTACTCCTCACAAACCCAAAAGGATATATATTTTAAGGCTATTTTTTATTGCAGATTATCAATTAGTATCATGCTGGGATTGTACTCTGAAAGTTTCATCACAATGTATCTGGTGTGTGTGTGTGTGCTGCGTGCTGTTTGCTATGTACGGCGTGTTTTTTTACTTTATCGACTATAGACTAAAGTTTGCAAATTTGTATATCTGATAATCCCTTAGAACCCATTAGATTTTGAAGGATATCAAATATTTCAATGTGACCCCAAGCTCAGGAAACTTAAAATTTGAATTTTTTTTTTTCAAATAAGTAAAAAGGCTCATCAGTTTAATAAAATGGCATTAAAGAAATATCAAATTCTCATAAAAAAATATTTATTTTATTTTATTTATTTTTATTTTATTGATTTACAGAATAAACAGACAAATTTACAAATTTACAATATATTATATGAATCAAATTATAAACCTTTTAAAGGTTCTTTTTAATAATTTAATTTGAACTAGGTAATATATTTAACAATTGCATTTTTTTAACATAAGTATATACTTTAAAACATTCGAAAGAAAAAACTAAGAAGAGTACCTATATTATCTAATTAGCCATCCGCAAAAAAAAAAATAACAAACTCATTTCATGAAAATGCTGAATATTTTCCATACAAAATTTGAATACTTTATAGAATGAATTGTTAGTGAGGAGTTTAACGTTGTCTACAACCCACTCGTTTTTAAATTCAATTAGATGCCAAGTCTAAACCATCCTTGTAACGTAGTGATAAATCGTTTGATTTCTGTGCTCCATTCAATTCCCGAAAGAACGATCAATTCATAGTTTTTGTTCACGCTATTTTTAATAACGAGAATTGTTTTTTTTTTCAATTGTTTCATTTATTGATAGTTAGCTTCATTTATACATATGTAGACGGTAATTTCGAATGTCAAAAAAACATTCTAAATTATTCAAAACGATATGGAATAAAAATGATTTGTTTTATTTTCATGAACCATGAACCAGTGTCCGCCTGACTAACGCCACTGTATAAAGGCTGATTTTTTTCTGTGTAAGGACACCACAGCACGAAACAACGATTGAATACTATGAACACTGAGTTAGTGGGGCTTTCGCATAATTCCGTTGCTTAAGTATGGAAATTGATTAAATGAAATAAATTAATTAAATTGATTGATTAAATTAATTAGATTAATTGTTATTTTGCCTCTTGTATTTTCGTTTACTGACAGAAAAGAGTGGAACCACTATTCTAAGCCGGTACCTCACATTTCAAATTCCACTGTTAATATGATGGTTTTGGTTGTAAGTAATGAAATATGGGGTGAAATGATATTTCATACAAACGCTGTCTCAGTAGGTATACACGGATGATAATAATTGTCTCCCAGATGAAGCGCTATAGGTATATCCGAAAATATTCCAAATATGTCCCTTTACCCATCTTAATCTCTGTAACAGTGGGACATATTATAATTTAATTTGACAAATGGACCGAGAGGGACACTGCCTGACCTTTCACTAAACCAAGACCATTCTCACTGATTAAACGGCTTCATTATCAATGTTCAAGGGTCCTCTATTGTACCTATATTTACCTTCCCTCTCTCTGTCTCTCCCTTTATTCTACATCCATGATACCATTTCAAGAGGTATGCATACAGACAAAATATACCTACTATAATCTGTATATATTTTAATATGACAATTTTTGACTTTGCTATTTAACAATAATACTCCTCACTACCCCAAGGGGATATAATGGGGAGTTTTTTTTTATTTATTTAAGATTTGGTACACGGTACATACAATACACATTTAATAAATTTTATTAATTCCCAATTTTCAAGGTAATTTTTTTGATTGCAGATCAACAACTAGTATCATGTTATGATTGAATTCTGAAGTTTCATCACAATGTATCAGTATTTGCTGTGTACTGTGCGCTATGTACGGCGTGTTTATTATAATTTATCAACTAAAGAATAAAGTACTCATTCGATTCTTTTCAAATTTTTCAAATATGTATATTAAATACTAGCTTAGACCCCATTAGATTTTTTTCAATTTTTTCAAACGTCATATATTTCAAAGTGACCCCATTCTCAGGAAACTTAAAATTTGATATGTTTATTTTCAAATTGCTAAAAAGGCACATCACTTTCATAAAATGGCATTAAAGAATTATAAAGTTTTTACAAGAATTATAAGCTTCACTATCAAACTATTCCCAGAAAAAAAAATCATGGTCGTAGACATAAAAGTTTAGCTACAGTGATTTAGTTTAGAAATCCGTTTTTTATTAAAATTTCACAAAAGTGTAGGTACATAACTTTTGAACCACCCAATATCGCTGAACATACATGGGGATTACATCTATAGGTATTGAGGTCCCCTATCTCCCTACTTCGGTTGATCCACTCCTCATGATACACCGTGTATAATTATTATGTGCGTAATTTTTTTAGAAAACCTGAACAATTAATAATTTTTATTATAATTTATTTTATTTTATTTATTTTACCTTTTATCACACCATATTTATAATGTCAACAATAGTAGATTACTGCTGTCCAACTAGGAAATCCTGTTCTACGGCTAGCAGTTTACAATTTTTATTGACAATTATATGCAATTATGAACCAGGTGATTTTTCCCGTTCTACGCTAGATATGTACACACTCTCAACTTTATGCAATCACAATCATTACCTCAACAAACATATGGGCTCACACAAAACAGATCAACCAGGTCCTAATGTCCGCCATAACACCTGTCATAAATCCAATCTCTGACGCGATTTTTATTGCAGAGCCATAGAAAGAGACTAGTTAACTATGTTGGTGTAATTAATATGAATCACATGGTTCCCAAATCAAATCAAATATTTTTATGTGTTACTCAAAGAGCATCGCAAATACAATTACGGCATAGTTACAAATGTTGTTAATAATTTTAATATTGAATACGGTGTTCTTGTGGAATCAATTGGACAACATGAATCTGGACGACACGTGGTTTCAGCAGGACGGTGCCATCTGCCACATCGCACATGAAACAATAGAGATGTCAACTGGCCACAAAGATTACGCGATTTAACCCCGTTTGGTTTCTTTCTTTGGGGTTTTGTTAAATCCTGTGTATATGCAAATGAACCAAAAACAATTCCTGAGCTCAAGGCCGAGATCCAACGCGTCATCGGTGACATACAGCCACATCTTTATCAAAAAGTCATCGAAAATTTCAATAAAAGAGTAATGCCTGTCATCAGAGCTGCGGGGGCCATTTGCTGGATATTTTATTCCATTGTTAATCGGAACATGTCTACTTTACAATGCAATAAAAATATCACAACTTACTCAATGAATACACGTTTTTACTTTGAAATTAAATAGTGCACTCTTATTGAGACACCCATTATAATCCTTCTTATATTATAGGTAGTAGTAATATAAATATAATTAGAACTAAAAACACATAAATCGGTTCATTATAATTATTTTTAACTTGGCTGTAAATATGAAAATAAAAAAAACATCGTTTAACTTTAATCCGGCATTAAAAAAAATTATAATTAATACACATATCTCAGCAAAAGGTTCGCCATATCTGGACCGAAGGTAGATATATAATAAAGATAGATGAGGATGTAACATGTCAAAGTATAGACACGTTTCGTTAATGCATTGTCACATCATCGGTTACAGTTTAATTTGGTGAGATTTGATGAGGCATTTCTGGGTGCGATAAAAGATAAAACGCACTGAAAATGTACAACTTACATACTTTTACAAAAATATTATTCATTTTTCTAAAAATTATATTCATCCTTTTGTGTCTGATACCTTTTTAAACTGCACCTTATTTGCTTTATATATTTATTTGTTTTTCATTTATTTATTTGAAACGCCCTAAATAGACTTTTACAGTCATCCTTTATGCACACTTGTGCAATCATTTGTTTTTTACTACCCCAAGGGGATATAGTGGGGAGCTATGAATTCGCAATTTTTACTGTTTTTTTATTGCAGATTCTCAACTCGTACAGTATCATGCTGAGATTGTATTGTAAAAGTTTCCTCACAATCTATCTGTATATGTGTGCTGTGTGCTATGTACAATATGCTTATTCTACTTTATACCTATGTATAACCTTCTATTCTGCTTGCATGCTCACAACCCACTATTCTGCTTGCATGCTCGTGTTAACCAAATAATTGGTACTTATGAAATGCGAATGCAGCATCAGTCAAACGGAATACAGAAGACAAAGGATACAACGTTAAGTCCTGATCTGTCACAATTAACGCAGATGATTATTTCGTTTGATCTGCGATCGAAGTATCGTTCAATCGTGAATTGCTACTACCTATGTACATACATTCTGTGTATTATATCATACATTAGCGAGTGTAGGAACGCAGAATTAAATGGATTATGGGAATTATGTATGTGTCTGCAGCAATATAACGAAGAATAGAGGCTTTCAAAATTAAACAATATATCTAATTAAAGTACGGTGTAAATTAATTACCATTACAGAATATTGTTTAGCTACATTATAATGTATGAAAACACTATCGAATCAGGGCCGAGATAAAAACAATTTGTCCCAAAATGTATAGTAGGTATATTTAGGTCATAAAACCATACAACTTCCTAACAAATATATTTTTTTAAATTATTTGTTAGATCTTTTTACAGTCCCACTAATATCAAAAATATACATCAAAATGTCACTATAACAAAGACATAAGGAAATCAGCAGCAATATATACACTGACACAAAAACAATTTGAAACAATTTGCTGTCTTGCCTAATATTCCATTCCATTCTCTGAAATGGTTCATTTTTATTTTTATATACTGTGTGTTTTTTTCTTGATTTGAAATGTATAGATTTTTTATTCTTTTTGTATTGAATTGTGGTTTTGTTGTATTTTATTTATGATAAGCAGTTTTCAATCTCTCTATATTTTTCTATCCTGTAATGCGTCTATCGCCTCACACACCATCTCATACATGGTCATCTGTTTTTCATGCTAATATATATATCATTTAACACGACCATGGTCATGTTATCTTTTTCTTGGATACCTCCGAACACTTGTTTAATTCCTATCGGCTTTGTATATATTCTTCGTCATTCGTTCTTCATCCATTCTTTACAGGTCGCCAAACCATCGCAGCAATATTAAAAAATGTCACAACATATACATAGAAATATTTTTTTTTTTTTTTAAATGATTTTCTTTTTGTTGCCAGGATCTGAGCACTGCCCATACGACTATATCAGGATATACGACGGAAAAGACGAATCTTCGCCTGTCATTGGGACCTTCTGCGGTATGGGAAAGTTTCCCTATTCCATCATCGGAACATCACAAGATCTCTTTGCGGAGTTCGTCTCTTCGCCAGCTGGTGAGTTTTGATTACATACATATTAAATCTTCATAATCTGTTGAACTTTGATTTTTATACATACCTATGTATTATTCTCTTCTTGCTAGCAAAATTCTGTACAGGTCTACGACATGACGTGCCTTTTCCAAATTCTAATGTTATTTTAAATCATTTGATGAAAAATATAGAAAATTACTAAATCACTAAATCGTCATCACTAAAGTCTTCAGTCGTCACTAAATTCAATTTTTATAAAAATTGTTAAAAAAAATTAAGATTTACTGCTACAATGGTAATATTTTTTATAGAAAATTAAATTATCTAGTTGGGGTGTTTCGGCTTTTTTCGATATTTAAAAAAAAATGAAAATATAGGCAGTCAAACACATAAAAGTATCATAAAAAATGTTTTTCTTAATATCAAATGTTTTTATATTTAGTATTTGTCTATGTTCATACCAATTTTCAGCGTTCTAGCTTTTATGTTTTCTGAGATATATAGAAAAATAAAGTAAAAATTCTAAAGTTGATAACCCCTGATTGAAACAAACATTCAAAATTCTGAGTATAAAAGTTTTTTAGGCCTATAACTTTTTATATATTCTGAAAGTTTGGGCTCTATAAATTGAGTGGATCAAAAGTTATAAGGGGGGACGGACACACAGACAGACACACGAAATATTCTAATCCAAATTCTGAGTAAATCCATATATTTAACATATATGCTGCGAAGCCTCTAAGTAGGTGTTTTTTGACTTCAAAGTTGGAAAAATCGTGAAAAATATAGACCATGCATACAATCTCGCGTATCCTGGCTTGAAACTTTGTCGCAATGTTCTCTTGAACAAATTGACAGTTGAACAATACATACTTTATCTGACTAAATATAATAATTGGCATTTTAATTTAAAATATATATTCTATATTATGTTAATTTACTAAAATAAATTAAATCGGTATTAAATTTTTTCAGAAGTTTTAAAATACCTAAGTTTTCTTATTTAGGATATTTTTTTACATACTTTTTGATCAGGTTTCGTCAGCAATATTTTCTAAATTCACCGAAACTCTCAAAGAATAGAAAATTAAAACCCGTGGAAGCTAATTTGGAAGAAAATTGAAACTACACACCAAGCATAGGTTTTCCTTTTAATGAAAAAAAAATCTTGCTTATTTTTTTTTGCAGAAAACAAAGATTGAAATTGAAAATACAAAATACCTTCAAGGGATAAAATTGTTTAAATAATTTTGTATTATTATCATCAAAGTTTAGTGAATTTTAAAAGAATCTCTTAAAAAATATAATTTTGTTCGTTAAGTGTAATTTAAAAAACATAGTTTGTTTCTTATGCATAACAATACACCTTGTCATTTATAAAGTTTTATTTCTTACTGATACAAAAACATTCAACGTGAATTATTGCCGTTTATTGTCAGCATTCATGGCTCAGTTGTTACATTGGTCCCGGGTTCGATTACCGGAGACAGAATTTTTTATTTATTTTCAATCGTCTTATAGAGGATCTGTAAGACGATTAATATTGTAAAATTTATAGAATGTGGCAACTTGTTATTGGGTGCGTGTTGAATGAATATTTGACATAGTACCTGTTAGTTGCCCGAGAAGTAGGTAATATGTAATTAAAAAAAATAGAAAAAAAGCGATTTTTTATACACAAATGTACACAATGGATTTCTTGCAACAACCAGATAACCAATTATGTAATATGTACAACAGCGAAAAGATAAACAGGAAGAAACAGAAAAGTTACATGGATACCAATACAGGGATATTGCAATCGACTTTTGGCTAATAAATGTATATAAATAAATGTATCCAAATTTTCCAAAATTTGAATATTTTTCTATTTTGAATTTATGATTCTTTTAATCTTCAATTCAGTTGTTGAGCCATGTTTTCGTCAATGCCTGTCCTTAAACTGCCCGGAACAGGATAAGTGTTAAGGTGTTTGATAAATGACAGTGCTATTGCCATTGACGATTCTAAAAGTCCCTTGGGAAGTAGGGATAAAGAAAGAAGAAGAGAAGATGGATGAATGGACAGGATGGAGGGGTCTGATTAACAACCCAGCATCGTCTTGATTTACTTACTGAACTTTGGTTTCTGAATCAATCTTGTATTTAAACTTCTACCTACATAATGTTATACATTAGAGAAGCCCTCCTAATGGATATACATATTATCCTATTGAAATACGGTATCTGTTTTAAGATCACAAACATACATATACATAGTGATAGATGGCTATAAATGTTGCTATCTTCGGTATACTGGAGACCCTTTTGTATTCGTATGGCAGATTAAAGACAGGTGAACTCGAATAAACAAGACAAAATATCAGAGTTTCTCTCCGAATAAATATACAGAGAAAAACGAGCACTATATAGGATGCGTTAAAATAAAAATTGTTTATTATTAATTGGATTTATGTAGCAAATATTGGAATTATTGAGTGATTAATTGGAGCTATGTAGCAATTGTTGGAGTGATTCGTTGGAGTTATCTGGCAATTTTTGGAGTTATTGATTGATTCATTGAAGCTATGAAGCAATTATTGGATTGAATCGTTGGAGTTATGAAGCAATTATTGGAGTTATTGAGTGATTCGTTGGATTTATGTAGCAAATATTGGAGTTATGGAGTGATTCGTTGGAGTTATGTAGCAAATATTAAAGTTATGGAGTGATTCTTTGGAGCTATTTATCCAATATTGGAGTTATAGAGTGATTATTTGCATACCTATATGTAGCAATCATTGGAATTATAAAGTGATTTGTTGGAGTTATGGAGTGATTCGTTGGAGTTGTTTAGTTATAACTGTATTATTAACCTTATTTTTTATTTATTTTTTAAAGAATAAATATTTCTTTGTAATACATAATATATGTACACTCTCATTTATTCCATAATTTAGCATATCCTTGTGTGCTATAGGTGTACGAAATCGTTCGTGGCAGATTTCGAACTCGCTATCACTAACTTACTAACCCAGCGCACTAACCGCTCAGCCATCACCCATCTAATCTATTTTTTCTATATTTAAATTTCAAAATAACATTAGGTATTAAATAATTGTTTGGTTGCTAACTTGTTTCTATAAGAGGAGATGTATGAAAAAAAAGAGAAATCGAATCACATAAGTACAACAGATAAATATTCAGAATTTAACCACAATATGCTATTTATTACGACTCATTTATCTATTAGCCTAAATCGATTCAAAATATTTTCATTTATATTCGTGAAATGTGAACAACATGGAAATAAACCCGATTTTAAGTTGGTTTTCGTTGAGGGGTCGACTTTAAATGAATACAAATGTTATTGTTTTAGAAAAATATGAAAATAATCTTTATCGAAGAATTCGATATTGATTCTAAAAACCAAAAATTCAAGTCCAACTTATTCGAAAGACTATTTTAATATCTTCAATATAATATCAGAGTTTTTGGATAGTGAATACATCAAGTTATCTCCATAAATAAATAACATATTATTTTATTTATTTTATTTAATTTAATTGAACACTGACCCAGGCATGAATACCCAAATATTTCTGCGCATAATAGTTTATACATGGGTAATACGTAATAATAAGTATTGTATTGAGGTATATAAGTTTCCTACCTACACTACACTATGCAGTGTACGGAAGGTGCAGTGTCTATTTTATACGTATATAATTTTTATGTTGCGGGTGGAAGTTACATAGTAAGTTTAGAGTTGGAGATTCAAAGATTAAACAAATGAAACATCGAATAACAATTAAACATAGTAAAATGAACAGAGAAGTTTTGCATAAATTTAACAAAAAATAAAGAGGTAACGAACTGGGATTAATGTGTTTTGAAAGTTAATTTGGAGTTTGAGAATTATATCTGTTGGGTCATTTTGATAATACCTACCCACTATTGTGGGTGTAGGTGGTTTTTTTTTTGTTACATATCTCATTCGATTTCAAACATCAGTGGGAGCAACATCAGTTGCCATTTTTTTTCGCATTGTTACATCAGTAACCATTTATAATTTGTTTAAAAAAGTTATCATTCAATTTGTACCATATTTGTATCATTAGAAATCTGTGATAGTGAATTTGGGTGTAAGTTCGCAAAAAGAAGCCTATCCTAATTTCTCTTCCAACTCCAATTCCCGAATTCCTTTCTCCAAGGCTTCGGTGGATTGGGATCTGCAAGAAGGGTAAGTGCTACCAAACTGTAGTTCTGATTTGTCCGTAGTGTTGATTCATTTATTTGCAATACAGTCCACCATTTAACATACATATTTGTTGGTCACTTCTCCGGATAATTTTGTCGTTTTGTTTTAAATTCATACGGACAGAGCAGAATTGCAGTGGTTTATTTATTGTACATGCACATGGTCACAGATTTCGTCAGATAATTTTGTATTAATATTCTTTGTTGTAATTAATATTTGCCATTAATATTTGCATTGTGTCAAATTTTTGTAACAATAAATTTGCAAAAAGTTGTAGTTTTACTGTGGTAAGATCATTTACACTTCTTGTCTTTGATTGGTCAGCCATCTTAGTCGCCATCTTGTTTTGTCATTTTGTTTACATTTGATTTTTTGACAGTTGTTCGTTTACAGATTGATCTTGACACTTAGCTACAATGTCAGCATTTATCATTTATAAACTCGCAAAGCGAGAGTTAGTCGCCTTGCTTAACTTGTCAAAGTGTGCCATAATTGGGTCAGCTAAAGATGTCAAGAGTTTTGAAATAGGATTTAAAGAATTGGAGGAAATTAAAGCCAAATTTGTTCAAGCTCATATTGACATTGAATCTGAATCTAAAGATTTTGATGAGAAAAATCATTATGTGGAATATGATAGTTTCATGTCAATGTACAAGGAAATCAAATATGTATACTATGACATATTTTCTGAAAGTAAAATTGCTAACCAACAGAAAGGAGGTAACAGTTTAAAATTACCAATACTTGAAATACCTAAATTTTCTGGGAAAGCAACAGAGTGGATAAACTTCAATAATCTCTTCAAATCCATGATTGATGAAAACTGTTCACTTGGAAATGTACAGAAGATGCAATATTTAGTGAGTTTATTAGACATTGAACCGTTACGTCTCGTCAAGCATTTGCCATTATCTCCGGAAAACTATAGTGTAACGTATCGTATTTTGATAGAAAGATACGAAAACAAACGTCTCATAGCTGACGCACATATTGATCATATATTGAATTTCTCGTTCAATAAAAACAAGGAAAACCTTCGAGCATTTGTTGACATACTTAAAGAGAATACGTTTGGATTGGATTCACTGGGATTTCCTGTAAAAGAATGGTCATTTTTATTATTGAATATTGTACTTAGAAAATTATCAATTGATATTAGAACAAAATTTGAGTTGACCGTTGAACACAACACGGTCCCCACCTTTAACGAATTGCTAAAATTTTTAGAAAATCATTGTGGTATATTGGAGGTTTTACCAACCTCTAACAGTTCATTGACGAAACACAGAAATCAGGCAACCAAAGTATTCGTTACTGGTATATCCTCAGAAGAAAATCATCATTGTATTTGTTGTAGTTCAAAGACTAACCATCCTATCTATCATTGTTCCAAATTTCTGTCATTGGTTCCAAAGGAAAGGTTTGAACTAATCAAACAATACAGATTATGTATCAATTGTCTACAGAGAGGACATAGATTGAATTTATGTAAATCAAAGTCATCTTGCAAGCAGTGCAATGGAAAACACAACAGTTTATTGCATTTTATTCCCAAAATTACTCAACCATCGGATCCGAGCTCACCTGCGACTGATCAACCTGAACGTTGTGTGACTGCCAGTTGCATTCGACAGAGGGCCAGAATGGTAGAGTTACTGTCAACTGCAACAATCATCGTACAAGGACAGGCAGGTAAAGCACATTGTTTGCGTGTTTTACTAGATACAGCCAGTCAATCAAATTTCATTTCACTTAAAGCTTGTAAATTATTAGGTTTAAATACCTACAGTAAAAATGTTTCCATACAAGGAATTGGAATGTCTAACAACACAATTCATACAGGAGCATCCTTTACATTCTATTCAAAGTTTAATAATAGAATGACATATCAGATAGATGCTTTAGTGTTAGATAAAATTACACATTGTTTACCCAGTTGTGAAGTACAAACATCATTTTTAGAATACCTAAATCACCATCAATTGGCGGATGAAAAGTTTGGTATCCCAGGAGAAATAGATGTCTTATTGGGAGCCTCAGTATTTGCCAAATTATTAAGACCTGGACTTGTTGAGGGTCCAACTGATTTGCCAATAGGTATTAACACTGTTTTGGGGATCGTAATTATGGGAAGCATCCATGTTATACCAAAAAGTGAATCCATAAAATCTAATGATGTAACACTTTGCGTATCATCCTTAGAACATCATCTTCATCAATTCTGGGAAATCGAAGACATACCAAATCAACATTATCAATCGGAAGATGACAAGACATGTGAAGAAGTATTTAAATCACAAACATATTGCAATCCATCGGGACGTTTTGTAGTTCCATTACTATTGAAAAATGATTCTAATACATTAGGATCTTCAGAACAAAATGCTTTATTGCGTTTTCATCGATTAGAAAGAACTCTCAAATTCAAGCCAGAATTGCAGAGAGATTACATTGCATTCATGAGAGAGTATGAAACTCTTGGTCATATGAGAGAGCTGTCAATGTCAGAACACTCACTCACAAAATATTTGATACCACATCACTGTATTATCAAACCTCTTAGCTCCACTACAAAACTTCGCGTTGTTTTTGATGCCAGTTCACACACAACGTCAAATAAGTCATTGAATGATGTTGTTTTCGTTGGACCAAAACTACAATCGGATATTATTCACTTGATTTGTAGTTTCAGAATGTTCAAAATAGCTTTTACATCTGATATTTGTAAGATGTATAGACAAATCCTAATTCGAGAAGAAGATCGTCCTTACCAAAGGATATTGTGGCGTGAGTCTCCAGACGAACCCCTTAAGCAATACGAATTAAACACTGTTACATATGGTGTTGCTTCTTCACCCTTCTTAGCAATACGGACACTGAACGAGTTAGCGGTCAGAGAAAAACATAATTTTCCAAGAGCGTCAAAAATAATATTGCAAAATGTATATCTAGATGATATTCTGAGTGGTGGGCAAACTGTGGATGATGCATTGTCCATAAGGAACGAACTCATTTCATTACTCAAATTGGGATGTTTTGAAGTGCGTAAATGGGCGAGTAATTCACAAGATTTTCTCAGTGATCTTCCTGAGGATCATCGGGAGGTTCCATTGAGTTTGAATTTGGGTTCTGACGGCGGAATCAAAATTCTTGGGATATATTGGAATCCTAATAGTGATTCATTCACCTACCAAATAACATCACCAGAGATGATTGCCACCAAAAGAAATATTTTATCCTGTGTAGCACGTATATTTGATCCACTAGGGTGGATCTCGCCTGTTATCTTTGTGGCAAAATGTTTACTCCAAGAATTATGGAAGCTTGGATTGGAGTGGGATGACCCTACGCCTGATAACATCCAAACCAGGTGGGAAAATCTTATGTCAAATCTTCATAATTTAGCATTTTTAGATATACCTCGTCATCTTGGAAACATACAGAACTGTTATTTGGTTGGATTCTCAGACGCTTCAAATTTAGGTTATGCTGCCGTAGTATATTGTTCAAATATTGATACTTCAAATCCAGAAGTGCGATTATTACTGGCTAAAACTAAAGTCGCACCTCTCAAAACGTTGTCGATACCTCGTCTTGAACTTTGCGCTTCGCACTTGTTATCAAAATTATTGTCATATACATATAATCATTATAAAGATGAAATACCTATTGATAGGACATTCGCATTCACTGATTCATCTATTGTTTTAGCATGGATTAAAACACCATCATACTTGTTAAAAACTTTTGTCGCGAATCGAGTTTCACAAATCAGCGATAAAGTTCCAATTGATAGTTGGTATCATGTGAGATCATCAGATAATCCTGCAGATCTTGGGTCCAGGGGATTGTCACCCACAGGCATTGTAGATTCGTTATTATGGTGGAATGGACCATCGTGGCTCTCAACCCCACTTGAGTATTGGCCAATTGCTAGTAACGTCAATATAAGCATGGAAGATCTTCCAGAAAGGAAATCACCAGATATTCCTACTGTTTTAGTCATTCAACAGAATATGGAAGACTTCAATATATTTTATAGATATTCATCGTTTACCAAATTGGTGAATGTTACAGCATGGTGTTGTCGTTTCAGTCGGAATTGTCGATTATCATCTTGCAAGCGAAATGTTAATAAACATTTGAATCTCTGTGAAATTACAGCAGCACGTTCCATATTAATCAAATACATTCAGTCTATTTGTTTTCGTGATGAAATAATTGCATTGAATCGCAGTGATAAATTAAAATCTTCAATACGGAACCTTGCACCGTTTTTGGATGATGTTGGTGTCATACGTGTAGGAGGTCGATTGCGACACTCCAATCTTACGGAAACTGCTAAACACCCAATCTTGTTGCCAAAGAATCATGTATTTACCAATTTACTGATTGATCATTATCATAAAATATATTTACACATTGGATCTAGAACACTGCAATCAGTACTCAGTCAACAATTTTGGATTGTATCTGCACGTAATACCATTCGAAAGAGATTGCGTAAATGTTTGACTTGCTTTAAAGCAAATCCACGTAAAATTCAACCTTTTATGGGTGATATTCCATCATCTCGATTTCGTGAAGGTCGTGCGTTTTTGAATGTCGGTATTGATTATGGAGGATATTTTTTTTGTAAAGAAAGCCGACGACGTGGTGCGAAGCAGCTGAAAACATATTTATGTTTGTTTGTCTGTTTGTCGACTAAAGCTGTTCACCTTGAATTGGTTTCGGATTTAACAACGGAAGCCTTTCTAGCTGCTTTGGACCGTTTTGTTGCTAGAAGAGGAATTTGTGAAAATTTGTTTAGTGATTGTGGTACTAATTTTATCGGTGCCAATAAACATTTGGATGAACTTTGCAAATATTTACATACCAGAGAGTGCCATGATAATCTCACTCAGTTCATGTCAATTCGTAACATAAATTGGCATTTCAGTCCGCCTTCTGCCCCACATTTCAATGGGTTGATGGAGGCTGGAATAATTTAACATACATATTCGATATTGATTCTAAAAACCAAAAATTCAAGTCCAACTTATTCGAAAGACTATTTTAATATCTTCAATATAATATCAGAGTTTTTGGATAGTGAATACATCAAGTTATCTCCATAAATAAATAACATATTATTTTATTTATTTTATTTAATTTAATTGAGCACTGACCCAGGCATGAATACCCAAATATTTCTGCGCATAATAGTTTATACATGGGTAATACGTAATAATAAGTATTGTATTGAGGTATATAAGTTTCCTACCTACACTACACTATGCAGTGTACGGAAGGTGCAGTGTCTATTTTATACGTATATAATTTTTATGTTGCGGGTGGAAGTTACATAGTAAGTTTAGAGTTGGAGATTCAAAGATTAAACAAATGAAACATCGAATAACAATTAAACATAGTAAAATGAACAGAGAAGTTTTGCATAAATTTAACAAAAAATAAAGAGGTAACGAACTGGGATTAATGTGTTTTGAAAGTTAATTTGGAGTTTGAGAATTATATCAATATTATTAATTTGGTGAACTGTGTTGTACGTTCTGTTTAAGCGAGGAACTGGAGAGAATTAACCGATATTCGTATTAAAGAATTTTAAGTGATAAATATTTCTAATTGTAGTATTTCTAATTAATAATAATAAATTTGGATTATTTTTATAGCGCCGTTTTTGTGATAACCTCACCTCAAGGGCGCTTTGAATATATTAGGGGTTTTTGTAAGACTCGCGGAAGAAGTGAGTTTTTAGGTGTTTCCTGAATAGTGCTAAGTTGTCGATTTGCCTCAGTTCAGGTGGTAGTTTATTCCACGAGGCTGGTCCAGCCACAGCAAAAGCACGATCACCGAAGGATGAAGTGTTGACTCTATTTATTTCAGTCAACTTGCCAATCACGGATGTGGTGGCTGACCGAAGTGTTTGTTGTCGCTCGTTTACGGTGAGAGGGATGCAGAAGTCTGAAAGATACGTGGGAGCCATGCCATGGATCGCTTTGAAAGTCAACAAACATATTTTGTACTTGATTCTCTCTGGCACTTTTAGCCAGTGAAGATTTCGTAGATGGTGGGATATGTGTAAGAATTTCGCGGCTCCGGTGATTAGCCTAGCAGCAGCGTTGAAGACGGATTGAAGTTTGTTTAGCTCCAGCTTTGGAAGGTTTGCGTAGATACCATTTCAGTAGTCCAGGCGGGAAATAACATGAAATTGGTACTGTTATTTGAATTTGTGGAAGGATATTTGGTACATCTAACTGATTATTTAATATTTTATATAGTATCATAATATCTGCGATTTTTCGTCTAAATTGATGGCTTATCCCCTCTCTAAAAACCAAAATTCGTGTTAGTCTTATAACATATTATATTCAAACGTATGATTAGTACATAGGCTGTTAATTATTAACTATGTGAATATATCTTAGGGTTAAGAGATAAGATTTCAACTATGTAATCCTTCTAATATCATTTTCAAAGCACGCGTTTCCGTCAAAGTTGTTAGGTATGTTGTGCTCCGATAAATTATTACGGATTTCACTAAACTAATTCCACATTAGATCTACGAAATCAGTGTTTCTGTGATTAATGTCAGATGTTGCGGTTTTATTAATATTATGTTAATTGAATAATGTGGTAGGTACAAGCTTATGAATCTGATAGTACATTATCGTTAACTTGGGATTCAAATTAGTACCAAAATAGAATGTCTATTGTCTAGATTGGGTTTTTTTATTAAATTTAAGCTCCGGAATCCCGTTTAAAAAATATCATACATTTTTATCATGGAATTCCGGTTTGAAATCAGTATTTATTTTAATTATAAACTGAAGGTAGGTATTATAAAAATATTCTCTCAGAATAAATAAAAGCCATCATAATTATAGTAGCAAAATTAATCAGAATAATAGGCGATGAGCGAAATAATGGCCCGATATTAGGTACAGTTGGCCCTCAGGGGAGATTGAATCCATTTCCGTATTACAGTGCAATATGACATGTCAGTTAGGTACTAAATCTTCAATTATAGACATATTTTACTTTTTCTGTGGTCAAATTTTAAATAACCTCAAATAATACGATCTGTCAAATTTAAAATAACCTCAAATAATACGAACTACAAAACGGAACGTTTTATTATCCAACATGGTAAATTTAATTTTTTTCACCAAAATAATGCTTTTAAATGCCCATGTTCGTTTCAATATGGCTGTTTGTTTGTTTTGTTGTGTGGCGCTACCGTCGATACAACTAACGCCTATAGTGATAAAACACTGAAACTACATAAGAAAGATTTGGCCTAAACGGACACTATAATATGCTATATTTTTGTAAAACATGAGTATAGCTCTTAAACTGAGACTGTAATACCGGCCCTTTGTACAATACGTCAACATGTATCAATAACAAGAAAATACATAACTTTTTTCTTTTATATAAAATAAAATAAGAAGAACAAATTTATTTCAAAAACATAGAAAAATATTGAATTGTGTCTACCTACATTTATTTTACTATAAGTGTTTTTTTTAATGTTATTTAAACTTTGACATGTATGTATTTAGGTAGATATAAAATTGTACTTTTTTTATATATATTGTATACCCATATACAGGGCTTGCCTTTGTGGGAATTTTGGTAATTGGAAATTCTTTTTTGTATTTTGTGATTCTCAAATTTTGTCATCATCCGCCAAAATTAAAATAAATATGTAAATAAATCAATAAATAAAACTGGTTTTGGAAATCGGTTTCAATCAAATAAAAAAATACGTTATTCTCAAGTTGTCGTTATCTAAATCCTAAGTCTAACTTGGCAAATTGAAAGACATTGAATAAGTGGATAAATTAATATTGACGATTGAGTTCATAAAGTATTAAGCGAAAATCAAGCGGTTCATATCTAGACCGGGGAAGTAATGTTCGGGTAGTCGGTTATCCACGTTTCAATCGCATCTTCCATGAACTTGTTAATACTTGGAGTAACTTGTTAAGATCTTCCAATATCCTTTTCCATCGTAGGTACTCTGGGATTCTCCAGTTATAGGTACCTACATAGAAAGGTACTAGTACATTTATTATGTATAGTCTTGCACTGATGTGTATTATTAACGATGGGGTCGGCAACTGTAGATGAAATATTGCTACCAAAGTAATTTTCCTATTCGTTTCTCTTTTATTTGCCTTTCCTTTACACTTACACATTCAGACGATCATCACTTACTCTTTTTATATGGTCAAACCACCTTAGTGCATTTATTTTTATATCACTTACGTTTTTTCTTTCAATCATACATTTCGTTAAATATCCTCACTTTTTTCTATCGTGGCGTTAACCACACAAGTCGGCCAAGACTCGATCACATATGTAAATGGGTTTTTGTTGAATTGTGATGTTAATAGTAAGAACAATAGAATAGCATGTTTGAGACGATGTATGGATATGATTGAAGCGAGAAATACATGTCAAGAAAAGGGCGTTCAGTTTTCTCTGCACACTCTTAACAGAAAAATTGTGTGATGGTATAAATAACCTCTTTCATTCCATGAAACCCCCTGCTGGTCACATTCTCTTCGATATTTTTTATAACCTATATGATGTTTCAATACTATTGCCATTTTATCCAACTAACCAGTGTTTCCAACCAGAAAATAATATTTGCTTGAGAAATTAATTTATATGCCTCGGTGGTCTTAAATATATGTAGAAAATATTTTGCCAGCCATATTCAAACAAGTATGTCAAATTTGACATATATTCTGCTAACGAAATAATAAAACAAATGTGTCAAATTTGACATATATTCTGCTAACCAAATAATTAAACAAATGTGTCAAATTTGATATAATATGTTAATTCTGCCAACCAAATAATCAAACAAATGTGTCAATTTTACATATATTCTGCTAACCAAATAATCAAACAAATGTGTCAAATTTGACATATTGTCTGCTAACCAAATAATTAAACAATTGTGTCAAATTTGATACAATATGTATATTCTGCCAGCCAAATAATCAAAAAAATGTGTCAAATTTGACAAATACTCTGCCAATCAAAGCATCTCCTTATATATTATATTTTCATTTTATTGGAAAAAAAACTTTTTATTGGTTTATTGTTTACTTACTTACTTATTTCCGATGGCCATACAACTCCGTAGAGCTTTAGCCTCCTGAACAATAACTTTCCAAGCCTTCCTGTCAGCTGCAGTGGACTCCCAGTCATCACAATCATTCAGCACGTTCAGATCTCGGGTAACATTGTCCATCAATCTCTGCCTTGGTCTTCCCAGGGGTCTCTTGCCTACAGGGTTATTTTGCAGGATACAGTTTGTTGCTCTTTCTTCCCCTGATCTGACAACTAGTCCAATCCAAGCTAATCTTCTAGACCTAATTTCGCTGGTGATTAAAGGTTGTCCTGTCTATGCACGAATTTCCTATTTAGGTTTTATGTTAAATGGAAGAGGCCTTCGTTTAGGTGAGGACGGAAAAACAACGAAGAAAAAGATAATTTTATGATTGTAAAGCAACAAGGATTTAACTTTATGATTCAAAATTAAGAAAATTTTTATTGATCGAATTAAAAATATTTTCAGTGGTCGGAAACCAAAGATTCTCCTTACCTGAATTCCAACTTTGTGTCAAACTCGTCGTCTGCTGTATATGCTCAACTTCCTTCCAGTGTTCAAATCAAAGTTACACATTAATTATTACTTACTTCTCGCGCGCAGGAATGTTTCACAGTGAGGGGGGGTTGTGGGTGTGCCTTGTCTCTACACCGTTCCAACCCCCCACACTCATCGGGGTGTGTCAATATGTGAAGTGATTCCTAATTGTCGCCAGATTATTCCGTCGTACCTTTAATCTTCCTACAATTTCTTGTTATTCCCTATTCAAACCAAATGTGGTGTTTATTAACAGACAAGTATGTAGCTGAATCACCTGACTTTTCGTAGAATAACTAAATCATTTCGTTGTTGATATTAATAATTTTCATAACTCGAGCATTTGTGACAGAAGAGTAAAAAAATATGTTTAGCATAAAATAAATTCAATATTTTTTTCTAGGTTAGTTATGTCACCTACCACACCATCACGGCATATTACACAATGTGGGGTGACCAGCGACAGGTGTGCATAACAGCAAGGGAAGCAATACACATGATGTGTGTATCACCGAACACCAGTCTCGTTTAAACTAAAAAAAAACAATACATATTTAGAAATGATGGGTGATGGCAGAGCGGTTAGCGCTGGGTCAGCAATCCAGTGATCGCGAGTTCGAATCCAGTCACGTCCGATTTCGTTCATCTATAGCACAGGCATTTATGATTAGTTTAAGGAATGTATGACAATGAATAAGTATTTTTAGTAGTACATCTTTTGTACATTGTAGTAGTACATCTCATTTTTTTTAACAATTTTTATAAAAATTGAATTTAGTGACGACATCGCTTCATACAATTTGTATGGCAGTCGCCTATACACAATATCTAAGAAAACTTATTAGTTTGAAACTTAATCTCCAAACATGCATACCTATGTACATACTATCATGCTGTTTTCATATTCCGGGTAGGAAAAAAGGACTGACCTCCATACTATCCTATCTTGACATACATACCTACATGTGTTGTATAGAAAACAAAATATCTTAAAATATTCAATAATTTGGATTTAAGGGTTAAGAGTTTGGCACTTATTCTTCTACTATACATAGTATCGCTATCGACAGTGAGATCTCATGTGTAACTAGTTTTAAAAAAAATGAATTGTTAGTATACCTACTTCATTACTGAACTATGTGAGATGTTATTTTGCTGTAACAAGGGACATAAATTATGTCAAAATTATAAAATAATTTGAAAAAGGGTTATTTTCATGTTTTATTTTTATATCGGCCTACATGGCTAGTTTTGTTTAATTTTTGACTATTGAGCTTTCGGTCCGGGTTCGTTTCCCGGTGCAGACACAGGTTTTGCTATGTTCTGAATATGTATTTTTGAGATGATTTATAATCCTTAATCTCCAAAATGTGACAGCTTGTAATTGTGTGTGTGTTGAATCTATATTAGACAAATTAGGTACCGACCTGTTAGTTGCCTAGAAAGCAATAAAAAAATAATAAACTGCATTGCAAATGAAACTATTTAAATTGAATATAGCATTAAGTATCTGATTTCTTTGTCTTAATTTTGCCGAGTGGACATAATTTTGGAAGTTGCTTACTGATCGGTTGATTCGGAGATGGAGAGAATAGTCAGGGAAAGACTTGTCATTTGTTCTGAGATTGGCACTTACTTAGAAAGAGATCTTATATTATTCTCTCATTGATTATTTTTTTTCAGATATCCCCAAATCTACCTCTTACACATCCCTTATGTATAAATACCCTCACTATCATAAATATACTTGGTTTGTTGGTTTTCATAATTTGTATCTTTACTTTAAATACTATTATACATTTATACTTTTAAACGTTCATACTATTATGCTTTTATAATTTTATTCTTGTATACTTTTATACTTTTATACTATTATACTTTTATACTTTTATACTTTTATACTTTTATACTTTTATACTTTTATACTTTTATACTTTTATACTCTTATACTTTAATACTGTTTTACTTTTATAATTTTATACTTTAACACTTTTATACTTTTATACCTACTTTTATGTTATATACTTTTTATAATTTATACGTTTATACTTATACTTTTATACTTTTATACTTTTATACATTTATACTTTTATACTTTGATACTTTGATACTTTTATACTTTTATACTTTTATACTATTATACTTTTATACTTTTATACTTTTATACTTTTATACTTTTATACTTTTATACTTTTATACATTTATACTTTTATACTTTTATACTTTGATACTTTGATACTTTTATACTTTTATACTTTTATACTATTATACTTTTATACTTTTATACTTTTATACTTTTATACTTTTATACTTTTATACTTTCATACTTTTATACTCTTATACTTTAATACTTTTTTACTTTTATAATTTTATACTTTTATACTTTAATAATTTTATACTTTCATACTTTTATACTTTTATACCTACTTTTATGTTATATACTTTTTATAATTTATACGTTTATACTTATACTTTTATACTTTTATACTTTTATACATTTATACATTTATACTTTTATACTTTTATAATTTTATACTTTTATACTTTTATACTTTTATACTTTTATACTTTTATACTTTTATACTTTTATACTTTTATACTATTATACTTTTATACTTTTATACTTTTATACTTTTATATTTTTATACTTTTATACTTTTATACTTTTATACTTTTTTTATACTTTTGTACCTTTTTTTATTTTTGTACTTAAATTATACTGTGTTAAACTTTGAAATCTATTAAAAAGCTTTGATGTAACTATCTAAAATGTATTTCATAATTACTAGTTGCATGTAACACATGAGATCCAACTGTCGATAGCGATAGTATGTATAGTTGAAGAATATGTACCAAACTATAAACCCATAAATACAAATTATTGAATATTTTCAGATATTTTGTTTTCTATACAACATATGTAGGTATGTATGTCAAGATAGGATAGTATGGAGGAAGATCCTTTTTTCCTACCCAGAATATGAAAATAGCATGATGGTATGTATGTATGTTTGGAGATGAAGTATCAAACTATTAAGTCTTCTTACATATTGTGTATAGGCGACTGCCATACAATATGTATGAAGCAATGTCGTCACTAAATTCAATTTTTAAAAAAAAGGTTAAAAAAAATTGAGATCTTCTGCTACAATTAAAATATTTTTTATAGAAAATTAAATTATCTAGTTGGGGTGTTTCGGCTTTTTTCAATAATTGTAAAAGTTTTGGAAATATAGGCAGTTAAACTCATAAATTTATCATAAAAAAAATACTTTTCTTAATAAAAAATGTTTGAGAAACCCTGTAATTTTTTTGAAAAAACTAATTTGAGATTTTGTATTTGTCTATGTTTGTACCAATTTTCAGCGTTCTAGCGTTTATGGTTTCTGAGATATATGGAAAAATAAAATAAAAATTCAAAAGTTGATAACCCCTGACTGAAACAAAAATTCAAAATTTCGAGTATAAAAGTTTTGTAGGCCTGTAACTGTTTATATATTCTGAAATTTTAGGCTCTGTAAATTGAGCGGATCAAAAGTTATAAGGGGGGACGGACACACAGACACACACACAGACACACACACAGACACACAGACACACACACAGACACACGAAATGTTCTACTCCGAATTCTGAGTAAATCCGTGTATGGAACATATATGCTGCGAAGCCTCTAAGTTGGTGTTTTTTGACTTCAAAGTTGGAAAAGCCGTGAAAAAAGTAGACCTCTGCATACGATTCTCGCGTATCCTGGCTTGATACATTGTCGATATGTTAAGAGAACAAAGTTCTCCTGAACAAATCGACAGTTGGAAAATATAATTTTTGAAACCGTTGAATAATTTTCTTTTAACATTGACCAACTTTGAATAAAATTTTATGAAGATTCTTGGTGTTGTATAAATAGTTGAAACCAAATTGAAATATCTCTAATTTCCAGGTCGTGAGAGCATTTTTTTCAGTTTTAATAGATAAAATCATAAAGAAACATTGAGAAAAAATGAAGCGTTGTCTATGGAAAACTAATCAGCTCTAAGTTTATGGACTATGATATGATATGATATCAATATGAAGTCAATCGGACTTATATTTTGGGCTGCAGAGAGGACACAAAAAAAACAACGTAAATGATGAATTCATAGAGAAGAAATCAAAAGTTATCGATGGAAAATTATGATGTTGACACATATTAATATGAAGTCGATCGGACTTATAGTTTGGGCTGTAGAGAGGATACAAAAAGGATTTTCCGCCGTAGGCCATACGACATACATACAAACACATCATGACGAAACTCACAGTGTGTACTCTCTACATGATACCCGTTGAGAAATTGATGTAAAAAAATAAGCTTAAAAATTGTGAAATCATGACTCTCCCCTATTCCATAGTGTGGAGATTAAAAATATTTTTTTCGATGATATCGATTCTCAATTCAACTGATTGTCATGGACGAAAATAGATGCGATAGAAATGGATAGAAAGAATGATGAAGGATGACAAGCCAGGAACTCCTTCACGTCAAATATAGAACCTCTCTAATATATCTATGGCAGCCAATGTCATAGAAATGACTATTGATTTTTTTTTCTCAAAATATGTCCTTCGTTCTTACACTATGCTGATGTAAATCCAAGATATTTTGGACATAGCTGAACAATTCAAAAATATTTGAATTGTGGTCAACACTTAAGAGAATATTTCGATGAAATAAAAAGACAAAATAAAGTTTTTTTTTAACAATTCAATGCATTGAGCCAAGAAATACGATTGAATTGGTACCTACCTACCTATTTTTTTCGAATTTTTTATTCGAATTCTGCCTCGACCAATTTCGTTCACCTATAGCACAAGAATGTATATGCTTATTTTAGGGAACGTAGGAAGATGTATATGTACTTGTTTAACGAGGACATATTCATTTTTCATATAAAAAAAATATATATATTTTTTTCTTGTTAGAAATAAAACTTTATTTTAGGTACATATTACAGTTCATTTTGTTTCAAACTCAGAAAGATGCGGTCACATCGAAACCAGTCGTCGTATCGCGTGATATTTAAGAGGTTTTTTAGACAATTTTTACGTTTTTCATCAAACTGCTTTAACAGTTCTGTACTGGGGGAATAATTATAGCTCCCATACATACAAAAAATGTTCATTTAAATGTCAAAATTAACTTTGACAACGAATTTTAAAAAAAAATATTAAACAGATACAATACACACAACACAAAATACAATATTCGTAAATATTATTAATGAACATTTAAAAATATTCTAGAAACTAAAAAGAGAAAATCAAATTTCTCTTTGTTTTTCAAATTGAAAATAACAAAAATTCGGCGTTTCGTTTCATTTTAATAAATAAATTAGTTATTTGATAGAAAACGAGCTTTTAAAGTAATATCGTATAGTACCAATTTGCAGTCATATTTTTCGTCGCAAAAAAGATAATATCATTTTTGCGTGTTAATTGTTATTTTCATATGAATTTTACGGCACGAATATTGTTTTTATAAAGGTGCTTCAAAATTATTTAATATTTTCTGATTTCTGATTCTATTGTATAATTTCCATGCCTTTGTACGTGTAGAGAGTAATAGACAAAATATAATGGGTCAATAATTGTGCACCCCGTCAACACATACAACATTTGCACAACACTACTTCTCGTAAAATGAGGTGGTGTGGTTCAACCAACTCGAAACAGATATGAATTTAATAATTTCAAAAGAAAAATGAAATACTTATTAAATATTGATTGATTCGTATTATTTCCAACAATTCTGTAGATATAGGTAAATTTTGTTTCATTTGTTATTAATGTCTCCTTTGCACACAAGTGATTGCACTCTGGAAAGCTGCAATATGTTTTAAATCCTCACTTTCAGTTATTAAATCGCAATTTTAAATGCTATTTTTTATTGGAGATTATCAACTAGTATCATGTTGAGATTGTGTTCTGCAATTTTCATCACAATGCATATGTGTGTGTGCTGTGTGCTATGTACGGCATGTTCATTCTACTTTACCCATTATAGACTAAAGCACTCATTCGATTATTTACAAATTTTGCTAATAAATAAATCTAAATACTCGATAAGACTCCATAAGAATTTGAACTCAAGAAAATTTTCAAATTGCTAAAAAGGCACATCACTCTTTCATAAAAAAAACATAGTAAAATTATGAGATTTCATAATAAAATATTTTAATAAAAAATAATTAAACTCATTTCTTGAAAATGCCGAATAATTTGCAAGCAAAATTTGAATAATTTGTGGCGTGACTTGTTAGTGAGGAGTTTAGCGTCGGACACAGCCCACTCTTTTTTTAATTGTGTATCTTTTTCTGAATCTTGTGATTGTCTTTTTTACTCCCCACACTATGGAATAGTGGAGAGTCATGATTTCACATTTTTAAGCGTATTTTTTACATCAATTTCTCAACGGGTATCATGTAGAGAGTGCACACTTAATTAGTCGTGTTAGCAAGTTTGCGAAATGAATAAATAACTTAGTTTTAATAAAGAACCTTGTTATAATGTAAGAAAAAAACTTTAATAAAACATATTGCATGAATTATTGATTATGAAATAATAAGAAAATTATTTCAATTAATATTTCAAACAGAACGTTGCTTTTATGTAACAAAAAACTTTAAAAAGATACAGAATAAGAAGTAGAAAAATGTTACTGTAGATATAAAAAAATATAAATCAGAAACAAACTATTCACGTGGAAGGTTATCATAATATTTGTGATAATCGGTGGGTATTATTATTTTAAGATCCTGCAAATCATTTTATTTTCGCAAACTTATCTTCAGCCTTGATGTATGCAAGTTATATCTCGTAAATCTTTCGTTGGAATATTCTACTGTTGTAAATTGCTATTAACCATCTCAGTGGCATCCTCTTCTACAAATTTAATATAATAGGTAAATACAAAATTGTTTCTGGGTTTTCCTGTAATTGTTTTGGAAGCTCAATATTTATTTTCTACTGCCAACGTCATCACTGCTTTCCCTCTACATCTATGAAACATAATGTTACGTATTTTAATTACAATACATTACAAATAATTTATATTTAATATAATTTTATTCACAGTAAATATATTTAATAATATACAATTAATAACTCCTATTAAGTCTTCATGCAACAGTGAAATGTGCATACAGAAAAAAAAACTAACTCCATAAGATGTTTATACATACATATTTTAGAATATTACAGTGGAATAAATAATTTTAAAATAAGTAATAAATCAGATTAAAAATTACATCTGCTATTTTCCGTCATGATGTGTTTGTATACATGGCGTAGGTACGCCGTACGGATTATCCTTTTTCTTTTCTCCCTACAGCCCAAACTATAAGTCTGATCGACTTCATACTAAAAACATACTAGGTTTAAATGAAAACACTAATTAGTTTTAGTTTCACTATTTAATTTTAACACTGGCACTGACCGGTATCGATCTGAAGATCATCGTCAGAGTGCGCGAAAATGAAAGTGAACAGTCATACCTATTTAAACTCTGTTCACTTTCATTTTCGCGCACTCTGACGATGATCTTCAGATCGATACCGGTCAGTGCCAGTGTTAAAATTAAATAGTGAAACTAAAACTAATTAGTGTTTTCATTTATACCTAGTATAATGGAGTTTCACCACGAATTGTCCGTCGACAAAATTAACAACTAAAAACATACGTGCTTAGTGCATAGACTTAGAGCTGATCATACCTATATAAAATTGCAAATTTCCTTATAATTTTTTTACATTTTATAAATACGAAAAACATTAAAATTAATTAAAATAATCTGAATTTTTTTCACTAAAACGCCAAGTTATACTTGTAAATATATGTTATTCGTGTAAAAACGCACTTCTGAAATTGAAATAAATATTTGCATACGAAAAAGTACATTCGACGTTTCATTCATGACAAAATTTGTAGGAAAATTTACGAAAAAATGAAAAACAACATAACAAAACATTGAAGTCTATTTGTTATTTACCTAAGTTACTCACTGGTCTCAAAGGAAGCGATATGCAGAATATTTAACCTTTAAGGGTTACATAGATTATATTATATGATATAGATACCTAGTCAGCGCAATGAAAGTATGACAACAAAAACTAAGAACATAGCCGTATACGTACACCTACCGATACGCACACCTACATAATACGTCCATCTACCGATCTACCGCCTCACACACACACATGTAAAAAAACTAGTCTCACATTTGAATTCGAAATTTATACTACACGCGGCTTCTGTACCTTATAATTCTATGCTTTAAAGTTTTCTAGTTGTTGATTGAGGAGCTGTATAAAAAAATACCCACATACATACATGCGTACATATAAATAAATATACCCACATACATATAACATTCTAAAATATTATGGTGGGGATTGACATATTTCTTTGTATTATTTTCTCCTCTTGTTTCCATAATATTGTAATTCTCTCAGATATAGTTTTTTTGCACATTCATCTGAAAGATCTAATTAAGACTGCATTTATTCTTTGTGCATTTGCATACATTAAGAGGGTGACTGCTGCCAACGTACCTATTTTTTCAATTTGAATTTGCATCATTAATACAAAACGAATAATTTTGAAAAAAATAACCTAGTTATTTTGGATATTAATAAAGAAAAATATACCTTAACTTTTTAATGATGTTCTGTATATATTCTTGTAGGAAAATAATAAGCATACCCCCATTTTTGACATTTATCTTAAATTTCTAAAAAACTTTAAGGTATAGAGCAATATATTTTTTTATAATTTAAAAAAAATCAAATATCTGGTAAAATACGATGTAACATTGCATTAATGCATCAGGTTAAGTTAAAAACCCAAAAAAAACTTTTAATCCGCAATGGCGCTGAATGGAAGAAAATGTTTTTTAGGTTTATTTACTAAACCTGAAGCATGAATGCAACGTCACATATTTTTCTAGATATTTTTGTCATCTTTAATTAAAAAAAAATATGTTGAACTACGCCTTATATTTTATTAAAAATATAAGATAAACGTTGAAAATCGAGGTATGCCATTATTTTTCTACAAGAATTTATACAGAAAATTATCAAAAAGTAAAGATATATTTTTCTTTAGTAATACCCAAATTATCTTAGTTATTTTTTTCAAAACGATTTGATAATAAATAATGATGGTATATCAAATTGAAAAATAGGTACGTTGGCAGCAGTCCCCCCCTTAATGTCGGAAGAGATTTGTTTCCGCTATTCATATACTTCATCAGCATTTAAGTACTGGGTTTAATGCGCTATTTATAGTTTTTTATGTTATAACTTTTTAATATCCTTTCTGGTTCTGCATTCTACTTCTTGCTAACTTTATTCATTATTTTTTACACCATCCCTATTAAATTATAAGATAATTTTCATACAGGTATAAGATAATTTTCATACCTATTTTACTATACCTTGTATTTGTATATTTTTCAATGTGGTAATTCATCGCACTAAACATTAGACGTACTATTTTGTTTTTCCTACAAAAAAAAACAACACAGCGATGAAACGTGTGTTGTTGATCTATTATTACTAGTTGCATGTTACACATGAGATCCAACTGTCGATGGTGATAAACAAAATAAAATAATAAAAACAAATTAGAAAACGTAAGCATGTAAAATGATAATAAAGAAAAAAAATACTCAAAAAAACAAAATAAAAAAAAATTAAAAAAAAAAAATTTTTTTTAAATAATAAATAAAATTTGGAGGACAAAATTTAAAAATTGATACATTAAAAGTTTCAAGATCAAACAGCAAAACATAACAACTTACAAATATAGTAGTAAAATAAATACATAAATTAAAATACACTGAACAAAAAATAGAAAAAGTATACACATAAAAAAAATAATAAATATATGTCATCATCCTAATTCCGCGATTGAACGAATCAATTTGCCTAGGAATTTAGGAGGTAGGGGTATAATAAAAATAACATCGTTACATAATAATCAAATCGAATACATGTAGAATCGTTAAAGATTTTTTAAACGTTAATATTCGGGAATCAGTAAGGTTGTTAGGTAGTATAGAGACCTCCTCAGAGCCTAATCCTTTGATATGTTAAGTATCTGGATGGGTGAACTATTCCCAATTGAAAGCTTGATGATGCGTTTGTTGCATTTAATTTTGCTCTTTTAAATAATTTACAATTTACGCATTGATCTGCTAATTCTTTTGAGGAAGTGTATAATGGTAATAATAATAATTGAGTGTTATTATTTGAAGTGCTTAATTGTTATTAATATCATTAGTAAATCGGCCAGCGCCGTAAATAAAAATAATATAATGAAAGCAAAGAGTAAGACAATAATTAAAAAAGTTACATGTTATTAAAAAGGGTTCTGTGCATCTCTCTCTTACAAATGCCAATACCAACATTTGAAAAGAAAGTTTTAAGTGTGATATTCTAAAAAGAAGAAGAAGTAGTTTTAAGTATAATAATATCTTTGACTTTCCATTCTACTGCCAACTTTTGATCTACTCGATTTTATGACGTATAATTTTTAATTTCCAACAATTTGAAATTTTTGTCAGGTCCTCTGCTCAACACCGGCTTTCACTTCAACGTTGGAAACTGGCCAGGTCACGTGGAGACAGCCGGTTCCAGAAACGGCACGTGCGACTGGCTCCTGACATCGCAGTCTCTGCAGCAGTCCGGAGACACTGAAGGGATATTTCTCTCGGTGGCACACTGGTACCCTCCCCATACCTCCTGCACATACCTGATGCAGGGACTGCCCAACCAGATCGTAAGACTTTATTTCCCGAGGTAAGTAAAATAATGACTGTTACAACTAATATTGTGATAATTTAACTCTAGACTGCATACCCTTATTTGTACATTGTAACTGCATACTGGGGTATTAAGTGACCCCACGTAGTTTGAATGATCTTTCTCTACGAGTGGGTTGTGGAAATGTGGAGCCATACATATATTGTATTATGTCACTCAACAAAGTATTCATTTTTTGTATGGATTTTTTTAGCATTTTCATGAAATTAATGAGTTTGTTAAATTATTTATTAAAACTTGATAATTCTTCAATGGCATTTAATGAAAGTGATGTGCCTTTTTACAAAGTGATGTGCTTTTTTAAAAATAAAAATATTAATTTTTGAATTTCTTGAACTTGGGGTCACTTTGAAATATTTGATATTACATAGGTCAAGTCGCAATTATGTATATTAAATAAGACCGTTGGTTTTTAAAATTAGTGTTTTTTATAAACCCATAAATACAAATGATTTAATATTTTAAGATATTTGGTTTTCTATACAACACATGTACCTAGGTATGTATGTATGTCAGATAGGATAGTATGAAAGTCAGTCCTTTGATCTTACCCAGAATACGAAAACAGCATGATGGTATGTATGTATGTTTGGAGATTAGTATCAAACTATTTAGATATTGTGTGTAGGCTACTACCATACAAATTGTATGAAGCAATGTCGTCACTAAATTCAATTTTTATAAAAATTGTTAAAAATAATTTGAGATGTGCTATCACAATTAAAAAATTTGGAAATATAGGCAGTTAAATTTGAGATGTGCTATCACAATTAAAAAATTTGGAAATATAGGCAGTTAAACTCATAAATTTATCATTAAAAAAATATTTTTCTTAATAAAAAATGTTTGAGAAACCCTGGAATTTAAAAAAAAACTACTTTGAGATTTTGTATTTGTCTATGTTTATACCAATTTTCAGCGTTCTGGCTTTTATGGTTTCTGAGATATTTGGAAAAATAAACCAAAATTTCAAAAGTTGGTAACCCCTGACTGAAACAAAAATTTATAATTCTGAGTATAAAAGTTTTGTAGGTCTATATTTTTTTATATATTTGGGCTCTGTAAATTGAGCGGATCAAAAGTTGTAAGGGACACACACACACACACAGACACACAAAACTTATATAAAATGTTCTACTCCGAATTCTGAGTAAATCCATGTACGGGAACATATATGCTGCGAGGCCTCTAGTTGGTGTCATTAGCATGCAAAAAGTCCACTACGCCATACAAAATGTTCCTTCGTACACGCATCTTGGCTTAATAATGTCGATTCATTCAGAGAATTGAATTCTCATGAACGAATCGGCAGTTGGATAAATTGATTATTTTATTTAAATACAATACGAGTGGGTTATGGTAACACTGAACTTTTCAACATTATGTTAGTACACGCTTTTTTTCTTCTTGAAAAGTTGACAATCTCTAAATGGACTGATAATTTAATAGACTTGGATTTTAATGATGTAGAAAGCAGTGTCGGTATTTTGTTTCACCAAACTAGGCAAAGCCTGGGTCATGATGGCTATTTCATTCCCATATATTAATATGAAACATAAAATACATTCAAAACATAAATTTAATATTAACTAATACACATATGAATACAATATAAATATTTATTTTATTGGTCGATAGAGAGTTATACAGTCTACACAATTTATAAAACAGACAATGTACATTGATTTATTAGTGGACCAGTGAAAACTCCATGCATTATTAAATGGGATAATTAATATTGATACAAAAAATTACAAATTATATATAATTGATTTACCAGTACCTACATATAAAAAAACAGCAAAATAAGACAGCTGATTAAATCAAAGTACTAGGAAAGATAGGAGGAGACAGGTGACATAAACGCACTGAGAGAGATCGCAGATATGTCGAGTGCATTAAATAAAGCATTGTACACCTAATTATTTATGTGGTTTCATTCTTGAATTATTTATGTGGTTTCATTTCTAATTATTTATGTGGTTTCATTCTTGACTTGAATTGGTCACCGCACGAGAAACATTTGCTCTCATACTTTCATTATTAAGTATACTTTTAAAGTCTTATTTATGACATTATAAGTCAAAAATATATTTATATAATTCATCGAAATAAAACATTACATTAAAGCGTACCTAATTGTAAATATACGCTTTCGTATTGGTGACCATTAAAACTGGCAATTATTCATCGCAAAATATAAAATATACCTAGTCTAAATACTGGCATTAATTTTAATTTTTATTCATGGACGGGATTATCTTGTAATTGAAAAAAAAAAGTAATATCCACTTAGTTTGGGTTGATCACTGCGCCGTGGTGAGTGGGTATGACTAATGGCGCCATTAAAGAAATAGCTCCACGAACCATAAGCCATCTGGAATTAGCTTTAAATGGCCGTGTTTTGAATTTTTTTTTGAGAAATAATTTTAATGGCAGAACGCGATTTGCTTCTTTAAAATATACACCGACAGATAAACCGTGACATTTGATAAATTCCAAATTTCGTAAATAAATAATTTAAGAAGGAAAGAATTATTCAAACGATAGTTCATCAAACGATAAAACTTATTAGCCAATATTGGATAGTGAAAACTTACGTTTTAATACAATGAGGAATTAAAGTTTAAAAACAAAAATTCATTCAAAAAATCTTTACCGTTATTTTTGAAACGGAATTTTGTTTTTTAAATCAATGATAAAAAAGTTGAAATAAAACATGAATGGAGAACAAACTATTTATGAAACTTATTAGCCAATATTGGATAGTGAAAACTTACGTTTTAATACAATGAGGAATTAAAGTTTAAAAACAAAAATTCATTCAAAAAATCTTTACCGTTATTTTTGAAACGGAATTTTGTTTTTTAAATCAATGATAAAAAAGTTGAAATAAAACATGAATGGAGAACAAACTTTTTATGAATAATTGCAACATAATCGAAAGAAACAAAGTTACCATCCATTAACCCGGCGTGCCACACTATGGGTGTGTGACACCCGGACGGTTTTTAAACCAAAAATATTTAATGTTACCGCTTCCCTATATCCCCTGCACTCTCAGTAGCTGTAGTAAAAGATGCAAATATTTGGTCAACGACAAAAATATAGCAATCCGGTGTCGGCCGTGTATGCAGGACTTGTTGTTGTCGCGCTCGGGTGTCTCACACCCATACTTACGCACTACGTAGCTTTTTCGTGTCAAATATTTTTTTTTCATAACCAAATTTTTAAAGTTTTTTTTAAAAATTCTATTTACAATGTCGTATGAAGAAGAACAGAGACGAGTGTTAGCTCAGTGGAAAGCAGTAGAGGTGGAAACATCGGAAGATTTTGAAAGTGACACCGAACAAGAACTAAGTGATATTGAAGTAGACAATTCAACAAAATATTCCAGTAAAACCAAATGTCCAAATTCAAAATACAATCAGAAGATGTCATAAACTTGCAAGAAAGATAGAAAAACAAAATACCTACACGTGTTTTTTCGTGTAACAAGTATTTGTGTCTCGAGCATGCAATATTTTGCTGCAAGAATTGTGCTGATTTTCGACGCGAAGAATAAATATTCAAAAGGTGAAATATAAATATAAATAATATGTCAAAATATTATTCAAAATTTCTTATTTTAATAATGAAAAGAAAAATATGCATCACTTTTTGTTTTTATTTCTAATATAGCCAAAATTTAGAGAGCTGTTGATTTTGATACATCAATTTGGATTTTTTTATTAAATTCGAAAATAAATATTTATAAACATAAAATCTATTGTTGTATATTTCCAAACCTTGAAGAATGAATGTAAAAAAATATCTCTAAAAAGAGTTAGTCAAATTTTCAAAAGGTAACAAAAATAATACGACTTGACCACAAGGGTTTCTCACACCCACCTGGTTGACCGTGCAATATTTCGTGACGTGTGGCACGCCGGGTTAAGCGATCGTAGTGTTAACCTTGACGTATGCAAGTAAGACTTGGACTCAACGAGATCGCTTAGAAGAATTTCTAAATGTAATCATTATTAAGAGGACATATAACGCTAAATGTAAACCAACTAAGTGACTGAAAACATGTCATGATATGTTAAAAACGCCAAATACACTGTAATGTTCCGTGTTAGTAAGGGTAACTATTGCGTACTTATGGAAAGAGTTTATACCTGATTCAGTAAAGAAATGCTTAAAATAATTATGGTACATTTTTTTAGAAATATACTCTTAAAATATTTGAAATTCTGATTTCAAAAAGTGATATTTGAGTAAAAATGCCCTCTAAAAATATTTTAATAACAGATAACCTGCATTTTGGTATAAAACAAAAAGAAAGTAAGTATCAAAATATATGTAATCAATTTTTTCTTCTTTTTATTTCCAGTTTCCGAATAAATCGAATCGAATCTCCCATAAAGCCATTTGATGGTGACTGTGGTGAAAGTCTCACACTCTATGAC
This sequence comes from Molanna angustata, assembly GCA_963576475.1. Taxonomy (NCBI): domain Eukaryota; kingdom Metazoa; phylum Arthropoda; class Insecta; order Trichoptera; family Molannidae; genus Molanna; species Molanna angustata. The sequence continues at coordinate 5,899,900 of OY754965.1, forward strand.
GCATCTTGGCCAGACGACTCCAGGATCATCAAAACCTTCTGTGATACTTTCTCCAAGGCGATGGAGAAACACGATTTCGTCTCCACTGGAAGTTCGCTGTTCGTCCGCTTCGAGAGTAAAACAGGAAGTTACAGCGGGTAAGAAAGTTGAATACTTGATACGCATAGAAACATTAGATCATTGTCATGAAGCAACCAAAGACTTTGAACATTATTGAGGGTGTGATTACGTATTCGGATCACGTCGGGGTCACCACTTGCATGGTATTGTATGTTAATTGGTTATTTAAAAGAATCGAATATCAGATGGTTAATATTATATTTTATGTGCGTGTTGTAAAAATTTACCATTTAAACATCTACCTCCAAATTTACAGTGATGAAAGTTTTTAAATAAATCATTACTTACATGGTCAATGTTTAAGTAGTATTTCGAACAATACAATTAAACCATTTGATTGATTTTGCAGCTGTTCATGATGTTAAGGGTCGTGTAACTTGATAAAAATAAAAACTAAAATTATCGTGACGATATCCTAACTTAGGCGGTTGACGCGTGAATGAAGTCTTGTTTCATTTGCAGACAGAACTTCGGTTATCATTCGTTGATATTCGATTGACTTCGGAATCTCTCGGGGATATGCAAATTGCAGACAACCAGGAGCGCAGCTAAACATTGTATATTTCATCAAAGAATGTGGTGGGAAGTTTGACCAAGTTATGAAAAGATAGAACATCATCAAAAACATCATGTGTAGTAAGGCTGATCAACGGCCATTCATTCAAACACTTTGAGAGTAAAGTATACCTACAGCTAGCGGCAAATAGCTGTGGTATGTCACATGGGGTGCGCAGAGTGCAAAATTGTGTTTTTCTCTTGGTTGATATATGCGTAAAACGCTCCTCTCTTCAACGAAAAAGTTATTTGTCAGAAACTAAAGCTATCGCCTCATTCTCCATATAATTGGTACTTGAATGAATGTACTTGATTACTTCAAATATGTTTTCAAATATGACGAAGCTTATAGAGTATTTTTTTTTACATAATACTAAAAATTACATTATTTTCTTTAAGCAACATAACAAATAAATTGAGTTTTTTTGGACCACCTCACTAGGCCAGGCCTGTTCCGAGGTGGTAGACTAGTTACATAATATTAATTACTAAATAATTGTAAGCTGTAATAAAGAATGATTTTGAAGACCAATCTTAGAATCTAAATCTAAGTTGTTTATTTTTACAATCCTTTATTTGTGTGTCTAGGTCTTCACTTTATTACTGGGCTCACTATGACTTCTTCAACAACACCCGGTACGGCGAACCAGTCGCAGGGACACGATGTGATGAGGTCCTGGCCTCTTGGAGATCTGCCAGAGGTTTTCTCAGAAGTCCCCCCAATACTCTGGTCTACAAGAGACCCGGACAGGATGTCAGCTGTCTCTATCGCTTTGTTACAGATCGGAGACTGTTTGCTAGAGTCATACTAAGCATCAATAATATAAATTTTAAGGTAGACATTTTTTTAATACTAGTGACCGTTCAGAGGTCAAAATTTAACCTTAATTACTCAAAATTTTTAAGTTTGAATAACATTGTGAATTCATCAAAGACTGAAAAGTTTATTTTTAACATATTTCAAAGTGTAATTGATTAAGTACCAATTATATAGTTTCACATTAGACTTTGTGTTTTACTTTAACATGTTCTGCATTTGAATTTATCTTTGTTTGTTATATAAAGTAAATAATTCAATTGACATTACGTGTTTGTCATTGGCAGAATGAAAGTACACAATGTATGGTTTGAAATGAAATATTTTTTGTTCAAATCATTTTTTTTATTCTTTATAAATTTTAGTTTTCTGCAGTTCTTCCTTTAACTATGCCAAATCTCATACTCCACCGTGGGCGCTGTTTGCTAAAAGAGGACCAAAGTTTTTTCTTGGCTTATTAAAATAGAGATTCTAGAAAAACAATATTGATTAATAATTATATTTATTTTCAACAGGAGCATCCATACACTTCTGCACCGTGTCAAAATTGCTATGAAGATCGTGCTGATAAACTAGTGATTTGGGAACCTCTTCCAGCTTTTATCAACAACCAATCGAGCACCACCTACACTCCAACACCACTGCACACAGTCATGCAGAAGGGGGCTGGATCGTGCCTTTGCACAAAACACGCTCCACTCATCTCCATAAACAAACCATATCAAATTATATCGTTAAGTGAACAACTCAACCTTCAACTGATCGTAGATAGCGCACACGCTGCATCGTCCTACTTCAAACATCAGGCCCCATTGTTCGAAGCTACATATGAGTTTGTACATAGTCCCCTGTGCGGACCAGCCACCATAGAAGCCACATCTGATGGAGAGATCCTTTTCCCGTATTTAGACGCTTTGGGATACACCGACCCACCCAAAGATATCAGGTGTATATGGGACCTCAGAATAAACAGGGACAGAGATTTGTGGATACATTTCGATAAGATCAAATTCGCTTCGAAGAATTGCGAGGATGGCAAACTCGAAATATATCTACCGGGCCAAATCGATCCGTATATTTCAATATGTGGGGAAAACGTCTCACTTGCCAAGGAATTGCCCATTCTGTCGGCTAGTGAACTCGGAATGGAGTCCCTCGAGGACATATCTCTGTCCGAGGAAACGAGGGCAATTCGGATTCAATTTATGAGTGCGACGTCACCGACGAGAGCCGCTTTCAAAATCGCCTGGACGGAACTTTTCCATTTACCGAGAAACTCAGACGGGACACTTCAAACGTCGAGACTTGTAGAAGGCGGGTCGATTGACTCGAAATATAACGCCGAATTCGGTCACGACAAAAGAAGCGTCGAAGTTTGTGACTTTTTGTGCCCGGGTGAAAATGGACTGTGCATTCCTGCGAGACTGGTGTGCAACGGGGTCGTCAACTGTCCGAACGCGACAGTCTCTTCAAAAGACAAACATACCGCCAACATTTACTCCAAAGCTAACCAAGAAGCCAAACTGCAATACATCGAAGAGAACCTCAAAAAGATCGGTTACACCGGAGATTTGAGCGGAAAGATGCTGGAGTTGCTGAGCGACGAGTCTCCCGAAATATGTAACAGCAGAACGGAGAGCGTTGTGATGATGAACTGGATGGGAATCATTCTGGGAGTCTCCGGAGGAACCATCCTGGGTTTAGCTTGTTTGATCGTCATCTGCAAGATATGCTGCAATAAAAGGTCGACCAACGAATCCGAACTGGAATACTGACATCAGGCTAAATTCCAGGCTGGGTCACAATATCATCTCGGTTCTACGACCTCTACGTTCAATAGAGATTATCACAGAGATGGTAGCACGAACGCCTATGACTGGAGTTTGCATTGACAACAGAACATTCCAAGTTCTCATTAATTAAGTACACCAAAAGTCTTCACGATCAAGAACCAAACACATGTGATTTGAGGTGTATTATGACTTGTGAAATTAAAAATGAATAAAAGACTCATAGGAGTTTTAAATTTTAAAATATGTGCCTGTTATTGTTAAAGTTTCTACGATATACAAACGATAATTAAAAATTTACAAATTGAACAATTTCTTCGAAGAGGTGTTTTTTTAAAACAAATAAATAATCTGTATAAACAAATAACAACTTACATAATATAAAATAAAAAAGGAATATTATTTTTTTTTTGTTGTAGCATGGTTTTGAAAATATTTATATAACTTATATGTATATTTTTTGATAATTTAAGTAATATTTTTTTATTTATATCAATTAGGTTTTAGGTTTTTTTCTGTCATTTATGTTAACTTTTATTTTCTGTCTTTAATGTACGATTTTATTTGTTATTCATTATTTTTGGATAGGATCTAGAAACGGTATTATGATTCAACACAAATAAAACTCACATAAAATATTTAAAATAAATATGTTAAAGTCGCATAACTATTAACACCCCTCATACCTCACCGTAGCAAAAATAAATTAATGAAATGATATAAAAATGTTCAATTGAAATTTCAAGCACGATATTTGTAAAATTGATTTTGTATATATTACATTGTACAGTAGGAGCCCACGAATATATAATAAAAAAAAGTAAATGAAAGTAAAAAAAATGGTTTTACAATTAAGTATAAATGCACAGTGTACATGGTTGTGCAATAATAATGATAAAGTTAAGTAATGATAAATTATGATGATTGTAAATTCTAATGAGATCCCACGATTAACGAAGATAATGGGGTAATTATCATGAAATTATATTTTGTAACAAAATTATTTTGGTTTTTATTGTGTCAACCCTGTTTCGCCACATAAAAAGACAAAAAACGTGTGAATCATTGGGTGATATAATTGGGTGATACTTTAAGGGGGGGACTGCTGCCAACGTACCTTTTTTTCAATTTGATATACCATCATTATTTATTATCAAATCGTTTTGAAAAAAATAATTAAGATAGTTTGGGTATTACTAAAGAAAAATATATCTTTACTTTTTGATAATTTTCTGTATAAATTCTTGTAGAAAAATAATGGCATACCTCGATTTTCAACGTTTATCTTATATTTTTAATAAATATAAGGCGTAGTTCAACATTTTTTTTTTAAATTAAAGAAGACAAAAATATCTAGAAAAATATGATATGACGTTGCATTAATGCTTCAGGTTTAGTAAATAAACCTAAAAAACATTTGTTTTCCATTCAGCGCCATTGCGAAATAAAAGTTTTTTTGGTTTATTAACTTAACCTGGTGCATTAATGCAACGTTACATCGTATTTTTCCAGATATTTTGTTCTTCTTAATTTATAAAAAAATACAATGCTCTATACCTACCTTATAGAAATTTAAGATAAATGTCAAAAATTGGGGTATGCTTATTATTTTCCTACAAGAATATATACAGAACATAATTAAAAAGTTAAGGTATATTTTTCTTTATTAATATTCAAACTAATTAGGTTATTTATTTCAAAATGATTCGTATTGTAGTAACGATGCAAATTCAAATTGAAAAAATTAGGTACGTTGGCAGCAGTCACCCTCTTAATAATTAAACGGGTTTGATGATTCACACGATTATGCAGAACATATTCCTCAGTCATCAATCTGTGTACAGGACATCTATCAATAGTTTGGACATATTGCCAGAATACGTCCAGGCTCCTGATATTTTCAAGAAGCTCGTCCGCATCATACAGATCGGACGCATCGTATCAAACCGATTAAAATATTTTTTTATAAGAATTTATAGGAGTGAATGCTATTGGAGTTGTTATTTTCATTCATTCATTCATACCATCACGGCATATCCCACAATGTGGGGTAACCAGCGAAAGGTGTGTGGGTGTGCATTGCCTTGTAAAAGGGAGCACAACACATATGTGTATACCCACACACCAGCCTCGTCTCACCTAAAAAGGCACTACATTCAGAATGGGTGGTGAACCTCATTGCTGAACTATGTCAGATGTTATTGTTACCTGTTGTATTTTCGATTACCCGGCTCTTACGGGACACTCGAAAACAGTAATAGAAAAGAGTGGAAGCACTATTCTAAGTCGGTGCCTCACAGCTATACAATTTGAATTCAATTTACAATATACTGTGCACTAATTTTGAAGATTTTAGTTTTAGGAACAACGTCAGTTACAAACTACGAAATGAAGTTCAAATGATCATGATTCTAAAATTTTAGTACGTTCCTATTTTAGTGAAAAATGTTACAAAATGGGACGTACTGTACAACTCTATATTAATATATATGTTAAATTGCTTAAAAGTTGTATTTCTAACATTAGGATGATTGGTAAATATTAATTTCACACATTCAATACCATTTTGCAATATTCTGAAGAATAATGAAATTAATTGTCTCTAAAATTAAGTCTGAAAAATTACCATAAATCATATCCGAGATCTTCAGTTCAGGAGTCAGATATCAAACCAACTGATCCACAAATATACTTTATTATTTTTGAATTAATGAACATCTTTTAGCGTTTTAAGAATGGTAAAGTTATTTATAATAAGTATGAACTAACTCTTTATAAACCTTATAGTATGTGTTATTTAATTGAGAATAAATTATATCAGAAGGTTGCAGTTTTAAGTGCGTGTTCAAATTACTTCCCAATAACATACGCACATCACTATATAAGATATTGCAATTTGATAATCAGTTAATCAGTTAGAAATAGAAATAGTAATTGAGTGATCAAGGGTTTCATAATAAAAGATTACTTACATTATTTACATATATTTTCGGTGTAATTAAGTTACAAAATTATACTTGGTTAATTCACAGTTGTTCGCGATGTTTGGGTCGATATTAATTTTACAATTATTACTAAAGTCACGTCGTCGTCACCAATATGGGGGTACACATTTTTGTGGTTGTACAGGTTATCCAGAAGGGAGTAATGGAGGTATGGCTCTCGTGGATTGAAACGACGAGGGTTTGAAGCCCTGTTCCACTTTATTCGTTTGGACAGAATTGAACTGCCGGACGAATGAACCTTCTGCACGTTTGGATTAGAATCGAACTAATCGGACGTGTACATGATTCACGGTTTGTCCACACGTGTTATATGGACGAACCGTTCCCCAATTATACTATACGATACCGGTAGTAATCGTATAGCATAGATATGCACAATATTAAACAGTTATAAATAAGAGCAGTGGGTATTTCAATATTGAAAGATGAATTACTTACAACAGTCTTTAATTAAGCACATAAAAGTATATAAAATACATTGAAACAATAATTATTACTAATTAGATTACGAGTATAATTTCGCGGACAAAAATGGAGATGAAGACGCGCAACACTCGACCGAACGGAAGCCCACAGAAGATAACCGGCGCAGCGCGAACCGTTCCTTATAACGGTCGGGTCGTCTGGCGGGGGAAAGGCTAGTTGGCTTCGCCCGCCACAAGTTGACATAGCAGTCGCTTCGTCGGTTGATATGCGAATGGTAAACCGCGCAGCATATTCGGTTCAGGGACTGTTGTCCTTCGGCCATCTTCGTTAATAAGGATGAGATGCGAGACTATCCGACGAATGACGTATCCATTGATTGTGGTGTATAACATCGCCACAAATTCATACAAGTGCATCCACTGATCCAATTCGTACGGAACGCAGATTACCCATCAGTGGACGCACTCCGCCATATTCTATCTAAATAAATATGGTTTCGGAATGTTATGAAGAGTAATGAATTCAGAAATATCCGAATGACTGTGAAAATCTGAAAGATAGTTACGTCGGTAATCCTATTGCTGCGGATACATTGGACGCACTGCCAAAAATTAATCCGTTTGATACGATGCTTCCGATACAGTGGACGCACTGCCAAAAATTAATCCGTTTGATACGACGCTTACCTATAATGGGTAACATGGAGAGTGGAAGATCTAGAGGTAACCTTCGAGACAGACCATTCGTTGAGATTGCAGAGGCAGCCAATGATGAGATGTCACTGATGCAGCCGAGGAAGAAATAGATTTTAAAATTAGTTGCATGTAACACATGAAATCCAACTGTCTATGGCGATAGTATGTATAGTTGAAGAATATATTTATTTATTTATTTATTTAATTTAATTTACATATAAAACGAGTGGATTATGGCAACACTGAACTTTCCACATTATGATATTGTACGCCTTCTTTTATCTTGAAAGGTTGACGATCTCTAAATGAACATAATTATTATTTAATACATTTTGAATACATACCTACATATGATGCAAAGTAATATCTATCTCAAACCTATGTCTTGATGCAAATTAAAGCAAAATGATGCTGTCCCCTTGTTCTACAAAACACACAAAAATTAATATTCACTGATTGGCAACACTGGTTAGTTGGGAGAAATTGCCGTACGGCAATAAACTCGCCATTTGCGCAGGGTGCAAGGAAGTGTTTATTATTATTATTATTATAACAAACTATAAACCTTTTCATCCAACAAAGATATCTTGTTTTCTATACAAAACATGTAGGTATGTATGTATGTCAAGATAGGATAGTATGGAGTACTTTCTTCCTACCCAAAATATGAAAACAGCTTGATGGTAATATGTATGTATGTTTGGCTAACTCATCCAGAAAAAAGTTTTTATTATTATTATTATTTATTATTTAAATTTTTTATTTTTTTTAATTAATTTCTGGCGTTCCACCCAATATCGAGTGATATAGCCAATTTGAATCTTTCTGAACATACAATTAGTACACTGGCGGGCTTATTGCCTAATGGCAATTTTTTCCAGCTAACCAGAAATAATGTTAAATATACAAAACAGTGTGTGCTATGGCAATAAGTAAATCACATTACAAAAATAAACAATGATAGCAGAAGAAAAGTAAAATAAAAACAACGAATGAAGATAGCATATAAGAACAATTTATAGCAATGATAGGAAAACTAAAGGATAAGGAAAAGAAGAGAGGTAGATGTAATCAGGTATTGTCAGATAGGTATTGTCAGCCTAAATATTTTTACATCAGCCTTTTCGTGATGTTTATTTTATAATTTCGAATTGTTTATTTGTAATTATAAATTCAGAATGAGTCCAATATCGAATACAATAAATATAAATTATCATACATAATTACCTAAGTTTTAAAAAATCAGTCCCCCCCCTCCCGTCCCTCTATCCGACCCTTACCTTCAGTCTTTCCCGTCCCTATACTGTCAAATGATGGACATTGGGAAGTGTTTGAAATAAGATTTAATAACATAAGCAACGTAAAGAGCATAATCTTGGACACAATCCATATGAATTTTTATATACTTACTATCAGAAGCAAGTGTGTATGAAAAATTTACTCATATCATCGTGTTAGTATTGAAAAGTATTTCCGCTTATTTCGAGACTGTCAGAGGTTTTCTCAGTGTCATACAATTGATGTACAAATAACTTTGATTAGCTTCTACTGAAAATGAACAATACATACGATTATATTGTACTGTTCCAACAATAGATGGCGTGACGTATGTATGTATGAAACATAACTTGATATTGTGTACTTGAATGTCAAAAGGGATTATTTGTCGAGAGTATTTTGACATGCAATGCAACAACAATAGCCTTCAACATAAGTATCTGAAACTCAACTGTTGAGTTATCAACCTTATATTATTGTTGTAAGTGAAACAAAAGGAAAATTCAAGGAGAATGTTCTTTGGTGTGCCAAGCTCATATGGAGTCCATTGTTCTCAGTTGATACTATATCGTGTTCCGTGTACCAAAATCCCTGCCTACATCTTGATATAAGGCAGTGAAAGAAATATTTGTTACCATCTATCAGTTTGTATAAGTCGTATTGTAAACAGTATAAAAACGAGCGGGGTGTGGCCAACGCTATATTCCTATCTAATAAGTCACTTCACAAAGTATTCAAATTTTGTATAGAAAATTTTCAGCATTTTCATTAAATGAGTTTGTTAATTTATTTTTGATGTGCGATTTTAGAAATTTAAAAAATATATATCTTAATATGCTATGCAGATGACGCTGTCCTAATTGCTAATTCCGAAGATGATCTTCAGAGACTGCTGTATAGATTCCATTTATCCTCTCAACGATTTAACATGAAAATCTCAGTAGACAAAACAAAAAGCATGGTCACCTCAAGGCATCCAGTACGATGCAAACTTGCAATCGAAAATAAAACCATAGAACAAGTGATGCGATTTAAGTACTTGGGTGTCGAAGTGTCCAGCAGCAGTAACCTCTTTGACGAAGTAAGAGAGCAAGCGTATAAGGCCGCCGTCGTGGCTGGATGCTTGAAAAATGCTGTATGGAGAAACAGAGACATGCTAAAGGAGAGTAAGGTAAGGATCTATAAGACCTGTGTAAGGCCGATCATGACATACGACATAGAAACAAGAGCTGACACCGCCAGAACAAAAAACCTCCTAAGAACCACTGAGATGAAGACTCTACGACCCATCGCAGGCGTAACACTTCTTGACAGAGTAAGGAACTCGGAGATAAGAAGAATCTGTAATGTCGAAGATGTTGTGCGATGGGGAAGAACACGAAGACGATTCTGGAGAGATCATGTGGGGAGAGCGGGTTCGGATCGAGTGGTGAGGATGGCAGCGGATGGGGAGATAACAAATGGCAGACCCCCTGGAAAACCACCCAAACGATGGAAGGATAGCTGGACGTCCACTTCACAAGAGCAGGCCTCCGAGAATAACAGGACACAGTCCTAACTAAAGCAGAAGAAGAAGAAGATATCTTAAGTTTCCTGAGCTTGGGGTCACTTGGAAATATTTGACGGTTAAAAAATTGTGAAGCACTAATCAGATATCCTTCAATATCCAATGGGGTCTAAGCGAGTTTTAGATATACAATTTTGAAAAGAATCGAATGAGTACTTTAGTCTGTAATTGATGAAGTTAGAATAAACACGCCGTACAGCACACACACACGGATACATTGTGATGAAACTTTCAGAATACAATCTCGGCATTATACTAGTTGATAATCTGCAGTAAAAAGAATCCATTAAAAAATTCTAATTTATAATATCCCCACTATATCCCCTTGGGGAAGTGAGGAGTAAAAATAACTTCCTTTAAAATTTTATTCCTCATGTTGTAAATTCAATTTACTTAGTTCATTGACGTTCAAAAATAAGTACAAAGATGGGTTTATCTATTATACTGTTCGTCTAAATATTTTACAAAATATAAACCAGAACTCCGAATTAAAAACTTTTTTATCAGAATTGAGTTTTAATCATTATTTTTTTACTCCTCACTAACCCAAGGGGATATAGCGGGGAGTTATGATTTCGCAATTTTTAAGGCTATTTTTTTTATTGCATATTATCAACTAGTATCATGCTGAGATTTTATTCATCACAATATATCTGAGTGTGTGTGCTATGTGCTATGTGCAGTGTGCTATGTACGGCGTGTTCATTTTTACTTTATCGATTATAGACTAAAGTACTCATTCAATTCTATTCAAATTTTGCAAATTTGTAAACCTAATACTCACTTAGACCCCATTAGATTTTGAAGGATATCTGAATAGTGCTTCTCAATTTTTTTAACTGCCAAATATTTCAAAATGACCTCAAGCTCAGGAAACTTAAAATATGAAGTTTTTATTTTCAAATAAGTAAAACGGCTCATCAGTTTAATAAAATGGCATTAAAGAAATATAAACTTTTCATAATAAAATATATAAATAAAAAATAATTTAACATAGTCATTTCATGAAAATGATGAAAATTTTCCATACAAAATTTGAATACTTTATAGGATGACTTGTTAGTGAGGAATTTAGCATTGGCCACAACCCACTCGTTTCTCAATGTAATTAATTCATCTAATACTTTTTCTTATCAGAATATGTTTTTGTATAATTTTTTTTTCTCAATGTAATTAATTCATCTAATACTTTTTTTATATCAGGGATGTTAAAAAACTTCGAATCTAATCAAATCACAACAATAATTATTAATAATAATAATTCTTTTAATTTTAGAGATTTTTGGGGATGAGTCCATTTGGGCATTCGTATATCAAATTGCGAAGGTAATTTGGTCATTTATAATTGCTGTGTAGGTATAGAAGACATAAGTGGAAATATCTAGAAGATACATCCCTACATCCAGCAGTATGGTGTATAGAAACATCTTACCCAATTGAATTCTTGTCTAATATTGTCATTTTAAACACATATTTTTATTTCAAAACACAACTACACTCTTAAGTAGGTACCTAATATAATTTTGACAGTATAAATCAAAAATATAATAATATCTACCTATAACATTGTATTCCTCTAGAAAAGTAATAATTATTTAAATTTAGTTTAAATATTTTCATTTGTGTAATCAAGATTCCAGTCAATTTAAATTATGCGAAAGCAAACAGTGCCAAAATGCCGTCGTAACAGGTAAGACAGAGTAAAACCTTTCCTTACCTACACCCCATCCATCCTTACATCCCTCATTCCTTATCAATCCACCACAAACTCTCAAACCACTACATCAATCTTAGAGACTCCTATTAGGGAAGATTGAAACCATCCCCTCGCATTTATTAACTACCCTTGTTTTTGCAATGTACCTGACTGATCGACCAAAATAGTAAGTATTAAAATCGTAAGTAACGGGTGAGCCTCATAAAAGGAAACACGACACATAGGTGTATCCGAACACCAGTCTCGTCCCGCCTAAAAGAGTCACTTCATCTGGAATGTGTGATGAACCTCATTGCTGAACTATGTGGAAAGTTATTTTGCCTCTTGTATATTCGATTAGTAGGCTTATAAAACATCCGAAAACGAAGTCAAGTATTTTTTTTCAAATATAAAAATATGTGAAAAACCAAAATTGAATAAATTCAAGCCGAAATCTTGACTATATGAAATTGTATTAAGTGTGTTTTATGGCGTAATAAACGCCTTGTGGATCTTTGAAATTTCTCTTATATGTAAAACTCGTATTAAATATTAATAGAAGTCACGTTTTAGAACTAAATTCATAATAATTATATATTACTAGTTGCATGTAACACATGAGATCCAACTGTCGATAGCGATATTATGTATAGTTGAAGAATAAGTAACAAACTATTATCCCATAAACTATATATCCTGATTATCCTGATGATCTGCAATTTGTGACGCAATATTTTAAAAGGCGTGGTACTATTATATTTTGAGTCGATTTTTTTTTGTGTTGCGCTACGAGCATTTTGTGACGCAACATTTTCGTATGAGCCTTGAAATTTTATTAGAGTCAATTTTTTTGCGTTATTACAAGCAACAAGCGTCACATCCAACTACCTATGTCAGTCATTTTGTAAATATACAACAGGGACTTGTGTCACTATTCCCCTTTTAAGGGGTTTTGTCAGATTACCTATATATTCCATTCCACATATTCCATTCACTCAGGACATCGACAACCAGGATGACAAACTCTAAAACATCTATCTCAAAAAATCCAAGAGTGCCGAAACAGATCCATCTCTACCAATCTGCTTCAGCCAACGAGTTACAAGGTCTTTGAAATTTTTCCCGTCATGCGATATGTTTCGTTCAATATCGATCATTATTTTGTTGTAAAGCCTACCTATATATCCCTATGTTTACCTATCTTTAAAAACTATTAATGTCGTCAAAAATAAATTAAATAATAATCTTCACATTATTTTAACAATTATGTCGCATTCTACTTTGTCATTATTACCATCATTGTGTAGCAAAATAACAACTGTAGCTGTTTCATAATCACGCTCTCCCCTGTAGACAAAGTCCCCCTATTTGAACCCTAAGACCTCTCGTGGTCCACCCATGCAGAAGAGACACAATCCCTACGTTAACACCCATCCAAGATACTTAGGAGAAGGTGGGGTGGCAGCTAGAGAAAGAGACCATTGTCTAACCACAGTTGGATGTCATGTATTTCTATTATAGTGGATTTCAAGACTAAATTATTAACTACGTTTTTATTTAGGTATATCGGATTTCGGGTAACAGAGAAGTAGGTTCTTTTGTTAAATAAAATTACTGGGCCAACGCTAAACTGAACAATGGCCAATACATAAGTAAGTGTACTCGTTTCGGGTCATGTCTATTGAATTAATTGTAGTGAGTGCTATTAAAAAAACATTTGCTATTTATTATTTTTTGCAATCCATTATTTAGAAGTCACTAAATTATAAAGGATGTAATACAGGTTATCAAAAAATATAAAAAAAAACGAGTGGGTTGTGGCTATCGCTAAACTCCTCACTAACAAGTCATTCTATAAAGTATTCAAATTTTGTATGGAAAATATCCGCATTTTCACGAAATGAGTTTGTTTAATTATTTTTTATTTAAATATTTTATTATGAAAACTTGATAACTCTTAAATGCCATTTTATGAAAGTGATGTGCATTTTTACAATTTTAAAATAAAAATTACAAATTTTAATTTTCAAGAGCTTGGGATCACTTTGAAATATTTGACAGTTAAAAAAAATAAAAAGCAATATTCTGATATATTAAAAAATCTAATGGGGTCTAAGAGAGTAAGTAAGTTGTAAGAATTTGCAAAATTTGAAAAGAATCGAACGAGTACTTAATCTATAATCGATAAAGTAAAATAAACACGCCGTACATAGCACACAGCATACAGCACTTAGCATACACTACACACACAGACTCATTGTATCAGAATACAATCTCATTATGATACTTGTTGATAATCTGCAAAAATAATACCCTTAAAAATTGCGAAATCATAACCCCCCCACTATATCCCCTTGGGTTAGGGAGGAGTAAAAACATCTCATGGGTCGATAGTCTCCAATGAGTTGTTGACTACTGTCAGACACGAAACCGCATATTTTGTCCACATATTCCTCGGTGATAATTATATTATATTATATTATATTATAGTTGGATTACTTGTATAGCGCCGTTTTCGTGGAAAATCACCTCAAGGGCGCTTTACATTAAATTAATTAAATTAAACAATAAGTTAAAATTAAACTAAACATTAAATTACATTAAATTAAATGTTAAATTGACATACAATTAAATTAAACTAGACGTTTAAGGCTTAAAATCCTAAAAATCTTAACTAAAAAACTAGACGTTTAAGGCTTAAAATCCTTACAATCTTAACAAATCATAAAATCTTAAAATCTGTGTTTTTGGACTCAGTTCCATTATATTTTAGGTAATTGCCATGTAACGTTTGGAAGTAAGTAATTAAAGAGTTAATGTCGTGGAGCAGTTGGGGACAACGTTATTAAGTCGTTTCTTATTTGATTGAGTCATTTGAGCCATTCTACAACTTACAGTGGAAGGAAAGATACAGGAAAAACGGAGTATGGAGCGTAAAAGAATATTGTGGCTTAAAAATCTCAGTCAGTGGTTCAGGATTCCGGATGCTGCGTCGCTGATTAGGTTAGTGCAAGGTCGGGATGAGTTTGATGTGCTGGTCGCCAACCTCAAAAAGAAGAAGATACAGCTAACAACAATATGATCGATTAGTGAATTTAACCAGAAAAGACGCCAATAAATAGGGAAATAATATGGATGATCAAATAAACAATCTTTTTTATTGAAATAAAATAAATAAGCAGTATTTTAATAATAAGCAAATAAAGCAGAAGTTAACCAAAAGTATAAGCCCTAATAGTCGCCAACATAACGTAAAAACGATAGCACGTGAAAAAAAAGAAGAAGAAAAATAGCATATTTATAAGTCTAAAGAAATGTAAAAATACACACAACAAACTATTGTTGCTTGGATAGCAAATAGTTATAGACAATGTTTAATATATAAAAAAAAATACGTCAGAACATGAATAATTCACAAAAAAAAATATTGATACAAATACAAATTTGATCAAAACGATAAATTCATGTCATTTTAAAAATCAGTGATTTTCAAAAAAAAAAAAATTAAGTCCGTTTTTGGCTGACACTTTTTTTTAATCTCGCGCTCCAGTAGATCAGTTATTGTTATAAATCAATCAATTTAACTTAAAATACATTGTGTACAAATCCAATAGATTACCTTTTTAAACTAAATATTGTTCTGACAATTTTGACTCATTTATTGATGGAAAATAATCTGAATAATTAATATTAGCAAGCTACAAATGATTGCAGTGGGTTTAAATAAACTAAAAGCTAATTATATTTTTGTAGGTAGATGCTATGTATATTTATTAGAAGGGAAATTTCACTGTTGACTATTTAATTAGGTTCTTCACAAACAATTCTTTTGTCTTCTACCGCATCCAATTAGTCGCGTCATACACGAATAGCAGGTAGGTACCAACTTGAAAGCCATAAGTTGGTTAGCTTTAGTAGTCGTATACACAATTTGCTGGTATCAGCAGAATTATTATCAAGTTGTATGTACGCTCAACTTTGGCGAACATTTGAACAGTTAAATGGCATAAGCAAATGTCGGAGAAACCTCATCTACATAACGAGAAACTATGGAGTTTTAGGCACTAGGGTTAACTGAATATCGCCATTGTACATGAATGCATGGGACTCATGGAATTGATGAAATCTCCTCACTGTAGCAAGATTTATAGTTAAATTCAAAGCAACTCTAAGTTTTGCTTAAATTGTCTCAATAATTTTGCTTAGAAGTTATTTATTTATAATGTGTTTTTATTTCTTATTTTTTTATTACTATTTTCGGTTTTTTTGTACATATAGTATCTAGTGATTTTATATCATTTCTAGATTTTTAATTATTATGCTTTTTGACTTTGTTTTCTGAATCCATTATTATTATTATAATTGTTATTTTATTTTGTAGCTCATCGATTTCATCATTTTTGTATACATAGTTGACAATCTAGCGAATTTAAAATATTACGGAGACTGCTTTTTAAAATTAATATAAAACTCATATTATTGTTTTTGGGGTATGTTGAAATAGCATTTTCAATAAATTTCAACACTTTGAGGGATGTTATCATCGACAGCCACCACTATGCGGCGTTCAATCGTCGTTATCTGAAAATAAACCAAGCAAATATTTTTTCTGCGAAATTTGACATAACATTTTAATGAAACTATTTTACCCTTACTCATTATTAAAATTTGTCGGCCTTCGTGGCTCAGTTGGTTGGGTATCTGAATGCTGATCCAAGGGTTCCGGGTTCGATTCCCGGTGGAGACACAGTTTTTGATTGTGTTTTCAGTCTGGATCTGTGAGACGATTAATAGCGTAAGTCTTCAGAATGTGGCAACTTGTTATTGGGTGCGTGTTTAATAAATTATTGACATAGTATCTGTAAGTTGCCTGAGAAGCTACGTAAAATAAAATAACGATATACCTATCTACATTATTGTATCGCTGAATATGTATAACTTTAAAGTATTGTATAAAATATATAATACACCAATAATAGAGTTCCCGATATTTTAGGATGGTAGTTATTAATTGAACCAATTTAATGGTAATTTGAAATTGGTATAAATTTAAATATTAAACAGCTTTTATTGAAATTAAGTCTTCGGCAAATTACAAGCAACCCCCGAACATAATTAAATATAAAGGTTCATTATCGCCATGTACAGAAAATTAAGTACAGGTGAATTCTATGAGGGATGCCAATTTTGAATGTATAATTTAGCAAATGAACATTCTGTGCACGTTCCATCCATTTTTCCCTGCTTCATTCAAAAAGCATAAATTGTTCCAGCATTTATTTATGAACATTTGATTGTGTTGCTGTCATGTAAACAATAAGAATCTAATTAAAAATATTTACAATTATATTATTAAAAAAAGCTCTTACGTTAAGACGTTTAAAGTCTTCAATACAATATTTTTTAAGAAAGTTTGTACCATACCGCACCCTTGGAATAGGCTAAATCATCGATCAATGCTATACAATCTTTATATTTATATAAAAAATATACCCGTGCTTGTAGAGAGGAAGTCGAGCCCCTGGCCCATGTGTTTTTTGAATGTCCAATCCACACTGAATACGATTTGTACTATATACTTAATACTCCACTACCAATCAATATTTCACATCTCCTATCATTAAATTCCTTACATATTTATTTACACATAGCAAAATTTCTTCGCCTTAATGGATTTTATTAATAATGCAATTAATTCAAGTCTCTAAATAACATTGTGGCTATGGCCATCGCACAACTCTAATTTATGGTCATTGCCCAACTCTAATTGGCGGACGTATAAATACGGCCATTTTGAACAAAAAATTCATTCCGTTCTGATACCCAACTGTGTGTCGTACTTCCTGTAAGTACGTGAATTTTAAGTGTAAATCTTATAAGTAAGGTATAATTTCGGTAGTAGTTAAATGTAATCCTTTTAATTTGTTCTCAACAATAAATACGTAAGTTATCTTCAATCTTTCAATCTTAACCTGCCTTATGTACCAACTTGCATCACAGTATAATCATGAATTAATTTGGATTATCGCCATACGCGATAATCAATTATATGGGACTGTTGGTTGAACACGCTCATTAATAAAGAAGGCAAATTATGAATTACATATCCCGGTTCGATTCCGGTATATAGGGATAATTTGTGAGCCAAAAGAATTTACACATATGTGGTTTAGTGTACATAGATCTAGTATTTGCATCTCTATTGATCTACACGCCTCATGCGTGTAAGCCCCCATAAAAAAAAAAAAAAAACTGGGTATGTCGATTAACTAGAAATTATGACAAAGTACGCATATTTAATATTATATATAAATAATTAATTTTTAAATAACATAAATAAATAAAAATGAAACAATCATCTAATAATTAAAAACACTGTGCTATACATGTCGGCCTTCGTGGCTCAGTTGGTTAGATATCTGACTGCTGAGCCAAAGGTCCCGGGTTCGATTCCCGGTAGAGACACAGTTTTTAATTGTGTTTTCAGTCTGGATCTGTGAGACGATTAATATCGTAAGTCTCCAGAATGTGGCAAATTGTTATTGGTTACGTGTTAAATTAATATTTGACATAGTACCTGTTAGTTGCCCGAGAAGCAATATTAAATAAATAAATAAATACGTTGTCTATTCGGCAAACAACAGACGCAGTAAGCTATACCTCTATCTTTAGATGCCAAATGAGTATTTTATGTTGATTTTTTGTGCATACATTCATTCATACCATCACGCCATGTCTGTTGCGGGGTAGGCAGAGGGATTCGAACGCCACAATTTTATATTTTGGCACACATTCATCGCCTCGTCAACATTCATACATACCTAGTTTTATACATGTTCGTCTGTTGTTCACGATTCTTACATTTCCATCTTACAGAATATCGTTTACATGGTCGTCCCACCCTTTTCTTGGGCGACCCCGACCTCTTATTCTACTTCTGTCCGCCTTGTATTTTTCTTCGTCAGGCGAACTTTTTTCATTCTTTACAAGCGGCCAAACCATCTCAATGTGTTAACTTTCATTCTATTTAATACATCTTCATTGGTCTTGCATTCTTTACTTGTGTCCTCGTTTCGTACCCTGACATTCATCAATCTATTACAAATTCATCTCATTTCAACTGCATTTATTCTGCCTCGTTGCGCCTTCTGCCATGTCTTTGTTTCACTTGCATACGTCGAAGTTGGCACTACGATGACGTTATGAATGACAACATTGGCATCCTTTGATATATTACGATCATTTACCCATATCATGGATACCATCTATGTTTACCCATATCATGGATATAATTATCACATGGAGTTCTATAATACCTTAAGATGTTAAAGAACTCAATAAGAAAATTATATCCATGATATGTGTAAATATGGATGGTTTTGATTCCGCCGGTTGACAATACTTTCCCCTCTGGTCTAAGTGCTCCATTCGCTCTGTTTCCTTCCATAGCTTCCAAACTCTGTATCTTCTTTCGATATCCTTATCAGGCCGTCTATTCTTTGATTTAATGTTCTGTGGATATATGTGACGGGTAGGTACCTATAGTGGGATGTTATAAAAACTCCGCGAGAATGTCGGATGAGAACTGAATCAGGTTGTGACTGGTGGGGGTATATATTATAGGCTACCTCGTACACCCCTACAGTCCTTTACAGTCCGGTTAGCCATCGATGTATCAGATAATGTATGAATGTTGACGAGGCGATGAATGTGTATTAAGATAGAAATGTGACGTTCTGTCCTCTCTGCCTTTCCAGCGAGGGACATGGCGCGATGTTATTATGTATGTAATTTCCATAGATTCTCATATAATATACTAGTTGAAGTACTCCGTGCAATGAGTGAGTCATTGTAAATCGCGCGTTTGACGTCTGAGTTGGCAATATATTGCAGTTTTTCATACATTTCAACACTTCCTAGATAACTGCTCTCTAAATCTTAGTGAACAAAGCATTGTTTTCGACAAATAAATCCGAAAACAATTCACATTAGACGTTATTCTCTATAGAAAAATTATGTGGTCTGCCCTCCTTGTCCCGCGGAAAAAAATCTCACTTCGATTCATACAAAATTTGCTAACTGCGACATCTAGTATATTTTATGAAAATCTATGGAAATTTCTAATTAATCCACTAAAAAGAGTTATTTGCTCTTACATAGATTGAAAAGTAAGCTATGTAGGTACTCAAGTCGATAACTTTATTAAGTTATTAACATATAATGAAAAACACTAAATTTTCCAAATATTGTCATTTCAAATGATGCCAATCGTAATGTGTACCTACATTGTCTTAATAAATACATAATGAAAAACTTTCTTTTGTAAACGATAAATTCATTTCTTTCATCTCTCAGCTTGTCGTGTTTCCTCGCATATAATTTACCAAATCATTTTCATTTTAATTGTATCTGACACATAATAACAATTCCGAATTTTATATACATACCTACCCCCGTGGGGTGTATAATGAATACCCTCCACCCTACAAAAGTTAGTCAGCGATAGGTATAAACATAAAACAACTTTAAATCTAATTTCCATTGATGGGTCTACGAGAAGTGTGGAAATGATCAATCCTGAACGAAAACAATTTATCTGACAAATAATAATATCAATGTTAATGGAATTTAAATTCATTAGCAATTCAAATTGTCTGCCTGCTCCATCCCTTAAGTGAAATACCTACAAAGCAAAGTGTAGGAGTCTGGTATGTATTTCTAGATGAATAAGTGAATAAGTCAAAATAAAAACTAGTAAAACATTGATTGAAAGTTTGTTTCAATAAAGGGGCTGCTTAAATATGATATAACTGGTACAAAACTGTTAAAAAATATGATAGTATTATAGGGAGATGGTTTTTAATTATAAGATTGATTGTGATTAATTTATTTTAAAGATTTTTTATCAAAAGATTATTAGCGTGTTCAAAAGTATTGTCAAAACTTATTTCTCTATATTATATATACCACAGACAATAACTATTGGGCAACTGATAATTTATATAATGAAAGATAGTACTCACTCTGAAAAGTATTTATTTCAATTAAAGTTTTATACTGTAGTCGCTTAATCAACAGAATATTTAATTTAAACAGAATAAGAATGTCGAGAAGAATTCGCGATACGTCAAGCCATGGCACTGGAAACAATCCCTTATGGTTATCTTAGATGGGAACAACTGTTTATAACTTCAGCTTGCGTTGGTTACAATGACATGCACACTAGTGATGTGGGGACATCATAGTTCCGCCACAGTATGCTTAATATTTGCAACACTTGAACACCAACGTATTTTGAATGAACAAAGGGTCGTATTACAGGAGTTATTTAAGAATAATGTAAGAAAAAGTTGAGGTCCCGTAAGCAGTATTCTCTCAGTATGGGACCTTATATTTTTCTCAAATAACTCTTTTAAAATGACCCTTAAACACAAATTAATACGACCCTAAATATCTGGAGCAAAGAAGCTACTTGAAGTAGGTAGACATTAAAATGAAATAGATGTTTTAGCAAATAATATGTTTAGTATAACTAATTTATTTCTTCTCCATATTGTGTTTTTGGTGGTTATTTTTACTGTGATTTTTTAGTGTCACGATTGCTATTATTTTATTTTTCGTTGTTCATTTTTTTTCAATGTATTTCATTATCTTAAATATGTATGTGTAATATTTTGCATAATATATTTTATAAAAATAAACTGTAATAAATATGCAAACTATAGAGGTAGTTGCTTCGAAACAGACTCTGTCTAGTGAAACATTTCTTCATAATATTGTGATCGAAATAAAAAAAAAAATTAATGTCATTGCATCCCTTTTTATATTTGCATTTTAACAAACGATAAAAAAAACTTTTTTCAGTCTTTATGGCTCAGTTGGTTAGGTTTGCTGACTGCTGATCCGAATTTTCGGGTTTGATTCCCGGTGGAGACATCGTTTTTAATTGTGTTTTCATTCTGTATCTGTGAGATGATTAATTTTGTAAGTCTGCAAAATGTGCCTACACTTGTTATCGGGTATGTGTTAAATTAATATTTGACATAGTACCTACATGTTATTTGCTCGAGATGTAATACAATACAAAATAAAATGTAAAACGATACGAAGTGGTACTAGATGCAAAATATAACAGTGTATTAATGAAAATGGAAGCATTGATAATATTTTGAAAAATAATTAGAATGAGAAAGAGAGAGAGAGATGAGGTTGGAGTAATTTTTAAAACGTTGTATTTTTTACAGAGATCTTGGTCACACCTCTGATGATTTTCATTTAAAAAGATCTGACATCAATGACAGAGCACGAGTGATTGCCGATCTAGAGGGCTCCATGTGTTACTTATCGTGCTATGCAATTTTTTCCTGTCGTTCACTTAGCGTTCTGTTAAAGGGTCGTTTACATTCCCCATATGCAGAAAGGGTAGTGGTGGTAAAAGCGAAAACTTTGTGTTAAGACATGTTAACGAATGGGTGCTTTAGACGCTCCAAAATAGTCGAGTCTTATACATATTATTTAAACATTTAAAACTGTTGACGGTTCATGAAGTTCTCATAAAATATCTTACTTATGTCTAAAGTTATTTAATACGTGAATGTTGTGTTCATTATTTAATAATAAGACATATCGCTGGGGAGAAAATATATTATACATACAATCATGATAAAGACGAAGTAATGGTACATGAATATCTTTAAGACCTAAAAGTTTTGACGGATGAGAGATGAACTGCCAGGGATTATATTTGAAATGAATTAAGACAACTTAATTCGACGTTTATTAATATATTTATTTATTCAGATAGGCATAGTAACTCCTTGTGAATCTTAACCTTCGAAATATTTCAACTATCGGTTGCAAAAATATTGTTTTTATTCAGTCCAAAATGTCAAGAGATTGATTGATCTACTCGTAAAACTGCCTCCATCTTAGATAATTTGGTCTTTGTAAGACCAGTTGCTCATCATTTGTTAAAGTTTTTATTACAACGTTTTCAGTGAGTATATAATAAAGTAAATAATTTGTATTCAATGCCCAAAATAATGTCTTGCATAAATCTATTAAACCAGTAAGTAAATTTACAAATAAAATCTTCCTTGTAAGGATTAAAAACTTGTAGCAAATTTATTTTCGAATGTAAAATTTAATTCTGTTTCTTATTGAAAACAAAAAAAATGTATAATCTGTAAAAACGTTGCCTACTCGAGTTTAATCAGTGAACGAGAAAAAGTGTCTGCTGCTTTTGTATTTTTCCTTGTTCCAACACATTTATATCAGTGGGGTAGAAGTTGTTATTTGCATGGCAAGTAAAGGAATCGTGAGGTGGTGGAGTTTGGAATTGTAAGGGAGGGAAGGGGGTTGCGAAAAAGAATTGAGGGAGAAGGAATTGCAGGGTTTGAAAGGAAGCGGGGGAAGGCAGTAAACCGCTCCGGGACATTCTTCCATCCGTCCAGTCAAGGGAAGATGATTGAGAAATGCAAAACAGGAGATTTTGTGACAAAAGAGTTTCATGAAAACAGAGTACAAAGACTCTAAACGTTCTCGTACAGATACGGAATTTCTAAGCTAGTTTTTAAGAAAATTGACTCACAGCTGAGGTATTTCGTATTAATCTTTGTTTTGTATATAATTCTTTATTTTGTATTTGCTCCTCAGTTAAGTGACATGTACCTACTATGCCAAGTATTAACTAATTTAACGCGCACCCAATAACAAGTTGTCACACTCTGAGGACTTAGGAAATTTACACAATTAAAAACTATATCTCCACCAGGAATTGATTATTATTATTATTATTTTACACTTTATTATACATTACTTATTTGCTAGTACAAATGGCGGACTCATTGCCTAGTGGTAATTTCTTCCAGACAACCATCTGTAACAATTATTTGTGAAAATGGTACATGTACAACAAAGGAAACCTACATGAAACTATAAACATATTACATTTAAACACAAAAAAGTTATAAGAATAAATATATGTACACCAATGGCAATTAAGCAAATCTTAGATGAAACCTGTAACAACACTGTGGGAGGGAAGGGAAAAAAAGGAGAGGAGATTTGTCTAACTACAGGAATAGGGAAATAAATCGGAAGTATGTTGGTTATAAAATAGAAAGTAGGAGCGCGCGCTTTAATCTAGTTTTGAAGGTTGCTAACGTTGGTGCAGTTCTAATGTCAAAGGCCAAATTGTTCCATAACCGGGAAACATGGACAGTAAAGGATGATGAATTTAAAGATGTGGCATGTGATGGGATGGCTTAGGAGTCAAATATTATAACCAACTGAGCCACGAAGACCTAACAAATTATATTTCTTCTACTCAGTTATTTTTAGTCCATTTGTGTAATTGGTTTCGTTTAATGGAATTGATAATGAATTCAATACAGCAATTTTATGTGCTTTTGGGTGTTATGAACTGAAATCTTTTTTATGTAAAAAAAAAACACAAAAATTTCATAATCATTTGTGATTTTTGAAAATAAGCTTTATGTTGCTTCATCAATTTTGCACAATAGATTCTCCACTCTCGTTAGGAGAGGGTTAATTAAACCTATTTCCTAGCAAAACACTTTTGACTGTTACTTTTTACAATTTAAAAATTTGTGGTTGATTGTCTCCTCTTCCAGCCCACAGTCGCAAGAATCACTATCCATAACACCCAATCTGAATAAATGATTTTTTGTACACCAGTTACAAATATGCTATTGGCAGATTGTCGATAGAATATATGTAATTTCCCACATTCAATATCTTCGAACCAGGGAATCTTTAGAATTTCATTTTGTATTGCAGCTTAGTGTTTTCCCTTAAATTTTTATAAGTTTCTGCCAATTTTTTTATTATAAACTTTGTTTGGTTAGGTATCAACAAGATGTAGAGGTCGGGATATAAAAAATATTCAAAATATTATACTGCTCGGAAGCTGTTTTTGCTAAAAGATCAGCCTTTTCTTTGCCTTCTATTTCGCAGAACTGGAATCTAATATTGTGTTTGTGCATGTTCATTGTTCATATATTTTCTATAGAGTTGAGAAGGTGAATTTATATTGTTGTGTTATTTGTTAGTAATATATAAAATATAAAAAAAACCCCAATTTGATACATATTCATATTCCTCCAGTAAATTTACTAATATTAAATATTAATGAAAACCAAACGAAACCCACACATACACCGCATGCTACCAATACCCAACCCGCTTACACTCGCCAATGGAAGATTACAGCACAATATCAAATCCGTCACATTTTGGGTGCTACTGAGGATGGACAGTCCGAAAACGTTCTAACCGATATTAGAGTGAAGTGTAAAAAATAAAGTTTTAGTTAGAGATATAGTAACGTTTTCATAATCATTTTTAATGCCTGTTTTTTATATATTATACTTTATTCTTGTATATAGGTATGAAAAAGGTAAATCTGGCACCTGGAAGCGGTCGCATTTACCAGTGTGTTTCTTCTTTATAGGTGAAAATTACATATTTTAACATTACTTCAATATAATTTGTACTTGCATGTTATTTGTACTTGTGAAATATGTACCTTCTGAAATAAGTTTTAAAAAAGAAGAAGATTTTGTGCGCTGAATAAATCACCAAGATTCATTGTAATCAAATAGACGATATAAGAGCACAAAAAGGACTAACAAAGATTCAAATGATACTTAAATCCACAATTTTCGCCTATGTATAGAAAGTGGATGCGCACTGGCCAACGCAACCACTCCTAGGTGACAGACTTACCTTTTTCATGCCTATATTTAATAAGGAAGGAAGTGACAGCAGTTTGACCAAAAGTTATTTGTATTACCATCTAAACAATAACTCACAATTTCAATGTTCAAGTTTGCCAACTGTTTCAAAGGGTTGGAATAGTAGTAAATAGTTGCACCCGAATAACCAACACAATGAATAGCTCCGTTATGAGAAGAATGAATTTCTAGTCATATCCGCTGTTAAAGTATATACTTAAGACTTGATAAACAGCTTAGAACCATTCATAAGGAGCTCATAAAATTTGAATAAAGATGGTTCATCGTACGTGATAAGATGCTGAAGATGACGTTATTATGATTATTATAATAATATGAATCTTCTAATCACGCCATGTCCGTTTATTTTATTCATTTTTGGCGTCATAACTGAGGATGTCGACTATACTTTGTCATGCGACGAATGGTCAACCTCCATGTACATATGATTCTTGCGGGTAGATCGAAGAACTTAGCTAAATGAAGATACCGTAGGGAACATGAAAAGGTCACTCCACTGGATCGGTGAACGACCTATGGATGTATTGTCCTCCTTTCTTCCTATAACGAGTTGTTAAGGGTATCAGAGGCCTTTTTCTAATAAATAAACCGAAGTCAAAAAGGAGGAAATTCGAATAATGATTTTTTTATACGTTCATGATAATTATTGATAAATTTTTATCACGTGTTCCGATTACGATGATTCTTTTTTTGTTGGAAACGGGAAAACCTCAAAAGTGGTTCGATATAAAATTTGATCAGTATCTCATGGTAGAATTCACGAGAAAATCATGAAAATCTTCATTTGCAATGGCATCTGCAATTTCTATGACATTATGATTCGTACAGATTGTAGATGACCAGGCGAATAATTCTTTACCACGTCAACCGATTTTTAAGTCAGTGTTTTAATCGATCTCCGTAAAGGACGAGGTTATCAATTCGAAGTGATTCACCCGATCGGCCCCATTTCGATTTTACCAAAATCCGATCATGAGATCCATGAGAAAATCATTAAACTCTTCAATTTGTTTCCAAGTCGGCCCCAAATACAAGCAAACCTTCGATTCATCGAGTGGGTTCCATGAAATGTTTTTTTGGCTACGACTTCAAAAAGTGATTTTATGAAAATAAAATTTTTGCAACCTATGCGTCTTTTAGGCATAACTGTGTTTGATGTAAATTGAACGTGCTTTTAAATAATTTAATCAGGGATTTCATCCTTTTTTATATAAACGTATAAATAATGACAGAATCGCAAGCTAGTTAAGAGGTAGATACGTCATGAGCATGGGCGCACGAACGACGGCCAAACAGTGCTCGCCCCATCCATCGTTAATTATTTCGCTACAAAAAAAGTTAAACAAACAAACTGTAATGTATTCAGAATATCATATTACTTATTCCGAATTACTTAAGTTCGGTAGATAATAATAATATGTCACGAAGTTGACCGAACCCGGTATCGGCCAACTTAGTTCTTTTCAACATTCCCTAAGGGGATACAAGTTTAGGGACGAGTTCGTGTTATTTGTTCTGTTGCTATAGAACTTGGAACTTTTGCAAAGGAAGAAAATAAATAAAAGTATCGGTAGATATTATTATACAAATCTGAGAATGGAGATTTTTTTGCGTGCCATTTTGCCCACAAGATACGGGGAAAAAATGCAAAACTTTTATCAGATAAAGAAGGACTTGTCAATTCGCAAGAAAATTTACCAACGCTCTTGTATTATTTAAGCATAAGAAAGTATGGATATCAGTTACGAGTTCTTAAATCAATAAATTTCTAAAAGATTCATGGTGTTCAAATACATATAATATACATAGTTATGGAATTGAATAAAAAACAGCCATTATTGTAATTTCACATAAAATGGCTTTGAATTTGGTTCCTGATATTATCTACATGAAAAAATAATGTTGCCCTTACAATTGATGCCGTGATGAGTCGTCTTTTTTTCCTCTTTTTGAAGGCCCGTTGGCCTTTTCCTCCTGTGATGTGGACTGCAAGCTGTCCTTCCATCTCTTGGGAGGACGTTCTGGAGGTCTGCTTTCCTGGGCAACATTTGCTCTGGCCAATTTGGAGGTTCTTGAGTCTGTCATTCTTCTGTTGACCCCCTCTTACGACATCCTCAGCTTCGCACACCCTTCGGATATCTGTGTTTCGTACTCCATCATGAAGGATTGCGATGAATAATCATCATAAAAAATCTATAGCATTTTTTTTCATGTCATCATGTATGTCCCATAATTGTCCGTCGACAAATTCAAATCATTTGTATAATATATATGTTTTTTTTTATTATATGAAGATTTCTACATTAGTCAAAACCACAGGATTTAATACAGCAGTTAGCAAGCTACAAACGTTTCTGAAAAGATAATGAAAAGTTGGAGTCCAAACTATTAAATGCAGGAACTCCATCTATTTCTTTCCGCCTTGACAGTGGATTCTGTGTTTATTTTAAATATCAATCATTTTGAACCTTAAAAAATACACAGCGAGAACATTTTTGATCCTGATCGAGACGGACATCTACAAGTCTCAAACCCCCAAAATGATAATTAAATATAAACCATACTTATAAATCTCAACAATCTTGCAGTATCAAAATAAAATTTTGTTAAACACAACAGTTGACAGTGTTTAAACGAGTCCCAAAATATAATTTTGTATTGGACTTTATACATTTTCTAATCTAGATAAGGAAATTAACGTTAAGATCAAAATCGCGCGAAACATGTGCCGGAAAATACGAAAGGCTATGACTAAAAGACTCAATTCGAAACACTCATTGGCTTTTAGCCAAAGAGGTCTGCCACGTCATTTTGATTATTTTTTATAAAGCCTGGTCGCTGCAAATATCGACCGTGAGAATAAACTTGGATGTAGGAGATGTGGCATTGAAAAAATGATCCTTGCGTTGTGGGCCAAATTTTATATTGAAAGGGCCATGCTCAACTACGTGGACTATGAAAGGAAAGTGTTGAGAAGAATCTTTGGGCCTGTCTGTAAACATAGAACATGGCGGATAAGATATGTACATTCATGAGCTAGAACGTATGCAAAATAAGCCCAACATAGTAAAGTACATACAAACATATCGCCTTAGATAGTTGGGACATCTCCAGCGCATGAAGGAGAACCGAGGCCTGAAGAAGATTCTCAACATACGACCAGATCGGAGACGAAACGTGGAAAGACCCAAATGTGGATCGAAAGCAATCAGTGTAACTAATTGGAAGGTGCGGGCAATGAGTTGTGTTAACTTTAAAATGAGATGAAAATAATTGTTGCAATTACTGCCCGCCACACACCCACAAATCAATTTCCTTCTATACCGTGTCCTAATAAGACCATCATACCGAATCCGCATCTCTTCCGTAATTTTACCGCTTCTTCTTCTTTTGCGTGTGATAAAAGTGACAAGATATGATCATCCAGACAAAGGAGAAGACATAGGAATAATCAAGTGAGTGTTCCATCTATACATTTCCTTCTGCCTTGCAGTTGGTTGCAACAAATTACTCCTGCG
Source organism: Molanna angustata (assembly GCA_963576475.1). Lineage (NCBI taxonomy): Eukaryota > Metazoa > Arthropoda > Insecta > Trichoptera > Molannidae > Molanna > Molanna angustata. Next base: position 5,929,145 of record OY754965.1, read on the forward strand.
AAAACATACAGTCCACTTGTTTATAATTTCATATACGCGGCATCGCGTGGAATGGCGGAAAGTTCTTGATGGACTGTAGCGCCATTGGTGATGATGCTCAACTTTGAACCAGGACAAAAATTGATTATAACTATTTTTTGTGCAATCAGCCCTTTGTGTCGAAATGAGAAATTTGTTTTTGAGTTTGGAAGGATTGGTATTAGAATTATGTATTAATTTTTACACAAGGTTTTCGAAATAGTTTGCCAAGCGTGAAATATAAATGTAAATAGTACATCATTAAATAATTCCTGGTAAAACTCCAAGTTTCAAAGTATCTTACCACGTCGTTAGTTCATAATTAAAATAATAATTTGTCCAGAACAAACATTTTTAGTTCTATGTTTGAATTCGTACTTTACAGGTAGCAATTTTTAATTTACATAATATACAGTTCGTAGATTTCAGTTCTATGTTTTTGTACTGTGAAATATTAAATAATATGGTTATTTAATTTGTAATAAGATGTACGTCTGCGCCATTTTATTTTCTGTTTGAGGCGACGGGATAGGCTCTTAAAGTACCTTTTGGATGCTCATTATGACGTACTCTTATAAGCTACGTTACCAACATAAATATAATTTAATATTCTTTCATTATTTTTCTATAGATTGGTCCGGTACACTTTTTTACTCTACTATTATGGAATTGTAGAGAATCATGATTTCACAATTTTTAAACGTATTTTTTACATTAATTTCGCAATGGGTATCATGTAGAGAATGCATACTTTGAGTTTTGTCGTGATGTTTTTATGGGTATGCCGTACACAAATATGAAAATTTGCGTCTGTTACAGCCAAAAGGCTAAAAGGCTGATGAACTTCACATAGAGCTACATTAACAAAGAGCTGATTATTTTTCCATAGACAGCGGTTCATTTTTCCCTCTATGATGTCATCAGGTAAAACTTTTAAAATGCTCTCACGGTCTGGAAAATCGAGATTTTATTTTGTTTGAATTTTCAATACAATAGAAATTCACTCTTCAAAATTGCCGATAAAGTATTGCGATTTGAAATAATATAAAAACGAAATAATGACAAATGTTGTGAATACCGCAAACCTCACAAGTAGGTACCTAAACTGTCGATTCTCCTTAAGGGGGCGCCTGCTGCCAGCGTAGGTACCTATTTTTTTCAATTTGATATTGCATCATGACTACAAAATGAATCGTTTTGGAAAATAAAAACATTGATAGTTTGGATATGAATACAAATATTCCACTACCTTGTAGAAAAATTATTAGCATACCCAATATTTTTGATATTTAAGTTATATTTCTAAAAAAACTTTAATAACCTACAAACTGACTTCAATTATTTAAAAAAAATGGGCGCATGATAATGGGATTATTATAAACATAAACAAAACTATGTAAATATATAATAATATGTATATTCAGTTCACAAGTGATATCAATATCAAATGCCACGTTTTTGAATGTCTCCATAATAATATAACAAATTGTACTTATCGGGTTTTATTAATTGGGTTTATAACAACTATAGGTACGTTTTAGGGCTTACAGTGGACGTGAATTTTAATTGGAGATTACATATTGAAAATGTCTATAATAAGTTAAGGTCATTTTTAAGTAAATTTTACTATCATAAATATTGTGTGTCCACACACACCCTGTACTGTCTGTACTATGCTATGGTCGAGTCTATTATTGACTACGGGCTCAAAAGTTACGGACGCACATTTAAAACTTAACGCTACAAAAAATATTTTTAAAAATAATTCCAGCGAAAAGAACATTGGAGGCATGCAAAAATAATACTAAAGAAATCTTTAAACTATGTAATATTTTACTAGTTGACAAAAAGGTCAATGTTTTACTTGCCATGGAAGAATTTTACAGTTTTCGTAGCACATCACACGATTTTCCAAGGCACATTAAGGCCCTTGTATACCCTGGGATGTACGCAAAAATGCGCAATAAATTACCTTTTAATGAATGAAACACGAAAAAATATTGTATATCACCTGATATGTGATATGTTGTAACATTTTATCGTGCAAAAAAGGTCAAATTTAGAGTTTTTTTTTTAAATAGCAAGAATAATTATTAAATTATTATAATAATAAAAAATCAGCCGGTAGATTTTCGTATTCTCTTTTGATTGAAGGAAAAATCTACTTCATAGGCCTTGTAGTTTTTTAGTTACTTACAATAAAAAAATAAAAAAGGGTTTTACTTAAACTAATTTAACAAGAAAAGTATAAAACAAATTCAAAATTCAAAAAACTCATGCAATAGAATAAAGATGTACATGAAAACTGATATTTATTTCAAAGATTTACAATTATTTTCAAAATAAACTATACAGTCTACTATAATATAGCTTCTTAAGATAGTTAAGAAGGCCTTCCAATAAAACTCTCCGCTGAGTGTGAATCCCCTGGTAATATCGAATAGACGCATAGTACACTACACTACTCTACAGCCAATAGTATCTGGTTGTATTTCGACAGTAGAACAGAATGTAGGTACATATTATATTGGTGTACGTCTATCGGGACACCCGCCCCGGTACAACTGTGTTACGACATCGGATTACAAATTGCCGAATCGCCCGCAGCATTGGGTCGAATAATTTGTATCGTGCTATAGTATCTGTTGCCTTGTACCGATATTCACCTATCATCGGTCTAAAAAGAAAATTTTTCGCGCTGAGTGTCTGTCTGTCTGTTTGTTTATTTAATTTAGGTTTGATTTTTTGTTTGTTTTATTTCCAAATAAAAAAGAATTACATAAGCTATAATTAAATAACAATATTAATACAAAATACAGTACAAATAAAATATATATCAATATTAGGTACTTGGATATATTGCCTCACAAATCAAAAGCCTTATATAAAATTCTTGTTGAGAACGGGATAACTTATTTAATAATATTATACAATCTGAAAGAGGTGTAGGTGTTTTGATGTTACACAGTTCAATTTGCCGTTAAATTGGATTTGCGCAGAAAAGCCTAAAATAAAAGACTTTGTTTAATTTGATTCTTCGTGATTTTGTTTTTTAAAAGTTAATTTGTAATTTTTTGACTGATATTTAAAAGCGACACTCTCAGCCGAATGGATGTACCTGCTATCGAGTGATATTTTGAAAAGGTTTCCTATGTATACTAATATTGTAATGTAAAGTATAATTCGATTGAAAAATTGAGTGCGATGATATCACAATTTTAAAGCGTATCACTTTCTCAATAGCGACTATACCATTGAAACTGAAAAAATTCAATTAACAATAACACTGAGAACCTACCTACCTGTCACTTTGTACATTTAAGAGGCTATAGTAGGCTATACATTATATTTTGAAAATAACTTCTCTAATACCCTCAAAAGATACGTCTTTGAAATAAGGAACAGTTTGTATGTACATCTTTAATCTATTGCATGGTTGTTTTGAATTTTGAATTTGTTTAATACTTTTCTTGTAAAATTAATTTTAGTAAAACCCTTTTTTATATTTTTATTGTAAGTAACTAAAAAATTACAAGGCCTATGAAGTAGATTTTTCCTTCAATCAAAAGAGAATATGAAAATCTACCGGCTGAGTTTTTTATTATTATAATATTTAAATAATTATTCTTGCTATTTAAAAAAAAAACCTCTAAATTTTACCATTTTTGCACAGTAAAATGTTGTATATCACATATCAGATGATATACAATATTTTCTCGTGTTTCATACATTAGAAGCTAATTTAGTGTGCATTTTTGCGTACATCCGTATATCCAGGGTATACTAGGGCCTTAAATTATGTATGTACTGTTACGATGGCAGAGCGGTTAGCGTATTGGGTTAGTAATCCAGTGGTCGCGAGTTCGAATCCTGCCTCGACCGATTTCGTTCACCTATAGCAGGGTTGGCGAACCTAGGGCACGCGTGCCCGAGGTGGCACGTTTGATAATTTGGATGGCACGCGAAGGATTTCTAAGTTAATTATTATTTAAATTTTTAAGTTTAAAATATTAAATTTTGATTAAATAATCCGTGAATTATTAATTAAAGAATTGATCAGTTTAGTATCATCAGCAATAACAACAAAAATAATCGATATTTGCAATGCAGTTGTAAAAGCATTCACTGAAAGAGAAATAGATCTTTCCAAAGTTGTATCAGTAACGACAGAAGGTGCTCGCCGTATGACTGGAGAGGAAAATGGTTTTATCAGTTTATTTACTGAACGTATTGGACATTCCGTTCTGGGCTTTCATTGCATTATACACCACCAAGTTTTATGCTCAAAGCACGGATTTCAGTCACTGGAAGATGTTATGATTCTTGTTACAAAATTGGTCAATTTGATATCTGCACGCGGATTAAACGAAAGAAAATTATTAGAATTATTAAATGAGGTAAACTCAGTATATAAAGGTTAACTTATGTGCAGCAATGTGCGATGGTTAATTCGTGGAAAAGTTCTTCAAAGATTTGTCGAGTGTTTGGATGAAGTTAAGCTTTTTTTAATTAATGAGAATCTCATTGAAAAATATAACGAGTTACTAGACGTCGAATGGCTTTCAAAATTAATGTTTCTTTACTGATTTGTGCTAACGTATTTGTTGTCGGCCTTCGTGGCTCAGTTGGTTATATATCTGACTACTGAGCCAAAGGTCCCAGGTTCGATTCCCGGTGGACACACTGTTTTTAATTGTGTTTTCAGTCTGGATCTGTGAGACGTTTAATAACGTAAGTCTCCAGAATGTGGCAACTTGTTATTGGGTGCGTGTTAAATTAATATTTGACATAGTATCTGTTAGCTGCCCGAGAAGCAATATTAAATTAAATAAATTAGATATTAAATTGCACGCCAGATAATCGAGAAATAATATTTCAGGATTTTTGGCACGCGGACCCAAAAAGGTTCGCCACCCCTGACCTATAGCACAAGCATCTATACTTATTTTAGGGAACGTAGGAAAATGTATATGTACTTGTATAACAAGGACATATTATTTTTTTTTTTTAATCTAATTTCTCGACTGTCGATTCTTGATGAAATTCCATTATAAATGATTTTAAATGATACATACATATATGTACCTACAGAAGCATACATATTAATAATAATAAAAAAAATATATATATATAGTTTCATGCCTAAATACATGTTTTCACTTATATAAAAAAGTAATAATAGTAAATATATTTTTTTTCTTTATTTTATTTATTCATTATATCTTTTTTTTTTCATCATCATAGGGCGGGTACATACGAAACACGATGAAAAAAGGAACATCATATATTACCACGGCTAAACATTTGCAATTTTCATAGCAAAAGTAAAGGGAACAAGCAAGCAGTAAAAAAACATATTTTTAAATTATTCTATAAAACATATTTTATAAAAGGAAGAACGGCTAATGCGTGTTTGTCCACACACTAGTATAGTCTCACTTCATAAGGCAACATTCAGAATGGTTGGTGAACCTAATTGTTTGTGATATTTTATTGTTACCTGTTGTATTTTCGATTACCCGCCTCTTACGGGACAGGAACCACTATTCTAATCCGTTGCTAAACAAATAAATTTTCAATTTTTAACAAAATATTTGATCTCAGACTACTAAAAGTTATGTACCAATGTCAAATATTAATTTAACAAGTTAACACATTCTGGAGATTTACGACATAAATCGTCACACAGATCCAGACTGCAACACAATTAAAAACTGTGTCTCCACCGAGAATCGAACCCGGGACCTTTGGATCAGCAGTCAGATACCTAACCAACTGAGCCACGAAGGCCACAATAAAACACCATAAATTTTAACTCCACCATATCTGTGCGGAATTTTATTTGACAGATTTTGATATTATCAAAGTTTCCTTCTCATGCAAAAAAATGTCAAGTATGTAAGAGACTTCAAGTGAAATGTTTCGATATTTCGAACTTTTCACAAACATAATGTGATTAGTCAAATAATCATCATCATCAGTGGTACCACAGCCCAGGATGGGCCTTGGCCTCCTCAAGGAATCGTTTCTCTCCAATTCCGCACACCGGCTGTCTGAAGGTCCTTCTCGACTCCATACATCCATCGTAGTTTTAGACTTCCCACACCTCTTCTTCCCTCCGGACGTGATGTGAGGATTCTTTTTGGTGTCTGGTTACCTTCCATACGATGCACGTGACGTGTCCTAACCAGCGGAGCCTCCCTATTTTTATCATCGTTTGGACGATATTTGCTTCCTTGAATAGGCTTTGTAGTTCGTGGTTGTACCTGATTCTCCGCGTGCCTTGATCGCAGAGGGGACCGTAAATTTTTCTCAAAATTTTCTTTCGAAAATCAGAAACGCATCCATATCCTTTTTAGCAAGCACCCAACACTCAGAGCCGTATGTCAGTACAGTCAGATTATATCACAATTATTTTGTGACAATTCGTAGAATATCACAATTCCGACACATTTTACATAGCTCGTACTAGACCCCATGGCATGCTAATCAAAATTATATGTAGATTTTTTTACTCTCCACACTATGGAATAGGGGAGAGTCATGATTTCGCAAAATTTAAGCGTATTTTTTTAATTATTTATTAGTTTATTAAATTTTCATTTGGTTATATATCAAACAGTTTGTCAGTGAAAGCTCCTCTCGTACATTGCAATTAAATAGTTATTCAACCATCAATATAAATCTACACGAATACAAAACCTCAAAATTAGACCATTTTACAGTGAAAATATAGCACAAAAAGAACAATTAAAATTATGTAAGTCGAATAGAAAAAGAAATGAATTATATCAATTTAAACAAATCGAAAGAAATTAAATTAAAACACAGCAATGAAAAACAAGGTAAATCAGTGCAAAAATGAAAATATCGAAAAAAATGAAAATTAGGTAGGTATGATAAGTGTAAAATTGTTTTAAAGAAATTTTTATCTTTTTTTTGTCCTTCATCACAGTACCAAGCATATGTTTAGGTAGTTTATTGAATTGTTTCAGTATTATTTTTGCCTTAGTTCTATCACAGTAAAAGTTATTTGTTTTTGGCATTGTCAGTAAGTCTTTCGTTATTTGTCGAGCGTATATTTGTGAGTTATCTTTAACCCTTAAATGCATATTGTAGACATTTGTCAACATTCCGTTCAAAGTCACACTACTCTGTATAGAAGTAAAATATGCCACTTATACACACTGTTGCCAAACGATTACAAACCAACACTAAAAACAAATTATGTTTGTTTTGACTGTTTGCCACGTGTTTGTGAGATAACTTTTAGTTAAATCTGAGATCGCGCCATTGGTGGTTGTGTTGCCTTGACAGAGTTTGCTTTCGTTATATTATTTTAAATCGTGTGATAAGTACAAATGCTGTTTTTATTATTTTTTTATTTATAGTTTCATAAACCTTGTTTTATAGTTATGTTGCCAAATGGCTACACTATGCGTTTGGTGATTACATTTTGTTTATGTAACATTATTTACAGTATTATGAATTTTTCGAAATCTTGTTGAGAAATGTAGTGATTTTTTTTATTTATTTTTATATAGCTTCAAAATGAAACCATCTATGAATTCAGAAGAAATCGAAGAATATTTGAAGAGATTAGACGAGGGACTTTCTGATGTTGATATGGAGTCTGGAGATGAAGACGAATTGGATGACTTCAGGAAAGAGTGCGAACTTGATGTTGAAGTTGAAAATCAAACTGAGATAGTTGAGTCTCTTGAGGAAGATGAACAAAATGAATGTCCACCTCTCGTAGTTGATGCACCGGGGCCAATTCCATCTTGGCGTAATAAGTCAAGAGACTTAGTATGGAGGAAAAAAAATTTGGTCCTCAATGAGAAACAGACTTCATTTCATGGGAATACGACGTTGCCTAGTAACATTTTGGAATTAGAAACTCCATTCAATTTTTTTTCTTATTTTTTTGACGAATATTTTTTAAAAAATATTGTGGAAGAGACCAATTTATATATCACGCAAAACGGAGTGGCACACTGTACTCCTGTGGATATTGTTGAATTGAGGCAGTTTTTTGGTATTCTTACATTTATGTCAGTATACCATTATCCAAATGTACGATCTTATTGGTGTCCGAGGTTTGGTTTCGCACCAATAATAAATACAATGCCACTGAACAGATTTGAGAAACTGAGGAGTGTTATACATTTCAACAATAATCTGAACCACCAACCGATTGGACACACAGAACACGACAGGCTATTTAAAATTAGACCTATAGTATCTCATCTAAATAAAGCATTTTCGCAAGTTCCTCTGGACCAAAGGCTCTCTTTAGATGAGCAAATGTGTGCCACAAAGATTTCCCATTTCATGAAACAATATTTGCCTAACAAGCCTCACAAATGGGGGTTCAAGCTTTATGTTTTATGTTCTTTGCTGGGATATGCTTACAATTTCGAAATTTATTCTGGGAAAGAAAATCCATGTAATTCGTCTAATGAACCTGATTTAGGAGTTGTAGGAAATACTGTTGTTCGTTTGACTAATGTTGTTCCTAGACAGGTGAACCACATAGTGTATTTCGACAACTTTTATACATCCATTCCATTGATGCACTACTTGGCTTCTAAGGGGATCTTTTGCTTAGGCACAGTACAAAGAAACAGGCTCGGTAAAGGGTGTAAACTACCTGCCAAGCCAGAAATGATGAGGACAAATGTTGCGAGAGGTACATTTGAAGAGCAATGTACCGATTATGAAGGTGTAGACATTTCTGTCACTACATGGAAAGACAACAAGATAGTAACTTTGGCGTCTACATATGTTGGAGCTCATCCAGTGGATAGCATAGACAGGTACGACAGATCACAGAAGAAGATTATCAAAATTGACTGTCCCAAAATTGTAAAGGAATACAACGCACACATGGGTGGTGTAGACCTCATGGATAGTTTCATAGGACGATATAAAATAAGGGTAAAGAGCCGAAAATGGTATTTGAGGCTATTTTACCATTTACTGGACATGACAATAATAAATTCCTGGGTTCTCTATAAAAAGTGCAACCCAGGTAAAAAATTATTAACATTAGCAGAGTACAGAGCGGAATTGGCAGATACACTCTGTAACTTCCAAAAGAAAGCAAAGAAACGTGGACGACCATCTCTAATTGAAAAAAAAATTATGGAAAAGAAAAGGAGAGGTCCTGTTCAACATGTTCCACCCAAAGATGTTAGAACGGACGGAATAGGACACTGTCCAAAAAAAAATGTGAAAACCAGGTGTAAACTACCGGGATGCAAAGGGTTCACGCGTATACTGTGTGAGAAGTGCGGAGTGGCCCTTTGCATTACAGCAACCAGAAATTGCTTCAACACATTTCATGGAGTGTAAAATTTTTCCTTCAAACAAACCCATAATGTAGCCATTTGGCAACAATGATCTTTTTTTATAAAAAATATATATTTTTATTTGCTATTTTTTTTTTTATATTTTTACCACATACCTAAAAGGTATCTAAAAACATTTTTTAAATGGAAATATAAAAAATCATGCATTTAAGGGTTAATTTAAATTCATCCCTGTAAAGTTCTTCCATGGCAAGTAGAACATTAACCTTTTTTACAACTGGTTAAATATTACATATGTAGTTTGAAGATTTCGTTAGTATTATTTCTGTGTGGCTCCAATGTTTTTTTGTTGCAATTATTTAAAAAAATCTTATTTGTAGCTGTTTTATTTTGTTAAGGTAGGTTTTGAGCCTACTACTTAATTATGTAACTCCTAGGAATATAAATTGATATTTAAATCAATGTAAATTCACGCTAAATTTAAATAATACACCCCCATATGATAAATTTTAAAATTCACAGAGTTTGTAGGTTCAAACGATAATTTCCGTTTTGTAGATATTATGGAATTATCACTTGATTTGATTCATATCACAAGTTTTACAAAGGAAAGTAACGAAGCAAAACTTGAACATAAATTCAATGTTGTTGGCTCGTTATAAGTTTGTGTTCCTTGTTGGAAAATGGGATAACAATATCAAATAACATTCCCGCTATAATAATAATAATAATCATCATTATTATTATTATGATATAACGATGGCGAATAACAATATTAAAGCTAGATACAAACTAGAGTATCGAATAACAAACCTATCACATAGAATAACAAACTAGTAACCGCAGAATAAGTACATAGGTATTGATCAGATATCGCTATAAACTTTGATAGACAGGATACTTGATATCAATAAAAGGAAATTCTTGTCTATGACAGATTCTTATCCAACACGTTGTACTAAAATATACGAGAATTTTAAAATTATTAAATGCTACGTTGTAAAATTACTTTTTTTATGCTTTGATTATAAAATGCGCTCATAAAAATATAATAAAGAAGAATCAACACGAAAAGAAAAAAATATTGTCATATTATAAAAAAACCGACTGCGAAATGCGAAATGTCAAGATAGAAAAATGTGGTGTTCGGTTCTCTCTGCCTACCCCATGAGAGACATGGGATAACGGTATGTAGTAATATTATCGTTTATACAATTCAATTAATAATCAATTCATTTATACATATTAGCCTTGAAAATCAGTATAGTGCTGTAGATTGTTTTTAAAAGCTACTTCACGCAAATTATAATTTAGTGTTATTTCTTTTTTTGTCTACATAGAATAATTCTGATATTTTTTCTCTTCTTCTTTTTTGTGTCTATTTATTTGCATATTTTTTATCAATGTAACTATTTTCCATTTGAATTAATATTGATTTTTTTATTATTCCTTTGTGTCTACTTTTTGTTTATTATGTAAGTGATTATTGTGTTTACACTTATTGTTGTTCTTGTTGTGCCTACACATGTTCAAACATGTTTCAATATATTATTTAAATTAAATGCTCCATGAAGTAATAAATGAATAAATAAATTCGCCTATACCAAATCCTTCGCAAATTGATGAATTTCTTATGATTTCCATCGACAAATCTCTTGACTGTGTTCACGGAACTACCCTAGAAGTGTAACCTTTCTTATTAAAAAGGAATTGTCGAATTCGGACGGCGTGGTAAATAATTATTACATAATTATTGCAGACAAATATGCTTATTGAATATTTTGATAATTTTTCTCCTGAGGTCTACCATCAGAACTCGATGAAATTCATGATCTCGATGATCACTCCTGAAGCACTCCTTTCTTTACTTACTTAATTACTTCCGATGACCATACAACTCCGATAGAGCTTTAGCCTCCTGAACAATAACTTTCCAAGCCTTCGTGTCAGCTGCAGTGGACTCCCAGTCATCACAAGCATTCAGCGCGTTCAGATCTCGGGTGACATTGTCCATCAATCTCTGCCTTGGTCTTCTCAGGGGTCTCTTGCCCACAGGGTTATTTTGCAAAATACGTTTTGTGGCTCTTTCTTCCCCTGATCTGACAACATGTCCAATCCAAGCTAATCTTCTGGACCTGAATTCACTGGTGATTAAAGGTTGTCCTTTCCTATTTAAAAATAATCGAAATTGGTAAAAAAAATATCGAATTGAATTGATATCCTCCTCACTTTAACTCCTCACTTCCCCAAGGGCATACAGTGGGGAATTATGAATTCGGAATTTTTAAGGTTATTTTTTCTATTGCAGATATCATGCTGATATTGTATTCAGAAAGTTTCATCACAATTGATCTGTTCGTGTGTGCTGTGAACTAAATGCTGTGTACGGCGTGTTTATTCGTATTTTTTTTTTCAAATATTGCAAATTTGTATATCAAATACTCGCTTAGGCCCCATTATATTATGAAGGATATCTGATATTTTTTTTTCAGGAAACTTAAAATTTGATATTTATATTTACAAATCGCTAAAAAGGTACATCACTTTTATAAAGTGGCATTGAGGAATTATCAAGTTTTCATAATAAAAAATATTTAAGAGATGGATAAGTTAACAAACTGTTTCATGAAAATGTTGTAAATATTCTATACAAAATTTAAATACTTTGTGGTTGTGAGGAAAATGGTGTTGGTGACAACACACTTGTTTATTATGTAAAAAAATGATAATGCTTGTGCACAGTTACAAATAAATATCGTTTACACTTGTTCTTACATAGATTTTTTTGATTCATGATCTGTAATATTTTTGATAACCTACCTTGTGTTTAATCTGTTTCAATAATGTTTGTTTGATTATTAACCAAGTCTCTAACAGAGATCTTCAAGGGATCGTATCAAAGTCTAAATTCCCGGAACAAAAAACGTTTGTTGAAATTTCCACACCAAGGGATAAACAAGAAGCTATGAGCGATTAGGATTAGGTATCGTTTTACGATAACTTTGTGTAAAGTAAAGTTGTTTTCGTTTACGGCATTAAGTTGTTTTACTAAAGTTTAACTTAATATACTGTCTAACATGCTGAAGTGTAAATAATGAGATCTGTGGGCGTTGAATACATCAATTTTCAGAATTTATTTATTTATGTGTACCTTCCTAGTTGCTATTAAATCGTAGAAAAAATTTCTGGAAAGTTATGACGAGAAAATAATTGAATATTTTTATTATTGCATATGCGCAAACATTGGATTTTTTTCCCTGTCGGGAGTCAAAGATATTTTTTACACATTGGTACAAGTAGGTAAATAAGACAAAAATGACCTTATAAGTCTGGCGCAATTCAGGGGTGACTTCTATGCGAAAAATGCATAGTCACCTCAGATATAAGAATTGTAGCTTTCATTATTTACAAAAAAAACCAATTCTCTCAATAGATGGCGTTACAACAAAAATAAATAAAAAATAATAAGATTGTTGTTCATAATTTCACCCATAGATGGCTGTAGTAAAAATTCCTTATTTTCAAGCGAAAAGAATTTCAGTATTACAATATATAGAACTTTCAAAATTGAATTGATAGGGATCTCATTAAAAAGGCATAATTGGTGAACGTTGCGCAAGCGCATAAAGTGATCACGTAAACCAGCTACAGCTTATTGTACCTGTACTATAAGAAAAACTATGTTTTATTTATTCAGCTTAGAAGCATCGCTACGCTCACCTTCTAAGCTAGGGCTTTCAGCCAATATTTTGCTTTATAAATTGAAAAGAAATTGGCTGTAGAAAAAAAAATGATCAACACCTTTGCCTTATTTGACTGTCTGCTTTGAATAGAATGAAATAAAATAAAATTTAATAAATACATACATATGTAGCTAATAATTATGTAGATATCAATATGTTGGCCTTTATGATAGCTACACACGGCCTCCCCCTACACAAGCTTTGTCAACTTAAAGAGGGAGGCGATGTTGTATAAGATTATGTTTTTTATATATATATATATATATATATATATATATATATATATATATATATATATATATATATATATATATATATATATATATATATATATATATATATATATATATATATATATATATATATATATATATATATATATATATATATATATATATATATATATATATATATATATATATATATATATATATATATATATATATATATATGTATATATATATATATTATATTGTTTAATATATACATTTTTTATATTGTAATTAATAAATAAAATAAAATAAAAATAAAATTCATTTCATTTGAGGTTAGGAATTAGTTAATTATGTATTCATTTTTGTCAAGCCATTTGATCACATTTTTTTCAAATAAATTATATATGTCAATATATTTTTACCAATATTATTTTTTGTTTTTGAATATTATTTATAATTTTTTGTGTCTAAATTTTCGCGTTCAATATCAACTTTGACAGCGCATCCGACATTGGTAAAAATGACCTGGCGTGTTTTGACCTGGGTCTAGTGTATCGGACGAGAGAAAACATCGCTAAAATAAATAAATAAACTAAAAATAAAATTTTGAAAAAATATTAAATGAACTCTCAGTTTTGTCAACACCGATGGCGTTCGCTTTCAAATAAATTTCCCCCAATTTATTGTTCAGTTTTTTTGTTCACTGTTATGAAATAAACATTCCTGTCTTGTTTGCCTCGACGATCGCTTTCCACTTACCTCTCTGTTTCGATGCCTTTATTACTTGTGCTTGAACTTCACATGAATTTGATTGACATTGGATTAGACTCAATGACATTTTATATATAGACACGTTATATGAAAACAAAACGCTCTACAAAAATTTAAAACGAATTCTTACAATGTCACCAAGAAAGAGCACACACGACAGAACAAATTAAGTGAGAAAGAGATCATACAACAATAGACACACACTGCAGACATATTTTCTCTTTTATTCCAATGCAATCACATTACAATTATCTCTCACACTGAGTAATGACTGTGAAAGAGAAGACCTTATATAAAGTTATAGCTGTGTGTAAAAGCTTATACAATAACAGAAAACCTTGGTTTACCTACAAGCGAATATGACTTCACTACTCTCTCGTTTAATTAAAATAAAAATAAATATCGATATAAATAAAATATTCACTCGAATTTTGATGCCTCATAAAATGGTATAACTTTCCTTCACAAATTTTGTGATGTTTTCATAGTACAAGATGGCATTTTGACTACGACAATATGTCCGAAAACTATAAAATTTGGTCAGCTCTCCTCGTCCTCAAATAAAAGGTCCTTCTGTCCTGTATGTCACCTAGGCCATGTCTCTGCAATTGGTTTCGACTTTGTATGATCCACGAATTCTTTGTTTTTCTTCTGAATATATGTCGGGAAAGATCCATGGAGATTGCTTGGTTTAACATGTGATCTGATGGGCTGCGTTCAATGTAACCGAACCATCTCAACTGTCTTACCTATTTATTACTATCTATATCAGTAACGCCCAGACTTCCATGAATGCGTGAACTTTTTATTTTTTCCAGTAAGGACACTCCAGCTGTTCATCTTAACATACTTATATCAGCTGTTTCCAGTTGCCTAGAGTAGGAGTTGTAGGAGTTGTCCAGCATTCGGAGCTATAGAGGAATAAAGAGATCAAAATCGGTTGAGACAATTTTTTTTGGAAATCGCGTAAACCGGAGTACTAATCTAAACACCTCACTGAGTACTCTCTTTAAAGTGAATTGCATTGAACAAAAAATATTAACACCACAATAGATTCAGAGATACTTACTTACTCTACGAGTCCGAGTACTTCACCACTAGGCCATCCCACTCCAAAATACGGAACGGCATTGTCATTAACCATCTTCAAGTCCTCTGCGTCGCACCTCACTGGTAGGTATATCTTGACAGATGAGGAGGTGTTCGTCAGTTTGTAACTCGCCGCAATTGCATGAAACATCCTCTTCTACCCTTATACCCCGCCATATCATGTGTCAGAGATAATAACTATCATGTCAGGGTACTATATTCCACTTATAGTGTAAGAGCCCGCGATTCCAGACATCATACATTATTTTTGTTTGGTGGCCAATACACGTCATAGTGAAGTCATAGTGAAAAGGCTGATTTTTTTGTTAATTTTAAAATGGATTTGCAATCTGCAAAAAAAAATATTTTTGTAAAAATTAGAAAAAGGTTTTTTAATATACAACATTTTAACTATAGGTACAATACGGAACCATTATAAAATCATATCGATTTCAAACTGGCGTTTGAAAATGGACCACTGTGAATATAGCAACATACAACATCAAAACAGACACATAGCTCACAAAAAAACTGATCAGGTAAAATGCCCGTCCTAACATCTGTCAACAAATCAATTGATCTTTTTGAGTCTATAGAACCTTCTAAAATAAATCCACTAAAGCTTATTTTATTTGAACAGTATCATAGAGACTGTATTTTCCCTAGGAAAAATGACTATCTATAGTCGCTGATAACATTAGTAATAACATAACAACTAGGTTTCTATCGCACACTCTTTACCAGACGGTGAAAAAGGTTTTACTAGCACATAATATTTATTTAGAAAGGTACATAATATGACTACATTAATTTCCAGTAAAACCTTAATTATTCGATCGTATGTGTCTGTTACCTACTTTCAAATTGAAGTACCTCGGTTTCACTAAAATTATACCTCAGTTGAATCAAAATTTAATTAAACACCACGACCGTGGAAAGCTGGCTGTCTTCTTGAAATGGGAAATCTTGAGGGATAATTAAACATTATTTAATCTACATTATATTTCAGTAACCCTCCCCCCCCTCCTACACCATTTTGTAAATTAACCTTTCGTACATCACGGCAGTCACGGTGCCCAGAAAATTTAAGAAAACGTCGTTTTCTTTTTCAATAATTCATAATTTTATGTTCCTTTTTAATATATTATGTATTATTTATTATTATCAATACCAATTAAATAAAAATTGATTACAAAATAAGTAAACTCAATTTTTAACTGGTGAAAAAAAATGGCAAAATTCGATCTGCTAATGTCCTGTTAAATGGGGTTCGAATGGTTGGTAGGGCCTCGGTGGTGCCTACTCTGCTGGAGGGTAGGTATCAATAAGTGCCGAGAAACGCCATGTTGCAGAACACCAGCAACAATACCAGCAAGTCCAACTCGCTAGTGTCCACGTCACGAACCCTGGGCAATGTGACCTATCTAGGTCATAGCAGATAGCGAGAGGGCGATGGCGAGTCTCCAGCGCCACAAAACTGGAACCCCCCAGCTAAGGGAAGGAAAACCCCTACAGAAAAACCTTGGTCCTCCAGATTGGGGGTTAGGCGAGAGGCCAATAACCCCTCCCTATAAAAAGACCCTATTACGAAACCGAATACAGAGCCTCGGACACTTACTGTAACTCGGAAAAGACCTGGCAATCGAAATAAGGACCTGAGAATCGCTACTTGGAATACGAGA
Organism: Molanna angustata; assembly: GCA_963576475.1. Lineage (NCBI taxonomy): Eukaryota > Metazoa > Arthropoda > Insecta > Trichoptera > Molannidae > Molanna > Molanna angustata. The sequence continues at coordinate 5,945,977 of OY754965.1, forward strand.
AACCTATACAGAAGTGGAGCCCTGGGAGAAGTTACCAGAGAAATGACGAAATACAAGATAGACATGTTGGCAGTACAGGAGACTAGATGGACGGGATCTGAGATCTTTGATACAAGAACCCATACAGTACTACACAGTGGAAATGATAAACACCATGAATTTGGAGTGGCCTTTATTGTCGACCGAAATATGAAAAGCTCCATACTAGACTTTAAGCCCATCAATGAGAGAATGTGTGTCATACGCATAAAAACAAAATTCTTCAACATATCATTGATCAATGTTCATGCGGAAACGGAAGATAAGGATGACACCATAAAGGATGCCTATTACCAGAGACTGGAACACATCTACGATACATTACCATCCAATGATATCAAAATTGTGATTGGAGATTTGAATGCTAAGATTGGTAGAGACCCTTTACTCCAACATATCACTGGAATGAACAGCTTACATATGGATACTAATAATATTGGATCTTGAGCGATAGACTTTGCGTAGTCTAGAAATGACTGACAATGACTGGAATTTGGTTAAAAATGCAGTTATGAGAGCTGCAGAAGAAAGTGTTGGAAATAGACCAAGACAAGATAGGAATCCCTGGTTCGACGAAGTTTGTGAAAGAAGCGTGGCTGACAAGAATACACTCCGGAAGCAGTTTATTGAAAGACCAACAAGAATTAAAAGACATGCATATGAACAGGCTAGAAGAGAAACAAATAGGCTGATAAAGAGAAAGAAGAGAGACTTTCTAAATAATATATTGCTCAAGATGGAAGAGGACTTTACAAATAATAATACGAGGGAAGCATATAAAGGTGTTAACTTCTTTAAAAAGGGATTCAAGCCAAATACGACACTATGTGAAGACACAAACGGAAACATAATATCAGATAAAGAGCAAATCAAGCAGGTGTGGAAGGAATACTTCCATAAACTCCTTAATCCTAACAATGATCTGAGAAATCATACTACTAATATCCCCGCGGAATCAAATAACGAAGAGCCGACAAACCCACCATCAATAACAGAAGTAAACATCGCTTTAAGAAAATTAAGAAATAATAAAGCACCTGGAAAGGACAACTTGCCCGCTGAGCTGCTTAAAAATGGAAACGAGCACCTAAAAATTTTGATACATAGCCTCATTGTAAAGATATGGACCATGGAGGAAATCCCAATGGAATGGCAAACCAGCGTAATATGTCCCATACACAAGAAAGGTGATAAATTAAAATGTGAGAACCATAGAGGCATATCATTGCTCTGCGCAGCGTATAAAATCTTTACCACCATACTAAAACAAAGATTAGAGGGATACGCAGAAAACCTAATAGGAGAGTATCAGGCGGGCTTTAGAACTGGAAGGTCAACTACGGACCAGTTATTTACAGTCCGCCAGATCCTGTCGAAGTGTTGGGAATTTGACATCGATATGCACCAACTATTCATAGATTTTAAACAGGCATACGATAGCCTAGATAGGGAGAGCCTATATGAGATACTGCTACAGTTCCAGATCCCCCCGAAATTGGTGAGGCTTATCAAATCAACCATGAACAACTCCAGATGTCAGGTCAAGGTAGATGGAGAACTAACGGAGGAATTCGCAGTGTCTCAGGGTCTGAAACAGGGTGATGGCCTGGCTCCCACTCTCTTCAATATCGTGCTTGAGCATGTGATAAGAAAAACTCTAGTGGACACCAATTCCAATATTTGCTACAAAAGTAGTCAAATTGTCGGCTATGCGGATGATATTAACATTATAGGAAGATCAATGACAGCCATTGAAGAAGTCTTCGACCCCTTAGAGACAGCAGCATGTGAAGTGGGATTGTGTATAAACAAAGAAAAGACAAAAGTAATGGCACAAAGCAGAAACCCGGCGCATCGACCGAGAGGCAGTGTGCAATATAAGGATAACTACTCGTTTGAAGTAGTGGATCAATTCACTTACCTGGGCTCCAGTCTTACCGAAAATAATGAAGATCCAGCTGAAATAAGAAAAAGAATTACGGCAGCCAATAAAACATATTTTTCATTGCTCCCTGTTTTTAAATCTCGCAGTGTCCATCGTAAAACAAAAGTCACACTCTACAAGACCATAGTCAGAACAGTGTTGGCATATGGATGCGAGACATTAACCATAACGGCGAAGATGTCTGAAACGCTGGACACCTTTGAAAGAAAGGTACTGCGTAGAATATGCGGCCCCGTGAAGGATGGCGATGAATGGCGCATTAGACGCAACGACGAGTTGTACAACATATACCAGACCCCAAGTATCTCAACGCACATGAAATTACTTAGGCTGAGATGGGCTGGACATGTACAACGAATGCCAACCTCACGGGTGCCGAAACGAATCATGACTGGACACCCAGGTGGGAGAAGAAGGGTAGGAAGACCAAGGCTGCGGTGGGAAGATGAGGTCAAAAAGGATGCGGCTCAGCTTCTCCAAGAGAAAGCTGGAAAGTGGCAGCAGAGGACAGGATTGGATGGAGGCGAAAGTTAACGGAGGCCAAGGCTCGATTTGGGCTGTAGCGCCATCGAAGAAGAAGAAGAAGAATGTCCTGTTAAATATCCTAACATAATTCACTACTCTGTGCCTTCATAACCTGAGAAACTTTATTAAAGCTTGATGCCATTCATCATTTCCACTACAGTTATATGGGATAAAATAACTGAAATATCACGTTATATTTTTCTGATTATTTTTTTCTTTTTATGTTTTTTTTTATTTTGCATTCAAAAACATGTAACCTTAGACCAAATTGGAAAGTATACTGCCTCAGAACAGTTGGTGTTTTTTAACTTCAAAGTTGAGAAGACCTTGAAAAATATAGACCCTGCATACAAATCTCGCGAATCTTGGCTTGATGCTTTGTCCATATGTTATATGAAATAAATTCTCTTGAACAAATAGTTGGAACAATATTTTTTTTTTATTTAATTACACATATTTTACTATTTATTTTTTTGTTTATTTATTTGTGTATTAATTAATTAATTAATTTAATTATTTATTTCTTTATTTATTAATTAATGAATTCATTTATTTAATTTTTTTTGATTTATTTCAATTTTTTAGTTTGATTTTTTTTTTATTTATTTATTTCATTATTTTTTTTAATAGTGAATTTATTTATACTTTTATTTATTTATTTTTATATTAATTAATTAATTTATTTATTTTTTTTTTATTTTTTTTTATTTGAAATTCCACGATTACACAAATAATTATCACAAACAATCACTAACAGTAAAAAAAATATTTTACTTAATGTAGCTTCTCGGGCAACTAACAGGAACTGTGTCAAATAATTATTTAACGCGCACCCAATTACAAGTTGTCACCAATGTTCCCTGTAAGGTGTGCGCGTGTGCGCGCGCACACCTACTAAAATGTATCCGCGCACACATGTTTTACCCTCCGCACAGTCAATATTATTATATAAGAAAGTTTCCATTGCCAGATTTTAGTTATCTTTTTATTAAATTCAAAGCTTATATTTGTTAGTGTTATTATATAAAATCACTGTGATTAATAAATACCCTAAAAATATACATTTTAATGAAAAATTGTATGTGTGTTTATGGGGGGGGGGGGTGTATCGAACTGCCACTTCACAGATGCGTCGAAGATCCACACAATATAAAAACTAGAGGGAACGTTGGTTGCCACATTCTATAGGCTTACATATTGATCTCTCACAGATTCACACTGAAAACTCAATGTAAACCTGTGTCTTTACCAGGATTCGAACCCGGGACTCTTGGATCAGCAGTCAGAAACCTCACCACCTGAAAACGAAGGCCGACAATTCTCTATCAATATACAACAATTGATTGAACGATTAATTGTAACGACAGTTTGGCATGATTTAGCAAACTTTGAATTTTTTTTTCTCGGACACGTAATTTTGTACATGAAATTCACGTTTCAAACAGCGGGTTAGAAAACCGCATGAAACACTTCTGACTAAGGTTTGAATTACTTGGAGGTTTATTTATATATGTACATATGAAAAGGTACGGGTCTTTATAAACTACACGAAAATGGGTGTCGTTATAACGAAACACTAGGTACACATACATAATAAATTCTAACATATCTCTTTGCTGCACCAAATAATATTATGTAATATAATGAACAAAGGAAATGCAAGTAAATCTATACCGACGGTTTTAAAGCGACTGCTTCTTCCACAAGACGTAAATGTATTTATTATAATACAATTTGATAATTATTTATTTATTTATTACAAAAAATATACGGCATAAGCCATTTACTTGTTACAATATATAGGACCTACACTTACAATAATTAATTCCACACAAATATGAAATATAGAAACAAATAAAAATATAGACATTGATGAAATATGAAAACATGAAATATAGATTCAGATAAAATATAAATAAATAGATTTAGATAAAAACACAGATTAAGATAAAAATAGACATAGAAGAATCAGAGAATTAGAAAAATTAAATAATAATAATAATGATAAGAGGGGAAAAAATCGAATGTGACAATAGATCTACTGCAGCTATACATATAAGTTGACAACTATATCGATATAAAAGATACATTATTTTTTTTTTGAAGACCGGCAAACGATCTCCGAAAATATCTGCACCAATCCTATGTAATCGCGGTATTGGTGATTATAATATAATTCTTCGGATCCATTACAAATACATGTAGACCAAATAAACAGTTTATATGTAGATGGGTCGGTGGCAGAGCGGTTAGCGCGCTGGGCTAGTAATCCAGTGGTCGCGAGTTCGAATCCTGCCTCGACCGATTTCGTTCACCTATAGCATAAGCATTATTTGCTTATTTTAGGGAACGTAGGAAAATGTATATGTACTTGTTTAACAAGGACATATTCATTTAAAAAAAAAAAAATCGAATATTTTTTTGGATTCTGTTTCCCTGTCGGCAGTTGTAAGCCCTGCCCTGAAGGTGCCTTGATTTCCGAGTTATCATTTAATTTTCTTACTTAATTAAAAAAAATATCATAAAATAAATATTAATTTAATCATAAAATTAATATTATTTGATTTACTTATATTTTTTTATTTGATTTGAAAGTATTTAATTATTATTATAAAAATATCATTGACGAGGGAAAAAATCCAATGTTTGCGTATACATAATGTGATGACTCTATTTGATTCGACTTATTATTTGTTTTATGGACGATGCATATAATGCCCGCTTTCAGGGTACATCGGGGATAGCATCTATATGTTGACACGGTGTATCCGTGTGGTTAGGTATGTGTAGATATGTTTTTTTTTATTGCTTAGTGCTGGGTGGGGGAGTTGTAAAGTGTATCTATGAGACCTACGGTGTTGATTTTTCTGGATCATTCGGTAATATCGTGGGTTAGAGGGCAGTCGAGTAGATCGGGAGATTGATTTTTGATCATTCAGGGGAATCAGAAGTTGAATGGCGGTCGATTGGTAGGATTCGGGATGCTCGTGGCACGCGAAGATATTGTTTTTAAAATAATACAATTTGATTGTGTATTTAAATCGTGGAGTAAAGTGATATTTCGTTTATTCTCTATCAACAATATTCAGTAAATTATTCGCTATCGTAAATTAAATTCAGTGCAGTACGAGTAACAACGCTGGAGATCGATAAGTCCTTTTTATTTTCATTAACAATTTATTATTATCTTTTTCTTTTCTGTTGTAACAAGATGAGAGTACATGAAAATTGAATATAAATTAGAAAATATAATCATTTTTAACCATCTTGAAATTCCTTTTTATACAATCTGAAAATACATAATTTTATTTTAAACATTATATATTATTAGAGATATTTCTATATTTTATTATTTTTACATTTGAAGTATTGTTTTGTAACTGACAGAGTGGAAATGAAGTAAATTTGTGTTCCATCTTTATCCCATATTAGTTGCTTGCACGTAGAATCTAGTAATTCATAAATTATTCTTTTAAATTACTAAAAGCATTATAATACTAACAAAACTCAATAATTCCTATCCTATAAATGCATGTTAAATTGATAAGTTATCCTATCTCGTAGAAAAATTAATAAGTATCATTTCCTCTCCTTAATACCAGTATTTTAGTAACTGATTATCGGGGTAAAATGCTTCATTAATCAAATATAATACTAAAATAAGTAATACCTATATCCTAATTTCCATAAAAGCTGTCTTGTCAACAGTTCCATTCTTCGAATTAATACCTTCTATGTGGTTGATGGTTAAAGATCCCACCTTGACTGTGGGGCCCAGAGGATGCCTTAGATATTCTAGTATCTAAATTTATTGATTTTAATATACAGTATTGCATGTTATACAGGTAGTTTATTAATCGAAGTTTAATGCACTCGGACCTGAAAGTAATTGAAATTGGGTGATCAGGACGGAGTAGGCGGGTATGGTGCCTCCTCAAACCCTATGCATGAAAATTTCCCCCAGCATGTGGGGAAAACCTGAATTCCCTAACCTTAAAATGTCAGATGATGTATGAAAATCGAGTAAAAACACAATACTTTATTAGTCCATCTTGTTGGAACCTATGAAAATGTCGCTTAGAACTTGCTAATGGTAATTAAAGTATCATCATATGTGTTGTAAAATAATCATATCATATATCATATAGAGATAACAAAAATATTCATGTTTTCATCTGTTACTGTAAAAAAAAGTCGTGCCCTGAAGATTAACATTATAATAATGATATAGTGGACACATAACAAAAATTGATATAAAACTATTTACGTCACACTCATGGAAAGATTGTCAATTGCATATAAATATGGATGGGTCGGTGGCAGAGCGGTTAGCGCGCTGGGCTAGTAATCCAGTGGTCGCGAGTTCGAATCCTGCCTCGACCGATTTCGTTCACCTAAGCACAAGCATTTATTTGCTTATTTTAGGGAACGTAGGAAGATGTATATGTACTTGTTTAACAAGGACATATTCATTTTTTATTAAAAAAAAAAAAAAAAATATAATGTATTTTGGTGTTGTTTGATATGTTTTCAGTACAGCTGGATATACAAAAAGGAAGGAAAATTAAATTTCGTTAACTACTAACATCCATGAGTGTGAAAAACGCTAGGAAACATATATCGTACTTTCTATTGAATTCTTATTTATTATCTATGCGAATTATGTGAATTTGTGTTATGATTATTTTTATGTCTTCCTATTAACTCTGTAGGTATAAAGATACATTGAATTCTATACATAGAAGAATAAGAAAATGGATTTGTTAAGAATTCATTTTTATTATAAAGTAAATTTATTTAGTCTGCAGGTATAAAAAAAATATATCGATCAAACTGAGTAACAATTAGGTTACATAATTAAAGTTGTGAATCGAAAGTATATCATTATATTATACGATTCTATTAATTCTGTAGATATAACTTTGTGTGTAAGGATTAGCTATCTTTTGATGGTCGTGGAGTCTATTAATTTATTAGTTATTAATATAATATATTTACATTTTATTATAAAAATTCGTCTGTTTATAACTCGTAAATAAAACACAACGTAGAGGGTCCCTTTGAACGTGAATAATAATAACCACTAGATGATCACTGGCCAAAATTCGTTGAAAACGTATAAAACGAGTGAAATAAAATAGAAGAATAAGATGCACTTTTGCGATAGAATGTTTCAATAATGAATAGTAAAAATGGATGTAGTATATTCTAGGTTTTATATTGCAGATAGAGAATAAACTAGTTAATTGCAGATAGAGAATAAACTAGGAAATTAACTATAGTACTAGGAAATAGGTGTTAGATTTTTAATAGGTAGTTTAGCTAGCTAGTTTAAGAGGTATTTGGAACCACCGAAATATAGTTAGGAGGATTTATTTCATTAGTTAAGGTGGATTCCATTACAATAGGTATGCAATTTTGAAAATATTCGATTTACATACATATTGGTACAACTAGGTAAACAAGCCAAAAATGAAATAATATTTCTGATGCAGTTCAACGGTGACATCTACGCGAAAGCATTGTAACATCGTGTTCATACAGAACTGTGGCTTTCATTGTTTACAAACCAATTTGTCAATAGAGTGCGTTATAAGAAAGTTACTTCATCATTTCATAGATGGCAATGGTAAAAGCAGCTTATTTTCAAAACTACAGTAGGTATCTATGAATAACATTTATAAAACTATCAAAAAATTGAATTTATAGGGAACTCAATAAAAAGGCATAATTGGTGAACGTTGCGCAAGCGTATAAAGTGATCACGTAAACCAGCCGATGACAGGTCGAAAGCTTTGTAGATACCTTGATTTTCCGGTTCTCCCTTAATATTTCAAACCCGTCTCTATTGGGATAGTAAAAAAAATGTCATAAAAAGTTTAAATTAATGTCTTTCTCTTTCTATAATAACACAATCGGACTAAGCACCTATCTCTCCAGATGTCCGGAAACCGGTTTTATTGACGACATGGCCCTAATCACTATTTAGTAACATTTACGTTTTGTGAAGTATTTCCGATAGATATTTAGTATTCCCTACATGAAACATAAATCGCTCTTGGAGTATGAGTGAGTCGGGCGCGTGAGTGGTTTGAAAAAACTTCAGAGGGAAATTTTAGACCGAGGAGTGTGGATAATACATCGTACGTACATATTATACATTCACACATGCAATATGCATACCATCAATAGTGATTCGTTCAAATATCTTGGGTCACTTATACATCAGTATGGAGGATGGGCAGTAGAATGTAAACCACAGAAGTAATGTGGGTTGGATGGCGTTTAGATCAATGTCGGGAGTCCTATACGATTCAAAAATGCCAGCAAAGTTGAATGGAATAGTGTACCAGACAATCGTCAGACCGGCACTCCTCTATGGCTCCGAATGCTGAAAAATGTACAACTTTTCTCTTGGCAATTGGAACCTGCTGAAATGCGTAGACGGACAGCTGGAGTGTCCTTACTGGACAAACTAAAGTAAAGGCGGGGGTGGGCGGCCGACGCTGTTGCGCCCTCGTCAATTCTGTACTTAGAGAAGAGCAGGACGAACGCCTTTAGTCTCGCTCGGCAGTGACTCGTCAACTGTGGCGAATGTTGTTGTGTGGTTCGGGCACACCGCCGGCGCAGACGTCGGGTCAGACATTCTGTGTTGACAACTAGACGTCATATCTGACAGGTGATGATTGCGTCGGATGCCCCCGGTGTTAGCCCGCGGAACCTTCGGACGCCAACACGAGGACCGATGCGTCGGGATATAAGCCTAGGTTGCGGCTCTAAGGGCCCAGGCAGTAAAGGCGGGGGTGGGCGGCCGACGCTGTTGTGCCCTCGTCATTCTATACTTAGAGAAGAGCAGGACGGACGCCTCTAGTCTCGCTCGGCAGTTACTCGTCAACTGTGGCGAATGTCGTTGTGTGGTTCGGGCACACCGCCGGCGCAGACGTCGGGTCAGACATCCTGTGTTGACAACGAGACGTCAAATCTGACAGGTGATGATTGCGTCGGATGCCCCCGGTGTTAGCCCGCGGAACCTTCGGACGCCAACACGAGGACCGAGGGGTCGGGGTACAAGCCCCTCCGACTTGAAACGGAGTGTACTTAGCGGCCGATTTCAGGACCAATCGGAGGCCCTGACGTGTGTGGTTGGATTCTCGGGGGCAGTGGTTGAACCCGATGGATGGTGGATATTTTGTGTTTGTCCGATGTTGCGGCTGCGTCCGGTGGTGAACAGGGCCAATGAGCTCTATAGCGTCGCCGGCGTGGAAGTGGATCGCGATCCCCCTCGATGGACAAACTAAAAAGTTCACGCATTCGTGGAAGCCTGCCCGTTACTGATATACATTGTAAGATAGAAGAATGACAGTTGAGATGGTACGGGCACATTAAACGCAGACCGCTAGATCCAAACAATCTCCATGGATCTTCCTCGACATATATCCAGAGTAAGATCAAAGGATTCCCGGATCATGCAAAGACGAAACAAACTGCAGAGACATGGCCTAGGTGACATTATACAGGACATAAGGACCTATAATTTCAGCACAAAGAGAGCTGACCCCAGCTGTCGGCAGAGACAAAGAGTATACATATGTATAGCAAGGAAGAAGACACATGCACACCATGTCATGTTCTGCACACAATATGCAGTGAGAATCGAACGCCATATTTTTCTATCTTGGCACGCATCCATCGTCATGTTCGTCTGTTGTTCAAGATTTTTACATTTTTCTCTTTCAGGGTGTCGTTCACATGATTGTTTCGACATTTTCTCGGACAACGTCGAACTATTTTTTCAATCTTTTATTGATATCTTTCTTCATCTTATGTTCTTTCGTTGTGTTCTTATATGTTGCCCTGTCATGCAGTATTGTCATATTTTATTTATTCTTCGAGATTTCATTTCGTATAGATTAGAAGTACCCACTTAAATATATTTCGAATCGAAACTTATTAAAAAATCAATGTGTTACTACGTAAAATTGTTTTTTCTATAATTGAACGTTTTCATGCCGATCAATCTTTTGAGATTTGAATATAAATCGTTGAAGAAATATTCAAATTTCGAATAGATTTAAAGCGCGTGTTTTAGTATCACGAAGTAAAGATTTTTTCGAAAATTCTTTCAGGGCACTTTGCATGTTGTAAAATTTTCATCTTCACCTCCTATTGTACCCGCGAGTGGAGTGTAGCAAATGGCAGTCTATCACTGGAGACTTTTTTCATGACTTTGGATTAGGGAGACATAGAGGGAGTGGAGGCTGCGCGTGTGTCGAGTACAAATTTGATATCTTTTTTGTGTATTATAAAAAGGGTTGATCGCTCGGTCTCATGAGCTCCTGATACTTGACTTTCGTAGTGGAGAGTCATTTGTTTGAAATTGTGTGGATGTTTTAACGAAATAGGAAAGGAGATTATGGTATAAAAATATCATACTTTTGAAACAAACTTTGCCGTACCTAGATTCTTTTTATAATGAAAGTAGGATCAGTTTCTTCAACATTAACTTGAAGCAAGCACATTGACCTGTTAAGGATTTATGCATGTGTTAAATAATGATGTTGCGCTTCACAATAGTCAAACAGTATTATCTATACGTATTTTACGAGTATGTACGATTCTTTTGAGTGAAAAGCCTTAGAGAAAAAAAAGCTCCAGAGACACTCATAGGGTCAACCTAAAAAGAAATTGACCCGCATACGCAAAATTCACTTCAAAATCCGTTTAGATTTTTAATGAACGAATAATTTCGCTAAAAATACTTTGTTCATCAATTTTAAAATAGATTTTCACTATGTTGATCCAAAATTTAGAATCATTATTCAAATAATATTTTTAAAGAATAGTTAGAAATTCAAAATCCAACATATTTGCTAGGTAAATGTAAAAAAAAGTTATTTTTATTTTAGTATTAAAAAGTATATCAGGGGATCAACTCCCGTCAAACGGAGGAATCAAAACCCTCACGATAACCCATAATATCATGAATATAATAAATTATCTTATTAAAAACAGATCATAGATCTAAAGATCTTATGGAATTCTTTAAAGTCTTACAATATTATAGAACTCAATTAGATAATTATAGGGTTTTGATTCCACCCTTCGGCGGAACTTGTCCCCCATATATCATTCGTCTTTGCGATTAAGGGAATAAATATAATCAATTTAGTTATGTTTTTGTCTAACAATTTTATGTATTTGATTCAAACAATCTTATATGGTGCAATATTTTTCTTACGTGGCATTGTAAAGGCGACCCAAACTCAATGGACGCTTAAATAAAAAAATCTCCACATAATATTTCAAGACGTTTTTTTCTTAACAAATTCATGGTCATATACTGACCAAACATGTCACACGACACGTAAACAAAACATAAACTCAAAATATAAATTACACGGTAAAAGAATTTTTCTTTTTATACAAAGCTAAAAGATTGGAGGGTGTAAATCGCGTGCTTGACCAGGTAATAATAACGGTCACATGTCCACGCACCTTGTTCAAAAACATGAGATATTTTTTTCTAAATAGCCAAAGGATTCGTAGTTTTTAAGTACCTTGGGTATTTATGGTTCCTTTTATGTCGGCAATAACTTGGGAAATTTATTAAAGGTTTTTGTATAATGTTTTTTTCATCGCTTCAGTGGAAGAACTGCGATACAAATTGTCGATAGTGTAAGTATGGATGGCTCAGTTAGCTGGAAATCTGGGTACAGGGCAACTGATTCATTAAAAGAAAAACTTACTGCCCGTTCCCACTTGTGTTACATTTTAGATAGAGCTGTTCACAATTACACTTGCGTTACAAATATGAACAGCTCCTAATGATCGACGAAGCTTTATTTTGTAAAATTCTATTATAAGTTATACATAAGATTAAAAGTTAACCACTTTTGATTCTACATGAATTGAATTCATCCAATGTATAATAATACCACTCGATCACACGACATTTTATCGTGCTTGACACACGACAAATGGGAACGGGCAGTTAGCTTACATCTTTCTAACTGCGTCGTTTTCCCCTTGATAGAGGGTCGTGATCCCCAGCAGATCGCGCAAAGCTCCTCCAGGCCTCTCTGTCTCCAGCAAGCATCTCTAATCATAGTATTGGCAGCTTTCTTGACTTGGTCAATCTATGTATCTCATTGATTCGTTACTTACACCACCAACCACTCTGTATATAGAGACTGTAAACGGCCCCTTCACAGAACGCTAAGTGAGCAATTAGAAAAAAATGCAAATGTAGTCCTCTAGATTGACAAACTCGGCATCATAGTGCAAAAAGAACGTCGACGAATGTCAATAGAAGATTCACACTCGTGGAATGTCATTCAATAAGTCATTAAAGCATCAGAGGCGTGATCAAAATCTCTGTAAAAAATGGGAACATAATGGGAATCTACCAATAGTAAGGTAACATAACAATGACAGAACTTCTAAAAGGCTATAAAATTGTTCTTCACAGATCACAAAATCCGCATGACCAATGAGACCTTGAAGAGGCCTACGGACAGCGACGAGGAGTTCCGATCTATAAGAAGATACCATTGCGTGGGAACAATCCCACAGGATGAATTCCGAAGTTTGGTCCGGGTATTGAAAGAACTAACATAAGACAGAGGAGACGATGTTAAATCAGTGAAGATAACTTTTGATTTGGTGCAAAGTCCAAAAATGAAGGACAACTCAGGAAGTCATTTCCTCACACTAGGAAAAAATTAAAAAAGGTTATTCTCCCCACTGCGCACGCTGTCCAACGGGTCTGCCAGAAATTCTGTAAACTTCTATATCATTGATGATCTTCCCCTCTGTCTTCTTCCTGAAACGTTCTAGAGCAATATTGACCCATCAAGGCTTTCTCATTTTCTATAAGTGATAAATAGCCAATGATAACTTATTAACTTATGCCTAACCATATATGTTCCACTGATGGACATAGGTCTCTTCTAAAATTTTCCACTGTATTCCATTTTCGGTTGCCTATGTATGTATTTTAGGCATGATCTGGACTGATGACATGTTTCATATTATTTCATGTACCATTTTTCCACATCCAGATGTAGCAAATTACCTTTGGTAGATACTGATGAAAATTCTATTATTTATAAAATGTATCTAACTATTTTTACTTAATAATTTTAGTTTAGTAAGTGCCGATATACTTTTTAACTATATAATATTGTTTTCAAACCGAGTCAATAATTTATGAAAACGTCTTGTACATTACCGTCTTGAGTGACATAACAAGAGTAATGCCAGTAGTTTTTGAACGTTTTACTTTAAAATTTTATAATCGCTATATAAAATTCAAAGTCCCGTTCCGTAGAAACCGATTATAACTTTTTTCCTAAACTCGTTAGTATGTTCTAGATGTCGGTGAAACTACCTTCATAACATAATCGTGTTTCTTGTTAGACGAAGACATAATATAAAAATATTATGACATCGTTATATTATATTTTATATAAAGTCGTTTAAAACTACGTTTATTTATGAATGCTTTAGAAATATTTGCTGGCCAAAGTTATATGTTTAAGTCGTTATTTATGTAAATTTTTATAATCAACAATATTCATGATGGCAGAAAGTACACTATAAATTGCAAAAAATGTGCAAGACCTGGAGCGCTTGGTAAAAATGGTATTTGAGAATGAATGGAGCTAAGTCTAGAGTACCTAATTTTAATTGAAAAAATCGAAAAAAGAACACCACACGAAATCCGAGTGGATAATTAACAATTAGAACAAGTGGATAAATATTTGTATTAAGGAAATATGTTTAAGAGTGGTGGAAAATTTAAAAGCGATATAGAAAGAATGGTTGACCCAATTATTTTAAGACCAGCAAAACTCGCTGAGTACAATGCAAAAGTCGTCCCATTAATAATGTTTGCAAGTGAGTCATGGACATGGCAGAAGACGCATGATAGTAAAATTAACGCTGTAGAAGTGAGTTCCCTATGACGAATGTGTGACAGAACAATCTATGATAGTATAAGGAATGTGGATATCAGATGAGAATGCGAAATTGAAACAGATTTTGTGAGTAGAATAAAGTCAAATGCTCTGCGATGGTTCGGACATGTAGAGACAATGAACAATGAACGCCTGACAAAGAAAGTTTACAAGGCAGAAAGGAGTGGAATTAGAAGTAGGGGCAAGCCAAGAAAGAGTCGGCATGACCATATAAATGAGATTTTGAAAAGTTGTAATATGGTAAAGTTTAAGGTATTCTTGCCCTAGCGAAGTTATAAATAATATTATAAATACTATAAATGTCTGGTTGTTGATTTTTGTGCACGAAATTACACTTCTTTTATAATTCTTGAACGATTTTCCTTCTGCATCATTTCATTCACTTCTTACTTTCCCGTTCCTGCGATCTTCTCATTCATTAACTCTACAGACCATATCGAGCCGTGGTTTCCAGCAAATTCCAACCTCTCCAATCGCTTCCTGCTATCCTCCAGTTTGGCACATTCCGAACCTGGGACGCTTCCCTCAAAATGCCATCCTTTAATCGCAACCTCGGTCTCCTGACCTTTTTTTTGGCGCCTGTGTCCCCCTTTAAAACTATTTTTGGTATCACTAACCACTAGCATTCATGCATTGCTACGATCAATCTGCATATGAAAGCCGGATGTTTTCATATAATGAGTGAAGTTTTTTTGAAAAAGAACATATTTATAAACCTACATATTATTTACACCGAAAATATAATATCTTAATTGAATATTTTTATTGTTGCATTTAATAACATAAATTTACATATCTTGGCAGTATTATAACACAATATTTATACCCCGATGTTGAGGTAAAACGCATTGCAATACATACATACCACCACGCCATGTCCCTTGCGGGGTAACGCAAATAATTGCAATAGCGCGAAATACTTTTAACAAGATGAGAACACTGTTCTGCAATGACAGCCTGAACATTTGAAAGTCCGTCAGAGAATGATGCAGTGCTATGTTTGGTCTGTCCTGTTGTATGGTTGCGAAACTTGGACGCTTAAAGTTAATACAATGAACTTAGAAGGGTTTGAAATGTGGATTCATCGAAGAATGCTTCGAATACCGTGGACAGATTTAATATCCAACGTACAAGTTTTTCGTCGAGCACATACAAACAGAGAACTCCTGACAAATCTAAAAAATTCGTAAGGTATCATATTTGGGCCACATTCTGCGAGGAGAAAAGTATCAATTGTTGCAGCTGATAATACAGGGTAAGATTGAGGGTCGTCGTGGAGTTGGGAGAAGACAGATGTCTTGGCTGCGCAATATCCGACAGTGGACTGGAATAACGCAGGTAGGAGAGCTGGTCCGAATGGCACAGGACATAGAAGCATTCTCAAGCAGGGGGGACCTGATACGGCACACAAAGAATAAGAAGAATTGTTGCATTTACGCAAACATTGTATTTTTTTCCTGTCGGGAGTCAATGATATTTTATAAACAAAATTTTAACCAATTTTACCACTAAACAATTACAAACCGATTTCTCAATAGATGGTCTTTTGGGACTTGGAAAAAGGTATTTGTAGTATGTAGAGCTTACTAAAGTGCCAGAGTGGTCACTTGGTTGGAAGCGATTGCATACCAGCGTGAGCTGGTATACACGCCTATAATTGAGGTGGTAAGGTCGGTCAGTTGGACGTGTAGGTATTACCTGTTTGTCCGCCTTCAGCTACATACAACCCAAATGATATCTCAACCGCTTGGTTCGAACCTGGAGGCCGTCTGTTCGGAGAGTCCCGACAGCTGAGCCACAGATTGATCGACCAAGCAACTGCGATACCGTATACAATAGATTAAATATTATTATCAAATATTACTCAGGTAGGAATGGTTGACAGATTGAAAGATATAACAGGAAATTGAACTTACTCTTTTATTTATCAAGTTGATGATTACAATTGGTGCTTACTAATATTACTTGGTACAGAAATGTCGAGTTATTATTTAATGAATATAAATGTAAATTTGAAACGCGGACGATTTGAACGACGACGAGCGGTCGGGCAGCGTGATGCCTAGCTTCGAGATCTGGATAAGCGGAATGGTCTGGGCGCGCTGTGCTTCCCCTTAAATAGGAGACGGGCTGTGAATACGGCGCAGGGCAATATGGCGCCTGCCGGTGTAACTCAGCTACGCGGCGCAATCGGCGGTTGCGCCATAGACCCCGCTGGAATCTCTTAGACGAAACACGACCCCTCCTCGAAGTTCAAAGTCCTTACATTGCGTTCTGTGAAAGATAAAAAAAAACAATTTTAAAGCATTTGATTTGTTATGTTATTTTGTATAGGGTTTTCTTTTAAACCGCTATGTACATGTTATGTAATGAGTATACAGTAATGTAATTATTTAAGTACAACTTAATCTATACATATATAAAGTTAATCATATTGACAAGAATCGCTCCTCGATGGAGGGAATTCATGCCCTTAACGTACGAACGCACGCGAACCGACGGTTGTCGATCGATGACACCCGATTTCCCGAGCCGTTTCAGGACATATCTGTATGTCACCTAAGGAGGAGGAAAACGACATAATTCTGAAATTACCGAGCATACGAGAAAATAAAATTACTCACCCCTGCCGACTGCATTATCTCACCTGTCTTCTTCTTCTTCTCATGGCGATGTCCAAGCCTCCTATTCGTCATTACCTGAAATGATTTAAATACGCGAGTATTTTACGGTAATTATTTGGCCAGATCGTCTAGTTTCGCATAGGACTCTCGTTGTGTTCCGCAATATCCCAGATTCGTGAACCCCGGCTTCCTTGAACAACCTACCTACCGTACTAGTTTCCTAATACCTACCCTGTCACCTAACACGGCCCTAACCTACAACGACTGATGTACACGGATTTCGTGTTCCAACAATAAATCGTAAAGTAAAGATGTACATAAACATATATTCAGAAGAAATGAACGAGACAATGACATAGGAATTAACATTTATATAATATATGACTTCATAATAACTTGAACATAGGTATATTAGATATAATCTAATCATGCATTCTTATGCTAAATATTGGTTTTGATAAGGAAACCGCCTTAAGGGCGGTGGTACGAGCTCACATACCTCGCCGCTCGTCCCCGTCTAGGCCGTCCTTCTACTTTAACCTAGCCCGACCCTGCTCTTCCACATCCTGGAACAATCGCAAGGATTTAGCAATGATCACGTTTCGCAACTCGTGTCAATTTACCACGTGCTTCTACTTCTTCCTTTCCTTTGGGTGACACTGATGTGTTCCTCTAGGAGTTTTAGGCCTTCGCAGCTCGTATCGAGCCTGCGGCTTATTTTCTACAATACCAACGAGATATACGCTCGACCAGGTTGCGATCTGGGGAACGTACATTTCGCTGGTAGAACGAGCATCTACAAACTACCGTCTATCACTAGCTACATCTGCTAACAGGCGGTTAGTAAAGGATGCAAATCTAATTCGGCCACAAGCGTGTGTATTTGTGTACAAAACTGAACATCCAGCTCAAATCTTTCTCTCATTCGCGTTTGTTTCAGAGACAGAAGGTCTAGTATCTACTCATTCATCCCCTCGTCTGCTTTCTCTCCTCAATCAATAGGTCACACTCTGGACAAGGAGGTTAGAGTGTAAGGATGGTCTAATTCTACAATGGGTTGTGTAATGTGCGTGTACTTAGGCCAGGCACAGATTGGCCCCTTCTGTATCCCGGCTAGAGCGTGCTGTACGTGTATGTATGAGTGTGTGTAATTGGGACTTCCCACAGTGTACTGAAAGCGTGTTAATTTAGGGACATGAGAAATATCGAGAGCAAGAAAGACTCTGGTGCGGTTGGCCGTTCCACGCCCAGCCTCCCCGTCTCCCGACGTCCTCACGAAATGGGTAGGATGGGTGGTCTTCCTCTGTCTTTCACTTCGACCCGCACCACCACAAGAGTGCCATCGGCTCCCGACCCAGCGGGCATTTAGTCCCCCTATCCGAAGATAAATGCTGAACAAGGAGTGATCGACAGGACCTCGCTGGCTAATGACCGATTACTATTTCATTCAAATTTCATTAGTCAACTGTTCTAGGAACAGTTGACTTTGTGGGATATGTAAACTGCTGTGTACTTACCAGAAACATGCATTTTCTCACTCAGCATTCACTCACGGTTGTTTGAATGGAATTGTCGTTCTGGGAAAAGTTCAAAAGCTCGGTATGATATAACAGCATATGTGGGCAATAAATAATAAATTTAATATCTTGACAAATCCATTCCGTACAACCCCCACATAAAAATAAACAAATAATGTATCTTATCTTATAACTTATATCTACCACTTATTCTAGAAATAAGTAAATAAATAAATAAATGAAATATATGAATAATTAAAATAAGATTAAGATGTTTGTGTCGTAAACAATAAACAGATAAATAAAATAAATCAATGAACTCAGCTGAATTTTCCGGCGTTGTAGGCAGCTCCCGAATTACGCAAATTCGGAATCTCCCGCGATCGCGACGAGTGGCAATAGCCCTATTCTACACAATATCTGAAGTGCAACACCAAGTCTCTGGATTCAACTATCGTTCGAAAAACTGATCACCAGAACCACAGTATAACTCGTCTTATTCATAATCTCGCGTTTAAAAACAATACCACTCGTTTCGCCCGCGCCCAATCGACCCTCTCGACCGTCGTCTTTCCTAGTCCCGCGCTGACTATCCCGATACAACTTTTTGACTCCCCTACCAGTTCTCAGGAATTCATATAAAAAACTACACCCCTTACGACAGATTTACGAGAAACATATGTGTTCAAAATCTTTAACAGAAATACAGCTTCGTTACAATACCTAAACCATTCCATATATCGTCTATGAAATAATAATTTGTATAATATTATGGAGAGCTCGATTCATGACAATATTATAAGTATAAATTTGTTTTAGTACATTTGTATGAAGTTACTTATCTTTTAAAAATATCTGACGCTGGTATGATTTGCTGCTCTTGTGATGGCGTGTGGTTGCTCTGCTATTGAGGTGAATGGAGGAGTGTCGTCCTGCGTGTGCTGGCTGGACATCCTTATGTGTTCCTCGTGTGTATGGTCCTCAGTTTGGAATGTATGAAGTTCCAGGTGTCCTCACTGTGTTGAGATTGACTGGGATGAAGTGCAGATTGAATGCAGAAGTTGCAGATTCTATTGTAGATTGATGCTCTCTTCGATGGTGATATGTTTGATGTCTCAAAATTTTGTAGTTTGCCGAGTATACATCAGTGCGTGCGTATGTGTGCATGTGTGCATGTAGATAAATATATAAATAAATATATTTTCGACAGCTGCCTGCGTGTGCCAGCATGTGGCGAAGCACGAGGGTGTCTTGTGGTTTTCGGCGTGTCGTGCGTGACAGCTTTGGATGTGGCGATATCCAGTTTAGCCTGTAGGTTTTGCGGTGCGCCATGTTGACGGCTTTGAAGTGCATGGGACTTCAGTGTAACCTGTGGTATATTGTGGTGCGTCCATGTGGCTGATGGAGCGACCTTAAGTATGTTACTGTAGCTTCCAAGCGTGTGCCAGCAGTGGGGCGAAAACACGAAGGAGTTAGTAACGTGAATGATGAGCAGCTTCCTGTCGTGTGTCAGAAGGAGCGTCGTCCTTGGCTGACGATTCCACGAAGGATGGGACCAGGTCCCAACAAAATCCGTCCTCGTTCAATGCTCTTCTAGGCGATGATACGTGGGGAGTTTTTGTGTGCCCGTAGTGTAGAATGTAGTGTGCGCACGATGATTGTTTGACATCCAGTTGATGGAGTGGTGGGCAAGTATTGAGTAGCAGTAGGTACTGATAAGCAGGAGCGTTTCTTAATTTGCTGGAATGTAGTCGTCAGCGATGATTGGAATTGGCATGTGATTCCAGTGCTCCGGTATGAAGAGGCGAAATGATCTGCTGCGATGATTATGTCGGTTGAAGGTGGTGATAGCATTGTCCTTTGATGATGAACATTGTTGTCCGTTGATGCTGAATGCGGGGGCAGCTAGTTGCTGTTTGAAGTCGTCCTGATGACGATGATGATGCAGTGGTTCATCATAAATAATTTCTTCTATGTAGTGATGCGGTTGAATGCGGGGGCAGCTAGTTTCTGTATGCGGTCGTCCAGATGATGATGATGTGATTCATCCTAAATAATTTCTTCTAGGTAGTTCCTCTAGGTAGTGATGAAGCTTTTGATGCTTAATTTTAAATTTTAAAATTATACAATAAAATTATACAATAGAATTATACAATGTAAATGTTTGTACTTGCGATGATTGATAGGTATAAAATGTTTTTTATAATTTGCAAGTTCCATTTGGTTATAAGTATTTATAAGTATTATAAGTTCCATTTGATTTGATTTATAAGTATGTTTTTACTCGTTGCTGAAGTATTCCAACTGTCGATTTGTTCAGGAGAACTTTGTTCTCTTAACATATCGACAATGTATCAAGCCAGAATACGCGAGAATTGTATGGAGAGGTCTACTTTTTTCACGGCTTTTCCAACTTTGAAGTAAAAAAAAACCAACTTAGAGGCTTTGCAGCATATATGTTCCATACACGGATTTACTCAGAATTCGGAGTAGAACATTTCGTGGGTCTGTGTGTGTGTGTGTGTCTGTGTGTCTGTGTGTCTGTGTGTCTGTGTGTCTGTGTGTCCGTCCCCCCCTTATAACTTTTGATCCGCTCAATTTACAGAGCCTTAAATTTCAGAATATATAAACAGTTACAGGTCTACAAAACTTTTATACTCGGAATTTTGAATTTTTGTTTCAGTCAGGGGTTATCAACTTTTTAATTTTTATTTTATTTTTCCATATATCTCAGAAACCATAAACGTTAGAACGCTGAAAATTGGTACAAACATAGACAAATACAAAATCTCAAATTAGTTTTTTCAAAAAATTCCAGGGTTTCTCAAACATTTTTTATTAAGAAAAATATTTTTTTTATGATAAATTTATGAGTGTAACTGCCTATATTTCCAAAACTTTTACAATTATCGAAAAAAGCCGAAACACCCCAACTAGATAATTTAATTTCCTATAAAAAATATTAAAATTGTAGTAGAAGATCTCAATTTTTTTTTAACAATTTTTTTAAAATTGAATTTAGTGACGACATCGCTTCATACATTTTGTATGGCAGTCGCCTATACACAATATGTAAGAAGACTTAATAGTTTGATACTTCATCTCCAAACATACATACATACCATCATGCTATTTGCATATTCTGGGTAGGAAAAAGGATCTTCCTCCATACTATCCTATCTTGACATACATACCTACATATGTTGTATAGAAAACAAAATATCTGAAAATATTCAATAATTTGTATCTATGGGTTTATAGTTTGGTACATATTCTTCAACTATACATATGTACTATCGCTATCGACAGTTGGATCTCATGTGTTACATGCAACTAGTATATTATAATGCCATATAATGTTATTTGTTTGTTTCGTATTGTATTGTACAATGTTTTTTTTTTAATTTAAAATACGAGTATGTTTATAATATTTATTATTATTATGTATGTAATGTTTTATAATTTTAATGTTTTATAATACTTTTTGTAGTATTACATAGTTAATATAATATAGTTTAGTTTATAGTACCAGTATGTTGCTGTATTATATAGTTAATATATAATAAGGTTTTAATGTTTTAATGTTTGATTATAGTTAGGTATTTTTACTACCGTATATTATAGTTTCAATGTTTCTATATTCTGGAACGTATTCGCTATCGTATCGTATTATTTTTATTGTTCGATCATGGTTTTATAGTTGTAGTGTTTTTATAAAAAATAAAGTAAAATATTTTGTATTTATTTAAGTATAATATTTTGTAAATATTTTATATTAGTTTTAGCTATTTGTAGCTGCTCGATGTATCACGGCTTTTGCTTTTATTCGTTAACGATTGTATTTAAAAACAATATTTATTTGTAGTTAGTTATTGTTTAAATTTGCTCTATATATTATAATATGATTAATGGTTTTAAATTTCCGTAAAGTATGCTTGTTTGAGTTTATTTTTTAGAATAATATTTTAATATTATAGTTTTAGAAGCATTAGTTTAGTTTATTTTCAAAAAATTATTTCGAAAAAATATTTTAAAAATATATTATAATGTTCGTTTGCGTACGTAGTTTATTTAAAATAATTTTAAATAATTGTAATTGTATATATTTTTTTTTTTATTCCCGTAATTATATTTAGAATTAATATATATTTTATTTTAATGTTTAATTTATTATATTATTTGCTTTGCGTTGTTAATTTGTTCGATAAAGTGAGGTATAATATTATTTAATATTTCAGTAATGTTTTAAATTGTTGCTTGCTAGAGTTTTTGTGACCCGAGTTCATCAGCCCCTAAGGTTGTTGACTTTATTCTATTCACTTTCTAATTCCTTATCGCGGTTTCATGGGTTATTCGAGTTCATACGGCTATTCTTTTGTTTGGAGTTCATTTACCTTCGTTTTTTTATTACCGATCGGCGCGTTGTAACATTCTTGAACATGAAATATATATTTGGTTTACTGAATTTTTACATAGAAACATGCGTATCACGAATATATTAATTATTTAGCTATTTGTTTCTAATTTTTATTTTTTATGATAACGGTTTTATGATTATAATTTTTATTTAGGAATGTAATATTTATTTTTTATTGATAATTTTTTTATTTTTACGTATTACGATATTTAGCAAGAATAAATATTTTTTGATATTTATTTTTAAATTTTATTTTTTTCTCTGCGTTTTATCAATTATGAACAAAATAAAATATTTATAATGACTTTAGGCTTTTAGAATGACTTAAGTAATATTATAATTTTTATACCTCTATTTGGCGTTTCGTTTCTCTGGCTTTTTGCTTTATATTTTTATACCTTCGTCCTTTGTATTTATTTATTTATTTTCTGGTACTTTTGGTTTTTTTTTTAGATAGCTTCTTTTTAAATTTGTTTCCTCTGTATTATTTTTGCGTCTCGTCAGTCATGAAAAAATATAAAGTACATATTAGTTATATATTAAACAATTGTAAATATGTTAAGTTAGGTGGAATTTGCGTATGAGCGTTTTTGAGCGTTTTTTGAACGTTTTTGAGCTGGTACACTTGTAATTAATTTTTGACAAATTATAAGACAAATGTATTTAATATATTAGCTTGTAATATATGTGTTACCTGCTCGAGTGATTCCGTTCATCCAGACCTCGCTGTTCAAGTATTAATTCCTGTTAAATCCTTTGTTTTCTTTTGTGCAGTAAAATGTTACGCAGTATATTAATGAACACATATTATTGTTCTGTTTAATAAAACTACTGATTTTACGTTAAGAATGGCACAGTAGGTTGTGATAGGCTTACCAGATTTTTTTACCACAGTATAACAATTGAAATTATGAGCACAAAATAAAAGTACCTGAGTTTTTTTTAAACGATTTCGGAATTTTACCAGTTTCTGAAGGTATGAGTGTGTTCAGAGACACGATCGGGAGTCACCAGTTTTGGACTGGTGGGTGTTCAGAGACACGATCGGGAGTCACCAGTTTTGGGACTGTTTAGAAGGTATGTTCAGACACGTTCGGGTCACCAGTTTTGGGGTTAAAGGTATTTGTAGTATGTAGAGCTTACTAAAGTGCCAGAGTGGTCACTTGGTTGGAAGCGATTGCATACCAGCGTGAGCTGGTATACACGCCTGTAATTGAGGTGGTAAGGTCGGTCAGTTGGACGTGTAGGTATTACCTGTTTGTCCGCCTTCAGCTACATACAACCCAAATGATATCTCAACCGCTTGGTTCGAACCTGGAGGCCGTCTGTTCGGAGAGTCCCGACAGCTGAGCCACAGATTGATCGACCAAGCAACTGCGATACCGTATACAATAGATTAAATATTATTATCAAATATTACTCAGGTAGGAATGGTTGACAGATTGAAAGATATAACAGGAAATTGAACTTACTCTTTTATTTATCAAGTTGATGATTACAATTGGTGCTTACTAATATTACTTGGTACAGAAATGTCGAGTTATTATTTAATGAATATAAATGTAAATTTGAAACGCGGACGATTTGAACGACGACGAGCGGTCGGGCAGCGTGATGCCTAGCTTCGAGATCTGGATAAGCGGAATGGTCTGGGCGCGCTGTGCTTCCCCTTAAATAGGAGACGGGCTGTGAATACGGCGCAGGGCAAGATGGCGCCTGCCGGTGTAACTCAGCTACGCGGCGCAATCGGTGGTTGCGCCACAGTCTTAAAAAAAGTTTTCTTCGTCATTTAATACATGACAATGGTGTTTTTCAGCTTATTTTAAAACAATTATTTTCAATTATTATGATTGGTTGGGAACTCAATGAGAAGGCACAAAGTGATCACGTATACCAGCTGATGACAGGTCGTATACCTGTAGGTGCCTTGAGTTCCTGGTTCACCTATAATATTACAATTTTGTCATAAATACATCTTGCTTAATGGCTAGGATCACTCGAAGACGAATGAATAGTTGTGAAACACTAAATTATACCATCTAAATATTGATCAGGAGACCTCCAAAATACATAGGCAACTGGACTCAAGCCCTAAATATCCCCAATAGGAGATTCAGAGACAGACTAACGAAATAGACAAGACATGAGAGACTGCAGTGTCTCCACAAAAGATATTTAGGGCAGGTCAGGGTTGCGGCTCAGAAAAACCAAAAGCATACCCAACCAACATGTTGTGGGAATAATTAGTTCTAGAGAAAAGAAGAAGAAGAAGATGAAGAAAAAAAAAGATTTTGTGGAAAACTGATTTTACGCGTGTTTGCACACAAATCAAATATTATGTATTCTTTTCTAAATAAATAAAAAACAAATTAAAAACTTTATATGATGGGACATTCCTTATTCTATGATGGGGACCTTGTGTAATACTTTCGAATTTCATGTTTATTTGCTATTAAAATTTTCAAATTGAGTGAAAAATAATTTCCACTTACTCTGTGCTTTAAAGTTTTGACATAAAATATATGTCTAAATTTTAGGAATTTATTTATAGCTCGTGTTAAAGTTTACGCGATTCATAATATATATTTCTGAAATAAATTATCAAGTTGGAAGCTGCCTATATCAAAATCGACATCACGTAGGTATATATTTTACATACATACATCACATACAACAGTTTATTATATTATATACTTCATAATACTATTGCAGACTGAGAAATAAATAATGATTTATTTGAAGTTTCTGGATTGCCATTTTGATACTTTTGTATCTGATTTACGACAAAAATTAAAGTAAAATATCTTACTTAATCCAACCGTCGATTTGTTCAAGAGAATTTATTTCTCTTGACATATCTACAATGTATCAAGCCGATATACGCGAGATTTGTATGCCCGGTCTATATTTTTCACGGTTTTTTCAACTTTGAAATCAAAAAACACCATCGTAGAGTATACGTTCTATACAGGGTTACAGGTTTAGTCGTACAGAATATTAAAGGACGTTATTATTCAGGTCATTTCTGATGGATTTGATGATAAATGTTAGGTCCGAAACTTAACCGTTATGGAGATATTGAATTTTAAGGATTTAAAAAAAAATATTTTGGCTATTTTATCATTTTTTTACGGATTAGAGGTCTTAAGGTCCGTTTTTTATGTATCTAGTTAGAGGGCATGTCAAATAATAAAAATGATTAACAAAAATTGACCCTACTACTAACACGTTAAAAATACAGCTCGACAACAGTTAGCATTAAAGAATTATCACAAAGTGTTTTTAACTTTGAAGCGCTTTGTTTGAAAAAAAATTATGGAACTTATTCTGCAAATAATTTTAAAAACTTCTACGTTTTTTTTAGCTATTCAAAAAGCTAGAACACTTGCTATTAAATAGTCAAACCATTGACCAAATAACAGTTAAGGTAGTAGAGCGTACATTTTAGTTTGAGGAAAAAGTATACTTTTTCCTAGCTAAAATACGTAAACAAAACAAAAAAAAACAGAGCAATATTTTTAATAATATAGCAACTTTTTGTACATAATATAAACAATTATAAGGCACACTGGCGGGCTTATTGCCATTAGGCAATTTCTAACAACCAACCAGATTACAGAATGACAGAATTATACCTACATGTATATCAATAAAAAATGAAAGCTACAAAAGAACAAATAAAATATATGTACATAACACCAAGTTAAAGAAAAGGAAAAATCAAAAAAGGGATTAAGAAGGAATAAGAAGAGGAAATCGAGATCGGGTGCTTAGGGGTAAATATTACGTAGCAAAGGGAAGGAAGGAAAAGGAGATGGATCAGGTATTTTCGGAGAGATATCCCTGCTTTAGTCTTTTAATTTTGTATAAAAATATGAACATTGTAGTATTACATACATCTCTAACTTTTTGTAATCATTTTTATAAAAATTGGATTAAGTGACGACATCGTTTTATACAATTTTTATGGCAGTGGCCTATATACAATATCTAAGGTGACTTAATAGTTTGATACTTAATCTACAAACATACATACATACCATCATGCTGTTTTCATATTCTGGGTAAGAAAAAAAGACTGGTCTCCATATTATCCTATCCTGACATACATACCAACATGTTTTATATAGAAAACGAAAAATCTTCAAATATTTGATAATTTGTGTTTAGTTTGGTACGTATTCTTCAATTATAATATATCGACTGTGTTCAGCTAAAAGGCATTAATCCACATTAGTACAATTTTACAGGAGAAGCAAAATATTATAGGCTAAAGAAAAAAACCCACTATAGTCTTAATTATTTTACCATTTTATTACCATACCATACCATACCATCCCGCCATTTCCCTATTTGGGGTAGGCAGAGAGAACCGAACGCCAGACTCCTCTCTCTTGACATACATTCCTCGCTTCATTCACGTCCATACATCGTCTCATACACGCTCTTCTATTATTCTTACTTCTAACGTTCTAACGTATTTATGTGCGATATCGGCAAAGAACAGATTGGACTAGACGGAAAATGAAAAGGAGTGGACTTACTGTGCCAGCTGGTTTCTTCTTTTCCTCTGTCGCGTTTGTCCTTCCTTCTCGTCACTGATTCAATAAAACTATGTTCACAATTTTGTCTGTAATATACGTGCGAAAGCCGCGAACGTATTTTAATGTTTTTATATGTATGGCGCACGGCGCTTGTGTAACACGAGATGGTGCAAAGACGCGTATTCTCGAGAGACTGGAGAACGTGGCTGGCCCGCGCGCGAACAGAGGCGAGATTGTTGTTGCCACGTTCAGGTATGGATGTAGGTATGGTGATTTTAGGTATGTCAGGAAGATGAGGATAGGTACAAAAAGGAAGTATCTGTCATCTGCGCCAACATACCGCCCACCTAATTTGGTCTGCAAATTAAAAGTGAAAAAGAAAAGAAAAGCAAACACAATATTTTATCCTATATTCATGTTCACGTAAGTTGTCTGTATACATAATATGAGTATATTTATATATAAGTACACAAAACAAAATTTTATTCAATAATACAAATTACATATGAAGACGCAACTAGGTCTTAAAACACAAATAAAGCGAAGACGCAACATGGTCTTAAAAAAAAACAAATAAGGCGAAGACGCAACATGGTCTTAAAAAACAAATAAAGCGAAGACGCAACATGGTCTTACAAAGAAAAAAAATAAAATTAAATAAAGCGAAGGCGCAACATGGTAAACAAAGAAAATAAAGACGCTAACTGGTCGTATAAGATTAAAAAAAAAAAAAAAAATAAATAAAAATACATTATGTTTACCTATTCGATCGGTAATGGACATAATTTTAATGCAGGACGAACAAAAGTACCGCTTTGGGTTTTAACAGTAGCAACCCTAACGACGTTATCCTTTCCAGGATGGACATGTGTTATTCTTCCTAAAACCCATTTTAAAGGAGGAAGACGTTCATCCTTTATAAGTACTAACTGTCCTACTTTAAGGTTTGGAGTAGACCTTGACCATTTTGGTCTCTGTTGTAAGGTATTGAGGTATTCGTTGTGCCAGCGTTTCCAGAAGTGTTGAGACATCTTCTGGAGATGTTGCCAACGACTAAGCCTATTTGAAGGAGATTCAGACCAATCATAGTCTGGGACAGACATTAAATTCCCACCAATCAGGAAGTGACCTGGGGTAAGTGCATCGACCTCCTCAGGGTCAGTACTTATTTGACATAAAGGTCTGGAATTAAGAATAGCTTCGATTCTAGTTAACAGCGTAGCGAATTCCTCGTAAGTTAATTGAATTTCACCCATGACCCGTTTTAAATGATATTTTACAGATTTTATTCCTGCTTCGAAAATACCTCCAAAATGTGGTGATGATGGAGGAGAAAAAGACCAAATGATACCCCGTTCTGAAAGCGTATCAATTGTATCAAAAAGTGACGATTCGCACCAACGAAATTCGTACCATTGTCACTAATAATTTCCGAACACAAACCACGGCGGTCTGTGAATCTATTGAGTGCCGCTAAAAATGCTTCAGACTATAAGTCAGATACTACTTCTAAATGTAATGCCTTGGTGGGTAAACAAACAAATAAACATAAATACGCTTTTGAAGATTTCGCTCCGCGTCGCTTATGGTCTTTCAAAAGGAAAGGACCCCCAAAATCGACACCTACTTTTGCAAAAGGACGACTTTGCTGGACACGACTGGGTGGTAGGTCACCCATGAGTGGGGGAAACGCAGTCGCTTTTAATTTATGGCATATAATACATTTAGAAAGTTGAGAACGAATTTTGTTTCGTGCTCCCAATATCCAATATTTTCGCGATATCATGGATTGAAGACTTCGCGGTCCGGCGTGAAGATATATTTTGTGATAGTAATCTATTATGAGATATGCCAAATGACATGTTTTCGGAAGTAAAATAGGAAATTTACTATCATATGGTAATTTTGAATATTGTAATCTTCCGCCCACCCTGAGGATTCCGCATGAATCCAAAAATGGCTTTAAAATTTGAATATGACGTGAGCATGGGATTCCGTTTTTTAATTTATTTATTTCATCAAGAAAATATGTATCCTGCTCAATACAGATAATTTTTGTAAGTGCAGCATTTAATTCGAATGTAGTAAGAGATAATTGATTTTGCTTACTAATATTGACTTTTCTACATCGATTAACGAATCGTAATATCCAAGCAATAACGCGTTGTAATTTATTTAAAGACGAATATTTGCATAACATAGAATTCGGTACTAATTGAGATATCAAAGTTTTCGTATTTACTGATTTAATATCAGGTATATTTTCAAGTTCGATATTGACTGAACACGGCCAGTCATTCTTGTGCTTATGAAGCCAAGAAGGTCCTGAAAACCACAAGGGGTGTGAAACAATGTCTTTTGGAAGAAGGCCTCTAGATCCGCAATCGGCGCAATTTTCTTCCGAGATAACATGTTTCCAAATAGCAGTGGGGACATTGTCCAGAATTTGGACAACCCTGTTTGCGACAAATGTTTTTAATGAATATGGCGGAGTTTTAATCCACGCTAGCACAATAGTCGAATCCGTAAAAAGAAAAACGTTTTCTATCTGTTGAGAAAATTTAACGGATGACATAATGTATTTAATAAGTTTGGTTAGAAGTACAGCACCGCACAATTCTAATCGTGGAATAGACAGTGTTTTTAAGGGGGCTACCTTCGATTTTCCCATCATAAGATGAGTAGTATTTGTATTTAAATTTACTAAGTAAGCGACGGCCGCGTAACCTAGTTGTGACGCGTCGCAAAATCCTACGAGGATCAAGCGACTGGTGCTTAATGTATTATAATATCTAGGTATTTTTAAGGTACGAAGAAGTGACAGTTGGCCAACAAATGTAACCCACCTATTCTGAATATCGGATGGAACAGGATCGTCCCAATCGGCCCTCAGTTTCCACAACTCTTGCATCAAGCACTTTGCGAAAAAGAGTACAGGGGTAATCCAGCCCAATGGATCAAACAGTCGAGCCACAATTGACAAAATATTTCTTTTTGTACAGCTCTCAGTAGGTATAATTTTTATATCATAGGTAAAGTTATCAGTTTGGGGGAGCCACTGAATGCCTAATAACTTAACAATTTTGTCGGTTTCAGTATTATCAAACGATCTTGATTCAGAAGTTCCGATAAAATCTTGCTTCAATAGTGAAGGCGAATTTGACTGCCATTTACTTAGCTCTAATTGTCCAAGTTTTAACAGTGCAGTTATATCATTTTTAAGTTGACAGGCTGACTCGAGGGTTTCAGCGCCTGTGGCTAAGTCGTCGACGTAAAAGTCTTCCACAAGTGCCCGTGCAGCCTCCGGATATTTTGAATTTTCATCCATGGCCAGTTGTCGTAAAGTTCGGATTGCTAAGAAAGGGGAACTCGACAATCCATATGTGATGGTTTGTAACTCGAAATCAATGAGTGGGCTATCAGGAGATTGTCTCCAAAGAATATGTTGAAATTTACGGTCGGATGGTAATATTAATATTTGTCGATACATTTTACAAATATCTGCAGTGAAAACATATTTATGAAATCGAAAATTTAACATCATGCACGGAATTTCTGTTTGCAGTTTTGGACCACTAAGAAGCAAGTCATTCAGACAAATATTATCAGGTTCGGTTTTACTTGATCCATCGAAAACTACCCTGACCTTCGTCGTATCGCTAGAAGGATTAAAAACGCAGTGATGGGGCAAGAAAAAAGATTCAGAATTAATAGGAACGCGTTTCATGTGTCCTAAACTTTCATATTCCTGTATAAAATTTCCGTAGGTATTTCCTAAATCTTGATTTTTTTGAAAACGAAATTGTAATTTCCTTAATCGTGTGTCTGCGAGTTGAAAGGAATTGTTGATAGGTATATTTTCTGTTTTCAATAACATCGGTACTACATATCGCCCGTCATTCTCGCGATAATGTTTTGACGCAAAAATGTTTTCAGCTAAATTATCATCCGTATTTAAATTCGAATACGAAGGTGTTTCTTCGACTTCCCAAAATTGTTTTATCATGTCACATAAAGAGGTATTTGTTTCAATTAAAAATGAAGAAGAAATTTCATGTTGTTTCATTTCAATTCGTCCCGTTATTATGTAACCAAATATACTATTGATTGCACCAGGGGTGCCACGAATAATTTCGTGATTATTACTATTTATTATATCTAGGTACATATCAGCGCCTAATAACATATCGATTGGACCTGGTTTGTGATAAAACTCATCGGCTAAATATAAATTTTGAAATTGTGATATTATTTTCGAAGAAAGGTTACATGCAGGAAGATGTGACGTAATTTCTTTTATCACAATAGCGGTGCATTTGAGCATTGGTCCTGTTTTATTTTTCGGTTTAATAAAACAGGTTGTTATACCTAAACAATTATTTATTATTGAATTTCCTAAACCGTTTAGAGGTATATTGCATTTGTTAATTTTTAATTTTAAACGTCGTACACATTCCAATGTAATCACAGAAACTTGGGAACCGCTATCGATAACAACGCGTATACATTCAAAAATATTATTATTATTTTTTATTTGGATCCGCGCCGTCCCTAATAAAACTGAATTGGCTCGAGACGAGTACATAATATAACGGTCGGCGGCTCTAGCGTTCAGGGCCGTAGCCGGCGCACTGACGCCCGCGCCGGTGCCTTGATGCGTCGAATCATTAGAGGGCGTAAATTCAAAATGTAATAAAGTATGATGGCGTTTATTACATGTTCGACATGTATATTTTGAATTGCAGTTTTTATAAGCATGTTGTTTGAAACAATTAGTACAACGATTAAGACTCTGTATTTTTTCTTTGCGTTGATACGGAGACATTTCCATAAATTGAGCACACTTATATAGAAAATGTGCTCCACTACACAAAGGGCATTTTGAAAAATGGGGATTGTTTGATGATAATAATGTTTTAATATGACCTTTTTTCTCTTTACTAACATTTGGCGTTACAATTTCTAGAGTGCGACAATGATTTCTAAGAAAAGAATAGACAGTTTCTGAACTAGGAATTTCTTCAATTTTGAGCTTCGACTCAATAGTGCGACGAGTGGTTACGTCTAAATTCTTTATCACCATGTGCGCGATAAACTTATCAAATAAATTTTCAATTTTCATACTTCCCAGAGCTTGAATATTCTCTTGAAAAGTATTTAAAATTTTAGAAATTCCGGAAGCGGATTCAGATTGCAGAGTGCGAATATTCAGAATCTCGTCGACATAATGAGCAAATAATATTCGCGAATTTTGATACTGATTTACTAATATGTCCCACGCGATGTGATAATTTTCATCTATTAAAGGCAAAGATTTAATAATACCTAGCGCCGGCCCAGATACCACAGACAATAGGTAGTGAAACTTTTCGATATTTGAGTATGTCGGTACATCGTGGATAACACTTTTAAACATAGAATAGAAATATGACCAAGACTTAATATCGATACCGTTAAATGTAGGTAGATTAATAATCGGCGGTCTTATATTATTATTATGTATATTTGTAACTTTGGATGTTTCACATATATCTGACTGAAAGGATTTTTGTTCACATAGGATTTCAAAATATAATTGATCAGTTTGCGTGGATATGGCATTTAACTGACTAATTTCATTATGTTTATTTTCTAAAGATAAAAGTATCTCATGTATATCTTCTTGCAATGATTCGAATTCATTATACCAATCCAACAATTTGGTACAACGCGATAAAAATATATCTTTTTTAGAGTTATCTTTTAATAAATCATATGTTATTTGTAATCGCGATATAATTCGATCGCGTTTAGCTTGTAACGACAATAACTTTTTGTCGGACATTTTATATTTAAATTTACAAAATTAAAATATATTGTAGGTATACAGAAAAATATGTTTAGATATAATCTACGTATAATATATACGTAGAAACGCATAAAAGATGATTATTTTTATATAAATAATCTATTTTAAGACAACTATTGTGAACATAAATATAAATGAAAATAATTGTGTGAAATCACGAACTAATTACTTCAATTTATGCAGTCAGTAATTGCGAATTACTGATCCGCTCGAAAGGACCAAAATAATTTTATGTGCGATATCGGCAAAGAACAGATTGGACTAGACGGAAAATGAAAAGGAGTGGACTTACTGTGCCAGCTGGTTTCTTCTTTTCCTCTGTCGCGTTTGTCCTTCCTTCTCGTCACTGATTCAATAAAACTATGTTCACAATTTTGTCTGTAATATACGTGCGAAAGCCGCGAACGTATTTTAATGTTTTTATATGTATGGCGCACGGCGCTTGTGTAACACGAGATGGTGCAAAGACGCGTATTCTCGAGAGACTGGAGAACGTGGCTGGCCCGCGCGCGAACAGAGGCGAGATTGTTGTTGCCACGTTCAGGTATGGATGTAGGTATGGTGATTTTAGGTATGTCAGGAAGATGAGGATAGGTACAAAAAGGAAGTATCTGTCATCTGCGCCAACAATCACCATCTTTCAAAATCCCATTTATGTGATCGTGCCAATTTTTTCTTGGCCGACCTCTACTTTTCGTTCCTCTTTTATCAGCCTTGTATACTTTTTTTGTCAGACGGTCATCACTCATTCTTTCTATGTGGCCGAACCACCTTAGGGCATTTATTTTCATCATACTTACGATATTTCTTTCAATCATACATTCTCGTCTAATATCCTCATTTCTTATTCTATCATACATCGTTTTACCACACATTCGTCTTAGTGACCTCATTTCAACCGCGTTAATTCTACTTTCATGCGTCTTCTGCCGTTTCAATATCTCACTAGCATACATTAGAGTCGGTGCGACGATACCATTGTGTACCGCGAGCTATGCTTGCCTCGAAATAATTGGGTCAGCCATTACCGGTCTTAATGCACCATTCACTCTATTACCTGCCGTTACTCTCCTTTCAATATCTTTTTCCAATCTTCAATCACGCTGAAACATGCTTCCTAAGTATTAATATTCATCGACTTGTTCTAATTGTACATTCTCCACTCGTATCTCGCATTCTGTTCGTCTTTCGCTCTTCTCAAATACCATCACTTTAGATTTAGTTGCATTCATTCCCAATCCATTTTGCATGCATCCATCGAACCATTTTATTGAAATGTATTTATTTAATTGTATCTCGAAATTTGAAGAGAAAATATGCAGAAATGATCAACTTATAAGGAAAAAATAGAAAAAATGTTGATGAATCCCTTTTTACAGACAGACTTTTGCAACATGGTATAAGAGATTTGCGGTTTAAAGCCTTTTACCAATCTACTTTTTTGACAAACAGAAATCTTCATATATTTTTATGCCTTTTTTATTTTTTCTATGAAATAATAGATATAAACTTGAATGAATTCTTAATCCTTAATTTTGTTCTTTCTCTTATATGTTATTGTTTGGATTCTCTGTACTCTGTTGTACCATGTTGTCCTGTAATTTTAATATATTATTTTTTATAGATTTTTGTGACCATAATTTATTACGTATCGGGCAATATTAATATTTACCAAGTATTTTTTCTACTACGATGAACCCAAGTGCTCTTTAATGAACCTATGGAGGATAAATACAATAACCAATATTCTTGCTTACTTCGTGAGTTTCTTTGTGATGCGTTTGTCTGAGGTATGGAGTCATATGATTTTTTTGTCCTCTCAATAATATTAGCATAAATTCACCATGTTACCACATCATGTTGTATTAAGTGAAATGGATAGACATAAGTAAATATCCTGCATTAAAACTCTCCTAAAAACTTAATACCTACATACCATCACGCCATATCCCTCGTGGAGTAGGCAAAGAGACTCGAACGCCATATTTTATATCCTGGCACGCATCCCTTGCCTCGTCCACATTCATGCATCGCCTCATACATGTTCTTATTCTCCTAAAAACTTTATGCTAAAATTAAATTAATAATATGCAACACATTTATGTGTGAATAGTTGTATGTACATATGTTCATGAATTTTATCAATTGATTCCAAAGGTTTGATTCGATTCCCGGTGAAGACATAGTTTTTTACTGTGTTCACTCTGGATCTGTGAGACGATTAATATCGTAAGTCTCCAGAATGTTATTGAGAACGTGTAAAATTTATATTTGACAAAGTACATGTTCGTTGCTCGAGAAGTAATGTAAACTTAAATTAAAAATAAAAACTCTATGAAAACGAGATAAATTCGCATGTCATCGGTTTCTCGATATTTCTTGTATAAAAAAAAGTTTTCTTCTTGTGAATTTACGTCTTAAGCCTACCGTATCTGTTTCTTTTCTATAAAATTTCTTACTTTCTTTTCCTTGTGCGATGTGTAGGTAGGTTAAATATTTCGTTGACTTATTTTGGATGGAAACTTCGAGTTCTTTGGATTATTTCCGAGGCTTTCGGCAACATAATTCTGTCGTCAATCCACCATTTTATTATTATCGTATGCATGGGAAAAATAACACATGTAATACAGGAGATATTATTGTTGTATAATATAAAGCTTAGATCAAACGGAACTCCTCACGGCGTTTAAAAATGAGTTGTGTCCGTACGACAGTCGTACGTAGTTGTCGTGCGTCAAACGAATGGAAGAAGCAAGTTATTTTTATACGATTAACGCGCGCAGAGACAATGAAAGCTGTATTATTTTTGATACATAATTGTTTGATCTTCCCCTTCCTCGTGACATATCAGATCTGTCCGACGTTGGCGATCACTGCTGAGAAGGCATCTCTATGGTCGCTCTTTGGTCGCTCAACTGTGTCCACTAGCTCACGCTCGACGAAGGCTCTCCTGAGTATATTTTTGATGAATACACATAAATCAAAAATAACACATTATTCGTTTTCTTAAAATAAAAAAAAAATGAAAAAATAAATCGCTTCATTTGGATATGTAAAAGTCAAAACGAAAATTATATATTTCCACTGAATTCGCAATATTTAGAATCTAGTCATCAAGATTACAATAGTTATTGTAGTTTAAATTGATCGCTAAAAATCATTGTTTTCAAAAAAATACTAGTTAAATTTACAAACTTTTTGTAAAGAAGCATGACTAAAGAGCTGGTATCTATGGAAGAAGTTGAATTTACATTTTTTAACACTGGAAAAAAAATATAATTGGCTAAAGTAAGCCACTGTTTATAAAAATTTACAATATTTTAAATGAAGTTATATCAATATTATATTGATGCGACCAATACGACCATACAAGTTAGAATTTTTTGCGGCTTTGGAAGACTTATATTAATAACAATTATATACTAAAAATTAATAATTATATTCAATTACCATTATTACATTATGCACTTCCTCAAAAAACAATAAGCAGATCAATGTGTAAATTGAAAATTATTCAAAAGATCAAAATAAAAACGCAACAAACGCATCGATCAAGGTTTCAATTTGGAATGATTCACCCATCACCATACTTAAATATCAAAGGGTTAGTCTTCGAGGAAGATCCTACACTACTCTTCAACCCTGAAGATTGTTTACCTACCAAAAAAACAATATTTCAATAGATGGCGATACAAAAAGTTTTGTATATCACTTCGTAGATGGCGATGGTTTTTTTTCAGTTTATTTTCAAACGATTTGTTTCTCATTATAAAAAATATATAAGCAAATAAAATATATTTATTTGCTTATTTTAGGGAACGTAGAAAGATGTATATGTACTTGTTTAACAAGGACATATTCATTTTTTTATAAAAATAAAAAAAATATAAGATAAGCAAACTCAATAAAAATGAATAATTGGTGAATGTTGCGCAAGCGCAAAAGTGATCACGTAAACCAGCCGATGAATGGTGGTAAGTCCTGTAGGTTCCTTGAGTTCCCAGTACTATAATATTCCAACTTTGTCTCTATTGACATGTTAAAAAAATTGTCAAAACATATAATTCCATTGATATGTTATAAAAATATAAAAATACTTGGTTAATGTTCTATTATATTTATTGGATTATTGACGCGTTTCGTGCAAAGCACATCGTCAGAATAATGCTCTACAAGACTGAGACTAGTGGTTATATACAAAATTTACATGACAGTCTGTCATGTAAATTTTGTATATAACCACTAGTCTCAGTCTTGTAGAGCATTATTCTGACGATGTGCTTTGCACGAAACGCGTCAATAATCCAATAAATATAATAGAACATTAACCAAGTATTTTTATATTTTTATAACATATCAACGTACAATGGAGTTCTATCAAGAATTGTCGATCGACAAACTAAACTTAATATAATTCCATATTGAATCATTTTGTTGCAGAATCTTCCTAAAACGAAATGCAGTATAGCGATTTACGACTTTTACATACATACATATTATATCCCGCAAATAACGCTTCATCTCAAAAATGCGTTGATGTCAACGTGGCCTTACGCTGTCAACTATTTGGGTTAAATGTTTTTTGAGTATGGCGCTATACTCAACCGAGATAATCTAATTTGTTAACAGATTTATCGCTGGCGACACTTTGGCTTTTGTTAAATTACGTTATATTTTATACAGAATGCGCGACACGTACATGTCGTTCATACGGTCTGTATATAAAATGTATCACGGAATATTGTGACGAGGACTTTTGATTTATGCACGAGTGGATAAATTGCACGTTACAAATTGCTGTGCTACAACGGTGATTTTATTTTTTTGCACTCGTAAAATCTACGGCAAATTTTGCGATGATAAGTCACTGATTTTATGCTCTACTCAGCTGTGGAATGGTAAAAAGTTATGATTTTTCGGGGAAGAATTGGAGACATGAAAGGAGAAGTGTCGGGCTCCCTCAGACACGGTAGTCAGATTGTATCAAAATAGTAGCAGGGATTAGAAAAAAAGGTGGGGAGCTATGTTCAAATCCGGACGAAGACAGGCTGATGGTTTTTCATATGATTTTACAATTTGAGCGTTGACTTTTTTACCTAGAACACACCTAAAATAAGTGAAAATATAATAAATGAAAATTGGTCGGATTGCCGGAGGAGATACAGATAATAATTGATTGTTTTTACGGTCTGGATCTGTGAGACTTCAGAATATGGTATCTAATTATTGTTTAATAATATTTAACATGGCACCTGTTAAATGCCCTAAGAAGCACAACAAGAAAAAAAACATTATTGTATAGCTATTGTCAAACTAAATATATTTTTTAGACTTTTTCCAATCGTGTTTTAGATAAGTTTCTACCAAATTATATTTTGTTTCGAAATACAAAATAGTATTTCAAAGAAATGTAATTTTCTGGCGACAAATATGATCAGATTTTGCACATTAAAATTGTCTCCAAAATATTGATAAAATCTCGAACCTTCTGTCACATAAAATGTAATTTCCCTCTTGAAATTTATCTACAAATTTGGATAATATTATTTCTAAAATTTCTATATTTAATGGTCCATGTCGTAAAGCGAACGAAGGTCCCTCCCTTGCGATTTCTTCCAGTTCCTAAATCGATGTTCTTGTTTCCAATTCCAATTCAATATTGTGTCATACATTTTTCACTGCGCTATTATTTTATTTTATTGATATACAGAACCAACCGTTTATAAAAGTATTAACATAGGTATATAAAATTACAAATAATAATACAAACCTTTTTAAGGGTCTTTTAGTATGTATGTATTATTAATTAGGTAAAACTGTTAAAACAAAAAGTGAAGCAAAAAAAAATAACAAGTTCATTTTATAGTCATATTTATTTGTACGACAATAAAGGCCCATTTACACGATGCAAGTTTCTTGCCTGTTGCATACAATAATATTGAAGCAATAAATGACTTGCATCATCTAAACAACATGTGACATTCTTGCTGTACAAGGCAATTATTGCATTCAAAACTGTTCTTGGTTTAAACAGCACAAAATAATTTCTTATGCAATTCTTGTATTCAAGTAATAAACATGAGTGCTGTGAGTGAGGGTGTGTTGATCGTTGCTGCTCTTCTGAGGCAAGAAATATTGAAAAACCATCGTAAAAAAGGTGTTGGATCAAAAAATGGATAGCAAGAAGAAAGGTTCCGGAGCATCTAAAAATCTTTTTGTGTGGTACCGGAACCAGTACACATAGAATCTTATATCTTTTTCCTTTCCCAGTGATACTGCGTCCTTAAATTTTCCATTTTATAAGTTATTAGTGAACCCCCGGCAAACTTCGAATTGCCTGTATAATTAAAAATGGTCCTTCATTAACACCCGTCGCTTCAGACCCTTCAGTACCTCCCGTCCCTTCAGGCCCTTCAGTACCTCCCATCCCTTCAGGCTCTTCAGTACCTCCCGTCCTTTCAGACCCTTCAGTGCCTCTCGTCCCTTCAGTACCTCCCGTCCCTTCAGTACCTCCCGTCCCTTCAGGCCCTTTAGTACCTCCCGACCCTTCAGGAACTTTACTACTTCCCGTCCCTTCATTAACACCCGTCGCTTCAGACCCTTCAGAAACACCCATCTCTTCAGTACCTCCCGTCCCTTCAGACCCTTCAGTACCTCCCGTCCCTTCAGACCCTTCAGTACCTCCCGTCCCTTCATTACCACCCGTCCCTTCAGGCCCTCCCGTCCCTTCAGGCTCTTCAGTACCTCCCGTCCCTTGAGGTCCTTCAGTACCTTCCGTACCTTCCGTCCCTTCAGGCCCTTTAGTACCTTCCTTCCCTTCAGTACCTCCCGTCCCTTCAGACCCTTCAGGGCCTCTCGTCCCTTCAGTACCTCCCATCCCTTCAGGCCCTATAGTACCTCCCGACCTTTCAGGAACTTTACTACTTCCAATCCCTTCAGGCCCTTTAGTACCTCCCTTCCCTTCAGTTGATTAAAAAAAAATTAAATTCAGAAACCATCCTGGAAGACCTGCGAAGAGACGGAAGGAAAATTGGACCTTTTTCTCCCAGGATAGTCCATCTTCATGGGTAAAATGACCCGAATACCATATGAAGAAGAAGTAAACTTTTTTAATTCAGAAACCATCCCGGGCATTCGCTCAACAATTTATTCACCAAAGTTTCATAGCAATTGGGTGAACGGTTTAGGAGATAATAGAAGTTTTCCTTAGGTCCGAATTTTAATATTTTTTGATTATTTTTTTACTGAAAAATGAACAATCACCCTTCAAAACATTCAACACTTGAATGAAAAATTCACCAATGCAAATACGTGCAATACTTGAAGCAACACGTCTGTAAGTGGTGCAAGTCTGTGTTTAGACAAGTCAAGACTGGAAAGCAATAATGTCATAGAAATAATTGTATTGGTGTAAACAAAACACACATGCAATTATTTCTTGTCAAGATTTGCATTCAATAATTGCATTCCATTTTTCAAATAATATGCGTGTGTAAACACTTGCTTACAATTCTTGAAAGTCAATTATTGCGCTTAATTTATTGCATTCAATTATTGCTCTAGTATGTACAAGAAACTTGCATCGTGTAAATCAGCCTTAATAGTAACTAACACCTATAGGTACCAGTCGCATTTGTATTAAATTCATAAAAAGAGTTTCAGTCATTTTTAAAAAGTCAATAAGAAAGTCAAGAGTATCTATCTTAACTGCATTCAGTTTGCCCAGCGTAAGCCTAATTATTCTTCAGAATCCACAAAAAACGAACTAGATCTTTGAGTAAGAAGGAAATCAAGTGCGTGGGAATTTCAGAAATTGATGACGATATAAGTAGGTATATAATGGAATGGTGTCCATTTTTAAAGCCGAAGTTATTGTTGCTGTTCGTGGGTTTCTTCAACGTCCCATTGTTCATGCAGAGTTTGTAGTCTCAAAGAACAATTTGATACCGTAAATAAATTGTCATTGATACATTGTCTACTATTGATGATGCCTCAACTATTTCTTAAAAAAAATTGGTCACTTCTCTGATTTGAAGTCGATGACGGTCCACATGTGTGAGACTTTTATTCACATTCGTTTATTTTTCTTTTTGAACTGTCATTCGGAAATTGGTAATCTATTTTTTCGCGAACTCAGTTTTGACCAAAAGGCAGAAATTGAAAAAGAAAAACTTTGTATCAAACCAGCTAGTCAAGTAGACTAACCATTCTGCCACAGACCTAACATTGCATATAAATATAATTTCATTGTACTTCTTCTTGCCGTATCATTTACCCCCAACGTTGGTTATCACCTGGGCAAATGCATTTCTATTTCGAGCAGTATGGAGCCAGGGCCGGATAAACGTGTTTTTGCGCCCGTAGCAATATATTTGAATCCGCCCCCCCCCAATTTTTTTGGAATTTTAAATGTAGAACAATTTAAAATTATGTAAAATTACATCGGGTCTAAAATGACGAATCATAATAAGCGGGATTTTACATACACACCATCAGCACAGCCTCTATCCGGGTACGCAAAGAGAACCGAACCGAGCGCCATACCTGCGGATTTTTGATTTATATGATTAACATTTTAGAATTTTTAGCGCCCTTTTTAAGACAACCGCCCTGACTTCTTGTTCCTGTTTGTTCTATGATTTATCCGGCCCTGTATGGAGCAGCTCTCCATTGGTCTGGATACCTGTCCAGGCTCAAATTTTATGAAGCCACGACATATAATTTCAACTGCCCACACCTGGGCTGTCTTTAGATTCAACACTCGACGTCGGGCGTCGAATATACCTGAAGTTGCAGAATAAGGCGTTTTTCACACCAATCTCGCTGAACGCTTTCGAGCGGTGTTTCAGTCTGAACGCAGCATCGAGCGTTTTAAATGTCAAATGTTATTTATCATACATGTCTCTTTTAAGGATAAATTATCATCGAAAGACGTTGGGCAGTGGTGTAAATAATGATCTCTGACCTTTTATTGGAAATTGGTGAATGGCATTAACATTAATTAAGCTCATTGTGAATGCATATTGTCATCATAAATAATGTCAACTGACATAATAAATACCGCAGTAACAAAAAGAAGTCATAATTCCACAGGTAAAATAGATGTCAACAGATACTACCTATAAATGTCAGAGCGTTTTCCACCCGACAATTTTACCGGGCGTTTGGTTCGTACAATCTGAACGCCAGACAGTGTCTTTCGAGCGTCTGTTTCCGGTCAATATGAACGGCTTGGAGCGTCACTAATTGCACTCGGCGTGCATTGTGATCGTAGCTCTGGCCTTCCCTCGATGACGAGCTCGATGTGAGAGTGATACTTTCATCTCTAATTATATGAAATATGGCACGCATATGAAATGTTGGATTCTAGTTTTATCTGCCAACGTCCAAGTGGCTACAGCCTGATGTTAGGTTTGCGTAGATTTAATAAAAAAATGGGAATTCAAACTATAATTTTTTTTTTCTCATGAAAAGTAAGTCTGTGATATTTGTTCAACTTTCAACATAACATTGTAGATTCGGTAAATTTATTATGTCAAAAACGCCCTAATAATAATGTCGGAAAGAAAAGCATTAACTTGTCAACGCATTTTTTCTGCGATATTATCTTCCCATAAGAAACATTCATAGTAGTTTCATTTTAGTTATGCTAAGAAGATGAGGTTATTTTCTACATTATTATTTGATGAAAAAATATCTAGACTTCCAGCCGGTTTTTTCACGTTGTTTAGTTGCGAGGTTCACCATCCATTTTGAATGTTGCATATTTGAGTGAGACGAGACTGCTGTGTGGTGATGTACATATATGTACATGTGTCGTGCTTCTATTTATAAGATTTTGTACACCCGCACAGAGGGATATGCCGTAATGGTATGAAAAAATACATGCTAATCGCATATTTTTAATTGCATATACGCAAACATTGGATTTTTTTTCGCTGACGGGAGTCAAATGATATTTTTATTGACAAACTTTTTAACATCTCAATAGAGACGAAGTTGGGATATTATATAAGAACCAGGAACTAAAGGCATCTACAGGGCTTACGACCTGTTATCGGCTGGTTTACGTGATCACTAGATGCGCTTGCGGAACTTTCACCAGTTATGTCTTCTTATTGAGTTCCCTTTACAATGTAATTTTTGAAAGTTCTATATATTTGAATAATGTATAACAATTCACCTGAAAATAAGGAATTATACTATTGCCATCTATGAAGTAACGAAGAAACTTTTTTTGTAACACCATCTATTGAGAAATTAGTTTATTTGTATAGAATAAAAGCAACAGTTTTTATAAATGAGGTGACGGTGTCTCGCACAGATGTCATCCCTAAAAGTGATCATGTAAACCTGCCGATGACAGGTCGTAAGCCCTGTAGATGCCTTGAGATCCTGGTTCTTCTAAAATATCCCCACTTTGTCTCTATTGAGATGTTAAAAAGTTTGTAAATAAAAATTTCATTTGACTCCCGACCGGGAAAAAAATCCAATGTTTGCGTACATGCAAATAAAAAATCTTCGATTTACATACACATCGGTACAAGTAGGTAAACAAACCAAAAATGAAATAATATTTCTGGCGCAGATCAGGGGTGACATCTGTGCGAGACACCGTCATCTCATTTATAAGGACTGTTGCTTACATTGTTTACAAATAAACTAATCTCTCAATAGATGGCGTTACAAAAAAGGTTTTTCCTTTTATTCATAGATGACAATAGTATAATTCTTATTTTCAGGTGAATTGTTACACATTATTCAAGGGCAACAAAATTATTGCGAAGTTTACGAATAGAGATATGGTCGACAATTTCATTTCAGCTGTCAAAAAGAAAACCAACGGCCTTCTGACTAAAGATTTGGGATTTGGTGGGAGAGAATCTAATACTCGTATTTTCCTAAACTACCATCTGACCGTCAATAATAAGCGACTTCTGAAGCGAGCAAAGGAACTAGCTAAATCAAGAGAATACCAGTATTGCTGGGTTAAACGATGCAACATATATGTAAGAAAAAATTCAAAATCCCCCGCTATTCTAATTAAGCGTGCTTCCGATCTTGGAAAGTTATCGTGACTTCTTTTTGCCTTCCCCATTGCTGACTCCAGGAAGATGCCCTCATTAATTGTTGTATCATATCCTTTTTGTTTTGTATTACTTGTTTTTTCTCATTTACTTCTATTTATGAATCTTTGTTTTCACCTTATCCACTTTATTAACTATACTTGTTTTTATGATGCTTGTTTTCCCACTCACACATATATCCTTTACACGTATGCGCGCGTACTTGGACCCTGTCGTGGAGTTTTGATTTCTTCTATTATATCAACCTTACTATGAATCTTACAATATACTATCAGAATGTTAGAGGTCTCAGAACGAAAACACATGTATTCAAGAGCAACGTACTGAATAATAATTACGACATAGTTTGTCTCACAGAGACTTGGTTAAATAAAAACTTTTATGATTATGAACTTTTTGACCATAGGTATAACGTTTTTCGTAGAGACCGCGATTATGATGCAACAGGTCAAAGGC
Source organism: Molanna angustata (assembly GCA_963576475.1). Taxonomy (NCBI): domain Eukaryota; kingdom Metazoa; phylum Arthropoda; class Insecta; order Trichoptera; family Molannidae; genus Molanna; species Molanna angustata. Next base: position 5,990,957 of record OY754965.1, read on the forward strand.
TTGGTGGAGGTGTGCTCATTGCAGTGAAGTCTAGCTTGTCAGCAAGGCTTAATACTGATTTGTCTTGTTGTAGCGAGGATATTTGGGTAACTATTCAACATCCGAACCAAAAGGTGCGTATAAACCTTTGCTGTGTTTACTTGCCGCAAGGTGAAAATTATAGAAGTCAACTTAACACTTTTTTAGAAAACACTTCTAAAGAAATCATTAACTACTCCGAAGACTCATTTGTGATAACAGGTGATTTTAATTTATCCAATATAACATGGATATACAACAATGAATTTAATTATTTTTCACCTTCGTATTTCAGTGACTGTGTCGGTTCTCTCATTGCGGATTTCATTTCTTATAGTGATTTAAAACAGTACAATGGCATCACAAATATAAACGGTAGAATATTGGACCTTGTGTTGTCGAATACTATTTGTAGTGTTTCTGAGAGTACTGATCTACTTATTCACATGGACATTCATCACAAGCCCCTATTAATAACTTTATCCGTAGATAGTGAAATTTTTATTAAAAACTGTCCTAGATTAGTAAAACTCTTTCATAAGGCAGATTATGCACCTATTAAACAGTTTTTGTCTGGCATTGATTGGAATTCTTTGTTTAGTAGCGATATTGAACAATCCACGAACGATTTCCACAGAATTCTGAACGAATGCATTTCTAAATTTATACCAACCAGGCTTATCCAAAGTATTAATAAATTTCCATCATGGTATACTAAACCTCTTATTAATGTCATCAAAGAAAAACTAAAGGCACATAAGAAGTGGAAAAAAACAGGTTCTCCAGTTTATTACGACGAATTTTCTTTACTACGCTCTAGACAAAAGATCCTCCAAGCTGAATGTTTCGAAAACTATGTCAGTCAAATAGAAATTTCTATCGCCTCTAACCCAAAACGACTGCACACTTACATAAAATCAAATAAACCACACTCTGCATACCCTCGTGACATGTTCTATAACAATTTAACAACTAGTGATATCAATATTATATGTAATCTCTTTAGTGATTTCTTTCAATCGGCGTTTACGGTCAATACACCCGATATGCCTGACGTTGTTTGCTCAGGTGAGTTGGATATAAGTGGTGTGACGTTCTCGGAACCAGATGTTTTGAGGAGATTGAAGAGCCTAGATTTGAGTAAGGGCCCGGGTCCAGATGGCATACCACCTTTATTCATAAGAAACTGTGCTTCTGAACTGGCAAATCCTTTATCGTATCTTTTCAATTTATCCTTCCACACAGGCGTTTTTCCGTCGTATTGGAAGAGATCTTATGTCACGCCTATTTATAAGGCCGGCGATAAACATGATATAAAAAACTATAGACCAATTTCTAAGCTCTCTATATTTAGTAAACTTATGGAAAGAATTGTGGTTGAGCAAATAACACCTTTAATTAAGCGATTCATTATACCAAATCAACATGGATTTTTCCCTGGGAGATCAGTGGAAACTAACATGTTAGAATATACAGAATATATACTGTCGTCCATGAAAGCAGGTGGGCGTGTTGACGCAATCTATACAGACTTTTCGAAAGCGTTCTATAAGATTAATCATGATATATTAATACACAAACTTGAAGTTTATGGTATACATGGAAATTTACTAAGATGGTTAACCTCATACATCAAACACAGGCTACAAGCAGTGACAATAAATAATTTTAGGTCAGAATTTAGGACGTGCAGTTCAGGAGTGCCTCAGGGCTCTCATTTGGGTCCTATTCTCTTTATATTATATATAAACGATATCTCAAATTGTTTTTCCTCTTCTAATTTTATAGTATATGCGGATGATATTAATTTTTTTAAAAAAATATGTACACAAAATGATTCACTAGCTTTACAATCCGACCTAAACCGCTTATATGAATATTGCTCCAAAAACAGTTTGTTTTTGAATACTGATAAATGCAACATTATCACTTTTACTCGTTCTAAGTATGTTGTTCTGGAAACTACTCTATCAATAATAAAACGCTTGGCAGAAAGCATGAAATAAGAGACCTTGGAGTGTTACTCGATTCAAAAATGACTTTCAAAAGTCACGTAGATAAAATTATGGAAAAAGCAAACAAACAATTGAACTTTATCATAAGAGTATCTAAACCTTTTAAGTCATCAAAAACTATTAAGATTTTGTATTATGCCTATGTCCGTAGCTGTTTAGAATACGCATCTGTTGTGTGGAACCCACGATACATAACTTATATAGATAGGATAGAGAATAGATTTTCGAGAAAGACAGGCATTCAACAGCTCAACCCAATCCGCTAAATATCATGGACTAATTTCTTTAGAGAACCGACGCACACTGGCCGACATGATGTTCTTATATAAGATTACAAACAATATTGCAGATTCGAGCCCCTGGTTGAGTAAACTGGCCGTACATGTACCAATAAGGCTTACAAGAACTGCCCATACCTTCAGACCTCCCGGCTGCGATACCAACTATGCTCAGAACTCTTTTATATACAGATCATGTAATACATTTAACGGTTTCAACGACATTGATTTGTTTCATAATACGTTTTTAAATTTTAGGACTTCCATTACAAACTCTTTACTTCGAGCGTCATCGTAGTGCGTGCGCCCCCCCCCCCCCCCCCCCCCTTACTGTTCTCATTTTTCCTTTTCCCATTAATCAAGCATAACTCATTCAATTTTTTCTTTTACACTTTTAGTTTCAGTTCTTATGATTTATCTTTTTTAATGTACATGAGCTAATAGTAATATTATGTAAACTTTGCTGGCTAATTTTTTGGTTATATGTGTATAAGATTTTTGTTTTGTATTGCTGTATGTTTACCGAAATATATAAAATAAAATAAAATAAAAATATAGGACTTTCAAAAATTACATTAATAAGGGAACTCAATAAGAAGTCATAATTGGTGAACGTTGCGCAAGCGCATAAAGTGATCGCTTGAAGCAGACGATGACAGGTCGTAAGCCCTGTAGATGCCTTGAGTTCCTGGTTCTTCTATAATATCCCAACTTCGTCTCTATTGAGATGTTAAAAAGTTTGTCAATAAAAATATCATGTACATGCTCTTAATATGGACTATGGCGGTAGTATTTATATGTCGAATTTGTAAATTTATAGTTATATTACATGTGAATTTGTTATATTACATGTAATATATAAGTTTTTTATCCTAATCATCTTAAATAAAAGTTTTTTTTTTCTTCATAATTTACGAAAAAATTGAACATCGATCTTTAGTTCTTGATTAAAATTAAAGTCGAGTACCATTTCGAGTTTTAGTTTAACAAAAGTGTCCCCGAGGAAATCTTCAGTGTTACACAAAGAACTCGGCATTTTTCAGCGATAGGAAAAAAGGAGAAATGAAAAACCTCACCTGTCTTCTTTATCTACCCACTTTTTAATTTACCAAGTCTTGAAATTTTCAAAATTGTACAGAAAGATGATTAATATTTTTTCGGCTGGTACAGTTTAATTTTATTTAAAAATGTTTTTTTTAAATACCTACCTTACTATCAGAAATATTTTTATGTTGACCAGCGCTGTATTGCCACGTGTTCGAGTGGTTTCGCTCTGTGCTCTAGACCTTAGAATATCCCACAGCTCATTTTTATCAAAGTCGGGTGAGCTGTCAAAGATGACATTACACGCGAAAAAGAGTATAGGATTTATCAAAAATAGTAGGTATCATACAAGTACCTACGTAAATAATACGATTACATCATGAAATTATTTCTAACCTCAAATGATAAAGGTGCTGATGATATTTTTCCATTCAATTTATCAAGCAACTCGCTCACGCGAATCGCTATTATTGTTTAATACTTTATTGTTTAACGTATTTTATTGCATCCCGTATAATTTTCGGTTAGATTTAGTTGGTCTTTAATAAGGATAGCGACTCACGCGAGCGAGTTGCTTTATTAATTTAATGGAAATTGGTTGCAGGAAAAATTTTATCAGCACCTTTGCTATTTGAGGTCAGGAATAAGTATATTATTTATTAGCATTTGATCATATTTTTCAAAGAAAGATAAATGGTCTGACAAAAAAGGAAAAGTAATTTTCCTTTTTTGTTAGATCATCATCACTCATTCTTTCTGTGACCTGTGGTCAATTATTCTTTTTATACATACATACTACAATACAATGTCATTGTATGCATAGAAACGTAATATGCGAACAAAACGCTTTGTAATGGTACAATTTAACAAAATCTTACAATGTCACCAAAAAAGAGCACACACAACAGAATACATTATTTTAGATCATATAATAATAGACAAACACGGCAGACATATTTTTTCATTTCTCCAGTGCAATCATATTATATTTATCTCTCACATAAATTGATGACTGTGAACAGACGAACTTATAATAAGTTATAGCTGTGTGAAAAAGCCAACACTGCAAAAACCAAAAATAGATATGATAGCAAAAGAAAAACACCACATAATGATAACCTGCGTCCTATTGATGTGGAAACACATACAGTGGAATCGGTTGACTCTTTTTGCTATCTAGGCGCTATCGTGACTCATGAAAATAATTACAGTACCGAAATCCCGAGAAAGATTTTCGGCCCAGTAAATGATAATGTAAAAAACTTAAATTGCAATGGGCAGGTCATGTTGCCAGACAGGGTACGGACAGATGGGCACCCAGAATTCTAAATTGGAGACCATGGGATATGAAAAAGGGAATAGGCCGGCCCCAGAAAAGGTGGGCCGATGATATAAATTTAAATGTAAAAAAAATAGTAATTTGTGCTTTTCCATACTGTAATAAAACGAAATAAAATGATTATATTTATAAGTTAAATATGTTAATGTATAATATGGCATTTCGATCAACAGAGAGAGTTGCTTTTTTTGACACAAATAATTTTATTCATAATTATAATAAAAATGGCAAATTATTTATACCTACCTATTTGAAAAAGCAACTTGCCTCATTATTAGCATTCAATATATTAAATCCTGCTTATTGTAAGAAATCTATTGACGTAATAAATTACGAGAAACACACACGTTGTCATAATTCTAATGACAAAACGTGTATTCAACCTATTGTAAATAATATTATATCTGATGTTATAATGAATAACAAAAACTGTGATCTTAACTATGTAAGCTTATCAATAGATTTGAAATGTAAAAATGATAATGTAATTTGTGTTGAATCTGATTCAAGTAATGTATCTAATGTTGTGTGCAATGAAAATTGCGATCTTAATAATGTAAGCTTGTCAACAGATTTGAGATGTAATGATAGTATAATTTGTGCTGGGCCTGTCTATGGTATGTCTGATGGGATAATGAGTAAAGAAAATACTGACAATTTAAGCACGTCAACAGGTTTAAACTGAAAACCCGGACAAAGGATAAGCTTATTAGATTAATATTAGCTCACCAAAATATTCAAAGCTTATCTTGCAAAATACTAGAAACCGAACTTTTTCTAGAAAAATTCAACATTGATATACTATGTTTGACTGAGCATTGGCTTCACGACAGCAAAATGAAATATTATATAAAAAACTATAAAATAGTCAGCTGTTTCAACAGAAGTTTGAGTAAATTGAATCACGGGGGCTCATTGATTTTGGTAAAGGATTCTCTAAAATCTAAGGAGCGTAAAGACATTGCTAAGCTTTCTGTTGAAATAGACCTCGAATTATCATGTGCTGAATTTGATGAGTATGTAATCATTTGTGTATACAGAGCACCAACAGGAAATTTTAAGAATTTTGAATTAATTATGGAGGATGCCCTTAGGGTAGCCTGTAAAAGTCGTAAAAAAGTGGTTGTCTGTGGTGACTTTAATGTAGATTTACTTATCGATTCACCATTGAAGGATAGAATGCTTGCTCTATTTAAATCGTTTAACCTGTCTTGTGTTTTTATGGAACCAACACGAGCTACTGCCACGTCAGCTACCTGTCTTGATAACATTTTCTGTGAGTGTCAATATACAGACGAAGCCATAATAAATTGTATAAAGTCAGACCACAGTGGTCAAATAATAACTTTACTAGGAAATGTAACTAATATTAAAAATGAAATATGGTACAGACCTATAACTTTAAAAAAAATACAGAAGTTTGTACGTAATGTCGAGATTAACTTGCCCCAGCTGAATGCATCTGATTTGGATGTTAACAAATTGTATAACGTTTTTTTCAAATGTATCTCAACAGAGTTTGACAAGGTTTTTACAAGAAAAAAAATGGACTCTAAAAAGAAGACAAATTTTAGTGAATGGGCAACACCTGGAATTCGTAAAAGTAGAGATATACTTTATGATCTTTTTGACAAGAAATCGCATACATACGATGATAGGTTCGTCGAATATGTCAGAAAGTATTCAAAAACATTTAAACTAGTATGTCATAAAGCTTAATCAGATTTTATTAATAAAAAAATTAGGGAATCATTTAATAAATCTAAGACAATATGGAATATTATTAATGCGGAAACCGGTAAGACAAAGGCTCGTGATTCTAATCTTTCTCTAAAAATGAACAATAAAATAGTCACCTCTAGTGAAGAAGTGGCAAACAAGTTTTTGGACTATTTTACAAATATCCCGATTATAACCACCGCAAAATTGAATTCGTCTCCTGATTTGGCTAAAACATATCTAAAAAATTCTGTACCTGCTTGTAACACCGTTTTTTTGCAGTATTTGCTATTAGAAAGATCAGGCAACTGGCGGACGTGGCAGCGGCTCGATTAGTTTATTATAGTTACTTCCATAGTATTATGTCTTATGGCATACTATTGTGGGGGAAGGCTGCCGATGTGGAATCAATATTTGTACTCCAAAAGAGAGCTATACGTTCAATATACAGACTTGGTTCTAGGGACTCACTGAGGGAGCTCTTCAAGGAGATTAATATTCTTACAGTCACTAGTCAATATATTTATGAAAATATAATTTATGTAAGAAAAAACTATAATTTGTTTATCAGAGTTGAAGAACTCCATAATATACTGACTAGGAATAGAAAAAAAATATATATACCTAAATATAGATGATCTAAGGTAAACAATTCTTTTTTGGGTCAATGTATTATAATTTACAATAAGATTCCACAGAATATAATAAACCTAAAAGACAGAAAGTTTAAATCACATATTAAAGAAACGCTTATCAGAAAGGCATATTATAGACTGGATCAGTACATGAATGACAAAGATGCGTGGTGTTAATCACGGTCTGCTTGTGTTTGTTGTTTAATCTTGTATCAATTTATATGTTTGTAATTGTCAGAAAGGCATATTATAGACTGGATCAGTACATGAATGACAAAGATGCGTGGTGTTAATCACGGTCTGCTTGTGTTTGTTGTTTAATCTTGTATCAATTTATATGTTTGTAATTGTCAGAAAGGCATATTATAGACTGGATCAGTACATGAATGACAAAGATGCGTGGTGTTAATCACGGTCTGCTTGTGTTTGTTGTTTAATCTTGTATCAATTTATATGTTTGTAATTGTCAGAAAGGCATATTATAGACTGGATCAGTACATGAATGACAAAGATGCGTGGTGTTAATCACGGTCTGCTTGTGTTTGTTGTTTAATCTTGTATCAATTTATATGTTTGTAATTGTCAGAAAGGCATATTATAGACTGGATCAGTACATGAATGACAAAGATGCGTGGTGTTAATCACGGTCTGCTTGTGTTTGTTGTTTAATCTTGTATCAATTTATATGTTTGTAATTGTCAGAAAGGCATATTATAGACTGGATCAGTACATGAATGACAAAGATGCGTGGTGTTAATCACGGTCTGCTTGTGTTTGTTGTTTAATCTTGTATCAATTTATTTGTTTGTTTGTAATTGTTTTTTTTTTATTTATATACTTTCTGACTTTCAACATGTGTGCAAACTGCATTTACGTTGAAAAAAAAAATGATTTGATTTGATTTGATATTGTTCCTGTCGCTGAAAACAGATGGGTTCAAAAAGCCCAAAAAAAAGACGAGTGGAAGCTTTTAAAAGAGGCCTACATCCAGCAGTGGAGAGATGGCTGAGAAAGAAGAAGAAGAAATGATAATAGACTTTGGAGGATGCGATATAATCATGAACTACAGCCATTATAATATATGACGAACCCAACATTGTACAAGTCACAAAAGTACGTAGACTGCAGTGGTTTGAACATGTCAGCCGGCTGAATGATGATCGTATCCCCAAAAAGGTTCTTAATACCAATACAGAGGACAGAAGAAGTAGGGGCAGGTCCAAGCTAAGATGGCTGAACGATACAGAACGACATAAGGGCGATCGGAATAGCAAACTGGAGGGGAGCGGTGGAGGAGAAAAAGCTAATTCAACAACAGAATACTTGACAATGATTAATATGAACACATATATAATTCCACAATTTATTTTATTTTTCTCCCGACGACCGTTTCGGCTTATAAGGCCATAATCAACAGAATACTTCTGTTAACCTACAAGAGAATATGACTTGACTACTCTCTCGTTTAGTTAAATAAAGATAAATCCAAATAAATATCTTTATACTTTGCTGCTATTGCTTTGTGGCACATTTTAACTAATATAATTAAATAAAATCTCTTAGTTTTTAACCACGTTGAGTATATTTATATGTCAACTAGTTTCGGAGACGTAACCGCTCCTTCGTCCGGACAAACTTATACTAAACTTAGATACTATCTACATAATGTGACCCGTGTGCCTAAATTATGTATCGGAAAGTTGATGAGCGGAGCTTACATAGACCTCTGCTTTCAATAATGTAAGCTCCGCCCATCAACTTTCCGATACATAATTTAGGCACACGGGTCACATTATGTACATAGTATCTAAGTTTAGTATAAGTTTGTCCGGACGAAGGAGCGGTTACGTCTCCGAAACTAGTTGATATATAAATATACTCAACGTGGTTAAAAACTAAGAGATTTTACCAAATAAATATATTAACTCTCGAATAAATATGCCGCATGAAATGATATACCTGGTCGTTCCTTCACAGTTGCAGTAAAATGATATACCTGGTCGTTCCTTCACAGTTGCAGTAAAATGATATACCTGGTCGTTCCTTCACAGTTGCAGTAAAATGATATACCCGGTCGTTCCTTCACAGTTGCAGTAAAATGATATACCTGGTCGTTCCTTCACAGTTGCAGTAAAATGATATACCTGGTCGTTCCTTCACAGTTGCAGTAAAATGATATACCTGGTCGTTCCTTCACAGTTGCAGTAAAATGATATACCTGGTCGTTCCTTCACAGTTGCAGTAAAATGATATACCTGGTCGTTCCTTCACAGTTGCAGTAAAATGATATACCTGGTCGTTCCTTCACAGTTGCAGTAAAATGATATACCTGGTCGTTCCTTCACAGTTGCAGTAAAATGATATACCTGGTCGTTCCTTCACAGTTGCAGTAAAATGATATACCTGGTCGTTCCTTCACAGTTGCAGTAAAATGATATACCTGGTCGTTCCTTCACAGTTGCAGTAAAATTTTTACATGTTTTCATAATATCTATAAGATGGCACTTTGATTACGACAAAACTTCCACCACTACTTCCAACACTTTGGCTGCAACGCAAGTGCGGTAAGAAATAAGTGAGTTATGCGCCTTACTTTTTGTTTAACGAATTAAAGGACTAGTATAGTTGCCACCAAATATCTTATGCCGTTTCGCCGACAAGGGGGACGATTTGCACGTATACCAACTGTGGTATTTGATAAGTACTTACATTTGATAGGTTAGTACTTGCCCAATGACAGTGAATATCGGGTCATGTCGTTAGTTGTCGTAAATCTTCGGTTATTCTTCGATCAACCTTGAAGCGTTCACACTATAATAATAATAAGGACAATTTATAAAGCGCCGTTTAGTGACAACCGTGGTCACCTCAAGGGCGCTTTCAGTTTACAAAAAAATAAGTTAAAATTAGTCCTATAGCTAACACATTGAAAATGGTGAAACATAAAACTTAAAAAAAACGTAGAAATCACAAATTAATCTACTTATATACATATTACATAATTCGGATGAAATTTATTATAATAAATAGTCAATTCAAAGTAAACAGGCATAATATTAAGTAAAGGAATATTGAACGGATGAAGGACAATCTGGAAACGATATGCGGAAAAGATGTGTTTTTAATTTCTTCTTGAATCCATTGATATTTTCGGCACATCTTATATCCATTGGAAGATTGTTCCATGACTTTGGTCCAGAAACGCCAAAAAATCGATATAGGTACCTATTTTGGCTAATTTGTGAGATTGGTTTCTACTAGTTTTTTATTGGATTGGGTCATTGATCTAGCGTACTTTGTTTGTTTATTGTTAGGTGAAAATGGAACACAAAGTTCCGATATATATTCCGGGGCCATGCTATTGAGTGCTTTAAAGACAAGGAGACATGTTTTAAATTCTATACGTTCTGGGTTTTTCAGCCAATGAAGTTTGTGAAGTGTTGGTGAGACATGTATGAAACGATCAATCTGGTAAATATAACGGGCTGCTGCATTGAGGATGAGGTGTATTCTATGGATTTGGTATTGCGGTAGGTGTGTACTACATATGTCAAACAAGGTATTATCTGTATAGAATACGCGTGCGAAATTTAAATAAAATAATTTGTTATAATTATTGAAAATATATTGATTAATGTAAAATAAACAGTGATAAATTGCATTGGTTTGTTCATTGATACATAAAATATACCACACAAACCAAGCAAAATGTTACATATTTGCGCTTTGCACGCACACGCGGAAGCGGGGTTCAAGTTATTTGGCGAAAACTATAACGTCTCTTTTATTTTAATATATCATTGCTACAATATGATATTATTTGTAAAATAATAGACGTATTACGTTTACTGTATATTGTTAATCTGAGTTTCTGGGTGGCGGGTGGCGCGGAGTGAGGAGGCCCGACGGCGGCAAGGCTAAGCCCGGGTGAAACATTTACAGTCGTATAATTTGCTTCAAAGTCACGTGATAAAACTGATTTATGGACAAAGATATGGAATTGGTCTGGGGCCGGTACTGGGTGTATAAAATAAATCAAAACTGGATAAACCCAACATGCAACGTATGTGGGTGTATGTATGTATTGCCAGCTCGTTATTATTGTTACCGATATCGTGTGTATTCAGTTTCAGAGGTCGGCGAAGAACGGACAAAATTCTCAGTCACTGAATTTATGTTACTTGTGGAGATTAGAAGAAGAAGAAGAAGGGAAACTAGAAAAAAAGAACTTTGGTTTGAATTTATCAAAAATAATACCTGCCTCAAAATGAAGATAATAATATGTACTGTTTAGATGTTGACCTTCAATTCATATTAAAATCATATTATGGCGAAATCATTATTTTTCGCTTGTATTATTATTACATACACGTACGATTTTGAATATTTATTTTTAGATATTTTAGGTACAAATACAAGACATAAATAGGATTTACATGAATTCATTTATTTAGATGTAAAAAAAGGATAATTTCTTAAATCTAGTTTAAACAAAAATAAATAAAGAAATCGAAACTAGAACAATAAAATTAAATATGAATATAATCTGGATATAAATAACTAAATATACTTGGGACACAACAGAGTAGGTGAGTACATTACAAAAATAAAATAAATTTAAGAAAAGAAAAAAAAACAGAAAACGAGACAAATTTACATAATACTAAAATAAAAAAATAAGAATATTGAAAATAACCACATAATAATACTAAAAATAAAAACCTATAGAACAAGCAAAAAAAACAATTAAAAAAAATTAAAAGAAGTGAAAAGAAAAGGAAAAAAAAAACAATTTACAAAAGATAAGTTTAAACATGAAATAAAACAAATCTTATATTGAATGAAATTTAAATTAAGTAAATAAAGTGCAATGTTATGTCTAATAAGATGAACAATATAAAAAAAATATTATACATTTGCAAATATACAAATCGGGTCTCCCCCCCACGACATTGACGACCACCATAGAGAAAGCCTCCCTGTCCTGTGCACTGCGAAACAGCTCCTTCACAGTTCTCATACCGGTCCATTCCCGGATGTTTTAAAGCCAGAAAAGCTGTCTCTTCCGACCCCTCTACGACCCATAATCTTCCCCTTCGTGACAAGCTGAAGGATGGTATTGATAGTTTGCTAAATATACGCAAACGAAGCCATTTAATAGACACTTCCCCACTAACTTTCGAAAATTCAGATATTCTTCCTAAATCCTGTGTTAAACTTCTTGGAGTCAAAATAGATTCAAATCTAAGCTTTTCAAACCAAATTAACACAGTTACTTCTTCTGCTTTCTTTCAACTAAGACGTTTAAAGTCAATCCGAAGGAGTATCCCAATTGAAGCCATGAAATCTTTGGTAAGCGCCTTTGTTGTCTCCCGTTTGGATTATTGTAACGGTATATATGCGAATTTACCAAAGAAAGAAATTAATAAAATTCAGTCAGTTTTCAATGCTGCAGCCAGACTCATCACTGGAGCCTCCAAATTTTCTCACATCTCTCACCATCTTCGCAATCTACATTGGCTTAAAGTCCCCGAAAGAATTGAATATAAGCTCTGTCTCATAATCTTTAAAGCACTTCGTGGTATGGCTCTTACTTACCTCTCCGAACTGTGCATTCTGCTTTCAATAAATGACAGACAATCATCACTTCGTTCTGCCTCTTCATCTATGGTTGGGAAATTAGTTGAAATAAACAGGGTGCACACAACTAATTTCGGTGATCGTGAATTTGCTGTGGCAGGACCAAATGCATGGAATAAGCTCCCACACACCCTCAGACAAACCGAAAATATATCTTCGTTCAGAAAAAAACTCAAAACGCACCTTTTTCGCAAATCTTACCAGAGCCGAAATGATACAACGTAATCATTTTTTCAGCGCCCTTGAGGTGAGATATTCACAAAAACGGCGCTATATAAATTATCCAAATTTATTATTATTATTACTTAAACATAAAATCCGCCCGACGAAGGTATGCCTTCATCCTGTTGTTCTCGTGTAGTGAAGTGTATATTAGATATGTTGTGTTTTGTTAAAGAAATAAAACAATTACAAAAACTATTACAGTTAAAATGTTTTATTGTCTTTTCTTTGTTGGCAATTTATTGCGAACTTAAAACGAACTCGCAATTTATGGCAACATTAAACCCAGCAATGTACATAACATTATATATACAACTATAATATTAGACCAACTCGTTAAGTTTTTTTCTTGACCGGAGATAATATTATGTAATATATGAAAAAACATCAAACTGTAATTTTATTAAAGGTTTTTCATTCCTTATTACAAATGAGTGATTTTCCATAAAGATTATTCATTTTATTATTTTCTTTAATCTTTATAATCTTACTAGCGGACCCAGACAGACGCTGTTCTACTACAGTCCGCCTTCTATGTACATATTATGTAGACCACATTTTAAATATATTCATTGCTAGTCATGATTGCTAGAAGAATTCTATATATAGATGCATAGCGGCGTAAACCTGTGTATTGTTACATACATTCCATCACGCCATGTCCCTCACGGGGTAGGCAGAGAGAATCGAACGCCACTTACTTCTATCTTGACATACATTTTATATTCATTCTGTGTATTGTCAATGAAATTACTTTGTCTACTTATTTTAATTTGTGCTTTTATCTAGCAGATTCTGTTATTTTTTCACAGCAGTAACAAATTAGGTCCTTCTCCTTTCCTTTTTCCTTCCTTTCCTTACCCGTCACGGGCTAATGTGTGAAATATATGAATATGTAATATTTTTTTTTTAATATTATTCTTCTTTTCGTGTCAGACTACAGCCCCCTTCGCTCCCAAAATGCCACAACTCCAACTACTCTGCCCTCGAGGCGGTCTCGCTCCGCAGTCTCTCCAGTCACACCGTTCGGGAATCAATGGACATTTAAGGAGATGCTCGGTGTTCTGCTCCTGCCCACACTCACACACCGATTCCTCAATAATTCCCCATCTCTGTAGGTTCTTCTTTGTGCGGCCTACCCCAGTCCTAATCCTGTTTAAGGTTTTGTATATTGGCCATGGGAGGTCATGACCTGGTGGTAGGGTTTCCATTGGGTTGTTGAATATTGTCCCTTGCTATGCCCTTGCTGAGTCCCTCCATAGACGTTTTCTTGCATTCTCGGGTGTGTCTGTCAAGGGGTTGGTTGCATTTAGGAAGCTCCTCCTGGACTTGAGGCGACTAATTGGTGGTTGGTGTCCATATAGCATATGTCTCTGGTCAGTGATTTGCTTACTTCTCTCCGTCTGTGCTATCACCTCCCGCCGAATATTTGGTGGGGCAATTCCGCTGAGAGCAAATATTTTGTTAGAGGGTGTTGGTTTAAGGCATCCTGTTATAAATCTATATGCCTCATTTAGGGAAGTGTCCACTTTTTTTGCATGCGTTGATTGCCCACCAAACAGGGCAAGCATACTCGCCAGCGGAGTACGACAGTGCTATCGTGGATGTTCTGAGCACGTCGGGACTTGCTCCCCATTTTGAAACAACCAGGTTCCGTATAATGTTGTTCCTAGCAGACACCTTTATTCTGTATATCTGTGCAATGGGCTCTATAAGAGAGGGTTCGATCCAGTTTAACCCCCAGATATTTTGGTTCTGCGAAGTTCTACAATTCAACGGCCTGCCAATCAATTTTAACTATTTTTTTTTATTTATAAGGAAACTTAACAGCTATATAATATTTTATCTTTAATAAATTATAAATATGTACCTATATAAAAAATAAGCCAATTAGAAAGTCTCACTTAATTTCATTATAATATAATATAGATTTTGAGTGGTTTGAGTATATTCAAATATATTTTTTGTTGTATTGTATGTATATATCTAGCTGTTTTATAATGTCAGTAAGATAAACCTATAATATGAATGTTTTCGGAGATTGTGTTTATTTTTCATCAAAGAAACTGTTCATTTATCGAGAAATTTATGTCCTAAAATTATCTGCCAGGATTCTCACCAGAGAGTGTCGTTGATTTTACAAAGAAAGCGATTAGACTTTAAAAGAAGACTCCTTTTTTATTTTGCTACGATGTGAATCGCGAACATCATAAGGTTTTGATTAATTGCTGATCTTTTCAAGATACAGTCTTTCGCCTTAAAACTACCACTTCAGCTTGATGGTTATGTTAGTCTTTTTTCCACGGTACAGAAGTTAGAAGTATCAAGATAAAATCATAGGTAGGAGTACAATACCACACGTTATATTGATAAGATCTATGATATGACAAAAACCAATATATTCAAAAAGTGACCCTTAAACCCTTTGTATGTGAAATAGGAGGTTAATTTTAGTTTATTTATTTATTTAATATTGCTTCTCGGGCAACTAATAGGTACTATTTCAAATATTTATTTAACACGTACCCAATAACAAGTTGCCACATTCTGGAGACTTACGGTATTAATCGTCTCACAGATACAGACTGAAATCACAATTAAAAACTGTGTCTCCACCGGGAATCAAACCCGGGACATTTGGCTCAGCAGACAGATACCTAACCAACTGAATCACGAAGGCCGACTATAGTCTATTCTAAACTTCTTCTTTTTCAGCCTATTTCCATCCACTACTGAACGAAGCCATTCTCCATTGGACTCCACGTCGTCTAGTCCTGTACAGTATACAAATTGAAAAATATTGCTTAAAATATCAAGTCATTTTTTTGAGAAATTTACAAACTTTTTTATGTATATTCACATATATTTTTTTTTATAAAATATGAATATGTCCTTGTTAAACATAAATATGTGCTTTTTTATAAAAAAAATGAATATGTCCTTATTTAACATATTTATCGATAAAGATCTATTTTGATTTCATATTTATATGCACATATTTATGTTGGTATTCAAGATGCATTAGCCCCGACACTGTTTTGTTTTCCTTAGTGGTCATTCCTTTTACAATTCTTAATGTCTATCAGACTTGCAGACAATATACAAGACCTTCAACAACTACTTAATAAAATCAATTCTACCACATAGCATTATGAACTTTACATTAATATTAAGAAAACCAAAATGATGATTTTTAGCCGTGATAGCCACCCAAATATAAATCTTCAACTTAAGGGTGTTAGTATCGAAAGGGTAAAACAATTTAAGTACTTGGGTAGTATAATTACTGAGAATCTAGACCCTGACACTGAAGTAAAATGCAGAATAGGAGCGGCCCGATCGGCATTTTACAAAATGAAAATTTTTCTCCTCGACGACAATATTAACTTAAAGCTGAGACAAAGAATGGTCAAGTGTTATGTGTGGTCAGTTCTGCTTTATGGGATGGAGGAGTGGACTCTCAAAGTTAATATTATAAACCGCCTTTTGAAGCATTTGAAATGTGGATCCACCGCAGAATGCTTAGAATATCGTGGACTGACATGGTCAGTAACACTGAAGTAGGTACTACGTAGAGCCAACACCAAAAGAGAATTATTCACCAATGTTTAGCTCCGTAAAGTGTTGTACTTCGGCCATATTCTGAGAGGTGAAACGTATGCCATCCTTCAGCTCGTCATGAAGGGGAAGATTGAGGGTCGTAGAGGGGTCGGAAGAAGGCAGCTTTCCTGGCTGCGAAACATCCGCGAATGGACCGGTATAAGAACTGTGGAGGAGCTGTTTCGCACTACACAGGACAGGAAGGTTTTCTCTATGGTGGTCGTCAATGTCGGGGAGACCTGACACAAGAAGTAGAATGTCTATCAATGTTTATATGTATTACATAATATATAGATAAATAAATTATTATTAAAATAAATTATTATTAATCAAATTTTAAAATCATCATTTTATGGTAGAAGACTATTCCATGGACGCTTTGGCTTATTTGCTGACTCTGCGAAGAAAGAAATGTGCAAGTTAAGCAAAACAAATTAAAATTAGGTTTTTTTTTTTAAATATTCTCAGTTTTACAGCTATGTTAGCCACTGACATTGTTTTAAAATCTTTTAGACGTGATTTTTACTTGACAAAGAGTAACAAAAATATTTTTGCAAGTATTCTCAAAAGGTTTCTTAAAAAAATATATAAAATAATCACGTAGACAAAAAAAATAAATACGAAGATCTCTCAAAGAACATGATCTTTATTGAATGCAAAATGTTATTCAATCTCAGGATGAATACATTAGTAGTTCAGTAATGTTCGCAATGAAAAATAATACGTAACCAAGAATAAGAAAATGTCGAAAAAAGTGTAATTAGCGATTTCTGTGTAGATTCGTTGGTAGGTGTTTTAGAAGGGGAATATTTAAGAGTTTTTGCTCCGAGAGTAGATATAGAACACGCGCTAACACAGAATGTTTACAATCGTTCCTTAAACGCATAAATCCTTCGCGATGTTCATTTGTTTCCATTTCAAACAGAGAAACATTATTACCTTTTCGTTTCTACTGAGTCAAGTTTTTTTTTTGGCCTTTCTCTCTCGCCCCTCCACGCAGTCACTTATTTTGGGATTTCCAACAAAACTGTGGCAGTAGGTTCCCTCTTCATATTTATGATAACCCAATTGTTCTCGAAGTGATCTCTTTAATTCGTTAAATGTTCCATCTTGGATTCTTTGAGATAATAATATTCTAATAAAGACTAGGGCGCGGATTTTTGTCCATTAAACAAGGATTTTAAAACAATTACATAAATTAGTAAACATATTTACTTTACTTACTTTTCAGGCATAATCGATTCACTGTTGGATAAAGGCCTCTTCTAAACTTTTCACTTTAATCTGTTTTGAGCTGTTTGCTGCCATCCATGACCCGCATGTCGGACAATGTCATCTTTATAGTGGTCTTCCTACGCCTCTTATGTTGGTTCTGGGCCTCCACTTCGGGATTCATCTAGGTGACCATCTGACACTGTCTTGCCTCGCCACGTATCCCGTCCACCGCCATTTCAGCATTGTTGCTCTCTCTGCAATTTCGACAACCTTTGTTCGTTTCTTATCTCTTCGTTTCTGATTCGATCTCGCAGACTCACGCCCAAAATTTTAACATTAATTAGTAAACATATAACTATCGAATGTTCTTACAATGTTAAATTATCTTTTTCTTAATTACATAAGTATATTTTTGCAAATAAAAAGTATCTCTATCTTCATTTTCTTTGGTATCATGGTTGGGGATGGCTGTTATACCCGATATTTCGATGAATAATACGCCTCTATGAAAGACCTATTTATCTAAAGTCTTCGGTGATTAAAGAGCTAGTAATGGATTTAACAAGGTCACTTTGTCGAGTCGATGAGTCGACCTTTGGATCCTATAATACCCTTCAAGCTTCCCATTGCGTCGAGCTTCTCTATGTTATCAGGGACTCTTCTGGTCATATGTGAAAAGTAATGGAGGATGCAATAGATTATCTTTAGGCTATCTTTTAAGTTCACTTCTATTGATTTGGGATATATATCTTCTTATTTATCAAAAGCCTTTTGTATTTCTAAAAGCCTCTACAATATCAAGCCATTGGCCCTCCTTATTTACTGTTTTTTTTTTCAAAATAATGATAAGGTAGTATTTATCAGATGATTAGAAATTTCAGAAAATTTGTCGCTCTATAAGCATCTTATGTGCTATTTAATTCGAGTTTCAAAATTTCGTCCTGTTATACCGATGTAGAAGGCCGGACAATCACTACAATTCAATTTATACACGCCAGGATTAATAAAAAAGAAGAAATAATTAGTAATCAAATAAATTTAAACATAACGCCCCTGTTCAATATGTTCCCGTTACCTGCCCGTACGGTGAAACCCACCACTGCTTCTTCTTGTATAAACTTCGCCCACCAACGACAGTAGCACTACACACGGCTTATACATAATTTTAAGTATAAGGCTGATAAAAGAACGAAAAGTAGAGATCGGCCAACGAAAATTTGGCACGATCATATAAATGGAATTTTGAAAAATGTAGACAAAAGAATGCCATACATAATTATACAGCATCATTATTATTTTTTAGGAGATAAATTTACCAATAAATTTCCTCTTGAAATACGTCGAATTGAAAACCATAGAAAGATGATGATGACTAATAATTCTTCAAGGGGATGGTTGTAGAGGTTTAGTAGATAGGTATATATTATGTATTTGTTTGTGACTTGTCTTACGTTGTTTTTATGGTGATGGTGATTGTGCATTGTCTTGTGTGAAACTGACTTTTAATAATATTTTTTATGTAATGTGAGTAATTGATTAGGCGAGAAATGGATCCCAACCAATATATTGTGTTTAATACTTGTACTTAATATTGTGTTTAATACATGTTATTGTGTTTAATACACATCAAATACATTTAATTTTGTATTTGATGGTATAATCTGAATGTTTTTTCTCCCTTTTTTTACATTTTTTTTTAGTTATTTAGTAATACTTTTTTTTGTTAGTTATTTAGTAACACACATCTTTCCTTTACACAAGCTAATAAGCTTTAAGATGGCGGTTATTATGCAAATTATAAAATGTGTATGCTTTGTATATTCGTATATTTTGTGAATAGCAGAAAATGGGGGAGCAAAAGTATTTCAAAGAAAGCTAGGAGATGGTAAACAAAATATCACGACTCTATATAGAAATGATGGAAGTGTGAGCAATAACATGGCGGAGCTCCCTAGTATCGTAGAAGCCTTCTATACTAAACCTTCTATACAGTGGAATAATACCAACGGATTGGAATAATGCCGCTATTACTTTATTATTTAAAAAGGGAGATAAAAGACAATTGGATAACTATAGACCCATTAGTTTACTTTCACATCTATATAAGTTGTTCACACGAGTAATAAATAACAGACTAACAACAAAACTGGATAGTTACCAACCAAGAGAGCAGGCTGGTTTTCGAAAGGGATATGGAACTAATGACCACCTACAAACCCTGAAAAACATAATACAAAAACACAACGAATACAATTTGCCATTAGTTCTTGCATTTATAGACTTTGAGAAGGCATTTGATTCAGTTGAGATTTGGACAGTTATGAAGGGTTTGGAAAACTGCAGAGTGGACTATAGGTATTTTAGTATCCCGAAAAACATATATGACAAAGCAACTTCCACAATACAGTTACATGAGCCTACTCCAAAAATTAATATAAAAAGAGGAATTAGGCAGGGAGATACGATCTCGCCCAAATTATTCACCCTGGTATTAGAAGATATTTTCCGAGAATAAGACTGGACCAACTATGGGATCAACATAAACAGAGAAAAACTGAACAACCTTAGATTTGCTGATGACATTGTCCTATTTGCCAATACAAATTAATTACAAGAAATTAAATTAATGTTAACAGACCTCAAGAATAAATGCATTAGAGTGGGACTGAAATGAACATTAATAAGACAAAAATTATGTCCTCTATAGGTTCAGAACCCATAAAAATTGATGGTCAAGATATTGGCAGAGTAGAATCATATGTCTACCCCGGTCACACCGTGAAACTGGGAAGATATAATTTAGAAGCTGAATTATAAAGAAGAAGAGGTCTAGGATGGGCAGCGTTCAGCAAATTATCAAATGTTCTTAAATCTACAAATATCCAAATCCACTTAAAGAAAAAAGTTTTTGACGCTTGTGTACTCCCTCTACTCACTTAAGGCTTTGAAACATCCGCATTTACTAAGAAAATGATGGAAAAGCTAAGAGTCACACAAAGAGCGATGGAAAGAAGAATGTTGAATATCTCGCTAAGGGATCACAAAACGTTAAATGAATGGATTAGGAAGAACACAGGAGTAGCGGATGTTGCCAAAAGAATAGCGGAGTTAAAGTGGAGTTGTGCGGGTCATGTATCTCGGATGTCAGATGGACGATGGACAAAAATTGTGATGGACTGGAGGCCAAGAACGGGAATCAGAAGCGTGGGAAGGCCCCAGACCAGATGGTCCGATGATATCAAAAAAGTGGCAGGTCCTGAATGGCGAAGAATGGCACAGGATAGAGACCAGTGGAAGTCCAAGCGGGAGGCCTTTGTCCAATACTGGACTCAAGAAGAGGCTGAGAAAGTAAGTATGTAAGTAAGTATATTTTATTATGATATGAATCAAGAAAATAAATAAGATTCAGCATATTATAAGCGAAAACTTGGTTTATTATTCGACAGGTAAAAGATTTATCAGAAAATCTTGAAGTAAATGATCTCACAAAGCCCCTGTTTCATTAGGCTTTTCAGTTTTAAGACTCGTAGTTTTATTGCGTATTTACTCCTTGGATTAAACAAATCGACGATCACAAAAGGTCGAAGCATTATTATGTAACGTTTTTTTATTTTATTTTATTATTTACCCAATCACGTAAAATCGTTTCGACGAAATTTTATCCGGCTCGCTTATTTAACAAATAAACCTAAGGGAAGATTTCTCTTGTGTTCTTTCTTTCGAATTACAACCCCACCCCCACCCCCTTCTCGATATATCGCCTTCTCCCAGTTCCTTCCTCACTCACCCCTCAGCATCCGAACCCGGTCCAACCCGCTAATATCTCTCGCTAATTCGTACAGTAATAGCCAATTAAATGTGAGTGCCCCACCATTTATATTCTTCCGAGTTTGTTTTACACACCGTTCGCCGAGTGTTACTACTGCCCGAGTAGTACCGCATACACACACAAACATTCGAATATAAGTAACAACACACTTGTCTATTTGTACATGAAACTTCTCAATATAATTGCCGGTATTTTTACGAGATCTTAAGCTAAATACAAGAGGGAGATGTGTTAAAGCATACGTGTTGCCGGTACTGTTGTATGGAGTGGAAGGTTAGACTCCTAAAATCTCAACAGTCAATAAAATTGGTGCGCATATCATGGGTCGATAGTCTCCAATGAATGAGTTCTAAATATGATGGAGAAAGAGAGAAAGTTGCTGTTCACTGCCAAGAGACGCAAAGCTGCATATTTTGGCCACATATTCCGTGTTGATAGAAATGCTTCAACAACTAAATAATGGAAGTAAAGATAGAGGGAAGACAAGAGTATAAAATAATATCGTGGCTTTAAAATCTCAGGCAGTGGTTTGGGGTCCGGATGCGGCGTCATTAATTAGGTTGGGGCAAGATCAGGATGAGTTTCGTGTGATGGTCACCAAGCTCTGAGGCTTAGGAGAGGCACAAGAAGAAGATTTTCACGAACAATCAATATTCAATGTCAGCAAAGCGATGCATCTCTTCCTCCACTTCGCTCGATCTTTGGCGACTCTCTTCAACTCTCTGTAGGAGATACACTTCATGATGTCGTCATACACTCGTAGAAGAAGCACTTTACCGATTGATCCCTTAACCAGTCTATCCAAGATCATGTTTGAGATCTACTAGACCTTTGAATACACCACAGCTCATTTTTACCAAGTTCGGATTGACATTAAGCGCGAAAACGTAAAAACTACGTACAACAACGTAAAAAATATATTGAAAAATTTAATTTATTTTAAAAATGTGATTAAATGCGATTACATAATAAACTTATTCTTAATCTTGAACGACAAAGGTGCTAATAGCATTTTTCCTGCAACCACTTCCCATTCAATTTATAAAGCGTTAATTATATTCCATTTTACGCCAATGTCGAAAAAGTCCAGATGGCCTATTATTACTCTGAAATTAAGATGCAACATTTTGTTGACATTAGGTATCTAAATATATTCAGCAGGTGTTCATACAAAACAAATAAAAAGTTGAATCTTTCAAACAAACATCAACAACAATGAATGTATCTACTTCTACATCGCAATGCTCATTGCGTAGGTACCAATATGACATATGCACAACCAATCATGACCCTCGCAATCTTCTAGCATTTCGCACGCGAATCGACAAACGTCAAACGACATACATCATCGCGATCTTATTTGCGCGGGCGAAAATGTTACTTGTATGAGATTTAACAATATACACACATTAAGGAGTGTTTTAAGCAAGTTGTAGTCAGCAAACATAATCGAAATTATCAATTCATTGTAATTATACTTTAAAAGTAAAATAAAAAAAATCAAAATATACAAACATAACTAAACATTTTTAAAAACTTAATATTAAAATGTTTCGACCTTGTAATATTTATTATTTTTAAACTATTTAAACTATTTTAAATTATTTAAACTATTTATTATTTTTTTTTCAAAATTTTTGCATTAGTGTCAACTTTGACAGTTCATGAGACCTTGGGAAAAATAAGATCTGGGGGGCAAGTCTGGTTCGACCGGCAAAATCAAAACCCTAGAGATTACCCATATCATGGATATAATTATCGTATGGAGTTCTATGACATCTAAAGATATTATAGAACTCCATATAATAATTATATATGTATTATATAACTGATGTATTCTAAGGTCTAGTATGTTATCTTAGGCCCGAATTTATAAAACGTACTGAGAATTTTATCAATGCTTAGCACGACAAAATCCATACATTTCTGTGTGCTATGTATTGACTTGAGTACTGATAATGGTTTATTAATACGGCCCTTAGTGTTGTCTTAACATTTGGCCTATTCAATTTGCACGCCTTTTCGATATGGTGTTTACAATGTGCTTATTGCAATGCCTGTATCTTTCACCATTATTCTAAAAATAATAAAATACCTACTTTACTAATCAACGAAGTCCGGCTTTTATAACTATGGAAGATTATCTTTTTCATACATAGATGAATAAAATACTTGCAATAGAAATTCTGTCCCTGCAAAATGTTTCCTTTGTTTCAACATTAAACATATATTTGGCTGTACTTACTCATATTAAGTATATTATTATTGGCGCTTTGTCCAAATGATAGTTGAAAATGTAACCCGTTATAACTTTGTGCTGTGCATTTTATAATCTTCCTACGCACTTTGCATAATATTCTTGTTGCATATGATGGGATGCCAGTTCACTTTACAATTATGCAAATAATCCAACCCAGTTTTGCAATGTTAGCTTTTCAACGTCCGAATAAGGCATTTCAGTGTTGCTATATATATGTCATCAACCAAGTTTTTCACTTCGTCTCTTATGCGTCAAATACTGTTTTTAATAATGAGAATTTTTATTGGAGTTCAATTACACATTTCTTTATATGATTAATATAAATAATATGTAAACAATATGTAAGAATAAAAATATGGGTATCACATTATGGACAATATGGGTATCACATTATGGGTATCAATATGGACACTGGATGAACGATACTCGTTCATAGTGTCAATAAATTATTACAGTTGAACTTAAAATTAATTGTTTTATTACAAAAAAATCCATTTCCTTCACTGCGTAAAATACTTAGGGCCGGTCTTATAAACGAAAGACCAAATATTCATAAGTATGTTTACGATTTACTAACGGATGGATGTTCCTAAGTAGATATTACTATCGGCGGTATTATAAAACTATTTTAACTGTCCGTTTATTTGACAGTTACAGTCTAATTAGACTACCATGGATTTTCAATAGATTTGTAATGGACTATAGTGGGTTTATAATGGATTGTAATGGATAAAACGGTGCTGTCATTGCAATATATAAACAGAGAGTGTTTAATTTTTTTGTGTACTTCACACAATATAAAAAATTACAAAAATGGTGATAATCCTTTATTTTTAAGCTAGCGCGCTGGATTAGTAATTCAGTGGAAGCGGGTTCAAATCTTGCCTCAACTGATTTTGTTCACTTATATCACAAGCATTTAACCTAATTTATGGCATTAAAATGAAATTTAAAAAACTTAATGCATAATATGTAGGTAATAGTTACAATTATTTATTCATTCATTTTTTTTAATAAAAAAAAATAATTAAGATAAAATAAAACGAAATTCAGTGTCATCAATGTCATGTTGAAATAATAAAATATTTCGTCAAACACAAACTTGTGATCAAATTCGTTTTGGTTATTCAAAATCACTGTCGGATGACATTTTTTACAGGATAAAAAAGCAATTCAATATAAAAATCCAAAACATATAAAACAGTATATTTCAAAATATTCGTAATATTAAAAATGTACCGCAACATAAAAAAATACAAGTATGGTAAAACTCAATCCTTCCATAACTTATCGGTAACGAACGCTTAATCGGTGGTCCGACCATCGGTAAAGGTTATCGAAAAAAAAATATTAAAATTTAACTAACGGATTGTTATAAGACGAAATATAGAGCATTTGTATCAAATTTCGGTTTATTTGGTCTGAAATCTAACTAACGGACGTTTATAAGACCGGCCCTTAGTCATGCTATGACTGTTATTTTTCTAATAACTTAAGCGCTTGCAGTGGTAAATCCATTCAAAAAAGGTGACAATCAAACAAGACAATGATAGTGTTGGAGATCATAGATACATTTCATTTATATCCATCCTCATCTTTCTGACATACCAATCATCATTTTTGCCTACATCCATACCTACCTTGAACGTGGCAACAATACTCACGCCTCTTCTCCGCGCTAGAGTAGGCCACTCGGAGCTATATACAAATTCTAAAAAACTAACCTCGCGCCGTGCGCATACTATTAAATAAGTTCAAAAACATTCGCGGTAGTTTAATTTTTTTAATTTATTTTTATTTATTTCTATCCAAAAACATTGGTACAGTGGATATAAGATACAACATTTTTTTTAACATGTCTACGTAGGGGACACCAGCTATTAGGATTTGGGTCCATTTTGCTCTTCCGAAGGAGCGCACTACGTAGCGTTGGGAGGGGTTTGCAGTCTAGAAAATAGTTTATTGATTCGGATTTTAAAAAGACCCGGGTTGTACGAAGGTGGAAACACAGAATTCGGAAGATCGTTCAACAGTCGGGCTACTGTATTAATAAAGGAGTTCGAGAAGCGACTTGTTCGTATATGTTGAAGGTCCACTGTGAATGGGTGCTGCATACAAAGTAAATAATATAAGTTATTGTTTGTATCTTTGTTACTAGCCCCCTCACTAGGCATAGCCTGTGCTAAGGTGAACGTTTGTAAATTAAATTGCTGATGAAATGTGTAAGGTATTGGAACGTTTATAACAGACATTTAAAGTGAAGAATACTTGTTGAAGCATTCGAAGAAAAGAAAAAAAACTAGACGCGATAGAGAAAAGACAGCTGGCACAGAAAGTCCACGTCTATTCTCCATCTGTTTTTCTTCTGCTATAATCGCGCAGTTAGTAAGGCAAAGAATGCCCTCAAGCACTTATAATAACTAACGTATGTGTGATTTCATTATAGTCTAGGTTCTAAGAATATTAAAGTCATGTTTATGTTCTCATATGATGAAATAGATATCGACAGCGTTGAAAAATAATATCAAAACAAATAGATTGACTTTTATGTTAAATTATTTATTAAATCATCGCCGTGAAGCACCGCCTTAGAACAGTGCTGCCACTCTTTTCTATTATGATCGTTTTCGGTTGTCCAGTAAGAAACGGGTAATCGAAAATACATTAGGCAAAATAATATCTCGCATGGTTCAGCATTGAGGTTCACCACCCATTATAAATGCAGTGCCTTAAGACGAGACTGATGTGTGGGAATACACGCATGTTTCTTTCTTCCTTTAGTAAGGTAATTCACTTGTCGCTGTTAATCCCGCATTGTGGTAAAATTAATTAATAACTATTATGTCAAAAATAATATGGGGGTGGACTGAAAAACTAGGACATTTGTGAAGAGGTAATTTGAAAAGATGAAATCGTTGTACATAATTGTATTCCATAATTTATCGGAGAGTAAATTGCTGATGAAAATGTATTATTTGAATAATTTTATATGCGCTTATAAACATAACCCAAGTATGCTATGCAGTTTTCAGTGAGAAAAACCTCTAGTGAATACAATTTAATTTGTATAACCATGATGCATTTTCTTCTGGATGAAACATTGTGTAACATACATGTAAAAAAGACTTGAACAGGTACCTAGTTGTCATGCAAATAATAAATCTAGTAAAATTAAACTTAATTATTATATAGGTAATCCAAAGATTTTTTATGCCCCTTCAAAGGACACCGCTTCGCCATGAAAGGACCTTTTCAACTAATAGGTACGTATAAAATTATATAAATTATGTATTTTTTTCAACATCTCAAAAGAGACGAAGTTGGAATTATATAGAAAAACCAGGAAATCAAGGCACCTACAGGGCTTACGACCTGTCATCGGCTGGTATAAATGATCACTTTATGCGCTTGCTCCAACGTTGCGCAACATGCACCTCCGAGACCCTACCAACCATTTCAAACCCCAAATATGAATATCCAGGTCAAATATGAATGTATTCTATATTGTTCTGACACTATATAGAGTAGAAATACATTGGTTTAGTATTTAATCATTTCTGGAATATTTATTTGGTTTTGACGTCTACTAACTTCAAGTAGCCACTTTGTTCCTGGCACTTAAGAATGGATTTTTTAATTTCTGTAAGTACCCATAGCAAGGGCGTCGCCAAGGGGGGGCAGCCGCCCCCCCTAGAGATAAAAAAATGTAACAATTCATATTTTTCTCATCCTTCATAATATAGGGTATACGGAGAATAGCCTATGAATGGGTTAAATTGCCCCCCCCCCCCCCCCTGGGCCTTGGGCTGGCGAAGCCCTTGACCCATAGCAGTTCGTTATACATTCGTGGTGTAATAATATATTATGTAAAAAATCTTTGCATAAATTTGGTATTCATTTTGGAACTCTATAGCTACCCGATGATTATATTTATGTCCTTTGTGTTTAGTTACGTGAATTTTGATTATTAACTAATGAAGCAAAAAGACACAAATTTGCGCTCTGCGCAACCAGAATCTTGCAAGAGATGTTTGGCGAAAATAATAACTCTTGATTATGCACTTTTTACTTTTTTTAGATATTCAAGTAAGGTGACTGCTGCTTTAATCCAAATCTTCGCTAAATTATGCTCTACAGACTTGTGTGTTGATTTTTTGCGTCTATTTTTTTAAAAAATAAAAATTACATTTACGAAAGACTGTTACATTAAGACCCGATTAGAAAGAAAGAATATTAGATGAACTTATCTTCTTTAATATAATAAAATTATCTTCAGAGTCAACTCTTGTTTGCCTCTTCTAGGAATGGTTTATGTCTGAAGTGTTTCCTTGAGTAATTCAATTTATTAATTTGGAGAATTTTCGATTAGACAAGTCTTTTTGTTTTATCTCTTCCTAAAGTCACATTTCATTATGACGATTTTCCTAATTTTCTTCATGGCTATTATGTTTTCTGTAATGTATTAATTAATATATAAGAACTTTCAATAAGATATTAATATGGATATCTTAAATATCTTTGTGTCAATTGATTTTATTTTATTATTTTTTTTAAAGTAGTTGTATGTAACACATGAGTATGTAAAGTTAAAGAATACGTACCAAATAATTTAGCCTTCAATCAAAGTAATTGAATGTTGAATAAAATTTGTTATATATTAAAAAGGTGTATGTCAAGATAGGATAATTTGATAGTTAGATAGAGAAAAAGAATCAAACTACCATAGAAAATGTATGAAACGATGTCGTCACTACATTAGATTTTTGAAAAATTGTTAAATAAAAGTTGTGATGTATGTAACTACTAAGTATGTGTGTATTTTTTATGGAGAAATATTAATGATAAATTATTATAAATTATCTCGTATTTCAGCGATTTTCAATATTTGAAAAAGTTTCAGCGTTATTGTTTTTATGATTTTTGAGATATGCGAAAAAAATAAATAAAAATTTAAATGTTGAACACCCCTGACTGGAACAAAAATACAAAATTCTGAGTAAAAAAAGTAAAGTAGGCCTAAAATTTTATATACTTTGTGAAATTTTGGGCTCTGTTCATCAAGCCGATCATAAGTTAACAGTAGGGGACGGACACACATACAGACACACTAAATTAATTCTGAGTTTATCCAAATATAGAAAATATATGCTACGAAGCCTCTAATTTGCTTTTTTTTTATTTTAATAAAAAAGGCAGCTTTATACCAGATCAATATTAATTATATTTCTAAAAAACAAACCTCCTCAAAAATACTCCATCTTGAATAACACAAGAGGTAAAATATCGGGTAACTACTTGGTGCCAAAAATGAATACTAAATTTGGGCAAAGATTTTTTGTATTTACTGCACCTCGAATTTATAATAAACTGCCATCGGACCTTAAAGGGTTAACTCAATTCAAAGCCCGTGGTACCAAGTGGCTACTCGATGTGGGTAGAACCCAAAATGAAAGTAACGTTGCAACAATAATTTCTTAACTAATTATTTTTTGTTGTCTGTTTATATTGTGTTTATTTTTATTTATTTCACTTTTAAAACTGTATTTTTTAATTTAAAATTATGTAAGTATTCCTAATGTTTATTTTTATAGATTTCTTATTCTTTTGTTTTTTTACTGTAATGTAATAATTTCACAAATGTACAGGTGGCTGCTTCAGAACAGATTTATTCTAGTGAGGCAGCTATCTTATATTAAAATAATGTATATGTTTATATGATCATAAATAAATAAATAAAATAAATAAATGTTGAAAAACCATGAAAAATATAGATCTGGCCATACAAAATCTCGCAGATCTAGTTTTGAAACTTTGTCGGTCTGTTAAAAGAAATAAATTCTATTCTACATAAACATACATCTTTAAATATTATCTTACTTCGCTTGCTTTAAATCAATGCTTGTAATATAACGTGACCGAAATCGGTCAGGGTAGGAATCGAACTTGCGATAGCGAGATCACTAATCCAGCGCAGTAACCGCTCTGCTACTGACCCATATATTTATTATTGTATTTTGTAATACGTAAATTTTAAATTCGACCTTTATGGATAGTGCACAATGTTGTTAAATCATTTTGAGATTCTCGTCGATTTTTTGTTTGACATAACGAGTTTACACAGCAAAAACTTGTTTTTTTTCGTACATCATTTGTGGTGTATCCACTATTAACCTTCCTTTAAGTCGCTTGTGCTTAATGAGGTTTAAAAGGTTTCGCTTAGATAAAATACATTTTTAATATTAATGAGCCATACAATACAAGCAATCACCGCTGAATTTTTATTTCAAGAAAATGAAAAACAAGAGTTTTTACGTATAAATTAACGCTAATGATCAATTTCGTTTTGATAATGTTCAAATAATTTGAGCAACTTTATAAATGTCATTTTTTTTTGCCTAAATACAACATAAAATATTGTATTTCGGTAAAAAAAAATAATTTAAGTATCAAGCTTTTGAGCCCCCGTAGATATTGTGTATGTAGTGTATACTTCTTTACAAATTATATGAAACGATGTCGTCACTATATTCAATTTTTATATCTAGTTGCATATAACACATGAGATCCAACTGTCGATGGTAATAGTTTGTATAATTGAAGAATACCAACCAAACTATAAACACTTAAACGCAAATTTATAAACGAAATAAAATATTTTGTTTTCTATATAAAATATGTAGGTTTGTATGTATGTCAGGATAGAATAGTATGGAGTTCAGTCTTTTTTTCCTACACAGAATATTAAAACAGTATTCTTTGAATATGATAATGAGAATTGTTTATAATCATTCATCTTTCGAACAACTACTAATATATAAAGGCATAAAATTATTTATCAGAACAGAAACGAATTACGAAGAATTCAAAAAGAATCTAAAAACAATTTGAAACACTAATATTACATTCATCTTCAGTGTTGTATGTGTTATTTGTTTTGTGTTATGGTTTTGATGAGGTTTTTATTTATTTATTTTTATTTTTATATTGATTGGAAATTTTAAATTTTTTTTGTATGTATTCCTTTGGTCTTTAAATATTTTTTTTTATAATTGTTAATTAATTATTTATTTTAGTAAAGTATTTTTATTGTGTAAGCAAAGGGTTACTGTTTTCCAAAACATAAGCTTACAGCTTAAATAAGGAAAGGAAACATTAATTAGTTTTTATTAAAAAATGTATTAAATGTAATTTATATGTTTAAATACAAAAAAAAATATTTGTTATTTTTAATAATCTTCTCAGACTGAATTCAGCAGTATTTAATTTAACACCCCAATCAGATAATTTGTTGAAAGACTTTGTTGTCAAAGGTGACATTGAAAAGAAAAGATAAAACACTAATTAATAACATTTTTACGAATAATATCCTCTTCTTCACTCATTTCCTGATCAAATAAGCTTTAAATCTTTTTAATGTTGGACTTATATCGCCTTGGGTAATTCATAATAATCCTTTGCCTTCTTTCAATTGGACTTCTTTGAAATTAACTCTTTTCTTCAATCGGGGCTCTTTAATTTTGAAAAGCAGACAATATCCTTTACATATTTTAATCGAGTTTTCATTTCATTTTTCATTTCCGACACTGTTGAAAGAGATAAGAATATTATATGAATTATTTATAAACATTATGTTTTAAAATTAAATTATGAACAAATGTAATTGTTTATATACCGGTCAGTATTAGTTTATTACTAGTTGCATATAACACATGAGATCCAACTGATCCTCTTAGTTAGTGTTTTTTAACTTCAAAGTTGGAAAAGCCGTGAAAAATATAGACCCTGCATACAAATCTTGCATATCTTGGGTTGAAACTTTGTCGATAGGTTAAGAGAATAAAATTCTCTTGAAAAAATCGACAGTTGGATTAGAATATACCTTCTGATTAATGACGATGTGTTACTCTACAAAAAAAGTCTTCCTAACAAGCAGTAATTTTAAACAATTTTATATATATTTTTACTCTTCACTACCCCAGTGAGAAGTTATGAATTCGAAATTAATATTATTATTATTTTGTTGCAGTTTATCGACTAGTATCATGCTGAGATTGTATTCTGAAAGATTCATCACAATGTGTCGGTGTGTGTGTGCTGTGTAATATGTGCTATGTACCTACTATGTACGGCTTGTTTATTCTACTTCATCGATTATTGAATAAAGTACTCGTTCGATTATTTTCAAATTTTGTAAATTTATGTATCTAGTACTCGCTTAGAGCCCATTAGATTTTGAAGGATAGCTGATCAGTGCTTCTCACTTTCACAAACTGTCAAATATTTCATAGTTTCCCCAAGCTCAGGAATAAATTAAAATTTGATATTTATGTTATCTTTTATTATTTATTTTTTAAAATTGCTAAAAAGCACTTTCATAAAATGGCTTTGAAGAATTATCAAGTTTTCATAATAAAATATTCAGTGTGGAGTGACTTGGTAGTGTGGCGATGCTATACAACACAATGAAAACGTCATTCGTCGGATAGTCTCATTCGTATTAACGAAGATGGCCGAAGGACATCAGCTCCTGAACCGAATATTGAAACAGTGTTATCTCTTTAATATCGACCCAAACATCGCGAACATCTGTAAATTTATCAAGTATATTATTGTGACTTATTTAAACCGAAAATATATGTAAATATATTAAGTCCTCTTTTATTATGAAACCCTTCATCACTCAATTACTATTTCTATTTATACTTATTATTGATAATCAAATTGCAATATCTTACCTAGTGATGTATGTTATTGGGAAGTAATTTGAATACGCACATTAAAATCGTAACCTTCTGATATATTATATTCTTAGTTAAATAACAATCCCAATAGCATCCATTTACAACTCACTCGCTTTATATGGTAACTTGTGATTGGTTTGAAATCTAAAGTAAAGGTACACAATATTAAAAAAAAAATCGGAAAGATATTGTTAAAAAAAAACAAATTTCCTAAGACCACACGTCTAATTCCATTAGTCACAAATTTATTAAACGCGACCAACTTCTGATCGTAAAAATTTCTTACAAATAAAAAATCTAATTAGTTTCAAATGTTATGTTGAAATCTGAATTATTGAAGTTTCAGCTCGAACCACTCACTGGGTGATTCATTGCGCGGTAATATATTTTCATTAATTATTCGATAATTAATAGGGTTCATTTGGCGAAAGTTTAGTGGAAATCAAACGAGTTTGGTTCGAAAAATAGTCCAGGGCCGGAGGTAGGAACTATTGTTTTATTAAAAACAGCGGTAGAGGGAAGTTTCGGGCGCTCAGTGGGTGACAGATTTATTAGGACACTATATATTTAAAGTAACGAAAATGACACTATAATTTTTTTTTCATGAAAAATCTTATTATTATTAAGTATTAAAATAAATTAGCAGTTGTTTGATATTTGAAATAAAGTTTTTAGAAATATATGTTTATCGAAATAAATTAAGAATAGTTTTGCGACAGAAGATGATACATATTAACAAGAATTGGAATAGAAGAGAATGGAACATTCAAAGAACACAAGATCAAAATTTTCCTTTATCATTATTATACATTTTTATATTTATTAAAATTTGTGTTCAAAATAAACAGTAATATTGATTATAAAAATAAGGATAAAATACCAACATTAAGATAACAAAAAAAATATGAATAATCATAATGCATTGATTCATTTACAAAAGAATATAACTGCATAGTAGAAGCCAACAAACTCGACTTCTCTTTGCGTATAATGAAAACGTCGTTTGGACAGAGACGTTTTGGTGTCATTGCTCCTAATTCTTTCAAAAATGTCGATAAAAACATAAAGAAATGCTCATTTATTCATTTGATTCTTCTAATAACAGGTACTACCTAATAACAAGTTGCCACATTATGGAGACTTACGATATTTATCGTCTCACAGATCCAGACTAAAAACACAATTAAAAACTATTTGCAATGGGCAGACACAGACAATATGCAGAGGAGAATATTTAATGTTGCCAACTTATCTTTCTATTATATAATCGGTTGTTTTGTATCAAATATAATATATGAATTGTGTTTTTATTTACTTTGTAATTGTACATACCATCACGCCATGTCCCTCACGGGGTAGGCAGAGAGAACCGAACGCCACATTTTTCTATCTTGACACACATTCATCGCCTCATCAACATTCATACATCGTCTCATACATGTTCGTCTGTTGTTCACGCTTCTTACATTTCCATCTTTCAAAATATCGTTTACATGGTCGTGCCATCCTTTTCTTGGGCGCCCGCGACCTCTTATTCCGTTCCTGTCAGCTTTGTATTGCTTTTTCTTCGTCAGGCGTTCTTCGTTCATTCTCCCCAAGTGGCCAAGCCATCTCAATGTGTTAACTTTCATTCTGTTAATTACATCTTTCTTTATCTTACATTCTTTCCTTGTGTCTTCAATCCGAACTCTATCATACATCGTTCTGTTACAAATTCTTCTAAGCGATCTCTTTGTAATTGTGTATTTATTATTTATATTTATATTATGTAAACATTCCTGCTGATACTATGCCTAGAATTGGACGAGGGTTGCCACATGGACGACCTGATTAAACTTACCGACAGGGTGATTTCCGCCGCCACACATTGGAGTGGCAAAATCTGAGTTCCGGACTCGATAAGTAAGTAAGTATGCCTATATATGTAAACGGACAATACAGTATATGTATATCCAACAACAGCCCCTGAACAGATAATACCTAGTGAGGAGTTAATCATTTTTCCCCCATACCCATGTGTCTAAACTTTCAATGGGGCAATAATATCGAATTGTTTTATGTATTTCTGTTTTTTTATGTACTTTTGTATTATAACTGTAAAAAGAAATTTAAAAAATATAAAAATAAAGAAAATATCCTTGTAACAAGCAGACATACATCCTCATAGATTCCCTTAACTTACCAGTACCTAATGTTTGTGCTACAGGTACAATCGTGGCATGATTTGAACTTGTGACCACTGGATTACTAACCCAACGCGCTAGGTGCTCTGCCTCATAATTAGCATCAAAATGGCGTTGCGAAAGTGTAACTTTTAGATCAAGTGTCTAAGATTTATTATATCCTGAGGGAGGGCGTTGAAATAGTGCCGATCGCTGTAGGCGGGAGCGGGTGCTGCGTAGCGGCCAGGGGAGGGTCGATTCTATTGACAAAGGTCGCCTAATAAACACCTCTATTCAATTAGAACGTGGCTTTCTCATTTTTGATAAGCGGATATTTTTTAATACAAAAAATGTTTTCACAATGAACTTTCAAAAAACATTTTTTTATATTAACTTCGTCCCATACGAAGACATTATATCTCTGTCGCACCAGACTAAATGGATTGTGCGCGAGTGAGACGAGATGAGACGTGGAAAGTTTAAAATCGTTTCATTAGTTTTTTTGTTTGGAAAAACTTGTGTGAATATAAAAATTATTAATAATAAAAAAATATTAATATACAATTCAATAAGTTTATGAAATCAAATTGTTACGTATTGTGATTTTAAATAATTATTATAAAATTTATTATAAAAATATTATAAAAATATACATGGGTGTAAGAGATGGAGTGAATAGTAGGGGCCGCCCCAGAAAGGGATGGCATGACCATGTGAATGATATTTTGAATGAAGGAAATATTAGAAGCTTGAATAATCGACGAGCATGTATGAGACGATGTATGGATGTAAAGGAAGCTAGGAATGTATTCAAAAATAGAGGAGTATGGCGCTCGGTTCTCTCTGCTTACCCCGTAAGGGATATGGCGTGATGGTATGTATGTATGTATGTATGTATGTATTATAAAATTAAAATATTATGCGCGGCTAACTATAATGGCTTATTGAGCAACTTAGACTAATATCCAGAGTATGTGTGGTGAATCGGTGATTCCTGTTTGTTTGTGGTATGACATAGATAAAGAAATAAAAAAAGATATTTATAATAATGGATTTATTTGACAGATATAGCATTTAAATGGCAATTAATGGTTTTCCTTTTGGTTAATTATTACAACCAGATATACAATAAAAATAAAAGGTATTGGCTTTGGTATGAATTGAATTATTAAGTGCACTCACATGTATGTAGGTACCTCTTGGCTGATTCTTCTGCGATTCTGTATTTCTGCGGTCAGAAGTCAGTGACGATTGCAGAAGGTAGAGTCTCTGGACCTGCCCTCTATGAAATCTAGCCCTCGCAGATAACCGTGAGCGTCTCCGTTCATTTCGGCACAAGTCTTTTAGTTAAACTGTTGTTATTTAATTGCGACTCAGGAACGCTTTTAAAGTAGGCTTTAATAATTACAACTCAGTTTGCCTATAATATGAAAATGAATGATTTTAAGTACTTAATGGTTTGTAGGTATGTCGCGAGCAAAATGCCAATGCTCTTTATTAACTCGGACCCTGAACCTAACTCACTATCTACTTGCATACTCTCGGAAGCTACCCTATATCAGACTAGGTAGGTACGTGACCCTTTTTTTTTGTCCTATGCAAGTATGTTCACGGGGCTACACATATTTCATCATGTATGAATTTTATTTCATAACAAAATGTGAAGATTCCCGCAAATATTTCCAAAATTAAAAATACACTTTTTCAAAAAGAGGTGAGTACTGGGTCCTGAGTAAACGAAACAATGCGCTTCTGTTCTTTGAAAGGAAGGTGTTGTGAAAAATCTTCGGGCTATTCTATGAAAATAGAACATGGAGGATAAAACACAACCATGAGCTAGAACGTATGCACAATGAGTACAACATAGTAAAGTACATAAAAACTGATTGGACTTGGAGATGACCCAACCATCGCCTTAGATGGTTGGGTAATCTCCAGTGCATGGAGGAGAACCGAGTCCCGAAGAGTAGGTATTCTGAATACACGATCAGATGGGAGGCGAAACGTGGAAAGACCCAAATGAAGATGGTTGGGTAGTGTAGAAAGGGACATCAAACCAATCAGAAGCCAATGTTTGTGATGGGCTTTAGCGCCATTGTTGACGATTTAAAAAATAAAATTAATATAATTTTACGTATTATTTCTGAGTATGACAACGCGTTCTACAATGTTTAGTACTACCTTCCTTAAAATAATACCATTAAAAATCGCTTTATTGGCTTGGTAAGAATTTCCGAGTCAAAAGATATTCCACAGGTAATAGGAATATAATATATATATATCGAGCTATTAATTTTGTCTAATAAGCTAAATTTGAGGTAATTTCGTTACCAAACCAATATTACTTGTGGTGGAAAAGTCTATAATTAACGAAAATTAATGATAATAATATCTTGCGACATTTTCTTAATTTTATAGGAATCCTTTGATAAAAGCAATTACGTTTAGATTAATTCAATTAATGCCCACAAGAGTGACCCTCTTCATGAATAATAAGAAAAGATAGAATGAATGACAAGAAGAATGGTAAGAATGACAAGAATGACAAGAATGACCCGGTAAGAATGACAAGAAGACCTGAATTGTTTCATGTCCCAGTATGTAGAACGAACTATCGAAAATTCTCCATTATACCGCGCATATGCCGTCAATACAATGAAAATTTTAATGATGTTGATATTTTCCAATTTCGTTTTAATAAATATCGACAAATGATACGAGGTAAACTGATGCCGGTTGATTGTGTGGTAAACCAGTGAAGTGCGGCAGACACCTTCATGACCTTCATTTCTTCCCTCTTCCCCTCCTCCCTACCCCTTCATCTCCTATCAAACAAAATCCTTTACACACTACCATGATATCTTGTTTGTTTTTTTCACTTTGTTTTATTTAATAACATTTTTTTTCTGGTTTATTATTTATGTTTATTGATCATATTATTTTAATTTGTGGATAGATGTTTTGGCGCAAGATTTATTTTATTGTTCTGTACCTTCATTATTTTGTTGTCGCTGTTGTCTGTCCCAAATAAATAAATAAATAAAAAAAAAAATAAATAAATAATTATCAACGAAAAGGAAAGCAGCGGAAAATCCTTTTTATGTTAAGATAGCGATAGAAAAAACCTTGGCATCCAACGGCATGGTTAATACCATAATGTTTTCAAAAATATATTGTAATACATAAATACATTTATAGATTTATATGTTTTTTTTTACTTACTGAGGAGACCCTGAGGAGATTTGGGCATATAATGAGCAAATGAATTGTGTGAATTGGTTAAAATTGGGAAACGGAAGTTTAGGTACTATTTCGAAGGAAAGCATAGAATAACGAAGGTACAATTATTGTTCTTACCGCCAGCTACTATGTAGAAAAAAACCTAACTTTTAATCTTATGTAAAGGACACTGTCACATCTCTGTACTGCTTGTCTTACAACACTTTCTCGGCTAGGCGGGTACGTATACATTATCCATGCTCAGGATCGGAATAAGAAGAGGAATCAAAAAATGGATATCCTTAACAGATTGATAAGGCTAGGCGGGTACGTATACATTATCCATGCTCAGGATCTGAATAAGGAGTGGAATCAAAAAATGGATATCCTTAACAGATTGATACTGCAAAGGATCGAAAATGCCAGTGGAAAAGACGCATGCAATTAGAATAAATGCTGTAAAAATGAGATCACTAAGAAGAGTTTGTAAAAAACCGAATAATGGGACATAAAGTGTGGACATGAGGAGAGAAATGAAAGTAAAATGAAAGAGAATACCTTGATATAGTTGGAGATATTGAAAGAATAAACGATGGACGACTGACCAAATAAATATACATGGGTGTAAGAGATGAAGTAAATAACAGGAACCGAAACATAAGAAGATTGAACAATCGACGAGCATGTATATACATACATGAATGTGTGAAGCCAGGAATATGTTTAAAAATAAAGGAATATGATGCTCGGATACCCCGTAAGAACATGGGGTGATGGTATGTATGTATGTATACTTCAAAGCATCCCAATTAATTATTGTCCAATCCTGATACATTACTAAAGTATACATGGAAGAATTTTTTTAATTTTATTTTAGAATAACCATTTTTTTTACCTAATAATAAATATATTCAAATTTCGTTAGTGGCTCTACAGCCCAGGATGAGCCTTGGCCTCCTTAAGGAATCATCTCCATTGCTACCTGGCGTGTCTATTTCTATCCAATTCTGCACACACCATCCAACTATCACTAGACCTGACCACAATTTTCCTTCCTTCCGGACGTATTTTGGGGATTCTTTTCGGCAACTGGTAATCACCGTTCAAATGTTGGCCAGCGATAAAACATGGCATATCACCAAAATAAAATTTGAAAGTATAAGTTTGATTATGTATGAAATTATGTTTAAATTTCAAAATAGGATACTTGGTTATAATTTATTGTAAGTGATATTATAAAAATAATTGATTCTTGATTGGTGAATTTTCAAAACACGTATAATTTAATCTACAAGACAAAAACACATATTTATATACATTGACAATTACTGTTTCTTTTGAAGCCAATAAAAGGATGGAATATACTCAAATTCAAACTCCTTAATGAAAGTAGTCCTATGATTTTGGCCATTGGGGTGAATACTTATAAATGTACTTATTTATTCTAGAAAGAATAAGAGAGACCGCAGTAGGTACCCATTATTACCTTTTAATTTGTGAAAAAGGTCTATTGTATTCAAAATATCAAAGTAAATGACGTAATTAGAAACATTTTATAACAAGTAGGTATCTTGAAGTAATTAAATTATATCTACGTCAATGTACGAAATGAACGAAGGAAAAAATAAGATGTAATTTTGATTTGTCGAATTGTAGGAAAAACTTTATAATAAATAAAAAAACAACAAATAATGCAAGGTATCTATATATTAACGTTAAAACTGATTTGGAGAAACACAATGATCCTAACAGTATAAACACTCATCAAGCCGGTTCTCGCGTATGCTTCCGAAACCTGATGATCCATAGCGGCGTTTGAGAGAAGGATCCTTGGGCCAATAAGAAAGAATAACGGGTAGCTTCGTCGATACAACAGGGATATGAGATCTAATGAGATCCTAATGTGATCAGTTCCATCCAGGGCTTTTTCTCTCTCATATTCAAATTGGTTATAAACCGTTGATAGTTTTCATATTATTCGCAATAGGAGAAGAGGCGCTACCAAACGGGTCGTAGAAAATAGATAGATATACGGGGAAATAGGTCAATATTATAGATCAATCAAAACAGTAACTTGAGACCATGTTTTTTTCGGTATTTCCTTCGCGGATACTATTGATACTAATTTTGGAGGACTAGTCAGTTTGTGTGAAGTGAGATATCCGTGTTACCATATAATATGTGGTTCCATCAAGATAGGGCGCTTGAGATTGACTGGTCACATAATCCGAAAGGACGACAACAGTCCCACAAAACGCCTCACACTCTCTGATTCACAAGGTCGAAGGAGACCAGGAAGACTGAGGACACGATGGATGAACAGTGAGAATGTGGGTGCATCCGCAACATATATTAGGGATTGGAGAACGAAAGCAACGGATTGACGGGAATGGAGGAGACTTCTGGATTCAGCCAAGGCCCACGCAGGCCTGTTGAGCTTATGATAAAGATATATTAATACGTGAAGCGAAAACTTCTGACCCCTCTGATTTTTGGATCTATAGTTATTTTCGTAGCGATTATACTGTGGCAGACCACTTAGAAAAGTTTC
The DNA here is from genome assembly GCA_963576475.1 of Molanna angustata. Taxonomy (NCBI): domain Eukaryota; kingdom Metazoa; phylum Arthropoda; class Insecta; order Trichoptera; family Molannidae; genus Molanna; species Molanna angustata. The sequence continues at coordinate 6,031,444 of OY754965.1, forward strand.
TGTCGAACTCGGCCTAGCGATACACAAATATTACTTGCTTACTTAAACATACCTACTTAAAAAGAAAAAAAAATGAAAAACTACCACAACAAAAAAAGTAAACATATAAAAAAATAATATTAAGCAAACGGTAAAAAAATACAATTTGAAATAAAAGATGTGCACACAATTAAACACAAAAATCATTAAAATATACAACCAATCAAATAGACACGAAAAAAAATAATAATCATAAAAAAAATATAAAGAACAAAGTATACAATAAAACAAAAAGTTAATATGAAAAAAATAATAGTAATAGAAAAAAAAATCACGCTGTCCAATGTCCGCGAACTCTCTCGTACATTCTATCGTACATTCATTCCGCAGTTGCGGTTTATTGTCGCACGCTCGACACCGAGGGCGACGAACTCGGCCATGCGATAAACAAATCTTCACACTGTCACTGGGCGCGCGCTCGACAGATACTTTTCGAAGTGGTCTGCCACATTATAAAAGTTAGGCGCTTATAATATGGTATTATACGTATTTTAATGTTATTAAGTTATTTAAATATAAAAAAATGTAGATAACATCAGGTGATGGGTATTATTGTTGTTGGATAGTGGACTGTATAATAAACGATCTCTTCGATGCTTCCCTTATTTCTGGTTCACAATGATTCTTTCTTTTCTGTGCACTGGTCGAAACATCTACACGCGGTGATCTTCAAATTTGCACTAAACTTTTTCACTTGCCATTAATTGTTACTCGAAATTGTTGCGACTAACTTTTCAAGTGGCAATTCTCAAACACAACGGTGAGGGGACAATGGTAAGGAAGGGATATACGGAAGTGTGCTTCTACAAGTATGGCGCTTTAATTTTACTGGAATAGTTAAAGTTTATACGGTTCAGGACTGCAGAAGATAATTTGTAGCTATATGCGTTATAAATACATTTAAATAAATAAAAAAAAAATTCACATCAAACCATAGATTTTTTAATCTCATTGTTGTTTCAGTTGACGGGGATAAGAACCCGTGGAAGAGCTGTAAGAAATTAGGAAACATAGTAACGAGAGGTATTCACGTCGGAGGGACCTAACAAGATAGTGGGAGAAGAAAATGACAAAAGCCAGACGTGAAATACCATGATTGAAAAAAAAACAACAACCAGGGGGGCAAGTCTGGTCCAATCGGCGATATCAAAACCCTCACGATTACCAAAATCACGGATATAATTATTATATGGAGTTCTATAATATCTTAAGATGTCACATATCTCCATATGATAAATATATCCATGATATGGGTAATCACGAGGGTTTGGATTTCGCCGGATGGACCAGACTTGCCCCCCCAGGTGTTTCTTTTGATAGAAAAGTTTTTTGTATCAAGGTTCTTATTTACCTAGCATTATTTGTGAGTAATAAAAAATATGAAAAAAAAATGAAAGATTACCTCAATAATAAAAGAATGATTCGAGATCTTTGTATGAACGATATCGCAAAATATTTTAGTAGGTAAAAGAATTTCATTTACTTACAATTAAAAACCTGAAGTAATTCATTTGGAAACGTTGAAGACTTCATTAAAATGAAAATCATGACGGCGTCAAACAACGATTTCAATAATTGAAGTGTTCAGACATCATTAAAGTCCAACAGATTTTCAAATAACTACGTGGAAACCTGAACAGTGGAAATATTCGATTGGAAACTCTTCATCACTAAACTATCGTCACTTCATAAATAAGGTCAAATCAATTTAAAAAGAGCATACATTCATACCCTCACGTCATGTCCCTAATGGGTGAGGCAAATAGATTCGAACACCAAAGATTTTTTAATTAATTTCTACATGTATTGCAGTCAGCAATCATCACTATTAATTCGCTACTTCCACCATCACCCGCTCTGCAAATGGGGACTGTAAACAGCCCCTTAACAAAACGCTAAGTAAACGACAAGAAATAAAATTCATAGCACGATAAGTAGCTTATGGAGCCCTCTAGATTAGCTATTTTGGCACTATATTGCAAAACAACAATCAACGAATGTGAATGGAAGTTTCACATTCGTGGACCAGATCGTTTTAAATATGAAACATCAGGGATATGACCAATATCTCCGTAAAATATTAACCTACTGGGAATCTAATGATACTAAGGCGCCATAACTATGACAAAACTTCTTTAATTAATTTTGACAGTTGAATATGTGAATATGTGGCGGCGTTGCGCCTAGCGACCGCCCTGTCAAGTTGATTCATACGCCTCCCAGCAACCGATCAGTGAGCATCGATCTTTCTGTAATTTGGCGCTAGCTGTTTTAAAATATGTAGTTTATCATCTGCGAGCGTCAATATATGAGTATTCAATTATGTTTCGACCTAATTGAACCTACATATACGGGATTCAATACCCCAGTAAACCTTAACAATAATTAAACACTCATATATGTTAGAAATATATGTAGTTTGGAGTCAAAACGTTTACATAGAACCTTAAAGACTATCAAGCATACGTTAAAGTCAATTATTTTTGGACACTTTTAACACTGCAGTTCGTTTAAGAAAGGACACCATTTGTCAGTTCCATATATTATCAACATCACAGCTACATACGTTAAATACTATTTGCAATGCATTCTTGAATATTCGTATTCTTTGAAGCAAGAAGAAAATTTGTAAATATTGTAATTCAGAAAGTATGATAATGAAGATTGGAATTGCTTTCATGAACAGTATGAACACAACAGTTTTATTTGCAATGGAAGTAGGTATAAATAGAGTTCCATCCATTTGTTGAGAGAGAGAAGCTCAGACATTCAAAGCAGCGTAAATAATGAATTGAAAATTTCTATTTTGTTTGGCGATACAGTGCATTTCAATTATCCTTAATAGTATTAGAAGACGAACAATAATAGACCAGACAGTGGAGAACCAATGATTGGCGAAATTGAATTTACTCTTAATATGGATGGACCAAAATTGAAAGGGAATTAGATTTACTTTGCAGACTTTCTTAATAGAACAACAAGGCTGACTTCACCATTCGATTAGTTTGAAAAATTCACTGTTTTTACACACAAATATTTGAAATATATACATATTATCACGATATGACCCTTTCACTGGGTAAGATAAAGAGAACCATGAGCCATACTCTTTTGGATAAATATTATCAGAAAAAAATTCAAAGACCGTTTTGGAAATTCAAACGTTTACGGTTTTGACGGCTATAACTTAGCGATCACCGTGAAATGTTACATTTTCACAACTCATATCACTTCCTTCTCGGGTTCGATTCCCAGTGGAGTCACAGTTTCATATTTGATATTATACCTACCTATTACTTTCCCCAAAACAACTCACTTTATTTATTTATTTGTAACATATTGTACATATAATTTTTACACTTGCGGGTTTATTGCCAGACGGCAATTTCTTCCAACCAAGCAGAGTTAGTGTAAATACACAATACAAGGTGTCCTATGCCAATAAGAAAATGACGTGATAAAAATAAAATAATGTATAGGCTTTAAAGATATAGGTTATAACAGAACACATGTCAAAAATAAGAATACAAAATAAAGGTTAAATATAAGAACAGTTTATAGCAAAGATAGGAAAAAAATAAATGATAAGGACAGAAAGAGGAGTGGAAGAGAAAATGAGGTTTTATCAGATAGATAATTTTGCTTAAGCCTTTTTTATTTATAGTGAATTTCCTTACATGAACTGTTTAGTAACAGAATATTATTATCGAATATTTTTGTAATTGCAACATTGGATTTTTTCCCTGTCGGTATTGTAATGATATTTTTATTGACAAACTTTTTAGCATCTCGCAGAGACGAAGTTGGGATATTATAGAAGAACCAGGAACTCAAGGCACCTACAGGGCTTACGACCTGTCATCGGCTGGTATACGTGATCACTTTTCAGGGGCGACATCTGTGCGAGACACCATCACCTCATTTATAAGGCCTGTTGCGTTCATTGTTTGCAAATAAACTAATTTCTCAATAGATGGCGTTACATAAAAAAGATTTCTTCGTTACTTCATAGTATAATTCCATTTTTTCAGGTGAATTGGCAAACATTATTCAAATAAGTATTTAGAACTTTCAAAAATTATATTGATAAGGGAACTCAATAAGAAGGCATAATTGGTGAACATTGCTCAAGCGCATAAAGTGATCACGTAAACCAGCCGATGACAGGTCGTAAGCCTGTAGGTGCCTTGAGTTCCTGGTTCTTCTATAATATCCCAAATTCGTCTCTATTGAGATGTCAAAAATTTTGTCAATAAGAATATTATTATTTTTGCATTGGTTGAGTTGGGCCGCGTCAGTGTGTGGAGCGAAGCCTTTCGTAAGTATAATTTGTTTTAAAAAATATTCATTTGAGGGTGTGCAAAATAATTTCAAAAATAAACACTGGTTTTTACTTTCAATTCTGAACGAGCAAGTTGGTCCATATTACTGTAATAATATTTTGTCGTCCATAGAAAATGTAGGGATATGAACCCAAAAGTTTCAAAACTCCGACAGGTTTGATTTCTACGCACAAAAAGTTTGTATACCATCTGTTGTGAACATATCATAGACAGGTACAATATCTTTATGTTACAGTTTTATTTACTCACAACAGTCTTCGAAGACACTTTTGTCCCCTTTACAAGGGATGTTCGCTAAATCTAGTGACTGAAAACATTATTATTATATAAAAACCGCCTAATACACTATGAATTTACGTGTTAGTAAGGGTAACTATCGCGTGCGTAGTAAAGGGTTTATACGTGATTTGAATTACCGAAAACTTTAAATTTCTTCTTCTTCTTCTTCTTCAGCCCTCTGTCTTCCACTGCTGGATATAGGCCTCTTCCATATTCTTCCACTTCCTTCTATCGGTTGCTGCTTGCAGCCAATTTCTACCCCCCACAGCGGCTATGTCGTCAGACCATCTTTTTTGAGGTCTTCCGACGCCTCTCTTACTTTCCCAAGGTCTCCATCTGAATATTTTAGGGGTCCATCTTGCGGGTTCCTGTCTAGCAATATGTCCCGCCCATTGCCATTTCAATGTAGCTACGCGATCCATGACGTCCGCTACTCTGGTCCTTTTCCTAATTTCCTCATTTCTTATTCTGTCTCTTAGGCTTATACCAAGCATGGATCTTTCCATGGATCGCTGTGTGCATTTGAGTTTTTCTACATTTCTTTTTGTAAGGGCCATGGTCTCCAATGCATATGTAGTCACTGGCAGTATACATGATTCATATGTTTTTCTTTTCAGATTTGCTATGGAGAAATTATTTACAAAAGAGCTTTAAAAATATATTATTAATATCCTTTTTCTAATACTCTAATTTTTTTTGAAGAAAATAAAAAAGTATGACGAACATTCACTAGATAGGTACATGTTGAATATAGATTTGGTATTTTTTAAAGAAACTGCATTTGAGAAATTTGATATAAAAATGCGATCTTTGTGTTCTATATACCTACTCTTTTCAAATCCTATTTGAATAAAAAAAATCTCAACCGATGTGTTTCACCTTTATTCCATAATTCCTTAGAAATCGTGTGAATAAAATATATCAATCGAAATGCAATCACTATCATATAGGAGGAACATGACAGATTTAATCACAATTCAAAAAATTATTCACTGTGACTTAAGTGCCCCCAATTTGCTCGAACTTGTTAAAATAAATATACCCATAAGAACATGCTCTAGATTACGAAACATTTTTAACATCTCACATTACAATACAAACCTGGGCTTCCACGCTCCTCTACCACGGTCACTCAGATAATACAACAAACTGCATTATCAATATGAAAATGTCGATATATTTTCACAATCACGGGCATTGTTCAAGAGTGCTTTAAGAACGTGCCAATTTTGATAAAAGCTTTGAATGTTTCTTGTTATATTAATGTTTGTTTGTTTTTTTTTTTTTTTGTTTTTCCTGTAGAAAATCATTTCTTAAATATGTATTCTTTGTGTAAGAATGCTGAATGTATGACTGAATGAAAATTATGTACGTGCGTTCATGTGTGGGGTGTGGATGATAATTCAATCGTCCAATCATTCCATACATTATACATATATATGTTCATAAATGCATGAAACCAGTGGGCTTCTAGCCTGTTTTTCATGCTTATATAAATAAATAAATAAATAAATAAATAAATAAATAAATAAATAAATAAATAAATAAATAAATAAATAAATAAATAAATAAATAAATAAATAAATAAATAAATAAATAAATAAATAAATAAATAAATAAATAAATAAATAAATAAATAAATAAATAAATAAATAAATAAATAAATAAATAAATAAACAAAAAAAAAATAAATAAATAAATATCGTATGAAATGTTACCAAGGCTACCATGTTTTAAAATATATCATACGCGACTGTTGCAGATTCTCCCATTCCCACAATTTAGGGTTACCAACGACAGGTGTGCAGTTGTGTATTATCTTATAAAAGCAATCACGACACGTGCGTAAATACCCACACACCAAATCATCACAATATACTATCAATATTAACAATATAATATCGAGATTTGAATGTTGATTGTATATCAAGGTCTAAGATTCACTCTTAAAAAAAACGTAGATGGCGGTCGTTGGAAACTTGGTGTCCTCTGTACAGCGAACATCCCATAATACAAGTAAAATAGACTTCATATTAATATCGTATGTTTCTCAGAAAAAATCATCCCTCCTAAGAAGTATTGAGAGGTCTTACACGAGGACCTGGTGATCCAAAACGCAAAAAATTCCACATAAATGAAATTATATATAGTTGATCAATTTCACATACATTATAATATATGTTGATATCCGTCCATTTCTTTTTTTATATCCAGGTATGATTTCATCCGTCAAAAAAAAAAAAATTGTACTCTTCACTAACCCATGGGAATATAGTGGGGAGTAATGCTGTCGCAAATTTGCTATTTTTTATTGCAGATTATCGAGTAGTATCATACTGAAATTGTATTCTGAAAGTTTCATCACAATGTTTCAGCGTGTGTGCTGTGCACTATGTGGTGTGTGCTATATATGGCGTGTTTATTTTAATTTATCTTTGATTTTTTCAAATTTTTAAATTTGTATATCTAATACTCACTTAGACCCCATTTGATTTTGAAGGATACCTATCTGAATAGTGCTTCTCAATTTTTTTAACTGTCCAATATTTCAAAGTGACTCCAAACTCAAAAAAATTTAAAAATGTTATTTTCAAATTGGTAAAAAGGCACATCGCCTTCATTAAATGGCCTTGAAAAAAAATCAAATTTTCATAATAAAATATTTAAATAAAAAAATATTGAACAAACTCAATTCATAAAAATAAAGAAAATTTACAAACAAAATTTGAATACTTTATGGAGTGACTTGATAGTGAGGAGTATATCGTTGGCCACAAGCCACAACTCACTCGATTTATTTTTTATTTAGAATGTATACAATAGAAAACATATTTTGTGAATATGTAGACAGGGTTTTTTGACCTTACTTACTTAATAGTCGTCGTTCTCAGTACTGACGGTCGTGGTCATCATATACCCTGCTGCGGACAATTGCTCTCCAGGTTTAACCGTATGTGAAGAAAAAAGTGTAAACCTTCTTTGTAGTAAAGAGTTTAGTGAAGCCACAAGCCACTCATTTATATATTTTTTCTCAATTACGTGAAATTCAGATATTATTATTCTTAGCTATATTATTTGTAGAGTCTGCTTAGTACGGTGACAGAGCTGATAAAATATTTATAGAATTCTTGTGACCTCAGAGTGTAGTATTGTAATAATGCCAAATTTAGGAATGCTGACAATTTAAAAACAGATTCTCAAACGTTGTATGCACCCTAATAGTACGAATATTGATAAAATATTTATCGAATTCTTGTGACCTCAGAGTGTAGTATTGTAATGATGCCAAATTAAGGAATGCTGACAATTTAAAAACAGATTCTCAAACGTTGTATGCACCCTAATAGTACGAATATTGATAAAATATTTATCGAATTCTTGTGACCTCAGAGTGTAGTATTGTAATGATGCCAAATTAAGGAATGCTGACAAGATAAAAATAGATTCTCAAACGTTGTATGAACCGCAATAGTACGAATATTGATAAAATATTAATCGAATTATTTTGACCTCAGAGGGTAGTATTGTAATGATGCCAAATTAAGGAATGCTGACAAGATAAAAACAGATTCTCAAACGTTGTATGAACTCTGATAGTACGAATATTGATAAAATATTTATCGAATTCTTGTGACCTCAGAGGGTAGTATTGTAATGATGCCAAGTTAAGGAATGCTGACAAGATAAAAACAGATTCTCAAACGTTGTATGAACTCTAATAGTACGAATATTGATAAAATATTTATCGAATTCTTGTGACCTCAGAGGGTAGTATTGTAATGATGCCAAATTTAGGAATGTTGACAAGATAAAAACAGATTCTCAAACGTTGTATGAACTCTAATAGTACGAATATTTATAAAATATTTATCGAATTCTTGTGACCTCAGAGGGTAGTATTGTAATGATGCCAAATTTAGGAATGTTGACAAAATAAAAACAGATTCTCAAACGTTGTATGAACCCTAATAGTACGAATATTGATAAAATATTTATCGAATTCTTGTGACCTCGGAGGGTAGTATTGTAATGATGCCAAATTTAGGAATGTTGACAAGATAAAAACAGATTCTCAAACGTTGTATGAACTCTAATAGTACGAATATTGATAAAATATGTATCGAATTCGTCTGACCTCAGATGGTAGTATTGTAATGATGCCAAATTTAGGAATGAACAAGTGTGAACCCTAATAGTGCGCATATTGTTATAATGTTGAGACCTTTCTTTAACTTCATTTATCTGTCTGTACCTACTGTAATTTTAAAATTAATTTTTGACTAACTTCCCGACCAGAGCTCTGCTACAAAACTTTCAGAATTTGTGTATTTCCGTTGACAGTGCATATTTTAATAAAATTGAACAATTTTGTATTTTATATAAAGTAAACAAAGCTATACGTTTCCAGCTGAGCGTTTATAGAATTTTAATTTTATTCGGTTAGACGCGAAAATAATATTCTTAGTGTTTTTACATGTTTTCAATGTAAAAACAGGTAATAAAATAACAGTATACATTTCTAAGCACGATTTAATAATTAAGGAAAATTCATTCAATTTATTAAAAAGATAATTTTGAGAGTTAATTCTTTTTTTTTTCGATGTCACGATTAACTTAAGTCCGTCGTATAAGTAATCGTGAAAGGGTCCGGAGTTCGCTCACCGCCCCTATTATGTAACCTTGGTGTCTAGTCAACGTGTAAAATTATCAATGGACAAGATAAGAAAATGTAACTCAATATATGGAAGTGACAGTTATATTTTCTTTTCTTTTCCATCGCTAAATTGACACGATAACTAGGCACCCTTGTCAAGTCCGCTACATGATCTAACGTCACCATAGCCCTTCGGTCTATATTATGTGGCAATCAATATTATATAATTACGAACAATATCATAATTTAATTCATGAATGCACGTCTTCGTACAGACACTGCCCTGTGGTTCCGAATGACTAATTTGAGAACCACTGAGGCAATAAAGACTTCATACTGAATGGACTGAGACTGAGAGTGCTTATACTACTCCAAATAGGAAAACAAAATAATGAGAATTGTTTGAAAAGTTTCAGGCTGAGATGTCTCAGGAATCAAATTGACGAAAAGTTAAAATGGCGAATATAAGATTTATATAAATAAATCAACAACGAGTCAAAAACTCTTCCAAAGATCAGAACTTTGAAATATCGTTTTGAAAATTTTAAGACATTTGTGAAGAATAAATTGTTTCGTTGTTAATAGGGGTTAGCTTCTTAATTTTTTCTCTCCACTGTTATGGAATACTGGAGAATTATATTACATAATTTTTAAGCATATTTTCACGTCAAGTTCACAACGGGTGTCATGAAGATAGTGCAAATAACATTTGAGTTTACTTTTGATGTTTTTTGTTTTTGTATGTATGTTTTGGATGTATGGTGTAGATAACCTTCATGAAATTTTGTCCGTTCATCACAAACAACACCTAAATTCAATCGGCTAAATCGACTTTATATTTTAATTTAAGAATGAATATGTCCTTATAATAAGTACATAATACATCCTCACACATTTCTAAAACTAAGCATATGGTTGTACTTAAGGTGAACGAAATTGATCGTGACAGGATCCGAACTCGCGACCACTGGATTTTTAACCCAGGGCGCTAACCGCCCTGCCACCTCCCATCTACATCCTGATACATTCCCTCAATATTTATTTTTATTTATTTATTTTTTATTTTTTTATTTTTATTTTTTCAAATTGAAGCTAACAATGTACAAAGAATAGTATATATGTATAAAAATATCAAATAAAACAATTATCATCTCTTACTAATTCAACTACTAGGTAACTCAACCAATTAATTAATTAGTTAGTAATTATCAAAGACCTTATATACTATATTATAAGGTCTTTGGTAATTATATTACTAACTGAACCATTGTGTTATCTTAAAAGCATAACGTGATCTTTTTTTCTGCCTGGCACTGTCCAAACTTACTGCCTATATTGGCTATTGGGGTCGGTTCATCTCGTCCTCAAGTTGTATACTCTGGATATCGCTTTCATGCAAGGCGTTTCTTTGTAGGATCTTGGAGCAATCATTATTATCCAAATATTTTTTCTGTCAAAACTTTTGAGTATTGCAGAATAAGAATAATGACTGCAACAGCATGTCTAACATGTTTAAGTTACTATTTGTATATACCTACTTTACATGATACTAGATTATCCTCTTATCGATTTATATGTAGATATTTAGTGTTCAGCACTTAATGATGCTATAGTAGCAAGTTTATATATTAAATAGCTAGGTACTTGTGAATTGAATGTACTGCAGAACCTTCTACTATAGTAAGTAATTCTTACAGTTGGAGGGGAGCGTAAAGGGCTTCTTAATTCATAAGCAAATTTTATGGATGGCACCAACCTACCGAGAAATTTACGCCTGCGGGTTTTAGGTAGTTACTGACAGACAAACTGACAATGTATTATTAATAAATCACTTCTTACCAAACCACACAATTCCTCATTGTAACGGATTCACTCCGAATAAAGTCTTTAGGATTGAACAAATTCGCAGATTTTCGAGTAATCGGTTCATATAAGATTGAACGAATGCATAGATTCATGAGTCATTCGTTCAAAGATTTTTATGAGTTATACAATGATTCTAAATACAGTGCCAGATGACATTCCCAACTAAGTATCTTCTTGATTTGTTATCCTGACAGATACCTTTATTAGCGCCCCTCTACAGCTTTCATGCTAGAACATGGAGTCTTTCGCAGAGTTTCGATGTCAGCGATCGATCATGACACCAAGAAAACCATTAAGTGTACCTAATTGTACTTACGTTGTATTCCAGCGATCGACAGGCGCAGAGAACAATACTGTCATTCATAATCGATCAACCATCATCCTCAGCGTCACAACCCTTGATGGGTCCTAGCTGCCTCCAAGAGTCTTCTCCATACTGCTCTATTGCTGGCTGCCACCTTCCAGTTCTGCTGCCCCATAGCCCGACAATCCGCAACAATGCCGTTCAACTATCGTAGTTTAGGTATCCCTACGCTTCTTCTACCGGTTGGGTCATTAGACAACAGCCTTTTTGAGAGCTCCAGAATCCAGATCATCCATAGGTACGGTGTAAATGTCCCAAACAACGTTGTCTGTTAATCTTAATTAACTTGACTACGCTGATGTCTTATTGAATTCCGTACCAAATGCCAGATTGTATATGTGTTCAATGTTGCCAGATATGAGCATAACTTATATATTTACTATCTTTATATAGATAACTCAGAGGTTATAATGTCGCAATTTTAATCGTCTCACAGACCCTGTTTGTAAACACAATTGAAAACTGAGTTTCCACCGGGAATCGAACCCGGGACCTTTGGATCAGCAGTCAGACACCAAACCAACTGAGCTACGAAAGCCGACATACTTATTCATGTAGGTCAATATTCTAGAATTATGAAAATCTGCAAAATCCATTGAAACGCTAGGAATAAATTCAGGTCATGGGCGGGTATGTTTGGTTTAATTATGTATGTTATATTTCTTTTTCACAAAAGAACCCCGAGGGAAAAATCTTGCAGACTCTAATAAGAGTCGCCAAGCCAAAGGATGTAATTTCATCCCAAAAGGGAGCTCGTAATTTATACCACACATGTGAACATTGAGCAATATTTTGTATTGAATGTGAGACTAGGTACTAGGCAACAAATATATTCCCTATATTTAACGAAAAACCCGCAGTATTTATATAACGAACACAATATATTTACATTTTATTCATCTGCTATATATCACATTTGTAATATATTAACAGTAAAATATCACCCAAGTGCTCAAATCTGCCCCAGACTGGTGTGCTAAAATAAGAACATTTCACCATTTAATATGTAAATTTAATAAACGCATCTTACTTATAAAATGTACTGATATAAAATGTGTGAGGGTTGTACGAATGTAAACTAGCGTATCGCGGTATCTCTAGATTTACGAAGACAGGAGACTAACTTCGTGAATCTCCGATAACATACTCGTAAATAGGTATGCGATATACTAGTTGCGTGTAATACATGAGATCCAACTGTCGATGTCGATAGTATGCATAATTGAAGAATACGTAACAAACTATACATAGTTAAACACTAATTAATCAATATTTTAAGAGATTGAGAGTGAGGCGAGCGGAGGACTTGTTCCGCACCGCACAGAACAGGGAAAGTTTCTCCCGAGTGATCGTCAACATCGGGAGGACCCGACAGGACACATATAGAGAAGAAGAGAAGAGATTTCGTTTTCTATATAAAACATGTAGGTATATACCTAATATATCAGAATAGGATAGTATGGAGATCAGTCTGTTTTTCCTACTCAGAATATGAAAACAGCATGATGTATGTTTTTAGATTAAGTATGTATCAAAAATATGTGTATGTGTGTATGTATGTATATGTATGTGTGTATGTGTATGTGTGTATGTATATATATGTGTATATATATGTATATGTATGTATATGTATGTATGTATATGTATGTATGTATGTGTATGTGTGTATGTATGTATGTGTATATATGTATGTGTGTGTATATGTATGTATGTGTATATGTATGTGTGAACATGTGTGTATAAGTATGCGTATATTATATGTGTGTATGTTGTATATGTGTATGTATGTATGTGTATGTGTATATGTGTATTTGTATATGTGTATTTGTATATGTGAATTTTCATTTTTTTCTCCTTTTTGGATAAATTATGGTTTTTATTCTATATTCACTAAAAAAAAACAAAAATAAACTTTAATCATCTGTATGTATTAGCTGTAAGTTGAACTTGATTTACAATTTATTAAATGATTCTATTATTATAAGTAAAATGTATGTAATATGTTAAATGTAGATATGTTATTTGCTCCTGTCCCAAGCACAAGTTTTTAACTTTTTTGGGACAGTACCTATTGAAAAAAAAATTGTATTAATTTAAATATTTGTACCTACTATGTGTATGTTCATATTATGATACTCAATAAAAAAAAAAAAAAAAAAACTATTTAGTTAGATATTGTGTAGTGTTTAATGCCTTACAAATTGTATGAAATGTTGTCGTCGTTGTCAATTCATTAAGAGAATTAAATTCTCTTAAACGAATCGACAGTTGGAATACCATACAGACATATATCACGCTGTTCTACAATATTCTATTATGAGAGTTATTTAGTGTGACCGCCATTCTTAGTCGTGAGGACAACCGATGAAAAAATCGAATAAATCGATAATTTTTTTAAGAAATATGATTATTTATTTATTTATTATTTTTTTAGGTATACAAAATATAAACATAGATAATAAATACCGAAATCAAAATTATTACAGTATTTCTCAAAATTATTACTGTCCCAATAAAGAAAACTTGTGTTTGGCTAAAATTTTTATTCCGTGTAATAAAATTTATTATAAATATTTTCAGTCTCTTTGAAACCGTCCGATTAAAATAATATTATAAATTATTTTTATAAATAAAAATAAAAATGACATATTTCATTTTTCTTTAAAATGTCGGGTAATTTTATATTCCCAATGCGTACTTGCGTACAAATATAACATTTTCAGTTATGATAAATAAGGTAGCGTGTACAAATGTCAGGTACCTCATAATTTTTGCACGGCGCGGCGTCTTGGATGTTCGGCCACCTGACAGAACTGTCACGAGTCGTCTCACCTTTCCCGCGTTACAAACCCCACCCCACTACCCTCTACGCCATCTAAATAACAACAGCCCTCCTCATACCCCACGATTTTGTTTAAAATTTGGCCTGTGATATTTACACGGATAACCTTTAATAAAAAAAACCTTTAAACCTTTAACCTTTTTTTTTTTTAATCGACTTCGAGATTAATAAAATTGTGTGTCAAGATAGAACAAATGTGGCGTTCGGTTCTCTATGTCTACCCCATGAGAGACATGGCGTGATATGTATGTAAATATGTCGGCCTTTGTGGCTCAGTTGGAATGATGTAGGACTGCTGAGCTATGGGTCCCGAGTTTGATTCCCGGTGGAGACACAATTTCAAATTATGTTTTCAGTCTGGATCTGTGAGAGGATTAATATGGTTTGTCTACACAATGGGGCAACTTGTTTTTGGGAGCGTGTTAAATTGATATTTAACATAGTACCCCTTAGTTGCTCGAGATGCTATACAAAAATAAAATTAAAAATTCATACTATTCGCCAACACAATAATGCGCAAATCCTTCACAAATTGACGAGTTTCATGACTCCTATTAGAATATATATCTTGGTTTAGTACATTTAGTACATATTATATACAAACATACATACCATCACGCCATATCCCTTACCGAGCGCCATACTGCTCTATTTTTGCACACATTCCTAGCTTCCTTTACATCCATGCATCGTCTCATACATGCTCGATTATTCAAGCTTCTTATGTTTCCTTGTTTCAAAATATCATTCACATGGTCATGCCATCCCTTTCTGGGGCGGCCCCTGCTATTCACTCCATCTCTTACACCCATGTATATTTTTTTGGTCAGTCGTTCATCATTCATTCTTTCAATATGTCCAAACCACCTCAAGGAATTCACTTTTATTTTACTTATAATACTCTTCTTCATCTTGCATTCCCTCCTTATGTCCTCAGTTTTTATTTTATCATAATATATCGTTCTATTACATACTCTTCTTAGTGATCTCATTTCCACAGCATTTATCCTACTTTCATGCGTCTTTTGCCACGTCCACGTTTCACTGTCATACATCAAAGTGGGCACTACAATTGCATTGTGTACGGAAATTTTGGCTTCTTTTGAGATACTTGGATCGGACATTACTGGTCTGAGAGCTCCTTTTATTCTATTACCTGCCATAACTCTTCTTTCAATGTCTTTATCAGGTCTTCCATTCCGTTCAAACATACCCCCAAAGTATAAATATTCCTCTACTTGTTCTAGCCATTCGTTCTCTACTTTTATTCTACACGAAGAGATGGAACCACCCCAGAAATAATCCGTTTCTGATGAAAAAGGATATATGCCCCACGTGAAAAGAGCTAGGTATGTAGGAAGTTGAATTGTAATGTTGGACGTTTTCAGTTGTCCTTGAGTGGACTGCGTATTGTATTCTACCTGACTTCTAACTAATGATGTAAAAAACTGATGAAATAATAAATTAAAATAGAAGAATAGGATGGCAGTAAAAAAACGTAATGAAATCAAACACTGTTTTTATTGGCATTCGTCCCCTCTGCCTGAATATTTGCACGTATTCAATACTCGCTGATCTATTTACAGTCATCTTTTTACCTTAGTTTACATAATCCGTGCTGGCATTCTTGGAATACAATCACGTTTTGTACAGCTTGAAGACAATCTCGAAACAAAACTCATTTTCTTTTATTTCTCGATATTAGGGTGAGGCACAGTAATGACGGTCGCCGATCGTGAATGAATTACGAAGTTGCAAAACGCACGACAAGTATATGACAAAATTTATTTTACTATATGTAACTACCTCATTTGCTATTTTAACATTTTTCATTTAATTTTTAGTTTTAGTGAATGGTATAGGAAAATAATCTAATATTTATTTTGTTACTATTCAATTACCTACATACCTAGCTCTTTTAACGTGTGGGGCATATAACTTATTTTTATATTTATTTATTTATCAAAAATTTCATTTCTTATAAAAATATTACAGTAATTAATATAATTTTTAGAGGTTTTGTTTATTACTATATTTTAAATATTAATTGACTATATGAAGGTTTTACTAGGCGCGTTCAGTAAATGATTTAAGAATTTCAACAAACAACTCCCTCTAAATATTATTTTATCTCAAATACAAAGGAATGTTTTGGATCAACTGAATGAAAGAAATCTTACTGAAATCCACGATTGCATTCAAAAATATCAATCTTAAGTTTAATTGATTAATTGATAATAAGATTTAATACTTTAACACGGCTGATAAATATCGATTGACGCAGTACTTTGACACTTCGAGAGAGCAATGGCGGGCGAAGGAAAAAACGACTATATATAGATCGTTTGGTTGTTCTGGAATATTCCATAGAAGAGTGTTGCCACGTTTTTAATATTTTCGCTATGAATTTTAGCAAGTCACCACAAATTTATTAATTTTACGCTTCGTATAAAGTAACATTTGCGTTACGAAGCGGAGATTTAGGTACACTAAACATTTTTTCATAGTAATTATAAATTAATATATTCTATGTACAAAGTTGTTTTACTATGCAGCAATGAAATGAGTTAGTTAAAGTATTTTTGATATAAGTAGGAAATATTTTAATATTAAAAAATGATGATTCTTCAATGCCATCTTATGTAAGTGAGTTCTTCAAACCCTTTTTAGCAATATTTGAAAAACATCATATCAAAATTTTAAGTTTCCTGAATTCGGGGTCTTTGATTGATATATTTGACTGTCAAAACAATTAAGAAGAACATATCAGATACCCAAAGTGCTAAAATTACATAAACCATAAAAAAACAGAATTTATTTGGATAGCTTCACCTTGACGACAGCACAACATTATTGAAAGTATTTCTATTAATATCAACGGAGAAACACTCGTGCCATCTGCCAGTATCAAATTTTTGGGTATACACTTGGACAATTAGTTTTAACTTGATCTGCACAACTCTAAAAACGGTCAGTTTATGTTTTTTTTCAACTAAGCCAACTGAAAAATATTCGTCAAAGCTTACCTAAGAATGAGACAAAAACATTAATTAACGTATTCGTCGTTTCTCGGTTTGATTACCACAATGTTATTTATGGTGGATTGCTCGATATACTACATATGTATCAGCTCGATAGACTATATATGGTATTTAATGCAGCAGCAAGGCTCATTATTTACGGTGCAGAAAAACAATGTCACATAATTCTAATAAACGAACAACACTGGTTGAAGTGTTCAAGGCGAGTTTACTACGAAATTTGTTGGACAGTGATTAATGCTTTGAATAATATACATATCGTACAATGCAATATGTAGGTAGACTATATGATTGATATGACGCTACCCAAAGGTATAACGCACTCCGGTGGCAATCTATTGGTATCACTGGTTTTAGTTTACGCTTGCATCTCCAAAGGTGGCGCTAATTATTTTTTTATGTTGGTATTTTTGAAAAGGCAATGTAAAATCTTCAGGACTTCAGCATACTTCGGTTGTGTTTTGTTGTTTGTTGTGACGCGAAACATTTTGATCCATTAAAATCTTGAAGTAAACCAAATCTAAAGTAATAAAGCAATCAAAATGTTAGTGTTTGTGTGTGTGTGTGTGTGTGTATGTGTGTGTGTGTGTGTTTGTCTCACGCCTTCTGAAAAACCAAGAGCATCTAAAAATCTAATTTATGTGCGAACGTGTACCTGTATACCTGATGCAGTGTCACGCTAAAAATAATGCGATAAAAATGCTGAATTTTAAAAATATTTCAATAATTATTTTTTTCATACAAAATTTTCCAAGTCGTATCTGTCAAAAAAGTGTACATTTTGCACGCAAATATCTGTTAGTTTAAAAGTTAGAAGTACGTATTTACACGAAAAAAATATATTTTCAAGTATAACTTAGCGTTTGAGTGAAAAACATGGTGAATATTTTGTATAATTATAATGTTTAACTTATTTTTAATGTAAGCGTTTTGTACATGAACGCCGCCATTTTAATATCTTTTCATACAATATTTCATTTTCCTACCGAATGAATATGTTCTTGAAAATAATAAACCTTTGAATTAAATGTAATTATGAAATAATAAAATGAAACACAAGACATTACAGCAAGTTTTAAGACATATATTGTAAAAATGTGTTTATTATTAGTAAAGATATAGGCATAATAAAATTGCATAATTTGTAAATATTTGATTTTTCTGACAATTTTCATTTTTATGGCATCGAACAAACCAATGTATGTAGGTACCTACATATTCAAAAAATGTCTCAAACCATTTGATATTTTTTACGTATTGGAATGGTTACTATGGTAACGGAAAGATTCTGATATTCAAATAAAATTTGTTATGAATCGAATTTATTTAGAACATTGTTGTAGGTAGGTACCTACCTATTATTATTTACTTACAAATCAACAATATACTGATTTCCTATCGGAAAATTATTTTATTTATTTATTTATGAATGTATGAATGTATGCAAGCGATGTGCTCCTAAACCGTATGTCCGATTACAATGAAACTTTGGCGAATTGTCGAGCGTGTGCCCGAGGTGGTTTCTGGATTTAAACTTTTTTCTTATTCTTCTTCTTCTTCGTGTATTTGGTCATTTTACCAATGAAAGCGGAAAATCCTGGGAAAAGAAGGTCCGACTGTCCCTCCATCTCTTCGCAGGTCTTCCAGGACGGTTTCTGGATTTAAACTTTTTACTTCTTCTTCTTCATCGTGTATTTGGTCATTTTACCTATAAAGGTGGAGTATCCTGGGAAAAGAAGACGGTGCTTACATCTCTTCGCGGTTCTTCCAGGATGGTTTCTGGATTTAAACTTTTCTTACCCGAATGAAGGGACGGGATGTAATTGAAGGGAAGGGAGGCACTAAAGGGCCTGAAGGGACGGGAGGTATTAAAGGGCCTGAAGGGACGGGAGGTACTGAAGGGCCTGATTGAAAGGGACGTGATGAGGGATTGAAGGGACGGGATGTACTGAAGGGCCTGATGGGACGGGAGGTACTGAAGGGTCTGAAGCGACGGCTCCTGGAGTCTAATTATTTTTCTTCTTAATTTTATGTAGACCTTTAAGGACAGTTTTAATACAAACTATTTCCTATAGATTAATCTTCTTCTTCTTTTATGAAGACCTTTTGCTCAGTTTTTATACAATCTATTTCCAATAGTCTAATTCTTCTATTTTATGTATTTTTTCTTATTTTATGTAGACCATTGGGATTTTTTAAACAAACTATTTCTTATAGTCTTATACTTATTCTTCTCTTTTTTATTTAGACTTTTGGGTTCGTTTTAAGTCTAATAGTCTATTGTGCAGAAATATTATTAACGATATGCACACTTGATGAAAATACATATGTAAAAACGAATGGGATGTGGGATGTGAAGATGTAACCTGCACTAGAATCTTTTCAATACTTTTGTTTAATCAAATTTAAACCATTTATATCATCCTATTTTAAATAATTTTTAACACCTACATAATATATTTGATTTCGTTGACAATATTTAAAGAAAGGGAGCTGTGGCCATTACTGAATTCTTCACAACGTTTATATTCAAATTATTTACCATAGTTTAAGTCTTCTTCTTCTTCGTTAATGTAGACTTTTGTGTCAATTTTAAGTTCATCAGTCTAATTGTGCAAAAATATAATGCACACTTGATGAAAAAATATAAAACGAATGGGATGTGACCAACACTGGATCTTTTCAGTACATTTGTTTAATCAAATTTTAACCACATCCCAACATCCAAAATTACTAAATATTCAATAGGTAAGTACATATTACAATTTGTTTTCGATGATAATATTTAAAAATGGGGGTTGTGGCCAAACCAATCTCTTTACAATGTTGATAAACAGTCATATTTAAAACCATTTCGAATAGTGAAGAAATTGTATATTATACTTCATTCACACTTTATAGCAATATATAAAAAATAATGGGTTGTGGCCATCACTTGAACATTTTACAATCAAATTCAATCATATTTCAAACCACTTTTCATAGTCTTTTGCAAAATAATTGGGTGACAATATTATAAAAACGATTGCTTTTTCCTTCACAATTTTACATTCTTGGCCAACGGCGGGACATAAAAGCTAGTAATAAATATAACACGTGTGATTTTGTAAAATTCTTATTGTTTTCGGTGTTAATCTGCATACATACCATCACGCTATGTGATGGTGATGGTGTTAATCTATTGCCAGCTTTTTGTACTTTTCGATTATCTTCGAAAGATGGCTGATAAGTTTTGTTGTGTTTTGAATAAATTGTCAAGTGAGGTACGGCGAAGAGAAGTTATATAGTTTTCAGAAAATCAGTAATAAATCTTTCTTTGTGGAAAATAAATTTAAAAAAACTAATAATCTACAATGCACATTTTATTTAGAACCATGTATTTTATGAATTATTTGGCATGATTTTTGAAATATTGCAAATGAAATCCTTCCTGTGTGTTTTGTTTTGATATATAATGATTGAAAAATGGTTATTTTTTATTTAAGTTATCCTTGAATCCATTCCTCAAAGCTGGAAACATTTAAAAATGGAAATTTAAATTTGCCCTGGATCGGTTGCGTATTCATTGCCACTATAGCGGGGATACACGAAACCTTATGATTATCCGGTTACAGCTTCAATGTATTGAGTGACACATCTGAAGTTTACTTCTATATTATCTGTGGTATATCGCACAGACGTGAACGATCGATTGCGCATGTGTAACCGCGTAGTTAAATTACTAGTATAACAAATATGAAAATTAAACACCGGATTCTCGATAAGTTTATATAGATATTAATATATAGCTCGTCATAATTGAATATTAAAATATATTATTTAGTAAGAATCGTACGGTAACTAAGAATATAAGTGATGTTAAAACAGCATTGCGACAAGCATTTAAGTCGCAATGTTTTTTTATATCTTACTTCACCTTTAGTGCGACTGTTTCATGACAAATTTACTTTTGTACATACGAGTATGTACATCGTTGGCAATATTCTTGTCTTACAGCGACACCTAACTATTTGGCCCTTTTTCATTTTCTTTGACTCTGGAATAACTCTTAAACACTCCATTTCGTTTCAACTTGAAATGTATGTAAACTTATGATTAATTTCAGATTGATACCTCACGCTCATGCGAGATAAATTATTTCATGAAATCGTATCCAACGAATTCTTATGATATTAATTATAGTCTGTTGTAAATGAAACATACAATATAATTTTATTTCTTTTTTGCTTGGTCGGTAGATGCGCAAAACGTCTCCAATACTGTCAATAACAATAACAATAAGTTTTCAAGACATTCCCATCATAAGCCTTCGTTCCGAAGGTATTGTTTTTTTGATCGGTAGGTATATATACTCGTGGATTGAGCAATATTACATAACGCATCGAGATTCATAATACTAATTGATACGCTGTTATTATGCTCACGCTACGGTCGAGTTTATAAAAAAAGCCCAATATGTTTTCTTACCTAGGTGCCTAGTCAATGTGTCTATAAAGCGATTTATGAAAGTGATAGTGAAAGTGCCTGTCGACAACGACACGTTAACTAGGCACCCAGAAATGCAATGTTGATTTGTGTCGTTATACGAAACTTTCTTAGATGTGGTAATTTAGGAGTATTTTTTTGGTCAAAATAATATAATTTGTTCATGTTCACACTACGGTTGAGTTCATAAAATAAGCCAAAACATTTTTTCTTAATCTGAACTGCAATGTTGACTTGTTTCGTTTGCTCGAAACGCTTCTTGGATGCGCGGTGATTTAAAAGTGTTTTATTTTTTCTTCGCGGAATAGACGACACCGTTCTGTCTCGAGTATGTTCAGAGTCTCACAACTCTAGAGGAACGAGTTAACAAGGGGCATAATGAGAATGGCACAGGCGGCAGGTACACCGACCGAGTACTCCCAGTTATAAGAGCTATTGTTGGCTTTCTGAATTTCAAAGCAAATTAAGAGATTACTCTTCGCTGCTCCGCAACGACATACTTTTGAATATACGGTTAATGAATAAAATCTTTAGGATTATTCCGAGTTCTGCACCAGACCGCGCTCGGCATTCATTTTTAATTATGTCAAGCTTCTCTACATTATACCTACATTAGTTTAGTGCGACCATTCTGCAAATAGCTTTGCCCTTATTTATTTTATGTACTTAGATAGTTTTGAGGAAAAAACTAGCGAACATAAAAAAAACTAAACATAACCTTCATAATTTCTCTCTCTGTAAAAGTCTAGAGAGATCTATTTTAAAACAATATTTTTAAAGCTTTTGGATTCCATAATTTTCCATTTTTACTATTCATACTATCACGACATATTCCACAACACGAGGTAACCAAAAATAAGTGTAAGAGTATGCATTACATAAAAAAGGAAGCGCGGCACATGCGCGTATCTTTACTCACCAGTTAGTCATAAAATAGGTAAAATAAAACTATTAAGTTTATGTTATGTATAATGCAGTTAATATATAACTTAATTTTATGAATTTACACATGTACTTAATTGATTAGTGCAGGATTTGAATCTAGACTTCATTTAATTGGTAGAACATCTTACTGATCACATCATTACATATCTAAGTACCTATTAGTTGATATTTAGGTATATTTCTTCCAATCAAAATGAACACTTTTAAAGAGGATTTTATATTTTTATACCATAGGATGTTTTTTCTCTGTAGCGGGAGGTACACGTGTAAGCAACTTTCTTCGTTATACTTCGAAAATCTCTCGAGTACACTTGGTAAACTTTCAGTTGATATTTAGAGTATTATTATCAAGCGATTGACGAGTAACTGGAAAGCTGATTTAAGTTTCGCTCAACTATTGAATCAAGTTAAGTACCTACCTACTGTAATTCTGGGGAATATAAAAACCTTTTTTTGAGAAATGCTTTATTATTGTTTTAACCGCTTCAGAAAATGTATTTACGAGCGAATAAATATTAATTCTTAGCTGTTTCAAATTATACAGCTATATTTTAATTTATATATCATAGATCATTAACTAAACTCCATACATCTAAGGCTCCAACAAAATAAACTTGAGACTAAAACCATGGGTCGTAGACAGAGGTAAACAGAAGGTCGGCAGACCCAGGCTGAGTTGTGAGTGTGATGTCAGGAAGGACACAAAGCAACTGCTCTAGGTATCAGACTGGAAGACCATGGCTGATGATGCTCCAATAAAATGGTAGGTGAAAAAAAACGGTACCTTATATTCAAGAGTAAAAACTCAATTAATACATGGACGGGTCGGTGGCACCTCACTAGAACAGTTATACAGAAGACGACTGAATGGCTGCTTGATTAGTTTGTATGGAGGGCGATGGTCTGGAATTCTTCAATCCTCGCAAATCTTCGAGAACTGTCGAGGACATACAAAATGCAGTTAATATTTAGGAACGCAGCTTTAATATATACAGATATAATGTTTTTTTCTAGTGAAGCAGCAATCTTAGACATGTATTTTGTGTGTATTTTGTTATGATTCAATAAACAAAAATTTACCATTAGTTTAGGAAACGAATGAAGATGCATATATTCTTATTATACCAAAAATATATTTCATATATCCGTCAATACAATAAACGCTGTAGGAATTATTTTTTTAATGTTTAATAAGTGGGTAAGATTTCTCTTCTCAGTACTGGTTTTTCGTATAGTAAATAGGTTATAATTGTTAATTCATCATATTTCGTAATATTTTTCCCAGAAAATATTGTTTATTAATCAGCGAATTTTGGGAATGAATTTCTCGTAAAATAATATATTTTTGCCGGGTATTAATAATAATGGGATCGAGTATTTTTCGAAAACAAAATAACACAGTGCTGGTAATTTATACCTATGACAACATAAACAATGGTTGCCAAAATGAAAATGATATTATGATTAGTATTATAAATATTTTCGGAATTAACTAATATTAAACATTTTTTTTTTAATTTTTGTTTTGTTTCTCAGTCAACTAACAGTACTATGTCGAATAATATTAATTTAACACGCACTCAATAATAATAACAAGTTGCCACATTCTGGAGATATACACAATTAAAAACCATAATTAAAAACTGTGTGTCCATCGGGAATCGAACCCGGGTCCTTTCGCTAAGAAGTCATATATCTATCCAACTGAGCCTACTAATTATCTTTTTTAAAACCACGAATTAGTTATATTTGATTAATTATATTTGATCTGTTTCAAAATATTCGACGGTCCGTCCTGTGGAAGAAACAGTCGATCGATTTTTTCGTAACCAGACGAATAAAACAACTCATTAGTAGTTTGAAAGCTAGGAATGTGTGCAAAAATAGAGAAGTATGGCGCTCGGTTCTCTCTGCTTACCCCGTAAGGGATATGGCGTGATGGTATGTATGTATGTATGTATTAGTACTTTAAACAAAGTTGATTATACATTCAAACCGGCACCACATATCCCATAACGTGGAGTAACCAGCGACAGATGTGCGGGTCGGTTTTTGTGGTTTGTTGGTTAGGCGACTGACTGCTGATCCAAAGGTCCCCGATTCGATTCCCGGTGGAGTCAAAGTTTTTCAAGAGTTGTCATTCGTCCTGTCGAAGGAGGGGTCGCTTAGAAACCGACCGTACAATATACATATATGTAGCTCGTTCGTTGTTTGAACAAAGTGAAATCTAGGACCTGTCAACGTTGTGTACCTGCCTTTATTTTTTTGTGTGTTCAAATACAAACCATCCAATGTGGGTATTCAAATTCAAAAGGGCAGAGTAATATCTTTACACATCTATGAAATACAAATACGTAGTGGAACGGTTTCTTCAATAATGTATTTTGCCATTTTTTTCTGCCATTTCGTAATGTAAATAATATTGAAATTGGTATGGATTTGAATTTCCCATCAGCACTAGTGTGTATTTCTCGCCTTGTATATATTTCGACGGTTCGTGTTATAACATATTATTTGTGATGAGCTTTTAAAGTCCTGCAGTCTTGGTCTCACGAGACTTGCAAGACTAAGAGCAAAACCTTAATGCAATAGTCTTAATTTTATAAACTGTATTATTTTCAATTGAAAAGTAAACAATTCAAAACTACACACTATGTACCTACTAAGATTATTTATCATGTAAGAGCGACAAAATAGCACCTATTTTTAAAACTAGTTGCATTTAACACATGAGATCCAAATGTCGATAGCGATAGTATGTATAGTTGAACTTGGATATTGCGTATTCCATACAAAATGTGTGAAGCGATGTCGTCACTAATATTAATTTGTACAAACTTTGTTAAAAAAAGTTTGAGATATATAACTATAATGTGTGCATTTTTTATAGAAAATTAAATTCTCTAGTTTACGTGTTACGGCATTTTTCAATTTTTTTAAAAGAAATGGAAATAACGGCAGTTAAAGACAAAAATTTGTCATACCAATTTTTTGCTTCTTAATAAAAACAAAAAGTTTGAGAAACCCTGGAACTGTTTTTCAAAATCCATTTCGAGATACTATATTTGACTATATTTGTACAAAATTTCATCGTTCTGGATTTTATAGTTTTTGATGTAGGTATGTGGACAAATGCTATAAAAATTAAAAAGTTGATAACCCCTGACAGGAACAAAAATTCTTAATACTGTGTATAAAAGTTTTGTGTACCTAAAATTGTCTATATATTCTGAAATTTTAGGTTTTGTGAATTCAGCGGATCAAAAGTTATAAGGGGGAGGGACACAGACACACACACTCACACAGACACACAAAACTCACAAAATGCTCTACTCCGAATTCTGAGTAAATCCATATAAGGGAACATATATTATATGCTGCGAAGCCTCTAAGTTGGTGTTTTTAGCATGCAAAAAGTCCACTACTCCATGCAAAATATTCCTAGTATTCCTTATATGCGGGTCTTGGCTTAATACTTTGTCAATATGTTAAGAGAATAAATTCTCTTGAACAAATCGACAGTTGGATTAAGAGGACATATAACGGTAAACTTAGTGACTGAAAACATGATATATTAAAACCGCCCAATACACTATGAAGTTATGCGTTAGTAAGAGTAACTATGGCGTGCGTTATAGAAGGTTTATACGTGGTTTAAATTATCGGAAACCCCAAATTTGTTGATTTTTTACAACACCAAGACTCAATCGAGTATGCGAAACCAATACCAAGAGTCAATCAAGTGTGTAAAACCAATACCAAGAGTCAATCGAGTGTGTAAAACCAATACCAAGAGTCAATCGAGTGTGTAAAACCAATACCAAGAGTCAATCGAGTGTGTAAAACCAATACCAAGAGTCAATCGAGTGTGTAAAACCAATACCAAGAGTCAATCGAGTGTGTAAAACCAATACCAAGAGTCAATCGAGTGTGTAAAACCAATACCAAGAGTCAATCGAGTGTGTAAAACCAATACCAAGAGTCAATCGAGTGTGTAAAACCAATACCAAGAGTCAATCGAGTGTGTAAAACCAATACCAAGAGTCAATCGAGTGTGTAAAAACAATACCAAATCTCAATAGAGTATGCAAGACTAAAACTCAATAAAGTATCTATGCGAATTCAATACCATTATTAAATTGAGTATGGAAGACCAAAACTTAATTGGTTTCCTATGTAAATTAAATACCAGGACTCAATTGAGTATGCAAGACCAAAACTCAATGAAGTACCTATGCAAATTCAATTCCAGGGCTCAATTAGGTATGCAAGACCAAAACTCAATTAAGTACCTACCTATTCATTCATTCATTCATTCATACAAGAACTCAATCGTGTATATAAGACTGTGGTGCAACAATGCACCCCAGTTCACTCCTAAATTAATTAAATATGGAGTGGACAATAGACTCCAAGTTACCCACTCTTCAATTACCTCCTGCGCAGGCGCACAATAATTGCCGCGTTGGAATGACCAGAGAAAAAAACGAGCACGTCATTCGACCATCTAGCCAGTCACCAACCTGGCGTAATTTCTTCACTTCAATTCTCCGCCATTCCTGAACATCGCGAATATAACAGTGATTAATTTAATTAATAAGTATTAGTAAAAAGTTGTAACAAGTTATAACAATAAATCTCCAAAATTGTAAGTTAATAATTAACTTTATCTTTCATTTATTCTTCCCGTCATTCCAGTCATGGTTTTTATTTAAGGGTTTGAGTTAAATACATGCACTCCTTCTGAATCAATTAAATAAGTAAAAATACTAGAAAACCCTCTTAAAAGACCAAGACCAAAACCATACGTTTAAATGCAAGTTCAAGAACAAGACTGGGGGTACCAAGACATGTTCTCATCACTACATTATTCCGATGTATGATGGAATATTTTATCCTTTTGGGGAGGGGGTCGAAGCGGTTAAAAAAAATAATAATATTTTCAAATATACCCCGAGTCAATTTCAATAAACTGGAAATGTGAATCCATCCAGCTATTGAATGAAAAAAGATGACCTCGGTAGAGATATCTGTCCTCAGAGGAAATAGGTATGTACATGTACATACATACAAGTCAGGGGCCCGTCCATGAATATATTTGGTTACTTTATAAAAATTTATACATTATTTTCTAGAGTATTCAGAGTGAAGAAGTTTAATAAAGAAACTTCTAGCGAGTACCGAATACTAAACTTTGTCCACGTGGGAAATTCTCAACTCCTTTACAACGTAATGGTTATTTGCAAAATACTTTTTTTTTCATAATTTCCTTGGTGTAAATTAAGTTACAAAGTCGTCAAGGCTGATTTTCAGCCATCTTGATTCAGCTGTTATTTAATGTATTTTTTAGTGAATAATATGTCATTGTAATAAGAATATATTATAAGGATATGGTTTTAAATTATAAGCTTGTTGTGATTAATTAGTCTAAGGGAATTTTTTATCAGAAGATTATTTGCGTGTTCAAAAGTATTGTCAGAACTCATCTCTCTATATTAGATATACTACAGACAATAAATATTGGGGTAACTGATACTAAGTGGTTTAATGAACTCCCTTTGAGTCTTAGACCCGAATGCACAGTCCTAGGTACCTAAATACTAACTCCTAACCTCACTGAAGTATTTAGTATTCTTAAGTAAGCAATTGCGTTGCAGAGACGTCCCTAACTAAATACTAAATACTACGCCAAACTTAAGGTCGATGGCGTAGAATTTCACATTATTGTGTATGAAGAAAAGAGATAGATAGCTTTCTATGGGCTTAGAAAGCTATCTATCTCTTTTCTAACATTTGACGTTTAAAATGTTTTTTTGCTATAACAACACGAACATATGTAACCAACTTCACACTTCACACTGACAGTTCGATGTCACGATGTTTTTGAAATTCCACCGAATTTTCGGTATCTCGTATGGATCACTGAATACTCCGTTTGGTATTTGATTTGACAAAATTACCAAATACATATTCAACGAAGCCGATAAAATCATCATCCACCGAAAAAATCTCGTATTTTAGTATTAAACCACTCGTAAGGTTCCTCGCTATCAACCTTACTTTTTGACAATTCGCAAATGTTAGTTTACGCCGATGCGCATGCGCTAAGTATTTAGATATGTCTCTGCAATGCAATGTGTCTCATACGTGAACTTGGTAGCATCCTCCAGTTAGGAAGCCACGTGATCTCCTAACTTAAGTGAGCGACTGTGCAATGAAAACATGGTTAGTATTTAGAATTTAGTATTTAGGTAGGACTCTGCATTCGGACCATAGACTCGAAAAAAATTATAGTATATTTAAAAATAAAATTAAAAAATTGTACTGATTTATTTATTTATTTTTTGTTATTTCATTCTTTTTTTGTGTAGCTTCATATTTTTTAGTAGATGTACAATGTTTTGGTAAATGTAATAATATTAAATAGATACTCCCCTCTTTTAACACGAGATTTTATCTCAATTAAAGAGGGTTATTATGAATTATATGATGAAAATTGTATACCTTTTTAAATTGTGATTTATATGTGAACATTGTATTGTTTTTGTTAAATAAATAAAAAAATAAAAAAAAAATATAATGAAAGATAGTAGGTACTCACTCTGACAAGTATTTATTTATCTTAATGTTTTACGTTTTTGTTGTTTAATAATTAGAATATTTAATTAATACAGAATAAGAATGTCGAGGAAAATCCGCGATACGTCAAGCCACGGCACTGGAAATTTTCCCGAATGGTTATCATATGTAGATGGGGACAACTGTGTATGACTTCAGCTTGCGTTGGTAACAATGATGTGCACACTAGTATTGTGCGGACATCATAGGGATGTTCCGTCACAATATAAATACTTACATAGTTTAATTATAATTCATCTTATCAGTATTTGTATTTTTTTATGTGTATATCTACAGTATCTTGTACTTGGGAGGAACTATTTGATGTAAGTATAAATTGAAAGATGTAATTTTCTTGATAAAATTTATTGAATACGATACGACATACAATTACAATGTAAGTCAAGGTCAATACTATTTAAACAACACAATAACAGAGGTAATAACAATCGTACCGCGGGGCGGAGAATGAGCGCGTCGCTCGCTCATCCATACAATATATTATACTTTCACACTAAGGACATGCTATCTCTTTCATTCACATTTATAACAATATCCTCAGACACTTTTGTAAATAAGACATAAATGCTAGTGCAATAGGTGAACGAAATCGGTCGAATCGGCGACATTAGAACCCGCGTCCTCTGGGTTACTAATCCAGCGCATTTGTTGCTCGGCCATAAACCCATTTGGTCAGTTTTTGTTTTCATATGACAAGTATGCAAAGGCTTTTTTATCAGTATAGAAAACAAAGTTTTTTATAAACTTTTTAGATTTTTCAAAGTAAAAAAAATAAAAGTTTTATTTCGCGTCATTCAAATATTGAATTTCGGTTGAACCCAAATTTGATAACTTTTCTTTTTTATAAACATGGATCAAGAGTTGAAACGTGATTCAACTCAAATGTCAAATTGAACCGGCAGCGACGGGAGTAGTTTAACAATGGTTCAACTTGATATTTCACAATTTTGAAATACCTACGACCATAAGATATGAAAAAAACATAAAAAGCTGTTTCATCTATAAGAATTTTCGATTAAAGTTGAATTCAAACAAAAATATCGATTTTTGCAAAGTGCAATAGCTAGAGTTAGACAGAACTATCGTGTGGCGCGAACGTGTTCTATGCCGTGCATACTGCTATGTGGTGATGATAACCAACTTAACAAAACTAAGTTCGGTGCTGTCGTATGAAATAGAGCTCAAAATCGAACTGAACAAGGGTTCCAATATTTTTAATAATAAGGGTTCAATTGAACACGGAATAAGACTTTGAACCAGGTTAAACCACGATTCAAGGAATTTTTATAAATAACGTTTTTTCATTTACAAAAAAGTTTTTTCTATTTAAAATAACTTATTATTTATCTATGGTTGTATATTGCTTTAATTACAAGTTATCCAATTATTTGGCCTGTTCATCTAATGGGCGAGTTTTCTCTTTTTAATAAGCCACCAACTGTCCAAAAATAAAACCAACATGACAGCTGAAATCCTTAGTAACAAAACAGTGAACAAGAAAAAAAAAAGACAACAATAAATCGAGAAGGTCGTATTTCAAAAATTTCCAAAACTATTTTCGAATAAAGGGGAATAGCAGAATCTGTTTTTTTTCGATTTCCGGGACTCGAATACACATAAAATAACGTATTTATACGAGTATATTTAATATAATATATGTAATACGTTGCGGGTAGATTAGAAAATTTTACAATTCGTCATGTGTCTTGGCATTTGTAATATAGAACTAGTTGCATGTAACACATGAGATCCAACTGTCGACAGCGATACTATGTATAGTTGAAGAATAAGTACCAAACCCATAAATACAAATTATTTATTATTTTATGATATTTAGTTTTCTATACAACACATGTACCTAGGTAGTCAAGATAGGATAGTATGGAGGTCAGTCTTTTTTTCCTACCCGGAATATGAAAACAGCATGATGGTATATGTATATTGTATGTTTAGAGATGAAGTATCAAACTATTAAGTCTTCTTTGATATTGTGTATAGGTGACTACCATACAAATTGTATGAAGCGATGTCGTCACTAAATTCAATTTTTATAAAAATTGTTAAAAAAAATTTTAGATGTACTGCTACAATGTTAATATTTTTTATATAAAATTAAAATATCTAGTTGGGGTGTTTCGGCTTTTTTCGATATTTTTAAAAAAAATGGAAATATAGGCAGTTAAATTCATAAATTTATCATAAAAAAAATACTTTTCCTAATAAAAAATGTTTGAGAAACCCTGGAATTTTTTTGAAAAAATTAATTTGAGATTTTGTATTTGTCTATGTTTATACCAATTTTCAGCGTTCTAGCTTTTATGGTTTCTGAAATATAGGGAAAAATAAAATAAAAATTCAAAAGTTGATAACCCCTGACTGAAACAAAAATTCAAATTTCCGAGTATAAAAGTTTTGTAGGCCTGTAACTGTTTATATATTCTGAAATTTTAGGCTCTGTAAATTGAGCGGATCAAAAGTTATAAGGGGGGGACGGACACACACACACAGACATACACACACACAGACACACACACACACACACACACACACACACACACACACACACACACAGACACACGAAATGTTCTACTCCGAATTCTGAGTAAATCCGTGTATGGAAAATATATGCTGCGAAGCCTCTAAGTTGGTGTTTTTTGACTTCAAAGTTGGAAAAGCCGTGAAAAAAGTAGACCTCTACATACAATTCTCGCGTATTCTGGCTTGATACATTGTCGATATGTTAAGACTAGTTGCATGTAACACATGAGATCCAACTGTCGATAGCGATAGTATGTATAGTTGAAGAATATGTACCAAACTATAAACCCATAGATACAAATTATTGAATATTTTCAGATATTTTGTTTTCTATACAACATATGTAGGTATGTATGTCAAGATAGGATAGTATGGAGGAAGATCCTTTTTCCTACCCAGAATATGCAAATAGCATGATGGTATGTATGTATGTTTGGAGATGAAGTATCAAACTATTAAGTCTTCTTACATATTGTGTATAGGCGACTGCCATACAAAATGTATGAAGCGATGTCGTCACTAAATTCAATTTTTAAAAAAATTGTTAAAAAAAAATTGAGATCTTCTAATACAATGTTAATATTTTTTATAGAAAATTAAATTATCTAGTTGGGGTGTTTCGGCTTTTTTCGATAATTGTAAAAGTTTTGGAAATATAGGCAGTTAAACTCATAAATTTATCATAAAAAAAATATTTTTCTTAATAAAAAATGTTTGAGAAACCCTGGAATTTTTTTGAAAAAACTAATTTGAGATTTTGTATTTGTCTATGTTTGTACCAATTTTCAGCGTTCTAGCGTTTATGGTTTCTGAGATATATGGAAAAATAAAATAAAAATTCAAAAGTTGATAACCCCTGACTGAAACAAAAATTTAAAATTCCGAGTATAAAAGTTTTGTAGGCCTGTAACTGTTTATATATTCTGAAATTTTAGGCTCTGTAAATTGAGCGGATCAAAAGTTATAAGGGGGGGACGGACACACACACAGACACACAGACACACAGACACACACACACAGACACACGAAATGTTCTACTCCGAATTCTGAGTAAATCCGTGTATGGAACATATATGCTGCGAAGCCTCTAAGTTGGTGTTTTTTGACTTCAAAGTTGGAAAAGCCGTGAAAAAAGTAGACCTCTCCATACAATTCTCGCGTATTCTGGCTTGATACATTGTCGATATGTTAAGAGAACAAAGTTCTCCTGAACAAATCGACAGTTGGAAAACAAAGTTCTCCTGAACAAATCGACAGTTGGAAGACTCCTTTCCTCAAGCACACACGAAAAAAGGAAAAAAAATTCTTTCTCATTGTGTACTAGTTGCATGTAACACATGAGATCCAACTGTCGATAGCGATAGTATGTATAGTTGAAGAATATGTACCAAACTATAAACCCATAGATACAAATTATTGAATATTTTCAGATATATTGTTTTCTATACTAGTTGCATGTAACACATGAGATCCAACTGTCGATAGCGATAGTATGTATAGTTGAAGAATATGTACCAAACTATAAACCCATAGATACAAATTATTGAATATTTTCAGATATTTTGTTTTCTATACAACATATGTAGGTATGTATGTCAAGATAGGATAGTATGGAAGAAGATCCTTTTTCCTACCCAGAATATGCAAATTGCATGATGGTATGTATGTATGTTTGGTGATGAAGTAACAAACTATTAAGTCTTCTTACATATTGTGTATAGGCGACTGCCATACAAAATGTATGAAGCGATGTCGTCACTAAATTCAATTTTTAAAAAAATTGTTAAAAAAAAATTGAGATCTTCTACTACAATGTTAATATTTTTTATAGAAAATTAAATTATCTAGTTGGGGTGTTTCGGCTTTTTTCGATAATTGTAAAAGTTTTGGAAATATAGGCAGTTAAACTCATAAGTTTATCATAAAAAAAATATTTTTCTTAATAAAAAATGTTTGAGAAACCCTGGAATTTTTTTGAAAAAACTAATTTGAGATTTTGTATTTGTCTATGTTTGTACCAATTTTCAGCGTTCTAGCGTTTATGGTTTCTGAGATATATGGAAAAATAAAATAAAAATTCAAAAGTTGATAACCCCTGACTGAAACAAAAATTCAAAATTCCGAGTATAAAAGTTTTGTAGGCCTGTAACTGTTTATATATTCTGAAATTTTAGGCTCTGTAAATTGAGCGGATCAAAAGTTATAAGGGGGGGACGGACACACAGACACACACACACACAGACACACAGACACACACACAGACACACAGACACACACACAGACACACACACACACAGACACACGAAATGTTCTACTCCGAATTCTGAGTAAATCCGTGTATGGAACATATATGCTGCGAAGCTTCTAAGTTGGTGTTTTTTGACTTCAAAGTTAGAAAATCCATGAAAAAAGTAGACCTCTCCATACAATTCTCGCGTATTCTGGCTTGATACATTGTCGATATGTTAAGAGAACAAAGTTCTCCTGAACAAATCGACAGTTGGATAACATATGTAGGTATGTATGTCAAGATAGGATAGTATGGAGGAAGATCCTTTTTCCTACCCAGAATATGCAAATAGCATGATGGTATGTATGAATGTTTGGAGATGAAGTATCAAACTATTAAGTCTTCTTACATATTGTGTATAGGCGACTGCCATACAAAATGTATGAAGCGATGTCGTCACTAAATTCAATTTTTAAAAAAATTGTTAAAAAAAAATTGAGATCTTCTCCTACAATGTTAATATTTTTTATAGAAAATTAAATTATCTAGTTGGGGTGTTTCGGCTTTTTTCGATAATTGTAAAAGTTTTGGAAATATAGGCAGTTAAACTCATAAATTTATCATAAAAAAAATATTTTTCTTAATAAAAAATGTTTGAGAAACCCTGGAATTTTTTTGAAAAAATTAATTTGAGATTTTGTATTTGTCTATGTTTGTACCAATTTTCAGCGTTCTACCGTTTATGGTTTCTGAGATATATGGAAAAATAAAATAAAAATTCAAAAGTTGATAACCCCTGACTGAAACAAAAATTTAAAATTCCGAGTATAAAAGTTTTGTAGGCCTGTAACTGTTTATATATTCTGAAATTTTGGGCTCTGTAAATTGAGCGGATCAAAAGTTATAAGGGGGGGACGGACACACAGACACACACACAGACACACACACACACACAGACACACACACAGACACACACACAGACACACACACACACAGACACACGAAATGTTCTACTCCGAATTCTGAGTAAATCCGTGTATGGAACATATATGCTGCGAAGCCTCTAAGTTGGTGTTTTTTGACTTCAAAGTTGGAAAAGCCGTGAAAAAAGTAGACCTCTCCATACAATTCTCGCGTATTCTGGCTTGATACATTGTCGATATGTTAAGAGAACAAAGTTCTCCTGAACAAATCGACAGTTGGATTATTGAATATGGAATAATTAAGTTTGTGTTACGTTTAATTTAGTTTTTTATATTTTTTAATCGAAACGAGTATGCACTGGATATCCTAATAGAAAAGAACATACCGCATCCTATTATAAAAGCTATTAAAAATTTAAACAGCAACAACAAAATGCGCATAAAGGTGGGAGATGACCTCTCAAAGGAAATTCCAGCTGCAGTAGGTATTCGACAAGGAGATAGTTTGAGCCCTTTTCTTTTTAACATCATTATGGACAAGATTATCGAAGATGTTAAAGCATTAGGAATAGGTTACAAAATGGGAAACAAAAATATAGATATAATATGTTATGCAGATGATGCCGTCTTAATTGCAAATTCCGAGGATGATCTTCAGAAACTACTGTATAAATTCCACTTATCTTCCCAAAGACTAAATATGCAAATCTCAATAGAGAAAACAAAAAGCCTCCCGCCAAACCCCCTACCAGGAGGACCAGGGTTTTTCTGTAGGAGTTTTCCGTCCTTTAGCTGGTGGATTCCGGTTTTATGGCGCCGAAGACTCTCCATCGCCCTCTTAGCTATCTACTGTGACCCACTATTATTATTGTAGGCCACATTACCAGGGTTCGCGACGTGGACGCTAGTGAGTCGGACTTGCTGGTAGTGTTGCTGGTGATATGCAACATGGCGTTACTCGGGAATTACTAATACCTACTCTCCAGCAGAGCATGCACCTCCGAGACCCTACCAACCATTCGAGCTCCCTCCCATCGTACACAGTATGTCAATTGGTCTTTCTTTTGATCGTTGGTGTAACTTATCTCTGATATTTATACTACGTATCAAGCCTGTTGTAATCCAAGGTTTAAGTCGTCGTCTAGAGTGAGGGATCTGCTTAGTGATTGTGTTAGAACGGATAAAGTTGTCTAAAATGTTTACAAAGTAGTCAACACTATCATTAACATCATCAATTTCATATAGTGGGGCCAGTACCTACATCAAACTTGTTTGCAGATCTATTTTGTCATAATCTATGCTCTCGTAAAAAAGCTATTTGATTGAGTTCCTCGATGTACTGTTTATTTACAATGAGTATGGTGGGAAAGTAGTCTGTCAATAGTGAGTCACATACAATGTCGATTATATTATTTTTCTAGGCTCTGGTCCTAATCATCGTGTGATCTAGAAGATAATTATCTCTTGTAGGCAAGTTAATTGCCGATATTATACCGCTTTCGGCAAGTAGACACATGTAATCGTCAAACACATTTATTATAGTTTTGTAAAATATTTATATTTAAATCTCCAACCAGTATGCATTCATGAGCATTGTCTGTTCTCAGTAACAGAGAAAGTGACTCGAGAAATGGTTGAATGTCATGGTATGATGGCGACCTGTAGACGCATTTAACCGAAGTATTACGTATTGTCTATAATGTTTATCTTCATTATCAAAGTTCTTATTTATACTGCGTATATTACAATGAAATATCTTTAGGCAATTTTTCCAATGACGCATGAACATTGCACTGTAGGGAGCATTACTGTGCGTATTTCTCTCAAGTCATCATTATCAAAAATCACATCAGCCGTGCCCCTGACCCATAAACGGCCTAAATTTCCTTCGCTTACCTATTGGTGTTGGCGAAGTGGCTGAATATACCATCTTCATAAAAAATATATTATATTATATATTTCGCTGTTGTAAAATATTTTTTTATCTCAAATGTCGCTGTAACACAAAAAGCTTGGAAACATTGCAATATGTCCGAATTCACGTTGGACCCGACGCATCATATACGTTACGATACGTTGCTATCTTGTGTTATGAATTACGCACACCAAATTTTCGCTTTTCGAAAGTTTCTTTATTTTCGTTTTTTTTCTGTCCCCAAATTGTCCTCGCCCGCGCCGTTACAAAAGTTCAGAGTAGGGGCACGATTCACACTGCAATAAATCACCAAAGCTTCCAAGCGGGTGGCATTAGAGATTTTTCAAGATTTTTTACAAATATTTTTGTTATACCCCCATAACCTATGTTTGAAACCGGCCGATATATCAAGAGAAATTAAGTTCCACATTACATTACACCACAAAAAAAACTCTTTCAAATACAAATATACGAAATATAATTTTCCTGTACCATGAGATTTTTCTGATCAATAAATCTCTCCAAAAAGTATCCAATGAAATCCATTTTAATATTGCTTGACTTACTAGAGAAAAATGAATGTCCTTGTTACAAGTGTATTCCCTTATCATAGCATATATGCTTGTTCTCAAAGTAGGGTACCAGAAAGAGTCTTCAAAGACAAAATAAGTCAGAAGACCATGGGGATAGGAGGACGATATTGTGAAGGACGCGTCCCAGCTTCTGGATGTGCCAAACTGATGAAAGGTCGCAGCAAATCATAGGAGAGGTAATAGAAGGATGTTGCTGGAGTTATTGGAGTTTGTTATATATTTATAAATAATTCCCCGCCGTCTGTGCAAGTGGCAAGTGTATAGCTCAAAACTTTATCAAAATATAGATTTATTTACTTGTTTGTTTGTTTGTTTGTATGTCTGTCTGTTTGTTTGTGTGTTTGTTCGTTCGTTCGCTTGTTTGTTTGTTTGTGATAAATATATTTAAAAATGACAAGGCATAACACATAGAATACAAATACACAACACTGGTCCAAAAAATCCAACCATTACAAAGAGAAAACAATGAAACAAAAACAAAATATAAACAGAAAAATAAAACAAAATAGAAAAAAATAAACAATTATTAGATTATTAATATAAACAACAGAAAAATAAAACAAAATATAAAAAGAATTACAACATAATTATACAAAATCAAGTCTTAAAAATCATAACGAAAAGAAACAGAAATTTGCTATAGAAAATGGAATGGCATATTCTAGACTGTTTTGCTTGTCTACAGGCGTTCTTAGTTCGTTTCCTAGAAATCAAGGTATTTTTTTCACTAAGTATTTCTCACGATAATCTTTCTTATCGTCCAGATAAAAAAGATTATCGTGATACCTCAAAAATGGGGCTACAAGGAGGACGATACCTGCGAGTGCGGGGACATACAGGACCACCAACACCTTATGATATGTCCGAAAGTCGGAGAGACATGCGCGCTGGAGGACCTAACTGCCGCAAATGACAGGGCCGTACATGTGGCCAACTACTGGAAGTTCTTTATTTGATGAATTCGGACACGGAAAGTAAGTAAGTATCGTCCAGATAAGGACTTGCATCGGTGGTCAGTGTTTGTAATATTTTTTGTTTGTTTACAAATTCATAACGTTGGTTTTTTTGTAGAGACTAATTAAAATTTGTCATAAACTCATTTGTTTTTTTTCTTAAAAAATGGACACCGCTTAGTAAGTATAAGCAGGTAATAAGTCAAATTAAGCTAAGCTACTAAAATATTTTTGCAAAGATTAGATTAGCTTTATAATAGAAAAACCTTCACTGAAATCATACCTACATGAATAATAATTTCTAATTTTGAAATAGCGTGACAACACTGGTTATTCGTGTTCTCTAAATAATGACTATTTTTTATGAGGAATTACTTATGGTTTCTTATTAAAACGAGTGGGTTGTGGCCAACACTAAACTATCCTTTACAAAGTAAGTGTACGATTTTCTTCTTGGAAGGTTGACAATCCATAAATGCATTTTAACGAAGTACATTTCTTTTATATTTCTTAACAAATGTTTGTTTACTATTAGTTGGCAATTATTTATAAATACATAAAATGAATATGTTAATCAAATTCCAATAAAAGAATCTTGCCTCGACTGATAACGTTCACCTATATCTTTATCTATTTGACTCTACAGCTCATTTCGAGCCTTGGCCTCCAGCAACTTCAACCTCCTTCAACCTCTCCTGTGACTTGTTGTTGTGGCTTGTGGCACACCAGTTTGGCACATGTAAAATTTAAAATGTGTCTGGCACAATCACGGTATTTCATCGTCCAAGTTTCGGCTGCATATAAGGATATTGGGAAGAAGACTTCTAATGATATTTTATTTTGGAGATGTTGGAAATACCATATTTATCTGTGACTATTCGTCTTTTTATTTCCTTCTTTACACCCACCCTCGGAACTGATTTCAGAACCAAGTTATACAAAGTCTTTAACATTTTCCAAGCCTTTCAGTATTTCTGATAGCTACAAATTTCTATACTATTTGATTGTATATGAAGTTAAATATAGTTCTCTAAAAGAAAACAATACCCATCAAATGAACACCCTTTAAAAATGAAATAAAAAAGTTTACGTAGATTACAAGTTACACAAACAAAAGTACTCGTGGAACTAATTGCATCGTTGTTAGAGGAAACTTCAATGAAATGGAACCATTCGTCAAGTGGAGGAATGCGCTTGAAGGGGTGGAAAACTCATTAACTTGGTCCAGGTCAGAATAGCGGGACGTCATTCGCAGCCTCCGTACCCAGCTTACGAGATCTACACCCCCCCTTATTTGGCCCCAAACTAGCCATATAGTAATTCTTTGTCCTGTTAAAATATATTTATTTTATAAGAACAATGCATACAACCTACTTGTTTCCCATACGAAAGTATAACATATTTATCACCTCTGCACTTCATAGTATCATTTTTAACCTTACACTGTCATTGAAAGATAAATGGATACTGAATTTTTAATAAAAAATGAATCTGACTTGACTTTAACCGACTACCAAATATTAAAAACGAAAAGCTTTAAAGAATTTACAGGTAAAACGGATCGATTTGTCTAGACTCTTATATTATCTTCATACATCACTTAACTATATGTTGTATTTTTAAACAGGTGAATATTGCAATGAGATTTTAGCTGTATACATAAACTGTGTTTAACTGTATACTGTGAATATTTGTTAGGATACAATTGCATTTTGACATAAAGTTTAAGCCAATTAGATTGGTGTAGAAAAAACAATACTACCTACCTACTTATTTATCTACGGTTACAAATATGTACATAGTCACAATTACAAAATACATTAAACATGACAATTAAACCCAAATAACGACCAGAAAACACAAATTTTATAAAACAAATTGACGTATCTAAACAAATAAATCTGAATCAAGAGTTTTTAGGAAAAATTGACAATATTATTAAATGCAACCTCCATTACAATGATTATAATGATTTATCATAAAATATTATAGTTATAATAAGTATGGTTCATAAACTTCAAATAAAACACGATATAAAAACAGAGAATAATACAAATCTGAAGATTAAAATATACAAATATTAAATATTCCAAATTGAGGTTCCACTAATTTTAAATCATGTTTCTGTTTCTGTGGAAATAATTCTAACTTTTCAAATGTGTCACTTTGTATTTCTCATCAATTCACTCATAATAATATTGGTTCATAGTATTTCAATGTGAATAAGTGGTTGCTTAACAATAAAATTCAATTTATTACATCCAATTTCCAATAACAAAGTAACAATAAAACATAAATTAGATTTATGTATGACAAATAAAATATACTTGTCACATTTTCATTACGATCAATGGCCATCCAATTGATGAATGGTTATTGTTTTATAAAATTATTAGATTGCTATCACAATTTACTTACATAGGTAGATTTATTCCTATTCCGTATATTTATTTATGTGTTAAGTTTTATCCATTGACAACAAAGTTTATTGAAACGTGTGTTGTGCGTTGTACATATTTTTTTTATTTATTTATTTAGTAGCACAATATTAAAAAACAAAATATATTAAAGATAACTGCTTCACTAGACAGAGTCTGTTCCGAAGCAATTATCAGTTAAATTTGTAAATTTCGTACATTTTACAATGCAAAAAATATAACACATACATATTAGGTATAGAAAAAATATAAACAATAAAAAATACACATAAATCAACCTTAACAATAAAAAAAATATTATTTACATATCAACCTACACAGTAAAAAGTTCACAAAAAAAGATGACAGCCAAAAAATACAGTGGGAGAAACTGAAAGAAATCAAATTATTATTGTTGAAACATTCTTTTCATTTTGGAGACTACCTACTTCGTTTGGAGTCATTTTCAGTTTCGTTTTGGAGTCAGTTTCATTTTGGAGTCAACCTATATTACATAGACCTTATGAAAATTATCAACTTCAACATACCAAACAGACGAACAAAGCACACCATAATCGCCAATATACTGATGCCTTCCCACATACGATAATTTTGAAAAAAATCAGGTTCATTAACATATTGTGTATGTCCAGGACCCTTTTTAGCAGCCAAATTAGGCAGGAATAATTCATTGTTTTGTTACCATCAGTGAGTACATGTAACATGAGTACCAAGGTGGGCTAATTAAGTTTCAATTACTTATGTTATTCTTATCTTTATATATATATATATATATATATAAATATATATATATATATATATATATATATATATATATATATATATATATATATATATATATATATATATATATATATATATATATATATATATATATATATATATATATATATATATATATATATATATATATATATATATATATATATATATATATATATATATATATATATATATATATATATATATATATATATATATATATATATATATATATATATATATATATATATATATATATATATATATATATATATATATATATATATATATATATATATATATATATATATATATATATATATATATATATATATATATATATATATATATATATATATATTTATATATGTTATAATATTTTTATCTCGGTTTTCCCGTGTCAGTAGGTCTTGACTAAGACCATTTGTCTTCCGACGTTTCGCCTGAATATCACCAGGCATTTTCAAGGACTTAACGAAAAGCACGCGCACGAATAGCGGAGCACAGAGTCGACATGAGAAACAAAAAACTTACATCCTCACTTGTACAACACTCGCTCACAGAAGGACATACAATAGATTTTGACCATTCAAAAATAATAGCAAGTTTAAACAGTGAACCTCTCAGAATTTACAGGGAAGCTATAGAAATATATAAGAGAAGGGATATAATGAACAATCGGGACGACGGAGTTCGTTTGCCTAGTACCTGGAAGAACATTTTATATGACAAACAATACAATAATAATATTAATAATACCATAGCGAAAATAACCCCAAAACACAACAATAATAATATTAATGTCACAACTAAAATTAACAATAAATCACAACACAAAAATAATGATAAAATATTATTACCAACGAACACGACAGCAGGTGGGCGTGTCACAAGGAGCCAATCACGTCGCGCTAACAATATTTGACATAAGCGGCCATCTTGTACGCTACGAGTCACTTGACGGTGAGCTTTCAGTGTGAGTAGACGTGTGTCGCGCGCGTGCTTTTCGTTAAGTCCTTGAAAATGCCTGGTGATATTCAGGCGAAACGTCGGAAGACAAATGGTCTTAGTCAAGACCTACTGACACGGGAAAACCGAGATAAAAATATTATAACATATTTCACCCGTGAAAACATCAAATATAATATATATATATATATATATATATATATATATATATATATATATATATATATATATATATATATATATATATATATATATATATATATATATATATATATATATATATATATATATATATATATATATATATATAATCGGTTCAGCCGTTTAGGAAGAGTTCAGTGACATACACACGTACAGAAGAATTATATATATATATATATATATATATATATATATATATATATATATATATATATATATATATATATATATATATATATATATATATATATATATATATATATATATATATATATATATATATATATATATATATATATATATTATATATATATATATATATATATATATATATATATATATATATATATATATATATATATATATATATATATATATATATATATATATATATATATATATATATATATATATATATATATATATATATATATATATATATATATATATATATATATATATATATATATATATATATATATATATATATATATATATATATATATATATATATATATATATATATATATATATATATATATATATATATATATATATATATATATATATATATATATATATATATATATATATATATATATATATATATATATATTATATATATATATATATATATATATATATATATATATATATATATATATATATATATATATATATATATATATATATATATATATATATATATATATATATATATATATATATATATATATATATATATATATATATATATATATATATATATATATATATATATATATATATAATTAAAAAACATGATTTTTATAAATAAATTATAATAGATGGCGCTGATGTCAAATTGGCAATGTTTAGTTTTTTATCCATCTGACAACAGTAAGAAATCTTTTACGTCGTCGTTTTAATCATTTACGTCGTAGTTTGTTTTTCTTTGACATATTTAAATTATTTTTAAATACATGTGCATGGAATTTTAATTTCTGTACACTGTTTCGTTATTATTCATATTTCAATTTGTTCGTTTCCGTGTCCAGACCATATATGCTTTATTTCAATTATATACGAAATCACAATCAATCTAACCTCAAAGTTTTTAGCGGCTCATCGAACAAGAAAATGTAAGTTTGCTCAACGAATAATAACATCCATATGATTCAAATATATGTTAGTTCGGGCAGGACAACGTTTTGTCGGGTCCGCTAGTTTACTATATTATTTTTCTATTTTGTATGTAGCCCATTTTTTAAAATATATACACTGAAAAAAATATTATGACAACCGAACTGGCTACCTGCGCTTTAGCCAAACCTTTGTTATCAGTAATAAAGGATTATCTATTTATGACTGTACTGTTTGGCCGTGTGCACAAAAATTTGGTTTTCAAAACCAAATATTTTGTAGCCACAATAGATCGGTTAATTTTGACATGAAATTTTGTTACTATTAACATTATTTTTTCGGTGTAGTTAAAAAAAAATAATCAATATCACAGGAAAACCTGTTGAAGAGCATGAATCATAAAAATGGACAGCCATAATTAAAAATCCAACATGCAACGTATGTAACTGTCAAACAAACCATGGATTTATTTGAAATAATGAAATAATTCACCTTATTCGGGTAAGACTCTTTAATATTAGATTGCATAATACATTTAACAACGAAGATTTTGATTCCCATGCTGATGATCGCCTCATTATCATATTTTACGCTTAATAAAACAAAAATAATCCTAAGGAAAAAGTTGACGCATGGATAAAATTAAAAAATATTCAGATAGAT
Organism: Molanna angustata; assembly: GCA_963576475.1. Classification (NCBI taxonomy): domain Eukaryota; kingdom Metazoa; phylum Arthropoda; class Insecta; order Trichoptera; family Molannidae; genus Molanna; species Molanna angustata. The sequence continues at coordinate 6,076,248 of OY754965.1, forward strand.
TTATGAGGACAACAAAAAACCGGGATCAATCTTATACATAGTTTATCAAAAGGTAAAAATTAGAGATAAATAGAGTAAAACGTAACATTCCTTTGATCAACGCACAAATAGATTTTAAACCATTAGAATAGTTGGTGTTGGTTTTATCTGTTTGCCATTATTCTATGTATTTACATGAACAAATTATCATATTCTTAATTGCTGTATTTTCAAAACAATGTTTATATTATATTCTGTTTCACCAACCCGACGTTAATTATACAAAAATACATGAATTACAGTATATTTTTCGTTCCCCGTCTCACTATTCATAACTTTACTTTATTTAAATTTTATTTACATTATAGTCTCTAGGGTATTCTACATATGTATGTATTTTTCTTTGTATTACTTCTCAATTATTCGTATCCTCGTTTTGAATCTATAATAATATTTAGACTGTGATTCTGACGATGCTCGGCATTGAGCGATACCGTTGAATGGGAGTCGCGTTTGCGATCTAAATTATTAAATAGAACGAAAAATTATAAATTATTAATTCATCATAATTATTATGTGGTAAATGAGTTCTATTATACAGTTACAGTTAACAAAAAACCTATGAAATGTTGACTAACCCATGTACATAATACTGAATATTGTATATGATCATCTCAATTTTTTTTAGATATCAACGTGGATGCTCATAATTATAAATAAAGTATTTATAAAAATAAATATTTTGTGATCGTCCAAGGCATTGCTGAAAACCAGCTGCACTGTGTGTCTCCACTGGGGTATAGCTGAGCAACAGCCAATTTGTTGTAAAATAATGCAAAACATGTATGATTGTTTGTTTTTTTTTTCAAATAGGTATATGCAACAAATAAATTCTTATTTATTTATTTAAATATGAAGTATTAATGCACAAATGAAAATGACTTTAATGAGCCTTAGCGCATTCACTATATCCAGTATATTATATTCTATGTATACGTATATTCAGTTTGATTTTTACATCTTGAGGATGGCGGCTGTGTTTGTCGAAAGAGCAAAAAAATAAAAAAAATAATTCTCAGAAGAAGAAGAAAGACTTCACAGCGGCACCTTATTGAGAAAACTCATTCATACATTCACGGAATATTATACAATGTGGGGTAACTGGCAACGGGGGGCACGGAGTATGCATTACCTTATAAAAGGAAGCACGACACATGCATGTATCTTCGCACACCAGTCTCGTCTCACCTATAAAGGCAACATTCAGAATGGGTAGTATACCTCACTGTTGAACTACATATGTATTTACGATTAATCGGCTCTTACGGAACACCAGTGAACGATAATAATAGAAAATAATGGAAGCACTATTGTAGCTAAACATCAATGGAAAAGAACTTGAATCGTCAAATCATATTTCAAACTGGTATTTTTTTTTTGAAAAATGTAAATAAATCTTAAATTATAAATAAATTTGGAATGGTAAAATAAAACCAAAGTTTTCAGTTCTACTAATTTAATGACACTGACTAGTTTCGGTCATCCAGTGACCATTTTCAAAGTGTGCAAAAACAAGAGGTGGTTGGTGTTTATATAATTTCTGGTTAAGGGGTTTGCAACATTTTTTTTTTGACCGAAACTAATCATCGTCATTAAAATAGTAGAACTGAAAACTTTGGTTTTATTTTACCATTCCAAATTTATTTATAATTTGAAATGGAGTTCTACCAAGAATTGTTCGTAAAAAAGTTAAAAAAAAGTAAATAAATATTATCTGTAAATCTGAATCTTAAAACATAGCAAGCGAATGTGTTGCAAGATTCATCAACAATTATTATCTCTCGACAAACTAAGCATGAAACATTTCTTTGAGAATGAATATTATGTCGTTGTAACAAGTACATTTACATCGTAAAACATTCCCTAAACAAAGCATAAATGTTTGTGCTATAGATGAACGAAATCGGTCGTGGCAGGATTCGAACTTGCGACCACTGGACCCAGCGCGCTGACTGCTTTGCTTCCACCCACATCATGATAAAAGTCTGTTGAGATATAATAAAAAATATTATCTGAAACTTTACAAAGATTCTTGTTATTATTTGTAATTAAGAAACGTTAAATAAAATGTATTTACTTCAGAGAGAGTCTCATGTTAAGGCATGTTACTGTGGATAAGATTGTGGTTTCGGGACGGTGGCGAGGATTTGGGAAATCCTCTGAAAGTGGTAAGATAAGGTTGGAGATGAGAAAAAAGTCAGTAAATTTAGATTGTGTAGACCAGAGAGAAATACTATGGTCCTCTTAACACAATTTCGAAATGCTTGTTTTTGTTGTGTACGTATACAGATTCAAACAACATTTTTAGTATTTCACATACACACCTCTCTCTACATACATTTTTCACCTCATTTACGTACATGCATCGTTTCATGCCGGATTTTTTGTAGTGTTAACTGCGTTTCTATTTTGCACTGTTTTATTTTATCATATTCGATCTTCACAATTTCATTTCACACTTCTATAGTTGATTTTTAGACGATTTTTATTAACTATTTGCATGTAACACATGGCGATAGCATAATTGAAGAATACGTACCAAAATATAAACACACGGGGGGGGGGGGGGGACTGCTGCCAACGTACCTATTTTTCAATTTGATATACCATCATTATTTCTTATCAAATCGTTTTGAAAAAAATAATTTAGATAGTTTGGATATTAATAAACAAAAATATACCTTAACTTTTTGATAATGTTCTGTATAAATTCTTGTAGAAAAATAATGGCATACCCCGATTTTCAACGTTTATCATATATATTTAATAAACTGTAAGGCGTAGAGTAATATATTTTTTTTTTAAATTAAAGAAGACAAAAATATCTAGAAAAATATGATGTGACGTTGCATTAATGCTTCAGGTTTAGTAAATAAACCTAAAAAACATTTATTTTCCATTCAGCGCCATTGCGTAATAAAAGTTTTTTTAGTTTATTTACTTAACCTGATTCGTTAATGCAACGTCATATCATATTTTTCCAGGTATTTTGTTTTTTTTTAATTTGTAAAAAAAATATTGCTCTATACCTTATATTTTTTTAGAAATTTAAGATAAATGTCTAAAATCGGGGTATGCTTATTATTTTCCTACAAGAATATATACAGAACATAATCAAAAAGTTAAGGTATATTTCTCTTTATTAATATCCAAAATAACTAGGTTATTTTTTTTAAATGATTCGTTTAGTAATAATGATGGTATATCAAATTGAAAAAATAGGTACGTTGGCAGCAGTCACCCTCTTAAACACAAATTAATAAATATTTAAAGATATTTTGTTTTGTAGAAAAAACATGTAAGTATATAATATTATGACAGGATTGGATAGCATGGAGGTCAGTCTGTTTTTCCTACCTAGAATATTAAAACAGCATGATTTAAATTAATTTCAAACCACTTCCCTTTACATTATTTGAGACTGAAGGGACAGTAAGGACTGAAGGGAAGGGACGGATGGAGGGACTGAAGGGACTGAAGGGACGGAGAGGACTGTTTTAAAAAAAAAAAAACTTATTTTTGTTAATTTTTATTTATTGTTTTGTATATTTTTTACTCATTCTGAATTTATCATAACAAATAAACAGTTCAAAATAACGAAAACGATTTTCTTGATACGTTAGCATATTGCTTCACATTTACCCTCTCGAGCACCGGGTATAAAAAATAGTTGTTAAAAAATTAAAAAAAACATACCAATTTTCATCAAAAATCTAAAGCATTACCTATCATTTCGTTTCGATGCGCCAAGTACATTCAGATTGAATGAAGTGGGATGGAATATGATAGAATGGAATGGAATGATTATTTACAAGTTAAAAAATACCGGTGATACCGGTGAATGGGAGTCGCGTTTGCGAAAAAAAAAATTAAGTAGAACGTAAAATTAAATATAATTTTTTCATAGTTTTAATTGATTATGGAGTTCTACCATGAAGTGACAGTGTCTAATATTGAAAAAATTATTTACAAGTTATAATAACAACAAAAAAAAAATATAAAAAAAACTAATTAGGTATGAACATATTTTATACAATGTTTTTTTTCCTATTTGGAAATTTACTGCCTCGCTGGACGAGTCTGCTCTGAGGCAGTAGGAATTTTATTTTTTATTTAGTATTGGGTTTAAAGTAAAAACATTAACCTAATAATTAAAAATATAACAGTTTCTATCTCAGTTGTTTGAATCCATAAAAGCTTAGTGGAAATGATGAATGGCACCAAGCTATGGTTTAAATTCTCCATTAGGCTTTCGCATTATTTGGAGTTAAAATTCGCACATATAAAGATAAAATAAAAGTACACAAGAGAAAGGAAGTATTATACATATATGTATATGAACGCAGAGTAGTGAATTAATCCTAAGACATTTAGTAGTATACATATGAGCAGCTTGTATTCTGCCAATACATATGTAAGTAATTTTAAATTCATTTTGAAAAGTAAGGTCTGATGCCCAACATATAAATATCTGAATCGATGATGTTCTTGGGACCATGGTGCAAAAGAACATTATTTATTGTTCTTTTGTATCATGATAGCAAGATTGCTAATCTAGAGGGTTTCATGAGGTACCTATTCTTTTATATGTATGTATAATATATTATATAAATACATATTTCTTTGCCGTTCATTCAAAAGGTTCCACGAAGGAGCCGATTACAGTTGCCATAAGCGAACCAGATGGAGGTGGGCGTAGCAAAATAATCAAATGTTGTATCTTAGTGTATTTTTCGATATCATTTTCACTGCATATCTGCACTCGCATTTATACATTTGAGAATATAAAATTTCGGGTATATTACGTACTAAAAATGTTTTTGATATTGTTGCTGATATCATTAGGGGTTTTATTATTTTTCACACGAAGTTTTAAAAATTGAAAATACGGGAATATGGCAACACGAACTGTTCTCAAATCACCTCATAAAAGTGCCTTACACTATATGTATACAGTTCACCTCCCGTAGTGTCTGTACTCTTAATAACATCATATACTTTATACATTGTTGTCACAGAGTTAATAATACACTAAACAGAGTCGGTTTTAGTATTAGAATGTCATACACAGCAAAGTACTTCTAACATTTTTACCAGAATCCAGGGAGTTTTTCACATGTTATGGCAGGGCAAATACATTTCAATAAATGTATCTATTTTTCAGTTTCAGCGTGATGGAAGATTGGAAAAAGATATTGAAAGGAGAGTAACGGCAGGTAATAGAGTGAATGGTGCATTAAGACCGGTAATGGCTGACCCAATTATTTCGAGGCAAGCAAAGCTCGCGGTACACAATGGTATCGTCGCACCGACTCTAATGTATGCTAGTGAGACATGGACATGGCAGAAGACGCATGAAAGTAGAATTAACGCGGTTGAAATGAGGTCACTAAGACGAATGTGTGGTAAAACGATGTATGATAGAATAAGAAATGAGGATATTAGACGAGAATGTATGATTGAAAGAAATATCATAAGTAAGATGAAAATAAATGCCCTAAGGTGGTTCGGCCACATAGAAAGAATGAGTGTTGACCGTCAGACAAAAAAAGTATACAAGGCTGATAAAAGAGGAATGAAAAGTAGAGGTCGGCCAAGAAAGAGTTGGCACGATCACATAAATGGTATTTTGAAAGATGGAGATGTTAGAAGTAAGAATAATAGAAGAGCGTGTATGAGACGATGTATGGACGTGTATGAAGCGAGGAATGTATGTCAAGAGAGAGGAGTCTGGCGTTCGGTTCTCTCTGCCTACCCCAAATAGGGAAATGGCGTGATGGTATGGTATGGTATCTATTTAGTATCTATCTACGCTCTGAGGCATTGGCTCAGAAAAGTGCTTCTTCTCTGTTCTATTATCATCATTTTCAGGAGCTGGGAAATCTAAAATATAAGAGGCAAAATAACATCTCACATGAATTTCACCACCCATTCTGAATGTGGCATATTTAGGTTAAACGGGAATGATGTGCGAGGAAACACGCAAGTGTCGTATTTCGTATCAGTTACGAGCGGTGTTGCCAATCCATCCTAGTTCAACAAAAGACAAAAGTTTTCCACCAGTTGAAATCAGAGGTTTCAGAAATGTATATTTTGGTCACACAGCAAGAATGGTGTCTGAAAACTTGAAAAATAATAGGTACCTAATTTTTGGTAATTGTGGAAGGACAGCGACCCCCGAGAGCCATCCTTTTCTCGGTGAAGTGACCAGATATAAGCCTCTGAAGAAGCATGATGTGTCGAGCGATAGCAACGACCTATATGTTTGATGTTTATGTATATTCTATGTGGAATAAAACTTATAGGCGGACCTGTGAGACCGAGGACATCAAACGATGGAGCAGAGATTGAAGATTTTGTAGGGACGACATAAACAACATGGAGCGGTCTCGAACCCCATACATTGCAGTCAAAAAAATACAACCATGAACATTGCTTTTCCAGAAGACCGCCAAAAAGATGAAGGGTCAGCTGGACGTCGACTTCCCAGGAGTAAATTTTATAGGAAAAACTGATCCACGATCTACATAGGGAAGAGGAAAAATTATCATAGTATCGACATAACTTTCACCGTGTTAACGAAAATACATTATATTCATCAATATATAATATTTGTTTGAAGTGTGTATAATATGATACTAATGGGAAGAGTTTGGATCTAGGTAAGACGTTTCTGTCTCTCGGGACAAATCTGAAGGTTGGTAGGTAAGTATTTCGGCAAAACTTTGACAAAATTTCCAAAGTGAAAAGTTTAATTTCACCCAGAAAAGACTTCTTAGCTGAACGGCTTCTGGAAAAGTTTGGCCGCTACAGTCTGTGTTTGATAGCGTACAATTATTTCATCCTGACCGAATATCCAGGTATTGCTGGAGAAGCCATTTGCCTGCCAATGGAGATGTGTTGTAGGAAAGTTTGTTTACAATTTAAAACTAAATGAATATTTCTATTTCCAAAACTTAAAGGAGAGTTTCCATTCTACATTATATTGAAAATTCGTTTGAATAGATTTGGTAAATAGATATATGAAAATAGATTTGAATATCAATATACCTTCATAATATTTTTGGTAAAATTTAAAATGTTACTATATATTTTCCAATTACATAATATATTTGACACAAATAAATATATAAATGTTTGAAAGCAGTTGAGTTTTGTCCGTAAATAGAAATTACTTCGGATTACCTAGAAACTTATTTCATTAGTGAGAGACAAAGCTATTAATGTTAGTGCGAAAACATCATACATAGCCGGACTATACTTTAGCTTAACTCAACTAAATAAGAAATTCCTCTGAGCGATGTGTATAGAGAACTTTCATACATATTTCCCCAACTTATCCGATCAATTAATTACTATCGATAATATATATGATTGGATCCGGTGTTAACATAAATTACCGAATAAAGTTGAAGAGAAGAAATTAAACTTTTCACTTAACTTGCCGGTTAAGTCTTCGGTTCGGTGTAACTTTGTGACGTAACCCACTTAGTAACTCGGAGGGAATAATAAAGACCCTATTTCAAATACTGGATAAAATAAGAGTCATCAATAACTATAAAGATCCAGCCATAAGTAAATCCGTCATTTTTCAGAGAAGACCCCTAATTGATAGCAAAAATATCTGTTTAAAAAAATTAAGTAATAATAATAATAATAATAAGGACAATTTATAAAGCGCCGTTTAGTGACAACCGTGGTCACCTCAAGGGCGCTTTCAGTTTGCAAAAAAATAATTTAAAATTAGTCCTATAGCTAACACATTGAAAATGGTGAAACATAAAACTTAAAAGATACCTAGAAATCACAAATTAATCTTGTTACATAATCCAGATGAAATTAATTATAAAAAATAGTCGATTCAAAGTAAACTGGCATAATATTTAGTATCTACACATAATATTATTGAACGGATGAAGGACAATCTGGATACGACTTGCGGAAAAGTACTTACGAGAAAGGACTGTCAAATATTTTTTTCATTATTTCCATTGGTAATAATTCGAAACTGAAGAACCAAAAAGTATGTAAATATTATTAACTTGGTTCATTAGCAAATTAGCTGACTGTCCAAGACCAGTCCACTAGCAGAAGCAAACCGTTGAAACAATTTAATGCTGTGAACGTCATCGTCATTGATTGTCTCAATAGTGATACATTTCCAAAATACTTACCTTAATGACATCATTTGTATTCATCACTATTGTAGTAACAATTATAAGTTTGTGTGCATTGTCATACAAGTAACATAATGATTTTAATTAGAATATATCGATCAATTAATATTTCAACCTAAACAAAAGCAAAATCTAAAAAAAATGAATTTATCACCTATAGAGACAATAAATTGAATAAACCCGAACAGTTTCCTATTGCATCTCGGTAAATTTATAGGTTCTTTGTCAAATATTAATAAACTCACACCCAATAACTAGTTGCCACATTTAAGAGGTTCATAATATGAATTGTCTCACAAACCCAAACTGAAAACATGGTTTAAAACTGTGTTTAAGTCGGGAATCCAACCCAGGACCATTAACTCAGTTTGATTATCCAACCGAGCCACGAAGGTCGACATCTCTTTAAAACAATGGCATATCATGCTACATTACAAAATAATTGAATATTTTTAATATTACAATTGAATGAAATCAAGCAAAGCAATTTCCGAACCCGGATATTGGATTACTAATCCAGTTCACTAACCGCTCTGTGATTGACAAATCTAATAGTCAGAAAGTCATTTCGTTTTTTTTAATTTTGAAAAAGAAAAAATTATATTCAACCAAGGTGTTTTACTTTATCATGGACTGATGAATTCCATAAATTAAATATCTTAGCGATTTCATGATTCCAATTTATTTGGTCTTTACCAGCTTCAACTGACCTTCCAGAATGTTCTGCATCTTCAACATCAGATTGCCGTAACGAAATTTTGCTTGCCAGTTTCAATTTTCAATTCCCCACCTATTTCAAAGCAAAAGGGAATATTCAAAAATTCTGTAGTTATTTCGTGTCATCAACAATTAACGTATGAATAAATTTTCAAATCGGCTCCATATCCAATCTTTCCAAATTCATCCCATAACTCTTCTAAGTTACTCTCTACACATATATCGATTTGATATCAACTCCAGTTGCAAAAGTTTCTATAAATGCTACTTTTACGGAATTATCTGCCGCTTTAGTTCGATTAATGGCCACTTAAAATTGAATAATTTTCAATTCACCGCGATTATTGGATATTATTATCAACGGAATTATTTTCAATTCGGCCAGAATTTAAATTCATTTTGTAACATCCGAATCCACAGGAAACCGGGCATTTGAATAATCATAGATTTGTTCGCATAAATTTGATTATTATTACTGTCATAAATACTCATTTTTCATCGTGTGGTTGTTTATTATCCAATATGTATAGATGCATAAAATACTTTTTTTTTCTAAACAATATATTCCACAATACACTTTGCGGTTCGGTATTTGAGTTGGCCATAAGCAAATATATCTTCCTGTCTTACAGTACCTAATCTTCCATTAAATACGTCATTAAACGACAAATATTTAACTCAACGTTTCTGGTGGATTGCGTAACTTATCGTGGAGTAAAGTATTATTTCTATTTTATTATCGCTAGGTGGCGCACTAATCGCAGTACGCTTTAGTGTTGAATTAAGTGTATCGTGTATTAAAGATTTTTTTTCTTACCTAAATGATAGTCTAACAACAAACGAAAGAAACTGTCAGCCATATTGGAACGTCAGGCACGCACCGCCTCTACCGGTTAGTTTTCAATAAGTCGCACAGCCTTTAGCGCGCGCACACATTCTGATTTAGTATAAGTTTTTTTTTCCGGAGGATGAAGCGGTTAGCTTTGAAAACATTCGAAATAACTTATTATTAGAGGTTAATACAAAGTTATTGTACGTAAGTACCTATACATTTATATCTGTTTATAATTTGTAAAAATGTGCCACAAAGTAATAGCAAAATCTTATGAATATATTCTTATTTTGATGCAATATCATCATAAAAAGTTAACCCAAAGTAAAAAAAAAACTTATTTACACAAACAGAACCATAAGCAAACTGCCATAAGAAGAAAATAATTGTAGAATTGAATAATAAGTACAATTTGCATAGCCTCGACAGTTCTAGAAGATTAACGAACCCCAGCCAATCGCGGTTCAGGCAAACGAATCAAATACTTCCATTCATGCGTCAACCGTCTAACTGAATACAGTGTACGATTAGTTTTATTTATTCCGGCCCTTTACATCACGAACAGCTTGATTATTATTTTATTGAATTAATTATATTAATGTTCAAAAGTAGTCATAGAATATCTTATTTTGAACGGACTGACTTTTGCAATATCATATTTGGAGTTAGATGTTAAAACAAATCTTTTGAACACGCCCATATAATGATATCCTTCTGATAAATAATCCTTTTAAATAATCATAAAACATCTACAGAAAACCGTCTGGATTGATTTGAAATATGAGTTCTATTTGCAGCGAGAAAAAAATTCTCAAGTTTGCCACTGTTAGCGATAGTTTAATGCACCGTAAGGTCGATACTCAAGAACCCGATATTATTTAACTTACCGTAATGGCAACATTCTTGACGTACTTCCATCCATGTTATTGAGGTATCAATTTAAGAGCGCACTAAACCGCAAATGCATTTCGCAATGCGCCCATGGCATATTACATACTTATATCATGTAGGTACCTACCAACCTAGTGCAGTACATAATATACCATAATGCTAGAAACGTTTACTATATTTCCCCAGTAAACGGCAAACTGCACTGCTGTTTGCACTTAGGATATGTGTTCGTTATAATAATGGAACTATCAAGGTAGGGTAATATGCATTACTGGTTTTCGATAATCGGTTAACCGGTATATGATTCAATATTATATTACCAGGAGAGTGACAAACATTGGGTTTTTACCTCCTCTAAACCGAAAACTTACTTGTAAATAAGTCATTCTAGGTATAAAGAATTCAAATTAAATGGAATATATTAAGCATTTTCATGAAATGGTTTTTTAATTTATTTTTAATTTAAATATTTTAATTTGAAAATTGGATAATTCTTCAATGGCATTATATGAAAGTGATGTGCCTTTTTACCAATTAAAAAAAACATATTTAAATTTCCTGAGCTTGGGGTCACATTAAAATATTTGACAGTTAAAAAAGAGAAGCTAATGGGGTCTAAGCGAGTATTAGATATACAAATTAGCAAAATTAGAATGGATTCGAATGAGTACTTTAGACTTTAAAATATAAAGTAAAATAAACACGCCGTACATAGCACATAGTACACAGCACACACACAGAGATACATTGTGATGAAACTTTCAGAAAACATGATACTTGTTGATAATCTGCAATAAAAAATAGCCTTAAAATTGCGAAATCATAACTCCTTGGGTTATAATCATAATCTTGGGTTAGTGAGGAGTAAAAATATTTTATTGAATTTTTGTTTTGGTCTAATAGGTTTATTTACTTTTTAAAATGTGCCTTGTGAAAACTCACCACAATATAAGATTTTTTTATTATTATTAAATAAATAAACAATTTATTGTTCTTTGAATCATCATAACTATTTTACTTCTTAACAAATACCGATTTATCACAGTCAACTTTAAACCAAGGATGAGTTATTCGATCGGTTTCAAAGATATATACTTCTCCCTCGGGATGGATGAGAACTGACTCTCAATAGAAGCGCGCCATGAAACTGTTTTTGCAGGATCACGTGAGTGGGAATCACTTTGACTAAATTTCACTATTTTTGCATGATATACCTATAATAATTTTCCTATTGCTAAGTTTAAAAAATGCGTGCGTACCTTGTAAAATATTATAAAAACTTGTACGAATATGGTTTTACTCTAGATTTTATGGGTACAAGAAAAAAATATCATTAAATATTCATGATTTATGGAGATCCAATAAGAAAGAAATGCGAGTAAATGGGATTCGGTGGATTAATCTGCTTCTACATCTACAGAGAGAAAGTATTTATACTCTCGCTCCTTTGTAAAACTAACTCAGATGGATGCTGGTGGATATCAATTTTCCTTACAACATTCCTCATCAATCATTCTTAAACATTAGCATAAAATCAGACACGCAAAGACAAAATGGCGGTAGTATGAGAGGGCAGGAAAACACGAAAAAAGATGAAGGAAAGGTAAAGTTGGGACATTTTTCCCAAAATATTACATCTCCAAACGATTCTTGGTTCACCGCCGATTGACGTATTTACTAGTTACTTTTTGTAGCGTCGGATATTTAAATAAGAATACAAGCACAAGCCATAAATACTAGCCAATCAGTATGACTACATTATGGATAATATTTTCCATAATTTGTTAAACCAGAGTAAATAATATAAACTGTAATAAGAAGAACTATGATAGATACTGGCTCTAATATTTTCTATAAAAGTAGCCAAATAGTGGGATATGCGGATGACATCAACATTATAGCTAGATCAATAGCAGTCATTAAAAGGGTTCTTGATCCATTGGAAACTGCAGCATGGAATGTGAGAATATGAGGAAAATTATGTTGATAAAACAAAAATGATGACACAGAGCAGGAACCTATCTCTCAAATCAAGAGACAGTGACCAATAAAAAGATCCTTCAAAGTGGTGGAGCGATTCACCTAACTGGGTTCTAGTCTAACAGAGAGTAACGAAAATCTAGCAGAAATACGAAAAAGAATCACCGCTTCCAACGGAACATATTTCTCCCTGCTGCGAGTGTCCAAATCACATAGCATTCAGAGAAGGACTAAATTAACCACATGTTCTAATGACTAAATTAACCACAGTCATACGTGTTAGCTTATAGTTGTGAAGCGCTTACACTGACAATGAGGATGGCAGAGATGCTGAGCTTCTTTGAAATGAAAGTGTTGCGTTGAATCTGTGGACCAGTGAGAAAGGATGATAGGTGGCGCATTCGAACTTACGATGAGCTTTATATTGAATTTCAGGCTCCAAACATTTCGACACACTTAAAGTTCCTGAGATTGAGAATGGCTGGACACGTACATTGAATGCCTGATTCACGTGTCTAAAAGAGCCATGAATGGACCATGTTCAGTTATTTTGCGGGAAAAAAGCCCTCCAGTAGCTGATTTTTAGTGTGATCCTAATAAAGACTGGACAACAATTAAAAAGACTATAAAATCGCCAAGTTTTCTGTTTGCTAATGAAACATAGGTAATTACCCGAAAATGCCTCAAAATTGTTCGTCGCTAATAAATAAATTATAGGCTGTCCTAGTGCTTTTGCTGACTTAACGGCATCTTTCTCAATATTTAGGAACCATCAAAGATCTTAACTTATCACCATCTTACAAGCCATGTCAATCTAAACACAGTTTTTTTTTGTTCAAATTTAGCAATTCGCTAAAATTTTCAGTCGGTAAGTTTTCACCGACAATCAGACAAAGATCAATTTCCCTTAAACCAATGGGACGGAACGACAAAAAGGCGAAGCAATCTTCCCATTACAGTACAAGATTCTCAGGCAGTATTTCTTCAATCTCCATCAATGGAAATCAGCTTTGCAATTTGGATATACCAAACGTTGTTCAGAAAGAGATTCCTCTTTGATACAATCAACGAAATATCACTTCTAAGATCGTTATTTGGATATGAATAAAAAAAGTATTCCGAATTTATTCGATAATTTTTCGTATTCGGATGAATACTGACACAGATCGTTTATAACAAACCGAGTTTATTTACAAAAGTAGGAGAAAAATAAGTCCAGAGATATAATAATATTAAAATATTTACTTAATAAAATCACGAATTTGCATGTTTTTGAATGTTTCTTTGAAATACTAAAATATATGAAATGGGATTACTTTATTACATTCGAACAATAAGTTCGACTCACAATTTGTTTTACTTGTCAAGTTTTATAAACTATAGCTAGAGTTTCATTTTTTGAGTTTTTTGTGGAGACTGCCTATCAGAAGACCGACTCCAGATGAATTGAAAATCCAGATAAATAAGACTACTTACTCAATTAAAATTTAAGTCTTGTTCTATTTGTTAATTTTGATTATTGACGCGTTTCGTGTAATACATTCAAGAGCTGTGTCAGAGAAATGAGCTCTCTGTTAGGCATCTCACACTCTGGTCATCTGGTTCACAGAGTAGCAACTCCCTTAAAAGAATTGGACAAAGTCAACAAAGCATCCAGATGTCCACAGGGTTTAAAGAAAGAGCACATTCACAAAAGGGCTGAAAACAACTTTGTTTCGTAGAGCAGCACAACGCTGAATTATCAGTGTGCTTACAATTATCTTGAATCATTAAAATACATATTATTAAATCGAATATTTCATATTTCATATACCTACGCAAATATTGGATTATTTCCCTGTCTGGAGCTAATGATATCTTTTGACAAATTTTGAACATCTCAATAAAGACGAAGTTGAAATATTATAGAGAACCAGGAACTGCGCGCAACGTTGCGCAAGCGCATAAAGTGATCACGTAAACCAGCCGACAACGGGTCGTAAGCCCTGTAGGTGCTTTGAGTTCCTGATTCTCATATAATAATCCAACTTCGTCTCTATTCAGATGTTAAAAAATATCAAAAAATATATTATTATTGTTAACAAGGCTGAAACAAGAGGTTGCATACAAATTTTATAGGTCAGGGGTTATAAGTCGGTTTTGAGATTTTGAAACTGTATTATCTGTTTAAATATGATTAATTTGTGTAATCTATCAATTGATGAGTTCGTGTGTGGAGTCTCCCACTATACAAATAAAAAATGTACAATATTTTAAATTTAAAAATATATCATTCCATTGCAAATCACAGTCCATTATGATATTCCCTAAACGGTCATCAGATGTGGATACCTACAGCAGAACCACGTCCCAAGTGAACCAGATAGCATTTTCAATAATAACATTGTACAAAGCCGACTCTCGACGTGGTCAAACGTGATAAATGGCCAGTCCAGACTTCCAAACTCTTGGGGCCTGTACCGTGTCAAAGTTTCCCCTCATAAACCACAGAGGAGACAGTACATAATACTCGGCCGCTAAAATTTTTGTGACAATACACGCTTTTGGGTCTGATAAATCATGCGATTTGTTTCAGTTTTTTGTTGTGCAACATGGAAATGGAATACGAATCCAGTCCACATTTAAGCATCGCTGCTATGATGAATGTGATGAGTTTTAAAGAGTCAATATTTTTGAACTCGTACTAATTCCACTGTAAAATATAACTCCGAATTAAAAAAAACTCCAGGAGTCGTCAAAATACGTGTTATTTCATATTTTGTTTCTTATGTTGATATTTTCGGACCTCTATTTTCTCTTCTGAGTTGAATGTAGGTTCATATAAATAGATTGACGCTGCTATATTTTTTATGCATTATAACCATACCAACACGTCAAAGAGGGAAACCAGTGAAAGCCAATCAATAAAACATTACAATAAATCATCAAAAAGTTATAATTATAAACATTGGAAGATAGGGGAAGTGGAAGCGTAAGACTCAGAAAGCAGACCCTACCATCATGTGGGACAATTGCTGAGAAAAAGATAAAATAACATCATTAGAAAATAGACGTACCATTGCAGACATGACATACCTACCTACATAAAATTATTGATGGTGCCGTTGACTCTGAGTCTCTTGTTGGGAGTCTTCCGATTAATTGTCCATTTCGTAGTACTAGAACAAATCTTACTTTTAGATTTTAGCCTCTCTGCAGAACTAACTATGTCCAAAATTCATTCATCCAAAGGGCATGTAACATTTATGTTTTTTTTATGAATGTTGATATTTTAAGACATGCCATCTCTGAGAACCATAGAGGTTTCTTCTACTCTACTCTACTCCGATGGCGCTACAGCCCATATCGAGCCTTGGCCTCCTGTAACTTTTGCCTCCAACTAATTCTGTCCTCGGCTGCCGTCCTCCAGCCTGTCACCTGGAGGAGCTGCTCTGCATCCCTCCTGACCTCATCCTCCCACCTCAGCCTGGGTCTTCCAACTCGTCTTCTTCCACCTGGGTGTCCGTTCAGTATTATTTTGGGGACGCGTGATTCTGGCATTCTTTGTACGTGTCCAGCCCATCTCAACCTAAGCAGTTTTAAATGCGTTGAGATGCATGGGGCCTGATATATTTCGTACAACTCGTCATTTGTGCGAATACGCCATTGGTCTCCCTCTTTTACCGGTCCACAGATTCGACGGAGGATTCTTTCAAAAATATCCAGCATCTCGGCTATCCTTACTGTCAGTGCAAGCGCCTCACAACCAAATGCCAGTACAGTACGTATTACTGTTTTGTAGATGGTGATTTTGGTTTTCCTGTTGACGCTACGTGACTTAAACACTGCCAGTAGGGAAAAATACGTTTTATTGGCTGCTGTTATTCGTTTCCTGATTTCTGCTGGATCCTCATTATTCTCTGTTAGACTGGATCCCAGGTAGGAAAACTGATCCACCACTTCAAAGGTGTAATTATCTTTGTATTGGACAGTGCCTCTTGATCTGTGCGATGGGTTTCTGCTTTGTGTCATCATTTTTGTTTTATCCACATTTATTTGCAGTCCTACATCTCGTGCGGCTGTTTCCAAGGGATCAAAGACCTCATCAATGGCTGTTTTTTGAGCGACCGATTATGTTGATGACCTTAGAGGTTTACGGTAGCTGATTCCTGCTTTTTTTTTACTGCGAATGCCACAACCTTTCTTTCCCTCAATTTGTCCTTTTTCTTCTTAATTTTGAGTACCTACTAAATTTTAAATACCAATTGTTTTTGACTGTCCAGCTTATAAAGATAATGTAATATTCGCAAACAAAATTGGTCTATGATATATTGTCAAAATTGATTTTTTTGTAATATTTGTTTGTATGTCTGTATGTTTGTTTGGTTTAAATAAAAATAAAATAAGAGAAATTTTAAAGATCGTAAAATTATTCTAATGTGACTTCGAAAAAAAGTATAATTAAGTAAAGCTTAATTAAAAAAGTGATGCGTTATAGAATTTAGATGGTATAGAAGATCTTAGAGTAGGCATCGGCAAACTGGCGTTATAATTTTCCTAAAACTGTCTTTATATACCATCTCTGTGACAGCCACAATATTTCTCGACTGGTATTGATTTTGTGGTCAAGTACCGTCGATGGCAGAGGGCAATCAATTCTGGGGAAGACCTTTGTTTGGATGTTTCACAAATGCTCATTTTAATAGCACCAATTCACTACCAGCCACCAGCTACCAGCCCGTGGTCTCATTACTAAACAAAACATTCGCAGAGGGAGAGGGAATTGAAATTGCTTTCAAACACAATCGTTTATTCAGTTAAGTAGTCAATTTATTTTGTGAATTCACCTTCTTCGTCAAAAGTGTTTTGCTTTTTCAGATGAATACACCTACGAAGTTGGATCATTTTCAATCTTTTTTTTTCAATTAAAATTAAATTAATTCATGTTTCTGTTTGAAATAATATTGTTTATTCAATGAAAATAAATCATCCGACTTTTTACTGAGGTCTATGAAAAGTAATCATTGATTACTTTTTATTAAAGCTTCATTGACGTATTTTATGCTATTGAAACCTTTCCAATATTAATTTTTAATTAGCTCTTAGAACCTATTTTTACAATGGAGAATCAGGCGACAGGAAGGTAATTCTAACCATATTGGAATTAGAATCGTGAGTCAAGTTTTATTTTTCAGAATTACAGTCACTGTCAAATTATAATTACAATGTTTTAAAAATAAAACAAAAAACGGTGTTTTATTCTATTTCACCCTGCGCATTTAGCGAGTTTATTTCCATATGGCAATTTCTTCCAACTAACCAGTGTTTCCAGTCCAGAGAAGCAATATGTGCGCGAGAGATAAAATAAAATAAATTTCTCCTCTTCTGGGGATCGAACCCATGATGCCAGCACAGAAACCAAATGGCTTACCACTCACTATACCACGGCGGTCTGTTTTAAGTTGCATATACGTACGCAAAACTTGACGCTAGTTTCCCCACATTGTGCATGGCATATGTCGTATGTATATCTTTATTCATCAATATACAATGTGAATCAAACAATACTTTCTTCTAGTATAAATATCTGTAATTAACACTTATGAATATGTCCTTGTTAACTTGTCCTTGCAGGATTGGAACTCGCGACCACTGGATAACAAACCCAGGGCGCTAACCGCTCTGCCACCACCCATCTAACTTTAATAACTTTAACTCTAACTTAACTATATTTTTTAATAAAATTTGGGTTGCCGGCACTGAAACTGACGGAACTGACTTCAGATACATAGATTAATGTAACAAGAACGCGTTTGGCGTCAAAATATAATATATAAACAGTGTTGTGTCCATATATCTCTTCATGGTTAATAACTTCTTTAGTGCATCCTAGAAGTGCACTACAGCGTGCATTATTATGAAAATATAATATCCGGTTCCCTCTTCGTAGAAAAGGATGAAAGCTGTAGACTTCCTGCTGATTCGCCCAGACTTTTCATGCCACTCTCACAATTCACGGACAAACAGAAAAGGCGAACGGTGAACGTGTTCGGCGAACAAGATAGAATAATAATAAATTACAAAAAAAAACATAACATGCAATATGTCCTATTCTGATTCGTCTAATAATAAATAAATTTGGAATGGTAAAATAAAACGAAAGTTTTCAGTTCTACTAATTTAATGACACTGACTAGTTTCGGTCATCCAGTGACCATTTTCAAATTGTGTAAAAACATGAGGTGGTTGGTGTTTATATAATATCTGGTTAAGGGGTTTGCAACATTTTTTTTCCGTCAGTTCAATTAGTGTTGCTAGAAAGAACTTTCTATCTTTCTAGCAACACTAATTGAACTTGAATTGAAGTTCTTTCTAGCAACACTAATTGAACTTGAATTGAAGTTCTTTCTAGCAACACTAATTGAACTAACGGAGAAAAAAAAGGTTTTGCTAGAAAGAACTTCAATTCAAGTTCAATTAGTGTTGCTAGAAAGAACTTCAATTCAAGTTCAATTAGTGTTGCTAGAAAGATAGAAAGTTCTTTCTAGCAACACTAATTGGACTAACGGAGAAAAAAAATGTTGCAAACCCCTTAACCAGATATTATATAAACACCAACCACCTCTTGTTTTTACACACTTTGAAAATGGTCACTGGATGACCGAAACTAGTCAGTGTCATTAAATTAGTAGAACTGAAAACTTTGGTTTTATTTTACCATTCCAAATTTATTTATTATTTGAAATGGAGTTCTACCAAGAATTGTCCGTAGAAAAGTTAAAAAAAAGTTGATTCGTCTAAATTTATCCGTCTGAGTTTTAGTATATGAGAAATGTCAAAAAGTTGACTGCATTTATGTGGGACTCATTACGTTACCCGCGCGATAAAATCCTTTTATACACGGTTGCCCGTTATTATAGACGTTTTCGTACTCTGAAACGAATCAGAATAGGACATAATAGGTAGGTACTTAAAAGGGCTTAGATTCAATATAATATAAGGAATCTATGACAAAAACGATTGCTTTATTGCGGAAATATGAATACCTACCTATTATTCAAATTAAGGAAAAACTTTTAGCATGCGAGCATTAGATCATGCGGGTGACAGTTATTATAAACTATGGTTGCAAATGTCAAGGAAAAAGTAACACAACGTGGAATGACAACTGATTTTATTGGCTGATTCAAATTAAAATATATATAATGTGTATCCCTATACTGAAATTGGTTTGTGTTCAGGTGATGTTCTTCATTCTTTCGATTGGCGAGCTCTACCTGCATCTTATATTTCTATTATACCTTCAGCCAGCTTCCACTGCTGGATGAAGGACTCTTCTAGGTTTTTTCCACTCATCTCCTCAATAATATCATCGGGCCACCTTTTTCGAGGCCGGCCTAACTCATATCCCATGGCATCCATTTATTGTAGGTACTCAAGTTGGGGTCGCACTAGAGATACATAAAACGTTCCAGAAGACTGCAAATTTAAATTTTTTCTCGATTTTTTATGCATATTTTATTTATTAATTTCATTAATAAAATTGTTATCATTTTCTTTGATTTTTTTCAATTTATTTTTTGATACGATGTTTAACTTTATTAGCACGTAGGTACTTAAAAAATATATACACTGTGGAATCTCTCTATATATCTCAAGAGAGACTTATTTTTCCTTGTCGTGGAAATCTGGGAGTTGTAATTAATAAAGACTTGCTCTTGTAATTTTTACTAATTACAATATATTTACAACGAATTAAATACAATATATACAATCTACAAGTTGACTCAGATTTTATACTGTTAACAGAGGTATGTTCCTAGAATGAATGCTATATTAAATTTTCATTCATTACCTAAACTTTTTATTGTTCCCATGCAATAAATAAGTTTTCAATACAATAATAAACCTTTCACTAAATAATAATTATTTTATTTAATTATTATAATCATAGCAACAGTAATGAACCACTGACATCTATATATCATCTTCCTAAGCTTTTACACCTTAAGAAAGAAGAACCTGTGGAACGGTTCTGACCCTAGCTATAAGCCACAACCCAACCTCCACAGATGTCACTGCTATACATTTCATTGTTTTTAATTTTATACATAATCAATTTATTAACATATTTTACATACACTTAATATGGCAGAGTTACATTATTGGCTATTGGGTTTTGTATGTAGGTATTATACATTTGTTTTCCTCTTATTTTCATCAATAATAATAATAATAAAAATTTATAAAGCGCCGTTTAGTGATACAAGATCACTCCAAGGGCGCTGAACCTATTTATTTTTATGACTTTTTTTTAATATCTCAATATAGACAAAGTTGGAATATTTGGGGAGAACCGGGTAATCAAGGCACCTACAGGGCTTACGACCTGTCGTCGGCTGGTTTACGTGATCACTTTATGCGCTTGCGCAACGTTCACCAATGATGCCTTTTCATGGAGTTCCCTATAAATCCAATATTTTACAGTTCTATATATTTCATTCATAGATATTGTTGTTATTGAAAATAAGCTGTTTTTACCATTGCCATCTATGAAAAGACGACGAAACTTTTTTGTAACGAACTCTATTGAGAAATTGGTTTGTAAACAAACAATGAAAGCCACAGTTCTTATACACGAGATATTAATAAAAATATCATTGACTCCCGACAGGAAAAACAAGTGGGTTGTGGCCAACATTAAACTCTCCACACTTTCGAAATGTTGACAATCTCTAAATGCATTTTTACATTTCTTAGCATAAGTACATTTCTTTTAGATTCTTAAATAAATATAAGATTCCCAGAGGACAATAGTTTTCACAATACGCCATACACACAAAAACATTGTCACAAAACTCATAGTACCTATGTATTTTCTTCATAATACCTGTTGATAAATTTTAAGTAAAATTGCATTACTAGCAAGATGAGCATGAGACAGTGTATCAATGTTGATGAGGCGATGTAAATGTCAAGATAGAATAATGCGGTGTTCGGTTCTCACTGCCTACCCCTTGAGAAAGATAGAAGTGGATAGTGAAAAATCTCCCCTGTCTATAGAGACACATACAATATCAATTTGAAGTTGATCACTCAGTTTTCCCTTACAGAAGCTATTTTACTTCTGTTTTATACATTTTTCATTCAAATATGAAATTTATTTAACATTGATATGGCAAACCATAGATTTTATTACCTAAATTTTGACAATCCTTGAATGCATTTTTGATGAGTGTATTTTTATTCTATCGAAATTTCAAACAATATACAATAAACTCGATTTTCCAGACAGTCAGAGTATTTTGACAATTCGGTCGGATGAAATCATAGAGAAGAAATTAACGGATATCTATGGAAAACTAATCAGCTTTAGGTCTATGCACTTCTATGAGTATGAAGTCAATCGGACTTATAGTTTGGGCTGAGAGGACATAAAAAAATAACGTAAATGATGAATTCATAAAGAAGAAATCAAAAGTTGTCTTTGGAAAACTAATCAGCTTCAGGTCTATGCACTTTACACATATGATGTTTATATGAAGTCGATCGGACTTATAGTTTGGGCTGTAGAGAGGACACAAAAAGGGTAATTCCGTACGCCGAACGCCGTACATTTGGAAATATAGGCAGTTAAACTCATAAATTTATCATAAAAAAAATATTTTTCCTAATAAAAAATGTTTGAGAAACCCTGGAATTTTTTTAAATAAATTAATTTGAGATTTTGTATTTGTCTATGTTTATACCAATTTTCAGCGTTCTAGCTTTTGTGGTTTCTGAGATATATGGAAAAAATAAAGTGAAAATTCAAAAGTTGATAACCCCTGACTGAAAGAGAAATTTGAAATTCTGATTTTAAAAGTTTTGTGGGCCTATAACTATTTATATAATCTGTAATTTTGGGCTTCTGTGATATGGGGAAAAATAAACCAAAATTTCAAAAGTTGATAACCCCTGACTGAAACAAAAATTCACAATTCTGAGTATAAAAGTTTTGTAGGCCTATAACTTTTTATATATTTTGACAATTTGGGCTCTGTAAATTGAGCGGATCAAAAGTTATAAGGGGCGGACGGACACACACACACATACACACACACACAAAACTCACATAAAATGTTCTACTCCTAATTCTGAGTAAATCCATGTATAGGAACATATATGCTGCGAGGCCTCTAGTTGGTGTTATTAGTTTGCAAAAAGTCCACTACACCATACAAAATGTTCCTTCGTACACGCATCTTGGCTTAATAATGTCGATTCATTCATAGAATTTGCATTCTCATGAACGAATCGACAGTTGGAAAATACGCTTAAAAATTGCGAAATCATGATTCTCCACTATTCCATAGTGTGGTGAGTAAAAATACAATATTTATTTATATGCAACTATAACTTTTTATTCATAAAAAATGGTACCTACCTATATCTAGTTTTGCTGTGATCTTCAGTATCAAGGTAAGTATGATTGAATTTTTAATTAAATTACCGACCTCGGGAATATTCACAAATATCCATCAAACATTTTCAGAAAAACACCGCACTTAATAAAACAAATCCGGTTGTAAAAACGGTCGCGACTTAAAGCACCGTAAGCAACATTTTCTTATAAACAACTTTCACATAAAACAGTGTTGTACATATTATTACGTAGTTCGGTATACAGTCGAGGATAGCTGTTCCTGTTCTTCCTTTATTGCACCAATAAATGTTTTTCTCGAATGCTGTGCATAGTAGCAGTAATACAAGATGAAATTCTCACTTGTATATCAGTGTGTACCTAAATCTCGTGATATTCTCGGAATCTTTCTTAGCGGAGTGCATATTTTATTTGTTACAATCTCGTATTTTATTCTGAGAATTTTCATTGTTTACTCTAAGATTCTTTCGTTTCACTCAGAAATATGAACCAACCTGGTATCACTTGTGATGAAGTCAAATCACGTCTGTGATCTTTAAGCCATATAAAAAGACTTTTTAATTTGCAAAATTTGTCTTGATTAATGAAAGATTTATTCAATCAAATTTGTATATCTGATAATCACTTAGACCCCATTAGATTTTGAAGGATATCTGAATAGTGGTTCTCAATTTTTTTAAATATCAATTATTTCAATGTGACCCCAAGCTCAGGAAACTTAAAATTTGAAATTTTTATTTTCAAATTGGTAAAAAGGCACATCATTTTCATAAAATGGCATTGAAGAATTATCTAGTTTTATAATATAATATTTAAACAAAAAAGTAATTTAACAAACTCATTTCATGAATTTGTCGACTGCGGTTCTAATTTTGGTAGGACCGCTCCCTGTCGCTCTGCTGTTTTGTATTTAACTACCTATTGATTTATGTGTATTTATGTTCTTATATCTATAAGTTATTTTCTTTACATTCTTTATATTTTGGGCCTAGGTTGAGGCTCTAAGGGCCTAGGCAGTAAAGGTGGGGGTGCCCTCGTCAATTTTGTACTTAGAGAAGAGCAGGACGAACGCCTTCAGTCTCGCTCGGCAGTTACTCGTCAAACTGTGGCGAATGTTGTTGTGTGGTTCGGGCACACCGCCGGCGCAGACGTCGGGTCAGACATCCTGTGTTGACAACTAGACGTCAAATTTGACAGGTGATGATTGCGTCGGATGCCCCCGGTGTTAGCCCGCGGAACCTTCGGACGCTAACACGAGGACCGAGGGGTCGGGGTACAAGCCCCTCCGACTTGAAACGGAGTGTACATAGCGGCCGATTTTGAGACCAATCGGAGGCCCTGACGTGTGAGGTTGGATTCTCGGGGGCAGTGGTTGAACCCGATGGATGGTGGATATTTTGTGTTTGTCCGATGTTGCGGCTGCGTCCGGTGGTGAACAGGGGCAATGGGCTCTATAGCGTCGCCGGCGTGGAAGTGGATCGAGATCTCCCTCGATTCTTTATATTTTTGTAATTATATTTCTTCCACTTTGCTATATTTTCATTTTATATCATTATCCGATAAATAGGTATACCCACAGATAAGCTTTGCCTTGTGGGATTTTTGTATGCACGGTTTTTTTGTTTTGATATTATGTAAATGTGTAATATATAATATTATTAACCGTGTACCCAATCTAAAATAAATAAATAAACAATTTTTTTTCTGTCGCATGTAGATGAACATTAATTATTTTGACGAAATTGAAATTTCAAACAAATTCGTCCTGGCCATTTCTTTAACTTTATGGCAGTTTATACTAAAACCTCCAATGGTAAAATAAACTTTTTACTAACATGTCTACGTAGGGGACCCCAGCTATTAGGATTTCGGTCCATTATACTCTTCCGAAGAAGCGCACTACGTAGCATTTTTAGCAGGGTTTGCAATCTGCTCAGGAAATTATTAATTCAGGTTTTTAAAAGACCCTGGTTGTAAGAAGGTGAAAACATAGAATTCGAAAGATCGTTCCACAGCCGGACTGCTGTGTCAATAAATGAGTTAGAAAAGCGACTGATTCGTGTCCATATTGAAAGTTCACTGTGAATAGATGAACATAAATATATGTATTAGTTTTATAATTATGTAAAAGCCCATTAAAGACGGTGAAAATAAAAATAAATATCATTATCATTTGTTTCTATACATACATACCATCACGTCATGTCCCTCACGGGGTAGGCAGAGAGAACCGAACGCCACTTACTTCTATCTTGACATACATTCTACGCCTCGTCAACATTCATACATCGTCTTATACATGTTCGTCTGTTGTTCACGCTTCTAACATTTCCGTCTTTCAAAATACCGTTCACATGGACGTGCCATCCATGGGCGGCCCCGACCTCTCATTCCATTCCTGTCCGCAATGTATATTTTCTTCGTCAGGCGTTCCTCATTCATTCTCCCCATGTGGCAAGTCAATTACTTGTTTCTCGCGTTGATATATTGTATAAGTAATTATCTTGTTATTAGGCGTAAGTCTTTTTCTTCTTTTACAAATATGAGAGCATTAGTCTTTTTCTGTACTGTTTTCTCTTGTCATTTTCAAATAGCGCAGCTCCTCTCATTTACGTTATGATGTACCATTGCGCTTTCATCATCATCATCATCAGCCATCAGTCGTCCTACGATAGACATATTGCTTCTTTAGTAACATTCCCTCGCTACTCTATGCCATCGAACTCACTTAAGCCATTCGACCATCTTATGTATAAGTGGCCTCCACTATTATTTATTTTGTTAAAAAGTCAAATAACAATATTTATATAAATTATGAAGAAGTACGAGCAGAAGAGAAAAGATCTGTAGTAATTAACAGTAAAAATTGTTATGGTTTTAAAAGTTGTCGTACGACTAAAGTTACTTGGAAAAGATTATAGTAGGTACCTGAATTCTTTTCCGCGCTAACCAACATAAAACATTCAGTGAGTTTAGAAATTCACCAAAGGAGATTATCTTGAAAATTGAACCATAATCAAGTATTTGCCAAAACATCCAAACTAAATGTAACTCGTCACGAAATGAGAATGACAAAGTACAGACAAATTTAAGGCGCAATTATCGATGGACAATTTGAAAAAAATAATTAACGATTTTACCGACTGACTCAATATTATTTATGGTTTCTTCAATATTTTTTATTCTTTTCGTTATGATGCGTATAAAATATTACAGAATCAATTCAGTTTTGCTATGTGGCAACTGATTTTATCGTGAACAGTTCAAATTATATTTTTTTTTATAATTTCCATTTTTATAATTTATAATTTAATTCACAGAATACCTATGTTGTTTGTTTTTTCTTTCATTCAGACCATTTTTTCATAGATATTTTTAAATTATATTTTTAGAAATCAATTTATGATTTTATATTTTTAGGAATTATTCTTTATCTTAAATTATAAGTAAATATTATTTATTTAATATTTTTAGTGACCATTCTTTATTTTACATTTTTAAGAATAATTCTTAATGTATATTTTTGGTAATCATTCTTGATTTTAATTTTTTTGGAATAATTCTTAATTTATATTTTTAGAAATCATTCTTCAATTTTTATATTTTTTGGAATCATTCTATATTTTTTATTATAGGGAATTAATCTTCATTTTGTATATTTAGGAATCATTCTTTATTTAATTATTTTAAGAAACAATATTTATTTTATTTTACTAGGAATAATTCATTATTTAATATTTTTAGAAATCATTCTTTATTTGATATTTTTAGGACCATTCTTTATTTTATAGTATTACGAATCATTTTTTATATTTATATATATTTTTAGGAATCACTCTTTTTTTATTATTTTTGAAAATTATTCTTTATTTTATATTTTTTGAAAACAGCCAATTCAGTTGTCATAATATTTATTTAGTATTATTTTCATTATTAGGTATAATAACAATACAAAAAGAATATAAAAATAATTATCATTACTATGTACAATTGTGTTCTTATTTGGAAATTTACTGTCTCACTAGACGAGTCCGTTCTGAGGCAGTACTGAATTTTAATTTGAATTTACGTTACCTTAATTAAATCAGTGTAAAAACAATAGCAAATACAGATTTGTAATTATCTACATAAATAGAGACGAAGTTGGAATATTTACTGTAGGAGAACCGGGAAATCAAGGCACCTACAGGGCTTACGACCTGTCATCGGCTGGTTTACGTGATCACTTTATGCGCTTGCGCAACGTTCACCAATTATGCCTTTTTAATGAGATCCCTATCAATTCAATTTTGAAAGTTCTATACATATATTGTAATACTGAAATTCTTTTCGCTTGAAAATAAGGAATTTTTACTACAGCCATCTATGGGTGAAATTATGAACAACAATCTTATTATTTTTTATTTATTTTGTTGTAACGCCATCTATTGAGAGAATTGTTTTTTTTTTTGTAAATAATGAAAGCTACAATTATTCTTATATCTGAGGTGACAATGCATTTTTCGCATAGAAGTCACCCCTGAATCGATTACTTACACATTGGTACAAGTAGGTAAATAAGACAAAAAATGACCTTATAAGTCTGGCGCAATTCAGGGGTGACTTCTATGCGAAAAATACATTGTCACCTCAGATATAAGAATTGTAGCTTTCATTATTTACAAAAAAAACCAATTCTCTCAATAGATGGCGTTACAACAAAATAAATAAAAAATAATAAGATTGTTGTTCATAATTTCACCCATAGATGGCTGTAGTAAAAATTCCTTATTTTCAAGCGAAAAGAATTTCAGTATTACAATATATAGAACTTTCAAAATTGAATTGATAGGGATCTCATTAAAAAGGCATAATTGGTGAACGTTGCGCAAGCGCATAAAGTGATCACGTAAACCAGCCGATGACAGGTCGTAAGCCCTGTAGGTGCCTTGATTTCCCGGTTCTCCTACAATAAATATTCCAACTTCGTCTCTATTGAGATAATTAAAAATCTGTTAAAAAATATCTTTGACTCCCGACAGGGAAAAAAATCCAATGTTTGCGCATATGCAATAATAAAAATATTCGAATAGCAAATAATTGAAAAATAAAACAGGTAAATAAGCATCTCAGATGACATATCAATTGTTTAAACCAACAAAAGTGTAATGGAAATGATTAATTTACTCTGACCATAATATTCTTAAAATGAAATATTTCAATTTCCTATTCCATTTCGCTAGTACACTTTGAACATTTCAAGGACATTCGTATTTTCTTGGCATTCTTGCTTCATCGATCCACTTCGAGGATTTTCTTTGTCAATTGTGCGGCTCGGCTGCATGAAAAATCTTCTCTAAGATCCAAGTTTGTAAACGCAAGCTCAGCGGATGGATAAGTCCTTTCTTGGCCTACCTTTTGCGGATATTATGTACAAGAGTATGCTCTTTGTTAACCGTACCAAAGCACTTAAGCAAATTGGTTGCTACGTCTCGAATACCTACCGAATAAACTCACCTTCAAAATTAAAGCTCTCATACAAATTGAAAATTTTACCTACAAGTTTATTTGTGTTAACCATAAATATACGCCGGTATACGAGAGGAGAAAAAACACAAGCATTATATGAGAAATTGACTTGAAATTTAATTCACTTTATTTATTACTAGTTACATGTAACACATGAGATCCAACTGTCGATGGCGATATTATGTATAATTGAAGAATACGTACCAAACTATTAACACATAAACATAAATTAACAAATATTTTAAGATATTATGTTTTATATATAAAACATGAAGGAATGTATGTTTAGATAAGATAGTTTGGAGATCAGTCTGTTTTTCCTACCCAAATATGAAAACAGCAGGATATTTGTTTCTAGATTAAGTAGGTATCAAACTAATATTGAGTGAGATACTGTGAAGTGTTTACTGCCTCACAAATTGTATGAATTTTTATAAAAATTACTAAAAAAAATAAGATGTACATACATACCTATGTAAATACATACCTATGTAATAATGAACATATTTTTAATAGAATTCGGGGTTTCGACTTTCTTCGATATTTTTTAAAAACTTTTGAAATATAGGCAGTTAAACACGTAAATTTAACACAAAAAAAATTTTTTTTTGATTAAAAATGTTTGAGAAAATCTGGAATTTTTTTTATAAAAACAAATTTGAGATTTTGTACTTGTCTATATTATTTATACTCATTTTCAGCGTTTTAGCTATTTTGGTTTTTGAGATATACTCGTACATATGGAAAAATAAAGTAAAAATTCAAAAGATGATAAGCCCTGACTGAAACAAAACATTAAAATTCTGATTATTTATTTTCTGTGGTCCTATAATTTTCCATAAATTCTGAAATTTTAGGTTCTGTGCATTGAGCGGATCAGAAGTTATAAGGGGACGGACACACAGACACTAAATATTCTACTCCAAATTCTGAGTAAATCCATGTATATATGCTGTGAAACCTTTAAGTTGGTGTTTTTCGACTTCAAAGTTGAAAAAACCGTGAAAAATATAGACCTGGCATACAAATCTCGCGTGTCTTGGCTTGATACTTTATCGATATGTTAAGAGAAATTAATTCTTTTAAACAAATCGACAGTTGGATAAGCTCTTCAAATAACGAATCAGCTCTTCATTTTGTGTAAATATAATATAATATCACGCCATTTACCTCACGGGGTAGGCAGAGAGAACCGAACGTCACATTTTTCTATCTTGACACACATTCATCGCTTCGTCAACATTCATACATTGTCTTATACATGTTCTTCTATTGTTCACGCTTCTGACATGTCCATCTCCCAAAATACCATTCATACGGTCATGCCATCCCTTTCTTGGGCGGCCCCTACCTCTCATTCCATTCTCATCCTCATGTATATTTTCTGCATCAAGGGTTCCTCTTCCTCATTCATTCTCCCCATGTCGCCAAACCGGACATGGGGAGATTGGAGTGTTTACGTTAATTTCCTTAATTTCCTTAACTATTTTTTCTTAATTTTCTATTGATAAAAATAGATAACGTACCAAATGTGGAGGTACTCAGGAGAGCAAATGTCGAGCGCGAGCTGGGTGACACAATTAAGCGATGAAAAATATATTTGGGACACGTTCTGCGAGGTAAAAAGTACAGGCTGCTCAAAGTGATTATGAATGGCTGCAATAGAGGGACGTCTCAGAATAGGAAGACGTCAGATGTCATGGCTCCGCAAAATTCCTGAGTAGACCGGCATTAGAGACGTCGGGAATTGTTCCGGACGGCAGCAGATATAAAGATGCCTTCTCAGCAGTGATCGCCAACGTCGGGAGGACCTGATATGACACGAAGAAGAAGAAGATAGATAAAATATAGTTTGTCGTTGGGGTGACCTTGTTGATTCTGCTACTCTAACGTCGATAACCGAAGTCTTTCAATCTGTCCATAACCGTCCTTCTTATAGACAGATTATTTCTCGAGTGATTTAGTGAAGTCGACATTCTCAGTTATGGAAAGGAAGAGTAGGTATTAGTTAAAATTTGTTGCAAGGAAATTTCTGCAACGTATAAAGATAAAATACTTGAATGAATTTCTGATTCCTGATAAGAGGAAAACATATTGTTTCAGGGTAATCTGCTGATACCTACCTATGTATAATGTTAATTTCATCTTGCATATAATATTATGTGGAAGACGTAAAAGATATACCTAACATAGTTCCTTCGAGGAAAACATATTCCTTACGAAAACCTTATAAGTTGATATTGTTTTAACATTTATGTGATTTTCATTCTATCGGATATTTTTTCGATTTCACTCAATTTCATACCATTATTCCTTGCTACATTATCCCAGAAACGCAATAATATAATAGTCATTCATTTTTTGTCAGCTTCTGAAGATTTCAGACCATTGCCTGCTTCAACACATATCTTGTCTAGATATCTCAAAAGTAACGTAGGTAGCTTCTTTTTCCTAACATTTCGATTTTTTCATAAATTAATCATCATAATTTTTTTAAACATTTTTTAACACAATACACTCAAAAAATGTAGTTGTTAAAAATAAATGATTTGCTGCTAATAATAACCAAGCAACTTTGTTAATATAGTACCTGCAAAGTTCGTTGCTAAAAATTGCCAAGTAAATGGTCTGCTAATTTTAACCGAGTAGCTTTGTTAACAATCTGTCAAAATTAATCTAGTAACTTGGTTAACCACGGACAACTTTGTATAATCAGCCAAGTAACCTGTCAAAACTTAACCTACTAACTTTGTAATATCAGCAAAGTAACTGTCAAATTCAACCAACCTAGTTGGCTAATTTCTATCAACTTACTCGGTAATCTGAACTAATTCATTCAGTATCCACAACAAACAACTTGGCTAATTTCAATCTACTAATCGGTAATCTGAACTAATTCATTCAGTATCCACAGCAAACAACTTGGTTAGATTTAATTAACTACTCAGTAATCTGAACTAATTCATTCAGTATCCACAGCAAACAACTTGGTTAAATTCAATCTACTACTCAGTAATGTGAACTAATTCATTCAGTATCCACAGCAAACAACTTGGTTAGATTTAATCAACTCACTCAGTATTCTGAATTAATTTATTCTGTATCCACAGCAAACAACTTGGTTAAATTCAATCTACTACTCAGTAATGTGAACTAATTCATTCAGTATCCACAGCAAACAACTTGGTTAAATTCAATCTACTACTCAGTAATGTGAACTAATTCATTCAGTATCCACAGCAAACAACTTGGTTAGATTTAATCAACTCACTCAGTATTCTGAATTAATTTATTCTGTAGCCACAGCAAAGCTACTTGGCTATTTTCAATCTACTTACTCAGTATTCTGCTAATTTACACAGGTAGGATATTTGGAGTGAAATAAAATACAGGTTTCATTCAAAATTTCATTTATTGCACAGGAATGTGATTTATTGTATTAAAAAAATATTATATTTCTAATACATAGAGACATATTAAACATAATAAATATAAAAAAAACATCTTTTTATTCTCAAGAGTACATAATTTTTATTTCATGCAAGTTAGGTTGGTTCTGAAAATGCCAAAAAAACAACAAATTCTGGGTTTCAGATAATTTAAATTAGGTATGAACTCTTTTCATGTAGGTACATGCGATAGTTACCTTTTCTAAAAATTGCTGAAATTGACGATACAACCCTTTCAAAAAGAATTTTGTGGATAAACGAGTCAAAATTTACTAGGGAGGGGATTATAAACCTTCACAATTTATATGCATGTGGTCTAATGAGAATCCTGCGTGGCCCGTTTAGTGTACTTTCAGAGAAAATTTAGAGTCAATGTTTGGGCAGGAGTGATAGGCAATATTATCGTGGGACCATACTACTAGCTGGACAACCTTAATGGTATAAATTACATGGATTTCCTTCAAAACAACTTGTTGTGTCCGGTTCACTATGCAATAGTATGCCAATTCCCGGATTGGAAGTCTAGGCCCCATTCCGTGGCCCGCACAATCCCCAGAGCTATCGCCACTTGATTTCTATACCTATTTTGTACAGATAATGCAAACATCTTATCTTCTTCAGAATATTTTCAATGAAATTTATTACGTCTAATATTCTGCTCTTGGTTTTCAAGAAAATATTTTACAACTAGAGGCAGCTCATTCAGATATGACCATTCACCCTTTTTTAAACATTTTTTCAATACCAGGACACGTCTTTTTAAAGATATATGTTTCCGCAAACAATTATTTGTTTTCTTGCGAGTGAACGAAGAACGCCTGACAAAGAAAATATACAAATCTGACAGGAACGGAATAAGAGGTCGCGGGCGCCCTAGAAAAGGATGGCACGACCATGTAAACGAGGGGCAGCTGCACAGATGTGCAGTGGTCTGTTGTTGTCCACAGTCACATGTCGTTGGTATTCCCTGTTGCAGGAAGCCCCATGTAGACAGGTTATCCAATGTTCTCCCAACGCCCGTCCTCAGTCTGTTTAGTGTCTTCCACGTACGCCACTCCACGTTGTGGCCCGGGGGAAGACTCTCTTTAAGACTCTCCACTGAATTCTGGCTGCATGTTGTATTTTCATCTTGCCTCCTTCTATAATGAAACAAGAAATGTTTAATAACAATGATGCATTTAATTTCTATCAGACCATCATGGAGAAATGCAGTCGTGGTACCTTTGTATTAAAGTAAAGGCTCAAAGCTCGACTGCAAAAACTATAGAGCCATAAGTTTGTTAAAATTGAGTACTGTTATAGTGCGAGATTTGATGTATGCAGACGATAAAGTTCTGTTAGCAGTAAGTATGGAAGATCTACAGTATCTTGTAAGTATGGTATATGAATATCCGTATCCATACACCGTACCTACGCCATACATGCAAACACATCATGATGAAAAACTCAGTGTGCACTCTCTACATGATATCCGTTGAGTAATTGATGTAAAAAATATGCTTAAAAATTGTGAAATCATGACTCTCCACTATTCCATAGTGTTACACCTTTATAATCAATATTTAAATAAATAAATAAAATATAAACTTTGTTTAACTTACTTTTCGAGGAACGTCCTGTGGATTACATGGAAATGTAGATACATAGGGCGACAAATGTCGAGCGAGGTTCAGGAACTGAAAACATACACAGTTCATTAAGTAGTTAATACATCAACAATATACCATCACGCCAGGTCCCTTGCGGGATAGGCAGAAAAGAGAACCGAACGCCACATTTTTCTATCTTGGCATACATTCATCGCCTCGTCAACATTCATGCATATTCTCATACATGTTCGTCTATTGTTCACACTTCTAACATTTCTGTCTTTCAGAATATCGTTCACATGGTCATGCCATCCCTTTATTGGGCGGCCCCGACCTTTCATTCCATTCCTCTCCGCAATGTTTATTTTCTTCGTCAGGCGTTCCTCATTCATTCTTCCCATGTGGACAAACCATCTCAATGTGTTCACTTTCATTCTATTATTGATATCTTTCTTCATTTTACATTATTTCCTAATGTCCTCATTTCTTATCCTGCCACAAATCAAGTATTTGCAAGTAATACATCAAGTGTTTGCTATAGGTACATTTATTGCAATTAAATATTTTATTTAACTTACTTATGATGGATGTGGAAAGAGTGGTGAACTTGAGTGGACAATCGTAAGCGGGTATTATCTGGGATGAGACGGTATCCATTGATGTTGACACATAAATGAGTTCTGTACAAACAAATGTAGAGCGAGCGTTAATCTGTTATTTTCTTACAACTTTGAATTCATTTAATAGCATGATATCACACTGTACAACTTACCATTTCATCATTCGTCCTTTTCGTCATGACTGAGGATAGCGGCTGTAGTCTGTCGCCACACGTATGGCCCGCCTCCATGCCAATCTATTTTTGGCTGAACGCAGAGCACCAGTCACCGAAAACCCCGTCCCTCCACGCTGCCCATCACAACAAGCTTCTCGAGGCAGTCTGGTTCCCTTCTGGCAATGTGTCCAAAGAATTGAAGGATACGTCTGTAACATATCGTCGATAGACGATCCTCGATCCTTAGCTCGTCTAGAATTGACACATTGGTTCTTCTGGCTGTCCATTTATATTTTTCCAATATTGTCGTTAATTCCGTTGAACCACAAGAACATTGATGTGGCATTTGATAACATTGACAACATTGATGTGGTATTTTTAAATAATAAAAATAACACCATTACACCACACAATTTAAAACAAAACAGCAAGACACAAAAATATTTGAACAAGAAAACACGTCGTTTTGAGTTTTGACAGAAGACCAAAGCGAAACGGTTGCGCGTAATACATATTATTGCCAGAACAAAAAAAAATTCAACATCATTTCAGACATTTCAGTTCTTTCCAGTAAATAAATTCATCTGAATATTTTTAATAAACGCAACATATGTAAAAAAATAAGAAATAACAATTATTTTAATAAATAAAGTAGTTAATGTATTCCATCATGAGAATAAGTAGATATTAAAACGAAATACCATTTTTATATATGGTCATTCCACCAATATCAACCACCGAAACGTAAATATTTGACATGTCGCTTTATACACAAATAGAACGTAGAATCTAACCTTAAAATTTACTAAATACAATATTCGTCAACATTATTATTGAATGAAATTGTTTATTTTTCAGTGTGTTAATTCAAGAAATGATGTTAAGAAATTGATCCTAATTTTCTATTACAGTTTTACGTTCCCGAGGTTTTTTCTTAAAAACAATTTTGTAATATGAAAGTGTAGTTCTTTTAGGATCGTTTTATCATTATCAGTATACTATACAAGTCATTCCTGTGACAGTCTCCAAATACAACGAAATTAATATGTTTTAAAATTAATGAAACGCATTTTTTCAAGTTAGCCAGTGTGATATTTTTTTTAATATTAAAATGACAAATGAAAGAAAAAATCATGAATATTAAGTTCAAGCATATCAAAATAATAATAGGTATACATCTGCAAAAAAATTTGCTGTCTAACTTGCTTAACTCAGAAAGTATGTTGCCTTAGTATGAAGCAGTGCTTAACTGCAACACAATCGCTGTCAACGTTAATTCAGTTGCAATATGGATTTCGAGGAGGAAACATTATTTATTCTACTATAAAATAACTGACCTACATGGGCACATCCAACATTGAAAATACTGAATATTTCACACTTTTGTATCCATTACAGAAAAATACAACAAAATCTTTTTAACTGAAATCTTTTTATTTATTTTGTTCTTTTTATTTTTTTAAATATATTATTTCATATTTTATTTATTTATGAAATAAAAAATGAAATAAAAATTAGGAAACGGACACCGTTATAAGAAAAAGTATTTCTCCTAAAGAAAGTCTAGCAATTGTAGTGGACAGATTGAAGAAGTTGTGTATTGCTGTCCCAACTAATCTAAGAATTTAGCTACACGGCGAAATTCGACCGCAATCCGACTGCTCATTTTGGCTACGACAGCTCAAGCGGTTAGTGTTTTGTAAACAAGAATTTTGCACTGGAACTGCAAACATCCGTGCTGCAACAGTTTGAAACAGCCAACCCCGACTGTTTCAAGCACTTTCTATGGCGACCCATAGTCTTTTAACATTTTATAAATAACAATTGAGTGAAAAATCCATATATTATTTATATCATCATGCCAATCAAAATATTTAGAAACCAGAGGAAGCAGCTATCTTAAATGCGCTGGAAGAGATTGCAGAGATGTTGAGTTTATTAAAGAATACTATATATCAGGGGTGGCCAACCGGTTGATCGCGATCGATCTGTCGATCGCGACTATTAGTCCAGTCGATCGTGGCAAGGCAAAAAATATAAACATACATACCTAAATACGTAGAACAAATTGCGCAACGTAATCACCAACTGCTGCACCCATCACGTTACGTTCACGTTGTCACGTTACTTTATTTATCTAGATTTCTGGGCATTGGTTTCCAACGAGAAATATCCATGTTTGAAGAAATGTGTTGAACAATATTGCATTTGTGTTTTGGTTCAACATATTTATGTGAGTCAGCATTTTCCTACTCAAAGCAAACAAAAAATGAACACCGTTCTCGCTTGACAGACGCTCATACACTGGATTCTTTAAGGTTAGCAATTTCCAACTACAAACCTGATTTTGCTAATCTAACGGAAGATGCTCAGACGCAGTGCTCACACTAATATACAAGTAGTTACTAAGAATAATTTTCAGTTTTATGTTTTCCCTCTTAATAAAATTTAAAAAATACTACTTAATTGTGTACTGAACCATGCTGTTTCATTTAAAATTTCAAAAAGTATGTAATTGGTAGATCGCACAGGGCTTCCTCAGTAAACAGTAGATCTTGGATCTAATCAAGTCGGCCACCCCTGCTATATATAATATATTATCATGCAAGTATTAATAACAAAAGCGTTGTTCCTATCTAAAGATCTGCAACCATACTATGGATAGTATGCCATGTCCTAGTAGACTTGCATAGTATGGTGAAAATGAATACATTATCACACTGCCTACAGTTATAAGCAAATAACTTGAGAAATCACATGGGCTGCGTAGAGCGTCAATTTGGGTATTTTGCTTAGGTTGTACACCTATATGCAACCATCCACGATGAAAATTCTCAAGTAATTCCCTCAAGAGTATACTTACTCTATTTTGATATAAGTATATTTACTTTGTTTTATTTTTTTTTCACATGGAGAAAATGTATTTGCAGTCTAAATGAGGTTTGATAAATATATAGTATGCAGACAAGTTCATTGAATATAAATATTTTTTTTTTACTATCATAGTTCACTATCAGGATTATTCAGCCCTTATGGTTTTAACACAAACTACATTGTTAACATTAATAATATGTATATTGATAACACTAATAACATATTGACCCTTCTTCTTGTTACTCTAGGATTTGTGTTAAAATATAACTTGTTTAATATCGTTGGGACATAAAGTTAACCGTTTATGATTTTAAGCAACACAAACAGAACGGCCAACTCTCTCCTCCTGCACAGGCTGTTCATTCCAAAGAATAAGTTAATTGATTGTGTCACACTGAATTTCCATTGAAATCCTTATATTCTTTAGTTAATATCATAGTGAGGTGACCAGACAGTTGAGCAGTTGATATTCAATGATGCTGAGAGTATAGTGCAATGATTATCTGTTTATTTAATTTGTGTATGGTCATAGTATGGGTAGGCTATAGTTAGTCTACATATAAAGCCTAATATTCTGTATGCTTTCCCCAGCATGGCATCAACATGAATATTAAACAACAATCCAATATCTACGATTGACTCACACTTTTCAAATGGGTGTATGTTAATGTTACATATTTATGTAGATATTTATTTTATTATTTGTGAATGTTATAAACTGACATTTACTAATATTGAAGTTATGAGTTATTTATATTAGTTATATTAACTAATACATACATACCTAAACACAATAACCATATTGGGGCAGAGAAAACCAAACACCACAAAACCAATCTTGACAAATCAATGATCTTGACATAATTGGACATAATATAATACATTCTTTGCCCCATTATGGTCTCTTATTATTCAGATTTGTATGCTAGGTTAATTTTTTCAGGATATTATTAATTAATGTTGTCATATAATACCATTAATTTGTATGTATTTGTATAGCTCATTTTGTTAGATGCTTATTATTCATTCTCTCTTTTGAAAAACGGAAAATACTAAATGGTAATCCAGCTTTAACATCAAAATAGTATAAACATCTTTACATTACATCTCAAATGTAAATATTAGCAAATTAACACAAGATATTTGTGAATAATAATGATAATCTTTGACGAATATCTCATCTTAATTCAACTTAATTCAATTATTTTTCAGTGTCACAT
Source organism: Molanna angustata (assembly GCA_963576475.1). NCBI lineage: Eukaryota > Metazoa > Arthropoda > Insecta > Trichoptera > Molannidae > Molanna > Molanna angustata. The sequence continues at coordinate 6,114,701 of OY754965.1, forward strand.
GTCTAATTTGACGAGTATTATACTTTACTTAATCATTTTTTAATGTGACATATCATATTTGGCGAGAATTATACTTTATATAATATTTTTTTTAATATATCGTGTCAAATTTGAGAAATATTAATATTTTTATGTATAAAATGTCAAATTTGACAGATGCCAAATACAAAATGTCCGTATAGGTACCTGTTACTCGGTAAAATTTAAACAAGTACATTGCTATTGGTAAGCAACTTCATTCTAACAGTATTATATTCGCAAATAATAACCAAGTGCAACTTTGTTATTTTTAATCATGTATAGGTCAATAACTACCAACATGACTTTTTACATTGCTATTGGTAACCAACTACACGTTAACAGTATTCAATTGTTAGATAATAGCCAAGTGCAACTTTGTTATTTTTAATCATATATTGGTTAATAACTACCAATATGACTTTAACCGAGCCAAAAAGGTACTTTGCTAACTTTAGATTTTTTCAGTGTATATACAATTATATTGCTCACTGGCGGACTTATTTCCTTTAGCCAGATTACAAAGTAAGACAATTTAATATTATGTAAAGTTAAAGGAAAACCACTTGAGCCAGTCACGTGGGTGTGCAGAGCGCAAATTTGTGCCGTTTTTTCTCAGTTGGTATATGTGCAAACCGCCCCCCTCCACGGCGAAAAGGCTCAAGAAACTATACAACAGCAAAAATTTGATAGGGAACGCCACATTTGTCTATCTTGACACGCATGTTTCTTAAATAGACGATAAATTTGTATGGTAAACGAAAGCGCTCGGGATATTAAAATATGGTATTATTTTATGTTAGTACCTATGTGCTCGTTCGGCAACATTCTGTGATTTTCATTGTATCGTATAATATTTTCTCGATTTTTCTCTATTTCGGCTTCTGGGTCATTAATAACAATAAAAGGAATAGGGAAAAACGGTCGAGCTGCCACAGCCATGGCTCAAATCATAAATCATTTTACGATTTTATTGACTTTTCCATAACAATGGCTCAACGGTAGGTTGGCACAAACCGATGTTTGGATATTGAAAAACCAAAACTCATTGTGCGCTCTTCAAACGATCAAATAATCTATGAAGATGATTTTTTGAAACGATCGCAACATCAGATTTTGAATCAATTGTATGAAAGATGATATTAATACATCTGTGGTGTATTAGAATATGTGGTATTGCCCCCCCCCCCCCCCCCGATAAAGGATATAAACAGATAGTTAGGTATATAACAGTGTAGGTACTTGTTCGGCCAAGAGCTCTGCAACGAATAAAACAAGTACCTATAGAGTAACATTACCCCCTATTCAGTATCTATTGTAACTAAAATAGGAACGTACTAAAATTGTAGATTTTAGATTTACGGTCTAATTTCAGCGTTATAAAATATCAACTTGGACTAAATGGAATAGGAACATACCTATTTTGGCCGGAACGTTCTTAAAAAGTTACTGAATCAGACGTATTATGAATAATCATGAAAATTACGAAATTTCATCATTTTCATAAGTATTCAAAATACGTCTAATTCAGTAAATTTTTAAGAACGTTCCGGCTAATATACCTAGGTATGTTTCTATTCCATTTAGTCCAAGTTGATATTTTATAACGCTGAAATAAGACCGTAAATTTAAAATATACAATTTTAGTACGTTCCTATTTTAGTTACAATAGTTACTGAATAGGGGGTATTATGTGTTTAACATATAAACCCCACACCAGGACAAAACAATATCCAAACATACCATTACGCCATGTCCCTCGTGGTGTAGACAGTGAGAACCCAATGCCCAATTTTTACTCCTCACTAACCCAAGGTGATTTAGTGGGGAGTTATGATTTCGCAATTTTTAAGGCTATTTTTTAATTACAAATTATCAACTAGTATCATGCTGAGATTGTATTCTGAAAGTTTCATCACAATGTATCTGTGTATGTGTGCTATGTGCTGTGTGCTATGTAAGGCGTGTTTGTTTTACTTTATCTATTATAGTCTAAAGTTTTCATTAAATTATTTTCAATTTTTGCAAATATGTAGGTATATCTAATACTCGCTAAGACCCTATTAGATTTTGGAAGATATCTAAATAGTGCTTCTCAATTTTTCTAACTGTCAAATATTTCAAAGTGACCTTTTAAGCTCAGAAAACTTAAAATTTGAAATTTTTATTTTCAAATTGGTAAAAAGGCACTTTCATCACATTCATAAAATGGCATTTATGAGTTATCAAGTTTTCGTGGTAAAATATTTAAATAAAAAATAATTCAACAAACTCATTTCATGAAAATGCTGAATATTTTCCATACAAAATTTGAATACTTTATAGAATGACTTATTTGTGAGGAGTTGAGCTTTGGCCACAACCCCCTCGTTTTCTTTCTTGACACACATTTTGAAGTCGTGTTTTTTATATGAAAGATTATTTTTCTAAATAATGTAGCAACCACTCGAAGATTCATTTGTATTTTCCATCCACTGTTTGGCAAATGATTCTTTTATTCATTTTCATATATCGATAATGGTGTCGCCGACAGTTATATATACATTCAATTTCCCGCACAGAGACGTTGAAATATGACCTCGATCAATTTGTTCCGAGGACTTATCCCATCTCATTCTACAGACTAGCTGTACCTATATACGTCGGAGAGGCCAATGGGCGATATTATCAAGATACTTCTCGTACATTATCACCTACAAGGAACTTGACGTTTTCGGATATTTTTTGAAAACTAGCAATATTTCCTTTCCTTGTCCTTACCATATCCTTTTTTACTCCTCACTAACCCAAGGGGATATAGTGGGGAGTTATGATTTCGCAATTTTTAAGGGTATTTATTTTATTGCAGATTATCAACTAGTATCATGCTGAGATTGTATACTGAAAGGTTCATCACAATATATTATCTGTGTCTGTGTGCTATGTACGGCATGTTTATTTTACTTTACCTATCGATTATTGTAGACTAAAGTACTAATTCGATACTTTTAAAATTTTGCAAATATTTATAATATCTAATACTCGCTTAGACCCCATTAGATTTTGAAGGATATCTAAAAAGTGCTTCTTAATTTTTTTTTACTGTCAAATAATTCAAAGAGACCCAAGGCTCAGGAAACTTAAAATTTTAAATTTTGATTTTTAAATAGGTAAAAAGGCTCATCATATTCGTAAAATGGCATTGAAGAATCATCAAGTATTCATAATAAAATATTTCAATAAAAAAATAATTGAACATAATCGTTTCATGAAAATGCTGAAAATTTTCCATACAAAATTTGAATACTTTATGGAGTGACTTGTTAGCGAGGAGATAAGCGTTGGCCACAACCAACTCGTTTTTTTTTCTATGAAGTATTTTTCTTGTTTGAATTCTATTTGATTTGTTTTTTTGCTCTTATACTTTTGTTGTTGTACATACAAAAATTTATCATTATTTGTAGGTAATCATGTTGCTTGGAAGAAATTGTCTAATGGCAAAAAGCCCGCCAGTGTACAATATATTTGTTTATGTTCAGAGAGATGAATAAATAAATAAATAAAATAAATAAATATATTTTTTTTATTTATTTATATTTATTTGTTTCGGGAAATTTACAGCATACAAGACCGTTCTCAATATTTTTCTTTTCTTACAAATTCATAGATCAAAGTTCATCGGTCAAACCTCAAGGTATTAAGTACTGGGTATTTGGGTTTATGGCATACAATATATTTTAATACCCACCTCTTGACCTCAAAACTGGTTATGACATCCTCCCACAAATTGATTTTAGGATTTCTCTAACCATTTCATTATAGGGTATTGTTTAATATTCAATCCATACCTACCTACGATTTGATTTCCTTACTGGGATTTAGCAGAGAGAACCGATCCCCTAATATTTATTTTGACTTCAGCACCGTTGTCATATATCATAGTTTCTGTAGTTGGATTTTTTCATTCATTTCACTTTTTAACAATTACATTATTGAATAATACATAATAATTATAGTTTATTTGATAAAATCATAATTAATAATATCTTTAGCTGTGAGGCACAGGCTTAAAATAGTGCTTCCATTCTTTTAAATCATTGTTTTTGAGTGTCCCGTAAGAGCCGGGCAATCGAAAATACAACGGGCAACAATAACATCTCACATAGTTCAGCAATGAGGTTCACCACCCATTCTGAATGTAGTGCCTTTTTTGGTGAAACGAGACTGGTGTGTGGGTATACATAGATTTGTTGTTCTCCCTTTTATAAGGCAATGCACACCCGCACACCTTTCGCTGGTTACCCCACATTGTGGGATCTGCCGTGATGGTATGAATGAATGAATGAATGAATTTCACTTTTATCGTTATTGTATTTCAATTTCAATTCGTTTTTTTTGTAATCCTCATCATCATCGCTGGCGCTACAGTCAACTACGGATCCTGGCCTCCTCCAGAAATCGTCTTCATCCTTCCCTATCGACCGCCAGTCTTCTCCAATTTATCAGGTCCATATCGCACATTAAGTCGTCCAGCTATTTCAACCTAGGTCTGCCTCTACTTCTTCTCCCTTCACGACAGATGTTTAATATTTTTTTTGGAGTACGATCATGATCCATCCGGCAAAGTTGTCCAAGCTAACGAAGGCGAGGAATTTTTTAAATTGGATTCCACTAGTTCCATTATACGTTGCCTCTAGCTCATGATTATGTGGTATTCTCCAGGCCACTCCAGCGTTAGTTGGGTCAAAGATTTTCTTTAATATCTGCCTTTCGCACACCAATAACATATTTTCGTCTTTTTTAGGCAGTGCTCAACTTTCCGCTGCGTATGTTGGGACTGGTCGGAGAAGGGTTTTGTATATAAGGACCTTAGTATTTTGCGATATTATCCTTGACTTGAAGTATATAGGAAGTTCAGGAAGTTCAGACTTATGAAATAATATATTTTTTTACTTGTGTAACCTTTAGGGGCATTAGTTTAGCCTGTCGCTAGTAAAAAAGGTTTAAAAATAGTAAATTTGAAACTTTATTTAAGATAAGCAGTGAGAGAGAGAGAGAGAGAGAGAGAGAGAGAGAGAGAGAGAAAGAGAGAGAGAGAGAGAGAGAGAGAGAGAGAGAGAGAGAGAGAGAGAGATATGTTAGTAACTACGACGAAATGACAAGTGCTGCCTCGCCTTTTATACCATTAGGGAGGTAGTTTACTGAATAGGTACATGCCGGGTTGATGTTCATGATGTTTCTTGAATGTTCTTCCTTAGAAAATTAACTCTTGTATTTGTATTATTGCAATAGAAGAGGTACATTCGTCGCAAGATATAGGTACTTGCGACAAATGTACCTATTCGTTGCACTTGCTACATGCCGATGAAGACTAAGACACAAAAATCTTACCATTTTAAAAATTTATCCTATTTTTAAATGTAGATTCCTTGAGTTTCTGGTTCCCCTGTAATAATAATAATTCGTCTCTATTGAGATGTTAAAATAATGTCATAAAATATCATTGAATCCCGACAGAGAAAAAAATATTAAAAGATATTTTTTTAAACAGACTTTTAATTATCTCAATAGACACGAAGTTGGAATATTTACTGTAGGAGAACCGCGAAATCAAAACACCTTCAGGGCTTACGACCTGTCATCGGCTGGTTTACGTGATCACTTTATGCACTTGCTCAACGTTCACCAATTATGCCTTTTTAATGAGATCCCTATCAATTCAATTTTTGAATGTTCTATATATTGCAATGCTGAAATTCTTTTCGCTTGAAAATAAGGATTTTTACAACAGCCATCTATGTGTGAAATTATGAACAACATTCTTATTATTTTTATTTATTTTTGTTGTAACGCCATCTATTGAGAGAATTGGTTTTTTGTAAATAATGTAAGCAACAATTCTTATACCTGAGGTGACAATGCATTTTTCGCATAGAAGTAACCCCTGAACTGCGCCAGACTTATAAGGTAATTTTTGTCTTATTTACCTACTTGTACCAACTTGTGCATATGCAATAATAAAAATATTCAAATATTAAAATATTCGATAAGTATGTAGAGTGTATAGATTCAGAGTTTTCATAGAATTTAATATGTAAAATTCATATCCAATGTATGTGATTGCGTCGAGCCTATAGATACCTTTTTCAATTAATCAATAATAATAAAGAAACGCAAACGCCATCTACTTATAAATAATGTAAGTGATGAACGCGCCTTTTTGTGACATAAAAGCACAACAAACATATGTTTGGTAGTTTGTTTATTATATATTTTTTTAGAGTCAAAATGTTAAATTTTGTACACACTCTTGCAACCTATAACGATTTATAAAAACGAGCGTGTTGTGTCCAACACCAAACACTTTCAAATTCAAAAGCCTATACTCCATAACATTTTAAACCATTTCCCATAGTCCAATCTTCCTTAAATTTGGTATACCTACCAACTTGCATCCAATGACGATTTATACATAAATATAAAAAGTTTAACTGTGTACCAAACTTTATTTTTTTTTACATACCTATATACTAGTTGCATGTAACACATGAGATCCAACTGTCGATGGTGAATGTATGTCAAGTTGAAGAAAACGTACCAAACCATAAACCATTAAATCCAAATTAATGAGTATTTTTAGATATTTTGTTTTCTATGCAAAACATGTAGGTATGTCAAGATAATAGAGGTCAGTCCTTTTTTCCACCCATAATATGAAAACAGCATAATGGTATGTAGGTACGTATGTTTGGAGATTAACTATTGAGTCCCCGTTGATATTGTGTAGTGTATACTGCCTTACTAAATGTATGAAACGATGTCGTCACTAAATTAAATTTTTAAAAAAATTCTCATGTGTTACATGCAACAAGTAGAAAATCAAATTTTGTAGGGTGTGTCGGTGTATTTCGATATTTTTAAAATCTTTAAAGAAAGGCTATGAAATATAGGCAGTTAAACACAAATTTATCGAAAAAAATATTTTTCTTGTTAAAAAAAATATTTGAGATTTTATATTCGTCTATATTCATACCAATATTTCAGCGTGATAGTATTTGTTGATGTTTTTTGGCTTCAAAGTTGAAAAAAACGTGTAAAATATAGACCCGCATATCAAATCTCGTGTATCTTGGCTTGATACTTTGTCGATATGTTAAGTGAATATATTAATAAATTCACTTGAACAAATCGACGCGCGACGGTTGGATTATTTTGAATTTTTCTACTGACATCTGTGCTCTGTTTTCTAAAACAAAATCTTACTCACTCTGTAAAAATACATACTTTGAAACCGGTGTTAGGAGATGAGCTTCAAACCACAAACAATAATTATATGTCAATGGTTTGCAACAAAACTTAACAAGTTTAAAAAAAATCCACAATAGAGTGCACTATACAGCTTTCGCGTTATTCATGTATCTAGGAAAATAAAAATAAATTTGTTCGGTAGTTTTTTATTTGTTCAGTACTTATTATGAAATAACAATTCACATAATTTTAAAAAATTGAACCAAGAAACAAAAAAAATATAACTTACGTAAACAATAATTTTGACTATGTTTTCATATTATTAACCTATTAGGTACTAAACTAATATAATTTTCGCATAATGTGTGTGATATGAATTGTTTATTCTCACAACATTGATTAGAATTATTATTACTAAGTATGTACAAAATAATTTCTAACTATAGTAAATATAAGTATGATTCGTAATTACAAAAAAAAATTTGAAGAGAAAAGATAAAATATTTTTAATTTGTGTTAACAATTACATGAATTTATAAAAAGATAATTCATAAACCTAGCGTGAAAATAAGAAAAAATCATTAATAAAATAAATTCGATTTTTCAGTCTAAGTTAAATACAAATAAAAATGCATTGAGGTAGGTAGTTATAATTCGAATTACCTACTTGTATACTTTTTGTATAAGTATTCCAGTTTTTTTTATTTTAATGATGAACTAGATAGAGTTAATTTATTTTATAGACAAATAAACTACAATGTGTTTCAGTCAAAAAATTATCATCTTTATTCATATATCATTACAATATTTAAATATAAATTTGAAAATATTGGAAACTTGATTGTATTAAAGCGACCGTTTTCAAATTATTTTTTGATTAAATCTAAGGGGTCAAAAATTAACGGAGAAAATCCTCCTCCAGCATGTCTTGCTAGTAGTAGAACAATCCTATCGAAAACGCCATAAAATGGCCAAATAGCCTAAAATTCATAGAAACAAAAATAATAATAAGTAGGTACAGTTACAAATGCCTGACACTGTACAAAAAAAGTTAATAAGAAAAATATCATTGTAAATTTGTCATAGGTAACAAAATGTGAATTGTACTTATTTATGTAGATGATTTTTCAGTGACAGGCAAGTGTCATTTAATGAAATATGCATGTAATTGATATGTTTTCTTGTAGTGTATATGGACCAAAAACTGTGGAATGAAGTTATTAGATTTAAATATTTATATTTAACTCTTTTTTATCCCATTTTATATTAAAAAAATAATTCCGCAAAATGAATAATATCATTGATTGTTTAATAGAAAAGCTTATTTTTGCAATTGTCTATGTATAGTAACTTTACTTTTATTGTAATATGTTTTTGGTGTAGTTAAAGCGAAGCAGAATTACTTGATTTGATTAGTAGAATAAATAGTATAATTTGTGGTTGTAAATAAACTTTGAGGTGGTTCATATTTTTGAATTGTTTACAAGACCATTTGTGGAGCTATAACTTGTTAACATGTCGAAAAATTAAGATATGGAAAGATGGTGGAACATTGTGTATTGTGCAAGTATATTGAAGCACCAATCACACATGTTTTTACATATTATATGGTTGAACATTGATATAATCAATAAAAATAACATTAAATACTCCAAATTGGTAAACAAAAATATATTATTTTAATTAATTACTTAAAATGAACCACAAAGTACTCCTAATAGCTGCAAAGTATCAAGATTGATATAATCATTCTTATTAATTATGACACAAGTATTTTAATCATAAATTCTCCAACGACATATTATAAATAAGTCCTTAACATGCTGTGAGAACTTTATGGCATCGTTATCTTGAAATATTGCAGAAAAGCACAGAAAAGAAACACATTCAGTCACAGATAGATGAAAAGTAGGGTAGTAAAAATCAATAGTGCGATTGTGTTTTGCTCATTTTTGATGCAAACTCTGAAGCAGATTTGATTGCAACTACCAGCTGAAATAGAAAAATAGTGCATTTAAAAATACTTGGCATAAGTAAAAATTTCAAACTGATAACAGATATCATAAGAAAGAAAGCAAATTAAAATTGAAAAAAAAACTTAAGAGACTTGTAGCAGCAGCATCAACGAATCTCAAACATTCTCATTTTCGTGATTTTAATAATGTTGGATAATATTTGTTTCAAATATTTTTATTAGCTGGCAAAGTTTGAGATTCGTTCATGTTTATCAAATATATATTATATTTCTCGGAACAGGCACAATCTAGTGAGGTGGATTATTAAAAAAAATGTTATATTATATTTTTAATAATTTTGAATAATATGTTTTTTTTTCTTTTAATTATTGTTTGTATTATGTATTTTGGTTTTCGATAGAAAAATGTCATTTTGAAATTCTGGTGAATTTGGTATTCTTATAATATAGGGGTGTCGATGAAATTATAGATTTAGCCCTCATTAAATTGGTGAAAGGTACTTGAACGAGTGGAAATATTTAGAAAAGGCCTAAATCCATCAATAGAGAGACTAGTAAAGGAATAAGAAGAAGAAAATAAAGCTTCTTTTGATTATTTTTTTAAGTCGTCTTTTAGATGGGATTTTATGAGTTGTAGCTTTGAAAAATATGCTTTATTTATTTACCATCATTTAAAACTTACCATATTAACTAGTCCTCTAGCGGCTTTACCTAAACTTCCAACTACGTCACCATCATTACCCTGTAAAATTTAATATTGTTAAATAATTTTTTTTATTTATTTATTTCCAGAAAACTACACAATATTACAAAATAAATTTAAATATAATATATAACAAATTAGGATAACATAATTAACAGTTAAAGTGACATGGAATATATCACCTCACTAGACCTAGGTCTGTTCTGAGGTGATACAACTTTGTATCACCTCAGAACAGACCATACTTACAACATAATGTTTGTCATGATGTAAGTATGTAGTGAATTCTATATGTAATAATATGCAAGGAATGTGAAAATAAAGTGTGCAAGTGTAAGTTGTCTCATAAATATCTTTAAAGCATTATCATTATATTATTTTATGATGTAGGTCAAGTCTTTTTCTGATTCCTTTCTTCCTCTATCAATGAGCTACTTGGTCACCAATTTTGACAAGTTTTTCCTGGACCTATAATTTCAATTTGTGGCAAATAATTGTACATCAATTTACAATAAGATATTTTTTATAAGAAAGAAATGCTTTGACAAAATAAAATAATCTATCTACTCATTCATACCATCACGGTATATCCCACAATGTGGGGTGACCAGCGAAAGGTGTGCGGGTGTGCATTGCCTTATAAAAGGGAGAACAACACATCTATGTATACCCAGACACCAGTCTCGTTTCACCAAAAAAGGCACTACATTCAGAATGGGTGGTGAACCTCATGGCTGAACTATGTGAGATGTTATTGTTGCCTGTTGTATTTTCGATTACCCGACTAAATTATTCTATTATTACTCCCTAACGCTCGCCAAAATAAATCTTAGAACCAGTGATATGTATCACTGCTTAGAACAGAGTTTCATGATGAATTAAAAGTTTTTTTTTTCATTTTACTGAATACCTAAACGAAGAGCCAGCGACTGTTATAATATTATAGTGTTTTTTTTTATTTATTTACTGCGGAAGACTGTATAACATATCACGTTTTCTTATTTACACTGGTTGGAGGAAGCCCCCGACAGAAACCTTTAAAGAGACATAACAATTTATTAAACTTGAAAGATTTCTGTGGGGGGTTTCCATCAACCAATGTGCCTGTAAATGGAAGGCATGATTTTAATAAGCTTCCGTAGTGAATATAAAAAAATCGCGATTTATACTATACCACCTAATACTAACACGCTAAAATATGTAGTAATTTTTAACACTTGGAGGTTGCTATATCGGAAAGTCAACATTACTCGGTGTTCATATTATCCAATCGTTGTTACCGGCTGTTGTATCCTTTAAAAAAATCACCCTTTATACTATGACTTAAGTCTGGCCTATACGAAATGACGTAAATCTGATAGTCGCTGGTTCTTCCTCTAGAAGTTTGAAGTTCTTCTTTACTCAATTACAATCATCAATGCAATAGATTTATTTTATTTAAAATGTTCTTACTCTTATCTGAGAAAAGATTAAAGAAATCGTATTTGTTAAATAATATTAGTGAACATTATTATAATATCTGCGTCCTCCATCTTCCTTCCGTATTTGAAATCAGGATATTCATTGGAGTCACATTTTTTTTCATTTCATTTGCTGTTATTTAAGTAAATAAATTATCTTTCCCTGATATATTTGCATAGGTCATTTTTGATACATTTCTCTATAATACATTTCACAGTTTATTTTCTGACATCTGCTATAAGCACTAAGGCTTAGAATAGTGCTTCCACTCTTTTCTATTACTGTTTTCGAGTGTCCCGTAAGAGCCGGGTAATCGAAAATACAACAGGCAACAATAACATCTGACATAGTTCAGCAATGAGGTTCACCACCCATTCTGAATGTAGTGCCTTTTTAGGTGAGACGAGACTGGTGTGTGGGTATATACATATGTGTTGTGCTCCCTTTTATAAGGCAATGCACACCCGCACACCTTTCGCTGGTTACCCCACATTGTGGGATATGCCGTGATGGTATGAATGAATGAATGAATATAAGCACACCGTGCCTATTTCTACTGACACTTCACCATAATTCGGTATTGAACCAACACATAAATCAATACAATAACCAAAAAGAAAAAAACACAAAATTAAAGGTTGTTAGCAAAAAAATCATGGAAATCTCAAAAGAAGTTATTTACATAATAAAACAACTAAAAATATACTATTAATCGGACAGCATGCAGTGTTAATGAAAGTATGAAATAGAATAACTACGATGATGAGTATTATTAATATTTATATTTATGGAGATCGGCTGCATGAAAGTCGGTGGTTAATTCGAGAATTGGCTGAAAAATGATGAGATGATGATGATTCTGTGATTGGTGGCCGGACAGGAATATCGGGTCCAGTGCGTGGATGTGTTGAGGAGTTGTTTCTACCCAGAGACGGGGGGATTTCGGACGTGATAACTTCAGTAGAAGTACACTTATTTTTCTTTGAAATACTCAAAAAATACTGTTGAAAATTCAATTGTCACAATAGTGAAGATAGCAAAATAATTTATGTACAAAAAAAATACTATACAATAAGATACCAGATTGTTGTCTTATTTTGTTAATATATGAAGATATTATGATGACACGTCTTAATGACATCAGATTCAAAGTCAAGGCTCTGATGCGGTGTCAACATATTCAAATACTACTACCCACTCTAATTATGTGGTTTAATTGCAGAACTCTGAAATAGAACAAAATAAAAGTCCAAAGAATTAGTGCAAAAGATATCTTATGATATTATGTGAGATTGAACCAAAAGAAACTACTTACTGCATAGCTAATTTAGTTAACTACGGACCAATCATAATATATAATATTAAGGTGTCAAAATTTAAATAATTACAATGGTCTAAATAAAAGAAAATGTTAATGTCGTTTTCCTTACATTATTATTAAATATACCAGAACCCTACCACTCCTTTATTATCCTGATGATGTTTAGGTTTGTGATAATCGTATCCGATAGGTGCATGGCCCGGTACCTAAAATGAAAAGAATATGTTAAGATAAAAATAATAATTTTATATCAATTATTCTTGATTTGATCTGAGACTCGACTGAATAAAGATATGACTGGCGGATCACTATTTCAGACTATTTGTGCAATTAACAAATAAAAATGACAAGATACCTACATAAACAATATGTAAATGCATATCACGATGACTCCAATTCGCTTTTTTAATCTGTGTACAAAATTTAAGTTTAAATTGTTTAGATTATAGTTTTGCAAATAGGTACAACCTATATGTCAAATTGTATAATAATATGTACACTGCTAGCCCTAGAACAGGTATACGTAGTTATCTATTTTTAATAAAGCTAATGGTGTGATAAAAAATAAATAAATAATAAAATAAAATAAATAATATTCTATAAATTTCAATTTTGAAATTTCAAAACATAAATATACAAGTAAAACATGTACACACAAAAACAAAATACGACTGCAGGTAAATGAAAAAGCTCATTCACATCGCATTTAAATAAAATTGAAACAAATTATTGTTTGCTGGTGTTACCATAGTAAAAAAATAATTTCTTACTCCATAACTCAAACTAGGTTCTGGATAATATGACGAAACTGGATCATAACTTGATATCTGTGAAGAAATCAATACATTATTATAGTAAATATAACAAATAGATAAAAATTACTGTTCAATTGAAAGCTATACACTCACCGCATTGTCGTTCCATCCTGGAGTGATTATTGGACTACTGTGTTTGAAAACTGGATGTAGAATAGGGTATACACCTACGTCGTATGTGTGATAATGATGAATCTGAAACAGAAGTAAATAAAATGTAGATTCTGATGAAAAAAAAAAAAAATCAAAAGGCAAGTTCCTTAAAATGTCTTCAACACACTCGTGTTGAATAAATGAGATCATTTAATTCAGTCATGTCAAAAATACGGCCCGCGACAGTATTTGAAAGAAAAATTTAACCCTTTCTTAACCGAATTGTAAAAGCATTATGAAAATAAAAATGTTTCGTAAAAAATGGGCAAAATATGTGATTATAAAGAGATTTTGATAATTTTCATAATTTTTTATTTCCTTTTTTTGGAAATTTTAACGATTCCAATTGACATCATTCATATATAAAAATTTATATACTTTTCATAAATAAAAAATGTTTTATTTTTAATTATTATGATACCTGACATCAATGAGCTTGTCAAAAACAAGAGAATTCTAACATAGATACCTGACAATTCAGGTATCTGGATCCTCGAACTCAAAATAACTACCCTCTTTTATAACTTTGATATTATTTTTTACAACCGTATATTATATACTATAATAATTAAATAAATAAAATGTTATAATAATTCAGTAAGTACATTTTTTGTATTTGAATCTGGCCCGCCTACAAATTCTATATTTAATTTATGGCCCTCTGCGAAATTGAGTTTGAGACCCCTGGGTTTGTATAGCGCCGTATAACGAGCATCATTCCAAGGGCGCCTTCAGTTCAATAAATAATCTTGATCACAATAACCCATTACAACAAATTGTATTAAAAATGCCTAAAAAAACTGGATTTTACCAGTAAAAGGGAGTAAATACTGTTTATTTAAATACAAAATTTTGTTTTAAATTTTTATTCGTGAAGTTTTGTTGAAACTATTTGTTTTTCAATTTATTTAATCTATTGTTTGAAAATTTTGTATTAATGTATTAATTCTTTACGAATTAGATTTTTTGAATGAAGGAATAAAAATATTATTTTTTATAGTAATATTTTTGAGAAAAATATAGAAAAAAAAATATACCTACCGATAAATAATTATTTTTGTATAATACAAAGAAAAATAATTTAAAAAATACCACGTCATTATCATCATCGCCTCCACCAAACAGTCCTTTTAGTGGATGCTTGTGGTGTTCGTCTTTGTCGCCTCCGAGTATAGAGTCCAAAAACGATTGACTTGGATCTGCTTCTCCACTGTGGTGTGGTGATGAATTCACATGGTATATGTGATATATATTCTAAAATAAAATAATATTGAAATTAGTTTTTAAATAAATTTTACTATAAAGCACAATGTATAGAATAACTCACGTACAAAAAAATTATAAACAAATATTTACACTGCCATCTATAGAAATATACGTAAACTAAAGTCCCTCATTGAATTCTACTTCGTAATTAAAATGTTCTTGCAAATGGTACGTAAACTAAAAAAAAGCTTTTGGGATATTTCAAAAGATGGCAGTACCTACAAATCAGAATGTATATTATAAAATTAATATTCTGAAAAAAATAAAAATAAATTGTAGTTTGCCAAATATAAATATTAAACAAATAACAATTTTCATTAAGGATTTAAAAATTCAATCAAAATGATTATGACTAATGATAATTATAAAAATATTTTTTATACAAAAACGTAATTTCGCCATGAATTTCAATTTCACAAACCTTTGGTTTTTGTTCCTTCTTGAAGAGGAATGGCTTTGCCTGAAAATATAAAAAAAGTATCATTCATATCAACAAACATTTGAATGAAATGTAGATATTTATAAATAGTTGAATCTTTGAATTATATTCTCAGTTCATTATATTTATTTTTGGAAAAATTGATTATTTTATATTATGTAGGTACAAAAGTCATTATTTTTTTTTACCTGAATACTATAAATTAATGCAGTTAACACAAAAATTCTATAAAGGTACGCCATCGTTCTGATCTGATTTCTATCTGAAAAAAAAATAATAGAAGTAAGTAATCTAAGAATAACCGAAGGATTAGAATAGAAGTAAGTAAAGGATTTTTGATAAATCTAAAAAGACATATTTTTATGGAAATCTAAACTATTTCGTTTAAAGTAGGTATACTACGCACGTCCTTTATTATTCTCAAGAAATAATTTTATCGGGTCTTCCATTCCGTTCAAACATTAAACGGAGCACTTAGACCAGTGATGGCCGATCCAAGCATCTCAAAGGAAGCCAAAATTGCAGTACACAATGCAATTGTGGTGCCTACTTTGACGTATGCTAGCGAAACATGGACCTGGCAAAGAACACATGAAAGTAGAATAAATGCTGTAGAAATGAGATCACTAAGAAGAGTATGTAATAGAACGATATATGATTTATACTTGGGGAGTATGTTCGAACGGAATGGAAGACCTGATAAAGACATTGAAAGAAGAGTTATGGCAGGTATTGTATTTATAGTAATGGCCAATCCAAGCATCTCAACGGAAGCTAAAATTGCAGTACATAATGCAATTGTAGTGCCTACTTTGATGTATGCCAGTGAAACATGGACGTGGCAAAAGACGCATGAAAATAGAATAAATGGTGTGGAAATGAGATCACTAAGAAAAGTATGTAATAGAACGATATATGATAGAATAAAAAATGAGGACATAAGGAGAGAATGCAAGTTAAAGAAGGATATTATATGTAAAATGAAAGTGAATGCTTTAAGGTGGTTTGGACATATAGAAAGAATGAACGATGAACGACTGACCAAAAAATATATATGGGTGCAAGAGATAGAGTGAATAGCAGAGGTCGCCCCAGAAAGGGATGGCATGACCATGTGAATGATATTTTGAAAGAAGGAAACATAAAAAGTTTGAACAATCGACGAGCATGTATGAGACGATGCATGGATGTAAAGGAAGCCAGAAATGTGTGCAAAAATAGAGAAGTATGGTGCTCGATTCTCTCTGCTTACCCCGTAAGGGACATGGCGTGATGGTATGTATGTATGTATGTATTTATGTAAGAAATAATTTCGTTTATCGTTCTATGAATATAAGGTATATCGAAGCAAATGAGTAAAACGTCAGATAACATTATAAGTATAAAAAAATAAATTAAAATCAGGTTTTGGAAAAATTTATAGCTTTGTCGCCCACACAGAGTAGGTCAAACTTAAAAACTCAATGAAAAATATATTCTCAAGAATATAAAAGAACACCATTTTCTTTTACTGGAATCTAGATCTAGATCTTTATATTTAACATGTATATTCTTTGGCAAATAATTTCTTTCTCGTATTCGTCAAATGAGATATACCTAACTCAATGCCTTATTTCTAGTTCATCCGAATTAACGATATCACTAGAAAACATGATGTACCTAATATGGTAAATTCAAAGTCACGATAAAATTCTAACCAACGCCACCTGTCATATCTAGTTTGGAATCTTCTTAGCACCTATTTCGCTAAAGGAATTGACTGTTCATTGGTAATTATCTGAAACGTGAATAGGTTATGGCCACTACACGAGGCATTCTCGTCCAACAGTCCAGTTCCCTACTCTGGGTCTAATTTGAGGTGAAGATAAGGTGACATCTACATGACTTATACCCGTTTGATTTGAAGTTTAAACAATGTTGTATTTCTTTAAAGGGGGGGGGGTTCACACCAAATTCATGCCTTTTGTAACACCAAGCCCTTTCCCTCCATAGGTTTTTCATGCCTCCAAATTTGAGATTGTGGAAGGTTTTACATACGTGGGCTCACAGGTCAATAATACCTATAAACAACACATCGGAGGAGATAAGTTAGCGGATATTGGCAGCCAATAGATGCTTCTTTGGACTTACAAGCCAACTTACATCTCTTCTACTTTCAAGGTAGACCAAAGTCACTATCTACAAGATCCTGATAAGACCTGTTCATTAGTATACGTCAGAAACGTGGAGTTAACGAAGCAGGATGAAAAAGCCCTAGATATATTTGAAAAAGCGCATCCTGCGACGCATTTATGGTACAGTTTGTGAGAACGGTGCCTGGAAGAGAAAACAATATTCCGATCGCACGTACAGTGAATTGGAGATGGGGAGCCGACAGAGATAGTAATGACTGTTAATCCAGTGGGAAGAAGACAGGTGGGAAGGTCAAGCTTCGTTGTCTGGATGGAATCACAGCCTATTGTAGAGTGCTCGGTGTGAACTGGAGGACAGCCGCTCTGGATAGCAGAGGGTTGCGACTGATCTTGGAGGCAGCTTCGACCCTTGGAGGCAGTTGTAAAGCTAATAGAAAAGAAGAACGAGGCATTATCGTCCACAGTCCAGTTGCCTACTTTGAGGCTAATTTGAGGTGTAGCTTATGTGTCATCTACATTATATGACTTGTACCCATGTGATTGGTTGAGTAAATTGTTGTGTCTCTTTAAATGTGTCTGTAGGGGAGCTTCCAGTGTACTAATTATAATATATATACAGAAAGATTCAAATAAATAAGTATAAAAAACACGCTTCATACTATAGGAACTGACGTTTTAAAATAGCTATTTTTAACACTATAAATTATGCTATTATGTTTTTTTTTCCGAAAGCGACCACTACTCAGAGTTCATATTATCCTATTGTTGTAACCTGCTGTGAATCGTTTAACAGAAAAAATAGCCTTTATATTATGTACCTATACATACACAATCAAATAAATTAAGTATGGGTACCTACTATAAAAATGACATAATTTAGTCTGGCATTCGCTGGACCACACTAAGTTTATTCTACAAATTGAAAAGTAAAAAAATATTAGCTTTTGAATAGATTTAAATAGGTACGAGTTTTCTTTTGAAAGGTGTTTTATTTTAAATAGCATGTTAGGTTTACGATACTTAATACTTATTTTCTCTACTTTAACACAAACACGAAGGTATCCTCAATAATTAATAATTATCCTTAATAATCATAATCTTTAATAAACATAAAATTAAAGCAATGATGAAGGGTTTGAATTGTAAAACAAGGAAGTATTTCCAATGCACAATGTTATCAATAGGTAGATATTATATATTTGTTCAGTCAAGCAGATCGTATAAATATGTTATTATTAAATACGCATGTAAGTGATTATTGTTGCATAATTTACCATATTACTTTGTAAATTACGAAGGTACTATGATATAAACATTATACATAACTTCACATTTGTATTTTATTTTGTAATCATACAGTCTTAATTACAAGTAATACTAGACTATTAATTTTTCCATTTGAGGACCAATTAAGTTTACAGAAATAATCACACATATGTTAATTCCAATGGCAAGTTTTATGGAGAGAAAAATTTGATTTCTTGGGTGTGAAAATTAATTTCATCAAAGAACTTATTTTGTTGTGTGAACGTCTTGTGACTTAAACATTCCGTCGTGTGAACGTTAAGTCCGTATATTTTTTGTAGTCAGAAAGTTTTGTGGGTAGAAAAATAAGACATATTCTGTCGTGTGAACGTTTTGTCCGTAAAATTTTTGTAGTCTGAATGTTTTGTGGGTAGACATTAGACACTTTGTCGTGTGAACATTTTGTCCGTAATTTTTTTGTAGTCTAAAAATGTTGTGGGTTGACATTAGACATTTTGTCGTGTGAACGTTTTGTCCGTAAAATTTCTGTAGCCTGAATATCTTGTTGACTACCATTCTGTCACGTTAACATTTTGTGTGTAAAAATTTTGTTGAGTGAATGTTATGTGAGCATTTTGACGTGAATTACATAGTCAGTGTTGGTACCTTGTCTATAGTAACTCACTTTTAACTGTATACATTTTAGCCTATTATAACCACGGGGCATTTATTAAAAACTAGAAACTTTTACCAATCTTTAGTACAAGTCGTTCTCAATGAAATCAGCAGACATAGTATGTAAGTCATAAATTTATAATGAAAGTAAAACATAATATGTGCGTAGAACATAACTTTTGAAATAGGTTTTGCAAAAAGTCAAACACGTTTTGTTTTTCGTTAGATAAATCTTATCCATCATTCCAATTAAATATATTCAAAACACAAATTAAAAGCTATGAAAATACTATCAAGTCAGATGATACGACGAAAACTAGCATAAAAACAGTAAAAATATAAAAAATGATAAAATAAAAGTGAAAAAAGTGAGTTTATCTATAGTGTAATTTCAGGAGAGATGGACCAGCGGGTGAGATGGACCGAGGCTATTATTTCCAATTCCTATCACTAAAGAGCAATGTTTGCGCCGATATGGCGTTCATTTTGATGTTGTGTGTTGTGTGATTGTATATTCTCTGGAGAAAAACGCAAAGAACGCAAGTTATTTAACATGAAAGTTTTTAGACATGTTGAAAATTTTACGTAGAAGAATTGGGTAGGCGATATAAGTAATTTTATTAGTGTTTTTTTTAGGTTTTTCTCATATTAATAGATGTTAATAGATGTAAACAATCATACCTAATGTAAAAATTATTTGTTTTGTAAGACGGTTTGTTTTAAACGTCCGGTCCATCTCTCCTTACAAAACAGGAGAGATGGACCAGTGTTTTAAGGGAAAGACGGACCAAGTAATATTATTTTTTTTAGATTTCGTAGAAGGTATATTGATATATACATAAGTAGTAAATACCTACTTAATATTAAACAAAGATAATAATTGTTATAATTTTGAATAATTTCATCACCATCTACGTTTTCACTTCAGAACATAAATTCGAGAGCTTCTACATCTCAATTACACAACACCAGTCAGACTACAATTGAACGAGAGACCAATTTGGTAGGAAATATTAGAAATTGTATCAACAATACCGAGTCTTGAAAAAGTATAAATGTTAGGAAATGATCAAGAAACATCGCAGAAATATTGACATCACCTGAGAACATTCCTATGCTGAGAATCAAAAATATTAAAATAATAATAAAACAAGACAGAAAACCACTTGCAGAAAAAAACATTTGCTGTTCAGAAGAAAAATAGTAAGAAAAGGAAGAAAATAAAAGAAAGGCGAGATAGCTCTGATACATCTACAAGTAGTTTTATTAGCCTTCATGATGACAGCGATCTTGACTTAATCTGGGAGGAAAATGAATGTGCAGAATGTGGAGAGCTGTATGTCATTCGCGATTGAACCAAGAATGGATAAAATGTACCACATATGAACGCTGGTTTCATAAGAATTAGGTATAGCTCTTTCTCCGATATGTGCGATGGATGTAACTCTTAGGTGTAACCCTTAAATCTTTTAGTCGATCATTTGAAAATAACAGAAAATTGTCAATTTGAAATGATTACTCTTGTTTTTTTGTTTAGACTTCCTTGGTCCATCTCTCCCACACAAGGTGGTCCATCTCACCCACACAAGGTGGTCCATCTCACCCACACAAGGTGGTCCATCTCACCCACACAAGGTGGTCCATCTCACCCACACAAGGTGGTCCATCTCACCTGCCTTCTCGGGATAGATGGACCGAAGGTAGTTTTTTTTCAACACCTCAGTATTGCTTTATTTGTTGACAAATTTGATTTATTTTATATTTTTTCATTTTATAATTAATAAAGCTATGAATACAATATTAATTTGTGATTTTATTTCTAAACTGAACAAAGTTATGATACATTTAAAAAAAGTGGTCCATCTCTCCTGAAGTTACACTTTATATATATATATATATATATATATATATATATATATATATATATATATATATATATATATATATATATATATATATATATATATATATATATATATATATATATATATATATATATATATATATATATATATATATATATATATATATATATATATATATATATATATATATATATATATATATATATATATATATATATATATATATATATATATATATATATATATATATATATATATATATATATATATATATATATATATATATATATATATATATATATATATATATATATATTTTTTTTTTTTTATAAATGAATACGTTCTTGTTAAACAAGTACATAAACATCTTCCTACGTCCCTAAAATAAGCAAATAAATGCTTGTGCTATAGGTGAACGAAATCGGTCGAGGCAGGATTCGAACTCGCGACCACTGGATTACTAACCCAGCGCGCTAACCGCTCTGCCACCGACCCATCTAATAATATTTACAGATAAATCTGAGAATTTGAGGCCTGAGGCCTCTTGAACGTCATATTTTGTCTGAATACGGCCTGCAGATCGGACTGAGAATGAATGTGAGTAAATCTAAGATATTGGTATTCGAAAAAACTGAATGTATAACTCCATGTATGATAAAAGTAGAAAACGAATGGCTAGAATAAGTAGAGGAATATTTATACTTGGGGGGTATGTTCGAACGGAATGGAAGACCTGATAAAGACATTGAAAGAAGAGTTATGGCAGGTATTGTATTTATAGTAATGGCCAATCCAAGCATCTCAACGGAAGCTAAAATTGCAGTACATAATGCAATTGTAGTGCCTACTTTGATGTATGCCAGTGAAACATGGACGTGGCAAAAGACGCATGAAAATAGAAAAAATGGTGTGGAAATGAGATCACTAAGAAAAGTATGTAATAGAACAATATATGATAGAATGAAAAATGAGGACATAAAGGAAGAATGCAAGATAAAGAAGAGTATTATAAGTAAAATGAAAGAGAATTCGTTGAGGTGGTTTGGATATATTGAAAGAATGAATGATGAACGACTGACCAAAAAAATATACAAGGGTGTAAGAGATGGAGTGAATAGCAGAGGCCACCCCAGAAAGGGATTGCATGACCATGTGAATGATATTTTAAAAGAAGGAAATATAAGAATCTTGAAAAATCGACGAGCATGTATGAGACGATGCATGGATGTAAAGGAAGCTAGGAATGTGTGCAAAAATAGAGGAGTGTGGCGCTCGGTCCTCTCTGCTTACCCCTTAAGGGATATGGCGTGATGGTATGTATGTATGAATACGGGTGTAAGACTGTAGACACAAAAGTTAACTATTTTCAGGCTCATTTAGAGATTTAAAAGAACTTTTTCTGTTGTCTTTCAAAGCTGATAACATTGACTATTTGAACCAGACGTCCACCGTGGTATAGTTATCGTCAAATATCTTGAGGAGAGGGGTGCTGTTTTACGCAGATACCTACCAAGCAAAAAAAATATTGGCGATATCTCTAATCTCGTTTGGCTACTATGCCAGCGTCCCGGGTGTGTATTTATCTTTCCGTGTTGATTAGGAGGCAAGTACTGCCTCGAATTAGGCACTAGTTTGTTGATCTCAAAGACCTTATAATTACTTTAGTATATAAGGTCTTTGGTTGATCTAATGCACTTAATAACTAGTTTTGAATTCAAGGCAATTAATTATTGAATATAGAACATAATATGAAGTTGGCGCGCTATTTTTTTTCGCTCGCATTTCGTCTGTCACTGTCACATTTATTTGTATTTTGTTTACAGATTAAAATATGGTAGTAATCAGTAATTTTATATAAATCTAATAGTATGGAACTGTTAAAGAAGATACTTGATGGTATTTTGGACAATTTTAAAATTGTTAATTACGAAGGAGACAAGGATAATTACTAATGTAAAATTCGATGCTCTATATCTAGTGAAGGTATGTTATTACGGCGCAAAGTGTGATTATTTCATTGAAAAATTCATGAGTACCAATCTCATACAAAAAAATGTCTTAACGATTTTTTATGATACAATGTAGATTTGTGTAGATTAATCTGTTAAAAAAAAACAATCATACATACACAAAAAATGCCTCTAACGCAGCCATGTAACGCTCAATCAATACCTACGCATGGTAAAATTTATAAACCTGTGTACGATTGAAAGACGCGTGCCTTGATTTGAACCCGTATTAACAGGATAAGTTTGCGTTGTTAAACCGTGTGCATTTATGCAGGACACGTGTCTTGAATTCAACACGAGTTTTTATGTGCATTAGCGCAACAAACTAGTGCCTAATTCGAGGCAGTACTTGCCTCCTAATCAATAGGGAAAGGTACCTACCTAAATACGCGTCCCGTGTTCTATTCCTATACAAATATTTGCCTGAACACATTAGTAATCTGTAAGAGAGTACCATACGGCGACAAACTCGCTAATTGCCTTGAGTGCAACAAAATAAATCTAAAACTAAAAAAATAATGTAAAAAAATAACTGACAATTGCGAAAATGTTATTTTAGATTATCTGAGCTAATGTAATATAACCCTGAATATGTTTGCGATGTCTACCATTGTATGGATTACATTAATTTATATTCTAACAGTTTGAGATTTATCAATAGTTTTAAGATATTTTACGACAGAGTAAAAAAAAGTAGCATCATAAATTGAAGCAACAATCATTCATTATATTATTAAATGAATGCCACAAATTAATAAGCCTACATCCAAAAATAAATTTACGTTTAAAATATTTTATGACCAGATAGGTATGTACATACTTACATCTCGTTATATTAAAATGTAAATTTATTGGCCATCTTATTAATTGAATAAATAATCCATTAAATGTGGATCAGTTAAATGTGGATCATTTAAATGTAGATCATTTAAATGTAACTGAAAAGTTCAACGGACTGTATGTAAGAGAAAAAAAATGTGGACATGACAGAAGAGACTGGCGAATAACGCAAAGGGACATTTGGCTGCAGCCACTCTGGTGCAGAACACTTGGGTGCGGGACACATGGATGTTGGATACTTGGGTGGGGGACACTTTGATATGGGACATTTGGGTGTGACGGTCACTTGGGTGGCGAGCCCACTTGGTTGCGACGGACAGTTGGGTGCGAGCCCACTTGGTTGCGAGCTCACTTGATTGCTACGGACAGTCGAGTGCGAGACCATTTGGTGAGAGCCCACTTGGTCGCGACTTTTTGTAATCAAAATATTTATTTCTGCTTAGAAATGAAGTGTTTCGCATTGAATTTTGTAATGGTCTTTATAGGTATGTAGTTGATATTCAAGTATTTAAATACAGAGACGTTTAAAATGTAAAGATATCAGTTCAAAAGAATATATTATTTTTTACCTACAGATCATTCGGAACTTTAATAGCACTTTGTATTAATAACAGGATGGTTGCAAATATTTTTATTATAAAAATACGTTAATTATTCAAATATTACTTTTATGATTACACAAAATTCTACACATACCTACACAATAACATTTAAGTATCTAAATAAATTCAAACAAGAATGCTTATAATAAATTGAAGGTTTTTTCGTTGACACAGTGGAAGTTCATAATTATAAATTGTAAAAAAAGAAACTTATAAATTGAAACACAGTTATATTCAACAATTTGCCTTATAAGGCAAATAAAAATACTCAGTGTGGAATATAACTTTGTTTCAATTTATAAGTTTTTTTTTACAATTTATAAGAATGCTCATATTTAAAAAAGTATATAATAGGTATATCGTAAAATACCGAAACACCCAACTAGAAAATTTAATTTTCTATAAAAAATAACAAAATAATGTGTCTGATTTTTTTATTTAATATTTGCATCTCAAATTTGTGTCTCGCATCCAAGAGGTCGCAGCCAAGTGTCCTAGACCGAGATAATAATACACCAATACCCGAATACATAGTCCTAGGTAACTAAATACTAACTCCTAACCTCACTGAAGTATTTAATATTCTTAAGTTAGAAATTGCGTTGCAGAGACATCACTAACTAAATACTTAATACTACGGCAAACTTAAGGTCGGTGCAGTAGCATTTCTCATTATTGCGTATGAAAAAAAGATATAGATATTTTTCTATGGGTTTAGACTGACGTTTAAAATGTTTTTTTGTCATTACAATACAAACACATGTAACCAAGCTCAGACTGACAGCTTAATGTCACGATTTTTCTGATATTCCAATGAATTTTAGGCATCTCGTATGAATCGTTGGATTATCTGTTTGGTACTCCTGTGCTCCTCCACGTTCTATCCTGAGCATCGTCCTCAGAAGCATTACATTCCCGCATATTATTTATACTCAACACAACCCATACATAGACTTATTTACAAGATGAAGACTTTCAAACAAATCAACACTCTCAACACTCTTCCTTGGGTGAATTGCCTAGTACAAAAAACGTCTGAGGGACCTGAAACAGTAATTCAAGAAGAAAAAGAAGCTAATTGACCAAGCTCAGAGGCTTGACAATCTTGACATTGACATCCTCAGTAAAATATTTATTTTTATTTATTTATTTATTTTAATCTTCTTGTACATACAATTTGTACACTGGCGGGCTTATTGCCTAGTGGCAATTTCTTCCAACCAACCAGGGTTAATGTTAATTATACAAAACAATGTGTACTATGACAATCAGTTACATAATCACATTACAAAATAAATAAATACAGCAGAATAAAAGTAAAAAAAACAAATAAGATAGCATAAAAGAACAATTCATAGCAATGATAGAAAAACTAAAGGATAAGGAAAGGAAGAGGAGAGGAAGATGTAATAAGGTGTTGTCAGATAAACATTTTTGCTTTAGCCTTTTCTTGAAGATGTTTAATGAGATAGGCGACGTAATATCAGGACTTAGGCTATTCCATAGCCTAGCCGAATGTACTTCAAATGAAGAGCTTAAAAAATTAGAACTATGAATAGGGATAGATAGTAAAGCACATTCAGCAGATCGAAGTGGACGCCCGTGGCTTGAAAGATAAGTGAATTTATTCTTGAGATGCTGAGGTAAATTTGGATTAAAAAAGAACATTGTATAGTAATGACAAGATATGTATATTACGTCGTTGTCGTATCTTGGGCCAATGAAGAAGATTACGGCAATGAGAAATATGATCAATTTTTTTAGTCCAAAATAAAACGGATGCAAACATTTTGAAGGCGTTCAAGTTTGTTTGTTGATATGTTCCTCGTTTGCATCCAAGTAGCTAACATCAGCATAGTCAAGCAACGGTAGGAGAAGTGATTGAGCTAAGGTTATTTTACAGTGAAGTTTAATTTAGACAATTTTGTTTCGTTTGTAAGAGCGCCTTTTGTCAGTCTTGTACCACTTTATTTAATTTTATTCAAGAATAATATTACTATTAGTTCACAGGTTGCAATGACTGCAAATAATATTACTAATAATTCACAGGTTGCAATGACTGCAAATAATATTACTAATAATTCACAGGTTGCAATGACTGCAAATAATATTACTAATAATTCACAGGTTGCAATGACTGCAAATAATATTACTAATAATTCACAGGTTGCAATGACTGCAAATAATATTACTATTAGTTCACAGGTTGCAATGACTGCAAATAATATTACTATTAGTTAATAGGTTGCAATGACTGCAAATAATATTACTATTAGTTCACAGGTTGTAATGACTGCAAATAATATTACTATTAGTTCACAGGTTGCAATAACTGCAAATAGTTTTTGTACAATCATCGTTTTTAAATTTGAGTATTAATTTGATATGAAGCGATAATCACATGCATTATACCCATGATAAAGACATCAACGTAATTTTTCGAGCAAATAATATTATGGTAAGTTGCTAATGAAGATGCTTGATTTTTATATGATAGTGTTCGTTTAAACCATAAATATGTTAAATTTATTTTGCAAGTAATAAATTATTCATTATTACTGTATGGTATTTTTTTCACGCGTTATTAACCATATCGCACCTTTGTGACATTTGCATCGTACGAATTTTATTATTAGAGAATAATATGGTGAAAGTAGAATAATATGGTGTTTCTAAAATGTGCTCATACTAAAGTGTTTTTCTTATTTTCGACGCACCTATCACACAAAAATATTTAGAATTCACATTTTTATGACGACTTAGTAAAAACCCGATTCATTTTTTATGTTTGTTTGTGGAGTCCGATTGTAGAATTAATTAATTCTGATATATAATATTAGGCAATATAACACGTTTAATTTATACAATTCGGTGCAGTAAAAGTTACATCACAAAAGTTAATGTGTATCATATTATATACATCACTTTTTCTTTCCATCACATTTCTTTCAATCAACGAAAAGCGGACAAGAATGGAATGAGAGCACCAGCCCCCTTGACAACACATGTAATTTAGCTCAAGAAAAGAAACAAAAAATGTGTGGAAGTGACATTTGTCTGTCACGTGACACCTGTCATATCCATACATTGCGTTATCTTTTCTTGTTTCTTTTCTTGAGGTAAATGACACGTTGTCTAGGGGGCTGGTCGTTTAAAAATAGGATGGTTTAATCGTGTGAATGAAATTTTGTAAGAGGAAAATGAAAGAAGTTTGAACATCAGACAGACGAACATAATATTAGGTCCTTACATATGAAATTGGCGTTTTGTATGGGAGGAACATAAAGTCGATTTTTTTTTAATATAATATATTTATTTAATCAAAGTATGTACCATTGCTATCACTTTTGCACTTTTGCCATCTCAAAGGTAGTTCATCGATCTCTTTACTAATAAAAACCAATTGGACGGGAATCAATAAAATCTTTGAAGGCGGTTTGGACTGCCCCATCGGAGTTGATTTTTTTCCCTTGCAAGAAGTTATCCAAATTTCGAAAAAAATGGTAATCTGTTGGAGCAAGGTCCGGAGAGTATGGTGGATGTCTTAGACATTCCAATTGAATCTCCTCTAATTTGGTAGCCGTCTGTTGTGCAGTGTGTGGTTTAGCGTTATCATGAAGCAGCAGTGGCCTAAAGCGATTAACCAGCCTCGGCTGTTTAGCAGCTAGCTTTTCCATCATGGTTTGCAGTTTCTGACAATAGACATCTGCCGTAATCGTCTGGCCAGATTTAAGAAAGCTGTAGTGAACGACACCAGCACTAGTCCACCAAACGCTCACAAGTAACTTTTTTGGAGTCAATTTTCGCTTGGGGCATGGTTTGGCTGGTTTGGCAGGGTTCAGCCATTGCAATGACCGCTTCCAATTATCGTACAGGATCCACTTTTCATCACAGGTAATGATTCGATTTAAAATACCTTCATTATTGTGCCGGTTGAGTAATGCAACGCAGCAGTCAATGAGCGTTTATTGATTTGCTTCACTCAATTCGTGAGGTACCCACCTTTCAAGCTTTTTCACCTTTCCAATTTGCTTCATGTGGATTAAAACAGTCTTATCACTAACACCGCAGCCTGCAGCTAACTTGGACGTGGTTTGCGATGGATCCGCTTCCACAAAAGCCTTCAATTCTTCGTTATCAACTTTGGTCTCCGGCCGACCACGGGGCTTGTTCTGCAGGTCGAAATTTCCAGAACGAAAACGTTGGAACCAAAAACGCACTGTGTTTTCTTTTGCGGCACCATTGCCATACACATCATTAATCCTTCGAGCCGTTTTTGCAGCACTGGTACCACGGTGGAACTCGTACTCGTAAATAACGCGATATTTCAAGTTTTCCATTTTGTAGACTGAGTGACGCAAAGAAAAAAACAATTGAGAAAAAAACAAATGAATTATAATTTTCAAAACACAAATACATGAGTAAATAGCTGTATAAATTTGAATTTGGAATTCCTAACCAAAGAGAAGATATTTGAGATCAAAGTTGCCAGTACGGCAAAACGCCAATTTCATATGTAAGGACCTAATATTATATGAGTTAATCATAATATATACCTAATGTTAAAGAGGCGATAGATGCGGGTCAAGATAAAATATGACGTTTGGTTCTTTCTCACTACCCCATTAGTGATATGGCATAATGGTATGTTTTTTTTTAAATAGATTAAAAAAAAAAACTAGTAAAACTAGTAATTTGAGTTACGACCACCTGAATTTCAATCTGCGTTGACTAGAATTATGTTTTTAAGGGTAGAATTTGATTGCATAACATAAAAAATATCACCAAATATCAAGCAAAAATATTTGAGGTCATTTGAACCATGTTCAAATGACCCCGTTTACTTTGTCTCAAATGACCCCATTCCCGAATTATATAATCTACATCGAATTACTCAAAAACTATCAAGTGTAGTATAATTTTGATACAACAATTTCAAATGCCCTATATTTTGAAAACAAAATATAATTTCTTGATTGCCGTAACACCAAAGACGAATGTTTAAAACAAAAAGTACAACGAATCAGATTTTTTTACTTTTAGCACTAAAAAACAAAATTTTCATAGATCCGTGCACTCAAATGGAAAGCCAGTTGGCTGCTAAACTAACAGCAGTTGAGTTTTTTCGCCCTCCTGCACCATCCCACATCTTCGGTTTATATATATATATATATATATATATATATATATATATATATATATATATATATATATATATATATATATATATATATATATATATATATATATATATATATATATATATATATATATATATATATATATATATATATATATATATATATATATATATATATATATATATATATATATATATATATATATATATATATATATATATATATATATATATATATATATATATATATATATATATATATATATATATATATATATATATATATATATATATATATCATTCACAATATGAGCGCTAGTACTGGTGGTTCATTTGACCCAGTGGCTCAGGTGACCCCGCTCTGCCCTACCTGTTATGTAGTTGCCCGAGAAGCTACATAAAATTAAAATAAAATAAGAAATTTGGCGACAGCTGCAACGTATTGACTATCATTGATTGATTGATTGATTGTTGATTGATTGACTATCAATATTGATTGTTTGACTATTGATTGACTATCATTGATTGACTATCATTGATTGACTATTATTGACTACTATTATTACTAGGTATTATTATTGACTATTATTGACTATTATTGACTATTATTAAAACTACAATCATTGATTAACTATCCATAAAATATCAAAACCATTTTTATTTGTTCCTCACATGTCTTCTATACAATGTCCAATATTTGATCATAAACATTTAAGTATGTACTATCTATGTATGTACGTTGATGTCGGATTGAAAATATTAGATAATGGTCTTATCATTGCAAATTTGTAAGTGAAATACATACAAATGAATAATGTTTATAACATGGACAGTATAATTATGTCTTTAGTGGAATTGGTAGATAGAATCGAATACCATTTATGTATATTGTCTTTTTCCAACACATACCTCATAAGAAAGTTGTTTGTGAAATAATGGTTTTAAAGGTACCTTTGACTAACTAGTTGATTAAAAAAATACGCGAAAGAGGGGTACTTAGATATTATATGAGGGAAAATAAAACATAAACTTATTTCACCATAGATTGGTAGATTTGACTTCTATCTATATAATATGATATTATATGGTACCTATGGTAAACCACAAGTTAGCGATTGCTCAGATTGATATTAACTTAAAATGTTACAGTGAAATTACGGTCAAATGTTTTATTTTCACAATCATTATTGTCGGTATTTGAAAGATTTTTTTTTCAGTAGAATCAACGAAAAAAAATGAAAAAATGCTGATTTCTTCCCAGTGGCAATTTCTTTCAACTAATCAAAGTATTGTGAAGGCTATACTAATGCCCGAATTTATAAATTGTACTAAGAATTTTCTCAATGCGTAGCATAACAAATTCTATACATTTATGTGTGCTACGTATTGGCACTGAGAATGGTTTATAAATACAGCCCTTACGCTTTTGAAAATACGAATATGTACATGTTGGTATCTTATTTCATGATTCATTTAATAAAATACTAATGTTTATGTGTGTAATATTTATTTAATTAAAGGGGAAAGACAACAATGAATACCTACTTATTAAAAATTTGTCAAAATAGTTTCCACATCATCATACATTATATTATGCGTTATACAAAAAAGAAATAATTAAAACATTTATACGAATATAAATATCATATGTAAATAGCAGAGTAAGTGTGATATTAAGATATAAGAAATTATATAAAATTAAAAAAAGAAGACCATACAAAATAGGTAACTCAAAATTAAATATATTCAAATGATAATGAGATATTTAGGAATAAAGGAGTTATGTATTCTATGCCTCATATCACTGCGTCATTGCCGATATACTCCTGCAATATTACGGATTGCATATTGGAAAGTTATTATGATATTTACTACATTCATAACTTAGTATATAAATATGGTATAAGGTATGCAGACGATATTGCAATGCTAGGGGAAACAGAGGAAGAATTAAATGAGGCTCTCAGGAAGATGGAAAGCATCCTAACAATCGATTATAACATGAGGATAAATAAGGACAAAACAAAATGCATGGTTGCTGGAAGAGAGGAATGCACTGCAAATATTGTTCTGGGAGGCATCGAAATTAAGCAGGTGAAAGAGTTTATATATCTGGGAAGCAGAATATCTCAAGACGGACGTTCAACAGCAGGCATCAAAAGCAGAATCCACCAAGCAAGAGTCGCCTTCAACAAAAGATCAACAATTTTTGAATATCCTGAAGTGAAATAGGGTTTTTGTTGAAGGAATGATTGATGGGGTTAAAATCGTCGAAGGAATGATTGATGGGGTTAACTGTAGAGGTCGCCCCAGATATAAATACCTTTATACATAGACCAGATAATCGGTGACGTGCGCTGTAGCAGCTACAAAGAGATGAAGAGACTGGCGGACGATAGAGTTAAGTGGAAAGATCGAGTGTTTGGTGCAGACCAATCTTAGGATTGTGACCCAGAAGAAGAGAAGAGATCGTCTTATTGCAATGTTATATTTTTTTAGGTATCCTCTCCCTTTCACCCGGAGTGAAATAATAAAATCAATATACCATATTACAAATAAAATTAAGAACTCAATTCAGATATCTCCTTATCTGGTAAGTACGCGAGATTTACTATGTTCGACAAATAATTCTATGTTTAAATTGATTAAGATTGAACTAAAGAAATCAAGTTAACTATAGGTAGTTACCAGTCTATTTAAAATTTTCAGTATCTACAAAACATATTACTCTTCGATAGGAGGTACTATATTAAACTAAATATGTTTAAATCTATTAAAATAGTAAATAAATAAAGTGTAGATATATCATAGTGTTTTGAGTTCTATTTATGTGTAATTGAATTCTAGCAAATCTTAGTTATAGTATTTACTATTATTTTGGCTCATGTTACCAAAACTACATAGAAGAAATATGTGCAAAGCAAAATTATATAAACATCATAATTAACACAATGACATAGCGCATTTCAACATTGTAATTTGATTAGAATTATTTAATTGTAAATTCATTTATTTATTTACTTCAAATGAAAAAATAACCATATGTTTTAATCGGAATGATACTCGTAGCTTCGATAATGTCCTCCAATCGATAAGGACAAAACAAATGTCGACAACTCAAAATTATCTTCAAAATGTGGTGTACGGATCTCTCTGCCTACCCCATGAGGGACATGCCTATACGATAATACGCATATAAAATGTTACGCAAATCCATCTCCATCACCAAATCTCTTGACATTGTTCAGATAGAACCACCCCAGAAGCAATCCATTTCTAATGAAAAAGAAATCATCGAAAACTGACAACGCAGTAAAAAGTTATCGCTGAACATACAAACAAAAAAATCACGTCGAATTGATAACCTCCTCGTTTTTTGGAAGTCAATAAATAATTAAACATTAATTTGTTATATTCATGTTATTTAACTTCTCAACAGACATTCTTGATTGAACTCCAAATTGATGAAAATTAAATTTAGGTAAAAAATGCAAGTAGTTCATAGTTCCACTGCAATTTTTCAATGAAACTGATCAGTACCTACCAATCAACCAGTGACAATCTTCAGAGTTAATAAAAATACATAATTTGTGAACGTTGCGCAAACGCTTAAGAGGCGCTATATCATAGTATATTTTGAAAATAATTTCCCTAATTCCCTCAAAAAATCCGTCTTTGAAATAAGGAACAGTTTGTATGTACACCTTTATTCTATTGAGTTTTTTGAATTTTGATTTTGTTTAACACTTTTGTTGTTAAATTAGTTTTAGTAAAATCCTTTTTTATTTTCTTTATTGTATGTAACTAAAAAACTACATGGCCTTAGATTATATATGATATAGATACCTAGTCAGCGCAATGAATGTATGCCACCTAAAACTACGCTGAAACAGACGAATTTCTAGTATACGTAAACCTACCGATACGCACACCTACATAATACGTAGATCAACAGATCTACCGCCTCACACACACACATGTAAAAAAAACTTGGTATACATTTGAATTCGAAATTTGTACTACACGCGGCTTCTGTACATTATAATCCAACTGTCGATTCGTTCATGAGAATTCAATTCTATGAATGAATTGACATTATTAAGCAAAGATGCGTGTACGAAGGAACATTTTGTATGGCGTAGTGGACTTTTTGCATGCTAATAACACCAACTAGAGGCCTCACAGCATATATGTTCACGATAAAATATTGTATATCACGTATCAGGTGATATACAATATTTAATCGTATTTCATACATCAGAGGGTAATTAAGTGTGCATTTTTGTGTACATCCGTATACCCAGGGTATACAAGGGCCTTACATTAATCATGACATGTAAACCTGCCGATGACAGTCCGTAAACCCTATAAGTGACTGATTTGGCGGTTCTCCTATAAATAAACTAAGTAAGATATTACATTTTATAAAAAAAAAAATTGAAATTCATTATAAAAAAAATCAACCCGATAAGAATATAGTAAATAATTTCATTGATATATCTCCCACGATTCTATCAGCCGATTTCGGCAAAAAAATTACAACCGTTATTGTAGCGATTTATCGATATCAGCATGACATTATTTCATTATTTTGTTGACCACAGCTGGCAATTTAATTAGTCCAAACGGGTCTTGTCTGAGATTTCGATTGACGGAACATAAATATTGTATTTTGTTCTAAGTGTGGTTTGTTTAAAACCAGATACAAAACTATCTAAATGATGCCCTAAGGCTTCTATGATTACATATTTGCATTTGATTAAAAAAATGTTTTCCTCTTCCAGATTTAAACGTGCTGATTTTTTTATTCGAGACTGACAGTTCACAAAAATGAGTATTTTTACTCCTCACTAACCCAAGGGGAGTGGGGGGGGTTATGAGTTCACAATTTTCAAGGGTATTTTTTTATTGCAGATTATCAACTAGTATCATACTGAGATTGTATTCTGAAAGTTTCATCATAATGTATCTGTGTGCTATGTACCTACATTTTCGTGTTCATTTTACTTAATCGACTAAAGAACTCATTCGAGTCTTTTCAAATTTTGCAAATTTGTATATATGATACTCACTTAGACCCCACTAGATTTTGAAGGATATCTGAATGGTGCTTCTCATTTTTTTTTTCAATATCAAATTTTTTAATGTGACCCCAAGCTCAGGAAACTTAAAATTTGAATTTTTTTTTTCAAATTTCACATCACTTTCATAAAATGGCATTTAAGAATTATTAAGTTATGATAGTAAAATATTAAATAAAAAAATAATTTATCAAACTCATTTCATGAAAAAGCTGATATTTTCCATACAAAATTTGAATACTTTATAGAATGACTTGTTAGTGAGAAGTTTAGCGTTGGCCACAACCCACTCGTTTTCATTACAATTCACAATGAAGAAGTGACTGCTTTTAACGGATCGTATCAATTGACTCATTGGTGGTACAAACAATAAAAATGAATTGGTTTTAACAAAATTATTTAAATGTCCAACAAATTAAATTGCGAAAATATTGATAGTTGAAAAATAAAGTTATAATGACGGTTTGATTTGAATGAATATAACTTATAGCAGATACCTAGTACAAAATAAACCAATAATTACAAGAAACATAAAAGTAAATTACACCCTTCATATTGTTATGCTTAAAATAAATAAGTCTCGTGTCACGTTGTTCGTACACCATAATCTCCGAAACAGTCCCACCGATTTCGATGAATTTTTGTAATTATGTATTTATGTAATTATGTTTCTGGATTAAAAGATAGAATGCGTTGGTGCGATAGGTTGTATTGGAGATTTAAAAAAATAGTTTTATTTTTTTATAGAATTTTTTTTTTGTTTTTTTTTTCAGATTTCTTACCCAAAAATACATATACCAATACATTTTTTTCCCTGCATCCTCGCAAGAATTTATTAACCATAGGAAAACAGGATCGTAAATCATTTTAAGTTTTCTTAGATTTCAATAGATGGCGGTGTGAACTAATCTATTGACATCTATATTACGTATTTAGAGAACATATGACACTCAAATTTTCGAAAAAAAACAGGTAAATAATAAAATGAGGTCTATATATAAAATGCGGTCAAGGCGGTCTATGGCAGGACAACGTCTACCCGAGCCCACTAGATTTTTTGTTTCAATCTTTCTTTCTTTCCCCTTACCGCTTTTGTCCCGTTTCTATCGGGGTATGCTTTGACCATGATCCTGGAATTGGCGAGTCTGGTTATGAAATTGAAGCGACTGCCATCTGACCTTCGTAACCATTAGAAAGGGGAACCAGACAAATTGGATCATGGCTACACATAGCTATATAAATCCGCACATAGATTTTTTAAAAATCCAGAGGTGTATGATTTTTTGTTTCAATCTATTTTTTGAAAATAATTCGAATTGATATATACTCGTAAATGTATTAAGTAGACCTAGAAGTTCATATATTAAAACTTTATTATATACAACTAATTTTAATCAAAAAAGTTTCGAGTTATAAAGCGATCGATTCAAAATGAATTATCAACAAAAAATATATCAGAGATTTAAATTGAAAAACTTACGTGAGTTGGGTATGTGTGATTATTATTATTATTATCGAATAATAACAACTCCGACCACAATTTCAACAAACGATCAACGACCATTCGAACAGCGTTTGTTTTATTTTTGAATTGTCAAATTTGACCAACAGTCAAACGAAAAAAAACAATTGCACACCACTAAAATAAGAGTCGTTAACAACTACAACATCAACAGTCGACTTGTCACCGGAAGGCTGTGTCCAAACTGACTGACTGAGAAGACATCTGCCATCAATACCAAGGTCTAAAGTTTTAACGCCAGTTACGCAAAAAAAATATATCTGCATAATGTTACATTTCTCTTTGAAGTGGGAGTAAAATGCTTATGCCCATTATAAAGAAATAATTGCCGACCAATTACTGTATCGATAGCGACGGAAAATATATAATTTAGAAATATGACAACAATCGTATTGTATGATTCCGATATTGAAATCAACTAGAGCTTGGAAAACGCACTTATCATTTTAAATGTCGGATGTGCTGTCAATGTTGACATGAATCGCTATAATTTAAACATAAAAAATAATCGATAGAGTTCAAAATCAATTCATTTTTCATTCATTTCATTTATTTAACATATAATTTAAAATTACAAATAAAGATATAATTCACTAGTATAGTATTTTTTACATTTTTTTAGCAGTACCTCATCAAAAAGATTGCAATATTGTGCTTGATGAGGGAATCACTTATAAAAAATAAAAAAAAAAATCAAATACAAAGCAATTGAACAAAGTCATACATAAAGTAATTAACATTAAAAAAGTTTTAAAATAAATGAAAATGAGGAATACACAAATAAGAAAACATATCAAAATACATATTCAAATAAAAAAAGGAAATACATGAAAATAATGGAAAAATGAGAATTACAGACGATTCAAACATATCAGAACACATATTCAAATAAAAAAAGAAAATACAGGCAATTGAAACAAATCAAACAACAGATCCAAAACTACCATTTAAGAATTTTAAGTGCAATTTTAATTTTTGTTTAATTTTTTTTATATAACTTTATCTGCTTTAATTCATATGGGAGGCAAGTAGATAAAAATATGTTGATATATACATAGGTATATAATTTATTTGAAAAATGTAATCAAATGGCTTGACAAATACGAATACCTACATATCAAACTTATTCCTAACCTCAGGTGTAGATAATATTATTTCTGCAACCAATTTCCATTCAATTTGTAAAGCAACTCGCTCACGAGAGTCGCTTTTTTCATTGAAGACTAACTAAACCTAACCTAAAAAATAACGGGAATGGAGATTTACGTACACATCATACTATTATTTCGTTGTCGTATTTCATTACATCCCATTTAATATTCAGTTAGGTATAGTTAGTGCTTAATGATAATAGCGACTCGCGTGAGCGAGTTGCTTTAAAATATAATGGAAATTTGTTGCAGGAAAAAAATTATCAACACCTTTGCCATTTGAGGTAAGGAATAAGTTTATTATGTATTCGTATTTGTCAACA
Organism: Molanna angustata; assembly: GCA_963576475.1. Taxonomy (NCBI): domain Eukaryota; kingdom Metazoa; phylum Arthropoda; class Insecta; order Trichoptera; family Molannidae; genus Molanna; species Molanna angustata. The sequence goes on from OY754965.1 coordinate 6,152,664, forward strand.
TTTTATAACATATATAAATTAGGTATAATATGTCAACATATTTTTATGTACTTTTATGATTTTGAACACTATTTGTTATGTTTTTTTTTATGTTAAAATTATCGCGATTAATGTTAACTTTGACAGCTCATCCTACATTGCTAAAATGATAAGTGCGTTTTCTAAGCTCTAGTTTGAAATCCCAGTTAAATTTATTGTAGTGCTGATTTTGACGGATGAGTATGAGACTAAAATACTATGGTACTAAATTATGTGTATAATTAATAGTAAACCACTTGATTCTACATGAATTTTATAACGTGCGATAGGCCTATTTCGCCTTGTTGGGGCATTTAAATACTAGCTCAGCTAACATAAACATTAATATTTTTAATTCATCAATTTTTAGCTAACATTTCAACTAATTACAACTATTTTAACATTTCAATTGGTGACAGTAGGTAGTAAGTACCAATAATTCTAAAAATCATTTTGCACCATTATCTCAAATATGTAATTTTCCATTCTCTGGATATTTTCTAAAGAGTAGACTCATAAAATAAATGCCTACGCATTACTCGCATAATTTTTGCATTAATCAACAATTCGCAAAAAAATATTTTTCATTCTCGTACATACATTTTGGATAAATTATTCGCTTGTTGAATTTCATAGGGTAATTAACACATTATTACGTATATTATTATTTTATTGTTACTAGTTTTGAATGTGCCTCAATATGTTTACAAAAAATAATTTAGGTATTCAAATTTTATAAATTCAATCAAATAAATCAAATTAACGTTTGGATTCCACCATGAATATTTAATCAAGTGCAATTAAGAATTTTTATTATTTATTGACAAAATAAATAACATGAAATGGAATGTAACATAAAAAAAATGAAACATGCTATGATTTCATTCTAAAAGGATTGATTATATTTTGAATGAAGCATCATTTCCTTACATATAACACGTGAATTTGTCTCCTTATCATATCCTTGTTCCCTCTTTTCCTATTTTTTTTATTTGTAACATAAGAAATAATATACACATATACAAATACTTAACTAGATGCGTAAACTGCTTCACTACGTTATCTAACTTCATAACTTCATAATATATCTAACTTCATTTTTCATTGTGATAATATTTTTGTGCTAGGTGATCTTAATATTGATATTACAGATACCGAAGAAACTAATGCAAGAAAACTTTTGGAATCATTTAATATTTTTAATATGACTTCAGTTATTCATGAATCCACGAGAGTAACAAATACTTCATCAAAGATCATAGATTTGGTATTCACTAATGCACCTGAGAGAGTTACAAATCTCAGCGTGCATCATTGCAAGGATATGAGTGATCATGGTTTAATTGTTTGCGACTTAAAATTTCCTAAACCCAGAAAAGTAACAAAAACAATAACATTTAGAAATATCAAAGATGTTGATGTAAATAATCTCAGTGCCGAAATAAATAATGGTCTGTTAGAATACATAAGATCAATAAACAATGTAGATGACATGGTTAAAATTTTCAATTCATATGTTATAGATTTATTTGACACCTTCGCACCAATTCAGACGAAAATAATAAGGGACAGACATAAGCCCTGGATAACCGATACGATAAAATATATGATGCGGGTTAGAGACCGTGCCTATAGCTGATATCTAAAAACCAAAGCAGAAATGCATTACACGTATTATAAACAATTACGAAATTTGGTAACCTCCTCTATAAAAAGAGAAAAATCGGCTTTTTTTGCATATAATGTCAATTGCAATATTCACGATTCAAAAAAACTTTGGAAATCTCTGTCAAACAGCCTTGAATTAAAGGAAAAACAACCTAGTATACCAACTGAATTAAATGATCCAGACAAAATTAATAACCATTTTATAAACCTAAATCAAAATATATTACATAACGTAGACTTACTTAATTATTATAATATGAACAAGTATATAACTTCACAGTCTTTTAAGCTCCAAACTGTAGACGAAGCTGCAATTAGTAAACACATACAAACCATTAAATCTAATGCTATCGGGTGTGATGGAATAGGCGTGATGACAGTAAGAAAAAATCATTGAAATTATGATTTTATAAAATAAAATATGTTATAAAGATTTGAAAAAATATATTTATTTTCATTTTAAAAGAGCGAATAATATTAATATTATTAAAATAAAAATACAAAATATGTTTGTCCGCCATTTTATATGAAACACCAATCAGAGCGCATGACGTCACCATATTGTTACTGTCAATTGTGTTTGTTACTGTCAACTGTAGTGTTGTTCGAAATGGCTATTTTTTTCATAACAAGCTATATGGAATATGCTGCTTATTTTTAACATGCTATTTTTATTTATTGATTTATTTGGTTTATTTGGGAGAATAAACCAAATAATATCGCTATCCGCTCTATTGAATCGTTGACGCATCTGTTATAACACGCACCGAGTATTGTAACGTGGTGGAGAATATTTAACGTTTCAGAAATAAATAACTTGGTGGCTTTCATTGCTTGATTATAAAATAAAATGATGTTATTATATTGTTTGTGGGAGTTGTACAGTGTTACATGAGGTTGAAATGGAAATACACAATGTATTATGATGAATCTAATATACATATGGGATAATTGTTATGATTCATATACATATTATGATTAATATATTAAAAAAAAAATAGAATGTTATGTAATAGGTGTGATGACCGTAAGAAAAAATCATTGAAATTATGATTTTAAAAAATAAAATAGGTTATAAAGATTTAAAAAATGTACTTATTTTCATTTTAAAGGAGTGAATAATAATATTATAAATATAAAAATACAAAATGTGTTAGTCCGCCATTTTATGAGAAAAAACAATCAGAGCGCACGACGTCATAGTATGGTCGCGTCAATTCTTCTGATAGTCTTCAATACAATATACGCATTAATTGTCGGTCTGGACAATGTTTATTTTGGTGTTTTTGATATATTAATATTTTAATTAGGTACTTAAAACTAAAACAAAACAATAAAATAGCAATGGAACAAGGATTCATCAAAGCAAATAGTTTCAATTTACCTAGATACTCGCCTACCTATCGGGGGATACTATGGGCCGGTATTACAGTGTCAGTTTAAGAGCTAAACTCAAGTTTCACAAAAATATAGCGTATTACAGTGTCCGTTTAGGCCTAATCTTCCCTCAAATATGTCACTAAAACGACAAATATTTAACTCAACGTTTCTGGCAGATTAAGTACTTAACTGTGAGTCAACTGTCATTTGCTAGGCAACTCGTGAAGTTTCAGTTTCTATCACTAGAGGCGTTAGGCAACGTGTGTAGTTTCAGTGTTGTATCACTAAAGGCGTTAGTTGTATCGACGGTGGCGCCACACAACAAAACAAACTGACAGCCGTATTGAACATGGGCATTTAAAAGCATTATTTTGGTGAAAAAAATTAAATTTACCATGTTGGATAATAAAACAATGGTATTTAAAGTCGTAGCGTCCCGTTTTGTATTTCGTATTATTTGAGGTTATTAAAATTTGACAGATAATAACCACAGAAAAAGTGTAATATGTCTATAATTGAAGATTTAGTAACTGACATGTTATATTGCACTGTAATACGGAAATGGGTTCAATCTCCCCTTAACATTAATCTTGAGTTTAACAAACTCAATGAGTTGAGGGCCGACTGTAATATCGGGCCTAAGTTTATTGTATTTTGTATGTAACTTAGTTCTTATTGAATAAATAAATAAATAATGAACGCTCGCAACGTATGGTAAACTAATTTAGCTTTAGTATTCTACAATTTTGTCACGCGATGGTGAGCTGACGAACGTTCGACATGTTATGATGCTGGTCACTGCCAAACTAAACTAGCAAGCTATATTTTTTTCATGCAATGAAGCGATTCGCGAAACGACGGCGATTACGCGAAGCATGCGTTTTAAAACATCGTTACAATTTTAGCAGCATACGAATTATTACATAGCGCTCGTTATTTGTATTGTGTTAATAACAAGCTATATTTATCTGCTATCGTTATTTTTAGCAATAGCAGCCATAGTAGTTATTTTTCTGCCTGTCTTAACTACTCTTAACTAGAATGGAACTTTTGATGGTCGGATATTTCTTTGCGTCGAACAAAGACTTTTGTTCATCAGAATTTCGAAACGTAAAAACTTAATAATAAGTACATATAAGTACTTTATTTATCTGTAATTTAAATACAACTTACATCTCGAAAATCGATAAAATATGCTCCTTCTTCTCTCTACATTATGTGTTGATAAGCTAAAAACATACGCGGGAAACGTATGATGGCCTATTTTGACGTTTGGACATTAATGAAGTTCTTTATATGCTTATTGCCTAAATAATGGTAAATATTATATTATTGAGAGCTAAAAGTGGGGGAACAAATACTGTACTTCATTGTAAACGCGTACTTAATAAAATACACTTATGTCTCGCCGTGCGAAATTTAATCACTTATTTCTCTTTTTTTTCGCGTGGGACGAAAACATATACCTCAGTAGGTGTTTTTTTCGTCGTGTTTGTACATTTAGGGACCGCACAACACTTATGCACTTTTGAATTGATTATAAATACACAAATCGTCCTAGAATACATATATTACATATAGTAGTGATATGCAGTTTACAATATCGTGACGTCACCGTCAGGGTCGGCAGCCGCCATGATACTACAAGCGTTTTTTGGCGTAAATGTCAAATTTGATTTTAAAATGGCGATTTTTGCTACTAAACCTTTATTTTATGTAGAAATGTATATATATTTGAAAACAGTGAATGCGTAAAAACATCGTGAGATAGTTTTTCAAAATTAGTCATCATGCCTATTAGTATAAATATGATAAATCTCATTCTACCTTATACGCTTAGTACTATTACAACTATAATTAATAAATCATTGACATCTAGTACGGTACCAGAGATCTGGAAAAATGCACTTGTAAAGCCACTGCCCAAAAAGACACCGATTTCAAGCTTAAATGATCTTAGACCAATTAGTATATTGCCCACTCTATCTAAATTACTTGAGAAAATCGTGTTTGATCAAACAGTAAAATATGCGGAAAAATGTAAAATTATACCCCCTCATCAGTCCGGCTTTCGTAAGGGTTATAGCACCACTTCAGCGTTACAATGCATTACCGATGACTTACACACTTCATGTGACAAGGGAAAAGTATCAATATTGGTTCTTCTTGATTTCTCCAAAGCTTTTGACATGATAAGTATTCCACTGCTCATATCGAAATTGCAGTTCTATGGATTTGACGATGGAACTATCAGATGGTTCCAAAGTTATTTCAGAGGCAGAACTCAGCGTCTGGTCTGCAGTGAAGTCGGTGGGTCTTTGAAATACTCTACTGCTGTTAAGCTGACTCGTGGCGTTCCACAGGGGTCCATACTTGGACCATTGTTATTTGCTATATACACAGCTGATATGATGAATGTTCTTAATTACTGCAAATCACATATGTACGCAGATGACTCACAAGTTTATTTGTCTTTTGAGCAACATAGCGTGCAATCGGCCGTGGGCATGATAAATAGTGATTTGAATAAAATTCATGCATGGGCACAAGCCCATGCACTACTTCTCAACCCCCAAAAGACTGTAGCACTGGTTGTGGGCCCAAAACAAAAAATTACTGCTGTGGAAAGCAGCGGCTTTAGGGTTGTCATTGATTCCACTGACATTCCATTCGTAAGCGTTGCACGTAATCTCGGTATAGTAATGGACCAACGGTTGAAATATGAAGAACATGTAAAAAAAATGTGCAATGGGGCTATTCAAGGTTACGCCTTTTATATAAAATTCGAGAATATATTTCGGTCAATGTCCGCAAACTGCTGACAGATAGTCTTGTTTAATCCATATTAGACTATGGGGATACGGTGTATGGTCCTTCTTTGATAAAGAATACACAAAAGCAAGTGCAACGTATCCAAAATGCGTGTGCACGTTTTTGTTACAAAATACCTAGGCGAGCACATGTTTCTCCATACCTTGAGCAGCACGGGATACTGAATATGTTTAACAGAAGGAAGTTTCATCATCTGTGTCAAATATTCAGAATCATTAAAAGTAAGACACCTTCCTATCTGTATGACAGATTACAGTGGTCCCGTGATATTCATATGCATGCTACGCGACAAAGAGACCATCTACTTATTCTCCCCAGACATCGAACCACTACCTTTGAAGGGAGTTATACATACACATCAACCAAATACTGGAATGAATTGCCGCAACATATTCGTACAGCAACGTCACTGCAGAGCTTTAAAAAGCATTGCAGTGAATGGCTATTGAGTACACAAAATTAACTTATAATGCAAGTAATACATAGCGCGTTAATTTATTTTTTTTATTTATTTATTTATTTTTTCTCATGTTTTTTTTTTTTTTTTTTTACTATTCAATTCTTTTCTTTTTTCCTGTTAAGTTGTTTTCGTATATAATTTTATTTTATTTTCTTTTTGTATTATTATCTATATATTTTGTGATCGTCCAAGGCCTTGCTGAAAACCAGCTGCACTGTGGGACTCCACGGGTGTACAGCTGAGCAACAGCCTATTTGTTGTAAAATAATCCAAAACATGTATATTTTTTTTTCTCATTTAAATGCAACAAATAAATTATTATTATTATTATTATTATTATTAAACACCTGTTCTGAAGCAGCTAATAATAATTATAACTATATAAGTTTATGATTTAAAAATATTGTATTGTTAAACTTTGATGTGTACCTGTACCTATATTATTTCTTATGTTAAAAAAATAAAAAATAATAATAATAATATCGAGGCATGTTTTTGATATCCATATAGGGCCGGTATTACAGTCTCAGTTTTAAGAGCTAAACTCAAGTTTTACAAAAATATAGCGTATTACAGTGTCCGTTTAGGCCTAATCTTTCCTCAAATACGTCACTAACGTTTCTGGCGGATTAAGTACTTAACGGTGAGTCAACTGTCATTTAGTATTATAACTTCATGTTTCTCGACTCGTTGCTAGGCATCGCGTATATAGTTTCAGTGTTCTATCACTAGAGGCGTTAGTTGTATCGACGGTGGAGCCACACAACAAAACAAGCTGACAGCCATATTGAAACGAACATGGGAATTTAAAAGCATTATTTTGGTGAAAAAAAAAAAAATTTACCATGTTGGATAATAAAACAATAGTATTTCAAGTCGTAGCGTCCCATTTTGTAGTTCGTATTATTTTAGATTATTTAAAATTTGACAGATAATAACCACAGAAAAAGTAAAATATGTCTATAATTGAAGATTTAGTAACTGACATGTCATATTGCACTATAATACGGTAATGGATTCAATCCCCCCTTAACATTAATATTGAGTTTAACAAACTCAATGAGTTGAGGGCCAACTGTAATACCGGGCCATAGTGTAGGTACCTACTGAATATTATAAGATTTCTGAAAATGTCAATATTTGTTGTTACAATACCTTGTGCCTTTTGTTGTATGTATGTACATTGTACATGCGTGTGCGTGACGCGCGCATTTTTGTGTATATATGTATGTGGAAAAAATGTTGAATATCCAAGTTATTTACAATTCCAAATTTTTAAAGAAAATGAGGGCGAATTTCATAAAGAAAACATTTAATTTTGTCTATTTTTTATTCAAAAACTTGCCAATACCATCAACTATTTATCCTGTAAAATATGTTGACCTGTATCTATGGCGTTATACTTAAAAATTGTTCCAAAAAACAAAAGAGCTATAACTCACATAGAAAAAAATTGATGAAACTCAAAAAGATATTGGAGAAAAATTCACAAACAATTTCACAAACAGTAGGAAAATAGTGAAAAGCTGGAGAGTCTTCCAATTATCTCATCATCAGTGAGGTGGTATACGTCGTTGTCGATTGCAAATTGAAGCAGTATGGTTACGCTAATGAGGAACACCCAGATAATATAATATGTGTATCAAAATTGTTTGACGCATTTTATATATACAAATTAATGTTGCGAAATAATCATGTGAAAAAATGCACATTTAGTATTTTTTTAACATAATATGCAGATGTGAAGTGTAGGTACCTACTAATGCCACATTTAATTGATAAAAATATTGAACATTATTTTTTATTAGCGAAAGTTATTTTTTGCAATTGCATGCAATTTAATTATGTCAAAATGAAATGAAAATTTGTTTTTTTTCTGTTTTAGAAAATATCGACAAAATTTCATTGATTCGTGATTCTGATTTTGATCATCGATCAATGATATAAAATTATTAATTATTTTACCATCGAAAAATATTGTTTTTTACTTTGTCGTATCATTTTGCAATTAATTAAATGAAATAAAACCCAACTTTGTGTACACCACTACAATTATAGCTTTTATTAAATTGAATAAAAATTCTTCTACATGTTACGAGAACAAAGATATATTCATTTTATTAATTGTATATTCAATCAACGCTTTTACACAAAAAAAATCTATTCCGTCTTACATTTTTTTTAATTTTGCATACATTCTAACTTTAAAATTTTTTTGTCTCAATTTCAAATCAACGATTCTTTTTCGTCTTCTTCGTTAAGTAGACCTAGTTGGTCTGTTCTTCAGAAACTATGCCTTCTTGAATGACGAAGTCCAGCTATCCTTCCATCTCTTGGGTGGTCTTCCGGGTAGGCGGCGGCCACAAGGTATTTCATTTGCTGCTATATTTTCCATCCTGGCTACGTGGTCCCTCCAATGCCTTCTTCTGGATCTACTCCATCGAACAATGTCCGCTATTCCACATGTTTTCCTTATTTGAACATTCCGAACACGATCTCGGAGAGTTTTACCAGTGATTGACCTTAGGACCTTCATCTCCGTTGTCCTTAGGAGCCCCTTGGTTCGTACGGTATCTGCTCGCGTTTCCACAGCATACCTCCACGATAAATCAACGATAAATAAAAAAAAAAATTCTAGAGTTGTATGAAATATTTTTTTGTTTTATATATCGATGGTTACCCGGACAAATATTGTATGTCCACTTTTTGGCGAAATTGAGTTATGATACACATTTTGTAGAGCTCGACATTCTCTTTAATCTGTAAAAATATTGGATGTCAATACGCAATACAACAAGAGATATAGTCAATTTAAAAATGCATACTAAGCGTATATCCCATCATTGTGACTTGACAAATATTCCAAGTGATATACACTGTTAGTGTATTATAATAGCCAAGAGAGGTTACTACACAAATATTGTATGTTGGACACACAATATTTGTCTATTATTGTCGATGCTTCTTCCTGCCCAAACGTTGGACATACTACATTATTACACTATTTATATTTTGACATTAGTTTTCGCGCCGTGAAAGTTGAAAGTTAGTCTGTGAATTTTATTGATAATTTGAAAGAAAATAAGTATTATTTTGCTCTAAATGGATATCAATGTGAGTTCTCGTACCAAGAAAATTATGAGCCTCATTAAAAATAAGAAGAATCAAGGTAACTAACATAACAAAGTATTATTTCACTTAATACTCAATTTGTTTTTAATCTGTTTGGTTTAAGCTGGTATCTTATCACATACTTCATATAACGTGTTCGAAGATCATCAACCATCTACATCACAGCTTCATTATTCTGCTAATGATCGCTATGGCTCTAATGATTCATATGTACCAAATAAGTCAGATTCTGCCTCATCCGATATAGAAAACAGATCTCCAAATATTCAAAGCATTCCAAATTCAGCAGACATAATATCTACCTTCTATTTTTGTCCCCCGAAAAAGAAAACACTTAGCTGATCCAAACCTATGGACCCAAAACCTAAGAAAATTGTTTCGGATGACTGGAAAGTCATACATCAACTGAAAAGGAGCTTCTGTCCCTGAAAAGAAACCAAAATTTATTGATTGCAGCAAGTGCAGATTTAAATGCTCAAATAAAATACCTATAGATCAACAACAGAAGCTTTGTAGAGATTATTGGGGTCTCGGTGATTTTTTTTATTTCAGACAAAAAAGTTTGTTAAGTACACTTGTAACTGAGAAAACAATTGATAGAAGAAGACCACGCAAGGAAAATTCTAAATGTACAAAAACTAATTGCCTAATGATAAAAATGACACTAAGCGCGTTTGTTTAAAATTCTTCTGTGGCGTGTTGAATATAAATTTTCAAGCTATTGACTTAGCCTTGAAATAAAAGAGTTATACCGGTACTTGTGGATATTTTACGTAGAAGAATTCCATTTTAAATTATATTAAAAATAAAACAATTTGTTTTAAATTCTACGTATATTGGTTAGTTCGTCTATAGCTATTTCGCCTTGCTAGGGCATAGTCTTGAAGATGCCCTAGCAAGGCGAAATAGCTATCGACGAACTATCCAATATTCGTAGAATTTAAAACAAATTGTTCTATTTTTAATATAAGTTATACCGGTGATTTCGTTGGTGGAAACAACTAAAAAGGAAAATCAGCGCCGAACAAAACGAGTGATACAGGTGTTTTTCTTATTAAAAAACATATTGATTCTTTTCCACGGGTATCATCACATTATTGCAGGCGGGACACAAAGAAAATGTATTTATCTTCCGAACTTAATATAACGTTAATGTATAGACTATTTAAAACTGACTTCGCACTCGACTTTAAAAATACTGTAATGCCATCCTTTAAAATTTACAGGACAGTTTTTAATAGCTATTATCCACAAATGGGTTTTCATAGTCCAAAAAAAGACCAGTGCTCGCGATGTAATATTTACAATATAACTGCAGGCAAATCGCAATTAGAGGAGCAATGGAAATGTCTCCGAAAACGTGCTGATGATGTCATGAAAATAAAGGAGATGAACAAACAAAAGGCTATACCAAATAAAGGAGTAGAATATCTGTGTATATCATTTGATATGCAAGCAATTTTAAACGTAATCTTTGCAGGAAACAGCCAAATTGATTATACAATCTTCGATTCAAAAGTAACTCCAATGGTCATTGCTTTGTTTGGGATAAAGTAAATGGTGGGAAAGGAGCGACAGAAATATCAACATGTCTTTTAATGTATTTGTTCAATTTGCCGTCCACAGTGAATCATGTTGTCTCCTTCAGTGATACTTGTGGAGGGCAAATTAAAAACAAGTTTGAAGTTATAATTTTTTTTTAATGTTTGTTTATAGTTGATAATTTTTTAATATTTGTTAATATTACCTATAAAATAATTATTATAGTTTGAATAAAATTCTTAAACACCAAACATAAAACATTTCTTTTACTTTTCTAAGTTTCGAACTAAAAGATTTCGAATGAATATTTTATTTGAATCCTTATAGGTACCTATTTCGTATAGTATTAATTAAAGTTTTTAAAAGTAGATTTTGTGTTATAAGTATGGCTTTTCCTGATAAAAAATAATTATTCTCAATTAAATAAGATATCACAGTCATCATACCAATGTAGTAAATGTGCAGTATACAATAGTTGTATGTCCAGGCATAGAAAATACAATTATTGTATATCCATACATCTTTTTTTAAAACTCAATTTTTATTCTGTAAATGTTGATTAATGTAATAAAATTGTATTCAGATATTGTCATAAAAGACCATTCATCCTGATCGTTGCATTATTTGTATAACAATTGATAATCTGAAGCTTTGACTTCTACTCAAACTTTCATGTTGAGTTTTCTCAAAACTATAAAAAGTGGACATACAATATTTGTCCGGGTAACCATCGATATATATATTTTTTTAAGAATGAATATGTCCTAAAAATATATTTATAAACAATTTATTTTATAATACGGAAATGCTTTTTTTTATTAATTTGGTATACATTTTCTGATCTACTTCTGGAATGTTACTTGTCTACTTCTGGAATAACAGTTATCGCACTGTGCTGCAGATTGAAAACAAAAACTAAAATATGAAGATAACTTTCTTCTTATATTTGAGTACCGAAATCACGGAAGTGTAATATGTTAAGCAATGTTTATTATGTTATATTATGTATTTCATCCGTTCTTTGTAATTTTATACTAAAAAACGGCTTTTTTAATTCATGCAAATTACTGGTTCACTGTTTTACTTATACAGAATTCAAATTTTTTACTTATACAAAATAATTACATACCACGATTTTCGAAATCAATCTTATATTTTTAGTAAAATATTAGGTGTAGAACAATATATTTTGTTTTAAATTCAACATAAAGAAACCTCAACAACATTTATTCTTCATTCAGCACCATTTCGAAATTAAAGTTTTTTGGATTATTTTACTAAACCTGAAGCATTGATGCAAATGACATGACATTATTTCCAGATATATTTTTTTTTAATTTAAAAAAATATACGTATAATCTATATATAATCTACGCCTAATTAATAGATATAAGATAAATGTCAAAAACGGGGTATGCTTATTATTTTTCTACAAGAATATATACAGAACACAGTTTAAGTCAAATGTCAAAATTAAGGAATATTTTTCTTCATTAAGGGGGGGACTGCTGCCAACGTACCTATTTTTCAATTTGATATACCATCATTATTTCTTATCAAATTGTTTTGAAAAAAATAATTTAGATAGTTTGGATATTAATAAACAAAAATATACTTTAACTTTTTGATAATGTTCTGTATAAATTCTTGCAGAAAAATAATGACATACCTCGATTTTCAACGTTTATCATATATTTTTAATAAACTATAAGGCGTAGAGTAATATATTTTTTTTTAAATTAAAGAAGACAAAAATATCTAGAAAAATATGATGTGATGTTGCATTAATGCTTCAGGTTTAGTAAATAAACCTAAAAAACATTTATTTTCCATTCAGCGCCATTGCGTAGTAAATTTTTTAAATGCAACGTCATATCATATTTTCCAGGTATTTTGTTCTTCTTTAATTTATAAAAAAAAAATTGCTCTATACCTACCTTATATTTTTTTTAGATATTTAAGATTTCGTTCACCTATAGCACAAGCATTTATTTGCTTATTTTAGGGAACGTAGGAAGATGTATATGTACTTGTTTGACAAGGACATATTCATTTTAAAAAAAAAAAAAAAAAAAAAAAAAAAAAAAAAAAAAAAAAAAAAAAAAAAAAAAAAAAAAAAAAAAAAAAAAAAAAAAAAAAAATGTCTCAAATCGGGGTATGCTTATTATTTTCCTACAAGAATATATACACAACATAATCCAAAAGTAAAGGTATATTTCTCTTTATTAATATCCAAACTAACTAGGTTATTTTTTTCAAAACGATTCGTTTAATAATAATGATGGTATATCAAATAAAAAAATTAGGTACGTTGGCAGCAGTCACCCTCTTAATATTCAAACTATCTAAGTTTTTTTTTTTCAAAATGATTCGTTTTGTAGTAATGATGCAATATCAAATTAAGAAAAGATATGCAGGCAGCAGGCGCCCCCTTAAGAGAATTTGTATTTATTTATTTATTTATTTAAATCTTTTTGTACATATAATTAGTACTTTTTAATATCACATTTGATTTAAGTTATTGTTTAGATCTGCTTAGTATTATTTTATAGATAATAAACACTGGTGGTCTTATAGCTATACGGAAATTTCTTCAAACCAACCAGTTATTTAAAAGATATCAATTCCTGTAGGTAGGTACCTATAGAAACAAATATTTTTTATTTATTTATTACAAAAAACATTCTGACGTTATTTTTGTATTTGCACGTCACTACTTAATTATTTTAATTTAATGTTAATAAAAATGTCTTAAACGAACGCACTTCGCAATATTGGAAATATTTCTAAAAAAGTCGTAAGGCGAACACAGCCGTGAACGGATTACATAGGCGGATCGAGCTATCTATGCCTTCCTTTTTCAACTTGGACAGCCGACATGATCTGTCACATGGCGTCAAAATGCGTGAGACCCAGCAAAGACGGGAAATTTAAGTTCAAAGGAGGCTGGGTAAGTTTTATTTAGTTTCATCGATCCTCGTCTATATAAAATATCTGGCATGAGTCACGTTCGCTAATTTAACTGAATTCTTGCAGGAAATATAGCAGCCTCCTTCCTTGCTTCTTTGCTTCTTTGCTTCCTTGCTTCTTTGCTTCTTTGCTTCCTTGCTTCTTTGCTTCCTTGCTTCCATTGCTTACTTACTTTCTTCCTTACTTTCTTTTTCTTGTTTTTTTTGTACATGCTGTCTTTTCATCATGCTTCAATATTGGCATACTTTACTAAGTATGCCATGGATGATGAAAAATAAATAATTTTAAATATCATGGTTGGTGCACACCCATATTTGCACATCATTAATGGATAATAACTGTAAAACACCTGTAAATTGCACTTCAAATCGACGTAAATACTACGATGGTAGTTTTCATTTCAACAATTGTACCTGCTGATCATCTTCAAGAAGATGGAAATTCATAAAACTGTTTCATTTCTAATTGATAAAAAAAAAACATATGAAATACTGATATTATTTGAAAATTTAGTTCAATCTGTTTAATTATGTCATGTTTAATATTTCTTGGTTATTATACACCACATGGTCTAGAAAAATATCTGAAAACTTGTGAATTATAATTTAAGAATCAACTTGTTTTATTAAAATGTCAAATATTTAGATTAGTTCAGGTAGCCTAGATAATTGCATCATATTTAACATTCATTACCAACCATGATAACAATAAATTGTAATTTCTTTTGTACTTATGCGTTTCTTTCATCGCTCAATCTTACCCACATCATATCTGACTCAGCTTTCATGTTTTCCTTACTGTTCTATTGAACAGAAAATTCTTATTTGATACTTAAATATATTCTTTTTTTTGTCTTAATCAATAAACAACACGCTCTGAGATACTGAGATATTTGCATTATTTTAAATGAGTCTCATTGCAATATCGCTGACTGCTGGTGGTAAGGTTTTATGGTGAGTATAATTTTAGCTTCACTGTTTTTGTTTTCTCATAAACCACCATACCTTGCAACATATTTTACATAAAAAAATTATATAACAAAAAATAAATTAAAAAAATTTATATTATGACTTCCTTCAAAAAGAGATATAATTGTGTTTTGAAGGGAGTTGCAACTATTTACATTATAAAGAACAAAAAATAAAGTAACAAAATAATCAATAGGTAACGAAAAACATATAGGCAAATCTATGTAATAAAAAAAACAACATTTAAATAACAATTATGAATAATTAAATAAGCGTATAATATCTACATAATATACATATAATAACAATGAACAGATTAAACCAGTTTGTATACACAAACCCTGTTTATATCAACATAAAATTTATTTAGATCAATAATATCTGTAGGTATATCTCTGCTCAGGCAGCTAAAAATATTATGAATAATATTTTTTTCTTATTAAATTTCAGCCCACGATTTTACGTATTTTAAACATTTTGACATCTTTATGGTAAATGCCTACATTTAAATTTCACTGTTTAAAAATATTGTGACAGATTTATGTTCAACAGCAAGCTTAAAACGTATTTAAAATGTATAAAAATTATTACACCAATAGATCGAAGTACACTTTGAAAAAATTATTACAAATATGTAGTTCTTTTTTTTTCAGTCAGAAGTAAAAACGTACGTCTATATTTATCGGATTAATGGCAAAAAATGCTACCCACAGACAAAAAACAAATAGCCTATAGGTACATGCATAAAAACAAATAATCATTCGTTAGGTAGGTATATTGAGTTACTGTACATACACAAATGTCAATACATACATATTATACACAATAATTGTTTTTTGTATTAATATGTAACTACTCTATATTTTATTCATAATTGTAAAAGGCTTCTGGCTGTAGATACTGTGGTATTTTATACAACTGAGTACATAGGTATGTACTTTCCCAACGACAGTGAATATCGGGTCATGTCGTAAATCTTCGGTTATTCTTCTTTCAACCTTGTAACTGTATAGAATACGTGTGCGAAATTTAAGTAAATTAATTTGTTATAAATTTTGTAAATATTTTGATTAATGTAAAATAAACAGCGTTTAAGGATTGGTTTCGTCATTGATAAATACACCACAGATACAAATAAATAAATTAATAAATATATTGATAATTAGCGGTCGATAACCTCGGTGTAGCATTTTACTTTCCGCAACACTTCGATTACCAAACCATCTAACTCTTCATTTTGCTTCGAATGTTTTAGTAGGTACGTTCGCTCAATTTTATATGTTTTGTTATATTTTTTGCGAATGTCTCAACGATTCACCTTCACTACTACTAACATATCTATATGCAAATTTTGAATTCAATAGAGATGTAAAAATGTCAAACGGTGCGTAATAATTTCTTACTCTAATTGGTGAAGGTGAGTTTTGCGAAAAATTTGCATTATTTTCGCATTAAAAATAATTTTACGTCTCTTCCCTTATAGATGTATGGAGCGATTGTCTTTATTTATTTTCCAGTTTAATGGGTCCGGGACACCTATGGTGCACTTTTCAAAAAGTGTTGGGAATTTCAAATTTAATTAGTCCAAGAGATAGCATCGTTTTAGATTAATCATTTTTTATTGGCTGATTATTTTAAATTTTCTTTCTTATTGAATATAGGTATTCTGAACGGTGCCATCGACTCACCTGAGCTAGTCAACCTAGTGGGTATCCATGTTCCAGGGAGAACGGTTCACCGACCTGAACTTTTACATGTACCGATATGTAGAACAAATGCCAGGAAGAATGCTACAATTCCACGCGTAGGTAGGGGAGACCCGCCAAAGTTGACGAAGTGCCTAAGATGACGAATGCTGTTTTTTTCTGTGTAATGCATAAGTGAGAAAACACTATACGATGAAAAGAATAAAGAATAGTATATTGACTACGGATCAAATCAGTCTGTCTCGTATCGGCAAAGTTTTTGCTTGTGAACCGCAGTTTGTTGTTTTTTGAGTCGTTGATGTAAAAAAACTGTTTAAAAATAGTGTTTTAAAAAATATCGGTATATTTAAGCAAATAACTGTTTACATATTTGAAATAATGGTGTATTTTACTTTATTCTGTAAGTAAATTTAAATTATTAATAATATATTTATGAATTATATTAGTATATATTTTTTAAATGTCATTCACGTGAAAGATGACACGGGTAAGTTGACGAATTCGTCATCTTACCCTGCATAGTATATATTATATTTTTGGTTGTCATCTTCTATTGTGAACTTTTTTTATTGTTAAGGTTGATAAAAATACATGTTGTATTATAAAATATAATAACTTTATACACTTTACAGGTAATTAATTGCTTCGGAACAGACTATGTCTAAGACTCTGTGAAGCAGTTATCTTTAATATTTTTTTTTATAATAGTTACTTATTATGTTCTAAATATATTCCTAAATATATATAATGTAAATAGCTTTGAATCTTGATTGACTTAATGTTAATATTTAATTTTCATTTTAGATAAAATTCCGTACACATATGAAAGAACGACGGAAAGAGACTTCCTTATTTCATGTTGACTTTTTAAAATTATTTAGGGACATATGTATGATATTATGTGTCAACTCGTAATTAAATGCAATAAAAATGTTTTAATCCTTTATCTTTTTAATTTAATCTAGAATTGTAAGACAGAACCCATACTGTGATGCAATTCGTCAACTTTCCCTATGCATATAGTCATCTTACCCGTTATACGGGTAAGATGACGAATTTGAGGATGTTTTTAAAATAAAATTTATCTATAAATCCTTATGTTTTCGAAAAAAATAATGTTTGTATTATTGTAGGCAAATATATTATCTATAATATAACAAACATTTTTTTTCAATAAACATTCCATCCCTTAACATCGCCATCTTAGGCGGGCCTCCCCTATGTGATTCTCATAACACGTTGTTCTCAGCCGGGGCGGGGTGGACATCTTCAATGTAAAATACGATAAGTTTCGTCGCGAAATATTGAAGGTGATACGCTCTTAATCTTCCTCCCTCGTACCCCTCCTATCCATCCCATCCCATACGAATTGTATATGTGTGTGTGTGCGTGTACCTACATGAGTTGTTCACAGTAATTCAAAGTTATTGATGGAAAGCTTGTTATTGGCTCTGAATTATATGCTAAAATTGTAATATAAAAAATGTAAGAGTGCTGTTGGCTTCCCAAATAAATAAATAAATAAAAAATTAAGTCTGGCACCTGGGAGTGGTGGCATTTACCAGTGTGCATCCTCTTTATAGGTGAAAATTGCAGATTTTAACAATATTTCAGCATAATTTGTGCTTGTATGTTATTTGTACCTATAAAATCCGTCCGATTGTGAAATATGTACATAGGTAATTAAAACTATGAAAAAAAAAATTATATTTAATTTTACGTTCTACTTAAATTTTTCGCAAACGCGACTCCCATTCACCGGTATCGCTCTATGATGAGCATCGTCAGAATGGTGAACAATAATGATGAAGACCATCTATATATAGATTCACAAAGAGGATAACAACAATAGATATGGAAGGGGGCAATTCTAAGAAAAATTAAATACCCGAAAGAAATTAAGGTAAATATGTATGCAGATATAATAAAAATAAAATTGAAGTGAAGGAATGAATATACAAATATAGAGATGTCATTCTGACGATGCTCATCATAGAGCGATACCGGTGAATGGGAGTCGCGTTTGCGAAAAATTTAAGTAGAACGTAAAATTAAATATAATTTTTTTTTTCATAGTTTTAATTAATTATGGAGTTCTACCACGAAGTGACAGTGCTTAATATCGAAAAAAAAAATATGTAGGTACTTAATTTTTCTGAAATATGTAATAAAATATATTGAAAAAGAAGAGGAACAACATTTTTTTTTTCAGAAATCTTCCCGAGTGTGCGTTGAACAAATCACCAAGTTTCATTGTAATCAGATGGTATAAGAGCACAAGCAGGACAGACAAAGATACAAATAATACTAAAATCTGCAATTTTCACCTGGAAAGGAGATGCGCACTGGTAAACGCAACCACTCCCAGGTGCCAGACTTACCTTTTTCATACCAGTAGCATATGCGCTGTATAAATATTATTAATGGTGTTATTATTAATGGTGTAAACATTATTATTAATGGTGTTACATGGACGGAAACATTTAAAAGGGCAGAAAAATGTATTTCAGCTATCAAGAGTCTACTTGATGACCATCTACTAACTCTTAACTCCACAAAAACTAAATTCTTAGCATTTTCAATCAACAAACAAGAGAACCCCACCATCCCAAATTTCATTAAAGTACACACTTGCTCTACAAATGCAGCCCTACAGTGTAACTGCGAGACTATTGAAAGGGCAACTGAAATCAAGTATCTCGGTATAATATTGGATGACGGTCTGAGATGGGTCCCACACATTGAATATGTTAGCGCCAAGGTGCGAAGATTAATATATATATTCAAAATTCTACGTAGCTTTATGAACATTTCACTATTAAAAATGGTGTACTACGCTCTGTGCCAGAGTATTATCAGTTATGCAATTAGTGCCTGGGGTGGTGCTGCGCGTACATTACTGGATCCACTAATTAAATCACAAAAATTTGTGGTAAGAGTTATCAACAAAAAGCCTTTTAGGTATTGTTCTGAAGAACTTTTTAAGCAATTCAAAGTATTGGATGTGAGGCAGCTTTATACCAGATCAATATTAATTCTATTTCTAAAAAACAAACCTCCTCAAAAATACTCCATCTTGAATAACACAAGAGGTAAAATATCGGGTAACTACTTGGTGCCAAAAATGAATACTAAATTTGGGCAAAGATTTTTTGTATTTACTGCACCTCGAATTTATAATAAATTGCCATCGGACCTTAAAGGGTTAACTCAATTCAAAGCCCGTGGTACCAAGTGGCTACTCGATGTGGGTAGAACCCAAAATGAAAGTAACGTTGCAACAATAATTTCTTAACTAATTATTTTTTGTTGTCTGTTTATATTGTGTTTATTTTTATTTATTTCACTTTTAAAACTGTATTTTTTAATTTAAAATTATGTAAGTATTCCTAATGTTTATTTTTATAGCTTTCTTATTCTTTTGTTTTTTAATGTAATGTAATAATTTCACAAATGTACAGGTGGCTGCTTCAGAACAGATTTATTCTAGTGAGGCGGCTATCTTATATTAAAATAATGTATATGTTTATATGATCATAAATAAATAAATAAATAAATAAATAAAATAAAATAAAGGTAAGTTTATATTTATGTCCTTTGGCTAGAGATGTCATCCAGAACCATTTGTTTAGTGACAACTAAACAGTGCAGTAGCAGAAGCAGTCCTGGGTGAGTACCAAAGATATTTATATGTGACAATACCTATATTCTATAAGGAAGGTAAAATAAAAAAAAAACAGGCATTAAAAGACGAATTGTTTTTTGACGTTGATATCTTTTAAGCGGGTTACAGACCAAAAGCTAAGCTAAGTTAATTTAGCTCGGCTCGCATAGCTGAGGTCATTTTTGATACTAGCTCACATAGTTTGCGGTGTGCACACTTGTATGAAAAGCAACCTCAGCTATGCGGACTAAGCTCAACTAACTTAGCTTAGCTTTTGGTCTGCAACCTGCTTTAGACACATTTTACTATTTTCAAATCACAGTAGGTACCTACCTATTATAGAATCAGCCCGACAGAATCATAAGTAATGAGGGTTTAAAACAAAGGTGTCCAAAAATCAACATCAAAACGGGGAGGACTCATAAGCTATCTTTAAGTCATTTAAAATTTTGAAAAAGTCTCATAATTTTCGAGATATTGGCACTTTAATAAACAAGTGGTTTTTGATACCCTGAGTCTGTGCTTCGTGTGCCTTGACTGCATATTAAGAAATTTATAAAACCTTTTGTTTTTCTTCACGTTAACAAAGGACGATGCTGTCAAATACCTATGTAAAATAAAGGATTTTTTTCTATAATACATATGCTGTAACCGTAAAAACGATATTTAGGTATGTTTTAAAAGTTTTACCTTTTTGTAGATATTGGAGCATACTGAAATTATTCTATTGACATGGTTTTGAACCAAAATTTGAATTAAGAAGAATCAATTTTTTGAAGAATATGTAATATCAAATTGGATAAATTAATGTACTGTACTGTTAAAACTTACTATGTAGGTAGGTTACTCTTCTCTTGTAGTGGAAGAGTAAAAAATCCACGTCGCAAATATTTTTCTACAATTTTAATCTGTGACATTATCAGAGCAGAGATTGGAAAAAAAAATTGTCAGAAGTTGTAATGACGTTTACTCACAAATATGATGTGAAAGTAGGTAAATTTGTTGCATTTTGTACTTCGACACCATAGCAATATTGAATAATAATATATTCGTAGACACGTAATGATACTAATGATTGACAAATAACACTTTTTGTCATCGATACCTAATAAAAAAAACTTTCGAATTTTGTTCACTTTCTTCGATCATAGCTGAGAAAAAAAATTGGTTAGGTTTTTATTATGTTTTTTTACTGACTCTTGTAAAATTATAATTTTTTGAAACATGTACCTACACCTACTTAGTTTTGTTTGGTACCTATCACATTTCCTCAACATCATCAATTTCATAATTAGAATAAATATTATTTACGTATAATATTAATGTCACAATACATAAAAGCCGATAGACTTATGTAATATGATCATTATTACAATTAAAAACATTTTATTGTAATAAATTATGACAATGAATACCTAATCGTTGTTGTTAAGCCAATTAATACCCATATCATTATTATTATAACAATAATTAATAAAATCATTATTATTATAACAATAATTAATATATAATTATTATTATAATAATAATTAATATAATTAATTATCATTATTATTATAACAATAATTAATATAATTAATACCCATATCATTATTATTATAATAATACTTCTTCTTCTTCTTCCGGTGCCATGTCAGGAACCCCCGACGTCGGCTATCACTCTGGCAAATCCCTCTCTGTCCTGTGCTGCTCGGAATATCTGTTCCACGGTCCTGAAGCCGGTCCATTCCATAATGTTGCGCAGCCAGGACATCTGTCTCCTTCCAGTCCCTTGGCGACCTTCTATCTTGCCCTTCAGTATTAGTTGGAGCAACCCCTCAACTTCTCTCCCCTCATTA
This sequence comes from Molanna angustata, assembly GCA_963576475.1. NCBI lineage: Eukaryota > Metazoa > Arthropoda > Insecta > Trichoptera > Molannidae > Molanna > Molanna angustata. The sequence continues at coordinate 6,174,842 of OY754965.1, forward strand.
TGTGACCCAGATATGTGATCTTGCGGACCTTTATTGTGGACAAGAGTTTCCTGGTTGTTCTGGCTCGGCTTAAGACTTCTGAGTTCGTAACCAGATCTGTCCAAGGGATTTTGAGCATTCTGCGATGCAACCACATCTCAAAAGCTTCCAGCCTGTTCATGGTGTTAACCTTCAATGTCCAAGTCTCACAGCGATATAGCAACACAGACCACACATAACATCTCATCATCCGCTGTCTCAGGTCCATATTTAGCTTTTTGTTGCAGGTCCATATAATAATACTAATTTTTGTTATTATGGCAAATAATTGTAGGTACTCAATCATTTTCATTATGAAAATTAATAACTTATGAGAAATTAATAATTATAATATTTCAAATACAGAGATGAAATAAAAAGGAAGAAAGCCTCTTATTGGAACAAAAAACTTGAATCCAATAAGAATGATCCGAAATTGTTATGGCAGGATATGCACCGCATTTGCGGAGAAGCACAGAAATCAGCTGATTCATCACTTAATGCTGAAGAACTTGCCAATAAATTCAAAACAAAAGTGGAAAATATAAGATCTGAGGCAGAACTCCTAGATTCCAACCAAGGCTCATCCAATAATTCTCAGACTTCCCGACACACTAGAATATTAAATAATTTTCAAAAAGTAGATGCTGTGTCTCTTAAAAAAATCATAATCTCTCAACCAAATAAACAATGTATCTTAGATCCGTTACCAACTTGGTTACTAAAAAGCTGTGTTAATGAACTTTTAAACTACATTTTATATATTATTAATCAATCAATACAGTTAAGAGTAGTTCCTAATTTGTTAAAACAATCGATTATCACACCGATTTTGAAAAAGAATAATCTGGATCCGAATTCCACGGAAAACTATCGTCCGATCTCGAATATACCGTTTTTGTCAAAAATTTTAGAAAAAGTTATATCCTCTCAACTGACCAACTTCTTGGATTCTGATAAGTTTCTGGCCAGAAATCAATCTGCCTATAGAAAATTCCACTCTACGGAAACGGCCACAGTAAGAATTTTGTCTGACTTAATCATTCAAGCTGAATCAGGTAAGATTACCCTAATTTCATTTTTAGACATGAGCGCTGCTTTCGATACTGTAGACCATAATATTCTCTTTTCTAAACTTAGACATGAATTTGGCTTGGGTAATGACTGCATTGCATGGCTGTCTTCCTACTTAGTAGACCGTAAATACAAAGTTGTATTTAAAGATAGTACCACAAATAATATTACCTCCTTATACGGGGTCCCACAAGGTTCTGTACTTGGACCAATTCTCTTTAATTTATATACCAATCAGTTGGAAAATCTTGTTCAAAATCATGGTTTCAACACACATGCCTATGCAGATGACCGCATACTGTTCAAGTCCTGTTCACCTGAATTTAAATATCATTTAACACACGAGGTATCCACATGCATAAATCAGATATCCACCTGGATGTGTAAGAACAAGCTAAAACTGAACCCAACAAAAACTGAGTTCCTTTGGCTTGCCTCACCTCGCAGGCAACAATACATAAATAATGACCCCATTTTAATTCAAAATGTCGAAATTACTCCTTCTAACTGCGTAAAATTTCTTGGTATACATATCGACAGTGCACTCTCTATGGATAAACACATTTCTTCCATAGTCAGACAAAGTTGTTACTTTCTCAGACAACTTAGACCAATTCGAAGGTGTCTCTCGACAAATGCTGCTAAGGTCCTTATAAATTCTTTAATAGTTTCCCGTGTAGATTATTGTAACGCCATATTAGCACACTTACCGCAATACCAAATCCATAGAATACAACTCATCCTCAATGCAGCAGCCCGTTATATTTACCAGATTGATCGTTTCTCGCATATCTCACCAACACTTCACAAACTTCATTGGCTGAAGAGCCCAGAACGTATAGAATTTAAAACATGTCTCCTTGTCTTTAAAGCACTCAATAGCATGGCCCCGGAATATATATCGGAACTTTGTGTTCCATTTTCACCTAACAATAAACAAAGTACGCTAAGATCAATGACCCAATCCAATAAAAAACTAGTAGAAACCAATCTCACAAATAAGCCAAAATACCTATATCGATCTTTTGGCGTTTCTGGACCAAAGTCATGGAACAATCTTCCAATGGATATAAGATGTGCCGAAAATATCAATGAATTCAAGAAGAAATTAAAAACTCATCTTTTCCGCAAGTCGTATCCAGATTGTCCTTCATCCGTTCAATAATATTATGTGTACTAAATATTATGCCAGTTTACTTTGAATCGACTATTTTTTATAATTAATTTCATCTGGATTAATTATAAAAAATAAGATTATAACAAGATTAATTTGTGATTTCTAGATATTTTTTTTTAAGTTTTATATTTCACCATTTTCAATGTGTTAGCTATAGGACTAATTTTAACTTAATTTTAACTGATTGTATTTTTTTTAAGTTTTATGTTTCACCATTTTCAATGTGTAAGCTATAGGACTAATTTTAAATTATTTTTTGCAAACTGAAAGCGCCCTTGAGGTGACCACGGTTGTCACTAAACGGCGCTTTATAAATTGTCCTTATTATTATTATTATTATGATTGTTATTATGACAATATCTAATCATTGTCATTATGACAATTAATTCATAATCATTGTCTTACTGACAAATAATACCTATTTATCATTGTTATTATGACAATTTAAACCTTATCAGTGTCATAATGACAATTAATACCATATCATTGCCATTATGACGATCAATACCTAATCATTGTCATGCTGACAAATTTTAATAATACCTTATCAATGTTTTTATGACAATTAAAACCTAATCATTGTCATTATGACAGTTAATATCTAATCATTGTTATTACGACAATTAATACCTTATCGTTGTCAAAATCATTTCAATCGTTTTATTATTAATCATCATCTTGAAATTTGTGATTTTTCAGTGGTTTTCATGATTCCTCCAGTCCATGCAAGGTTTGAGTGAGAGATACATTAAAAAAAATATCTTTTATTTGGAATTGAACCTAGGACACCGTCACTGAAGCAAAACGACTCACTACGATGTGGTCGAGATTTATCAATTATCACGATCGATATTGCAATCGATAAATTAAGATTATGAAAAAGTTTTGGTTTAGAACTCTATATAATAATTATATCCATGATAATATGGGTAATCACGAGGGTTTTGATTTCGCTGGTTGGACCGGACTTGCACCCAAGGTTTCTAAAACCTACAAGAAGAAGAAGAACAACTACTGTGGATGCTAGTGTACAAATTATGTATGTGTAAAGAATGTTATAAACTGTTGTGTAATTAACTATGTTACCTGTATTTTTCGTGAATAAATAAATATAAAAAAAAGTTGATGGCAAAATATTGTCATTTTAATTAATCATAATGAACAATTAATCATTTACTTATAGCCTGTTATTAGTTTCCTTGTTGATATTGCTTAATATTTTTTTTATATTCATAAATAAATTGTACAAAAAAAACTGTAGGTTTTCCAATCAATTTACCTAATAAATAAACGTTAAAATAATTAATTAATAATACTATATATTATATAAAAGGCACCTACTTGAATGTATTTGTTTCCCTTTTTCTTCTATCCGCTTAAAAAAAAACACTCTTAAAGGCAAAAAGTTGCATGTCTTCTGAACATTTTTTTTCACGGAAAATTATTCAAATCTTTCATATTTTTTTTTATGACAGTCAGGAAACGTTGAACTAAATTTCAAATTCAACACGATAATGGAACATAAATACTTGTTAACGTCGATTCTAATTAAAATATTGACTATGCACATTGTAATAATTATGAATTATAACTCCATATTGTCACGTCATTGTGATGGCTATGCATTATAACCAATTATAAATACATACACGCGATAAACAATTATAATTAGATGTATGCCAATAATCAAAACTACTGTTATGAGTCTGTCATCAATGTATCCATAACAATGTAACCGAAAAGGAGAAATAATTCAAGTGCACCAACCAGGGCCGGATAAATCATAGAACAAAAAGGGCGCTTAAAACTCTAAAATATTAAAAATATAAATCAAAAATCCGCAGGTATGGCGCTCGGTTCACTTTGCGTACCCGGATAGAGGCTCGGCTAGGTAGACTCCAAAATGAAATGAATGTGTCAACAATAATAACTTAACTTCTTTAGGTTAAGTTATTATTGTTGTCTGCATATTGAATTTTTGTCTATCACCTTTTTTTGTGTATAATTAATATTTTTACTGTAATTTTTTTAATTTTGAAGGTTGATATATATATTTTTTATTGTTAATTTTTTGTACAATATGTATACAGTGTTAAGTTATGAAGTATTGTAAAATGTAATAACTTTACAAACTTTACTGATAGTTGCTTCGGAACAGACTTTGTCTAGTGAAGCAGTTATCTTTAGTATATTTTCTTTTTAATATTGTTGCACTAAATAAATAAAAATAAAAGGATGGTGTGTATGCAAAAAATCCCGCTTAATATATTCGTCATTTTAAACCCGATATTATTTTACATAATTTTAAATTGTTCTACATTTAAAATTTAAAAAAAATGGGGGGGGGGGGGGTGTTGGATTCAAATATATTGCTATGTGCCCAAAAACACGTTTATCCACCCCTGGTAACAACCTATAGTATCAACTCTGAAAATACTTTTAAGATCGGGCACTCGGAGATCATTATATTATGCAAGGCAGCTTCATTCTCTTATTCTTCAGGTTTAATCCTTTGAATATACTTAATGTATGTGTAGCAGTTTAATCTTCAAATACAGCAAGTGCACAAAGCTGGGTTTGTTGTTACAAGGCAATTTCTTGCAACCAATCCAAGAATTGTGAAGTTTCTTAAGTTTATTTATTTATCTATGAAATGCAGTACAATGTTAACATTAACAATAAAATACAAAATTATAATTGATCAAGTATGGATGTTTCCAATAGTGATTACTGGATACAACTCTCCACTAAGCCAATGTGATTATGATTTTAGTTATTTACAGTTTATTGCCTGTCTGTTTGAATAAGTGTATTTTTTATTCTATTCCTGTTAGAAGATACTATCATAGTAAAAGGCATGCGTTCACTTCATTATATGTAATAGACTTTCGCTCTTCTCTGCTTTTGTTAAGCAGCCAATTGAAAATTATTATTGTGCTTTTGTTGGTGAAAGAGTTTAGATTTCTGATATGTATTGTTTTAACTTGTTGTGCATTTTAGGTGCTAGGAATGTATAGTTTTTTTGTCCATGTGTGTTTTTTCATTCTTGATACTACCGCACGATTTTGTACATTTTGTCTAGTATTATGTAAATGGGTTAGGGAAATGTTTTTTTTTTTTTTTTTTATTTATTTATTAATTTCCATAATACAATATAAAGTAAAATATAAAACATTGTTCATGAAATATATAAATGGAATTTATTACCTCACTAGGCAAAGCCTGTTCTGAGGTAATACTAGGCAATAAGTAAGCATAAATTTCAGCTACGTGAATTCTTAATATCTAAGGCACAAAAAAATATAAAAAATACAAATAATAAAGTACAAAAGTACACATTTTAAGTCATAAAAAAATATAAAAAAGTACATATAAAATACAATTGTAGGTACATGAAAAAAATTATTAGGTGTCTTTGTGTTTTTGTTAATGTGAGGGTGTGTTTGCGTGTGTGGATATGTGTAAAAGGGTGTATGAAAAAGATTTTGATTGTAAATTATATTAAAATTATCTTAGGACAAACGTCAAGTCTCTCTCTGACTCTTCCCTGCCTCTCCGAATCAACCAATCAGTAACCAGCTTTCCAAAATTATGCCCACTCGGCTGCACTAAGTCCAAGATATCAGACATAACCATATTATATATTCTGGGTGCTAAAAATGTGTAGTGTCTCTGGGCAAAAGTAGTCTGTGTATGAGTCGGTTGCAGCAAATGTCTATTTCTTGTATTAAAAGTAAGGGTGTATTGTGGTTTATATATTGCTGGGTTTTTATGTAGTTGGATGACTATTGTTCTAATATAGAGTTGTCTAACATCAAGGACCTTGAATTCCGAAAAAAGCTGATTTGATGGATATCTGAAAGGTTTTCGACAAATTACCCGGAGTAGTGATTTTTGCGCGGTTGAGATGGGAAATTGGTTGGTCTTAGCTAAACCACCCCAACCTATAATCCCATAAGAGACTGACGTTTGTCCAAGAGCATAATACAACACTTTTGACGTATTTAGGTCGAAAATTTCTCTTATATTTCTAAAAACATATATCAGTTGGCGAATTTTTTTCGCAGTTATCTCCACAATGTGGATGATATTTTTTTTTATTTTTATATTGATACAATAAATTTGGTAAATAAATAAATTGACTTAGAAAACGAGGATGTGAAAGTAATATTAAGGAACTATTTGACATTTTTTTTATAGTTTTCCTTCAAATATCTGTATTGATTAAGATGACGTAACTTCATAACTAAGACCATTCCATAGTCTAGCTGGTTGTTGTTGAAAAGAAAATCCTAAAACTTTTGTTGTGTGAATGATGATAGTTTGTAATAGGTAGACCATGATTTGACAGAAAAAGGATAAAGTTTTTTCATTTTCAGTAAGGTTTGTTCATAAATTGCAAAAAATCAACAAATTTTGTCTTTCCGATAATTTAAATCACGTATAAACCTTTTTAAACGCACGCGACAGTTACCCTTACTAACACGTAACTTCATAGTGCATTAGGAGGTTTTAACATATCATGTTTTAAGTGGCTAGATTTAGCGTTATATGTCCTCTTAAGTGTTATACGTATTTTATTTGATTTCTTTTACTCTTTTTTATTTGCTGTTGTACATACACAATGTTGTCATACTTTGTAATCTGGTTGGTTGGAAGAGATTGCCTAATGGCAATAAGCCCGCCAGTGTACAATTATATTTGTTTATATTATGTACAAGAAGATGTAAAAATAAATAAATAAAAGTGCTTAAATTTTTGGAAATATGAAGGAATTTTTTTCAATAAAATAATCAAGTTTATTTAAACTTTAATGGTAATAATAAAGAAATATTACATAAATCAAAAATTATAATGGAATAATCATAATTATATAAAATAATATCTCAATTATAAAACATTTTTTCTTATCAATTAACATGGTATCTATGCTATAAGTATGTTTTTTACTAACTTGATGATAATTAAGTAATCAATGCTTAAACGGATAGGTATTATGTAAATGTCATTATTATTAAAGATTATTGTATTCTGAATTCTGTATATGAAGCTGGCAAAAAACAAAAACAAGATTTTTAAATCTAAAATAAAGAATTTCTTAACTTCGTGTAACCTTTTTCGTTAAAATTGTTGATATCAACAATAGCATAAATAACTATGTACAAAGTATCAATGTATTTGTGAATTATATACGTGTATGGCTAACAAAACGTCTATAAATGGGAAAATAATGATATTTATTTTATAAAATACGATATTATAAAATAAAAAAATATATCATAAACCTTTAATAAATTAAAACATAAAAAACCTGGTATACCTATATGTATTTTTTTAATAAAAAAATGTTTGGCACAATTAGTCAATCATTGATCATTTAATTACCAATAAGTATTTTGTATACCTACCTTAATCTCAAAATACATAATATGTATCTAACATATAGGCAATATATTAAATGTGGATATTATTCATTTTTGTTGTAGGTATTCAAAATTGTATTAAATTAAACTTAATCGTAATTTTCAAGCACATCTTCCACTGGACGGTTTAATTTTTTTAAGAATTTTAATAATAATATAAAAATGAAGAAATATGGCAAACATATTTTTCTTACACAACAAACAAATTTTGTATACTTACTAAAAATAATTCACTAAATAATGTATAATGTGAGATTATTGAATTAAAAAAAATATGATTTTTTTATTTGTTGAAATATTTCATGATAGATAAAAACAAAAATATATTAAATGCTAAACAAAATGACTAATATAAAATAAATGTTGAATAAATCTCGATTTTTTACATTCTTAAACAAACATATTGTTCTGTTAAAGTTTGTACTTGTTAATTATATGGGCGCCTTGTATCAAAATTTAATTAATTAAATTAATTGAAAATTAATTGTTGCGTACATCATAAAATAATAGTCTATTACGAAGGGGATTTTTTTTTACATTTCCTGTTGAGATATGTTAGATTAAAGGTTTTTCTTTGGTGAATTAATTTTCTTCACTCGTAAATTCTATATTATTCACCCATCGTTACCAAGCGTCAAATATTGAAAACGGCCATGTCATTTTTAAGGAATAAATAACATTAAAGAATTGACAAGCATTGCGTGAACTAAGGGAAGCCATTAACGTTTGCAAGGATAGACGTGTGTGGCGTTAGGTTCTCTCTGCCTACTCCGTAAGAGTCATGGCGTGATGGTACGTGGGTATAAATAATAACATTTGATTGCAGTGTAGTGAACCCATAATAATCAACAAATACATTTATGACAACTGAAAATATAGACTTTTTCTATACAATGAATAATAAGATATTGGTATGTATTTTGCAATGTACATGTTTTGTAAATATATGAAATAAGTAAATATTTTTTAAAAAAAACGACATTTGGTGTTTAATTAGGTACAACTATTTGGTGTTTATGGTTTGTTGTTAGCGTGGTTTTACAAAGCAACCAAAACTACAGACTTTGTTATTTTACTGGATATAAAAAGGTAAAATATTTCATAATGTAAGTACATAGTATAAATAAATTATGGGTTTTTTATAATGATTTTTATCAACAATGCATTGCAAATAAACTTTAATAAATAATGTGAAAAGGTCCTGATGTATTGACCAATTAAAAAAATATATATATTTCCAAATCGATATTTTATTTTGATTTAATATTTTTATAGTTGCATATTCAAGTTTTTTTGTTATTTTGAAAATGTTTTCGCTTGAGAATAAGCTGAAACACCATCAACACTTTTTTGTAACGCCATCTAAAATTAATTGAAAGACAATGAAAGCAACAGTGGTGACATATACAAATAAATGAGTTGACAACGCTTTCGGACATTATGTCACCCCTGCATCACGCCAGAATTCTCGACAGGCGAAAAAAATACAACGTTTGCGTATATGCAACTTTAGAAAATATTCGAGTATTATCAATAACCTTTGTAAAGGATTGACTGTTTGTTTGAATGCATTAATGCAATTCATAATATTCTGAACATCATTTTTATTTTCAGTGATATTTGAAAAAAAAAAATATTTTCATAATCATCTTTTTACGTTACACATAATTTAGTAAAAGACCACCTTCAAATATATAATATTGGTAATCTTTATCTATAACCTTACAAATAAAAATAAAATTGAGCAAACACACCTTTACTATTCCACACAATAATGTTCATTAATTTTGCCTTACTTTATAACCTACAAATAAAATTAATTTACTAAAACTAAAAAAACTAGAATACATAATATTTATTTCATTCTAGTAAAATAAAAAAATAAAAAGTGTACTGTTAAAATACAATTAAAAGCAATAAAAACTATAAAAAAACATGTTTATATAAATAATACGTTAAAAATATGGCATTTTAATATAAATTTAACATTTAGCTCTGATATTTTTTTATTTATAATATTTATATGGTAGTGGTAGATATTTTTTTTTTTTTTTTTTAACAAAAAATGAATATGTCCTTGTTAAACAAGTACATATACATCTTCCTACGTTCCCTAAAATAAGCAAATAAATGCTTGTGCTATAGGTGAACGAAATCGGTCGAGGCAGGATTCGAACTCGCGACCACTGGATTACTAGCCCAGCGCGCTAACCGCTCTGCCACCGACCCATCTAAAATGAATATTTTTTTTTCATAATAATTTCATATTTCTATCTATACTGTTGATTGAAATTAAGAAAATATAAAAACAGAAAAAGAAAATGAAAGAATGTAAATTGCACCAATACCGGCCAAAAAAAAAAACATATTATTTCTTTCAAAAATACATATATATGAAATGATTAATGTATGTACATATACTTGAATATATTTATTATTTCAGGAGTGGCGAATATGGCTGTCGGATTTATCAATTTTAACTATTTTTTTCTTTTTTCATTTATTATTTGTAATATAAAAATGTTAGTATCCGTCACCATTTTTAAAATATTATAAAAATGACATTTAAAATTGCATAATATTTATATACCAAAAAAGATTGTATACTATTTTTTCTTATACATACAATCAAAAATTATTTAAATATTTACTTATTTACTATACTCATTATACGTATAGTAATTAATTGATGTATTTTTTATATATATATAACATTTTATTTTACGATTATATTTTAATGCAATTTACAAATCGTAACAATTAATTATTTTAAATACAAATAATTTTTCACTGATATTTTTTTTTCATAATATTTATATTTTTTATATATATTACATACAAGAACCATCACCAGATTATGAACTAGTTTTTTTTATATACAAAATATCAACACGTGTATAATAATATTATATTTCAACAAAATCAGTTTCACATTATATCAACTATGTAAATAAAATATAATTAATGGTGTTGTATATATTTTAAAATAATTATGTAATTAGGTATTATTATTTTAAAATCACACTTTCATCATGTTATAATTTTCAAAATAATATTTATTACTTTTATATATATTATAATCATTTAATTTAATGTGTAATAAAAAACTATATTTATATGTAAAACAATATCATAATCATCGGATAAGGTTTTTATTCTAGGGTTGGAGCAGATCGATCGTTTGTCAATGTTTTTCGTAGCTTCACAGTTGCGAATTGGTTAACCCTGAAAGAAAACATAATATTATAAGAAAAACAAATATTTTTTTTAATTTGTCTAGTGAAATAATATTAAAAAAAATTTTTTTAACAGATTTTTAATTATCTCAATAGAGACGAAGTTGGAATATTTACTGTAGGAGAACCGGGAAATCAAGGCACCTACAGGGCTTACGACCTGTCATCGGCTGGTTTACGTGATCACTTTATGCGCTTGCGCAACGTTCACCAATTATGCCTTTTTAATGAGATCCCTATCAATTCAATTTTGAAACTTCTATATATTGTAATACTGAAATTCTTTTCGCTTGAAAATAAGGAATTTTTACTACAGCCATCTATGGGTGAAATTATGAACAACAATATTATTATTTTTTATTTATTTTGTTGTAACGCCATCTATTGAGAGAATTGGTTTTTTGTAAATAATGAAAGCTACAATTCTTATATGTGAGGTGACAATGCATTTTTCGCATAGAAGTCACCCCTGAATTGCGCCAGATCTGTTAAAAAATATCTTTGACTCCCGACAGGGAAAAAAATCCAATGTTTGCGCATATGCAATAATAATAATATATTCGATTAAAAAAAATGTTTTTTTTTTTGCTGTGAGGCACCAGCTTAGAATAATACTTCCACTCTTTTCTGTTATAATAAAGGGTAATCGAAAATACAAAGTTATGCACACCTGTCGTTAGATATCCCAAACTGTGGGATATGCCGTGAAGGTACGAATATTAAAAAATGAATATTAAAGATGGGTAAAATTAATAAATCTCAATAAACTTCATTTTATGTCCGAAAATATTAAAAATTTAATTGTAAATTGACCCTTTTTCGTCCATATTGCCAACATCCGTGTATGAACCAGTAAGTTTATGACCCGTTTAGTGAAGTAAAATCAAAGTCCATAATATAATTGTGATCGTAATTGGATGGCGATTAAGAAACAAAATCATGTAAATAAAACCCTCTTTCGGAATTTATTATAAGATAGGAAAAATATGTCTACGACACAATCTTACATTATACTGTCGACAAATTCGTGGGATAGTTGAGAACTTCCGACAGTTCGTTCTACTATGGCCCTATAAAATTTGGAAATAATCCAGCTGTTTATAAGATTGTGTAGGTACTTATTTTTTATCCTATTAATTTTTATTTTTTATGGCCTGTTTATGTGGACAATCCAAGAAATATTCAAATAACAATAAATAGAATATAGATATACCTACCCAGTAAGTGTAAAATGAGAACATGAACAAATTATAAATTGATTTGACTACAATATCTTAAACGTAACTCTACTCTCAGAACTACTAAACAACATTATTTTTAGTCAATAAGTTATCTTGTACAACTAAGTAATAAACTACTAAAAATATAACACACAATGCAACTTACACAAAAAAGAATTTAAACACGAGATAAAAAAGTGAGCATAGCAATAAAATATGTAACACATAATTGATAGAAAAACATACCTACCTTTTCATTTTCTGGCACCTTGTTCACGTCCCCATAAATCATACCACGGTCCATACGTGTGTCCAGTGATTGGCATAAACTCACTGTTGTCGTGTCCCTTGGTTCTCTCCCGTGGTGGCGATCTGTACTCCATTAACCCTATCTCCTGTTCGAACTTCATCACAGTCTGCATCGTCGCCCCCACGTTGTTAACCTTCATCAGCTTCGTCCTCGGAAGCAGCTGAGGTTTTTCCGACCCGCTCTCGTTGTACTTCGAATCGTCAGACTGCTCTGAATAGTAGTTCATGTTGTGTTTGCCGTTTGAGTTTCCGTGTTCGCTGTAATGACGCCTCTTCTGTTGTTCCTCGCTCTGATCGTAGTACTTTTTTGACTTGGCCGCCTTCTTGGAGTCCGTCTCGTGATTCTGATAATACTTCTCCTCCTTTCTGTTTTGCTCCGAATACTTCAAGGTCTCGTTCGAGCCCGAGTACATTTTCATATCACTTTCATTTTCCTTGAAAGTTTTGAAAGTACTCATTCTCTGCTGCGCTTGATCCGCCTGAGGTTTGCTGGACGTCCTTTGCCTCTCGGAAGAAAGGGTGGCACGAAGATGTGGTTTTATTGGGATGTTGGCGTCGCTGTCGCTTATTTCAGACATGTACGTCGATCTGTCTCTTGACTTTTCGGACGATTTCGTGTTGTACTTGGCCTGTTGGGCTTGCAACCTTCTGTTCTCCATTTCCCTTTGTTTCCTCAAGGTCATATGATCGTCAACTATAATGCAATCATAGGGATCTGTGCTGGAAGCAACGGAGTTGCGTTCAGTTTCACTTCCGCTAACCGATTCGTTATCGTATTGTTGTAAGATCTCTTTGCGCTTGACTGTCTTTACAACAAGACCTTCTCCATTTTCGTCATCGTAGAAACTGTTTTCAAAATTAGTTTTTATTGTACTAGAATTAGTCAAATCTGAATTATTAGAATGGCGATCATTTCTCGAGTTGTATTCGTCTTCTATTCTTTGTTGCGGTGTTTGTTTATTATTCTTGTTTTTGCTAGATTCGTTTTTGTTATTGGTGTTGGTGTTGTTTAGCGTTTTTTTATCGTTTTTTATATTTTCTGTTGCAATTGCACTGGCACTTTTTGATTTTTGTATTTTATATTTATCCATTCTGTCGAGAGTTTTGTCTTCGATTTTGGTAACATTTTGTTTCAGTGTAGTGTCGCTGTTTTCGGATCCGTTGTACTTATAAGGTCTGTAGTCGAAAGGTATTGGCATCTCTACTTCTGTATACATCCTTCTTTTATATTGTGGGACAATATCAACCAGGTCCCTGTGACGCCACAGCGCCATTCCTTCTAAAATATCCTCAGAGGCTGAGCGGCCAAACTTCCAGAATGACTTGGTCCTTTTCACTTTCTGGCTGTCTCCTCTTTCTTGATCCATCATCGAACGTAAAATAATTTGTTGATCATCAGTAAGGTATGCGTTTCTGTCACTACTATTATATCCCATTCCATTTTCTATATTCCTTGGGTGATCTCGTTGTAAACTGTGTGTGTTACCTGCTCCCTGGTTTTCAAATCGGCGTTGTCCATTTCTATTGTTAATAAATAAATAAAATAAGCAATTACAAAACAAATCAAATAAAATTATAGCTATGCAACACATAAATTAAATAAACAGAGTCAAAGAGAAATAAGAATAAAAGAATAGTTAAAAAATAAATTGAATCGAGATTACACCAACCACATCTTACAAGTTTTCATATTGACCCGAAGAAGACAATTTACATTTTAGAAACGTATAATGACTCAAACTGAAATAATTAATCGCGAATCTCGTTTCAATTATTATTTAAAGATAAATTAGAAATAAATTCACGAACTTGAAAAAAAATCAATACTAGCAAAACAAAAAATGCCTATATTTTTTCTAAAAAGTAAGCAACAAATTCATACGAGATTCTCGTAAAATGAATACAAATATAATAAATTGATACTCTGTTTGGAAGAGCTATACCAAGTGCTGGACCAGCCATCAACGCGAGCATGCAAAAAATAAGGAATAATTTGAAATTGTCAAAACGTGAGTTACCTAATGGGAATCCTATTCTTTGGGCCGTTTTCTTCGTCTGAGTAATCGACTTCAGGCTGAGGAGGTGGTTCGTTCGAGAATCCACTATCGTTGGAGCTGTGCAAAGAGACGTTGCCCACGGCCGCTACTCCTTTCGGGATGACCTTCCCAGCCGACTGGGCTTGGACCCTGGCTGGAAGAGTCTGCGGACCGAAAGACTTGGGATCCGGGACGCTGGGAAAACCCGAAGCGCTGGACGTTGAATTTTTCATCGTGGCCGACTTGGTCTGGTTGGGAGTGGACGTCTGGAACGTGGCGCTTTGAGATTGGGTCATCTTCTTTTGAGGGTTTTGTGATGGAATCGAGGATGGAACAGTCGGTGTTGGAACGGGAGCTGGTAGAGTTGGTGGTGGTCCGTGATTATTTGCTTGCTTAGCTGAAGTGGAAGCCGTAACACGTCGAATCTGAAAAAAATATATACATTAAAATCTATATGTACCTATTCAGAGCGCTTTCTTTTTTTTCTAAAATATACTACGGGTACATTCTTTGTGTATTTTCTTATAACTATTATAATTCTTTCTGTATGTTCGTGTTTCTTGACGAGTACTTTTAATAAAAAAATACTGTACTAAAATTAAAGATTTTAAACGTAAATCTGTATTTAAAATTACATTCTTTTTCTCAATGCTGTGTATTCTTAACATAAATTTCAGTGAATTAGAAATAAAACTTGCATGGCTTCTCATAAATTTGATATCTTTTAGATCAAAATTATTTTTTTTAATTTATACAAAATTTAACGACAAAATCGAACTACCTAATTTGATCTCATAAAATATGAATGAATAAATGTATATTAAAATTATATAACTATCCAAAATTGATTTATACATTTTAAGAACGTGTCATTAGTATAACTGGATATTCTGTGGAGCAAAAAAAAGCAAATAAATTATTTTTTCAGAATTTTTTTAAAAATTAAAATAAGAAAAATATTCATGTCATGTCACAATAAAATAATATTCAAGTAGATTATTTGTTTCTTTACTTCTTAACACTCTCTTTTCTAATAACGAAACTCGCTAAAAGAGAGATTAATAATATATTTTATTATTCAAGTAATGTCTTATCTTATACTTGCGCATGTGCTATAATAAAACATTTTAATTTGTGATTAATAAATATTTCATTAGCTTTATTAAAGAGAATTAAGGGCACGTTTCTGTGGCAATGGATAATCCTGGACAGTAATTAGTAAGTCCTCGACCAACGCTTGCAAATTGACGAGACATTGATCAATTCCCAAATTAATTGCTCAGTGAACGTTAATTTACACAATTAATTAATCCCTTGATTAGATTTCATCCTTTGATATTACCTCATGAAGCATTTCAAATCACTGTTTAGACCCTTCAAGCGTCTTCAAAGAGAACAAACTATCGGAATCGATTTCTAGAGGTTAATGACCTTATATAAAAATAACACCCTTATATTCTAGAACGGTTTGATTAGTGTTCTAATTACGTCATAAAAATTATCCCCCGTAATAATAATTTAACAAGCGATTAGTGAAACAAGATCACTCCATGGGTGCTATATAGCTTATTTGTTGGCTCTACTAAACAAGGCAGTCTTAAGCAGTCTATCGATGGTTTCATTGCTCTGATCTCCACCAATATCATGCGGCGATTTATTTTCTTTAATGGGCCGTTCACACTGAAACCACGACCATAGTTAACCGCCTTATTGAATCTGTTCTATTATTTTAAAGAGTTGTTACTCTGTGATCCAGATGATCTCAAATAATGCGGTCTTCCTGGTGAAACGTTTGACGCAGTTCTTGAATGTAGTGTGGAGCCATGTCGTTCAGAGCCTTAAACACCATCAGGCAAACCTTATTGCCTACACGTTCTGGACATTTCAACCAGTGTAGTTTGTTAAAAAAAGGTGTTATTTGACATAATTTTGCCAGCTCCATATATCAACCTCGCAGCTGCGTTATTTAATACTATTTGTAATTAATCGAACTAATACTTGGACGAACCCATATATAGGCTAACGTCCATACAGGCGCAGCAGTCGAATTGGACGGAATGCATCAGACGGATTTTAGAATTATTCTTTGTACAGGAATTCATACAAGTGCGTCCACTAATCGGCATCGGACAGAGCGCGCGCATCTGATCGTCGGAATGCCGACGCCGTTGCTAGGAGAGGCAATCCGATCGGATCTGTCATATTTGTATGTGCATTTTCTACGATGATGCCATATCCCCTTTTTTATGGAAAATTGTCAAATGATTTTTTTTTATAAACTATATTTTATTTTTTGTATAAACCATGTTATTGAAATTGCAACCGATTTTGGAACTAACCGTTCTCTTCCCAGGAAGATTATCAACATGTTCTTCATTTTCACGTAGTTAGATAGTGGAAGTGTCTTTGAATATTATAAATTTAAACGTTTGTATGTATAGATGTATGTTACTATATCATGCAAAAACGGCAGAAAGGGATTGGATGAAATTTGGAATTAAGATATACATATCCTAGAAAAGGGTAAGGGCCATATTTTTTGCATTCATTCTTATTTTCCTTACATATATTATTTTCTTTGGATAAAATAATGTACGAACCGGGCATGCGATTACCAAGCCGAAAAATAATCATTTTTGTATTTGCATTTTCTGTGGAAAATTCAACAAACCCAAATGACAGTTAGTGTCGGCAATACGATTGGTGCGCCTCTGTGGACGTACTGCCACAAAAAAATCCGTCTAATGCGCTCCGTCCGATCCGTCCGCCGCGCCCATATGGACGCTAGCCTTAAAAAGCCATTCGATTAAACGTAATTTTCAAAAACGAAAACGTGAAAAAAGAATCAACGATGGAATTAATAATAATGAAATTGAACGCGCGAGTAAAAGAGAAATAATTTCAAAATATCAGCCATATTATGAAATATATAACTTTTTAATTAAATTGAACATATGCAGAAAATTGTTTGGCTAATCACGCCTCAAACCCTTTTTACATCTTTCACAATTTCCGCATTGTTTTTCCTGAAAAATTCAATGTTTGCGTATATGCAACTATAAATATCTCTTCAAAATGATTCTTAAAACTGTATTCAAAAATGATATTATTTTAATCTATCGGTATATCTTATCCGACAGTTTTCATTATACAATCATTAAATATGATACTTTGACCAATGGGAATGAATGCTTTGTCGGATGCAAATTAACGATTCCCATGGTGAGCCATTAACGAACGCAAGCTTGCAACTTGAGTTTCCTACAATCTTCTCAAATTGTAATCAATAGCCCAGTAATTGCACTATCCTTTGCATAGCTCAAAGATATTAACTGCACCACTGCGAATCCTGCAGATTTAGCAATGCATAATGTACAAAGAGGCTAATTAGTGGAATTTCAAAATTCTAGATCGTATCGCACAAGTCGATTGTAAGAAATATTTTAATTGAGCCTTTTTTTAGTTTTTATTATTGGGATCGTGATTTTGCTTGGCATATTCTTTTCTTTCCTCAAAGAATATACTTGATAATACAGTTAATCTGTATATTTAAGACTATGTTTTATTTTTTATTTTTTTTATTTTTTTAAATAATAACCCATTTATTTAATTCCGTTTATTTTAAAAATTCACAAGTACATAGGTTATGTAATGCACAAGGTCCACTCAATATTGAAACATTCTTGTTCTATGGTGTAATGTACCTACACCTTTATATAAAAACAAGGTGTTAAATTTTAAAAACGGACTGAAAATTCAATGAATTGTCGTATTCGTTTTATGTATTTTTTGCAATTCTGAAAATTGAATAAAATTGAGGACGTTTTATTATTTTAAAATCATAAAAAAATCAATTGTGTATTATAAAATGAATACAGTTTAAAGTGACTGTCCTGGAGTATAGATAAGAGTATGTATATAATACTTATGGATATAAAGATTTTTGTTTTTAATGATTTTAATATTCATTCAAATACTAATTCGTCTTCAGATAAATAAATAAAAATAAAAAAAACTTATAGCTACCTACTATTTAAAAAAAATGTGTAAGCTCTAATTTTTAAATAAATTTAAAATGGAATTATATATAGCGATACAAAAACAGGAAGAGGAGGAACAATGGGTCAAAAATACTTTACTCTAAAAGACAATACAATTTATACAATCAATAGATAAAATTTTATTTATTCGTTTTTATTTTTCAAATCTCTTTACTCAATAATTTTTAAACATGAATTATATTAATATGTATTTTAAATCGAACAAATGATTTGGTCTACATATATATTTTTTCCTGAATCCAGGACGGCCGTTTCAGCTTATTAGGCCCTTATCAACTGGTAAACATAGAAACTCTGCTTTTTCTTATAATATATACTAAAATTCGGTACATTTTTGAAATTATGAATTGTTCAAAACAGTTTTATTATAATTTATTTTGGGAATTACGTCGATGCAAGTGTTTTTAAGTAATGTAAAAACCTACAGTACAGCTGTTTAAAAATAATATAAAGTCTTTACCGAAAGGGTAAAAAAAATAAATTATATTTTTATCAATAAGTGAAATAATTAAAAAAAAACATCTTTCAGTGGAATTTATTATGTCTTAAATATTAATTTGGGTTAAGCTTAGAAAACATTTTTTTTTATATAAAATTATTTTATTCTGTTATTTTAAATACCGCGAGGAACTAGTACTTTCATTCTGTCCTATTATCATCGTCTTCGGGTATTCCATAAGAACCGGATAAAATTAAGTTTCACATATTTCAGCAATGAGGTTCACCAACCAATTCTGAATGTAGTGCCATTTTAGGAGAGGCGAGACTGATGTGTTGGCATTCACGCATGTGTCGTAATAATTCTTCCTTTAACAAGGTAATGTAACCCGCAAACCTGCCGTTGGTTACCGTAATGCCGTGGGATATACCGTGATGGGATGAAGAGGATTTAAAATAATTTCTTTCCAATACTACCTTATTCATCGAATAACGGTCTTTAATAACTGTCTGTCTGTACTGTTAAAACATTAAGAAGACATATAACGCTAAATCTGAAAACATAATAATATTAAAACCGCCTAATGCACTATGAAGTAACGTTTTAGTACCTAAGTAAAAAATGTTTATACGTGATTTAAATTATCGGAAACCCAATATTTTTATTTTGCATTTTAAGAACAAACCTTACTTGAAATGAAAAACTTTATCGGTCATTCACTTTGATTTTATACACTCTTTAAGCATATAAAAGATTTATTTTTCTTTGACACATACTAATGGAGTAATTTAAAAAAAAATGTTTTAAATAAGTATATTTAATTATTATTTTTAGGGAAATTAAGGATGAATTTTAAAATTGTGTGACAAACATTCACTAGAGAAATGTTGATAACACTTATACTATTTTTTCTAGAAACATACTGTTTAACATATTTGAGGAATTTCATTTGAAATTGGCGTATTTAGGTTTATATGCCCCTTTAAGGAAATAAACTTTTTTTTCGTCATTTATGCTAGCGTCGTCATTCATACTAGAAACACAGGGGAGAGCAACCTGGCGCATGCGGACTAGGAGAGCCGACCCCAAATAATGGGAATAAGGCGAAGGAAAAGAAGAAGAAGAAGAAGATTCATACTAGCGTCTGGCTCTAGAAAAATTTAGGGACGGAAATACGCATGCGCACTAAAATTATACGGGATGCAATAAAATAATAATTTGATGTGTATATATTATATCCCATTCCCCTCAATTTTTTGGTTAGGTTCATTTAGTCTTTAATAATTATATCGACTCGCGTGAGCGAGTTGCTTTATAAATTAAATGGAAATTGGTCGCCGGAAAAATGCTATTGAAATCTTTGCCATTTGAGGCTAGGATTTTTTTATTTATTCAGTTAAATATTTGTGCGCACGCGAATTTCTGACTTCCGTCCCTTACCTGTCTTGACGGCAGACGCTTGTGTCATTCATAATAACACGCGCCATGTGTGCGGATGTGCATTAGATTATGTATAAGAGGAAGCACGACACACACTCCAGTATCGTCTCACCAAAATATTCTCTACATCTGAAATTGGTGGCAAACCTTGTTGGTGAAATATCGAAGATGTAATTTATATTTTTGATATCCCGGCTCGTACAGAATTTCGCTTTGAGGTACCGGCTGAGAATAGTGATTCCACTCTTCTGTCATTAGGTTTTGAAGTATGATTTAGCGAGCTCAAATCTAATTGGAATTTTAACACGTGCACATCCAGATAAACGGTGATTAGGAGAGGTTCTATTGTCTACCTGTTTGGAGTTCCTATTGGTGAGGAGTGTGTCGCCAAACATTCTGGGGACAAGGTCCTGGTGGCGGTGCGTTGGGGCTGGGGCTTGGGTCGGGGCTGGGACAGAGGGGGTTGAGGGCTGCTGGGGGGTGGGAAGCTGTTGGGGGGCGCTACCGGAGCGGCCGCTGGAGGCTGGAGACCCGGGTGCTGAAGAGTTGCCGCCAGCAGACTGCACGGGAGGACTGGACCAGCGACTTGGTGATCTGAAAAGAACAAATTTAAACATAAGAGCATTAAATAATAGGTTGGACTAGGATTTAATCTAGGATTCACTTGATTTCTATACCCTTGTTTTGGAAAGGTCAATAATTTGTGTAAAAAGTAAAAATTTATATTTATTTGGATTTTGGGCTATGATAAAATAAGAATTTTCAATGGTTTATATCTACTTTTGAATAAATATCTAAAAATTAAATTGGATGTAGATATTTTTTAAAAGATTTATTATTTACATGAATATTTTCATGGTTATCTCTAATATACTGAATACCTACAATATTTATCCTTAAACACATGATTACAATCACTTGGTTGGAAGAAATTGGCAGATGGCGATTAGCCCACTAGTGTCCGATATTTATTTGTTTCTTTTATCAAAGGAGTATCAATAAACCGCGCCGTGGCACAGTTGGTAAGCCGTTTGGTTTCTGTGCGGGCGTCCTGGGTTTGATCCCCAGCAGAGGAGAAGTTTATTTAAATTTAATTTTCACGATAATATCGCTTCTCTGGGCTGTGAACACTGGTTAATTGGAAGACGCTGCCATATGGCAATGAACTCGCCACTTGCGCAGGGTGCAAGGAAGTGTTAATTATTATTATAAAATTTACTGAATAATAATTATTCTCGGGCAACTATCAGATACAATTTCAAATATTTATTTAACACGCACACAGTAACAAGCTGCCACATTCTGGAAATTTATAATATTATTCGTTTCACAGATCCAGACCGAAAACACAATCAAAAACTGTGTCTCCACCGGGAATCGAACCCGGGTCAATTGAATCAGCAGCCAGATATCAAACCAACTGAGCTTCGAGGGCCTACGGTGAGAAATGTTTATTAAAAAATCGATTAAAATACGAAGGTATTTTTAATTTATCAGAAATAATTTTAATTTAGTCTCTATTGCTCCTTCAAAGATGTTAAATTTGAGACTGCACACATTGTTCCAAAATTTACTGTTGTAGTCTGAACCGAATAAAATGAAAATTATATTCAAGAGAATATCACAGTAACAAAAGAAAATGTGGATATTATTCCGCTCTGGGTCTTACGCAATCTTCTTAAATCTTGAGTCTCCCCATAGGTACATGTCTACAGAATCGTACCCTTGACTCTGCGTTCTCAAGTTTGTAGAACAAAGAACCTTATTACTAGATTTAGAGTCATTAAGATTTAATCTTTTTTTTATCTCAAGATGAGAGAGAAAGGATAGGATAATAAAGTGGATCTGAAAACGCTGTTCGAAGCTTTTCTATAAACTTCGAATAGAGGAGTCCTTGAAACTGAAAACTAATTTCATCTGATTCGAAATATAGATGAAGGAAATATACAGACCGAACCAGCATTCGTATTCACATGCCATTTTAAATATTTTTTCTTCAACAAGTTGAATAAATAAACAAATTGAAAATGTGTCAATCCAGATTAACATTGATATGTGCCACTAATAATGACATAAAATTCAAAAGTAATGTAGGTATACTGTAGCTGCGCCCTGTCAGCGAGCTGCAATATGTATATTATAATCCTCGATTGTTCTCGAAGATTCACGACAATTTACGAAGATCGACGAATCTCGGCCAATCGTCGTCTATCGTGCAAATATTCTGATTATTCATGCGTTGATCGTTTAAGAGAATAGATTCGCGTTAAATCTTAATTATTAGTTCCGACCCACAACATCACAAATGAATTAACTTATTATTTTTATTGTAATTTTATTTAATTCGAATATACCAGTTTTGATCATGTAAGTAGTTCTTTTAATTGAAATCCTTTATTATTATAAATTATTTATAATCAAATATTTAATAAACTGACATAGACAATATCATATTTGGAGGTAGATGTTTTAAATGAAATATAATCCCATTATCAATAATCGTGTTTTTATCATTGTGGTACATTTAAAAAAAAAACTATATTTTTAACTTTGTTTACACCACGTGTCGATTGAATTTGCGACCGGTTTTGGAACTAACCGTTCCCTCCTCAGGCAGAATTTCAACTTAACGCTGACTGTGTGCTTAAAAGAAGGCTATGTATTTGGATATTGGTGGGAGGTCATTAGGGGCGGGTCTTGTGTAGAATGGCTTTGATTGGTAAGATTGATGGAAAGGGGAAACATATTTAAAAGCGGGCTGTTAGTTAAATTTAATGATTATTTATTATATTTATTTTTAAATTAATTGCTTTTTTTATTTAAAGTGACTGTAAATTATCAAAGCGTAAATCTACTTTATTAATGTATAGAACTTTTGTACCTGATTGAATATAAAATTGGTGGTCATTTAGTATTAAATTTTCCTAAAATTTCCGAGAAGTTATCATTTTTTAAACATCTGACATGTTCTTTAACTCTAGTATCGAATTTACGGCCCGTTTTTCCGATATATATCGCGGAACAGTCCTCACAAGTCAACTCATACACACCGGAGTTATCCATTTTTTTTACTTTTTTCTTTACCATTTATTAATTGCTTTCCAAGGTTGTTATCAGTATAAAATACTGGCTTTACTTCCTTGGGTAAGTAATGTGAAACTATTTGTGATAGATTATTGACAAACAATATGCGTCTCCATTTTTGATCCTCTTTTTTAATATTTTCGTTATTATATAAGTATTTATTCACGTTAATATATTTTTATTTTTCCATTTATAATAAAAAATGTCATGTCTTCAAAAAACGACTGTGTAAAAACTGTATGCTGTACCAACTACATACATACATACCATCACGCCATGTCCCTTGCGGGGTAGGCAGAGAGAACCGAACGCCATATTTTTCTATCCTGGCACGCATCCCTCGCCTCGTCCACATTTATGCATCGTCTCATACATGTTCGTCTATTGCTCACACTTCTAACATTTCCGTCTTTCAAAATTTCGTTCACATGGTCGTGCCATCCCTTTCTTGGGCGTCCCCGACCTCTCATTCCATTCCTTTCCGCTCTGTATATTTTCTTCGTCAGGCGCTCCTCATTCATTCTCCCCATGTGACCAAACCATCACAATGTGTTCACTTTCATTCTAGTAATGACATCTTTCTTAATCTTACATTCTTTCCTTATATCCTCGTTTCTTACCCGGTCACACATCGTTCTATTACAAATCCTTCTTAACGATCTCATTTCAACTGCATTTATTCTACTTTCATGCGTCTTCTGCCATGTCCAGGTTTCACTTGCATACGTCAGGGTTGGCACTACGATGGCGTTATGAATGGAAACTTTGGCATCCTTTGATATGTTGCGATCATTCATAATTGGTCTCAGTGCTCCATTCACTCTGTTTCCTGCTATAACTCTTCTTTCGATCTCTGTACCAACTAAAGTGTAAATAGTATGCATATCCATTACAAGATAGTATCAAAATAACAGAGGCTGGCCCATTGTGAAGCATCTGTCAAAATTCGGTATATTTTAATATTCCCAAGTTTCGGAACTACCCGATATTATCAATTGACTTGTTCGTCCGTTGTAGGGTATCTGATATTGTTGAAACATTTTATTATTCCGAAACTTTCTTTGTAAGTATGTATCTTTTCTAGTCTGCCTTATTGAATTTTACATGATAAATATTTATCGAAACTTCCTGCGAAATATTTTACTAAATTTCCTCTTCATTTCATCGTTTGACGCGTCGCAAAGGCTGTTTTTAACCAATAGGAATAGTGGATCATCAGTGAAATGTTGATTATTGATGTTTAGTGTGGTAATACTTTTAAAAAAAAAAATATCGGCTCAGTTGATTAGTTATATGCGTGCTAATACGATTGTCTCGGCACAATTTTTGATTGTTGTTTTCAGTCTGGATCTGTGAGACGATAAAGTCCCCAAAATGTGGTAACTTGTTACTGGGTGCGTGTTAAATTAATATTTGACATAGTACCTATTGCCAGAGAATCAATACAAAAAAATAAATAAAAAAGTCGATGCCAGGGCGATTATTGAACATGAATCTAAATCAAATAGACATGACAGTGAGCATTTCTTAAAACCTATGACATATTATTTCCTTATTAAAAAACAAACTAACCCAATATCGTTGTCGATAACTTCAGTATATGCCAGTGGGAACCATCCAGTCAGCTGTGTTCTGAGGTTCTCCCCGTATTGCCAGCCTTTGGTGCGCTCTCCCAATAGAGCCAGCACGTCACCTTCCAGGAAGCTCAACTGGTTGTCTCCGGAGGACAGATAGGCGTACAGCGCCCTGGCCAGGGGCGGCTGGATCTGAGGAGGTTGGGGCGCTTGCCACGATGGACGGTGAGAGGTCACGTCTCGCCCTGTAGGTAGGGCCATGGATCGAGGACGACGTGTTGGTGTGGCATTCAATGATTCTGCAAAAAAGTTCAACGAAATAAGAAATCATCATTTATTCTGAAATACATTGGCATTTAATAACGATCATTAAAAACTTAATAAATGTTTGTACCATTTAAGATAACAAATGGGTTCTCAAATCGTAAGATATAGTAGGGAGTTATGATTTCTATTATATATCTGCTATTTTTTTATTACAGATTATCAACTAGTATCATGTTTAGATTGTATTCAGAAAGTTTCACCTCAATGTATCTGTGTGTGCTGTATACTATGTGCTGTGTGCTATGTACCTTGGGCGTGTTTATTTTACTTTATCGATTATAGACTAAAATACTTATTCGATACTTTCCAAATTTTGCAAATTTGTATATCTAATACTCACTTAGACCCCAATAGATTTTGAAGAATATCTGTATAGTGTTTCTCAATTTTTTTTAACTGTCAAATATTTCAAAGTGACCCTAATCTCAGGAAACTTACAATTTGAAATTTTTATATTTTAATAGGTAAAAAGGCACATCACTTTCATGAAATGGCATTGTAGAAATATCTAGTTTTCATAATAAATTAATTAAATAAAAAAATATTGAACTAACTCATTTTATAAAAATGCCGAATATTTTTCATACAAAACTTGAATACTTTGTGGAGAGACTTGGTAGTAAGGAATATAGCGTTGGCCACAACCCACTCGTTTTAATTTTTTTTAGTATCATATCACAAAAAGATTCAATAACACAATGATTTACGCGAATGACTTGTTTTTAAAAATTTTATTTGAACAATAATTTGATTTCAAACCCGAATCTACATATTTCATACCATCTTCCAGTGAATGAGTGCTGGAATTGATGTTGAAGTCTGACTTGGCCCTCGACAGATGTGCCGGACTGGGACTAGCGGCACGGTCCAGAGAACGGACATCCAAGCAAGAAGCGTCCATGCTTCTGGTCTTCCTCAGCTGACTGCTGACTGACAGACGCTCCAACTCGTCGGCGGACACTGCGCCTCTGTCGCCTCCCCTCCCACTTGGACTGGCGTACACATCTTCGTCGGCCCAGAATGATACTTGCTGGAATTTGAAGATATTTGTAAGATCGAAAATATTACTAATGATATTAACAACAACTAAGCACTATGCACTACCTCAAAAGAATTAGCAGATCAATGCGTAAATTGTTAAGTATTTAATAGATCAAAATAAAATACATCAAACGCACCGATCAAGCTTTAAATTGGGAATAATTTATCAATCCAGATACTTAACAATTCAAAGGATTAGGCTCTGAGTAGGTCTCTGTACTACTTATCAGCCCTACTGATTCCCGATCATTCTCTTCTCCGATTTCAATCTTGGTATTGGCTTGCAGCAATTTCTTTTATTCTATTCTTCCATTATTGTTTTCCATAAATCTAAAATTTCTAAATTACGGTTAAACGATTTTGGAATAACGCCAGTATCTCTGACATAATAAACGGTAATATTATTATTTTACGAGAATATCAATTTTTTTTTATTGATTTTGTATTCTTTCCACGTTTAATTTTCATCGCTTGTAACAAATCATTTTTAGTAGGTAAATATTTTAAATATAAATTTGTTTTCATAACGATAAAGTTGTGTACAGAATTATTACTATTACTAAGGATTTTACCGATTTTACATACATAAAAATATTTAATTTACAATTTGTTTCGAGTTATAAGAGAGGAATGGAGAAGAGATGATTTCCATATAAAATAAATAACGTTTCCCCGAAATGTTATTTCTCTGATCAAACATTTCTGGAAAATACGTGAAAGTCGGATTTGATTCCATTTGTAGAATTGAATTGAATATATGAATAATACGAGTTTCCATCATTTGTTATTAATGGGCATATTGAAAATAAACAATTTAATACAATCAAATAGTGTGATGATATATAAAAATTTAATAAAATACCATCCTTGTTTGTCTCTGCTTACTCTATGAGAATATTGTGCTATATTATGTTTGGGTACTTCTTGAGGGCAAATAACGCTAAATCTAGTGACTAAAATTATGATATATTTAAAGCGTCTCATTCACTATGAAGTTACGTGTTAGTAAGGGTAACTATAGCGTGAGTTAAAAAGGGATTATACGTGATTTAAATTACCGGAAACCCAAAATTTGTTGATATTTTGCATTATAAGAACAAATCTGACTTGAAATGAATATAACCTATCACAAACATTCACTTTAATTTTATGCACTCTTTAAGCATATAAAAGATTAATTTCACTACGATATATAGTTATGGAGTAATTTAAAATAAATGCTCTAAAACAAGATATTAATTACACTGTTTATTTATTTGTTTATTTAATATTGCATCTCGGGCAACTAACAGGTACTATGTCAAATATTAATTTAACACGCACCCAATAACAAGTTGCCACATTCTGGAGACTTACGATATTAATCGTCTCACAGATCCAGACTGAAAACACAATTAAAAACTGTGTCTCCACCGGGAATCGAACCCGGGACCTTTGGCTAAGCAATCTAGAGGCCGAACGAAGGAAACGAAGGCCGACAAACACATTTGCAAAGTTTACTTTCAATTTGGGGTGTAAAAGTAGGTCCTTATAGTGACTCAATATTCTGAATTTCCTTATCATAATCAACATCTATTGGTTGATGCCAGAGCGATCAGTGAACTTGATCAATCTAATAGACGGGAGTTTGCTTGACTGAATCCTGCCACAGGCAATTTCCTGATCATGGTCCAAGTATTTATATGGAAAAAAAACTAATCCAATTACGTTGTCAATAAATTCAGTTTGTGACAGAAATAATCTATAGAGATATTTTCTTGAAAACCGTTGTGGTGGCATAAATGATACATTTTGACGACGAGTAAAATGAGCAATACCAGTCGCGAGAAGATTGGCCAAGAAATGCTCGTGACAAAGAAGAATAGAAAAGATTAGAAGGCGCTTACGCCCTACATCCAATAGTGGATTCTACCCTCAGATTACACAACAAATTATATTACAGATGCGACAATGCTGACATAGTAGCCACGAGCAGTGTTCAATAGAGCGTTGAGAACAAACACTTCCTGCATTTTCGTATTATTGTTTTGTCACTATTTGTGTAGAAGAGATCTGTGGTAAAAATGCAAACGCGTTTCAGATTGCTTTTGCATTCTTAAGAGTAGCATTAACTTTGGTTAGAGTGTTTTGTTTAGCATTTTAAATAGTATGACAAAATCGACTCTTGTATGTAAACTTGTAAATCAGAATATCCTGTGGGTGTTACGTTATGCTTGCCATACACGTAACAGTTTACCTGACAGATAAACTTGGGCATGTAAACCTGTAAATTGTCCATATACATATGTATGTAAAACTGTGTAGTTTTTTTAAGATAAGCAAACCGCAACGTTTATGTTATAAAACTGTGTAGTTATACACGCACATGAACAAGTTACATGTTAACCTGCTCAGGTAAACCTGTCAGGTATACCATTGCTTGTTTGGCCAGCATAATACAAAAATATAATCAAATATACGTGAGAATGATCAAGTGTACGTTGCATCGCCTGATCGCCAGCGTGGTGACAATAAGAAATTATTTACCCTCATTTTGCTGATAAACATGGCATCGACGGCTGGTGGAAGACCTTCTCTGGACCTGGCTGCTTCCTGCCAGTCATCAATAGCGGCCCTGTATGCTGCCGATCCTGCTGCGTGATATGCGAGCCAGTGACGTGCCAGTGAACATTGACGCTCCAAAACGAAACCATATCGACGACGCTCCTGGGTCATGGCCTGAAATTGTATTTTTATTATAATTATGTAATTTGTACTTAATATTGTTCTATGGGAATTTAGCCAACCTTTCGCATCTCTTAATCTCTCGCTGTGATTTTTGGGTCTATTCGAATGTGTTTTTTATCAGACAATTCCTGTTAATTTAATTATATTCAGAGACCTTGGTCACTTTTGTGATCAGTCTTCGTAACAATGATCCATAACAATTTGCACTTATAGATCTTTCTATTTCACATCTCGATTGAAATTTTAATTCATATATTATTACTACGGAATTCGACAAATTCGTCTATTTGATATTAGACTTTATTTTTACAACAAAAAAATTAATTCAATTAGGTACCTATCTTGATACATCTTTGAAGATAATTTATAGTAACCAATCGATTTTGGTGACAGAAAGATTCCAAGAAATATTTTGTCATCTATGTATATACATACAATACACGTACATAAATGAC
This sequence comes from Molanna angustata, assembly GCA_963576475.1. NCBI lineage: Eukaryota > Metazoa > Arthropoda > Insecta > Trichoptera > Molannidae > Molanna > Molanna angustata. Next base: position 6,204,483 of record OY754965.1, read on the forward strand.
GGTAACCTTGATAATTTCTTTATATCCCAAATTCAGATGTGTCGTTGGTTTTGTGTCAATGATTCCAAGTTTTTGTGAAAAATATAAATTTAATGTAATAATTACAAATGAAGATGGATTCCTAGACAGTAAAATTCTTTTTGATTGAATATTCTTAATTTCATATTTTATGTTCGGTTTTAATACATAACAAACTACCAAACGACGTTAGGTACGTACATATAATATACATCCAATCTTATAATAGGTAGGTATCTGTAAACACTTGTTAAACGTCGGGTGTATCATTGCAGTGTAAGAAGCAATAAGGATATCCAGGGTATGTGTTTTAAAAACCTCACAGACACAGCAGTTACTCAGCAGGACATTATCCCTAATAAACCGGAAAGTGGTGGATACTTTACAATCCACCCCAGCCTTAGGACGACATTAAGCCGATATAAATTGCTCAAGTTTTCTACATTCATTTCGGCTGAGGATGCAATGAAAATTTGTTACCATTAATCACGTTTTTATTGTATTTGGAAACATTTTTCAAACCTTTTGGAACCCATAACTGTTCCAGGTAAAAAATATTTTATGTCTCTCTGGTCTACCTCAGGGTTCGAAAGTAGGGCACACATATTTTTAGGGAAAATTACGAAAATAACTACTGATCTGGTTTATTTGAGAGTAAGAAATAATATTTTATGAAAATTGGAACTAGGTTTCAGCTTTATGGTAGATTAATTTTTTTTTTGCAACATTGAACAAATCACTTGGATTCTCGCGATCGGTTTTATAATTGATTGCTTCCTTCTCAGATTTATTTACCTAATAATTAAAATATCCTTTCGCTTGTAACCTTTCGCTGGTTACTCCACATTGTGCGATATAGCGTGATGGTATAAATGAATGACTGAAATAGTTGAAAGAAAGTTAAGATCTGAAACAGCAACAAGTGAAATTAATCTAAATAAATTATACAAAGTCATCAACAAAAATAATGGAAGAAATTATAAAATATAACATTAATATTTTTTCGGGCTTATAATTTGTAATCAAAATAAATGCTTTTGAAAGAATATTTCTTTGAAATACTTAAAGTTCACAATAATGAGCCTCTTCTGAGATATAAAGTATATTGCAATAACAAATATTAAGAAGAGTTAATAAAAATATTGTTTTATATCTTCAACAACTTTTCCTACAATACTTCAGAAAAAATATAAGTTATCAAATTTCCTTGACCTTGATAAACTGTCGAAATAAAAGATGTTTTTAATTTATATACTAATAGAATAGTAAGATTATTTTAAGTAAACTTGTAAGGATAAATTATTATGATAAGTAAGTACTTACATTTTTTAAGCTCTGTTCACAGAAAGCATCCAGTTTAGTCTTCTCTTCCTCCAAAATCTGCATATTCTGCGGAGATGACAACCAATATTGATTAATCCTGAATACACATTGTAAGGATCAAATAATAACATTTGCTTTATCAGTCCAACGATTTTAATCAGAATAATAATTATACTTGAAAAAGCAACTCTTGTTATTCCACGAGGCCCTAAATTTTGAGGGTAATTAAAATTTGCGTTTTGGAATTCGCGTATGAAAACAAGCGGAATCTTAAATAATCAATTTTAGGAAAAAATATTGGATTATTTTAGTTTAATATTAATAAGTAGAACCTTTTGACCCGTACTTTTACGTACGTACTCGATCATTTGAGCAGGTCCCTATCAACGGATAAACATAGCGAGATTGTTTTTACATATGTACACAACGGAGACGATTAACTTGTTAAATAAAACATATATTTGTGGAACAAATCAGAAATTTGATTAAATCAAACCAATACGTTTTGTTTTTTACTGTAGTATGGATGCATAAAAATAGCTTTAAAAAATTAAGTTATTGTATTTCGCTGAGTGATGTTGTATAAAAAAAAAGACGATAGTAGATTTTTTTAAACCCGTCTTTGATACGGGAAAAATCATAATATATGTAGAATTTGAACGCAAATGAGAGAGTTGTAAATACCTTTTCACGAAAATCATTTCTATGAGAGCTGTTTTTTTGCTGAAAACACAATCTTTATACGCAATTTTGTATAATAAAAAAAATGGCTGTTGAACTTTGTGGCTTTATTTGTTTTATAACCAATGTCTTAATAACGCTTTTTTTCATTCAATGCAGGAAAATCCATTAGAAAGTGGCTGACGCATTTAGTGATTTATTGGAAATGCTTTAATTGCTTGTACATGTGCTTCCCTTTTGAAATCATTTAATGTAAACCCCTATTTCTCTGAGATCTAATGGAATTCTGTTTTTACTCTTCTTTTCAACAGTAAATATATTATGATCTAAATTGTACAGCACAAATCCGCCTCTATTGGTGGCTGTGCCTTATTAAAAAAAAATGCTGAAAAAAATTTCATATAATATTACCAAGGAATTAAATCAAATCATTTTATAGACAGATTTAATGAGAGGATTTCTTTTAAATGGGCATAAAATTAATAAGATGATACCTTTAATTCCTTGTCCATGGCCAATCCACTAGTCTTGGTACTTTTTGTGTTCTTTTTCCTCTGTCTCTTCATAGCTGCTGCAGCCTTGCTGTAACTTTCAGATCTTAACTTGTGTTGCTGAAGAAACCGTTTCTGTTCCGACTGAAATACAATAAAACAATAAACGAATTAGTAACAATATCCTAGGACATAATTCTACACGTAAAAAAAATGTTAAGTGATCATTTAAACCTAACAATGTCTGAATAAGCTACGTCTTCTATTTCGCGTGGTTTAGAGATAATTGACGCTTGAGCTACTGGTTTAACTGCAGGTGGAAATAGCTATTAACTATTAATGCATTTATTAAGTTTATCAAACTTTTGCAGGAAATTACACAAAGGGGGGTTTCTTGCCAAAAGGCAATATCTTCCGACCGATCAGAGCAACTTGATGCCTTAAAAGTAAATTTGATACAATAGCATTCCGTATCTAAGTTAAAAACAGTAATCAAACTAATCAAAACAATGATGAAAATAAGTTTTTTTCAGTCATGATTTGACAAGTCTCCAAGATGTAGATAGTGAGTATAATTGGTTGTAGTAATATGTGACACAAGCTCGAGTAAGCTTGCTGGGAAGCAATATAAAAATAAACGTCTTAAACAACCACAACGCTACAGTTTATCTACTTAATCGATTTCACTTCCTCTCAGAACACGAGTTGCCTCTTCGAATCACATCCCATAGCACCTTCGAGTTTCATTTACACTACTTCCCGCTTTCTAAAGAAATTTGAAGCATCGTTTCCTTACACATATTACACTTAAATATGTCTCCTCCTCTTGTTTTCCCTCCATCTTTTATCATTTTTATTGATGTTTGATTTTTTGTTTTTATCATTTCCTTCAGAAAAATTGGTAATCAAACACACAATTTACATCAAATAGATATATAGCTGGTTGGTTGGCCCACCATTGTGAACTTATTATGTGATGTGTGCAACATGATTGATATAAATAAAACAGCCAAAATAAAAACTAAACAAAAAATACACTTAAAATGAAAATCACAGATGAAATAAGAAGTTGTTGTAGGTGTTGTTATTAATTGGCATCGCTTACGTGCATAAAAATAAATTAAGAATTCTTTTGTTGAAGAAAAAAAGATCTTTTATGGGTTGTCTCAGTCCACTGGGAGAAATGTCTTAAGACTGATAAATTAGTTGAGCGAAGCACTTCTGCGTTTGTAATAGATTGGTACAAGTCAGATGTAGAAAATTAATAGCAACATGATTCTCGAGCAGAGAAAAAGAAAGAATTCCTTTAAAGGGGCCGAATGTCTTAAACGTACAGAGTAATTATTAGAGTGCCGTGGATTTCTTTGATAATGTATCAAGAAATTAATTTCTAATATTATTTCTATTTAGTGATAAAAACTAAAAACTGTCAGTAAAAAATATCTTGCTTCTTCCTATACTATATTGAGAGTTTTTTTTTATAAATCACTTACAATAACAATAACACGATTAACCAATATAACCAATATTAAAAAATCTGGATAAATAATTACCTAATGATTTTGTTCAGCAATAGTAGATGTTAAAAAAGATATACAGTAATGTATGTATTGGCAAAGCGGATTGAATGAGAAAACCAACACTAGAAATAGAAATTTTTGCTCTAAAAATTATAGTATATTCCAAAAATTTATTTTCAACTTTATGGTGACACGTATGAAAACTTCATTGCAGTATGTATAAGAATGAGATAAAGTAGATAGGTAGGTACCCACATACTTCATGAATATATATAATACGAGAGAGCAACGTTTTCGAAATATCTTTTTAGTATAGCTGTTTTTATTTTTGTTTTTTTTTTCTTATTGAATATATATATGAAAAAGGTAAGTCTGGCACATCTGATGCCACTATCTCTTCTCCATACTATTAAGAATCCATCTCATAATTTTGTCTACCTGATATATTTTGTATCTTTGTATATTTTTGTTTTACCTTAGTGGCAAAATGTTCAACAGTTGCAGTATTATTTCGTTTAAGCAAAAATTATTTTACGTTTTCCAAACTAACCCGCCTCTTCATTAGGTTATAGATCGTAATAGCAATATGTTATCTGTTGTGGAGGTATGTTTTAAAGGTAATAATGAGGAAGTGATGAAATAAGTGGCTGAGGAAGGTACTTATATTCATGTTCTTATACATCATGTATGGTCATTTAATCTATTTGTGAAGGTGGACTATCTTGGGAGGAAGAGGTCCAGCAATCCTTCAATCTCAACGCTAGTCTTCAATTGTTGGGTATTTTTACCTTTTCAACTTAAACGATTCTATCAAAGCAATGATTTCCCAACGTAGGAAAACTAATACTTAATATCCACGTAAGGAGGTCCAGAGGCAGACCCTAGCGCAAGTGGCACGAAGTAATCTAGAGACTGCAATGTCTTCCCACACAACAGAGAGCAAAGTGGTGTTTAAAATAACCGAAAAGACAGATGTGGGAATCATGTGGGAATTATCGTTTCCAGGGAACACGAGAATAATGTATGATTAAACAGATTACATCGAAAGATTGTTGATCACTATAATATTTTATAGATTTTCAGAATTCAAGACTTACGTACGAAGATAAAAATAAGACTAGAAAGTCTCTCCAAACAGCGTTTTCAAAAATACATGCATAGCTAGTAGTCGGATTTAGTATTACCATATAAATATATCACATACGTCAAGTTGAATATATATAATTTAGATAATCTATGGAGCTGATCGCAATGAATCAAGTGAATGCAACGTAAGCACTCCATTTCGTTGAAAACGAAGAGATTGTAAACAGGGTTGCCAGTTTTTCAAATTCACTCTTTAGTAATAATTTTAATCGCTATTAGTTCAAAACACTACTCTTCAGCACAAAAGGAAAAAAAAAACACATAACATGCTTTTTTTACAATTGATGTTTTTAAGCTGTCCAATATTTTCTTTTACTGTTTTCAAGTGCCGGGTAATAGAAAATACAAGAGGCAACAAGAACGTCTCACATAGTTCAGCAATGAGGTTCACAACTCATTATGAATGTTGTGCCTTTTTAGGTGAGTCGAGACTGGTGTGTGACAACTGTCGCTGGTTACACCATATTGTGGAATATGTATGCTATGATGGTATCACTGAATAAATGAATATTTGATAGATTTCAATGTTTCCTTGATTCAACATCCAAAATTGCCTTGTTTTTCTGTGTAAATAAACAATTATCTCATCAATCGTGATAATTTGACAATATTTTTTTTTTCTAAATCAAAATAAAATATCAAAATAAACATAAAAATTAAAAATATACCAGTCATTAAAAACTCACATTTAATCATTCAATAATACCTATTTTATACAATCAACTTGCAAAAACCTGAACTTCAGATGAGGCTATCTTTCCGTAGCTATTACCCGTCACCATAAATTAACGACTGGAAAACAAGCGAACAGTAACTGAAATGATGTATTTATACAAACTTTTAAACAACATAATAGACTCAAATGATCTTCTCCAAAAGATCAAATCTAATTCCCCTATGAGACGAACAAGAAATACTTCCACATTCAGGCTTCCACAATGTACAACAAACTACTGCCAAAAATTCATACATACAACGAACTTGCAGTAATACTTTTTTGGTGCAGCGGACATCCATCAACACACAAATGCCAGATTCAAGTCTCAAGTTTTCGAAGCATTGATGAGAGGTTTATACTGTCAAGTTTTTAAGGCATTGATGAGGGGTTGATAATGTTGCAGTGATTCAGATTTCCCACTTTCTTGCATTCATTTTCCTTCCTCAGGAGCACATTTTTTTCCCTTCTTTAATTTTAACCTACTTTAGGTACCTACATATATGGACTAAATCAATAACCTTTGTATATGTGGTGTCACATGGGGTACTTCTTCAAGACGAGTAAAATTAATGCAAATTGTTTTGGTTTACAATTTATTTTTTGTAATGTATATTGTTTGAATGTTTGTTTGCTTAAAATAAATAAATAACAAAAATGCTAAAAAGATTTTTTTTATGATTTTTTAATGTCGGCAACCATATTATTTGTAGGTGCACTTTGGCTGCTCGGTACGCAAAAGCCGAGTCAGACATATTCATGAAATTTCGAAAGCAAACAAATGGGTAGGTACTCGAGGAGGACGTACAAACACCGGTAATGTGGCTGCATTCAGCGTGCTCTGTTGTATGTATGTACCTACATATTATATGCATGGGGATGCAATAAAAACCCGACCCATCCGTTTGATGGTCGATTCTACGTCGAAACCTCATGACATTCCCGATAATAATATCCTGTCGACCGTCCCCGAAGAGTGTTCATGCTAGACGTTTGATCAACGGAATTGTGAGCAGTGGGATCCAAAATCTACAAGCTTTACTCAGAGATTTAGTTATATACTAGTTGCATGTAACACATGAGATCCAACTGTCGATAGCGATAGTACGTATAGTTGAAGAATAAGTATCAAACTATAAACCCATAAATACAAATTATTTAATATTTTAAGATATATGGTTTTCTATACAACACATGTACCTAGGTATGTATTTCAAGATAGGATAGTATGGAGGTCAGTCCTTTGATCCTACCCAGAATATGAAAACAGCATGATGGTATGTATAGTATGTTTGGAGATAAGTATCACTTCTTAGATATTGTGTGAAGGCGACAGCCAGACAAATTGTATGAAGCAATGTCGTCACTAAATTCAATTTTTATAAAAATTGCTAAAAAAAAATTGAGATGTGCTAATACAATGTAAATATTTTTTATAGAAAATTAAATTATCTATTTGGGGTGTTTCGGCTTTTTTCGATATTTTAAAAAAAATTGGAAATAAAGGCAGTTAAACTCTTAAATTTATCACATAAAAAATATTTTTCTTAATAAAAAATGTTTGAGAAACTCAGGAATTTAAATAAAAAAAAAACTAATTTGAGATTTTGTATATGTCTATGTTTATACCAATTTTCAGCGTTCTAGCTTTTATGGTTTCTGAGATATATGGAAAAATAAAGTAAAAATTCAAAAGTTGATAACCCCTGCCTGAAACGAAGATTCACAATTCTGAGTATAAAAGTTTTGTAGGCCTATAACTGTTTATATATTCTGAAAATTTTGGCTCTATAAATTGTGCGGATCAAAAGTTATAAGGGACACACACACAGACACACACACCCACACACAGACACACACACTCACACACACACACACACACACACACAAACACACACACACACACACAAACACACACACACACACACACACACACACACACACACACACACACACACACACACAAACACACACACACACACACACACACAAAACTCACATAAAATGTTCTACTCCGAATTCTGAGTAAATCCATGTCCGTGAACATATATGCTGCGAGGCCTCTAGTTGGTGTTATTAGCATGAAAAAAGTCCACTACGCCATACAAAATGTTCCTTCGTACACGCATCTTTGCTTAATAATGTCGATTCATTGAATTGAATTCTCATGAACGAATCGACAGTTGGAAAATCTTAAATTGGTAAAAAAAATATACATTGCGGACAGGAATGGAATGAGAAGTCAGGGCCGTCCAAGGAAGGGATGGCACGTCCATGTGAACAGTATTTTGAAAGACGGAAATGTTAGAAGCGTGAACAACAGACGAACATGTATAAGACGATGTATGAATGTTGACGAGGCGATGAATGTATGTCAAGATAGAAGTAAGTGGCGTTCGGTTCTCTCTGCCTACCCCGTGATGGTATGTATGTATATAAATTGGCGGAGTAAAGAAATGGGCGGAGTACGACCAACATTAAACCCTTTTTTTTACTAATTGTGGACACTTCATGAATTAAATCAGCATGGAACAGATTGAACAGATTGATTGCCGACCGCCGTGGCACAGTTGGTAAGACGTTCGGTTTCTGTGCGGGCGTCCTGGGTTCGATTCCCAGCAGAGGAGAAATTTATTTAAATTAATTTCTCAAGCAAATATTGCTTCTCTGGGCTAGAAACACTGGTTAGTTAGAAGAAATTGCAGGGTGCAAGGAAGTGTTCATTATTATTATTATTATAACTTAGTGGTGGGCTATACCTATGCCATTTTTTAGAGGTAGATAAATATATCTTAATGCAAATGATTCTAGAGTTTTGTATTAACAGAGCGGAAATCCATTTTAAAATTAATAAATTATTATTTTTTTCCCCAATATTATTATAACACCGAACAAGGAGTAAGTATAGCGTTGGCCACAACCCACTCGTTTGTAATAATGTTGATTCTGAATAGATGTGAAATACATGGGTTCCCAAAAAATATATCATAAAAGGTAGGATTTAGACAGAATAAATGGGTAAAAAAATAATATGTTTGATTCACTCCCTAAAATGACAAAAAAATATAAATATCAAATAATATATAAATTGATGTTTTCTTTGTGTCACAAGTATTCCCGCTGAGAATAATATTTAAACTAGAAAATGACATTCCTTTGATGGGGAGATTTTTTTGTATGTTTGGATCGGATCAACGCTATGAACGGTCAGAGATGTGCGTGAAAATGACATACAGTTTGTACTGTCTCTCAACAGATGTCATTAAAGGTGAATGTTTGCAGAGTGTGGGAAATGGTGAAGGTATTTCCCCAGGGTGCAATGCAGATCGAAAAGTCCCAACACTTGCCAACAACATAACACGTATCAGATTATAGGAATCCCATTCAGAACTAGAACACGGAGATAAACTTAATGCAGATGTAAAGCCACACTCTATTTTGTTACACACACACGCAGACTCCTAAATAAATCAACGAAAATTATTGTTTTTATAATCTTTTTAAACATCTGACTCCTGAATGAAAGGTCCCGGATTCGACACAGTTTTTAACTGTCATCAGTCTCGATCTGTGAGGTGATAAATATCATAAGTCTCCAAAATGTGGCAACTTGTTATTGGGTGCGTGTTAAATTGATATTTGACATAGTATAATTGTCGCCAAATAACTTCGTCGCTGTCGTATCTTAGGCGAATAGAGAAGATTTTTTTTTTATTTACATATATACTTGCTCCCAAGTTTTTATAATATTATTTTGAATATAATTTACCTGAACTACTTTCGTATCCTTTTCCAAGTTTGTTTCCAATGGCACAAGAAGATCCACGTAGAACGCTTTCAACTGAAAATATAAAAAAACAATTATTATTATTTTTACTGCAAACATAAAAATCTACAAAAACCAAACAAAATATAAAAACTCTATTGTTATCCTTAATGGTGATCGAGAAAAAAATTATACAAAATATATGTAAAATCTGTATTTTTTTTAAAGTAAAGTACATTTAAATTAGAAAGCATAAATAAATAAGGATACAGAAGATAAATATACCATGATAGTAAAAAAATATAAGATGCATTTGAAATAATTTTTGAAATTCGAAATTTTCTCCGAAAATAAGAAAACTTTTTGTTTCAGGGAGGTGATCAGTAAATTTACAATTTGCAATTTACAAACACCGAAAAAAATATAATGACTGGCTACCTGCGTTTTAGTTAACGTTTATTATCAGTAATAAAGGTTTATCCATTTGGCAGTTTGGCTGTGTGCACTATAGTTTAAAATGATTTTCTTTTATTATTAACAAAAAAATCAGTGTAAGAGATGAAAAAATAAATAAAACACAAAACTTTACACAAACACACACACAAAATCGAAAACATACATACATGATAATATGTCAGTAGGTTATTGTTATATTATTGTACCATTGTATATAACAATTTTACATAACTTTGTACCGAGATGGCATTTATATGTTAATACATATATTCACTCGGCAACGATCATAAACAATCAAGAAAACGTAGCTATGAAAACTCAATTTTTAATGCAACTTCCTTTGGCGAGTCATGTTTATAAACTGACTTTGAATATTAGTTAAATGTGTAATAGGGAATTTTCGCTATTAAAATAACCGACTGCTAAATTAATATACTATCAAAATTTGATATTATAAGTTTTACAATAAAATGCATATAGACAAACTAAATATGCATATAGATAAACTGGCACTCTGCCAACATTTTTCATACAATAGATGAATAAATTATTTGTCATATCATAGCAAAATTTGAAATATCAAACTGTGTAAACCTCAATTGTTTGATTTTAATTGGAGTTCAATGAAAACTCAATCTCAATGCAATCGGTGTAGTAGCTCTGAAGTTATTTCTGTACTGCTAGTACTTTCGTAAATTGAAAAAGATTTTTTTTTTAATTTTCTATTATTTCAAGTATCACACAGCAACCTGACTAGATTAATTGGATTCCAAATCGAATCACTTATAGTTTCGATCTATTTTAAGGGTATGTTTTATTTTATGTGCCTGAACCAGAGGAACGCAGTTCAATTCACTCTTTGGTATTGATTATAGGAACTTCGAGCCTTTCTGCTTCACCCTATTAAATTAATATTAAAACTTTCGTTAATCTTCTTTTTCTTGTGCCGCTCCTTACGGAGACTGGCGACTATCACCACCATACTCATGTCGATTTTACGCCAACCTAATTAGTGACGCAGCATCCGGAATCCCGAACCACTGGTAAAGATTTTTATGCCAAGATTTTCTTTTAATAATAATAATAAAATACTTTTATTGTATGAAACAACTTGGCGGACTTATTGCCCGCAGGCAATCTCTACCAGTCAACCACTATGGTAAATACAATCAGTTACAGGTTAAGAATATCATTATCAGTTAAAAATACAAATAGAAAAATAGAAAAAAAAATCATAAATCAAAAATGCAAAATAAATATAAAAAACAAAAAATTAATATATGTATAAATAAGAACAAAAATAAGAATAAAAAAAAACAAAAAAGATAGATACACTATGCTTATTGGATGGAGGATAGGAGAGGAGAAAGGAAGAGGGATAAAGGGAAAAAGACGTTAATTTGTGTTTATGTGGATAGAAAGTGTGACTTCAGACGCTTTTTGAATGCTAACAAATTAGTGGCATCTCTGATACTCTCCGGCTGCTGGATAGATTCCACATCCTAGCTGCATGAACTGTGAACGAGTAAGTATAAGTAGAGGTGTGGTGTATTGGTATTGTATGTAAGTGTGCTATTATGTTGGGACCGTAAGTAAGTATAAGTAGAGGTGTGGTGTATTGGTATTGTATGTAAGTGTGCTATTATGTTGGGACCGTAAGTAAGTATAAGTAGAGGTGTGGTGTATTGGTATTGTATGTAAGTGTGCTATTATGTTGGGACCGTAAGTAAGTATAAGTAGAGGTGTGGTGTATTGGTATTGTATGTAAGTGTGCTATTATGTTGGGACCGTAAGTAAGTATAAGTAGAGGTGTGGTGTATTGGTATTGTATGTAAGTGTGCTATTATGTTGGGACCGTAAGTAAGTATAAGTAGAGGTGTGGTGTATTGGTATTGTATGTAAGTGTGCTATTATGTTGGGACCGTAAGTAAGTATAAGTAGAGGTGTGGTGTATTGGTATTGTATGTAAGTGTGCTATTATGTTGGGACCGTAAGTAAGTATAAGTAGAGGTGTGGTGTATTGGTATTGTATGTAAGTGTGCTATTATGTTGGGACCGTAAGTAAGTATAAGTAGAGGTGTGGTGTATTGGTATTGTATGTAAGTGTGCTATTATGTTGGGACCGTAAGTAAGTATAAGTAGAGGTGTGGTGTATTGGTATTGTATGTAAGTGTATCTCTTCGGTGACGGATCTTTAACCAGCCTTTCTTCTTTTTTCTTTTCTTTTACGCCCCATACTCCGTCTATACTCTATCTATCCCTTCATTATAAATTGTAGAAGGGCATATTTAACACCACGAAATATGAGAAATATGTTGTCGTTGATAAAAATTCAATGCATATTTTATTCGGCATTTTTTTTTTTAATTGGGCAAAAAAACATTTTTTTAAATCAATAAATAAATACGATTGTCAAAAGCAAAAAGGCACGAAATAAAAAAAAAAATTTGCATAGAAACAAACATCATGATTGTGAAGTTTTATCATACATAAAGTGACAGCTTCAAATATTGAAAAAAATCTTAGCACGAATAAGTTACATAATAAAGTAGTTAAAAATAATGCAGTATTTAAATAAAATTCCAAAAAATATAAACAAATGTGTAAACATCTAAAATAACATAAAGAATTATTCATAAAAATATAAACAAATGTGTAAACATCTAAAATAACATAAAGAATTATTCATAAAAAATAAGATCCCGCATTTCAAAGAGTTAACGATAGTTGGATGTATATTTTTTTAACTAGTAGGTATGAAATACTTACAATATTCATCTGTTGTTCTTGAATTTCTCTGTATACTTCAACAACCTTCATCAAGGCGGTACCTGCAACAACAGAAAGAAATCATGAGTAATGTTTAAGTTTATTAAGTAATGTATGATTATAGTTACACTATTATATATCAGACTCACAAATTTATACGGATTTTACTAATCACACGACAACCGTTATATATTACTTAATTAAATTATTTAGGGAAGACATTAGCTCATTTACATAATATCAATTTTATTTTATTACAATTCATGTCTTAACAGTTTTTTTTAATTTTTTTATTTTTACTAAAGTTTCGCTGTCTATAATTGGATTGATAACGGAACTCAAAAAGGAAGTATAATTGGTAAACCTTGCGTAAGCACATAAAGTGATCACGTAAACCAGTCGATGACAAGACGTAAGCCCTGTAAGTGCCTTGAGTTCCTAGTTCTCCTATAATATTCCAACTTCGTCTCTTTTGATATTTCAAAAAATATTATTTTAGTTTTTTCATGTACTAGTAAATTAATTCTGTATTATATGTTATTTTTACTGTAAATATTAATAATCCTATTAAATAATGGTTAGAGTTTTCACTGGTCTACTAATAGCAATGTAACATTGTCTGTAAATAAATAAATAAATAATTATCCGCAATCATTTACCACAATCATAAAATCTTGGATAAAAGTTGATAAAAAAATAGATTTCACACTCAGATAATATTATGTAATGTAATTGACATTGTTTTGACTAATATAATATATATGTAAATCTGTTTTTCAAAAAAAGACAAAATTATCCAAAGAAAAATGAAAATTGATATTTTTGTTCTAGACTGGAATAAGTTTCACAATATTTTTCAACGAAAATGCTTATTGTTGGCATTATGAAAAATATTTATCGATTTGCATGAAAATTCAGGAAATAAAAAATATTAGAATAAAGGAAAAATAAAATTGGGTAAAAGTTTATCTAGTTGATATACATAATTGAAAACAAATAAATGCGTAGCAAAAGTTAAATAAATATCCATGTTTACGATACATTTAAATGCGTGGCCTATCTACAGCGCAGTTAACAAAAGGTTTAACCAACAATTGTCAAACATTCTGACCATCACATGACAATTTTTTTTTTCAAGAACATATATTTTTATATATTCTATTAACTTAACAAAAAATGAAATCGGTTGTAGCAGGAATCGAAGTCGCGACCACTCAAATCCAGTCGTTCTGACGCCGAACCATTTGATTAAAGGTCATTGTTTCAATTTTAAATTCAAGTTCTTTTCCTCGGGTCCACTACGTGGATTTCGGGATCAAATTTATAAATACAACTTGTATGAGTGTTTATCTTCAAGGTTAGAAATTTTTTAAGCGTGTTTTTTTACATCAATTATCAGTGGGTATCATGTAGAGAGTGCATACTTTGAGTTTCGTCGTGATGTGTTTGTGTGTATGCCGTAAATATAAATATGTGTCCTCTGTACAGCCCAAACTAAAAGGTCGATGAACTTCATTATGAAATCAGTGAAGTATATTTACTTAGAGCTGATTAGTTTTCCATAGACCATGGTTCATATTTTCTTTTTCAAAATACTAAAAGTTTCAAAATACTCTCGGTATCTGGAAAATCCAGATTTATTTATTTTGTTTGAATTTTTGATACAAAGAAATATACTTTTCAAAAGTGCATTCAGGGATTGTCAAATTGCATATTTATATGAAAAATGTATATACCTAACGGTAGAACATTTTTACCGTTAGGTATATACATTTTTCATATGATATACCTATGTGGGTAGACTGTATTCGTGGTGTCGTGGCCAGTACATTTTTGCCTCGTTCCAATGTATATGTTTTTTTACTGTATATCATTTTTTAAAATTTTGTTTTATTCACTCTTGCTTATTTATAATATTTTGGATACATATTTTTTTTATTATTTGTTATAGGCATATTATTTTATATATAAAAAGATTATATTTGTTTATATAGTAATTGTAATATTTTGTTTTTTTAATTTCTATTTTATATTTTATATTTAGGTAGACATAAAAAAAATAATATTCTTCTAATATATTGTATACCCACACACAGGCATTGCCTTGTGGGAATTTTGGTAATTTGAATTCAACTTTGTAATTTTCTTTAAATCTTTAATTTTTTTTTGTACTTTTTTTCTTGTTTTCTTTCATTATGTAACATGTGCCAAAATTAAAATAAATAAATAAAATATGCAATAATCTGTTTGAGAAAATAGATATATTGACTTTATTTTAACATTATATGTGTTTCTACAGAAGACTGTAATTTATATACTCTCTCGACTACTATGAATGGTATAGTATTTATCTACATACAATCATGCCATCTTCCTCGTAGGGTAGGTAGAGAGAACCAGACCCCGTTTTCTTCTATCTTGACACATTCTATCTTATGCACTGCCTCATATAAGATCGTCTATTGTTGAAGCATTTTTTACGTCAATTTCTCAACATGTATCATGCAGAGAGTGCATACTATAAGTTACATAGTGTATATGATTTATTATGATAAATTTTGTTCCCAGGAAAACTAATATTTTTTTCATAAAAATGAATCTTAGGATTGTCAACTATTCAAGAAGAAAAACTGTACACTTACTATGTAGTGGAGAGTTTAGTGTTGGCTACAACCCACTGTTTTTTATGTTTTTGGTATTTCAATATCTTTTTATCAATGTTCCACGTTCAAACCTTACAAAAAATCACATTATATAAGTGTAAAACCATGAATAGTTCTATTTTGAATGAATTATTTTTATGTAACAGAGTGACACACTTTGGAAATCAATGTTTTTAAGAGATAAATTTTATAGGATTCCCAAATGTTGGTACACATATTATCGGTTGAATAGATAAGGCCCTCGTGACCAGAATTGTGGATTTTTAACCCAATTTCCTGAACCCGACTTTACGCTGGTAAACCCTATGGGAACTTCATGCATACCTATGGAAGTTTTTTTGTATCTAGTGGTATGGGGATTTAAATTTGACGATCGGTCAACGTTCGACATTTTATAGTAAGTATTTTATTTTTATTTTATTTTATAGAATACAACAGCATTACAATAAAGATTTATACAGATATACAGAGATAATTTTTATGTTGCCAATTATAGTATTCTAAATATATTAAGTACATACACATTTATTAACAATTATGAAGACAGGATGGGAAAGGAGAAAGGTAGGAAGGGGAGTGGGGGGAAGCATCGACCACTAGAAACTCATATTATGATTTACCTCACGTGTCTCAATGTATGAAGAATAGTAAATTAAAATTAAGTTAAAGTTAATGTTAAAGGGGCACAATTAAAAAGTTAAAGATGTGCACAATAAAACAGAGCACAGATTAAACATCCGACAAATTCACAATTTTTTTTTGAATAGATAAAAACTTGAAGCAAACATATCCAACTCCGGAACGCTCAAACAATTTCTATTGTACCCAGTACAAGCTCTATTAATATAAGAATTTAGCATATAGTTAGTTTTAGAAGGTTCTATATAAAAGAGAGACTGGTTTCTATTTCTCCTAAGTGGACAGTGAAAACGGAGTGTGCTTAGAAGGGGTGCGCTGTCGATCAGACCGTTAATAATTTTATATAGAAAACAAATATCATGGATTGATCTGCGTGTCTCCAGTAGTTTTGTGTTGTGGTGTTTAAGAGCTTGAGGATAGTTAGAGAAATGTAGTCTATTACGAAAATTTAATTGCTTTATAATATTTTTATTGAAGATTTTCTATTGCGTTAATATGTGTTTCATAGTTTGGATTCCATACAACCGATCCAAATTCCAGTAAGCTTCTAATAAATGAATTAAATAATATACATTAAATAATATATTGAACACCAATACGAACGATTTTATCACAAATGTTTTTTTTTATTTTTTTTCCATGTTTGAAACTGTCACTTCATAATAGAACTCCATAATCACATAGAATTATGTTGAAAAAAAAATATAGGTATACAATATTTCGTTTAATTTAATTTTGTTCGCAAACGCGACTCCCATTCAACGGTATTGCTCTATACCGCATCGTCAGAATGGTGAAAACATTTAAATCAGTTGAACAAGCAACTTTAATTATTTCAAGGTCACTTCACTCGCTTCTGTAGATCGAGGACAGTGCTTATATTTATATTTATTGTAAACAACTTGAGCCAGTCACGTGGATATCCAGAACGCAAATTTATGTATTTTTGCTTGGTTGGTATACATATGTGCACACCGCCCCCTTCCACGGCGAAAATGATCAAGAAGTTCGACGGAAACTATACATGGAATTATTTAGTATGTTTCCGTCCGTAACTGATATATTATGTGTTGATATTGTATTCTTTTTTTTATTGTTTATCTCTTTTGTATTACTTGTGTAGCGGGTGCAACCAGCCGAGTTGACCACCCACTTCAAGGAGTAGGGGGACGTCAGCCGGCTATTTAAGGTTCTGCACATCACGTTCCCGTCGTTCAGTTTAACCAAGGCCAGCGGTAGATCGTCACTCTGCTCGACTCACATTTCGATTCCGCGCATTCATCGATCTATTTTATTTAAATTATTTAATAGTCAATTATTGAAGTATATACCAATCTTGAATTATAATTAGAGTCAAACTATCAAATAAACACGTAAGTCAAATTCAAACTATTTTAATACCTGTCTGTAATATCAATTAATTTATATTTCATATGATAAATTTATAAATGTTTTATGGTGTGGCGTGGGTACCTCATTCTGCTGTGTAACGTTCTTTAATTAGCTTGCAACTAATTACCGAGTTACGCACGGCAGGATCGAGTGCACACGCGACATCATTTCGCGTTGGATTTGGGGAACAGGCGACAGGTTATCACCTAGTGCCTTTCTAGACCGGAGCACCCTTCTGTAAATAAATAAATTAACATTAAAATCCAATTCCCAACCTAGCGCGAAACTTGCATATTTTTTCATCATGTAAAAGGCTTAGAACCGTATACCTATTTATAAATATATAAAAAAATAAAAAATCAAATAAATGAATGAATGAATGAACGAACGAACGAGCGAATGAACGAATGAACGAACGAACGAACGAACGAATGAACGAATGAATGAATGAATAAATAAATAAGAAAATAAATTGCCATTTAGCTTTAAAACAGCTATATATACATAGACTGCGTGTTTTTTTTTGGTTTACAAATAATTGACATACAAATTACAACAAATATATGTAAAATACAAAGTGCATTCACACATACGTACATATTATAGAATGTTTTTAGTATGGCGAAACGTTGCAGAAAAATACGCGAGGGTATACCTTACGAGGTGGGTTCCATGTTTATCCGCTTACTTCAAAATAAGTGGAAATCATTTGGCCAATTCGTTCACCAATGTGCTAGGAACGTCCCTGTGTTATGTTGGGGAGCAAATAATTTCTTTGACACCCTGAAATCAATTATTTGGAAAAATGGCCATAAAGAGCAAAATGAGAATGTCCAAGGCATGCGAGGGACCAGTAATAATGACATATGATGTGGGAGAACGTGCAGTTATAGTCATAAGTGAACAAATTCTGAGGACTTGAGACGCTGGGAATGATAGTAAGCAATACCTTGAGAGACCGAGTGAGAAACAATGTAAGAAATATTCGAGGATGATAACATCATCACATGAAGTAAACAGCGTAAGAAGAACTGGAAGCATCAAGTCCAAATGATGGACAGCCTAAACATCCTCATATCATGTTGCACCATCAGCCTCTCCGAACCCGCCCTCGCAGCTTACGACCTAAAAGTTAGAGGGATAGCTGGGAGTCTACTTCGCAGAAAAACAGACCTAAATATATACATAAAAGTCCAAAAGAAACAAATTAGTTATGGTTTTCAAAAAAAAATAATATATTGTTGTAAGGGCTGAGACGTATTATCTGAACAACTCCAATCCGTTTTGTGTGGACATGCCCCAAGAATTCAAAGATTCATTTGAAGCTGGATATTCGTTCAATGTACAAACGTAATTTATTTTCTCACTTTTGATGACATGTTTGAATAAAATCACAAAGTGTCTGCTGAAACGTAAAATACAATTTCAAATCTGCTCTCGAAAGTCGTCACATCCAGCGAAATATAAGGATGTCTGAAGAATGAACGTTTAATTTCATCCACCAAGAATAATATTATTGAATAATAATACAAAAAATCAACATTCAATTTTCAACGTTTGAAGAGATTAAATAGACAGAAACGCTGTTTAAAATATAATAATGTAAATCTCGAACGATAACCGTTTTAAAAATAAACTGTTTTTATACCTTTTTTTCACCTTGTTAAGTTTAGGATATTATATGTAAAATGAAAGTGAATGCTTTGAGGTGGTTTGGACATATAGAAAGAATGAATGATGAACGACTGACCAAAAAAATATACATGGGTGTAAGAGATGGAGTGAATAGTAGGGGCCGCCCCAGAAAGGGATGGCATGACCATGTGAATGATATTTTGAATGAAGGAAATATTAGAAGCTTGAATAATCGACGAGCATGTATGAGACGATGCATGGATGTAAAGGAAGCTAGGAATGTATGCAAAAATAGAGGAGTATGGCGCTCGGTTCTCTCTGCTTACCCCGTAAGGGATATGGCGTGATGGTATGTATGTATGTATGTATGTATGTTAAGTTTAAATTTGATTTGTTATAAGTTATAATAGACAACTAATACAAAAGCTATTTTAACGGTGACCAGTAGCAATCTAGCCTGAAGAATAAGCAATATTTTTGAAATGGACAAATAGGAAATAGACAATTAATCTTGTTTTAAGAAAGTGGATTTTAATAAATAAAATATCTAATGGTTTTCATATATCTATTTTATTTAATGGAGAGTTTTTACATATTTGAAAATTCGTAGGCATTCTTGGTTCAATCAGTTTGGTATATGGCTGCTGATCCAAAGCTGCCGGGTTCAGTTCAGTGCCGAGACACAGTTTTTAATAATTGTGTTTTCAGTCTGGATCTGTGAGACGATTAATATCATAAGTCTCCAGAATGTGACAACTTGTTATTGGGTGCGTGTTAAATATTTATATTTGACATAGAACCTGACGTTCTACCTGTTAGTTGCCCGAGATGAAATAATTAAATTAATTGTGAATATTCAAAAGGGGGCTGTAGACCAAGAAACGTTGGGAACGTCTGGTCTAGATTATCTTATTCAGATGATGTATGACAGAGTAATGAATAAGGAAATTAGGAATAAAGAGATATGTCATCAATAGAATGCATGTGGACACATAAAAACGGTTTGGCCATATGGAGAGAATCAATGTAGAAAGACTGACGAAGAAAATATCAAAGCAGAAAGGAATGGAATGAGATGTTGGGACCGTTTAAGAAAAGGATGGCATGTGATAGAGGGTCGAAGAGGTGTTGGAAGGAGACAAATTTCCTGGCTCCGCAATATACGCGACTGGACCGGCATAAGAAGTGTTGAAGAGCTGTTTCGGGTTGCCCAGGACAAGGACGCTTTCTCGCGGGTGATAGTCAACGTTGAGGGGACCTGACATGACACCAAAAGAAGAAGAAGAATGGCGTGTGAACGATATTCTGAAATGTAAGAAACCTGAACTATAGACGAATGTGTGTGAGACAATGTTTCACTGTTGAAGAGGCGATGGGTGCCAAGGTAATTATTTAATTTTGGCTGTCAGTTCTATAAATGAATAATATTTTTTATTTTATCCACAACGAAATAAAGTAAATAATGGTAACAAAAAGAAAAACACGCAAACACATAGGAGCATGGAGTACCTAGATTATTTCAGAAAAAAAAGTGAAATATTTGGTGATTCAAAATAAGATTATTATAATCTAATCAACACAGATTTAGTCAAGGTACACAAGAAAATACATACACACGTAATTAAATATTATGTGATGTAGAAAGCAATAAGAGACATAATGGATTCGCTAATTTTCTAATCAGGATTTTCTTGTGTGTCTTCTGAGTGAAAAAAGAAATAATCGTGTTTCCATTAACAAGTTTCTTTGGAATAGAACAAAGATTCCTGAATAAACATGAGAAGTTGTAATGAAGTCAGAACCTGTCCATAGAATTCAATAAAGTCTGAGATTAATCTAAGGAGCTTATTCCTCGTATACCTACCTACCAGATTCAGATATTGTTTATTCATGTATATTTATAGTTGACAATAATATACTAGCGAAATCCGCCACCCCTTGTGCTTGTCTGTGCATTATTATTAATGGTTGATATTGAAAACAAAAATAAAATAATAATATTATACACTTCCTTGCATCCTGCGCATCTCACTTGTTTTTCCAGCCCAGAGAATCAATATTGGCGTGAGAAATCGATTTAAATAAAGTTAGAGATTGAACTCAGGACGCCCGCACAGAAACCAAACAACTCACCAACTCTGAATTATTAAATTATAATTTACCTATTGTCCATTCAGTCCCTCCATTCATTGGGATATGGCGTGAAAGTAAGAATGAATGAATTTATTTTTTTATGGAAATCTTTATTATTATATGAAAATAAACATACATATTTGTATAAACATATATAAAAAATCTTACAATATTTTTAGATGTCATAGAACTCCATACGATAATTATATCCATGATATGGGTAATCACTAGGGTTTTGATTTCGCTGGTCGAACCAGACTTGCCCCCCAGGTTAAGTAGAAAGATAAAAGAAAGCTAATTAGAATCTGAATCAGATGTCATAGAAACATGTAGGTAGTCATTTTTACTCCTTATGAATTCGAAATTTTTAAGGTTATTTTTTTACTGCAGATCAAATGGTATCATGCTGAGTTTTATTCTGAAATTTTCATCACAATGTTTCTGTATACTCATGTGTACTATGTATATGCTATGTACGCCATGTACGGCGCCGTGTTTATTCTACTTTTTCGATTAGGTATAATCTAAAATAACTCCGCATTCGATTCTCTTTCAATTTTACACAATACAATAATTTTTGTATCATGATTTCTTTGTTTGTGTTGTTCAGTGTTCTGTTGGTGTCTCTGTATATTAAATAAATAAATAAATGTGACTTTTATTTAAATTTTGTTTTTTTTACTTAATCTTTGTTAACTAATGTTTCTGATTAATTACGGCTGCAACATCCTTTTTGAGTGAAAAGCCTTTTTTTCTAGTACGTAAACTAACATCTGAAATTTATAATAAACTGCCGTCAGCAGTAAAGTTTTTAAATAATTTCAAAATATCAGTAACAAAGTGGCTACTTGATGAAGGTAAACTTCAAAACAAAGCAAATGTGTCAACAATAATAATCATTTTTCTGCATAATTTTTTTTTAATTTTGATCTTTTATTTTTTAACAGATTTTTAATTATCTCAATAGAGACGAAGTTGGAATATTTACTGTAAGACAACCGGGAAATCAAGGCACCTACAGGGCTTACGACCTGTCATCGGCTGGTTTACGTGATCACTTTATGCGCTTGCGCAACGTTCACCAATTATGCCTTTTTTAATGAGATCCCTATCAATTCAATTTTGAAAGTTCTATATATTGTAATACCTACTGAAATTCTTTTCGCGTGAAAAAAAAGGAATTTTTACTACAGCCATCTATGTGTGAAATTATGAACAACATTCTAATTATTTTTTATTTATTTTTGTTGTAACGCCATCTATTGAGAGAATTGATTTTTTTGTAAATAATGAGAGCAACAATTCTTATACCTGAGGTGACAAATGCATTTTTCGCATAGAAGTCACCCCTGAATTGCGCCAGACTTATAAGGTCATTTTTGTCTTATTTACATACTTGTACCAATGTGTAAGTAATCGAATATTTTTATTATTGCATATGCGCAAACATTGGATTTTTTTCCCTGTCGGGAGTCATAGGTATTTTTTATCAGACCATCTTTCAGATCATTTTTAACATCTGTTAAAAAATACCTTTGACTCCCTACAGGGAAAAAAATCCAATGTTTGCGCATATGCAATAATAAAAATATTCGATTTGATCTTTTAATTGTTTTGGTGGATATTATATATTTTCATATGGTTGTATTTTTTTATTGTGAAATATCTTTTTTTTTGTTATACCTACTTATTTTGTTTTGTGAAATGTTTTAAGTATACAAACTTACAGAGTGCTTTGGAACAGAATATTTTAAATTTACTATATTATTGTTAAATAAATAAATGCACGAAAAATTATTTCCAACATCTTTCGTGGAGTTATTTAGAAATAATTGCAAGACAATTAAAGAACACACAAGACAAAAATACAAGTACATCCAGTTTCTGAAAATATAAAACAAATCCGTGTGTTCTTGGTGCCTCGAACAAAAGCAGAACTGTAAAAGTAAATTTTAATCACGTGGCCATTTGTCCAATGTAACATGCATGA
Organism: Molanna angustata; assembly: GCA_963576475.1. Taxonomy (NCBI): domain Eukaryota; kingdom Metazoa; phylum Arthropoda; class Insecta; order Trichoptera; family Molannidae; genus Molanna; species Molanna angustata. The sequence continues at coordinate 6,227,820 of OY754965.1, forward strand.
CCTATTGTCGTCACGTCTCATTGGAATGTTTCAAGCAAGAAATTTCCTTTCAGGCAAACTTCTCCAACCCCTTCTTATACATATTATGTAAGCCTGATAGTCTCCTCCCTCGAACGAACGAACTTAATAGGTGACGTTTTAAGTTTGACGTGTGTATTTCCTTACTTTAAATGACAGCGGACGCTCCAAACGAACTTCAAATCAAGAGTCAATGAAAATTTAAGATTTACAATAAATTAATTTAATTCTATTTCACTCAATCTAATATTTTTTTAATAGCATATAGATTTATATACACATTGGTACAAGTAGGTAAACAAGCCAAAAATGAAATAATATTTCTGGCCCAGTTCAGGGGTGACATCTGTGCGAGACACCGTCACCTCATTTATAAGGCCAGTTGCTTTCATTGTTTACAAATAAACTAATTTCTCAATAGATGGCGATACAAAAAAAAGGTTTCTTCGTTACTCCATAGATGGCAATAGTAATAATGCAATATTTTCAAATGAATTGTTTCACATTATTCAAATATATAGAACTTTCAAAAATTACATTGATAAGGGAACGCAATAAGAAGGCATAATTGGTGAACGTTGCGCAAGCGCATAAAGTGATCACGTAAACCAGCCGCTGACAGGTCGTAAGCCCTGTAGGTGCCTCAAGTTCCTGGTTCTTCTATAAAATCCCAACTTCGTCTCTGTTCTTCCACCACCACCACCCGTTCTGCTTATGGAGACTAAAAACGGCCCCTTGCAAAACTCTGAAAGAACACATAAGAACGTAAGAAGAGTCCGGAGAACTCTACTTCGTCTCTATTGAAATAATAAATTTTGTCAATAAGAATACTATTTCATTCATTTTATGAATTTTATTGAGGATCATCATGTATTAAAGTTAATTTAGGATCAAATATGTGTAAAGTTATTGATACAACTGATATAATAAATAACATTAATTCACCACAAATTAAAAAAAGTTATTTTCTTGTCAAATCACATGGTCTACCTCTTCGATCTGCTGATCGTACTACACTAGCTTTTCCCATTCATTCTACTGAATTTCTCATTTCCTCTTTTAAAATACAATCTGCAAGACTATGGAACACCTTAAATGATGATATTACGACGTCTCGATCGATTAATCGTTTTAAAAAAAGACAAAAGCTGTTGACCTGTCTTCTTCTTCCTCTTTTTGTAGGTCTATGATCTGTTTCTACAGTCCTGGGACGAGGATATCCAGCTCTCCCTCCATCTCTTTGATGGTCTTACCGGTGGTCGGCGTCCCTCTGGTATTTCGCGCATAATAATCTTTGGCAGCCTTTCTGGATTCATCCTTTTAACATGATCTCTCCAGAATCGTCTTCTTTGCCTGCTCCACCTTACAATATCCTCCACATTGCAGGTTTTGCGAATCTCCTCGTTGGGGATTGTCTCTGAGGCTTCTGCCCAAGATAGGTCTTAGTGTTTTCATCTCAGTTGTTCTGATTAGCTGTTTTGTTCTCACCGTGTCTGCTTCAACTCCATAAGTCATTATGGGTATGATGCAGGTTTTATATATTCGACCTGTCTAATAACTCTAAATTGACATTCTTTCCCTATCCTCAGTAGTAAAAAATAATATGTTTCTCATTGGTGCACAACCTTTTTTGTTACTATAAACACAATAATTCCGTCATTGAAATTTTTGATTTGATTCGTGTGTCGTGCGATTTCTTATGGGTTCCTTGTTTCGATTAAGATGGCATTCTCTGATACACTGTGGTGACATCCATTGGATTAACTTGCGTCAAGTGACACATAAAATATAATGACGTACGGCGCCTTGGATCACTAGTAGGCGATTTACAAACTTACACCTAGAACGAGCACATTAGCTCTGTGAATAGTTTATGGTTGTGAAATCATTACACTCTCCCCCAGTATAAATGATTCCAGGGGGGCAAATCTGGTCAACAGGTAGAATCATAATATTTTATTTTATTAACAGCTACAAAGAGAATTCATATATACCTTATTTTATTTAGTTAAATTTATAATACATGTATAAAAAATAAATAAAAAAAGATACACAGTAAGTAAAAACATATTTCCATTTACCAGAGTGCAAGCACTCGTGTGTAAAGAATAACCTACCTATTACCTATGTATTGTTTATTTTATCACTTGACAGGACGCTTACAATGAGAAACGTTCGTCCTGTTAAAAAGGGAATGAAATTATTCCAATTATTTATCATATTTGATTAAAACTTAAAAAAAAGAGTTCAATAATCTATACGATGTCGCGAAACATATGATTTAAGCGGACATAGACAGACATACCATTACGACTTATGCTACAATATGAAGTAACCTACGAAAGGTGTGGGTGTGAATTACATTGTAAAAGGAAGTACTTGCGTTCTTACACTCAACTAAATAGGCAGCATTCATAAGAGTGGTGATCCTCATTGCTGAACTATGTGAGATGTTGATGTTTAAACAAGCCAAAAATGAAATAATATTTCTATCGCAGTTGAACAGTGACATATATGCGAAAACATTTTTACCTCATGTATGAGAACTGTGGCTTTCATTGTTAACGAACCAATTTGTGTATAGAGTGCGATACAAAAAAGTTTCTTCGTCATTTCATAGATGGCAATGGTAAAAACAGCTTATTTTCAAGAACAATTTCTATGAATAAAATATATATATAGAACTTTCGAAAAATTGGATTGATAGAGAATACAATAAAAAGGCATAATTTGTCGGCCTTCATGGCTCAGTGGGTTAGGTATCTGACTACTGAGCTAAAGGTCCCGGGTTCGATTCCCGGTGGAAACACACTGTTTTTAAATTGTGTTTTCAGTCTGGATCTGTGAGACAATAAATATCGTAAGTCTCCAGAATGTGGCAACTTGTTATTGGGTGCATGTTTAGTTACCCGAGAAGCAATATTAAATAGGTAAAAATAAAACTAACAAATAATAAACGTTGCGCAACCGCGTAAAGTGATCTACCCGATGACAGGTCGTAAGCCCTGTTGGTGCCTTGATTTTCCGGTTCACACTTAATATTCCAACTTTGTCTCTATTGAGATATAAATAAAATTGTCATAAAAATATGTAAGATGTTATTTTGCCTGTTGTATGTTCGATTGCCCAGCACTATTGTTATGATACTAGATGGGTCAATGGCAGATCGGTTAGCGCATTGGCTTAGTAATCCAGTGGTCGCGAGTTCGAATCCTGATTCGACCGATTTCGTTCACCTATAGCACAAGCATTTATGCAGATTTTAGGGAACGTAGGAAGATGTATATGTACTCGTTTAACAAGGACATTTTCATTTTTTATATTTAAAAAAAATTGTAAGCCGGTGCTTCAAAGTCTGTCATACAAGAAGTAAGTGGAAATAATTAAATTCGTTAATAAAATAAATTGGCTGGCTATATGGTCTGAAAGATGGTCTGTATTTCAATATCACGCGACAAAAATATTCTTCCTTGTGATAATAATATCTTCACGATTCACATTAAAACTTTTCCAAAAGTCAATTTTCAAAGTTTAATATTGTTTAACCCAGTACCTACCGCCTTACAATTTCTTCATATATCAACAACTTTTTAAATGTCTACTTACACTTTTATATAAAGTTCTGGGAGAGATTTTACTTCATAACAATCATTTCGTGTTGTAAACTGACTATTTACAAAATTTTATATAAGAAATATTATAAAAATAACAAAGTCTTTTAACGGCTTAAGTTGGCCATATAAGCATGTTTTATTCCATAGACATTATTTTGACAAGCTTTAGATGTATTTATTTTAATCCAATTTTTTTTTAATTTTATTTCTATCGAATATAATATACATGAAAAATAATATAGCCAAAGATCCCGCTAACCATACTATGTAATCAGTGGGTTTCTATATAAACAAAATAACAAATTAATCAACTAACAATGTAAAAATGTATAAAGTAAACAATGCAATAATGTTAAACATAAATGAAACCACAGCATATAAATAAAATATCTATATAAATATGGAGCACTGTAAAATAATGTGTGTGTTATATATCTATCTTAAAACAAACGAATAACATAATATATACAGACCATGCAGAAATTATGATTCTTTCTTCCATGACATTGATCTCTTCAACTCATCACATAGAAGATTTAAATTATCCATTTTGGCCACATACCCTCATCGCTCTGAGTGATCTTACGCACGCTTCCCATAACGCCCCAATTCCTTTCAATTTCCATTTCCTACAGCAAATAATATTATGTTACTGATTGTTTTTTTTTCTCAATTCATGTTTTGTTAACCAGTAATACTCATCAAACATTTTTGGCTTATTTGTTGTATTAATGTCTGCATGTCTTATGTACTAAATTGGCTGTATGTTTGTCTTCAACAAATAAAATAAAAAAATAATATTTATCTATATCTTATAATGTAAAAATCTCGTGCCACGATTTTTTTTCAAAATTTCCTTCTCAATTTTTCGATGCAACTCTCAAGAAAAATCTTGTATTTCTGCAGCTATTTTTCCTTTTTCAACACAAGAGACAACGCATGCTCAAAATCCTAATGTCAATAACTCAAAACAATTGAAGTGTAAAGGTACCTACTACAAATATTAAAGACTATGGACCCGAATGCATAGTCCGACCTAAATACTAAATTCTAAATTCCATGTTTAAATTGCACAGTCGCTCACTAAAGTAAGGAAATCACGTGGCTTCCTAACTTAACGATGCTACGAAGTTTTTTTTATGATAATTGCATTGCAGAGACATATCTACCTAAATAAATACCTACTTAGCGCATGCGCGTTGGCGTAAACCAACATTTGCGATATGTCAAAAAGTAAGGTTCATCGCGAGGAACCTAACTAGTGGTTTAAAACTAATACGAGAAATTTTCGATGGATAATATGTATTTGATAATTTTGTCAAATCAAATCCCACACTGAGTATTCAGCGATCTATACGAGATGCCTAAAATTTGCTGGAATTTCAGAATAATCGTGACATAGAGCTGTCGATGTGAGCTTGGTTACATGTGCTTGTGTTGTTATGAGAAAAAAAACATACTAAACGTCAATATTAACCCATAGAAAGCGATCTATCTCTTTTCTTCATCCACAATAATGTGAAATGCTACGCCATCGACCTTAAGTTCGGCGTAGGATTTAGTATTTAGTTAGTGATGTCTCGGCCATACTATTGCTAACTTAAGAATTAGTATTAAGTTATCTAGGACTGTGTCATAGAGCATCATAAGTACTTATGTAGATATTCATTACACAAAAAATATGTATAAATATCCACAAATAAAACATTCATACATTCATACCACCACGGCATATCCCACAATGTGGGGTAACCAGCTAAAGGTGTCCGGGTGTGCATCGCCTTATAAAAGGGAGAACAACACATCTATGTATACACACACACCAGTCTCGTTTCACCAAAAAAGGCATTACATTCAGAATGGGTGGTGAATTTCATTGCTGAACTACATTTGTGAGATGTTATTGTTGCCTGTTGTATTTTCGATTACCCGGCTCTTACGGGACACTCGAAAACAATGATTTAAAAGAATGGAAGCACTATTCTAAGCCGGTGCCTCACAGTTTCCAAAAAAACAACTTTCTTAATATATTATTCAAGATTCACCAAATAATATGCGTGCCATTTTATTAAAGTTTTATTAATCTTTGATGCTTTCTCAAATTTAAAAAAACATACTTGTAGGATGGACATTGATAAATAACATTCATTTATATGATTCAATTCCAATAATTGAGTTCAGATACAATGAATCATACTTTATCTACAACTTCAATCTACCTACCTATTTTAATACTGTGACAAAAAATAAAAAAAATAAAAAATTTCACAATCCAATCATCTTAAACTTTCGTCAAAAACAAAGTCACACGCTCCACACACGACTTAATAATTAGTACATATTAATTAGAAATTACTATTCAAGTTGGAATTAATTAGAAATTCTCCCGTGTTTAACGACATAGGAAATAATTAGTCGAATTTCCTCGTGCTCAATGGCATTGGAAATAATGATAAGGCTTTCAGAAATCTTCAATAACACTCGTTTCCTCAAATTGGTAATTTGAAAACAATGGTACCAACCAACTCTTTCATTACACACACAATTGTTAAATTAATTAAATTATCTAACAATCTTACAAAGGAACGTAGAAATAAAAATAATCACGTACACCTAGCAACGACAAACTTGTGTAGTGCAAAAAAATGTCCGCTTTTTTACCCGCTGTGTACTTAATTTAAATATTTGAAGCTATTTTGTTATTTATTTACTATTTTGGTTTTTATGTTTAGTAATTAAATTTGAATTTATATGTATATTTAAAAAAACTGTCTGCAACCTTGAATAAATAAAATAAAATAAAAATAAAAAATTTGTTACTAGGTAAGTATTGTAGAATATTCTATTTTCTCCAGAAGAGAGAATATCTTTTAATGTTTGAGTAGTTTTTAAATGATTAACTCTTGTATTAAAATATTCTGTTTAATACAATACTTCAAGAATAATACAAGTATAATGTAAATTGTTTACAAGTAATAGTTAACTGTTACAAGGTGATGTCTGTAACCAGAATGAGATTTCTTAATTTTCAATTAATAAAGAAATCTCTTTATTGTTCCCTTTCAAAAATTAAAATCAATAATCATTAATTATGAGTCAATTATGATAGCAAATAAAATAATATATTTCAATAAATCAATAATAAATAATAGACATATGTTCTTAAATATAAGAACTATTTCTAATACGTTAGTAAAATATCCCCTAGTATGGTACTAAACCATGCTACTTATTTATCAACAATTACACAGATGTCTCCTTACTTGTCAAATTGAAAATAACATATATACAATATATTACAGTATTAAAAAAATATGACGCATAACTTCAAGACAGGTCCATGAGTAGAGTTGAGATTAGATTTGAGAGAAAAAGAATATTAATTTTCATGAACATATCGTGGACAATGATGGTCGTAAATAATGTAGTGTATTTATTACATTTTTGGCTAACAAAGTAGATTTTTATAGCAAAAACACAGTCGCACTTATTGAGATCAAAAGAGTTAAAAAATCACCTCATGTCACCTCATGTATAAGAACTGTTGTTAACAAACCAATTTCTCAATAGATGGCATTAGTAAAAAAAAAGTTTCTTCGTCACTTCATAGATGGCGTTGGTATTTCAGCTTATTCTCAAGCGAAAAAACATTTAACGATTAACTCATATAAAAGTCAATTACATTGTATTGCTTAAAATAATTTTAAAAATATTATTTGACTTTTTTTTCACTAATTGATATGTTTGACCACTGACGCGTTTCGCTCAGAGCATCCACAGAATGGGTTCCATTCTGTATATATTAATGGAAAAAAGGAACAATTGTTTTTTCTTCCTTATTTTAAGTATAGGTACCTACTTATTTTATGCATTGGTGAACGTTGCGAAAGCGCATACAGTGATCACTTAAACCAGTCGATGAAAGATCGTTAGTCCTGAGGGTACCTTGATTTTTCGGTTCTAATATAATATTCTAACTTCGTCTCTATTGAGATTTTAAGTATTTGTCAAAATACAAAAAAGTTGGTTATACGGCGCATTCGTGTCTCAGATAATCTGCCTCATAAACCGAAGGTTCCGGGATTGATTCCTATTATTTTTAGATTGGCCAAACTGAATGTGTCAACTAGTTATTAGACGAGTGTAAAATCAATATTTGACATTGTCAAAATTCTATAAATCTTCTGGTATGGATGGGGCTGTTTGCGCATACACTTGAACCAAGAAAAAAAACTAATCGCGATCTTTTCTCTTTTCCCTTCTTCAGCCCTCCTTCGTCATGGACAACGGCCCTGAAGGGAGGCCTAAATGGAGAACCCTGAGACCTCTACGGCTCCTTATCCTGAGCAAACGGCATCCATCCGCCTCCAACCTTTCGTCTTATATCGTCAGACCACCTTGTTTGAGGCTTTCCAATACTTTCTTGCTATTCAAGCACTTTTTTAATCCATCTGGAGTCTGTGGTTCGGGTGACATGCCCTGCCCAGCTCAACTTCTGGTTGGCGGCCTTTGGACAACGTCAATTAGTTTGGTTTTCTCTCTTATCCACATTTGTTTTTCTATCTACTAACAAAACACAAAATGTTTTTTTTCCGTGGTTCTTTGTGTTACTGATGAATTATGCAGCATTTTGTTTCTAAATACAAAAAAAGACTTTCAAAGCCAAACGTCAGTACCGGGAGAACGCAAGCGGCAAAGATTTTCATTTTAAGATAATTGGCGTGCCTACTTCGGAGACTTGAGATGTCAGAGAGTTTGCCAAATGCGGTTTTTAGCAATAACACTATCTTTATCTGTTATTAGCCTGATAAGCAATAAATATTTAAACACAAACTCAGTGCGCGCCTGGTAAAAACAGGCAGTGTGACTCGGTGAACACAATAAAATGTGATCCTATTTCAGAAACATCTGAACGAAAGACAAAATAGTCACGTAACATTCAAGAATGGTAATAAAAAATCTAATAATGCAGATTGATGTTAAAGACATGGAGATATTTCGATGGAGAGGACATGTCCGTGAGCCATGCGGGCTATTATCATAATAGACCAAACCATTTCGTATATTCACGAAACTCGTATATTAAGGGCAATTTACATCGTGTCCAGTGTAGGTTTGGGGTCATTTTATTGTCGAACAAGGACAGATAAACAAAATATATTTAAATGTTCTCTCGACCACAGATGATGGAGTTGAAATTTATGCGCACACATCCTAAAGTTTAAAGCTCTTTGATTTTATAATTTAATTCTAAAATAAAATGCTTGGAATGGAAATGTTGTGACCTTGTTTCAAATATACAACTCGGTTAAAATTATGTATTTCTAAAAACATACTATCATGCCATGCCCCTATACATTCAGGGCAAACAATTGATTTATTTAAGAGACAAATATAGTCATAAAAAAACGGAAAAATACACTTTGAAATGAATAAAGACAGACCATTACTTTTTTCCACAATCGATGTACATTAAATAATCAGAGAAGTATGTACCTACGATACAACAAAAACTAAATTTAAATATACTTAAAATTATAACATATTCATATATTTCACACAATTGAGACAACATATTATTTCAGTTGCTGTATTGACGTAAATATACGAGTGTCTTGCTAAAAAATATTTCAAAGTGAACTCAACTTTTGTAAATCGTAAATTGATTTTTTGAGTTTTACATATCCTTATTATAAGTTCACCAAAACATTATCTTTCTTGTAGCTGATCCATGATCTTTTTTAATTGGTTCATTTTATTAGTGGTCTTCTTCCAGGCAGACGTTGACCTTCGGGAATATCATTTGCAGCAAAAAAAGATTTTCTAATTCAATTTTACTTATATGGAAAAAAAATATTTTTCTTATACGTCGATTAAAGACTGGACAACAGTCTAGCATAGAGATTTCTGGAAGGTCAGTTGTGGATAACGACAGGCAAAACAATTCATTGAAGGTCTCTCCGAAAATTAGACAAGAAACCTGCAAAATCTCAGCAGAGAACAATTAAGAACAATGACTGGTTTATTAACTGGTCACTGTCATCTAAAATGACACCATTACATAACTGTAGAAAGTGTTAACAAGAGAAAGAAACAGCCTCACATATGATCTGTGAGTGCCTAGCTATAATGGAATCCAGACACAGACACCTGGAGCTTTTATACTAAGACCCAAAGACTTGGGAGACATCTTTATCTGCAAAAAATGGCATGTATTCAAGAAACTGCTATTGAAATGACAACCTACTGGGAGGTGCACAATATGTCTTTGAAATTAGGTCATGAACGCTGACGATGAAATAGACCGCGGTGTGATTCGACCTTGGGTCCGATGAATACGTACATCAGAGCGCAGTACCTCTTACCCACCGATCCTTCAAAAAATGCTTAAAAAATAAAAATATACACAGGTTAAAGACTATACGGTAGTGCTCTGGACTAGTACCTATTCAGTTAACCCGGTTTCTAATCCCGCCTTGACCGATTTTTTTCATTTGTTTCATATGTAGAAAAATATTTTATCACTCTAGACTCTAGAGTATGTAGAAAAATATTTTTATGTTTTTAAAGAGTTTTTTGAAAGAAGATATTCATAAAAAAGTTTAAAATATTTTTCCAATTCAATTTTTGTTTATTTTGTAAGTAGGTATTTAAATTTAAATTAAACAATATTAACACTGAATCTGAAATTTTTTGGAATTTCTTGCATGAAAAACAAGCAAAAAATAATTTATAAATTTCACATTTTTGAAGGGGAAAAAAACTAAATTCCTTAGTCTATGTCAATTGTCAGTAAAATTTATTTTTTATATAGGTTTTTATATATTTTTACATTCACAGCATTTTCTTTGAATATCACGATAAACGTTTCGTGGAAAGATTTTATGAGTTATTTTATTATATAATATTTTTAATCAGAATGAAAAGGTTAAATCTTTTTTTGTCATAACTTAATGTTACTCGTTATTTTTTAAAGAAAGGATTTGTCTTCGTAATAAGTACATTGCAGTATATACATCCTTATACATTCATTAAACTAAACAGTATATAGCGTGTCGATTTTGGACACGTAGTAAGTAGAGCTGGGTAAGATCGCCCCATCCAAAATAATCTTAACCTATACGGATCGAAGCGGGGGATCCGAATCCCCCAAAAATGACATTTAGGTCGATAACTCGGTATCTATTTGACCAATTGAATCCATACTTGGTGTAATCTTTAAAAATATGATATAGAACATTTTGTCATTATTAGTTTAAAAACAATAAAAATAAGTAATATTTAATTATTTTATGTGATAAATATTCGCGCCTAAAAAGATAAACAGTAAATACCCTTCGATCGGTCGACGTCATGGGGTGGACACTGGACACATGGGGCAGACCTTTTTTTTTGTCGTTTTGTGAATGCCTGCTATTTTATGTTATTTGTTTCACTCATACTTATGTGGGATTAGTGTATAGAAGACAAGTGAGAAAGAGACAGCGTCATTGATCTACTCATTATGGTCAATCTTTTGTAAGAACACGTATTGTGTCTTCAACCAAACAAGTGCATTTGTTGCATCTTGAGAGTGGTTTACAAACTTTTTATTATTACATTTTTTTCATTCAGATTTAATCACAATTAAAACACAGATTTAATTACAATCTTATACAAGATCGGGCCGTAAATAGTCAAAATATCGTTGCAATAGAACTATCGATGTTCAGGAAATGGCAAGAATTAGAATTTTTTTTTCTTAGAAAACAGAAGGAATTGTAAACCTGAAATCCAATGTAATTCTAATAAAAAATATTTATTCATAGAAATACAAAATTATTTCTTGCTCAAATTACAAACGATAACATGATTATTTTATATTACCTACTTCTCGGGAAACTAACAGGCATTATGTCAAATATTAATTCAACACGCACCCAATAACATGTTGCCACCTTCTGAAGTCTCGCGGTATTAAATGTCTCACAGATCCAGACTGAAAACAAAATCAAAAACTTTCTCTCCACCGGGAATTGAACCCGGGACCTTTGGATCAGCAGTCAGATACCTAACCAACTGAGCCACAAAGGCCGTAGTATTATGTTTGTATTATTTGTATACCTATATGTTGTTTTGGATTTATTCGGTATTAAGATTATTATTACTCGTGCATGTAATACATGAGATCCAACTGTCGATGGCGATAGTATGAATAGTTGAAGAATAAGTACCAAACTATAAACCCATAAATCCAAATTATTGAATATTTTAAGACATTTTGTTTTCTATACAACACATGTAGGTATGTATGTCAGGATAGGATAGTATGGAGGTCAGTCTGTTTTTCCTACCCAGAATATGAAAACAGCATGATGGTATGTATGTAGGATCAGCAGTCAGATACCCAATAAACTGAGCCACTAAGGCCGACAAATAATGGTAGTGAAAAAAAAATCTTTTTGAAACGTTTTGATGGGTAAGGTGCCTGTGTATTTTTATAATAAAATATTATAAATAAGAATAGGTACTATTTTGAATAGCATAATTTTTTTTTTAGTAATACTTTTCACAAATATTGTGCTTGTTATTTTGAAGGGAATTTTTTGCACGTTTTATGAAGAAAAAAAGATTAATTCGTAGACATAAAACTCAATATTTTCATAAAATAAGCTATATGTATTTTTCTTTTTTTAATACCAAATCATTTTGAATATTTAGTTAAAAAATCATATCTCAAAAATTAAAAAAAAATTCACTAATATAAAAATGAGCGCAACTATTTAAAAAGCACTGGTCAATTTTTTTCAGTGTGACAGTCGATTCATTGGGCATTCATTTAACAGATGATTATGGTACTAGCTAGGCGTCAATGTGGAGAGCTCCGTATTATTATTACATTTTATATTTCTATGAACATGAGCTGGGGGATCGAAAGACCCCGCTTCGGACCATGCGAAATTTTTCGATACTTCGGGTGAGAAAGGTTAAACGCGAAACCAATTGGTAGACCATTGGGAAGACGCAGGTAGCGATATGTGGACAACGTCATGGCCACCATAGAGAGAGTAGGGGAAAGGGAAGATTGACACCAAAAGACCCAAGACCGAAAGAAGTGCCGAAGCATCATCATGGAGGCTAAAACTCTGCAACAGTTGTATGGCCATCGGAAGTAAAGAAGTAAGTAAACTAAGCAGTACCCACCTAATGCTTGTGCTATAAGTAAACAAATTCGGTCGTGGCAGGATTCGAACTCATGACCATTGGATTACTAACCCAGTGCTCTGCCAACACCCATCTATTGACAACATATATTTCAATCGTTTTTTAAGAAAGTATTTATTTATTTATATAAACGCCCTAAATGGGCTTTTACATACACAATTACAAATTATTAAACATATGTTCATGAACCACGAAGCAAAATACATACACACATAATAATAAATAGGTATATATAACAACAAAAAAATGTATAAATTTACAAAATATATACATATGTAGGTTGTGACGTCTTTATGTCTTTATGGTTAGGTTTGTCTTCTCTTATGTAAGTGTTTAAAAATAATACAATCCTATACATTGAACGAAAATTTCTTGCACTGCATGGGAATTCTATAAACTTTAAGAAGCAATATAAAATAAAATAAAATAAACCCGCTATTGTACACATGATTATGTATATGAAGTTAATAAGTAAATAAATAAATAAATAAATAAATACATAAATAAATAAATAAATAAATAAATAAATAAATAAATAAATAAATAAATAAATAAATAAATAAATAAATAAATAAATAAATAAATAAATAAATATATAAACAAATAAATAAATAAATAAATTATAAATAAATAAATAATTAAATAAATAAATAAATAATTAAATAAATAAATAAACAAATAAATAAATAAATAAATAAACAAATAAATAAATAAATTTAAAAATAAATACAATCAGTTTTATTCGCACCCCCCGTACAAAACTTGTTAATTCGTTTAAATAGAGTACACAATATAAAACATTGGCGAGCATATTGCCACTAAGCAATTTCTTCTAACCAACCATTTATTTTAATTAGGTACCAAAAGTAAAATTGTAAATTTAATTCAATAAGGAATATTGTGAACACGGTTTTAAATTGATTTAATTCAAAAAAGATAAATTAACACGCGATTGAAAAGAAATATTTGGCAGTCTGTTAAAATCGTTGTTTTAAGAAAGACAAAGACGAAAGTAGTTGTTATTATTCACACATAAGAAAAGAAATAAGAAAGAGAGAAATGAAAATAAACGTTTTTTTTTCTTAACTTATTTCATCCATAATGACGAGACATTGTTGTCAACGTCACAAAATAAATAGACTCAGATTTAAAAGGGAGTGTCTTCATTATTTATTCTTTGTTATCAATGCAGACGAAGATTGTTTCTAAACGAGTCCTTCTTTGCTTCTTTAAGTATACCATATAATAATATATATTATAGCGTTTATATTGTCTCTAGTGACGTGCAAAATAATCTTTGGTAGTGTCTATTTTTTGGTCAAAAATCAAATTTACTCCCATCCCATATTTTTTTCTTACCGAAGAAAGACTCGACAAGACTTCGAATTTTGATCACATAATAATAGGAGAGGTAAATTCGATCCAAAATTTGATCATGAAGTTGAATATTGAGGGCCGTAGAGGGGTAGGCAGGAAGCAGTTATCTCTCCCGACTCCTGAGTGATCGTCAACGTTGGGAGGATCCGACAGGACACACGAAGAAGAAAAAGAAGAAGGCAAGGGTATATTTTTACAAAAAAAATCTTAGAAAAGTTTAGCAAATCTGTATATTTCCGTACACTTATGATGTATTAAAAATATACTATTGTCTTTGCGTGCGTGCCTCAGAAATTGTGATATCTGACTGCTGAACTAAAGGGTTCAGATTCGATTCCCGGTGTAAACATCATGTACTATTTCTATTTTAGGTAATAATTCTTTTTATTGTATTTTAGGACGTTTATTCCTCTTCTTTACATGATAAAATAACACCAAAAAATTAATTTTCATTAATTTAAATAAAAATGCATTGGTATGATACCGTTTTTCAAGAACACGACTTTCACATAAATAATCGTGAAATTCCTAATTTCCGTCTCATTTTTTTTTATTTTTAAGGTATTAAATATTCCCATAACTAATCGTTCCTTTAAAGATACCTTTTTTCACCCGATATTACCAAATTTTTAATGTAAATAATAAATCAAATGTTTACTAACTTAAGTCGATTTCAATACATAATTGATTTATTTGATTCAAAGAAAATTATATGTTGGATGAATGTTTTCGTATAGCGTTTATACATTATCAACCATATACCTTATAGCGTTTTGTAAGAAATCAGTAGTAAACAAAAAAAATAATGATTTGTTTTGCAACACCATTATCTTTATCTCAAATGAATTCGCAAAATCTATGGCCGCTGGAGATTATATATATAAACAAATAAATGGTGAAGAAAATTAAAATGTAAATAATATTTGTTAAACATACTTTTCATTTCAAATTTTTATCGGAAATTATTATATACAGTATCAGTAATACACAAATTGTGAACGTTTCAGAGTTCTAACTGGTCGGTAAGTTAAAAAGGTACGCACAGATAGATGAGGTTTAATTAAAGTGATCAAAATGAAGACAAAGCTTCTTTATTGTCAAGCCATTACACAATTATATTTTTTATGTTTTTAATGTCTTCTCAGATATTAAAAATATACTAAAATACCCATACTATTATAAAATGTCAATTGAAAACATACCCAATAAAACAGTTGCCATATTTTGGAGACAATATTATGTTTTTAATCATCTATCAAATCCAGTCTTCTATGTTGTGTCTCTATTAGGATCGATCCTGGAACTTTTGGTTCAGTGACAAAAAAATACCACCAAAACACATAAAATCAACATAAATATATCCATTAAAAAATATCCAATTTATTAGAATACCTACATATAATTTCTTTACAAATTCGAGTTTTTGCGACAAAAAGTTTTCGCCGAGGTGTCTCGGCATTATGAGGATATAATACATTTAATTTCTTTTAGACCTTTTAGGTGATAATTTAGCACTTGTTAATTTTTCGTTGAACTCATACTTGTCATAATTATCTGTAGTTTTGTTCGACTAATTCAATAAATTTTTTTATTACCATAAACTTACATATAGACGAAATGAGCGAGGATGTTTGATAGGTCATTTTGTGAATAGTCGTGGTATTCACAAAACGACCTATTAAACATAAAATATCCTAACCGCAATATGCAGTCTCTCTAGGAACTTAAGAATATATTGGATGATATAAAAAAAAGGCAGATAAAATAAATGAGCTCTCATTTGGTGGTGTGTGAAAGTGAACCAGGCGAGGAAGTGGGGGATGTAGGCAGGGAGGGATGGCAGGGGATGGTTCGGAGGGTTGTTATGACATGAGGGTTGAAGAAGGGACAAATAAAAGAAAAATAAAACAATACTATAGATTCTAGAAATAGAAAAACCATGCACATTGTAACAGATTGCTGAGATTTGATATACCTACAACTGGTATCAATTTTTTTTGTTGTTTTACCACTATGATTTTAAGATAACCTAAGCAATACAACAATTTAATTCTAAAGCGAGGTTGATACGATATATTGATATCATATCGATTTCGTTTAGCGGGTCTAAAAGCGGTTGTAAAAAGGATGCGATCCCTTATCGAATCTTCTTGAAATTGTGGTTTGGAGTAACTTCAGAAATGTCGATATAAATTATATAACGTAGGTTGTACTGGAATTTGCCTGAGTCATTTGGAACCCTAAATACAATAACCATTGCAATAATGTACATAGAAAGAATACAAAATAAAATCATTCACAGAATGACCAGAAAATACAACGACTATGCTATGTGTAACATCCCATGCTTATCAGTATAATATCCGACGAACGATTAATGATTTACTCTTTCTGTATTGTCCAGACCTTGTTTCATATATAAATTTGCATGTACCATAGGATCACTCGTAGACGAGTGGATAGCCGTAAAACAATAGACTCGAAGTACGAGACACACGCCACTCTTCCATTATTATTATTATAGAACTATTTCATCTTTAAACTCACCAATAAATAGAATCCTCACCACTTACAATAAGCATCAAAGTACCCTACAACTAGATATTTTCCATAGCTCGCCTTACCAATATAAAAACTTACTCTAATTTAAGATCAGCTTAGCAAGATAACACCTCATTACACATTTTCACTCACTACATATTCACATTCCAGTATGTTATTATTTACATATATATGAATTGGTTTGCCACAAGTAATTGACACTAGTTAAATATAGTTATAACAATTATATATTAAGCATATTCAATGTATTTTTTTACCTCGTTTTGTTTGTGTGAAATTTAATTATGTAAATAAAAAATAAATAAATGTTTTCCCATGCCTTATCTCTTTAGAGATATGTTTTACCACACATGTATAGTACCTACATCGTGGATACAGGATAAAAAACAGTTGTTGCGACCAGACGTGAATTTAAGTATAAAAATTAAAAGTTTTAAATAAAACAGCTTTTCCATATGCTGGATACATATGAAAGAAATGAGATTTCATCTAACATTGTTATAATCATTGGGGAAGAAATCAAATTTGTACACTTTAATAAATCAACTGAGATATGGTTTCCTTAGTATTTTTATTGCCTACATAACAGTATTGGGATACAAATTCTTGGGAAAACCATACATCATGGTAAAAGAAAATATATTAGACGGACCCCATCAAATTACATATATGTATACCCACATTTATATGAAGCGAGTAACGTACATAAATATATTAAATTTTATTGGCGAAAATACAATTTAAAAAGTTCAAGATAAAAGATGTTACAGTCCCAGAAAAATATTTCTAAGTCGGAGAATATCGAAGTCGAAGCAAAATTCATATATATTTATAAAATAACACGGCCCTATTAGGAGAAGGCTTTTATTTCTGTATGTTTTTGAATTATTTTATTCCCAATATTCTGAATTTAATTTTGAATATTTCGTTTGTTTTCTGAATATTTTGTATATATTCATCATCGTTTATTATTTCAGGGTCCAAAAAATCCAAATTCAGTGCCGTCCCTCACGGGGTGGCCAGAGAGAACCGAATGCCATTTATGTCTATCTTGACACACATTCGACATTTACCATTCAACATCATATTTTTTTTTTTTTTTTTTTTAATTCGTTTAAAAACTTTACAGCTATACATTTGTAATGCTTAATTGTAAATAAGAGTACAAAAGAAATAGTACCTAAATTATAAAGTTTCACATATTTAAATTATTATATATTGTTGATGTTGGGTAGTTATTGTATGATGGTGAGTGTATGTGGGGGAAAGGGAAGGGTAATGGATATAGGAAAGCGTTGATAAGGAAGGGATGAATGTTTAAGGAAAGTAGGTTTGATTTTTAAACAGTAATATTACCAATAACTGCGCGTAATTGGCGTTTCATCTATGTCATTTTGGAGTTGATTTGATTTGGGTAAGTACTTGGAGTTTTTAAAATTCAGATTGATATGGGCAATATAAGAAGGCATGATTGACGAAAGTTGCGCAAGCGCTTAAAGCGATCACGTTAAACAGTCGATGACAGGTCGTATATAATATTCCAACTTAGTCTGTATTGAGATGTTAAAAATTTGTCTTGTAATATAGTATAAATTAATTTAGTTTTCATTTTGCGATTTATAAAGAAAATATCATATTAATGATCTTGGGGGGAGATAAGAAACGTAACTTTCTTATACTCACGGTATAAGAAAGTTACTGCAGCTTTATCAACAAGTGCCATCTTCAGTTCAAAAACAAAACAAACTACTTCACCAACCATCCCGTCCTCTTCACGCTGATGGATGAAATCTGAAACCGGTGAGTGCCGAAATGGTTTATATAGGATGTTCCTGATATCTATTATGAATTACTCGACATGGAATAAATGGAGAAAACTGTTTCACATATAATCTGCACATGTGCGATATTGATAAAAACCAGATATAAATATACCGAATTTAGTAAATCGATCTACAATTCATGACGTAACTCCATACTATTGGTAGGGTTTTTTTTTATTTTAAATAATAAATTTATTTCTTGTTAAGTTGGACGTATAAAGAAATAAATTATTAATCTTCCGATAATAATTAAAAATATAAATATGTAGATGTAATAATACATTTTAAAATTACTAGTGGGCTCGGTAATACGTTGTTCTGACACAGACTTCATTTTAAATAGACCTTGTTATGTATGTGATTTACAAGTCCAGAATATTATTCAGTTGACTTTATTTACATACAATTATAATTTACAAATTAATACAATATATAAATTAATACGGTCCTCTAAAAATATGTACGCAATATAACACGAACAATAATTAACCCGCCGCTCATTCAATATACGAATGCTTCCGACTCCGCATTCGGGAATCTCCGTCGACACGAAGATATATCACAGACCTCATTTTATGTATTGTCCGATATTTATTTAAATTTCAATAACCCGTTTTTTTTAAAAAAATATCAATGCCGACCGCCTTGGCACAGTTGGTAAACCATTTTGGTTCCGGTGCGGGCGTCCTGGTTCGATCCCCTGCAGAGGAGAAATTAATTTAAATTAATTTCTCACGCGAATATTGCTTCTCTGGGCTTGAGACACTGGTTAATTTGAAGAAATTGTCATTTGGCAATAAACTCTGTACTTGCGCAGGGTGCCAATTTTACAAATTTAAAAATTTATTAAAATGATTTGGGCGGTTTCGGAGATTAGCGTGTTCGAACAATAGTGACAAGAAATTTGTATACAATATGATTAAGATTTATGTTTTCCTCCATTCGGCACGAATCATGCTACTAAGGGTGGGTTATCTAATATTATACAAAAAAATGATCAGATTGAGATTGAAGAAAAATATTGGTTTTCGTTCTATTTTTTTTTAATTGATAATTAACGATTTTTTAGGGTCTGAATAAACATCACGAGTCTTTCGAATGCAGCAACTTGCTATATAATAAATTAACAATGGAGCGAATAGAAGACGTGTATTTTGGAAAATTAAATAACATTTCATTACGATTTCAATTTTCCGAATACCCTGTGACGTATCAGGAAATGGTGGGTACATTTTTTTGTTCGATTTCCAGACCATCACTTCTCGAATTGTACTCTAGGGAGGGACTTTCCTAGATTCATATTTTTACGAGAGAATCCTGAAAGCAGAAACCCTCGCTTAGTATACTTTTCAGTAGTTGTATGACAAGGATGTCACAACGTACTTTTACCGACCTTACGTGCATTTGGTCCTTTTTGCTATCTTGTGGAGGATGCGAAATCATTTTTTCCTTTCTTCGCAAGGTATAGTAAATCTGTCCATGAAGAACAGTTAACATACAAAATCATGCGTAGTAAAAAAAACAAATTTCTGTGGATTATTCAAGACCTTTAAAATTTCCCAATTTATTCACATTCAGTAGTCCATACGTCAGAATGGATCGAAATTTGAAGCATATATGGAAGTGTTGTAACCCAATATGATCTTTGAAGAATACACATGTTCTCGTTTCTCTAAGTGAAACTTTTAAAGTTGATATGACTCAATTTCATTGCTTAAAAGAATAAAAATGAAATACACAAGCTCTTATGCTCACTTCATTGAATGTAGGAAGATATATATGTACTTGCTTAACAAGGACATATTCATTTTTTATTTTTTTATTTTTAACAAAAACGTTGAAAAGCACACTATACTATCGTAATGGCCACACAACATGCTGCGCTACTTGTGTTCCATAGTAGATAAGAGTGTCACTTAGCTAAGCGGCTAAAGAATCACTACTTTGAGGAGGTAAATAAATAAATAAATAGAAGGTGACAACCCTGCTTTTGTCATTCATGTATATTTATTTATCCCAAAGTTTTCCTTTGTTTCTCCACGTGCCTTCGCAGAGCAAAGGGCAATTCATTCCAATCATGAGAAAATTGGTCCATTATACGATGTCACTTATTATTATGTCTCCCATACAAGACGAGCTGTATCTAAAGCCATTTTCAGAATCACATAATGAGACACTTTCCGTATAAAACAAACTGTTTCTCTGAATTACGCCCTCCAATGAGCAGTCGAAAACTGGTATCACATGAAGCAAATACAAGGACTTATATCTTGATATTTAAGTGTGTATGAAATTCTATCAAATATCATGTTGTCTTCATCAGTGAACTTCATATTGATTTTTGATTTAAAACATATAAATTATTGTTTCAAAAACAACATTTTGTTCTACTTTTCTTGTATTTTTCATTATCATCATTGGCGTTACAGCCATCCCTGTCATTCGCCTCTCTCCTCCAGTTTGCAATTTCAATCGCCCCTATGTCGTCTTCTGTGTCGTCTTAGCTTGGGCCTGCTAAGACGACACAGAACTTCTGCCCTCTGGATTGGTGTTTAAAATCTTCATTCATCCGGCTGACGTGTCCCAACCACTGCAGTCTACGTATTTTTTTGACTTGTAGGTACAATTTTGGGTTCGTCATATATAATGCCTGTTGTACATGATTATATCGCTTTCATCTACTTTCACTTGTCATAAATCTTTCGCATTCAGTAAATTTTAAATATTTATTGGCATGTACAAAATTATTGGAATTTGAAAAATTATTTCTAGGAAAGGTTTTGACAAAAAATAATCTGACCTCAATAAGTACAACATTTCATTGAACTTGACCTTGTCGTGTTAGTTGATTGTTGTTTATATTTGATTGTAATTATGTACTTTTCAAAGTTCTGTAAGTAATATATTTACGATTTATTATGATTTGGATACCAATAAGAAAAACGAAATGTCATTAAAACAGCAAAGGTCTTTCTTAGGGTTCCATGCTCAAATAATAATTGTTTCGTTTTCGCCAAATATCTTGAACCAGGCATTTGGGTGCGCAGAGCGTAAATTTGTGTCTTTTTTAATTGGTGTACGTGCAAATCTCCCCCTTTCTTGGTGAAATGGTTCACGATATTTGGCGACAACTATAAAAACTGAACATAATAGGTACGTCGATTTCTGAAAATGAATTATTACAAATAAATTTCAGATTGTTCTTTTCTTTAGTGTCGAATGTTTTGTGGACAAATAAACGTAAATTCGGTATCGAAGTCAACATCTTCGATAATTCCGTTCATTAGCCACCTGTCAATTATATTATCGCCATTAAATGAATGATCTTCTCCGGAGTAAACATTTCCCTCTCGCAATTTCAGATTACAAAGGACCATTTAGACTAATTGGTCACTTTGTGTTTGGGCCCCTCAAGGCAAACAATGCCGAACCGCTTAGTGACGGAAGCCAAAAGTCGGAGCAAAGTCAGAAAGAGACCTCGGTCAAAATATGCCCATTAGAATAATTGATATAGATTAGAATGGCGGAGGCAACCTTATGGCCAAGAAAATTAAAGGAAAATTCTCCTGCAGAAATGAATTGAACACGTCAAAAATCCATTAGAAGTCAGCCATAACAGTTTAGACGGTGAATGTAGCAGGTGGACTGAGCTGTTTCAGATTAAATTAGTCAAGAAGAGAACCAAAAATGACTTTGAAACGAATGACGAGTGTTTGACGCTTTTGTGAAACAATTTAAGACCACGTTGGTCTTTGACATTTTAATAAAACAAATTTACCGTTATAATATATTTCTAAAAAGAATAAGTATCTAGATGAAGATCTGTTGAGCAAAAATTGCAAACATTACAGAAAAATGCAGAAGAAAGAATAAACAACATTCATCATTTGTTTATACCATCACGGCATATCCCACAATGAGGGGTAACTAGCGACAGATGTGCGAGTACCTTTTAAAAGGGAGCACAACAAATGCGTGTATGTATATCCACACATAGGTCTCGTCTCACCTAAAAAATACACCGAATACAGAATGGGTGGTGAAGCTCGTTGCTGAACTATGTGAGATGTTATCGACTCTAACAGGATACTCGTAAATTATAAAAGAAAAGAGTGGAGGGACAGTTCTAAGCCGGTGCCTCACAACTAATTTGAATTCAATCAATAATAACAGTCAACCAATCAGAAATAAATTACAGAAAACGTTAATATTGGATTCTGTTTTCGGCCAAAACACCATCATCAGCTCTTGTTTGCCCACTGCAGGACATAACCATAGGACTCGCCTCTTCTACGCTCCTCCTGTTCCTGTGCGCTTCCTATCCATTGGAGTCAAAAGAACCTTTTAATGTCGTCCATCCATCAGTTAGGTGGTCTCCCTTGTGGTCGTTTGTCCGTAACCTTTTTCAGATAAGTCTGCATTGATTGCGAAGAAAGAGGAGACGACTTTGGCGCGATCACTAGATAATACTGAACAGTGAAACGCTTTCATGTGGTACAAAACAACTGTGGCAGCATCTTAATTCGGCGCTTGCGCAGCGTGAACGTGCACTGCGCGCGCAACCAAGCGTTCGTGGATCCTGCACCGAATGCGGAACAAATTTGCCAATTCACGATTCGTGCGATCCTCGGCTCCAAAACTCGGATTAATCATTCGATTGGTTTTGGAGGCGGGGATTCAGTATCTAGATTCCAGCAATTGGTTTTTCAGAACGAAACAGCGTGATAGCTGGAGTTGGTTGTCCCAGTAGACCTCTATACAGCAGATTCCTGAATCTGTCACAAGAGAAAGAAAAAGATTCTATCAGAAATGCGGAATGAAACTACAATAAAACACTGGAAATCTAACCCACATCCAAAATCCAAAAATGAGACACAGATAATTAAAATGAGACACAGATAATAAAAAAACCACCGCAACGAAATAATTTAATCAATCATGCAGAGTGGATGGTGATGGTCGTAGCATTAAAGATGAATTTTCGGAAACGAATTTTAGTTAAGTGGAATGTTGTTTCTGTTTTAGTACTGAATTTAAGATGAAAATGGCGGTATCCTCGGGGGATATTTGTTATTTTTGAGAAGGTTAAGAAGCCTCGGATAACAGAGAGCTCACTCATGAAATCGTTTGTTTATGTTTTTCCACACGTAGAATGAATTTTGTGAAAAACTATGTAAAACACCATAATAAAGTATTACTGACTAGGGATCTAACAAGATCTACACGTGTTGAAAAATTCTAACAAAAAGTTATATAAAAAAGGGTACCAGCTTATATGGAAATATTTCCTAGAAATAGAAATTTATATTTACTCGTTTTTATTCAATTCAATTTGAATTTATAGGTACGAGTATATAAAAAATTTGAATAATCTTAAAAATAAGTATGTTTCATTTTTCAAATTTACATTTTATTAACAAACACGTTAAAAATATTTTTAATATTTTGGCTCACCTAGCTAGAGATTATTTCTATTCATTTATTATTTTCTTTAGAGAGATTCGTTTTATTCCTGAGATTTTGTGAGCGGTAAGCGAAGTCTGACATATTAGTTTCTATTAGGAAACTCACGCTACAGAGGGACTTTTTATGATAATTATTCCATTGTGGCATAATAATGATGCGCACAAGATTATGCATACCCGCATATTGCGGAATATGCTGTGATTGGATGAAAAATGAAACAAATATACATACTCATTCACAATTTCAATTGAAAACCAAAGTTTTGTTCATCTCTTCGCACAGTAATATTGTTTTGCGACAGCAAGTTTTCCTATGGAAGTTTTAAATGTTTCCGTTGCATTGATACACAAATAACTCGGTAATGTTTCCACTGTCGTGTCTGCGGGATTTAAACAAATTGTACAAACAATGTCTATAAAGTTCCAATGCACAACGTTATACGTACAAATATATATATTATCATTATTGACTGCCAATCCTGCTCTGAACCTGACAATAAACGTGGCAATAAAAATACAATCCTATTGAACCACCATCAGAGACATCGTAAGAAACAGCTGCTTGTTACTGTAGCACTGTAAATCTCTGAACCTATGTTTTCTGTGATTCAGTGTTGTCTGTTAAAAGTTTAGCGACATTCTGCTCGTATTTTTCTGATATCTTCTGATAAGATCGATATATTTTAAAATTTAATTATTGTGGTACATAAGTGGATTTAAATGGTTAAGTACAATTCAGGATTGTATAATGATGCAAGCTGTAACTGAACATCAACTTCACCGTAACGCAGATTTTTTTGCATGATGAAATTCCTTACGTAAGTTTTGTAAGATTGTGCTTCTTGATTCTTCTATTTATTTTACTTACTCAATTTATTATGATTCGTTTTCTGTATAATTATTGTATTTATTACATCTCGCATACTTTATTGTTTAATTAATTTATTGCTATTTCCTCTATGAATTTTGTTCAGTTTTTTTTATTAGTTTGTACTTTTTGTACCAAATATTAAAAATGTAACGTCTAAATTCGTAATTAGAATACATTTATATTCTAAAAATAATATGCACAATGCAATGTAATATTTTCTGTGAATTTACCAACAAACGTAAAATGTAGATGGTTACGAACAATTCAGGGGGGCATGTCTGGTTGACCGTCGAAATGGAAGCCCTCCTTGTTTACCCATATCATGGATATAATTATTATATGGAGTTCTACAATATCTTTAGATGTCATAGAACTCCATACGATAATTATATCCATGATATGGGTAATCACTGGGGTTTTGATTTCGCCGGTCGAACAAGGCTTACCCCCTGGTTTGAGAAATTATTTCATGATTGGAGAAATTGGCGTGATTATAGATTTTGTGCAATTTGGGATTTCGTGGACAGTTTTTGTGTGATTCATCATCGGATAGGTACTATGATTTCGCAATTGAGTAATTAGGCGTGAATAAAGAAAGTTTTTTATAGAGAGCTATGGAGAGAAAGTTGCTGGGTATTTCAATAAGGGACAGAATTCAGAATGTCATGATAAGACAAAGAACCAAAGTAGCCGATGTAGCGGAAAGGGTCGCTGGCCTTAAGTGGAGCTGGGCTGGGCATATTGCCAGATGCCAGGATTC
Organism: Molanna angustata; assembly: GCA_963576475.1. Taxonomy (NCBI): domain Eukaryota; kingdom Metazoa; phylum Arthropoda; class Insecta; order Trichoptera; family Molannidae; genus Molanna; species Molanna angustata. Next base: position 6,253,514 of record OY754965.1, read on the forward strand.
ACGATGGACCAAAAAGATTTTAGAATGGCGACCGAGAACAAGCCGAAGAGGTGTTGGCAGACCCCAGGCAAGGTGGTCTGATGACATCAAGAAATGTGCCGGAGGGAGATGGATGCAGTGTGCCCAAGACAGGGAGTTGTGGAGGATCAAAGGGGAGGCCTATGTCCAAGAATGGATGAAAACTGGCTGAAGAAGAAGAAGAAAGAAAGTTTCGTACAATTTATGATGGAGTATTAATTTCACTGTAGATATTTGCGTGATTATAGGTTTTGTGCATTTCAGGATTTCATGGACAGTTTTTGTGTGCTTCAGAATTGGGTAGGTATTTTGATTTGGCAATTGAGGAATTAGGCGTGAATAAAGAAAGTTTCGTACAATTTAGGATGGAGTAATAATTTCATGATTGGATAAATAGGCGTAATTATAGATTTACGCAATTCAGGAATATGTGGACAGTTTTTGTGTGATTCATGATTGAGTATGATAAAGAAATCAGGAATGAATAAAGGTTTCTGCTTCTTTTTTCATTAGCCAAGGCCATGGGCTCCTGGACGAAGACCTTCTCCAATCGCTAAAATGTCACTTTTTCTTGTATATACACTTTGTACATAAAAACAAACAAATTATCACGTCTCATCGTGACGAAAAAACGAGCGCTATGTATATACTTACATATTTATAATATAATCTTCTTATTGTCCTTTTCTATATCCCAACTCTTTGTCTCTGCCAACTCTTGGGGTCTGCTCTCCTCGTCTTTGAATTATAGGTCCTTCTTTCCTGTATTATGTCACCTAGGCCATGTCTCTGCAGTTGGCTTCGTCTTTGCAAGATTCCAGGAAATCTTTGGTCTTCCTCAGGATGTAAGTCGAGGAAGATCCATGGAGGTTGCTTGGTTTACCATATGATCTGGTGGTCTGCGTTCATTTATTATATTTCATTTACTATTAAAGGTATGTATATTTCATATAATAATCAATTAATTATACCTATACGTGTGTCAAATACGTGTAGGAAGACATATACGTGTAATATAAAACGTAGTATATATTACAAACTACATCATAGAGTTTTCATTAAACTCGGATACGCAGAAGGTCCATTAGCCAAAGGTTAAACCACGATTTAAATCACCCCGAGTTTTCGATTAAATCCAGCGGTCTGCCAAAGGGACAGACGATTAATAATCGGTCAAGTTAATCGGCGGTTTTCCGTAATCCAACCTACCTCCCTTAAATATCACCTAAACCATTTCTTTCATTATAACTGCTTGGATTTAATGCGTGTTATATAGACACATATTTTTTTCATTTTGTTTACAAGCCTGGATATTTTTATATGCTTACATGTTCGACTAAAAAAAATATTGATGTATGAATTTAATATTTAAAATATTTCAAGTTTTAGTATTTAGTTTATTCAATTATGATAGTTTTATTCTCTCTTTAATATTTTCTGAAAAATAATCAAATGACAAGATAAAAATAAATTACTTGAAAATAAAAGAATTCAATATATTTAAAGAATTTTCTCGTTCAGCACTCGTTCAAATAAATGCGTGCCAAAACGTTTTAGACTAAATCTTTGTGAAAATTCATTAATACTTGTAAATTAAATAAAATTTTAGAGTGAACGAATTCATTATATTTTTAAGATACGAATACCGTCATGTTTTCTACAATTGAAAATAATCACTAAAGAGATAAGAGATTGAAATGTAAAAGTAGGTAACACAACCCCGTTCAATGAAAGACGTGAAAAAGCAAAATATTTCCCCAGAGACAAAATGTTATATACCTATTCATATGATTTTGGTCGATAATATGCAAAACATATTAGGTATAAACAAGGAATTAAAATAAATGTAAGTGTATTTTTAATCTTATTTCCACTATCTATGCATGTTTCTATTGCCAATTGTAAGGGAAAAGATATAACTAATACTAGTTGCATGTAACACATGAGATCCAACTGTCGATAGCGATAGTATGTATAGTTGAAGAATATGTACCAAACTATAAACCCATAAATACAAATTATTGAATATTTTCAGATATTTTGTTTTCTATACAACATATATTATGTAGGTATGTATGTCAAGATAGGATAGTATGGAGGAAGTTCCTTTTTTCCTACCCAGAATATGAAAATAGCATGATGGTATGTATGTTTGGAGATGAAGTATCAAACTATTAAGTCTTCTTACGTATTGTGTATAGGCAACTGCCATACAAAATGTATGAAGCGATGTCGTCACTAAATTCAATTTTTAAAAAAATTGTTTAAAAAAATTGAGATCTTCTACTACAATGTTAATATTTTTTATAGAAAATTAAATTATCTGTTTCGGCTTTTTTCGATAATTGTATAAGTTTTGGAAATATAGGCAGTTAAACTCATAAATTTATCTTAAAAAAAATATTTTTCTTAATAAAAACCCTGAAATTTTTTTGAAAAAATTAATTTGAGATTTTTCATTTTTCTATGTTTGTACCAATTTTCAGCGTTCTAGCTTTTATCGTTTCTGAGATATATGGAAAAATAAAATAAAAATTCAAAAGTTGATAACCCCTGACTGAAACAAAAATTCAAAATTCTGAGTATAAAAGTTTTGTAGGCCTATAACTGTTTATATATTCTGAAATTTTGGGCTCTTTAAATTGAGCGGATGAAAAGTTATAAGGGGGGGACGGACACACACACAGACACACACACAGACACACACACACACACACAGACACACACACAGACACACGAAATGTTCTACTCCGAATTCTGAGTAAATCCGTGTATGGAACATATATGCTGCGAAGCCTCTAAGTTGGTGTTTTTTGACTTCAAAGTTGGAAAAGCCGTGAAAAAAGTAGACCTCTCCATACAATTCTCGCGTATTCTGGCTTGATACATTGTCGATATGTTAAGAGAACAAAGTTCTCCTGAACAAATCGACAGTTGGATTAAAGTCTGATTTTTTTAAGAGTGCCAAAACTCATAGAGTGACCATGGTGTAAAAGAAAAAAATATTATGGGATTTTTTTTTATCATTTCATGATATAAAACGGTTGTAACTTTCACATGCATATATCTTCAAAACCTTCAAATCTTTTCATACCTATTCTTACTCCCGTTACCATGCAGCTTTAATGGGTCTATATTATTAGGTATGTTCTGCAAATGTTAATGGGTATCTCCTGGGAAAGTAATATTTAAACAAAATATTTATTTGATACTTTTTATTAGGAAAATAAAATAATACATTATGAAGTAATTTATCCTTATAATAATAAACAGTTACATATTTTTTTACAAAATAATAAATTATATTTTACAAAATATTTACATAATAGTTCATTGAGGCAAACTCACATACATAAATAATATATCTATGTAACTAATACAAATAAATAATGGACACTTATTCTATACTAAGACGGTGATAACACATGTTTATAATAATAATTATATATCGATATTAAAAAAAAATGAAATACATAAGTTAGAAATAAAAAATGAAATTCTTAATTTAGAACACATGGTCACCATAAAAGATCAAACGTGCGTTCACTTCGAGAGATAGATACGTACTGTCGGGCACGGGTTGTTCACTTTCATACTAAAATTGGTCATGAACTGGTCCATATAGAAAAACAGTTTGGTTTTCGCCTGTATTTGACGCAGGGGAGGATTGGCGCCACAGTCGTGAAAATTGCGACGGTTTGCGGCGGCCATGTTTTTTCCATTCTTAAAAGAGGCAAGTGTTTGTTTACATGTGTATCTTATGAGAATTTTGAAAATTAGCTTTTTGTTCTTAATGACTTTTATTTTATTTGTTTTTATTGTTGTTGTTCAATTTACTGTTCTTTGTGATACTGCCCTTCTTTTTATTTTTCAGATTAACAATGGTTCGCGTTAAAAAGTGTAATGTTCCTGGATGTGTATCGACGAATAAAGTCATAAAGTTGTATTCGTTACAAAATAAAAATATTAATTCATTGAAAAAATACTGCATTTTATTTTCCAGTACCTTATTAAATATTCCACAGAAATGTGTGTAATTTTGATTTTACACACAGTAACTTATCATTAAATTGCTTATTTAAAGATAATATCTTATAATATTATATTATAAAAAATCCCGCGAGGGGCGAGGAGATCAAGGGGCGCGGCGTCATATCGTCGCCTTCAGCGGACAATAGAGGTACTTATGTAGGTTGGCGTGACCAGTCGGTAAGTATGAAGTGAGAGATCTGTACTACCATATAATCTGTGCTGTCGGGTTTGTTGATGTTTGTTGTTAAGGACACCAAATGGTGTAAACCAATCAGCAACCACGAGTCTACTAATACATTTACATGCGTAAATACTATGCATTTTTTTGTTTATGTATAGAATTGGCACTTTAAAAAAAATCAGACTTTACCCGTTGGAACATTAAAGATATAGGTACCTACTAACACCCATTGGTATAGAAAAGATACACCTGCTAACACTAATTGGTATAGAAAAGATATACCTACTAACACTTATTGGTATAGAAAAGATATACCTACTTAAACCAGTTGGGATACAAAAGATATACCAACTAACACCAGTTGGTATAGAAAAGATATACCTACAAACACCAGTATTGTGATTGTGTGCCTACCTAATGTATGTAGAGCGGAAACTATCTATCTATAACTATCATCACCCAGTTCATGAGTATATTGTCCAATGATATATTATTATAAAAATAATATATACGTTACTTGTCTTTAAATTCAAACAAAAAGTAAGGCGCATTATCTCACTTAACAAAAGAATCCTCACAACGCGTCCGGAGGGTATAAGGGGTGTGGGAAGGCCGAAACTGCGATGGATGGATGGAGTTGAGAGGGACCTTCAAATAGCCGATGTGCGGAATTGGAGAGAAAAGGCCATGGATAGGGTGCAATGGAGACGATTCCTTGAGGAGTTCAAGGCACATCCTGGGCTGTGGAGCCACTGATGATGATGATGATTATCTCACTTAATTTTTACCGCACTTAAGTTGCGCGCAAGATGTTTGGACGTATTGTCGTAGTCAAAATGCCGTCTTATGCGATGAAAACATGTAAAAATTACTCATGAAACATGAGGAACCGACCAGATAATTGAGTTAATGCTGCAGATTTATTCGATACAAAATATATTCATTATATGGATTTGTCGATAATTATTTTTATTTTGAACAAACAAGAGACAAACACGCTGCCAATATTTCAAGTCAGCATATTTACGAAATCTACTTTTGGAAGGACGCCGATGTCGTCACGAGTCTAAAAAATGTATAAATTTAACTGATTATGGCCCGAGATATCAGTTGGCCCTTAAATCGTTGGATTTAGTAATCCAAGTTAAAAGTTTAGGGAAGATTAAATTTCATTCGCGTATTTCAGTGCAAAATGAAACGTCAGTTACGTAATCTTCAACTATAGATATATTTTACGTTTTCTATGGTTATTGTCTATAACGCATCTGTCAAATTCAAGTCAAATTGTAATAACCTTAAATGATACGTGACGCGAAGCTGTGACTAATATTATTTTATTGTTATAACAACACATTATTTTATTTGTTTCATTACACAGCATGTTACTTTTTCAATTTATTATACAGATCGATGTTTTTTTTAATTAAAATCAAACATTGTAGTGAAAAAATGTGATTGAAGAATATGTACTACGTACGTAGTACTTCAATGCAAAATGTATGTACATTTTACAGATAGATGTGGAACTAAGTGATAATGGTAAAATAGTGTCTTATGTAGAAAATTTAAGAATACACATTATATATATAGAAACAGGATGGATCAATTTAAAAAGTGGGATGAAAAAACATCGCAAAAATAAAGTTGCGTGCCTGACGTTTCATTATGGCTGACAGTTTATTTCGTTTGTTGTCAGGCAATACAATATAATTATGTAAAAAAGAAAATAAATATTAAATACATGAACCACTTCTATATCAAGTCTTTTATTTTAACATCAAAAATAAATCATGATTATAATTATTATGCATAGTTATTTGTAGTATAAAATGAAATAAAACATTAAAGCGTGCGGCGATTAGTACGCCACCTGGCGAAAAAGACTAGAAACAATACTTAACTCAAGATTAAGAGGAGGACTGTCGCCAGCTTACCTATTTTCCATTTGATATTCCATCAATCCTACTAATCGAATCATTTTGAAAAAAATAAATAAGATAGTTTGGATACTCATTAAGAAAAATACGATGTTTCCATTAGTTATGATCCGTATTTATTGCTCTAAAAAATAATTAGCATACCCCGATTTATGACATTTATCATATATTTCTAATAAACTATAAGGCTTTGAGCAATATAATTTTTTTTAAATTAAAGAACACAAAAATATCAAGAAAAATTCGATCTGGCGTTGCATGAATGCTTCATGTTCAGTCAATATTTTCAAAAAACATTTATTTTGGAAATTGTGCTGACTAGAAAATTAAAGTCCCGTATGACGGTCATGCAAATATGACACTTATTCTAGCGGTCGTCACAAGGAATACATTCTGTATTCGCTCGTTTGTAATTCAGACCCGCCCTGAGAGTTGGCCGATTTGGACGTGTAATCTGTGTCGAAAGTTGCGCTCCCATATTTATTTATTTTATCGAGTTATACCTAACAACTACTAATACTACTACAAGCGTAAGGACAAAAAATATGAAAGTTTTAATATTATTAGATCCAGAGGCGTACCGCCGCCGTATTATACAATACCTAAGTCATATAATTTTAATGTTGAATTTTATTTTTTATATATTTATTTGTTTCAGTATAATCACATTTTTATACTGATGTATTATGTAAAAAAAAACCAAAAACCAAAGTATAACTAGTTGCATGTGACACATGAGGTCCAACTGTCGATGGCAATAGTGTGTATAATAGAAAAATATGTAAAACTAGTTGCATGTAACACATGATATCCGACTTCCGATGGCTATAGTATGTGCAATTGAAATATATGTAAAACTAGTTGCATGTAACACATGAGATCCAACTGTCGATGGCAATAGTATGAATCATTGAAAAATATGTAAAAATAGTTGCATGTAACACATGATATCCAAATGTTTTAGGCAATAGTATGTGTAATTGAAAAATATGTAAAACTAGTTGCATGTAACACATGATTTCCAACTGCCGATGGCTATAGTACGTGTAATTGAAAAATATGTAAAACTACTTGCATGTAACACATGATATCCAACTGTCGATGGCAATAGTACCTACGTATCATTGAAAAATATGTAAAACTAATTGCATGTAACACATGATATCCAACTGTTGATGGCAGTTATATGTATAATTGAAAAATATGTATAAATAGTTGCATGTAACACATGATATCCAACTGTCGATGGCAATAGTATGTATCATTGAAAAATATGTGAAATTAGTTACATGTAACACATGATATCCAACTGTCGATGGCTATAGTATGTGTAATTGAAATATATGTAAAACTAGTTGCATGTAACACATGAGATCCAACTGCCGATGGCAATAGTATGAATCATTGAAAAATATGTAAAAATAGTTGCATGTAACACATGATATCCAACTGTTGTAGGCAATAGTGTGTGTAATTGAAAAATATGTAAAACTAGTTGCATGTAACACATGATATCCAACTGTCGATGGCAATAGTATGTATCATTGAAAAATATGTAAAACTAGTTGCATGTAATACATGCTATCCAAATGTTGGTGGCAATTGTATGTGTAATTGAAAAATTAGTTCCATGTAACACATGAGATCCAACTGCCAATGGCAATTGTATGTATCATTGAAAAATATGTAAAACTAGTTGCATGTAACACATGATATCCAACTGTTGATGGCAATAGTATGTATCATTGAAAAATATGTAAAACTAGTTGCATGTAACACATGATATCCAAATGTTGTAGGCAATAGTATGTGTAATTGAAAAATATGTAAAACTAGTTGCATGTAACACATGATATCCAACTGTCGATGGCAATAGTATGTATCATTGAAAAATATGTAAAACTAGTTGCATGTAACACATGATATCCAAATGTTGATGGCAATAGTATGTGTAATTGAAAAATATGTAAAACTAGTGTATCATGTGTTACATGCAACTATTTATACATATTTTTCAATTATACATATAATTGCCATCAACAGTTGGATATCATGTGTTACATGCAATTAGTTTTACATATTTTTCAATGATACGTAGGTACTATTGCCATCGACAGTTGGATATCATGTGTTACATGCAAGTAGTTTTACATATTTTTCAATTACACGTACTATAGCCATCGGCAGTTGGAAATCATGTGTTACATGCAACTAGTTTTACATATTTTTCAATTACACATACTATTGCCTAAAACATTTGGATATCATGTGTTACATGCAACTATTTTTACATATTTTTCAATGATTCATACCATTGTTTAGGTAATAGAAAAATATAAAAATTATACAAATACATTATTGAAAATATTGTATAATTGCAATCGACAGTTTAATCTCATGTGTAACATGCAACTATTTTTAAATATATATTTATCAATTATACAAATACATCGACAAATCGACAGTTTGAATACCTGCTGTACCTACCTCCACAGTGTAGTTACAATATTTTACCGGACGGCACTGGCAGTTTCTGTATATTGCGTGCACTTATAGGTACGTAGTATATGTGGGACGCCACTCACACAACTTTGACATAGGCCACGCCCTTACTTCCTTATAGACACGCCCCCTATACTAAAATCTTAGGAACAGTAGTCCTCTTAAGACACGCAATCCGCCAGAAACGTTGAGTTAAATATTTGTGGTTTAGTGACGTATTTGAGGGAAGATTTGGTACTGAAATACGCAATATTTTTGTTAAACTTGAGTTAAACTCCTAAGGGCCGACTGAAATACTGGGCCTATGAGGAGTACTGTTCCTAAGATTTTAGTATAGGGGGCGTGTCTATAAAGAAGTAAGGGCGTGGCCTATGTCAAAGGTGTGTGAGAAGCGTCCCACATATACTACGTACCTATAAGTGCACGCAATATACAGAAACTGCCAGTGCCGTCCGCTAAAATAATGTAACTAGACTGTGGAGGTAGGTACAGCAGGTATTCCAACTGTCGATTTGTCGATATGTTTGTATAATTGATAAATATGTAAAAATAGTTGCATGTTACACATGAGATTAAACTGTCGATTGCAATTATACAATATTTTCAATAATGTATTTGTATAATTTTTATATTTTTCTATTACCTAAACAATAGCATGTATAATTGAAAAATATGAATAACTAGTTGCATGTAACACATGATATACAAATGTCGATGGCAATAGTATGTATAATTGAAAAATATGTATGACTAACACATGAGATCCAACTGTCGATGGCCATAGTATGTATCATTAAAAATATGAAAAACTAGTTGCATGTAACACATGATATACAAATGTCGATGGCAATAGAATGTATCATTGAACAATATGTAAAATTAGTTGCATGTAACACATGACATCCAACTGTCGATGGCAATAGTATGTATCATTGAAAATATATGAAACTAGTTGCATGTAACACATGATATCCAACTGTCGATAGCAATAGTATGTATCATTGTAAAATATGTAAAAATTGTTGCATGTCACACATGATATCCAACTGTCGATGTCAATAGTATGTGTAATTGAAAAATATGTAAAAATATGTAGTTGCATGTAACACATGAGATCCAATTTTTGATGGCAATAGTATGCATAATTGAAAAATGTCGATGGCAGTAGTATGTATCATTGAACAATATGTAAAACTGGTTGCTTGTAACACATGACATCCAACTGTCGATGGCAATAGTATGTATCAATGAAAAATATGTAAAAATTGTTGCATGTCACACATGATATCCAACTGTCGATGGCAATAGTATGTGTAATTGAAAAATATGTATAACTAGTTGCATATAACACATAAGATCCACCTGTCGATGGCAATAGTATGTATAATTGAAAAATATGTATAACTAGTTGCATGTAACACATGAGATCCAATTTTTGATGGCAATAGTATGCATAATTGAAAAATGTCGATGGCAATAGTATGTATCATTGAACAATATGTAAAACTAGTTGCATGTAACACATGACATCCAACTGTCGATGGCAATAGTATGTATCATTGAAAAGATGTAAAACTAGTTGCATGTAACACATGATATCCAACTGTCGATGGCAATAGTATGTATCAATGAAAATATGTAAAAAAATTTGCATGTCACACATGATATCCAACTGTCGATGGCAATAGTATGTGTAATTGAAAAATATGTATAACTAGTTGCATGTAACACATGAGATCCAGCTGCATATGGCAATAGTATGCATAATTGAAAAATATTTATAACTAGTTGCATGTAACACATGAGAACCACCTGTCGATGGCAATAGTATGCATAATTGAAAAATATGTATAACTAGTTGCATGTAACACATGAGATCCAGCTGCATATGGCAATAGTATGCATAATTGAAAAATATTTATAACTAGTTGCATGTAACACATGAGATCCAAATGTTGATGGCAATTATATGTGTAATTGAAAAATATGTTTAAATAGTTGCATGTAACACATGATATCCAACTGTCGATGGAAATAGTATATATCATTGAAAAATATATGAATCTAGTTGCATGTAACACATGATATCCAACTGTCGATAGCAATAGTATGTATCATTGTAAAATATGTAAAACTAATTACATGTAACACATGAGATCCAACTGCCTATGACAATAGTATGCATAATTGAAAAATATTTATAACTAGTTGCATGTAACACATGAGTTCCAACTGTCGATGGCAATAGTATGCATAATTGAAAAAGTTCAAAAAATATCTTATAATAAATATTAATTTATGTTTAAGTGTGTATAGTTTGGTACCTATTCTTCAATTATATATGAAAATATCGATATATCCCCACATAATATTATTTATTTTCCTATTTATTTTAAACATTTTTCACACATTACGTAATAAGTACACAACAGCGAGCCTATTGTCATATGGCAATTCTTCCAACCAACCATATCCATTTTGTGAAGTAAATTGTGTCTATGAAACGTACCAATTTATGTGAATAAAATACTTATTTATAATTCAATGTATATTTGTAGAATCATATAAAATATAAAAAAAAAACAATAAAAAGACGGAGGGGAGAAGAGAGGATGAGGATATGATAAGGAGATCATCTTCTTGCTGTCTTCCTTAGAAAACATGAACATGTAAATAAAATAAAATTGAGGTCACCCTTTTCAAAGTTAACTTAACAAATCAAACTTTTAATCAATTTTTCACTATCATAGCTTATAATAATTTAATTGACATTAAAATGAAATACCGTGGCTTCATAATTAAAAACAAATATGTGATATAATTTGAAGGCACATAACATTTGTTGCCATCGACAGTTGTGTGTCATGTGTTAGATGCAACTAGTTATAAATATTTTTCAATTATACATACTATCGCCATTAACAATTGGGTCTCACGTGCTACATGCAACTAGATATACATATTTTTCAATTAAACATTTTATTGCCATTGAAATTTGGATCTAGTTATACCTACATATTTTTCAATTATACATACTATTGCCATCGACAGTTCGATATCATGTGTTACATGCAACTAGTTTCACATATTTTTCAATGATACATACAATTGCCATCGACAGTTAGATGTCATGTATTACATGCAACTAGTTTGATATATTGTTCAATGATACATACAATTGCCATCGACAGTTGGATATCATGAGTTACATGCAACTTGTTTTACATATTTTTCAATTACACATACTATTGCCATCGACAATTGGATATCATGTGTTACATGCCACTAGTTTTCCATATTTTTCAATTACACATACTATTGCCATCGACAGTTGGATATCATGTGTTACATGCAACTAGTTTTACATATTTTTCAATTTCACATACTATTACCATCAACAGTTTGATATCATGTGCTACATGCAACTAGTTTCACATATTTTTCAATGATACATACAATTGCCATCGACAGTTGGATCTCATGTGTAACATGGAACTAATTTATACAAATTTTTCAATGATACATACTATTGCCATCGACAGTTGGATATCATGTGTTACATGCAACTTGTTTTACATATTTTTCAATTACACATACTATTGCCTACAACAGTTGGATATCATGTGTTACATGCATTTATTTTTACATATTTTTCAATGATTCATACTATTACCATCGACAGTTGGATCTCATGTGTTACATGTAACTAGTTTTACATATTTTTCAATTACACATACAATTGCCATCAACATTTGGATATCATGTGTTACATGCAACTAGTTTTACATATTTTTCAATGATACATACTATTGCCATCAAAAGTTGGATATCATGTGTTACATGCAATTAATTTTACATATTTTTCAATGATATATACTATTGCCATCGACAGTTGGATATCATGTGTTACATGTAACTATTTATACATATTTTTCAATTACACATACAATTGCCATCAACATTTGGATATCATGTGTTACATGCAACTTGTTTTACATATTTTTCAATGATACATACTATTGCCATCGACAGTTGGATATCATGTGTTACATGCAACTAGTTATACATATTTTTCAATTACACATACTATTGACTACAACAGTTGGATATCATGTGTTACATGCAACTATTTTTACATATTTTTCAATGATTCATACTATTGCCATCGACAGTTAGATCTCATGTGTTACATGCAACTAGTTTTACATATATTTCAATTACACATCGTCTGCTGACAGGAAAAAGTCACTTACTGCCTATTTTGGCAAAATTGAGTTAACTATGCTATCATATTCACCAAAACACACTTTACATCTGGAAAAAAAAATTCTTCATATCAGGTCCTGTTGCGGAGATTTTTCGGAAAAATATTCATTATCTGCATTTTTTTTCAATTATGCCGTCTGGAAAAAGTCATTATCGTTGTAAGTCTTTTTTTACATATTTTTGTATTTAACTACTAACATTCGAAAATTTTAACACATTAACTAAAAAAATTAATTTTCGATAAATTCATAGCATCACATCCTAACTGAGTAGGCAGAGAGAAAAGAATGCCATTGTTTTCTATCCCGGATTGCATTAATCGCCTTATTTATGTTGATACATCATCTCAACATTTTAGTCTGTTATTCTCATACATCAACCCATGCATGTCCCTAACGGGGTAGGCAGAGAGAACCAAACACTATATTTTTATATCCTGGAACACATACATCGCCTTATCAATATTATACATCATTATTACATGTTCATCTTTTTTTCTAGTTTCTTAGATTCCTTTCTTTCAGAATTTCGTTCGTATGGTCGAACCAGCATAAATAATATTAATATTGTAGTGATTTACCTACCAGAAAAACTGCATTCCTGGTACAATATCTCTTAGGAATCAGTAAATACAGGAGAGAGAGAAGGTGTTTGCCTGACACTGTTCATTTACAGCACAAGTTTATGCTTAAATTTGGGTATTATGAGGATGCATAAATGTACCTACTTGTTAAACGAACATATTCGTTCTTTAAAAAAAAAAACTATATTTTTACATGTATTGTTGTTGTTGACGGTATTTAAGGTTTAGAATTCATAATATGATTTAGAACAAACCCAGGTTTAATATTGGTTAATTCATAAAAAAAATATATAAGACAGAAAATAGAAGTTGATCTGAATATCTTCTGAAAATGTGAGTAAATACCTAAATTTCTATTAATTTTAAAGTCAAGAAAAAAATTTAGAGGTCCTGGGCACAATAGGTTTGTACCTTTCATTTGAAACATCTGAAATATTCATGATAGAATATTAGAAGAATACAAAAAGTTTGGAAGAAATTGCAAAATGGCAATAAACTCGCCACTTGTGCAGGTTGCAAAGAAGTGATCAAAATTTGAAATTTTTTATGAAAGCATTATAATGAGTTTTGCCACATAGAAATATTACATACAATCTCACACAGTATGGCAGATGAGCCGTCAGGAAAATCTCATTATATGCAATTTTGTGTTTATTTCATTCCCTATGAGTTTTTGTCAAATTTGAACATCAAATATAGTTAGATTTGGCTAATTTTTATGTATGTTAAAAAATTCATGACAATCTATAAACAATTAAAGAAGTTATAAGAGTTAATATTTCCAAAAAACTTTGACAGCCATTATCTCGAAAACATGTTTGTTGCAGTAAGTGACTTTTTCCTGTCAGCAGACGACATACTATAGCAATCGGCGGACGGATATCATGTGTAACATGCAACTAGTTTTACATATTTTTCTATTATACACACTATTGCCATCGACAGTTGGATCTCATGTGTTACATGCAACTAGTTTTACATATTTTTCAATTACACATACTATTGCCTACAACAGTTGGATATCATGAGTTACATGCAATTATTTTTACATATTTTTCAATTATTCATACTATTACCATCGACAGTTGGATCTCATGTGTTACATGTACCTAGTTTTACATATTTTTCAATTACACATACAATTGCCATCAACATTTGGATATCATGTGTTACATGCAACTAGTTTTACATATTTTTCAATGATACATACTATTGCCATAAAAAGTTGGATATCATGTGTTACATGCAACTATTTTTACATATTTTTCAATGATTCATACTATTGCCATCGACAGTTGGATCTCATGTGTTACATGCAACTAGTTTTACATATATTTCAATTACACATACTATAGCCATCGACAGTCGGATATCATGTGTTACATGCAACTTGTTTTACATATTTTTCAATGATACATACTATTGCCATCGACAGTTGGATATCATGTGTTACATGCAACTAGTTATACATATTTTTCAATTACACATACTATTGCCTACAACAGTTGGATATCATGTGTTACATGCAACTATTTTTACATATTTTTCAATGATTCATACTATTGCCATCGACAGTTGGATCTCATGTGTTACATGCAAGTAGTTTTACATATATTTCAATTACACATATTATAGCCATCGGCAGTCGGATATCATGTGTTACATGCAACTAGTTTTACATATTTTTCTATTATACACACTATTGCCATCGACAGTTGGATCTCATGTGTCACATGCAACTAGTTATACTTTGGTTTTTGTTTTTTTTTTACATAATACATCTGTATAAAAATGTGATTATACTGAAACAAATAAATATACAAAAAATAAAATTCAACATTAAAATTATATGACTTAGGTATTGTATAATCCGGCGGCGGTACGCCTCTGGATCTAATAATATTAAAACTTTCATATTTTTTTCCACTTACGCTTGTAGTAGTTGTTAGGTATAACTCGATAAAATAAATAAATATGGGAGCGCAACTTTCGACACAGATTACACGTCCGAATTGTCCAACTCTCGGGGCGGGTCTGAATTACAAACGAGCGAATACAGAATGTATTCCTTGTGACGACCGCTAGAATAAGTGTCATATTTGCATGACCGTCATACGGGACTTTAATTTTCTAGTCAGCGCAATTTCCAAAATAAATGTTTTTTGAAAATATTGACTGAACATGAAGCATTCATGCAACGCCAGATCGTATTTTTCTTGATATTTTTGTGTTCTTTAATTTAAAAAAAATTATATTGCTGTAAGCCTTATAGTTTATTAGAAATATAAGATAAATGTCATAAATCGGGGTATGCTAATTATTTTTTAGAGCAATAAATACGGATCATAACTAATGGAAACATCGTATTTTTCTTAATGAGTATCCAAACTATCTAATTTATTTTTTTCAAAATGATTCGATTAGTAGTATTGATGGAATATCAAATGGAAAATAGGTAAGCTGGCGACAGTCAGCCTCTTAAGATATAATTTACATTTTGTAAATTGAAGCGAATGCGATGCAGAGGGGATGAGCTTTTTCGCGCATCAATAACTTAATATCAGTTTGTGTC
Organism: Molanna angustata; assembly: GCA_963576475.1. Taxonomy (NCBI): domain Eukaryota; kingdom Metazoa; phylum Arthropoda; class Insecta; order Trichoptera; family Molannidae; genus Molanna; species Molanna angustata. The sequence continues at coordinate 6,269,605 of OY754965.1, forward strand.
TTTCACAGATATTTGGTATAAGAGAAAAATTAATTACATAGGAGTAAAAGAGAAAATAAGTTTTCAGTGTGTGTCTGAATATTTACTGTTGTATTATCTCTTTCTCACTAATGTATTCCATCATTCCGTGCTCTTTCTTGGTGATGTAAGAATTCTTTAAACTGTACTATTTTTTAGAGCGTCTGTTCTCATAATATAACGTGTCCACATATAAAATGTCGCAGTAATATTCGAAGCTGCTAAACCTAGACCAGGGTTTCATAGTTGAGCAACAATAATCCAATTAATTGAAAAATATGGTGCGATAAAAAAACAAATAACTACATAAATAAAAACTTCTCTCATCAAATTATGTATAATCAATCAATATTAATACTGTTAATTATTTTCGTCGTTAATTTATAATGGAGAAAGGGACCTGTGGGCCAATGCCATACAAAATATTAATTGGAGTTGTAATTGAACTGCCATTTGCAAAGTTTGGACCGATTTAGCACCTCTCACAGCTCAATCAGATTATTGCTGAATTATCCAAATGGCTATTTTGTCGGCGGCTTATTATTACGCAACTTTATTTTCGTTTAATATATATTTAATCGATATTATTTGCATTGTTTTATGTCAGTTGGAGATAAATTTGTAACTACCTAAAAAAAATATTTTTTATTTTATTTTATTTATTGAAAATAAACATTCAGCCTATTTAGTACATAGGACAAGCAGACAGTAATAAAACAAATAAGCCAAAAATGTTTGATGAATATTACTGGTTAAAACACATGAATTGAAAAAGAAACATCAGTACCTAACATATTATTTTTTGCTGTAGGAAAAGGAATTTGGAAGGAAATGGGGCATTCTGGGAAGTGTGCGTAAGATCATTCAGAGCGATGAGGGAACGTGGCCAAAATGCATGCTCTGTATATGAAAGAGTGCTGTTCAAAATTTGTACCACAGATAGGAAATCTGAATGTATATTTTTTTCAAGTTTGTATCTTCGGTATGTTGAAGGGAATTTTCGCAAAAAGTGCATCGGTGTCAATAATACTGTTCAATATTTTGTGCAGAAATGTCATGTCAAATACTGTTCGCCTGTTTTCCAACGATTATCATTTCCGGTGTCGATTGAGAAAAACCTTTGAATAATCCTCTTTGTGTAAATTGTATTTTTTTTTTATTCAATTTCATTTACAACAATTCACTTTGTTTCGAACTACATATGAGTTTTTTGATACGATATGCTTTGTAGCGAACACTGGGATAGATGACAGTTTACAGATGACAGATGACAGGATAGATAGCAGTGGGCAGTTTTTCACACATAAATAACAATTAATTATAGGTAAGCGGGAGTACATTGGCTGGTTCAATGAGTTTATTTGACAGAATCCATTATCAAAAAAAAAATGCAAGAATTCATACACTGTAGAGTGGCGGAGCTCATGGAAGTACCTCGAACTCCAGTAGAAGCCTCGCTCGCCATTGGCCATTGGATCAGCGTATTGCTAATCCCGGCGAAACATAGAGGCTCCACAATCAATCAAAATGGAGTGCAATATTAAATTTATTTTAAATAAAATGGCGCGATGGAATAAAATTTAATGCTTTTAGGGTAGTGTTTCATACGTTACATTAGAATTTCGCAGAGGTACTGGAAGGAGACAGATTTCCTGGCTGCGTTATATTAAGGAATGGACAGACTTCAGAATTGTGGAGCAGATATTCCGGGCAGCACAAAACAAAAGGTATTCGCCAGAGTGATAGCCAACGTCAAGGGTTCCTGACAGGGCACCAGGTTAAAAAGAATACAACAAATTAAAGCAATATAACTTTACTGATATATTATGATGGAATTTATAACCTCACTAGGCTAAGTAATACTAAAAATCATAACGGAATAGATACTTTATTGCTACACAAATTTTTCATAAGTTTCTAGGTAAACTTGACAAGATTAAGTTTATTTAACAAGATACACTACATTTAAATTGATTTGGTAAATTTGAAGTGTACATAAAACACTTACTTTTATATACCTGCATATTTTTTTACTAACCATAATAATGTTGTAGAGAGAAGGTAATGTTACACCTACCTCGTGGCGAACCTCTTCCTTCTTATCTGCAGGTCTTCAGGAAAGGTACCCACTATTACCCCTACAACACAACACTATAATGTTGGTATAACACATCACTTTCAAACACGGTTTGGGTATCATATGCGCACAGCGCGTAGTTTTAGTTGATCGATATTATAAAATATATGAATCGAAACTATGGAACTTCAACTTTCAGTGTAACGTAGACGGTGATGAGTAAGTAGCAATACTTTTGGATTAGAAAAGGGTTGGAAGTGATGCCCCATTTCCCGAACACTATGTAAAAATTACTACGATAAAAAACAACATAGGTACCTAACAAAGAAAATTACATCTGCAGCACAAAAAATACTGTCATATAGGGGAATATTCTTTTTCAATGACCTTCCCAATTATACTAAAGAACTAGCGTATTCTTCTTCTTTTTCTGGCTCTACCGTAGAATATTTATATAAGAGAATTAAAATATCACAATAAATTTAAAAAGATTCATTTTTTCGGTAGTAGGTACAATAAAAGTTGATTTTTTTATGTGTATAAATATGTACATAATGTGTAAGTACGATACTTTTCGCACGAACAAGTTTTTACTGTATCAACAAATTTAATAAAAAGGAGATAAATGAAAACAGAATAATAATTTTCATTTCTAATATATTTTTATTGCAAACAAGTATTCAATTTAAATTATCATAAATTGTAAGTGCTTGAGAAATTATAAAAAAAATATACTGTTTACACTCTTTTCAAGTTTAAGTACCCAGATGCCACAAAAATTAATTAAACATGTTTTCTTTTTCACGGAACAAAATAAAAAAAGATGACATTTGGCGCCAAACGTAAAGTAGTAAATGTTCCGGATTCGAAGAGGGTGATTTTCCTTATCAAACAGTTGCAGACGTTCACCGCTAGGGGGATTCACGACCGATGTGACTTATTGCCTTTGTTTAGGGGAATTCCCAACTGCCACCATTCAAATTAAGAACCGAATATCATCCACCTTTTGTCGTCAAGATCTGATATTTTGTCTGTATTTATTTTGGAACACGTATGATATTAATAAGGCAATGTAATAGAATGACCTCCTGATGTTCTTTTTTTTATCAAATACATAGGTTCATAGATAGCAAATGTTTTGCATTATTATTCTAGTATAACCTCAGAAGTTTTCGTCTTGTGAGGTTATAAATTCTATTGTAACATTACCTAATATTTTTTTACGATACGTTGAATATCATTTTTTGACAGTTTCAAAATCTCAATTTATTGAATTTTGACAATTCAATACGAACGGTTAATTTAACTTTGACAGTTCCGAACGATCGGTTTATTTAATTTTGACAGTTGAAAACTCTTGGTTTATTAAATTTTGATAGTTATAAACGATTGGTTAATTTAATTTTGACAGTTACAATCGATTGGCTAATTTAATTTTGACAGTTGCAATCGATCGGGTTATTTTTTTTTGACAGCTACATACGATCGGTTTATTTAATTTTGATAGCTGCATAGGTACGATCGATATATTCCATTTTTATAGCTACATACGATCGTTTTATTTAATTTTGACAGCCACATACGATCGGTTTATTTAATATTGACAGCTACATTCGATCGGTTTATTCTATTTTTACAGCTTAATACGATCGGTTTATTTAATTTTGACCGTTCCAAAAGACCGACTTAATATCTTATTTCAACTATTCCGAGGGTCAATTTATTCAATTTTGACTAGTCCAAACGTCCAATTGATTTCATTTTGACAATTTCAAACGGTTGATCAATTGAACTTTAAAAATTCAAAATGATCGATTTATTTATTTTAGTCAATTTCCAACTGTTGATATTGAATTTCGACATTTGAATTTAACAACTATACTAAAAAAAAACGAAATAAAAGTTATTTTGTCATCATCATCATCATCATCATCATTGGCACGACAGTCCGCTACAGACCCTGGCCTCCTCCAGAAATTGTCTCCATCCTTCCCTGTCGACCGCCAGTCTTCTCCAATTTATCAGGTCCATTTCTCTTAGGTATATCACACAGCACGTCGTCTAGCCATCTCAACCTAGGTCTGCCTCTACTTCTTCTGCCTTCGGGACAGGTGTCTTATACCTTTTTAGGAATACGGTCATCATCCATCAGGCAAACATGTCCAAGCCAACGTAGGCGCTGAATTTTAATAAATTCAGCGCCTTCATATTTTAAGTACTTGTGGATATTTTACGTAGGATAATTCCATTATAAATTAGATTATAAATAAAACAGTATGTTTTAGATTCTACTTTTTTTTTTAATTCATCGACGAATTAATAAATTAGGTTTATTGGTATATAATTATAAATATCGTCCTTCTATAAAATTATAATATAATTATAAGCAACCACCAATTTAATAGTGACCATAATATAAATATAATACATCGGGGAATAAAAGGGAGAAAACTTGACCGACTAGAAATATTAGAAATAAACAGAGTAAAAAAGGATCCACAAAAATTACTCATCAATAAACAAATTGATCATATAATATTCACCATTATTGAAACCGATAGGTTAGACAGACATATACCTTCCTTTGTTGTTAAATACATTAAGATTAAAATTAAGCTGTTTGTAATTATAACTACCAAATATCTATGAAATACATTGGTTTTAACCACACTTAAAAGATAACAATAAACCAATAAATACAATATTATTTACCTTTCGAATTTTACTGCTGTCGTTTCCTTTTGTTACAGGCCTAATGGACACAGGGGACTACAACCAGTGACCCAACTACATTCATTGTATTAAAACGTAGATTTGTATAGATTCATTTGCATTATATAACTTCTTTTCAACCGTTCAAAAACCAACATTTTTATACACCTGCCATGTAAATTTTGTATATAACCACTAGTCTCAGTCTTGTAGAGCATTATTCTGACGATGTGCTTTACACGAAACGCGTCAATAATCAAATAAACACAATAGAACAATTACCAAGTATTTTTATATTTTTTATAACATATCAACGTACAATGGAGTTCTATCAAGAATTGTCGATCGACAAACTAAACTTAATTATAATATAATATAGTGTTCATGACATAATGTACTGGTTAGTCCATACACGTTAAACCATTTAAGGGATATAAATTGATGATTAATCACATGACAAAATTCCCTCGCTTCATTGGTCGCTCTATATACACACCATACATACATACACATACGTCAGAGGTGAACAAACCACATGACATTGGGGACTGGGTGGATTCCTCAAATCAAATTTAATTTTGTAACTTGTGGCTCATTTGACTAGATATCAGATTCCAGAACGAAAGGTCCCGGGTTCGATTCCCGGTGGAGACACATTTTTTCATCGTGTTTCCAGTTTGGACCTTTGAGACGATAAATATCGATGGTGAATGTGGAAACTTGTTATTGGGTGCGTGTTAAAATAATATAGATATATAAAATTTGTCTAGACCCTAACACTGGAGTAAAATGCAGAACAGGAGCGGCCCGATCGGCATTTTACCAAATGAAAAATATTCTCCTCGATGACAATATCAACTTAAAGCTGAGACAAAGAATGGTCAAGTTCTATGTGTGGTCAGTTCTGCTTTATGGGGTGGAGGCGTGGACTCTCAAAGATAATAGTATAAACCGCCTTGAAGCATTTGAAATGTGGATCCACCGCGGAATGTTTAGAATATCGTGGACTGACATGGTCAGTAACACTGAAGTACTACGTAGAGTCAACACCGAAAGAGAATTATTCACCAATGTTAAGCTCCGTAAAGTGTTGTACTTCGGCCATATTCTGAGAGGTGAAAAGTATCCTTCAGATCATCATGAAGGGGGAGATTGAAGGTCGTAGAGGGGTCGCGAATGGACCGGTATAAGAACCTTGGAGGAGCTGTTTCGCACTGCACAGGACAGGGAGGCTTTCTCTATGGTGGTCGTCAACGTCAGGGAGACCTGATATGACACAAGAAGAAGAAGAAAATTTGTTTTCTGCCTGAGAAACAATACCTACAAACGAATAAAAAAATATCAACATAACTTATTTTTTATGAATCATTTTATGTTACTTAATATTCAGCTAAGTAAAAGAGAATGCTTTACGGATGATTTACAGAAAATATTATAATCATATAACTATTACAAAAATCTCGTGTTTCGATGTTCGTACGAGCCTAACCGATTTTAATGATTTTTTTTAAATTTGTAAGGTTCGTTCCGAATTAAAAGATAGGATAGTTATAGACCCAAAAAGATAATACCTATCTAGATCTAAAAAAATATCATATTCTTAATTTTTTCATTGAATTCTCATCCAAAAATACAAATGACCATAAGTTTTGACTTGATCTTATGTGTGACATGCAACTAGAGTGACATGTACCTACAGCAATAGCACAAAGACAAGTTTATTGCCACAAGGCATTTTCTTCCAAACAACCCAAGAAACGTGAAGTCTCTAAAGTTAAAATGGTACGATAGTTAAAAAAATAATAATAACATCTAAAAAAAAATAATAATAACAACATCGAAAAATAATAATAATAAAAAATAATGAAAATAACGTAGAAAAAAATAAAATAAACATCGAAAAATAATAATAATAATAACATCGAATAATAATAACATCGAAAAATAATAATAATAACATCGAATCTATCAATTAAACACTTAAAACATGTGACTTTCACAATGATAAGGTATTTATTAAGCGAAACCGTAAAATAAATAAAATACAATAAAAAATAACCGTAAATACAAAAGTTGGTATTTAGTGAGAGAAAAAATATTAACATTTAAAAATAATAATAATAATAACATCGAAAAATAATAATAACAATAATATCCAAAAATAATAAAAATAACATAGAAAAAATAAAAAAAACATCGAAAAATAATAATAATTACATCGAAAAATAATAATAATAACATCGAATCTGTCAATAAAACACTTAAAACATGTGACTTTCACAATGATAAGGTATTTATTAAGCGAAACCATTGTTCTATTTTTAGAAAATAAAAATTTATAAGTATGATTGCGTGTTATATTTAATTACAATTTTTTTTATTGCAGCATTTAGTTGAAAATCCCTGTAGGTAAATGCAACGAGGTGACGATGCGTCGCATGGTTTATAGGCGAAATAGGAATTGCATGCCCTGTATGGGGCATAGTTACACAATGTAACAACTATCACCATAGGTAGGTTCTAATATTGTGGGAACGTTACAAACTTCAATTAGTAATGTGACATTTTGAATATTCTTCAGCATTCGATATGGGATCAAGTGTCCGAGAAAATCTTACAACTTTTTACAAAATTTAAAAAAAAGCGACATAAAAATTTTCAAAAATTATAAAAAACTGTAGGTAATCGTTTTGTTCTGTCATGAAACAACGAGTTCCTGCATTACTGTAAAGCCATGTTCAGAAATGAATAAAAAAATAATCAAAATTATTACGAATATAAACCATAGTTTTAATCCACAAATTGAGTTAAAATTAGCCTGAGCGCTTTCGATGGCTACACCATCATCCTCGGAGGCGACAATAAAAACTGTGAATGTAAGTAAGTTAAGCAATAAAAAAGTTTTTATTGTCGCCTCCGAGGATGATGGTGTAACCATCGAAAGCGCTCAGGCTAATTTTAACTCAATTTGTGGATTAAAACTATGGTTTATATTCGTAATAATTTCATTATGAACTTAAAACGAAACAACATTAAACTTAATAAAAAAAATAATCTGTCATTTATTTGGCATTTGACAGTAAATTTGGCACAAAATTCCAATTACAAAAAAACACCAAAGTAAGGCGAATCAAAACTATTAACTTATATGCACCGTAGAGGAAATCCGGTTGCAGACTAAAAGTTAAGCTAAGTAAGTTAAGCTTAGCTCGCATAGCTGAGGTCATTTTTCACACTAGCTCTTATAGTTTGCTGTCTGCAACCGGCTGGAGACATGCCGTGGACTTCAGGAGAACTACAGATTAAGGACCGCCTGCCAACAAACTACTTATCCAACCACATATTTCGGTATTTTAGGCAAATAGACGGAAAAGTCCCAGATAACCTGGAGAATCTCGTCGTAATGATGGAAGATCCAGAGGCCGCTCACCGAGCCGATTGATGGAGCGCCCTTGCCAAGTCTGCTGCAGGGACGCCGAAGGGACATTCGGCGGGTGATTGAGTATGGTCGCCATCCTCAGTCATGAGGATGAGGAGGAAGTCAAGTGTTCATATTCCCTTGATTTGTACATCAACAGAATGTACAAAGCAAGGGAATATGAACACTTAGGTCCGAATGCAGAGTCCTACCTAAATACTAAATTTTAAATACTAACCATGTTTTCACTGCACAGTCGCTCACTTTAGTTAGGAGATCATGTGGCTGCCTAACTGGAGGATGCTACGACGTTTTTCTATGAGAATTGCATTGCAGAGACATATCTAAATACTTAGCGCATGCGCATCGACGTAAACTAACATTTGCGAATTGTCAAAAAGTAAGGTTGATAGCGAGGAACATTACGAGCGGTTTAATACTAAAATACAAGATTTTTTTTCGTAGATGATTGTTTTATCGGCTTCGTTGAATATGTATTTGGTAATTTTGTCAAATCAATTACCAAACAGAGTATTCAGCGATCCATACGAGATTCCGAAATTTCGGTAGAATTCCAAAAAAAACGTGACATCGAGCTGTCAGTGTGAAGTGTGAAGTTGGTTACATATGTGTTGTTATAGCAAAAAAACATTTTAAACGTCAAACATCAGAAAAGAGATAGATACCTTTCTAAGCCCATCTATCTCTTTTCTTCATACACAATAATGTGAAATTCTACGCCATCGACCTAAAGTTTGGCGTAGTATTTAGTATTTAGTTAGGAATGTCTCTGCAACGCAATTGCTAACTTAAGAATACTAAATACTCCAGTGAGGTTAGGAGTTAGTATTTAGGTACCTAGGACTGTGCATTCGGGTATTAGTATTATTTCGTTTAAACGTATGGGTAATACGAATTTATGTATAATCTCGATATTAACGTTATTATTATTAAATACAACTACATACCTCGAAATTGAAGATAATAGTTCACCAAAGATTGGTGATATATTGAAGACTAATCTCCTTTGAAGTATTATTATACAATCGATATTAATATGAATCAGCTCAAAATGGAATTAACTATATAGAAGCTCATAATTATTCCTGTAAGATGCCGATTACAATAATTATTATTCATACAGTACAAACGAATATTATGTTCAAAGGTGAAATACAGCATTCAATAATGCTTGATTAATTCAAGCATCACATATATATCCAGAATTTTGAAATCACGAAATAATGTTAAAACAAAAATAAAAAAAACATAACGAATCATCACAACAAAAATTAAACAGTCCAAATATCGTAAAGAAATGCATTAAAAATAAAAAAAAGATACAAAACCGTTTGGAATGGTACAGGGGTTTTTTATAGAATTCTATGAAACGTCACCCAACTATGTAGTAAAAATCCTTTAGTCTCATTGTATTCCTTTGGTAAAAATTCCTTTGGTGTTTCGTATATATTTCGCAAATAATGTGAAAGAAAATAAAATATACAATTTTATTTATTAATTAATTTATTTATATATAAAAGGGTACATCGACAGACGTATGGTTATTTCTATGAGTGCTGGACGTCCAATTACGGATGCACACAAAATTACAAAATTACATGAGCTCATATTTAATTGCACACGTACGATAAACATTTATTTAATTAATTTATGTTTTTATTGATTTACCTATAAAATAAATCTTCTCAAAAATAATAAAAAATACTCTAAAATAAACGTTTTTAAAATGAGTTTAAATATAATATTATATTTTAGTGGTTCGTTTTATTTCACAAATAATCAAAGCAAACATTTTTTTGCTAATGTTATCGTATTAAATCGAATGTATTACTTTTTATACATGCGTGAAGTTATTTGTCAACGAATTAATTCATTTTATAAATGAATTTAAAAAAAAATCATATGTCAATTTTCGTTCAGGGTTTGCGTTGTCCGACGGTCCTGGGTACGCCCCTGCTATCAATGTCAAACATGTTATTTCAAACGCAGTTGTTTAAAATTCATTCACAGAACATGTTAAAGAAAAATACATCATCTACTGTGGAGCAATAAAAATGGTATTTTAAAAATTACATTTAGCAATATGTGAAAATAAATGTATGAACCCCTTGATAAATACATGATGCTTTACTTTATCATAGACCAGGGGGGCACGTCTGGTCCAACCAGCGAAATCAAAACCCTCATGATTACCGATATCATGGATATAATTATCATATGGAGTTCTATGACATCTAAAGATATTATAGAACTCCATAATATAATAATTACATCCATGATATGGGTAATCTCTTTTTGAAGGAAGTTATACTGTATACTGTAAAGTGTTTTAATTTCTTTTTGTTAATGTATTTTCTTATGTAATATGTTTTTTTTTGGTAATAATAAATAAATAAAATAAATAAATAAATAAATAAATCGTGAGGGTTTTGATTTCGCCGGTTGGACCAGACTAGCCCAATGACTTTTTATTCTTAGAAATTTCTTACGTTCATTAAAATATTTGTGAAAATTGTGACGACACATATCGTTCTAAAAATTATTTGAATGAGTGTACCTACTTGAAAAAAAACCTTTGAAAATTGGATATTTTTAACGAACAAAAATAAAGCAACACAAAACAATTCAATCTCTATAAATCCTCTTTCATATTTTATTTATTTAAAACTATCTGTACCAGTTGTACCGACATTTGATTGTAATGTAAATGAGATTTTAATGTTCGTGTAAATCAAACGCCTGTATGTACGCAGAACCGATAGTATTAATGAACTTCAATAAAAGTGTCGTGGAATGAATAGGGCAGGACAGCGATATTAATTACCGATATTGTCATTCATTATCAATATGAAACTTCACCGAATGAATGGGCCCACGGACTCCCATAAAATTCGACCCTTACATTCATGATAGGGTTATTTACGACCCCACCACCCTCGAGGTAATAAATTGACCCTATCCGATTGAAAGACGAAACTTGTTAACTTTCCATAAAGCGACGGAGAAAGGGCCATGTTAATTTTTGATCGCAGACATTGAAGAGCATCATTCATGTGAGTACGTGAGAATGAGGGTGATGTTACAAATGGTTTTTTAGAAAATTAAGAGCTGTCTTATTCCTGTTTCGAAGAAAATTCTTCTTCTTCGATCGTAGATCTGTTTTTCGAGAAAGCTATTCCTGTGAAGCTGAGGTCCAGCTATCCCTCCACCTCTTTGGTGGTCTTCCGGGGAAGCGATGCCCTTGTGGGATTTCGTTTGCTGCTATGGATGGGATTTGAGATGTGTTCATCCCGTTAACATGTTCCCTCTAGAATCTTCTCCTAGCTCTACTCCATCGTATGATGTCCTCGGTGTCACAGGTCCGCCTAATGTCGTCATTGCGAATTCTGTCCCTAATCGTCTTCCCTGTGATAACCATAATTTCCGATGTTCGTAGGAGGTTTTTGGTTCTGGCCGTGTCGGCTCTCGTCTCCACCGCATATGTCATGATTGGTCTAACACATTTCTTAAAAATTCTGACCTTACAATCCGTTATAATATATTTGTTATGCCAGATGATATTTTTGAGACATTTCCACATCCAGATATCTGAAAGTCATAACTTGCTCCACTGGAATGTCATCTATTACCAGCTTGCATCTTCTTAGTTACTTGAATATCGTTAAACTCTGCGTTTTGTTTACAGATATACTCATGTTGAATTTTTGGAATGCAAGGACTTATATAACATTCTTTGTAGATCATCTTCCAATTCTGCCACCAGAGCCGCGTCATCAGCGTAACATACACATTATGTTAATGATTTTATTGCCCATTCTGTAACCTAGTCCTAGAGACGACACAACATCTTCTATGATTTAGTTCATTATTAAATTGAATATAAAAGGGCTCAAACTATCTCCCTGTCTTATGCTACTGACTGCGGGAATTTGCATTGATATTTCACCATCTACTTTCACCTTTGTTTTGTATTGTGAGTTGATATCTTGAAAATTCCAAGTGATAAAAAAGAGAGATGTATGAGACCAAATGCTGGACTGAAGAAGGTAGGTACACGAACAAAACTCCACACGAACGAGATGAAGATGCTGTCCAGTGGTCGGAGGTGTGATAAGGCTAGATAGAATGAAGAACAGGTATATCAGAGACAGCTTCTGGGTGATACCAGTGACAGAAAAGATCACAGAATCATGATTGAGATGGTATGACCATATGAAGAGGCGTGAAGATCATGCAGTGCATCATTTATAGAACATATAATATGCTGCGAAGTCTCTAAATTGGTGTTTTTTGACTTCAAAGTTGTAAAAACCGTGAAAAATATAGACCCTGCATATAAATCTCGCATATCTTGGCTTGATACTTTGTCCATATGTTAAGAGAATAAAATTCTCTTGAACAAATCGACAGTTGGATAATTAATTATTTTAAAGCGAAATACTTAATTATTTTCTCTTAAAAAAATATAGTTTACAAAACTGTCTAACAAATAATTTCCCGTACTCGTTTTATAATATAAAACTAAGTTTCATTTGACCTGACCAATATTTTACCGAAGCAATTCCATCGGATTTGGAGTCGACATAAGGACGTGTAAAAGTTTGGGTAACGGTCTGGGTATTGGTAAACTTATCGCACATCAAGTCCTTTGAGGTGCGAATGTTAAAGTATTTAACTCCGGCGTAAGTCTAAAGTCAGCTTCATCCCCAGCCGAGACTGCCCGGGGGATTGACATGTCGTTACATCACACGGGAGAACTGAGAACATCAAACTTTTGAAACTGAATTTTCATTTGTTTAACCAGATGAAATCTTTACCTTGAAATAGTCTGACTATAGCATTAACAACGAGATTGGTTGGAAAAAATAAGATTTTGAAGACACAGATATATCAAGACTAATGGGGTTCGTATGGCCAAATATTGGGGGATGCGAATATGATGTTTTTTTTGGATATGGTAAATAAGTAAGTACCTTAATATAAATGGAAGATTTTAAAAAAGATAATCATTGAATAAACTTTGTTCTGAGTAATGTAAAAAAATCATAACACGTTACAAAACCCCTCAGAAATTTGGTCACCTGCCGTTGAAATATGTTTAGTTATATTATGTAGAGTGATTTGTTTTATTTGTTATTTCTGATTGAAAATAATGATAAATTTAAATTAGATTCAAAAATAAGTAAATACTGCACAAAGATGTGTTCAGACAGTACATTTGAACTTCTAAAATCTTTTATCATAAAGGGCACAATTCTTATGAAATTTAAATCAAGTTTCATGAAATGCATGATATAACACTAGCGTGGCTACTCATGACACTACTCATGTTCACAGAACGTTCTTATTTTGTCTTAACCCTAAAAATTTATAAATCAGTATTCGATCATAATCTCATATTTACATTACTCTACATTTAATTTTAAAAAAATGTTAAGATCAATGTTTAGTATGAAATTGTCATTATTTTTTGTATAAATTAATATAATTATTCAATCAAATTTAACCCCAAATTTCTTAAGTCTTAAGCTGATCTTAATTTTATTTTAATCAACTTCATGGTCCAAAAAACTATCAACTATTGTGTTGCTTTTAAAAAAATATACTAAACATGAAATAATATCAAAAATTGTCAAGTGGAAGCAGAAAAATAATCAATAATGAAAAACGATCGATTTAAAAGGTATTCGACCAGAAGACTCACAATTTTAAATACTAAAATAATTCACTCGCAAACTATCACTTTTGAAAACGTTGACTCAGGTTTTGTTTCTAAGTTTTAGAAACTGGCTGCAAAAGAATCTGGTTGGAGCTCAATAAAATCCTCTTCCAACACACGGAGAAGAAGACAAAAACTTACGGATTCTAATAAAACAAATACAAATGTTTTGAGAACCACACCAACAAGAAGTTCACGTTAGGATCACATATCCAAGCGATAGAAAGAAGTAATAGATTTCTCTGGGCTAAAAGATTGCCGTGGAAAGTGAGAGAGTTGAATCGATCCGATGAAATTGCGATAGATTCAATTGATTTCTCAGACGTATAGTGCTAGATAAGGGGGGTTTCTTATGTATAACGTTTTAACAAATTTATTGTACGGATTAAATGTTTATGATACATTAATAAAGAGAATGGTACTAGCTCCATTGTTTTTTACATTGAGAAAGTACGATTGAAAAAGTACCTACCCATTGTTAGTTTAGAAATTAAAAAAAATATGCTTAAAACTTGTGAAATCATGACTCTCCTCAATTTATTTCATAGTATTGTTGTAGTAATAAATATCGTTACTGGTATTGTTTTTTAATTCAAACGGTATATCTACCTACATTAAATAATTCATTTTAAAAATACTACATTATTTCTTTATTTTTCAATAAATTTTCAATAAATATTTTTTTTATTTCACTTAAGTATCTCATTTCCATTGACACAAATTATCATTTATTCAAAAAAAAGCTAAAGCAAAAATATCTATCTGTTAATAAATGATTTCTTCTCTTCTTCCTCTCCTCTTTTAACTTTTATTTTCCTATCATTGCTATGAGTTGATTCAATATTTTTTGTCTTTTTTACTTTTCTTCTGTTATCTTTAGTTTTTTATTTATTTTTGTCATATATTTACCTTATTGCTAAAGTAAACATTGTATTGTGTATTAACATTCAGCCTTCGTGGCTTCGTGGATATTAACTGTCGGCCTTCGTGGCTCAGTTCATAAAACTCATAAAAATAAGACAGCAAATATTGAACCACCAACATGTCGAGCACTCATAACGCTTTAGTTTTAAATGATACAATTACATACCTACGTTAAATAATATTTGAAAGAAAAAAAAACAAACCTTTAATAAATTTTCTACTCAAATATGAAATATTTTTTATTTGTTCACTAATTTATTTATTGGCTGATTTTTTTTACGGCGCTGGCCGATTTAGTAATGATATTAATAACAATTAAGCACTACAAATAAAAGCACTCAATTATTATTATTACCATTATACACTTCCTCAAAAGAATTAGCAGATCAATGCGTAAATTGTAAATGATTTAAAAGAGCAAAATAAAATGCAACAAACGCATCATCAAGCTTTCAATTGGGAATAGTTCACCCATCCAGATACTTAACATATCAAAGGATTAGGCTCTGAGGAGGTCTCTATACTACCTAACAACCCTACTGATTCCCGAATATTAACGTTTAACAAATCTTTAACGATTCTACATGTATTCATTATTACCGTTTTTTTCTTGATTTATTTATTACTTCCACTTAATTTTATTTGTTCATTGATTTATTTCTTGATTTATTTATTTATTGGCTTATTTCATTCCTATTGTTATTTGTTTAATTGAATATTTGTTCATTAATTTATTTATTGGTTGTCTTATTTATTACTTTACTTTATTTCATTTCTATTGTTATTTGTTTAATTGAGTATTTGTTCATTAATTTATTTATTGGTTGTCTTATTTGTTACTTTACTTAATTTCATTTCTATTGTTATTTGTTAATTGAGTATTTGTTCATTAATTTGTTTATTGGTTGTCTTATTTGTTACTTTACTTAATTTCATTTCTATTGTTATTTGTTTAATTGAGTATTTGTTCATTGGTTTGTTTGTTGGTTGATTTATTTCATGAGTTATTTATTTATTTATTCATTGATGAATTAATTCTTACCTAGTTATAAAAATGATTAATATTTGGTAATGTCTGGAGTCTTCACTGGTCTATATGCTGGTAACTCATTTTTTGTATATATTATATGAATTTGACTGTTTATACTCTGTAAAATGAAATAAAATAAAATAAAATAAAAACTTGCTTCCTATAGGTTCAACAGGGTGACAACACATGCTTGTAATCTTCACCAAAACGGTTATTTAACTTGAAAACGACCTATTCAAAGTAAATTCAATTTTATAAAGAAACTTTTCAATGTGCCAAACTTTTGAAAGTGTTCGTAGATTAGTATGTGTTGATAAAAAAGCTATCGACGTAAAATATGGTCCGATAAAGCTTTTTGTAAACAACTTTTAGAGAATTTTTTCTTATGTGAATTACTAAATGACAACAAAACACGTGCTTCTCTGGGTAGTGTGAATTACACATTTTTCCGTATCGTTAAATACGGTCTGCTGCATCACATTATGAAAGGAAAATTGAGGATTGTCACGGTATGGATGGGAGGCAGATGTACGAAGGATAGTCTTCGACAGGTGGAAGGGCCTCAGTGATTAAAGATCCCGTAGCAGGCTTGTCAAGGTCGCTCCATCAGGTCGGTGAACGACTTCGTGATCTTCTACCCTCTACTCCACCCATTTCAACGAGCTTCTCTAGGTTGTCTGAGACCCTTCTGAAAATGTGTTCAAAATACCGTCGTATCGTAAGGCAAGGATCTACCACTACATCGATTCCCTTGACAACAGACGTACAGTATCTGATATGATGCTTCTCTTCAATATTCTTAAAAACAAAATTGATTCTCCTGCTCTTTCAAATTATATATCTTTCAACATCCCTTCCCGTAGAACTAGACACACTCCTCTTTTCCACCTAACCACTCAGCACACTAACTATGCTCAACATGCAACAATCTACAGAACCTGTAATACATACAATAGGCATCTCCAAGAGTTCGATATATTCTTACTAAGCACCCCCACATTTAAACAAATAATCTTATTTAACTAAAAATTTCATCCTCATAATCTTACTTAAGAGTTTTTATACTACACACATTTATAATATAAACAATTTCACGCATATTCACACAATATCTCACCATAATATGCAACTATTCTTAACTTATAATAATATAATATATTACAATAGTTCCAGTGACTACCTGTTATTGGCTTTAAAATTTATTCAAATCATTTTATTTTATATAATTTATTATTATATGCATGTTGTCCTCTAAATAAATAAATACTGAAGCTATGCTGTAAGCAAATAGTGGACAGACTATCCTTAATGTGCAGTTCATTAAGTATGGACCCATAGGTTCTATTAGAAGTTCATGATATTTGAAATTAAATTATTCGTATAGTTTCTTGAATTTCATTTTTAAAAGTTCATTGAAATATTTAATTTTGCTTATTAGAGAATAGTATGTTTACAGAAAAACAAACAGGGGGCAAGTCTGGTTAACAGGCGGAATCAGAACCACCCGTGTTTATATCCATGATATGGGTAAATAATCTTATAATCCTTCTTATCAGTTTCAATCCTGGGATTGGTTTGCAACAGCTATGGCTGCCTTTCTTCTTCTCCACTCCGCCCTGTCCTCTGTCAGCCTCTTCATCTCCACGTAGCTACTACAGCACATATCGTCGATAACCTGGTCCATGTAGCTCTTTCTTGGTCGGCCTCTATAGTTGCTGCCCTATACCATTCCCTCCGCGATGGTTATGAGCAGACCCGGGTGCCTCATGTTATGGCCAATCTAGTTGGATCGTCGTTGGGCGATTCTTTTGAGGAATTGCCTTGTTTCCCAGGCTCTACTCAGTACCTCACAATTTTGGATGTGGTCCGACCAGTGGATCTTCAACATACGTCTGTAGCACCACATCTCGAATGCAGACAGGCGTTCTTTTTCCATCTGGCCTACGGTCCATGTCTCACAGCCATATAGCAAGACACTCCAGACAAAGGTCTTAATGAGGTTTTTCCTTAAGCCTGTAGTATCCTGCTGACAATTTCTGCATTTGAACGCCCATCTTGCGATATACGGCTGCCCAGGTAGACGAATTCCTTTATTTGTTTTATGATTGTATTGTTAAGAGTTATATTTATAAGCGTTTACTCTCTTCCTACAGCCATACATTTTGTATTCTCTTTGTTAATTGACATAATATTGTAATGAGATGTAAGAATATCTTGCATATTTTGTAGGGCCTCATTTATTTCTCAGTGTAATAACAACTACACTCTTTGTGTAGTGCTTTTGTGTACCGTGCTTACACTCGACATCTCTGCGAGCTCTCTCAGTGCGTTAAGGACAGCTGTCCTAGTACTTTAATTTAATCAGCTTCCTTACTTTAGTGTTTTTTTTATGTACTAGTAAATTAATTATGTATTTTTTGTAATTTTTCGTAATAAATAATTATTCTATTGAAAAATGCATGGAATTTTCACAGGTCCACTAAAAAAACAATGCAAGATTGTCTGTTTTATAAATTGTATACATCTCTATCAACCAATAAATAAATAAATATTCTTATTAAAAAAAAATATCTGAAAATGAATGATATTTTTTTTTGTAAACAGGCTGTAGTGACGATAGTTTGTAAGTTTGTTTTGCGGGTGCCCTGTACCGGAAGAGATTTACCGGCGCATAAAGGTTCTCAAATGTGCAAAGACTTCCGCATTGTGTCGGAAAATTTTCCGGACCCATGTCTAACTCCACAATAACCACCCAAGTAAGCCAAGATACACACAGAACGTAACGTGTAATTACTGTCATTATATTTAATGTGTGCGCAAAGTTTACAGTTGTCGCATCAAATGGGTAGGCTGGAAAAACGAACGCCATACAATGCTGTCCTCGAAAATAACCAATTCTGATATAGTCTTTTCGTTCACTTTTTTACATTCATTTGGATATTTTCTATTTTAAGTATTGTGGTGTCATCTAAAATCACAGAATAAAGGATTATTTATAAATTCCGACTTCTGGTCAAATTCAAAATGTTTACAATGAATCAAGCGTTTTGAACGTGGTACGAACTGTCTTTAACAGTTGGCAGTAGGTAGGTTCTATATAAATGTAATTATCATTTTAGATAATCTCACACAGACGGCTTCTAAGAACTATAATTCAAAATCAATTTCATGTTCTGGATAAAAAAAAAATTATTTCATCAAATCTGGCAGATAACAGCGGTGGAGCAGGGTTTGCAAACATTCCAACCAAGCAAAAAGGGAGATTTGCGCTCTGCACAACACACGTGACTTCTCGATTTATTTAAACATAATCAAAGGCTTCTATTCTCTTCAGCACTATGAAATAGTGGAAAGTCATGGTTTTGCAAATAACCTAGATTTCTAAATGGTTATCGTGAGATGTAGACTGTTTATGTTTCTACATAGAACAAGTCAAAAAATTATGCCGATGTATGCTATTTGGAGGCTAATGAAGTGCATCTTAATAAACTTGAACGTCACAAGAATATATGTATCAGATTCATCTTTGGGTTGAAAAAAATAATTGTATGCCCTTCTTTTTTTGGTCCAAATTACTCCAGCAGCGTAATATACACGTTCTGTCACTATTGTACAATATTTTCTCTAATCCAAACCTGCCACAGTACCTCAAAAATGAATTCACTTATGTATCCAACAATGGACATCCTTTCCGATCTGCTGAACGTACAACCGAAAAACAGAATTTCTCAGCTCTTCGTTCGCAGTACAATCAGAAAAACGAAGTCCGGATATTGCGTCGTCTAACCCACTTTGTATTTTTTTATAAAAAAACTAAAGAACGGATATCTATCCCTTAACACCTGGGGGGGCAAGTCTGATCCAACCGGCGAAATCAAAACCCTCACGATTATCCATATCATGGATATAATTATTATATGGAGTTATAATATCTTTAGATGTCATAGAACTCCATATGATAATTATATCCATGATATGGGTAATCATTAGGGTTTTGATTTCGCCGGCTGGACCAGACTTGCCTCCCTGATCCCGATTTCCTCTCCTTGTTCTTTCCCTATCCTTTTTTTGCTATGAAGTATTTTAATTTCTTGTTTAAAATGTTATCTTAGTGTAATATATATTTTTTGCTTTCATATTTTGTTGATTTACACATAATTTTGTCATACTTTATAATCTGGTTGGTTGGAAGTTACTACAAAGTGGAATAAGCCCGCCAGTGTAAAGTATGTTTGTTTATATTATAAACAAAAAGATATATAAAAAAATAAATAAAATTATTCACAGAAATCGAGTAGTGTGAGAATTGTAAGTTGTTTATTGTTCATAGCACGTCTTATGTCATCCGTAATCTTAACTAGTACAGTTGTGGTACTATGACCTGCTTTGAAACCAGATTGCAGTGGATCAAGGAGAGAATTAGAACAAAGCCATGCATTGAATTGATTAAATACTATCCTTTCAGTAACTTTAGATAATATTGGTAAAATCGAAATTGGACGATAGTCTTTTAGTTGCGTAGGCGTTGAAATCTTAGGGAGGGGTATGACATGTGCGATTTTCCATGCCGATGGAAAGATACCAACGGTCAGTGAGTGGTTAATAATGTGTGTAATAATGGGCAGAATTGGAGGCAAAAGCAGACGTATCATTTCAATATTGAGGCCATCGGAGTCGAAGGATTTGGTTGTTATGGAAGATAAGATTTTCACAATCTCAGTATCAGTTATAGTTACAAATGCGAAAGGTGTGTGGGTAGGAATAGGTTGACTACATAGTTGATTGAGAGTATTGGCTTTTTTATTATTATTAAGAAGGAACGGAGGCGAAGCAAAGTGACGATTTAACTCATTGATATCGATCTTAGGGGTCTCAAGGTCACCACTCCTCCCTACACCTAGAGATTGCAAGAATTTCCAAGTGCGACGGGGAGCAGATTGACCGATGAAGTTGTGAATGTAGCGTTGCTTTGCATTGCGACAAGACTGGTTGCAACGATTACGTAGTGCCTTATAGTTACTCCAGTTGTTGTCAGTCGGCTGCCGCTTATGCTTGGCAAAGGCTTTATCTCTCTTTGCCATGAGATATTTAATGTCGTCGGTGATCCACGCACATGATGTATCTTTGAGCTTCACTCGTGTAAGAGGTGCATGAGTGTCGAAAAGTTTGAGTATTTCATTATTAAAAAAGGAAACTTTGAGATCGATATCTTGAAGAATATAAATCCTACTCCAGTCATTGTCTTCGGCATCCCTCGTCAATGCTGCTTTATCAATACTCCTAAAATTTCGGAGAAAAGCTATTTTTTGTGGAGGTTTATTGCAGTGTATATTGTAGGAAGCAAAAATCAAATCATGGTGAGAAAAGCCAGGTGCGGAAAATTGACCATGATTGAGAATATAATTGGGTTTAGAAGTAATGATTAAGTCAAGAAGTGAATCAGAAATCTCAGTATGATAGGTTGGTTGAAGAGGTAGGATAGTAAGGTTCAGTGAATCCAAGATTCGAATAAGATTTTCATTTCTGTTATCACTCCGTAGTAAACAAGTATTGAAGTCTCCCATCAAGAGAATATGTGGATAAATGGAAAGAAGATTTTCTAGATGCAACTCAATCTCACTGAAGTAATTAGAACAGGGTGGACAGTATAGTACTCCAAGTAGAAGGTTATTATGTTTAAATTTGACATTGATAAATAAGTATTCAGGGCTCCCTATATCAGTGTTATTTGATTGATGAACTACAGAATATTCAATGTCAGATCGAAGATAAATCCCGACACCACCAGCTCTACGAATCAATCTGTCATTTCTAATCAGCGTATAACCTGGAAGTAAAAATGATGACGAGTGAAGTGATGGTTTAAGCCAGGTTTCACTAACAAGAATAGCATGGACAGAAAGATTCGAGAATGTGGATAGAATTTCATTATGATGGGCGGGAATACTTTGCGCATTTATATGACACACGTTGAAGCCTTTAGGAAAACACGAGAATGATGTGTCAAGAAGGTCATGTAGTTGTACTGGAGTGGAAGAATTATGGAGTTCGGTGCTTGATATGACGGAAGAATCAGAGCTGGATAGTTCTAAAGAAGAAATATCAGGGATTATATTGGAATTGGAAAAGGAGGCAAAGGATTCAGGGATAGAATGGAAGGAATCATTTGATTCATTGCTATGAATAGACATAGGTACAGAAAAAAATATATAAAAATATACAAATCTTAAAATAAAATAATAAATATTCCAATTTAAATATACAAATAATAAGAAGCGTTTCAATTTAACTCAAAAATACAAAATATGATACGAAAAGACATTTACAATAATTAAACATAAAATCAGAGTATATATGCAAATAATGAATTTATAGTTGATAATTCAATAATAAAATTAATATGTAAACATATAATTGAAATTAAATATTGAAGAGCAAGAAAGAGATAAACACGTTAAATTATACATGAACTTTTTTTAATTTTACGGAAAATATTATATATAGTTGCAACATTAGAATAAAGGCAGAGAGACAGAAGGGAAAAAAATATATCTATGCATTTAATGACTGGCAATACCTGTTGAGAATAAAATATTGTATATTCGAATCGAAACAGTAACAATAACACGAAGTTAAAACGTCATTATATAATAGTAAACATACTTCAATATTTTATTAAATAGCGATTGAAATTTATAATATTAAACGGGAAATGAAGAGTAAAGTGTATTTATACAGTGAAATTATTGATTTGTTTTAATTCTTGAACGTAGTGCTCGTTTAGGTTGAAGGTTGTGGAGGTCCTGAAGTTGTTTCATATTTTTAACAGTCACCAAAGATCCATCCTGTAATTTGACTATAATGTTTCCATCTCTTGTCCAGCAGTTGTTATTATTAAAAGTCTTCCGCGCCTCATTAAATATGTTCTGTCTGTGATGTGTCAGTGATTCAGTGATAAGTGTACCGGTGCCTTTAAGTTTCTTTTTATTTGACATGATCCTATATTTAATCTCAGAGCTCACAAGTTTCACCAAAATAGGTCTCGGGTGAGATTTTTTCGGTGAGCCCAGACGAAAACAAACGGTAAAAAAGTCAGGAGGTAAGTCAGAAGTTACCTTTGTTTCGATGAAGTTGCTTGTCACTACTTTAATATTTTCACTCTTTTCCTCAGCGACTCCGTGTAAAAGAATCATCTTCCTCCTCGATCTAGACTCCAGTTCATCCACTTTGTTCTGGAGTACCGAAATTTCTGTCATAACAGCATCAATTTTTGTTAGTATGGTCTTCTTGAATGAATGGTAATCGAGTTCAATGGTTGTTTTTACTTTGCTTGGTGAAGATTGTAGGCGTTTTTCAAAATCAGCCATACACAACGTAAACTCATTTCGCAGATCTTCCAGTTGATTAATTTGCGACATAGTAAGTGATATTTATTAGTGTAAATGTTTAATTATTGAAGAAGAGAAAAAAAACTATTGCCGTGTCGACATAGGAACCGGAAGTGTTACTTGCCAAAAAAAGTTTTAAAGTTACTTGAAAGTTACTTGCCATAAAATGAAATGTTTTAATTCATTAAGTCTCCGTGTTAATTTCAACTGACAATAGCAATTATCGAGTATTGTTCTCGTGAACCAATTATTTTACGTAGCGATCTGGGTTTAACTTTCCTGGAAATTCAAACTTAGCCTAAAATGAAAGTTATTCAGGTACTCTTTGTAGATTATTGAAATCGTTTTATATTACATTAAATAAAAAATATTTTAATTTAGTTTTATAACACCGTCAGCATTTCATTTTCTAGAGTTTTACGTGCATTTTGATTATTTTTTTTAAAATATTAATTTGTTATAAAAAAATATCGTGCGTTGGTAAGATTTCAGAATTGTCAGCTGGATGAAACTAAAATTTGACATATGTATCAAAATTATAGATCACGTAGCAAAATTATTAAAATTATATACTTAGGTTAAGCTAATTCTGTGGTTTCCGTCACAAAATAAGAATAATTAAAGTATTTTTTTGGACAAACCTATCCCAAAATAAAAATATAATGCGTTTCAAATTAATTTAAGTATTCATAAATTTACAGAGTAGCGAAAGTTTTTGCAACATTTCATTAAATTAATAGATAATGAATCTAATCTCTGTACTACACGTTTGAGTAATATTACTGTTTCAATGTAAAGCACAATTTTGGGCAGCTTTACGAGTGGTTACGATACGAAGCAAGGATGAAGGGTGGGGATTGTGTCTAACGAATATCATTGTTGTATGATAGAATCACTCATTAGCGCTACAGACAGAACCGAGGGGAAAGATAAGGAAATAGGAAGTATGGAGAAATACATACACATGTAGGTAGGTGAACATCCTCAAATGCGAGATGTCAGTTCTGATCAATAGCGGGAGATGGAACGGATGAAATCCACAGACCCCAGATCAAACGTCCTATGAATTTGCGACACCAGACGTTTATGAATGCGGACAGAATCTTCAAAAGAATTTTTAATTTAAATCAATATTTCCAAATTTCTACAAGGATTTTTTTTGACAAATTTTTCACATCTCAATAGAGACGGAGATATTATGGAAGAACCATAAACTCTAGGCACCTACAGGCTGGTTTACGTGATCACTTTACGCGCTTGCGCAACGTTCATTAATTATGCCTTCTTATTGAGTTCCCTTATCAATGGAATAATGTAAGTGAGAAATAGATCGTTTGAATGTAGGACATTTTTACTTTTGCCTTTGGAGAAATTGTTTTTTTTCTCATCCTAGGTCTCCCTTTACTTTTTCTTCCATCAGGACAGCTGTCCAATACTTTCTTTGGGACCCGGCTATCTTCCATTCTACAAACGTGTCCGAGCCAACGTAGACGTTGTATTTTGATGTATTGGATAACTTTTGGTTCGCCCTACATTATTTCTAGCTCATGGTTAAACCGGATTCTCCAAGATCCTCCTTCACAGGTAGGTCCAAATATTTTACAAAGTATTTTCCTTTCGAGCACCAACAATGCATTTTCGTCCTTCTTGGTCAATGTCCAGCATTCTGATGCATATGTCATGACCGGTCTAAGAAGAGTTCCTATATTCAACAAGAAAGAGAATATAAAAAATAGCCTTAAAATTGCGAAATCATAACTCCCCACTATATCCCCTTTGGTTAGTGAGGAGTTAAAATACAGCCATTAAAAATGATTCATTGAAAACATTGCTATCTCTCGGAATGTATACCTACACTACAGCATACATTTTTTTATTGTATGATTTGATTTAACAATTAAAAGAAGGAAATCAATTTGATAAGTAAACATAGTGCTTTTGTTTTCAATTTATTAATACGCACATACACTTGGGATAATGTACATAGAATAGGTTGAAACAGATAGCTTGTCCCTTTGTTAAAATAGTATTAAAAGAGATAACCATTTTGTATTCTGCACTCGGTTAATTTACCGACTGCCGCTAAAGTAGAGAGAGGGTAGAAAACCATCCACAAAATACACGAACAAAGGCAAAATAACGCCATAACTTCATATTCCAATTCGCCTAGTTTTATAACTGGGGTGTAAGATGAAAAACATGATGCTTTTCTCGCAAAAAAAGCGTTTTGAATTTTCATAACGACGCTTTATAATAATAATATATTTTGCGCTTACGCGTGAATGAAATTTTCTCAACAAATATTGGTCGAATTAAGTTACTTGTGAATTATGGCTCCATAGAATTCTGGTCTACATAATTATCCTGGATCTTCAAAATTTTGTAAAGATCATCATGATTCTACATTATTTCAGTTACATTATGTTCTTCATTCTTCTATGCTTGCTCAAAAAAGTATCTCTATTTGAAATAAATTCTATTGAGGTAATTGAAAAAATACTTTCGGCTCTTAAGGCTTTACCAGTTGATCATTGAAACGAAAATACAAATCCCTAATACCTACATGCATTCTTTAATTTAGTTAAATGCTTGTGCTATAGGCGAACGAGATCGCGTGAGATGAAATTCGAAAAGCCGCTCTGTACAAACCTAAACAACTTAAAAGCTCATTCAGTTTTAAATAATGTATCTTTAAAGTTCATACTCAGATAATTCCCACTGATTCCATTTAATGAAGGTTCAATTTCACGAGAAATGGGATAAGTAGCTAGTGTTGAATAATCTTAAAAATAAATTTCCGTAGTAAATTAACCATCTAAGGGACGGCAGAAATGAGACCTATATCTGATCAATAAACGTTTGATAATTTCTCTTAACAATGGATCGCTTCAAAATGTAAATAATATGTAAAAGGTTTTGAGCTCCTTTAGGATGCGGATCTGTATTTGACACCATTTCAGGTATTTTTTGTTTTATGATATAATTCTAATCCCTAGACCCTTCTAGATACAATGAAAACCTGAGTGCACCCTTGCTTTGGAGTTAGGGGAAAATCCTTTTCGTTAATCTTCAAGTTTCAAGTTATAAAATAATTGTGAAATGAAAACATCCTGATAGGACACTTTAATAGGATTTACCTTTTATGTGATAAATTTCCATAATGTTCCTTTATATTATTCATAATTCGCTTGTTGTATAGAGACAGGCACGTTCTTTGAAACAAATCCATTCTTTACAGGTGAATAACTAAATTATCACACTAATTCCTACGAATACCCAGACGTACCCCAAAAAATCAATAGTTTTTATCATACACCATCACAGAAAGTATGATCATTTTTCTTCTTTAATAATAAAAATTTGTTGGAACAAAAAAGCAGATTAGTTAGAGGATCCCACAATTTACATTCTAAAACCATAAAAAATGTTTATTTATTAATTTTATTGTTTATTTATTTATTAATAAATTTATTTACTTTTCTATTTATTTATTTTATTTTTATTTATTTATTAATATAGTAAATATGCAAGTACAAAAAAGAAAGAAAAGAAACTAAAAAGTCAACAAAACATAATACATAATAAATTCCTCCTCTCTCTTTTTATTCATCATAACCTCACCTAAACGGCTACGCCTGTCTTAAGGTGAGGCTATTCAGTAAAATACAATAATATACATTATACATATATACATGCATATATGCACATATACACATACACACATGCACATACATACGCACACATCAAAACAACAACATCATAAACATCAACCACATGATCGACAATAAACAAAAAAAAAACAATAATAACAATATGAGAAAAAAAAATTATAATAATACACTTCCATAAAAATGACACGTAAAATCAGTGTATAAAATATATTGTTTGACAAGAAAATAAAAAACAAAATACAACACATGACACAATATATCATAGACCAATAACACACCCACCAGTGACACATATATATACACACTTATTTAGGTACATGTAGGTGCGTACACACACGCAGCCATGGATACATACATACACATGCCCACATGTACGCATGTACATGCGAATATGGTCAAGGGAAGAAGGAATAAAAATATTTTCTCTGTTGTTCATGTATTAAATTATGTATGGCCTTTCTGAATAAATATCGTTTATCCATACATTTTATATTTTCATTTAAAGTATTGTAAATTTTTGGTGCGATAAAGATATAATGGCGTTGGCCAAAAGTTGTTCTCATAAATGGGACCTGGAAATTAGAAAATACTGAAAATCTAGTAAGAACAGTTTGTTGAGATCCGGAAGTATGTTTTCTGTTATTATGAAATTTGCTAAGGATAGTTTTGACATATAATTGGCGTATGTCAAACACGCCATAAATCTGAAATAGCTCATCAGATGGGTATGTCATTGGTTTTTTTTAAAATAACTTTTATGATAGATTTTTGTGTCTTTTCTAGAGTATCTATAATAGTTGCCGCACAACCTCCCCAATTTTCTATTCCATACAAAAGTGATGACTGACATAGTGCATAATAGACCGATTTCATAGTATCTTTATCCAGAAGGTTCCTCAGTTCTCTATAAATGTATATTGTCTTTCTCAATTTACTAGATAGTGATTTGATTTGCTCTTCCCAACGTAACCTATTGTCAATAAAAATACCTAAATATTTAATACATTTTGTATTTTCAATAGTACTGCAATTACAATGACTTGTAAGGATACTGCTATTACATGTATGT
This sequence comes from Molanna angustata, assembly GCA_963576475.1. Taxonomy (NCBI): domain Eukaryota; kingdom Metazoa; phylum Arthropoda; class Insecta; order Trichoptera; family Molannidae; genus Molanna; species Molanna angustata. The sequence continues at coordinate 6,297,652 of OY754965.1, forward strand.
ATTTTGAGAGTGGGATGAATATTAGGTTGACCATAGTTGTTTATGGTAAAGGTTATATATTTGGTTTTAGAAATATTCAGAGATAACAAATTAGTATCAAGCCAATATTTTACTGATTTTACTGATTTTATGTTTTTATTTATTTATTTTTATTGTTATTTGTTTATTTAATCATTTACGAAATAAATTGCCCTTGACAAACATACATGAAAAACACATATCGAAAACAAAATCAATAACAGAACTAAATTACAATCTTCTTTCTTTTCCATTAAATTGTATACATAATTTAATAATTATGTGCATACCAGAAAATTACACATTTTATTGTAGGGTATGTTTTTGGAAATTTTTCAATAGTGTCACTATAGGGAGAATGGAAGAATATATCAGTCAAATAACCATAATCATTGCCCAACCGATGAATTCTATTAAAAGGTGAGTTACGCAAATAATTTGTTTTAGATATCTTACATAAGAATGTTATACTTTGGCGGTTATTCCTTGTTGGTTATATAGTATTTAGGTACATTTTCTTACTAAAATAAAAATACTTGGTAATATTTATAATGATTAAGTTTGATAATTGCCGCGTTTCGTACAAGACACATCGTCCAGACACAGTATCAAATTGTGTCTTTAGTCTGGATCTGTGGGTCGTAATATTATAAGTCTCCAGAATTTGACGACAACTTGTTATAATTAGAACACAAAAGTGATTTGTTAAATATATTTGATTTTCTTATTATATGAACCTATTGATGTATAATAACTTGTCTTAAAAATAAATAAATAAATAAATAAATAAATTAATTAATTAATAAATTAATAAATAAATAAATAAATAAAAAATAAATAAATAAATAAATAAATAAATAAATAAATAAATAAATAAGTAAATAAGTAAATAAATAAATAAATATTAAACTTGAAACTGGCTAAGAACGTCACCGGGTGACAAAAGCAAATACTTGACGTATTACCTGTTTATTGCCCGAGAAGCAATAACAAAAATAAATTAACCAAGTTGGTACCTACCTATTTATATTTGTTTTATTAATATGGAGTTCCAAACTCACGGGTACCCACGAGGGTGATGATGGGGCATCTGGGGGTAAAGAGGAGGATAGGAAGACCAAGACTGTGATGAGAAGACGAAGTATCCAATGATGCGAACCAGCTTCTCCAAGTGACCGGATCGAGAACAGTAGCTGAGGACAGGAATGAGGCCAAAGCCTGATTTGGGCTGTAGTGCCATTGAAGAAGAAGAAGAGACAGAGGACAAACACAGAACAAACACCTCCTAACGTACCCAGTGGGATTGGTACGTTTTTACTGAAGGAACCCACCTGGAGGACGCCACACAGGAGTTTGTGGCCTTCTAGGAGCGGATGGGCATTTTGACAAGAAGATGGAGTTCCATCAATAATTACACAACTCAACTTCAGTTCAAAGTTAAAGACCACCATCTTGATTATAATAGATAATGGTTTATTGAAGATTGATTAATAAATTAGAATAATTTGACTCAGTTTCCCAGATATATGTATATTAGTAAATGTGTTAGGAGTCCAAATTGTGATGACGCAATGATATAAATCTATGTAATATAGACCCTATAATATCATTTCATTTGGTTGTGTTAATGTCTTATTAATACCCCTTGGACGGTCCTCTCTATATCTCTTGTATTCATAAACTTTAGGTACGTGTCTTCATCAGAACCGGCAATGGATTAATTTATTAATAATCGTTTAATAAGTATTTTAATAAAAGTATTTTCACGGTGGTTAATTCGATGTATTTTTTTACTAAATTTCTTTTGTATTTTTGTACTCACCACATCTGTTTTATTTTATTTTAGCAACAAATAAATTTATACTAATTTTTAATGATACTTTTTAGTGCCAATTATAGTATTCTAACATGTACCTATATATTACAAAATATTTTATTTCATTTTAGCAATTTTGAAAACAGGATTTGTTGTAGATAGGTAAATTAATAAGCAACAAATTTCAGAACTGGGGGGCAAGTCTGGTTCGATCGGCGAAATCAAAACCTCAGTGATTACCCATATCATGGATATAATTATCGTCATGGAGTTCTATGACATCTAAAGATATTGTAGAACTCCATATAATAATTATATCCATGATATGGGTAATCACGAGGGTTTCGATTTCGCCGATTGAACCAGACTTGCCTCCCTGATGTTTCTCTCACTAGGCTTATTTCCTAAATTATCATAATACATCACAAAGTTAATAATTCGATATTTGAAAATACAAGTGACAATCATACTTGTACCAATATGATATCAAATTTTATAATTATTTTTTCTATTTTATTTATTTTTTTATTTTATATTACTTCTTTGGGCAACTAACCGGTACTATGTCAAATATTAATTTAACACGCACCCAATAACAAGTTGCCACATTCTGAAGACTAACGATATTAATTGTCTCACAGATCCAGTCTGAAAACACATTAAAAAAATGTTTCTCCACCGGGAATCGAACGAGGGACCATTGAATCAGTAGTCAAATACCCAACCAACTGAGCCACGAAGGCCGACACTCATGCTGGGACGTGGTCAAATATTTTTCATATAACCAGAATATTCACAGTAATCCTACGTGTTAATTGATCTCCGACGTTGAACTGAGACAAGAAAATATAACAAGAAAGAAATGTAGGTATGGATATTGTCGATATAGTTTTATCAAAAGTAAATAATATATTTATTTATTTATTTATTTATATAATTTATGTACATGTGTACAAAGGCAGGTTTATTGCCATAAGGCAATTTCTTCCAACCAACCCGAGCAACGTGAAGTCTCTTAGTTAAATTGGTACAGTACTAATTAAGTGAGAAATAAATTGATAAAAAATAACATAAAAGAGTAAGAAATATAAAAAAAAATTACAAAGAGAAAAAAAATGAAAAGAGAGTTTAAAAATAAAAGAATAATAAAAATAACACCGATCATAGCAATTAAGAAAAGGAGGTTACGGAAGGATATAGAAGGAATTTAGGAACTATTTGACAAATAAATTTTTTTAGTTTACCGTTAAATATTTGAATGGATTGAGATGACGTTACTTCATCACTTAGGCCATTCCATAGTCTAGCTGATTGTACTTGAAAAGAGGAGCTGAAAACTTCTGTATTGTGAATGGGGTTAGCTAGTGTAGTACGTTCAGTAGATCGAAGAGATAGGCCGTGACTTGACAAGAAAACGACGTTATTTTTTAAATATTGTGGTGAATAGGGATCATAAATAGTCTTATAAAGTAATGACAGAATGTGAATGTTACGACGATCTCGTATCTTTGGCCAACGAAGTATATTTCTACAAGTCGAAACATGATCATATTTTTTAAGATTGTAAATGAACCGTATACAGACATTCTGTTATCTTTCCAGTTTATTTAATAATTCTTGATTGGCATCCAGATAACACACATCACCGTAATCAAGCAATGGAAGAAGTAAGGATTGAGCTAATGCATTATAATAAACAAATAATATAATAATTTCTCTGGTCCCTCTGGTTATTCGGAAATGGCCGACCACTGCATTGAATATAATCATTCTTATGGTTTTGGAAATGTAGTGGTTCTGCATTCAGAATGTAAAGGATGGAATCTTAAGGTTCCAGAAATGTTAGAAATTAATAAAAATAAAATAAAACGCAACATTGTAAACATCCAGGTACCAACTATATCCCCACTTTTTCATATTCAGACCTACCCACATATTTGGCATCATTGTAAAATCACTGAAACTCCATCCACACAGGTGGCAATGCTGTAAATATTGTGTGTAAATTGGTTTGCATCATTTTAGACCTTGAAAATGCCGAGTTTCCTCGGCGAAAACGCTCGGTCATTGTAATTGAATTTTGTGGAAAAATACTTTGACATATTTGTTAATATAATTTTTTTTATCATAATTTCATGTAATTATGGAGTTCTATCGAAAAGTGACAGTTTCAAACATTGAAAAAATTACCTATATACATATATAAATAATAAAAAAAAAATTATCAATTATTAATTTGCAATAATTATCTCTCATGCGCGCACCCACACTAATTCACACTTTTTTATCCCCTTATTTTGATATTAGGTGTAGTACCTACCTACGTAAGATGTGAATGTCTTATTTGTATTTTTGCTTATTTCCTTTTAATTATTGTATGCTTGTACTGTGTGCAGTCTTTTGTTAAAAAATATCAGTTTTTATTATTTTTAACCCTTTTGTCATTATAGTTTTTTTCATAGATCCAGTCCCAACCTGTTTGTGGGAATTGCATTAATCCTGAGAGGATCCTGAACTTAATCCATTGAATATAATATTGCGAAGTCATCGCAATAAATCTTGCGAAACATTCGGGAATGGCGGCCCCGTGGCTGGCCGTGGAAATAAATACCATGCTGGGGAAAAAGAAAGGGACGATCACGAACTTCTTGGCTTCTTTTACTTGTTTCTTTTTTACGAACAATAAAATCCAATAGAATTTTATTTGAAGTCGGGGTCACCGTTTTCACCATTAAGTACAATTTTGACTTCAATTGCCTCTGTAATAATAATAATCATACGTTGTATTATTATTTAAAAAACATACCGCATTGACGTACCTACTACGTGGGCAAATTACACATGAACAACGCAATAAAAATATTAACATTTTTCTGAACAATATCAGAGTAATTATCGACGAAGTTTTTATTTGGTAGAATTCCATTATAAGTAATATCTATAATTAAAAGTAAAGACTTTTTGATTCTACATTAATTTTATTCTGCGCGATAGGCCTATTTCGCCTTGTTAGGGCATTTACTAGCTTATAAGCTAGTAAATGCCCTAACAAGGCGAAATAGGCCTATCGCGCAGAATAAAATTAATGTAGAATCAAAAAGTCTTTACTTTTAATAATTATAGATATAATATCAGAGTAATTTGATTGAATTAGTAGTTTAATACGGGAAGAGGTAGTTAATATCTTGATTTATTTTGCCGAATGCAAGTATTGATGCCAAGAGTGGAGAAAGGCAAGGAGGTCGTTCGGCGATTAATACCACTTTGCACAGGGTGAAAAGGATTTAAATTAGGTATGTATAATATATATTTTTGGCATAGTTAATTTTGAATGAGTGTATAAATCAAATTATCATACATAATACAAATCTATTTTATGAAAAATTTTCAACTTCTCAATAGAGCCGAAGTTGGAATATTATAGGAGAGCCAGGAACTCAAGGCACATACATGGCTTACGACCTGTCATCGGCTGGTTTACGTGATCAATTTACACGCTTGCGCAACGTTCACCAAATATACTTTGTTATTGAGATCCTATTAATCCAATTTTTTGAAAGTTTGAATCATGAAAATCTGTTTGTTTGAAAATAAACTGAAAAACTCCCGACAGAGAACTAATCCAATGTTTTCGTATGTATATGAAAATATGAAATCTGTTTATTCGAGCATATTAATTACTTATAGCTAAATCAGATTATTTAAGATTTTTTAAATATGTTTTGATATCATGCTGATAATTTAAATCCAAATAATTAAAATAAAAAAAAATCATTGCAAAGATTTGTTGCATGTATAACTAGATATTTTCCGACACAGAGGGTTGTTTTTTTCGGATATGACAACTTTTGACATATCTGATCTGTATCACTATTTATCTATACGATCACAGTATTATTAGTCAACCACCAATGAACCGGAATAGGCCAAGATTTTAACCATCCATTACTGATATTATTTACTTTAAGTATTTATTATTGTTGTGTTTTAACATCACTAAGTGTTGTTTTGTACATTTCTCTCATAAATATTATGATAATGAAGAGATTGGAAATCTCAAACATAAGAAATTTTCGTTTTAAGGCGACATCCTTGGCTAAAATTTAAGAGCAAAATAAAATTTACTTTTATCTTCTTCCTCTGGTTTTAGGCCGAGGGCCTGTTTTTTCAATCGGAGACTTCCTCTTGTGACCTGGATGTCCAGCTGTCACTCCATCTTTTTGCTGGTCATTTACTTTTATCGATGTTAATATTTGTGGCTATATCTAGGATGACCTCTATAGTTTCTGCCTTCCGACATTCCTTCAGTGATTAGTAACTAGCAGACCTGTGATGGTCATGCGCATCAATCAAAACTAGTGATAAAATTCAAGCGTATTTCACTAAATTTTTAAGTTTGCAAAGTCGTAGGACTTGATTTATCGTAAAAAAAACATCAATAGGTACAAATGCAAATAAATTTTATTATATACATTAGTACCATTTTGTTTCACACTTTAAGAGGCGTGGGACAGATATAGACACTTACAATGAGGTGTTAACAAATAGTAAACCTCAATATTGGTGACAAAACAACGAAAAAGAGTTAATTTGGAGCATGTAATCCGAGGACCGAGGTACGGTGCACTTCAATGGATCTTCAAAGGCAATTTTGAGAGAAGAAGAAGCATAGGTCGTAGTAACATGTCGTGGCTAAGGATCATTCGCGAGTGGACTGGTATTGGGAAGGTCCAGCAACCCTTCGAGCTGGTGAGGAACAGGGAGGCGTTGAATGAAGTGATAGCAGACGTTAGGAGAACCCGATATGGCACCGGAAGAAGAAGAATTGTTTCACAACAAATATGTATTTTTCTCTAAGATGTGCTGTAGGTATTTGAATTTGTTTGCTGTATAAAACAACTGCGTTTGATATTAGGTGTTTGAAATTAGTTAGGTATATGAACGTAAAGAATCCATGTTTTGACGTGGGATACTTTATTATTTAATTTGATGCACATATTTGTAACACATCATCATCATCATCCTCAGCTTCACAACCCTCGATGTGTCCTAGCTTCCTCAAAGAATCTTCTGCATACTGCTCTATCGCTGGCTGGCACCTTCCAGTTCTGCTGCCCCATAGCTCGATAATCCGCGACAACACCGCCCAACCATCGTAGTACGCCTCTTCTAGCGGTTGGGTCATTGGGAGCTCCAGATCATCTATGCGGTGTAAATGTCTCAACCAGGGTAGTCTAGTAATCTTAATAAACTTTACTACGCTGATGTCCTGGTATTGATCATAGAGCTCGGTGTTATATCTTTAACGCTATGTTTGACCGTCGTCAATAGATCCATATTATAATATTCTGTTTTCATCATCCAGGTCTCATCAGCATAATTTTAACACTGATATAATCCCTTGAGACCAAAATTTGTAACAATAATTCCGCACTCCTTCATAAGAACTTCAATTAAATTAATCTCAAACTTCGTGTGTGCATTTTTCTAAACAACGGGGTCCGAATTTTTCGCTACACTTATTAATATATAGATAAGCAGACTTCCGTGGATCATTACATTAATTTGGTGACTATCTGCGTCATTTTTTCGAGTCAAGATTGTTATAAGCAATATGATGTTTATTCTCGATGAAATTTCCTCCACCGCATCTAATGAAGACAGTATTATGTTATCGTTTCCCAAGGTAAATGCTGAACGCGAGATGTTACGGCTGAGGGAGAATAAGTTCCCTCGGGCTGTGGAAAAGTTATGTACCGTTTTGTTAGACTTCCATACGCATATTTTACCTTATCACCTGAAATAACAGTCTCTTCGCTTTAATGGGGATTTCATTAGAATACATCGACTCGGATGTTTTTGAAAATACAACGTACAGGTAGGTACTAAAATTCGAAAAAAACAAATCGTTAAAATAACGTATCTTAATATGAATCGAATGGATTTCGATATAACAAAACATTTAGGGAATATTTCATTTATTGTATTATATCCCAACTTCGTCTCTCTTAAGATGTTGAAAATTTGGTATAAAATATCATTGACTCCTGACAGGGGAGAAAATCCAATATTTGCGTATATGCAAATATACAAATAAGGTCCAACCAGCGAAATCAAAACCCTCACGATTACCCATATCATGGATGTAATTATTTTATGGAGTTCTATAATATCCTTGGATGTCATATATAATTGAAAATGTATCAATTTGGAAGAGTTGGTATACTATTTTTTCTAAGACAACTACCAACTTTTGAGATCTGTTCTGCGCACATAACGCTCACCTCAAAATATCTCGTCCAAAAATAACACTACATTTGAATTTTGAGTCTTTGATTATTTCTGTCAAGTTCGTAATGGTGTATTATGTCTACATATAAACTATCCTTCTGAATACCTTTGATGCTGTTCAAAGACATGTACGTGTGATTGAAGACCCATCATTTACTGATAGATTTCAATCACTAGACCAAAGATGCAAGGTAGGTATTCCAAGTATTATTCAATAGGTACTACCACGGGAAATGCTCAGAAGAACTTGAAATTTCCGCCCATCGTAATAGGGCCACATACATTCACACTTAACTTTCTACTATCACAAACCCGTCGCTTCTAGAACACTTTTTTGAACCCAGCAACCCGAAAATGGAACAATCTTTCGAAAGATGTGTTTCCACTTTCTTACAACCCGGGTCTTTTAAAGGTCCGAATTTGTGCAAACCCTCCCCAAGGCTGCATTGTTTTTCAGAGTTTCTTCTTCTTCTCTGTGTGCCGTATCAGGTCCCCCCGACGTTGGCGATCACTCTGGAGAATGCCTCTCTGTCCTGCGCCATTCGGACCAGCTCTCCTACCTGCGTTATTCCAGTCCACTGTCGGATATTGCGCAGCCAATACATCTGCCTTCTCCCTACTCCACGACGACCCTCAAAAAAATTAAATCTGTCCACGGTATTCGAAGCATTCTTCGATGAATCCACATTTTAAATGCTTCTAACCGGTTCATTGTATTAACTTTAAGCGTCCAAGTTTCGCAACCATACAACAGGACGGACCAAACATTTCAGAGTTTAATGGACCAAAATCCTTATAGCTGGTGTCCCATATGTAGTCACATAAAAAAAACTTGGTCATTTTTTTACACATTTATTTCCTAATTGATAGGAAGGTTATGGAATAATTCCTGTAAAGAGGGTAGTGGGTCATTATCTCAGGATTAAGAGTTTAGCATCGAAGACGCCGATTACAGTAGGGTTGTTTAACCAAAATAACGATCCATTGGCCATTTCCAAAGTGTAGATGTAGGTACATGTAGATGTCTGTGATAAAACTGCAAAATGAATAATTCAAGAAAACATTCCGAGAAAACCTTTTCACGTTTACATTTTATTGAATGAACCGTTGAAAAGGAGCCGGTGGGAACTTGACACTTACAATCTCATATAACCACACGTGTCCATCAACTCGGATATACCTACATATATGTACTTACATAAATGCAAGAATAGTGTAGGTTCTCTCATGTGTCACCTTCTCAGCGGGTGTCTGATGGAAGAGGAGGGAAATGGAGAAACAGACAGACAATAACTTATAACGCAAAAACTAAAATGACACGATTTATGTATAACATTAGGTATTAATAATTAATACCAAATGTTTCAATATGCTAGCATCGTTCTCGTTTCGAAATCGAAATACTGAGAAACTTTGAGAATCTGGAAATGTTTTATAATACCTAATATCAGAAATCTACTGAACGTACGACACTATCTATCCCCGTCCATAACACATATTTTTTCAGCTCGTCGTTAGTAATGTACAATGAACAAGATATTGCGTCAAGATAAACCCGAATAAACAAGATAAACCCGGATATTGCGTCGTCTAACTCACTTTGTATTTTCAAAGAAAGACCTACGAAGGAATATTTATTCCTGAACACCTGATTCCGTTTTTCTCTCCTTATTTTGCTATGATGTTATTTTTTAAATTTATCTGAGAGTAATGTATGTTTTAATTTTCGATTTAATTTATTTTGTTGATGTACCTACATGTATAATTTTGTCATGCTTTGTAATATGGTTGGTTGAAAGAAATATCCAATGTGCATTATTTTTGTTTATATTTTGTACAAAGAGATAAATAAATAAATAAGTCGATGGTCATAGATCGAACTTGTATTTAGGTAAGGGGCTTTATATTGGTATGAGTAATATAATATTGAATGAGCTTATCTGACCATGCATGGACTACAGTTGATGGATTATGTCACAGCCAATCTTGATTTATGGGGTGAAAGGACTCTCCTAGGGTGGGAAAAAATCGAATATCTTAAGAAATGAAAATGAATGATATCATTTACAGTATACCTACATTAAAGATCAATCTAATAATGTCAAAAAAAGTTTTAGAATTTATTTTCATGAGTCTGTAAAATTTACAATACTTTATTTTAAATTTAATTAACAATTATTAATCATCATTGCACTTAATAATTTCATACTCCATTTCGATTTCACAAATGAATTATTGAGAAAAAATTAACCACTATCTATAAATAATTATTCAATTCATAAGTAAATGCACTTTACACAAATCAAATCGACAATTTGATCATATTTTATACTGCTGTAATCTTCTTCATTGGTCTAAGATACGACAACGACGTAATACATACATTTTGTACATAATTGTTGTACAATATTATTTCTAATACAATTTTACATCAGTATCTCAAAGATAAATTCACTTATATTTCTACTCCGATCTGCTAAATGTACTTTACTATATATTCCAATTCATAGTACTGATCTGAAGTACAATCAGCAAGAATAGTCCTGTGTCCCTAAAATAGCGTCGACTATCTCGTTTTTCGTTTTTCTTTTTTTTTTTTTTTTCAAAAAAAAAGGCTAAAACAAAAATATTTTTTGATTATACCTGATTTTTTCTGCCTCTCCTTATTATCCTTTTGTTTTCCAATCATTGCTATGAACTGTTCTTATATTAAATATTTTTTGTCTTTTTTTATTACTTTTCTTCTTATACTTATCTTTAAAGTCTTTTTTTTAACAAATACATAAATTAATTAAACACGAAGTATTAATTGTTTGAGTTGTACAAGCCACAAAAAAATCATAATAAGCCGCACCCACACACAAAAACATCACGCCAAACTCTAACAGTGTTATTTATAAAAATAAATTTGGTTCAATTGAACCCGGTTCAAAGTATTATTCTGAAATTCAAATATTCTCATACAAGAATTATTTATTCTTATATGAAAATATTTGAATTTCAGAATAAGACTTTGAACCGGGTTCAATTGAACCAAATTTATTTTTATAAATAACACTGTAACAGTGTTATTTATAAAAATAAATTTGGTTCAATTGAACCCGGTTCAAAGTTTTATTCTGAAATTCAAATATTCTTGTATAAGAATTATTTATTCTTATATGAGAATATTTGAATTTCAGTATAAGACTTTGAACCGGGTTCAATTGAACCAAATTTCTTTTTATAAATAGTATACATACTTTCTCATCACGATACTTTTTCGGCATTACTTAGTTCAAATAAAATTGTATAGCTTGTGTGTTACGAATATATATATTTAATCATTTAGTTGGTTCAAGCAAAAATCAAAACATAAGATGTGCTTATGGAGGGATTAATCAGCCTAGATAAAAAAATATGTAGCAACACCTTTTATATAAAAAAAAATTCTATAAAATATGGGATTTATTGGGAATTAGTGAAATTCCTAAGCCTATTCTTAAGACATCGAATGTCCCCCATGTGTTAAGCTGAAAAGCTTTCGCTTGTAATACCAATAACCCCCCCACCCAACTATCGAAATATTATTATTATTAATACACTCTGTAACATCAAAGTTCAAATATCACATTTTTCACATTTCTACAGGGTGTATTTTATTTTCGTCTTATTTTCACCGCATGGGGCGCTAACATCGAAATAAGCTTTACTAGCTAAACATGTTTCGTCCCTTCCAATATCGAAGACTAAAAATAATATAGTATTTCCTCTCTTATTTTGGCGTTTCACTCTATCACTGTGTTCTCCAAAGAGCCAATACCAAAATTAGTAAAATTGTAGAAAGCAAAATGCGATAAACCACATTAAAAAAAAATTAAATTTGACTATTTTTCGCATATAAATTTCTACCCATTCACGTAATATTAATCACGTCAAATAACGGTCCATCTTTTTTATCTACTGAACGTACCACATTTAATATTCCCATTCACTCTACAGAAATTTGAAGCTCTTCTTTTCCAGTACAAATAGTTGGACTATGATGATAATGATAAGCACAAACCATGATCATTTGTTATCTAAATTCTAAATCTATACAACGTAGGAAAATATCGAAGACCAAAAGACCAAAATTGACCAAGTTATCCATTCTGGGTTTTTTAATTCCCTTCTTCCAATCTTCATTGCAATTATCAGTCTTTTTACCAAATACTGTATTTTTTTATCAATTACCAAAATTTTTCCAATGTGCCAAATCTGCTTCAGGCTTTAGTGAGAGATTGTTATTAAATTCGCCTTCGTGTTCTTGATGAAATATTAATTATTAAACTCTGCATTTGAAGCAAAAGGTGGAGTCAGGGATTATTTATTTTAGAATTCATATTGTACAACATGACAAAATATTACACAAAATACGTGTTCGCCGTTTTATTAAAATATTAAATTATGTATTTTAAATATATTTAAGACATCTTAAATTTCTGAAAAATTATAAAAGTATAAAAATACAATGGTTCATAATATAACTTTATCTCTAGGAATTCAAGACCAATAAATTATTTTCTTTAAATGGCAAGACTTTGAACTTTTAGTAATTTTAATTGTTAGTGTAAGAGAACCCGACCGAAAATTCTTTGTAAATTTTCGTTTGATTATTACCATTATGAATATTGAACTAATTGTTTTGATATATTAATTTTGCGAAGTTGATTGTAAATGATTTGAAGAATTTCTGTAGCAGTGTGAAGAATAAAATGTAAAGTTAAATAAATATAAATTGGCCATTATTTATGAGCTAAAATAAGAAACCTGAAGCCTTGAAAAAATATGAATCAATTAATACTCTTATGATTCTTTTTGTGATATTCAACTATTCTATTTGTCCAACACTTAGACACTCCATCACGTACTAAGAAAAAACAAAAAAAAATGGTTTGAAAAAATCCAGAACTAGAGAGCATTTTGAAATTTTTGACAGATAAAAATGTTGAGTTGGAATAAATGGATCATCTGTTAATAAGTTGTATTTTATTTTACATTGATTTTGGGGAATCAAACATGCACTAAAGGGTCTAATATGATAGAATTGTGATAATAATTTACCATTAAAAAAATGTGAAATCTTATAACTAATCTTGTGACATGTATCACAATCTTTTTGAGAAAAATATTAACACAATTCACTCATATTATATCCCTAGATCAAATATTAATTTAACATTTTGCCACATACTAGAGACTCTGGAGACACAATTAAAAACTGTTTCTTCGTCGGAAATCAAACCCGGAACCTTTGTTTTATGAGTCAGATATCTTACTGAGCCTCGAAGGTCGACTAATGCACGCAGAACTTTCATATTACCTACAATTCACCTAGATTAAAAAAAAAAAAAACAAAATTTGTATATCTTGATAGAGAATACAATATTCATGTAAGAATCAATATAATGTTGGAGTCGCATGTATCGATCAGCAGTCAATAGTAAGGGTTGTCAATATATGAAGGAACTTTTGAAACGATATACTTTCTTCACGGCTTAGTGATTTCCATGAGATCGAACAAACACACCTACCTATAGTATAAATGTGGAACATTCTGGATTTGCTAGCGAATGTCTAATACACACGACATGAAAGCCTTATGGACACACAATAAAACAACTTGATGGATTTTGTCACCATACTTGAATATTATAGAAAGTATACAAGTATTATACGTAGAAACACGAAAAATAAATAATAAACGCGGAAAAAAAGTTGTGTACAATATAAAATTGTTTTTACTTTTTCAAAAGAATCTAAAAACGCAACATTGCTTTTGATAAAATTGAGGTTTAGTTGTCGCCAAATAACTTGAACTTTTTGCCGAGAAGGGGGGAGATTTGCACGTAAACCAAACGTAAGTAAAAAGACACAAATTTGTGCAACCGGAAGCTCTTTCAAAAGTTTCCTGGCGAAAATTATACCTATTCTAGTTGTATGTAACACATGAGATCCAACTGTCGATAGCGATAGTATGTATAGTTGAAGAATATGTACCAAACTATAAACCCATAAATACAAATTATTTAATATTGTCAGATATTTTGTTTTCTATACAACATATGTAGGTATGTATGTCAAGATAGGATAGTATGGAGGAAGGTCGTATTTTCCTACCCAGAATATGAAAATAGCATGATGGTATGTATGTATGTTTGGAGATGAAGTATCAAACTATTAAGTCTTCTTACATATTGTGTATAGGCGACTGCCATACAAAATGAATGAAGCAATGTCGTCACTAAATTCAATTTTTAAAAAAATTGTTAAAAAAAATTGAGACCTTCTACTACAATGCTAAATTTTTTTTATAGAAAATTAAATTATCTAGTTGGGGTGTTTCGGCTTTTTTCGATATTTTAAAAAAAAATGAAAATATAGGCAGTTTAACTCATAAATTTATCATAAAAAAAAATATTTTTCTTAATAAAAAATGTTTGAGAAACTTTGGAATTTTTTTGAATAAACTAATTTGAGATTTTGTATTTTTCTATGGTTATACCAATTTTCAGTGTTTTAGCTTTTATGGTTTCTGAGATATATGGAAAAATAAATTAAATATTCAAAAGTTGATAACCCCTGACTGAAACAAAAATTCAAAATTCTGAGTAAAAAAGTTTTGTAGGCCTATAACGGTCTATATATTCTTAAATTTTGGGCTCTGTAAATTGAGCGGATCAAAAGTTATAAGGGGGGGACGGACACACACACACACACACACACACAGACACACACACAGACACACACACACGAAATGTTCTACTCCGAATTCTGAGTAAATCCGTGTATGGAACATATATGCTGCGAAGCCTCTAAGTTGGTGTTTTTTGACTTCAAAGTTGGAAAAGCCGTGAAAAAAGTAGACCTCTCCATACAATTCTAGCGTATTCTGGCTTGAAACATTGTCGATATGTTAAGAGAACAAAGTTCTCCTGAACAAATCCACAGTTGGATTATGTAGTTCTAGAAAATTCGTTTGACAAATTTTTAAATCTCAATAGAGATGAAGTTGGAATATTATAGGAGAACTGGAAAATCAAAGCACCTACAGAGCTAACCACCTGTCATCGGTTGGGCTGGTCACTTGAGAATAAGCATTTTTTTTTTTGGTACGACATCTTTTGAGAAACTGGTTTGTAAACAACGAAAGCAACAGTATTTATACATGAGGTGACAATACTTTCGTTAAAATCTCACCGTTGCACCGCGCCAGAATTGCAAGTTCATTTTTAAGTTGTTTACCTAATAATTGGTGAACATTGCGTAAGAGCATTAAGTGATCACCGAAACCAGCCGATGACTGGTCGTAAAGGTATCTTGATTTCCCGGCTATCCAATAATATTCCTACTTCGTCTCTATTGAGATGTTAAAAATTTGTCACAAAAATAATTAAGTTGCTTTTGAATTATTAACATTAAAAAAAAGAGGTGTTATGGACATCGTGTGGCTATTCTATATATTACTAGTTGCATGAAACACATGAGATCCAACTGTCGACAGCGATAGTATGTATAGTTGAAGAATAAGTACCAAACCCATAAATACAAATTATTTATTATTTTATGATATTTAGTTTTCTATACAACACATGTACCTAGGTAGTCAAGATAGGATAGTATGGAGGTCAGTCTTTTTTTCCTACCCGGAATATGAAAACAGCATGATGGTATATGTATATTGTATGTTTAGAGATGAAGTATCAAACTATTAAGTCTTCTTTGATATTGTGTATAGGTGACTACCATACAAATTGTATGAAGCGATGTCGTCACTAAATTCAATTTTTATAAAAATTGTTAAAAAAAATTTGAGATGTACTGCTACAATGTTAATATTTTTTATATAAAATTAAATTATCTAGTTGGGGTGTTTTGGCTTTTTTCGATATTTTAAAAAAAAATGGAAATATAGGCAGTTTAACTCATAAATTTATCATAAAAAAAATACTTTTCTTAATAAAAAATGTTTGAGAAACCCTGGAATTTTTTTGAAAAAAGTAATTTGAGATTTTGTATTTGTCTATGTTTATACCAATTTTCAGTGTTTTAGCTTTTATGGTTTCTGAGATATATGGAAAAATAAAATAAAAATTCAAAAGTTGATAACCCCTGACTGAAACAAAAATTCAAAATTCCGAGTATAAAAGTTTTGTAGGCCTGTAACTGTTTATATATTCTGAAATTTTAGGCTCTGTAAATTGAGCGTATCAAAAGTTATAAGGGGGGGACGGACACACACACCCACACACACACAGACATACACACACACATAGACACACACACACGAAATGTTCTACTCCGAATTCTGAGTAAATCCGTGTATGGAACATATATGCTGCGAAGCCTCTAAGTTGGTGTTTTTTGACTTCAAAGTTGGAAAAGCCGTGAAAAAAGTAGACCTCTCCATACAATTCTCGTGTATTCTGGCTTGATACATTGTCGATATTATGTTAAGAGAACAAAGTTCTCCTGAACAAATCGACAGTTGGATTATTTTTTCTGTTTCCTATTCGAAAAAAAAAAATTCCGTTTTTTTTCTTCTCTCGTTTTCTGCGCGCTCAAAGTGGTTTTCCGATAACATTCACCACCTCAAAACATTATCACTTTATATTTTGACAGAAAGCGGTTTTGGTAGATACTAAGTCGAAAATCCATTTTCAAGGAGAGAAAGAAAAAAGACATCTTTGCGACATTATGGAATTGATTTAATTCTACATTTTCTCCAATGTGTGTGATAAAGTTGAGATCGTTGTACGAATTTATTTATTTTTTATTAAGTTGATATCCTCTAAACTTATAATTTATTTATTTTTACAAGTTTTGTTGATATCTTTAGTATTTCACAAACCTACTATTAAATCATTTTTGTCCCTTTTGATAGAATAAAAAAATATTGAATGTTTTTAAAATTTCATAATATTATAAGCAAGCATTGGATTATTTCTCCTGTTGGGAGTCAAATCGTATTTTATGACAATTATTAAAGCAGCCGATGACAAGTCGTAAGCCCTGTAGGTGTCTTTAGTTCCTGTTACTCCTATAATATTCAAACTTCGTCTCTATTGAGTCGTTAAAATATTCGATTTACATATACATGTGACAAAAATGAAATTACAATTCTGGCGCTGTCCAGGGTTGACATCTGTGCGAAAGCTTTGTAACCTCATGTATAGGTAAGGACTGTTGCTTTCATTGTTTACAAAATACATAATTTCTCAATAGATGGCGTTATAAAAAAATCTTCGTCACTTCATAGATGGCTTTCGATAGTGTTTCAGTTTATTTTCAAAAGTAACAGATTTTCATTATTAAAATAGGTATATATAACTTTAAAAAAATGGATTGGTAGGGAAACGGAATTTCGGTATTTTTTTTTATTTTCTAAATGATGTAGTATGATAGTATTTTGATAAGTATGAAAGTATCAAATATTCAACGTAGTTTCCAAGATTATTCCTATAACACACGGTAATTCAATCCGAGCTCTCTGAGGAAACGCGGTTTGGATTTATGCTTTAATCGCAATCTCCTTATGCAATTTAAGGATAAATAAAGCCAATTTGCTTCCACTCATTGATGTTCATAAACATGGCATTTCCACCCCCCACTAAAGGTTATATCCCAGACTATATATTCAAAGAGGGGTGACTCACGAGCGTGAAATCAAATTTCACAAAATATATACCCACGATCGTACGTTGGGAAAACGGATATACGCTAGCGTTTAGCCCACATACAACGTAAACATACGGGGTATACAAAATTTCATACGAAATGCTTGAATCTGCATGGAAATTGATTGAAATACACAGATGTACCACAGTATAATATGTGAACATAAACCATGGAGTACTTTAAATATATCTACCCAGGACACGCTGTGTTTTATCTGTACATTCAATCGAAAACGATTATTAATATAAGATGAACGGAAAGATAAAGAATGATTTTTTTACTGTACCAAAGTCAATAGTGGTTTGGGTAAAAACTTGGAAAAAAGAAGTATCTAATCATAAACAACATTTTTAAACACTAATATATTATTTCAAAATGAAAAAAAAAACATGTGATGGGTCTGGTTGGTTCATATTGCGAAGACTTTTCAAATGGAGGTTGCATTCAGAAAATGTGAAATTATATCCGTTATTAGAAAATATAACAGAAAATATAACTCTTAACGACTTCGTTGGATGGAATAATTGGTACACAATGAAGATATGAAGGTATTAATTCTGTAGGTGAAGGTATGATAATGTCTTAAGATGCTATATGGATACTTAATACATACGACATACTTCACAAAACTGGTAATTGACTGGCTGAAAAGAAATGGTAGAATACAATCTGCTCATGTCCTGTTAAATTTCCTAACATAATTCACTACTCTGTGCCTTTATAACCTGAGAATCTCTACCATAGCTTGGTGCCATCCATCATTTCCACAAAAATTGTATGGGCTAAAATAACTTGAGAGTTTACGGTGTGTTTTCTGGATTATTTTTCTTTTCTTTTTCTTTTCTGTTAATATTTAACTATCTCTGTTTAATTATTTTGCATTCAAAAACATGTTACCACAGGGCAAATTAAAGCAGTACTGCCTCAGAATGGACTTGTCTAGTGAGGCAGTAAATTTCCAAATAGATACAATTGTAAATACTTTGTTTATGATAAGTAGGTATTTTTAAAATAAAGTTATTTTTTTGTTGTTAAAATAAAGTTATTTTTATGTGTAAATAATGGAAATAAATCATTTCATTTCATTTCATTACTGAAAAATGTCGTGGTACTGAGCAGAGTCAGAGAAACAAGACAACTCCTAAAGAGGCTTGTCCAACAACGATTCTATAACATCAAGCATCCGGGTCTGCTTGTTACCGCAAGAGACAGCTATATGGACGAGGTAATCAGTGACGTGCGCTGTAGCAGCTAGCAATAGACCAAGAGGCTGGCGAACAACAAATATATGTATGTGCAGAGATGCAGTGCTAAGTGAAAACTAATCCAAGGATTGTTACCATGAAGAAGAACTGATTGTATCTACTCTAGACGCGAACCAAAATTGTTTTTTTTTTTTGCGTGTTTTTTTAAAGGCGTAGGTTCTTGACGTGTCAACAAATTTTGACGGACATGAAAACAAAACTGGAATTTAAATAAATCAAAATTAAAAACGTTGAAACAGGTTAAAAATAAAAACATTGGTTACGCGCCTTTTTTCGGAATATTTAAACATTTTTTTGCCGGCGATGTTTTATTTTCCATTTTGGAAATCCCTTCTTGCCGGGCGTGGAAAATGATGAATAATTTGGAGGTGCGGTGTTTTCACTGGCGATGCTTGCTTATAAAATTCAGATTTATGGGCCTGTCTCGTCCATCCTTTAAAAAAGAACCTGTAAATTTGTCCTCCCAACAGCTTTCAACAATATATTTTAATTACATGCCCCGTCTTAATCTTGACGCTGGAAAAGAAAAACTCTCAAAAGTATTGGATTTAATTTTAACGCTGAGCATAAAACAACTATAAAATAACCCTTCTAATTTTTTTAAACAATTACAACAGTTGATTTTTTGCAAAGTATTTTATTTTGACAAGGAAACAAAACAAATATGCAGAAAAAAAGAAGATGTAAAAAACATTTTATTTACAAAACATGCATAAGAACCATAATGACCTATGCCATCGAAGCCAGAACCGATACTATTAGAACAAAAAATCTCCTCCGGACTACTGAAATAAGGACAATGCGCTCCTAGTGGATAGAGTCCGGAAGGAAGATATAAGAAGAAGATGTGATTTCGCTGGGGTAGAGGGCGAAAATGTCAATGGAGAGACCATGTCGAGAGAATGGGAGACAATCAACTACCCAAAATTGTCTCCAAGGAATTCTCGGAGGGTCGAAGAGCCAAACGGAGACCAGCAAAAAGATAGGGTGACAACTGGATATCCAGATCACAAGAGGCAGTCTCCGACTGAAAAACAGGCATACAACCAGAGGAAGAAAAAGAATATGTACTTAAATAAAAATAAATAATAGGTGAACGAAATCGGTTGTGGCAGGATTCGAACTCGCGACCACTGGATTACAAACCCAGCGCGCTAACCGCTCTGCCATCTAAAATGGAGCATATAAAAATTCGTATTCCCAATAATGTTGTTTCTAAAATTATAAACTTACAAAAATCAAAGTACCTACCAAACAAATTAAATTTGCAAAGAACAGCTCAAGAAAATAGAATAGGGAGGAAAAGAAAGAGTGAAATAAAGAAGAAATGAGATAAAATGAAAGAGGGAAGAAGAATAATTAGTATGAATTGCTTTTTTTATTTATTTATTTATTTTATTGGATACTTTGGAGCTTTTCTTTTTAGGGAAATTAATTATTAGTATTTTTTACACATATTTTTATTCTTACTTTGAACAATCATGCCAATATTGCATTCGCAGGAATAAATAACAAATCTTTGATATCCTTGAAACTTCATGTAAAAAAAATCATGTAAAAGAGCCGAGTAATCGGAAAATAAGACGAAAAACAACATCTCACATAGTTCAGCAATGATTTCAGCCCTTACCACAATCTCTGAGGTGAGGTGAGGCGACCGTTTGGGGTGAGGCGAGATGAGGCTACCGTTTGAGGTGAGGCGATATTGGTATTTGGGCATACACTCATGTGTCGTTCTTTCTTTTATGAGGCAATTCACACCCTCACACCTGCCTCTGGTCACCCCTTATTGTATTGGGATATGCCATGATGGTGTGAGTAAAATTGGTTATAAAATGTGTCACACAATCAACTTTGAAATAATTTATAGCCTACAATCGTTTATATTTATAAATTTTAAATATTATGGCCCGAGATATCAGTTGGCCCTTAAATCGTTGAATTTAGTAATCCAAGTAAAAAGTTTAGGGAAGAATAAATTTCATTCGCGTATTTCAGTGAAAAATGAAACGTCAGTTACGTAATCTTCAACTATAGATATATTTTACGTTTTCTATGGTTCTTGTCTATAACGCATCTGTCAAATTGTAATAACCTTAAATGTTACGTGACGCGAAGCTGTGACTAAATATTATTTTATTATTATAACAACACATTATTTTATTTGTTTCATTACACAGCATGTTAATTTTCCAATTTTTTATACCGATCGATGTTTTTTTAAATTAAAATCAAACATTGTAGTGACAAAATGTCATTGAATATGTACTACGTACGTAGTACTTCAATGCAAAATGTATGTACATTTTACAGATGGATATGGAAATAAGTGATAATGGTAAAATAGTGTCTTATGTAGAAAATTTAAGAATACACATTATATATATAGAAACAGGATGGATCAATTTAAAAAGTGGGATGAAAAAACATCGCAAAAATAAAGTTGCGTGCCTGACGTTTCATTATGGCTGACAGTTTATTTCGTTTGTTGTCAGGCAATACATTATAATTATGTAAAAAATAAAATAAATATTAAATACATGAACCACTTCTATATCAAGTCTTTTATTTTAACAACAAAAATAAATAATGATTATAATTATTATGCATAGTTATTTGTAGTATAAAATGAAATAAAACATTAAAGCGTGCGGCGATTAGTACGCCACCTGGCGAAAAAAGACTAGAAACAATACTTAACTCAAGATTAAGACACGCGATCCGCCAGAAACGTTGAGTTAAATATTTGTCGTTTAGTGACGCATTTAAGGGAAGATTAGGTACTGAAATACGCAATATTTTTGTTAAACTTGAGTTAAACTCCTAAGGGCCGACTGAAATACTGGGCCTATGACATAAAATTCTAAAAAACGTAATCACTGATATTATTGTAATACTTAAACACAACTGTAATGAAACACTTCGTTTAACGACCACAGAAAGTATGCCGAAATGTATATAAGTACAAAATAAATAATGATTAGAAACATACCAATATCTGCTGAACCACCCCAAGTTCCTTGTTGAGCTTGACGTCCCAACTTGGTGATGGCTTCCACGTATAGTCTGGAAGCGGCTGCAGCTCCTACAATAAAAAGAAACACATTATAAGTAAATGTTTGCTATATATAAGGATTGATGTTGAAACGCGGGCGGACACGATGAGGACAAAATAATCACTCAGAACAACAGAAATGAAAACACTTAGACCTCTCTTGGGCAAAACTATCTAAGACAAAAATGAGAAAATCTGCAGAACCTGCGATGTACAAGACATAGGCTCGGTATTACAGTCGGCCCTCAACTCATTGAGTTTGTTAAACTTAAGATTAATGTAGGGGAGATTTAATCCATTTCCGTATTACAGTGCAATATGACATGTCAGTTACTAAATCTTCAATTATAGAAATATTTTACTTTTTCTGTGGTTATTATCTGTCAAATTTTAAATAACCTCAAATAATACGAACTTCAAAACGGGACGCTACCACTTGAAATACTATTGTTTTACTATCCAACATGGTAAATTTAATTTTTTTCACCAAAATAATGCTTTTAAATGCCCATGTTCGTTTCAATATGGCTGTCAGTTTATTTTGTTGTGTGGCGCCACCGTCGATACAGCTAACGCCTCTAGTGATAGAAACTGAAACAACACTCGTTGCCTAACGCCTCTAGTGATAGAAACTGAAACTACACGCGTTGCCTAGCAAATGACAGTTGACTCACCGTTAAGTACTTAATCCGCCAGAAACGTTGAGTTAAATATTTGTCGTTTTAGTGACGTATTTGAGGGAAGATTAGGCCTAAACGGACACTGTAATACGCTATATTTTTGTAAAGCTTGAGTTTAGCTCTTAAACTCAGACTGTAATACCGGGCCATAATTAAATGGAGCAAGCAAAAAAGGCCTGTCCTATTTATTCAGTCGTAATACATTAAGAAAATGCGCTACATTCTATGGATTGAGGCTAAGCCAATGGCCATTGGCGATCAAGAGACTTCTTCTGGGATTGATAATCTTCTCACCGCTTCTCATAACGCTGTCAAAAATAATCCGCTTCTGCACCTACCTACTGTGTATTAACAATATTCGCACCTTGAAACCCTGAAAGATTTCCCGCTTGTCGCATCATATTTTTACCGCGGCCGCTTATGTCCGACCGATATCTTCACCGCAAATTCATCGTTATCTTCAATGCATTATTGTTCAATATCATCGCAGTTAACGAATATTTCAACACAGTTTTACCGCTTCTGACCAAGAAGCCTTTAAGAGTGCCTTCAGCCCAAAAAGTACATTATTTCCTTTTGGCATATAAATGAGTAATCCATTATTTTATTTATAAGACAGATCTTAATATTATAAAGTTAAAGATAACAGAAAGTATTTTAAGAAAAATCAAAAATCACAAACATAACGCAGTCATATACTAAGCATCTCACTTCTTCAATACGCACATAAACGAAATAAATATAGATGGGTCGATAGCAGAGCGGTTAGCGCTATTGGGTTAGTAATCCAGTGGTCGCGAGTTCTAAACCTGCCTCGACCGATTTCGTTCACCTATAGCACAAGCATTTATGCTTATTTTAGGGAACGTAGGAATATGTATATGTACTTGTTTAACAAGGACATATTCATTTTTTGTTAAAAAAAAAAGATATATTCAGTTCATCAATAAATAATATCAAATCAAAACAAATCACAAAGTAAATACTTATATAATATAATCATACCCACACTTATCCCTTTTCATCTGCACTCTCTCTTTTCTTTCTATTTCCAACTTTCTCCTACATTTCTTCTTATCTTATTTCTATATTATTTATTCTTCATTATTGCTTTTAACTCTGCTTATGTACTTAACTTCATGTAGAAAAATATTACTGGCATAGTTGTTGTAATTTTATTTTTCTTTCACTGTATACGTTATTTGTTCCCCAAATATATGTAAATTAAATAAAATAAATATCGTATCAAATTAATGAATAAACTATTAAACCAGTAATTCCTCGCTAACCAACACGCATGCATGACTTCAGTAAACAGATTTTGTTAAAATATTACCATTATAAATCTCTTTTTATTATGTGACCGTTTAATTACATTTCAATTACATATTCGGATTAAGTCGGCATTTTAAATTTAAATAACGGAGTCTGTCCCTTAATTTATATCACAACAAACAGAGTACTTGTAGATATAATTATAATCTAACTTATAAAGTTTAAATACAAAAAGCTACGTAATAAATTTTACTTTAAACCACCTTGAATAGCCATCTGCTTTATTTTAACGTTTTTTAATTTCATTATGTTCTGAAACAGCTTTGCCAGTAACTTAACACTGAATTTGAGGTATAATTTTTGGGACATTATTTCGTTTGCTTTCTTCCACTTAAAATATACCTACAGCCTTGTAGCGCGGTATTACGTAAAAAATTAAACAAATTGTGATTATTTCTTTTGGAATACTCTCTTTTATTTATTTATTTTTATTTTACAATTCTTTGGGAGACCAACAGCTATCCATTACAGTTTTTCAATTAGGATTACAACTAAACAACCAATTATAGGTCTCCGCTGATGAGATTTGAAAAGAAATAAAGATCTCTTATGGAAATATACATTTCTTAATCCTATTCTGAAATTGAACTCTAGACGCTGCGCGCTGGTGAATGGTTTAAACGATATCATCATTTCCGATTCCTGCAGCGAATCTACGGAGCGGTTTGTGAGGGTGGTTTGTGGATAATCAGATTCAAACAGGAGCTGTTCCAGATTTATGATGATCTAGACGTCGGCGTCGGGGCATTTATTAGAATTGGGAGACTCAGATGGTTTGGACACGTGGAAAAAATGAGTTAGCCCACCAGAAGGGTCTTTCACCATAGACCAGAGGGTATGAGGCCTAGGGGGAGACCCAAGCTGACATGGATGGACTGCGTCCAAGGGTACCTGGACTCTTTGGGAGTGGTCAATATGGAGTCGTGGACATGGCCACTGACAGATCAGAATGGAAAAGTCTTCTTCGGAGGCAAGGTCCCAATGTGGAGCCCATGATGATGATTTCACCGTTACGAAACTCATGGTTATTTATTTATTTTATTTTGGGAAACAAAACAGCCATTACATATTTTACATTAATAGTAATCAGGAAAGTAAAAATAGTAATCAGGAAAGTATGCCAATTACCCAAGGAAAGTATGTTAATTAAAAAAAAAAAAAAATAATAAGATTGTTGTTCATAATTTCACCCATAGATGGCTGTAGTAAAAATTCCTTATTTTCAAGCGAAAAGAATTTCAGTATTACAATATATAGAACTTTCAAAATTGAATTGATAGGGATCTCATTAAAAAGGCATAATTGGTGAACGTTGCGCAAGCGCATAAAGTGATCACGTAAACCAGCCGATGACAGGTCGTAAGCCCTGTAGGTGCCTTGATTTCCCGGTTCTCCTACAATAAATATTCCAACTTCGTCTCTATTGAGATAATTAAAAATCTGTTAAAAAATATGCCAATTACATTGTTCCACAGATTAATATAACAAAGACAAAATTGTGATGTAAGTGTACAATTGTGATGTGTGTATTTTATGAAGCGAGGGTGGGACATGAGAGGGTTAGGAGAGGAGGAAAGGGTGAGTTGTCATAATAATATAGTATTGGACATACCAAAAATTATGCGATTTGGTACAGAATGTATGTATTCACTATAATATTGATGATAGTTGTTTTTTTAATTTATTTATTTATTTATTGATTCACGGCTCAAAGCCCTTTACAAAATTAAATATTACATGACACAGCATAAACAAAAGAAATACAATTTATAAACATCTAGATATAACAACGGTAGCAGAGGATATATAAAGAAAAATAAAAACATATAAGAGAGGTAATTTAAACAAAAAAAAAAGAGGTAATTTTAAAGTACATACATTAAAAACCAAAGAATAAATAAACAAAAAAAAACTCAAATAAAAAATAATAGCATGAACATAAGAATATTACTGACTGAATAATATAAAAGTGAATGGTGTGAACTACCTACATACTGAGCCACACTGAATCAGAGAATGCTGCCAGATGTGACTATATGTATATTACATTATTGAATTAAATAAAATAAAAATCAAATGTACAAAAAATATATAAAATATATAAAAATGTAAAAAAAAATATATAAAAATGTAAAAATTTATAAAAATGTAAAAATATATAAAAATGAAAACAACTGACTACACAATCATTTGGGGGTATGTTTTTGAAAATTTTTTAATAAAGTAAATTTATATTCATTAAAAGAATTGAAGAAAGGGTCAGTCAGATAACCAAAGTCATTGCCCAATCGATGGATTCTATTCAATGGAGTGTTGTATAAATAATTAGTGTTGGATGTCTTACATACAAAAGTTATAATTTGGCGGGTATTTCTTGTTGGAACATGGTAATTTATCCGACTAACAAGGTAAGAGCAGCTAATGTTATTATTAATTATTTTATAGAGAAGCAAGAGATCAGACACAATCCTTCTATCAGAGAGTTCATGAAGTTGGAGATAGTCTAGTTGTTCGCGCCATTTAATTGCCATAAAATAAAATAAAATATAATGCACTGTATTCGATGAACTTTGATGCCTTTGTGTATCGCCAGAAGAAGTAATGCACTAAGCCAATGGCCATTGGCAATCAAGAGGCTTCTTCTGGGATTCATCGTCTTCTTCCGCACTCATCACCGCCTCAACTACCGCATTTAAAAAGTATCCGCCTACTTGTAACATTTTGCTAATATTCGCACCTGTGAGTTGGCAACACTAAAAACTTCGACTTCCCGCTTGTCATTCGCAAAGTACGGATCCATATTTGTTCGTGTCTATGTGACCGCCGCTTTTCGCCGCAAAATTAATAAAACCCGCTTACTTTCCAACCGCTACTTTCATCGCAAAATCTTCGCCATCTTCACCGCTATCTTCTACAGTAACATCGCAGTTCATAAACATTTTCAACAGTTTTTTCATCCGCTACAACCGCTACATCATTCTTCAACGCCCGCTAACACTGCAAGAGAAGAGTGCCCTCTGCCAAAAGGATCTGCCAGCCAATTAAAGGTAAGTGCATTGTTTCCTTTTGGCTTATATACGAGGTGTCATATTTATCGAACTGCAGTGCATAAAAATCGCTAATTAAATCAAATTACCAATACCAAATAGGTCAATGTTGCAATGAACCAGCAAACCCCCGCTACACCACTAGTAGTGAATCATAATTTAAATCCTCTGCAGGAATTTTCAGCTTATAATTCAAAAATCGTATGAATTTGTGCTGGACAGTTTCGATGGATGCAGAGTGCACGGCATAATATGGAGACCAGACGGGAGAATTGAATTCAAGTTGACTACGAACAAATAATAGATATATGTAGCGTCCTGAATACATTTACTGATTCAAATTTAGCTGTTGCCCTCAAGACGAAACCGAGCAATTTTAGGGCCTTATTTTTAATATTATCTATATGAGGTACAAAGCTCATTTGTTCATCAAATGTGATACCAAGATCTCTTATAGTCTTGACACGTTCCAACTCTGTATTCTCCAGGCAATATTTGTATACAATCGGATTCTTTACTCTATGAAAGGTAATAGTTTGGCATTTCTCTATATTAAGATAAAGTTTATTCTTCCCACACCATATATTTAAGGCATTTAAGTTATCTTGTTAAGTATGACAGTCTCTTTCATTCTCAATCTTTTTAAATAGTAATTTAATTTAATTTCCGTGTCCGGAACACCATCATATTGGTTGGTGCTCCGGTGGTGGAAGGATTGGCCGGCATTCTGCCGTTTCCAGGGACGCCCGATTGCTTTCCGAAGTTAACCGAAACTCAATCTACGTGGAGGCTCCTTCCGTGTCCCCTTTTTAAATAGTTTAAATAGTTAATGATTGTAGGCTATTGTTAAAAATATCTGGCTTATGATTAAGGTCATTGTATATATTGCAGCAACGGTTAATAAAAGTGTTGTTTGCATAGTTCGTTCTTGAGTATTTAGTGTAAAAAAGGAGGTTCTGGCGGTTTTGTCTGGCTGGGCAGTTGAATGGGATTTGTCCTAAGAGATACGGACTATCTATTTGGTTGTTGAGTAATTTATATAGGAAACATCAGTCATCATCAAACAATCAGTTGTACCCCTTATTTTGTTGAGTTGTTGGTATTACAATATAACAAAATGTTTTCGCACACTATCGTCTCATGGTACGAGGTAGTGTGTCACGCGTCTCATATACCTGTCAAATTTTCATATTCACACTGTTCATGTCAAGTTTTTCAATAACTTTGTGTTCCGTGTATTTTCCTCTAGATTGACGTACGAGTATGTATACTCGTATGTTGAGGAATGTTAACACGACGTCGTTAACTAAATATTTATCTTAGTCTCTCTCTGGTATGGAATAATTCTCCCTCACATCATATCATTAAAATAAAATGGAGGTGTAATTGCCTTGGCGCCCCGAGAGACTCGAGACTGATAGATAAAGACGTAAAACCAGACGGTCTTACGTCTGTATAATTGTATAATAACTTATTATATAATTATTTATTAATTATATCAATGTCAAAAATTATAAAAATAATACAAGAAAAAAAATTATGAAAAAAAAATATGCAATACATCGGAACAAAATTTATTTATGATCATTTGAAAAATAGGTTTGAGTTTCTATAAAAAAGATCTTTGACGTCATGAAAAATAATAAACAGAGTTGACACAAACTACAACTTACGCCAGGGGATCGGTACATAAAATGAGGTGGAAAGGGGGATCCCAAACACATTCGATGTTTAAATATAAATCGAATATTGATGACACATTATTTATAAAGTATTTGCTTTTCGAAATTTAAATCCCTTTATTAACAGCATGTCCTGTATTTATCGGCATTCGTGGCTCGGTTTGTTGGGTATGCTGATTCAAAGGTCCCGGGTTCATTTCCCGTCGGTGCAGTTTTTAATTTTTTTTCATTCTGGATCTGTGAGTCTCCACGACCGATTTCATTCACCTACATATGCTTACTTTAGGGAATTTTGGATGTATACATGTACTTGATACAATAACACAATCATTATATGAAAAAAATTTAATAAATTTTGTACTTAATTCTACACATAATATTATAAGTTGGAACAATCTATTATATTATATTATGATAGACCTGTTTTCATCAAACATTGCATCCTATAAAAAAGAACTGTTAAAATCGATAAATGGATATATAGTCTCTTGAACTACACGTCATAAGTATGAATGCTTTGTATAGTGGCATGTTTGTGGTCGCACGTTGCGCGGGCCGATTTACTACATATTATATACGTCCCCCCCTTCCCCTCCCCGCAGTGTGTCCCATCACGTCGTATCCATCTCCATGGGCAGTCTAGCAGTGAAGATTATATTATGTTATGTTACACTTTGTTGTATTGTATTGTGTTGTATTGTGTTATGTTATATTATATTATATTATATTGTAACACCCACTAGGAAATGCTGTTATTGGCGTTATCAACAAGAATTTTATCTTACTGTATTATCATATTATTGTATAAGCTGTTGTATTTCTGAATAAAATAAAATGAAAATGAAAATAAAAATAAATAAAAATATTATGTAGTAATCTATGTATGTATGTAGGTGCATCGCTTGCCATTAGCACTGCATACAGAAAAATTCAAATATCCTTATTCATAGTAACACGGCATAACCCAGAATGTGGGGTATCCACCGACAGGTGCACGGATGTGCATTGCCTTAAACAATTTGGGGAAGCACGACACAATCGTGTTTCTCGACAAACAAGTCTCGTTTCACCTTAAACGACAACATTTAGAATAGGTGGTGAACTTTGTGATATTTTGACTATTTTATATATTTATTTGTTTAAGATGTGGTACAGGCTTAATACACAATACTTATAAACACGTCAGAAAAACCGTGCACACAAAAATCATACAATGCACAGCCTGTCTGTGGCTATACCAATTATAAATATTATTTTTATTACATAGATAAAAAAAAACTGAATTTAAATGATCAGGGACAGAAGTACAAAAAAAATAAAGAATACAACATATAGAAATAAAACATACATACACATAGATTTACACAAAACAGCAGACCGATAGCGGTCTTACCAAATATATCCACAGGCGACAGCAATAACACTTGCTTAGTATAATGATAATATATATTATGTATATCACAGTCAATCTACATCTTACTTATTTTCAATTATAATACATCATATTTTTGGGCCTAGGTTGCGGCTCTAAGGGCCTAGGCAGTAAAGGCGGGGGTGGGCGGCCGACGCTAATGTACCCTCGTCAATTCTGTACTTAGAGAAGAGCAGGACGGACGTCTCTAGTCTCGCTCGGCAGTTACTCGTCAAACTGTGGCGAATGTTGTTGTGTGGTTCGGGCACACCGCCGGCGCAGACGTCGGGTCAGACATCCTGTGTTGACAAATAGACGTCAAATCTGACAGGTGATGATTGCGTCGGATGCCCCCGGTGTTAGCCCGCGGAACCTTCGGACGCCAACACGAGGACCGAGGGGTCGGGGTACAAGCCCCTCCGACTTGAAACGGAGTGTACATAGCGGCCGATTTCGAGACCAATCGGAGGCCCTGACGTGTGAGGTTGGATTCTCGGGGGCAGTGGTTGAACCCGATGCATGGTGGATATTTTGTGTTTGTCCGATGTTGCGGCTGCGTCCGGTGGTGAACAGGGCCAATGGGCTCTATAGCGTCGCCGGCGTGGAAGTGGATCGCGATCTCCCTCGATATCATATTTTTGATTACAGAGAAGCAACTGTTACAAATAATTAAAAAAAAAATTAGAAAAGTACGAGTACCTTAATTATTTCCGTGTTTAAAAAAAAAATCTTTATGATATTTTGAAAAGCATCTCCCATCAATGTTTCCATATATTAATGTATTATGAAGAAATACGTTTTTCATCGATATAAATTATGTACACAGTAAACATAAATATTTACAATTCAACATGATGAAAAATTATTGCGTAGGTATATTATTTTTAATATGCAAAAGTGGGGAGATCCTTCAATCTTTATAAAATGTTATTAATATGTTTCCAAAAGACTAGGTTCATTAATTTAATTATTCAATCATTTTTATATGAGCGAAAAAAATATTTGAAATTATAGGAAATCCATTAAATACCACCAAAAGATTATACGAAAAACAATATAGTAAAAAAAAAATCAGCACGCATCTTAATTCAAATTATTTTGTTTTTTTTTTTTAATTTTTAAATAATGGAAACTTATAATAAACCTCATTTTGAAGATGCTCGCTGTGAAACAAAATCGGTGAATTTTTTTTATTTGTGATAGTTAAAACAAATAAATTACTAACTTGTAATTGAATCCAATACTTTGAAAGTATCTACTTCAACAATAGTTTATCTCATGACTATGGAGATCGGCAGTTAACAAATGCTATCGAAACTTATTTTAAAATTATCATCTTGGATTAGCACATCATAAAGTTCACGGTATTAGGAAAAGAACTCTTAACTATATTATAATCTAATCTGATCATAAAATTCTTTAGCCCATTTTACTAAAAAACCTTTTTTTATCCCTTCGTGTGGTTTTTTGAATCGATTCCTCTCGAGGTACGTACCCCCAAAACCGTAAAACCTCTTTGCCATCTTAAACGATAAAAAACATAGACATTTCGTATTAAAGCGATAGGTTTGAACATTGATCTTAAATCTATGACACGTCTCTGTCTCTATCACACTATAATGTATGTAGGTAAGAACATTTTCTAAGTATTCATTCAGCACCAAATATATAATTGATTTTTACTTCACCGATAATAATTCTTTGCCACATTATCAAATTTTCATGACTATTTTTTTAATAGGAAAGAGAGTGCTTCAGAGGTGATCACACATCGAGTTCTAAACAATATTAAACTCCTCAATTTGCAAGATTGTCTACAATTTATTATATCTTTTAACCACGTCCGAATTCGATAGTTCCCTTTTCATTAGAAAGGAAATACTCCTGAGGTGGTTCCATCTGAACTACGTCAAGAGAATAAATGATGGAAATCAGGAGTTTCGCTTAAACAACTGATGAAACTCATCAATTGTTTAAGCGAATTGTATGAAAGGCAATATTACCACATACCATCATGCCCCCCATGGGGAAGAGAGAGACAGAATAGAAAGCCACCATCTTGACACACATTCGTTTTGAAGTCGGTTTTTATTATAATATGAAAGATTATTTATCGATTTATTTACACTTTGTTAACAAATTCAACATAAATAATCAAAAACTTACAAAAAATACACACTCAGTCAATTAACTTATACCTTTTTTATTAAATATAATATTATCTTAGGTACAACAATTTACATGTAAAATCTTATATACTGCCCTCATATTAAAGTCTATTATAAATTTATCTAAGTTTATTGCATTAGTTCAACGATGTTTTTCATATACCTACTGCAGAAAATTTTATGTAAGCACCTAATACCACAGTATATGTATAACATTAAAGTACTCGTGTAATATCCGGTACCGAGAATAAGTAAGGTTAATGAAGATTGCATTTCTTCCAGCCTCTAAATATTTTACACTTTAGAAAAATAAAACTTTAATGGGATATAATATTATTTTCTTCATTTATATTACTCAGATTACTGATATGTCTCGATGTTCCTTTTATCTTCCTCGGGTCTTCAGCTATAATACTTTTGAAAAATTGACAAATATGTCTAATCCAGCCAGTATTAGTTATCTTGTTTACCAAGTTCACAAAAAGAAACTGCGTCAGGATAATGAATCGAATATTTGAATGTAATGAAATCTCAGTGTAACATTACATTATAAAAATTGAATCATAACAGCAAAACAATAAAGATGAATAGAAATAACTAGAATGCTTTCTTCAGACACTTACATATATTGTACATTTTCATCTTTGTATTAGAGAATAAACATCAACTGACAGCAAAACGTTAATGTCTATGGTATAGGTGTGTAGTGTTATGTGTACGTGTACATTGTCCATTGTACATATATACATACCATCACGCCGTTTACCTATTAACACAAAGAGAGAGTTTCGGCAGAGAGAACCGAACGCCAAACTCTTCTAAATTAACATACACGTCTGTCCCAAACACAATTTACTCTTGTCTCAAACTTTATTTGGACAGTACTTATTTGAAAAAAAAAACTGTAATAATTTTAATTTAAATGGCCGCTGGACACAACCTGCCATACCCCACTTGGAGAACAATAAATAGATTGAGAACTGGGGTGTCGCGCTGCAATAGTAACCTCAAAAAATGGGGCTACAAGGAGGACGATACCTGCGAGTGCGGGGACATACAGGACCACCAACACCTTATGATATGTCCGAAAGTCGGAGAGACGCGCTGGAGGACCTAATTGCCGCAAATGACAGGGCCGTACATGTTGCCAACTACTGGAAGTTCTTTATTTGATGAATCCGGACACGGAAAGTAAGTAAGTAAGTATTTTAATTTTTGTATTTATCCATGTTTATATTCTAAATAATGAAATGAATAAAAAAAAATGTTTTGCCTCATTTACATACATTGTCTATTGTAATCTTTGTTTTAAATGCTTTATTATATACCTTTATTTATTTATTTATTTTATTTTGGGAAACAAAACAGATGTTATATATTTTACATTAATAAAAAAAATAATAATCAGGAAAGTAAGCCAATTACATTGTTCCACAGATTAATATACATAATAAAGACAATTCATTACAAAGTCAAAGACAAAAGTGTGGTGTAAGTGTACAATTGTGATGTGTGTGTATGTGTGTGTGTGTATTTTATGAAGCGAGGGTGGGACATGAAGAAAGGTAGGAGAGGAGGAAAGGGTTAGTTGTCATATTAATATAGTATTGGTCATACCAAAAATTATACAATTTGGTACATAAAGTATTCATTATAATATTGATGATATGTAGTTGTTTTTTTAATGATTGTAGGTTATTGTTAAAAATATCTGGCTTATGATTAAGGTTATTGTACATATTGCAGCTGCGGTTAATAAAAGTGTTGTTTGCATAGTTTGTTCTTGAGTATTTAGTGTAAAAGAGGAGGTTCTGGCGGTTTTGTCTGGCGGGGCAGTTGAATGGGATTTGTCCTAAGAGATACGGACTATCTATTTGGTTGTTGAGTAATTTATATAGGAAACATATATCAGTTATACCCCTTTTTTGTTGAGTGGTAAAATTTATTAATCCTTTATTAATCTTGTAAAACCTTTCTTAAAAATCCATGTTTAGGTATATTAAAAATAAATAAATATCGGAATCCTGATCGTACGATCCTGAATTCAATTCCTGGTGAAGAGACAGCATTCAATTATTTTTTTCTTCCTGGATCTGTGAGACTATTTATAGTGCATTTTTTGAGAAATTAGTATATTTTAATTTGGTGCGTGTTAAATAATCAATATTTGTCATAATACCAACCTGTTGCAAAATAAAATAAATAAAAAATGTTTATACTAAATGTTATAATTTAACAATTCTTTTTAGACGAAAATAAATAAACCTACGTAAAGTAAAAAGAGTGTCTACCACTGAAATGTCATTACATCTAGAGAGATAAATAACGGTGAGTAATAATAAAGAATGAACTGCACTTGTTATATAACTGGTACAACGCTTAATGACCACAGAGTAAATGACACTGCAAATATAACAAAACGCAAGTCCAACTATTTATGGCAAAGCATTATAGAGACTTTATGTGGTTTTGATCTCTCCTTCAACATGCTACATAAAGCTCATCTGCTGTGGTTCAGTGACAAGAAAATAATCAACTCAACGCGAGATGTATTAATCAACGATGAAAATTAGTGTCATTGTTTAAATCTCGCGAATTATACTATATTTTGTATGTGTTATGTGAAGTATCTTTTAAAAACGAGTTTGTTGTGTCCAGCGATATACTCCTCACCACCAATTTACTTCACTAAGTGTTCAAATTTTACATAACATGGAATTTTTCAGCATTTTCATGAAATGAGTTTGTTAAATTATTTTTGTTTTACATATTTTATTATTTAAACTTGATAGTTCTTATTTGATTACATTTTATGAAATTAAATTGACGTTATGCAAAATGAAAATAAAATAAATCTAATTTTACGTTTCCTGAGCTTGGGGTCAATAGAAATATTTGACAGATCAATTCAATAGGGTCTAAGCGTGATTAGATATGAAAATTTGCTAAATTTTAAAATAATCAAATGAGTACCTACCTACTTAAGTCTATAATCGATAAAGTAGAATAATCACGCCGTACATAACACATCTGTAATAGAACGATGTATGACAGGGTAAGAAATGAGGACATAAGGAAATAATGTAAGATGAAGAAAGATGCCATTATTAGAATAAAAGTGAACATATTAAGATGGTTTAGCCACATTGGGGGAATGAATGAGGAACGCCTGACGAAGAAAATATACGGTGCAGACAGGAATGGAATGAGAGGTCGGGGACGCCCAAGAAAGGGATGGCACGACCATGTGAACGATATTCTGTAAGACGGAAATGTTAGAAGCGTGAACAATTGAAGAACATGTATGAGACGATGCATGAATATGGACGAGGCGAGGGATGTGTGCCAGGATAAAAAATATGGCGTTCGGCTCTATCTGCTTACCCCGCGAGGGACATGGCGTGATTGTATCTATGTATGTGTGTACATAACACATAGTACACAGCACACATACGCAGATATTTTGTGATGTAACTTTCAGAATACAATCTCATCATGATACTAGTTGATAATCTGCAATAAAAAATAGTCTTAGAATAATGAATTTATTATTATTTACTATATCCCCTTGGGGGTAGTGAGAATAAATTTATATTGTTCCTGTTTAACATTTGTATACAAGTTTTGTAATATTGTGTTGAGTAAATTCTGACGACTCATAGTGAAAATAGAACATAGAACATTGTGAGGCACCCCAAATCTGAAAGGGTCCAATTCCACTATTTTAATTCATTTTATTAATTTTTTAAAATAATTGATAAGTATATTTAAAAATTTTTTTTAATAAGATAAAAAGTGAAATAACGGACATACAGTTGATGAATAATTTGAAACACAAGAAAACAATAGAAACATGGATTAGAAACAAGGGCATTATATACTGCGGAAACATGATCAAGCTACAATAGTTTATATTTTATTTTTATAATAGGTATATTTTATTACAAGTTTTAGTTAAATACAAGTTTAATATTTTTCTGTCAGATATAACGCAAAAAAAAATCTGCCACCTCGGTACAGGCTCAGCCTAGTGAGGTGGTATATACCAAATAATCCTATAAAAAAAATGTTTCATATAACTTATTTAAATTGTACTTTTTTGTAATATTTTTATTGTTTGTAACTATATTGTTATATTTTGTTTGGTTTCAATAATAAAAAAAAAAAAAAAAATATTCTTGTTATGACATGTATTTACATATACAGACTTTCTTCCGCGAACAGTATCGGTCGTGGCAGGATTCGAACTCGCGATCACTGGATTACTAACCTGGCACGCTGCCAGCTCTGCCACCACCAATCAAATCATTGTTCAATTATTAGTTTTATTGAATGTGTCAACATTAAATTGATAATACAGCATAATAACACAGAAAAATCGTTATTCAAATAAATTTTTAAATATGGTGAGAAGATATTTTTTCCCATTTACAAAAAATATAACAATTTTTCATAACAAATCATAAAATAAACAGTATAAACTCAAGGATTATAAATAATTACCATAGGTACAATATACATTATGTACACAGAGAAGTAAATATCAAAGCATAAAAAATTATATTTTTATATTGAAATAACCCATTCGTTTGAAAATGTGATATCTTCGGGATTATAAATTAACATTCGACGTAAATAAAAAATATAATATGTTTTAACGACGAAATTCGGATTTTACGGACTGGCGAGATTGTTAATAATTTTTTGAAAAGTTAAAAAAAAAACAATTCAAATAAAAACGAATTTATGAAAAGGGCATTTCTATAATCCCTCAGGCAGTATCCCTTGTTCTAATCTTATAACTGCTACAAGAAATCTCTTCATAGATACATTCCATCACGCCATCATCAGATAAGTCCCTCGCGGGGTAGGCAGAGAGAACTGAACGCCACATAGATGCATAGCGTTATTTACCTATTTTATTTTTATCTTATATCACAGAAGTTACAAATTAAATCCTTGTATACCCACAGACAGGCTGTGCCTTGTGGGATTTTTGTGTGCACAGTTGATTTATTATGATTGATATTATGTTTATGACGTATACTGTATATTACACAAGATTGGTCTAAGTATGAACATAGCAAAAACGAAAATTATAAGTCCAGAAAACAAAATCATCACTGCTAACAATAAGAATCTCGAAATAGTGGATAAATACATATACCTTGGACACAAGATAAAACTGGGCAAAGAAAACCAAACAGCGGAACTGCCAAGAAGAATAGGAATGAGTTGGGCAGCTTTTAACAAACTTAGACACATTCTAGAAGATAAAGAGATTCCGATCTGTCTGAAAAGAAAAACATATGAATCATGTATACTGCCAGTGACTACATATGCATTGGAGACCATGGCCCTTACAAAAAGAAATGTAGAAAAACTCAAATGCACACAGCGATCCATGGAAAGATCCATGCTTGGTATAAGCCTAAGAGACAGAATAAGAAATGAGGAAATTAGGAAAAGGACCAGAGTAGCGGACGTCATGGATCGCGTAGCTACATTGAAATGGCAATGGGCGGGACATATTGCTAGACAGGAACCCGCAAGATGGACCCCTAAAATATTGAGATGGAGACCTTGGGAAAGTAAGAGAGGCGTCGGAAGACCTTAAAAAAGATGGTCTGACGACATAGCCGCTGTGGGGGGTAGAAATTGGCTGCAAGCAGCAACCGATAGAAGGAAGTGGAAGAATATGGAAGTGGCCTATATCCAGCAGTGGAAGACAGAGGGCTGAAGAAGAAGAAGAAGAAGAAGACTGTATATTAACCATGTACCAAACCTTAAATAAATAAATAATATACGGCTAACAGATGAAAAAATTAATTGAAGTATTGATGGGAACTATGTAAAAGATCCAATTGTCTCTCGTTCAGAATAATATAACCAAGATCAAATGAAATTAAATATAAAACGAATAAGTTAGTAAACTCTTTATATTTTATAAAAAGAATTTAACTTGAGGTATGCCAAGTTGGGAAGGTTTTCGCTTTTAAAAATCTCTCGGGTTCAAATAGATTGAATAAAACTACGTCAATTACAATAAAAAAATCTGCTTATATTCCCAATTATTCTAGATTTTTCTATCTGGGATCGGAAAAGGGTTTCAATTTTATTTACCCCCTTGGGTCCCTAAACTGTGGTAAAAACGGCAATGATGAGGGTCAATTATTATCCGAGGCAATTCCTGTTTTGGCTGAGGACTATGGCAACTGAGCCTTTATGCCATTAATGCTTTGGCTCAAATGCCAAGTCCGCGACCTACATTGCTCGAGCGTTTTCCACAAATATTATTGTTCAATATAAAAATATATTATCATTATAAAATTATTCAAACTAGACATTGTATAGGGCCGGTATTTCAGTCGGCCCTTAGGAAATTAACTCAAGTTTAACAAAAATATTGCGTATTTTTAGTAAGTACCTAATCTTCCCTTAAATACGTCACTAAACGACAAATATTAAATTTAACTCAACGTTTCTGGCGGATCGCATGTCTTAATCTTGAGTTAAGTATTGTTTCTAGTCTTTTTTCGCCAGGTGGCGTACTAATCGCCGCACGCTTTAATGTTTTATTTCATTTTATACTACAAATAACTATGCATAATAATTATAATCATGATTTATTTTTGTTGTTAAAATAAAAGACGATATAGAAGTGGTTGATGTATTTAATATTTATTTTCTTTTTCACATAATTATAATGTATTGCCTGACAACAAACGAAATAAACTGTCAGCCATAATGAAACGTCAGGCACGCATTTTAAAACTTTATTTTTGCGATGTTTTTTCATCCCACTTTTAAAATTGATCCATCCTGTTTCCAGTGGCGACTCGTATTTTTGATAATTTTTGGTAGTGCATTTTTTTCCTGAATTAATAATAAATTAATTGGTGTTTAGTCGATATGCGTTTACGTATATCTACATAGATATATACGTCTACGTTGGTATATTATGGATAAAAATGAAATAATATACATATTCAAAATATTTTACCTATGTATTTGTAAAGAAGTTCAATCCTGCGCTGTTTCTATTTGGCAAAAACTTCAATCACTCGTTTGTTATTGATCGATATCCACAGTCTAATTGTGTTCTAATGTCAACAGTATCTAAGTTAGATAAATTTATTGTATTGCGTAAATGAATTTGTGAAGAAATAATTTCTTTAGATAAATGAGCCAAATCATTAACACCTTTTATAATACAAGTTGATATAGTCGACATCGAATAGTAAACATGGAAAACAAAATAAACTATTTAATTTGTTACAACCACATAACCATTGATGCCTTATCATAAAACTGCATTTTAAAAACACGAACAAAATTCTTAGTTCTAATTTTGCATTGTTGTTTAATATTTAACATTGGTCTTGGAAGACCTCCACGACTTATTTTTAATTTATTTTCAAAAGAAGACTTATTACTTTTAATGTAAAACACATCTATTAATTCACTCGTTTTTAAATCTATAAGATATCTGAACTATACACAAATATTTCATGATTTAGATTATCTTGTGAAAAGCAATAATATACGATATAAACAATGTTTTGATTCAACTGACTAAAACCTGACAAATTACTCTAATCGCGCATGCTCAATGCTCATGTATACCTAGTGTTTACATTACGAAGAAAAAGATAACACGCGAATATTCATGTTTCAATATTAATTGCGAACATATTAGAGAGAACAAGATAGAGATATACATTCTAAGTACATCTAAGATATGATAATTTGGTGCAACGCACGAAATTTGTGAAATGAATGCATTGCTAGTAAGTACAAGTATCTCTTTCTCATCTAATACGGGACTATCTCTGTCTGTTCATACATACGCTATACAATAGACAATTTTAACTCGGTGCGTTATTAATATCGCACGCCGTACTAAATAATATTTGTATTGAGGTAGATTACATAATATTATAAAAACATATTTAAATATTATTTTTTACAATATATCATTTAAAATTGGTAGTGCAATTGATCCAACGCACTTTATATAGAGTCGCCGCTGCCTGTTTCTATGTATATAATTTGTATTCTTAAATTTTCTACATTCTTTATATTTTATTTCATACTTTTCTACATTATCACTTAGTTCCATATCCATCTGTAAAATATACATACATTTTGCATTGAATTATATATACTACGTACGTATTACATATTTATTCAATGACATTTTGTCACTACAATGATTGATTTTAATTAAAAAAAACCTGGATCGGTATGTAAAATTAAAAAAGTAACATGCTGTGTAATGAAACAAATAAAATAATGTGTTGTAATAATAATAAAATAAAATAATATTTAGTCACAGCTTCGCGTCACGTATCATTTAAGGTTATTGAAAATTTGACAGATGGGTAAATACACAATAACCATAGAAAACGTAAAATATATCTATAGTAAGAAGATTACGTAACTGACGTTTCATTTTGCACTGAAATATGCGAATGAAATTTAATCTTCCCTAAACTTTTAACTTGGATTACTAAATCCAACGATTTAAGGGCCAACTGATATCTCGGGCCATAGTTATTCAAACAAGACAGAAAGAAGAGTCATTCCAGGAAACAGAGTGAATGGAGCATTTGCTTATAAGTATAAAGGTGCTTAGTGGGTTAATGAACTCCCGTTGAGTCTTAGACTTAAATAACATTTTAATATATTTAACAATGAAATCAAAAAATTCTACAGATCATGTATGTATATACTTTTATATCCTCTCTTATTCTTATTTTATTCGCAATATGGCTAAAAAAATCATTATTGTTTATGGATAAACATGGAACACTAACTAAATTGACTTGTATTTTTTTATTTTTTTTTTCAATCTTGTTTTTAAACAACTTTTCTTGTTTTTATAATTCTTCTCTAACCTTTTTCATAATCCTTTTATGTATAGGTATTATGTGTTTTCGTTTTATAATGTGTTTTCATATTAATAGCCAATCCTTTGTAATTCAATATTTTGTGAATATTGAATTACAAAGTAAATAAATTCAGTATTTAGTAAATATAACAATACAAGACAGATACTCCCCTTAACCTCTCTTTAACACGAGATTTCGTCTCAATTAATAAGGGTTATTACAAAATATATATGTATTATGGAACAACACCTAATTAATAATAGATTGTATGTAAATTATGATTTATTTGTTTAATAAATAAAGACCAGTAATGAATGATAAATGAACATACAAAAAGACTAAATTTGCAATTGTAGTGCCAACCATGTATGCAAGAGAAGTCTGGACATGGCAGAACTCGCACGAAAGTAAAATATATTGCAGTTGAAACGAGATCAATTATAATAATTTGTAATAGACCGTTATAAGGCAGGGTAAGAAATGAGGACACAAGGAAAAAATGAAAGCTAAAGAAAGATGTGTAGGGATATATGAGGTAGCCTTTGTATACCCCCATCAATCAAAACCTTATTCAGTTCCCATTTAACGTTCTCTCGGGCCAGTCGCACTAATAAACATCATGTTACCCGACACCAGCAGTTTTCATTACGTCCCACTATAGGTACCGACCTTCACATACATCTACAGAATGATGTAATAATTAAAATTAAAGTTTACACATTGAGATGTTTTGGCTACATATATGAAGAATAAAAAAAGGATGGCACGCCCATGCGAACTATGTATACGCTAACGCTACGTCCTACGTAGGCGATTCAAAGCGAACGCGATTGCGAAGCGATGCGGTACGGATACAAGCGAATTCAATGTGATGCAGTGCGACGCGGCGGCTCTGTCCTACGTGTGCGCGAATCGTTTCCTCTGCCGCCAGCTACTGTCATGGATGTACGTATATAAAATACTCAAGAAGTATGTACGGCAGAGAAGTGAAACTAATAGTGTGTACTTAGAGAGGCATATTTATGGGGGATATCACAATTTGTATGAAGAATTACGTGATCTTGAATTAATAAATGAGACTGA
This sequence comes from Molanna angustata, assembly GCA_963576475.1. Classification (NCBI taxonomy): domain Eukaryota; kingdom Metazoa; phylum Arthropoda; class Insecta; order Trichoptera; family Molannidae; genus Molanna; species Molanna angustata. The sequence goes on from OY754965.1 coordinate 6,340,096, forward strand.
ATTTACATCTTTCCGGGAAACATATCAAAATTTGACATTCGTGCAAGCGAGAGAAAACTTTGTGTGTTTTGAACAACATCCTAGTGTAAAATAGCAATAATAAATAAATGTGTTTACTTGTAGTCCCATTTATTTTTTCCAAATCCTAAAATTCACGGTTCGATAATAAAAATTCTTTTGTCCCATAATATGGGACGTTCAAGGACAGAAATTGAAATTTCTGTTTCTGACATGTCAAAAAACAATGGCGCCGCTATCAATTCGCGCGAAAATATCAAACCAACTGATCGCGTTCGCTTCGCATCGCGCCGCGCCGCATCGAAACCAACTCGCGGTCGGTAACGTAGGACACATCCATAGTTACCGAGTGTTTGTTATTTTCGTGCCGCGCCGCGCCGTTTCGCATTCGCTTTGAATCGCCTACGTAGGACGTCGCATAAAAGATGTTAATTTAAGAAGCGTGAACAACAGATGGACACGTATAAGACGAAGCATGGTGACGAGGCATTGAATGTGTGTCATGATAGAACAAGGTGGCGTTCATTTGTCTCTGCCTACCCCGTGAGGGACATGGCATGATGATTTGTTTGTATGTATATTACATTATGTATTCCTAGAATCGAGTATTTTAATTAATTTTGACAGTACCTATTGATATATACCTAATCTTTTCAGTAAACATAAACACCAAGAAGCAATCCTTATTCATAAGTAATTGCGTGATCGCGTCGTTGCACATTAATTTTAAATACAGCAGATTTAAAACCATATAACTATGTAGAATTTTACAAACTTTCTTTAGAAAAAAATCTTGCTTAAAAAACAAGAAATAGTGAATGCTCGCGTTTGTTAATAAACAACCAGATTATAAAAAATACGAATTTCTCTATTTACTAGAAAAAAACTCATAACAACCAAAACGATTCACAAGAATAAAGATACTTTCATGTTTTTTTGTGGATGTTATTTTTCAACACACTTTTTAAACTCAATCAGTTTGGAAATAAATATTATTGATAATGTCCGCATAAATCCAACGTTGCCCCCAATTCAGTATCAAGCTGTTAGCTTCTTATTCCTCTTCTCTATAGCTTTGCAATCCTTGAAGGCTTTTAGCTGCTTTCAAGATCAATCGCCATCTTCTTCTACCCAGAGCAGTAATCCTCCAGTTCCACCAAGCACTCGGCTGTGACTCCATCCAGCCAGAAAAGTTTTTGCCTCACCCGTCTTCTTCCGAGTGGATTAACAGTCATTAATTTCTTTTCTGACTCCTCGTCTCCCATTCGCTGTACCTGACCGGGCCATCGAAGTCGTGCGATTTTGAAAACACGTATATCACCATACAGATTCTAGAGTTCGGCATTGTGTCTTCTCATCCAGACACCGTCCTCACAAACACAAATATGATCAAATGATGTATTTTTGAATGTATTTTTAAGCCGACCGATGTACAGAAGGAAATATTGAGTGAATCGGAACTACACTGCAACTCATATGCGATTGGTTTATTTGAAGCGATCCCCTCTTTTGCAACAACACGAAAAGAATATAAACAAAAAGAAACACAAAAGAGTTTGGAATAGTTTACCCATCTGGAGAGATGGATACTTGCCAGCTATGCAGCCAGCAGTAGGTGGCAATATTAGATTGACATTGGAAACGGCGCAGAAAAAATTGAATCAGAAACTAGAAAAGTTTTGTGTTGGTATGTCAAGAAACTTCCTGAACAGAAGGGTAACTGACGTCTTATCGATTCGTATTTTCCACTGCAACTGGATAAATATCTCAGATATTTGCTTTATACGTTTTGAAACGAAACATATAGGTGTGAATTTTTTCACTTTATCTTTATATCAACTAAAGTCAATAAATAAAACTCTTCAGTCGAACATTTAATTTTGACATCATCGATGAACGATTTTTTTTAACTTAATGGTGTCATTTTATAATTCTTCTTCTTCCTCTTTTGGTAGATCTATGATCTCTTTCTATAGGTCCTCGTCCTAGGACGAGGATGTCCAGCTTTCCTTCCATCTCGTGGTCTTCCCGGTGGTCGGCGTCCCTCTGGTATCTCGCGCATTGCAATATTTGGCAACCTGTCTGGATTCGTCCTCTCTACATGATCTCTCCAGTATCGCCTTATTTGCCTGCTGCATCTTCACAATTCCCTAATAGCCATATATTAAATATTTTCTCAATACAAAACTTACTTAACCAATAACTTCATTGCATCCCCTACCCTACAAAATAATATTACCCAGCCTACACTCCACCCAATACGTGTACTTTAAGTCTAGATATTGTACATTTAGTATAGTATAATTTGTATTCTTCTGAGGAGAGGAACTTTGTTCCCATAAATTTTTATTCGTCTTCTTCTTCTTCTCCCTCTGTTTTTTTTTTCAGTCGGAGACTGCCTGTTTTGATCTGGATGACCAGCTGTCACTCCATCTTTTTGCTTTTCTCCCCCTTGCTCTACGACCCTCCGGGACTTTGGGTAGTCAGTTGTCTCCCATTCTCTCGACATGGTCTCTCCATTGACGCCTTTCCCCTCTACCCCAGCGGATGATGTCTACATCGCATCTCCTCCTTATATCCTCGTTCCGGACTCTATCCACGAGTGCTACGCCCACTATGGAGCGCAGAGTCCTCATTTCAATTTTTATTCAATCGAATAAAAGTTATGATTTTAGTTGTTTTCACGAAGTTGTGTTTTATTTGAGTTCATTAATTGAATTCTGAATTTGAAGCCTGTTTCTGAAACACTTGTCATCCAAATTCACTAAACTGAAAATTTAAGCTTTTTTGAGTACTCATCTCGACCAGGGGTGGGCCAACTTTTAGGACAAGACGCTTGATTCAGAAATGCAGAGTGACTAACGAGCCGCAGAAGCAAAATACTAACTTCTCTCATTAAAGATCATTAAAAATGTTAAAATTGTGAAATATTTCAAATTTTGAGAAACATATTTTTATCATATTATGTAAAATTCATTTTCAAAGAGTCTATAAGAAATATTGCCGGGAATTTTTTTCAATTTTCCATTCCTGTGTTTTCGTTTTCAGTGTCGTACACTATTGCATCAAATATTCTTTTATACATTTTGAAAATGGTCACTGGATGACCGAAACTAGTCAGTATCATTTAATTAGTAGAACTGAAAACTTTGCCTTTATTTTACGATAACAAATTTATTTAAAATTTGCGATGGAGTTCTACCAAGATTTGTCCGTAGAAAAGTAAAAAAAAAATATTCTTGAACATTTTTATTTATATAAAATATACAATAATTTGGATGATTTATATAGCGCCGTTTTCGTGAATATCTCAACTCAAGGGCGCTGTTTGGATATTACCTTATACCTTTTATAATGTAACAAGGGCGCTGGTTGGTTATTACCTTTAGTTGGTTATTACCTTATACCTAGCAATAGACCCGCCCCTTTAAACTTATTTAAAGCTTAAATATATTTTATCTAAAATATACACAACATTTTCAAATAACCATCTGCTCAACTTAATATACTCGTACTGCACCCATTTTAGTATTATACATACTTGGGATTTTTTTTAAGTCCATAGTGTGTCGGATGCAAATGGATGGTACCAAGGTGCTTATGTAAGTTTGGTTGGATGCACTTAACTATTGCATAATCCTGATACTGAAGCATTTAATCTAAATGCTACATATTCTAGTTCGTAGCACTGAGAGGGGTAATTTGAAATGCATTTTGTAACACGTACAATATGCACTGTGGCATGAAAATAAAATTTACTTCAGCGAAATATTGGATAATTTGTTTTGTAAATTTTTTGATTCTTATATTCATGATACACAATTATACACTCTTATACACAATTATTGTTTTTAAATACTACGTACCAGTATTCATTTATCAAACACCTCAAAACATTTTTTTATATAAACTCAATTGGGTTACTTTTGAGACTCGAATCCCAATTTCGAATTTTTGCTTGGAATCTACATAATGGAAAGTGAGAAGAAAGGTAGGTATGTTCTCATCGTAATGGTTATGAGCATGTACGGAAGAATAGATAATGAGACGTTAGTAGGAAGTTTCTAAGAGTAGATTGATTTGGAATCTACATAAGTAGTTTCAAGAATAAGTAGGTATACTGATTATGGTGTTTGAAATTTCGATACCAGTCGCATCATACTACAGTCATACAAAAAATAATTGTGATATTTAAAATTTCATATTCTATCTGTAAAGTTTTCTTCGGTGGGGTTTGTACTACGCCATACTTAAAAAAATGACAAACTGTAAAATAAACACGAGGGTGTAAAATAACGCAGTGGGTCCATCCACAGGATAGAACGAGGGACGAGGATTTAAAGGGGAGCAAGGGACGAAGTCGGAAAATCTTATCTGAGAAAATTAAAGTCAAAAGTGTTTCCGCTTTAAAGTCATCTCATTTCACAGCGAAAGGGGCGGACAGGGTAAGAGAGAGATAGAGTGCGAGAGAAATAGGAAAAAGGATATATATTAAGTTTTTTCTTTATTATTTTTTTTTCAGAAATTATCCGTTTTGTTAAACTTTTCAAAAGGCCCCATTGTACGACGAAAATCACCGAAGGCGGACATGTTCCATTCTTCTGTCATTCAATGTATTCAACTCTTTGTGTAGGAGGTTTCTTCATGGTGATAATGTTTAAAGAAACACTTGGCTCTTATTTTGTTTCGGAGAATCTGTCTTCTTTTAAAATTTATAACTTTGTTTATCTTTTGCAGGTTTGAAGCTTTTAAGAGTGGTTAGCAATATTATTGTTTTTTTTTTATATTTTTTGGCATGTCAAAATTTACCCCAATTCAAATAACAATGAAAGTAATTTTAAAAAGGAAGTAAAGGGTAGACCCAATAGACGCTGAATATACCAAATGTTTTAACTTAATTCCGATAAAACAAAAGGGTAGGTTTTTGACTTTAACTCAGAATGCTTTTGTGTACCGTGCTTACACGGTGAACAATGGTTTCTTTAATACACTCGACATCTCTGCGAGCTCTCTCAGTGCGTTTAGGACAACTGTCTCCTCCTATCTTTCCTAGTACTTTGATTTAATCAGTTGTATTATTTTAGTGTTTTTTATGTACTAGTTTATTAATTATACATTATTTGTAATTTTTGTAATCAATATTAATTATACTATTGAATCATGCATGGAGTTTTCACTGTTCCACTAATAAAGCAATGTACATTGTCTGTTTTATAAATTGTGTATACTGTATAACTCTCTATGAACCAATAAAATAAAAAATAATTTATAAAACTGGTCTCTTTAACATGATATAACAATTTCAAACTAACAGTTTTTGATGATTGACATAATATGTATATAAACTTGCAAAAATTGGATTGACCAAGGAATTCAATAAAGGGGCATGTCAGTTCGGAATCTTGATTTCCTGACTCTCTTATAATATTCTAAATATGCTTCTATTGGGATATTAATTTGTCAATGAAATAATATTTTTTATAGAATGGACACACATATCCGTAAATATATTTTGCTTCTGAATATGTAAATTTAATTTACCATGAGATTCTCTAGGCTACAGTTTTTGTTTTTTGTTTTCGTTAGCAAAAAGCAGCATTTTGTTTTCGTTAACAAAAAATCATCACGAACTCCTAACTGCAATGACAATTTAAACCTGTTTAATAGGCTGCACAAATTGAATTTGCTCTATGCAACTGATTTGTATAAAGCAAATTCACTCTATACCTATAACTTCTTTATTTTTCTTTTACTGTGGAATTGTAATATTATCATTATTTTTAAGTTTTTGTGTCAAATAAATCCTACCTATTTTTTATATTTATTTTCAACAGTCTTAATTTAAAATTTATCGTAAATAAAAAAGGGTTTGTGCAATGTAAATTGATATGAAATTGATATATTTTTGTATTTTTTGAACTTTTTATAAAAAAATACACTACAAAAATACATTCAAGGATTGTGAAAAAAATCCATGGTCTGCTATATCAATATGAAATAAATTTCATATTTGTATGAAAATTGTATATAACAGAAGTAAAATAAGTTTTGTATGGGAAAATTGAGTCATCAACTTCATATTATTAGCGATTATATCGAATATATATCATATTATATCGAATCATCAATAATATAAGCGATTGCTTAATCTTGCCAACTGCCTTGAATAATGTTAACAGTTGGTGCCAAAAAAATAAACTTTACTTAAACATTATGAAGTGTTAATATATACGTTTCTTCAAAATTAAAAATCCCATTATATTCACGTACACCATAAATAATATACAGTTAAAATACCAGGCAGAAATTCTTGATTTGGGCGTAACGTTTGACGAAAATCTCTCATTTGTTAAACATATAAACTTTGGGGTTCATTTTAAGAATTTCCAAAGATTTCAAAAATTTGTATACATTAAAATTACTTTATACATCACTTGTAAGAAGCATTGTCGAGTACAACTCTTCAATATGGTCGCCCTATTATCGAGTCCACTCGGACTCTATAGAAAAAATTCAGCATAAATTTCTCCGTTTTGTAAATTTTAAAATGGGTATACCAATCGAAAGATTAAATTATGACTTTCTTTTAAAATCAATGCATTTGTTAAAGCTTTCAGATAGGCGTAAACTCACCGATTTGTTTTTCTTGTTTAAAATCATTATGCATAGCGTGGACAGCCCTGAAATACTGATGCGCATCAACTTTCATGTACCGCGTGTGGGTACTCGCGATACAAACCAATTTTATTGTGACAATTCCCGCACACTAGCGCATCACAATTCTGCACTGAACAGAATTCAGAGGTTGAGCAATGAATATGCTAGTCATATTGATCTGTTTATAGGCAATATAAATAATCACAGAAATACCCTACGGGTTAAATTCCACTGATCGTGTTTAATTTTATTCTTCATTATTCATACCTGCTTTACCTATATTGTTTATTTGTTCATTTTATACCTACTTTCATTTGTTTTCTCTTTATTTTTTGGTTAAATTTTATTTGTATGTATTTTTATATGTATTTTTTATAAGTTTTTCTTTGTATTGATTTCTTCTTGCTTTATTTTCATGGTTTATTGATTGGATATGTTTGTTTTTTTTATTTATATACATTATCACACATTATGTAGGTACTATATTTTGTATCTTTTGAATTATTCTTGTAAATGGCAAACGCCGTTAATAAAATAAATAAATAAATATTGACATTGTATGTTTCTCTATAGACAAGTGTTTTTTTTTACTGCCCACTACTATCTTCCTAAACGGGTAGGCAGTGAGAACCGAACACCGCATTCTTCTATCTTGATACATATCACCTCATCAACATTGATACATTGTCCCATGCTCATTTTGCTAGAAATGCAAATTTTTTACATCAATTTCTCAAGAGATTTCATGTGGAATGTGCATACTTTGAGTTTCGTGACAGTGTTTTCATGTGTACATATATTAGAAAAGGGGTATCCCATATATTATACACAATAGGATCCATGAGAAAAATATAAAAAAATTAAATATGCATGTTTTGCGATTAATATATTATATTATAAGTAATATATTGATGAATTCTACCCTGTTTCATACTTGCTTATCTCTCATTTAATGCAATTGAAAAACTTATTTGTTCTTAGTAACGCTTCTGATTTCCCCTTTCATCATCCTCTCCATCTTAGTCACCCCATGCACCTTCAAATCCACTCCCTTCCCTCTTTTCCTTGTTTAATTTCATTTAAGATGCAGCCACGTCTTGGAAAATATATTCAACATCTCGCGGAGCAGGATAAAGAATGATTGATTCGTTATATTATGAAGAATTAATCCAATCACGGCTCGTTTTAATGTTACATGCCTCTTTTTCAATATAATAATAACTTTTGAATATTGTTGGAGCCTTCGACAAAATTAAATTTCGGATTTGTTTTGAAAGGATTTTATTTACGGGCGGTCGATGTTAATTGCCTACCTTGATTCGATGGAGGCACTTTAAATTATTTTCGTTTTTTATTCATCCAATTCATAACGGTGTTTTATAAAAATCTCTCCCAGAGCAGTGAACGAACTATTAATTTCATATTTTTACCTTTGTTTCCCTCAGATTTATTATTTTTTTAGGTTTTATTTTGCATTATTTTTTAGCCTAATCTTTACAAAGATATCACAGGTAAAAATATTCATACATTTGTAAACATTCAATTCACATCCAACTTTTTTTTAAAGAATTAATATTTTTTTCAATATTGGACACTGTCACTTCGTGGTAGAACTCCATTATTAATTAAAACTATGAAAAAAAATTATATTTAATTTTACGTTCTACTTAAATTTTTTCGCAAACGCGACTCCCATTCACCGGTATCGCTCTATGATGAGCATCGTCAGAATGGTGAACAATAATGATGAAGACCATCTATATATAGATTCACAAAGAGGATAACAACAATAGATATGGAAGGGGGCAATTCTAAGAAAAATTAAATACCCGAAAGACATTAAGGTAAATATGTATGCTGGTATAATAAAAATAAAATTGAAGTGAAGGAATGAATATACAAATATTGTGTTAAAAGGACAGCAATTATATTGAATAATGGCCAACAGAAAAACCCGACATTAACTATTCTAATGGTAATAATAATGGAGAAGTATTAAAATCTATTTGTGCGTTAATCAAAGGAACGTTGCTGTTACATTTTACTCTATTTATCTCTAATATTTCAAGTTTGTCTAATTTTTTACCTTTTCTTAAACTATGTATAAGATTTATCCCAGAATAGTTAATGTCGGGTTTTTCTGTTGGCCATTATTCAATATAATTGCTGTCCTTTTAATACAATATTTGTATGTTCATTCCTTCACTTCAATTTTATTTTTATTATACCTGCATACATATTTACCTTAATGTCTTTCGGGTATTTAATTTTTCTTATAATTGCCCCCTTCCATATCTATTGTTGTTATCCTCTTTGTGAATCTATATATAGATGGTCTTCATCATTATTGTTCACCATTCTGACGATGCTCATCATAGAGCGATACCGGTGAATGGGAGTCGCGTTTGCGAAAAAATTTAAGTAGAACGTAAAATTAAATATAAAATTTTTTCATAGTTTTAAGAATTAATATGTCTATGTAACGAGTGTATACATATACATCCTCAAAAATTCCCAAGTCAGCTGGATTACAAACCCTGTGCGCTAACCGCTCTGCTATCACCCTTCTAAATATTCTATAAAACAATGCCATGTTATGCTTGAGAAAGCAGCGATGAAGGTATATTTCTTTTTTGAATATTTCTAATATATTTTTTTTTGTTTTCTTCACAAGATAAAATTATTGACTCCCAGAACGATAACGTGACTGAGGCAAGTCCGATAAAACGGTGAAATCAAAACTCTTATGATTACCCACTATGTTAGGAGTTATGGAACGACAAATGTTAGGAGTGAGCCTCCGGGATAAAATAAGAAATGAAGAAATAAGACGCCAAACAAAAGTCGTTGACATAGCAGACCGTGTTGCAAAGTTGAAATGGCAGAGGGCAGGGCATGTTGCAAGACAGGGTACCGAGAGGTGGACACCCAGAATACTAAAATGGAGACCGTGGGAAAATAAAAGACCGGTAGGGTGACCACAAAAAAGATGGGTGGACGATATCATTCCGGTTGCGGGAAGAGGTTGGCTGGGAAAAGCACAGGACCGAGAGAGATGGAGTTCATTGGAGGAGGCCTACATCCAGCAGTGGAGAGATGGCTGACGAAGAAGAAGAAGAAGAAGATGATTACTCACATCATGACTATAGGTAATCATAAGGTTTTTGATTTCACCGTTTGAACGGACTTGTCCCCTTGGGGGCAAGTCTCGTCAAACGTTTTTAGACAGTAATCTTCCTATGGTTTTCAATTGACGTATTTCAAGCGGAAGTTCATTGAAAAAATTTTATAAATAATAATGATTTCGTCAAATTTCGTCTATGTATTAAATTATCAAATTTACGGCTTGTTATATTTTCAACTACAAAGTTTTTTTTTTTTTTTTAATTTTTTTGGCAGAACTATTATTTATATGTATAGTTTCCTGCCATTTACAAGTATATCATTGTAGTATAAACAGTTGATGAGCCACGTCGTGCGGGGGCACACACATACACAAGCAGATTTGTAACAATAACATGAAAATAAAATTTAAGCAATGAATTAAATAAATGATATGTAAACCGAATAATGTTACTTATTCTAAAATAAAATAAGATTTGTTAAAACAAAAGTCCCTTATTGGACAAACAAAAGAACACACAAAAATCAAATTATATATATATATTTTTTCAAATAATAGTAAGAACGAAAAAAAAGAAAAGAAAAAAAAATATACCAATTTCGGTATTCGTTCTCGATCTGCAAATGAATAGAAATACTATTAACTAAAAAAAAAAAAAAATTTAAATAAAAATAAAAATGAATATTAGGAAGATGAAACGAGACAGAGAGACACATCCCTCTACCTGCGCCTATCTAGATTTTTATATTATTTTTGATAATGAATTTTGAAATCACGTTGTATATACTGGGATTAAATTCCGAGAGTATTACATTCATGGATGTTGGAAATGGTACCTTGAGTTTTGTCAAGTCTGGAATAAAACCCGGATATTTTCCCCTATCCTTACAAGAAAAGAATATGTGGTTGACAGATTCCTCTTCCTCTCCACAGTCGCATATATCCGTTGTAATCACCCCAATTTTAAACAGAAACTGTTTGGTGCACACATGCCCAAATTTAATCCGACATATGACTGATGTACTTTGTCTGGACAGAGTTATTTTATTAAACCACGGAATACGGTTTATTGTGGGTTGTATAGCTCTATATCTCGAGGGCGACGCATTCCATCTTGTCTGCCAGCTTTCTAGTAAATGTTCTCTACAGGTGAAAAATACATCCGAGAAAGGCACCTTTTGATGGGAAGGAGAGTTAGGTAATTCTGAAGCTTCTTTGGCTAGGCAGTCTGCAGTTTCATTTCCCCTTATACCAGCATGACCTGGGATCCATCCCAGGACAGCATTACAACCCCGCTCATGAAGGCTGTGCAAGAGTTATCAAGAGGTATTATTTGTAAAACGGTACAATCCAAAGGGTAGTTGAAAGATGAATTATTTATTTTTTGTATCGCGCTGAGAGAGTCGCTCAATATAATCGTGCTTTCAAAATTGTTCTGAGAGATGATATTTAAAGCTTCCAGGATCGCAACGCATTCGGCAGAAAATATTGAGAGTTCCTTCGGTAGAGAAATACGTTTTTTGTGTCCATCATATTCATTGAATACTGCTGCTCCCGTAGAGATTGCAGTTTTGTCCTTGGATCCATCAGTAAAAACGCGAATGTATTCCTTCCACTCTTTATTCATTATTTTATCAAACTTTATGGATGCATTGGATACATGTTTTGAAGAAAAGAATTTTACAACCTGGGGACGATAAGTGAGTGAAGGGTAGGTAACCGTGTAGATAGGTAGTGTTTCATATCTTTTGATTTCTTTGACGTATGAGTTCAAAAATCCGTAGCTGGATACTAAATTTGGTGTTGGTTTTTTTCCCCAAAATCTACGATTCTTTTTGACTACATCGTAGAGGTCGCGTATTTTGTTGATTATAGGATTATCACTCAAAATGCAGCTCCTTGTGAAAAATTTATCCGCTAAGTATTGCCTTCTAAGGTCCAACGGCGGTTCTACTGCTTCAACCTGTAATGCTTCAACTGGCGAAGATTTCATAGCTCCTAGAACAATTCGGAGGGCCTCATATTGGACTCTATCCAATTTTTTGCTATTACATTTAGATAAGGGTGACATTAGAAAACAGCAATAGTCTAGTTGTGATCGTATGAGAGAGTTATACATTAGCTTTAGGATCCTAGGGTGAGATCCCCACCAGACTCTTGAAACTGCTCTCATCGCATTGAGTCCTCCTTGGCATCTGTTGGAAATGTAGGAGGTGGCAGCATTCCACGTCAGTTTAGTGTCCAGAATAATACCCAAAAATTTTAACTCTTGTGTCTGAGGTAGTGGACTATCGTTAATAAATATATTGCATGGCTTGGGTTTTCTTGCTTTAGAAAATATTATTTTTTTACATTTGGAAGGGTTAAATGTGAGTCCTAAACAATTAAGTTTGTTGGAGAGTATCCTTAAGTTAGAGTTCATTGTATATTCTGTTTTATTAATGTCATTACCTACACAGTATATGAAAAAATCATCAGCATAATTAAGCAGTTTGAAATCCGCGGATAGGTCCTCAAATACGTCGTGGATGTATATATTGAACAATATAGGGCTTATGACAGACCCCTGCGGTAGTCCCTTATAGACGAGTCTATTGTGAGTAGTACCACCGGGGCCTTCCACCAGGATCTTCCTTTCGCTTAGTATACAATGTAAAAAGGACACAATTTTGTTTGGTATGCCGAATTTTCTGAGTTTGTCGCCCAATACTGGAAGCAAAACGTTATCATAAGCACCAGAAATATCCAAGCTAACCCCCACGACATGTTTAGATTCAGAGAAGGCCGTCAGAACGTCAGTAACGAGATGAGCGACGCTTTCCATCGTAGATTTCCCTTTCCTAAACCCGAACATTAGAGGAGAAAAACTCTGACTTTTCTCTGCAAACCAATCTAGTCGTCTTTTTATCATGTGTTCTAGCACTTTGAGTAGGACGCTTGACAGAGCGATCGGCCTGAAAGAGATATCTTCTGGGCTATTGCTTTGGTTTTTAGGAATAGGAATGATCACCTCACTTTTCCATGTATTTGGCACTATGCAGTTGTCAAAGCAAATGTTCATTACCTTTAGAAGGTAGGAAATTGTTGAGCTACCACTCTTGTATAGAAGACTGTATGGAATTTCATCGGGTCCAGGAGCCGAGTCCCTAACAGATCTCAGGACAGAGCTGATCTCCTCCAAAGAGAACTGCGAGACCAAGAAAGAGTGGTCATCCAATTTTTTTGCAGGGGTAGAGATATTCAGGTCTATTGTATACCTTTGCACATTTGAGCTATCTAGAGACCAAATCTCCTTTAAGTTCGGGACATAGGGGGGAGCCAACTTGTTGATGAAGGCGTAGAAAGGGAGTTCAGCGATATGGTTTGTTTTTCTGCTTTTATAAGTGCCTCTAAATTTACGTATGTTAGACCATACAGTACTGATTGGTGTTTGGGGGGATAAAGAAGTGCAAAAAGCTATCCATCCAGCTTTCTTTTTAGCTCTGAACAATTTCTTGGCCTGAGCCTGGGTATTTTTAAAAGCAATAAAGTTTTCAAAATTCGAGTTATACTTATATCTTTTAAGTACCTCTATACGATTCTGTAACATTTTCTCACAGTCGTCATCCCACCATGGGACAACCGGGTGTTGGGTCTTTTTGAAAGGAGTTTTATTCTGAAAGTTGGGAATTTTATGGAGCATATTATTCAGAGAATCAGAGCATTCATTTATGTTATCATTTGTTGGATGAGGCAGAGAACCACAAGATCGATCACAAAATTCTTTAAAATCTCCCCAATTGGCATTCCTTAACACTTTCCTATCAATATTCTTTTTGCTACCAGTAGCAGGATTTGTTCTAATAAATCTCTTTACAACCTTGATCTCAGGGGAGCTCCATTCCAATAGAATTGGAAAATGGTCGCTGCCACCTACTTCCTCCAACGTATTCCAACAAAACACAGAAGCCACATCGCAACTGGTAATTGATAAGTCAGGGATGCTAGCCTGCTGGTTAGGAACCGGAATTCTTGTAGGGGAGCCATCGTTCAATACACAAAGATCAAAGTCGTTCAGATATTCCACGATTCTCCTGCCCGGTACATCTGTATTATGGCAACCCCACAAGGGGTGATGCGCGTTAAGGTCTCCTAAGAGTACCAATGGTTTTGGAGAGTTCTCTAAAACTTTTTTTAAATATGTGGAAGATTCTTGTGAAATACTAGGGGAAATATAAATAGAGAGAAATGTGGTGTTAAAGATCCTAGCGCCAACAATTTCAAATGGACATAGTGGTGGTTTAACAGAAATAGCGGAAAAGGGAAGGCTGTCCTTAATTAGTAATGCTGCCCCTCCATATCCTGCAGGCCGATCATCCCTCAAGCACGTGAACCCCTCTACGCCAAATGTTCTTTCTGGCTTAAGCCAGGTTTCCGAGAGAGCCATTATCGATGTATGATAGTCTAAAGCAATTTTTAAAATATCCTGTTTGTTGCATATAGCGCTCCTGCAGTTATATTGTAGGATATTGATAGAATTATTTCCCGCCATTAAAAATTAAAATAATGTATTAGTATAAAAAATAAAAAAATATATATAAATATATATGAATTTATAAGCAAGAGCGATGTTTAAGAAACAAAATGTTATTATTCAGAGTCCTCGGTAAACGTTTCTTTTCTTTGAGATGATAAACTGTCAGTTATATTAACAAGTTGCCTGTCGGCTCGAATATTTTCAAGTTGGGACATTATAAATTTATCTGAAGTCGGGGAAGATATAAAATTACCGGTCGTTAGATGGTTTTCAAGATTGGTTATCGCGGTGATAGCTTCTACAATCAGGTTGTTTGCTTTAAAAATGCAGCCGTCCTCCGGTTGGGGATAGTTGCCATCCGGGGCTACTAATATTGATTTTAGCTCATCAACAATTTTAGACAGGTACTTTTTTTTACTGTTGTTATTGATGTTAGTTATTGATGATAGTTGAGTAACCTTCATTTTTGGATTGATTTTACCTGCAAAACTCTCCGAGCCTCTAGGTGGCGATCTCGGTATAGACCGAGTAGGGGACCGCGGAGGTGGACCATCCTGTATTGGTCTTTGATTAAGATTATGCGCAGCTACTGCCGAATAGGCTGGTTTACTTCTTGGGAATCTTAAGCTTGCTTCATAGTATGATATGGAATTTTCCGCCATTACTTTTTTAATATTTTTCTGTCTCGCTATTTCTGGGCAAAGAACGCTGACTGCAGGGTGCCGACCTCCACAATTCACACATGATACATGATCGTCCCCAATCGTACACTTGTCTCCTGTATGGTTACTACCGCATCTGTAACAAACTTCTTTACCTCTGCACTGCAGTTTAGTATGACCAAATTTGCAGCATTGGTAACACTGCACTGTCGGGAGGACGTATGTCTCTACAGGTATTCTATTGAAAAATAGATATACATGAGAAGGTAATTCCTGTCCTTCAACAGACATCACGATTGATCTCGCTGGTTTCCAAACAGTTTTATCGTTTTCAAAAGTTTTAAATGTTAGTCTGCGCAGTTTTATAATTTTTCCAAAGCCCCTGGGTGTGGAGATGTGTTGGAGCAAATCCTCCTCAGACATGTCCACCGGAATATTTCTCAATACCCCCATTCGTGATGACAGATACTTTGGAATGAATGAAATATACCCATAATTACTCAGATTTTCATCATCCAAAAATCTATTTGCGGCTTCGATGGTATTAAACTCTACGGCGACCTTTTGTCTTCCCACGGATTTTATTCTCGAAATATTTTCAAAATTATTCCTGTATATAAACGACCCAAAGGAGACTGAATCCATACTAGCAAAACCATTATCCGTCTGTTTTTGTACGTGAACTACGAATGGACATGAAAAAGTAGAATTATACCTAATTTTGTACTCTCCGCCACTGGAGTCTTTAATAGTAACACCGTTGTTAATTTTTTTGTTCGCCGGAGCTGTAATATCATCGTCCCTTCCTCGCTTACCGACAAGCGTGGTGGGGAGGTGCGAAACCTCCCCACCCGCAGTCTCCATTTTTAATCTAGTTCTCGATATATTTTAAAAAAATCAGACAATAAACGAAAATGAAAAAAAGAAAAAATAAATGAACGAACGTTCATATAAACGAAATAACAAATCAAAGTATTTATAAATTATTTAAAGGAAAATAATGGAACGAACTCACCAAAACACTGTCAATATAAACAACAACACGTTAATATCACAACGAACCAAAACACGTGCGCTTCGCACGGCACTCAATCCTGAACCAACTACAAAGTTATGATATTCAGGTTTTCGTGGTATTTTCAGTAGGGCATATTTATTTAAAAATTCTTAAAATCTGGGTACTTTCAGGGAGTTGAAAATCTGGTATATAGGGAAGTCTCGTGGTTTTTAAAGTAAAATCTTTATGATTAGATTTTGCGCAATATCTTCATACACACTTAAAACTACAATTAAAAGCCGCTCCCCAGTTAGTTGTCTTGAAATATAGTTTAATCTGCTCGAAATCGATTAGTGTGCGGGTTTTCAACACTGCTGTGTGATACGGCACATAGTTTTGTATAAATTTGATCGTCACAGAGCGAGATAAGTGGATGGATACATCCAAGGATCATTAATTGGACTGTTGTACCAGTGACCTCGTTCGTTATACCATAGTTTGATCCTGTGCCAAGTCGACAGGCACTGGAAACCATAATGCTACTACCAATACTAGGTACCTACCACTATTCATACAACATTATGCTGTAATACATTATCGAAGAACGTATTGTCGTATTAGAGGCGAACCGCAGAGGTTCATAACCGACGAAATATTTACGACATCAAAGTAGGCCACGAAAAATAACAATGGATTTTGAGACGATATTAAAATATTCATAGATAATCTGGTACTTGTTAATCATACAGACATTTTGCTATGGCTAAGTCATGCCTTTTTTAGTACATGTTTTACTTAATCAATGTCTATGAAGAAGTGGATAAGTTCACGTATCTGGGTAGCATTCTTACTAACACCAATGAGATGAGCGTTGAGATAATGTCCCGAATTCAAAGTGGCACCAGAGCAGCAGCGGCACTGGGAGCACTCCTGTCTCCAAAGTCCATATCGCGAAGAGTGAAACTCCAGATCTATAATAGCTAAGTAAAATCCATATCTAAGTAAAATCAAAACGATCCTCAGTTCAGGCAACGATATTTCCTGAAATGAATTTTAACTTCATCTTAATATAGACATTTTTTTTCTCATCCGTTTATTTTTTTCCCGTTTATTTGATAAATTCATGACGTAAGTCTTGAGAGATTGTGCATCTCGATTTTTCCATCTCGATTTTTCTATTGATTTTTTACACAATGTTTTAAGATTTCTTCTCTATATCATTAATATATTTATTTTTTATTTTTCAAATTATTGTGAATTAAATTCATTGTTACTGTTACTTCTGTCATCATAGTTCGATTTGTTTTATTTGTTAATATTTTTTTTCTACCAAGCTTTTAAAATTGTAATATTTCACTAGTAAATTCATAATTGGAATGTATTTATATTTAAAAGATTATGTAAATAATGTTATGTAATACATTCTGTGAATTTACCAATAAATAAAAATAAAATAAAATAAAAAATAGCCTAATTAAACCAGTAATCCAGTATGGTACTGAGTCCTGGTGCATGACACTCAAGGACCAACAAAGACTGCTAACATTTGAAAACAGGATATTACGTAAAATATTAGGCCCAAGACCAGGAATTGCGGCAGGTACCTGGAGACTACGAAGCAATGAGGAAATTAGGGCATTGACAGTTCAACCTTTAATCACCAGCGAAATCAGGTCCAGAAGATAAGCTTGGATTGGACATGTTGTCAGATCAGGGGAAGAAAGAGCCACAAAACGTATTCTGCAAAATTACTCTGTGGGCAAGAGACCCCTGGGTAGACCAAGACAGAGATTGATGGACAGTGTTACCCGAGATCTGAACGTGCTGAATGTTTGTGATGACTGAGAGTCCACTGCAGCGGACAGGAAGGCTTGGAAAGCTATTGTTCAGGAGGCTATAAAGCTCTACCGGAGTTGTATGGCCATCGGAAGTAAGTAAGTAATGTCTATATTATCTGATATAAAAACTCATGCATTTTCGTTGTGTTATAATGTTACAGCAGTAACATTTGTCAAAATACAATAATATTTAAAAATAATATATACGTTACTAGCCTTGAAATTCGGTTAATAAAAAGTAAGGCGTCTAACTCTCTTAATTATTACCGCACTTTAGTTACCTGTTAGAGGTTGTTGTGTTCGAACGTATTGTCACCATCAAAATACCATCTTGTATGAAGAACAAATGTAAAAATTACACTAAAACTGTAAAAGAACCAACAGATATATCATTTCAAGCTGCATATTTATTTGAAAACTAATATATGTTTATGGAGTAAACGAGATAGTGGTCCAGTCATATTCGCTTGTAGCTATGCAGAGGGATTCTGCTGTTATTTCACACAACTATAACTTAATATTAGTTGGTCTCTTTCACAGTCATTAGAGATTATTATAATGTGATTGCACTGGAGTAAAAGAGAAAATATGTGTGCAGAGTGTGTCTATAATTGTATGATCTCTTTCACACTTAATGTATTATGTCTTGTGTGCTCTTTCTTGGTGATATTGTAAGAATTCGTTAAAATATACCATTTTGTAAAGCGTTTTGCTCTCATATAACGTGTCTAGATATAAAATGTCATTAGGTAATTACGTATGGAATTCTACGAATTAAACGCAATTTCAATCACTATAAAAAAAATCATCACAAATTAGGACAGAACTAACACAAATACTGAGTACTCCGCTACAATAACCTGTAAAATAATTCGTATTTAATTTTTTTTATTTACATATTTCAGTACCTATTAATAAATTTAGTACTTTCGTATCTATCCCGAATGATGTATGCGATACTCCTTAAGTAATATATAAAATATTTTATCTGTTTTGATTTCATCTGCAAATTATGCGAGTCATATTAAATCCATCAACACACCTGACGATATTCATATATAACATCTTCTCTTTGAAATGTCAGGAATTGATTTGTTGACAGATATTATGATGGGCATTAATGATGTAGAGCGGAGACTCTATTCACCCAGTTCATAAGTATAAAGTCACTGTAAAATTGTAAACTACTAGCCCTAGAATAGGGTTTCCTAGTTGGGCAGCAGTAATATACTTGTTTGTATCATTGCCAAATATGGCGTGAAAAAAAATAATAATCATACTACGTCGTATTGGTGGAACAAACAAAATCATTTGTATAGTTAAATAATTGTTCAAAAATATGCAACAAAGTCTACACTGAAAATATCGCTATTAGTGATTAAAGATTTTTCTATCCTGGCACACATCTCTCGCCTCGTCCACATTCATGCACCGTCTCTTACATGTTGGTCTATTTTTCACGCTTCTTAGATATCCGTCTTTAGAATATCGTTCACACAGTCGTGCCGTCCCTTTCTTGGACGGCCCCGACTTCTCATTCCATTCCTGTCCGCACTGTATATTTTCTTCGTCAGGCGTTCCCCATTCATTCTCCCCATGTGACCAAACCATCTCAATATGGCCAAATATCTCAATTAATGACATATTTATTCATCTCTCATTCTTTTTTTATGTCCTTGTTAAAATGTAATATCTCCGTTAATGTACAAATTTAATAGCGACTTTTTTAATAGCGAATACTGAAATAACGAATTTTCGTAATGCAAATATACTCTTTTACCAGTTTACATTCAGCTTCAATAAATTGCATTTTATGTAGGTACTTAATTCTGTCTGCTCTTTGAGCGGTTTTCCCTTCCTCGCACAAAAGGTCAGTTTTTGGTTTATATTGAGCCAACAAGACGGCAATAATAAAAGTACTATGAATCCAAGCTCTATAATGAGCTCTATATTACATCCGATTGCTTTTAAAGAGAAGAACATTCTGCAATGAAAAGGAAACGTTTTATTTTTCGTATTTAAATCCTCTATTCATTAAACATTATAATCTCTATTCACTTTTCAATACTTAAAATTGCATTGAGGTTAATAATTGAACTAATTATTTTTGTATAAAGGTTAATAAGTGAACTAATGATTTTTGCAATTGAAACTGCGTTTATACCTACTAAAGAGCTCAATAATCATAAACTTAAGAGGGCATCTATTGACTGAAAAAAATATATATTAAAACCGCCTAATGCACTATGAAGTTACCTCTTACTAAGGGTAAGTATCGCGTGCGTTAAAAAGGGTTTATATGTTATTTAATGTATCGAAAACCCAAAATTTGTTGATTTTTTGCATTTAATGAACAAACCTTACTTGAAATGAATTTTTTTATCGTTCATTCACTTTGATTAAATACACTCTTTAAGCACAAAAAATATTTATTTTTCTACGACGCATAGTTATGGAGTTATTTTGTAAAAACAATGCTGTAAAAAAGGATGTTTTTAATATTTTTTTAAGACAAATTTAAACTGAATATAAAATTGTGTGACTAACGTTCACCTGAGAAATGTTGAAAATACTTGAGGTATTTTTTTAAGAAATGCTGTTAAACATATTTGAGAAATTTGATATCAAATTGGGGTTTTTTGGTTTATATGCCCATTTAAATATAAATTAAAAAAAGGTAAACTTTTATTACTATTTCAAATTATCATCTTCTTTTCCTTACCTCTCTCCCATTTTAAATTTGGTGTCGGATCTCCTTATTTTTGTCCTCCATGCCTCTCTATCTTACCATTGTTTCATCTAGTTGTGCCTTTATCAATTCCTTCTCCATACGACTCCACCATGTGAGGCTGGGTCGGCCTCTACCTCACCAGCCTTCCTGTATTCTTAGTGCAGTACGCACTCTTCGATCTTTTCTATCACTGAGTTCACCCCGAAGCTACCTCTTATATACCGGTTTCTCACTCTATCTAGCCTTATCACACCTCCGGATCACCTAAGCATATTCATATCGTTGGTGTGGTTTTTGTTCGTATACCTTATTTACATTATAGCACTCGGCGCCATAAATCATTGCCGGTCTACATCAGGTCTTACACATATTTTGGTTTTTTTACTGGTATGCAATTGTCACATAATATTCCTGTGAGGAAAAGTCCGAATAATATGAATTAAATAGGCCTAGGATTGATTGTTTTATTCCAATTGTTATATTAAATCATAGAAAAATCAATTTTATTTTTTTAACTCAAAGGAATATGGTTATTGAAAAGAGTTACAAAATAGTAATTAGCTCACAAACATTAAATATAAATCTACAAGTGAATGAGTTAATCAAATTTTATAATATTCCACACAGACAAATCAAAAGCATTGAACATTGCTTTTTATTGTAAGAATATTAATTTTCAGTAAGAAATTTTTAGTATTATTTCATCAAAAGCATTTTTCTCAATTCTATACAAGTCTATGAAGCGACTCTACTAACTTATTCTTTAAAAATCTTATAAGTTCATTCAACATGAAAAAAATCAATCAACTTGCTCTGCATGAAGCAAATATCAACGGGGTTGACTGTGAAAAGAAAATTTCAAATTAATTGGCGCCTTTCGTATTAGATGAAAATAGTCGGTCTAAGATTCAATTTTCGGAACCACGCTTGGCTTAATAAAATAACTGTGACTATCGAGAATAAGTTTCGTTGAACAAAGGACAGTCTTTCTGACGGAAAAGCAAGATATTACAGTAAGACGCAGTTTGAATTCCTTTACTGAGTGTTCGAACGAAATAATTACACAAGTTTATTCTCAGCACTATGAGAACTTCATAAAATGACTTTAAATTTTAACCCGTGAATGACGTGGTCATCTTAAAGTAAAAATTTAAATGTAGGGACTTATTTAAGGATATTATCACAAGAGACACTCAGATGGATCAATCAAATGTCATCAAGCTCGATTACAATCAGCTAGACTTTAGAAAAACCATTAATGTCTCAATATATTCAATTATAAAAAAACTATAACTATTTATTGAATAATTCTTGGACGATATTCTTTCAACATCTTTCAATTTTTTTTATTTATTTATTTATTTTTGATTAGGAAACAAAACAGGAGTACAGAAAGAAAAGTACATGATAAAGAAGTATACAACAATCTGTACACCCAATAACATTGTTTCACATAATAATAGAATGGTAAGTACTACAAACTATCCACATGAATACAAAATAAAGAAAATAAAAGAATATTTTTAATTTTTATTCATTCAACTGTTTTTTTTAATATTGCTTTTCATGCAACTAACAAGTACTATGTCAAATATTAATTTAACACGCACCCAATAACAAGTAGCCACATTCTGGAGACTTACGATATTAATCGTCTCACAGATCCAGAATGAAAACACAATTTAAAACTGTGTCTCCACCGGGAATCGAACCCGGGACCTTTGGATCAGCAGTCAGATACCCAACCAACTGAGTTACTATCATTGTTATATATAAAATACTCAGTCTGAAGCAAAATTGATGTTTTTCCTTTATTTTTTTAGATACTAAGTAAGATTGTGCCAAATATACTCAATGTTAGATACATGTATTTTTGGCACCATGTACGAGACTTATATCAAATGGAAGAGATTGCTTTATAGAATAAAATACATATTTGTGCACACAAGTAAAAAAATAAAATATTGAAATGTTTTAATTACTTCATAAGACGAAAAAAGAAACAAATTTCTAATAGTTTCCAGTATTATTAAAGAATAATACAATCATTTGAACTCTGCATTTACATAAAATTTGAAAAAAAAACTGGAGAAACATAGTTTGGAAAATTGCTCTTCAACGAATGAAAAAAATATATTAAGCTGCTTAACTGTATAAAAACTATATAATTGAGTACAATAGTTTGGGAATATTATGAGAGGAAAAATGTACCAACTCCTGCAGTGAGTAGAGGACCAGAACGATGAAGAGTTTCATGGCTCCGCAACCTGAGACAGTGTAACAATAATGTGGAGATAATCCTGATGGTCGCCAATATTCGAAGAGGAGACGGCATGTGTAGAAGATCGAGCGAATAGGAGGAAGAGATGCATCGCTTTTCTGCCAACCAATCCCCAAGACTGATCCAACTGTCGATTCGTTCATGAGAATTCAATTCTCTTAATGAATCGACATTATTAAGCCAAGATGCGTGTACGAAGGAAAATTTTGTATGGTGTAGTGGACTTTTTGCATGCTAATAACACCAACTAGAGGCCTCGCAGCATATATGTTCCCATACATGGATTTACTCAGAATTCGGAGTAGAACATTTTATGTGAGTTTTGTGTGTCTGTGTGTGTGTCTGTCTGTCCCCCCCTTATAACTTTTGAGCCGCTCAATTTACAGAGCCCAAAATTTCAGAATATATAAAGAGTTATAGGCTAACAGAACTTTTATACTCAGAATTGTGAATTTATGTTTCAATCAGGGGTTATCAACTTTTGAAATTTTGGTTAATTTTTCCATATATCTCAGAAACCATAAAAGCTAGAACGCTGAAAATTGGTATACACATAGACAAATACAAAATCTCAAATTTATTTTTTCAAAATAATTCCAGGGTTTCTCAAACATTTTTTATTAAAAAAATTTTTTTATGATAAATTTATGAGTTTAACTGCCTATATTTCCAATTTTTTTTAAAATTTCGAAAAAAGCCGAAACACATCAACTAGATAATTTAATTTTATATAAAAAATATCAATATTGTATTAGCAAATCTCAATTTTTCTCTAACAATTTTTATAAAAATTGAATTTAGTGACGACATTGCTTCATACAATTTGTATGGCAGTCGCTTATACACAATATGTAAGAAGACTTAATAGTTTGATATGTACCTACTTATGTAATATCCAAACATACATACAGAACCATCATGCTGTTTTCATATTCCGGGTAGGAAAAGAGGACTGACCTCCATACTGTCCTATCTTGACATACATACCAACATATGTTAAAATTTTCAATAATTTGGATTTATGGGTATATAGTTTGATTCTTATTCTTCAACTTAACATACTATCGCTATCGACAGTTGGATCTCATGTGTTACATGCAACTAGTACTGAAGAAAAATCATTTCATGCACCTTGTTTGTAAAGTTTTATGGGAAAAAGAAACATTGTTGCAAATATTGAAGTAAATTATATGAATATGATTGGTTCAAATATGTCCCCTGAATATTTTCAATTGATATCAATTTGATTACCTTCCATCTTGATACAAATTTACCCCAATTGATCTTTTAAGGGTTGATGGACTCCTAAGTTCAATATAATTTTCATTGACTACTGTAACAGTATTAACTAAAGCCTTTTGTTTTAATGAGCAAAGGGGACCAAACACTGTGGCATGACAATTTTATTAAATCTTTATAGAAAGGTATCTAAAACAGGAAATATATGGCTTGGTAAAATACACAATTCTAAGAATATTTTATTTCTAATAAATTTCATTGAATACATTTTATCATCAAAAATAGTATTATTTATTGTTAGATATAACGAGAACAAAGAACTTGAAATTGTACATAGCCACATCAGAAGAGTATTGATAAAAAAATCTTTATTGATGTTTACACAATTGTGTACAATTTACACACGACCCATTTCAATAAACAAAAAAATAACTGAAAATCGTTTTTATGTCAAATTGGTAGATGCCAAACTTTAGTAATAATTTATTTTAAGCGTATGATTTCTGATTTACGACTAAGCTAATCTCTAAAATCAATTTCGCAACATGTCCTCTAACAAATGATCGAATTGGTTACATAAATAATTTAGTTTCTTCATTATTTATTTACATCCATTTCTCTACCCAAGTAGGTAGGGGTTTTCTATTCCTATTCATTTTTTTTCTCTTTCACTTCTATGGCCACATTCATCGGTTTCTTTTTTCATGTGTTATTTATTTGAATTTGACACAATTCATTTTGCTCTTGGAGCGATCTTGTATCACTAATCGGCGCTTTACAAATTATTAAATAATATAATTATAAGTGTATATTTATTAATTTCTACATACTTGGTTTGGGAAATGTACAGGTTTTGACACTCTTTTAATGTTGGATATTAAAAATAAATAAATAAATAAAAGGCTACATTGTAAAAATCCATGTACCAACTATATCCCAACTTCTGCAAACTCAAAACTTGTAGTATTGGATGATATGTGTTTAATTTGGTTATTTTCATTGTAGATCCTGATAATGTCGAGTCACCTCGGCGAAAACGTTTAGTATTGTAATCGAATTTTGTGGAAAATACTTTAGTTTTTTTTTTCATTTTAAATAGATTTCCACTTTGTCAACACACAAAATCTAGTATCATTTTCAATTATATAAGCCAGTAATAATAAAAAAAAACTAAATACCTATTGTGCATATTTACTTATTTCATTACAGTTGTTGGCTGTTGAAGCAGTCATTGAAAGCTTCAAGACTTCTCCGAGAGGATAATTTATATCAGAAGGTAAATTTTGATTCCACTTAATAGATCTTAAAGAATCTTATACCTTAAATAATCAAAGAATTTCAATGTATCTATTTCATAATATTTTTTGATTCTTGTGATTTTGATGCCTATCGACATTTGATGATAAAAACCCCCCTTTTTCGTTAAAACGAGGTGATTATCTGATTAAATGATTAATAACAAAAATATTTGATGTTATTCGGGACGTATTATGTCCCGAATACCCATTCCACATTCAGCACCAGTATCTAATATCAACGGACAATGTAGAATCTTGGAAACAAAAACTTGTGGAATTTTTCAGCCCAACGAGAGTAGACAGACACGTCAGTTTAGCCAACAGCTTTTCCCTCACAAACATAAACCATTTTACGATGCCTATTTTACGAGGTTTTCTTCCCATACGTTTACCTTTTTTACTGGAAATCGTCAGAGCCGATTCTTAAGTTCCTAGCGCCTGGTGTACAAAATTTAAAAAGAACCATCTTTCCACAAAATCGGCCCTAGATATTTTTTTATGTTGTTTTGAAAAACAAACAATTTTGGAGTTATTGAGTTCACCTTCACATCACTTAAATGTTTTATTTAATTATTCAATAACACAATAATATGTATTACAATACTTTAGATGTCAGTTGGTAAAGTTATTTTTTCTATTTCTCACAAAGCATAAAATTCTTGCGCTGAGAAAGTTGGTACATATTGAACACATAATACCCCGTATTCAGTAAATATTGTAATTAAATTAGGATCGTTCTAAAATTGTAGATTTTAGATTCACGGTCTTATTTCAGCGTTATAAAATATAAACTTGGACTACATGGAATAGAAACGTACCTATATTGGCCGGAACGTTCTTAAAAAGTTACTGAATCAGACCGTATTATGAAAATTATGAAATTTTCATCCGGCCAATACAGCTACGTCCCTATTCCATTTAGTCCAAGTTTATATTTTATAACGCTGAAATAAGACCGTAAATCTAAAATTTAATATTTTAGTATGTTCTTATTTTAGTTACAATAGTTACTGAATACGGGGTATTATATATAAAATCAACAATTTTATAATAATCAAAAAAAAAAACAGCATCAAAATAACAAATCAATTTAAACCCCATGATTCTATTCCCATTTCCTATTGTTTAACTTTTAAGTGTTTTGTTACCATGATGATCCTGATTTGACTCTCTTATATGCGTTGGAAGTTCATTGAAAAAATGTTCAGCCATGTATGTATGTATGTGTAGTGGTTCTGAACTTATGATTGTTTAATAATTGATGTATCTATTTATATATAGATGGGTCGATGGCAGAGCGGTTAGCGCGCTGGGCTAGTAATCCAGTGATCGCGAGTTCCAATCCTGCCTCGACTGATTTCGTTCACCTATAGCACAAGCATTTATTTACTTATTTTAGGGAACGTAGGAAGATGTATATGTACTCGTTTAACAAGGACATATTCATTCATTTAAAAAATATATATTTATTGCTGGTATGGTTTTCTGTTATAAACAAGTGTCATTCAGGTTTCTTTTAAATTATTTATAATTTTTATATATATTTTTTTTATCAATACGAACTTCTGCATCTAATCATCAAATAATAAATCAATGTCAGCAAAAAGCATCCTCAATATAGAGAATGGACGGAGATAATGACCGAAGAGGAGCTTTTATGATCCACTGGAGACGGAGAGATGCTTTCTCAAGTGATATTTATCGTTGGAGGAACCAATCAAAACACTAGAAGAATAATTATTAATAATATCAGAAAAAAATTGTGGCATATTTCAAGCAATTAAATTTATAAATAACTTTGTTGTAATCCGTCCTGAAAAAAAGCAATCGCCTCGAAACCTGTTCATAAATATTTTTTATAGTTTCAACAAATTTAATAATATTTCATGAAAATTTAAAAAAATTTTCTTCTTTTTATTTCCCTCTGTCCTGTCCTCCTAGTCTCTCTTCTCTCATTTCTCTTCCCTTCCCTAGTTGTTGTATATGTGTACTTATGTATGTATGTGTGTGATGGTGTGTATGAGAGTGTGTGTGAGGGTGTGTATGAAGGTGTGTGTGTGTATGAATTATTTTTGGCTTGTAAACTGTTATTTGTTTTAATATTATGTTGATGGAATGCATTTTTTGGCTCTAACATTGTAAAAATAATATTGTATCATTAAACTGTAAATGAGCTGTAGCTTGCCAAAGAAAATAAATAAATAAATATCATCAGTGGTTCAAAAGATTAAACAATGTTGATAATACATTTGTAATTTATTCATATTTTTCTTCTTTGTTGTTATTATTTACGCTTCTTTCTTTTGTATTGGCGCCTGATGCGATTGCGCCATTTGAACCTACATTAGATCCGGACTTGGTAGTCACGCAAGACGAAAAACTACCGGACACTTACAAGGGAATTTTTGTGATCCATTTATATACTTGAGGATTCCCATACGAAAAAGAAATCCATCGTATAAAGCTGACCGTATCGTTTAAAACAAGGAGAATGTAGGTATAGTTACCAGCAGCACAGTATGAAATACTTAATGTTAGATCATTAAAGTTTCGTTTGCTGTCGGGGATTAATTATTGTATTCAAAAGTATTTTTCTAATTGATATCGCAAACATCAGTATTTATTTCATAAATTATTTAGTGAAGATACCAACTCATAACTATGTACATACATTTTTACAGTTTACAAAAAAATCCAGATTTTCTCCTCTATAACACCTACATACACATATGTTTTGTTATGAATAAGAACAGGTATAGGGATGCAACGTTATTCCTTTGAATTTTAGAAACCGGTCATATCAAACCATTCATTTATTGACTAAACAAAGCAAATTGCAAGACATTAAATTGCTGAAAATGTGTCTCAAAAATTGACTTTTTAAATGTTTTTAATAATAAATTCATAAATAAATTATACATGTCAAATATTTCCGAAACCAAGCAAAAAAAATACTTGTTGAAAAAATACTTGGAATACTTAGTGGACAAAATCGGTCGAGGCATAATTTTTCTATTACATCATGTATTAGGTCATTTGACACTGGTAACTGTTTGTGAGGGTGAACAATCCTGGGAGGAGGAGGTCCAACTGTCTTTCCATCTCATCGCAAGTCTTCCGGGTGATCTTCTGTTGTTGGCTATTTCTGTCTTAATAATTTTGACAACTCGACTGTTGTCCATGCGTTCGACGTGGTCTCTTCAGAAGCGTCTTCTGCTACTTTCCCAATTTGATATGTTTTCGTTGCATTTCTGGTGCGGTCCCTGAGTGTTCTTCCAGCAAGGTAGCGCTTGGTCTTCCTTTTCAGCTACTCTAGAGTTGGAATCAGCTCATACTTGACACAAGCCTTGTATAATCTGACTTTGCTGGTGGTAAGCTTGTATTTACTTCTCCGTGTAGTATTTCGAATACAACTAGCAATGGCTATTGGCAGGATTCTTCTTCTTTTACTTGTGTCGCTCCTCGCGGAGGTTGGCGATCATCATATTGAACTCATCCCGATCTTGCGCCAACCTAATTAGTAACGCCGCATCTGGAATCCCGAACCACTGCAAGAGATTTTTATGCCACGATATTCTTTTATGACCCATACTCCGTCTTCCCTCAATCTTTCCACCATGGAATATGTATCCAAAAATATGCGGCTTTGCATCTCTTGACAGTGGTGATAAATTTCTCTTTCTCCATCATATTTAGAACTCTTTCATTGAAGACTCTATCGACCCGTGAAATGCGCATCAATCTTCACATCTCGAATGCCTCAATTTTATTAACTGTTGATGTTCGGTGAATGTGGCAACACTCCAAACCTGTTCCTCTCCTAATATATTGCTACCTACAAGTGTAGTTAGCTGTACAATACAGCGGTAAAAACAATCGTCTACAACTCGTCGTCGTGTGCGTCACACACAGTTGAAGTTAATTAGTTTCGATACATTTCGTGTTGATCAACTAAAAACTACGCGCCGTGCGCGCCCCTTCATATACCCAAACCGTGTTTGGAAGTGGTGTCTTTCACCAATATAGTGTGCGTTGTGATACCAGAGGACAGTGAGTGCCTTCCGTGAAGATCTCCCAGACAAAGGAAGAAATTCACCACCGGGTAGGTGCAATATGCAATGCTTCTCTCTGTATCCAACAGTTGAGATTTTGAGAGTCCAACCTTCTACTCTATGCAATAGAACAGCCAACACGTAACCGTTAACAGCTCGGCTACAAAGTAGTTTTTGCATTTTGTAGATGGTAGATCTCGCTTTTATTTCGGAATCTGTGTTCCACTCATCATTTATCATTCATTGGTAGGATTAATTAAATTTATTTACAAAAAGTCTGACAAAGGTTTTTATACAACTATAGGTACATAAATCGTCATTAGCTAGACAAAAAACAATTGCTTGATAAAAAAAAAACAATTGTTAGACAAACAAACACTAGCTAGACAAAAAAAATACAAATTCATACAAGATACAATCTTACTGATGAAAGGTATCGAAGGATGTACAAGGAAATCGTTTTTAAATATTTATTTGTGAAATAAATTGAAAATTTTACATTTTATTTTAACCTTACTTGAATCATTTTCTTTTCTTTATTTTGAAGGATTCGGGCCACATTCGTGGCCAGAGTTGAATCTTTTAGCTAGGAATAATATTTTGACATCGAAAAAATCCGGATCACAGAAAAAGGAAATAAACCCGCGAAAATATGAAATAGGAATAGGATAAATTTAAATTGAGAATAGAATTTGAGGAGAAAAACAAACTCGTGTTTGAATAACACGTAGGTTCCAATGTGAATCCATGAGAAAAGTAGGTAAATATACATATGGGGAAAGAATATATTTTATTTTCAATCTTTTGGAGGGACTCTTGAAAAAGCAGAATAAATATGAGAAAATAAATGGAAAAAAAAGTATAAAAAAATGTATTATGTAAACCTTAAAATATGTACATTTAAACCTTTCAAGACAACCCCTGACGAAGAATCTGACAAAACAGACATACAAAAGAGAGAAAAAAATACATATACGTATCTTTACCGTGAACAAACAGTAAACAAACATGTCGCTATCTATCGTACTCATCGCAAGGAACATGTCAAAAATTGTCATATCTTAAAACTACGATTGAAATTAAAAAAAAAAATCATTACTTATTGGTATACAAATAATTTTCAGTGTGGGTAAAGATTTTTCCATTTTTCAATATTTCATTTGGGCTTAATTGGAACTCCAAGACAGTAAAAACTACAATTCTCATTTTTCAGTCTTCGCCTCCAGCTTCTTCTATCGTCTGCAGCAACTCTCCAACTGCCCAGCACTTGCAATAGTTGGGAAGCATCCCTTCCAACTTCGTCTTCCCATCGCAGCCGCGGTCTTCCAACATTTCTTCTTCCACCTGGATGTCCACACAGGCCTGTATTGTGGTGGCATTCTCTGTACATGTCCGGCCCATCTCAATCTGCTCAATCTGACATGCACAGAGATCCTGGGAGTCTTGTAGATGGTATACAGCTCATTATTATATCTAATCATCCAGGCGTCACCATCAGGCATAGTTCCTAGGATTTTACGAAGCACTCGTCTCTCAAACGTGTCCAGCATTTGAGCAGATCTGGCTATAAGTATCCATGTTTCACATCCATATGTCACAAATTTTCTAATAATAATTATTTTTGTCTTGTACAGTGTGATTTTTTTTCCTATGGACACTTCTTGATTTGGCAGAAGATTTATCCGAAATAAAATACAACCAATAAAATTATGAAATAACTCAAGTCTAAGTAGGTAATGATGCAAGGTCGTGAAAATCTTAAAAAAGGATAAAGAAAAAAAATACATATTTATTATCAATAATCAATAAAATTGAAGAAACCAGGCACATGTCATTTTTAACACTGTACCAAAAAGACTTTCTTACTGATCAACTTGGAGGAAATGGTTGAGGAAATAGCTGGCAGAGGGCCAAAAAAGATGAAGAACTAACACTATTCTCATTTTGTCCAATTGAAATCGATTCTTTCCACCGCATCTACATTTTTTCAGTCTTATCAATGTGATTTATTTTTTTCATTACACAGTCCTTGTGATGCGCTATCCATGTTAAGTTTGTCCGTGAATAACTCGTAAGGGGTTGAGTAAAGTTATTTCGATATTCTTTGAATAATTTTAACATATTTTTATTACAAAACAATGCATTTAAATTGCCAATTTTAGAATTTTATGAAAACAATGTAGTACCTACAACTGAACACGGTTCAATTTTCATGAAAAAAATATTTATAGGAAGATTTTTAATGAATTTTTTATTTTTCAAATACAATTGATATATAGGTTGTCCCAAAACTCAACGATTAGCCGAGAACAGGGCATGGACTAGGTTTTGACTTTTTATAAAAAAAATACATTAAGTCTCTTTTTATGCAATATTTGTAATATTTTTTTATAAAATTTGTAGACGTTTTACTCAATCAAAAATATTTTTTATCCCTAACATGGTTGCATCTTAAACCAATTTGAGGGTTATTCAGGAGTCTTCCTCTTCTTCTTTTTAAGCCTATTTCCGTCCACTCCTGAACGAAGACCTCCTACATTAGACTCCACGTCGCTCTGTCCTGTGCAGGCCGCATCCAAAACGCACGACCTCGGAACGCACTTTTTTATTCGATGATATTCAGGATTACGTAACAAAAAATAAATATTTGTAGACTCAGAATTTGAAAATTTGTAGCTACGGCTCCTTAAAATATGGTCCAGGATGTCGATTTTCATGATTTCAATAAAAAAATGTGTTACAAAAATAAAGATGTTTTGATTTTTTATCATATTTTTTTATATATTGTTAGAACCTAGCCTTCATCCTGTACGTAGTTAATCTTTGAGTTTTGGAACAGTCTGTATAAATAGTTGGATTGTTTAAAATAGATTGCCTAGATGCAATAAATTCGCCATTTTTTTCACATAGTTGCACATTGTTAGAATATTATAATATAAATAATAAATCCAGATTCATACACAGAATCAAAATAGTTCAGTACATAAACCGATCCTTCCTTTTTGTAGGCAATATTATACTCTATTAAATATAACTCTACAGATATTTTTGATTTATGCCAAAAACGATTTATTATATTACTGATTAATTATTTGGCTGATAAAATTATATTAATGATTGTAAATATTATCTAAAAATGATGATTCCCCCCCACCTCCCCTTCGATAAACCAGCTTCAAAATATGTACCTACATTATTCCCAAGCCTGCACTATTCCACACACATACTACATATATACTAAGCCGGTTATAATAATAATCCAACATTTGATTATCGATAGTTCAACCGTGAATTTAATGCAGATTAAATAAATGAAATTATTCAACTAAATGCGTAGGTATGAAATATTGTTTGATTCGATGTCTGTGTTGGGATTCGCATTACACAAAATAGCAATTTCCCAACGGACGCTGAAAAGTACATATATGTATGATTTGATTCTTGAACGCATTTTACGTCGGTGATTTTTAAAGCATGTATAAATACATATGTGCCCATATTTAACACATTTAATAATATAACTTCTTATTTTTGTATTCAACTTGTGTCTTAATGGAATTCATCATAATTATTTATAAAATACTAGCGGACCTAATAAACTGTTAGTGAAACAAAAAAATATGGATGTTATTATTCGCTGAGAAAACTTACATTTTCTTGTTCGATGAGGTTAGATTGATTGTCATTTCGTATACAATTGCAACACAGCATAATATATGGTCTGGACAGATTTCTTAGTGTTGTCAGATGGAAAAAACTAAACATTGTTCATTCAACATTAGCTCCACCTATTATAATTTATAGTGTTTTACATTTTTCTTTTAGTACTTCCATTTTGTGTATATAAACCATTCAGAGACTCACACAAACACACATGAAAAATTTCATCGAAATCAGTTCGGCCGTTTAGGAAGAGTTCAGTGACATACACACGTACAGAAAAATTACATAAATAAAGATTACTAAAAAAAATACATAATGTCGAAACATAATTTATTTCCCAAGGGATTTCTTCAGACGTACCAGAGTTAACAACCTAAATAAGTAAGAATTTAAGGATAAGTCTGGATAACATTTCAGCATAGTGAATTCTGGAAGGCCAGTTGTGGATAACGACAGGCGAAGGAATTCATCGAAGGGCCCTCTAAAAACAGTACAAGGAAGCTGCTTAATCTAAGCAGAGAACAATAAAAAACAATAACTGGTCTATTCACTGGTCACTGTCATCTGAAAAGACACCATTACATAATGGGGATCGCTGATGAACTAAACTGTAGGCGGTGTCAACAAGAGGAAGAAACAGCCTCACATGTGATCTGTGAGTGTCCAGCTCTAATGGAATCCAGAGACAGACACCTGGGAGCCTTTATACTACGACCCAAGGACGTGGGAGGCATATCAATTTGCAATATATGGAACTTTATCCAAGAATCGGAACAGCTATTGAAATGACAGCCCTAAAGAGAGGTGCATAATAGATCAAACATGGTCGCAGTGCGGGGGCGTAGGTTCCCACTCCTAACTAATAATAAGGATTTTAGGATATTAAAATAATTTAGGACTCCCTTTTAAAAGTTTTCTTCGTATAACAAATTAATAATCGATTTTTCACTAGCATTTTTGATTTTGAAATCTCCTTAATCAGTGCCAAATAAATCATAGAACAATCAGGAACAAGAAGTCAGAGCGGTTGTCTTATAAAGGACGCTTAAAATTCTAAAATGTTAATCATATAAATCAAAAATTCACAGGTTTAACGCTCGGTTTTCTTTGCGTACCCGGATAGAGGTTCGGCATGATGGTTTACATGTAAAAAAATCCCGCTTAGTCATTTTAGACCCGATGTTATTTTACATATTTTATTATTTAATTGTTCTACATTTAAAATTCCAAAAAAATGGGGGGGGGCGGATTCAAATATATTGCTACAACTAAACAAAATTAATATAAAGGAAAAAATAACAAAAAAATATGTAAATGTGCTCATGAGGAAGGAAAAGGAATGGAAAGAAGTGGGAAATCAGAATCACTGCAACGTTATCAACCCTCATCAATGACTCGAAAACATGAGACTTGAATTTGGCTTTTGTGTTCAGAGTTATTTAGTTCATTTTTATTGTTTTTACATTAAAACATGTAAAAAATGTACTTAAAATATTATTGCATACAACCGAATAAAATTCCAATTTTATTTACACTAGGCCGGAAACTGATAATTTGTATAAGTTATAAAATTGTTGATTTTTTGAAACATCAAATGAATATTAATCTTGCTTAAAATTTTTTTAACGTATATTGTCATCGGGAATCCACAAATTATGAAAGTTTCAGAACTGGTCAGGAAACAGTTAAAAATCCATTGCATCATTGAAGTACAGATATACAGATTTTATAATTTAAAATCGCGCGACCTTTTAACACAATTATCATTTTATTAACATTTATGCCCTATGTTTTTTTTTATTATTTATTAATCACACAATTTAGATAATCGTCATTAAAAATAGATAACTGCTGCCTAACTAGGTATACCTGTTCTAGGGCTAGCAGTTTAAATTATTACCTATTGATTTTTTCGCACATCTAATACTTATAATATTTTTTTTACAAAAAAATGAATGTGTCCTTGTTAAACAAGTACATATACATCTTCCTACGTTCCCTAAAATAAGCAAATAAATGCTTGTGCTATAGGTGAACGAAATCGGTCGAGGCAGGATTCGAACTCGCGATCACTGGATTACTAGCCCAGCGCGCTAACCGCTCTGCCATCGAACGGGACCTAACTGAGAGTCAAATACAACTCTCATGTCTTAACTACTTACGCCAAGTTTGCAATATTTTGTGGTATATTCAATTATATATTTCACATCACCGAGCTATAAATACAAAATTATATTTAATATTTAACCGCAGACTGTTGGTAACAATGTCTTTAGGTGACTTTATAGCCAACCGTTGCATTTGAAATGTTTCGTTTGCCGGCGAATTTTGGTTACGGTTTTACCCATACCCCCTTCATCACAACACAACTCAAACAAACCCCCTACCCCCGGCCTTCGTGCAGAGGGGATGGATGACTATCAATGCACGCAAACAGATTGCAACAAATTGTTACAAAGTAATTTTAAAGTTTTCCAAACAATGTTTCGAGAGACACCATTGTATTAAACTTACATAAATTATTTTCAATTTATATTTCAAGGGAAAATTACAAGTAGGTATGTATATAATGTATTTGAATACAAAAAAGAAGATGTCGCATTAAAAAAACACTTATTAACTGTATCTTCGTAGTGAATGTAACCCAAAACGTGAGTGAGTTGTGGCCAACGCTATACGCCTCACTACCAAGTCACTCCACAATGTATTCAAAATTTTTAATGAAAAAAATTTCAGCATATTCATGAAATTAGTGTGTAAATTTTTTTTTTTATTTTACTATGAAAATATGAGAATTCTTCAATACCATTTTATGTGCCTTTTTAAAAATTTGGAAAAAAATATATCCAATTATAATTTTCCTAAGCTTAAGAGTTGAGATCACTGAAAAGAATTGATCGAGTAGGTACTTTAGTCTATAATAGATTAAGTAGAACACATAGCACATAGTACACAGCATACACACAGATACATTGTGATGAAACTTTCAC
The DNA here is from genome assembly GCA_963576475.1 of Molanna angustata. Classification (NCBI taxonomy): domain Eukaryota; kingdom Metazoa; phylum Arthropoda; class Insecta; order Trichoptera; family Molannidae; genus Molanna; species Molanna angustata. Next base: position 6,376,162 of record OY754965.1, read on the forward strand.
AATATTTCAGAAACTTTAATAAAAAAAATAACCTTTAAAATTTCTAATTCATAATTCTCCACTAAATCCCATTGGGATAGTGAGAAGTAAAAACTGTATATCCGTCCGGAATCTTACACCGATAAAATTTATCTTCATCGGGAATAAAAAATATGCAATTTCTTTCACAATTTTGTTCTAAGCCGTCCAATGGGGCTGAGCACAAACTAATATATTTTTATTTTATTTTATTTTATTTTATTTAAACCTAACAAACATACAGTCATACAAACAAATATTACAACAAATTCAATTTTAACAATATATCATAGACCAATTTTGTTTGCGGATATTACATTATCTTTTTAAGCTGCACAGTGTAAAACAGTTTGCGGATATGTTTGCGGATATAACATTATCTTTTTAAGCTGCACAGTGTAAAACAAATTGCTATTTAGTATTTAGTAGGTACTCAAAATTCAGAATAAATGGACAAAAAGAGAGAAAGGAAGGTTGTGGAACTCGCAGTCAAAAAGGACAAAGCAGGAATCAGCTACCGTAAACCTCTAAGGGTCTCAGAGATGACATTCTTATAGTTATTTTATTTTAGTATGTCTAAAAATATCAACATTCTTAAAATAACATTATAAATAACCTTGTCGACCTTCTTGGCTCAGTGGGTTGGGTATCTGACTGCTGATCCAAAGGTCCCGGGTTCGATTCCCGGTGGAGACACAGTTTTTAATTGTGTTTTCAGTCTGGATCTGTGAGACGATTAATATCGTAAGTCTCCAGAATGTGGCAACTTGTTATTGGGTGCATGTTAAATTTAATATTTGACATAGTACCTGTTAGTTGCCCGAGAAGTAATAAATAATAATAATAATAATAAATAAAAAACATTAAAATATATGTTATGATTTATCAATACATGAAGATCTCCATAATTTGTTAGATCCGCAGTGTCATCTGTGGTCCAAATACCCAAAGCTTCAGGCAGGTCGCTGGGGACATGACAGATCTCTATGTTTAAATACAAAATGATAACATATATTAGTATGTGCTCCGCCCGATAGATGGACGGCTTAGAACACAATCGTGAAAGAAATTGCATTAAATAACAGTAAAAATTCACTTTATTGAAATTATCCATACATATATTTTGAAATATTTATTCAAAACGAAAATTATGATCTTGAGAATTTACGATATAGGAACATAGGTTTTTAAATATTCCTGATTCAAGACTGGAAACGAAATTCTCCCCCTAATTCCATGTTTCAGGTTTGTAAATTTAGTGTCTACTATTTATGTATGTATGTTACATTGAAATTAATAAGCTGATTACTTAGCACATCGCTCTGACGATAGCCCGAAGCTACGTGCTGCTGCCAAACTTTACGATCGCAAGATTTATAGCAAACTTAACTTACCGAGTACAAATATTACCTACACAACATGCAACATATTAATATATCGTGTTTCATCAGAAGAATTATATGAGTACATAATATTATGTATAAGGTGGAAAATTAATGAAATAAAACTTGGATTACGTATTGTATCGCATTAACTTCACGATGCGCGGGTTGGTTTGAAGTGATTGCCTTATGGCAACAAACCCGTCGTTGATGTATTCCACGATAAAGGAGTGTCGTATTTCGATTTTTCTGCATACCCCAAAAGGACACGATGGGAAAATTTACTTTTTCTTTATTTGTAAATTAATAATACCTACTTAAAGAATGAACATAGTTTTGGTCCTGCCCCACTATTTTAGAAAAACTTATAAAAATAATAAAATCTATATTTATACTATCCATAATATATGTATATCTAGAATATATTGTACAGTAAAATGTGGATATAATTGTCATGATTTATCTTTCGAAAAGCTATGGAACCACACATTTTGTATTAAAGCATCAGTTTTTGTTTTAATAAAAAGTTATGTACACACGTCAAACATTTCACCGACCAAAAATGATGTTCTGCAAATAAGTGAAATGTGTGCATTTATACTTTGCTCAGTAAACACAGAAGCTCACTTAGTCGGAGGGGCTCTGGAAACTTTCCATTAGATACATATGTCGATAATGGATGCTCTAGACTCCAAAACAAAACTTTACCGAATTTCCAAACTGAAAATATCAAAATGGACGTATCAACAGCTGCACGAAGGGGCTTTAAAATGAATGAAACTCTATTTCTCTGCCAGGATCAATGGACACATGATAAATGAAAAATAATATACTAGTAGAACTCCAGAACAATATTTCATAGACATGAAACATTTTACTATTACTCTCCACACTATGGAATAGTGGAGAGTCATGATATCACAATTTTTAAGCGTATTTTTTTACATCAATTTCTTAACATCATGTAGAGAGTATCTAAAAAGCATGCGTAAGACCAGCGATGACATATGGTATAGAGGCACGAGCAGATACAGTCAGAAGCAAACAAATGTTGAGGACTTCAGAAATGAGGACATTGAGAGCTATTGCAGGCAAAACCCTGAGAGACCGAGTGAGGAACTCCAGAATAAGGGAACTATGTGAGGTTGACGATATCATCAGATGGAGCAGGCAGCGGAGGAGGGACTGGTATGGTCATGTCCAATCTATCATACCTAAAAAAGTTGCTAAGCAATATGAAATCAAAAGAGTCCCAAGATGGTATAACCATAAATATAATCAAAGATTCTCTTGATGTGTTGGGTGAATCATTGGTTGCTATAATAAATGAATCATTAAACAGTGGAATATTTCCAAAAACATGGAAGACATCAATAATTACGCCTATTCCTAAAATTGAACAACCAAAAAAGTTTGATGACTTTAGACCTATTAACTGTCTTCCTAAATACGAACAAATATTAGAACACGTTGTAAAGGAACAAGTCATGGAATACCTAGAGGCAAAACAAATATTAGTAAACCAACAGTCAGGCTTTAGAAACAAATTTTCATGTGAAACGGCTATAAATTATATTATAGATCAATGGAAAACATATAAAGATCAAAAAAAGCACATAATTGCAGTATTTTTGGACTTAAAGCGCGCCTTTGAAACAATTGACAGAGATAAACTTATCAAGAAATTAAAAAGAATTGGAATATGTGGAAATGAAAATAAGTGGTTTTTAGATTATTTAACAGAAAGGAAACAGCAAACCAAATACGGAGATGTAACATCAGAGCCTCAGCAAATAGATAAAGGAGTTCCTCAAGGTTCGGTTTTGGGCCCATTATTGTTTATTTTATATATGAATGACATAGTGAAAACGTTAAAATTCAGTGATATAAAACTCTTCGCAGATGACACATTAATATATATAGCGAAATCAAATCTTGGTGATGGCATAGAAGAAGTTCAAATTGATTTGAATAGTGTGGTACTATGGTTATATGAAAATAAATTAAAATTAAATGTGGCCAAAACCAAGTTTCTAATTATAAGTGACCAAGGACAAAATGACAACTTCACATTAAATATTGATAATGAGAACATTGAAAAAGTTAAATGTATGAAATATTTAGGTATATTGATAGACGATAAATTGAAATTTGATAAACACTTTGAATATATTATGAAAAAAATGGCTAAAAAAATTGGTTTCTTAAAAAGAATAAGAAATAACTTAGATTTTCACACATCAAGATTAATTTTTAATTCAATTGTAATTCCCCATTTAAATTATTGTTCTAGTGTCCTTTTCCTCTGCAATGAAACTCAAAATAGAAAATTACAGATTATTCATAATATGGGAATGAGAACAATTTTAAAATGTAACAGATATACAAAAATAAACCTAATGTTAAATAAACTAAAATTAATAACAGTAAAGCAATACATTATATACAACACATTAACTTTGATTTTCAAACTAAAAAATAATATGCTTCCAAAATATATGCAGAGGGATATATTATTCAATTCCAATGTTCACACCTACCCTACGAGAGGATGTCAGGATTTTAGACTTCCAAAAACGAGATTAACATGCACTCAAAATAGTTTATACCATAAAGGTCTTAAAATATATAATAGTTTGCCACCAAAAATAAAACAAACCACAAGTCTTGCCACCTTTCGTAGGCTAGGTGCTGGGCACATAGTTGAAAATTATTAATTTTCTCCATACTTTACATTGTTTTAAATAATTTAGTGTCATACCCTGTACCTGTACCAGAATTTATTAATTTATCAAAAAAAAATGTATACTTTTTGTTTTTTTGTTTATACTAGATGTATTAATTTTTATATTTTTTTACGTCTAAATAAAAGTTACTATTATATTATTATAAAGATGGACAGCACCAGACTTCCTCATATCGTGCTTCACAATCAGCCTCACGGAACCCGCCCTCGCGGTAGACCGCCAAAAAGATGGAGGGATAGCTGGGGGTCCACTTCGCAGGAAGAGCAGGCCTCTTAAAAAACAGACCTGAAGGTCTATTCAAAAGAAGAAGAAGAATAAGATGTAGAGAGTGCACACTATGAGTTTCGTCGTGATGTGTTTGTATGTATGGCGTACGGCGTACGACGAATGGCATACTCTCTACGGCGTGTCCTATCTAAAACCCAAACTACATATAAGTCCGATCGACTTCATATTTACATCATATGTGTAAAGTGCATAGACCTAGGGCTGATTAGTTTTCCATACACAACTTTAATTTCTTCTCTATGATTTCATCATTAACGTTGTTTTTTTCCGTCCTCTCTACAGACTTTGGGCTGTAGAGAGAACACAAAAAGGATAATCCGTACCACACATACAAACACATCACGACGAAACTCACAGTGTGCACTCTCTACATCATACATGCTGAGAAATTGATGTAAAAATACGCCTAAAAATTTTGAAATCATGACTCTCCACTACTCCATAGTGTGGAGAGTAAAAATCATAATACCTCCCTCTAGCAGAACTGACCAAAACCCAATGACGACAAAATGAAGTCACAATAATGCCGTTTATTATATCATCTACAGGGGTTATACAAAAAATATGAAGCGTTAAAAACTTGATCTGCCCAATTTCATAGTTACACAGAGAACTCTACGACGATGTCCGAGGGAATTTATTTGGACACATTGGACATGCGGACCTTGTAGCCACGAAGAGCAACTTTAGGGCTTTCAAGACTTTCTGTCTTAAATTCGGTGCACTCTTATCTTCACTATCACTGAGCAGTGAGCCAGTTGTTTCCACATGATTAGCTCTCTTTGGCATATTAAGTGCAGTGTCTGCAAGGTTTTCGAGTTCTCCGGATGTTCTTTATGTGTTCTTTCACAGTTTTGCAAGGGGCCGTTAATAGTCCTCATAAGCAGAACGGGTGGTGGTGTGGGAAGAACAGTTACATAGATTCAAAAGATTGTGATTTTAATCACACGTTCGATAATTTGTAGATTTTTATTATTACCACCATAAATAACATACAATATAACTAAGCAAATTGAGAACTTCTCTGTTGTTTAGGCTTTTTCATCGGTTACTCCTGGAAGAGACTGAATAATAATAATTATAAATACTTCCTTGCACCCTACGCAAGTGGCGAGTAAATTTCCATATGCTAATTTCTTCCAAATAACCAGTGTTTCCTACCGAGCGAAACAATATTAAAGCAATATAAAATGTTGGTTTATTATATTTACAAAAACAATAAACAAGATAAAAAATACGACGTTCACAAATAGATTTAATAACATAAAAGTCATAAATCTCAGCTACATTTTGATTGCTTTAAAAACTTATCTTCGTCAGAAACCATTTTCTATCATACCATCTTGGACGATGCTATAATAATTTCTCAAGTAATAAATAATGCCCCAGTAATAAGTCTTGTTAATCATCAAAGGATGTATTAAAGTATGTTTAATGAACCGGCGCTGGCGCGTCATCGCGTAATCAAGGCAGAGTGTATTCAGTAATTTTCATTAAATTTAATATTCCATCAATTCTAAGTAGCCCTCCATTCTCGCCTTACACCATCTGAGTATCTTCTAACAATGTTCACAAGTATTCATCCCCTATCGCAATGCTTGCACCCTTGCAGGTAGTTGCCTCATTAACGAGTGCGCCCAGCTTCATACGATTCAGTACATTTGTTTCACAATACTGTTTTGTTCTAATTTGTTTCACAATAATGTTTTGTTCTCATTTGTTCAACAGAAGAAAAATATTTGATGCATTAACATTATATAAAATATGCCAAAATAAATTTGATTGCATTCAATTAAACAGTTTGCTTCAAATACAAATTCCATCTATGTAGAATAACGAGACAGCGCCAACTTTTTTTACATATACTCCGAGAACTAATGCAGGATTCAGGATACCGCTTTATAGAATACCTATTTAAAAACTTTAATGACCATTTTAATGTGAGATATGTGCTTCTATATGTGCATCTTTTAATTTACTATAAAATAACATAGTTCCTCCCCAGCAAATATCAACTGTACAAGGACACTGTATTTAATGACCACATTGACATTTTTATTGTATCTGAATCTATATTCAATAGGGAAATTGTATTTATTTTAAATAGCAATACTTTTACAATAAAGTATTTCCTTTGGTATATATGTAGGTATATTTAATTTAATTTCCTTCACACATTCTGGCAAATCATTATACAATTGAAAACCTTTGTAATATACATTATTTTGTGTACCTGCCAGATTAGTCTAAGGCAGTCTACAGTTCCGCCGACTTCTCGTCGGGTAAATGTGAACTTCAAAATTATAAAGAACATTTTTTTGCAAATATCGCAGTAATAGGCCATCAAATATCGCAAATATCGCAGTAATGGAAAGGTTGATACGTTTATCTTGGACACACTATGAAACTCGGTAAAGAAAATCAAGAGGCAGAAATTGAAAGAAGAAGGGGTCTAGCGTAGGCCGCCTTTAGTAAACTCTCCTATATCCTCAAGTCTCCGAAATACGCCAATCGTCTTAAAAAGAAAATCTTCGACGCTTGCGTTCTCCCGGTACTGATGTATGGCTGTGAAACTCTTGTGTTTACAAGTAGAATGCTGCATAGTCTCGCAGTAACACAGAGAGCCATGGAAAGGAGAATGCTGGGTATTTCGTTAAGAGACAGAAAAACTAAATTGTGGATAAGAGAGAAAATCAAAGTAACCGACGTTATCCAAAAGGTTGCAAACCAGAAGTGGAGCTGAGCAAGGCATATCGCCCGAACCACGGATTCCAGATGGAATAAAAAAAGTGCTGGAATGTCGACCTACAACGGGCAAGAGAAGTGTTGGAAGAACTCTAACCAGGTGGTCTGACGATATCAGAAGAGTAGCTGGAGGTGGATAGATGCGGTCTGCCCAGGATTGGGAGCTGTGGAGGTCTCAGGGGAAGGCCTATGTCCATTACTGGACGAAAGAGGGCTGACGAAGAAGAAGAAGAAGGCCATTTTTTATTTCTTTGTATAAAAATTAACACAATATAATTATGTGCTATTATTTACCGTCAACTGCTTCAACTGCTCAAGCATGTATTTAATTCGTGTGAAATTGTCCGCATTGCTCTGTTTTGTATAATTTGTAACTTTTTATTTTCCTTTGTATTGCTTATAAATAATACACTTAAGCAATAATTTATATGAGGAATAACAATTCTATTGTAAACTAATTTAGCTATCTTCAAATCTAGTGTGTTTCTTATTATGCCCAAAAAACCAACCTTCTTCGCAATTTTCTTCGTAAATCGCATTTTCACATAACAAAACATATGAATATTTAGTGTGTACTGAGTGTTATTCTGCAACTGCTTACCAATATTCAGAAATTTTCTTTTCGAGACGTTCAATTTCAATTTATTTTTGTTACAACGTCTTGCTAGGATTAAAAAAAAGCTGACAATACAATGCATTTCTTCAGAAGTTTCTGGCGGATGATCGACCGGATACTATTTCAGTCTATTTCATCCAATGAATTGATAAAAATGCAGCGTCGTCAATACCTTCCATTCAGGTTTCTTTGCCAACTTTAATTACTTATTCAAGGAATAAAATTACCCTTCACGAGAAGTGAATTTCTTCTTGGACTACTTTCATACTGTTTGACTCATAGTCGGTGGTGCTAGACGATTTATTCAAATTTCATCCAACAGATTGGAGAAGTTTTAATCGATTCTCGAGATTTTAAGTATTCATTTTTTATACAAAAATTATTGTTCATAAAGAGAATATTCAATGAATATTAATCAATTTAAGGAAGAAAGATTTGTAAAATAAACATACCAGGCAATAAAAACCCGTCAGACGTATAATAATTAACTTCTGTACATATCAAATACCTATAAGTTTTTATTTTTTATTTTATGTATTTTTGTACTTGTTCGTACTATTGTATTTACTAGTGTGGTTGACCGGTGGAAATTGCCTACGGGCAATAAGTCCGCCACATTATGTGATTTGATTAAAAAAAAAAATTGTTATTATCGTAAAAATGTTATTTTATTTTAAGATTGTTATCAAGAATCTATAGTTATATTTGTCTTTTCCGTCCCCTCAGTTACTTCCTTTAAAAATTTTAATTTTTAAATTAAAATTCTAAAATCTTCTCAGGTGTGCGCTGAATTTCAAGGAGATCAAATTTCGTGAGTTCTTGTGAAAATGTGGAATAAATGTATAAACGAATAAATAATGTTAAGGAAGAAGAAAAAAACAAGATAAAAAAATGAAAAAAGGACAGAATTGAAATGTAAAATATAATTTCAATTACAAAATATCATTTTTATAGATAGTTTTTTTTATAGATTTTTCTTAAATATTTGAATGGATTGAGAATACAATGTACCAATAGGTGAAAAGAAAACATTTAAGCGCCCTTGAGGTGAGGTTGTCACAAAAATGTCGCTTTAAAAATCATCCAAATTTAATATTATGTTTGCGTAAAATTCCGCATTTTCCTCCGCGTTCATTCTACTTTCATGTGTCTTTTATTTCTCACTTGCATACACAATTACATAATATAATTGTTGTATTGAGAACTGAGCAATGTATTTAACATGAAAAAACCCGTGAATAAATAAATAAATCATTACAATTTTCATAAAAAGCTCGAGTGCATCCGTGTATTCGTTATAAATTCATCATTCATTACATGCTTTTTGACACTTTATTTAATTACAAGCACAACGATTTACTGATCGCATCCGCATTAACTCACAAACGACACCGCCGATCCCAGGGGGGCCTAGCGTAAAAGGGGGGGGGGTTCGTTCAAAGGGGGTCGCAGCGAAGAGAGACTCGGGGATAAAAGCGACCGAATCCTAATATATACGTTAGCTTACTGCAATTTATACACATTTAGGGTAACTTCCCACCCCCGTTTATACGCTTAAAAAATCCGTCGCTTAACCTATCACCGTCGCTACAGATAAACATATTTCAAGATTTCAACAGGACGTTTAAACCACAATTATATCGAAATCGATATAACATTTAGAAAGAGGGATTTCGGTGAGGCAGGATAGAATAATGATTACAGAATTTCATTTATTTGATAAAAATAGTGAAAAGAAAATCGAATATTTATAAAATATGTATAAAATATTTTATAATATTAACAAAATGTGTTATTAATAGTATACTTATATGAAAATTTATCTTATACTCAATCACACAGTTTTCTTTACACCTTTTGCAAGAAAGAAGTTGAAGGCAGAATCGAAATTTCATCAAAATAACCAATGTTTCAGCTCAGTGAAGGATAACTGCGTGTAATTGAACCCATGACACAGGTGCATAGGTCAAACGACTCCCCAATGTACCACACCGGTCGATTAACATATCTACAAAAATATTCATTCATTCATAGCATCATGGCACATCCCCCAATGTGGGGTAACCAGCCACAGGAGTGGGGGTGTGCATTATCTAATAAAAGGACGACTCTTCTCTCCTTATTATGAGAAATTCTGAGTGGGTGGTGAATACATATGTAATATGTTATCTTGCCTATAATGTTCATATGTGTTTTCAATTGATTACAACAAAAATATCATTATAGCATAACGTTATAATAAAATTATACATGTTAATTTGAACGAAATAACAAATATAATAATACTGTATAACCCATTCGGAAAGATTAAACGGCACTCCATTTGATTTAATCAAATAATCCTGTGAAAAATAAACACACAATATATCTCTTTCTCTCTCAGTCCAGCAGAAGGCATAAAAACCGAAAAATGTTTATTCGTTCTCTGTAATTTATGACCCTTTCCTAATTCGGTATTTTAATATGGGGAAGGGTGTAAAACAGGGTCGTCAACCAAAGTTCAATCGTTGGCCGAGAGATGTCACCGTGTTGACCATTTCGAGAATAATTATTAGTCGAGAAATTTCAAATTAATTTGAAGCATTATTGATGAAGATGCTTAGGAGTCCTGGGGTGTGACGAGGCTAAAAGAGTGGGAAACCAGTGAGTATATCAGAGACAGCTTCGGAGTGATCCCAGTGAGAGAAAAGATCACAGAATCAAGATTGAGATGGTATGGCCACGTGATGAGGCATGAAAATCTTGCAGGGCACACTGCACTAGGATTACAGGAAGGCAGGAGAGGTAGAGGCCGACCCAAACTCACATGGTGGAATGGTATGGAGAAGGAATTGATAAAGACACAACTAGATGAAACAATTATGCAAGAAAGTGAGGCATGGAGGACAAAAATAAGGAGAGCAGACACCAAATCAAAAAGATGGATGAGGAAAAGATGAATATAAACGCGTCTCATATGAAATGTTGGACAAATATATCCTTGAGGTATGTTTACATTTTATCTCAACTTAATACCAAATTAAATTCATTAATTATTGTTATTTTTTATTAATCTATCAAGATTATAGGCCCACACTTACATGTCCATCGTTCTTTTTAATATGATTAACAGAACGATAGACATAGAGGTGGATCCGAGAAGACCAGGTTGACCATATATCACTTGGATTCATCGTTCGGACATGGAGTAGGACAGAAGAACTGGATGAGGACTAGGCGTGCCGACCCCAAGTAAATGGGACATAGCAAAGAAGAAGAAGATTGAACTTATATAATTTGTTTTTTCTATAAATATTAAAATCTAAAAAAAAAATATTGTAAAAAAATATTCCTAATTTTAGAATTTCGAAAAATGCAGATAATATAACGTTTTATTTAAAATAAAATATATTCTAATTTTTTGTAATTTTTCCTGCTGTTTTATTTGTTATTTTTTTAATGTTTGTTGGAACGAATTTGAAACATGGAAGGTGATTTTTGAATGACTGGCAAGAGGACACTTCCGGTCAGGATGGCGGTGGGAGTGAGGAATTCCCGCCAAAATCCAATTACATCCGGAAGTATCACAACATCCCCTAAATTACTTCATATGTCATTGGAAGATGGCGATTGTTAGTGGCTACTCACTCCCATGGGATGCTATTTTGAAGCTTATTGAATACCAATTAAATTCAATCTCTCTAGCGGGAAACAGCCCACTGAAATTGGTTTTATCCATTCTTACCCAAGGTCCAATTTTACCACTTTACACAAACGACTTTTCGATTTAATGAAAGCGACATTATTTCAACAGCTAAACGTCAATGATTATCTAGAAAACAATTTAAAAAATGAAAATCTTTAATTAAAGTAATCAATTTTTAAAATCGTTTATAGCAAGCGAATTATATTGATCGCGGTTTCGTTATAATTTTTAGCTGTGAGACACTGGATTTGAATAGTAAATATCATAATGCAACCTGGAAATCCCTAAATAGACTAAGGACGGGTGTATATGTAAGTGTATTAATTGAAATGGTCTCAAACAAATGAGTTTAAAGCAAAGTTGAATACAATTTTCAATACTGAATGCTGGTAGTTGAAATATTTTTACTGTATATTTTTTATATGGTTTGATTGAAAAAGATTTCATTGTGACATTAAACACACTTTTGTTCATTTATACGTATATGAACCAAATAGTAAAATCACATTGCAAAAAATCCACATTGTGTATCCAAGAAAGAGTTTTAATTAAATATTTTTTCATAACCATTTTTTGACTTTATATAGGTATATTATATTTCTAATTGAGTACGTTTAATAATAACACTAAAGCAAAACGAAGAAACATATAGTGTTCTTTCATTTCTATTAACTCAAAATGGATTCTCTCTCCACGATGAAAAGGTCGGCAAAAAAATGAATGCGTAACATTCAATTCTCTCTTACCATCTAAAATATTTAACCGCGTGATATAAAAACGAGTGGGTTGTGGAAACGCTAAACTCTCCACTACACAATGAAACTTCCCTGCTAATAAGTAAAAAAACGAATTAGTACAATTATTTAACTTTGTTAAAACAACCAACTTGACAGAGTTGCTGTGACCAAAATTGTTTAAAAAGTACCATAAAATTAATGCCCAATTGATAATATACAACATTTGATTGTATATTATCAATTTTATGGATAAAAAAAACACAAGATGAACGAAAAGCGCATTTTGTTTTTCAAATAACGCATAGAAATAATGTATTCAATTTAAATCTTTTCACACATTTAAAGTAAAATTCTTTTATTTCTGCACGGGGGTGAGTTAATAATTTAAGTCTCAAAAAGTAATTTCCTGGGAGGTTTATAACAGTTGAAACTTTATCCTGAATCACGTTTCACGTTAACAGCGGTGAATGGAGGAGGCTGGTGCATGCACGTGCAGAAGATCTTCGGTTGGTGGAGAACACGTGGCCGAGGGTAGAGCATTCACATTATCTTTACCCCCTTTATTGTATGTATATATACCTTCATCCTATATACTGTAACAAATGGAATTCAGCACCTGAGATATACTCGTATTTTAATCAAATTTGAAAAATTATTTTCTTTATATAATGGAACATAATGGAACACAGTTATACAGATAATTGAAGTGCCACTTTGTTTCTCAATCCGGGTAGGCAAAGAAAACTGAATACCACACTAAAATTGCACGTAGCTTATATAACGTAAGATATCTAAAAAAAATATGAAAAATAAAATGTCTAAGGTGGTTTGGCCACATAGAAAAAAAAAATGAGCGATGATCGTCTGGCAAAAATAGCATATGAAAAATATAGCAGGCAACGACTGAACTGGTTAAAGATCCGTCACCGAAGAGATTCACATGTTTTTTCCCTTCTCTACCAAATCCTTAATAACCCTCTTACACCCACGTACCTCAAAGAGAAATTCGCCCACTTATCCTCATATGGCCTTAACTTACGGTCCCAACATAATAGCACACTTACAATACCAATACACCACACCTCTACTTATACTTACTCGTTCACAGTTCATGCAGCTCGGATGTGGGATCTATCCAGCAGCCGGAGAGTATCAGAGATGCCACTAATTTAATAGCATTCAAAAAGCGTCTGAAGTCACACTTTCTATCCACATAAACACAAATTCACGTCTTTTTCCCTTAATCCCTCTTCCTTTCTCCTCTCCTATCCTCCATTCAATCAACATAGTGTATCTGTCTGATGTTTTTTTTTTATTCTTATTTTTGTTCTTATTTGTACACATATTATTTTTTGTTTCTTATATTTATTTTGTATTTTTAATTTATGATTGATTTATTTATTTATTATTATTTTTATTTCTATTTCTCTATTTGTATTCTTCTATCCCCGTTACTGATTGTATATTCCATGGTGGTTGACTTGTAGAGATTGCCTGCGGGCAATAAGTCCGCCACGTTGTATAAATTAATAAAAGTCTTTTATTTATTTATTTATTTATTTATTTGGGAAGCCAACAGCTCATTTACATTTTTTATAATACATATTTTAACATAGAATTCAGAGCCAATAACAAGCAAATACTGTAAACAACTCATGTTACACGCACACACACACACACACACACATGCACATATACAATTTGTTTGGGATGGATAGGAGGGTACGAGGGAGGAAGATTAAGAGCGTATCACCTTCAATATCTCGCGACGAAACTTATCATATTTCACATTGAAGATGTCCACCCCGCCCCGGCTGAGAACAACGTGTTATGAGAATCACATACGCGTGGAATTGTAGCATTCTTTCTGATATTTGTTCTACATACCGGAACATGTAAAAGTTCAGATCGGCGAACCATTCTACCTGGAACATGGATACCCACTAGGTTAACAAGCTCAGGTGAGTCGATGGCACCGTTCAGAATTTTATGCAGCAGTGATTGGTTTTATTGGTCTTTTATTATTATTATTATTATATGAGCTTCAATTCCCTGTTTGGAAAAAAATGAATGCTTCACTCGAATTCTTATCATGTTTTCGCGCTGAGAAAGTAATATTTATTATAAATCAGAATCCTATTATAAATCAGAATCCTATTAAAAATTAACGTAAAATAATAATTATTTTGTTTAATAATTATTAATGTGTATTTTATTTTCAGTATTCAAACTTATTTATTAATTTATTTAAATCTTACTGTAAATATAATTAGTACACTGGCGGGCTTATTGCCTTATGGCAATTTCTTCAACCAGAGTAATTATTAAATATACAAAACAGACTGTACTATGGCAATAAGGTAATCACATTACAAAATTAATAAAGATAGCAGAAGAAAAGTAATAAAAAAGCAAAGAAGATAGCATATAAGAATAATTCATAGCAACGATAGGAAAATTAAATGATAAGGAAAGGAAGAGGAGAGGAAGATGTAATCAGGTATTGTCAGATATCGATAAACTTAGTTTATTTAAAAAAAAATCAATTCATCTTTCTTTTACTGCATACATGTATCTTCAAATATTTGCGAAAATCGTTGTCTGTATAAATATTTAAGATGGAACTAAATAAATTGTATTTTATCCATATTCTTGAACTATATTCTTTCTGCTTTCCTAAGGATTTTCACTGGTTCACTCACTTAAGATTAAGATTATTAAGATTTTTTGTTACATTGATGACGCTTCGCGATCCAACCACGTGAGATCCCTAAGTTTCGAACGTATTTCTCTGTACGCGCATTAAACAAATGAACATTTGTATCGGTCAAAGTAAATACCAGTCATCTATTACAGGAAGGAGTTTCTAAATGAGAGGGTGCTAACTTGGGGATGGTCCTACCGAAACACTTAGGGGAATAAGATATACTTATTGTTTGCCATCGTTTGACAAGCGATTCGACAAATAATATGAATTACCGACTGCAAGGGGAGCATAGCATAAAAGATATCAATTAATTATTTCAATGATACAATTATTTATGATGTTCGCTATCATCAAATGACATACACTCCTTGAAAAATAGCTTCGAAAGAATGATTCATGAATATCAACTTACAACAGTGTCTGGTGTTTCCCTTGATGAATACCTTGTCTGATCAATTAAGTAAACAAATAGTATTTTTTTGGTTGTATATTATGAAATAGTAGAATATCTAGTAGGTATCAAAAAAATTGAACTATTTTTCATTGGAGGCGTCAGTTCCTCATAAAATGAATTAAAATTGCTTTGTTTGTTTGTTAAACAATGCAAATCAGCAATAAACACTACAAAAACAAATAAAATCAATTTTATTTAAATACTTTATTTAAACCTACATTTGACTATACGGCTCGAAGCTTTTTACAATAAACATAATTATTTATTAATGGAAGCACGACATCTGTATGTATACCCACACATCAGTCTGAGAGATGTTACTAATGAGCGTTGAATAATGTAAGATGTTAATTTTCCTATAGCATTTTTGATAATCCGGCTCTAACAGGACACCATAAATATGATACTAGAAAAAAATTCATCATAATCAGACCAACTGTTGAAGAGTTCAGTGACATACACACGCACAGAAGAATTATATACATATTAATGAAACCCATTTTTTCGCATTTTTTTGTGTATCGCAAAAGTTATAATGATATCAAATTACCTGGCGTATTTTTTTTGGCATGTTTTTCATATTTCTTATTTCCACTGAAGCATTTATTTAATTCGAATTGTGAATCGATATCATCCAGAGACCCACTCAAATACAAACAGAATATTTCATAAAAATCAGTCCGGATGTTAAGGAGTTCAGTGTCATACACACGTACAGAAGAATTCTATAAGTACCTATATAAAGATACCTACAATAGATTCATAGTTAAGATTTTTGTAATGAAATACTAAGAATTGAAAAACGAATATCTTAGTGTCACAATTTTTCTCGTTATATTGTTGACCAAAAAAAAACATTGTACATACGTCTTTGATGAATGTATTAATTACATAGGAATGTCAAAACATAAAATCTCATATTGCAAACAAAACATCTATTATCTAAACAAGATTACTGAGGATTAGATACCTACATTAACGTTAATTCATCAGGATTTTGTATAATATATTGTATTGTTATATTATACAAAACACGTATTTATCAATCATACACAACAATAAACACAAAGTTTTATTATCTCTGTAACATACACTTTCGTTATTATCTCTGTTAACAACTACATAAGTTATAATATTATTTGCTACCCACATCAGACGTCATTCATTTGGAAATAACGATTTCTGTTGTGTATGTTGATGCTTTTGTCTTAACCCAATTATATTGTAGGTATTATTAATACCGTACAAAGGAAGATCTTTGACATATTTGAAAAGGCAAACAGTCAGTCCGATGTTTGTTGTGATACATACAGAACAGGGGTTTGATAAACCAAGTGCCGCTCGTTAAAACGGTCCAAAATTTTATTATGCAATCGAGTAGTACATAATATGAGAAATATGTTTTTTTTTCGAAGCCAAATGTTTTCTAAAATCGTTATTTCTTAATTGTGTTTTATTATAAACCTTTAATTGCACTCCTTACCAGCCCGCAGAGACAAGTATGTAGGTACCTATATCTTTATTGATGTATTAAAATTATTCTTTGAAACATTGTGGAAATCTACAATTAATCAAGTAATAAAAATTCTAGTAGAAATCCTACTAATAAATTAGTTTTTTTCCATTTCGCATAAAACGGTTAGGTATGTTATAAATGTGAAGATAAAGAAATATTTTTTTGTATCAGAATTTAAATTTATTTTTTAATTGATACTTATATTTTTTTTCCTTTCTTAGAATTCGGAGCATTTAATATTGTATTTTTTCAAAATCCAAGTATAAAAAAGTAAAGAATCATAAAGAGCTGATATAAATAACGACTATAGGTTAAGGAATTTAACATAGAGAGAGTTAGAACATGAGTATCTTAAACACATTCAATGTTTAAGTTTAAATCGGATATTAATGACACATTTATATAGAAAAAAAAAACATATTAACTTTTCGAAATTTAAAATCATTTATTAAAGGGGGGACTGCTGCCAACGTACCTATTTTTCAATTTGCATCATTATTTCTCATCAAATCGTTTTGAAAAAAATAATTTAGTTAGTTTGGATATTTAAACAAAAATATAGGTACCTTAACTTTATGATAATGTTCTGTATAAATTCTTGTAGAAAAATAATGACATACCCCGATTTTCACCGTTTATCATATATTTTTAATAAACTATAAGGCGAGTAATAAATTTTTTTTAAATTAAAGAAGACAAAAATATCTAGAAAAATATGATGTGACGTTGCATTAATGCTTCAGGTTTAGTAAATAAACCTAAAAAACATTTATTTTGCATTCAGCGCCATTGCGTAATAAATGTTTTTTGGTTTATTTACTTAACCTGATGCGTTAATGCAACGTCATATCAAATTTTTCCAGGTATTTTGTTCTTCTTTAATTTATAAAAAAAATATTGCTCTATAGGTACCTTATATTTTTTTAGAAATTTAAGATAAATGTACCAGGAGGGCCGACCCCGACTAACACGGGACTAAGGCAAAGAAGAAGAAGAAGAAGAAGATGAATGTCTAAAATCGGGGTATGCTTATTATTTTCCTACAAGAATATATACAGAACATAATCAAAAAGTTTAGGTATATTTCTCTTTATTAATATCCAAACTAACTAGGTTATTTTTTTCAAAATGATTCATTTAGTAATAATGATGGTATATCAAATTGAAAAAATAGGTACGTCGGCAGCAGTCACCCTCTTAATAAAATGTGCTTTTTAATATAGGTGTTGAGTACTGTTTCAATTTTCATTCTGAAAAATACGAAAATGATATATTCAAAAACATTATATTGATTGTCACCAAATTTCGGTGATGGGGTGTACCAAAAATTTTTACTTTTGTCT
Organism: Molanna angustata; assembly: GCA_963576475.1. Classification (NCBI taxonomy): domain Eukaryota; kingdom Metazoa; phylum Arthropoda; class Insecta; order Trichoptera; family Molannidae; genus Molanna; species Molanna angustata. Next base: position 6,394,400 of record OY754965.1, read on the forward strand.
ATAAATCATGTCTATAGATTATTACTGGTAATGCGACATTAGTCAAGTACTGGTAATGCGACATTAGTCAAATAATAATATATAATAGACAAACACAAAAAATAATTCTTCATTTAAAAACAATTTTAATATGTGCATAAATAAATAAATTAATTTACAAGAAAATTTATGTAGGTAAGTGATAAAATAAAAAGTCTTTGAAAATTCGTTCGCCTGCTGGCATTGTTTAGGTCGACCAACGGTACATAATATATGCATTTACAATGTTGTTATTTTCTCAATTCCTTACGCCCCATTATCAACTTCATTTGACATTCACTGTCCTGGACCTATCTCTTGTTTTGTCGATGTTTCCTCAGCCAGTCCCAGATTGTGTTACAAGATATCATATTATTTAAATAAATAAACAATGGGATGATTTGTTCAATGATGTTGTGTTTGTAATACGGCATTCAATTTAGCAACAGATCTATCTGAATAATTTCCTATTTAGTTAATGACAGCACAAGTTGTATTGTTCAATTGATAGATAATGGTATGAGATGTTCGATATTTCCGTAGGAAGTAAATAGAAGCATGCCTTCAAGTTGCCGAGATACTTTAAGTAGCTAACCCTTTTAACTACTTTCCTTTCCAGTTAATGATACAAGTATTGTTGTGTAACTTGAGGTATATTGGAGCAATTAGACCGCCTATATCCCAAACAAACCCATAGCGAAGGGGCTTAACAAAGAGATTTTGCAAAGTTATTATTAAGCGCTCAGCAACTACTGTGTTTCCAGTACGTGTCGTGTACGAAATTTGCTTATGATTTTACATACAAGTGATGTGGCGTTTATCAAAATATTCGAGTGAAATTGTGATGACATCAAATTACTAACGAATTAGCCAGTTTGCCAAACATCCATGGTTCAATTTATCATGCATAAGGACGGTTGACGCTTTATGTGGACTCTTTCGGTTGTTGATGAAAATATTTTAATACTAAAATACAATTAAAAGTTTAATAAAAAAAAAGTTAAAACAACACATACTGCATGATAGTGCTTTCAAATAGCTTTCCTGTACACCCGGCTGTTTTGGGCTCCACTATGGTTGAATTTTCATTTTTTTCTGTTATTGTTCACCACATTGTATAACATGTATTTATCTAACAAAATGTCAATATAAACCAAAATGTTTGTCAACAATCATACCAGCAAACGCTGTCTGTGTTGATTTTTTTTAAATAAATAATTAAATGGCGTGGTCCACGTAAAACAGATGTTAGGTTAAGAAGCAACAAAATTACATTTTTTACTAGAATTTATATAAGCAACATTATTAATTGACTGGAACTTAAAATAAAATAAATTAATTACAAACGTGGTGCTCAAATTCTCGACAACTTTTTAAATAACCTACTCATCAGGTTATGTGCCCAAGCACTGCAAAGACTATAGTTTTTTTGATTAATGCGAGAATTTGGTGATTTTTACTTGACAATGAAGTTTAATCTGAAATTGGTGTGATGCGTGTTTTTTTCCTGAGAAAATTTTTTAAGAGTAAGTCACTATTTTGAGATGTCAGTTTAGAAAAAAAGTCGTGTTAATTAAAATATATACTTTGCAAAAAGGAGTATTCAATATTTCATCAACAATACTGTTGTACCTTAATTTCAATCAACGGCGTTTTACAAATAGTTATTCTTAAAATATACGGTCAAAGGTTACAATAATTAATCAAGAGTTCAAAGAAATTTTTCCGAAATATTTTAAACTTTAACACAACCAAATAAACGGAACACTCACAAAGAAAGTAAAGAACCCACTAAATGAAAAGTAATTGATAATAATCCTAGTTTAGATCAATTCATTACTAAATACAAATATCTAATAGAGTGACTAGTAGCAAGGTATGTAAGTACCGTGTCCCACACAGACTAAGCTTAACCGAAGCTTATCCCAAGTCAAGCGAGAGGTGTGATCGTCATCCAATATCCCGGAGTTGAGCTTCACTCAAAGTGAAGTTGTTATTCGGTCCTGCACTTCACTCCAATAACTAAACAGGAAGATATCTATATCTGTGTGTAATATGTGTGTTCTACTAGAACTCCACAGTACTATCAACTTGATATAACCAATTTATTTCCGACAATCCTATTAAATTTTCTCTTCAATATCCCGATAGAATATGACACCACAAGTGTTGAATTAACGTCAAAGCAATCACATGGTATATGTAGGCAATGAAATATCATTCGATTAATGATAATGTAACATGCTTCAATTATTAAATTAAATAAAAATAAAATGGACAATACAAACAGCAAGATTTTGGAATACCCTAAGTCCGGATATTGCGTCGTCTAACTCACTTTGTATTTTCAAGACAAACCAAAGAAGGAATATTTATCCCTGAACACCTGTTCCAGATTTCCTCTCCTTGTCCTTACCCTATCCTTTTTTTGCTATGTTGTGTTTTCATTTTTTTGTGTTTTAATTGATATCTAAGTGTTATATATATTTTCTGTTCTTTTTTAGCTTTCATTCTTTTGTTGATTCGTTCACAGTTTTGTCTTACTTTGTAGTATTTGTTATCTGGTTGCTTGGAAGAAATTGCCTGATGATAATAAGCCCGCCAGTGTGCAATATTTTTTTTACATTATGTGTAAAAAGATGAAGAAATAAATAAATAATACTGGAAACAGGTTGGCGAGTCGATATGATACTTTGTTAAAAACCTTTATAACAGGTACTTTAATATTTTTTTGTATAATTTAGATTTGTTTTAGTACCTACGCTATTCAATTTTTTCAATTCAATTCAATTTTTTACTCCTCACTAACCCAAGGGAATATATTGGGGAGTTATGATTTCGCAATTTTTAAGGCTATTTTTTATTGCAGATTATCAACTAGTATTATGCTGAGATTGTATTCTGAAAGTTTCATCACAATGTATCTGTGTGTGTGTGCTATGTGCTATGTACGGCGTGTTCATTTTACTTTATCGATTATAGACTAAAGTAGGTACTCATTCGATTCTATTCAAATTTTGCAAATATGTATATCTAATACTCGATTAGATCCCATTAGATTTTGAACGATATATGAATAGTGCTTCTCAATTTTTTTATCTGTCAAATATTTCAAAGTGACCCCAAGCTCAGGAAACTTAAAATTTGAAATTTTTATTTTAAAATTCGTAAAAAGGCACATCACTTTCATAAAATGGCATTGAAGAGTTATCAAGTTTTCATTATAAAATATTTAAATAAAAAAATAATTTAACAAACTCATTTCATGAAAATGTTGGAAAATTTCCATACAAAATTTGAATATTTTATAGAATGACTTGTTAGTGAGGTGTTTAGTGTTGGCCACAACCCACTCGTTTTAAAGATAGGTCTTTTTTTACGTATAAAGTTATAGATGTGACCGTTAATTTTTAATGTACAAAAATTAGCAATAAATTATTTGATTCGATTGGCGATTCACAATCAATTTATGTATCGGTTCGAGTCTCGGGAAGTAGTAGGTACCTAAACACGGTCAATACAAGAGATGAAGTTTGATATCCTGGTAACAAATTAATGTCCCGGTGAACGTCCGATACAAAAGTGGGGTGCGTCATACCAAATATAACACGGAACTTGAGTATTTGACAAAAATTCCATAGCGTGCACGGATAACGCCATTGCCAACAAACATTATACCGCCGTAAATACTTAAAGACAATTTTGAAACTATTTAAATTAGGATATGTCTGGTATTTCCTTGAACCGTCAAATACGCATAGAGATATTAAATCTCCTTTCAGACACAGCCCTAGAATAGTACATCCACTATTTTCTATTAGAAAGAATGAAAGGATGAACGACTGACCAAAAAAATATACATGGGTGCAAGAGATGGAGTGAATAGCAGAGGTCGCCCCAGAAAGGGATGGCATGATCATGTGAATGATATTTTGAAAGAAGGAAACATAAAAAGTTTGAACAATCGACGAGCATGTATGAGACGATGCATGGATGTAAAGGAAGCCAGAAATGTGTGCAAAAATAGAGAAGTATGGCGCTCGATTCTCTCTGCTTACCCCGTAAGGGACATGGCGTGATGGTATGTATGTATGTATTTTCTATTATCATTTTCTGGTGTCCCTTAAGAGTGGGGCAATTGAAAACACAACAGGCAACAATAACATAGATGTTATTGAGGTTTTCAATGAGGTTCACCACCCAATCTGAATGTAAAACCTGTTTAGGTGAGTGTGTGGAAATATACCTATATTTATTATGTTTCCTTTTATAATTAAATTCACACCCGCATACTTGTCTCTAGTTACCCCACTTCGTGGCATATACAGTGATTGCATGAATAAATGATAATTACATACACTATACAATACGCAAGTGTTGTGCTTCCTTTTGTGGGGTTGAAACTTGTAACCCCACAATGTGTAATAATTTGCCGTAACGGTATGAATGAATGAATTGTTTTCCATCAAATTAGTGTTAGTTTTGTTTTAAAGTATCGATTGTAGGTATATGCTTTATGAAAAATAATAAAAAAAACACCACGGTTACGATTCTTAATGGACATACCTATAATTTATTTCGTTCTATGAGACTAGGTATATTAAAAGAGGAATAGTAAGAGTAAGCAGTTCATCTTCTTCTTCCTGGCCTCATCCCAACTTATCGTCGATGAAGACTGATGGGGTCAGCTCTCCTCGTCCTCAGGCTGTACACTCTTCGGTTCTGGGCCGCCTCCGATGTCAATTCTTGTTTCATCAATTGTGAACTCCTTTGCGCCATCCATGTATTTTTTGGTTTAGTAATAGTAAGCAGTTAATTTCTTTTTAATAAAATATAATATAAATAATGGTGAAGGTTGCTAACTTTTTCATATAAATCAAAGCATATAAATTAATTCAACATAAATAATTAATAAATACTTAAACAATGATCGTCCTATTAAAAGAGTAATAAAAAATCGTTAAAATTAATTCTAGTTTCATTTTTGTATTAAAATCCTTTGGTGGGTGGAACCCTGATGCAAATATTTTTATATGATATATCCATCAAAATGTTTTGATTCATATTTTTAACAACTACTAGATATACTAACATTAAATATTTTATAGCATGTCTGGTGATTGGTAATAAGCATCATCAAGTATTTCAAGTAAAGTTAGAAATAAAGTTAACGAGTCAACTGTAAAATGAAATTATATTTCGTAACAAAACTGTACGATTGTGTCAGTAGTCAGTTTGTATGTAGATAGACGCTTAAATGCTAGGATTGAGTCGTAAAATATTACCCGTATGATAATGTCAACATCATTTCTGTATGACAGGAACAGACCTTCCCAACTTGTGAGGCCATTTTTTTTTTTGGCAAAACCCGCAAATTGCATATGAAGTACAATAAAAAGGATGGCCATTTTTACAAAAATACTTTTTGAATACATAATATTCATTCCGAAAGCTTAAACATAGTCTATAATTTGTAAAAATTAAAATAAATATCAATTATTTGTGAACCTCCGTGACTCGGTTTCTTGAGTATCTGACTGCTGATCCAAAAGTCCCGGATTCGATTCCCGGTGTAAACACCGTTTTAATAATGTTTTCAGTGTGACAATGTGAATCAAAGGGTTGTCTTTTTAATTTCATTTTTTAACCGTCTGAAAAAGACCGTTCAATTACATATTATCTAAAGTTTAGATGATCTGGATCACAAAGTACCTACCAATTATTTTAATAAATCAATAACACAAATTACTTTGATAGTTTGTTGTTTAAGTTTAAAAGAGCTTTCAATCTGAAATAAATTACCCCGAGAATATTTAAAGAATATGAGTAAACTATTTTATCGAACATAGATTCGTAGAGCCATCAATTGAGCAAAAACAAATTTGAAAAAGATTTGGATTATACAAAAATACCTACTAAATATGTGTTTTCAAAAAAATATTTTTACTTCTGTTCTACAATACTCTGAAAAACATAAAGATCGGAACGATTTTTGGACCTTTTATACTCAAATCATAGAAATCCGCTTTGAAAATTTCTATTCGATTTATTTAATAATTTTTACTCCTCACTACCCCCAAGGGGATTTAGTGAGGAGTTATGAACGTTATGATATGATATTATTTTAAGGTTATATATTTATTTTTTCAGATTATCAACTAGTATCATGCTAAGATTTAATTCTAAAAGTATCGTCACAAGTATCTGTGTATGTGTGTGCATTTTGTGATATGTACGGCGTGTTTATTCTACTAACTCGATTACATACTTAAGTACGCATTTGATAATTTTGAATTTTTTCAAAATTTTTGTATCTAATTCTCGCTACGACCCCATTCGGTTTTCAAGGACATCTGATAAGTGCTTGTCATTTTTTTCAACAGTCAAATATTTCAATGTGACCTCATCCTCACAGGAAACCTAAAAATTGTCATTTTTATTTTCAAATTAGTAAAAAGACACCGCTTTCACAAAATTACATTGAAGTAATTATCCTTTTTTTCATAAATAAAATATTTAAATGAAAAATAATTCAACAAACTCAGTTCATGAAAATGCTGAAAATTTCCATATAAAATTTGAATACTTTGTAGAGCGACACGGTAGTGACGAGTATAGCGTTGGCCACAACCCACTCGGTTTTTTTTTTCGGTTGTTGAGAAGATTTCCATACCGACCAGACGAAGGTCCTGAGAAAAAATCGTTTGACACACTTTTTGAATGTAAAACGGAGTCTTAAAGACCGTCACGCTTACTGTTACACTTAATGCCTTTTCTTTTTATTTATGGGCGTTACATCGTTGACAAAAGGTTGAAAGCGACTGCGCGGGGGCATTATCGAGTCAGATAAAGACCGTACAATGATTTATGTCCCCAAACGAGCCTAGCGCCATATTATTTGGCATGATGTTTCCAATGTAGAGGAGGCGCGACCATTACCCAGAATGGCGAACATCACACGTCACATTACTCCAGCGACACTTTCAATTTGTTCACCCATGATCCCATACCCCCATTTCGAACTATGTATTTGATCACCGTGGTGTGACGAACAACAACAATCACAATCAACACAAACGTAATCTGTTTGAAAACTTACAAACTGAAATGATTAACATAATTACTATAAGTTTAAAAATATTGAATTCACTGTGTATGGAATTTGAAATAAGCGAGGCGTTCATATCTTAGTTTTGTGCTACTATAAAATTTCACTTTCATTTTTTAGAAAATACTCCATTTGCTCTGAAATTTTAAAATACAGCATTAATTTCCCTTAAAAAATATTCCTTTTTACAGCTATTTTTTTAATTACTCCATAACATGTGTCGTATAGAAGTAAAACTTTAATGACCTTAAAAAGTGCTGAAAAAAGTGAATGATCAATTTTTTTTAATTTCATGTCAGGATTGATCTTAAAAAGCTAAAATTCAACAAAGTTTGGATTTCCGATAGTTTAAATCAAGTATAAACCGTTTTTAACGCACGCGATAGTTACCCTTACTAACACGTTACTTCATAGTGCATTAGGCGGTTTTAATATATCATGTTTGCAGTCAATAGATTTAGCGTTTTATGCCCTCCTAAGTCGCTTTTCTGACTCAAAACTGACTAGGTGTAAACCTTAACAAAATAACTGTATGGGAAACCAAACTGTTTTGGCGTATTTCTTTGTTGTACAGTGATATTGATTCTGCGAATCATTGAAAACATCTTTACTCCTCATTAACCCAAAGTGATATATTGGGGAGTTTTGGTTTCGCAATATCTAAAGATATTTTTTTTATTGCAGATTATCAACTAGTATCATGTTGAGATTGTACTCTGAAAGTTTCACCACAATGTATTCTATGTACGGCGTGTTTATTTTACTTAATCGATTTAAGACTAAAGAACTCTTTCGATTATATTCAAATTTTGCAAATTTGTATATCTAATACTCACTTAGACCCCATTAGATTTTGAATGATATCTGAATAGTGCTTCTAAATTTTTTTAACTCAAATATTTCAATGTGACCCCAAGCTCAGGAAACTTAAAATTTAATTTTTTTATTTTGAAATTGGTAAAAAAGCACATCACTTTCATAAAAAAGCATTGAAACCTTATCAAGTTTTCATAATAAAATATTTTAATAATGAACAATATAACAAACTCATTTCGTGAAAAAACTCATTAATAGAACTTTATCAATAGAATTACTTGTTAGTGAAGAGTTTGGCCAGAACCCATTCCTTTTAATTAAGTAAGTCATTATCAAGAGATTCTTCCATCCAGCGTTGGATTCTCTAATAATTTCACATTTCATCTTATAATAAGAATAACATAATATAAAGAGATAGACGTGAATTCATTTTCTTTAAGTGAATTTGTCTCCAATAATACGAGGTTAAGGAATTCCTACATCAAAAAAAATGTCTGGAAGTAAAATAAAAAAAAAGATAACGAAACGAAACAATATTATCCCGTTTCACTTATGCGTTCTCGTTAAAGAACGCATAATAAAATGGAAACCATTGTTTTTAAGTACGTGCAAAGACGTTCTGTGGATACAACTCCTGTTTTATGCGGAGTCATAAACTTACAGATCCTACCTACACACTTTTCCAAGCCACACACACACAATCCCTAAACCCTATCTTCGTTAGGGATCTAACAAGGAAGAAAATGTTTATCTCAGGATTATTACCGCAGAATACAAAACGATTCGGGTCCTTGAGAACCTACGAGATGACGATAGTCAATATACTTATGGTAGTGATCTTTGGTATTTTGAGTTTACTTGAGGTTGGATTTTTTTTTATACCCAGTCATTTAGTGGACTGGTTATTATCGCGAACAAATATAAATTGAGTTATGTGATATTGTGAGTGCGCGCGAGACAGCATGAATGACTGATGTTATAATTAGAAGGTGTGTTGTGTGCCCGGCGTCTTTCGCTTGTCGTTGTTGTCAGGAAAGTTCAGGAAACTTAAAATTTGATATTATCAAATTTCTAAAAAGGCACGTTGCTTTTCAAGAATCATCAAGTTATCATTACAAAACATTTAAATGAAAAATAATTTAACTCAATTCTGCAATGAAAATGCGGTAAATTTTCCATACACAATTGAAATACTTTGTGAAATGACTTGGAAGTGAGAAATATAGCGTTGGCCATATCCGTCACGTTATAATATAAATGTATATGATACCCACTACTGATTTTTAGAGACATTGTAAGTTAGTTAACACATGGCCAGTAAATAATTTTGTATCTACATTTAAAGCAAAAAAATAGGAGCTTTTTTTAATATTTGTCAAATTGAAATCCTTGATTATCTCTATTCAATATTTTTTTGGGTAACACCATTCTCGCGCTCATGACCTCAAATATGGTTAGGAATAAAAATGATGCACGATAAAAATAATCTCAATACGTAGGTATATTTCTTATGGTTTTATGAAAATATGTGCTGCCTAATGAATGCATTGTTTTATAATATGTAATACTAACATCGCATTAAGCACGGATCCTGGCGTCTAAAGTTTGTCCAATGCAGTAATATGTAAGTTAGGGATGGGAAATACAGCCTCTTATCTTTGGTCTCGATTCTGTGTAATTATATTTATTTATTTTCCTTCGTGTACAATTTTGTGTACAATGCTGGGTTTATTGCCATAAGGCAATTTCTTCCAACCAACTAGAGCAACGTGAGGCCATAAAAAGTGAAGTGATAGGTATATTAAATTTATTACAAAAAAAACAGAAAGATTAAGGTAAGGCGCATGGAAGCTTAAATTCATCGGCCGATTATTATCGGCTGATAGTGGAATTAGCGCGCATGGAGCGATTGATTCATCGGCCGATCGGTTTTAACGCGCATGGAAGCTTATATCATCGTACGATTGGAAATAACATGGCGGTCAACATTCATATTATATTAAAAATACAATATGTAAATTCACAAGTTTTAATATATGACTGTATTTTGTAATATACATAATATGATAGTATTGTAAGCTAATAATAATTGATGTATGGAGATGATTATTGTTATATTTAATATTTTTATACATATTATATATTATTCTTTGTTCATTGTTAGCTTCAATTTGAAAAAATAAAAAAAAATTAAATATATGATAAGTAATATGGATTTTTTGAAGGAGAATGTGTTTGTGCTCTTGTCCTCAAAATGTGTAAAAAAAACGTCAAAAAAGTACTGGGTTCATCCGCTAATAAGTGTTAGATTACTGAAAGGACAATTTGTCCGGTCCTACGAAGACTTATGTAAGATCACACCCTGAGAAGTTATTAACTACACCAGAATGTCAGTCAATAGTTTCCATATGTTAATGTACTTCTCGATCTACTGCGCTCGGACGATTAAATTATCGGTGAGCATGCGCCATGCGCGCCCTCTCATACAACAGGATTGGTTACAAAAAATCTCAAAAAAAAAAGATTTTGTTGTGTCTCGTCAGAGATTTTTAAATCGGCCGATTCTGTTAGCTTTCATGCGCGCTCTTACATGCAAGTCGTATGTTGTAGCTCACCGATAATTAATCGGCCGATGAAATTAGCTTCCATGTGCGCCTACCTTAACACGAAACATTATTGCATGAAAAATCATAGCAACAAAGAAAGCAGGGAGATAGAGGTTGTGGAATGTGAGAGAGGACAGGTAAGAAGTGTCAATTATTAAGAGTTATGAGACAGGTATAACAACTTTAGTATTATTTTCAAAAGCTGAATCGATATAAACGTCTTAATATCATCACTGAGTGATCCATGGTATTGCTGATTGTACATTAAAAAAGAAACTGAGAACATTAATTAATACAACCGATTTCAAATCGAACGCTTCTTATTCAGGGGGATTGTCAATGTTTTTATGCTGGATCGAAAATCGTCAAAATCTGCGATTGTTAATGCAAACCCTAGACCAATACTGATTAATTCTGCTTTTTTGGTTGTAAAATTGAGACCAAAACTGATCAAGACATCTATTGTGATATGTGTGTAGACCAAAACTGAATTTTCCCCATCTGTAGTTTTGATAATATGTAGAGCAAAGTTAGCAGGGATAAAATTTCGAAACAGCGGCCAAGTTTTGTGTTGTTTCGAAATGTTAAAGGCCACTTACTTGCCTCTTCCTTCATATTATAAGCATTAACCGTGGCAACTGGCCTCATCCTGGCTCCTTCCTGGCCTTCTCCTGGCTCCTCCCTAGCCAGCTATTTCCCCTTTCCGGCCAACACAAAAACTTTTGCCCCGTTCACATTTGCATTTTCCCGCAAAGTTGATGGCTAACTGCTATCCAGGGACGAAAACTAAGTGTTTAATTGTCACACAAAACTAAATAAATACCTTTGTTTGTATATAATTAATAATTAAGTACCTACTAACGCGAAAATTGATTAAGTTATGTTCGTACAGTCCAATTTTGACATGATATTTAGAGTGTACGAAAAATCATAATATATACTCATTGTCGGTTAGCACAGTAAACGAATTTTCAAAAAAGGGGTATAGAGTGCATGATGAGGGACATAATTTTTGATTTCAGGACTGAATTTGGGGTCTTTAGCAGGTAAACATCCCAAAAGTACCCGACCCTGGAAGGTGAACCGTATGAAGAGGGCGACCCGGAAAGCCTTAAAACTTTTCGCTTATAACTCGAAAACTATAGCTTCTTATAGAGAATTTTCAGCGTTTAAGCTTTTGTGGTTTTTGATGAATCATGTGGAAATATAAAAATAAAAACAAATGTTGGTAACCAATGACTATATTGTCACTGTCGATTTTAGGGAACATTTAAATCAGCTTTGAAAGTCGTATTCTTCATTTTTATGGAGCATTTGTATTTGAAATACAGATTTAATTTTTGTACTGCACTGTAAATCTACGGAAGTATTGATATTTTAAATAAATAAAATAAATAAATAAATAAACATTTATTGAGACAAAAAAGAAGTTTGCATAAAAAAACACAGACATATAAAAATTAATATACAGAAAAACAACCTTTCTGACTCAAAAGGACCATGCTCAGCTATGTTGCTGGAAGGCAAGCCCCCCAGCAGCTGATTTTCAGCATGATCCTATTGCTTATGTAGGTATAATATTTTATTATCTATACAAGGTCTACTTTATTTATATGCAAAAAAAAAAAAAAAAAAAAAAAAAAAAAAAAAAAAAAAAAAAAAAAAAAAAAAAAAAAAAAAAAAAAAAAAAAAAAAAAAAAAAAAAAAAATGCTCCTAAAATACACATATATAAATATTCACAAATACATAAATGTACATGCACGCACATACATATATACACACATTTATTTATACACACCAACACACATAAATACACATTAATTCATACATACTTCAAACTATGATTGCGAGGCCAGAAGCATTGCTCGACAATTCTCTTTGAAATAATAGAATTTTTCCGCTACTTTTAGCGGTGGAGGCAAGTCATTCCAACATTTTGTTGCAGCGTATTTGAAACTGCCTTCAAACGCTGCCCCTCTATGCCTAGGAATAAGCAATAAGAAGCCCCTGGCCCTCGTACCATAGTTGTGAACACTTTCAGACCATTCCAATCTTTCAAACAAGTATTTGGGTTTTTTATTTTGGACCACTTTATACATCTGACAAGAAAGGTGTAGTTTCCGTCGGTTTGCCATGTTCAACATTCCATTTTCAACCAAATATGGTGAGACATGTGCCCTGCGAGGAATTGAGAAGCAAAATCTGGCGCAAGCGTTTTGGACTCTTTGGACTATCCGTTGATGTTTGGTCAACAAACATGGTCCATACACTGTATCACAGTAATCAAGAATTGGCAGAACAATGGATTCAATCAACAATTTTCTCAGATTCACATCAAGGTATTTGCGAATTCTATATAAAATTTTTAGTCTGAAATAGCAATGTTTGGCCTTCGAACGAATATGATCTTCAAAACGAAGGTTTGCATCAAAAATTAGACCGAGGTTCTTGACATTCATTTGTCTTTCCAATACAGTGCCATTGATAAGAAGTTTGAAGGATCTTTCATTAAAATTATTAACCCTCTGCTTAGTGCCAAATATCGAGTACTGTGACTTTGCAGCGTTTAATACTAAAGAATGATTTTTTGACCATTTGTATATGTTTTCTAAGTCATAATTTACTTTTTGGGCAGCGTCAGCAGCATCATTTGGAGGAAATGAAATATATAACTGCGTGTCATCGGCATATATGTAAATGAAAATTACAGAATTTGATTGAAGTGGATATGTCCGCGGTGTAGATAATGAATAACAGAGGTCCTAAAATGGATCCTTGCGGAACACCACGATATACATTTTTTGTGTCAGATTCTATTTTAGAGCCGTCCATTTGGGTACAGTTAGTTCTCTGTGAACGATTAGCAAGGTAGTCACTAAACCATTTGCAAGCTTTAGCATTGAACCCGTAATATTTTAGCTTCGAAACAAGTAAATTTATATTCAAGCAATCAAACGCACGAGAAAAATCCAAGAGGACCAGGGCTGTACATTGACCTTTGTCGGATTGAGTGAGTATGTCATCGGTTACTAATTGTAATGCTGTAGATGTACTGTGTAAGGGGCGGAAACCTGACTGAAGGGCAGGGATTATATTAAACATGTTTACATACTCGACCACCTGTTGATGAACAACTTTTTCAAGAATTTTTGAAAAAGCAGGGAGAATACTGATGGGTCGCAAGTCTTTAAGACTGGAAACATTACAGGTCTTAGGAATGGGGCAAACCAAAGACTTTTTCCAGGCGGTGGGAAATACAGAGTCTGAGAGTGATCTATTGACAATTTGCTTAACAAGTTACTCAATTATTATTGAATCAAAATTATTTTCAAATATATAATATATGTATATTCACACAATAACTTTAAGCCAGTTATAGTGCGAAACCTGCTCGTTATCCTATTGAATATTTTATTTTTTGTTTAAGCATATTTTTTACAAGAAGAGGTTTAAAAAAAGATAAGGTAAGTACATGTTTTTTTTTGCTTTCACAAGCAGTATAATAAAGTGCTTATGCTAAGAAATGGAGTAACGATTGCAAGAAACAAGACACAAAATCAACAATTTTAAGATAATCCCAAAAACCTATAAGTATAAAATAATAATTTTATACACATCATGATTCTATTAACGCTTTTTTCTGTTCAATTAAAAAATAAAACACTATGTTTTGGATTCTACATGAAATTGTTTATTTATGGTCGATAGCTATTTCACCTCGTTAGGGCATCTTCAAGACAATGACGGCGTGGGGTTTATGTTCGGTTATATGTAGGTAGGTGGAACATACAGTGTTTTTTCATTGGTCAGTATCTGCTTATTCTGTTGTTTAAATTTAAAGTATATTTTATCATATATTTTTAAAATCACTGAACGTGTCAAAAGAAAAAGTCAGCTTCAACAGGGAAATTATTGAATAACACAGAAATTCTTAAAGTTACAAATGTGCAAAAACATCTGTACAAGCGGCAGGTTCATGTTATAAACGGTGTCTTCTACTTCTCATGTATATGCAATGACTTGAAATACCGCGAATTATTTTTCAGTATAATATTATGTAAAAATAAACACAAAAACTATTGAAGAATTCAGATTAAAAGAAGCATGTGCCATTTATCTAAAAAAGGGCATTTTACTGCATGTCCCTTTTTGATATGTGCAAAAAAACCATTACGATAAATCCATCAGCGAATCAGGCGCGAAATGCCGTCCGCCATTGTGACCCTTTTCCCTCCCCACACAAGTTTTGGCGGTAAAGTACAATAAACATGGCAACGGCAACGTATCTAATCTGCATCCCTTAACGCGCAACGACAGCCCTTATACCATCTAGAGGCCTAGTCAAACTTTTTACTTTAAGGACTACATAACAGATAAACACGAATTAAGAAAACAATCACGGTATAAGACTAAATTCAACATTTGCATATCATCAATCTGTATCTTAAAATTCTATTATTTAAGAATAATAATAAACGTACTTATAAGGGGATTGCCAGTCAATCTCAAATGTCTGGTGTATAAAAGCATTATCCGTCCAGTTCTGGCGTAAGAATCAGAGATATGGAACATCTCTTTAAGATACGTGCATGCTGCACAGACCATGCACTGAAATAAAAATGTTCTTATTGTTTTGTGTGGTCACATGGCTTCATAAGATCCGAAATTCATACATTCGTGGGAGTCTGGATGTGCGAGATATCTCAGATAAAATGCAGGAGAGCAGATTGCGATGGTACGGCCATGTGGCCAAGAGACCACCTTGGATATACATATACGCAATAAAGCACAATGTATCGAGGCCAAAAGGAAGGCCAAAGCGCAAGACATGCAGAACTGCGATGTTTCCCATGATGATGCACTCGACAAAACCAAATGGCGAAACAAAACATGAAAGGCAGACCCCACCACCATGTGAGACTAATAAGACCCCAAGAAGAAGAATAAATGTAGGTAGGTACTAATTAATAACAAAAAATAAAAAAAAATGTTTCGATTTCACTATGTAGGCACTGACCGGTATCGATCTGTCAAAGAAGAAGTGTTTTAATTGTCCTAATGGAGTTTCACCAAGAATTGTCACACAACAAACACAAAATTATTTGAATTTATCTTGATATTAATTACACTCTTTTAATTTATACTTCAATTTTCCGTCTATCAATACCGAAATTTTGCCAAACAATTTTTAAATTACTTCGCAACCAATTAGAGCCTTGAAACTTTCAGAATTTGAGTATTCCCGATGATTTCATAATTTGATATTAACTAGTTGCATGTAATACATGAGATCCAACTGTCGATAGCGATAGTATGTATAGTTGAAGAATATGTACCAAACTATAAACCCATAGATACAAATTATTGAATATTTTCAGATATTTTGTTTTCTATACAACATATGTAGGTATGTATGTCAAGATAGGATAGTATGGAGGAAGATCCTTTTTCCTACCCAGAATATGCAAATTGCATGATGGTATGTATGTATGTTTGGAGATGAAGTAACAAACTATTAAGTCTTCATACATATTGTGTATAGGCGACTGCCATACAAAATGTATGAAGCGATGTCGTCACTAAATTCAATTTTTAAAAAAATTGTTAAAAAAAAATTGAGATCTTCTACTACAATGTTAATATTTTTAATAGAAAATTAAATTATCTAGTTGGGGTATTTCGGCTTTTTTCGATAATTGTAAAAGTTTTGGAAATATAGGCAGTTAAACTCATAAATTTATCATAAAAAAAATATTTTTCTTAATAAAAAATGTTTGAGAAACCCTGGAATTTTTTTGAAAAAACTAATTTGAGATTTTGTATTTGTCTATGTTTGTACCAATTTTCAGCGTTCTATCGTTTATGGTTTCTGAGATATATGGAAAAATAAAATAAAAATTCAAAAGTTGATTACCCCTGACTGAAACAAAAATTCAAAATTCCGAGTATAAAAGTTTTGTAGGCCTGTAACTGTTTATATATTCTGAAATTTTAGGCTCTGTAAATTGAGTGGATTAAAAGTTATAAGGGGGGGACGGACACACACACACACAGACACACACACACACACAGACACACACACACACACACAGACACACACACACAGACACACGAAATGTTCTACTCCGAATTCTGAGTAAATCCGTGTATGGAACATATATGCTGCGAAGCCTCTAAGTTGGTGTTTTTTGACTTCAAAGTTGGAAAAGCCATGAAAAAAGTAGACCTCTCCATACAATTCTCGCGTATTCTGGCTTGATACATTGTCGATATGTTAAGAGAACAAAGTTCTCCTGAACAAATCGACAGTTGGATGAAAAATTTTGTATTTCATACAAAGTGCTATACTTATTTTTACTATGAGTGCTATACATATTGCATAAAACCAGGAGTGATTTTACATATACGTATCTTAGGACGATAACACTTCAACGTGAAGAAAAATTTTAACAGGATAGTCATTTTTTTATAGATTTACATCTGCATTATCATAAGAAATTGATATTCTCTGCCACTATACATAGATGTTAAAAGTTTGCATATTATGTATTTGTGTATAGTATGTATATAAATATTTCATTCAAACCCTCACGGCATAAACCGTAATGTGGGTATCCAGCGACAGGTGTACGGGTGTGTTATTATCTTATAAAAAGATAGCATGACACATGCATGTATTCTCACACAACAGTCTCGTCTAACCTTAAAAGGCAACATTATTAAATACGCTAAAATTTTTAATTAATTAAAAAAATAAGATAAGAGTAATCATTTTTATGTTTATGAAACAAGGCCTAGTATGAATAATCTATTTACTAACGAAATTTCTATTTTTCGCCAACATTTTTCGTAAAAAGCGCTGTTTCCGTTTTATTCTCACAAAAAGCGATAGTTTTCACGGTCCTGAGTACAGGGGATCCATTGTAGTACGGTGAAATTGCGAGTCGGAAAATCTATAGGGCCCCCCCAGCCGCCCTTGTGTCAAAAAGGGGTAGGTAAGTATGGGGTACCTACTCATGGGACAATGGACGTCTAGATGCGGAGCAGAGTCCTCAGGGGAATATTTTCAAAGGGTGAAGAACATAATGCCAAATGTAATTTATAAAAATTGAATACCATTTTATGTATGTAAGTATAAAGGTGCTACATGGTTTAATGAACTCCCGTTGAGTCTTAGACTTGAAAAAAATATAATATCTCAAAGAATAAAATTAAACAATTGTAATGATCATGTATGTTAGTACTTTAAAAATCCTTTTTTTAATCTGATCTTATTTGCAATATGGTAAATATGGTAACACAAACTAAATTGCCTTTTTTATTGTTTTTTTCATTATTGTTTTTATATCATTTTTAATTATACGTTTATTAAATAAACAAAAAAATATACTTAAGTACATACCTATGTATGTACTTAAGTATATGAAATATGGTGTTTTTAAAATAATATTTAAACAAACTATGTACTTATTTTAGTGGAATAATAACAAATAACAAACCCTTCCTTGCACCCCGTTCAAGTAGCCAGTTTATTGCCATCTGGCAGTCATCCATTCGTTCAATTTGGTCGAACTATTATGAATATTAATTTTCACAGACAATTAAATAAATTTACAATTGTTTTGTTCTTGGGAAATATGAAAGGGGAGTTTGCAGAATTAAATTATTTTTCTTTAAAAAGACAAGGTATGGCAGCGTAATAAATAAAATATTCATTAATGCTTATCTTTTTTTCTGTTTTCCAGACCATAATTCAATAAAGCAGTCTTTTTTTATTGAAATAGAAAGATAAAAAAGCTACTTTAGTAACCACAATGGTACAAAAATTACTACAATAGGGTGATTTAAGATATTTGTAAAAAATAAAACTATTTTTTTAAATGAAGTAATCCGATTTAATTTTGAAAAATGTATAACGAGATGATTTTATATGTATTTGATCAATGATATATGCCAATAGTCATGAATATGCTAACGAATATCTTTGGTCCTAGTATTGTGGAATCCATACGCACAAAACTTATCGAATGCACTTTCTACATAATATCCGCTGAGAAATTAATGTTGCTAATATTATTACAAAACAGATTGGCGAGTTGATTTCAAAATTCGTTTGACCGTGTTTAATGCTTCAAACAATCTAGCACCGCAATACATTCAAAAGCTGTGTCAGAGAAAAGATTTCTCTTTAAAGCATCTTACACTCAGGTTGTCTGGATCAAAGAGTAACAACTCCCTAAAGGAGTTGGACAGCGTCAACAAAGCGGCTTACTATGACCGATGCTTTGGCGTGAGCAATCGTCCAATTAAGTAGACCGCATTGCCTCCAGATGTCCACAGTGCTCAAAGCAAGAGCACTTTCACTAAAGGACTGAAAACAGCTTTGTTTCGTAGAGCGGCACATAACTAAACTATCAGCGCCCTTTGAATGATCTTGAATCATTAAACGGCGCTTTATTAAATCGCCTATTATTATTATAATTATTATGTTCAAAAATTTACAAAACAGTATTCTCTACCGAAACATAGAATTGGTCGGTAAAATGTATTTAATAAATATTTACAAAACATACATATTTATATTGGGTTAATAATATATCGCCGTTTCGTTGAGATTTCACCTAAAAGGAAAACTTTAAATTGCAGTCTTCAAGCGATCGATTGTGACAGCCACAATATGCTGATTTCTATTAAAATGAGTCAAAAATGAACACGTTACATTATTGTCGACAATTATTTTATATTTTACCGACTACCGTTTCGGCTTACAAATTAATTTCTATATGGCCTTATAATATGTCGGAACGTATATTGTTAGTGTACCAAATTGTATGTATTACATAAATGGTTATGTCATAACCATTTACTGTCATATTTTAGCTGAAAATATAATTATTATACTATTTCAAATTGTTTATTTGCGTTCAACATAATTTAACTGATGAGTTGATTCAGATATTGCGAATTATTTTAACAATACCTAACATTTAACAAACGCTTAGAAAGCACAATTACATTGGATACATACAAAGATAAAATAGTCTTTATGTAAGAGATAGAAATATGTAATGAAAGGAATTAAACGTAACAGAGAATATACCTACCTACAATAAAAGTAATATGTTGTCATTAAGGTAACTCGTTAAGGACAATGTGATAATATCCTTTAAAACACAACGCATTTACATGTTTAATTATTATTTTACAGATTCTAATAAGAAAATGGTTTCGTGTGGGACACAAAAGTAAATATAAAAAATGTCAAAAGTCAAAACAAACCTACTTTTTCAAAATAATTACTGTTATTTTAAAGTACAACTTCATAATATGCACGCAACTCTTTGACTACCAAATCATCATGATGTTGTTTTACTAAGTGATATAAATTTTACTTTTGGGCACCGCCTAAGAATAGTGCTTCCACTCTTTTATATTATTATAATTTACAAGGAGTCTAAAATATAACACGCAACAATAACATATCACAAAGTTCAGCAATCCACCCATTCTGAATGTTGCCTATTTAGGTGAAACAATATTGGTCTGTGGGCATACACGCATGTGTCGAGCTTCCTTTTATAAGGTAATATACACTCGCACACCTATCGCTGTGAGATATGCCGTGATACTACGTGTGAATGTATTAATTCCTGTAATAACAATAATAAACACTTCCTTGCGCCCTGCGCAAGTGGCGAGTTTACTGCCATATGGCAATTAGATTAAACTGTTATTGACAAAATTCTTGGTTCTTACCAAGTTATCATAATATGTACCTACCTATCCATAAAAAATGGGCCTGGGCCTAGGTTGAGGCTCTAAGGGCCTAGGCAGTAAAGGCGGGGGTGGGCGGCCGACGCTGTTGTGCCCTCGTCAATTCTGTACTTAGAGAAGAGCAGGACGAACATCTTTAGTCTCGCTCGGCAGTTACTCGTCAAACTGTGGCGAATGTTGTTGTGTGGTTCGGGCACACCGCCGGCGCAGACGTCTGGTCAGACATCCTGTGTTGACAACTAGACGTCAAATCTGACAGGTGATGATTGCGTCGGATGCCCCCGGTGTTAGCCCGCGGAACCTTCGGACGCCAACACGAGGACCGAGGGGTCGGGGTACAAGCCCCTCCGACTTGAAACGGAGTGTACATAGCGGCCGATTTTGAGACCAATCGGAGGCCCTGACGTGTGAGGTTGGATTCTCGGGGACAGTGGTTGAACCCGATGGATGGTGGATATTTTGTGTTTGTCCGATGTTGCGGCTGCGTCCGGTGGCGAACAGGGCCAATGGGCTCTATAGCGTCGCCGGCGTGGAAGTGGATCGGGATCTCCCTCGATATCCATAAAAAATATGTGATAATTTTTAAAGTGAATCATTACATTTTTTAAATTTTCAACTTTTGTGAACATATCTATCTGATTCCTGATCCAAAAGTATTCGATGTATCGCTAAAACAAATTTTGTACAGTGTTGTTTTCAAAATATGGCAACTTTCAATTGGGTGCGTGTCTAGATAACTTTACCTGGTTATTTTACATGAAAATTAGTTTCAATTATTACAATGATGAAAAGACCTTTTCCGTAAAAAGACCTTAGGTACCTATTGCAATAAGTTCGAAATGAGTGTGTGTAAATTTCAGATAATTTTCATAACTAAGTTTGCTTAAAAATCTGTCTAACGTTTAATATTTCTACGTTCCTGTCCCAAGCACAAGTTTTTAAACTTTATTGGGACAGTGCCTATTTGAAAAAAAATATGTCTGTTGTTATATGTCCGTTTATATTATGTATACTTAACTTTATAAAAAAATGTTATTTTTAGTTATTTAATAAAGAAACGTTTAAAAAGTTTTCAATGTTTTTCATTTGCAGTTTTAAGATGTCTTACAATTTGAATAACAATTCTGTAACCGGTTCCGTTACATTTTAAAAATAATAAATACAGTCCCTTTTCGGAGTTAGAAGAGAATTTAAGGCTCTATAATGTAAATTTTATGGTCATGATCATAAATTTGGGAGCATCCCAGATCTTTTTCTTTCAAAGCCTCTCTTCTTTTATCCCAACTCCGTTAGGAATGAAGAAACTTTTAATCAGGACTGATGGTAGGACATTAAACCTTACGATTCTCTCTATAGTCTACCGCATGTAATTACCTACCTATGTACAATTCTTTCCTGTCTACATTCACAGTACGTTACAGTCTTATATCTATGTAATCTTTATTCTGTACAATTAAAACTAAATTATTCTAAAATTTAATATTTAGCGTTATAAATTACATCAAATAAAACTTATAATGAAGAAATATCTAATGAAAAAAAATTATATAAAATATTCATTATAAAAATAAAAATATTTATCTTAAATAATTTATTTTATAAATAAAACTTTGTAATCTTCTTCTTATTCTTCTTGTGTCGTGTCAGGTCCCTCCGACGGTGACGACCACAATAAAGAAATTTTCCCTGTTCTGTGCAGTGCGAAACAGCTCCTCCACAGTTGTCATACCGGTCCATTCCCGAAAATTTGTAATAGTAAGTTTTATTTTACTTGTATTACTTCTCGGGCAAATAAAAGGTACTACGTAAATTATTTATTCAACACGCACCCTATAACAAGTTGCCACATTTTGGTGACTTGATATTATTTAGAAGAAAAGTTAAATGTTTTTTGAACAAAAATATATCAGGAATCTAAAGAGTTGGTTTGTTGTAAAGGAGACCACTCAGAGCCGAATCCTTCAACGAATTTCGTTTCATCTGTATGGGAGATTTATTTCTTATTGATAGGTATACATTAGATTGAATCTCGATCTTAGCGTTTGTTACATTATTTTAAAAAGTATGAATATGTTCTTGTAACAAACACACAAACATTAAATAAAGCATATTATGCTTCTGCTATATATAGGTCAACGAAATCTGTCGCGGCAGGATTCGAACTCGCGTTCAATGGATTAATAACAGCTTAACCGCTCTGCCACCAACCGTCTAATTATATTTTGTTTTTTTTTTAATAATTTACCTTTGATTATGCTTGCATATTGTCAGAATAACAATCATTTATACCTACCTAATAATTGTTTCAATATTCTTATTCTTATGTGTACATATAGTGCCGTTTTTGGCATGTTAAAACGAAGCAAGCTGTTGACACGCTTAATTGGAGGGTAAACGAGATTTTTTTAATGCATTTTGTATATATGTTTCGACAAAGTGAGTAATTTAATCCTCTTAGCTAAACTTCAGAACATTGGAATACACGGGAATTTGTTACGTTGGTTAGAATCATATATATCAAATAGAAGTCAACTCGTAGCAATAAATGGTTTCAAGTCCCTTCCTTTATCCGTGACCTCCGGGGTACCTCAAGGATCCCACTTGGGACCACTGTTCTTCAACATCTTCATTAACGATCTTTCTCCTTTTTTAAAATGTAGATTTTTGTTGTATGCAGATGATCTAAAAAAATTTCATGTCATTAAATGCATGTTTGACTATCTAACATTACAAAAAGACCTCGACACTTTATATTTGCGGTGCATTAAAAACGAAATGGAGCTACACATTGATAAATGTCACGTAATCACATTTACTAGAAATAATAAGAAAATTGAAAATGTATATTCACTCTCTGATTAACCTCTCAAACGTGTAAATGTCATTAAAGATCTTGGAGTGACTTTTGATTCTCAACTCA
Source organism: Molanna angustata (assembly GCA_963576475.1). Taxonomy (NCBI): domain Eukaryota; kingdom Metazoa; phylum Arthropoda; class Insecta; order Trichoptera; family Molannidae; genus Molanna; species Molanna angustata. The sequence goes on from OY754965.1 coordinate 6,417,643, forward strand.
CTTTTCGCCCACACATTGAAAATACTGTTCAAAAATCGCTGAAGATGCTAGGGTTCATAACTCGACTCACTGTAAACTGTAAACTTCACAAATACTCAAAGCTTAAAATATCTTTATCAATCATTAGTAAGAAGTGTTCTGGAATACGGGTCACCTGTATGGTGTCCACATTATTGCTTTTTATTGTTATATGCACAAGTTTCATTACTTTTTATTGTTGTATGCTTCTTTATATTCACTTTGTAATTTTTATTGTTGTATATATGCTTTTTTATGTTTTTATAGGATTTCTATATAATTATGGCTTATTTATAAAGTTTTTTTTACTGTTTTTATCTCGGATTGTTGAATATGTTTGTGTGAAATATTGATGAACTTCGCATGTTGTGTTCACTTCCAGTAGGATGTTGACATTATATAAAATTATTAAGATATACTTTCTTGTATGCGATTGTCAATGTCTGCAAGTGTCCCAAATAAAATATGTACTATTAATTCTCTGTGCGTGTCCCTTAATAAAATAAAATCAAAATAAATAAAATAAAGAGTACTTAGTAGATGTCTTAACTGATAATTTACTCAGAAATATAGCATAAATTCTGTAAAGATTCGCGTTCTTGCAAGATTTGTCGTGGTCTCGCGACCAAGATCATAAGATACTACAACTTAATTATTTCTGCATCAGAGTACCTACCTATCTAGTTTTAATAATTTTAAAAAATATATAAAATTTCAATAGTGAAACATTTGTTAAGCGATCGAAACTAACCGATATTTAACCTATTTCAGTTTAAAAAAAAAATCTTGTATTACGCCAATAATATACTAAGACTAATTGCATTGATTAAGCATTTTTTTAAATAACTTTTTCTCTGTTACATTCGGCGCTTATAAAAAACCCGAATTTAATCACTCAAGGTTGATTATAAGTAAAAGCAAACTAAATCAAAAGATCACCTTCTGGGGTGAATATCGTTGCAGATGAAAATAGCTAAGTATATTGTGGGTGTGTATAAAATGACGATCTCCAATGAACATGATTTTCCCTTCCAAGAGAGAATAGGAGCATAACCCTAAATAAGATAACTCGCCCAGGAACCACAGACAATCACAGAGTACCAATCTTGCTCATTTTAACACAACCCTTACCATACTTAATATTTTTATTTTGTTTTATTTTATTGATATATAGCACCAACAGTTTATAATAGTATTAACAAAGGTATATTAAAGGCAAAGTATTTTTTTTTTATTTTTTTTATTTTATTATTTGAATGAACATTACAGCTTTGAGTTTTATATAAAAATAGTATAAAAATTACAAATTTTCATAACGCCAATTACAATGTTCTTATTTAGTATTATGAATAAAAAGTTTGAATAAATTAAAAACTATTGAACCTACATATAGCATTGCAAGAGGGTTTGGGATTTAGGGAAGGGTCAAGGAGGGGAAAAGGAGGAGGAGAGGAAGGGATTAGCTCCCTTTTGGAAAAACAAGTTGTCGGGTCAGTCGAAAGATCAGTCCCAGCGCAGGCATACCCAAAATACAATTAAAATTTAACCATCTCCATCAAACATTTTCTGAATGTATAGAGACTAGACGTAAAAATATCAAGCCTAGGGCACTCATACAGTTTTTATTGTAACAATAACATGCTCTATTAACAAATGAATTGCGTGAGTAATTAGTCCTAGGTGTGTCAATGTAAAATAAAGATGGGTTCCTGACTATTCTCCGAGGGCAATGAAAGGGAAGCAGCTGCAATATACTCGGACTATCTACTCCACCATTAACTATCTTGTGCAAGTAACATAAGTCAGCCACAAGTCTTCTAGACTCCAAAGATTTCAGTTTGTAGTGTTGAAGGCTAATTCTGTAGTTTTCCAAATGGATTCTATTCCTAAAATTCAGCTGTTTAATTAATTTTTTTTGGGGTTTTTCGAGTGCCTCAATGTGGGTTATGTAATTAGGACTCCATATGACAGCTCCAAACTCAAGCACGCTTCTAACCAAGGAGTTAAACAACACCACCAAGGACATGGGATTTTTGAATGATTTGGTGCTTCTTAATATGAGACCGAGCATGTTGAATCCTCGCTTACACACACTCTCAAAATGCTGGACATAACTCAATTTTTCATCCAATATGATTCCCAAGTCTCTTATCTCCTTTTTATATTCTAATTGTTCACCATTTATAGAGTATGTATAAATTATTTTGTTGATTTTTCTGGTAAAAGTGATTACATTACATTTTTCTGTATTCAAGAATAACTGGTTGTTAATGCAATAATTGTGAATTCTATCGAGGTCGGATTGGAGTTCCAAACAGTCTTGCAAGCTTGTAATCGTTTTATATATTTTAGCGTCATCCGTAAGTATGCTGAAGACCTTTTAAAGGCTCTTTTTGGTAGGTACAATTAATTTTGTAAAATATTTCTTCTTCTTCTTCTTCTATTGAATAGACCTTCAGGTCTGTTTAATTTTGTAAAATATTTACATACATATCGGGCGAAAAATAGGTGCCTATTTGAATCTTTCTGTACATATAATTAGTACACTGGCGGGCTTATTGCCCAATGGAAATTTTGTTCCAACCAACCAGAGTAAATGTTAAATATACTAAACAGTGTGTACTATAGCAATAAGTTAATCACATTACAAAACTAATAAAGATAGCAGAAGAAAAGTAAAAAAAAACAAAGAAGATAGCATACAAGAACAATTCATAGCAATGATAGAAAAACTAAAGGATAAGGAAAGGAAGATGTAATCATGTGTTGTCAGATAAATATTTTTGCTACTTTTACTTTTTATTCTACTTTTTTTTTATTTTACGTTATTAATTTTATGCTGGTGTACATAAATTGTAATTTTTTCAAATTTCGTAATCTTAGTTGGAAGAAATTGCATAATGACAATAAGCCTCCAGTGTGCAATTTATCTAAACTATCAACATATCTGTTCGTTTCCCTAAAAGGGATATAAAAAATCATAAACTCTTCGTTCGAAATAAGATTTGCATGGTACTTAAGGTGTTAACGGGTGAATGAAGAGGAAGGATATATATATATTTTACGGGCAGAAATGTTTCGCGTGGTTAACCCAGAAACATGAGGGTGGCTAAGGGTTGTGTAGGAAACCAGAGAAAGGAAGGAAGGCGAAGAAGAAGAAGAATTTCTTCTGTACACTTACTATCTCACACACCGGCTCAAATTACCTTCTCTCAATAACGAACCTCAGTCACGTTTTAGTAAGGCCATTTCTTTTTCAGTACAAACGACTATAATAATTAATCAATGATAATAATTTATTATGTCTGAGAGAAAATTATTTTTCATTTCTTTTATCATTTTGATACCTACTTGATAATAAATGTTTAGAGAATAGTTTATTACAAGGTTTTAAATATTAATTGATTATTTGAAGGTTTTACTTGTCGTGTTCGATAATTGATTTATGTATCTAAACAAACAACTCACTCTAAATATTAATTCATTTCAAATACAAAGAAGTTTTGGGTCAACTGAATGAAAAAGATTACTTACTGAAATCGACAATTTTATTAACGAATAACAATATTTGGTTTACTTGATTAATTTACAATAAAATTTTATAATTTCACACGACTGATAAATATCGATTTGACGCGTACGTTGACAGATCGAGAGAGCAATGGCGGGCGAAGGAAAAAACGACTATTTATATTTTTACGATTATTCTGGAATGTTCCATAGATGAGTGTTGCCACGTTAATAAATCACCACATATGCATTGAATTTTATATTGTAATAAGAATTAAACAGAAAGTAAATTTGTCAGTTACCCGAAAAGCATTAATAAATAAAAAAACGATTACAAAAAAGCTACAATATAAATATAAATCGCCCCTAATTTGGTTCGGAAACCTCGCCACCAAAGATACGTTCATCTAGCTGCTCTCAGATTTGTTTACTGCGAAAGTCGCCTTTGTTCGATTTTAAATGCTTTAAATCAATGTAAGTTGTTGAATTCATTTACAAAGAAGAGGTACACTCCGTTTTAGTTTTATATTTGCGTTCAATTTTGTCTGTTTAAACCTCAATTGACTACTTTTTAATAATTATATATGGTGTTGGTACTGATGTTTTAAACACGCCTTCGGCGATTATGTTGAGTTCTTTCTAATAGGCTCGATTCCTCTTAATAATCAACGAAAATATTACATCGACATTTATCCAACTACCTATAAATTCTGGAAGAATCAATGCTACATAAAATGTAATCAACGGAACTAACTTCTTTCGAAATACAATTATTTTTGTCTGTAATCTGTACGACATATTTTCCATATATTCCAAGTTTTTTGCAAGGTCTATAGTTTAACGCTTTTCTCGTGATTTCCATCATCAGATCTCTTGATCAAGTTCATATGAAAACACCCCAGAATTGATTCCTTTCTAATAAAAAAAAACAATCATCGAATTCGGAAGACGTGGTAAAGAATTATCGCTGAACATGCAAATTTCAGATTCCGATGAATTACTCGTGGATCCTTTCATCAGATCTTAACTGAATTCAAATGGAAACAATCTTAATATACCTCGTTTCTAATGAAAAAAAAATATCGAAATCAACGTGGTACAGAATTATCGTATTCAATGTAATTTTTTATATAATTAACATTTTATATAAAAAAATACATTGAATTGATTATCTCCTATTTTAAGTCGGTTCGTAAAATTATAAATGAAATTAAAACTATGATTTTTCGATTATTTCAGCATGTGATTTCATGAAAAAATTATCTACCACCAAACCAAAATTGAAATAAGATTATGAAATATAGCAACGTAAAATTTTAGGCTTGAAACTATTTCACGCTCATTCGACAATTAATATTGTTACCAAATATAATAGTCTGAATAAATAAATCAACAACAACAATATGTTCACAAAAACAAAAATATTTGTGGATATACGATAACAAGTGTACCTACATATTACATTTCTGATGTCGATGGATATTAGATGTTGTGTATTTTGGTTTTTGCTTGCCAACACAATTTCCCAGTATGTGTGATCCTTATAAAGATTTATAAGAAGAATTCGTCAAACATAATTCTTCTGGAATTTTTACAGGAAATATCACGTTGGAATCGTGTATTATTATTGTGATCCAAAAACATACGAAAAACATATTAAATTTATATCAATATAAGTAGTTATATTATACTTATATTCTTAGCTAGCTTCATAACGATAAAGGTTAACGTAGAACAGACGGAAAAAATATGAGCGTCACAATAAGTAAAATATGTTCGTTATGAATGTATGTTCGTTAGGTTTTGATAATTCATCGTGAAATATATTTGAGTTTAGATCATATTATGTCATTTTTGTGCATTATTTGTATACAAAAATATGTACCTACCTGCCAAGGGGGGTTAATTGAAACGTAACAATATTTCAAAACAATCCAAAATGTTTTCATGTTGTCGATGTTGACGGTATTTATTACGGTGTTAAGTTAAAAAAAAATGACAATTGTTAACATATATTTAATCCTTGCCAGTTGATAAGTACCCTTATCAAATGACAAACATAATCCTTATAATATGAATAAATATACCAAACAATAAATTTTGTTTTATTTTTTTTTTCTATATTTTACACAAAACTTTACAAACAGTTTTTCAATGCAAGCTCTATCATACAATGATACCATTTTACAAAAAATAAAGTAAATAAAAAACAAAACCTCGAAAGGAATTCAAAACCTCGTTAAATAATATTGTTTTACTTGTATAAATTACGCATTTTTTTAATGATGAATTACATATTTATTTATACACTTGTGGCGGGTTTATTGCCGTACGACAATCTCTTCCAACCAACCACCCGAAATTAACCATATTATTGTAATGGTGTCGATAGCAATATCGTCACATTAATTATATGCGTAGAATCAAACAATTTATTTTATTCTTATAATTTATATTGGAATTCTAGTAAATGAATAATATTTCGATACTGTTTTTTTCTTTTTATTTCGTTTTGGTAATTAATAACACTTTTACTCAAAGACTAAACGAGGAATCAGAGAAACTTGTGTTGAAGATAAAATTGGAGGATTTGTAGGTAAAGTCTACAAGAAAATCTTCACATATATATAATATGGCTTTAGCTTCGAATGAAAGGTGGGTTAATGTCTTTTCAAACAGTACTTTTACTCGGAATTGGATTGATAATACACGTCTTAAATATAAAATATCTTCCAGTCCAAATTCACCTCAGATAATATAAAGATAGGTTTTATAGATTTTCACGAAGGCAAAATTTTATACGTTCACGAAAAGATAAGATAAGTTAGGATCGAAACTTTATCAATGAGAATATAATTGTACGAAGAATATTACTGAATATCGAATTTCGTAAAGAAATTCTAATCTTTATTGTCATTTAAATATGTGGTTTAATTTGTTTCATAAAGTCCATATTTGTTAATCAACTATTTAGCATACGTTGATGATTTGATAAAATAACAAACAAAAATGAAAACAAACTACACAATTTGAAAGTTACAATGAATGTTCTTATTCTTTTTTATATAGATCGTGGATCTGTTATTATATCTCTTAAAGTAACTCCTGGCAAGACGACGTGCAACTGTGCCTCCATCTTTTTGGCGGTCTTCCGAGAAAGCGATATCTTGATGAGTTCTCAAAGAAAAATATTCAGGGATCTAAGGATTGCTAGGGAGTATAGGACTCTATCTTTTGACAATAATTGAAATTAAAATCGTGACAAATTTTTAAAGTTTGTTTCAGAATATTTAATTGAGAAGATATTAACTATTTTCGTTAAAAAACTTAAATGCATTACACAAAATGATATGAGTGTATATTGTAAGACACAAAATTTCATAGAACGTATGCCATGAATTCAAAAAACATAGTATGCACTCTTTTAAAAAACTAATGAATATTTTAAAATTGTAAAGTTACTATTTTATAGTAGGTATCAAGTGATGATTGTGAAGAAAAAAAGTATAGATGAGTTCTAAAGAACCTTTAAAGTCTATATATAATAGGCCAAGAACTAAATATTGCAAATCATTTACCCAGAACCTTTAAAAGATACATTCTTGAAATAAAGAACAGTTAATTTTACATTTTTATTCTATTGAGTAAGTTTTGAAATTTGAATTTTATTAAATTCTTTTCATGTAAAATTAGTTATAATAAAACATATTTTTAATTGTTTTTTTTTAAATAACAGAGTGGATTATTACTTTAAACGAAAAAGAATATATGCAAAACTATTTAGTATGTTTTTATACCTTTTATTTTTTAATTACTTTTCTTGCTCAAACTCAAAATCGTACATTTTTCACTTAATTTATTTGCTCAGATCATGGTACAAATAACGTTTTACATAGTGCTAGAATAACAATACATGCTGTATAAAAAACAGCAACATAGAATGAGAACAATAAAAATGTTATTACTTTATATACAAATCTGAGTGAAAAGAAAAGGAAAAAAACTTATTTAAATAAAGATAAATATATATAACATTGAATAAATTTTAAATTAAATACAATAAGTGCAATGTTACATAAGATGAAAAATAAATAAAAATAATTATACATTTGCATGTACAAATTAATATTACAGACTATTAATAACAAATTATTATTATTAATAATTATTAAATTATTATAATTATTAAATAATTCAAATTAATAATTATTAAATTATAATAACAAATTATTTGCATAAATTTGTATACAAATTTGCACCGAATATATCACAAGTTATCTCTCTCATAAAAAAAATGTATACATATTTTATCTTCTGTATATAGTGCATTAAAAGTGTGCATATTTGTGTACATCCCGTATGACCGAGGTCATATACGTAAACAAGGGCCTTAATGTACGTGGATCAGAATAATCAAAGTCGAACATCTATTTAGCAAACTTTTACTTTGAAACTATTCAAAGTTGTGCTTGAGTTATCATTTAATAACCTGAATGTATGCTATAACCATAAGCAGTAGATATGTATAAGCAATAACAATATGGAATAGTGCAAACAAGGCAGGAATATCCCTTGCCTTCGCACACTGCAATAACGTTTATCACCCATGAATATGAGTGAATATATGTGAATTATATTGTGCGTGTTGAAAACCGTTCTCTATGTCCCTTTAGCATAAATACATATAATATTTTACGACTGCTTCCCAAAACAATATCAAATCTAGCAGAAAACATAAGCATATCTTAACTGCTAAAGCTTCAAGGCGTCTTTTCTAGAGTACCTACCTACCTATCAAACGACATACTTCATCACGACATATATTTCGTCAAAACTTTGTTCCTGATAGAGTCATTGGTGAATTTTGTATAAAAGAAAAAAGACATTGAAATCTTCTGTTTTATAAATACTTTCAAATATAAAAAAAAGCGTGAAATTAACTGTAACGAGTGGGTTGTGATTGGCGCTTTACTCCTCATTACACAGTCACTCCACAAGTTATTTTAATTTTGTATGGACAAAAATTACAGCATTTTCACGAAATGACTTTTTTAGATTATTTTTGCTTTAAATATTTTATTATGAAAATTTGATTATTCTTCAGTACCATTTTATGAAAATGATGTGCCTTTTTATCAATTTGGCTTGGGCTCAAATTGAAATATGACAGTTAAAAAAATTGAGAAGCACTAATCAGATATCGTTCAAAATCTAATTGGTTCTAAGCGAGTATGTGATATACAAATTTGCAAATATGAAAATAATCGAATAAGTATTACTAGTACAATCGATAAAGTAGAATTATCCCACCGTAGGTACATATTATACAACACTCACACAGATACATTGTGATGAAACTTTCAGAATTATTAGACTATATTTTTAATGGCGATGGCCGATTTACTACCAATATTAATAACAATTGAGTATTGTAAATAATAAAACTCAATTATTAGGTATTATTACCATTGAATAATTCTTCAAATGAATTAGTAGATCAAATTGTAAATTATTTAACAGATCAAAATAAAATGCAACAAACACTGATAAATCAAATTATTTTTATTTCTAAAGATACCAAATCAAGTTCAAGTTAAATCTTTTTCATTAGTTGAAAGTTTTAGAACAATTGAGAAATGCATATAAAAGATTTATCAGATTGTTCATTTTATTTATTCCAAAGACCTTATACTTTAGTATTTAAGGTCTTTGGTTTCTTCATATTTGACATAATATGTAATATATTGATGTTGCGCCTTTCAACAGGCAATCTGTATAGCAGTTTGAGAGATTGAACGATATGAGATCGGCAATCTTCGGGAGTAGGGGAATTGATATAAAGGAATGTATGGGGTTAGGCAGGGGGTCTATTGATCGGGTATTGATCAGTGATATAGTGCTCTCACGTTGTGATTCATTTATATACTGTTAATTGTACTTCACTATTATAATATCTATTTACTGTTATTATTAATAAACTGTGTATAAAGTCCAGATAACAAACTGGCGACAGTTATCACAACATATTTAAACTCGTTAAAAATAAATTATAAACAATTATACAATTTATAAATAAACTTAAAAATGAGGAACACACGAATCATGATATTTTTACAACTACCAAAGCACAAACACGATACACATACTTTATTAAATTCGATACCATCGAGACACAATTTTGAAATGCGGAAAAAAGCGATCATATATTAGGGAGTGAAGCCTCATAAAAAGATATGAAAGTATTTTTTTTCTGTATACAGCAGAGAAAATATAATAATATAATAATGCTACATAGAGTAATTCTACCAGAGAGATGATAGCGCTGTAGAGGAATATATAGAGCCGAGAAGATAAAGGATAGAAAACTCTCTCATTTCGACATTAAATATGTCATAAAGATGACAAAAGTCCACTAAATATGACAAAATATCAAAAAATGATGACGGAATTTAGTCGGAACGGCATCCGATTCGTAAAACACCCACATATGTTGCCTCAGCTTAAATCACCATAAGAAAAAAACAATGGATTAATATTTCTAAATTTATTATTAAAACTTTTATAATAGATGAGAGGTTAATTTGTTACATTAACAGAACAGGGAAGCTACATAAGTTCGATTTCTGCCTCAATCGTTTTTGTTCATCTTAATAACAAGGATTCCCCTCATTGAGAGAACGTGTGACAATCAAATTAATCGATTATATATGAATATTATAGAAGGTTGAGAGAACATGTGTCACTTTAATATATCGATGGTATGTAAATATAGAAGATTGAGAGAACATGTGACAATTAAATTTATCGATGATATATTAATATAGTGGATTGAGGGATCATGTGACAGTTAAATTTTTGGATTAGGTATATATTAATATTGAAGATTGAGAGAATGTGTGACAATTAAATTTATCGATGATTTATTAATATAGTGGATTGAGGGATCATGTATAAGTTAAATTTTTGGATTAGGTATATATTATTATAGAAGATTGAGAGAATGTGTGACAATTAAATTTATCGATGATATATTAATATAGTGGATTGAGGGATCATGTGACAGTTAAATTTTTGGATTAGGTATATATTAATATTGAAGATTGAGAGAATGTGTGACAATTAAATTTATCGATGATATATTAATATAGTGGATTGAGGGATCATGTGACAGTTAAATTTTTGGATTAGGTATATATTAATATTGAAGATTGAGAGAATGTGTGACAATTAAATTTATCGATGATATATTAATATTTAGACAGTTAAATTTTTGGATTATATGTATATAAATAAATAAGATTGAGAGAATGTGTGACAATTAAATTTATCGATGATATGTTAATATAGAAGACTTTACATAGGTACCTATTGATGATTTGTACAGCCAACTGTCGTTTATTGATATGAATAAGTTTGTTGTTTTATATTTACTATTATTTGTTCTAATTTCAACACTAAATATTATTACGTTGCTCAGTTTGGTTGGAATAAAGTGTTACACTTGCTGTACATAAAAAGTTTATTTTAGCCTGCTATAGGATCTTCGATAGTCAAAGTCCTTCAATCTTCCCAATTACGTCCTTCGCGAAGGCAGACCATACTTCGAGTGATCTGATCGAGTGAAGCTGCAATCCTTAATCATTGGGAAAGAAAAATAAACTATTTAAGTGAAAAAGATACACAAAGGAATTTCCACTTGCGCCAAATTTAATATTTTTTATCATTTGTTTTTGTTCGCCGGGATATTTTAGATTATCGATTACCACGTAATGATTTATACACATTCACACAGAGACAGCGATAATCTGACAAATGAATTATGTCACCAGTTATCCAATGGCGATTTAATAAACGTATCGTTTTCACTATAACACCAAAATAGAATATCCTCTTACTAAATTACACGGTAAATCATAAACGCTATCAAATTTTGTGAAAATGTACATCGTTAATGCGATACTTATTCGGTCTTAAATTACATATAAATAGAATATTTCCCATAGTAAAAGGCTTTTTTTATATAAAAAAATGAATATGTCCTTGTTAAACAAGTACATGGATATGGTTGAAATTTTAATGGAATAAATCAAGGTCAAAATAAAATAAGAGATCTACGGGGTATATAAATTGCTTCAACCTGACGGTGGCTAGTGTCCATTAGCGGTGAATCAAAACAATATTTATTTATTATAATATATTATTTATATAATTCGTTTATGCAGCGCAGTTGTTCGCTGTTTAATATGTTATTCGGTGACCTGGACATATTTTTATTGAATAAGGGACAGTTTAGGAGAGGTGTACGAGAAGTACTTGAATCATCTGATTCTTAACCACTAAATAAAAGTGACGTGTGACACAAGTAATTGTTCCATTGTTTATGCTTGTTATTATTTATTTGTTTATTTATTTATATATTTATTAATTTGTTTATTGATTTTTTATTTTATTTATTCATTTATTTATTTATTTTCTCTCTTTTTATTAATTAATTGATTTATTTATTGATTTAATTATTTGTTTATAAATCGAATTATTGTTTTTTTTTTATTATTTAATTTTGACTTTAATTGAAATTGGTAATATTGAGAGTCTTCACTGGTCCATATGCTGGTAACTCATTTGTGTTTATACATTGTAGTTATGATTGCTGTACTCTAAAAATGAAATAAAATAAAATTAAAAAAAATATATACTTAGTACTTTATCTATGGCAAAAGCACAAACGTGAGTTTGTTGCCGTAACGCAATCTCATCTAACGAATCCGAACACTGTGAAGTCCGAAAAAATGAATAATCTGACCAATAATAATTATCGTGGATTGAGTTTATTTATTTATTTGTTTGCGTTAAATTTGGACAAAATACAGCGTTAAGACATAAACAATACAATAATGACATCAGGTATGAGCCTTTTACATTTTGTCGTTGTGATTTAGGAGAGAAAAAAATATCACAAATTTACAAACAGTCTAAAACATAAAACTACGTATATAAAACTATTCAAATAATCTAAAACAAAAAGTAGGTACAATTATACGCAAGTACAATACCGTCATGGTTTCCTATACCTACTAAGCAGGCATTGATTTTATTTTATTTATTTTTATTTATTTATTTAAGATTTGGTAAAAGGTTAACATACAATATACATAGACATAATAACAATTATAATAAATCAACCGTGAACACAAAAATCCCACAAGGCACAGCCTGTCTGTGGATATACCTACTAATTAAAAAAATATTCATATTTATTTCGTTAATAACATTAGTTATATATAAATATAAAATAGAGCAAATTGCTTAGGCAGGAAACAAGTGCAAAAAAAAGTATATAAATTACATATATATAAAAACATACACACACATATTTTTATACAAAACATCAATAAGTTTACATGAAACAGCAGACAATCAATACAATCTTTTTGTATTGAGTATTTAAGTGTTGTGGAACTGAGGTGGAATATGTCAAATTCTTGAAACCAGTTGTTGTATGTATCGCACATTCTATGAATTGTCATGTTTTGTGCATAATTGGTATGAGTTGTAAGGTGGGAAAAAATTGTATATCTAGTTCTGCGAGTAGGAATATTAAATGACATGATATTGAGTATTGAAGGGCAGTCGATATTGTTGATTTGAGTTGATTCGAACATGTATCATTCGCCTTTGGTGTCACATTTATTTGTTTTGTATAATACGATGTGTATTTAATCGGACATGGAGATGCGGACGTTTTACAAAATTTACAAATAATACTAATATTCATCAAGTGAAGCGACAAAACGAAAAATAAATTGTTTGTTTGGTGTAAAATAATAATAATAATAATAAAAGGTCTGTGGTGTATTTTCATTTTTGGGGGTAAAACGAAGATTTATAAGGTAGTCCCCTAAATGTGGGTGGTTTGTGAGTGTGTGTGTGTGTGTGGATGGAAAATTTAATTTTGTAGACTGGCGTGCCTGTGAAATCGTAAATGAGTAAATACGTTCCACACAACGTACGTAAATGAGTAAATACGTTCCACACAACGTACGTAAATGAGTAAATACGTTCCACACAACGTACGTAAATGAGTAAATACGTTCCACACAACGTACGTAAATGAGTAAATACGTTCCACACAACGTACGTAAATGAGTAAATACGTTCCACACAACGTACGTAAATGAGTACGTAAATACGTTCCACACAACGTACGTTCAAGCCAATGATGTGAGACCATTTCGAGCGAAAAATATTAATAAAGGTGCATACCTACATAAGTTAAAACCGTCAGTTTATTATTTATGTATTTATTTGGGACAATAACAGCTTTATAATATATATATATATATATATATATATATATATATATATATATATATATATATATATATATATATATATATATATATATATATATATATATATATATATATATATATATATATATATATATATATATATATATATATATATATATATATATATATATATATATATATATATATATATATATATATATATATATATATATATATATATATATATATATATATATATATATATATATATATATATATATATATATATATATATATATATATATATATATGTTATATTTGATGTTTTCACGGGTGAAATATGTTATAATATTTTTATCTCGGTTTTCCCGTGTCAGTAGGTCTTGACTAAGACCATTTGTCTTCCGACGTTTCGCCTGAATATCACCAGGCATTTTCAAGGACTTAACGAAAAGCACGCGCGCGACACACGTCTACTCACACTGAAAGCTCACCGTCAAGTGACTCGTAGCGTATAAGATGGCCGCTTATGTCAAATATTGTTAGCGCGACGTGATTGGCTCCTTGTGACACGCCCACCTGCTGTCGTGTTCGTTGGTAATAATATTTTATCATTATTTTTGTGTTGTGATTTATTGTTAATTTTAGTTGTGACATTAATATTATTATTGTTGTGTTTTGGGGTTATTTTCGCTATGGTATTATTAATATTATTATTGTATTGTTTGTCATATAAAATGTTCTTCCAGGTACTAGGCAAACGAACTCCGTCGTCCCGATTGTTCATTATATCCCTTCTCTTATATATTTCTATAGCTTCCCTGTAAATTCTGAGAGGTTAATGTCACAACTAAAATTAACAATAAATCACAACACAAAAATAATGATAAAATATTATTACCAACGAACACGACAGCAGGTGGGCGTGTCACAAGGAGCCAATCACGTCGCGCTAACAATATTTGACATAAGCGGCCATCTTATACGCTACGAGTCACTTGACGGTGAGCTTTCAGTGTGAGTAGACGTGTGTCGCGCGCGTGCTTTTCGTTAAGTCCTTGAAAATGCCTGGTGATATTCAGGCGAAACGTCGGAAGACAAATGGTCTTAGTCAAGACCTACTGACACGGGAAAACCGAGATAAAAATATTATAATATATATATATATATATATATATATATATATATATATATATATATATATATATATATATATATATATATATATATATATATATATATATATATATATATATATATATATATATATATATATATATATATATATATATATATATATATATATATATATATATATATATATATATATATATATATATTATAATATTTTTATCTCGGTTTTCCCGTGTCAGTAGGTCTTGACTAAGACCATTTGTCTTCCGACGTTTCGCCTGAATATCTGAATGCCTGGTGATATTCAGGCGAAACGTCGGAAGACAAATGGTCTTAGTCAAGACCTACTGACACGGGAAAACCGAGATAAAAATATTATAACATATTTCACCCGTGAATATCTGAATGCCTGGTGATATTCAGGCGAAACGTCGGAAGACAAATGGTCTTAGTCAAGACCTACTGACACGGGAAATTTTGTATGTCCTTCTGTGAGCGAGTGTTGTACAAGTGAGGATGTAAGTTTTTTGTTTCTCATGTCGACTCTGTGCTCCGCTATTCGTGCTTCAACTTTTCGATTGGTTCTTCCTACATAAGTCTTATTGCACGATCCGCACGGTATTTCATATACTCCATGAGCTTCAAGTGGAATGATGTCTTTCGGGTTTCTTAGAAAGGTTGATATTTTATTTGTTGTGCTGAAAACGGTACGTATGTTATTTTTGTTTAATAGACGGCTGATTTTATCGGTGACGCCTTTGATATATGGTAGTCGGGCTGTTGATAATGGTGTTTCATTGGATTTTTCTTTCACTGTTTTTGGACTCTTTAATGCTTTGTTTATTATTAATAGATTTTGACCATTCAAAAATAATAGCAAGTTTAAACAGTGAACCTCTCAGAATTTACAGGGAAGCTATAGAAATATATAAGAGAAGGGATATAATGAACAATCGGGACGACGGAGTTCGTTTGCCTAGTACCTGGAAGAACATTTTATATGACAAACAATACAATAATAATATTAATAATACCATAGCAAAAATAACCCCAAAACACAACAATAATAATATTAATGTCACAACTAAAATTAACAATAAATCACAACACAAAAATAATGATAAAATATTATTACCAACGAACACGACAGCAGGTGGGCGTGTCACAAGGAGCCAATCACGTCGCGCTAACAATATTTGACATAAGCGGCCATCTTGTACGCTACGAGTCACTTGACGGTGAGCTTTCAGTGTGAGTAGACGTGTGTCGCGCGCGTGCTTTTCGTTAAGTCCTTGAAAATGCCTGGTGATATTCAGGCGAAACGTCGGAAGACAAATGGTCTTAGTCAAGACCTACTGACACGGGAAAACCGAGATAAAAATATTATAACATATATATATATATATAACATATATAACATATATATATATATAACATATATAACATATATATATATATAACATATATATATATATATATATATATATATATATATATATATATATATATATATATATATATATATATATATATATATATATATATATATATATATATATATATATATATATATATATATATATATATATATATATATATATATATATATATATATATATATATATATATATATATATATATATATATATATATATATATATATATATATATATATATATATATATATATATATATATATATATATATATATACAAAATTAGCATAAAAATTAATTTCATAATAAAAACCACAAACATATCCACAGTATAAGCATTATAAATTGAAAACAACTAAAAACTACGATAAATAAAAACTATAGAAAAACGAGTGAGTTGTAGCCAACACTAAAGTGTCCACACCATAGTAAGTGTTCATTTTTTCTTCTTGAAAGGTTAATCTCTAAATCTCTAAATTTAATTGTTTAAGAATCTAATAAAAATGTAGGTACTGCATTTTAATGAAGTATATTTTTACTAGATTTAATGAAGTAGAGAGGAAAAATTTTTCACAATATACCATACAAACAAAAACATTGTTACGAAACACATAGTATGCACTTTTTACATGATACCTGTTGAGAAATTTTAAGTAAAATATCATTACAAGCAATATGAGTATGTATGAGATAGTGTATCAATGTTGATGAGGCGATGTATGTGTCAATATAAAAAAATGCGGTGTTCGGTTCTCACTGCCTACCCCTTAAGGAAAATAGTAGTGGAGAGTAACACTTATCTATAGAGACACAAACAATATCAATATGAAATTGATCACTCAATTTTCCCAAACAGTAGCTATTTTATAAATTTTTCATACAAATATGAAATGTATTTCACATTGATATAGCTGACCATTGATTTTTTTTCTTTAAATTTTGACTATAATTGAATGCATTTTTAATAAGAGTCTTGTGATATTGTGTGCGTATAGGGCGCACTTTCCACTAAGACTACAGTTAAATGTAACATCAAAATATCTGTTTCAAATTAACAGGAGCCCAGAAAAGAAAAGAGCGCAGCATTTTACAATATCCACTTGTCTAATAATAATAATTTCGAAGGGGAATAAAATGTAAATAAGGAAAATGTTTTGCGGGTAGTCTGCCGAGCCGCCTATCCAATGCCAGCCTACATCTTACAACTTTCCAGAGCTATTCTTAATAAATTTATTGTTAAGACTTGTAATGAAAAACCTCAGTTACCAAGTTTTGGTTCGAGGATTTCACATAAATAAGGAAAACAAGTAATGCCCGAATGATACATAACCCTTCATTTTATCCCTAAATTATTACCCTACAGTGCACATTCGTTATCATTACCTCCTCGCTTCAAAACACTCTCCTTTCCCCTTCTTTAACCCTGGTAATATTTTTTGCAATAATTCAGATTGTCTCATTCTTTAATATTAAAGAAATGGTAACAATATAAAATAGTATTTAACCAAAAAGTGTTTTATAACAAGACCACATTTTCAACAAATTTAACGTCTTCTTTCAAATAACCTTCACGTTTTTTGACTTTCAAGCTATCATTTTCACTATATTTTTTACTACAAAAACTAGCAACCATGCTCAAAAAATAACCCAAAACAAACAGATCGTACACACTATAGACTTCAATGATCGTACATTTTCTGTAATATCAGGCCCTATTGCATTTAAAAGTTCCACTAGACAATCGTAAAATATAACCTATTTATTTCAGAACACACTTTTTTTTCAAATGATCATAGATTGTATATATCAAGTCGGCAATACTCTAAACATCGTTTAAAAATCTTTAAAATGGAACACTGCGATAATAAATGAACGTCGTTGGCACCCTAGAACATCAAGTAAGAAAAACAACAACATAACATAATAAAGTACTCGTGTAATCTAAATTACAATAAATTGGAGATAAGATTGGCGTGAAACATTACACCTATGATAAAGTGGTACCCATACATTTAGGTACAAGAGAAGTATCTAAGATTTAACAACCTGAAGTTATTTATGCTTCTATACAAGATAACAACACGATTCTCATTGTTTCTGGAAATTGTCTTCTGAAAATCGCGAGACGAGATGTCAAGGGCCTTTTGAAGTCGACACTTTGTCAAATTTTGACAAAATCAAGAATGACAAGTGACGTGTACTTCAAAACCTATCCATGTCGTTTGTCACACGACTTTGTTGCGTACATCTTTGTAATTGTCTCTGAACATTTTGTGTCGTTCGCCGCAGCATTCTTCAACCGAGCAGCAAAAGTAGTGGTGTGCAAAAATTATTGGTCTTTTTTTTTTAACATGTCTACGTAGGGGACGCCAGCTATTAGGATTTGGGTCCATTTTACTCTTCCGAAGAAGTGCACTACGTAGCGTTGGGAGGGGTTTGAAATCTAGAAAAGAGTTTATTAATTCGGATTTTAAAAAGACCCGGGTTGTACGATGATGGAAACACAGAATTCTGAAGATCGTTCCACAGTCGGGCTGCTGTATTAATAATGTCTGATATAATGTCGGGCTGCTGTAATGATAATAATGTCGGGCTGCTGTATTAATAATGGTCTGAATATTCTGTTTTATCCTCAATAAGTACCGACAATTTTACCTTTTTGCAATCTTGTCGATTCATCAAATTTTCAGCCTTTTTTCTTCTTCTACTTTAGACATCTTCTCTCCCCTGCTAGTAGAGGTCTTTTTCCACTCGTTACAACGAGGTCCTCTATAGCATCTTTTAGTGGGTCTACTAACACTTATATTAATTGCCTATCATATCTGGAGTAAGGATTTAATATCACCCTGTTTGTCCAAATGGCAGACATAGACTTAAAGTACCTACCTACAATTTGAAAAATTACATTAATAGTAACGAACACTTCATTGCATCGTGTGCTAGTGGCTAATTTATTGCCATATCACAATTTCTTCCAACTAATCAGTGTTTCCATCCCAGAGAAGCAATTTTCGCGTGAGAAAAAAATTTCTCATCTACTGGGACTCGAACCCAGGACGCCTGCACATATGCCAAACAGCTTACCAACTTTTTTTTTTTTTATTAAAAAAAATGAATATGTCCTTGTTAAACAAGTACATATACATCTTCCTACGTTCCCTAAACTAAGCATAAATGCTTGTCCTATAGGTGAACGAGATCGGTCGAGGCAGGATTCGAACTCGCGACCACTGGATTACTAACCCAGCGCGCTAACCGCTCTGCCATCCACCCATCCTTGCTGTGTGCTGTTCCTTTTTCACCAACTGTGCTGTTCCTTTTTGTTACATTACGTTACGTCACGTCATGTCACGTCGTGTCGCGTTATGTTACATTACATTGCATTACGTTACGTTAAGTAACGTAACTTTTCGTTATGTTATGTTACTTTACGTTACGTTACATATATTACGTTGTGCGTTGTAATCTTTTAAGATTAAATTGTCAAATAAATAAATAAATAAATAAATGATGAAATTATCACTTTCAATAAAGGTATTATTTTCAATAAACACTTAAAAGTGGCTGTCTTGGTTGGTACCAAACGAAATAAGATTGGCGTGTACCAAGACTTGCCTTTAACATCACTAAAAAAAAGTGTTCAGATACGTTTCGATTCTAGATTTTGAATTTCACGAATGATTAACCAATGAAATTGAAGGGTGGAATCTACTATAAATTGCTCGGAATTAGCCCTATACAATAGTGCTAGGAGTTATCTCCGAAAATTCCCTTAGTAAGAAATAATAAATACCCGTCAAAATCTATCAACGTTTCTTTAAAAAAATATAAATATGTAATAATTATCTAACATTATTTGAAATTCGATAGCAAAGCGATATATTGGAGAGTGAACTCACCAACTCACTGCCATAAAAAGTGTCGCATCATCTAAAAACATTGTATACTAAAATACATATGAAAGTATTTTGTATCTTTGGCGTCAAAATTAAATATTCTTCTTATTATTTTGAATTTGTTTCAATTCAGATTATTTAACCTTTACAATGGATGAACTATTATTTCTAAACGGATTTTGAAAAAACATATTTCAATGTATCCCTTCCTTGTCTGTCCCTTCACTGATGTGTTTGGGAATACTTTTAAAAACGAGAGGGTTGTGGCCAACTAACAAGTCACTCTTTAAAAGTATTCAAAGTTTGTATAGAAATTTTTCAGCAATTTTACGTAATGAGTTTGAGTAATTATTATTATATTTAAATATTTTATTATGAAAACATGATATTTCTTCAATGCCATTTTATGGAAGTGATGTGCCTTTTTACCAATATGAAAATAAAATTTTCAAATTATTAGTTTACAGAGCTTGGGGTCACCTTGAAATATTTAACAGTTAAAAAAACTGAGAAGCACTATTCAGATATCCTTCAAAATCTAATGGGGTCTAAGTGAGTATTAGATATACAAATTCGCAAAATTTGAATAGAATCGAATAAGTACTTTGGTCTATATATAATCGATAAAGTAAAATGAACACGCCGTACATAGCACACAGCACATACATTTATTATGTAGCACACGCACATCACATGCATTATGATGAAACTATCAGAATACAATCTCAGCATGATACTAGTTGAGAATCTGCAATAAAAAAATAGCCTTAAAATTTCGATATCATAACTCCACATCATATCCCCTTGGGTTAGTGAGGATAAGTTGCAATAATTTTGGATGAAAATAAAAGTGACAAGTGAGAGTTCAGTACAAGTCTGAAGACCGCCGCGTTTAAGGGCCGTATTAATGAACCATTCTCAGTGCTTAAGGCAATACTGAGCAAACAGAAATGTATGAAATTTGTCATGCTAAGCATTGAGAAAATTCTTAGTACGTTTTACTAATTCGGACCTAAATGTCTTAATTTTTTCAACCAGTTCACATGAAAAACATTTATTTTGAACCATCAAAAGAAGCATCGTTGAGATCATTTTCATACAGTACATTTATAATCAAATAACATTAATACCCATCATCTGATGTTTTCTACAGATTTATTCAATACTGATTCGTTTTCGAGTTTTTAAAAATAGTTGAAAAACTAGGAAAGCTTTTAACATTTTTTTTAACAAATTTATATCTCAGATAAAAAAAACGTAGGAATATAATATAACAAAGAAAAAATAATCCTACAGTAAAACTCTGTTTATTTACCTAACACAAGTACTTAGTACTTAGTATAAGTAATTGGCATTTAAAGACGCCCACTGACTCACATTAATAATTCGTAACACCTACAAATCGTTATAAGTATTTCTTAAAATCAAACAAAAGTTTATTTTGTGATAAGGTATATTTTTTTCTTGTGTAGGTTTATAAGTATTTATGTGTTTAATTAGCAATCGTTATATTTATATCAAATTAATATAAAATGTTATCTTTCTCAAAGAAACGATAAATCATTTTTTGTTCAATATTTTAAATAAACGAAATATGTTCCTTTAAGCACAACAATATAAATACAGATCCAGCATTTTTAAACCTACCTTGTCTAAAATTTAAAATTAAAAAATAAAATGTTTATTTGTGTTTTACCACGAATATAGGACCGATTTGAAAAAAAAAGTATTTTAAATAATGTAAATAACTGTAATTGTTTAAAACGTTTTAGAACATGAACTCAGAAAATATTAAAAAGAATATTAAAATAATAAAAAATACACCTCTAATTCATATAGTTTCTTTTTCTAACTTAATAAATAATTTAATTAATAACTCGGAAGTTTGCTTATAATACTTTCAATTCTGTTATTTATTGAACTAAAATAGGAACGTTATCATTTGAACTTAATTTCGTATTCTGTAACTGATGGTGTTCCTAAAACTCTCTCTATCTCTTCCTTAGCTTGTATCCCACATGGTGGTGGGGTCAGCTCTCCTCACTGCGCTCCTCCACTTCGCCCTATCCTGAGCATCGTCCTCAGAGACATCACATTCCTGCATGTTCTCAGCTACCAGGTCTTTTCATCGTTTTTTGGGACGCTCTCTGGATCTTTTGCCAGACACTCGATGGTCCAGTACAGTGTTTCCTATATATTCTGGCGGTTTTCTAAGGATATGCCCGAACCACCTCAGCCTATTCTCCATCAGCTTATCGGATACATCGCGTAGAGCAGGCTACCTCTTATATATTCATTTCGTATTTTATCTCTTCTCGTGACGCCGCACATCCACCTAAGCATCTTCATCTCGGCTGTTTGCACTGACTGAACTTGTCTTCGAGTGACGGTCCAGGTCTCACTACCATATGTCAACACTGGTCTGATCATTGTCTTGTATACATGGCCTTTCATCTTCACTGGCATTCGCTTGTCACAGATTACTCCAGTCACTTCTCTCCATTCAAGCCAGGTTGCGGCAATACGGTGCTGAATGTTAGTTGATGGTGTTCCTAAAACTAAAATCTAAAAAAATAGTGCGCGTAGAAAATAATTTAAAATGAAGTTGTCTATGACGCAGACTACGCATGCGTACTGCGCACTGTTCGGCCATGTTAATTTATATCACGAGGGCGACGCCTAACCTAACATTTCAATTGATCCGCACAAATATTATTTGGTTTATATTTTCAATATAATTACAGCACGTCTTAATAATCCATTTCTTTTTTTTCCGAACACGACTGATGTTTACAAGTAAACTAAAATATTCCGGATTGCTGTGATAATAACTTGTCAAATTAGGTGTGAACTAAAAATAGGAACGTTTTGACAGTTGATTCGACTAAAATGTGGTTAAAGAAAAGGGGATTTAACTTATTCGTGATATGCTTGGAGGAAGAACGTTCCTAAATGGGAACGTTCCAATTTTAGCGTTATAGAATATTGACTTGGACTATGTGGAATATGAACGCACCTATTTTAGCCAAAACGTTCTTAAAAAGTTATAGAATCGGACGTAGTAATGTACAAAAATGGATGGCAAAAATGGCTCGAAGTACCTATCATCTTAATATTTTGGCTACGACTATTTACACAACTCAACCATAGACGAAAACCAAAAATAACCACAGAAAACGCAGATAAATCAAGTTATAAAAATATTTACCTTTGTTTATACTTTGTTATAATTGTAAATCTCGATGATTTAAATGATTTATAAAATTAAGTAAATGTAATAAGATGCCAATATTATTTGTTTTTTCTTCAAGTTGGTTTCCATGATGCATTTATGACCATTGTTAAAATGACAAAGGTAAATATTTTTGTATTTTGATTTATCTGCGGTTTCTATGGTTGATCTAAAAACATAGACGACGTCAGAAAATTTGTCGTGTAAATAGACACTTTTTGGCGGGATAACGCTTTTCCCGCCAATTCCGGTCGTAAAAATAGTGGCACCGTAATATTTTTGTGAATGTCGTACAAAATGAATACAAGGTACCTACATAAAATACCTACCCCGCTTGTTCAAAATTCAATACGAGTATCTTCACAGCACAAGTCGCTCAAAATTCTAACAACACCGAAGGAAGGGAGTTAATCTGGAATATAATATAATAGTATATGAAAGATGTCTTTCCTATATCGCATATATAAATTTAACAGACGTCTTGTACATAATACCACACGTTCTGCGTGATAAATGTCCCACAAACTGTGTATGTGTATGTGTATGTGTGTATTATCCTGAGTTTCACACAAACCACTAGGACTCAATATTCTGGAATGGAGATCTATTTTTAGGGAATGCATCAACACAGTTCACCAAATAATCTACAATCAACACATAAAAAATATTTTCCTTTAGAATGGAAAAAATATGTTAATTGTTCATATTTGTTTTTCAAATTGTAATAATAAATTAGCCCACTGAATTTGTAAATAAAATCGTTACCTAATTTAATTCATTTTTTGAAAATATAACATACATACATACATACCATCACGCCATGTCCCTTGCGGGGTAGGCAGAGAGAACCGAACGCCACATTTTTCTATCCTGGCACGCATCTCTCGCCTCGTCCACATTCATGCATCGTCTCATACATGTTCGTCTATTGCTCACACTTCTAACATTTCCGTCTTTCAAAATTTCGTTCACATGGTCGTGCCATCCCTTTCTTGGGCGTCCTCGACCTCTCATTCCATTCCTTTCCGCTCTGTAAATTTTCTTCGTCAGGCGCTCCTCATTCATTCTCCCCATGTGACCAAACCATCTCAATGTGTTCACTTTCATTCTAGTAATGACGTCTTTCTTCATCTTACATTCTTTCCTTATGTCCTCATTTCTTACCCGGTCATACATCGTTCTATTACAAATCCTTCTTAACGATCTCATTTCAACTGCATTTATTCTACTTTCATGCGTCTTCTGCCATGTCCAGGTTTCACTTGCATACGTCAACGTTGGCACTACGATGGCATTATGAATGGCAACTTTGGCATCCTTTGATATGTTGCGATCATTCATAATTGGTCTTAGTGCTCCATTCACTCTGTTTCCTGCCATAACTCTTCTTTCGATCTCTTTATCGAGTCGTCCGTTCCGTTGAAATATGCTTCCCAAGTATACATATTCGTCGACTTGCTCGAGCCATTCGTTCTCTACTCTTATTTTACACGCTGTTCTGCTTTCACTCTTTTCAAAGACCATTGTCTTTGATTTGCTGGCATTCATCCTAAGTCCATTCTCTATACATCCTACATATACCATACTTACAAGATACTGTAACAAATAAGAATGAAACAGGTATTGAGAAAAATGAGATTGGAATATCATTTTGTAAGGCTCATCTTGTAGACTCATCTTACTTACTTCCTAAATTAAAAGTTTACTGCCCATCACGCAATTTCAGATTTCAGTTTTTGTTCTATTTCGACCGGTTTTACACAAACTACTCATAAAATAATTACATCAGATGGAGTTGCTTCAACTACAATACATACTTTAGATTTCAAAACATTCATAATACAACAATTCGATAAATAGTACATATCACAAACACATAGGTACACTCATAATTTATCTCGCATGCATACATTCACGTCATATAGGATGAAATTTGTCACTTTTATGTGAAATTTATACTTGTAACTCTTATGTGAAAATATATTATTGAGATGCAATGATGAACTAATCATACTTTTTTTATATAATCATATTATATTCTTTACTTATAATATAATATCCTGTTTGTTTTCCAAAAAAATATATGAAATTATTACAAAAGTATACATATAAGTAGCAAAAATAATACATCAAAATTTAGCTATTAAAAATAAATTAATTGACGCGATAAACATAAAACCATATTATGAATATGATCCGATTTCATTTTTAGAAAATAATAATATTTCGCTTTATTACGATAAAACAATATTAACTGACCGGGCAATTCAACATAACAGACCCGATTTAATAATACATGATAAAATTAAAAAAATAACATATATTTGCGACGTGGCTATTCCAAATTCTAGTAATATTATAAAAACTTTTGGTGAAAAAATTAGAAAATACACCGCTTTAGGTAACGAGATTAAAAGACTTTGGCATTCTCGTAAAATAATAATATTACCGTTCATTATTTCAACCACTGGCATTATTCCAAATTCGTTAATCCGTAATTTAGGAATTATAGATTTATCGATAAATTTAATAATAAAAATGCAAAAAACGGTAATTATGAATACATGTAGAATCGTTAAAGATTTTTTAAACGTTAATATTCGGGAATCAGTAGGGTTGTTAGGTAGTATAGAGACCTCCTCAGAGCCTAATCCTTTGATATGTTAAGTATCTGAATGGGTGAACTATTCCCAATTGAAAGCTTGATGATGCATTTGTTGCATTTTATTTTGCTCTTTTAAATAATTTACAATTTACGCATTGATCTGCTAATTCTTTTGAGGAAGTGTAAAATGGTAATAATAATGAGTGTTATTATTTGTAGTGCTTAATTGTTATTAATATCATTAGTAAATCGGCCAGCGCCGTAAAAAAAGTATTAACTTCAACCATTAGCTGGAGAACCTTTACAGCGATCCTTCTTCTTTTTCTTTTTGTAGACATGTTGGTCTGTAATTCAAAAGTTCGATTATCCTTCCATCTCTTAGGTGATCTTCCGGGTAGACGGCGAAGAGAAGGGATCCTAACATAATTAAGTATACAAAAATAAGTCGACTGCAATGGTTAGGGCACGTTCAGCGAATGGAGGAAAGCCGAATTCCAAAAATGATTCTTGACACACGACTGGAGGGGAGACGAGGTGTGGGGAGACCTAAGCAGAGGTGGATGGACGGCATACAGTAGGATTTAAAGAGGATTGGCGTTGCGAACTGGAGTGCGCAAGCAATGGACAATGGTAGGAAGCCAAGGCACACAATGGGCTTTAGCGCCAAAGATGATGATGATGAATAAGTCTACAATTATAACTCAATATTCTGGAATAGATATTTTTTCAATGAATGCAACTACAGCGTACGTCAAATATTCTGCAAGCAATCCATTGTGCAAAATATGCTTTTTTATGAAATATCCCAAACTTGTTCTTTTTTTTTATTCAAACAAAACAATGTTTTTAAATTGGAACAAGAAATTTCGATTTAATTTAAAAAAGAAAGCTTTATTTCAATTTAGTTTTTTTTTAATAATGTTTGAAATCAGAATTAATTACACATTATTTGCAAATTCTATCACTGGAACTTAACATTCTAAAATTAAAATCTTTTGATCTACAATCAACCAAAAGATATTTTAATGGGTAAGATACATTTTTATTAAAAAGTGCCTACCAGTCTTTTTGTAAAATATTGTTTGAAATTGATAAATAGTTCTCATTCAATAAAACGTTTCCTTTTTTTTAAGTAATAAAAAAAATCTCAAAATTCAAACATATTTCATTTTTGTCAAAATCAAATAAATCATAATTGTGTTTTTCAAATTAAAATATTTATCAATTTATGAAGTAAACGATATCCAAACCAAAAATCATCGTAAAATATTTTTTCGTGATTTAATTTAGACGATCCTGTCATTATAAATGATTATTTAAAAATAAATCACTATTCCAATTTTGAAAATGATTTTTAAATAAGGCATCAAATTCAAATAGATAATTATTAATTAAAAAGAAGTAAAAATAATCCGTTCGAACTTTTATGGCTTTACCTAAATTCAAAAGACTTCGTCGGGAATTAATACTTTAAAAACCGGAGAAAATAATGCTCGGTAAACATCCTTTATAAGCATACGTTTAAGCTGCTGCACGTATGCTGCTTTGAAAAAAGTAAAAAAAATATATATTTTAATTTACTTTGTACTCAAACATGATGTCAAAAACAGAAAATCTACCATAGAAATATTGAAGATTTTTTTCCGATTTTATATTCACTACAAAGGAAATTCAACAACTTATCAACAAGTTCCGACGAAGACAATATTAATTCTGAAAAAAAGAGTTAATACATTTTATATTGTTCTACTTATAAGTTCAAAAAATATGCTTGAAACATATTTGAAAGTATTTCATTTTTAGTATTCTCTTTAATGTCTAAAATAGGTGTTTCGGATATTACTAGTTGCATGTAGCACATGAGATCCAACTGTCGATGGCGATAGTTTGTGTAGTTGAAAAATACATACCAACCAAAATATAAACCGAAATTATTCAATATTTCAAGATATTTCTTTTTTTATACAAAACATGTGTGTCAAGAAATGATAGTGTGGAGGACAGTCCTTTTTTCCTTCTCTTCATAAGAAAACAGCTCGATGGCATGTATTTATGTAAGGATATAAATCTGAATTCTGAGTAAATCCATGTATAGAACATAGGTATATGCTACAAAGCCTCTAAGTTGGTGTTTTTTTACTTCAAAGTTGGAAAAATCGTGCAAAAACAACTACTGCATACAATTTTCTCACACGGGGCTACGATTAATACTGTCGATTTATTAAGATAATTAAATTCTCTTGAACAAACCTGATTACATCTTCCTCTCCTCTTCCTTTCCTTATCTCTTATTCTTCCTATCATTGCTATGATTTGTTCTTATATGCTATCTTCTTTGTTTTTATGTATTTTTTATTACTTTTCTTCTGCTATCTTTATTTATTTTGTAATGTGATTAACTTATTGCCATAGTACACATCGTTTTGTATATTTAACATTTACTCTGGTTGGTTGGAAAAAATTGCCATTAGGCAATAAGCCCGCCAGTGTACTAATTATATGTACAAGAAGATTAAATAAATAAACAGTTGGATCACTAAGTACAAATGTTCTGGATATCATCCATTATTTATACTATCGACTACTAATTCAAATTAGAGATTCCGAGATTATAAAAATTTTATATCAACGGGTATCATGTTGAAAGTGCATAAAATAATTTTTATTTTGACCTGTTGGGTGTTTGACGTGTAGTGAGCAATCTACATTGAGTAGGTATATAAGCAATTCAGTGAACTGTTGAACGAGTGCTAACTCGTCAAAATTAGTTCATTTACTTATTTTATTTTTTTACTTAATGTACAATAAAGTATACAATGGAAGGGTTATTTCCAAAAGACAATTTCTTTCAACCAACTAAAGCAACCTGAGGCCATAAATAGAGTAGCGGTAGCAGGTGCGTGCCTAGAACCTTCGGACTAGACAAACCCTGAAAGAAAATTGGGAATTGTCGAAAATTTCATGTCTTTTTAGCTTCGTTGTTCATTTGAGTGGCCGTGAAAATATTTTAAAATTACTTGCCAAAATAATATTTACACTTGTGACCCTGTCAAGCATCGTAACTACATATGGTTCAATTTTTTATCTTGTATTATGGTTTCAATAAAACAGACAAAAAAATATTAGGTCTTGAATTTCTTAACATTATATTCATAGGCAAGCCAAGATTTTCGGCTTCTATAAACAATTCTGCTACTGAGTGGTAGCTACATCAAATTTATATAATAAAAAACAGAAAGATACGAGACATTATTAAATGTGTAATCACAGAAACATAGAAAGGCGGGAGATAGAAGTTGTGGGATGTGAGAGATGATGGGAAAGGAGTATCAATTAAGAATTATTAGAGAGGAAAAACAGCTTTATTTTTTTTTATATTGAATCGATTGAGACGTCGTAATATCATCACTTGGAGTTCCATAGTCTTGTTAGTCAAAAGAGGAACTGAGAAATAGTGTGGTACGATCGATAGTGCAAATATTGAATTATTTAAGCGATAATTATTTTTCTGTGAGGCACCAGCTACAAATAGTGCTTCTACTTTTTTTTACTATCATTGTTTTCTGATGGTCCCGTATGAGTTGGATAATTGAAAAGGCAAAAAAATGAGTTGGATAATTGAAAAGTTCAGCAATGAGTTTCACCACCCATTATGAATGTCGTGCATTTTATTTGAGACGATCCTGGTGTATAGGTATACACGCACGTATCGTGCTTCTTTTAATAAGATAATGACATGTAAGCTCGCATGCATGTCGCTGGTTATCCCACATTTGGGATAAGACGCGATGGTATGAATGAATGTTTATCTTGTTTCAAGGACATCAAAAAGCAATCTAATTGAGGGTTGTTTTGTCTTAATTAAATTCGCAGATCTGTCAAAATTAAGGTGTTCCTCTTTGGATCCCTAGTAAGGGTATGATAGTCAGCAATGATATATCACTTGAGGTGTTGGAGGGTATATAAATTAGTATTAAGGTAGACTTACCATGTAGAGCCTTCAGGTACGCCTTCCCAGCTGTGATCATCTGCCGAGCACCTGGATTAAATTTATCCAGGATGTTCTGAAACAACAAAACACAACTGAATTAATAAAAGGACTCCAGCATATTATGTAAGTGAATCTAAATATCGTGGGTCGAAACATCCAAACATTTAATATTTGGGTAGGAATATTAAAAAAGATCTACCTCATAGAAAACACGTTTCATATAAAAGTCAACCCCACTTACGTACATAAAACACGTCTTGTAAACAAAAAAAATACAATAAAAAATTTAACGTGTTTGACATAATATATTGACGTGTTACAAATAAAATACAAACATATCTTCATCAACATACAAAATACAAACATCTTTTGTATGCTAGTGAGACATGGACATTGGACATGGCAGAAGACGCATGGAAGTAGAATTAACGCGGTTGAAATGAGGTCACAAAGACGAACGTGTGGTAAAACGATGTATGATAGAATAAGAAATGAGTATATTAGACGAGAATGTATGATTGAAAGAAATATCGTAAGTAAGATGAAAATAAATGCCCTAAGGTGGTTCGGCCACATAGAAAGAATGAGTGATGACCGTCTGACAAAAAAAGTATACAAAGCTTATAAAAGAGGAACGAAAAGTAGAGGTCGGCCAAGAAAAAGTTGGCACGATCACATAAATGGGATTTTGAAAGATGGTGATGTTAGAAGTAAGAATAATAGAAGAGCGTGTATGAGACGATGTATGTACTTGAATGAAGCGAGGAATGTATGTCAAGAGAGAGGAGTCTGGCGTTCGGTTCTCTCTGCCTACCCCAAATAGGGAAATGGCGTGATGGTATGTTGTTGTTGTTGTATATCTTTACAAAATCAAGCAGATCCTCAGGGCAAACCATCATAGTATAACTGAATATTAGCTTCACCGTAACTCGGGTTTTTTATTCGTATCTTTTAAACATGATGAAACTCCTTACGAAAGATATGAGGTATTGAGCATCTTGATTCTTCAATTTATTTTACTTATTCAATTTATTATGATTTATTTTCTATATAAAAAGTTAATTTATTTCATCTCGCTTACTTTATTATTTTGTTAATTTGTTGTTTTTTCCTTAATCAACTTTGTTTTTAGTTTATTTGTTAATAATTTTTGTACTTAGCATTAAATAATATAATAGTTATTATATTATTTAATTTTCATTTTAACTATTTTTTCATTTACATTTATATTTGAAGGATTATGTGCACAATGTTATGTAATATATTTTGTGAATTTACCAACAAATAAAAATAAATAACCTACTTACCAACTGTGCGGACCGCCGTGGCACAGTTGGTAAGCCATCTGGTTTCTGTGCGGGCGTCCTGGGATCGATCCCCAGCAGAGGAGAAATTATTTAAATTGTTTTTTCACGTCAATATTGCTTCTCAGGGCTGGAAACACTGGTTAGTTGGAAGAAATTACCATATGGCAATAAACTCGCCAAGCAGGGTACAAGAAAGTATTTATATTTATTTATTATTACCTATTTAGTAAATAAAATAACACATATGGCACATCCAATTTCATTGAAAATTGATCTATAACTTTCAAACAAATTTTATGTAGCTACTCGTAATATGTTAGGTTAACTTTAAAAAACTCTTGCAAATTACTTGTCTTTTTTAACAGATTTTTAATTATCTCAATAGAGACGAAGTTGGAATATTTATTGTAGGAGAACCGGGAAATCAAGGCACCTACAGGGCTTACGACCTGTCATCGGCTGGTTTACGTGATCCCTATCAATTCAATTTTTGATGTTTGCGCATATGCAATAATAAAAATATTCGATTAATTACTTGTCTCTTTGATTAATTACAAAACACATAAAACATTTTGTATTAAAACAAATAATACTTTATTTGGAATCAAATAGCTTAAACTAATTTTGATTCTTGAAAAAATGTATTTTTAACGCTTTTCGGTCAACTATCAAGTTATATGTTAAGTATTAATTTGAAGATCGATCATTGTATCAAGGGTCTGAATATGAAGGAAGGTGTACCACGTCTTAACCCAAAATACCACTATGGGAAATCGATTCAAGCATATTAAATTCGTAATCGTTTTTTTCTACAAAATCAAAAGAAAAAAAAACAATAAATCGCAAGATCAATTATTATTATCTCGTGTGTTTCAAAAATGTACAAAGTATCTAAAAAATATTTTGCTTACTTATTGGATACATATTTCAAATGTATCAATTATTTTGACGTAATCCAACTCATAATGTATTACGTCAAAGGCTAAATCTATTATACCAATGACTCTAAATTAATAAGGTCATATAATGGTAATGTCAGTTCTACTCTTTCCTTACATTGAGTCTTTTTTGGCACATTACGCGCAGTGTCTGCAAGATTTTCAAGGAGTTCTCTGGACTTTTCTTATGTTCAATAAACGACGTTAATAATTTGTTTAATTCTACGAAGATATTTATTTAAAGGCATCGATAGTTATTTCGTTCCACGAGAACATTATTAAAACTATGACATCTATGTCAATTTACAAAGATAAAACTTACCGAATTTCTTTAATAAATTCTTATGGTCTTCGTATGTTCTTTTAGAGTTCTGTAAGGGAATGTTATCAGTCTCCATAAGCAGCACAGTTAGTGTGGGAAGAATATTGGCAGTTAAGAGTTGAGTTGAGAGAACAAGAAAACAAGATATTATGATGACTTTGGTTAGAGGACGTATTATATATAATTATATTTAAAGCTTTTGACACTCGGCACTGGTGAAACGCATTTCTTAAATACTCCTGGATCTTGTTGACTATCTTGTTTATTTTCTTTCACTTATATTGTATGTTTACGTCACAGCAACCACAATGAACCTTATCTCACCCCTCTGGGACATGGTCATGAATAATTCATTCATCCCCTCTGGGATGCATGCACCCGGGGCACGACACTGCGCTCGCTCTGAGAGCAACTTATTGCTCAAATACGTGGAATATGTGGGGTGAAGAGAATGGAACGATACAAACACAATCATATCTTCCGACATGAACTGCACTCTATGTCAAAGAAATTTTGGCTCACACAGAGAAATTTCTCGGGAGGGTATTGAAATAATAATTGTCGCTAGTATCACACTCAAAATATATTTAAATTTTATTTTATACTATGACATGCACAAAAAATACAATCTTTAATCCAAATAAAATAAATAGATACTCATGTTGTTTTATCGAGGTGTGCCTTTTTATTCATTGAAAAAAAATAAAGTCTATTCTGATGTATAAATAATTCAATTCCTGTTTTAATCGTTTCATTTTTAACTATAATTTTTATTTAGTTTATCTATGGTAAAAAAAAATTATTTTGGGGCAAAGTATTAGAATATCATAGTATTTTTTATTTATTTATTTTAAAACTTTCTGAGCACAAGTGCACAATGGCGGGCTTATTGCCAAATGGCAATATCTTCCAACCAACCATATACATTTAGTGAAAAACTATTACAATTATGGTATGTAGCAAAATTTTTATACAATACAAGCAAGAGCTATAAAGAAAATAAAACAAACAAAATGAAAAAAAAAACATATAAGCAAAAACAATAAAGAAACGGAGGTGACTGGAGAGGGGGGGGAGACAAGGATAGGATAAGGAGACAAATTTAGGTGTTATGTGAAAGGAAATGATTCCTCAGATTTCTTTTGAAAGTGGGAAGTGTTAATGAAACTCGAAGTTGCGATGGTATGTGATTCCAAAGACGAGCTGCCTGTACGGAGAAAGAGGTGGTGAAAAAAGAAGTATTGTGTACTGGGATACTGAGCGTTCTTTCAGTATTTGATCGAAGAGGCAACCCGTGTTCAGAGAGGAAGTGAAATTGATTTCGTAGATAAACTGGAGCATTGGAGTTGTTTAAGACCTTGTATAGAAGTGTGAGGGTATGTAGGTTCCTACGCTGCCTGATGGGCAACCACCTTAAAAGAGATCGGTATTCCGATATGTGGTCAAATTTACATAGCAATGATAGGAAAACAAAAGGCTAAGGTGAGGAAAACGAAATCAGGTATTATCAGATAGATATTTTTGCTATAGCCATTTTTTTAATATGTTTAATGAGATTGCCATTAAACATATTAATGAGATTCAAAACAAGAATCTATTTAAGAAGCGTGTGGGGATTTGGCTTTCTCAAATGGGTCGGGAAAGGACGAAGTACATTTTCAACTTCATTTTCAACTCCGAGTACTTGCCTCATGTATGACGCGACGAATTCGAGCGTAGAGGCGGTAGCGGACGAGCATGTTTTTCGTGCATTCCATTTGTTTTAAAATTCATTTGTACATATTTTTATTCTAAGTTCATCTTTTTATATTATTTTTCTCACTTAAGTTTTGATGTTTGACATCCACCTTATCAATATCACTGTTTTAAGATGCTTTAGCCCCGACACAGGTTTTTTACCTAGTGGGGGCATTGCAGTTACAATACTAATAAACAATGTATAAGTCGAAATAAATAAATGAATAAAAAAAAATGAAAATGAATTGCCGACATAAAATCAGGACAGATAGTATGCCATAGCCTTGTTGATTGTACTTCAAATGAAGAGCTAAAAAATTCAGTACTGTTAATTGGAATAGATAGTAAAGTACGCTCAGCAGATCGGTGTGAACGACCGTGACTTGAAATAAAAGTGAACTTATCTTTGAGTTATTGAGGTAAGTTTGGTATATTGATTTTAGAATGATTTTAATGAACTATAAAAAAACTTTCCAACAGCTGGCTTGGTGATAAAACGACGTACAAAAGGAAACACTAACAAAATATAGGTTAGGTTATAACAATTCTGAGTCGCGTATTTTTTAATACAAATTTCACGGATAGATACGCGCTTCCGAACGCAATGTGAATTTTATATTTTGAATGTTAACTCGATATAAGGAAAATAAACCACGGATTTTCATCGCCCATACTAAGATACCACTGTGAATATGTTTATTACGGTATGGGAGGAAAAGAAGATATTATTCTCAAACGAGTTTTATTTCTCGGAAGTAATATTTCTGTTTGCCACTTTCCGTTTACATGAATACTCTTAATAAATTTTTATTAACTTATTTTGAATACAGAATTCGAACCATACCTGTCCACATAAAAAAAGTGTAAGACAGAATTGACAATAATAAGACCTAACTTTTTGTGATTATGTGAAAAACTAGTGGGTCTGGGCAGACGCTGTCCTGCCGCAGAACACCTTCTATGTAGACCGTATTTTATACTATAGACCTCATTTTATATACTTATACCTTACTTTTTTCGTACATTTGAGTGTATTATATTATCGGGATGCGTAATACATATTTTTATTTATTCTATTTTATTGATTTTATAGAACCAACAGTTTACAATATAAATTTATAATAGGTATAATTATATTAACAGATTATAAACCTTTTAAGGTTATTTTAAATAGTTTAAACTAAGTACGTAAATTATCTAACAATTGCATAAATATTTTTTTTTCACACAGGTAAATTAAAATATAAAATAGAAATGAGTTATGTCATTATATGTGTTCACACCGCCATCTTTTGAGAGATTCCACAAACTAAAATGAGTTACGACCTTTTTGCGTATTGCGTACAAATAATGGTAAACTTGAGAGCGATTTGACAAACTCGCCAACTGCCCAGTGGAAAAAAGCTTTTGCAAAAATAAAATGAATAAGTTAAGATGCACTTTTATACAAAAACAATATAGGTACTCAACTAGGCGATCCACGTGCAGGTTTATTTTTTATATTTATTTATTGTTGTCATTTTCGCTACTATTTTGTTGAATTTCGATCAATTTCAAATAAATTAACGCAGTTTAGCATAGGTCAAGTAAGTATAATCGAAGCATTATTTATAAAAAAGGTTTAGTGTGGAAGATACAATTTCTATATCTTAATTACAACTATGTATATGTTAGTCGTATCAGATTTCTGTACCCCAAACCGTTTCAAGTCTATTTCAATAGCTATGTACTTGCCTAAAAAGCTATGCATCGCTTTCCACACAAAACACAGAATCCTTTTTGAATGCTAATCATTTAGAGTGAGTCTTTATACAAAACGATGGAAAATTCAAACGATTTTGAATTACCTGCTATTCATATAATAAACTCGGATCAACGCAATAGCGGCTTTAAGTACTTTCCCAAAACTTCAGTCCACGGAACAAAGTATTGATTTTAAAAAGTTCACTAATAAACCCATTAACACTAATATCGTGATCAAACTAATCCCTTTCTTTAGTAATGTTTTTTTTTATTGGAGAATGAATAAGCAGTTCAAAATAATAATAAGTTGCTCAAAGCAGTTGATTGGGACTACAGGAAGGATGCTAACCAAGGCACTTAAAACTATATACGGACTACACTGGCGAACACCTACACAAACTGTATATGAAATAGTATCAGAACCCACAATACAACACATTATAAACTATGAAAAAAGAATGTACATTTATAAAATCAAACATGACTTACTTAAACACAACACACTCCTGGAAACTGTTAGTGACATACGTAACTACGACACTAGACAAAGAAACAACCTAAGAAACATTAGCAATAGAACAGACAGACTTAACAAAGGACTATTATCCACCAGCATTAATTTGTACAATCATCTACCAGATGACATTAAGCATGCTGCCAAATACTCCATTTGTTCAAAAAAAAAGTTAAAACAACACATACTGCATGATAGTGCTTTCAAATAGATTTTCCTGTACTCCCGGCTAACTGGTTTGGGCTCCACTATGGTTGAATTTTCAATTTTTTTTTGTAAACTTCATTGTAATGTTATTGTTCACCACATTGTATAACATGTATTAATCTAACAAAATGTCAATATAAACCAAAATGTATATCAACACTCATACCAGCAAACGCTGTCTGTGTTGAATTTTTTAAATAAATAAATAAATAAAAAATACGACTTATTATTAGGGAGCCTTTTAATCAGTGGCGGAATTCTTTATAGAAGCCGAAAATCTTGGCTTGCCTATGAATATTATGTTAATAAATTCAAGACCTAATATTTTTTGTGTTTTATTGAAACCATACTACTAGATTATAAAATCGAACCGTTTGTAGATACGATGCTTGACAGGGCCACAAATGTAAATATTATTTTGGATGTGATTTTAAAATATTTTCACGGCCACTCAAAGGAACAACGATGTTAAAAAACATTTACCAATTTTCGTTCAAGGTTTGCCTAGTCGGAAGGTTCTAGGCACGCCCCTGCTTTTTGCATATTTTTTTCTTACTAATATTTTCGAAGATATTCGTAGTAATTCGTAGTATAAGTAGGTTATTTGTTTTCAACCACGAATAAAGTATTGTTTTTTATCTTTCATTATTCGTTTAATTTCTTCAACAGGAACACAAATGCTTATTTACTATTTTAATATCTGTTAACTTTTTTAAAGTTAATATCATTTCTGCGAAGATTCTGCGTGACTTCAAAACGGGCATTTATTAAATTTCATTTTCTTATTTATAATTTTTCTCTACAGATGCAAGTTTTATAAAATGGAAACAGTCCTGTAAAATTTTACTATCCACTCCTTCTAAAAGATAAAAAAAAATTCAAATTAAGTAAAGTTATGAAAAA
This sequence comes from Molanna angustata, assembly GCA_963576475.1. Classification (NCBI taxonomy): domain Eukaryota; kingdom Metazoa; phylum Arthropoda; class Insecta; order Trichoptera; family Molannidae; genus Molanna; species Molanna angustata. The sequence goes on from OY754965.1 coordinate 6,455,427, forward strand.
CTAGGAATAAACGTAAACTGAATTTGAAGTATGACGACACGTAAAATTATTTTTCTTCCATTCTTGCAAAACGCGTTGTAAGTCGTAAACTTTCCACTTAAATATTCCTTTTAGATAATCCAACACCTACATTTTCTTACATAAAATATAAAAAGGGGAGATAAAAAATACGCTGAAAATAATAATGAGATCAAGTTATGATAAGAAAGGTTACATTTTTAACTTTTACATTAAAAACTAGTCTCCGTGCCCCCTATCATAATCCTGAATATAAAAAAATGCCTTATTCAATATGAAAAGATTGTGTTTATTTTATTCATCCCGAATCAAAAATCCTACCACTGGTTTTTTTTTACCATGCAAAAGATCTAAAATCCACGTTTCTAGTTGTTATTTGCTATGTGGAGCATATCTTATAATCAGCGGCGACTCTATATGAAGTGCGTTGGATCAATTGCACTACCAATTTTTAAATGGTATATTCTAAAAATTAATATTAAAATATGTTTTTAATATATCATTACGCTTTAATTTATTACTGTTATTTTTCTAAACCAATTGATTATTATATAATATACCCTCGCAATCAACATCATATAATGAAATCTACCGCAATACAAATATTATCATTATGTAATGTATGGCGTGCAATATACATATCGCACCAAAATTGATTTCTTTTTAATACAGCGTATGTATGAAGAGAAAGTGATAGTCCCCTGGCAGATGAAATAGCGATACTTGTACTGAACTCATAAGGCAGACTCGTGCAGGCTCGTGCGCTGCACTGAGTTTATCATATCTTAGATGTAATAAGTATGTATACCTCTATCTCGCTCTCTAATTCATTAGCCATTCGTATTGAAAGAGATGAGTATCACGTATACATGACATACAGCCGATTCCGCGCCTAAAATACGAGTGTCACATATTGACACACAACTATAGACCTAATTACTTAGTATATATTAATACTTGATTGAGATGAAAATTGTATGATTAATACTCCCATACATTTGTCTTCACGACATCTCTTGATAAATCAGTAAAACAATATTGTAAAATAACAATATTGCTTATAAAAGAGCACTAATTCAAATGTATACATAATTATCTTTGTTTGAACTTGATTTTTACCAATCGTCAATATCGGGCGCGGTTTTTATTTTGAATTAAAAAATTATTTGAAAACAAATACTGTTACTTTAATACATTTGTTTAAATATCCTTTATTGTATTAATGATTTAAATGCCTATTAATTTATTATTAATTCAATAAAAAATTGCACTACCAAAAATGATCAAAAATACCATCGACCAGTCGCCACTGCTTATAATACCTATTACAATTTATAAATTGACAGTTGTCTGCTTCAGTGAAAGCTATCCTCAAATGTAGAATATTTCAAAACCATTTAATGAACTACAATAAACTTATTTTCAGAGTTACACATCATTAGGCCATTTGAACGTATAACATAAATCTGAGTAAAAATAATATGTCTCATTCACAAACTTTCAATTTCAGTAATCTTTTTTTTTTAATGTTTGAAACTGACCATTCTAACGATTCTCAGCATTTAGCGATACCGGTGAATGAAAAAATTAGGCGGCTATGTAATAATAATATTATTAATAGTTTTGTCTGCAACACCTCGGTCCCCGCACCCTTCCCATTCACTCCATCCATACAATATTTTACTTGTAAAGTTGTATATTATTCAGTTTGATTTCTGCCTCTGAGGATGCCGGCTGTGTTCGGCGAAAGCGCTCAGGCTCATTAAAGTCTTACTCATTTGTGGATTAAAACTGTGTGTTTTTTTATTTATTTTTATAAATATTTTATTTATATTAAATAGAACTTATTATAATTCTAGTTAATACTTTAAAAAAATGTTATAATAATATACGTTAGTTATAATAAAGCCTTTTATTTACCATTTATTTTACATTTTTTTTTATTTTATAACATTTGAAAATGTTTAAAACATTATTTAGGACTAAGATATATGTTAAAGTTATTTGTTAATGTAATAAATTATTATTAAGCTATTGAAACTTATTTTTCCTCAAGAAATGCATCTCTCTTGGATATAGGCCTCGTCCATTATTTTGCATTCAGTTTTAAAATTCTTACTATTTTTTATTGTTATATCGTTTGTATGTGATATGATATATCATTTTATTTTTAATGACAATGCATGCCTCAGTTTCCTCAAAATTCGGTACGCAAACTTCTCCTAGGCCGAATGGAATTCAGGTATTCGATACATGGCGAAAATCGCTCTGCCTTCGACTGAGTGAACACAAAACAGTTATTTTGCTAATGTTTTGTCTAAATAGAGGGAGCATCACCAAATCCCTGAATAAATTCTAACCAAACATTCTCAAAGGAAAATTTTACAAAATAGTTTTAGCTGATCCCGAATAGTGATGGTTTTATCATTTTAGTATTTCATTATATTTATTCAGTGATAGTATATACATATTAAAACACGGGTCCAAAATGTATGCATAACTTTAACTTATCGTATATATTTTAATAGACTTTAAAAAAGTGGATGTTATCAATTCAATTTTTTCAATTACCTAAGTTATATTCAGTGATAATTCTTTACCACGATTTAGTGAAAGTCTCCAAAAGGTCCACCAAGTGAAATCATAGGTGGTGAACTAGTTTTCAGCGCTGGGACCGAGACTTTTAAATATTACATAAAACCATACGAATAGTAAATTAAAAGTATTAACAGAATAGGTAACTTATTCAAAATCCTTATGAAAAATATGCAGACTAAGAAATATATTTTAACTCACATATGACATTCAAAAACAAACTTGTATCTAACATTGTGACATTACAAATTTAAAATATCATTAAAGGGCCATATTGTTGGCAATTCATGATCCTATAAGTTGAATTTTCTTTACAAACATTATTTTTTTCTAACTACCCTCAGAAATATTTTCTTTTTCTCAACTTTTGAATGTGTGTGTGTGTGTATAATTGTGTGCATGTTCTGTGTTTGTACAATAAAATAAATAAATGAATAAAGTAAGTCCCATTTAAATTTGGTCAAAATCTGATGACGGGATTCATGAGAAAATTATCAATTTACAGAGACATCTCTGCGACGTAATGTAGCATTAAGTATTTATTATGAGCAAATAATTCTATATCGTTTCAACCGATTCTTTGGAGTCAATATGTTAAATATTCTTATCTTCGTGCATCCCCGTCGATAATCTGCCTAAAGGGCATTCTTCAGTACTTAAGACAAATTGCTTGATGACCAGCGGCGACTCTATATGAAGTGCGTTGGATCAATTGCACTACCAATTTTTAAATGGTATATTCTAAAAATTAATATTAAAATATGTTTTTAATATATCATTACGCTTTAATTTATTACTGTTATTTTTCTAAACCAATTGATTATTATATAATATACCCTCGCAATCAATATCATATAATGAAATCTACCGCAATACAAATATTATCATTATGTAATGTATGGCGTGCAATATACATATCGCACCAAAATTTATTTCTTTTTTATACAGCGTATGTATGAATAGAAAGAGATAATCCTCTGGCAGATGAAATAGCGATACTTGTACTGAACTCATAAGGCAGACTCGTGTAGGCTCGTGCGCTGCACTGAGCTTATCATATCTTAGATGTAATTAGTATGTATACCTCTATCTCGCTCTCTAATTCATTAGCCATTCGTATTGAAATAGATGAGTATCACATATACATGACATACAGCCGATTCCGCGCATAAAATACGAGTGTCACATATTGACACACAACTTTAGACCTAATTACTTCGTATATTAATACTTGATTGAGACGAAAATTGTATGAATAATACTCCCATACATTTGTCTTTACGACATCTGTTGATAAATCAGTAAAACCATATTGTAAAATAACAATATTACCTATAAAAGAGAACGTCACTAATTCAAATGTATACATATCCTTGTTTGAACTTGATTTTTACCAATCGTCAATATCGGGCGCGGTTTTTATTTTGAATTAAAAAATGATTTGAAAACAAATACTGTGACTTTAATACATTTGTTTAAATATCGTATATTGTATTTATGGTTTAAATACCTATTAATTTAGGAAAAAATTGCACTACCAAAAATGATCAAAAATACCATAGACCAGTCGCCACTGTTGATGACTATACGTGCACAATATTTTTCCTTTGACATTATTTTTAATAGAAAACCACCATACTTCATATTACCGTATTTAATAACTCTCACGGCCAATAACATCTTGTGCGCCTTTACTTATATCTAAATCGACACAAATAAAAAAAAAACATCAAAGCGTTTCACAAACTAGGCAGTAAGGAAAAAGGCAATAACTACAGCTTTAAGGTTTAGCTTTGAAATGTAAAATATGAATAAATAATAAGATATTTAGTCTTTTACGTCAATGTTTAAATCATTTTCCCCCACCACCGCGTAATTTTGTGTAATTTTGTTAAAAAAATATTTCTCCGAATTAAAAACACCTCACACTGACAATCGTAATCAATTAAAGCTAACGCAAGGAAGTGGTTATTAAGATTTTATTCAATGTTTAATGATTTTAATAATCCTTGTTCAATTGATTAATCAACTGTGGGCATTTTGTTAGATTTTATATTGATAAATAAATAAAATACAGTACCTCAACGAAAAACGACGATTGACAAAATTGATAGAATTGACGGTAAATTTGTGGTAGTCCATGATTATTGATCAATATATGGTATATAGCAAAGTATTTGATTCATTTTTATTTTTTTAGTGACAAAATTCTTTAAGAAGTTCCACGTTATTGAAAATTTTGCATCTAATCGTTATTTGTAACAGAGCAAACCATTGGCAAATTGTAAATTGACCCAATGAGGGGCAGATAAATACTGAAACCGGCATTAAAATATTGAAAATATAGTCAAAACTACAAATTGCCGCAACCTGGGTCAAATTGTGAGAAGTGACTGGTGTTATCTGTGACTGGCGAATTCCAGTGAAGATGGAAGACCATGTCTACAAGACATTGATCAGACCGGTGGCGATATATGGTAGCGAGACCTGGAGGGCTAGCCAAGATGCAAAAAACGAAAACGTTGACGCTGAACGTTATTTTTTTTGTATGGGATTTGACGTTTGATGACGTTATCAAACGTCAAATCCCATACAAAAAAAATAACATTCAGCGTCAACGTTTTCGTTTTTTGCATCTTGGCTAGCCCTACTGGGCACATGAAGACAAGTTCAGTCAGTGCAACAACCGAGATGAAGGTGCTTAGGTGAATGTGCGGCGTAACAAGGAGAGATGAAATCCGTAATGAGTTGGCTGAGTTGGTTTGGACACATTCGAAGAAAACCGCCAGAAAACGTATGTATATAACACTGCATTGGACTAGTTCTCAGGAAAAGACCAAAAGGGCATCCTAAAAGACGATGACAAAGCTTGGTGGCGGAGGATTTGCAGCCATATAATATCTGAGGACGATGCTCAGGATAGAACGAAGTGGAGGAGGGCAGTAAGGAGAGCTGACCCGACCTCCATGTGGGATTAAAGCTAAGGAGCAGAGAGAGAGAGAGAGAGAGAGAGAGAGAGAGAGAGAGAATGTCGTTCACATAGCCGTTTCATTCCTTATTCCTTGAACAACCGTCGTATATTTTCTTCTTCGGGCGTTCTTCGCGATAGTTAATGCTAATAGATATCCAAAATTATTTCTCAATCAATTCTTTCACAATCTAAAGGAAATTTCAACAAAAAAATGCCCATAAAATGTATTAAGTTGAAACTAATTATTTCAAGGCTCTCTTGAAAATCGTCGAGTCACGCGTATATTAATAATAGTAATAATCTAACTAAACATATTCTGTTATCTGTATTGACGGTAGGTATTTCATACAAAATACTTGAGATTTTCCACAGACGACAGACATCCGCTGTATCATCTTAAATGTTTGAAAAGATATCGCCTTGGAGTCCCAAAACTTCCTCCCAGATCTTATCTCTAATCATGAGTAGAAAGAGGGATAGGTAGAGGTATATTGGAGCGGATTTAAGGAAAGCGTTCACGTTTCCGCATCAAACGCATCGAATCAAATTATTATTATTATTTTAATAAAGGCAATACGACCATTTAAGGTCGATTTGTGCCATTTGACGACGTTAGAATTTCATATAAATAAAAACAAAAAACAGTTAGAAAAAAGACAAACAACGCCTTCAAAACTACCATGTTTTTCTCAATGAACTTTAATATTTCTTTGTAGAGTATCGGGGAAGCAATTATAAGAAGGTGTCTTTAGTGGAGGCTGGAATCTTTAGTGAAAACTGCACTTCGTTAATTTTTCCATATAAAGATCGGTATAAACTGTATCGATCTCTCATAGGGCATCCAAAGAATACTTATACTTATTATTTGGGGTCTATTAAAATTCATCTTGTGATACCAAGGCTTGCCTGGAATATCACATTGTATTTCTTTATACAACGAACCCTTGACCATACTCTCTCGATCACCATCGAATCAAATGGAATAAAGTATTATTTGTACCTATTATACAATAATACAGACAACTATGATGCGTGCCGATGAAGCTATACGGATTTTCGCCTCAAGATCAATAATCAATATCGTTTTAGGATGCCAAGAAGAGATGTAAATTTACCATAATTTGTCCGAGTGATTACGAAACTCTGAACGACAGTTGCGTCGGCAATCCGATTGCTGCGGATAAAGTGGACGTACTGCCACAAACGAATCCATTTGATATGATGCGTCCGATCCGTACGATGTGGATCTGTGGACGCTTTCCTTTACAGCGCTGTTTGCTTCAGGGCAAAATACCGTAATACACATTCCACAAGCCACCAAAGCGTAGGATAGAGTTAATATTTTCACCTGATATCATTTAGAGGCAGTGATAATATTAAATCATATTGTAATTTCACAGCGCCCTATGTATACCTACAATTAGACATAGGCACACTCAAAAGACGAATTCCGCAAATACTTATAAAATAGCATGCGTTGTATACACAGCCTAAAGACATGGGGAATGAGACATATATCTATTTATAACTAGTTGCATGTAACTCATGAGATCCAACTGTCGATGGCAATAGGAAGATATGTACGTATGCAAGGAGATTAAGAATCAATTGTAAGTCCCCGTGGATATTGTGTACAAATTGTATGAAACAATGTCGTCACTAAATTCAAATTTTACAAAAATTGTTAATAAAGTTCGAGATGTGAATATAATGTTCGTATTTTTAATAGAAAAATAAATTATTTTGTTGGAGTGTTTTGGCGTTTTTCCGTATTTGAAAAAATAAAATAAAGGCAGTTAAACACATAAATTAGTCATAAAAAATGTTTTTCTTAATACGAAAAGTTTGATACCCTGGAACGTTTTCATTAAAACTGGTTTGAGTTATTGCATTTGTCTATATTTATACAAATTTTCAGCGTTCTAGCTTTTATGCTTTATGAAAAATATCTGTTAAAATTAAATAAAAATTCATATGTATGTTGATAACCTCTGACAGGAACGAAAATTCAAAATTCTAAGTATAAAAGTTTTGTAGGTATAAAACTTTTTATATTTTCTGAAATTTTGCCTATGTGTATTAAGCGGATCAAACTTTATAAAGGACATACACACAGTCGATAAAACTATCGATTGATTAAAAAAATTATCTTGGATTACTACATACACAAAAGTAAATAAATATAATTCTTATAGATATTGAATTAGGTAAGTTTCTGTTTTGAATTTGTCAGTAGGTATCTGCAGTTTTAACTGAGTTAGTCACATTATTTAAAAAGTATGCAACTTACATAAATATTAATAAAACTTTACGCTAAAAAATACCAAAATATTTTTCCTTAGAAAAGAGATAAAATTAATACAATTTATTCAAACATTCAAATTTATTAATAACTATTATTTTATACTAAAATCTATAAGAAAACACTCTTCCCAAAAATATCAATTTGTTTTTTAGTCGTTTGCTTCCATTGAATAAAATAAATTAACAGATATATACATATATACTTCGTAATATATTTTAAATATTCTGAGTGCATGAATTTATTTATTTATACAATATACGGCATAAGCCATTTACTTGTGACGATACTAATAATAAATTACAAACAGAGATAAAAATATTGAAACAAATAAAAATAAAGACAAAGAAAAAATATAGATTCAGATAAAAATAGACATAAAAGAATTGGAGAATAATAATTAGACACTTTACAAACAGTAAGAAATACATTTAACAATAATAATGCTATAAAATAAAATTATCAATATGTAAGCATTATTATAAATTATTAACGAAAACGTCAATTTAAATTTAAAAAAAAACTTATACATAACGCATGTAGGTATTTGTTTGTTTTTCAAATACGAGTAGTAATACAAATCACTATTTTATAACTGATTGTATGGATTTTAGCAGATGCGAGTTTAGAAATATTTATAAAAATCTTTTCAAAGATAGTAAATAGGTAGGTGTATTGAGGGAATTATTGATCAGACATAATATATCAGACAATGTAAATTACTGAAATCTGTTCCGATTTCATCAATTTAAGCATAATTATTAATAATGATGCCAGTTTTGAATTCATAAAAAGTACGAATACTGATTTTAGTGGTTGATGTTTCAAAATATTACGATATAATTTGTAAATATGGCTATGACACGTCCCCACAGCGTGACGTGAGGTTTGTAAATCACAAAATTACTATTTGTAGGTAGGTATTTATTAAAAACCAATATTAAAAGCCATCCGTGTTAATACATTCTGTTATGTAAATTTCCAACGAATTCGCGTCAAGGGATTCCAATTATGAAAATCTGTGTTTTGTAGATGATTACATTCGATCGGATATTAGGTACATATCTCTGTTAGGAATCTCATTAATTTCAAGCATTCTGGTATGGTCTCGCCGGTGGCTTCATTCACGATTTTGCCAATAATATAATTAATAGGTACCTCTACCAACTTTGTCTTTTGCGAAAAACTCGAGTGAATCCAACTCATTTCAATTGTTAATATAATATCGATATAACAATTCTACCTTCAATAGTTTCTGCATGATGGAAACAAAAAAATATTTATTCATGAACATCACAAAACACACTTTGTCATAGACCTTTTCCAGATCTATGAATGTACAGAAAAGCTTGTGGTTTTTTTTTTGCCAGAACCATTTCAGTCGCCATTCGAAGGGAAAAAAATAGCGTTGGCACAACCTACTTGTTTTGTAAGCATAATTCAATTGAATTTTGTCCGCACCAACTTTTTGACAAATTTCGGAACCACAGGTCCAACAAGGTTTGTTAATCTAATATTAAAAGCATATGCATTGAAAGAGGGCAGACAGCGATGTTATGGCCATGTCAAAACTGTGCTCGGTATCCCCTCAAAACCACGAGGAAGAGGCAGACCGCCGGCGACATGGTGGACGAGAGGGAGCTGGCGTTACAAAGTGTCCCACAGGAGACAACTCAGAGTCGCAGATCATGGCGACTGATGACAAGGAGGCCCGACTGATCTGGGATAGAGGGGCAGGAAATGATGATGATGCATGTTTCAATTTTTACAACAAACTTTCTAGACCAAGTAATGGCACGAACAAAAACTTCACACCGCCGAAATGAAAATGCTTCATTGGGCCGGCGGTGTTACAAGAACTGATAAAATCAGGAACACCTTTATTCGAGGATGTTTCAAAGTGGCACGTCAATGGCGGAAAAAACTAAAAGAAAGAAGGCTGCGTTGGTATGGTCATGTTATTCGTCGGGATGAAAATCGCGTCATTAGAAAGAGCCTTGACTTACCTATTCAGCGGGTAGAGGATTGTCCTCCTGCAATTTAGTATTCTGGCATCCAAAGGGAAATTTAGGGGGACAGCATCGATACATTGACGACCCAGTAAGAGTCTCCTGGCGATTACATACCAGAAGAGTCGACCTCAACTAAGACGGGATTAGGGCAAAGAAGAAAAAGAGAATACAACAAACTTTCTAGAGACAAAGATTTTTATGGATTAAACGGAAAAATGTTGCATACTGTATCGTATTCTTCATCTCTATGAAGTTTCACTATGACTTTAGTTTTTTCGCAATAGATAAGTTTGATGACCACCAACAGGAAGGTATCAAAAATTCAACTGCAAATGGGGTCGGGGTATACTAGAAACTTTTTTTGTCTGGACGACATCGCCTTGTATTGTGTAACATTTCACGGAGATTGTTTGCCTCTTTATTTCTAGCCTCCATTTAAGTTAGGGAGGTATCTACCTTCACCAATACTTTCATCTTTCAAAGAATCTTTCTCGCAACGGCGGAGAGTCAAACTGCCCTTTTCAATTTAACTTTACACAGTTTGTCTTTTGTGTTGTATTTGGTTCGCAATCGGAAAAATGCCAAAACGGACAAATACGGTAAAATTCCCGAGAAAAATAATACACATTTCATCTATATCAATACTTTGCGTTGATACAATTTTGTAAAAGAATGTACCGATATAAACTACTTCTCCAAACTTTAAATCTGTCATCAGAGTAATTCTTGCTGTTGTTTCGAAGAATATCTACGTCCGTGAGAATCGAAAATAAAGATTTTTAAACGGATTTATTTTTTACACAGTATATCATACCAAATTGAGTCAAGGTTTCTTTTTGTAAAGATTGGTGATAAAAATATACTCATTACAGGAAACCCACCTTTGTACAATAACATATTATAGAATGTATCAAAATAATACAAAGGACACGAATTACACTTCTCAGGTGATAAAACATGTATTAATTTCATATTACATTACTCAACTAGCCAATGCCAAAATTAGAATACCATTCATAGATTTATTGATTTCGTTTTATTGATTTATTCATGATTTTCCACAAAAGTTGAATAAAAATAATGTAAATAATATAAATTAATTAATGTTTTTAATAAATAAAAATAAATAACTTGTTTAGAATCAATTCCACTATTTATTTAAGACTACAACCTACAACCGGTTTCGTGCTAAGCACATTTTCAAGTATCAAGTATATAAATAATATAGTTTTCCAACTGCCAATTTGTTCAAGATAATTTTATTCTCTTAACATATCGACAAAGAATCAAGCCAAGATACGCAAGATTTGTATGCAGAGTCTATATTTTTCACGGTTCTTCCAACTTTGAAGTCAAAAAACACCAACTTAGAGGCTTCGCAGCATATATGTTCTATATATACATGTATTTACTCAGAGTAGAACATTAAGTGTGTCATACTATCCCATCTTGACATACATGCCTACATGTTTTATATAGAAAACAAAATATTTATTAAATTGTGTAAGTGTTTATAGTTTAGTACGTATTCTTCAATTATGCATACTATCGCCATCGAAAGTTGGATCTCATTTGTTACATGCAACTAGTATTAATTTATCAATAGTTCTTTTTATTATATATTCTTCAATTGTACGTTTTGATTATATTAACATCAGTAGTACAATAGAGTGTGATCAAATGGTAGTTTGAATCCTTTCCAGATGTCATCACAAAGTTATTGTTATTTTCATATTTATTATTATTTTCATCTTCTTCGTCGTGTGTGGAGACCTGATCTCTTGCAAGTCTTCCAGGTAGTCTTAACTTCACTATCGCTTCAGAATAAAACGACATGCCAGTTCCAAGCCTAGAAAAAAGGAGGATTCTAAAGAACAGTCTCGAATCTATTATAATATTATTGTGTTTTACTTTTTACTGTTTCAAATTCAGGGAGGTCCGCAGGGCTGCGTTTGTGGCCCCGTTCTTACATTTTAATTTTATTTATAATATTTGGGTTCTTACGTTTTATTTGATGTAATTATCGTAAAAGCGCGTAGTGAACCATTTCGGTGTCATTATTTGCCCACCGAAAGAATTGTATTATTCGCCACAAAAGGAAATAAAAAGTAGCGAAAGGAGACACATTTGCATTTTACCCCCAAATCAAATTTATCAACCGAAAAAGTCCTAAGTGCACTTTTTATTGCACATTTCTGTGCATTGAATTAAATTAAGCGGATTGTAAAGAAGACACGAACCCTCCCTCGAAACATTACTTCAAGTCCCCTCCGCTGAAAGTGGGTAGGCATTGAAGAGACGGAAAAGGGAAACCATAGACAAAAAGTTGTTGATCCCCACCAGAGTTTCAGTATTGGTTCCAAAGTTTTAGGTTTGAAATACTAACAATTCAACTTGATTTTCTTTATTCCAAACGAGCTAGGACTAACCACTGCGACGCTGTATCAAATCGATACTCATCGTGCTTGGTAAAATTTTAATAGATATTAAAAAATTACTATTTGTATTATTTGTAGGTAATAAATATTTAAAAAATGACTTCTTCCGTGGATCTGTTTTCTTCAGAAAGTTACTCGTTGGAAACAGTCCCCATAGATAACGTGTCATTCAGCTCAAGAAAAGAAACAAGAAATGATAGCTCAATGTATGGAAGTGACAGTTGTCACGTGACTGGTCACTGTCACTTCCATACATTGAGTTGTCTTTTCTTGAGCTAAATGACACGTTGTCCAAGGGGGCTTAAATCCACATGAGAACGGCAAAGTTGATACCTATTCCAAAGTTTTTTGGTAAAAAAAATCCTTCAGATTTCTACGCACTAAGAAAAAAATGTATGACAATGAAATAAAATATTTTTATATCTGAAACGTAAGGTAGAATATTTGTCGGTTTGTTTGTGAAACTTATTTCCAGTATTGAAAATTTACATAATTCATAATTATTTTATTTTTTATTTTTATAATCCATTCAATTACAAGAACATTGGTTACGAGTAACAATAATTAAAATAATACATACCTATATAAAAACTAATAAAATGCTAATAAGAGTCATTGGAGTCACATGGATGTATCAACTCTACTAGATCATGCATGGGCATGTGCTAGAGTGTACATTATTATGTAATTATAAATATTTATATTTTGAATACTTTTTTAAGGATAATGTTTTTGAGTTAGTTTAGGACAAAAATAGTTTTATATTTTATAATTGTATTTAATTTGTTGACTATTGTTGTATTGTTGTCTTTGCGTAAATTAAATCTCTTACTTTTAGCCTTTAAGCAAGAAAATGTACAATCATTCACTTTCCACATTGGAATAAGAGTGCTCTTATTATCGATTGAATTTCACGATGTTTATTTTTCTAAAAATTCAGATACATACGTCAGTTTACACAGTTTTGAATAGTTTCATTTTATCGAAATACTCATATGATCTACCCACACATTTTCAAACCTTTGTTCAAAAACTTTTGTATTTTGTTTAAACTGCGACAAAGAAAAATTAGGTATTATCAGCAGTTAGATTATTATCAGCAGTATTAATTTGAATAAATTTCTCCTCTGCTTGGGATCGAACTCAGGACGCCCGCACAGAAGCTTAACAAACGGCACCCCAACTGTGGCACGGCAGGCGGCATAATAGATACATACCATCACGGCATATTTCACAGTGTAGGGTAACCAGCGACAGGTGTGAGGGTGTGCATTATCTTAAAAAAATCGAATACGAAACATTTATGTATCCCCATACACCAGTCTTATATCACCTAAAAATCCACTTTACATTCACAGTGGGTGAAGAACGTAATTGCTGAACTATGTGCGATGTTATTTTATTTTTTTTTTTTTTTACCTTTTATCACACCATTTATATAATGACAATAATAAGTAGATTTCTGTTGCCCAACTAGGAAATCCTGTTCTAGGGCTAGCAGTTTTCAATTTTTATTTTTATTTTGCCTGTTATATTTTCGATAACCCGGTTCTTACGGGTACCTAATCTTAAAAAATAAATAAACAAATATTTATATTAAATTGTATTGGAAAGTAAAACAAGGCCCCAAGCTAGGGTTGCCAGATGGTATCCTAAAGGAGGACATGTCCTCCTTTTCGATAAATTGTCCTCCCTTACCTACCGTATGTCTTCCTTTTGCGTTGATTCTTATCCAATATAATTTCAAAAAAAAACATGTCTACTAAAGATTTTTATACATATTTCATAAAAGAGCACCAATAACTTAAAACAAAAAATTGTGTTTTGGTGAAACATGATGTTTAAAATGAAGTGAATTCATTAAAAAAATATTGTTTCATTGTTAATAGTTTAAATAATGACTTAACTTTATTATGTTTTATAGCGACTGCATTGAAGATATAAAAAAATGAAGAAATAAAGTAATTATCAGACGATGAAAATTCTTCGACATGCGTCTGTAGGGATGGCGGTTTTTTTTATCAGTGTCCTCCTTTTTAAGGAAAATCCTCCTTTTTTGTGCTTTTTGTCCACCTTTTTCAAATTTCCATCTGGCAACCCTACCCCAAGCCCTCATATGAAGATGCCCTAACAAGGCGAAGTAGCTATCGACGAATTAAGAAATATACGTAGAATCTGAAACATACTGTTTTGTTTTTCTTTATACAATTTATAAACAAATATGTTCAAATAAATAGATCTTGGAATTTAGTTGAAATGTGATTAGTTGTGTGTCGACGTGGTTATATTGATTGAGATATCATCCCCTAAGTAACCCTTTTCCAAGTTTCCAGCCTCTACCGAAACCCCTAACTGTTGTTATAAATCAACAAAATGTAACTCATTGTTCCGAATTGAGGCTTCTCTGTGCAACATTCTCTTGTGAAATATTCAGAACCAGCCATCGCCATCTTTGATTTATACCTTATTTTTACTAACAACTTTCTTCCACTTCAATAATAATTCCGATACACCACACAGAGAATAAATTATTTAAAAGGCATCCATTGTTTGTTGTTTTTTTTCCTCTCCGTAATATTGTTTAGATATGTTTTTGGTCGGACGCAAAAAATATCTCATCGGTTGTTCAATCCAATTTCGAATATAAAATGATGTATTTTATTGATTTTTGATGGGAAATTTAGACAAAAAAGGATCGAGTGGTTTTATATTGAGTGTTTTTATATTGTAGGTGTATTATAAGCCCAATAAACTAGGTGAAATTGTTGAATACCCATTACCTCTAAGAACTTTTTAAGAACTTTTGTCGGCCTTCGTGGCTCAGTTGGTTAGATATCTGACTGCTGAGCTAAAGGTCCCGGGTTCGATTCCCGGTGGAGACACAGTTTTTAATTGTGTTTTCAGTCTGGATCTGTGAGACGATTAAGTCTCCAGAATGTGGCAACTTGTTATTGGGTGCGTGTTAAATTAATATTTGACATAGTATCTGTTAGTTGCCCGAGAAGCAATATTAAATAAATAAATAAACACCAATTTCAATATCATCATCATTCTCAAATTATCCAGTATTTATTTATTTATTCACGGTACACTAACAGATTTTTTAATAATGGTTCATATATAGATATACAATAAATACATGGAACGTTAGACTAGGAAATAATAACAGGGGGGGGGGTTACACATGACACGTTCTTGCCTTAATCTTAAAAATGTATAAATCTGTTCTCATAATCTGAGTTTAATCTTTACTTCATTTAATAATAAAAAATTGATATTATCAACGTTAAGTATGAAATTATTAATTGAATTATTAATTAATTAGTTATTATTAATTATTATTATAGGAAGAGGCCTATATCCAGCAGTGGAAGACAGAGGGCTGAAGAAGAAGAAGAGAAGTATTATTATTAAAAAAAACAGGCAGACAGCTATTGCTGATGGGCCTGTGTAATGTGCTTCTTTGTTTAATGTGCATCCAAACTGTATAAATAAATATCATTATTCAATTAATTAAAGCCCAAAGATTGCTAAAGTCTGTAGCTGATGGTAAATTTACTTTAATTTAACTTCATGAGTGGCCCTGCTAGTTATCATTTATAAATATACAAAAATTAAGCTTACTTACAAAGAAAACATATAATAGAAAATATGTAATTTGTGGCTGAGTTCGTTGGATATGTGACTCTTGCGACTAAAGTCCCGGGTTCGATTTCCGGTTGAAACACAGTTTTTTCAGTCTGGATCTATGAGACGATAAATATTACAAGTCTCTAGAATGTGTCAACTTGTTATTGGGTGCGTGTTAAATTAATATTTGACACAGTGCCTGTCAGTTGCTCTAGAAGCAATATTTACACTTTCTATGTGGCCAAACCACCTTATGTCATTATTTTTCATCTTACGATATATCTTTCAATCATAAAATCTCGTCTAATATCATTTTTTATTCTATCATACATCGTTTTACCACACATTCGTCTTAGTGACCTCATTTAAACCACGTTAATTCTACTTTCATGCGTCTTCTGCCATGTCCATGACTCACTAACATATATTAGAGTCGGTACGACATTGCTATTGTATACCACGAGCTTTGTTAAAAGAATCTTCTTCTTCGATGGCTCCACGGCCCATATCGAGCCATGGCCTCCATGAGTCTTCGCCTCCAACCTCTCCTGTCTCCCGCCTCGGCATTCCAATCTGTTGCCTGGAACAGTTCGGCAGCATTCCTCCTAACTTTGTTTTCCCACCGTAGCCTTGGCCTCCCGACCCTCCTTCTTCCACCTGGTTGCCCTTCCAGGATCATTTTTGGTGCCCGTGATGACGGCATTCTCTGCACATGTTCGGCTCATCTTAACCTGTTCAGTCTGGCATGTACAGATATTCTGGGTGCCTTGTAGATATTGTACAGGTCATCGTTGTAGCGCACTCTTCAAGCTTCGCCATCCAAGTATTCTACGCAGCACACTCCTAAGTATAGTTGTAAGTATAACCCCCACTTTCACCAAGGTTCCTATGCGCTAAAATCAATTTTTTGATGCACTTAGCGTAAAATTTCGTTTCACCAAACAATCTTACTACCATTAAGTGACGCCGGTGACTCAACTCTTAAGTGACGGTCTATTGTTTATTAAGTCATTCATCAACGTATTTTGTAACTAAAATTATTAAATTTTAGCACTATTTTATATTATATTTCTATATTATCCAGATATATTATTATCACGAAAGAATGAGCTAATTCAACTATTTGAGAAAATAGTTGAATTAGCCAATGAAATAGACAAGTGCGCTTACCCAGGCGAAATGAACGAAAGAATTTATTCATGATGTCAAAACATTGCTTTTTGTATTTGTTAAATAAAATTGAATTTCATTTAAAACAGCATAATTGATGTCAACGAAAACAATAATGGCAGTATGCACAATAACACAGGTAGCAGGGGTAAAATATCAGGTACGCGATAATATGTTTGTAAACATGTTTTCAGGTATACAGCGCCCGCGGCCATTCACGACACTAATGCGAATATACCTACTGATGAGATCAAAGTAATACTTTTTTTCAAACAATTTCAAAAACTTGTTAAAATTGTGAACTACACACTGTAATTTATTTGATTATTATTTTAATAAAGGAAACAAGATAAATTATGTGTTCTTGGTTTTTAAATATTTCTATATAATTAAACTTGAGTTCGTATTCCTTTACACCGGAAATTTAAGGAGAGTTGAGCCTAGGGCTCAGTTAAGAATGTTGGTTTTTAGTTGGTGAAATACAAAATCACTGAGTGATGCACTCAAGGATTTGAGCTCCGAGCAGGTAGTTAGTTGATGATCCATTTGATATTCCTTGGTGAACACGGCCATAAGTATAGTTGTATAATAAGTATAAGTTTACTTATGAGTCGTAAAATAACTTGAACTTTTAGCCGAGAAGAGGGGCGATTTGCACGTAAACCAACGAAGCAAAAAGACACAATTTTGAGCTTTGCGCAACCGGTAGCTCGTTCAGGATGTTTGGCGAATATTATATATTCATTAAAAGTGGATAAATCACCAGATACCAGTCTCGATTTTAAGGTTGTCCCTCCTCTGTGTTACTACAATTTTGTATGTATCAATCCAAAATTAGGTAGGTACATGCTCCAAGCAGCGGCGACTCTATATGAAGTGCGTTGGATCAATTGCCTTACCAATTTTTAAATGGTATATTCTAAAAATTAATATAAAATATGTTTTTAATTTATCATTACGCTTCAATTAAATTTATTACTGTTATTTTTCTAAACCAATTGATTATTATATATACCTTCGCAATCGACATCATATAATGAAATCTACCGCAATACAAATATTATCATTATGTAATGTATGGCGTGCGATATACATATCGCACCAAAATTGATTTCTTTTTAATACAGCGTATAATATATGAAGAGAAAGAGATAGTCCCCTGGCAGATGAAATAGCGATATTTGTACTGAACTCATAAGGCAGACTCGTGTAGGCTCGTTCGCTGCACTGAGCTTATCATATCTTAGATGTAATTAATATGTATACCTCTATCTCGCTCTCTAATTCATTAGCCATTCGTATTGAAAGAGATGAGTATCACGTATACATAACATACAGCCGATTCCGTGCCTAAAATAGGAGTGTCACATATTGACACACAACTTTATACCTAATTACTAAGTATATTAATACTTGATTGAGACGAAAATTGTATGAATAATACTCCCATACATTTGTCTTCACGACATCTGTTGATAAATCAGTAAATTGGCATATCGAAGTATTGTTGCACCTATTCCACCGTCACTAGAATCAAGACGCAAATGCCAAGATATACAATTTCTGTACAACATATTGAACAATATTATTGACTGCCCGGAACTTTTGTCGAGTATTGACTTTAACGTACCATTGAGACGCTCCAGACACACAACTCTCTTCCGACCTAAATTATACAAAACTAATGCCGCGAAAAACTCAACTATAAACAGAATTATAAACACATACATAAAATATGAGAAGTCCCTTGACATAGACCTATTCAGTGATACAAAACATAAACTCGCTCAAAAATTAAAAACAGGAATTTCATAAGATTATCACTAACGCACAGCACGCATGCACATACACATATATGTACACTTACACATACACACACATACACACACACCTTCACACATATACACCCTCACACACACATATGATTTTGTATCTTGTATATATGACTGTATTTTGTAATAAATCATGATAGTATTGTAAGCTAATAATTGATGTACGGAGATGATAATTGTTATATTTGATATTTTTATACATATATACTATTCTTTGTACATTGTTAGCTTCAATTTGAAAAAATAAAAAAATAAAAAATAAAAAATAAAATAAAATAAAACAATTATGTAAAATAACAATATTACCAATAAAAGAGAACGTCACTAATTCAAATGTGTACATATTATCCTTGTTTGAACTTGAATTTTACCAATCGTCAATATCGGGCGCGGTTTTTATTTTGAATTAAAAAAATATTTGAAAACAAATACTGTGATTTTAATACATTTGTTTACATATCCTATATTGTATTTATGGTTAAAATAGGTAGCTTTTAATTTAGGAAAAAATTGCACTACCAAATATGATAAAAAATACCATCGACCAGTCGCCACTGGCTCCAAGAGTAGGTAGTTACCAATATGTGATCATGCACCATATGTCGCCACAATCCGACCTTGTTTTACGCTTCGAAACACGTCTCATATTTATATGAGCCCCGTGACTTCCTCGTCATGTTGCACCCAAACCTTCAAGCAATCCTTTAAACATATTATATTATGTACGAGATTGGTTGATACATACAGACACTGTCAATACGAACAATCATATTATTATTTGTAACAATGGTTATCTGAACATATCTATGATATACGTTTGTTATTTTTTCTTATTAATTTATTATAAGCTGTTTGAGACCGGCTTAGAATAATTATTTATTTATTTGTCGTATGACACGGTGAATTATATATTTTTTTAAAATAAAAAACTACATTAATAATTTGAAAAAAGAATATAAAATTTAATAATCAGTTGTGGCTTTATGGGTGAGACGAAAGTGATGTGTGGGGATACACGCATGTGTTGTGCTTACTAACACTTTGATAAAATTATATTTAAAGATTGGTAAATATCTTCTTCTTCTTCTTCAGCCAATTTTCATCCATTCTTGGACATAGGCCTCCCCTTTGATCCTCCACAACTCCCTGTCTTGGGCACACTGCATCCATCTCCCTCCGGCACATTTCTTGATGTCATCAGACCACCTTGCCTGGGGTCTGCCAACACCTCTTCGGCTTGTTCTCGGTCGTCATTCTAAGATCTTTTTGGTCCATCGTGAATCCTGGCATCTGGCAATATGCCCAGCCCAGCTCCACTTAAGGCCAGCGACCCTTTCCGCTACATCGGCTACATTGGTTCTTTGTCTTATCATGACATTCTGAATTCTGTCCCTTATTGAAATATCCAGCAACTTTCTCTCCATAGCTCTCTGTGTCACTAACAGCTTGTGCATTATTCTTTTTGTTAGGACCGATGTTTCCATTCCATAAGTAAGCACTGGGAGAATACATGCATCAAATAGCTTCTTTTTTAAATAATGGGAGTATTTACGGGATTTCAGAATGTATAATATACTTATTTGAAATATCAGATCAAACTCTAACTCAGTCAATCACTCAAATATTTACTAATATAATGACTTAAAAGAATATGTTCCAAATCATATCTGTTGTCCTCATTATATACCCTATTGTTTTGACAAACAGGGGTCAATGTACTGCCGTATTATCAAAAACATTTATAGGTATCACAGTATGAAGATAGCATTATTGTCGTCATGAATAGTAAAAGTGACATAGTGAAAATCATTAACCTTTCTAATTGTTTTTCTGGATTTATTTGCGACAGAAATACCATAGTACTCATGTAGGTATTCTGCCACAATATCATGAAATACGGGATATTTAAAATGTATCAAATGTTCGACATCGTAGTGTAAGGATGTTATTGACATACTTTACATAATTTTTTTTCTCTTTCGTACTAAAATTCTGATTGTTTTATATATTTTGTGCTGTCTTTATTTTATCTGAGAATCTACTTGATAAAGGTATGACTGAGCAGCATGGTCATATCCATGCTCTGTCAGTGTCTATTGTGCAATTAATAAATAAAAATGACAAGATACCTACATACACAATATTATGTATATGAATATCATGATGACTCCGATTCACTTCTTTAATCTGTGTACAATATTTTGGTTTTTATAGTTAAGTTACTTTTAAAAACGTAAATAGGTACAACCTATATGTCTCCGGTTAAATATTATAATAATGTGTACAATTCTTGCCCTAGAACAGGTATACCTAGTTGGGCAGCAGTTATCTATTTTAAATGAAGCACATATAATATACGTGGTGTGGAAAAAAACCTCATTGATATTTTTCTACCATAAAACAAAATGTTGAAAAAAATTATATTTAAAATACACTTGTTTAATCAATTACACTAATTATTTTACGTTTGTATCACAACATATTATGTGAATTAAATTGATGAGCATAAATAATATATTTTATGAAAGAAATTGTTTTTAAAAATGTTTTTTTAAAGGAAAAATTCAACAATTACACGCATATGCAGCCAATATAACAACACATTCTCAGCTGAGATAGACATATTCAACGCGAAATATTACAGATTTAGACATGATGTTCTGAAGGTGATGCGCAACCAATATCCCTCTGTCCTGTCCTCCTAGTCTCTCTTCTCTCATTTCTCTTCCCTTCCCTAGTTGTTGTATATGTGTACTTATGTATGTATGTGTGTGTGATGGTGTGTATGAGTGTGTGTGAGGGTGTGTATGAGTGTGTGTGCATGAATTATTTTTTGGCTTGTAAACTGTTATTTGTTTTTATATTATGTTGATGGAATGCTTTTTTTGGCTCTAACAATGTAAAAATAATTTTGTATCATTAAACTGTAAATGAGCTGTAGCTTCCCAAAGAAAATAAATAAATAAATATGACTGACCAAGACCACTAACCAGTTGTTTAATATTGTGAACTATCAATGTTACTAATCGAGTCACGAAGCCAGAATTCTTTTATAGTTCTATTAATTTTTCATGTCCAGGTAAGGTACTGATAAATTAAAATTATTGAAACCAAATTGAAGTATGCGGGCAAAGACAGTATAGTATGCTATAATACAAAGAGAATATCGTTTGAGAAATATGCTCGATGGGTCTTGAAATATAATAAAAATAATAAATTATCATTTTGTCTTGCAGCAGACAGAACGGTTGGCAGTTACACCCCATACACGGTCAGAGCAGGCCAGGCTAGGCATGAGCACATGCATTTTATATGAGTTCAGGGGCCATTTGGGGAAAATAAAATTGTTATGCCGGAGACCTTCCACATTCATTGGAAGAAATGCCGTCCACGTGTATAGCACATTTCAACGCGAGATAAAATAAAGAGATCTCGGAAGAAGAGTGTTCTTGTTTGATTTTTATCACCGAACCGCACAATTTTCCTCTTACTCAGGGAAATAATACGCTTTGATTTTTTTCGTGAAGGATACTCGTAAAAGTTTTTCTTTTTCACTGTATCGTTTTTTAATAGTAAACATTGTTATTCTGCATCATGTACGAAGTCAAGAGTTTTGATAAAGAAATTTATGTTTTTTTTAATCAAATTCTAATCGAATTTCATTTAGAGAATGTAAATTAGTCAGTTTCAGTGCTGGCAACCCGGCGATTATTTTTCAAAAATACATACATAAATGACAATCAAAATTTTCTTTCTTCATATCAACAGAAAAATCTGTGCTGAGACAAGTCAAAATATTGCTGTTTAAATATATTATACCTATATTATCCAGTGATAGCCAAAACAGTTATTTGCAAAAAAATATACAAAATAATGAAAAAAAAAGAAAATAATAAAACAGAGTTCATAAAATGAACGAATAATGAATACACTAGTATGAAAAAAAATATATTTAATTTTAAGTTCTAATGGAAGTCGGGTTTGCTTAAAATTTTAACAGAATTTAAAATTAAATATAATTTTTTCATAATTCTAGTTGTTTATGGAGTTTTATCATGAAGTGAGTTTCAAACACTGAGAAAAATTAATCTAATTAAACAAAAATTTTAATACATAATTTTTACAACAACAAATTCAATGAATTTTCTGTTTAACATAAATAAATTAAAAATCACATGCTGCTATTTTCGAACCTAAAATTATTGTGACAGTATAGTTTGAAAGAATACCTACATCTATATTATAAATTTGAATGTTCGTATCTATGTATGTATCATGTATGTGTTGAATGCGCTCCTAAACCGTTCATCCGATTGCGATGAAACTTTGGTGAGTTGTCGAGAGTATGCCCGGGATGTTTTCTGGATCAAAAAATTTTAACTTCTTCTTCTTCTTCATCGGGTAATAGGTCATTTTACCTATGAAGGTGGACTATCCTGGAAACCGTTCATCCGATTACTATGAAACTTTGGTGAATTGTCGATCGTATGCCCGGGATGATTTCTGAATTTAAAATATTTTCTTCTTCTTCTTCTTCATCGGGTATCAGGTCATTTTACATATGAAGGTGGACTAACCTGAGAACCGTTCATCCGATTGCAATGAAACTTTGGTGAATTGTCGAGCGTATGACCGGGATAGTTTCTGGATTAAAAAATTTTTCTTCTTCTTCTTCTTCATCGGGTATCAGGTCATTTTACCTATGAAGGTGGACTATCCTGGGAACCGTTCATTCAATTTCAATGAAACTTTGATGAATTGTCGAGTGTATGCCCGGGATGGTTTCTGGATTAAAAAAAAATTCTTCTTCTTCTTCTTCATCGGGTATCAGGTCATTTTACCGATGAAGGTGGACTATCCTTGGAACCGTTCAATCAATTTCAATGAAACTTTGATGAATTGTCGAGCGTATGACCGGGACCTACTGAAGGGACGGGAGGTAATGAAGGGACGGGAGGTAATGAAGGGACGGGAGGTAATGAAGGGACGGGAGGTAATGAAGGGACGGGAGGTAATGAAGGGACGGGAGGTAATGAAGGGACGGGAGTAACTGAAGGGACGGGAGTAACTGAAGGGACGGGAGTAACTGAAGGGACGGGAGTAACTGAAGGGACGGGAGTAACTGAAGGGACGGGAGTAACTGAAGGGACGGGAGTAACTGAAGGGACGGGAGTAACTGAAGGGACGGGAGTAACTGAAGGGACGGGAGTAACTGAAGGGACGGGAGTAACTGAAGGGACGGGAGTAACTGAAGGGACGGGAGTAACTGAAGGGACGGGAGTAACTGAAGGGACGAGAGTAACTGAAGGGACGGGAGTAACTGAAGGGACGGGAGGTACTGAAGGGACGGAAGGTACTGAAGGGACGGGAGTAACTGAAGGGACGGGAGTAACTGAAGGGACGGGAGTAACTGAAGGGACGGGAGTAACTGAAGGGACGGGAGTAACTGAAGGGACGGGAGTAACTGAAGGGACGGGAGTAACTGAAGGGACGGGAGTAACTGAAGGGACGGGAGTAACTGAAGGGACGGGAGTAACTGAAGGGACGGGAGTAACTGAAGGGACGGGGGTAACTGAAGGGACGGGAGTAACTAAAGGGACGGGAGTAACTGAAGGGACGGGAGTAACTGAAGGGACGGGAGTAACTGAAGGGACGGGAGTAACTGAAGGGACGGGAGTAACTGAAGGGACGGGAGTAACTGAAGGGACGGGAGTAACTGAAGGAACGGGAGTAACTGAGGGAGGTACTGAAGGGACGGGAGGTACTGAAGGGACGGAAGGTACTGAAGGGACGGGAAGTACTGAAGGGATGGGAGGTATTGAAGAGTCTGAAGCGACGGGTGGTTATGGAGGACAATTTTTAATTATACAGGCAATACGAAGTTTGCCGGGTGTTCACTAGTAAGGTTATAATATTTAATAACAGAATTACATTAACATCAAGAGAACCGATATCTGATTATGGTCTTTATTTCGGACAAAATTGTATACCTATTGATCAATTATATACATATTTCGACATCCCACATTGTCTCTTTTAGAAATATATTATATATCAGCGGAGCTGTAAATAAACAAAAACTGTTTTATAAATACCGTTTAATTTTTTGATACATAATATATAAGTTTTTTCTAATTTTTCGACTGCTAATACGTGATGGAATTCTTCTTATTCTTCTTCTTCTGCTTTAGTTAGGACTGTGTCCTGTTATTCTCGGAGCCTGCTCTTGTGAAGTGGACGTCCAGCTATCCTTCCATCGTTTGGGTGGTCTTCCAGGGGGTCTGCCATTTGTTATCTCCCCATCCGCTGCCATCCTCACCACTCGATCCGAACCCGCTCTCCCCACATGATCTCTCCAGAATCGTATTCGTGTTCTTCCCCATCGCACAACATCTTCGACATCACAGATTCTTCTTATCTCCGAGTTCCTTACTCTTTCAAGAAGTGTTATGTGTTAAGTGATGGAATTCCATTATCAATATTATAAAATTACTTAAAAAATAAGTAAAAACACATTTTTTTAACTTTATTCCACTAATTTATAATAAAGTTAAAAAATAGTGTTTTACTTATTTTTTAAGTAAATTTATAATATATATAAGTTTGTTAACCATATAATGTGTATTATAAATTTTATATTGATATACTTTCAACCTTTTATTTAAATAAATTTATTAATCATTGATAAAAATAAAATAAGAGAATGCATACAGTAAAAGTATTATTTAAGTATAAAAAACGGTTTTACTTGATCAAATATATTAGCTTATAGCTGAGATTTCCTATTTTTTCCGTTCATAAAAATAAAAAGTGCCGAACAATAATGAAATTCCTAAACTTGGTTTATTTATAAAATGAAAGTTCAATTTTTAACCTCAAATAATAGAGTAATTTGATAATTTGAGGCTTAAATCAATATTAGCTGGCTTAACCGAATGTATATTTCCAACAAAAGCAAGACATTTTCAAAGATTTCTTTTAGCAAAGTAAATAGCTGGGTATTTGTTAAGTCGGTGGTTTGAAGGTTATGCCGGGGGGAAAAGTCGAGAGAAAGATAGGAAAATAATATAAAAGTAGAGGAAAATGAAGGGGGTGAAACGAAAGAGGCATTAAGAGAAGGAAGCTGTGTGGAATAGGCAGTATAAGGAAATATATGAATCTCAGAAGAGACAATCAGAGATGAAGCCAGGGATTTCTCCTTAAAGCCTACCAGTCTATTTTTTTGTGAAATTCCCCGAATTTAAACGTTTCTTTTTACTTTGTAATAAAATAACAATAAAAAACAACGAAGGTACATATTCTGTTAAGCATACCTATAACACGATATCTTCTTATTCATTTCTTATTTTAACTTAAATTAAAATTGCTTTACATATTTCTTGCTATATATAAGGAAAAGAAAAAATATCAAAAACAAGAAAATTATTATGTTATGCATGCAATAATAATAATAATAAACAATTGTCAGAAAATTTCTACAGGTACCAACAAAAGTCAGAAAATTTCTACAGGTACCACTTTAAACAACTACACACAACCACACACAAACACATAGCCTCACAACTTGAGTACGCTCAGTTGTTAAGGAAATTACTGGATCTTAAAACCGAGATCAACATGCCTTATTATAAATACACACCTACACCAGTTCTTGAAAACTCCACTCACAAACTATACTTTGACAGATCCATACTAACTGATAGAACCATACATAACAATAGACCAGATATTACACTTGTAGATAAACAAAATAAACATACAATGTTAATTGACATCGCTGTACCAAATACACACAACATCGAAACAACTACAACCGAAAAAATTAGAAAATACACCGACTTGCAAGACAAAATCAAGCGAATCTGGGACATGCAATCTGTGATAATAGTACCAATAGTAATTTCCACCACAGGAATTATTCCATTAAACTTATTCAGCAGTTTAGAAACCATCAATTTACCTTAATACACATACGTCACCATGCAAAAAGCAGCCATAATAAACACATGCAGACTGGTGAGGGAATTCCTCCAAATCGACGACACTACTGACCTTACTAACACATAAATACTACACATGGCACCAACACACAAAACACCACATTTTATACACTCAGTAAGGATAGCACTTGGCAGCATTGCTCGTGCTACCCCAAATCCCACCAGGTGATAAACCTGAGAAGGTGTTAAAGACCCCGAAATAATAATAATAATAATTAACACTTCCTTGCACCCTGCGCAAGTGTCGAGTTTATTGCATTTAATATTTAAAAAAACAAAATGTATTTGTTAGATCAAAAAGTGAAATTATTAAATAAAATATAAAATAATATTTTCGAAATCACTGAAGATACAAATTCATAAGATGAACCTTTGTCAAAAGATATGTATTCTCTATGCCTACCCAAGGATTCAATGTGAGATTTAAATTAAATATTGTCATACATATTGTTTTACAGTATTTTGCCTTCACAGCCAAATTAAAATATCTAATAGTGACCTATTTATTAGAACAATAATTAACGTTGACTATATCAAATGTTTAAATTGTAAATAAAAATTCAGTGATGGCTCTTTGGGAAACAAAGAAAATCCGTTTTATTTTAATAAGATTTCATTAATAACAATAAATCACATTTTTCATATCGAATAACAGATGAAAGATATCACGTCCAAATATATTCCGCAGTTGGAGTTCAAATATCGAAATGAAAACCTTTAAATATAATTGGTTTAATATTTGCCTATTGAAGGGTTCAATATGTTTTCTAGATGTGAACAAATATTGACTTTTATATCAAAAAATATTTTTGCAAACGTTCATTCGTTTGATTTATGAATTTAATCGAATGAATACATATTATTATCTCATATTTTAATACTGAAATGCCACATATTTTGAATTTATTGGTAACAAATTGGGAAATTTATTGTGGTCTATTGCAGTAAATACAAAAAAAAAAAGGGGGTTGGACCCGATACTAAACTCTCAAATACATCAATTTCTGTGCATAATTTATATAGTTTATGAAGTGTTTTAAAATTATATTTTGGGCTGTACATGAACACTTTTTTTACCCCTTCAAATATTGACAAAACTGATGTACGCATGCCGTTACCATACATCAGCTCGCTTACTTTTAGTTCACCCAATATAAGATCAATACCTGCATCTGCATTCTTTAGTTCTCTCACACAAGATTCGACATATAGGTTGAATAGCAAAGGTGAAAGTACGCACCCCTGATTTAACCACTTTATTTATAAAATACCATGACACAGGCCTTACTATCTTCATAGAGTGAAACAAATTACGCGGGTCAATTGGTACCACACTCCATACACTGACAGTACGTTCCAAAATTTCTCTCTATCGATTGTATCATGGGTTTTTTACAAGGTCAATGAAGGTGCAGTAAATTCCCTGGTTTTTGTCCAGCACCACGTAAAAAGCCTTCCACGTAAAAATGCACCTTGCACATTCCACATTATCCTTCTTAATTTCTTATCTGGAATCATTGCGTACATTTTATCAACCTAATTTAACAAACTTATGGCTCTTTAGTTTTTGCAGTCCAGTTTCGGCCATTCATAAGAGTGGAACCAAAATTGTATTTGTCCAGTCCGCTGGAGAGAGACCATGAGAGAGTACCATGACTGCATTTCAATCATTATAAAATATAAATATAAAAGCAACAAGACTTATAAAGTGGACTTTGCAAAGGACAAAAACACGAAAAAATATGTGTAGTTGTGGCAACACAATATTTATAGTAATGACAAAAAAATATGTATAGTTAAGGCAAAAAACATGTATGGTAATGGCAAAAAACATGTACGGTAATGGCAAAAAAACATGTATGGTTATGGCAAAAAAATATGTATAGTTAAGGAAAAAAAACATGTATGGTTATGGTAAAAAAAACATGTATGGTTATGGCAAAAAAACATGTATTGTTATGGCAAAAAAACATGTAGGTATGGTAATGGCAAAAAAACATGTAGGTATGGTAATGGCAAAAAAATATGTATAGTTAAGGCAAAAAAACATGTATGGTTATGGCAAAAAAACAAATATGGTTACGGCAAAAAAACATGTAGGTATGGTAATGGCAAAAAAATATGTATAGTTAAGGCAAAAAAACATGTATGGTTATGGTAAAAAAACATGTATGGTTATGGCAAAAAATGTGTATAGTAAAGACAAAAAAATATGTATTGCTAGGGCAAAAAAACATGTATGCTAATGGCAAAAAATATGTATAGTTAAGGCAATAAACATGTATGGTTAATAAAAATAAAATAAAAAATATGTATAGTTAAGGCAATAAACATGTTTGGTTATGGCAAAAAATGTGTATAGTTAAGGCAAAAAATATGTATAGTTAAGGCAAATAAAATATGTATAGTTAATACAAAAAAATGTATTGTTAAGGCAAAAAAACATGTATGGCTATGGCAAAAAAATATGTATAGTTAAGGCAAAAAAATATGTACAGTTAAGGCAAAAAAATATGTATATTCAGGCAAAAACCATGTGTGGTTATGATAAAAAAATATGTTAAATTAAGGCATAAATATATGTATAGTCATGACAAAAAATATGCATAGTTAAGGCAATAAAATATGTATAGTTATGACAAAAAATATGTATAGTTAAGACAAAAAAAAAACAATAAAACATGTATGATTATGGCAAAAAAATAACTGAATCCGCCCACCATGCAGACGGCGCCTTGCAGTGAGACCATACAAGGGTGTTAGACACCCCTAACCGCCCACACAGCCCCTCCCGCCTAGTATTTTAATAGGAAATGCACTGGGAAACTGCTATGGTAGGTACCTTCCTACATCCGAGCCTATGTCTACTAACATACTCTAATACATACCTACATACATACGCCGCAGCTTGCAAAAAGTCAATGCGTAAAATTCCGAATAACTCAATGGTTTTCAACCATAAAAATTTATATTCTATAATTTTTTTAGCAACAAATAGTCGAAATTTGTGGCAAATTCAGCACAAGTCCTAAAGCAAATTATATTATATCTCAATCGAGACGAAGTTGGAATATTATAAGCGAACCGGGAAATCAAGGTACCTACAGGGCTTACGACCTGTCATCGGCAGGTTTTATATGATCACTTTACGCGATTGCGTAACGATTACCAATTATGCCTTGTTATTGAGTTCCATATCAATCTAATTTTTGAAAGTTCCATATTTGATTATCACGTATATCTTTTCTTTTTGAGAATAAGATCGCCATCAATGAAGTGATGAAGAAACTTTTTTGTAACGCCATCTATTGAGAAATTGGTCTGTTAGCAATGAAAACAATAGTCATTATACATTAGGTGACAATGCTTTCGCAAAGATCCTACCCTTCGACCATGCTAGAATTATAATTTTCCAACTTCGTCTCTATTGAGATGTTAACAGTTTGTCATAAAATAGAATTTACTTCCGACAGGAAAAAAATCCTATGTTTGCGTAAAAATTATTTCAAAATATTTGCAGTTTTGAGACTAGGTACGTTATATTTCATATATTCCACATATCCCACAATTTGGAGTACCCAGCGAAAGGTGTGCGTATATGCATTACCTTCCTTACAAAAGTAAGCATGACACATGCTTGTATCCTTGCACACCAGCCTCGTATCACCTGCAAAGGCGAAATTCAGAATATGATTTTATTTTGAATAAAACATTCTCAAAAACCAAAAAGGTTTGAAAATGCCGTCCTACCCTTACTCTCAAAGCGAGGCATCTCAAGTGACACCAGTTAAAGAAGGGGTAAATGCATACCGCCGTGTTAAGACACACAGGGGTGTGTTCTAACGGGGGATTGAGGAGTGGATTATCCGAAACAAATTCACGTTTGTATATTATCGTAGCTGTAAAATATTACATACGCCAGATTTTTGTTGCAAAATTTACTTAGCGGAGGGAGAACATACTCAAAGAGGCGTCACACCATGAATATAATATATCACTTTTGAATTACAAAACCTGGGAGGAAAAAGAAGTAGAAAAGACATTTTGCCTAATATGTCATTTTGCAGTAAATTGTGTAAGTTTTTTAAATTAAATTTGAAAAGAAAATTAATTTGATAATTTGATTAACTGATTTACCTTTAAAATAAATCTAATATCATAGCTCTAACCAGAATAACTTGATTTTGAATTTATCTCTTAAATTTTTTATTTTAACCAAAATAATTTAAAAATATTATTTTTCTACTGTTTGCTTGTTATTTATTATTTATTTATTATTTATTTATTATTTATTTATTATTTATTTATTATTTATTTATTATTTATTTATTATTTATTTTATTTTGGGAAACAAAACAGCTGTTACATATTTTTTTTTCTTTTACTTTTGCTATGAAAATTTCAAATTTTAGCCAGAGTAATATTTAATGTTCCTTTTCTCTTCGTGTTTCGATTGTAAGTGAAAACATGTTACTTAGGCATGAAATTCTTTGTATCATTTTTGATTTTATTATTATTATGTATGCTGTATGTTTTCCGAGTAAAAAAAATAAAATAAACAACCTCTATTTAGGATTAAAGTCCAAATCGAAAATGCGCACATTGAGTAGTACAAACATAAAATTTATTTTAAATGTGTCAATTTTTTTTATTTAATGTATGTATTTAGGTATGTATATTTTTCTCGAAATTTCAGACGAAAATTACTAGTTACTGTGTAACGTCTATTGTTGATGTGTATGTACGTGCATTTACCATTGTCTATTGTGATCTCTGATACTATTTAAATCATTAATTTTTGTAGTCAAATATCTTATTGAAAATTCATGAACATTTATGAATTAATAATAAAATTCAGTTATTCTACAATATAAACGCTTTTACGATCGCTATAATCAAAAGTTCAAAGATAAGACTGTCTCAAATCTGTTATGAGAATTTATATCAGAGAAATCTGAGAACATTCTTGGATTGCAAACTGTGTACATACATATCTTCGAAAATACATAGGTATGATACGTATATGTACCATCAGACATAAAGTATAGTATAGTGGCTTCTCTGTTTTCAAGTAGGGGTTGAAAGAGCATATCTGAAGAAGAAATAGAGCGAGATGAGTGTTCATTCAATTGCATAATTTGTCACTACCCTCAATAATATGGGGTAAAAATACTTTTGTCAGAATAGTATGAATGAAGAATACCTACATAGAAAAAAACGAGATTTTATAATACACATTATATTATATTTTCATTTCTCAGAATGCTCATAGAAAATTTTATGAGGTACTTACATAAAAATATTTAATT
The DNA here is from genome assembly GCA_963576475.1 of Molanna angustata. NCBI lineage: Eukaryota > Metazoa > Arthropoda > Insecta > Trichoptera > Molannidae > Molanna > Molanna angustata. Next base: position 6,487,704 of record OY754965.1, read on the forward strand.
TTGTCTCCGATAAACGACTGTATTTTTACTTTGTGGTAACATTTTTAACAGATTTTTAATTATCTCAATAGAGACGAAGTTGGAATATTTACTGTAGGAGAACCGGGAAATCAAGGCACCTACAGGGCTTACGACCTGTCATCGGCTGGTTTACGTGATCACTTTATGCGCTTGCGCAACGTTCACCAATTATGCCTTTTTAATGAGATCCCTATCAATTCAATTTTGAAAGTTCTATATATTGTAATACTGAAATTCTTTTCGCTTGAAAATAAGGAATTTTTACTACAGCCATCTATGTAAAAATTCTATCTATGACAGGTCGTAAGCCCTGTAGGTGCCTTGATTTCCCGGTTCTCCTACAGTAAATATTCCAACTTCGTCTCTATTGAGATAATTAAAAATCTGTTAAAAAATATCTTTGACTCCCGACAGGGAAAAAAATCCAATGTTTGCGCATATGCAATAATAAAAATATTCGACATTTTTAACTAATTAAATAAAATAAAATATAAGCTTGTGTACAAAGTATTCTTAATATATCCTTCTGAAGAAGGGAACGTTCATTCCCTAATTTATTTTAGTGAATAAAATTTAAAAAAATAGTGATAAAGGTACACGAAAATGTGTTATTTTATTTTTTAAATTACAAAATTTTTAGGTTTTGTTATTGAAATTAATTTTGGTGTTTTATTTAAATAGTTTCTTAATTGTTTTTATTAACTGAATGAAAATCAACAGTTTCTTTCGACTTTCTTTTATAAGGTAAAGCATACCCGCACACCTCTCGCTGGTTTTTTTTACGTTGCAGGATATGCCATGATGGTATTTATTTATTTATTTTATTTAACAATTTTTTGGTACAGAGTTTATTATACATATTTACTGTAATATACATATATTTACATACAAACACACACACACACACACACACACACATAATTTCCAAGTTATTTTTCAAAACTAATTATTTTTCTAAAAAAAAAACATTAAATATTGTACAAGAAATCAATGCGAAAGATTAAATTTGTTATATTAATTAAGTTGAAATGGTTTTTACAAGATTATTATGAAGTATTGCGGAATCTTGAACCCAAAATCGTACATCTAATCGACAATGAATTAAAATAAATGTTACGTAATGTAGTCATAATATTCTGTCGGTTTTATGACATTGTATCTAACGACTATATTCCTCAGGGTATAAATTCGGCCTTTTCATGAGAGTCGTGGAGTAATTACGTGTAACAGTCGCATTTAAATGAACGCCATAAATTATTTGTGCTTTGAGATGGAGACAGGAGAAAAAGATACTTCAACTTACACACTTTGAATCCAGAATTCACGACGAGTTCATCAGTAATATGTGCATTTTAATGATTAAGAGTAATTTGTAACCCACATACCATTATTTTTCTTACTATTAATCGACAAAATAATAACCCACATACCAAGTATTAAATTTATTACTTTTTTATCATACTTTAGATGTTTTTTTTTTTTGTTTTTTTTTTTGCGTACCATACAGGACTGCGTTCAGATAGAACACTCAACGCTGAGAGTCGGATGTACCTGAAGTAGCAGATTATGGCATATTTCACACCAATCTCACTGAATGCTTTAGAGCAGCTTTACAATCATAACGCAGTCTGGAGCTTTTTAAATGTCAAATTTAATTTATCATACGCGTGTCGTTTTAGGTAACAAGTTCTTGAACATTTTATTGTCATCAGATAAATCGTCAACTGAGATGACAGACACCACAGATAAAATATAAATAATATTTTGGACATTAAGCTATGATACGACGCATTAATGCAAATAAGGCAATGGATATCTTGTTTTGCAATTAACAAACTTAAACATGGAAACCGACAAATAAATGATATGACGTAAGGATTTTCTTTGTCGGAAGCACTGAAAAAATTAACCGAACTATAGTGACTACAAAACAATTCGTTTTGTGCTACTAAATATTTTTTGCGCTTAACCAAACAGTACAGTCATATATAGATTAACTTTTATTACTGATAACAAAGGTTTGGCTAAAAACGCAGGTAGCTAGTTCGGTGGTCACAATTATTTTTTTCAGTAAAGTTCCTTGAAACATGATGATATATATAATAGTGAAGACGTACTTTAATTAACTCCCCCAGCTTTAATATATTAAATGATATTATATAATATACTAAGGAGCATTAATAGATAGACTCTAAGGCTATTTTCTTTGTAGAAGCCTTCGCGGATATGGAGGTCGGGCAGACAGGTATCATGTTGAAGGTACCTTCTCTTACCACCACACGCAATTTTGTCACGCAGGGACTAAATCCTAAGAGTCCCGTGACGTCATAAAACACTCTCCCGTCAACGTAGACACTCCACGTCCTGACATAAAAATATAATACCGAAGAGTATTAAAGAGAATGCTTTCCTATCTCAACGAAAACATGTTTCTTCTAAAATTAGACCCATACATACTATGCGTGCAGACAGAAAACTAGTTCGTTTTTTTTTCTTATCGAAAAAATATTCTAATACCTTCATGTGTTTTGATGAATATTTTTTTCTGAAGTTCTGATATATTTAAGCTCAGTATACTTATAGTCAATTTAACCGCGGCTAATCTGCCAACTACGAGAATCATATAAGCTTAGGTAGTTCATAATGTATGTATTGGATTTCATTAGTGATTTGTATTTTCTATTAAAGAAAGTTTGAAGCCTAGGTTTGCTCAAATTGAAAATTGTCTACTTACCACAGGACCACGTTTTGTTTGTATGTTTGTACTCGTCAAAATTGAAGTATTTATACTATGATACTCCAGAAGAATATTATGGTGTTTACCTGGAACAAAGAAAAATAACATGAAATTAAATATTTGTATTAAAAAAATAGTTGTTAATTATTATTTTATAGGCGGTAAACACAAATCTCACGAAGAAACCAAGCAAATGGATAAAATAAGTGTTTCTTCAGATCAGATTTCAAAACACGATGTTACAAGATATACCATTTCAAATAAATAGATGACTTGATGAGGATTTTTAAAGGAAGAGTAATGGCCGGAAACAACTCTCAAACTAGTGATGTCTGATCTTAACATTCACAAGGAAACCAAAACTAATATTTTATGATATATCGTGGGATCAATTCTAAAATAAGAAAAATCGAATTTCCAAGTCATAGAATGTACTTGTAATGATTAGTTAGTCATCACAAGTACGTACTATGCAACCATTGTTAGCGCTAAAACTAAATATCTCACTATTTTAATCTTTATAATAATTTATAACTTATAGTACCTACAGTTTATACACCTGGCTTCCTTGAATTCTCACCATTTTTGTTCAACAATATGCTATGTATTAATATATTTATTTATTTTATTTATTAAATTTATTAAACATATTTCCCTTTACCACTGCTGCCAACGTACCTATTTTTTCAATTTGAATTTGCAGCATTACTACAAAACGAATCATTTTGAAAAAAATTACCTAGTTAATTTGGATATTCATAAAGAAAAATATACCTTAACTTTTCAATTATGTTCTGTATATATTTTTGTAGGAATTTTTGACATTTATCTTTAATTTCTAAAAAACTATAAGGTATAGAGCATTATATTTTTTTATAAATCAAAGAAAATTACAATATAACGTTGCATTAATGCATCAGGTTAAGTTAATAAACCAAAAAAACTTTTATTTCGCAATGGCGCTGAATGGAAAATAAATGTTTTTTTGTGTTTATTTACTAAACCTGAAGCAATAATGCAACGTCACATCATATGTTTCTAGATATTTTTGTCTTATTTAATTTAAAAAAAATATGTTGAACCACGCCTTATATTTTATTAAAAATATAAGATAAACGTTGAAAATCCTATATGCCATTATTTTTTTCGAGAATTTATACAGAACATTATCAAAAAGTTAAGATATATTTTTCTTTGTGAATATCCAAACTATCTAAATTATTTTTTTTTTCAAAACGATTTGATAAGAAATAATTATTGTATATCAAATTGAAAATAGGTAGGTACTTTGGCAGCAGTCCCCCCACTGAGAAATGATTTACGGAAAACTTGTAATAAAAACGATTATTTACGAGTTTTTAATGTATTAATTTTAAAATTTCTCCGCGTTGATAATCCTTCAACTCCAGCGACTCAGTAGTGCCGGAATGGCAGGTGTTCTTGACAAAATTCTATCGGGGATTTTCCAATTTTCAGAACCATTCTGCAGAACGAAGCCTTCCCCATTTCCATTTTTCAAAACTGAAAACATCATTTGGTGGAAATATGCTCCTACGACCGGTCCATCAGTCCAGCGGAACTTCAAGAGCAATCCAATTGTGTGATATAATTCACCTGTCACTAACTAACGTACACCAAAGAGCGACTTTGTCTTTCCACTAATAAAGAGTATTGGAGAGTCATGATGTGACAATTTTTAGTCATTTTTTTATCATCAATTTCTCAATGGGTATAATGCAGGGGAATGCCTAGAATATCTAGACTACGCAAACCCTTAAATGAAATTGGGAAATGTCAAATATTTAAGGTTTTTTAGCATAATTTCTTCGTTGTTCATTGCAGTGGTCATAAAAAATATTTTTTCAATCACATGCCAAAATAATATTTACATATTGTGGGCCTGAAAAGGATTATATGTACATATGTTTTTAGCGGTTAGTGCGCTGGGTTTGCGATCCAGGGGTCGCGAGTTTTAATCCTGCCACGACCTATTTCGTTCATCTATAGCACAAGCATTTATGCTTAATTTAAGGAATTTATGAGGATGTATATGTACTTGTTGTTTCAAGGGCATATTCATTTTTTTAAGTTTTATTACCTTGATCATGTAGTATGGTTGCGATAAAAAATTAAAAATAATTAGGATATTTTCAAACGACATATTTTCTAACCTTTTATTAAATATTTTTTTGTGTATTTCTTTACATATTTTATTTATTGAATTCATGACCTGATATTTTTTGGCTGTTTTATTGAAAGGATATTACAAGATTAAAAATTGAACCGTTTGTAGATACGACGCTTGACAGGGCCACAAATGTAAATTTTATTTAGGCATGTGATTTTGAAATATTTTCATGGCCACTCAAATGAACAACGATGCTAAAAAAACATTAAATTTTCAACATTTCCAAATTTTATTTCGGGGTATGCCTAATACAAATGTTCTAAGCACGCCCCTGGGATTTATTTGTACTTTTTAAAAGGACATATTCATTGTATTAGAAAATACATACCAACTTTATAAAAATGCATTCAGGGTTTGTCAACCTTTTAATAAAGTGGAGAGTATAGTATTGTCTACAACCCACTCGTTTTTGGTATATTTTTTCAGTACAAAACACGCTCTCGCTTTCTTCGCGCAAAGCGTTTGTGTTAACACATTAATCACACTAGATTTAGAATGAAAAAAGCGGTGACATTGAAATTTGCGGAAGACTAATGAGCGACACAGTGGTCAGGTGGGAAAGCACATTTGTTGTTTTTTTTTGTTGAACGAGGAACGCTAGAAGAATTTTTTCGGTTTAAATTTGAGGTACCTATCTACTTGTTAAGAAGTACAGGAACTTTCAACACAGGAATCGTATATTTGGTATTCTCTTACAAATGATTGTTTTTTTTTTATTTGTCACCAATAGGCTCTTTATATTATATAACTCTAGGCTTCGTCGTTCCAGAAAAAGTACATAGTACATTATATTATGGTCACATTATGGCCACCAAATATCGATATAAAATGTTATATTTTAAGTACAGAGAATCGAAAGAGAAAGAGAGAGAGAGAGTTTTTTAACGAATATAGTAGAAATTAAATTATTAATTAATTATAGGTTGAAATTAACATTGTAAGCAAATATTTTCATTTATAATCATTCTAATGAAAATGTACAATAATAGTACGCGCAAAAAAACGGACCATTACGTATGAAGTGAATAAAGACGTCTTTTTTCGTATTTTCCTATGGTTATTGTAATTCTTCCTACGTCTCAATATCTCAATCGAAGCGAATGTTTGAAACAATCGTTTTAAAATATCCTTTTAGGGGCAAGGATTTGTTATTTTTATGTGCTATTGACGACAAATTAATTCTGAAAAGATGGGTTAGTAAAACAAAAACAATAGGTGTTTTTAGACTACAAAACGTGAATGACTTAAAAAATATGTATATATAATTTTATATACATAGCTAAATCACTTGTGGTGGCACAGCGCCTAGCAACCGCCCTGTCAGATGGATACATATTCCTCCTAGCGACCAATCGGCGATCATCGATCTGTCTGGAATTCGGCGCTAGGGGGATATTTAACTGGACGCGCAGGCGACGCGCTTCAGTGCCAATCTATCCTCTTTCGTATTAATTTTGTATGTTTATTATTAAGTGAATTTATATTGTATGTCTGAAAGTTGTAAATAAAGTTGTGTTTAATATCGTGAGAAATATTTTATTTCTCTATACTCTAATAATTTTTGAACCTGGTACCTTTCATATAAAGCAATTGAGAATAGTTTGATCAAGTCAATAAAGGAATAAGGAATAAATTTAATTAAGGTATTTTAAACAGTTTAACATCTGTGAGTGCCAGTATATGAAGATTAAATAAGGTTCCAACCTAATTGAATCTTTGTATATGGGATTCAAATCCCGATTAAACATTAAAAATAATAAAACATATTTTTATTGACAAACTTTTTAACACCTCAATAGAGACGAAGTTGGGATATTATAGAAGAACCAGGAATTCAA